>OY987300.1:32928976-35470998 GCA_963920635.1 Pseudeuparius sepicola | reverse complement strand
TTCAACGATTATCAGATGGCAATTTGTGGTAAACAAACAGTGAGACTAATACGAGCTCGAAATGATAACAATGCCTTATTACTAACCCAAGACGCTGCAAGACCAGATCCTGCCATAACTGCAGAAATAACAATTTCCAACATTGAATTAAAGGTTAAACATATTCAGCCGAATGATATCATTAGATTGGATCTGCTTAAATCTATAAAAATTGATCGTCCAATTATAATGGCGTTCCGCAAATGGGAGCTACATGAATTGCCAAATCTTACTGTAAACTCCCAAAGAGAAATATGGGCCGTAAAATCGTCAGCAGCCGCGTCAACTCCTCGGTACGTCATAGTTGGATTTCAGACTGATCGCAATGATAATTCTAAAAAAAATCCCACGTCATTTGATCACATAGATGCGACTGATGTAAGATTAATTGTAAACGGTGAATATTTTCCATTCGAACGTCAGAGATTGAATTTTGCTGCTAACGACTTTTTGGAGGCCTATCACAACTATGTGGAATTTTATCCGAGTTACATGAATGCAATGGAGAGTCGCCCGCTACTTAGCTATGCAGATTACAAAAATAATGCAACCCTGTTTGTAATTGACTGTTCTCGCCGGAATGAATCTATAAAAATAAACACAGTTGATGTTAAGTTGGACATAGAAAATAGTGATGGATTTCCTGATAGAACTCGAGCCTACTGCATAATTGTGCATGACTGTACCATGGAGTATTTACCTTTAAGTGAAACTGTACGAGATTTAATGTAGATCCGTATATATAAAAGAACATTTACTGATACATTTCAGTTATAATCAAGATGTTGCTGAGTTTGGGTCACATTATTTTGTTCTCATTAATAAATAATGTGTTCTATATTTACAACCCTGAAGATGCTAAGGTATCTATTTGCGAACAGGATAAAAGATGTTTCCCATTTAAAACGGTAGTTGAAAAAATTTCGGTAGCAAGACTGCCTAAAAATGCTACTCAGTTTAAACTTCGAGCAGTATTCCAAAATCATACGATTGCTGAAAGTGTGTGGAGGGAGGTCCCACCTTCCACCACGCCCACAATGGCCACACCCAGAGACCTCAGTCAAGAACAACATATAAAAGACCTCGCTTTCGTGCCACTAATTTACTACATTACTATATGTTCTTCATTGCTAGTAGCAAAATTATTTATTGAAATAGTAAGAGTATTACTGAATGAGCGATGGAGCATAATTACGAGAGTCTTATAAGAACGTTTGAAAACTGGTCAAGCCCCCTATCATCAGAGAAGCTTGCCCGAGCAGGATTTTTTTATACGAATTACGAAGATGTTGTCCGGTGTCCATTTTGCAATATTGAAGGATATAAATGGGAAAAGGATGATGATCCATGGCAAGACCATGCTAGCTGGAGTCCCAGTTGTCCATTTATTAAAGGTGAAATCAAGCCTGTGGACATCCCACCTGAAAAAGTAAATAACACCAATCCAGACTTTTTATGTATAGTATGCTACTGCAGAAACATAGAAGTCTTGCTGGTTCCATGTGGACATTTGGCATGCTGTATGAGTTGTGCAAACTCCATGGAGAAGTGCCCGCTGTGTAGGAGTATTGTGCAGCAGAAGATTCGAGCTTACATGCCTTAAATGTATTGTAATAGTTGTAGAAAATAAATATTCTTAATCGAAAAACTGTTTATTATTTACATCCCGATAGGTATATATGCATCAAGCATACGCTATCTTATTAGATGTATACAAGATGCGTATCGAATCACATCAACTATCTCTACCAATCGAAAATCTAGATTTTGCTCGAAGTGAGAAATCTAAACATGGCGTACTCTTACCAAATTCAATTAGAGCAATATTTTGCGGTCCTAGCGGTTGTGGTAAAACAAACAGTCTGCTTAGTTTAATATTCAACGAGAATGGCTTAAAATTTAGGAACATCTACCTTTACAGTAAATCTCTATACCAACCTAAATATCAGTTACTACAAGACGTGCTTAAAGAAGCAAAATGTGTTGGATATTTTCCATTTAACTCAAACGATGACGTCATTGCACCAACAGAGGCTAGAGAAAATTCAATTTTTATTTTCGATGATGTGGCTTGTGGGACACAGGAAAAAATTAGAGAATATTACTCCATGGGTCGTCATAAAAATATAGATGCTGCATATCTCTGCCAGACATATTCAAAAATACCTAAGCAATTAATACGAGACAATTGTAATGTAATCGTTTTGTTTAAACAAGATGAGGTAAACCTTAGACATATTTATGAAGAGCACGTATCACCAGACATCTCATACGGTGATTTCAAGAATCTCTGCTCGCTTTGTTGGAATGATAATTTTGGAACTCTAGTTATTGTTAAAGATTTCAATATGAATGAGGGACGCTATAGAATAGGTTTTGATAGGTATATAAAGTTATGAGAAGCACAATACGCTTATTATTAATCGAGATGTCGATGCAAGAACAGATTCAAGAAGCGCAGCGCGCAAAGAAAATCAGTGAACTAGCTCGAACGATTAGAAAAAAATACACCGCCTTAAAAATAGGGAAATTTGATGAGAATGAAACTTTACAAAAAATTTTCAAACCTGTGACAAGCTCTCTAGCAAATTTACAAGTTAAGCAAGAATTAAAACCGGAAGTAAAACCGAAAGTTG
The DNA here is from genome assembly GCA_963920635.1 of Pseudeuparius sepicola. Classification (NCBI taxonomy): domain Eukaryota; kingdom Metazoa; phylum Arthropoda; class Insecta; order Coleoptera; family Anthribidae; genus Pseudeuparius; species Pseudeuparius sepicola. The sequence goes on along the minus strand of OY987300.1, from coordinate 35,468,323 downwards.
AACCAAAAGTTGAATCATTTATGGAAAAGTGGCGCGAGTCGTTGAAAAGTCCAATTGCACTTTTAGGAGAAGTGAATGAAACGTTAAATGATGTTGAGAAAGGAATTGACAAAGTGTACAGGCATTTTGATACTGTGTATCCTAAAGTATCTATACCATGTATAACAGACTTTATGGCTAATTCACTTAAAATCGATAGGACATATGGTCCTAAGTATGACGAAACTAAATCAGTATGGATGCTAGGAAATAAATATATCGATTTTGAAAAAACGTCTGGTGATATAATCATCAACAATAGCCGATTCGCGGGAACTGATGGTCTCTACCAGCTAATTTTCTATAATAATCCAGAAGGTACTGATGATGATTTGAAAAGTTACAGAGATATTTTAAATCTCACTGGTGCTCATCTTACTTCAAACGGACGATTAAAACATAGCTACAAAAATAAGTATTCTAATATTATTAAACCTCTTATGAAGGGCCCGGTGGCTACCTCCACACCTGTAAAGGGTTCTGGCATGCATCTTAAGTATAACACAAAACCTGTGGAATATGTTTACTGGGATGATCCTAATGAACTTGTGGACAGGTTAAGGTTATTAATAGCATCAAAAGATGCCGGAAATACTTCCCACGAAAACGAAATAACAGCAATAATCAATGAATTGAAAGAAGCAAAAATTATTCTCTAACGTTATTTATAAGATGCCTTTAAACAAGTTCGGACGTGTTTCAAGGACTATTCCTTACTCGTTGAATGACGGGGATTATGATTTGAAAACCCGCAGACTGTGCAACGTTAATTATCCGATTAGCAGCAATGATGTTGTGACAAAGCAATATGTTGACAAACAAATGAATGAGGCATTCAAAACTTTTAACGTCACGCTCGAACAACATGATGTTAATATTGAGAGTAGCGTGAAAGACGCTTTGGAGAAAGAGATCGATGAAATAAGAAAATTTGTTAAAATTGTTGAAGAATGTTATTTAAAAATGGTTGGTGAACAGTCCGGGCCAAATCCCAAATTATTAGACAGATTTGTCCCTATAGATCATTCAAGTTAGTTAAAAGATGTCCTTAAACAAGTTCGGACGTGCCTCGAAATCAAGGAGCAGGTCTTGCCCACCTGTTTACACATTAAATTTGACTCTAGAAGGAAACTATGATTGTAGCAACCGCAGACTGAGCAACGTTAATCACCCGATCGATGAAAGCGATGCCAGCACAAAACAACATGTCGATGAGGGGGTCATTCATACATTACAATATTTTTACACAAATCTTAAACAGCATTCTGATGAATGCGATCTTCATATTCGCAACACAATGATAGACAATTTCCAAGATAAGATCGATGAATTGAGAGCGTTGGTTAAAACTATGGAAGATTATTATTTAAAAATAACTGGTAAGAGCATGCAATCCTTACTATCTCTCAGACTTGCAGAGATCCTTGAGGGTGGAGCATAGTCATGCATAGTAAAGAAAAAATTCAAGTAGTTAAGGAATTACATAAACCAGCGCGAAAAAATTATCCACGTCGTCGAACTATCATTAAAGGTTTAGACGATTTGTGGCAAGCTGATCTTGCGCAGTTAGATCAGTATGCTAGTCACAATAATGGCTTCAAATTCATACTGGTTGTAATCGATTGCTTCTCTAAATTTGTTTGGTGCAGACCGCTCAAATCCAAGTCTGCCGAAGATGTTACCAACGCCTTTGCTGATATCCTATCGGGAACTCGAAAGCCTCGCAACCTTCAAACTGATCAGGGCAAAGAGTTTTATAACTCTAGATTTCAAAATTTGATGCGAAAATTCAAAATTAGTCATTACAGCACTTTTAGCATCACGAAAGCCGCCATGGCCGAGAGAGTAATACGAACTCTAAAAGAGCGATTATTTAAGTATTTTAGTCTAAATGGTAAATTTAAATGGGATGATTATTTGCCTACGCTAGTTGCCGAGTATAATAACAGAAAGCATAGAGTGATTCAGATGAAACCCAACCAAGTTAATAAAAGTAACGAACAATATCTGCTTAAAAAAGTGTATAGTCACGTGAAGATTTTCAGAGGTAGTAAATTGAAGGTTGGAGATATTGTGAGAATAAGTAAAGTGAAACACGTATTTATAAAGGGCGGGTTTTACCGCGAAGAATTGCAAAAAACTGAACATCCCGATGTCTACCTGGTTGAAAAGATTCTTCGTAGAAAGAGGGGGAAGGTGCTAGTACGATGGTTGGGCTTTGATAAAGACCATGACTCGTGGATCTCTGAGTCAAACGTCGTGTAGAGCTTCAAGTGTTAAGATGGTTGACAGCGGCTATGAAACCGATGGTAGCGACCATGAAGAAGTAAACAATGTAAGCGAAGATTCTCTGCTTCTATCATCATGCTTCACATTACCTACATATATTATTAATAATGGTTTGAGCATTATGAGATATTTCAAACCCCAAGTTAATATCCGATCAACAGTGCGACGAAATGTGATTTCGCTGGACTATTTGGAGTGGAAAGAATTAGTGAATAATTTAAACAACTTTACCAACAACCTGGGTACCCCGATGTTCATCAGATTTGACGATATATTGTTAAGAACCATGTTGACTGCAGATGGAAATCAACGAGTGTTGCTTGCAAAATATGGTGTTAGCCAATGGTTTTCCATAGCAGAGGTTTTCGAGCTACTAAATATCGCACCATATGTGACTTTAAGGATGAGCTTTTTGATTAATTTTGAATTGTATGATTTTTACCTTAATTTTTTAGATAAGGTCAATGAATTATTAGTACGTAGTAACTATGCCATAAATGTAATGGAAATTGTATTTTTAATGTGCAATGCGGTATGTAGCATGGAAACATATTGCATTTTTGAACTGTACTCTTATTATAATCAATTTTTGTTAGCAGACTTGTATAGAAGAAGGTTGGAATAAAGCACTGATTAAAAAATATGACTTTTATTTTACAATATTTTTATTTTACAACATTTTTATTCCGGGCCAATCCTGGGATTTCTTATGATCATCGACGGCTGATTGTTGATATGTCGGTAATACTCTTCCCAATTGATTTCAGGCACATGTCCCAACTGTCGCCGACACTTCACCAGATGATTCTGCAGTCGACTTCTCCGTACCATGTGGCTGGCAATGTAGGGGCAGGGCACCATGTCTGATTCGATCTGAATGGTCTGGTTGTACATGTTGCTGCGAACTCTTGTTACAAGTTTTCAGACTGCAGAATGAGCTCGATGTCTCGGTTATATATACAAACTGGGCGGTGGGACGTCAGGGGTGGGGGGGCTACAAGAGAATGAAACACTATTTGTAAAATATATTTTTTATTCATCCACACGTACATCTTTATGACCCCAAGGAAGGGTTGAAACACTATCAACTAAATATCGCTTATCGTCAAATGGATTTAAACCAATCTTAGATTGACTTATGCTAAAGACGTTATGAGAAAACGATCGTATAGATCGTTGATTTACAATTTTCTCTGTCTTATCGAATAAACAATCGAAATAATCTTGATACGTTATCTGCTTCGCTACAACACTACCTCTAACACCTTTGGATTTTTTAACACACAAATTTTTTCCTTGAACCTTATAAGTATACATTTTAGATCTAAGTCCAACAAAATGTGTTAAAATACGACCATTTAATTCGTCCTTCATCAGTCCTGGCACCTTCTTATTTACAAGCGGAATTCCATATTGATTATCTGCAGGATAGTCACTAGTGTCAAACCGATGAATATGATTCTTAATTACATCCTCGAACATGTCCTCACAGCGGATTTCGTAAACTAAACTATCAGTATCAGTATATAATAATAAGCAGTTAGTTGGTGAAAATGTTTTCAACATAAAGTCATAGTGAAATTCGTAAACACAGGTTTTTGATATGTCCAGAATAGACATCCCAACGTACAGAGGTTTATCAAACATAATATTTGTCTTATTTAATTCGACACTTATTAAATTCTCTTCAAAAATTATCCTATGTCTAAAACGAGGGCTAGAAATTAAATTTTTGGCGCCGTATCTACCCTCCCACGTCCTTAATAATCTCACAATCCTATGTTTTCTAACATTTTGCATTGTTTTGCCGTAGATTGCATTATTCATTAGTTTCATTATATTTTTTTCAAAATCTAATGTTGTCACAGTTCTTAAGTGGGTATTGAGTTGTATATAGGGAGCTAACCAGGTAGACTGCTTAAATTTCAAAACTTTGTGAATTTTTTTCAGAATTAAACCATGTTGTAAAGCTTGCTTAAGCGCTCTATAATGAATCACATAATTCTTCTTATCATCGAGAGTGGTCATGAGCTTTTTTATTTTGGAACCTGAAGGTTTACGATGTTCAGGTGCGAAAGGAAGATCTTTATGATGGTCATGAAGATGATCGGGATACGACAAATCCACTTCTAAAATATATCCTTCATCGGCATTGTCAGCAACCTTGGTGACGTCAGTATCGTTGGAGGCCCACTCAAATCCTCCGTAAGGAAGGGGTTCACACATTGCCCAGCCATAAAGGTTGTTAACGTCCGCATAAAGAATATATTTTGATGGCATACTAGCATCATAGTTTGCCATATATTTGTTGTTGGCCTGAGAAAAGCGGTGGCTTACCTGGCTTACCCCACCTCGAATTGCCCTCTCGAAAAACATTAAGATGTCACTATCTTGGAAGGTTTCTAATTTACATTTCGTATATCGAAGCATGCAATCCCAACTGAATCCAGGCAAAGTATAGTACCAGGCAGGATCTAAACCGTAATTTTGAAGACAAGTCGTTCTAAAGTGTTCAAATATATCTGTGAGCAAGAGCACGTCAGTCTTTAAGTACAGATCTAAATACTCACCCAAGGTTTTTACACCAAACCTCTCCCAAATTAATTGCGCGTGTCCGTAATCCTTCTCGTTAATATTAGTGTCATTTAATTTGTTATAAAAATGTTGAATCGATGGTAATGCGGTTTCTTCCAATTTTTCCAGAGAATCGATATAATCATAACAAAAAACCCCTTTCCTAGTTAACAAGTCAAAATTTTCGGAAGACAATCGAAATTCATTTCTAGTGTTTTCGAAACTATTTAGAGATGATGCGAGTTTGTCGAGAGGAAAGGCCAAGAACTTGAAAGAATCGATGAACCGAAATTTAATATTTGTTTCATTATCGAATACTGTAAAGCTTATATATTTTTCATTATTAACAGGAAGTAGGTTGACATGATTCCGTTTGGCAAGTTCTCGTATTATAAAGTGGCTGTCATACCCACTAAGATTGTGGAAAATGATGGGAACTACAAACGAGTTTTTATAATTTAAGTTGCACGCTTGATGTGCATAACCTCGAAACATCGATGACAGGTGACAGTGGTCACGTACAATTATGTCGTTAACATTGAATTTTTTCTCGCAAATGTGACAATTAGGGGTGGCATCTTTAAGACTTATGGCTTCATCCATAGGTTCAACAAGATTCAATTTGGATGATATAAACTTAGCAATTTCCTCTATTTGATTGGCAAACCATATCATACAGTCTCCCCCGCGATAAGCTTTGTAGAAAGAGAGCGAGTTGTCAAAAGAGCACTTGAAATAATAACCGGCACTGAATGCTTCGTGTCTTTGATATTTAACAGTTTTTAGGCTAGCATCAGAATCTCCGCAGGGTTTTAGCATTGCTTCAAAGTCAGCATACAGGGTGAATGGGGTGCGTTCTTTATTAACAAAATTTTTAAATTCGATAAACTTCTCTTTGGGAAACTCGATTTTACAATTATTTATTTGCTCGCAATAAACTGTATGCTCTTCTAACTTATCTTGCGATGAAAAGTAATTTAAACATCTCTCGCATATAAATTTTCTACCGTTATGTTTACTAGACTGTTTCGAAATCAGTCTAGATAAATCTTTAATCCAACAATAATGGTATTTTATATCAACGTGCGCATCGTCGACAGACGGTGCTTCAAAGTCGCTAGTTTTCAAAAAATAATGACTTTGAATTAGAAGTAAATTCACATGTCTATCCATTTTATTTTTAGTTAGTCGAGCTGGAGAGGTGATAAATTGACGTGGAGTCTCACTTACCAACTCCAAAATATACACATTTATAGAAATTTCATTTAATTTTTCGAATTTCGATATTTGAGATAATTGCATTGGTAGGTCTATATCATCTAATTTAAATTTCAGCCTGTAGTGAGGATATGAATTAACCCGATCAATATGCTTTTGAGAGGGGTAAAGAGCGGCAATAACACTCCAAAAGAAGCATGCTTCATCACTATTTTTTACATTGACACATGCTTGTTTTTTGGAAATTTCAACGGGGAGTGGCAGATATGAAGCACCGTTTCCTATCTCAACTTTATTTATACTGATGACTAAACTCAAAATTTTGCGTAACGCCCACCCCGATCCATTGTCATGAAAATCTTCAAGCTTCTTTATAATCCTATCCTTTATATTATCTGTAAACCACAACTTTAAATCACTCCCCTGGTCAATTATAGCATTTTTTGTGTTGAAGCATTTGTTGTCACTTATGACTGTATCTTGAGACATTTTAACAAATTCACCATTAAAAACCGCATTTACCTTAACAATGTGAAAAGCATTTAAAGTTCTAGTTATGCGACTCTTAAAAAGAATAAATGCATCGTCAAAAAACTGGAATAAATCGATGTGCCTCATATTTACTATAACACCTGTGCGAAGACGACTCTGGAACGCTGCTTGAACGTCCACCCATTTGACTCGATGACTTCTATTGAGGTGTTGCTTACCAGATCCAGTTTTGCATAATGTTTTGAAGTATAATTGAAGTCTTTTGAGATGTTGCAGATTGGCATGCAACTTTGACAAAGTGCCTTGGTGAAAATGACATCGGAGTGCTGAGGAATGCTGTCTCACCGACAATTGCAACTTTTGCTGCCAACGTTGTAATACTTGTGGAAGTGTAGGTCTGTCACTTTCATTAAGTATGTTAAACACCTTCTCATATGCCTTTACAGTTTTGTCGCTCTCTGTAGCTATTTCATTACCATCGATCATCTTCGAAGCAATGAGTAGAGCAGTGTGCTAGAAATAGGCAGAGTTCCTACCTATATAGGGTAAGAGCGTCGAAGGATGGTCCCCTCTCCAAAATTTTAGTATGAAAACAGGATCTGAGAAAAGGTTTTTTTTTGCTCCCTTTTTTATTTTAACATTTTACCATTTTCTACAAACATTAATTTCACGAAGCACGTCTTTCCTGCAGCGGGAAAGTTTTTAAATTGACTTTTTTTCATAATCATTCTTTTCTGCTGGAAATGAAACAGCATAATAACTTTACATTTTTATTTACATTTTCACAAAAACTAAATTATTTACATCGTCTTATAAATTCAGAAAAAAACATTAGTTCTACCCTCGGGCAGTGAAATGCTTTTCCAGGCCTCGTGATGTGTCGCTCACATTGGTTTGCACGCACTCGCTCGTAGAACCTCTGCTGCTTCCGAACAAGGACGTCGAACTTGGGGCAGCCTAGATCCTCGATATTGTAAGATAAATGGGCATACCCCGCGGCCTGCAGCAGATTCCTTTCAACTTGTCCTCCCTTGTAAGCTATAAGTTCATCGCCAGCGGACTCCCCCAGACGCCGAATCTCTTCTAACGCACTTTCCTGGGCTTCATCCGTTGCACAATCTTCAAACTTCAAGCCGTGCAAGTTCATCGTTAACCAACGAGCAGTGCATGCATCCTTAGAAGATAGGCTGCGGTAGTTTCCCACACGATAATACCTGGATGTCACTTCCCTCGATTTCATATCGTATATCGACATTTCTTTTATAACGAACTTTCCACTAACTTGAAAGCCATCAGCGTCGATGATATACCTGATGTTAGACATTACGATTTGCAGAAAACTAAAGATTTGTAGAAACTATCACTGAAAGCAAAGATATGACTCTTATATTCCAATACTTCTTACTATGCGGAAAGAAGGGATGTGGGCGGTACCATGTAGGAGGGCACTGATGGGGATGGGTCTCCCTAACGTTCAGGAAAAATCTACCAAACTGGCAACACTGTTCCGATATACACACGATGCGTGGCGCGTTTCCTCTTCAGTTCACCCGTGTTTCACAGTCGTGTTCCGAGCCGCTTTTACTCAGTTCACCCGTGTTCCGAACCGCTTTTACTCAGTTCACCTGTGCTTCGTCGCTTTGAACAGTATGGAATCATCAAAAATTAAAATTCTAAGTGATTGCCGTTTGGTAGCTGTAAGTTTTTTAGTTTAATTTCTCATTCGATTCTCATTGAACCCATTTACTTGTAGCCAACTCGGAGTGCCGACGAGACGGTCAACGCTGTGGCGTCAATTTGCCCCGAACCTGTAAGTTTGCATTAATCAGTATTTTCCCATATAATGTTTTCCTTTCATAGCTGCCCAATCTCAACTCAAGCGTGTTGAGTCTGCTGGAGGAGCCATTCATCGCAGGGCTCACCAACCAGCAACTCTGCGACATGGCTCTTGATGATTATGGTTCCGATTTTGAAGTTGGACGTCTTCCATCACCGGCAGCATCGTCAAAGGTAAGCTAACATTTATAAAATTCGCTATTTTCAAATAAGGTTTCTTCCTCACAGATAGATAATCAAAGCCGGTGTGGGGGCTCCAGGGCTTCATCGCGGTCGTCATGCAAGAGGTTAAGCGACGAGGCAGACGATTTGGTAGCGAAGCGACCCTCCCAGGAGTCACAGACAACGCGTGGGGGAAAGAATTTGACAATGCTAAATGAAAAGGGGAGATTTGTGAACGAGCAGCATCAAAGTGTGAGTGAAGTATTTATGAATATGAGAGAGTTGGCAGATGGGGGCATTTCAAACGCAAACGAAAAAAAGAGAAGGTTTGAATGTGTGATGAATCGAATGCAAAGGGAGTGGGATGAATGTGAAAAGAGGATGTTGAAAATAAAAGCCATTTACAATCGTGCGAAAGAAGGGCGTGCCTCATGTATGAATGAAGTTGAAAAACTTGAACGCATGAAAAAAAATCTCCCCTAAATATATTTAGTTATACGTATATGTATAGATAAGTTTCATTATTTTATCCAATTAGATGTAAGTGTGTATATATTTAGAAATTAGTGTTTATTGTATATATATATTTTTTTAATATAAAACATAAATATATTTCTCTTGTTTCATTCGAAACATTAAATATCTAACAAAATCATTCTGAGCCTTTAATTTTCCAGTTTCTTAAACAAAGAAACCAATATAATTAGTCTGGAGAGCGCTCAGTCAAACACTCTGTATACCATAGAACTCTGAAAATATAAAGAAAAAACTATTTTTATAATAAATAGAGAATAATTTGTATAACACAGCCGTAAAGTTTTCAAAATAAACTATAGTCGCCCCCAGTTAATTTTCAAGAATGTTTCTTAAGCATAGAAACCAATATAATTAGTCTGGAGAGCGCTGAGTTAAACACTCTGTATACCATAGAACTCTCTGAAAATATAAAGAAAAACGATTTTTATAATAAATAGAGAATAATTTGTATAACACAGCCGTAATGTTTTCAAAAATAAACTATAGTCGCCCCCAATTAATTTTCAAGAATGTTTCTTAAGCATAGAAACCTTAGTCTGGAGAGCGCTGAGTTAAACACTCTGTATACCATAGAACTCTCTGAAAATATAACGAAAAACGATTTTTATAATAAATAGTGAATAATTTTATATAACTCAACCATAAAGTGTTCAAAAAATAAGTTATAATCAACCCAAGACCACAGCTTCCAGCCCGAAGCGTCGTCTGTACCGCACGTCGACTGGAACCGCGCCTCGACCTTCGATGGAGCGCGTGGCGCGTGTCCGCCACCTTCTGGAATGAGAGCGCCGAGTTAAACACTCTGTATACCATAGAACTCTCTGAAAATACCATAAAGAAAAAACTATTTTTATAATAAATTTGTAAATATCGAATAATTTTGTATAACACAACCATAAAGGGCCCAAAAAATAAGCCATAGTCAACCCAAGACCGTAAGGTCGAGTCCAGTTCGAAGCGCGGTTATTCTACCTGCCTGTCTGGACTGTACCGGAGGAGCCCCGACTGAGCGGTATTCTAGCGTCCGACTAGACTGTACCCTCGGCACGCCCGCGGCAGCATCCCCTGAGAAGCGGTACCGCTGACTGTACCACCGCAGCGCGGCGTTTGATACTTTCTCCTACTGGCCCACCCACGTTGCATACCCCAAGCAGGCGACTTCAACGCGCTACCTGAATAAGAAAGGGTAGAAATTTTCAAGAAACCCCTTTGGAAATACAGCCGTGGTTAAGAGACAAGCGTCTTTTGCTACCAGCTAGGTGTCTCGGGTTCAATCCCCGGGTATTTCAGAGCACTGAAAACAAAACTAATGGGGGGAGGGGGGCCAAGGGGGCCAAGTGGCCAAGTGGCCAAGTGGCTAAGTGGCAATTAAAGCAATTGGCAATTGGCAATATTTTTTTAAATAAAAAAATAAAAATTACTTTTTCAAAAAATGTTTTACTTTTTTTTTGCATATTCTTAGAGCAATTGTCTAATTGGATATTATGTAGAATATTTTCTCACTGTCCTTGGGAAATTCGCTAGGCATTTTTTTATGATTTGTTTAAAATCAGAATATCTGTGCCCAGACAATATTGGGATTTGTAGTAAAAAACACACAAACAAATAATATTTTTTATTTTCACAACTTTACATTTCTAAACATTTTAGTTAGTTCATACATAATAATCAAGCGTCTCAGCTCTTCGAGTGCCTCCATATATCGCCGCAGTCTCTCGCTCATGCTTCAGAAAATATAATATTTGTAGTCTTGCCGACGGGCCCCAAGCTTGTTAAAAAATACCTTTTGTCACCATTCAATTCGTCAATTCGCTCTTGAGTTAATTGCTCCGTAAAACGCTGAGGCAGGATGGTCTTGAAGTCGGCAAATTCCACCACTACCTTTTCCCCAAACTTGGTATTTATTCTCTTAAAACACTGGATCTCAAATTTTTTATTTACTTCCAAATCTCGAACATTCACCATTATGGCATAAGGAAATATGAACGAATTTCTCATAAACTTGTTTCGGCTGGCTGGCTAAATATGAGAGACAGAAGAAGGCTGCATGCTGCCTGCTTCTTTCATTCCGTCATTCATTTGAAAACTCCACCATACTTGTATAACAAAATAAGGTTTCGATCTGATGTGCACACTCTGAACACCAGGTTTAGAGGTCAGTTGTCGCCACCTCCCTGTCATCTGTCATTAGCTTTTAAATCGTTTTCCTACAATATTTACAAGCTTTATAATAGCATCCCACAAGAGTTTAAGTGCCTCAATATGAAAAGGTTTAAAATATCATATCGACAGTATCTCTTCTCTGAATATAAATAGGATGCCTGTCTGTTTTTGACGTCTGCGGGTCTGACCGGTAACGGATATCTTTGTTTTTTTTTCTTTTTCTCTTTTTTATGTTTTGTTTTTCTCCTGCGGCCTTGTGTTTGTAGATGGAGGAACATCAAAATTATTTTCTTTATATATATATTTTTTTTTTCTAAATAATATTAAATAGGGGCTGAGATTAATTATCAGTTGAACTGCCATCTCAGTCCTTTTGTAGTTCATAAATAACTTGATTACTACATTTTCTAATGTTATAAGTAACTACAATAAAGCTTATTATTATTATTATTATTATTATTATTATTTTTCACCAGCAAATTGTTTAAACTATTTAAGAAGGACATGTTGTAAATGATCTGCGTGTCTGATGAGATCTTAGTTGAACCTCTCCTATATAGCTGTTTCAATAGGAGTGGGGAGAGAGTGGGGAGACGGGCAAAACCTAGGAGAGTACCAGACCAGACAGGTTTCGACAAGTCTGGTCTGGTGCTCTCTTAGTATCTCTACTCTAATAGCATTTAAAATAAAATTAAATTAAAATAAATGAATTAACTGGAAAGAGAAATTCAACTCAGTCGACAAACCCAACAAAACAAAATTCAATCGCTTACTTTTTGGTCAGTTCAACGGACAGTGGAAGGTACTTACTTGCTGCTTGTTCTTGGTGTTGGTTTCATGGCTGGCACGGCAGCGGGCGCTCGCTGGTCTCTCGGGCAGAAGTTAGCCCTACAACTGGTGGTCTGCGACGACCAAGGTTAGTGGAGAGTAGGTTGAACGGTAACTTTTCGGTTCATGCGATGACGTCACATATGGATATCGTGCGCATATAATATTAGCTTGTACATACGTGGCTTGTTCGCCTGCAAGGTTAGTAAAGAGCTAAATATCAGGATAATAATATCTAATTATTTATTTTACAATACACCTGCATGATTTGTATGTTTTAATTAAGGTAATACACTATAAAAATATAATATCTATAAAACTGTCCAAAGATAGTGTAAAATCGCCACACACGTTTAAAAAAACAAGCTAAAATCGAGGTTATTTAAATGAGCTAAAACCAGAGAACGCTAAACCATCTGAATGCATGTAAACTCAAAGCAAGTATCCATTTATAATAATAATAATAATAATAATAATAAGTGGTGCAGGCAATAATGAGCCGCACCCAAATGCATTCTCGGCATGACCCCGCGAACATCACTGCTCAACAATGTCTTGACACATTAAAACAAAAACTTTCTGTTTTCGCAGGGCGTCTGAGAAGATACAAGGCTAGTAACAACAGGAAACGAGACAACAAACTCTTTGAACGATCAGAAAAGGGTTTCTACTGTGCTTTTAATTCTAGCGCCGATGCCACAAATGCGAGTTTTACCCTAGCAGAGAACAGGTCGACGGTTTCTGGAGAAATCAACTTGCCACACCAGGTCCATACAATGTCAGTGCAAGCTGGATCAGCGAAGAACGCGAGATGGGCCGGAACTATAGCCAGATGCAACACGAGCAATTCACAACCGCTGAGGTCTCCGATGTCATCAAGAATTCCCACAACTGGAAGGCACCAGGTCCAGATCATCTCCAAAATTATTGGATTAAGAAGCTGTGGTGCACGCGTGAACAAATAACTACCTTAATTAATGAAGTCTTGCTCGATCCTCTGAAAATGCCATTGTTTCTTACACAGGGTGCAACCTACCTGTTACCAAAAGACCAGCGGAATACGGATAATCCTGCCAAGTACCGCCCAATAACCTGCTTGCCTACGCTGTACAAGATAATCACATCTTGCCTTACGCAGCGAATATATGCTCACTGCGAGCGGAACAACATCATTGCAATGCAGCAGAAAGGCTGCTCGAAGGGCGCAATGGGATGCAAAGAGCAACTCATCATAGACTCTGTCATCTGCAACCAGGCTCATTCCAAGCAACGAAACCTCCACATGGCTTATGTGGACTACAAAAAAGCATTTGATTCCGTACCTCACGACTGGCTCACAGGTATCTTAAAGCTGTATAAAATAGATCATCATACATTTTCCTTTTTAGAACACGTTATGACAACCTGGCGCACTAAGATACAACTCAGAACCGCAAACAGTAACATCGAGACCGACACAATCAACATCCGAAGAGGGATTTTCCAAGGAGATTCACTCAGTCCACTGTGGTTCTGCATGGCGATGAACCCTCTATCACATCGGTTGAACTCTACAAAATATGGCTTCGCTATCAAAAGCAACAACGCAGAAGCGATCAAGTTGAATCACCTATTATATATGGATGATTTAAAACTGATCGCCGCAACCAAAAACCAACTAACGCAAATGCTTAAAATTGTAGAGGAGTTCTCCAGGGACATCGGAATGCTGTTTGGACTGGACAAGTGCCGCACCCTTAATATCATAAGGGGAAAGCTCGAACAAAGCGCACACGAGATGCAGGACGGCCAGGAGATCGAAGCAATGAGCCTGGGAGATACATACAAGTACCTCGGGATGAAACAAGCTCAAAGGATAGACCATCGAACAATGAAGACTGATTTAACGAATGAATTCATCAAGAGAGTAAGACAAGTAGTGCGAACTGATCTTAACAGCAGGAATTTGTTTAAGGCCCTGAACACGTATGCGTGCTCTGTACTCAGCTATTCGTTCGGAATAGTGAATTGGACCAACACGGACATCAACAACCTGCAACGAAAAGTTAGGACACTACTGACAAAAGCTCATAAACATCATCCCCGTAGCGCCGTAGAAAGAACAACTCTGCCACGTCAACTAGGAGGAAGAGGATTGGCAGATCTCAGCAAGCAATTGGACCAACAAATATTAAATCTGCGTAATTATTTCTACAGGCAGGCCAACAACTCCACACTACATAGGGCTATATGCGGAGCAGACGTCTCAACACCGCTACGTCTGACGGAACACGAGCGTCAAAATCACCACAGAACCGACAACGATAAACTACAGAGGTGGTTGGGGAAGCCGCTGCACGGGAGGCATCCTAATGAGGTTAACCAGGAACATGTCGACAAGTTAGCGTCGAACTACTGGCTGACCTCGGGAAGAATGTTCCCCGAGACGGAAGGCTTCTTACTGGCCATACAAGATCAGGTTATACCAACTCGCAACTACCTAAAATTCATTGTAGGAGATGCATCGGTAGTGGATGACAGATGCAGATACGGGTGCCCAACTTCAGAAACAATCCAGCACATAACAGGAGGATGTCAGATGTTCGCATCAACGGAATATAAGGAACGACACGATTCGGTTGCCAAGATCTTGCACCAGGAACTGGCGGAAAAACTTCTGCTTGTGCAGACAGAGAGGATCCCATATTACAGCTACACACCGGAGCCTGTTCTTGAGAACAGCAACTACAAGATGTACTGGGATCGTACAGTTCTGACAGATCAACGAGTTGCCCATAACAGACCGGACCTTATAATAGTTGATAAAATTTCTAGGAAGACAACTCTGATTCATGTGGCCATCCCGAACAACAACAACCTGCGTGTGAAGCAAGTCGAGAAGATCGCGAAGTACAGAGACTTAGAAGAACGAATTAGAAGGCAATGGGAAATGGACAACGTTCAGACGATTCCAATCATCGTGTCAACAACTGGTGTCATACCAAAGAGTTTGCTGAGAAACATCAAAGAGCTGGGTCTAACCGATAATCTTTACAGGTCCATGCAGAAAGCGGTACTACTTGCGACGGCCCGAACCGTCAGGAAGTTCATGGGGAGTGCAGAAATGTCCAACAGCATCAATGTCACCTGGGGCCCGATAACATGGCAAGGGTCTCGTCCGAGCCAGATCCTTATGGTATCCGGGATACCCGGGATCTGAGTGAATGTTCCCCGTAGAGGGAGTGCGAATGCCTTTTGGCTAAGTCGATAATAATAATAATAAAATGCCTTTATTTGCATCGTAATATACAATACAACAAAAACCGAGGCGAAGTCTAGCTACAGCTACTCTACTTAACCTCATACACATAATTAAAATAGTTGGTGACACAAATGAGATAAAAAAGAATTAAATATATAACAGGAGTTACATTTGCATGTAAGTATGGCTAGGAATACATCGAAACTATATAAAACGTAAGGGGCGATGCCGCTATAACAAAGCAGGTATTCTGTATACTAAGTATATGTAAATAAAATTTAAAAACGTAAGTACATATAAAATTTAAGTCAAAAAGGAGCATAACAAAATTTAATTAAAAAAGTAATGAGAGGAAAAGGAACAAAATTCACGCACTGAACAAAACTGACTAGACAACAATAAGTGCCTATATTTTCTTTTTAAATATTGTAAAGAATGTGATTTTATTTCCCCAGGTATACCATTATAAATGTTGACAGAATTGTAAGTAAATGACCGCCGAAACATGGACAGACGATATTTTGGCAATGCCAAGGTATTAGGAAATCTAATATTAATGTTGTGCGCGTCACTTCTAAGGGAAAGCTTACCCTTAAGATAAGATTTTATTCACATGTGACGTCACAGCCTTCTCCTTCCCGCTCGCTGTAGCGATCTCTATTCCCACCGAAGACCATGTCAACTCTCACTCGCTCTAGTAGCTGCGGCCGGGACTGCGGCGGCGCTAGCTGTCACCTGCGATGCGGTTCCTTGGCTTGCTCCAGGCGGCGTCGTTACTAAATACCTGCACCTGTTACAGGTGCAGGCGCTTGGATGTACCTACTCCTGTACTTCTTGCTAGACGAGGTACTACGCATGTCACGCGCATACCGACTCTCGACACTACTCCCAACAAACTAACCAAACTGGCGACCGATTTCCGTTTCACAGTTTTCGTCTGCCTGAGTTACCTTCCTTGTTTTTATTATTATAATACATCATTGCGGCTGGTTCTGTTTATTTATGCTATTGAATCTTGGGTATCGGGAGCCATTGATATTATTTACAATACGTGCCGATAGTATATACAACTTTGGGCCTGATTATTTTCGTATTAAATTTAAATTAAAATTTAAAATTCTTGTTGCATTTTGGCTTTTGTTGTTTCCCTGTAGAAGGTCTTTACGCTCAAATTTGATAGCTGCGCGCTACTATTTACCTAATCTTATCTACTTATTAACCTATTCTCAACCTATTATCTACCTAAATTACTTAAATCGCTTTTCTCAAAACCCAAGAGCGGTGTTCTTCAATCGGTCCCCTCGAACGCGTTTGGTGTGTATGTTCCTGCCTATAATTGTTCTCTTTCACAGATCTTGCTCCGCTGCGGGTACATTATAATTGTTTATTACTCTTTCGTCGCCCGGCCCACGTGCTCGTCTCGGTGTACCGCGAGATTCCTCCTGGTCGCCCTCGCTGCTCATTTCACTGCTATATCCGTCAGAGTCGCTGCTGATATCACTATCATTTATCAGTGGTGGCGGCGTTTGTACTGGCGATATATTATCTATTTCTTCCCACATTTCTTCTTCTTCCTTGTCAACGGGTGTCCCTTTGTCAGGTCCATGGTCCATTATGTTTTTGTCACCTGACAATTCTCCATGGAACATTTTTAACCTATTCGAATGTACCACTTGTTATAAACGCCTAGTCCGGTCCTGCCGGACTTCCTAGGTGTTTATAGTCGCCCTCGCTTCTTAAAAAAATGTAGTATGTATGTAACGCTTTCCTTTGGTCACGGTTAGCGGGCGCAGTTTTAGATATTTTAAGTCAAAATTTCGCCTGGAGCCGCAAAACAATAAGTGCCACATCGCTATTGAAGAGCGCCAGAAGCAGAAAAGCCGTTCTGCCGTTCGAGTCATTTTCCGATTTGGTACGCGTCGGAAAGGGACTCGAATTTGGCGCGCCGCGCCGACCACGTAAACGTAAAGTCTCTAGAAATCGATCGACGTATTCGCAAAAGAAAATGGGTTAGTTTTATTTTGTTTGCAGTTTATGCTTTTACTTAGGCTTCGAGTATTCACGTGGCGAACAGGTAATTGCGGGATGGCGATGGGTTATTGCTTTTACTGTACCTAGCCTAACTTGATTGTATACAATACTCCCGACGAAAATATTTAAAACTAAGCCATGGGAAACTTAAGTAGGCTTTTGCCCTTGACGATGCAGTCCTTGCCCGTCACTTTGTCATACGAAATGTTTGTTTAGCCTAGATATTGTATGTCTTTACATTTAAATTTCCAGGTGTTCTTGTAGATTCATTGCTATTTTTAGCCCTAATACCTAGGAATGCCTTTGGTGTACCCCCCGTTTAAATGAAAGCGAGCAGCAGAATCATTACCTATATTCTCCTTTGTCGTTTAAAGCATATCCATACGAGTCCCAGTTATCTGCGAAAAGGTAGGTTCCCAGGCCCTGAAAGGAGGTTCCAACATGTTGAGGGGAAGCACAGGCAAAAGCTAGACCCCTCTTTTGTGATTTGCCGATGTGGTGCCGACGTAGCTTAATGTTACCTTAATTTTTCGCTTAATATTCAGCTTGATTTCAGGCAGGAGTCCTTATGACAATGAAACGTACGAGAGAAGGCTCATCTACTCTGCCTCTCGCTTATTAATATGACTAGGTCAAAGATATAGATTGGGTTGAATTGAATATATGAAATTAATCTACGCGTCGCGTGTCGTAGGCTATGCCTACTTATCCAATGATAAAATTATCAAAATGGAAATAGATGTTACATACAGACTTAGTCTTCCCAGTTAGCGTAGTAACGTTATGTGTAAAACTGGAAGCAAGCAGATGAATTTCAAAAAACCGTTGCCAATGGAATCTCTACTTCCACATCACTTTTTAAATCCATTATATCCGAGTAAACTTCACGCACTTCAATCCTAGAATCTATCAATATATTTTCAGTTTTTAGAAAGAATGCCAAAACTGAATTCCTTGCCCCCCTAAAATACAGAAAACAACATATCACTTGCTATTTTCAAATTCGCCTCTACCCCTCTGTTAGGTAATTATTTTCATCTCAGTTTCACCCTGCGTAGAGCAATTTTGTTCAAAAGCAATTTAAGATTACATATTACACCAAATTTTAAGTCGATATATTAACAGTCGTCCACTGTGTGGTAGTGGTTTCCAGTGCTACGTAAATTTTTAGGTTACCAGACACCCGTGACTGGTAGTACCAGTTACATTTCTAGCATGACCCATGTGTCTGGTAAACCCTCATGTAATTTTTGTGCCAATATTTTTTTATTTGTGATGGAGATTAAGTATATTTTCGTGCAAATTATATTAATAAATTAGCATGGTAAAGCTCTTTCGGCTACATAGCCATCATCAGTACCACGTCAGGTGTATACAGGAAACAATGGAAAACCCATGTCACACATTAAAATGTTAAAATTACATTTACAACAACCATAAGCTCAATAAATATTATAATCAATATTTGTTGAGCTTATGGCTGTGATGTAATTTTAACATTTTAATGTGTGACATGGGGTTTTCATTGTCTTTTATACCTGTATTAGATTCAGTCGCTCTAATTTCCTGTATAAGTACACCTGACGTGGTACTGATGATGGCTATGTAGCCAAAAGCGCTTCACCATGCTAATTTATTAATATAATTTACATGAAAATATAGTTAATCTTCTTCATTAACATTTACGTGCACACAGCCGAAACCTATTCATTCTTTTATTTAAGTTTGTTGTCAGATTAAACGTTATTACCCGGTGACAAAAAAATCACCGTTTAACGATCCATAGTTTGTTAAAGTGTGTAACATGGTGGGAAAATACACTCAGTAAATCACAGATGCTGTTGGAACCGCCCTCCGTGTTACTGTGCATTATTTTGTTTAATTATTTGTAGAATTATCAAAAACTCCACCTATCGGGTCTTGGGCATTACGACTAATATATAGGTACCTGTATCATGCCCGTAGCGTTCATCATAACACAGAGAAGACCAGAATAAGTCCAGAATACAGAGAGTCCATCTTGTCAAATGGAGCCCATATTTTACGTAATTTTTCACACACCCTATAAGATCGTTCAGATAAACTATGAAGTAGACTGGGTTCTTCATTTATTATAGATTAATTTAAAACTGAGAAAGAAGATCCCCAGTGACCTACAGTGGATTAATTACCGTTTAAAGTTGGGCTCCATTTGACATATTTGACAAGATGGACGCTCTGTTTTCTGTTCTTCTCTGTGATAATAGTCATTTTATAGATGCCGTAGGGACAAGAAAATCGAGAGATGGGACTGCCACCACAATGTAAAGTCGCTTGCCAGATCTTGGAGACTGGTAATGCAGTGAACGTGTTAATCCTTTCAAACACAGGTTTAAGCCAATATACAAAATATAACAAAATTTATTCAGTGTATATGAGTTACATAGTAGGTTAATAGCAAATTCAATTCAAATTGGCTCTTTCTGTCCTGGTGTTTTGAAACAGCGGAACCTACAATAATAACTATTAAACATCAGTATTGTATGATTAATACACAGTGGCAGTGGCGCAACTAGGGGGGGGCTAGGGGGAGCTTAGCCCCCCCAATCTCGAAATTAGCCCCTCCAGTGTAACTGTCAAAGTCAGAAAATTTTTAGGGTGCGCTGACATTTTTCACGTTTAATAATAATAATCATCCTCCAGCCAGTGCACTCAAATAATAAATTTAGGAACAGATAAATAATATAATATGTCCAAGATCATTGAAAATTGACTTCACTCTTTCAGTAGATAGGAACTGTGGCTGCTCTGTGAAGTCGCATTAAGCGGACGAAACTGTTGTGATGTTTCAAAACTCTAGCACAAACATCCGGTAACACATGCGCTGATGCGCTCCAAACTTAACACGTTGTGGAGCGGACGCCATTTTTCGGATCGCTTTTTATTTGTGCTAGGTAGCAGTAGCGAACTAAGCTGAACGAGTTGAAAATTAGTGAACAAATAAAAACGGCTTGACAGCGATCGTTCAACTCGTTTCCAACCGCGACCGCTATCGAGAGTACAGTGCCTCTATACTAACACTGTGAACATCAATGATGTCGATTTCTATTGTTTTGTCCAAAGTCAAAATTATGACCATTTAGATTGTCGCGTCTGACGCGCTCAAAACGCCCTGGTCATTATACTGTCACATTCAAATCTCCCGCCATGAAATCTATCCGCCATGTTTTGTCCAAATCGCGCTCATGGCCACACCGTTGGTATAGAGGCAGTGTATCGATAGGTAGCAGTTAGTGATGGGAATAATCGGGATATTTTCATAATCGAGATATTAATCGAATTTTTTTATACCTATTTTTTTAATTTTTGGCGAATGAACCGGGATTGGACTTAATATACTCGCAACCAGGGTTGGGCACGTAGTTAATATGGCATTAATTACGCAATTAACTACCGTAGTTAATGTAATTAACTACGTCATGTTTTTGTACAATTAACTACATTAACTACATAACTTTAACTACGTTAACCAGGCAAAATTTAAACATTTAAAATGCCCTAATTTGACTAAATAAAATTGGTCAATAATTTGTTTTAATGCTTCATTCTCACTCAAAATGTTTAGGTAAATACTTAAGTAGGTAGGAAGGGTAGGTACCAGGTATTATTAAATTATTATTATATCTAGTCTTAAATAGATAGCAATAATGACAGCATATTGCATATTAAATTTTTACACGGTGAAGGATTACTGATTTACCAGTGTGGATAAAAAATAAATATTTATTAATAAGTATTTTCGTCCAGCCATAATTATTATATTTTGTAAAAATTATATTGCACATGTAGATGTAAAATGAAATTGTATGCTCAGATTGAGATTATAAAGTGAGGTTAGAGAACGCGTGTTTGTTAATGTGACGTCGACTGTCGACAGGAATGACCTTCAATCGACCAATCAGATCATTTACTACATTAACTACACAGAGTTAACTACATTTCGAATTAACTACGTAGTTAATGTAGTTCATGTAATTAATATAAAATTTTCGCTACATTCCCAACCCTGCTCGAAACTCCAAACAAAATACAACAGCCAACGGTCCGCGTTTGCAGCGTTTTCTATATCTATCTCTGTTGCACTTAATAGCCTTCTCGCCCTTCTCACTTTCTCACCGTCTCTTTCATCGGTTCGAGAATTTAAGTTCGGCGTTCTGCTTCCATTTCGATTTTAGTAATATTTGGCGTTTCAAGTTTCAACTCAACGTCTCGCTCTCGATTACTCGATTCGTAAGATCTCGACAGTGTACACTATAGGCTACTATTTTAATACTACTAAAAAATGATCTCGAGATATTTGAAAATAATCGAAATAATTCGATTCATACTATTATCGAATTATTCAATAAATATAGAGTTTATGTGACAATTTTTATGGCCTTGGCATGTTTCTTAAAAATTGGTTTTTTGCTCAAATCAACTTTATCATGTTAGGGCTTGAGCCCCCCGAAAAGTCGGTGTCTAGTTGCGCCACTGTTAATACACATATTGTATATACCAGGAATTAGTCGGTGTCTCTAGCTGCTTTGGCTGATTAATCTAATCCAACGGTTGGTATTACAGCAGGCTCATGTCAAGTTGATCTTAGGTTTTTTGTTTCCACTAGACGCTTTCACTGTACTCTCGCAGCCTGGTTATTGGCAGATTTTCTTGTGTTATCGTTCGCTGGCTTCGTCGTGTTTGGATTATTGTTTTTTTTTTCAGCCACAGAATATTCTTCTATTTCCAGCACAGAATAATATAATAATGTATCAGGTAAATAAACAATTTTTTTTGGTTAATGGGCTCTACATCTAAGGTAATTCACCCAGTGCCGTGGACCACGTTACGCAATGCAACGCTTCCACCTTCTGTATCTGACAGGCACCGTCTGGCTTTTCACCATGGCCATGTCAGACTTGACTTGTATATAATTAACCTAATGCTTAACCTAAAGACAAATACAAACACCCAGGGCACTACCTGTGGTGGGAATCGAACCCACAACCAACGATGTCAAAGCGTGGGTCTAATCGAAAGACCCACTCGTACACCGCCGTCCCCGTAAATAAACAATAAATAATATGAGCCGAATTCAAGCGAATCACCGATTGTAACCGCGGTTATGCTGGCAGTTGTCCTTGGTTTTGGCCTAATCTTTATGTTTTGTGGTTATGGCCCTTTTCTCTACCTTCATCACAGAGATCATATCCTATATATATATGATCTCTATGACCTTCACCACAATGATTACCGAGTTCTCTATATTTTTGAGGTTATACGGTGTCAAAACTGTGTTTAAAGAACAGAAAAGTAAACAATAAAGGTGGATTTATAAACTCGACGTTTGCGTTGGCGCTCGAAGTTGACGGTGACCTTCGCAGTTTGCGTCTAGATATGTGAACGACGGAACGTGAAAGATGAAATTAGTGTTATGTGGTTTATCTCTCGGACGGCATCGGACGCAGACGGCAACGTTCGACGGCGTTTATAAATGGTTACACGTAAAATATTGGGATTGAATTTTCGACGCAAACGGCAACGGCCAGCGCCAACGCAAACGTCGAGTTTATAAATCCACCTGAAGTGTATAAAATTTATTTTATGTAGTTTTTATTGAAACTTTAGAAAATGGATAAGAAAAAATTGATAGAAACGGCTACATTAATAGGGGACGATTTATTTTTTTGTAATAGTGAAGAGGTAATTTTAAAAAGCTGGACAAATTCGTGTAACAAAATGATGCTCACAGATTAAATAATATAATATATGAAAAATATTGGAAACTCAAAATCCACGATTTCTAGTTGTGACTCGGACCACGAGCGGCGCTGGCGTCGCCGGGCGCGAGTATATTCCATTTCATTTTAATTTTTAAATTGGCGTAATATCCGCCAAGTGTTTTTGTTGCGCGAGAAAAAATGCGCAACAAAATGAACATTTTTGGCGGATACTAAAAAAAACAATATTTACAAGTGGACTAAAGTAGATAAACAAAGGGGGTTCCAGAACGGAAGTACGTCACAAATCCAATATGGCGTCGTTGGCGGGAAATTCAAATTCCAAATGGTGTCACAAATCCAATATGGCGTCGTTGGCGGGAAATTAAAATTTCTGGTGACATAACGGAAATGACGTCAATGGCTTGGCGGGAACCGACACGGCGGGAAATTCCGGTGGGGGCGGCGCGCCACCTAGCGGAGTTGGTTGGCGTGTTTTGACGCCATGTGTGGGTCTATAATAGAAATTCTTGTGAACTGTGACAACGCCATCTGTGGGACAATGGAACATAATATACCATCTGGGTACGTGGAAAACTTTTTTTTTTTCATTGACAATAGCGCCATCTGTAGGACGATGGAACATAACGTGCCATCTGGGTACGCGGAAAACTTCTATATTTTTCCACAGACACTAGCGCCATCTGTAGGACGATGGAACATGGCGTGCCGTCTGGGTACGCAGAAAACTTATCTATTTATTTCACATACACTAGCGCCATCTGTAGGTTGATGGAACATAACGTGCCATCTGGGTACGCAGAAAACTTCTGTACTTTTTCCACAGACACTAGCGCCATCTGTAGGACGATGGAACATCACGTGCCATCTGTTTACGCGGAAAACTTCTGTATTTTTTCCACAGACACTAGTGCCATCTCTAGGACGATGGAACATAACGTGTCATCTGGGTACGCGGAAAACTTCTTTTCTGAAATCTAAGGAATTTTAGATTTTTTCTGTTAGATAGTTCGAATTTTCTTAAAGCTAGTGATTACCTTCCAGGCAGAATATTTTTGAAAGATATATAAATAGCTCCACAGACCGTCATTCAGATTAGTTCAATGTTGTTAGTCAACGGAACGGGTCTATTGAACACGCTAATAAACAAACTACCCGTCGAGCTGCATCTTCCAGGTTATGAATTTTGTGGACCCGGTACAAAATTAGAAAAAAGACTCAATAGAGGTGACATTGGAATTAATAAGTTGGACGCGGCTTGTCGGAAGCACGATATAGCGTGTGAAATCGAAAGTCGCTGAACTTGGTGAGAAAGCTGCTGCTTGGCTGGTGACAACTGCAATGAAAACAAAAAGAAAACTGGGTATGGGTGTATCAAAAAATGAACGGCGACAACGACCTATTTCATTCAGACGAGACATTGTCAAGAAAGTTGAAAGAGCATTGAAGAAATCCTTTAATGATGGTGAACTGAATAATGAAAAGAATGTACGAAAATCATCGTTAGCGGCTTTACGAGCAGCCCGCTTAGCTGTTAAGAGAGCTGGAGGTAAAGGCAATATTCGAATACCAAGAATAATTCCCTTTGAACAGAAAACTGGAGGGTTTCTGCCACTAATACCGTTGCTGGGAGCACTAGGTGCCCTTGGTTCGATGGCAGGTGGCGCCAGCGCTGTAGCCAAAACAATAATTGATGCTAAAAACGCGCAAAAAAGAATGGAGGAACAACAAAGGCACAACCGAGCGATAGAAGCTATTGGAAAATCAGGTTCTGGTCTATACATGAGAAAAAATAATCGCGGTGGGTATGGACTGTTTTTGAAGAAACAAAAAAAAAACTCCCCATAAACCTACCTCTTAAGCCTCTTTCTGAAAACGATTTGAAACAGTATGCTAAACAATTGAAAATTCCATACTTCAGGGGTGTGTTTATGAGAGATACTCTACCAAAATATTCTAAGAAAAACGAATCTGCAATTTTTAATTTAGATGTACAGAGTAATCCTGGTACACATTGGGTAGCGTATAAGAAGAGGGGTAATATTGTTGAATACTTTGATAGTTTCGGTTGTCTGAAACCGCCAAAAGAGCTTAGTAAATATTTTGGAAAACAAATAAAAATCATCTATAACAATGATTCATGTCAAAAATTTGATGAAATAAATTCTGGTTATTTATGTTTAGAATTTCTCTATAAAAGGAGAGGCTCTATCTAAAGCTTGTTCAGTCATATCACTAATCTTCACCTTGCATGGTTCTACCTCGACGCTCTCGACTGATTTCGATAATCCAATTTACTTAGATCCCGACGCTCAGTACGGTCTAGCTCTGCTTGGATTTCACTTTTACAACATCATACCAAATATAGATAAAAGCAAGAACAACAATAAATTTTATTTTATTACTGCGAATAAGAAGAGAGTAAGCGTAGAAATTCCTACCGGTTCTTACGAGATTACTGCTATAGAGGCATATATTCATAAAATTTTGAAATTGTCCAAAGGGGAGAAAGCTGAGAAGACATTTTCCTTGAAAGCTAATAATAGCACTCTTCAGTGTGAAATATTCAGTGAAAAAAAATTTTAGGATTTTCTGATCGTGTCTTAGAACCTGGTGTGTTGCACACATCCGACTTACCAGTGAACATTGTTAAAGTTAGAACGATACATATAGACAGCAACATAACTTCTGGAGCCTATTACAATAACCGACCTACACATACGATTTACGAATTCGCTTTATGTGCCGATCCGGGTTACGCTATAGACGAAACACCCAAGCACCTACTGTACGTTCCAATCATCAAACAAAATATCATTAACATCACATTAAATATTTTCGATCAAAATTTCCAACCAGTAAATTTTAGAGGTGAGGAAATCATCGTTAGATTGGAATTAAAAAAACTGTCGTCATGGATCTAATTTTTCACAATAGGTACCAACCGTATAAAAGATACGGAACGTATCCGCAGACTTTATTACCAGCGAATACTCGTTCCTGTAAGGATCGCAGTAAGACACTCACGCTCGAAAATCGCTTGTTCCTAGAATCTCTGGGTTATCATGTCATTAACACCAGAAGTTTTCAACGTGCACCAAAAGCCAAACTTCGATGAATCCATCCAACGTTTGGAGACGCGCACCTACTATCCCTTTGTTAAGTCTTTTACGAATAACCACTTTGTGGAAATAACTATTAATCAGGGTGACGCGTGGTTGTTGATGTACGATGCTGCCATATATGTTAAAGGTAAAGTAAGCAAGAAATCTGGAAATGGTACGTGTAAGCTTGTCAACAATGCAGCTGCGTTCTTATTTGATTCCGTCTCGTACGAACTTAACGGTAAGGAATTGGAGCTGGTGAGAGATCCTGGAATCGTGAGTGCCATCAGAGCCTACCTATGTTATTCACCCACCGACGATAGGTATCTGGTGACTTCAAGTTGGTTTTTTCCAAAGAAAAGTGAAGTCCTAAACTTCGATGAAACATTCACCATCAGAATTCCACTAAAACATTTATTTGGAATTTTTAACGATTATCAATATGCGATTTGTGGAAAACAAACACTAAAATTAATAAGAGCCCGCAATGATGATAAATGTTTGCTATTGGAGAAGACTCCAAGTACTAGCGCAGAATCAACTACCGAATTAACTGCTGAATTAACAATTACCAACATTGAACTGAAAGTAAAGCATATTCAACCTAACGATTCGATAAGATTAGATCTATTGCAAGCGATAAAAATGGATAAACCTATTATAATTCCGTTCCGCAAGTGGGATTTACATGAATTACCAGGGTTGACGACCAACGCCACCAGAGAAATTTGGGCGGTGAAGACCAGTGCGGCACTCGAGAGCCCTCGATATGTCATTGTGGGTTTTCAAACTGACAACACCGAGAACAATCCCTCGAAATTCAATAACGTTAATATATATGTGATGTACGTCTGATATTAAATGGTGAATATTTTCCGTTTGAACGGCTCCGATTAAATTTCAAGAGTGATTATGTTGAAGCGTACAATAACTATACGGACTTTTTTTCCAAGCTTCATGAACGTGCGAGATAAGCATCCAATGTTAAGTTATATGGAATATAAGGACAATGCGACACTTTTTGTTATCGACTGTTCTCGAAGAAACGAGTCCATGAAAACCAACACTGTCGACGTAAAACTGGATATAGAGAGTAACAGTGGATTCCCAGAAAAAACGCGAGCTTATTGCATCATCATTCACGATTGCGTCATGGAATATTTACCTTTAAGTGAAATTGTTAGAAACCTGATGTAGAATAGAAGTTTGTTCAGTCGACGAGTTAATTTACACCGATGAAGATCGCAGTTGTAGATATTCAAGGATTCACAGTGGAGAAACAATTTTTTCCTAAAGAAGTATCCATCAAAATTAATAACCAAACCATACATCTCTTGCTTAAATCACCACGAGATTTTTATTCTCTTGATGAATGTGATAGGGGCAAGTAAGATTCTTGGAACAGTATTATCATGGTATATCGTATTCGAGTGGGTACGTAGACTACGACCTTCTACCGGGTATACTTAAAAAGTTTCTGTTCAACGTTCACGCTATCTCGTCAAAGGTCATCAGAAGGAAAATTTGCTGCGATCTGTTGGTATTGACAACGTAACCAACATCGAGAGCCTCACCACTAATTCGTTGGAAGTGCCCAACTTCCAGAAAGAAATACCGTCGTGCATGTATCATATTGAAAATAGAAATTGTTTATGCAGTTTGAGAAATTGCGAAAAGCTGTATGACTGGCTGCAGAGTTTCTTACCGCAATGCTACTAGCAAGGATTGAGTTTTTTTTAAGAAGCATCGAGGAGATGAAGAAAATTATTGCAAGTTACGAGATGTACCAAAAAATGGAAAAGATGTTTAAAAAATTAGATATAGAAGATCAGGAAGAAAAATGGCGCAGGAATGTTTTTACTAATAAAAGTAGATTTAAGAATTGTAATATGATATCTAGAAAGATATTTCTAAAAAGTAACCGTTAATGTGCTTTAATAAACAATATGTAATTTGGGATATTGTGTTTGTTCTACCCTGCGACCATTTCCCCTCCCACTGCCTATATATAATTTGAGACAACGCGCGCCGCGATGCTCACAGTTTGTGACACGATGTTGCTACGACTAGATTATATTATCTTCTCTTCAATTATCAATGGAATTTTATATGTTCATAAACCGCACGATGTAGCCGATATTTATATTTGCGCTGCAGATGAGAAAGGAAATGGCGATTGGCCATCACAGTGGACGTCCGTTAAATCTAACGGTCAGGATAAATTTATGTTGATGTTGTTGTTTGAAAACCGTACCTTTGGAGATACCGATTGGAGGAAAGTGGCTGGCGCCCCCACCACTTCCGTTACTGAGTCGGATGATAAGGTTCTTACGAATCTCTCCATTCTGCTGGGACTGCCATACTTCATAACAGTATGTTCTTCTTTCCTGCTGTTCAGATTAATTTTAGAGTTCTTATCATGGCGAAAAAATAATGCAAGAACATGGCGGAGGCGGACTATAGAAACCTAGATATCAGAATGCGATCTTTTGAAACATGGTTACCACAGGACGCAGCTCTTTCAACGAGAAAATTAGCCGAAGCCGGATTTTTTTACACGAATTTTAAGGATGTGGTGCAGTGCCCCTATTGTTTCATTGAAGGCTGTAAATGGAAAGTCGATGACGACCCTCTAGAGCATCATAAATTATGGAGTCCAAATTGTCCTTTTATCCTACATGGTGGAGATACTGTCGCGTATGACGGGGAAGTTTATCCTCATCGCTGTCTATTAGAAGATGGGGGTCAACAACAACAGTTAACTAAACCATGGTTGACACAGTCAGAAACTGCAACCACTAATAGCGAAGCGTTTTTGTGTAAAGTTTGTTTTCTTAATACAATAGAGATTCTGATGATACCTTGCGGTCATTTAGTATTTTGTATGCAATGTTCACCTTCAATAGACAAGTGTCCTGTGTGTAGAACAAATATTACTAAGAGAATGCGAGCTTATCTTTCATAATGTATTTCTTGTTAATTAAAATTTTTTTTCTCTAAAAATCAAGTTGTTATCTATTGTCAAGTACCAGCGCTTTATACGTTAAACGTGTTTAGAATGCGTCTTGAACAACAACGCACGTCGCTTCCAATTGAAAATCTCGATACAACGGTTGGCACCCACGGCTATTCAAAACACAGTAAATTATTACCAAAATCAGTAAGAGCAATATTCTGTGGACCTAGCGGATGTGGAAAGACAAACGCCCTTCTCAGTTTAATATTCAACAAAAATGGACTTAAATTTGAAAATATCTACGTGTATAGTAAGTCTCTCTACCAAGATAAATATCAGTTACTGCAAGATGTTCTCAAAAAAGTCAAGTGTATTGGGTATTTTCCTTATAATGCTAACGAGGATGTAATCGATCCCTCTGAAGCTGTACCTAATTCCATTTTTATATTTGACGATGTAGCTTGTGATAAGCAGAATAAAATTAAAGAGTACTACTGTCTATGTCGACATAAAGGTATAGACGCTGCCTACTTTTGTCAGACATTTTCAAAAGTACCCAAACAACTTATTTGCGATAACTGTAACATGATTGTGCTCTTCAAGCAAGACGAAACAAACCTCAAACATGTTTATGAGGAACATGTGTCACCCGATCTCACCTTTGAACAATTCAAAGATATCTGTCGACAGTGTTGGAGCGACGACTATGGTTCGATGGTAATAGTTAAGGACTTTAGCTTAAAAAATGGACGTTACAGAAAGGGGTTCGATCAGTATATAATGGTGTGATATTTTCTCAAACGTTATATTATTCGACAACATGCCGTTGACATCGCAAGAACACATCGCCAAAGCACAACGTTCCAAAAAAATTCAACAACTTCCACGCGCCATAAAAAATATATATATGGCATTGAAATTTTATTTGGGGTTTTCCTTGGGTTTAAAATAGTGGCAAGAGCAAAATTATTTTCAACATTAACTAAACATTCGGGAATTTCAGCTTTTCCTAGTTTTGTGTAATTTAAGATTCCTGTGCCGTTACGTAAACTAACAGGTATTTTAATTTTTTGTACCATTCTCGGAGGAATTATTTCAGTTATTGTTTCAAATTGTGTCGAATTTTGTGGTTCTAAATCATTTTCGTTTTGCCTATAAATTGGTATAATTGAATTTGGGCTAACTAAAGTGTTATTACTATAACAAATATCTGCGCCTAATTGAAGTATTAAATCTAAACCTATAAGTCCATCAAATTTTTCTGAAAAATCAAATATGTAGTATTTATGTATTCCTTCTGTATTGAAAATTGGAAATAGGGGCAAAATAGCAATTTTGTCATGGAAAGATGTCGCGTGCGCTGTTTGTACTAAGAAAAGTTCACTTTTGACATAATTTGGGAAATATTTAAAGGCTAATTTTGGGCTTAGAAAGGAACGTGTGCTTCCAGAATCGATTAAAAATTTAGCGTCTAATTCGGGTATATAAATATAAGTAAGTTTTATCGACAAATTATTCAGATGTATTATTTCGTATTGGAATCCTGTCCAGTATCTGAAAAATCCTGATTTTCAGTAATTTCTGGTTGGGTTTCTTCTTGGTTCGGGAATTCACATATACCGTATTGAGGGTAGCAATAGTTTTCGTAAGCGTCATTGTAATAATAGTCATAATCGGGATAATAATTTGGCTGAGAATAATCAGTATATTCCGGATATTGAACTGAGTCAGTTTTGGGGAAATTTTCGATTACGTCTTGGTTAAAAAGTTCCTGACTTTGAAATGTACGTTGGGGTTGTTTTACAAGTGTACTTGTTGAGGTATCCATTGGTTCTGGTTTCGTTCTAGACATGTTAGTAACATTAGTTTTTTGGGGAAAGTTTGGTCTAAATTGGGGTTGGAAAGGTCTTTGGAAGTTTTGTGTGAAAGTTGGTCTTTGTTGAGTAAAATTTTGAAAATTCGGTCTTTGTTGCATAAAGTTTGGGAAACTTGGTCTTGGTTGATTAAAATGATTAAAAGGTGTTCCAAATGTGGGAGAACGTCCAAATGTAGGTGGTTGGTTAAATGTTGGGGGAATATATTGTGGAAAATTAAAGTTTGGTTGTGGAAATGGTGGTGGTTTAAAATTAGGATTGTTAGGTCTCGGTAAATTTGTTGGTTTTGGTCTGTATGGAATTCTATTATGTACTGGTTGTCTAAAATTTTGATTTTGGCCTGTCTTGAAATAAACAAAATTTTCTTCTTCTGTCACAAACGACATTGCCTGTTCAAGAGAATCAGGTTGTTTAAGCCTAACTACAAGCTGCATATTGTAAGGTAAACCGTTAATGAAGGTTTTCAGAGCAAATTCTTCATAATGATTAATTTTAACAATTTTTATATTGCGGTCCTCGTTAGTGCCATTAAGTTTTGCAAAAAGGAGGCTACGCGTATCTTAGATTCGCATTCCGAACTGTAAGGGTGTTTCATTACGAAATGGTCTTAACGAAATTAGGTCCTGAATAAGACAATCAATACTTCGTTGATCGGCAAAAGTAGCTATTAGTGCGTTTTTTATTAAAATCCAATTATTTAATTCTGAACGTGATGCAATAAGGTCTGCCGCTCTATCTCTTAATTTACTCAAAATTGTGTCAAATAAACATATATTAATCGGGTCTGCTGCATTTTGGACATTTTGGAAGGCTTTCAGAAAATTTTCACAAGCGTTTACAAATCTTTGCAAGAGTTTTGGGTTACCATCGAAAGGGGGTATATTATCAGCTTGATATTTTAAAAGGTTATAATTGATTGCATTACCATTTGGCATGATTATTGGATTTCCAAGTTCTGAATTTAAATTTAAAGTTAAGTTTTCTACAGAGGATATTAAATTTTCTAAATCTTCCAGTTTGGGTAAAACACGCACAAAAAGTTAAAACAAAAAGCACAATTTACACTTACACTAGTAGAAAAACGATGATTCTCATTTTCACTCTTCTTTTTTCTTCTTAAACTACGGTGCCTCTAGGACGAGCGATGTGTGTCTCCTCCCAGGCGTCTTAACCTAGGGTTCTGCTCACAGACGATGCTTGTTCTGCTGCAGAGGAGGGTTGGATCGATGCTAGACCACCCTTGCTGACTATCTTGCTCCTGTCGTCTCGACGGCTGCTTCACTGACCGTTGGCCCTTGGTATCGACGTTCACGTGGCGAAAGTGCCGATTTTTGGATTCCGCGCGCGCGAATCGCCGACCGATTGGTTCTTTTGCGAATGAACTCTTGAAAGAGACCGAAAGGTACCGATTTTTGGTTTTTCGTTTCGCTAAAAGTCCGAACGACTGCGCCAGTTAAGGGCTGTTAATGAAAGAAACCGTTTTTAAAAACAATGTTTAATGACGAGCAGCGAACAAGAAGTGTCTGTTGAAATTACATGGGTTATATTTATAAATTCAGAGAAGCAGACTCAGCGTAATGTTATCTTTAGCTACATGTACAAATACAGGGATGTTACTCCCACTAAATTAATTGTAACACCTAAATTATTTTAGCAACATAAACCCCTGAATAACATTTGTTGTAAAAATGCATAAACTGACATTTCTGCAAGCCATTGTTTTTCCACAGCTGCCTGCGACGGCAGCGAGCTCTCTTGCGTCTCAAATGGCATAAAATTTGTACTGTACAGCAATAATGAAAACAGAAACCGAGTACAGTTTCCGATCAGGTTTATTACCACTGTCCCCTGTGGACCTCTTTTTACCATTTTCACTTGTTTCCATAGCCACCTTGATAGCTGAACTCAAATTGAAATTTTGATTTTTGCAATTGTGATGTAGTGTAAAAGGTATAATTCGTGGGAATAATTTCTTGAAATTTGGAATCTGGGCGTTTTCAGGGGCGCTGA
Source organism: Pseudeuparius sepicola (assembly GCA_963920635.1). NCBI lineage: Eukaryota > Metazoa > Arthropoda > Insecta > Coleoptera > Anthribidae > Pseudeuparius > Pseudeuparius sepicola. The sequence goes on along the minus strand of OY987300.1, from coordinate 35,435,210 downwards.
TTAACGCCACGTTATCAGATTTCCGATAAAAAAATCGCTGATACCTTAACTCGAAATTTTGGGTCAAAAACATTTTTTAATCCGGCCCTGGAATAATCGTATGGTCATTGAAAAGTGTTTGATAAGTACGTCTAGGAGGGCCCTGTATACAAAAAAAATTCGTTAAAATCCGTAAGCCAGTTAAAATTTTACAGGGGTGTTCCAGATCAAAATGAGACACCCTGTTATATGTTAAGAGGAAGTACAAAAACAGGAATCTCATTAACCAAAGATCTAACATTAAAAATAAATAACACAAAACTTAAAAATTAAGATAGCACAGCAAGTTTTGTTCTGTGAGCATACAAATGCAAAAATAGTCAAAATTAGGACTACCCTTATATCAGATTTTTAAATTTTAGTCAATTTATTTTGAATTCATGAAGATAAAAAAAAATCTAAGGCTTGCTTTTATTTCGCAAATTAAAAAAAAAATTGTGTCCATATTTATACTGGATATGATAAAAAGGTATTTAGCCACATTTAGTCTCACTCGGAATCATTTTGAGTATCAGTCTTCCTTTTTTTACTCAATGATCTCTCTAGTATATATGGTGCCCACCTTTGTTTTAGATGTTAGTTGGTCGAGCGGTATATGTGTACAATTGAATTATTAAAAATATTCCTAAGTAAATATTACAGAAAAGAATCGACAATAAAGAATTTAGCGCAAAATAATTATCTTTAAATTTTAGTAACTGGTTTCAAACCTAAGTGGCGAACAATACTAGCTTATAGCATAAACTGATAACAAATCCTGCAGAAATAGTACGTAGATTTAGCTCAAATTATCCCAAGAAATAATACCAAAATTATTGGCACACAAGTTAGTTAGCCTGATCACACAAACGATAACAAAAATATGTAAATTCTTAAAAATGGTTCGAAATTGATAATAGAGACACAAAGTTATTAAATAACTTGAAATTGGCACCAAAACGTATTTAAAAATACCCAAAATTTAGCTAAAATAACTTAATACGGCACTGCTATGCTAACAGCTTTTTAAATACCCAAAATTTAGCGTAAAATATTCAGAACTGTAACGACACTGCTTTAAAATATGACAAAATATAACAATCCTTTACGACACCTCAAATAAACACCAATAGCATTCAAAATAAAATAAAATCAAATAAATTAATTAACTAGAAATAGAAAGGCAACTCAGTCGACAAACCCCAACAAAACAAAATTCAATCGCTTACTTTTTGGTCAGTTCAACGGACAGCATACTGTACTGAGCCTCTGGTGCTGGAGCTATGGCAGGCAAGGCGGCAGACTCTGGATGACTTCTCGGGCAGTACTTCGCCCGGTAATTGGTGGTCGGAGACTTTTTCTCATAGCTGGCACGGCATAGGACTTTCGCTCGTCTTTCGGGCAGGACTTAGCCCTACAAGTGATGTTCGGCGACGACTGGCTTCCGTTTGGGAGTACCCTCTTTTATATCCGCTTGGTTCTTTGTTCCCGACTCGATTCCAGGGTATGCAGGTGTTCGTTAGACGCTCGCGGCGGATAGGATATATAAACAAACATGTTTTTCGGGAACATTAATTACCCTGGCCGACCTAGCCGATATAAACAACATAGTTTTTCGATCCAATTTATGACCCAATATTCGGCGGCTTGTCCCTAACCCGATGAATTTGAAACAAGATATTTTAAGGAAGTACTTAACATTGTATCGAATTATTTGATAAAATAAAATGAGAAAATTGGTTGGTATCTACGGGGCACCTCATTGGTATCTACGGGGCACCACATATATTTAAGAATCGTTCTCGTTGGTCATTTGCTCTATCTAAATGCTGCTCAAGAAGTTGAAATTGTTGCTGCCTAGTTTCTCTATCTTGCTGCAATTCTATTAGAATTCGATCTGAATTTGGTGGTGGCCGAATCTTCCGTTTCATACTTTTGAAGCTGTTTGTAGATGCTTCGTGTAACATTTTTTGTGTGTGAAAAGTTGAAGGTTGTTTTCCAGAAGCTGCTGTGACCGATTCCGGTGTCTCTAAGGACACATCTTCATTTTTCTGCTCTAAACAATTTTTTGTCGAATTGTCAAACTGTGGAGATCTCAGCCCTTGTTGATGGTAGTTGGCGAGCGGTTTTATATAGGGTGAGCCACAATATACTTTCTTTTAGTGTGGGCCTAAGGGTGTATGACGGAAGCACAGGGATCGTTTAATATGTATATTAAAATTAAATACGATACCGTACATTGAGTTAACAAAATACAGTTAAGTAGGAAGTTTAAAACCTGTGCAATAATTATTATTGAATAAAATTGGTTTTATAATTTTGGTATATAAGAATCCAATTCCTCCACCCATACACAGTCTTTCAAAAGTTCATACAGTTCATACCACTGAAAATGTCTGAAATTAACTTCAGTGATTCTTATGACAAAAAAGAATTTTTTTGTGAAATTACTTCTGAAGAAAATCCCTTCACGGTAAAAAGTTATATTTTGAGAGGTGGTGACAAAAATCGTCATTTACCACATACTGACCAAGAAGTGGATGATGGATTAGGAGAAGGTTCAACAAACGCAGTAATATCGAAACATTTACCATCCGGTGCAGTGTTAAGTGATGGTATAAATCAACAAGTTTGCGTGTGCCAATCATACAACAAACTTGACGGAAGAAAATTTACTTTTCTTCGTATGTACTACTTGCTACGTTTACCACAGTGACACTGTACCTCAAGGTACACATCCACACATTAGCTCCCATTACACCAGGGAGGTGTCAGAAGATGATCAGGAATAATAATTGTGTAAAGTGTGTGATGATAAATTGTATATAACATACTTAAAAGATATCTGTATAGTTTGTAATCAAAATCAGATTAAGAATGTAGATATTACTAACCATAGAATAGATAGGAAAAAAATTGATTTAATTTAATGTTGTAAATATTTTTTTGTATCATATAGATAAGGAATTATTAAACTAGAAAAATTAAAACCATAACATTTTGTTACTCTGAATACACCAGTCTTCTCTCATTAGATTAAATGCTATGTTTACTCAATCACTCCTTTACAGATAGTACCTGTAGAAAATATTAATGTGGAAATTAAAAAATGTCTTGTTTTCAAAACAAACCTTTGAGTTTTGACCGTTGTTATATTAAGTATCTTCCCAGCTGTTGGAATAGAAATACAAATTTCACAGCTTTTCTCTGTACATTATTTAAAGAATAAAGAATCCCATAGGAAGGAGTTAAAGCTCTATGTGTATTAAAATTCCAAACTAACTTCTCCTGCTTGTGCTTACCACACATACTTTACTAATACTTTTCCCGAGTACACCTCTCACTTCTATTCCCCTAATATAAATATTTTTTAGAAACAAGACAAATAATATTTCTAAACAAAATACACAAGCCTCAGGTAACTGGGAAGCGTTCTAGACTGATAGTCTAGTAAGTATATTCACAGCTGTTGGAATACAAATATATAAATTCACCAAAAGCTTTTCTGTACCACCATAATCGTAGTTTTGTACGTAAAATATTTAACTCACGTAAAAATATGAAAGTTGAATATATTAAACCTTTCCTGTACCCCTGTACCTTTATAACAACGTACCTAAGTACCTGCTACCTAAAATCATCTAATTGAATTTTAACAGAACCTTTGAGTTCCCTGTACTTTGTTATATTAAATCCTAGCTGTGGAAATAGAAATACCAATCTATATGTATAGTTCCGACTAGGGGAAAATCCTAATATGTGAGCAATAGAGTCCGCCGGTAGAAAATCTACTGTATATTTATCACTGTAAATTTCACACTTTAAAGTACTGTTATTGGCTTTTATTGAAATTGGATTTTGGATTTTTCTGATCAGATGCCTCCTTTCTTAAAGCGTATTTTCTAGGGCCTCAATTTCATACGAGCCTGTGGGGATTACTAAACATTTAGGATATCAATCAGCGTTTATATAATATATACTGTTATATGTGTGAAATCCTATTAGGGCCAACCCATACTCAATATCTGTTTCTAAATGTATAGGAATATTAAAGTCAATAGACAGTGTGGAAGTAAATCCGTGTAGTGTGAACAACTGAGACATAATTGATGAATTCTCTTCCCAACTTCCACTTTAATAGACAAATTCGAAAAATATATTTTTTTAAAGACAAATCATATTTTTTAAACAAGACAAATAATATTTCTAAATTGCCGCGGTTCAGTTACGGCAGCCGCAAGCCTCAGGTAACTGGCGTTTTAGACTAACAGTCTAGTAAGTATATATCTGTTGGAATAGAATAAATACAAATTTCACTGCTTTTCTGCATACAATATACAATTTCACCGAAAGCTTTATTATATAATATTTAACTTATAGAAACGAAAAAATATGAAAGCTGAATATATTTAACCTTTCTAACAAGTACCTGTTACCTAAAATCGTCTAATTGAATTTTAACGGTACTCGATAATATACTTTTAATAATAAAGACTCGTGTTGTCTGCTACCAAATACTATTTAAAATGGGACTTTAAGAATTTTTTTAGAAAATCGAAAATTTTTTCTCGACGAGCCTCGCTATATATCTATTTATCGAATTCTAAGTTAATAAAATCTTGAATTTTTTCGGTGGAATTTTTCGCTAAAATCACAGGTTATGTTTTATTGATCTTGCCCCTCGGCAAGCCTCGCGCGGGGGGGTGGACCATCTCTAGAACCCCCCACCCCCCCGGAAAAACCGGGGGGGGGGCCCAGGGGAGCTCCAGTCACTGCCCCGTGTCGGCCGCCGAATTGTGTAATGCCCAGACCAGCGCATAAGGCCAGAATATTTAAAACTATAATATTCCTACAGTATATCCTAGAGAGGCCCCAATATTCATATTCCTAAAACTAAAAACCATCCGTTCCTGTGAAACCTCCCGGCCGCACGTGTCAAGGCCAAAGCGCGAACGTCCAAGAAGCGATCATGCCACCCAGCGACGCTTGCGCCGCGGGGACCTAGCCGGACCCCTCGCGAGCGTGTATAAAAGGGGAACCGCCGTCCTCGGTTCTCCAGTGCTAATGCAGCCTCAACCAGATGCCAGGGGAACCCCTGCCCGACTGAAGAGGGCAGGTGACCACCCCTGCAGTCACCCAGTAAAAATGAAGAAAATCAAGAAAGAAATACTCTCCTAGCACCGCAGTAAGTTTGGGCTGACCAAAAAGCCAAATATTTGTGTTTTGATTCCTTTGTGTCTGAATTGCCTTTTTATTTGTGAATTTTGAATTATTTTGGAAACTTTTAGAGAAAGTGAATTTATTGTGCATTTTTAATTAATTAAAAATTATTTAATAACTTTTGTGAACCATATTATGATTTTTGGGAATTTATTTTGGAACCATATTATTTTACTGTAGATGCCAGACTTTTAATTTATTCAAACAGAAATAATCTTGTAACTTTTATTGGGAAATTTGTAAGGGAATTGGGAAACTATTTAGGGTCAATTATTTTGGGGTTGAAATCAGAATCTTGTTTTTAATGAAACTATTTTATGTCAGAATTTTCGTATAATTTGAATTACATTTTTATACGAACTTGTGCTGGAAATTAAGCAAAGCTATACAGGGTCAAGTAATTTTATCCTACAGAGTCAAGTAATTTTATTCTAGTCAAGTAAATCAAGTAATTTTATTCTAGTTGGGGAATCTTTTGCAATTTTTGTATTTTAATCTGAAGGTTTGTTCTTTTATGCCATAGTTATGTATTTGTGCCATTTTGTCATATTGTTTTGTGTCTTCTTTTAAATTCTATTGTTTATCAGTGTATCTTTTGAAACGTTTGAATTTTGTTACTTAGAAAAGGGTCATATTTCAGATAACTTGAGTGCACCATTGTGCGAATTTATAGATCGTTAATTTTATTCAATAATAATTATTGCACATGTGTTTAAACTTCCTATTGTACTGTATTTTGTTAACCCAATGTACGGTGTCGTATTTAATTTTAATATACATATCAAACTATCCCTGTGTTTCCGTCATACACCTTAGGCCCACACTAAAAAGAATATTGTGGCTCGCCCTATACAAATCCGCTCGCCAACTTTTACCACCAACAAAAAGGGCTGAGAACACTACAATTGGATCGCCGGGGAGTGAAGCCTTTCGGGAACTTTGATCTTCACGCCAAGGTGGATCGTTCGCCGGGGCCTGTACCTAAGCAAACAGCTAGGTACCTGAAACCCTATTCGGGAATGCGTCTGGGGTACCGACCGATTTTATAATATTTTTTGAACTAGAGGACGGCGGTAAAAAAAGGATAGCAGACCCCTCTGTTGGCAGATAATAAAATATCCCTGACCTTTCAATAGAAATCTACCTCGCTAGCGGTAGGGCCTAAAACTCGTGCCAGGTGTGCCAGGTGATTCGATCATTTCACTCCTAGAGGTCGCTAGGGTTGCTAGTAGTCAGGCAAGCTTAAAATTTGTGCGAGCATTTGCCTCCTAGAGGGCGCTAGTAGTATCGAAAACAGACTTTCTCCATAGTTTCTCATTACAAAGTTTTATGAAGGAGCTTCATTAGAAGGTCCATTAATTTCATTTTCAGATCATTGATGATTTTGTAGAATAGACCTTTGACTTGATTTATGTTTCATATTACCTATCCGGTAATACCATTTGGCTAGCAATATTGCAAGTCTTTGTAGTAAAAATCCCGACACCTTTATTGATTTTTCAGGACAAATTCCACCAACCACGAGGTCAAATATTTGTCTGAAATTCTCACTTTTAAAACTAGAAAGAATTTTGACAAAATATTATTATATAGGGAAATAAAAAACACACAAACAAATAATATTTTTTATTTTCACAATTTTACATTTCTAAACTTTTTATTTTGTTCATAATAATCAAGCTTCTTAGCCAATGCCTCCATCGCCTCTCTCGCTCATGCTTCAGAAAATATAATATTTGTAGTTTTGTCAACAGGTCCCAAGCTTGTTAAAAAATACCTTCTGTCACCATTCAATTCGTCGATTCTTTCTTGAGTTAAATGCTCCGTAAACCGCTGAGGTAGAATAGTCTTGAAGTCGGCAAATTCCACGACTATTTTTTCTCCATACTTGGTATCTATTCTCTTAAAACACTGGATCTCAAATTTTTTATTTACTTCCAAATCTCGAACATTCACCAGATTTTTCAACAGCAAGTTCTTATTCAAATTATTTAAGAAAGACATGATTGCGAAGTATACCTAGGTTAGTTGAAGCAGTCCTATTTATTTCGAACTATCCCTACCAAGTTTCGACCCCACCACAACATCACCAAGTTTAGACCCCCACCAAGTTTCGACACGCCCTTTCCCCCACCCCAAAACCCTATGAGAGTTCTAGACCAAACCGGTTTGGTCCAGAACTCTCTTTGTCTTACTACTAGGGTGTATGACGGAAGCACAGGGATTGTTTAATATGTATATTAAAATTAAATACGATACCGTACATTGAGTTAACAAAATACAGTTATGTAGGAAGTTTAAAACCTGTGCAATAATTATTATTGAATAAAATTAAAAATCGATAAGTTCGCACAATGCTACACTCAAGATATCTGAAATATGACCCTTTTCTAAGTAACAAAATCCAAACGTTTCAAAAGGTACACTAATAAACAATAGAATTTAAAATAAGACACAAGACAATATGACAAAATGGCACAAATACATAAACTATGGCATAAAATGACAAACCTTCAGATTAAAAGTACAAAAATTGCAAAAGCTTCCCAAATAGAATAAAATACTTGATTCCCTAAATAGAATAAAATTACTTGACTCTGCATAACATTGCTTAATTACTCAGTACAAGTTTGTATAAAAATTTAAATCAAATTACTCGAAATTTCTGACATACATAATTCAATTAAAAACAAAATTCTAAAATCGCCGACAAAATAATTTGACTCTAAATAGTTTCCCAAACCCCTTTCAAATTCCCAATAAAAGTTACAAAATTATTTCTGTTTTAATAAAATAAAAGCTCTGACATCTACAATAAAATCATATGGTTCAACATAATTTCCCGAAATTCATAATACGGTCCACAAAAGTTATGAAATTATTTCTAATTAATTAAAAATGCACAATAAATTCAATTTCCCTAAAAGTTTACAAAATAATTCAAAATTCAAAAATAAAAAGGCAATTCAGACACAAAGGAATTAAAACAAAAATATCTTAGTTTTTGGGTCAGTCCAAACTTACTGCGGTGCTTAGGAAAATACTTCTTTCTTGGTTTTCTTCATTAGGTAGTTCTACAGCCTGCGGCTGGCTAGCCGCAGGGGCTGCCGCCTGCCCTCTTCTCTCGGGCAGGGGTCCCCCTGGCTTCTTCTTGGTCGGTGTTGGACTGTTCCCACGACTCGCGGCTCGCCTCCTTATATATTGATTTTACCCAATTTTATCCAGGGGCCTCAACACCTGGGATCACGGCGGCATCGGAATCAAAGGAAACGAACATTGAAAAGCACTTAGGAGAGTACATGTTTTCGGTATCTCAAAGGAGTACCGCCGGCCGCGGCTTTTTCCAGGCCCACAGTCACAGTAGATTCACGTATAAGTGTGATATTTTTATAATTTTGCCTGGGGCCCCTACTGGGATATTGTATAAATATCGTGAATTAAAGACTTTTCTGCTTGTATTGGGATGTCCGCTGGGCACCACAAAACGAGTCTTCAAGATCACTGGTTTAGATTTGTGTTTCGAGCCTACAAAAAAAAATAAAAATTTGTTATTCAGGCTTTTTTTTGTTCATTGAAATCTTACTGATTGAATCAATTAGTTGCTATATTAAATTTAAGCGTTGACTGATGTATTAATAAGACTTCTCACGGCTATAGTTTCATGTCGTTGAAAGTAGATGGCGCCTATGGTCAACAATGTATTTTGCGTTGTATTTTGTCTCCGGGAAGCGCATTGTGAGCCAGAGAACTGTCAAACATGACATGACAGCCGTCTTTATTAATACGTCAGTCAACGATTTAAGATTTACTCATTATATACACTTCTTGACACATGCTATAATAAAACAGCAGAAGGTACCCAGCTGAATCAATATTTGTTACATATTAGTGAGTAAAAATATGTCCTACACCTACATATAACAACTGTGGGTATATCATTCCTACCTAAAATTGAGTGCATTTCTTCAAAAAATGCTGTGGTTTCATCTTGATCCTCCTCTCCACTGCCAGTTCGCTTTTGACGCTTGATATACGCCAAGTACGATTTGAAAAGATTGGAAAATTTCTGTCTACACCTTTCACCACCATTTGGCCTTGCATTGAACCCATTTTTTTCTAAACTTTGTGATATCTCATTCCATAACTTGGTTTTGTTTGTTTTCTTATCATCAAAAAGTTTTTGCTTTTTTCTCTGAGAGTCAAGAGAAGTGACGTTGCTTCCACGTCTTTTTTACTCACCTTCTTCTTTGTCCAAATTAATGCATTATTATTTTCAAAGTAAATTTCATTACTGCCCAAAAATTCTGTTTCTGCACAGCTTAATAAATTTGATGTATTTTGTTCGGGGTTAGGAATATTTGGGATAGATTATGTTTGTGACTCGACTTGTCGCTGTTCATGCGATGAAAAATAATTTCTCATAAACTGATTTGCAGCTTCGGGATGTAAAAGTCGTATTTTTTTAAATTAGATAAGTAGCGTTTACAAGTGAAAATAAATTTTCTCACATTATTTCCTAAACAAAATATAGATAGGTAGGTACCTAGATATTAATAAATATTATTACAGAAAATTTTCTGTGATATTATTTTATTCCTACTAAAAAAATCACAATACAAAAAACGTGTATTAAAATATTACCATTTATAAGAAGAGTAGCCAATTCCAAATTTTCTACTTCTACTTTGTAATCCGTTCCGTTACAGCATAAACACTTATTTTCTTGATCCATTACAGTAAATTATTAATCTAAAATCTAATAAAGCAAAAGTTGAAGAACAACCAACCGAACCACAATTTTAGTAATTTTAAGTTTTTTTCTAGGTTACACTTCCAAAACGCCAAACGGAACAAAATAATAAAACAGCTCATCGGCTGGGTTACTTTTGGTTAAACCGCCAGGAGACCATGACGTCATAAAGGGCTTCTTCGTGACATCATCATATTAAACAAGAGTTAACCGGGATCGCTTGAATGCGAAAAGTTGAAACCAATTCGGCTATACTACGGTCTCAATGAATAAAGGGGACACCGCATTATAGCCTCTTTATACAGATGTAAACAGTAAACTGAACCCTCTCACTTTATGAAAGAGATAAATGTATTTACAAATACTACCCAGAGGCGGGCCGACTTTAATATTTTTAAAAAGCGAAAAAAATAGAAAATACAAAACATTTTTTATAAATTCAATATATTTATTACTTATTCACAGTAACACAATGCTTAACTAAAAATAGTGAATATAGAGAAAAGCTGGATTGGGATACATTAAAAAATATTCCATACCTACTGAATATTATGTACCTACCTAATACAGTAGGTATTCTAATTTAAACCTAATAGTAAAAAAATTCAAATGAGATGAGCTATAAGTTCAACTTGATCCACTAAAATAGATGTTTACTAACAATTTACTTTGTCTATAAGTATTACTATAAAAATATCAAATATTTTCACATTTTTAATTTTGCTACAAAATAATTAGGCGATACCTCTTTTTTCTGAACAGATTGGTATATTATATATCGGCCTCAGAATTATATTTACACATATTTTTCGACCGAAATTGACTGGGCTATAAATATAATCAGAATCTAATAAATTAGGACCAGACTTGGGTGTAGAGTGACTGAATGCAATATGGGTGGAAATTAATAATGGCCGTATCAAAGATAAATCCCAAAAACTTGCGGCAAGTGGACGGGACCAAGTTACCGTCTACCCCACATTCATTTAGAGTGCTTATTAAATCCTTCTTAAGGTTCAAACCGACCAGAATTCTTCTAGTATCTGATTCGCCATGATGTACGTCCGCTAAGAGCTTAACTGCATCACTGAGAAGTTCTATTGCCCTCAGGGTGCGTCATCTCCCCTCTCTTTTCAAACAATAGGGTCAATGCCTTTCCCAAGGCAGCGAGTCCTGCGCCAACCTGTGACTGTACCCCCATTAACTTCTCATCTCGTTTGAAGGTTTGGTCATTGATGGCCGCTTTCACTTCTAAATTAAGTTTTGGTGCTGCCAATAACTCACAGTTTTTGACGGGGGTGGGGGAGTATTTACGTATCAACTCTGATACTGTATCTTCTCCGAGGTCTTGCTATAGGATAGAGTTCCACCGGGTGGCTATGTCCCGATGAATTGGTTCCCCCATCTTTGGTGTCACTGACGAGGTCTCGCCCAGAATTTTCAGAATGCTATCGTCTAGTGGAATTACCTCTTCCACCTCGGCGTCACCCAACGGATCCACAGACGGGTCCGGGTCCTCCTCCCGTGATGGAAGCCCACCTGAAAGCAAACCCTGCTTATTTGTTCTCACCTTCATCCGACCAGGGCCTTCCGACTTGGGTACCACACAGTACCAAAAGACTCACCGTCTTCAACTGGTAGAAAAACTCGAGATCCCTCACCAGGTTCAATCGAGATGCTGCGCCACACAGATCCCCTAGACCTTTCCTCCTTTCAATGATTTGTATTTTTTTTTTTCATACGCCGAAATTCCTTGCGTAGCCTTAGATTTTATTGCTCCGAGTCGCTGATTGTTGAAGAAGATGTCTCTCGCTTACGTTTGCCAATTTTATTGCTAAAATTGTCAATTTTGCATTTTCTATGACTTGGCGTGGTGTTTACGCCATTGCACAAATAAGAAAAGTGAAGTTAGCGGCAGAAAATATAGAGGTAGTAATGACCAGCGGGCTGAATTGACTTTGAAATTTATGGTGATCCCTAGCGCGAACCAGAAGTCCTACATATTATGTGATCTCGAGGGCGAAACGCAGAATATAATTATAGGAACTGATATTGACTTTTCTGTACCTCTAAATGCCAGTCCATACATAACAATTTAACATAATATGATTCAATTTGTACATGTAACTTGCGGTTAAATTATAAATGCAGTGGTAGTTGACGATTTACTTGTACTTACATGCCAATTAAAGGATATAAGTCGTTGCGTATAGAATGCGATCTCCTTGAGAATTGCTCTTATAATTTATAATATTACTTACTCAATCCCTACCAACTCAGTTGAAACGATTGGTAAAGCTTCAACTTTCAAACGTCTCTTGCCAGAATGAGAAATAATAATATCACCCGGGTCAAAATGACTAGAGCACACAAACAGTTCCTGATCGAGATCCACTAAATTTTTATCTCTGAAGGTATGTCCAAATTTTGGAGCCGTATTAATCCTTCCTGTACCGATGATGGAATTCTAAGCAAAAGTAAAAAATCAGTTACTAATTAGTCGAGTAGTAAAAAGTAAATTTGAAGTGAAATGAACATGGTTGATGTGATAGTATAGTTACTACAAATGGCGTTCATAAATCTGATTTGTTTGCGCATGTTTAATTTCATTAATTTAGTATACTTACTTTATTTTTGTATTCCCTTCAAGGGTTAAGTTGAAAAATTCTATATATTAGCGACACCTCCCCTGTTTATACCACTAAATGTATAAATAAAGACGAATTATTATTATTAGCCAAAAGTCAGTGTTATCTGGTGGATGGTGGGGACGTTGGCTTACTCTTTCTGACCTAACCCCAAAACTAAAACCTTGCCGGTTATCAGCAGGTTATTTTTTGGAATTAATATTAAGGTCTGTTTTACCAGAACTTTCAATCATTTAGAATCAGTTTTAGACTGACAGGAGCATACGCTGTTTTGTTTTTGGAACGTCAAAATGGAACTGGGCATGGTCCTGACAATTTCACACTGATTTAAAATTCTGCTAAAACATTAGAACAACAACAACAAATAATTATTAAGATTTTCATGTTGATGTTTATTAGTTGAAAATATTTCAAAATATCGAGACGTGTTATTTTTGGGGAAGCCACAACACTCTCACAAACAATCCAACCGTCAAAGCTTCCTACAAAATAAGGCTGAAATTTCATTACCATACCCTAAAACAGGCGAGGTTTTTAGTGGGTAAAAGATTTTCCTCTCCTGTCGCAAAACTACAAAAAAAGCCTTGTTCGCGGATATAATATTGTACTGGATCTCAACAATCACAGTTCAAACTCGTTGCTCACTTAGGGTTCCACGTTTCCATTGGTCGACTCAAGGTTACCTGAATATTAAGCCTCTGGTCTTGTATTCAATAGCCCGTTGTGACATAAATTATGCAAATGAATTAAAAAATAAAGTCAAATCCGGATGAATTTTTATTCTATGCAGCTCAAACTGATCACACCCTACTTTGCACCTTTTGCAACATCGAAACTTTGCGACACCCGCGGAAAAACCGAATTTCGGGCGAAAACAGCGGCCGGGCCGGACGTAAACACGGCACAAATCTTTCAAAATTTCGGTTTTTCTGCGGGTATTCGCGAAGTTAGGGTTTGAGCTAAATTCATCTCCATTATAGAGGTCAGATTCGTGTTCAGGGACCTCGAAAATGTGGGGTAGCCGAAATTTCAAGAAAATCGCGCGGTGCATACGGTATGTTCCATAATTACCATATGTTCTTCAAATAAGTGATTAACTAAGCCATTATTATGTTGCAAGGAAATATTGCAATATGATTTCTAAACAACCTCACAAGCCTACAATGTTCAAATTCACGTAACCTTGAGTCGACCAATGAAAACGTGGAACCCTAAGTGGGATTTATCCTCTCGTTTATTGTTTAGCCTTCACAAATCGCAAATACACTTGTCAGATACTGTCACGGACTTTAGTTTAGAGGCATTTTTCGTTACATTATATGTTATTAGTTTATAACTGGTACCAGTGTTTAGGTCGTTCGGCTACGCTGGTATGAAATAAGCATTGAGGTAGTATGGGGGGGGGGAGGCGCCATAAGATTACTTTGTCGCATATAGCAGGACACGACGATCACACTGAGACATCAGTCTCAGTGTGATCGTCGCGCCCTGAGAATGTCCCGTGCAATCGAGGACGAACGCTTGGAACGAGAAGTTTCGTTGACATAGGATTCATCCGGAAGCAACTCATATTCAAATACAAAATACATATCAACCACATAAACTGTTATATAAAATATATAATGTGATATAATAGTAAATTTGTCTAGGGCAGTAGTGAATTTTTGTTGTCACCACCACCAATAAAACAACAAACAAAAACTTAATAAAAACAAAATAAAAATAAACTCCTATTTACAAAATATATATCACAGGTCCTTGGTCTTCAGTCTGGATAAATCACAGATGAACAGTCTTGGTCATCGAACTTGGTTCGGCAATCCAGAAACATGTAATAAAGATAAAAATCGATTAGTAAATTCCTTATCAGCAGATCGCAATAGGCACAAGTAAGAGAAGCAAATATGTTAGAAAAGAAATAATCAAAACAGTTAGGAATTTTTTAACTTCTTGAGTTTTTTAGTATGACCCTCACTAATTCGCTTCGTACCCTTTTTCTCCCTGATATACTTAAAAATAGTTAATCTCACACATTTATTAATGAAATCTTCTTTACATTCAGAATGTAAAGAACAGAAATTAAAGCAATCTAAGAATCCCCGATACTGTTGTTTAAATTTATTTTCTAACATATTTTCATGGCCCTGTTAATCCAAAAATTGACACAATTTTATGTGGATATGTTCAACCAAATTTATAGCTTCCTCACTAGCATATACCAATCGAGTTTTTTCATCATTCTCTTTAAAAGTGACAAAAAGATGCCGTTGGGTTATTTCTTTTGAAAGCAGAAATTCCTTGCAGGAAGTACAATCAGGAATTTTTATTTTCCGAAGAATATAACCTGCAACATATGTTGCAGGTTATAGGATGCAGCTTGGTTATTAAAGTCAATTTCGCTAACTTCGTTGTTTAAATCTGCATCGACAAGTTCATCGTCTAAGATATCATATCCTGCAAAATTTTGTCGTGAGCCTTGATCTTTTGACGAATATTTTTGTAAAAAGTTGCTGAAGTTCCCTAAAGACTTGCCGTAATCTTCCTCATAGTTTGAAAATCTCGAAAGAGGTGTACCGAAGTTGTTGATTACAACAGTCTTTAGGGCGGCTACAAACTGGTGACAAGTAGGGTTTGTATTACAAACCCCATGTTGTCCTATTTGCCCAAAAAGATTTTCCAATGGATCTTGATTCAAATTTCGCAGCGATAGATATTTTAAACCTTTTTCTTTCAAAATTTGCCAAAGAAACATAATTGCTCTAATACTAGTCTGCCACCCGTCAACAAATTTATATTTGGAATGGATGTGACCTGACTTAGAATCAATTATTTTCCAATTTTTCAATTTTGGAAGAATTTCTGACCAAAAATCTAGATATGGGGATCTATCAGATAGAGCACATCTAAATTGTTTGCTATCTTGTGGATACAAATGCGAACCATTAAGAGAGTCAAATAATGTATCTATCATAGAAACAAATTCTGCACTAAAAAGAGATTCGGCAGGCAAATCCCCCTGCGTATAAAATGTTTCTATAGCAGCTGACATTGTGTGACTCAATAATTGAGCAGCAATTTTGACTTTTATTTTAAGAAATGTGTCTTTACTGTTAAAACTTTCCTTAATAATTTATACGTTCTTTTTGAAAAATCTAAATTAAACGACTGTGAAAGATATTGAAATTTAGCTACCCACATTATGCCACATTCGAAGGGAATGGATGCTAAAACACCTTGCAATGTATGTATAGAGGGCAATTGAAAGTATACTCTAAGAAATCTATATAATCGAGGGCTACGTTTGAAGATAGATAAAGCAAATGCTTTATCCTGGACAGTCCACCTTCTTCCTTGAGGAGGCTTGCCAACGTTACGTAACTGTGAATTAAAAAATTCTTTACTAACCTCATTCAAGCTCTCCTCAATGAATTGCAATCGGCCATCATTATATAAATTTTTTAAAGCTTTCACATGGGCCCTCTCTCTACTCAACAGGTTTCTTAACTTCACAAGTTTAGAACTAATGTTTCTATACTCTTGGTACATTGCCTGACCTTCCGAAGTTAAGTCCTGTTTTGCAAGACCTGTTTTTGCAAGAATTCCCTTCTTCTTCTCTAACAGGAAAGAATATTTGTCGGAATAATCAGTACTAAATTTGGACAACTTAGATGCTTCTTGCTTATGGTATGTATGATCTGTCAACTTTGTCGGAGGAATCACTTCAACATCACTGTGAACTGTGATTTTTTTCATCTCAACTGGATTTTCTTCTAAAGTATTGGGAGGAGAAGTTGAAGGTTGAGATGTAGACACATCCGAAGATGCTATAGAGTTCAAGTCCACGGGCAAGACATTAAAGGAAGCTTCAAATGAAATTTCCTCAGAATCGAACAATTGAGGGTTTGCCTCTGGAAATAAATTTCTAGGCTGAAGATTTGAAGCTGACAAATGAGGTACTGCGCTACGAAGAAGACGTCCAGGGCTAAATGTGCAAGAATAGTCGGAAGGTTCAAAGTGATCTCGACACACATGATAATGATCACAATATTTTGAGGGACTTATCTTGCAAGCTTGTTTCCAAGCCTTTAATGCCACTGGGTCAGTAGGGAACTTATGAAACCTTTTATTTTTGTATTCTATGGAAACGAGCCTACAGAAATATGCATTTTTGCAAGATGGATACCTACAAGAATAAGCAATTTGACCTATTGTAAATGATGCTGAAGCAACTTCGGCCATGTTTGAGATTCTTCGGGGATTTTGATAAAAAAAAACAAATCGGCAAATTTCGAATAATTGGAAGTATACTTACGTAGTGTGTAAACCTTTATAGTCTTATCTGATCCTTTGTAGTCTCATCTAAATCTACAAGAGTGTCCTATTCCCCGCCAGCTTTGTAAATGTCTTGCTCTCATGGAAGTCTATAAAATAAAACATTTTTTTTAAATATCAATGTATAATTTATTATAAACATACAGTGTCATCATTTACACGCTCATAATTGGGATCCACTAAATGGAAAATAATATACATAGTCAAACTGTAGAAAAATGTCAGATCTTTATGTACTCCAATAAAGTTATAAAATCGAAAAACTTTTTACGACTCTACGTATTTTCTTCAAATCTACTACCACGAGTGCCCTCTAGCGGTTAAAGCAAAGTACACCATATCAGATCAGCCGCACATGTCTTACCTACTAGCGTTGACTGATATTATATTATTAAAGACTGCTCACGGCTGTCACGTCTGACACATTTTTGGCTCACCATACGCTTTCCGGAGATAAAATACAATGCAGAATACATTGTTAGCCATCAGAGCCATCTGTTTTCCAGGAACTAAAGCCATAGCCGTGAGAAGTCTTTATAAATACGTCAGTCAACGCTACTAGTCTTTGCCAAATTTGAAGAAAATCGATCGATCCTCTCAAATGTTAGAAAAACCAACAATAGGGTCCCCCCTTTGTTGTTGAATTATGCACCAAAAGCTAAAACATAATGTGTCCTCGGTTGAATATTCAAATAAAAATCATATCAATGGGGTTCTGGAAATTTAATAAAGGTAGCTCTATTATACAGGGTGATTCAGTTTTAATCTGCAACACTTCAACAGGTGATAGAAAACCAAAAAATAATTGCACTTTCTTCTATAAACTATATCATTTTAAGGCCTTATAAAAAAGTTACAGGGTGTTAAAGTTGCAAGAAATATGTGGAATTTATTGAATATTTTACAAACTAGTTGAGATATTTAAGTCATATTTGGTACACGTTATAACGGCATGGGTTAGCATAAAACCTGTTAATATCAAACATCTTGAACAACCAGTGGCGAAGAAATGGGTAATTAGTATAATTTATTTTAGAAAAAAAAAATAGAACTACCTTGTATAGCAATAAAATGTATTCAAATTCTTATGTAAATTTTTATTGTAAACAAAAACGTTCACTTAGCATTTTTTCATATGTGTCATGGTTTCATAGCAAATTTGATTTTTTCGTAATATTTCGGGGTAGGTACTTCTGAAAAATTATCTAAAAAATTTGCTCCATAAGTAACACTTAAAGTAGAAATAATGTGTTTGCTACCTGAAATAAAGTAACTTTTTCCAATAACTCACCTATTTAAGGCTATACTTTTGAAGATACGGGGTCTAAAACATTTAAGGAAGATACAATTAATGTTACGCTCTGTATCTTGAAAAGTAAAACCTTGAATGGGTAAGTTTATTGGGAAAAGTTACTGTATTTAAAGTAAAAAACACATTTTTTTTACTTTGAGTGTTACTTATGGAGAAAAGTTTTAAGTTAATTTTTCAGAAGTACCCCGAAATAATACGAAAAAATTAAATTTGCTATGAAACCATGACACATATAAAAAAATGCTAAGAGAACGTTTTTGTTTACAATAAAAATATACATAAGAATTTGAATACATTTTATTGCTATACAAGGTGGTTCTATTTTTTTTCTAAAATAAATTATACTAATTACCCATTTCTACGCCACTGGTTGTTCAAGATGTTTGATATTAACAGGTTTTATGCTAACCCATGCCGTTATAACGTGTACCAAATATGACTTAAATATCTCAACTAGTTTGTAAAATATTCAATAAATTCCACATATTTCTTGCAACTTTAACACCCTGTAACTTTTTTATAAGGCCTTAAAATGATATAGTTTATAGAAGAAAGTGCGGTTATTTTTTGGTTTTCTATCACCTGTTGAAGTGTTGCAGATTAAAACTGAATCACCCTGTATGTATACCTAGTTATCATATGGGCATTGTTTATAAACAAACTTTAATAGCAGATACCGGATACCTAAACCATAGTTGTGAGTAAAAAAATACAAGATATGCTATTAATTAGATTTTCAGATTAATTGAGGAACAGATCTGAAAAAGTATACTTACCACCTGTGGTGTCTTCTGTTCTTAAATTGAGTTGCCTCCGTTCTCCATCTCAACAGTTTCCATTCTATCTAAAATAATGAAAATAACACTTTTTACTATCGGTACTACCTGTATCTTTAAAACATATATATAGAAAACTACTGCTGGAGTTAAATGCTGGAGTAAAACAATGACAAACACATTAAAGCACAGAAAATAATAACTTGTAGATGGGGCTTTCGGAACGAGTCATTTTAGGAGTCGAAACAAACTGGTTGGACTATGCTTTTACTGACTATTGTTACTAATCTAGTGACAATAACATAAATAAGGAGGAATAACAGAAGTAAAGGGAATGAATATAACTTATTAGTGTCTCTAAAAATATCCCCCTAACCATACTTTTCATACTGCCTATTCATTGCTGTGGAATCAAACAGGTTGGTTGTCGATGTCACATCTTTATTCTGTGAATGCTTCAATTCGTCTCCACATATACAATAATTGTTATAGTTACCTACTTTAGTGTCCTACATTCTAAACTGCTGAATAGCTATATTTATGTTTAAACTAATAAATAAAATAACGATATGGATAATGATAATGATAATTATAAGAAGGCACTACACCTTTCCCCTTTCGAAAAGTTTGCTTAATATCTATTCCTATTTAACCCAATAAATGTATTATGTTATGAATATTATACCCTATGTTTGTAATATTATATAACTTAATTAAATATAATTATTATTACAAGTATAAATACATAATACAGTATTTCTTATCTAAGAACTTATATAAAAAAAAATTATCTTCTTTTTTTTTAAACAAGCAAGCAATTAATCACCTTTTTTGTACAATTTCAGTCTGTTATTGTGAACAGTTTGTTCTACGTTTTGGTTTAGAATAGTTGAATTTACACCCTTTTGTTTTATGATTTTAAATGGACCTTTATAGGGGCTATCTAATTTATATTGAAAACCTCTTTTTAATAACACCAAATCTCCAATGCGAAAGTTTAAAGGATTAACTTTTTCGTCGTACTCTGACTTAGACTTTGTTTTAGCGTTGTTGTGTAGCTCCTGAATTCTCTTATGTGCTTCATTTAGTTTATATTTTAATTCATCTGCGTAATTATCAGTGTTATATACAGGGTTAGACGTACTGTAAATATCATTTGGTAAGTTTGGAATTTTTCCAAATACTAATTCATAAGTAGAGTAGTTCGTTACCGAATGCAAAACGAAGTATTGCAAAAATGTGTCCCAATTTGAGCCATTTGAGTATGTGATTAAATATTCGTGTAGAACTCTGTGATTTCTCTCTAAGCTACCTAAAGTTTCATGATGAAAAGCAGTTGAAGTGCTATGCTTTATATCTAGTGACTTATTAATTAATTTTTGAGTTTCGTTTATGTATTCTGTGCCTAGATCTGTTTTCAAAATTTTTGGAATTCCAAATTTTAACATAAAGTCTTCAAATAACGCTTTGGCTATGCTTTTAGAGTGTTTACTTTCTAAAGGTATAGCTTGAATGAATTTAGTTGGATTGCATTGTATAGTTAAGATGTAACGGTTATTGTTTTCTGTGATTTTTAATGGTCCTACTGTGTCTACTGAGATATTTTCAAAACTAGTAGACGGAGTTTCTGTAATGACCATTGGTTCAATTGTGTGCCTAGTTACCTTATTTGTATGACATTTCTCGCAATTAGATATGAACTTTTTTACCATTTTTGACATATTCTTCCATATATATTTTTGTTTTAATTTATTAATTGTTCTCTTCACACCGGTGTGTCCTCCCAATAAAGAATTATGGGTATTTCTGTCTTTAGCCGCGCAAACCGCGTTCTATCCGGTTTTTTTTTGTTAAAGTGGGGTGTAGGAATTATTACTGCGCCAAACCCGCAGAAAAACTGAAATTTTGAAAGATTTATGCCGTGTTTCTGATGGTCAGAAACTGTTTTTTACATGCTAAGTGCATTTTTCCTTCGAATAGTTTTGTTGGGCGATTGTTTGTGAATGTTTCTCACCATTCCGGACTGCTTTGATAGAGAAGCAAGGTATATAAGTCTGGACTCACTCACTTAATACGAAAAATGTGATGGTTTTAGTGGGGATGCATGCAGTCAAGAGGTAATATAAGAAAACTCTTTTTTTATGTAGTCAAGCTTTCGGAGTAATTTATCAGGGAATCAGGGCTACTACAAATGGTAATATTTAAACAAAGGAGTAAGTAGTGATGCAAAGCGGGTTCTGGCCCAAAATGGCCGCCAAGGTCGTTTGTTGCGAAGTCGCGATGGGGTGTTCAAGGTCGGCGTGGTTTCCTAGAATAGCTTCAAGGTTTCCGCGCTTCAAGGTTTCTGGGAATTGAAGGGGCGTGGCTAGGCTTCAAGGTTTCCGAGAATCTCAAGGTTGAATCGCGAGGGCTTAGAGGTCAAAGGTCAAAGTGTACTGAAGTGTCGCACTTCTGGGAATTTTAGTGGGCGGGGAAGTCCTAGAACCCCCCACCCCTCTAGCTTTGATAAAAGACAGAGTTTGCTGTTTGGAGTTTCAGTAGCCGAGTTGAGCTAAGATGGCTTGCAGCAAAATGGATTTGGAAACCATCAACAAAGTTGGTTGCTTGTCTCAGAAACCGACGGTAAAGTTAGTGGAATTGGATGAAGGCGTGCCGATGAAAATTCTCTCTGGCAAGGTGGTGCAAACGACGTTCGGGGAGACCATTTTGCTGGAGTTGGAGGATAGTGTCGTTTTCCTGCCGAACAGAGTGACACAGGCGTTCAAACCGTGCCTCGAACATTTTTCCAGTGAAAAATACGCGTTGGTTTACAAAGGACAACTGGATATGGGAAAAAACAAGGCCAATCAGTTTGAAATATGGTCATTGGGGGAATAGAAAATTAACATGGAATTCTGACTTCAAATAGTCTTGTAATTTGTGTTATAATCTTGTATTAGTCATAAAACGTACTAAATAAAGGAATATAAAAGCGTCATGCCTGTGTTTGAAAATATCTCATTATTTTTAATAAAGGTTTAAACATCAGCCAGTCTTTTATTATGCGAGTAACATAGCATTGAAACGAATCATATAAATTTCAATCTTTATTTGCTATGAATTAAATAAATGAAACTGTAGCGTATACATATCCCAGCATTTAACGATGTTTACTCCATCACCCGACCGTAACAAACGGAAGCTGTGGCGCTTGCATCTTACAAGACAGTCGGGAGCTACGCTGAGCCAGGCTCCTGCTGAGCGCCGCGGTGTCTGGCTACGGGCGGCGGCGGCCTGCCAGCGGCGGTGATCGGGCAGCCCGGGAGCGGCGTCGAACAGCCAGCGTGGCGGCGCGCAGCGGAGGCGGCAACCTCATCCAGCGGCGGCGGTGGCTTTCGGAAAAGGTCCAGACGTAGCGCAATGCTTGGAAAAGGGGCTTGCGAATCGGCGGTCGGGGCCTGGGTCCAAGCCCCCTGCCAAATGCCGCGGCAGCCAAAC
Source organism: Pseudeuparius sepicola (assembly GCA_963920635.1). Taxonomy (NCBI): domain Eukaryota; kingdom Metazoa; phylum Arthropoda; class Insecta; order Coleoptera; family Anthribidae; genus Pseudeuparius; species Pseudeuparius sepicola. The sequence goes on along the minus strand of OY987300.1, from coordinate 35,412,677 downwards.
CCCCTGCCATTTTGACAAGGGGCCGGATCCCCCCCATACCCAAAGGAATTACGAGGTCCGACGTAAGCGGTTCAACCTCCGGGTAGGGGCGGACCCTATCCTTACGTCGTAATTCAATACCTCAAACTTTCTGTGCCACCTCAATTTACCGAAAACTAATGTATAGTGTTTGTACGGTCAGTATATACAAACGCATATTTGTTTTCGACGGGTGGGTACAAGCAGATCCAAGAAACACCAACTACCTTAAAGTAAACTTATGCTAAAGTAGCATTAACCTAAAGTAAACTTAAACTAATTAAACCTAATGGTGTTTACAAACTCTCGTCACTGCCCCACACAGTTCAAGGCATTGCAGCGAGGAACGCGCAGTGACAATGTTAAAAAACATCTGATCCCGAACTTTTTTTTTTAAAAGTCCTCGGTCACCTTTCCCAGCCACTGCCATAGCTGAGTTTCAAATCTGGGAATACGAACTACCTTCACGTCGCATTTCTACCAGACCACCTCGCCAGAAATAAACAAAATTTAGCCAAATATCTGATACAAGCGAAGTCCATTAAAAATTAGAATTCACATGTCTAATATCCCGATGCGGTCAACATAATTTGAACTCTAGTTCGTTAAGAGAACCTCTTCGCTATTAATGTGAGAATCTATGTACCCCGCCGCAGTCGCCATAATTTGAATTTGGTAGATATAAATGGATACCTCGTTTAAGGAACAAAATCAGACAAGTAGGTTAAAAGCAGTTTTATTTTTAAAAAGTATTAACTACAAATGTATATAATAACGAAATTGTCATTTTATAATCGTCCACTTTGGTAGATGGCCAGTGACCGGAGTCTGGTCCACACTCCCATCCTAGAATGGCTTCTGAATTCTCTTCATATTTTTTTATATTCTTTTGTAGCCATTTCAAAATATGCATGTGACGCTCATTATGTATAGGTTCAAATTTATAGGTTAATTTCATATCATTTAGTGCCTTTGTAAAATCCCTCAAATTTTCATATCTTGCAAGATAAGCGGCCGCACATATAAAATCATCAATACATATTAATAAATCTCTATAATGTAAAGTTAAGTTCTTGGTAGGATACGACTGTTCTAAAAGGTATTCTTCACTTAATATGTTAAGAATATACGTCTTATATTGGAGCCCAGAGCCCAAACCATGTTTCTTCAGAAGTCCATCGAGAGTAAAATAATTTATTTGTTCAATGTTTTTTACGTCACATATATTAATGATTTGCATCACGTAATTATCAATATGCTGTTTTTTTCCCAACATTAAACGATAGGTACAAATTTCATGAAGTTCTTGCTTAGCAACTTTTTCAAACCACTCGTTTGGGATAATAAAATCTTGTTTTTCTAGTATATAAGTCAATGAATCACCGTGGCAATGCTGAAATAACACTCTGTGTGAGGCAAGATACGCCTTAAAGTCGATATTTACAAAGACACTCATATTTACGAATATGTCGATGTGGTTCAATGTTTGCCCAGCTCTGCTATGTTTATAAACCATCCGCTCTTTATATACCAAGGCGCAACCGCTAGAAAATTTAATTTTGCAACGAAGAAAAATTCATGTCCTGAAACCTACAATCTAGAAAAAAATGTTTCTAATGAAATATATTCCGAGAAAGAAGCTAAATGCTTTTATCAAATAAAAACAGCAGGGTGTCATTGAAAAAACCAACTTAATTGTCATATGACCTTGAAAACGTCATCTGTAAATTTTCTTTTATAAACATTTGATTAACCCCTTTGATATGCTACGACTTTTATTTGAAACATTTTTTTGTAGAGTCCTTAGTTTATAAGATATTCAACTTTCAAGCGCATTACATAATTATGAGACTAGTTGACTATCACCCGACTCGACCCAGCTTTAAAATTGCTTGTGACGCGGGCGAAGGCGAAAGCCGACGCGGTGAGATTATAATCCCGGGCGGAGCCGGGCAATTGTTGATTTTATTTGTTAGATTCAAGTAGCGCTCGGTATTTTTTTCTTTTATTATGTTCAGGAAAGGTCACTGTGTTGTAGATTATCACACGTTAGGAAAAGGATCACACTAAAAAGACCGACAATTTTTAAATGATTTTATTTGAATTTTTTTACAAGATAACTTTGAAAGTATAAATAGACATCAAATGTCTTATTAATTTTAAAAGAGTCCAAAATGCAAATAAGGCAACAACAAAGCTCTCTCCATATTGAAAACTTAGACGTTGCAGATACAGGGATCAGACAGGCATCTAAGCATGGTAAACTGTTCCCAGAGTCCGTTAGAGCTGCTTTCATAGGACCTAGCAACTGTGGTAAAACAAATGCCCTTTTAAGTATAATATTTAACAAAAATGGTCTGAAGTTTGAGAATATCTACGTTTATAGTAAAAGCATATATCAGCCAAAATATCAGTTACTTCAGGATGTCTTAAAAAAAGTTCCTAAAATCGGATATTTTCCATTCAAAGCTAACGATGATGTCATTCCACCATCTGAGGCCTTGGAAAATTCAGTTTTTATTTTCGATGATGTGAGTTGTGATCGGCAAGATAAGATACGTGAGTTTTATTCGATGGGACGGCACAAAGGCGTTGATGTCATATATCTTTGTCAGACTTACTCGAAAATACCTAAACAGCTGGTCCGCGATAATTGTAATGTTATTGTACTATTTCGACAGGATGATATGAACTTACGTCATGTTTTTGATGAGCACGTGTCTCCGGATTTAACTTTAGTTATTGTAAAAGATTTTCAGTTAAATAATGGGCGTTACAGAAATGGATTTGATAAGTATATAAAGCTGTAACTCAGCTAGATTAACTAATTTTGAATCATGCCATCAACAACGCAAGATCAATTATTTAAAATGCAGCGAGCGAAGAAAGTCAGTGAGCTCGCTCGCGCTGTTAGAAAAAAGTATGTGGCACTCAAATTAGGTAAAATTGAAGAAGACGAATCGATTAAAAAAATGTTCACACCAGTTACGCAATCTCTGAGCAAAATCAAACTACCTAACTTCACAAAAATGAAATATAAAAAAGAACCGGAAAGCCCACAGTTAAAAAAGGAGGCTGATTTTTTCGATTCCGATGTACAAAATAGTGAACCTGAAGATGTTTCCTATCCTAATATAGCAAAACAATATATACAAGACTACCATGATAATTCAAAGAAAATTGATAAAGTATATGGCCCCGTTTATGACGCATCTCAATCAAAATTTTTGCTAGCCGGTAAAAATATTGATTTTGATAGTAGTGGAGATATAGTTGTTAAGGGAAAGAATTTTGAGGGAACATCAGGACTATACGATTTGATTTTTTATACTGATCCAAAATACACAGACGAAGACTTTGCAAAATATATCGATATTTTAAAATTAACTGGGGCACATCTTGATACCAGAGGCAAATTAAAAAGCTCAAAACTATCAAAATATTTTAAAATTATTAGACCCATTTTCAAACCAGGAAAATCTCCAGCTAAACCAAAAACACGTTCGGGTACTGGTATGCATTTAATTTACAATAAAAAACCAATCGAGTATATTTATTGGGATGATGTGAATGAATTAGTGGATAGATTAATGCTTCTTATTGCTTCTAAAAATGCTGGAAACACCTCTCACGAGAATGAAATAACCGCTATAGAGACAGAATTAAAAGAGGCTCACATAATTTTGTAATATAAAACCAGGAAAATCTCCAGCTAAACCAAAAACACGTTCGGGTACTGGTATGCATTTAATTTACAATAAAAAACCAATCGAGTATATTTATTGGGATGATGTGAATGAATTAGTGGATAGATTAATGCTTCTTATTGCTTCTAAAAATGCTGGAAACACCTCTCACGATAATGAAATAACCGCTATAGAGACAGAATTAAAAGAGGCTCACATAACAAGCGCATTACAAGGTTATCACCAGTCACAACATGAGTATTAATAAGTTTGGTCAGTATTCACGAATTTATTCACGGCAAAGTGTTCACACAGGCGGTTTAATTTTTACTCCTGAAGGTCATATAGATGCGAGAAATTTAAAAATCAGCAATCTTAAGGCTCCGAAAGTATTAGGTGATGCAACTAACAAAAAATACGTCGATGATTCACTTTCTGAAATAAAAAAAGCCTTACAGTCACATATTGAAATTCAAGAAAAACAACTGCGTGAAATTTTGTATAGAATAAGGGTTTTGGAATATCAAAAAGATTCAAATTGTGAATGAATTACACAGACGAGCATTGAAAAAATACCCTCGTCGTCGGACCATTATTAAAGGATTGGATGACCTCTGGCAGGTTGACCTCGCCCAGTTAGATCAATATACAGCTCACAATAACAAATTTAAGTTTATTCTTGTAGTAATTGACTGTTTTTCCAAGTACGTTTGGTGTGAAGCCCTTAAATCTAAGACTGGTGAAGAAGTGACAAAGGCCTTTGATAAAATACTGAAAAACTCTCAACGGCATCCACGAAACTTGCAAAGTGATCATGGAAAAGAATTCTACAACTCCCATTTTCAAAATCTCATGAAAAAGTTTAAAATTAATCATTATAGTACCTTTAGCATAACAAAAGCAGCAATAGTGGAGAGGGTTATACGTACGCTAAAGGAACGATTATTTAAATACTTTAGCCTAAATGGTACATATAAGTGGATTGATATATTATCTACAATTGTTGATAAATACAATAACAGAAGACATAGAACTACTGGAATGATGCCAAAAGATGTAAATAAAAGTAACGAGGCTGCTTTACTTAGAACCTTCAGCTATCCTACAGTTTTTAAAATATCAAAGTTCAAAAAGGGCGATATGGTTCGCATCAGCAAAGCCAAGCATGTTTTTGAGAAGGGCTACACCCCTAATTAAAGCACGGAATTATTTAAAATTGTTAAAATTTAAAAAACCACACCCATAACTTATTTGCTTGAAGATGTGCAGGGGAATCCGATAAAGGGCGGCTTTTACAGCGAGGAATTGCAAAAAGCAGCAAATCCAAATGTTTACCTTGTGGAGAAAGTTTTAAGAAGGAGGGGGATAAAGTGCTGGTTCGCTGGTTGGGTTTCGATAAAACACATGACTCCTGGATAAGGGCCACAGATGTAGTTTGACACCATGAGTGAATCGGGGTACAGTACTAGCAGCGAAAATAACGAGGTCAATCGTATTTTGAATGGTTATGATGAAGCGGTCCACAATGAAAAGCAGCTGTTGCTAAGTACACAATTTGTGCTCAAGCCGGAAAATCTGTATGTGATAAACTGTGGACTCAGCCCCCTACGATTCTTCAAACCAGCAGTGCAAATTATAAACCTACTGGATCCGTCAAATCCTATATCCATGGACCGTTTTGAATGGTTCCAGTTAACAGTGGAATTCAAAAAAATCCTTGAAAAATTGGGTGAAGATATTGCAATACCACCAAAAGAATTCAGCTCCAATTTGAAATTGAGCGTGTACCCAGGTGTCAACTATTTGATGATTGTGCTTTCTAAAGACGATATTCATTTTTATTTCACTGCTAACGATGTAATGCAATTGCTTACAATTGATTGTAAAATAACCTCAAAAATTAATTTAATATTAAAATATAACTTATTGGATTTTTATTATAATATGTTAGATGAAGTGAATTATTTGTTATTAAAATATAACTATAATATAAATGCTATAGATATTATAAAATCACTATGTACTGTATCAGATAATATTAATGCATACTGTATTTTTGAGCTTCTCTCATTCAACGAGGAGTTTGTATTAGCTGATTTGTATAGGAGGAGGTTTTATTAAATAAAAAACACAAACATAATAAATCTTTTATTTATTGCCCTAATACATTTATTTAGGACTAAAATAATGTGAAGGAATGTGTTTTGTCACATCTTTGAATAAATTCTTGGTGCTACATGGAATACATGAAGTATTGGGTGTATCAGTTGCGCCACCGCATGTTGTACATTTATATTTTATTGACACAGGCATGGTGTTGTATTCAGTTGGAACTTGTGTAAATAAAGTTATCAAATATTGGAACTTGTTTTATATTCACACAAATTACTCTGGCCTAATCCGAGGTGGATTCTTCTTTATTAATTCGTTCGAAATACTCTTGCCAGTTGACCTCGGGAACATGATTCAACTGCCTCCAACATTTCAACAAGTGCATCCGTAGGCGTGACTTCTTAATTTTATGACTGTTGACGTATGGACAGGAAACCAATCCCTGTTGGTCTGCTAGCTGTTGGTTGAACATGTTGACTTTGGATAATGTTGTAAAGACTGTTCGGTTTCTCTATATAAACTCTGCAAGTTATGGGAGGTATGACTAATCTATTAGCAGGGAGGGATTAAATGAAACAATTATTGTTTCTTAGCTATATACAATAGCTTAGTTCTCGATTTGTGGAATACTGTAGTGTCCCCACGGTAGAGTGACAACATTATTAACTAAGTATCGCTTATCATTGAAAGGGCTGAGTGCAATTTTTGTTTGTTTAATACTGAAAACATTATGAGCAAATGAACGAATAGTGCATTGAGTAGCGGTTTTTTGCTTTTTCTTAAATAAGCAATTTGCATAATCATCGAAAGTTAAATAATTCTTAACAACACCATACTTAATCCCCTTTGATTTTTTAATACATTGCTCGCCTTCAATCAGAAACGTGTACATTTTTGACCTAAGGCCAACAAAATGAGTCATTATTTTTCCATTAAGTTCATCTTTCATAAGACCTGGTACTTTTTTATTTACAAGCGGTATATTATACTCATTATCAACCGAATAGTCGCTGGTATCGAAACGATACAAGTCTCGCTTTATGACTTCATCATACACATCATCACATTTTATTTCATAAAGTAAGCTATCCGTATCCGTATAAAGTAGTTTACATTGGTCAGTTGAATATTTTTGCAACATGTAATCATAATGAAAATTATAAACACACGTCTTTGAGATATCGAGTATAGCCATCCCGATGTACAGGGGCTTTGTAAAAACGATTTCAGTTTTATTCAGTTCAATTGCAACTAAATCTGTATCAAAAATTAATCGGCTGTTAAAAGCCGGGCTAGCAATTAAATTCTTAGCTCCATACCTACCTTCCCATTTCCTAACTAATTTTACATTTCTATGTTTGCGAATATTTTCCATGGTCTTACCGTATACAGCATTAACCATCAATTTAATTACTGTTTTTTCAAAATTAAACTTAGCTTTTGTCCTCAATTCTGTATTAAATTTAATGTAGGGAGCTAGCCAGGCTGACTGACTAAATTTTAAAACCCTATGAATTTTTTTTAAAGTTAAACCGTGACTTAACGCTTGTTTAAGAGCCCTGTAGTGTACAACATACTTTTCTTTTGAATTGAGAGTTGTCATAAGTTTGGGAAGTTTAGAATTTGGTGGTTTAGAATGTTCTGCGCAAAACGGTAGGTCTTTATGGGAGTCATGTAAATTTTCCGGATAGTCTAAATCGACTTCTAAAACGTATCCTTCTGGACCGTTATCCGGAATATTCATCACGTTAATGTTTGTATCAACCCATTGGAAGTTACCGTAAGGAAGAGATTCCCCCATTGCCCACCCGTATAAATTGTTTACATCCAGATAAAGTAAGTATTTGGAAGGATTGTTATTATCATAATTTTTCATGTATTTGTTGTTTGCTTCAGAATATCTATTACAACATTGGCTTATCCCCCTCTCACTCCTTTCTCAAAAAACATTAATATATCAATATCTTGAAAGGTTTCTAATCGACACCCAGTATATTTAAGCATACAGTCCCAAGTATATCCCGGTAAAGTGTAGTACCAAGCCGGATCCAAGCCATAATTCTTTATACAAGTTTTCCTAAAGTTCTGAAAGATATCGGTAAGTATCATAATGTCCATCTTGAGATATAGGTCACTATATTCACCTAAACTTTGAATATTAAATTTATCCCAAACTAACTGGGCATGTCTGTAATCGCTTTGACTAATGTGAGTATCATTTAACTTGCTATAGAATTGCTCGACTGGTGGTAAACACTTTTCATTAAGTTTATTTATGTTATCGATATAATCATAACAAAATACCCCCTTTTTGGTTAACAGATCTAGATTGTTCGAAGATACATCACTAAATTCCTTTTGGGTATTAATAAAGTCCCCTTTATTGAGAGACGATGCTAATGTATCCAAAGAGAAGCCTAAAAATTTAAAGGAGTCGATGAATCTAAATTTAACTTCAGTATCGGTATCAGAAACTGTAAAACTAATATATTTTTCCTTGTTTATTGGAAGCAATGTCACATTATGCTTTTTAGCAAGATCTCTTATAATAAAATGACTGTCGTACCCACTAAAGTTATGAAATACTATGGGTACTACAAAGGAGTTTCTGTAATTTAAGTTACACGCTTGGTGTGCGTATCCGCGAAAACGTGATGTCATATGATCATGGTCACGTACTATTAAATCGTTAGAATTAAACGGTTTTTCACATATGTGACACGTAGCAGTTGCATTTTTTAGACTTATAGATTCACTCATTGGCTCGTTATTTTTTAAATTTGAAGCAACAGAGAGTGCTATACTTTCCATTTCATTTGCAAACCAAGTCATGCAATCAATACCACGATAACTCTTATAAAAAGATAATGTATCGTCATAATCACATTTAAAATAGTATCCTGCGCTAAAGGCTTCATGTTCTTGATACCTAGCGGTTTTTAAACATTGAGATTCATCATAAGGTTTTAGGATTGATTCAAAATCAGCATAAATAATAAATGGTACTTTTTCCTTATGGATATAATTTTTAAATTCGATATACTTGTTTTTCGGAAATGATACTTTGCAGTTGTTTATGTCTTGACAATATTCAATGTGTTCATTTAATTTTTCTTGGGATGAGTAATAATTTAAACATCTATCACAAACAAACATCCTACCTTTAGGTTTATTAGTTTGGGATGCTATTAATCTCGATAAATTTTTAACCCAACAGTAATTATAATTGATTTCGGTTGATGATTCATCGATAGGGAGAGCTTCATGCTCACCGACTTTCGGAAAATATGTATCCTGAACTAGAAGTAAATTAGCATGTTTTTCCATTTTGCTTTTAGTTAAGCGAGCCGGAGAAGTTCTAAAAGAGCTTGATTTGTCTTCATTTGACACTAACTCTAGAACATACACATTTACCGATATATTATTCAGTTTTTCGAATTTTGCTAATTGGCTTAGAGTTACAGGAAATTCAAGGCCATCTAGGTTTAAAACGGTTGAAGGGTGGGGATATGAGGTTGTACGGTATGGTTTTCCAACGGGTGGATATAGAGCTGATACAACACTCCAAACAAAACAAAGATTATCATCATTTTGAATGTTAATACAAGCGTGTTTAGATTGTATTGATTCCGGGAGGTTTATGTAAGATCTACCACCGTTTCCCATCTCTACCTTGTTTATATTAACTTCCAAACTTAAGATTCTGTGAAGAGTCCAACCGGACTCCTGATGTTCGAAGGACTCAATGGCAGCTACAATTTTTTAAATAATATTGCTTTCAAACCATTGTTTTAACTGTGTCCCTTGATCGATTATTTCATTGTTTGTATTAAAATATTTATTCTCAAGTATCTCCTGATCTCCAGACGTTTTAATAAATTCCCCACAAAAGACAGCATTTACTTTAATTATATTGAATGATCTTAAGATCCTATTAATGCGAGTCTTAAAAACAAAAAACGCGTCTTTAAAAAACTGCAGAATATCTATGTGCTTTAAATTAATTATAACACCCGTGCGTATACGATTATTAAAAATTGATTTTATATCCTCCCACTTTACCCTATCACTTCTACTTTCCCGCTTACGTTGACCTGTTCCAACGTGTTGTAATTTTTTAAAGTACACTTTAAATCGTTTCAAATGACTCAAGTTCGTTTGCAATTTAATCCGAGTGCCATGATTACAGTCAGCCTTTTTCAATGCTTTATGAACTAACTGGATGTTTACATTTATTATTTTTTTCCAATGTGCTAAAGTAGCATCATCAGAATTATTAATAAGCGTAAACACTTTTTCAAGCGTTTTAATAATGTCATCACTTACCGTCCCGATTTCTGCTGACATTTTAAGATGTGTGAGTATGACAAAGCAATGAGACAAAACTGAGAAGGTTACTTAAATAGTAGAGTTTTCCCCCACTGCTTTATTCAAGTTGAAATACATTAACGAGTTCATTTATTTCTCCAGTGAGTTTTGCGTCTTAAAATGGAGACGTTCTTTAATCAGCTAAATCAGAAATCGTTGATTAAACCATTCATGAAGGCTCGACGTATAGAAATTGGATGCGAGCTTCAAGTATTATCGTTTAGAAGAGTTTGCACACAGTATACAGAAAGAGTTTCTGTGGAATTTTTTACATTTTACACTGTGCTACCGCAAAGATTTACAGACAAATTCACTACGCAACAAATTTTAGAAATAAATAGGGATATTGAGCGTGGACAGAAGGTGTTTTTAATAAGCCTTGGGCCAACAGAAGGTAGAACCACGAATTTTGAATTTTCCCTGGAAGAATGAAAACTTCCTTTGAGATTAGACTGTTGAATATGTACCATCGAAGGAAACTTCAAACATATTTGAAATCTCTAGATGATTTAAAGCATGAAATTAAAATGTATGAGATAAGTAAGAAAATTGCTAATATTAATTTGAATTTAATAAAAACTATTAAAAAGTGAGTGTTGTTTTTTTCACCTGTATCATGTATAAAGAAAATGAATGTGTATACTTACCTTTTCTTTTCTTATCACTTCCTTTCAGATAGTATCAAAGTTTCAAAATGTTGTTTTTGCTTAAACACTGATCACTTGAATTCTTTTTTAATGAGATTTAAGTTTTAAAATGTGTGTTTTAGGTTAAGAAATGATGATCAAATTGGTAAATTATATGTATATTAAAATATAACTATAATACATGTAAAACTAAAAATTACACTCAAAAAATTCTTGAAATTTCTTCATCAGGTTGTTGTTTTCAGATTCTTCCCGCGTTAATCTTTCCATTTCTTGCAGAATTTTTTTCTTCCTCACATCCACCTTTGCAAGCTGTTCGCGGAGAGAATTCCTCTGCACCTTGATGTCCCCGTTCTTTCTTTTACAGAACACATTTGCTTGCTTATTAATTTTTAGCAAATATGCCATTGGACTTTGCCCCCTGATTTCTTGTGTGGTGAAGAAATCTTCCTCGTTACATCGAGCTGATGCCTCGCTGATGCAACTTATGTTGTCGTCCTCCAACCTCGTTGCTTCTAAAAGGGCCATATTTTTTCCCTTGCCTTTGCCTTTGCCACTCCTTGCTGGTGATGGATTCTTCGTTGATGGAGCTGGCTGAGGTTCGGGTTGAGGTTCAGGTTGTGTTGTTTGTTGCCCTCCTAGCAGGGTGAACAAATCGACCGTTGAACCATTGTTCTGGTTCAAGGGCTGTAACAAAGAGAGAAATCATTAATATGAGCATATTTTTCACCTTTAATTTTTTTAAACTTTTTAAAATTATTTTGCATTTCATCACAGAGAAGAACAGAATACAGAGAGCTCATTTTTACTAGTTTCCACACTACTGATATATTGTTTACATATAAACTGTGAAGTATTGCATTTTTCATTTATAATTATAGTTTAAGTTAAAACCCAGAAAGAAGATCCATAGTGATCTACAATAGATTAATTGCAGTTAAAGTCGAACATAATTTGACGTATTTGACAAAATGAACTCTCTGTCAAATTAATAACCAATAAAAATTCATCTTCTCAACGAGAAAACCATCAAAATAATTAAAAAATAATATTTTTCATTCAACTTACCGTTATGATAATGTCTTGGAGTATATTAGCCCCACTGCACTGCATGATGTCAAGTTTTTTCACTTCAGAAATGGCTAATGTTAAGTTAGAGAACTGAACTGAAGAAATTTCTATTGAGAACAAAATATATATTAGAAAAATTGTTTATATTGTCTTATTCTTGAGAGACACCCAAAAACCAGTCGAGAAGCCAATCCACATAGTGCATACGCTTTCCTCGTCTAAACGCGCAGGCGTGGTTCCCACAAAGGGGCTGGGCTTATCTCCTTGAAGGCTTGCTGCGCATGTGCAAGTAGGTGGAGCTAACCAGAATTCCTACTCCTCGGGCATGCAAAATCGCTGATTTCAATGTTTACAAAACGCAGATGGCTAACCCTGAGAATGTTTTTGAGACAAAATTTCAGCTCGTCAGTTGAATGTTTAAAAAACACAGATGGCTAACCCTGAGAATGTTGATGTGATCTCTCACGTCGGCCCGCTTTTATAAGATGTTTAGTCTGAGAGAATTTCGATGTTTAAAAAACACAGATGGCTAACCCTGAGAATGTTGATGTGATCTCTCACGTCGGCCGCTTTTATAAGATGTTTAGTTATTTTCAAGGAATGACCGCCAGAATACCGGTGAAAATATTGCTGACAAAAATGAAACTACTTTTATTTTCATAACTTTATTATGTGTTAAGACTACACAAATACTATAGCTCCATAACTGATGTTAGCTTTTTAATCCATTGATTTTCCACCAACTTATGGATTAATTTAATCATCCATTTTAAAATCAAGAGTGAGGAACATGTGGCAATAAAATAAACCACGCTTTCTAGGGATTGACCTGTTGTAACTTGCTGCAGCTCATTTAACATTTTAGAAATTGGTGTAACCCACTCTGTGTCAGCAACTGTACCATTTTCAAATATCATTCGAAGTTTATACTGTTTGATATTACTTGGTATCTTTGTCATTACAATTTCATCAGTGGTAGTTGTAGGAGTTAATGAAATGCAATTTAATGAATCATCCATACAAATAGCAACATCGTTTACGTCAAACGGTTTATAGACGTATATTATATTATTGATAATCAGAGAATGAAGTAACAGGTATTCTGCACTCAACATCATTTTCAAAAGTGTGACCTACTTAAGTTTTCTCTCTCTTTTATAGGAATCAAACAACAAAATGCAAATAAAGGCCTTTATTTAAGTAAAAACTTACAACTTTTAGTAATCGATTAAGTATTTTTCTAACCAAGAATATAATTTTTCACAATTCCTAAAGCTACACATCCATTTTTTATTTTCATTGTGGTGGAGGCACATCGGAATGTCTTTTTCAAATAGCGGCACCTCTATCCAATTGTTTTGCAAATTTCCAACATCAACCACTTTATTGTTGATTATTCACGTAGAAAACGTTCTTTTTGATGCCCCTTCACGTAAACTATGTGGACATCTAGTAGAGTAGTTTGCAGTATTTCAACCAATTTATTGTACTCAACATGTCCGCTTGAATATTTTATCCCCAGAAAATTTTCTTCTATAACTCGCACGTGCCTCTTATTTAAATTGTTAAGAGACATAAAACTTTTTGGGGGGGCTATAACCATATGCATCACTTGTCCATTAATTTTAATTGTCAATTCCTTGGGATAAAACTCATTCTCCACCATGAAACCTTGAATGTCTATTACAGCAATCTTCATCTTAACTTAGTTCTCGAATAAAACTGTTGGTATGGTGCTGATGTCTCTGCATTTATATCCGGGATCTGTTTACATCATATAGCTTCTTACAGTTTCGCTCAAGGGCAAATACTCCACAACTCTATCATGAATAATGATGCAATATGCACGGGTCTTATCTGGAAATCCTTGAGAGCTCTCAATATCCAATTTAACATCAACAGTGCTCATTTTAATTGTTTCATTGCGACGTGAGCAGTCGATAACGAACAGCGTCGCCCGGTCTTTGAAGTCAGCATAATTAAGTAGTGGACTCTTATCGCGTGTATTCATAAAGCTTGGGTAGAAGTCTCTGTAATTATTGTAAACTTCCAAGTAATCCCTATTGAAATCTTGCCGCAAGCGTTCAAACGGAAAGTATTCACCGTTTATTATAAGGCGTACGTCGGAAATATTTACATGATCAAAGTATGTCGGGTCGGTTTTTGAATTTTTTTTGCGTTCGGTCTGAAAGCCAACAATAACAAACCTTGGGCTTTCTACTGTGGCAGAGGTTTTAACGGACCATATTTCTTTGGTTGCATTTACGGTCAGATTAGGTAATTCATGTAACTCCCATTTGCGAAACGGTATCAAGATGGGTTTATTACTCTTAAGGGCTTGCAATAAGTTATACTTAATTTTATCGTTTGGTATTATATGTTTTACTTTCAGCTCGATGTTAGTAATGGCTACTTCAACCGTTAGATCTGGAGTTGTACCAGGTGTTTGTTCCAGCAATATAGAGTTTTTGTCATTTCGAGCTCTAGTTAACCGTATTGTTTGTTTACCAGAAATTGCATGTTGGTAATCGTTAAAGATGCCAAACAGGTGTTTAAGTGGAACTCTAACACTAAACGTTGAATCTCTATTCAAAATAGTTTTTTTCCCGGGGTACAACCAACTTGAGGTGCGCTTTTCATCAGTGGGGTTGTAGCAAAGATACGCTCTGATACTGCTTAAAATGCCGGGGTCCCTCACAGAATCTACTTCTTGTCCGTTAAGTTCGTAAGATATAGAGTCGAAGAAGAAAGCCGCGGCATTATTAACTAATTCACAAGTGCCTTCTCCTTGTGTGGGTTTTATTTCTCCTTTAATAAAAATTGCGGCGTCATACATTAACAACCAAGCATCTCCCTGGTTAATTGTTATTTCAATGATGTCATTATTCATAAAAGACTTGACGAAAGGATAGTAAGTACGGCTTTCTATGCGTTGGATTGACTCATCATACTTTGGACTTTGATACACGTCGAATACATTTGGTGCCAACGACATTATATCCGAGTGACTTTAAAATATTTATGCTTTTAGGTGTAGGCGTCAGGTTGCGAGGTTGACGCTTGTGAGGTTCAGACGAGAGTGTGTTTATAAAGTGGTTTGACTCACTTTTATATGTGAGACCCTCACCGGAAACGAGACACATTACAAAGGTTTTACTTCTAATCTCACAATTATTTCTTCTCCACGGAAATTTACTAACTGAAAATTTTGATCCAAAATCGATAAGGTTATATTACTTATTTCCCGTTTAGTGACAGGTAAGTAAAGTAGGTTTCTGGGGGTTTCGTCTATGGCGTCCCCTGGATTACATTCAGGAGAAAACTCGTAAATAGGTCTGTTGTTATAGTACGCTCCAGAGGTTAAATTGCTATCAATATGTATTGTTCTGGTTTTGACGATATTCACCGGTAAATCTGATGCGTGGACACTTAGTGGGGGTAGTAAACGATTGGAATATCCGAGCAATGTGGCAATCGAATCTTTTGGTCGAAAATCAATCGTATATTTATCGCTGTATATTTCACACTGTAGAGTATTAGTATTGGCTTTCAAAGAAAAATCGGGTATTTCGTTAAGATTTCTTAAAATTTTAATTATCGTCTCTATGGCAGCAATTTCGTAAGATCCTGTGGGTATTTCTAAAACTTTCAATTCGTTTGCTTGATCGATTAAATAAAATTTATTATTCGGTGCCTCAATATTCGGTATCGTATTGTATGAATAAAACCCGAGCAACGCTAGCCCGTATTGTAAAGTTGGGTCTAAATAAATGGAATTATCGTAATCAACCGAGAGCACAGAGTTGTAGCCTTTCAACGTGAATAACAACGACATGACTAATAGTTTTAAGTCGGTCAGCTCTTTTTATGAAGAAATTCTAGACAAAGATGTCCACAATTTATTTCATTAAATTTTTGATATGCATCGTTATTATATACAATCTTAACTTTTCCTAAATATTTAACAAGTGCCGTCGGTGGTTTTAAGTTACCGAAACTATCAAAGTATTCAACAATATTATTATCTTTCTTATATGCTACCCAGTGAGTGCCTCTATTGTTTTTAACATCTAAATTAATAATTGCCGATTCATACGCATGTGGTTTGCTTGGAAGTGCATCTCTCATGAATACACCTCTAAAATATGACAACTTTAATTTCCCGGCAAATTTTTCGAGGTCAACGTTAGTTAATGGTCTCTTGGGTAGCTTCACTGGGAGTTTTTTTGTTTCCTTAAAAATAAACCAAAGCCTCGCTTGTTTTTTCTCAAGTAAAGCCCCGATCCGATTGCTTCCATCGCTTTGTTATGACGTTTTTGTTCTTCCATCTTTTTCTGCATATCTTTCGCAGCGATAACTGTTTTAGCAATCGCGCTAGCACCACCTGCCACCGATCCAAGAGCTCCCAAAGCACCTAGGATTGGAATCAAAGGAAGAAACCCACCGCTCGCCTCAAAAGGAATTATTCTGGGGATTCGCACTTTATTCTTTCCACCTACTTTTTTAACTGCTAAACGTGCCGCTTTAATTGCAGCTAGTGTGGTTTTCTTAATTCCTTTTTCATTATTAAGTTGATTTCCGTTAAATGATTTTTTCAATGATTTTTCAACCTTTTTCACTATATCGCGTTTGAACGATTTTTTTAAACCCATACCTAACTTGCGTTTAGTTTTCATTGTTGTAGTAACAAACCAAGCAGCTGCCTTTTCACCTAGTTTTGCGTCCTTAGACTTAACTCTTTGCCAAGCTTTATTTTCTAACACTCGATCGGCTTTATGTCGATCCTCTAAAGAGGAAGATTTCGAATATTCTATGTCGTGTTCCTTGCATGCAACGTCGAGAGGGTTTATGCCAGGGTCTCCCCTAGCTAATCTCTTGTTTAGCTTAGTTCCAGGTCCGCAATATTGGTATCCAGGAACGTGCAATTCAACTGGTAGATTACTGATAGGGGTATTAACCAAACCGTCTCCTGTGAATGATAACATTAGACTGAATGCAGGTCTTTACATGAAAATATATTTATAAGTTCCAATTTATTTTCCTTGAATTTATTCAACTGTTTACCGCAAATATTTATATCCGAGCGCGTTAAGATTTCACTTAAACGAACCTCGGGAAAGTGTGTTTATATAAATGCTGTATAAAGAATAATTTCGTATAACATCGAATCATCGAGGTCTGCGCTGGATAACTCTTAATTTTAATTTAAATAAAGTTTAAAACACTGGCACGTAGCCTGTAAATATTTAAGGTAGTATAATTTTCAATTTAAACCTTGCAACTGATGACTCATAACCGCTATTTATGATTATGATTATTTCACGTTTTAAACAGAGTACGTTGCTGTCTTTTATTGCTATCGAATTATGGATCGCTTGATCCAGTTGTGAGTCATACCATTGTTGTTTATTTACAGCAAATAAAGATTGGAATTTGAATTATTTGTTTTATTTACAACAGTTTATCATTTCTCATAATAAAAGACTGGCTGATGTTTAAACCTTTATTAAAAATAATGAGATATTTTCAAACACAGGCATGACGCTTTTATATTCCTTTATTAAGTACGTTTTATGACTAATACAAGATTATAACACAAATTACAAGACTATTTGGAGTCAGAATTCCATGTTAATTTTCTATTCCCCCAATGACCATATTTCAAACTGATTGGCCTTGTTTTTTCCCATATCCAGTTGTCCTTTGTAAACCAACGCGTATTTTTCACTGGAAAAATGTTCGAGGCACGGTTTGAACGCCTGTGTCACTCTGTTCGGCAGGAAAACGACACTATCCTCCAACTCCAGCAAAATGGTCTCCCGAACGTCGTTTGCACCACCTTGCCAGAGAGAATTTTCATCGGCACGCCTTCATCCAATTCCACTAACTTTACCGTCGGTTTCTGAGACAAGCAACGAACTTTGTTGATGGTTTCCAAATCCATTTTGCTGCAAGCCATCTTAGCTCAACTCGGCTACTGAAACTCCAAACAGCAAACTCTGTCTTTTATCAAAGCTAGAGGGGTGGGGGGTTCTAGGACTTCCCCGCCCACTAAAATTCCCAGAAGTGCGACACTTCAGTACACTTTGACCTTTGACCTCTAAGCCCTCGCGATTCAACCTTGAGATTCTCGGAAACCTTGAAGCCTAGCCACGCCCCTTCAATTCCCAGAAACCTTGAAGCGCGGAAACCTTGAAGCTATTCTAGGAAACCACGCCGACCTTGAACACCCCATCGCGACTTCGCAACAAACGACCTTGGCGGCCATTTTGGGCCAGAACCCGCTTTGCATCACTACTGGAGTATTATATAAATTATAAGACTATTTACTAAATTTAGGTTGCATAAATTCGCAAAAACCATTTAATGTAAAAAGAATCCAAATAAATGTGACTTCTTTCTTTCGGCAATTATTTCCTCTTCCAATCCATTTATTTGAATTCTTTTTCCATTCAATTTCTTTTCAAGTTTGACGTTTAATTTCATAGGCAACTTTTGAATTTTCAGAGATTTTAAATATCACATAATAAATAGCTAGTTTACGGCTGTGTAGTTTTACTTAGTAGATAAAATAACGAGTTTTTCAGCCAGAATAATAATATGCAACACGTGTTTTCAGTTATTCGCGTTTTTGGCGAAAGTGATAAAATCTTTCGAAAAATAACAAGAGTAAAAAAAGTACTAGAATTAAATTATTCATAACACAAAGTACCAATTTTGTCAGTCCGCCAATGGACAAAAAAGTTCTGTCACATTTTTAAGGTGCATCACTCTGTATCAACCCTTTAAATGGTACAATTGAACTATGTTGTCTGTCGATTAATGCCCTTGCAACAGTGTGTGCCAAATTTGGTTTTTCGAAGTTCAAAAATAACTGATATATTGTTTTTTCGAAATTACAAAGCTCACTTTCAAGGCCTATAACTTTTCAAGTGTACAACTTAGTATAGAGGTAAGTTGCGTTAAATGTTAAATCACCTTATTTTGGGCTCCCCTGTATGCTCCTGCTCTGTGTCGGTTCTTATGCGGAACACCCTATATAGTAGTTTTATACATTATTTTAAAGGCTTCACTGTTTCACAGTTTGCGAATTTATACAACCTCAATTTAGTAACTAGTCTTTTAGTTTTTATAATATTCCTTTATACCTACCATTTGTAGTTGTCCTGAAGATGTAATAAATTATTCCGAAAGCTTGACTATATAAAAAAGTAAAAGAGTTTTCTTATATTGCCTGTTGACTGCATCCCCAATAAAAACATCAAATTTTTCTTCTTAACTGAGTAAAGAATTATGTACCTATTGCTTCTCTATCATTGTACCTTGCTTATCTATCATAATATACCTATAAATTTAAAAACTGTAGCACCTGTTAGCTTTTCATATACAGTAACGTTACTTATTTCAACAATTATACAGGATTATTGGTAATTCGATACATCCCTTTGGAGATGTGATAGGGGAGGAGGTAAGGAGTAAATTTAATCCTAATATGCATTATGCAAACCTCAATAGTTTTTGGAGATATTTAAATTTTTCTTAGTAGACAAAAAAATCTATGGAACTTTTTTAAATCTTTTCAACTGGATTACTTACCAAACACTGTGATGGTTTTATGTTTGAAATGGAAAAAGTCCCGAAACATTTAGATCGTAGGAAAATTTTAAATAAAAAGTCAAACATATTTAATGAAATTGGGTTTTGCATAATGCATATAGGGTTAAATTTACTTCTTACCCCTTCCCCTATCAGATCTTCAAAGGAATGTATCGAATTGCCCTAAGCAATAACCCTGTATAATTTTAATAGGTATGTTATTGCAATACAAGCAGTTCAGAATGGTGAGAAACAGTCAGATAGTATATTACATAACGAGAGTTGTAAAGTTGTATAAGGAGAGCGGAAAAGTTGCACACGAGCCGCGCAGCGGCGAGTGCTGTAACTCCACGAGATTTACAATCAGATTTTGAGGTCACGAGATAAAAAATCTCGTGAAAATGTAGTTAATTCATTATTTTATAAACTTACATGCCACTTTAAAACTGACCGTTATAATAAAATCTTCCTGAAGTAACGTTTAGTATTTTTTGAAGATCAAACAAGTTATCTGTATGTATGTAACTATGTACCTAGTTAGCTGGTACCTACCTACCTAATTTTTACTTTTACGATTTATTCGAGATTTCAATACATTTCCAGTAAGTACTAAAATCCACTTTCTGCACTTCTGAACGCAGTACACACTGCTTTTACATATGTGTCTTGTTCATGTATCTAATAAATGTGGCAAGAATGAAATAAGTAGGTATACGGGGTGAGTCATGTCATAAATAATGGCACATGGAGCAACTGCATAAATTTTGGACCAAAATATTACGATTGAGGCCAATATGCCTTATAGAAATGTCGTTTGTTGAACAGATACAGGGCGTTGAAATTTGTTTTTTGAAATTGCATTTTGGCTACATCTCCCAAAATAGTCAAGCTGCTGAACTGAAATTTAGCACTTGTATGTTTTTGTGGATGGAGAATAAGCTGAAATGTCAGTTTCTACGTATCTCATAGTGGGCGCTGTTTTTAAACCGCGCTTTTGCTTCTAACTTTTTTGAAGTTATCTTTTTGGTGTCGCGGGTTCATCATTTAGTGCATCTTTTAACTCCAACATTCAAAACAAACAATTTTCAGCTACCGCTTTCAAATCTTACAGATCAACTTTACTGTACATTCAAAGTGAAGAAAGTAATGCCAAATAGGCATTGGTCAAAACACCATTCTTTTTCGTGAAATAGAGTGTCCAAATTTTGCCGAGTTTGAATCCATTTCATTTTGAAAACGATACATTTTTGGTACATTGTTAATAGTGACTTTCTTCTCACTTTAAATGGTACAGTTGATTTGTAACATTTGAAAGTGGTCGGTAAAAATTTTATTTTTCAAATGTTGGAGTCAACAGGTGTTTTGGGGGTACATTTTTCCGCACGCACAGTTGCAAGGAGAAACTATAGGAAACTTGAACAAGCACAATAGCACAATACAGTGCGAAATTCCCACTGTTGTATTTTTTTATTTGTGAACCGATATTCAAAACCTTTTTTTTTTGTTAGATATAGGTCTTCCTAGCCCTTTTTTGGGAACAAATATCAGATTTTTGGAAATGAATGGGCTAAAACCTTTTTTGTTATTAGTTTTTGTCCCCCTCAAAAATATTCTAAATGAAAGGGTGAAGAACTCCTTAACGTGGACACACTGTATATGGTGGAAGTGTACTTTTTTATTTCTTACCAGCAATACACAGATAGTATACCTATACAGGGTAAGTAATAAATAATACGACATAGACCAGCTGCATATATTTTGGGCCAAAATATCATACGATTGAGGCTAATTAATATGCCTTACAGAAATGTTGTTTGTTTAGGGGAATTTCGAAAAATGTACCCCCAAAACACCTGTTGACTCCAACATTTGAAAAATAAAATTTTTACCGACCACTTTCAAATGTTACAAATCAACTGTACCATTTAAAGTGAGAAGAAAGTCACTATTAACAATGTACCAAAAATGTATCGTTTTCAAAATGAAATGGATTCAAACTCGGCAAAATTTGGACACTCTATTTCACGAAAAAGAATGGTGTTTTGACCAATGCCTATTTGGCATTACTTTCTTCACTTTGAATGTACAGTAAAGTTGATCTGTAAGATTTGAAAGCAGTAGCTGAAAATTGTTTGTTTTGAATGTTGGAGTTAAAAGATGCACTAAATGATGAACCCGCGACACCAAAAAGATAACGCTGTTTAAAAACAGCGCCCACTATGAGATACGTAGAAACTGACATTTTAGCTTATTCTCCATCCACAAAAACATATAAGTGCTAAATTTCAGTTCAGCAGCTTGACTATTTTGGGAGATGTAGCCAAAATGCAATTTCTAAAAACAAATTTCAACGCCCTGTATCTCTTAAACAAACGACATTTCTATAAGGCATATTGGCCTCAATCGTAATATTTTGGTCCAAAATTTATGCAGTTGCTCCATGTGCCATTATTTATGACATGACTCACCCCATATACCTACTTATTTCATTCTTGCCACATTTATTAGATACATGAACAAGACACATATGTAAAAGCAGTGTGTACTGCGTTCAGAAGTGCAGAAAGTGGATTTTAGTACTTACTGGAAATGTATTGAAATCTCGAATAAATCGTAAAAGTAAAAATTAGGTAGGTAGGTACCAGCTAACTAGGTACATAGTTACATACATACAGATAACTTGTTTGATCTTCAAAAAATACTAAACGTTACTTCAGGAAGATTTTATTATAACGGTCAGTTTTAAAGTGGCATGTAAGTTTATAAAATAATGAATTAGCTACATTTTCACGAGATTTTTTGTCTCGTGACCTCAAAATCTGATTGTAAATCTCGTGGAGTTACAGCACTCGCCGCTGCGCGGCTCGTGTGCAACTTTTCCACTCTCCTTATACAACTTTACAACTCTCGTTATGTAATATATTATCTGACTGTTTCTCACCATTCTGAACTGCTTGTATTGCAATAACATACCTATTAAAATTATACAGGGTTATTGCTTATGGCAATTCGATACATTCCTTTGAAGATCTGATAGGGGAAGGGGTAAGAAGTAAACTTAATCCTATATGCATTATGCAAAACCCAATTTCATTAAATATGTTTGACTTTTTATTTAAAATTTTCCTACGATCTAAATGTTTCGGGACTTTTTCCATTTCAAACCTAAAACCATCACAGTGTTTGGTAAGTAATCCAGTTGAAAAGTTTTAAAAAAGTTCCATAGATTTTTTTGTCTACTAAGAAAAATTTAAATATCTCAAAAACTATTGAGGTTTGCATAATGCATATTAGGATTAAATTTACCTCCTCCCCTATCACATCTCCAAAGGGATGTATCGAATTACCAATAACCCTGTATAATTGTTGAAATAAGTAACGTTACTGTATATGAAAAGCTAACAGGTGCTACAGTTTTTAAATTTATAGGTATATTATGATAGATAAGCAAGGTACAATGATAGAGAAGCAAGGTAAATAATTCTTTACTCAGATAAGAAGAAAAATGTTATGTTTTTATTGGGGATGCAGTCAACAGGCAATATAAGAAAACTCTTTTACTTTTTTATATAGTCAAGCTTTCGGAATAATTTATTACATCTTCAGGACAACTACAGATGGTAGGTATAAAGGAATATTATAAAAACTAAAAGACTAGTTACTAAATTGAGGTTGTATAAATTCGCAAACTGTGAAACAGTGAAGCCTTTAAAATAATGTATAAAACTACTATACAGGGTGTTCCGCATAAGAACCGACACAGAGCAGGAGCATACAGGGGAGCCCAAAATAAGGTGATTTAACATTTAACGCAACTTACCTCTATACTAAGTTGTACACTTGAAAAGTTATAGGCCTTGAAAGTGAGCTTTGTAATTTCGAAAAAACAATATATCAGTTATTTTTGAACTTCGAAAAACAAATTTGGCACACACTGTTGCAAGGGCATTAATCGACAGACAACATAGTTCAATTGTACCATTTAAAGGGTTGATACAGAGTGATGCACCTTAAAAATGTGACAGAACTTTTTTGTCCATTGGCGGACTGACAAAATTGGTACTTTTTGTTATGAATAATTTAATTCTAGTACTTTTTTACTCTTGTTATTTTTCGAAAGACTTTATAACTTTCGCCAAAAACGCGAATAACTGAAAACACGTGTTGCATATTATGTGATATTTAAAATCTTTGAAAATTCAAAAGTTGCCTATGAAATTAAACGTCAAACTTGAGAAGAAATTGAATGGAAAAAGAATTCAAATAAATGGATTGGAAGAGGAAATAATTGCCCAAAGAAAGAAGTCACATTTATTTGGATTCTTTTTACATTAAATGGTTTTTGCGAATTTATACAACTTAAATTTAGTAAGTATTCTTTTAATTTATATAATACTCCTTTGCTTAAATATTACCATTTGTAGTAGCCCTGATTCCCTGATAAATTACTCCGAAAGCTTGACAACATAAAAAAGGAGTTTTCTTATATTACCTCTTGACTACATGCATCCCCACTAAAAACATCACATTTTTCGTATTAAGTGAGTGAGTCCAGACTTATATACTTTGCTTCTCTATCAAAGCAGTCTGGAATGGTGAGAAACATTCACAAACAATCGCCCAACAAAACTGTTCAAAGGAAAAATGAACTTAGCATGTAAAAAACAGTTTCTGGCCATCAGAAACACGGCATAAATCTTTCAAAATTTCGGTTTTTCTGCGGGTTTGGCGCAGTAATAATTCCTACACCCCACTTTAACAAAAAAAAACGGATAGAACGCGGTTTGCCCGGCTAAAGACAGAAATACCTATAATGTCGGTTATATTTCTTACTTTACCCACGTTTCTTGGGTATTTCGCAGTTTACTCGGGTAAACCTAAGTTTAACCGTTAACCTTACTTTACCCGTAACATATATATTTTATATCTCCAGTGGTCTGAGGCAAATTGTTGTTATCTACAACTATTCAACTGTTTCTTTTTATTCAAATATCGAAAAATAACTTTTAGGGTAATTTTCATATTTCACCCCCGTACAGAACTACTTTTGACGCCTTGTGGTATTTTATAGCATTAATGGTGGGGTGGGGAATCATCTAAAATTAATTTTAACTTTTAATATGAAAGTACAAACGAAAGTCACAATTTGAAGATTCATGGACTCTACTAAAAGAACATAAATCGATGCATCAGTTTTGTTCCCGTGGACGCACAAACAACAAACCCGGGAGGCAAATATATCATAATAATAAAACTACGTGAAAAAAATCATGCGCGACGTTGCCAACTTTCTTGGATGCAGAAAACGCGAAGACATGTAATAAATATACACGAACGCGTATATTACCGGTGGCTTCAACAGCGCCCTCGTGGCGGATTCCACTAACTAAAATATACACGTTTTTTCATCTCAACGACAATTCGACGTCCACCTGAAAATTCGTATATAGACACTTCTCACAGTTCTGAGCACTTTGGCGACTTTTCCATTTCTGCGTCCGTATACGGACGTCGAATTACACAGGACGTAGAATTACATGCCCAAACCATAATGTATGGACGCAGAAATGACGTACAGACGTATATATATATCAAACAAATCTATATATATATATATATATATATATATATATATATATATACACAATCAGAAGGCTGCTCCTAATGTATTTATGGTAAAAAATATGGATATTTTTGTGGGTCTCCACAAATAAGTAGACTTGATAATTGTAGAGGGGCGTATTTGGTTCTGGTGTCTTAACTTGAGCTGGTCATTTGGTGTCGCAATTTTCTTGCGTAAACAGCTGTGATCAGTATGAGAGAAGGTGCGTGTAAAGTAGCGAAATATATCGACTCCCAATTTTCGAATAGTAAGTGAAAATATTTGAAAATAAGTTTTTTAATAATGTTATCGGCATTATTGTTAATTCATTTATTGTGCTCTTTGGACTCAAGAAGGATGTGGTGAATTGAGTTATAGCCTTCTTGGACTGTTTCTGTGATGGTGCGAATTCATTTATGTTTACTTGTATATATAATTGGCCAGTACCATATCTAATAGTCAATACTTAGTAGATTGCAGATAATAGAGAGTTATTATACTATGTACCTATATGCATATTAATAAAAGTGCGTTTTTTTATTTATTTCATAGTATACCGATAAAAATCGTTATTTTTTAAAAATGTTCCAAAGGAAGTTTGTTTATATTTTTTACTATCAGTTTTTATAGCAAATTTTGTAATTTAGTAAATTCATTGTATAAATATGTGTATTTGGTCAGTTATGTATTTCAACAATAAGAACTAGAATTATTTAAATTTGTTTAAAAACGTTAAAATAAATGGGCGTTTGTTAAATGTGAATTTTATTTTGGATTCCTTGGATGCGCCGTGGTCGATGGAAATCTTCTAGACATTTCGCTAGTCGTAACTGAGAGCATCTTTGGTGGCGACTCGTCCGTTGAGGGATTGTAACTGATCATCAAACGCCTAAGTAATATCTAGTGGCGATCTTACTGATAATAATTTGCGATCCAATAGAGGGCGAGTCGTCACTGAAGATGCTTACGAGTACGATCAGCAAAACGTCTGGAAGATTTCCATCGACCACGGTGGTACAGCCTGAATATTTGTTCTCATATATTAATTTATATTATATTTAAATATTACCAATTATTATAAAATATATTTAAAGTAACAGTTCAATATTTTAACTACTAATATGCATATATTTATTTAAATATATATTTATTAAATTTTATAATAAGAAATACTGCACGCTGGAAAAATATTTTTGAAACTATTAATAATGAATATAACAAATAGTCAAATTGAAAACATGAATATTATACGTGATATTATCTTAGTTTTTAGATTTTAAACGCACATAAGTTGTTAAACCAAATACCAGTATATTTGCTCTTATAATACAGCCGATATTATAAACATATTTTGCTTTGTAAAATATAGTATTGCTGTGCCAAATAGTATTAAATTTCCTAATACGTATTATTATTTTTATTTTAGCTTTAAATATATTTTTTTCTCCGTGATGGTTTACCAAAAATACACAAAACTAACATTCCTCTTCGCCCCATTGTAAGTTCAATAAATTCACCATGTCATTTGTTAGCAAAATATTTACTTAAAATTGTTAATCCGCTAGTAGGAAACTCAAATTCATTTATCAGAATCAGTAATCATTTTTTAGAAATCATTAGGGAACGTCAATTTCCGCATCATTATATATTAGCTAGCTTTGATGTGGTTAGTCTTTTTACTAAAGTCTCTGTTGACAAATCATTGAATATTTTACGCAGAAAGTTAGAAAATGATCAGACTTTAGTAGAAAGGACAAATTTGAATATAGATGCATGATCTTTGAGAAAGGAGGAAGATTTATTCCAAAAGCTCAGAAAACAAATTTGTTGAAGATATTTTTTGAGTTACAAGTTTAAAGTTTAGTTCATTTACTGTTAAGAGTTTATTAATTTTCCAAGCAGAAAAAGTTGTCTATTAACCAGTTTGGTGGCGAAAAACCCAATTAAAATTATTTGAATACAGGAGGCAATGTAATAACGCTAATCGTAAATAGAAGGTGATTTTCCAATTATCAAGTCTAGTTATTTGTGGAGACCCAGAAAAATATCCATATTTTTTACCATAAATACATTAGGAGCAGCCTTCTGATTGTGTATATATATAGATTTGTTTGATATATATATATATATATATACAAGAAAAAGTGATAATGGGCATAGCACTCAAAATTAGAAAACAAAAAAAAATACTAGTAACCGCATACACGTGTTTCATGCTATTTGGCAATCATCAGTACGGTGTAACATCAACCAAATCGAAAAGATAGGAAAGATTTGGGAAGCAACAAATGAAGTCCAGGCAGGAGCCAACAACACATTTGCAGCTTTAGTCAGCACATCCCCAGTTTCGGGGCTTGATACTAACAACAGCCACGGAGGCTGCTAAAGCGACCTACGTGGAAATCTTTTCGCCCAAGATACAATGAAACAAGATCGTAAGATTGTGAGTGTAGATGTAAAAACAAGAAAAAGAAAAAGCGATAATGGGTCGCTTTAGCAGCCTCCGTGGCTGTTGTTAGTATCAAGCCCCGAAACTGGGGATGTGCTGACTAAAGCTGCAAATGTGCTGTTGGCTCCTGCCTGGACTTCATTTGTTGCTTCCCAAATCTTTCCTATCTTTTCGATTTGGTTGATGTTACACCGTACTGATGATTGCCAAATAGCATGAAACACGTGTATGCGGTTACTAGTATTTTTTTTTGTTTTCTAATTTTGAGTGCTATGCCCATTATCACTTTTTCTTGTATATATATATATATATATATATCAAACAAATCTATATATATACACAATCAGAAGGCTGCTCCTAATGTATTTATGGTAAAAAATATGGATATTTTTGTGGGTCTCCACAAATAAGTAGACTTGATAATTGTAGAGGGGCGTATTTGGTTCTGGTGTCTTAACTTGAGCTGGTCATTTGGTGTCGCAATTTTCTTGCGTAAACAGCTGTGATCAGTATGAGAGAAGGTGCGTGTAAAGTAGCGAAATATATCGACTCCCAATTTTCGAATAGTAAGTGAAAATATTTGAAAATAAGTTTTTTAATAATGTTATCGGCATTATTGTTAATTCATTTATTGTGCTCTTTGGACTCAAGAAGGATGTGGTGAATTGAGTTATAGCCTTCTTGGACTGTTTCTGTGATGGTGCGAATTCATTTATGTTTACTTGTATATATAATTGGCCAGTACCATATCTAATAGTCAATACTTAGTAGATTGCAGATAATAGAGAGTTATTATACTATGTACCTATATGCATATTAATAAAAGTGCGTTTTTTTATTTATTTCATAGTATACCGATAAAAATCGTTATTTTTTAAAAATGTTCCAAAGGAAGTTTGTTTATATTTTTTACTATCAGTTTTTATAGCAAATTTTGTAATTTAGTAAATTCATTGTATAAATATGTGTATTTGGTCAGTTATGTATTTCAACAATAAGAACTAGAATTATTTAAATTTGTTTAAAAACGTTAAAATAAATGGGCGTTTGTTAAATGTGAATTTTATTTTGGATTCCTTGGATGCGCCGTGGTCGATGGAAATCTTCTAGACATTTCGCTAGTCGTAACTGAGAGCATCTTTGGTGGCGACTCGTCCGTTGAGGGATTGTAACTGATCATCAAACGCCTAAGTAATATCTAGTGGCGATCTTACTGATAATAATTTGCGATCCAATAGAGGGCGAGTCGTCACTGAAGATGCTTACGAGTACGATCAGCAAAACGTCTGGAAGATTTCCATCGACCACGGTGGTACAGCCTGAATATTTGTTCTCATATATTAATTTATATTATATTTAAATATTACCAATTATTATAAAATATATTTAAAGTAACAGTTCAATATTTTAACTACTAATATGCATATATTTATTTAAATATATATTTATTAAATTTTATAATAAGAAATACTGCACGCTGGAAAAATATTTTTGAAACTATTAATAATGAATATAACAAATAGTCAAATTGAAAACATGAATATTATACGTGATATTATCTTAGTTTTTAGATTTTAAACGCACATAAGTTGTTAAACCAAATACCAGTATATTTGCTCTTATAATACAGCCGATATTATAAACATATTTTGCTTTGTAAAATATAGTATTGCTGTGCCAAATAGTATTAAATTTCCTAATACGTATTATTATTTTTATTTTAGCTTTAAATATATTTTTTTCTCCGTGATGGTTTACCAAAAATACACAAAACTAACATTCC
Source organism: Pseudeuparius sepicola (assembly GCA_963920635.1). Lineage (NCBI taxonomy): Eukaryota > Metazoa > Arthropoda > Insecta > Coleoptera > Anthribidae > Pseudeuparius > Pseudeuparius sepicola. The sequence goes on along the minus strand of OY987300.1, from coordinate 35,383,345 downwards.
TCTTCGCCCCATTGTAAGTTCAATAAATTCACCATGTCATTTGTTAGCAAAATATTTACTTAAAATTGTTAATCCGCTAGTAGGAAACTCAAATTCATTTATCAGAATCAGTAATCATTTTTTAGAAATCATTAGGGAACGTCAATTTCCGGATCATTATATATTAGCTAGCTTTGATGTGGTTAGTCTTTTTACTAAAGTCTCTGTTGACAAATCATTGAATATTTTACGCAGAAAGTTAGAAAATGATCAGACTTTAGTAGAAAGGACAAATTTGAATATAGATGCATGATCTTTGAGAAAGGAGGAAGATTTATTCCAAAAGCTCAGAAAACAAATTTGTTGAAGATATTTTTTGAGTTACAAGTTTAAAGTTTAGTTCATTTACTGTTAAGAGTTTATTAATTTTCCAAGCAGAAAAAGTTGTCTATTAACCAGTTTGGTGGCGAAAAACCCAATTAAAATTATTTGAATACAGGAGGCAATGTAATAACGCTAATCGTAAATAGAAGGTGATTTTCCAATTATCAAGTCTAGTTATTTGTGGAGACCCAGAAAAATATCCATATTTTTTACCATAAATACATTAGGAGCAGCCTTCTGATTGTGTATATATATAGATTTGTTTGATATATATATATATATATATACAAGAAAAAGTGATAATGGGCATAGCACTCAAAATTAGAAAACAAAAAAAAATACTAGTAACCGCATACACGTGTTTCATGCTATTTGGCAATCATCAGTACGGTGTAACATCAACCAAATCGAAAAGATAGGAAAGATTTGGGAAGCAACAAATGAAGTCCAGGCAGGAGCCAACAGCACATTTGCAGCTTTAGTCAGCACATCCCCAGTTTCGGGGCTTGATACTAACAACAGCCACGGAGGCTGCTAAAGCGACCTACGTGGAAATCTTTTCGCCCAAGATACAATGAAACAAGATCGTAAGATTGTGAGTGTAGATGTAAAAACAAGAAAAAGAAAAAGCGATAATGGGTCGCTTTAGCAGCCTCCGTGGCTGTTGTTAGTATCAAGCCCCGAAACTGGGGATGTGCTGACTAAAGCTGCAAATGTGCTGTTGGCTCCTGCCTGGACTTCATTTGTTGCTTCCCAAATCTTTCCTATCTTTTCGATTTGGTTGATGTTACACCGTACTGATGATTGCCAAATAGCATGAAACACGTGTATGCGGTTACTAGTATTTTTTTTTGTTTTCTAATTTTGAGTGCTATGCCCATTATCACTTTTTCTTGTATATATATATATATATCAAACAAATCTATATATATACACAATCAGAAGGCTGCTCCTAATGTATTTATGGTAAAAAATATGGATATTTTTCTGGGTCTCCACAAATAACTAGACTTGATAATTGGAAAATCACCTTCTATTTACGATTAGCGTTATTACATTGCCTCCTGTATTCAAATAATTTTAATTGGGTTTTTCGCCACCAAACTGGTTAATAGACAACTTTTTCTGCTTGGAAAATTAATAAACTCTTAACAGTAAATGAACTAAACTTTAAACTTGTAACTCAAAAAATATCTTCAACAAATTTGTTTTCTGAGCTTTTGGAATAAATCTTCCTCCTTTCTCAAAGATCATGCATCTATATTCAAATTTGTCCTTTCTACTAAAGTCTGATCATTTTCTAACTTTCTGCGTAAAATATTCAATGATTTGTCAACAGAGACTTTAGTAAAAAGACTAACCACATCAAAGCTAGCTAATATATAATGATCCGGAAATTGACGTTCCCTAATGATTTCTAAAAAATGATTACTGATTCTGATAAATGAATTTGAGTTTCCTACTAGCGGATTAACAATTTTAAGTAAATATTTTGCTAACAAATGACATGGTGAATTTATTGAACTTACAATGGGGCGAAGAGGAATGTTAGTTTTGTGTATTTTTGGTAAACCATCACGGAGAAAAAAATATATTTAAAGCTAAAATAAAAAATAATAATACGTATTAGGAAATTTAATACTATTTGGCACAGCAATACTATATTTTACAAAGCAAAATATGTTTATAATATCGGCTGTATTATAAGAGCAAATATACTGGTATTTGGTTTAACAACTTATGTGCGTTTAAAATCTAAAAACTAAGATAATATCACGTATAATATTCATGTTTTCAATTTGACTATTTGTTATATTCATTATTAATAGTTTCAAAAATATTTTTCCAGCATGCAGTATTTCTTATTATAAAATTTAATAAATATATATTTAAATAAATATATGCATATTAGTAGTTAAAATATTGAACTGTTACCTACTTTAAATATATTTTATAATAATTGGTAATATTTAAATATAATATAAATTAATATATGAGAACAAATATTCAGGCTGTACCACCGTGGTCGATGGAAATCTTCCAGACGTTTTGCTGATCGTACTCGTAAGCATCTTCAGTGACGACTCGTCCTCTATTGGATCGCAAATTATTATCAGTAAGATCGCCACTAGATATTACTTAGGCGTTTGATGATCAGTTACAATCCCTCAATGGACGAGTCGCCACCAAAGATGCTCTCAGTTACGACTAGCGAAATGTCTAGAAGATTTCCATCGACCACGGCGCAACAGTCCAGAAATTCATTCTGGCATGGACAAAAGCCGTGAAAGCCTAAAAATAAGAGAAATAAAAATTGCATAGAAGGTTTTGAATTAATTAAAAAATATTTATGTATTTACTTACACTTGCATCCAAGGAATCCAAAATAAAATTCACATTTAACAAACGCCCATTTATTTTAACGTTTTTAAACAAATTTAAATAATTCTAGTTCTTATTGTTGAAATACATAACTGACCAAATACACATATTTATACAATGAATTTACTAACTTACAAAATTTGCTATAAAAACTGATAGTAAAAAATATAAACAAACTTCCTTTGGAACATTTTTAAAAAATAACGATTTTTATCGGCATACTATGAAATAAATAAAAAAACGCACTTTTATTAATATGCATATAGGTACATAGTATAATAACTCTCTATTATCTGCAATCTACTAAGTATTGACTATTAGATACAATAACCCTTACTATGGTACTGGCCAATTATATATACAAGTAAACATAAATGAATTCGCACCATCACAGAAACAGTCCAAGAAGGCTATAACTCAATTCACCACATCTTCTTGAGTCCAAAGAGCACAATAAATGAATTAACAATAATGCCGATAACATTATTAAAAAACTTTTTTTCAAATATTTTCACTTACTATTCGAAAATTGGGAGTCGATATATTTCGCTACTTTACACGCACCTTCTCTAATACTGATCACAGCTGTTTACGCAAGGAAATTGCGACACCAAATGACCAGCTCAAGTTAAGACACCAGAACCAAATACGCCCCTCTACAATATAAATTTTTATTTAAAAAAATTTGGATTTTGTAATTTTAATTACTTGAGTTTAATACACTGGAATGATATTAAATGCTCTATTCATTGTTAAAATATGTGCATTCTAGAAATTTAAAATTTGTATATTACAATAGAATATATCAAAATTTAATTAAACGAATTTAATAAATAGTAAAAAGCAAATGATTAAATATAAAACTTTTTATATAATACTATTTTGTAAAATAAAAATATGTTAGCTGATATTGACGGGTGTTATAAAATGTAAAATAAATTGTTTTACATTTTAACATATTTTCGTTAAAATACGCATTTTTGTATATTATCTGACAAATTTTGCTCCGTGATACAAGTGCGGAGGTTTTGATGATGCGGAGTTAAGAGTGTCTTTTGTCTCTGTGTGATTTGGTCACGGTATTTATACAGTGTTTTATATATTTTAGTTCCTATTAAAGTTGTAGGGTCTTTGTTTATCTTCTTGTAAGTTCCTTCATTTAATAAATCATTTAATTTATTATCATACACAGTTTTTTCTAAAATAACAGTGGCATTTCCCTTATCTGCTGGTAATATTTTAATTATCCTATCTGATTTAAGTGATCTGCTTTTTCATCCTTTAAAATATTATTAATTTTCCAGGCAACTTGAAAAAGTTGACACTTTTTAATTGCTCACCATAGGGATTTTATAAACTACAAACAGTTTGGTAAATTGCCGCCCCGTAAAGTTTGCCGCCCCAGGCCCGGGCCTTGTTGGCCCAAGCGTTAATCCGGCCCTATGGCCTTCCTACGCCTTCGAAGGTCTATCCTAATATTGTCGCCAGTTAAGCCAATATAAAAATAGCAAAGTTTGTTGGTCTAAAATAATTGTAATATGGGCTTTAAATGCCGCTCTGTAGCTTCTACAATACAAACTTCTACCGTGTTAATATTTCACTTAACCGTATATTGTTGGCCGGCAATGGCCGGATTACTTACGTGCCTGTCCTCTGGCTAACTTCCGAGCTCCAGCTCCTCCGTCTTCCTGGACCGACGCCGCAGCGGGCGCAGCCCCGACGCCGCAGCGGGCGCAGCCCCACCGCCGGCGCCGTTGACGTCGCAGCCGCCCACCGCGACATCCGTTGCCCGCGGCCCGACGGCCGTCGGCGACTTCGCCGCGCCGCTCCGCCAGTTGACTCAAGCGACCAGCCGACGAGCGGCACCGAACGCACAAGGTGAGTGGCTCAACCCTCCTCATTTCCGAGGTGCTAAATTTCCTTGCAGCGCTTCGTCTTTCCTCCCGACTCCTAACCATCGATATAGATATTATGCGAATGCACATTTACATTTAACCGTAGTGTACATTTTCATTTGTTTGTTTTGGTTGCAAACAGAAATTGCGAACGATTATTATTGGATCACATTCGCCCGCATTTTTCATTTTTGTTTCATTAATCTCATTTATTTATTTATTTAACTCGGCTATTCATAAACAATTATTGAAAAAAATACTATGAATATGAATTTGAAACTTTAAAATCTCTTTGCAAGATACCTACTATATAAGTTAATTTTAAATAATTATAGGTACCTATGAGCTCGAGTGCTGCTGACACTGATCCAAATCATCTGCGAAGCTATTTTTGTACAAGTAGATATGATATTCATATCTTTACTCATTTCGGAAATGTATTTCACTGGTTAATTTTCAATATTCTCATTATTGTATTCTCTGAAAGGAATTTACTATTGACAAACAAATTCCTGCTATTTATATTTTTTAAGTTTTCCGAAATTGAAATCATATGCCAGGAGGAGACCACGTGTTTATACCGCATGAGTTTGCGTTTTCAAAAGTAATTTTTCACGTTAAAAATAGAATCGACTCAGGCTAATAATACCTTGTTTTGTCGTTACCTAGCAATTTAAAATCAGGAATTTACCTCATAATAATTGAACTCCAGCCATAACACTCGGTTTTTCATACATAGATAGGTACCTACTTCGAGAATCTATAGTCTCTACCTATACCTACCACAATGATGGATATCTGAAAATTTCATATAAATATTATGAATATTTCGAATATCTTCAGCCAGAAACAATTATTTATTGCACTGTTCTTCACTTTATTGTTGAAAGACTTGACAGCGATATTTTAGCACATACGAAATATACAGTGTCCGGCAGAAATTACGCACCATATGAGATTTTTTTATTTCACATTTTTATAATATCTCATTTCGTATACGGGGGAGGTTCGAAAATATGAAAAAGGCTCAAGAGTAAAGAAGCCTTATTTTTAATTTTAGAGAAAACATGACTGACAACTTTTCATAATACAATGTATTATGAAAAGTTGTTTAGAATTAAAAGATAAATCCCACAGTGAAGTTTCAAGTTTCTATTCCATAAAACACCTTTTCGGCATTTTTTATGATTTGCCCCGTATAGAATTTATATAGAAAATAAAACCACTTTATTTAATACACCAGTTCCGTTTTACATTTCATTTATAAACGTGAGTGCAATAAAAATAAAAATAAAAATTCATTTGTTACCACATAAACACGAAAAAATACGAATTTCTTAGGTGCAAACTTTCTGCCGGTTACTGTATGCTCATACTGCTTGCTTTATTAAGATATAAATTCCGAATAGCAAGAATTTATTTAGAGGGTAACATTTAAATTGCATGTTTCAGATTTGCATCTATTCACATGTATGCATTCGCCTCTTATTTTTGTGCGAACTGGGTCTAGCGGAATTCGGCATGTAAAAATACCTACTTAATTATTTATAATATATTTCTGCCAGGTGATTCCGATTCTAGTTTTAGTTTAATTTTGGTGTTGAAGCCATATAAAAAGCCTAATAAATAATTAAAAATTAAAGCATTCATTATTATCTAATTAGGAAACCTTTAAGCACTTTCTCCATTATTATACAAATTAAGTAACTAGGTACTTCCGAAGGTCCTATTAAGTGCGCTAAATTTCCTAAAAAAAATCTGCGTGTGCTTCGTGATGTTTTCGGTCACCTTTCGTCGATACCAAAGAAGAGGTCGGGCTCTTAGTAGTAGATTTATTGGCTCCCCATGAAACTCAGTACCTAGGGTGTTAAAGTTAAAAAAATAAAAAATTGTAATATTTTCGTTAATTTTAGATCTATAAACTTAAAATGCGGTACAAGTGAGACTTTTTCCATATCCATTCTCGCTTCTAGGATCTATTTGACAGATAAAGGAATACAAAGGGACACTCTCTAAAATCTCTTCCCCCCTTTTTAGTTTATGTCTTTGAAATGTCTTTGAAATGTTTTTTTATTTTGTAGGAGAAGTTTTTGTTTTATATTTTTTAACCCCCTTGACTTGAGCTACGTTAGAACAAGAGAGGCGCAGAGCGCCGCGGTCATATGTCTCTAAGAGGTAATGAATGTTTCACTGAGATAATACTAATAATAATACAGGGTGAGTTTTTTTGATAACCAGTATGGGGATTTCGGAAACTAGCGGAGATAGATGGAAGGAAGAAGAATTGCAGTTTTGTAGACCCAATTTAAGGCGCACTGTGTATTTTTGAAAAGAAGATTGGGATTGTGAAAAATGAAATTTTGGCGATTTATTCTAATCCGTCTAGCTTCGTTGTTTCCGATTTTATATAAAAAGTGTAAATACAAAAGTTGAAGGTAATTGTGTCCCCAATGCGGTTACCTTAGTGACAGCTGCCATTTTCGAGATATATGACACAAACCAACATGGCCAACTATGGTTTCCATTTAAAAAAACACAAGTTTGTGTCATATCTCATATCTCATTGGGGACACAATTCCCTCTAACTTTTGTATTTACACTTTTTATCTAAAATCAGAAACAACGGAGCTAGATGGATTAGAATAAATAGCAAAAATTTCGTTTTTTCAAAATATCTAGTAAGCCATGACTTTTTCAAAAATCCACAAGGTGCATTAAATTGGGCCTATAAAATTGCAATTCTTTCTCCATTTAACCTTCCTTCTATCTCTGCTAGTTTCCGAAATCCCAATACTGATCATAAAAAAAGTCACCCTGTATGTATACACCTATCTACTATTTTATTCACATTTCATAGATTTTGATTTTGTAAACATATCCATAGAAAAAGTTGTATATTCTGTACTTTGCGTCCTTTCACGGAGTGGAAAAAGAAAATAAACAATTAATTAGTATATATTCTACATAGACGCCTCGGTAGGTATTGTAAAAGGGGGCATTTTTGTTTAGAAATTTAGATAAAATAAAATATGTAAAATTAGGTAGGTATAATGATAAAATTTAAAGTATTTAATAACAAACGTGAACTGTCAGGTACCGAGGTGGATTGGTCGAGGAACTGTCCGGTAACTCGCATATAGTTGGTTTTGTCCTATAAATAAAAAAAATAAGTGTGAGTGTCAATTCTGATGATTTTGCCTAACATAGCTTATTTGTCTTATTAAATAATTCAACGAACTAATCCAATACAAGGCGATACAACACGCCACAAATCATACAGTTATAGTACTAGGGAGTGCAATTGATCGCGAGGGGATTAGACACGCGACGCGATCACCCTACCTACTATCCACAGGCGCAAGGGGATTAAACTCGCGGTGCGCCTCACAATCAACTAGTACTGAGGAGTGCAATGAATATGAAGGGATTTAACACGCGACATATTCCATCCAGTTACTAGCACTTTGACCCGAAAGTCCAAGGCTGAGTGGTGCAATAGACAAAAGGGATTAAACGCGCAATTGTCCTCTCCAGCTATTAACAACTATGTTCGTACGAGTTATTATCATCAACTTACATTATTTATTCTCAACTCATTAATAATTAAATCGTCAAATATTACATAAACCCGATAATTCAAGAGATATAGGCAAGATACTCAAGAAAAGACACTCAGTGATCAAGCTCACCTGGATTACAAGATTTTAACAACACAAATTTAGTTCTGCATTTCCAACCACTGGAATACCACTTTCTTTCACCGACGTTGATACAATTATGCATCTTATAATTTTTACGAAACCCAACAGTGCCTAGTGTTTATAATAAGTATAACAGTTCGTGCCTCTTGTAGGGAATTCTGTATCGATAACGCCGAGTTAACATAAACTATCGACGGTCGGTTCTACCTACGCATCCGCTTATAATATTTTCTTTCGGTCTCGATTTGGCTTAGAATAATTAAATAAAATATACAGGGACTTACATTCGGCCATCCTGAAGTCGCCTCGCCTCGAGGTGTTTCGTCTAGTTGGAATCTGATTCGTCAGAACTCAACTTGACTCCATCTTCGCCGCTGTTACTATCTGTTTCGTCTGACATTCCACCTGGTCTGATCCAAGACTTCATTCTATCAACAGCAACGACCTTTTCATATTTTGCAGACTGAGTAGTTCTATGAGAGTTTGGCATATCGACGACTAAGTATCTGTCATTGGGCAGTACCGTTTTCACCACCATTGGTCCAGCATAAGGGTGAATCAATTTTCGGCTTGGGCCTTCAGTTGTACCTTGTTTTTCGATGAGGACCAAGTCACCTTCCTTATATACCTTAGGCTTCTTTCTTTTTTTGTCGAATTGGGCTTTTTGTTTCTCCTGCTTAGAAGAAATTTGCTGTGCTACTTCTAGGCGTAATGTCGGGAGATCTTCAATCATTTGTGGAATTTCAACAATTTCGTCTAATAGGAGTGTATTTGTTCCTCTTCTAGGTTTGTAACCATAAAAGAGTTCCGTCGGTGTCTTTCCGGTTGTTTGAGAATTTGTAGTATTTATGATTAATTGAATAGTTTTTATGTTCTCATCCCATCTGTCTTCATCACTTGTCATTGCTAAGATGGCTCCTTTAATCGTGCGATTGAGTCTCTCCACCTGTCCGTTGGCTCTTGGTGTCGCTACAGCATTTTGTACATGTTTTATAAAATTATGTTCGCAGTATTGCTTAAATTTCGAGGAAGTAAACGCACTTCCTTGATCAGTAATAATGGTATGAGGATGACCATAATAACTATATATTTCTTGCAAAAAGTCAATCACCAATTTCGTTTTTGTCGACTTAACTGGTTTCAGAAATAAAAACTTGGTAAAGGCATCTACAGCTACTATGAGATGAATGTTTCCTCGACGACTCTTTGGAAAAGGGCCTACATGGTCAATGTGTATCATATGAAGAGGCACAGGCATCTTCTCGATGGGGTGTAGAAAACCCTCCTTTTTACCACTAGGCTTTTTACTATATAGACATGGAATGCAACATGAAATATATTTTTCCACGTACTCCCGCATTCTGGGGAACCAATAATGCTCACATAAGCGCTGTAAGGTTTTCTCCGTGGCAAAATGACCACTCTCATCATGCGCCATTCGAACTATCTGTTGTCGCATACCACGTGGTATTACCCATAGTAATCCTTTAACAGTTATACGATAAATCCGTCCGTCTCGCAGAGCGTAATTTTTATATATATTATGTTCGTAGGCAGTATCAGGTGGCTTGGACAAACCCTCTTTTATTTCTTTTAACTTTTCATCCGTTAACTGTCCCGACAAAACCCAATCAGCTTGTTCTATTCGTAAAACTTCAGCAGGAGGTTCTTCACTCGATGATGGGTTTCTGCTGAGAGCATCTACGTGTTTTAATCTATTACCCGGTCGATACTGTACTTCGAAGTCAAAATCTTGCAACTGCAACCACCATCTTGCAATTCTAGGTAAAATATCTTTCTTTGTACTCGTCGCTCTTAATGCATTACAATCTGTAACGACAGTAAAATACATTCCCAAAAGATAAACTCTAAACTTCTTTAAGCTCTCTACGACAGCTAAAGTCTCTAATTCGTAGGAATGAAATTTACTTTCGGATTTGGTAGTTTGTCTACTATAATAAGCCACTGGGTGTAAACGCTCATCTAGTTGTTTCTGGAGCAAGATTCCTGCAACACCTTGTGAACTTGCGTCTGTATGAACTTCTGTAATAGCATCAGGATTAAATATCGCCAAAATAGGTCTCTGCATCAAAGATGATCGAAGCTTCTCAAATGCTTCCTGCTCATTGCTTCCCCAATGCCATACCATGTCTTTTTTTGTCAATACAGTTAAAGGTCGAGCTAAAGTCGCGTAGTCCTTAACAAATTGTCGAAAGTAACCTGTCAACCCTATGAACTGACGAACATTGTGTACACTCTTTGGTATTGGAAACTCCTCAATGGCTTTTGTCTTTGTCAAACCTGGTTTAAAAGTTCCATTTGATATTTCAAAACCAAGATAATTTACAGATCGGAATAAAAAATTACATTTTGTAACATTTAAAGTCAGTCCTTCGTTTCTAAGCAGTTTCAAAACTATTTCCAGATTTTGAATTCCCTCTTCTACAGTTTTGGTATGAATCAAAACATCATCAAGATAGATAGCTGCAATATCTTTTGCAGGAGCCAGAACCTTATTCATTAACCGTTGGAAAACTGCCGGAGCATTTGCCAAACCAAAAGGCATGCGATTATATTCAAATTGACCGTCCGGTGTTACAAAAGCCGTATAAGGTTTGGATTTCTCTGCGACTGGTATTTGATGGTATCCTGATCGAAGATCCAAACTTGTAAAATAAACGCTCCCATGTAGCCTGTCTAACTGATCGTCAATACGTGGTAGTGGGTAACGATCTTTAACGGTTAACGAATTCAATTTCCTATAATCAATACACATTCTTTCATCTCCAGTCTTTTTCTTTACCAGTAATATGGGCGATGAATATGGGGAATTGGATTCACGTATAATTTCACTTTCTAGTAACTCACCGATCATAGTTTTTACCTTCTGTTGTTCGCTGACAGACATACGGTATGGTCTATATGTAAATGGCTTATTATCTTCTAAAACTATTTCTAATTCGGCAGATTTTGCAGTCCCTAGTTCCGCAGAACTTTCTGCAAAACAATCTCTATATTCTTGTAGCATATTGATTAAAACTTCCTTCTGTGTAGAATCTATTAGTCCAACATTTATTTTATCAATGGTTAACAATGGAAAATTCGTCCCTTTTACACTTAGTATTTGATTTGTATCTAATTGTTCGTCTGGAATGCAAGTCCACGCTCTAACTAAAGGTTTCTTATTTTTCAAAACAATGTCATATTCAGCTAAATTGATTAATGGCAATACGGCTTCATCACTATCTCTTATCGCCAAAATAGTTCTAGGAACACAATATTCTCGTCCTTGCTCTAAACGAAGACTTGCCTCTACAAATAGGTCGCCGCGAAAATCAGTATTTCTTGTTTCGATTATGACATTAACTATATGGCCCTTCGGAATATTAATATTATTTTTAGCCCACAACACTATCTTATTATTTTTCGGAAATAATTCCTCAATGCATTGTGGTTCACTATTCATAATTCTTAACTGTTTATTATCCTTAATAATCAATACCTCTGGCAACTCAGTAAATGGATGTCCAACTAGAATCGGTACATTCTGTACACTATCCTGCACTACATTAGCATTCACTGTCGCTTCCACTCCATCTATGCTTAATAAAAAACTTGTTTTTCCTAATGCTAAACATCTCCCATTTCCATATCCTTTGATTACTATCAAATTACTAGTATCATAGCTTAATCCTAATCTCCTTACTTCGCTAAGTTTTATGGCTACACAAGTACTTCCAAAATCTATATATGCTTTGGAAGGTTGATTGTTAACTAAAACGTCCTTAAAATATTTATTATTGGGAGAAACTTCATCAGATCCGCCATTGTCATTTTCTAGTCATGCGACTTTATCGTTTGCTTCACCCTTCTTTTTCTTAAAATAACAGTCACTCTCTAAATGTCCTACATTGCGACAATAAGAGCACCGCTTCTGATTACAGCTTCTCATTAAATGCCCTGATTTGCCACATTTGTGACACTTAAGTGAAAAGTTATTTCCCCGGTCTTCCTTCCTATACATAGCTGGTCTCCGATCCAGTTTGTAAGTTGGTTTTACAACTGTCCTGCTAGTAGAAGGACGCAGATCATGCAGCGTACTGAGATACCGGAAAAGTTCTTCAGGAACTTGAAAATTACTGGATTTGGCCGACGCTTTTACTACCATATCATCGATACCCCCCAAAATACAAGAAACCGCCTGAATGCCTGTTATTTTGCAACAATTTATCAAAGCTAGTTTTTCGTAATAATATTTCGGATAACTCTCATCGTAACGTTTCCTGCGTTGTATCATTTCTAAAAGAATTTCGTAATAGTCCCTGCTAGCAGGAAAAGCCGACAAAATATTTCTCTTCCATTCTTCCCAAGTAAAATTTAAAGTATTTAAGCCCTTATACCAAACTTCCGCAAGACCACTAAGTTTAGATAGTACAAAATACATAGTAGCCTGCTCAGACCACTGAAAAATTTGTTGCAACTCGTCAACTTTTTTTAGCCATTGTTCAGAACTCTGTTCTCTGTCTTCTGGATTGAAAACCGGTACAACTTCGCCCTTAGCCACACCCACATTTGTTGCTTTATTTGCATTTTGTAAAATATTCGACATAAGTTCTGCCAACCTCTCTACCGAGTCATTCGAGCCAGATGCCGTACTAATATTACTACTAGCACCTGCTTCGGGAACTAAAGCAAGCGAAGGTTCGGCCGTACGTTTACGTTTTTGACCTCCACCCATTTTGTTATTTTGCAAGCCTTTACGAAAAGAATAAACAAATAATACTAGCAATGCCACCTTAATATTACCAACTATGCAACCTCGACCAATCAACATCAAACATTTGCATAAAACGTAAATGTGGTAAGTAAAGTTTAATCCCACTTCTGAAAATTGTAAAAGGGGGCATTTTTGTTTAGAAATTTAGATAAAATAAAATATGTAAAATTAGGTAGGTATAATGATAAAATTTAAAGTATTTAATAACAAACGTGAACTGTCAGGTACCGAGGTGGATTGGTCGAGGAACTGTCCGGTAACTCGCATATAGTTGGTTTTGTCCTATAAATAAAAAAAATAAGTGTGAGTGTCAATTCTGATGATTTTGCCTAACATAGCTTATTTGTCTTATTAAATAATTCAACGAACTAATCCAATACAAGGCGATACAACACGCCACAAATCATACAGTTATAGTACTATGGAGTGCAATTGATCGCGAGGGGATTAGACACGCGACGCGATCACCCTACCTACTATCCACAGGCGCAAGGGGATTAAACTCGCGGTGCGCCTCACAATCAACTAGTACTGAGGAGTGCAATGAATATGAAGGGATTTAACACGCGACATATTCCATCCAGTTACTAGCACTTTGACCCGAAAGTCCAAGGCTGAGTGGTGCAATAGACAAAAGGGATTAAACGCGCAATTGTCCTCTCCAGCTATTAACAACTATGTTCGTACGAGTTATTATCATCAACTTACATTATTTATTCTCAACTCATTAATAATTAAATCGTCAAATATTACATAAACCCGATAATTCAAGAGATATAGGCAAGATACTCAAGAAAAGACACTCAGTGATCAAGCTCACCTGGATTACAAGATTTTAACAACACAAATTTAGTTCTGCATTTCCAACCACTGGAATACCACTTTCTTTCACCGACGTTGATACAATTATGCGTCTTATAATTTTTACGAAACCCAACAGTGCCTAGTGTTTATAATAAGTATAACAGTTCGTGCCTCTTGTAGGGAATTCTGTATCGATAACGCCGAGTTAACATAAACTATCGACGGTCGGTTCTACCTACGCATCCGCTTATAATATTTTCTTTCGGTCTCGATTTGGCTTAGAATAATTAAATAAAATATACAGGGACTTACAGTATACAGCTCAGACTATAGTTTAAAAAACAAACTTAAAAACGACTTAAAAGATTTATGAATAACACTGCGAATATTTATATTACCTACTAATTTATTTGATGTGTGTATAGTGGTATAGGCGTCTAGCTGTTATTCGTGTTTACTTTCTCAAGTATAGGTACAATACAGATGATATGGTTTTTGCACGACTGCCAACAAATTTTTTTTAAATGATTCACGACGTGTTATTTAGTGAGCAATATTATGTTGTCACAGACGTCACAGTGTATAGGTAGCACATGATGATTTCTTTGAAAACTGAATCGATCATAAAATACTAACCAATAGGGAAATGACACGTAAACTAGCAAGATGTCCAATGCAATCTTCACTGGACTTCCCCGTCTTTTCATATTCGTATAATGTAGTTCTCAAAGCAAAAATCGATTTTAAAAATGAAATAACCCCCATATTCAGGATTAAAACGTTAAAGCGGTCAATCGATCTGTTCAGAAATATGAAATAAACTATGAAAAATGTTACATACTTCTGGTATAAAGTTGCATATGAGCTGAAATAGTTTCAAAATATGACGACTAAAATAACCCACATTGACATCCACTAAATTTGAAATTAATGTCACAAAAAACGAAGAAAACATATCAGCCGATATACGCTCGAAGTAGATACTACATACACTTGGAGGGTTGATGTGCCTCCGGTTCCCCAAATTGATCCAGCTGCTTAATCTCTAGGCAAACTCCACACTTCACTTTTAGCTATAACTTCAAGGTCAAGGCTCCTTAATCGGGCAATAATACCCCACACACCAGGCCAAATATCTTTTAAGCTAGTAACAGATTTAGGTGTCCCATTTTCGCATACAAGCCTCGAAGAAGGTTGAAAAGTACATAGATGCTGAGTAGAATGAAGGGAAATTTACGAGTGGCCCCTGGGGATAACATATGGAAAATTCGATTTTCCTATATAATATATACCTACTTTTATAACATGTTTCTTTTATGTTTTTCGGGCTATAGTGACGATGTACATTTTCATACTTTCGATGGGCTTGTGTAGAAAAATCGGTCAAAATCTTGATGTTTCCTTACAAGATTACGTCCTTATTTCAACCCTTTATCCACCTGCAACACTAAAGCCTTTGGTTTCCCGAAGCCAGTTTCTATTAATTAGGTAACCATTTAGTAAACACGGCTTGCATGAAAATATACTCAACAGCCACCTTTTATTTCTGTTAAAATATGTAAAATTTGGCAATATTTCAATGTTAGTAGTAAAAAAAAATCTATATACACTTCGGTTGAGAAGGCCATTATTTACTCGCATATTATATCCTTCGGCGCTACGCGCCTCAGAATAAAAAAATGCTCGGAAAATAATGGCTCACTTCTCAACCTAAGTGTATAATATACTATTATCATAAAGAGAACAGATATATTATTGTACATTATTATTGTATTATTATGACATAGTTTGGTAAAACGACACAGCCAATATATTTTATATGCTAGTTACCTATACAGGGCGATTCAAAACTCCGTGCACAAATTTTAATTACGTATTTTTTAGACCAAAATAAGACTTTTTTCCTATAGGCTGACCTAAAAAAAGTTTGACCCCCTAATTCCCCCCCCCCCCCCACCCAAATTCAGTTTACGTCATTTATGACACAAAAATTTTATAAAGCGCACGAAAAAACAGCTGCAATAATCGATTTTTTTCGTGAAACTTTGGAGTGCTATAGGTCGGAGGGGGTGCATTTTAGGACACATGTTTGGGAAATACTGGATTCTTCATGTTGTGTTACGTCTAACCAAACATTATTATGTCGCACATCTTCAGTATTTTTCCACGGGTTGTGAGGTTTTTTAAAATTATTTAAAACTGAACCTGTACTTTTAAATTTTACTAAAATTCTATTCATAGTCGAGTTATGTGTACATTTTTTCCGGATGTCGTGCATTAAAAATTTCAGCAGGAACTTGCCGATATGTCATATTTTCTCCACATATTGAATCATTTTCAATTTTGTCTTGTACAGTCAACATTTTTACCATTCTCCGTTTCAAGAGTATTAAACTGTCAAATAAAAACAATTGCTTCAATTCTCTCCATCAATATCGATTAATGTGAAATTAAAATTAAAGGTACATAATAATTATTTGTTCCATAAAAGTCAAGAGTTTTGCTTAGATACGTAAAATAGTTTGATGATATTTTAATTTTTTGTTATTTTGGCATCAATTTAGAACTGGAAAATTTAATGTAACTAAATGTATACCCTAAATGCTAGACGGTACATCAACATTGCAGCAAACATAACAGAATTTTAAAGCGTTAATACAGGGTGAGTCACATCTAAAGGCAGAGCCGAAAACACAAGGTAGAATTCGCTAAAATAAGCACATTTGCTTAATAAACATTAGCTCAAAAACGCTTGGTTCTCCATATACAGCGTGTTGAAATTTTTCCAAAAATAACATATTTTTTTAATTTCTTTCGAGCCCATTTAGGAATTCCAACCAAATTTGGTACACATTATGCATTGGAGGGTTGCCATTTTGTGCAATTATTTGACAACGTTCAGATGACCAGCGGCGTAGATACAAATAGTTACTGTAAATAATTTGTCAAAAAAATTAGTACGGTTCTGTGAAAACCCAAAACTTTTAACTTTTTTGGATAGCTCATTCAATTTGGAACAAAAAGCGCCTCTTGGTATTTTTTTATATCTAGTACAGTTTCTTCGTAATTTCGGATTTTTTAAACTAGTGCCAAGGAGATTATACTGGAATTTAAAATATAATTATTTGTATCTACGCCGCTGGTCAACTGAACAGGGCCAAATGCTTGCAAAAAATGACAACTCATAATATGTACCAAATTTGGTTGGAATTCCTAAACGGGCTCGAAAGAAATTAAAAAATATATATGTTATTTTTCAAAAAGTTTCAACACGCTGTATATGGAGAACCAAGCGTTTTTGAGCTAATGTTTATTAAGCATATGTGCTTATTTTAGAGAATTCTACCTTGTTTTTTCGGCTCTGCCTTTAGATGTGACTCACCCTGTATAATTTTCTTTTGAAAAATACCTACTTTTATCGGTAATTAGTAATAAAAAGTTAATAGAATGATAAAGTTAGTGATATAAAATAGTTTTTAAGAAGTTACAAGTTTTTAAAATTTTCAGAAATTTCATAAATATTAAGAATTGGCAAAAAACTAAATCTACTATTATAGCATTCAAATTTGGTGCACTTACGTAAAATTTAAAAAGAAACAACTTTTTGAAGTAAAACTTTTTGATATTTTAACAAATAAACCCATTTTTGGCAATATATTTTTTAAATGTCATTTTTGACAGATAGCGAAAGTCACACGACCACGTTTGAGTGGGTAATTTTTCACCTTTTTTCAAGCAAAAGTTAACCCCAAAATTAAATTTCAAAATAAAACATTAATAAAAAATTTCCCCCCTATGGTAGGTACTTTTTGGAGGATACTGTAGAATGCACTGGACTTGAAGAATTTTATTTGTGATATATGTTTTCCTTAAAATGTACCTTTCAAGGAGATAGGTCGTTTTACCCACGCGGGTGGGAAAAAATAAATTGTGAACGTTTTTGTTTAAATTTATTTTGTATTAGACGTTTTATTTTTTTAATGTTTGACATCTTAAACCATTCGTTTTTATTACTTTTTAAAGGTCATTTTTAAAGGATATGTAATGTTTTTGACCAACTTATAATAAACATGCAAATATTTTTATTAAACAAGGATGGGTTTTTGTATCTGTAATTATAAATATAGAAGAATTTGTTTGTGGCAGCCTGTTTTGTTCCTTAGAACTTTTACTAATGCTATTTTTTTTTCATTTTGTTTGTTTATAATATACAAGCAAAAGAAGGGGGGGGGGGTGAGATGAGAGAGGCAAGGGGACGAAAGCGTGAACTAAGTTGGTAACATTTACACGTGAATTGGCAATTTAGTAACTCCCTAAACATTTACCGCTTCCAGCCATAGGCGCACACAGACGTTTTTGGCATATTCATTTGACGCTTGCAGTCTAAGGCGTGTTTCGCGGATATTTTAGTTTACGCGTAAATTTCTTATATCTCTTTGGCTATATTTCTTCTTAGAATGTCTCGGTATTTTTCTGTTTTCGACTTTCGGTAACTGCGTTACCCTTTCTGATACACCACTGGCATCAAGCTGTGAGAAGAAGAAGAACAGTTGGTGGAGGCGGCACCGTCGCGCGGTTTTGCCGGTGGTAGAGGACTCCCTTTGCTTTTGTTTAAGACTGGGGAAACGTCCTAACCTTCCTATAAACTAACTTTGGTAGGTTCAACTTTTACCACTTCAATCTTCGCTTCAAAATACAGCAAAGTGAATTTTGGAAAACGTTACCAGCAAGATAGTATATAGACACATATTCCTGAAACGACTATTCGTCTTTTCTACAGAACTTTTTTTTATTAGTTAGTTTATTTAAAAACAAAAATTAGTTTTCTGTAGCCCAATTAATTTATAAACTTTTTTACTCTCGTTATTTATTCATTTATCTTAATAGTTTGTCTTTAAAAATATAATTATTTTTTCTTCCGTATTTAAATAAAGGTATTGACACTCACAATTACGTAAAAGGGGAATACTTTTTTCCACATTCAGAGACACTCAAATAAAAAAATAAAGTCCTGCCCACCATTTTCATTTTTTGAATTGGCCTGTATGTCTCCGAAAGTAGACAGAAGTATTGCCTACCCCGCTCGCAAACAGGAAAATACGAAATTGACAAAAATGACATCCGCCTACTATGTAATTGTGAGTGTCAAAAATAACTGTTATTTAAATACAGAACAAAAAGTACTTATTTCTATATTTTTGTCAGACAAACTATTAAGTTAATAAAAAAATGGCAATAATAGTAACGAAGTTTATAAATTAATTGGGCTACAAAATACCAATATTTGATTTTAAATACGCTAACTTAGAAAACAGTTATGTAAAAAAGAGGAATATGTACCGAAAAGTGTATTCTAACTGGTAACGAGTCCGAAAATCTTGAATTTTCAAAATTTAAGTTTCTATATTGACAAAAAATCCTCACCAAAATTATCGAGCCTCTTAAGGCTGGAATAACTTTGCAGGGGAGGCTAAAGTAGCAAAATTTTTCATAAAAGACTTCCTTTAAAACCACCTGTAGAACACTTTCTCCAAATATTTGTACATCATTACGGAACACCCTGTATATTATGTATATTCAGAATACAAATGAACTTGTCCTACTTCAGAGTGAGTAACAATAATTGCGCAACCCATAGGATTTTGTAGCATACAAATTTTGTTTTGGATTCAGAAAATATGTCGCCACAGCTGCTGAAAATTGCATGACAAGGGATTCTATTATTAAAATCCTCTACGAAGGCAGATTTATTTTTTAATTATTTTTGTACCAGGTAAAACGGTTTAGAATATTTAGCAGGTAAGTACCTTTGTACAAATTTTATTTTTGATGGAAGTAGACAAATATATTACCTACCGCGCTCCTAAATGCTTTTTGTCGCTTTTCTTAGTGTGTGTTTCTAAATAATTATGGTGCCAACGTAGTATGACAGGTAGAAAATGTTTTTTTTTCAACCCAGGCCTTGTTAAATAGAATAATTAAAAACTTCGACAGCATTGTTGTCGTCCAGATTCAACAGTGCTGCGTTTGACTGTAAGACGTATGCAGGAGTAGATATACAAGTAAATGCTTTCCGTTCTTGATTTCTTAGTTTCCAAAATTCAATATTAATTTTTTTACGTCTGTCGTCTTCTGACATAAGCGAAGTGCATTGTTTCTTACAGGTATTTCCGCTCCGCACCCTTGTAGAACACCGTGTTTTGCAAACAATAGCTCTTACTTCGCCCGCCTTCTGATGGTTGCAAGGTCTGTTGAGAGCTTTCTACGTTTTCTAGGATTTCTACTTTTGGTTTAACCCATGGTTGTGAATTAAAAGAATATAAAAACTAATTAATAAGTTCCCATGCTTTACAAAACCATAGTACTACGTACCGCCATCATTCCCAGTTGGCGTTTCTTCCACTATTATGTTTGTATAGTTTGAATTTCCTTAAAGGCCCATTTTGCATATTAAGAATTACTGCATCTGTGTCTACAAATTAGTCCGAAGTTTGCTAAAACTAAAAATATTACAAATTAGAATTATATTAGACAGTCAGTGATAATGGTACATTTCCTCAGTTTCAATTATTGGTGATGTTCCTTCTTCCACTATGATGTTTGTAGTTTGCTCTTCCCTTAAATGCCTCCCTTTTATATATTTTCCTGGGTCCGAAAATGCACAATAAAAAAGTTACTGGGTGACAGAGGTACAGTTTGAAAAACACATTTATCGCAATAACTTCTACAGAAGTTATGCAATTTAAATGAAACTTGGTGCAGTCCTTTAGTCGTTGAATTTCGTGCAAAAACAATTTATTCCCGTCGCTCCGTGTCGGAGGGGCGGGGTAGCAAAATGCAAAATGGGTTTTATACATATAACATTTTTATCTTTTCTATCTATCTTTTTGGTCTTTCGGGATCATCATTTTAGTGCATCTTTTCATTTTGCAACAAATGGGTACTTTTGCTTCTACAATAGCGGGTCGGGGGGCAGAAGAGGAGGTAATTTGTTTACATTGGCATATTTGAAATTATTTAGTCTTTCATATTTTGTAATGCATAATAAATCGTTTTTTGATAGACTTGTATATCGTATATTTTATATGCTTTGAGATAAAAAAAACTGTAAACCTTGAATCTGCCAAAAAGAACATCTTTTTAAAAGCATGAAACAAAACAAGTTGCCTTTGGTAATGTATCTAATCCTATATTTCGTTGATAAAATCCATCCCCCTCCCCCCAGCCTCTGGACGATGCGGGAATAAATTGTTTTTATACGTAACTGTTGCACTCCAGCGACTAAAGGATTGCCCCAAGTTACATTTAAATTAAAAAAAAAACTTTTTCTTTAAAATAACATTTTCTACCCGTCCTATTACGCTGGCACCATAATTTTTAAACACCCTGTAGTTGGTGTGCGTAATTATTTTCATACAGGGTTATTCACAAAACATTCTACCCCACTTAACTTTTTTGTTTTTAATTTTGGAAAAAATGTAAATACCATGAAATTGTATAAAATTTTCTTGGGATTTGAGCTATGTATTTAGAAAAACACATGAATGTTGCGTTTCGTAGATATAGACCAAACTTATATGTTTTTTAGATGGAACACCCTGTATATTTCCCGATTTTCGAGATCTAACCATTTTTCTGGTTTCAATGATATATACAAGGTGACCGTATTTCGAGTCTATGCATGGGGATCTTGGTTATCGGGTCGGTTAAATTGGGGCAAAGTTGCGGAATTTGATGCCGAGTAACATGGTAAAAAAATTTTGGCTGGCCCTTCTCGTTTTGAAAATAATGCGAAAAAACTGAACATTGTTGTTTTCGTTTTTATTTTTTTAAACGAAAACGAATGGGGCTGGACATTTCTAAGTTAAACATTATTAAGGCACTTTTTTACAAGGAATCTAAATAGTCCAGGCAATGGGTATAAAAAAGGGTTTCTATTCGCAAAAGGTCGGACAGAAATGAAATTTGGTGGGATGGTAGACATAGGTTCCCTGATAGTACACCTGAGTTTGCGACCTCAGGGTGTTGCCGCTCGAGGGGTGGGGGGATGAAAACTCTGCGTCGGGACGCTTTTCGGGAAATAGCGCCGTTGTGGTAAGCGCTATCGAAAAAAAGTCGAAATTAAATATGTAGAGAACGAAATTGTGCACAATTTTGGTCTTCACATTTTTCGTCTGCGACCAATAGTTTCCCCTCTACGCCGTGCCAAAGTTGGGGGTTTGTTTGCAATTTTCAACAAAATCAAAATTTCATCGCGGATTAAGACGAATATCACTATTAAACAATTCTGTAATATTTTTTTTCTGAAAGAGTAATGTTTTCCGAGTCTGCAGATGCCTGATTTGATACATTTGGTCGTATATAATAAAATATATGATTTTTTGAAGCGCGCCGCTACATACTACGATACGGGTATTTTCTAATTGTTAATATCTACGGTCAATATTTCCTTATTATTGTTGATCTAGGCGCCACAGTTATTAATTTTGTGCATACATGAAGCAAGAAAATGTCATTATCAACTCGTTTCCACACCACCCTTGAGGTAGAGTTGATCGGTGCTTTTTTTTAATGTGGTATCCCCAAAAGGCCTAATCCACGGTCGATATCGGAGTTTATTTCACTTTGAGTATCTTGCGACATTGTAAAGCTGATTCGTCTTTATTGTCATCATCCTCGGACATCAATTCAGAGACAGAATCGGCAAACTCGGCGTTGTCTGTTTGGTCCTCATCGTCCTGTATCTGATCGGAAACGTTTTCGGCATCTTCTGTGTCGTCGTCGTCTGACGCAATCAGGTCGGGAATGTTTTCGCAGGACGTCCCAGTCCCAGTACAGTGTAAACACAAAACCGAACATTTTATAATCCTGTCTTCCGGCAACCACAAGCAGGTCTACAGCCTTTCTGGCATCTGCGCGAGATGCTCTTGTAAAACCTCTGGACTTGGTTCCTTTGAAATCCATATTGCGTCCAGTCCTGTGGTTGTTCTTCGCCATCCATGATCTTCTGGAGGCTTCTGAGCTCCCCGCTAGCTCTGTATTTGACAATATGTACGCAATGAATGATGATGGCACGCGTCGGATGTTGGTGGCAGCGCCGCGAGATTTAATGAATTTTTGGCGACAGCCCGTACAAAGTTCGTATACCGCAGAGAGTCCAACTTACGCTGTTAGCTTCCTGCACCATACTGCCTCAACATAAACAGTTCGCCAGCGGCAACGACTTCCGTTAATTCTGCATTGGGGTCGTCAAACACCCGAATCGCGTCTGTTAGTGTTGGGTTTGTTTCTAAAGTTTTGAGGAATCGAATCTTGCCTTGATTGAACAACGCCGATGTAGTGTCACAATTGATGATGATGATGATGACGTCAGTCAACGATTTATGTTTAAATGTTTGTTCTGTGTACCTAAAAAAAATCACGTAGGTACATATCTCTGACGCCTGGCGTAAACAAAAGCACGCGTTCGACGACCTTCCGCAAACCAAGGCCATTGGTCGATAAACTATGAACTATCAGCCATGACTACTAATGCACAAAAATAATAAATGTGGAGGCGTAGTTATTAACGATTAGAAAATCCCCGTATCGGAGTATGTAGCGGCGCGCTTCAAAAAATCATATATTTTATTATATACGACCAAATGTATCAAATCACGCATCTGCAAACACGGAAAACATTACTCTTTCAGAAAAAAAATATTTCAGAATTGTTTAATAGCGATATTCGTCTTAATCCGCGACGAATTCTGATTTTGTTGAAAATTGCAAACCAACCCCCAAATTTGGCACGGCGTAGAGGGGAAACTATTGGTCGCAGACGAAAAATGTGAATACCAATTGTGCACAATTTCGTTCTCTACATATTTAATTTCGACTTTTTTTCGATAGCGCTTACCACATTGGCGCTATTTCCCGAAAAGCGTCTCGACGCAGAGTTTTCATCCCCCCACCCCTCGAGCGGCAACACCCTGAGGTCGCAAACTCAGGTATACTATCAGGGAACCTATGTCTACCATCCCACCAAATTTCATTTCTGTCCGACCTTTTGCGAATAGAAACTCCCATTGCCTGGCCTAAAATATGGCCTTGCATTTTTTCTCTCGGCCCCCTCGACAAAAATATGACGGTCAACTTTTATTTTTCTTATGGGCGCCATATTGGATTTTTGCATTTTTGAAAACAGGATTTTTTTCTGGTTAAAATGATATGTCACACATTATGCTGTACTTTGTTTCTCTTGCCGTAATATTGAATTAATCGTTTTTGCATAGAGTGCCTTGGAAACGTAAGCCCAAGCCCCAAGCCCCAGCACAAAAATACAAAACCTAACCCATAACCATCCTAAATAATAAATAATAAACAACTAGTGCTAGTAAGTTTTTGTTCTCACTAGTTGTGAGTTTGGTTCTTACTGTTGGCAATGAAATTACACATGCACAAACTGAGATTTTCTTTAATTTTAATGCAAAAGTTAAAAGTCGATTAACTTACTTACGTTAAGATTTGATGAATGTGGAGTGGTGAGCAGACTCAAAATTCAAATAAGGCTTCCAAACTTAGGTACCTATATGCATATTATATCATTCTATAACACCTCATAGACTTTAAAGTTAAAATGGCAATGTCACTTTTTCAGTGTTTTTTTACTGTTTTTATTTGTCTCTCAAAAATGCACTTGCAAGCATATGAAGAGGTCTTGGGATATTATCTTCACGCTACGACTTTTAAAACTTTAAACGCCTACTTAACGCCTAAACAACTATTATACCGGTTGACATTAAAATATTTTGAAGCAGTCTTTTACTGCGGAAAAATAGTGTGAATGAATATATATGAATATGAATGTGAATGTGAATGTGAATGTGAATGTGAATGTGAATGTGAATATGAATATGAATATGAATGTGAATGTGAATGTGAATGTGAATGTGAATGTGAATGTGAATGTGAATGTGAATATGAATATGGAAACGAATATGAATATTTAGGGGGCTTTTTTGAGGCCTTGTTTCATGTTTATAGGAACTTTTTTGGCTCACAGAACGCGCTGGTAAATTATGGCAGGCTAATTTGTAATACACATTTTTATGCCACACTACACTGCAGTTTTCAAAACGATTTTAGTCGAAAACCATGCATGCTATCTAAGTTCTAGAAGAGCACCTTTTTTTCGTAGAATACCTGTAAATTTCATAACTTCGAAATGAATCTGGAAAAAAGCACACACAAAAATTTGTGGTATTATTTAACCCCCTGACACCCCATTTGGGACGCCTATGATGAAGAATGTGAAACTATCTCTACCTTGGTAAATATCAAATCTCACAGGTATATCACCTATCATATTTCTATTTGAAAATATTTAGAAAAAACTGTTTGCGAAAATGTCCATTTCGATAGCTATAACCCCCTTATAGGGGGCAAATTTGGGGCCATTTTTCTAGAAACTCTTTTCATTTTTTTTGGGGTCGCAGAATGCTCTGGTAAATTATGGCAGGATAATTTCGGGACAACCTGTATACAGGGTGAATTATATAACTGTCTGACTCAAAATATCTCAGCTGTTTTTTTTTTGACAGAAAAAATCGGTAGCAGGTGCGATCGATAGCCCATTTGGGCGGCCTTCTTTTGTCATAATGAAAGTTGCTGTCCATGGCCACCTACAAAAACTATGACCCAAAATCTAAAAAACTTAAAAAATTTAAGCGTTTTTATTTTTGATATATGGAAAAAAGTTTAACATGAAAATTGTTTGCAAGAACTGACAAAATGTTTGTGTGACATTAATTTTGTTATATATATCGTCTACCGTAAAATTTGCACCCTCTTAGGTTCGTAAATTAAAATATTTGTAACAATCTTTAATTATGTGTTTTGTGAAGCAAAATGTCCCATTCAATTTAATGTGACACACCTGCCTGTTTGTTCTGTATTTACAACAAAAATATATATTGGTAATATTTGTGGTTGACATAAGATCTATAGTTACCCCTTGAAACAATAATAATTGAACAATGATAGAGTTATGACGTTAATAATGACATCTCCAATAGAATTTTTCATTATGAGACTCCCTCATATACCTATAGCAACCTATACCTATAAGAGATGTCCGACCGGGAGAATATTTAGCGGCCATTTTTAACTCTATATGAGGCGGGAAATTTGAAATAATTTATACGGGTGGGTTCCATAAATAATATAATGTCTTGGTTGTCGTTGTGTGCATAATGGAACTTATTTTAGTTCAAAGTACAACATAGGTCCAAGAGTTTTGTTGGTTTTAATTGTAAATTAATGCATTCGGGAAACGAAGCAGTTAACAATGTTGAGAAATTATACAACTTAATCAAAACAATACATTTTAATCATCATAAAGAGAACCAATATAATTATTATTGTACATTACACCTTAGCTACATTAGCTACAATAGCTACACTATAAATAATTACCTATAAAAAACATGAAAATATTTTTAATTGTCTAACATTTTCATACAATATTACTTGGAATAATTATTTCTTTGAATACTTTTAATGATAATAAACTATTTTCCAGGAACATATCTATACCCATTGTCCTTACTTGTTCTTTTTGTTTAAAAAATACAAGCAAAAGACAACTTGTAACTTCAACTTCTACCACTTTAATCTTTGCTTTAAAAATGCAAGCGAAGTGATTTCTAATTACGCATCTTCTTTGATAAACTTCAATAATTTTGCTGGCGGTGATCTGCAGTTCACATGTTTACTTGCTGCTGCTGTCTGAATTTATTCGGTTAATTCCATTTGCTCCAGAAATGCGGTTCTCTTCGTCATATCGATAATTACAATGTCTCCATTTTCCTCATCTCCATGAGTTACCTACTTCTTGAACCGGAATGAATTTCTTTGGTGGTTTTACTAATTTTGACTCCACTGCTTCTTCGGTTAGATTTCTAGATGATAGAGCGCCACTTTTTGCGTTCTTTCGTGTTGCATTAAAAAATCTAAAAATCAGCAAGAAATCAGAAAATATCAATGAAAAAACAATATTATTTTGCAAAAAATATACCTATTTACTTACCTATGAAATGCAATTTCACAATCTGGTTGTAAAAGACTCTTCGCATGTCATTTTTTGATCTCGTAAATATGAAAACGAAAAGCCATTAACCGTACAAAATATAAAAGAAAAAATCCGGATTAAAAACTAAAGCCTGGTTCATACAGTTTCTTTATCTTTTAATTTTACTTTATCTTTGAGAAATATTAAAAGTCATTGGTCAATTCAAATCAAGGGACAAATGCCGTTGGTTATTTCTTAAAGATAAAGTAAAATTAAAAGATCAAGAAGCTGTATGAACCAGGCTTAAAAACGCATCTCTCAAAAAAGCATGTCACGGTGACTTTTATGATTTTACCGGCGTCTTCAAAAAGTATAATGCAATTTCATTCATACAGTATACAAAAATGAAACAAAGAATAAAGTAGCCACCATTCAAACTGCCAATATAGGGTTAAAAATGGCGAATTCCATCTCTTTACCATAGACAAACCCAAATATATAGGTATACCTATATTTGGGGTTGTCCTGGACCAACACTATATTAAAGACCCGAGCATGCCGTCATATTTCATTGTTGTTTACGGATTGGGGTGGCGCTACACGACGAAAAAAATGGCGACTTATTATAGGTTATAGGAATGTATTCTGTGGCTATTGGGATGTCAGTTTCTGACGTTTAAAAAATCCAAAATTTTAAATATCCAGCTCTATTACGATGTACTTTCTTTTTACGGTAACGAATTGTCTTTGCGTCCAGTATTTGGCAGTTTTATCCTCTACATACCTGGTGTCTACTTTCAAACATAAACAAATCCATAAAAGATTTATTTTTGGAGATAATCGCCTGAACTTTTTTGTTTGAAAGTCCTTCAAATGCGGCTTCTTTTGACCTTCCTACCATTTTCAAAATGCAAACCATTTAGCGATTTTTTATTTAAAATCTGCACCCCAGAGCGCTAATCAGGAAACCCCAAAACCCCCATATACTAAATTTGAAAATATACCGGGAGTTCCATTCTGCAGGGAATTAAAGTTGGGAAAATAGGAATTTTAAAGGTATCTGGCGAATCAACTGTGCCATGTTATCGCCTCAAAATAGTTGAATAGTCAACAGGACCACTCAAAGTGTTGGTGTGCAAAGATCCAATACAATATTACTCAGGATGTTTGTCTCTGGGTCATCTCAAAATACAATTTTTTTTTAAACCTATACCTGGGTCCAGTGCATCTTGGGATTATTGAAAAACTGCTAATAAACACAAAATTAATTTATTTTTATTTTACAAAATATCAAGCAACATGTAAAATAGTTTTTCTACTCCTATGCTAGTAACATACCTATTAAGTGACGGTTTAGGTTATAAGTAAGTCAATTGTTACGAACACTGACACGTAGTGACTGACACGTAATGAGTGGCATGTAATAAAAAAAATTACGTATCTGTTAACATGTTTACTTGCTGCTGCTGTCTGAATTTATTCGGTTAATTCCATTTGCTCCAGAAATGCGGTTCTCTTCGTCATATCGATAATTACAATGTCTCAATTTTCCTCATCTCCATGAGTTACCTACTTCTTGAACCGGAATGAATTTCTTTGGTGGTTTTACCAATTTTGACTCACAATGATAGAGCGCCACTTTTCGCGTTCTTTCGTGTTGCATTAAAAAATCTAAAAATCAGCAAGAAATCAGAAAATATCAATGAAAAAACAATATTATTTTGCAAAAAATATACCTATCTACTTACCTATGAAATGCAATTTCACAATCTGGTTGTAAAAGACTCTTCGCATGTCATTTTTTGATCTCGTAAATATGGAAACGAAAAGCCATTAACCGTACAAAATATAAAAGAAAAAATCCGGATTAAAAACTAAAGCCTGGTTCATACAGTTTCTTTATCTTGTAATTTTACTTTATCTTTGAGAAATATTAAATGTCATTGGTCAATTCAAATCAAGGGACAAATGCCGTTGGTTATTTCTTAAAGATAAAGTAAAATTAAAAGATCAAGAAGCTGTATGAACCAGGCTTAAAAACGCATCTGTCAAAAAAGCATGTCACGGTGACTTTTATGATTTTACCGGCGTCTTCAAAAAGTATAATGCAATTTCATTCATACAGTATACAAAAATGAAACAAAGAATAAAGTAGCCACCATTCAAACTGCCAATATAAGGTTAAAAATGGCGGCGAATTCCATCTCTTTACCATAGACAAACCCAAATATATAGGTTTAAAATACCGTGTCTACGAGTTTAGTATCTTTTTAATGTTTAAAATGACAATTCTGGATTATCTATTCGATTAAGTGCATGTCAGTAAACCAGTTTATTTTCAAATTTTTAAAGCCTACTGTGTCTACTTTAATTTAATATCAATAACGATTATTTTCCATGAGAAACTAGATCCTATACCTACCAGTCACAAATTGTTCCAATCTTAATTTTTCTCAAATTTTTATAGTAAATACAGAACAAACTGGCAATTGTGGCACATTTCGCTTTATAACAAATGCTCAATCATATATTTTTTGGATAATTAAATTTTTGGATACCAAGGGAGTCCAAATTTAGTCATATCGAATATTTCAAAACTGATTTAATATTTAAATTCTTGCAAACAATTCTTATGTTAAACATTTTTGTGTACCGTTAGAAATAAAAAAGTAATAGCGGTTTAATTTGTTTAGTTTTATTGCTTTTTGGCCATAGTCATCGTGGGTGGCCATGGACAGCAACTTTCATTATGACAATCGAACGCCCCCGACACCGATTTTTTCTGTCAAAAAAGCCGAGATATTTTGAGTGAGCCAATTATATAAGCCACCCTGTATAATAATACCTATTTTACTCAATTAGTCAAATAAAAAATACCTACCTTTTGTAAGTTCAGAATCGTTAAACAGATTTTTGTCAAGTTTGGTATATTGTGTGTTCCATCATCCCCATCGATAGAAGAATGAGTGGGGGAGTGTGTTTTTATGTTCGTTAGTGATGAAAAGTATTAATTATTTATATGCTTTGTTACAGGTAGAATAGAAACGAAAACAAAGTAACAAAAATGGCGACCCAGCCCAGACTGGTGAATAAACAATTTAACTCTCCAATTGGCTTGTACTCCGAAAACAATATCAAAGAGGTGCTGAAAAGGGAACAACAGATCCTCGCAAATGGTGCGATTGGGTATGTACGCCAATTACCTAATTATTTATATTTAAATAGAAGCACGGAGGAATCATTAATTTCCAATAAGTAATACTTACCTACCATTGATCAAGGTATTATTGTATAGTGCCAAAAAATGTCCAGGCTTAAAATTATTTCTATTTATTCATTAGAAATAAAATAACCGAGCTTATAAATTTAGCTATATTAATGTATATAAATGCATAGCTACTCTACATACCTGGTGTCTACTTTCAAACATAAACAAATCCATAAAAGATTTATTTTTGGAGATAATCGCCTGAACTTTTTTGTTTGAAAGTCCTTCAAATGCGGCTTCTTTTGACCTTCCTACCATTTTCAAAATGCAAACCATTTAGCGATTTTTTATTTAAAATCTGCACCCCAGAGCGCTAATCAGGACACCCCAAAACCCCCATATACTAAATTTGAAAATATACCGGGAGTTCCATTCTGCAGGGAATCAAAGTTGGGAAAATAGGAATTTTAAAGGTATCTGGCGAATCAACTGTGCCATGTTATCGCCTCAAAATAGTTGAATAGTCAACAGGACCACTCAAAGTGTTGGTGTGCAAAGATCCAATACAATATTACTCAGGATGTTTGTCTCTGGGTCATCTCAAAATACAATTTTTTTAAACCTATACCTGGGTCCAGTGCATCTTGGGATTATTGAAAAACTGCTAATAAACACAAAATTAATTTATTTTTATTTTACAAAATATCAAGCAACATGTAAAATAGTTTTTCTACTCCTATGCTAGTAACATACCTATTAAGTGACGGTTTAGGTTATAAGTAAGTCAATTGTTACGAACACTGGCATGTAATAAAAAAAATTACGTATCTGTTCTTAATTAAAACGCAATTATCACGGGTGCCTTGTTAGCGCGGCATCCGCGTCACCATGGCAACTAACCAACATACTAATTGTTGCCTGTCAGATAATCAGAAGTCTAGTTTATCTATTATAATAGTTTTTCTTTCGTCGAAGAAAAATTATAATACAAAACTCGAGTTGTAAGCTTATTACATACTCGTGGAATTACAGCACTCGCCGCTGCGCGGCTCGTGCGCAACTTTTCCACTCATACGTAATAAGCTGTTTACAACTCTCGCTATGTAATATACTAATACATATTTCATTAAGAGTCTGGAAATAAAGATTTTTCCGTGCGCGCGTGACAAATTCCCGTGTTCGGCTGCGCCTCACACGGGAAGTCATGCAAGCACGGAAAAAACTAATTCTGGACGTGTAATGAACGATATTTTTTATTATACTTCTTTGAAAACGGGAACTTAAAACATTTTATCGCCATATTATAATAAATTTAATTGACAAAAAATAAACAATGCAGACAATATAGTGTTTGGTATGTATGATGCGTTTCCATGGTTACTCTCAAATTATTTCAAAGGTGCTTTGTTGTAAATTAATTATTGTCAGATAAGGTGAATAAAATGTCAAAAATATTACAGAAATGTATCTAAATATTGAAACACTTACGAATTAAAATAGGTATATGTTAAATATCAGAGAGCATATAGAGTTTCTTAAATTTAGTTTACTTTGCTGTATATTTCTATTTTAAAGCCATATATTCGGTATTTTTATTCAGCGCACGGAAAGTTTTTCCATGCGCTGTTTCCGTGCGCTAGCCCGAAAAACCCCATCTTTCATTATTGCTAAAACAGATGAAAATAAGGTGTTTTCAAAGAAGTATAATAAAAAAAGGTTTTACATTATTGGATCCTTCTCGACAAAGCCACCCTCTAAGATGACACATGTGCATAAATAATACTTTAATCTTTTTTCGATTTTATGTCGGTGAAAACGTTATTTCCTTTTATACATTTAACTTCTTTACAATAAATCACCCAAATCGTAATTAAAAAATAACTTTTGGATTTACCTACAGTACCGTATTATTGTTTTAAATTAACTTTGTCTGTGTTCTCTCATAGATCTGCCATAGAAATTGAAACAATTAAATTTACACCTACTTACATTATACTTCAGAGTTCAGGTAATAATAAAAGTGTTTGGGACTCTGTAACACAATGAATCATCTTACTTTTAACAGGTGAAAATGAAAATGTGCCTTATCGTGAAGTCGCCAGAATACTTAGTGCGAATCATGAATGTAACATTGGTACATTTTACAATTGTGGCAATAATAAACAGGAAATTTGATGAAAGTGGTGGAATACGCCTTAAGAAGTTTGGAAAGTATATAATATTCTATAACCTGCAATGTTTTGTAGGAAATGTATATCTAAGACGAAATCCACACCACGCAACGTCAACCAAAGATCTAGACAAATTCTGAAATATTTCCGAAATACCCCAAAAAATGTTTAAATAAGATTTACACCAGAAAATGTCTACCATTTGGAAATGTTTATCAGCAAATAAAATAAAGGCATTTAAAGCAATGTTTTTGGAAGGAAGGTGATATGGATAAATGATTAGAGTATTGTTTGTGGCCACAACCACAAGAGGAATTTTTAAACGCTGACGATTTCTTAAAAAAATATATTATTTACGGATGAAACCACTTTTACTACAAATAGTATAGTTTCATTTCAAAACACCCACCACTGGGCAGAATACAACCCCAATTTTATTGTGCACTGCAAGAGTCAGTTCTCACATAAAATAAATGTATTCTGTGGAATAACCTGTCAACGGGTGATAGGGCCTTTCTTTTTTAACGGATCAATAGTGCCCATTTTCTTGAATTCTTAAATGGGGAGCTCCAAAATGCACTTAACGAGCTGTCACTAGTAGAAGGCAAGGACATCCACGCAACTCGGCCGGGCGTTGAGTGGCTAAACGCTAATTTTCCCAACAGGTATTGTTTTGTAGATGGATAGGGCGAAATATTACATTAATTAGATGGCTGCCAAGATCGCCAGATCGATGGCTGTTATTTTTGGGGCGCGATAAAAAATCGAGTATATCACAACCGCCACAGAAATATACACGAAGTACCCCTAAAAATTACAGAAGTCTGCCAGTCACTAAGTCGAGATGAAGCGCAGTTTTCTTGCGCCTACAGTGCACACAGTAAAAACAAAGTCTAGTAGTATCTATTCTTTAGACTTTGGTAAAAACAGGTAGAGCGGCCGGAAACTGATAAGTTTTCTCTTAAAATGCGAGCGGAAAAGATATCGTCGTCATCGTCTGATGATTATAATTGCCTTGGATTCTGTAGCTATGAAAAATTCTGTTTAGATCTAAATATGGAGAATATCACCACTTATTTAAAAGCATGAAAACCGATTATGAAAGATTCTTTCAATGCACGCGAATAAGTCAAGAAACATTTTACTATATTTTAGAAAAAATTGAGAAGCGACTAACTAAAAATTGGTGTAATCTACATAAGCAGCCTGTCCTATCCGAAGAAAGATTTGTTATTACCTTGAGGTAAGTCTCTTATCCAATGCATTTCGGTTGCTGTGCTGTGTAGCTTATGTCTTTTTATCCCATAACCATAATATACTTACTGTGGTTCTTTTAAAGACCTCAGAAATTGGTGACCCAGAGACAAATATCCATTATAATATTGTATTAGAACTTAGCACATCAATACTTTGAGTGGTCCTGTTGCCTAGTCAACTATTTTGAGGCCATTCGATGGCACATTTGATTCGCCAGATGCCTTTAAAATTACTATTTTTCCCAACTTTGACACCTTGGTAGAATGGAACTCCCTATGGGGGTTCCTTGGTGGGATCAGACTTGAAATAAAAAAATCGCTGAACTGTAAAAAGGTCAAAAGAAGCGGCATTTGATTTGAAGGTCTTTCGAAGAAAAAAAGTTAAGGCGATTATCTCCAAAAATAAAGATTTTATGGGTTTGTAAGTATGTTTAAAATTAGACACTCCCTATCATATCATATTATTGATTGTGTTACAATAAGTAAAAATTACTTAAACATAAATAATTAAGTATCGCTTCTTTATATTTATCTTTATATTTAACTTTTCACACTACTCGGCATTTGGAAAGTATTGGCAATACCATCTAGTGAGTAGGCGGCTTTACATAAGCTGGTTATTGTATATTGCAATTATTGCACATGTGTTTATTGTTTGTTAAGTTTCCTTTATATGAAGATGCAGGATACAGTGCGTTTCTCGCAGCTAGGAAAGAAAACGTACCTACTTAATGCAACTTATACGGCCGACGGGAATGGACTAATACGGTACAAAAAATATTTCCCTCTTTGCGTCCATCGCATATGTAAGGGCATTAAAGTCCCAAAGAGCTTTTTTACTCTTAATTGAGCCAAAAATTAAAATTCAAATTCAAATTTCGGGTTCCTAGTGACGTCACCAGGAACCCATACGGGGGCATATTGCATAATAACAGGTAAAATAATTATATGGTTTCTACTTCTAGGAAGAAATTGAAACATATTATTACAAAGAATATTCCGTGTATAGGTACTTCAATAAAACCTAGTAAGATAGTCCTCCTCAAATTGAAATTGTTCACTTTTTTAATTTGACTTTGGGCACTACCCTGGTAGATTCAGCGTCGGAATGGCGTGGAGCAGTGCCCCTTTTATCCATCCCTTTCGTCCGTCGGTACCACAGAGGTCGTATATTATTTACCTAAAGTGCTATGGACAGTTTTTTTTATTAATAGGATGCGCAGAACATTATTGACCAAAGATGCATAATTTATATATTGCGACTCATTAAACATGCTCATTTAATATCTAGTTGACATATGGCCTAGAATGAATGTGAAAATAATTCCCTCTTCCTAGCTAAACAGCGCGCAAACTCAAACCTCCCCATTGAGAAAAAAAACGAAAGACATGGTGACCAAGGAGTGTTGTTAATAATGAAATTGTATGCATATAATTTTAAAATAATAAATAATAACTTTTTTATCCTCTTTCTAAAAAATTTTAAAAAGTACTTTTCGGTTCACACTATATATGCACGTGACTTTTAGGTATTTGATGCTCATAATAATTAATTTAGTAGTTAGAATATTCACCATTCATTTAAGTAAACTGTTCAGTCTTCAGATTTGAAAAAAATTATTGTGGTGTAGTTTTGAAAAATATAGCTAAAACTGTTTAAGTTAAGAATATCAAAATTTTTCGCCCATCGCGCAATTTTTTAAAATGCATTTAAGATTTGTTATGCATTTAAACTATTTGATCTTGAAATTTTCAAAAATTTACACCTGCGGCGCAATTTCATTTTCACCTGAACAAAAATTGTTAACATGAACCCCTTCATGGACAAAGCCAAGATTCGGCCCTGCTTCCCAGGCCCCAGCTCTTAGACAAGGAAAGAAAGAAGACGCCTAACAGCGCTCGCGGCCGTGTTACCGACTGCCACATCGCACGACCGGCCAGTGGCGTACCATGAAACGCGTTCTTAGCCAATATCACAAAAATGTTAAAAATGAAAAGGTAGTTAATTTTGAGTTATATGTAATTTGAAATAGGTATTGGTATTTATTTGCAGATAATTTCCCAAATGTAAAGCTAGTATCAAGTGCTGAAATATATTTATTTGCGGCGAATTCGAATCAATCAAAATAAAATAAATAATGCACGCCCATGGAAACTAGCCCATATTTTATGAAACTATCATAATCAATTAAGAAATTTTCAATAAAAACGATGTTAAAAAATAATTGTATTGGTCCAATTTACAAACTTTAACATACTAAAAGATAGAAAGAATTTGAAGAAGTTATAACGAGAAAAAATAAAGTTTTAGGGCATGTTTTAAAGGTAGCTTGTTAAATATTTACCTATGAAACGAAATCTCCGGCTCTTGCTTCTCACTTCTGCTTTTACAACCAAACGCTGAACAATTCACCATCGGAAGAGTATATTTTCCATAGGCGGTTTTAGGTGGGGGCTTGGGGGGGGCGGGCTAAGCCCCCCCCAAATCTTGAAATAGCCCCCCCCCCAAATTTATTCTTCGCTACCAAACCGCTACCTACTGACACAACTAAGAACGATTACTATTTTTAATTTAGTGGGGATTTGAACTCAGTTCATTGGCAGAGCATTGGACTAGTAACAGAGGTTGTAGCTCCCACTGGTGTCAAAATTTTTTAACATTAACATTTTTTTTCATTAAAAAATACTTATTATTTTTGCACCTTTTTTTTGTTAAATTATTAGAAGTAGGTAGGTAGTATTTTTACGAATCACCATATGTATTAGGTTTTTTATAGTAAGTAGGTACTTATGTAATATGTAAGTATATTTTGTTATGTGAAACAATCCTGTTACTTCTTTTCTTTTGTATAATAATAATCACAAATATGGTCACCTTCACCTTAGCTATATGCCAGGGCCCAGGGGCTTAAGCCCCCCCAAAACAAAAGGTCTAGAACCGCCTATGATATTTTCCCTTTAATCACTGTTAGTTTTAATTCACAAATTCTCGAAATTAACTCACATTGTACTCGCTTTGTCTGCCACGTATAAAATGGCCGCCGTTCAAAACGACGTAACACAATCAATACACCGCAGGACCGCAGGATAGGCAAGCGCGGTGTCCTCTCTCTTTCCTTGTCTAAGGTCACACAAAATTAGCCATGTTGTATGCTCCAGCACTCTATATGCAGTATACAATCTCTGTGGTCGGCACGGCCGTCGAGAAGCAAATGCGCGTGGTCACAAAATGCCCCTTCAACCGCGGCGGAAATACGAACAGGGTTGCCGTATGTTTTACCAGATAGTAACGGAAATTTTTGAATTTTAATATTTTCGAAGCAAATCCCAGTCCACAATTTTTTTTAAATACCGTGGAGTTTTCTCACCCCATACAATCGGATAAGCAACTAAAAAAAGCGGTTTATTAATCTATAGTACCTACCTAACCACTTAATTCTTGTTCGCACATGTACAATCATTTGATCAAGATGATTTTATTGAAGGATTATTGTGAAAAAAAATGTTTCACAAAAACCATATCTAGGCTGGTAAGTGCAACTTGCCCCACTAGTGGGGTAAGTCAATTTGAATGACGAATTACCAACCAGCATAATAAACTAACGCATAATACGCTGTATTATTTTGAACCCTCAATAATTCCACTACTTTTGTGTTTTTTTAATTGTACAGATTGATACGATTGTTCAAACAATATTAGCATAGCCGAACGGTTCGGCTATGAATATTATAGGTACCACAGAAAAACGGAATCGCTTGCCGTTTTTCTGTGACAATACATATCCAGGTTCTTCTTTGCGATTCCTTCGGGCTACAGATTTTCTCAGAAAAATGTATTTACAACTTATCTACTGACGAAGGTAAAATACAATAGATGTCGGTATATGTTATCATAATAGACTACTGTCGGACTCTTTGTCATTTTCCGGCCTAGTATAAACAATATTTTGCGACAAAAAAGTACAAAAAACAATTAATTTTATCAACGCTCTCCGAAATATAGGTAGTCCTATAGGGTTCCCGAATTGGGAGAGTTTGGATAATAAAGCCATTATTCGCCGATGTTGGGCATTATTGAGATACCTAGCTAAATATTTTCTATCTTTTGCCTTCGCAAAAATTTTACATTTCCATAGAAGCGGTAATTAGAAATTTTTGTATTTAGGTTATGATTTATTGTCAAATTGATGGGAACTCATAGTCGTTGTATTTTTTACATTGGAAACTGAAATAGTGCATGTCTTGTTGCCCTCGATAAAAAAACATAGGCATAAATGATATGAGTAACATTGCCGAGTATTATTTGTATTTTAAATTTTGAGATGAGGAAATAGTCACCATGTTGGACATTGGAGTGCTAGACAATTAAGCAACAAAAGCAATTAATTTATTTTCACGTTTGAAAAATTATTAACTTAATCATTACAAAAAAAACATTATCTAAGTAATGTTATACAAAGATTATATTTTTTATATGTATAAGGATCAAAAATTAGTTTTTTCTCTAATTTTAATACTTTTACTTCTTTACTTCTTACAGCGTTGACCTAGGCACTAGGAAATTTTAATTACTCCGAACGATATTCTTCCGTACAGACTAATTTAAAATATATTTTTACAACTCTATCTTCAACTGATGGTCAATGGCCAATTTAGCACTTATTTTTTTATATACTAGGTATACAGGGTGTTCGCTAGGACGTGAAGAGGGCTTTATTCCCAACTGATAAACATTCATTTTGACATTGGCGTAGGTATAGATGGCGCTGTAGTGCAAAGAAACTTTTTGATCCTAGGAACGTTGGAATGTAGCGAATCTGAAAGACTGGGTAATTTGGAGAAACTTTTGTTCTTTGGACGATTTTCCTATTGTTACTAGTTTCTGAGATAACCGCTCTACAATGCCATTTGCAAAAAATGAGCTTAAAGTTAACTTTAGAGGAAAAAGTTATTAAAAATATCTTTGTAGTGAACTACGACGAAGAAAACAGCGGCACGTGTCAAATTATTACACATCCGGTTTGACCGGAAGTACCGGAAGTGACCCATATTTTTCAGTTCAAAATGAACATACATTTTCCCTCAAAACTGGAAAAAAATACACCTACCTAATGACAATAACACCT
The DNA here is from genome assembly GCA_963920635.1 of Pseudeuparius sepicola. Taxonomy (NCBI): domain Eukaryota; kingdom Metazoa; phylum Arthropoda; class Insecta; order Coleoptera; family Anthribidae; genus Pseudeuparius; species Pseudeuparius sepicola. The sequence continues at coordinate 35,344,611 of OY987300.1, read as the reverse complement.
TGTAGGTACATGTAGACAACGACAATTTGGCTGAATTTATTTTTATTCTGTTGTCCCAACTCTCCCAATCGAGGAACTCTAGGTATGTACCTAGTCCTACACTAAGTGCGCTAAATCGGGATTGTCGAAATAAATTTAAATAGTTATTGTGATTTAACAAAGAGATTATTTAGTGTGTCGTAATTTTAAAATACTCACGAAATATGGTGTAAATTCAAGCTGATATTGCTATTACCAAATATTGTATATATCTTTGCTATTGCCATAAATTGATTAAGGAAAAATATAAATATATAGTCAGAAGCAAGAAGCATTATTGGTGAAACCGTCCGCAAAGAATCCCGGCACATTCAAACATTACCTAATTTTGGAACGAGAATAAATTAAAACAGATAAACGGTAATGTCTTACAATTCTTTGGATTCGATACTAAGTTGATGAGGTATAGATGTTACGGCTAATACGACAAATTAGCTAATTCGCGGTTTAGCCGGCTAAATCGCGAATTAGCCAGATGCCGAGGATAAAACCCGAATGTGTCTTAGTTTCGCGTATTATCCAGCGTAAACAGGTTACATTGCGAATTATCCAAGAGCAACCATATAGAACGTTTTATTGATTCAGTGTAGCATCACCATCATCTGGTGGTATTGAAAGTGTAAACAACTTTAAAACGCGTTTTAATGAATAATTTTTGAAAATTGCAGTTACAAAAATGCCAATACCGCTTATTTAAGCAATGATGAATATAAGAAAACAGTTGAACACTTATGTATTAAAATTATATTTCAATATCTACGCACGCTTATGAATGTCAGAGTCTTGATTGCTTAACATATTACCCGGCTAATTCGCGAAAGAGCTAAGTGTTGTCGGATATAACCGATCATATTGCATAATTCGCGATCTAACCGGATAATTTGCGAAAATTCTTAAAATATATTTATTTCTTTCCATTTTAACCGGCTGTGTTGATTAATTCGCGAATTAGCCGGCTAAATCGCGAATTAGCTAATTTCTCGTATTAGCCGTAACATAGATATTATAAAATGTTATGCAAAATATTTGGTTGCCTCTCTTCTGACAGTCTATGTGTAGCTTTGTCTATGGTTTTATTTAGCTCTGAATGAATATTAAATAGGTACTTATTATTTTAGAATAGATTTCCAAAACACAAATGTTGGCAAGCCATCCAACCTCCAAAGCTCAGCTGTACTGCGCATGCTGGAAGAGGAGGAGCACAGGCGGCACGGGACAGCTGTTGGTAAGGAAAAAATGCTTCCTACGGTAGTTTCAAACATGAATTTGAAACGAGATTTATTTTTCTCTATATTGTCATAAGTCATGCTTTGCTCACACGTTTCACGAGTTAACTAATACCACAGACCTATATAATATAGCATGCTATATAGGTCTGTGCTAATACGATTAGGTATATAGTAGCAGTCAGCAAATGCTTTTTATAAAACACAGTAGGTAGGTATAATTTTAAAAATTAAAATTTTATATTAAACTTTTTGTTGGTAAAATTTTTTATCTCCCTTTGTTTATGCTAATATATCTTTCCAATAGTGTAAAAGACGACATCTCGATCCCATTTCCAGGAGCATACATTTCCCACAGAAACGCCTTTATAATTTTTAGTCGTGGAACTTTTGAATTTTTAGGTTATAATTGAGTTGTCTAAAGCATATTCCAGTGTCAAACTAACGTCATTTGATATTTGGATTTTTGGCGCTTTCAGTGTTAAATGTTGGTAGTTTTTTGAGTCATATCATCGAGTGAAAGAATATCGAAAACGGTGTTTTTTTTTAAATAGAAATACAAAAATGATATAACGTTTTGTTTATTCTGTTTAACTTACATACCTACAATCCAATCTAAATTATTATTAACAAGACTCCTCGGTCACGTGAAATTTAAAATAGCCTATAAATTCTAACACAAAACATGTTGTGTTGTAATATTTACTGTTTTTAAGGTTTACTAAAATGCTCCGTAGGCGATTTTTTTTACAATGCACAATGCCTCTAGGGTAAACCATACAATGATTGACCACTTAAGGCTTAAGACCTGTTAAGAATTCTATATATACTTCAAAAATGTTTGCTTTTTGGCTGCGAAGGATTTGGAGGAAATTTGGATAGATTTAAAACTCCCGGGTTCAAGGTATGCCGTTGGTGCGTTGTAGAGGCCACCTAAAGTTAATTTTTTATTTTTTTAAATAAAATTGAGGAAAGATTTGCAAACTACATTCCACAAAAAGTAATTTGTGGTGGTGACATAAATTTAAACCTCTTTCTACTACTTTCTACTGAATGTTTTTATGATTATGTTGAGTCTTTTGATATGAAGCAGGTAATAAAATTTCCCACGAGTGTCACAAAAAATAGCACAAATTTGCTAGATATAATTTTCATTCTATCTACTCAAAGCAATCATCACTCTGTGATTACAGTTTGATATTTTGCTCTTTAGAGGATCATGTTGAATGACGTTAGTCGTTAAATTAAATTTCGTAATGTGAAAGATATTGAGAGAGAGAACTCTTAAATGATCTAAATATTGGAAATGTCGCCCTTTGAAGAAATGCTGTATTTTATTGATATCAACCAAGGTTACTTTAACCTTGATATCAACCAAAAAGTTGCTCATCTAAATAATACAGGGTGAGTCAATAATAATGGCACATAGTGCAACCGCATATATTTTGGGCCAAAATATTACGATTGAGGCTAATATGCCTTATAGAAATGTTGTTTGTTTAAGAGATACAGGGCGTTGAAGTTTGTTTTTTGAAATTGCATTTTGGCTACATCTCCCAACATAATCAAGCTGCTGAACCGAAATTTGGCACCGCTATGTTTTTGGAGATGGAGAATAAGCTGTAGATGTCAATTTCTACGTATCTTACACAGGGCGCCACTTACACTGTTTTTGGGTCTGCTTTTACTCGTAACTTTTTTTAGGTTATCTTTTTAGTCTTGCAGGTCCATCACTTTAGTGCATCTTTTCATTCTGCAATAAAGAGGTAGGTACTCTTGTTTCATATAACGATCAAATCAACCGTTTGCGTTGAAATTGTCGAAACGTGCCCCAAAACACCTGTGCGTTGACTTCATTAGGTATTCGAAAAATAAAATTTTCACCTACTACTTTCAAATGTTACAGATCAACTGTACATTGAAAATGAAGAAAATATTGCCATTTTGAAAGTGAACATTTTTTGGGACATTGTTCATATGTTTTTTCTCGCTTTAAATAGTACAGTCGTTGTGCAATATTTGAAAGCAGTAGGTGAAAATGTTATTTTTCGAATATAGAAGTCAACACGTGTTTTGAGGCACGTTTTGGCAATTTCAACGCAAAGGGCTGATTTTAGCGTTATGAAACAAGAGTACCTTTTTATTGCAGAATGAAAAGATGCACTAAAATGATGGACCTGCGGGACCAAAAAGATAATCTCAAAGAAGTTACGAGTAAAAGCACGATACAAAAACAGCGCAAGTGGCACCCTCTGTGAGATACGTACAAAGTGATATTTTTAGCTTATTCTCCATCCCCAAAAACATAGCAGTGCCCAATTTCAGTTCAGCAGCTTGCTTATGTTGGGAGATGTAGCCAAAATACAGTTTCAAAAAACAAACTTCAACGCCCTGTATCTCTTAAACAAACAGCATTCCTATAAGGCATATTAGCCTCAATCATAATATTTTGGCCCAAAATATATGCGTTTGCACTATGTGCCATTATTAATGACTCACCCTGTATATTAATAAATTTATTTTACACTACAGCATCCTTTGCTGATAGTAAACATAAAAAACCTCCTTGGCTAACAAATAAAATCCAACAAATATAAGCCGTAAAAATAACGCTCGTAAAAAGTACATAAAAACAAAAAAATGCAATTGACTGAACTTTGAAGCCAACATTGGTGCCAACAATAATTATTACTCGTGTTGGTGCTGTCGTTCGTGGAGCATTCATACGTTGGGATTTGTTGAAGATGCTTTATTTTAATCCGAGTAGAGTCAACGTGAGCAACGAACATGCCTGATGATTTGGAAATGGCTGCTAGGAGATTAATCATAAAGTCGTACCTACGCAACCCAATTACATTGAAATACTTCTTCAAATACACCAGAATGAATTGTCTTGTTAGTTGTCTTTCTATCGTACAGAGCGTCCTACATCGGACACTTTTGGGTTTTTTTTCCCATTTGCTGAAGATATAGACAAAATTAGGTAAGATGTTGTTCTAGAGCTTGATTTTCGAGAAAATAGAATGTCGTAAACCGCATCTCGATATCTTGATTAGTTTAGGAGATACAGGGTGTTTCTTAAAATATCGCATTTTATTCAAGGTCCAGTAACTTTTTAATTTGTGTTTTTTTTTTCATTTTCGTAAAAACATCCTTAGGACACTTTTTTATGTGTAGACGGCAAATTTCTAATAAATGTATCTGTTCTCGAGTAATAACAAAAAATTTTTTAATGAAAAACCCTAATTAATTAAACTATTAAAACTTAAAAACAGTAAACTACAGACAACAACGTTTGTGTGTTGCTCAGATTTCGTAAATTCAGTTTCCTAATTTTTTTATTTGTCAAAATGTTTCGTCCCATCCCGGATGTAGCATAGGTGTCCTCTCACGAATACGATTAAAAAAATCGACTAAATCTGAGCTTATGGAGGACCCAAGGCCAAGATCTGTATGGTCGCCAACGCCAACATTGGAAGCAAATTCTTTTGAGTTTTATGGAAAAACCGACAGGCGACGGGTCGAGTCCAACGTTGGCACCAAAGTTTGCGCCAACGCTAATTTGGCTAGATTTTGTTCATCCACGCTTTGGTCAACGTTGTTGGACCTAATAGCCCGGGAGCCAGGGACACATTTTTGTTAGTCATTTCCTCTCGGCCGATAATTCGTAAAATGCTTCACTCAGTTATGTTACACGTAAAAAAAACATAATAAATAATCAACATAATTGTGAGTAAAATTTCAACCTTTTCTCAATATTTTCTAATAATTAAAAAAAATTTCTAGCCCTGATGAAGGTCACGAAGTAGACCGAAAGCTTGGTATTATAAAAAGAAGTTAATATATACCATTCTGGCTGCAAAACTCGTTATTTTATCTACTAAGTAAAACTACACAGCCGTAAACTAGCTATTTATCGTAAAAAAATATGTATTTTCAATCATTTCCTCCCGGTTGAAAATCAGTCAGATAAGAGTTAATATAATAAATAAAGGAAAAAATAAGGTCAGCTGGCTGTAAGGTGGTGGACTATACGTCAGCTGCTCATAAGAACATGAAAAAAAGAGAAACTATTTTCAGTGATTTCCTCTCGATTGAACATTTGTCAGTTGGTATACTTCGAGGTTTGTTTAAATTAAAAAGAAGGCAGCTAGCTGTACGTTGGGGGAAAGGTGGCTGACTCAGTGAAAGGTGCGGCGCGGAAGCCAGGTGTGAAAGCCGCTCGCTTATATAAATACACATCAGCTGACGGGGTTTCCTACGGCCCACAGCCAGCTGATTTTTTTATTACTTCAAGCATAATGTCAACTATTTTCTGACGAATTTTCAGGTGGGAGGAAATAATGAAAGTAAGGTTTGTAGTTTAGGTAATGATATATTACCATGACCAAAAATAAAAAAAAATGTATGTAAATGTGTTTTTATAAGTTGGCCACGCTTTTGTTCAAATGACGTAGGTGCGGTGCAGAAGACTTTACTTTTCGTTCTCCTAGCTGACATACCGTTATCTGTGTATCGTGGTTAGGATTGAGATGCGCGGCTCGTGTCGCACCGCACTTTCGCGAGAGAGGGGGGGGTCCCTCCTTTCTAGAGAAGGGAAACTTAATTCGAGCGAGAGTATGGTCCCGTCGGAGCTCTGAGCAGGTAGTTTTCACATACATATAGATTACAAGATATTTTAAATATCGATTGAAGTATAACTACAAATTCTTTGTTTTTGCTCACGGTAATATATCTTTACCTAAACTACAAACTTTGCTTTCATTATTTTCTCCCACCTGAAAATTTGTCAGACAATAGTTGACATTACCCTTAAAGTAATAAAAAAAATCAGCTGGCTGTGTGCCGGGGAAAACCCCGTCAGCTGATTTTTATAAGCAAGCGGCTTTCACACCTGGCTTCCGCACCACACCTTTCACTGCATCAGCTACCTTTCCCCCGACGTACAGCTAGCTGACTTCTTTTTAATTTAAACAAACCTCTAAGTAGGTATACCAACTGACAAATTTTCAATCAAGGGGAAATCACTAAAAATAGTTTCTCTTTTTTCATGTTCGTATGAGCAGCTGATGTATAGTCCACCACCTTACAGCCAGCTGACCTTATTTTTTCCCTTTATTTATTACCTATATTAACTCTTATCTGACTGATTTTCAGCCGGGAGGTAACGATTGAAAATACATATTTGTTTACGTGTTTGGGAGGGTGCCATTGTCCAACCCACCAATGGTACCCCAGCTGACGTTCACGATGCTCCATAACATAAATGAATGAAGCATTTTACGAATTATTAGAGAAAATTTTGGTCGAACAAATTTGTCACTGGCTCCCTGGCTGTAATATCGGCCCCAGAGTGTAGAGCCGGCAGTTAAGAAATCAAACCAATATCACAGTAAATATGAAAAAAAAATCATTATTGGGAGAATATGTAAAATTGTCACTTGCATAATACAAGAGCTCTTTTTCAAAAATTATCTGAAACGAATATTTATCATAAAAACATTGAAAGAATTCTTCCTTAGAATTTAAACACTCCAGCAGACCCCGATCTTTTGCATTTTTACAAGCTTCTATTCACCTTGCCTTGTTGGTATGTATGTATGTATGTATGTATGTATGTATGTATGTATGTACAGTTCTTACAAAATTTGAAGGCGGAGAATTCTAGGAAGTAGTATGTAAATAATACCCAGAAAACCTACCTGCACTGGCTCATTACACACAGCAGCGTAACAACAATTGGAGCGAGGGTCTAGGTATAAAAGGCAGATAGAGGGACTTGATCTGAAAAATGAAATTAATATAGACATAATCACAGAACAGCTAATTATTACTAATTCCGAAAGTAACTCCTCGATGACGATGTTAGTGACTATGCATCAGATTGTCAAATATTACCTATTGTAATTGTAAATTATTATACTTAATAGTTGTGTAAAATAATAAATATATTATTTATTGCTAATAATTATTTAAATTACTTTTTAATAAGATTAATCACTCGTAATTTATTTCTGGGCAATTACTCTCCAATACGAAGGCCTGGAAGGGACACTCGCTTTTTTTCTAAATCCGCTCCTAAAATTTCGACTTATAAGTCGAAACTTTAACATTTCGACTTATAACTCGAAATATTGACCCAAAATTTCGACTTATAAGTCGAAATATTGAACTAATATTTCGACTTATAACTCGAAACTTTAAAGCTTCGAGTTATAAGTCGAAATATTGACCGTCAATATTTCGACTTATAAGTCGAAACTTTAAAGCTTCGAGTTATAAGTCGAAATTGACCATCAATATTTCGACTTATAAGTCGAAATTTTAAAGATTCGACTTATAAGTCGAAATTTTAGGAGCGAATCTAGAAAAAAAATACGAGTGTCCCTTCCAGGCCTTCGTACTCCAAGCACGCCACTGAAATCTGCATTAATATTTACGATTTCCTACAAATGTATTCTAGGAATTCTCCGCCTTCAAATTTTTTATGAACTGTATGTGTGGGTCGAATTTTGCAAGCTGTCAACCCCCTTATGGGTATCAAATGAAAGGGCTTGAAGAGTAGAAAATTATAAAGTTAGTGACATCACACTAAATTCAATATGGCCGCCGCTCCAAGATGGCGGATTACATTTTCTTTTCAATGCCCTTAATATGGGTATCAAATGAAAGGGCTTGAAGAGTAGAAAATGATAAAGTAAGAGACATCGCACTAAATTCAATATGGCCGCCGCTCCAAGATGGCAGATTACATTTTCTTTTCAACCCCGTTAATATGGGTAGAAAGCGATGGATATGGGCGAAAGATATGGGCAGAAAGCGATAAAGTTAGTGACATCACCCTAAGTGAAAGGGAAGGGTAGAAAATAATAATGTTAGTGGTATCACACTAAATTCAATGTGGCGGCCGCCAGAAGATGGCGGATTACCTATTTCTGCACAACCTACTTGACATGGGTATCAAACGAAAGGGTCTGACGAGTACAAAATAATAAGGTAAGTGACGTCATACTAAATCCAATATAAGGGATGCCCCAAGATGGCGGACTAAATATCTTTACCACCCTCCTGATATGGGAATCAAAAATCAAATAGATAGGTACTAAAAACCACAAAATAAAATAAAAAGTAAAATGAATAAAATAATAAAAAAAAAGATAAAAACCTTTTTAAAAACAAGCTTTTAAGCCATGTACTAAAACGAATAAAATAAAATAAAACAAGTCTAGGTTTACGTAAAGATAATTCAATGTCAAATTGCGAGAAGTTTTTGCAAATCAAAAACCATGTCGCGCGAATTGTAAAGAAAATACATACTTTGGCAAGTAGGTACCAAGGTTAGTTTAGAGGAAGGTTAGGAGATTCCCCGACTCTTAAACAAAACCAAAGGTAGTCCCTTACCACCGGCAACGTCGCGCGACGGTGCCACCTCCGCCAACTGTTCTTCTTTTTCTCACAGCTTGATACCAGTGGCGTATTAGAAGGGGTAACGCAGTTAGTGAATGTCGAAAACAAAAAAATACATTTCAAGAGGGAAAATAGCCAAAGCAATATAAGAAATTTACGCGCAAAAAAAGTAAACAAGAAACACGCCTTTGACTGCAAGCTTCAAATGAATAGGTATGCCAAAAACGTCTATGTGCGCCTATGGCTGGGGGCGTTATACAGGGTGTATCGGTCATCAGTACATTAATTTTAACCACGTAATCAGGGAGTCCCATAAAGTCGAAAAACACACAAAAAAAATTTTAATCGATGTTTAGAAAATGTGGCAAATCAATGTTTGTCCGTGCTTAACGGAAGCCGCTGGAGTCTCGCTGAAAGCGCTTAGCGGGGAGGTATTACCTCTCCCTAGGCGAACAAAAATTAAATAGGTACCTTTCAAAATTATCCTGTTGGTAGGTTTGCTAGGTATCCCAGGATCTGGTTGCTTCCTTCATGCGCGCACAGAAATAATTTAACAAACACACACTTTTTATCACCTTGCCGATATTTTAAGTACCTAGGCAGCGGAAATTTAAAATGCTAGTAAAAAGAATTTTTGCCGAAACTTAAAATCAAGAAAATAAGGACAAACCCGTTCAGGATTGTTTTATTTGGGCAGCTATGCCCCGATATGTTTCATTAGTAAATAATAATCGCAGGCTTTGTTCATTTGCTGATAGAAAGACAGACATAAGTAGGTACGCGTCGTATAAGTCATGTCTGAATTATTTGAAACCAGCCGTCACTGAAGAATTACATTGTGCCACATCTTCGAATCAAACGTACCCTCTTGCCCGAGTATTTTCTTATTTGAATAATTAGGCTTCGATAAATTATTAGAAAAAATATTCTTACAATCGTGCGATTTGTTCAAACGCCGATAAAGGAAGTTTATTAGTAATAACACTGGTGAAAACGGCCGCTGCCTTCAAAATAACACATTTCTTCCCATTAGGAATAGCACTTGTAGTCCCAAAATGAATATCTCACATTTCGAAATAGGCGGCCAAAGGTGGCAGGGAAAAATTCCGGCAGGACGCGCCAGGACACGAACTACGCGTTTCCCGAATATGACCAATGTAAAAACTGTTTACTTTAGTTACAATAGACTAGACCCTAGACACCGCCTGCGATAGAGAAATAGCAATGTTGCCAGTGGTAGCCTGTCAAAACCAGAGACCCTTTAAAGTAAGGGGACCCAGCATTATACTTTCCAAAGTGAGGCCGTTTCTTTCCTCATTCCAATGGTCTCAATGATGCCAAGTATGCCATTTTTATTGGAGAATCTATGAATATAACAGGTACTTTGATTGTTAGTAAAAATTAATAATGGTTTCCATGATTTCTAAAAATTAGTCTTGGCAATTTTGTGTATACAAGTGCAGAATGTGGCAACTGTAAAATGAAAGAAATTTATTTTATAGTTGAAATTGATTTCCAGCAATTATTTCCACGAATTTAAGTAATATAAGTATGGTAAGTCAGTGCTGATTTTGCTTATTTGAGAATTTGTCGCTATTGCACCTTGTTACCAGGTTCCTGAATCCATTTGTAATAATATGTGTACTTGAACTTTCTTCCCTTGTTGAATGTATCTACCCAAAGAACTTCCACAGATTTCGGGACGGACTAATAAGATTAGGTCTTGTACTTAGTTCTAATCATGTAGTTTTTCTCGGTGCTCATTATACAATTTTTGTGATTTTATTTCTCTCCCAAGCCTACCTCACAAACGTAAAATAAACTTATAGTTGTAGATAAAAACTGTTTGGAAAAAGACCTGACTGAAGCTACTTGCTTAATAATTAAAAATTTTCGAAATACGATTTGTTTCGAACTACCTACTTATACGTAATGCCCACGTACCTACTAAAGGTAGTAAAGGTGAGACAAGAAAAATCTGGTTGCAATTATTGGGACTACTACAGGCGGCCGCATTACCTTTAATTGACTATCTGGACGTTAGAAAACTTAAAAATTGTGAACTATGATGGGAAATATTTTGCCTCCTTTGGAATCTATGGCACAGGCATGTCACATAAAACCTGATGGCAGTTGGACACTGACATATAACATATCCTTGTACAGGGTGGCCCATCCAAGCGGAAAAAAATTCGAGGGTGTACCCTAATTTTGTATACGGGGGTCGGTAAAAAAGTTGTCGCGAAAAACATTTTTTGCAAAATAAAAAAAATATGTATTTTTTACCTACACATCCATTAGAGAACCTTTAAGTAGTATTCCCGAATATTCAGTTTTTTAATATAACTTCCGGTTATAGCGGAAATGAAAGTGGTTTTCTCTATTTTACAACTTACACATTTCTCTTAACCATCACAGGATTCCTTAATTAATTCTGAATCCAACGATATATACCTATTTATCTCCAACCGTTTCCGAGATATTTATCAGAGAAGCTCCATCAAACTAGATACATGGTCTCATGGTCGGTGTCTGATGTTCGATCTGAGTAGGCCAAACAATAAAACCAAATTTATGACAAATCAAGTCAGCCATGATAATAAAACTGACAAGCGAGTGGGCTTTCAATTCAATATTTCCGGTCGTCGGTCGTTTGATTTTACGCTCTTATAAATAAAAAGAAATAAAAAAAATTATAAGTAATTTTATACAAACTAAAATATCAAAATGTAAAAATAAACTTTGCTTTAATCAGACCTTTTTTTGTATACTTGCCTCTTTCACCTAACCGATTGAGCTGAAATGTTGCACATACTTTTAGTGTTGGTGACACTAAAATCTAGTATACTCAATAGCTTTGTTCCATCAATAGTTCAGTCAAACGGTAGTTTAAAGTGGAAAGTTTTGGTGTAATTGTTTTTAGTGGTTTATTTTATGTTTTTTTGGGGTGCTGAACACGAATCTGAAGTTGTCCAACAAAAATTTTCTCGGCAAATATGAGAAATCATCAATAAAACCACTAAAAATAACGTTTTTAGGGGTTTTCACCTTATAACTGACAATGCGAGCTACTTACGCAAAAAGAGATTCTGTAGCAAAATAAAGAGATAAAATTATCTACAATTTACATCTCTTAACGTTTTTTTGTAAGTCGTATGGTTTCCACGCAAAAGAGTATTGAAACATGGAGTATTTTTTTTAAAACAGCAAAAAAACACTATTAATTTTTAATTTTTATTTCCTGTAGGTAAATATTATTGTATAGGCTAATAAAAGACGTGCATTTCTATACAATTTTTATGTATTTATGAATATGAGTCCTCTTAGACACGGCTTCCATGCAGTGATGTGAGTGGCGAATATTTCAATTCGAACTTTGCAATATATTGAGAATATTTTGGAAATATTCGGTTCTGGAAAAACGAATATTCGTTTATTTTATATTTCCCGGAAATTTTGTAAGAAAGTTTGCAATTTTCAGACCGAAAATTCATATCGAATATACAGGGTGTCCCATAACTTATCCGCTAGAAGGCAACAGGTGGTACTAGGCGTCAAAATATACCATGTGAGCAAAAAATGCCTTAGTAAAGTGTTGCTCGTTTAAAAGATACAGGGTGTTAAAAAGGAAACTTGATTTTCGAAAAATTGCAATAATTTCGAAGAGAAATCCGAATTAATTTATTATTAATTAGGAAAAATTCAACAAGCGACCGATAATATTAAAAATGCTGAAAATACCTTCCCGAATGTGAGGTGTCATTTAATAAAGAGCATAAGAAAGTGACTTGAGATAAACGGGGGACATTTTCAATACCTGTTGAAGTAAATTTCAAAAACATTTTTGATTTTGAATAAATTGCGTTGTATTTTCGAAATTTGGATTTTTTCGGTGTTTCTACATTCAGAGACGAATATCTCGCAAACGGCTTGCGGTATTGATATTGACCAAGAGTATGTTTTTTACATCGTTAAAAAATTCCCAGCTTCACAGGGTAAAATATTATGCAGAATTTAATTCATCACGAAGTTTGCACCAAGCGCCCTCTAGGAACTAGGTTCAAACTAGTACGGAATTCGGATTTCTTACTTTCGAAAACCCAAGTGTGTTAATTTCGAATAAGGAACCTTCAACGGTTTTTAAGATTTTGGAATGTTGGACAACTTCAGATTTGTGTTCAGCACTTCAAAGAACATGAAATAAACCATTAAAAACAATTACACTAGAACTTTCCACTTCGCACCCTCCTTGTGTACCATTTAACTGAACTACAATAGTTCTGAACCAGTTTGTTCGAGAACAAACCCAATATTGTTATTTGTTCAAAATGGCCGCCGCACCAAATGGTGGATTACCTACCTTTTTTCTTTTATAACAACCTTTATATAAAAAAATGAAAGGGAAAAAACATGGGTATGAAATGAAAGGATTTGACTAGTAGAAAACGATAAGGTGAAAAACGTCAAACTAAATCCGATATTGCGGATGCCCCAAGATGGCAGAGGCCCCGAGATGGCGGACTAAATTTATTTACCACCTCGTCACATGGGAATCAAAAAGTACTAAAAAGCACAAATTAAAATAAAAAAGCCTTTTTAAAAACAAGCTTTTATTTAAGCCATGTAGGTACTGAAACGAATAAAATAAGTTTAGGTTTTCGTTAAGATAATTCAATGCCAAATTTTGAAATCAAAAAGCTTGCCGCGCAAATTGTAAAGAAAATACATACCTACTTAATTGGTACCTACTTTTATGAAAATTTCGAGCGACAAACTGTTTGTCTACTTACCGTAACGAAAACCTAAACTTATTTAGAACTTAATTTATTCGTTTTAGTACATGGCTTAAATAAAAACCTGTTTTTTATTTTTTATTTTCATTATGCTTTCATGAAGTGAAAAAACCCTCAGTTTGGCCACATCTCGCCATAAAGGGCAATACCGAGGACAGTGACAGTGGGGGAAGGAATTGCGCGGACGTGAGGTGCGCGGGATTAGACGGACAGGTGATCACGCCAGTCGCCAGATTAGATGACGCGATGACTCCTTCGGCCGCCTCGAATTTTTGTTCGGAGCGCCTAGCTTCAACGGCATAGACCGATATTGTTCTACTGTTTTGCTGTGTTTGACGATCTGTCGTCGGCGGCTCCGTAAAATGTGCAACCCGTTGGCCATTTTTTGGACTATCAAAATGTCCAAACTTGTTGGAACAGCCGCTGCAAGTTTGCAGTGAAATAACAAGTGATTTATTCGTATTTCAATTAAAAAAAGGCAATTTAAACGTTAGCTGCCTTCGTACCTACTTAGAGGACCTGCCGTATTTCTGGCGGTGGGGATCCACTTGTGATCGTCGGGCCGGGTACCCTGTTGGAATGAAATTTATCAGTTGGGGAAAACCAAGAGGTTCTACTGTTTGGGATCGCGTCACTTCAAGTGTGCGGTGAGTGTTTTTTTCGTATTTCCGTAAAAAAATACAACGATGTGTAAACGTGTTTCTTGTGATTTTCGAGAATATTTTTGGATAATAAACACAAGAAACGAGTACCACACTCGCAAGGAAAATCATCGAGGCATCTAATCTGAAAGGTAGTTTTTTGCATGCTACCCTATTGGAATGAAATTGTTAGTTGGGTAAACCAAGAGATCCCTACTGTTTGGAATCGCGCTTCAAGTGTGCGGAGTTTTGTTCGTATTTCCGTAAAAAAAGACAACGATGTGTAATACCGTATCGAAGGTAATACATACCTACGTGTGCGCGGCTATCGTGTAAAAACAGTGCGACTAGTTACCTAGTGCTTCTTGTGATTTTCGAGAGGATTTTTGGATAATAAACACAAGAAACGAGTACGACGCCCGGAAGGAAAATCATCGAGGCATCCGAAAGGTATAGTTTTTTGCATGCTATTCGCTAAAAGAACCATTAAAGATTTGTCCAAAAATTAGTTTAAAGACTATTCCTGAAATACTGTGAAAGAGCTATACGTCTGACAACGCCGCACAAGGGAATTGGGGGGGGGGGAACCGGCCCGAGTCTCGGCTGGTTCCGGCAAGGCCAAGGAAGAATGGCTGTGGCGTCGAAAATAGGGGTTTTAATAACGTTTTTTAAAAAAATATTTCTGACGTTAATATACACTTTAGAAAAATTTTAATTGCAGATTCGTAACAAGCGCATTTTTCCCTACCTGCCCTTAAAATTAATGTACTGATGACCGATACACCCTGTATATTTAGGTTAGGGAGTTACTAAATAGTCAATTCACCTGTAAATGCTACCAACTTAAATTCAGCCCTTTGTCCCCTTGCCCCTCTCTCTCACCCCCCCTTCCCTTCCAAGTCCTCGAATGTCCTAACCTTGGTAGGTACTTGCTTATCAACAACCAATCACTGTCCAATAAAATTAATTGGTACCTACTTTTATGAACATTTCGCGCGACAAGCTTTTTGATTTACAAAAACTTGTCGCAATTTGGCATTGAATTATCTCGAAAACCTAGACTTATTTTATTTTATTTCTTTTAGTACGTGACTTAAAATCTTGTTTTTAAGAAGGTTTTTTATCTTTTTTCATTATTTTATTCGTTTTAGTACATGGCTTCAATAAAAGCTTGTTTTTAAAAAGGTTTTTTTTTCTTTTATTTTATTATCAGGACAACTTGATGAACGATGGTGTACAATTATTTAGGTTTCATACAGTAACAGAAGACTCAGTAAAAGATGACATATTTGAAATTAAAAGTCTGGCTACGGGGGGCGATCAAATAAATCTAGATATGATTCTTTTGAGCCTTCCTAGGATTCTTCCATTTTCAATGTAAATTCTTGTCTTTTAGATGGAATTTTTCCAGATGCCTGTAAAGTCTCTAAAATTTTACCACTTCCTAAAAAGGTAATTATAGAAAATTACAGCGAAATCAGACCTATCAGAATCAGTATTCATCCAGTTCTTTCAAATATTATTGAAAAAATGAATTCCTAGATACGCGACCATTTAAAATTCTCATAATATACTTCCTCAAAACCAATCTGGTTTTAGATCGGGTTTTAGTTGCTCTTCTTAACCTCACCAATGCTATAATTAATGCAGTAGATAAAGGCGATACAATAATTTTGGTTCTTTTATATTACAGTCAGGCTTTCTATAGAATAAACCATGAACTTCTAATTGCAATTTTGAAGTTCGTGGGATTTTATGAAAGTGCTTTACAGTTGATGAACAGCTCCTTTCATAAACGAACGCAGTATGTTCAAACATTAGTTTGATATTAATATTAATATTAATGGATGTGTGTGTGGCGACAAGTCATTGCGCCCTTCATTCTTTTGACATTAGCGCGCGCAAGTTCTAGCTATAGCTTATGTTTCTATTTTTTAAGATAAATAATGTCCGCAATAATGCCATTCCTCCAATAGATAAATATATTAATATTCATGGTGTTTTAGTAGCCACTCCTTGGTCCACCGGGATCAACGATTTCTTTACTTACATTTTTATTATTGTTATTATTTTTTTCGACTTAGCCAAAAGAGATTCGCACTCCATCTACGGGGAATATTCACTCAGATCTCGGGTATCCCGGATACCATAAGGATCTAGCTCGGACGAGACGCTTGCCATGTTATCGGGCCTTAGGTGATACTGATGTTGTTGGACGTTCCTGCATTCTCCATGAATTTCCTGACGGTTCGGGCTGTCGCAAGTAGTACCGCTTTCTGCATGGACCTGTAAAGATTATCAGTTAGACCCAGCTCTTTGATGTTTCTCAGCAAACTTTTTGGTATAACACCAGTTGTTGACACGATGATTGGAATCGTCTGAACGTTCTTCATTTCCCATTACCTTCTAATTCGTTCTTCTAACTTTCTGTACTTCGCGATCTTCTCGGCCTGCTTCACATGCAGGTTGTTGTTGTGGATGGCCACATCAATCAGAGTTGTCTTCCTAGATATTTTAACAACTATTATAAGGTCCGGCCTGTTATGGGCAACTCTTTCATCTGTCAGGATTGTACGATCCTAGTACATCTTGTAGTTGCTGTTTTCAAGAACAGGCTCCGGTGTGTAGCTGTAATATGGGACCCTCTCTGCATGCACAAGCAGCAGTTTTTCCACTAGTTCCTGGTGCAAGATGTTGGCAACCGAATCGTGTCGTTCCGTTGATGCGAATATCTGACATCCTCCTGTTATGTGCTGGATTGTTTCTGAAGTTTGGCACCCGTATGTGCATCTGTCATCCACTACCGATGCATCTCTTACAATGAATTTTAGGTAGTTGCGAGTTGTTATAACCTGATCTTGTATGGCCAGTAAGAAGCCTTCCGTCTCGGGTAACATTCGTCCCGAGGACAGGCAAAATGGTCTATCATTGTCGGTTCGGTGGTGATTTTGATGCTCGTGTTCCCTCAGACGTAGCGGTGTTGAAACGTCTGCTCCGCATATAGCCTTATGAAGTGTGGAGCTGTTGGCCTGCATGTGGAAATAATTACGCAGATTTAATATTTGTTGGTCCAATTGCTTGTTGAGGTTTGCCAATCCTCTTCCTCTCAGTTGACGTGGCAGAGTTGTTCCTTCGACGGCGCTACGGGGATGATGTTTATGAGCTTTTGTTAGAAGTGTCCTAACTTTTCGCTGCAGGTTGTTGATGTCCCTGTTGCTTCAATTCACTATTCTGAATGAATAACTGGGTACAGAGCACGAATACGTGTTTAGGGCCCTAAACAAATTCCTGCTGTTAAGATCAGTTCGCACTACTTGTTTTACTCTCTTGATGAATTCATTCGTTAAATCGGTCTTCATTGTTCGATGGTCTATCCTTTGAGCTTGTTTCATCCCAAGATACTTGTATGTATCTACCATGCTCATTGCTTCGGTCTCCTGGCCGTCCTGCATCTCGTGTGCGACTGTGCGCTTTGTTCGAGTCTTCCCACGACGATGTTAAGGGTGCGGCACTTGTCCAGGCCAAGCTGCATTCCGATGTTCCTGGAGAACTCCTCTACAATTTTAAGCATTTGCGTTAGTTGGTTCTTGTTTGCGGCCATCAGTTTGAAATCATCCATATATTAGTTCAGTCAAACGGTAGTTTAAAGTGGAAAGTTTTGGTGTAATTGTTTTTAGTGGTTTATTTTATGTTTTTTGGAGTGCTGAACACGAATCTGAAGTTGTCCAACAAAAATTTTCGCGGCAAATATGAGAAATCATCAATAAAACCACTAAAAATAGTGTTTTAATTTGTTTTCACCTTATAACTGGAATGCAAGCCACTTACGCAAATAGAAATTATGTAGTAAAATAAAGAGAAGAAAATTATCTACAATTTAACTCTCTTAACATTTTTTTTGTAAGTCGTATGGTTTCCATGCAAAAGAGTATTGAAACATGGAGGAACTTTAGTAATTTTTTTAAAACAGCAAAAAAAAACACCATTAACTTATAATTTTTATTTCATGTAGGTAAATATTATTCTATAGGCTAATAAAAGCCGTGAATTTCTGTACAAATTTTGTGTGTGGCGAATATTTCAATTCGAACTTTGCAATATATTGAGAATATTTTGGAAATATTCAGTTCTGGAAAAACGAATATTCGTTTATTTTATATTTCCCGGAAATTTTGTGAGAATGTTCGCAATTTTCAGCCCGAAAATTCATATCGAATATACAGGGTATCAAATAACTTATCCGCCAGAGGGCAACAGGTGGTACTAGACGTCAAATAAAATATACCGTGTGAGCCAAAAATGCCTTAGTAAAATGTTGCCCGTTTAAAAGATACAGGGTGTTGAAAATGAAACTTGATTTTCGAAAAATTGCAATAATTTCGAAGGTGAGAAATCCGAATTAATTTATTATTAATTAGGAAAAATTCAACAAGCGACCGATAATATTAAAAATGCTGAAAATACCTTCCCGAATGTGGGGCGTCATTTGATAAAGAGCATAAGGAAGTGACTTGAGGCAGTGTTTGGCTATGCTTGAGGTAAACGGGGGACATTTTCAATATACAGTGTGTCCCAATTTGATACTGGACACCTCAGAAATATATGAAGGGCAAAGGAAACAAATGGTCTCTATTTTTTTTATTGGTAGTCCCAAGGGAGAGTATCTCATAGGCGGTGGTATTTGGATGGGGTAATTATTTCATGGGCTGCTATGATTTATTAAAATAGCAAATTTTCAAGAAACCCTATTAGGGATTTTTTTACAACAAAATGTTATCAAGAAAACATGTTCAGAATGAAAAACTGAGTAGATTTGCAAAATTTCAAAAGTCTAGGCTTACTTTGATTTTTAGCTTTTCCGCCTTTTTTCAGTTTTTTCTTACAAATGTGTTATTTCTGGAGCTTTCTCGTAAAAATATTATTAAGGAAACTTGTTCATCGTGAAAAAATAAAATTTTGACGTGAAGGCTTCACAAAGGACACTTTTCAAGAAAAAAATGGGAGATAAATCTAAAAATCAAAGTAGGCCTAGACTTTTGAAATTTTGCGAATCCACTCAGTTTTTCGTTCTGAACAAGTTTCCTTAATAACATTTTGTCGTAAAAAAATCCCTAATAGGATTTATTGAAAATTTGCTATTTTAAAAAATCATAGCAGGCCATGAAATAATTACCCGATCCAAATACCACCGCCTATGAGATACACTCCCTTGAGACTACCAATAAAAAAATAGAGACCATTTGTTTTCCTTGTCCTTCATATATTTCTGAGGTGTCCAGTATCAAATTGGGACACCAGTATACCTATTGAAGTAAATTTCAAAAAACATTTTGTATTTTGAATAAAGTGCGTTGTATTTTCTAAATTTGGATTTTTTCGGTGTTTCTACATTCGGAGACGAATATCTCGCAAACGGCTTGCGATATCGATATTCACTAAGAGTATGTTTTTTACGTGGAAATGATGACTCTTCTCGAAGTCAAAACATTCCCAGCTTCACAGGGTAAAATATTATGCAGAATTTATTTCATCACGAAGTTAATAATCGAGTTGAAGGGAAAGTTGCACTTTTATTTTTTTTTTGCTGTTTGCCAAAAACTACTTATTTCCCTATTTTTATAATTTCAATACTCTTTTGCGTGGAAACCATACGACGTACAAAAAAATGTTTAGACAGTTAAATTGTAGATAATTTTCTCCTGTTTATTTTACTATAGGGTCACTTTTTGCGTAAATAGCTTTATTTGCAAGTTATAAGCTGTAAATCACTAAAAAAACATTATTTTTAGTGTTTCATTAATTATTTCTCATTTTCTCATATTTTTGCCGCGAAAATTTTTGTTGGACAACTTCAGATTCGTGTTCAGCACCTCAAAAACATGAAATAAACCACTAAAAACAATTACACCAGAACTTTCCACTTCGCACCCTCCTTGTGTACCATTTGACTGAACTATATAGCAGATGATTCAACTTGATCGCCTCTGCGTTGTTGCTTTCGATAGCGAAGTCGTTTTTCGTAGAGTTCAACCGATGTGCTAGGGGGTTCATCGCCATGCAGAACCATAGTGGACTGAGTGAATCTCCTTGGAAAATCCCTCTTCGGATGTTGATTGTGTCGGTCTCGATGTTACTGCTTGAGGTTCTGAGTTGTATCTTAGTGCGCCAGGTTGTCATAACGTGTTCTAAAAAGGAAACTGTATGATGATCTATTTTATACAGCTTTAAGATACCTGTGTGAGCCACTCGCGAGGTACGGAATTAAATGCATTTTTGTAGTTCACATAAGCCATGTAGAGGTTTTGTTGCTTGGAATAAGCCTCATTGCAGATGACAGAGTCTATGATGAGTTGCTCTTTGCATCCCATTGCGTCTTTCGCGCAGTCCTTCTGCTGCATTGCCATCGCAGCGAGCATATATTCGCTGCGTAAGGCAAGATGTAATTATTTTGTACAGCGTAGGCAAGCAGGTTATTGGGCGGTACTTGGCAGGGTTATCTGTATTCCGCTGGTCTTTTGGTAACAGGTACGTTGCACCGTGCGTAAGAAACAATCGCATTTTCAGAGGATCGAGCAAGACTTCATTAATTAAGGTAGTTAGTTGTTCATGCGTGCACCACAATTTCTTGATCCAATAATTTTGGAGATAATCTGGACCTGGTGCCTTCCAGTTGTGGGAATTCTTGATGACATTGGATACCTCATCGGTTGTGAATTGCTCATGTTGCATCTGGCTGTAGTAAGCCTATCTCGCATTCTTCACTGATCCAGCTTGCACTGACATTGCATGGACCTGGTGTGGCAAGTTGATTTCTCCGGAAACCGTCAACCTGTTCTCTGCTAGGGTAACTCGTATTTGTGGCATCGGTGCTAGAATTCAACGTACGGTGGAAACCTTTTTCTGATCGTTCAAAGAGTTTGTTGTCTCGTTTCCTGTTGTTACTAGCCTTGCATCTCCTCCGACGCCCTGCGAAAACAGAAAGTTTTTGTTTTAATGTATAAAGACATTGTTGAGCAGTGATGTTCGCGGGGTCATGCTGAGAATGCATTTGTGTGCGGTTCATTATTGCCAGCACCGCCCTCTGGATCTTTCTAGTTCTAACTCCTCTGATATATTCCGTCACTTGACATATGTCTTTACGGAGACTCTCGATCTTTCGATTTAGTCGCATCTCCCATTGAGCCATTCGTGGTTCTGGTCTTGCACGATTTAACTCTTGGGCCGTCCGGATCTTGGCTCCCATTATAGCCCGGGAGCCAGTGACGGATTTGTTTGACCAAAATCCTCTCGGCCGATAATTCATAAAATGTTTCATTCAGTTGTGTTATGAAGCATCGTGAGCGTCAGCTGGGGTACCAGTGGTGGGTTGGACAATGGCAACCCCCCCATACACGTAAAAAAATTTTTACAATAATTTCAATACAAAAATAAAAACTATTTTCACTGATTTCCTCTCGGTTGAAAATTTATCAGTTGGTATACTTAGGGGTTTGTCTAAATAAAAAAGTCAATTGAGGCTAATATGCCTTATATTGTTTGTTTAAGAGATACAGGGCGTTAAAGTTCATTTTTTGAAATTGAATTATGGCTACATCTCCCGAAATAATCAAACTACTGAACTGAAATTTCTGCTGTGTTTTTGGGGATGGAGAATAAGCTGAAAATATCAATTTCTACGTATCTCACGTGTGTTTTTGGGGATGGAGAATAAGCTGAAAATATCAATTTCTACGTATCTCACAGAGGGCGCCACTTACGCTGTTTTTGGATCGTGCTTTTACTCGTAACTTTCTTGAGGTTATCGTTTTGGTACTGCAGGTCCATCATTTTAGTGCATCTTTTCATTTTGCAACAAAGAGGTACTCTTGTTTCATAACGATCAAATCAACCGTTTGCGTTGAAATTGGCAAAATGTGCCCCAAAACACCTGTTGACTTCAATATTCGAAAAATAAAATTTTCACCTACTACTTCGCCCTCTGTGCGATACGTATAAATTGACATTTTCAGCTTATTCTCCATCCCCAAAAATACTGTAGTGCCAAATTTCAGTTCAGCAGCTTGATTATTTCGGGAGATGTAGCCATAATTCAATTTCAAAAAAATGAACTTTAACGCCCTGTATCTCTTAAACAAACAACATTTCTATAAGGCATATTAGCCTCAATTGACTTTTTTTTATTTAAACAAACCCCTAAGTATACCAACTGACAAATTTTCAACCGAGAGGAAAACACTGAAAATAGTTTTTATTTTTTTCATGTTCGTATGAGCAGCTGACTTATAGTCCACCACCTTACAGGCAGCTGACGTTTTTTTCTCCTTTAATTATCATATTAACTATTATCTGACCAATTTTCAGCCGGGAGGAAATGATTGAAAAAATTTTTTTTACGTGCGTATGGGGGGGTGCCATTGTCCAACCCACCACTGGTACCCCAGCTGACGTTCACGATGCTTCATAACACAACTGAATAAAGCATTTTAAGAATTATCGGCCGAGAGGAAATGACACAAAAATCTGTCACTGGCTCCCGGGCTATTATAGTGATGATTGCCGTTGCGGCACAGTAGATTAACATGTCGTGAATAGGTAGCAGCTGCCTTATAGTCTGCTAGAGGGTACCAGTCCAAGGAACCGGAACGTCAGAAGGTGCAAGAGAATTTGCGAGAGAAGCCACGTCGCAAGATATTTGTCTCTGGGTCATTTAAAAATGCAGATTTTTTTGAATCTTTATCGGGGTTACTGAAAAACTGCTAATAAACACAAATGTAATTTATTTTTATTTTACAAGAATGGAAAAAATTACATGTTGGTTTATATTTTGTAAAATAAAAATAATTTTCTTTTGTGTTTATTGGCAGTTTTCAATAATTTTAGGACGCTTTGGACCCCGATAAAGGTTAAAAATACTGCATTCTGAGATGCCAACACTTGCCATACCAACACTTTGAATGCTCCTGTTGGCTCTTCAACTATTTCAACTATTGATTCGCCTTTAAAATCCTATTTTCCCCAACTTTGACACCTTGCAGAATGGCACTCTCTGTATATTTTTTGTTCAAATTTGGTATATGGAGGTTTTGAGGTATCCTGATTAAAGCACTGGGGGTCAGATTTTAAATAAATTTAAATTTTTTAAATAAAAATAATTTAAATAAATCGCTAAATGGTTTTCGTGAAAATGACGTATTTAAAAAAGATCGCAGCTTGCCCTGGATTTGCATTTTGGTCGAAAGGTAAAAAGAAGCGGCTTTTGAAGGTCTTTCAAACAAAAAAAAGTTCATGCGATTATCTCCAAAAATAAAGATTTTATGGATTTGTATAAGTATGTTTAAATGTACACACCCTGTATATGTTCTTTTAAACAAGAAGTCAATAATTGACAAAATTTTTAGAGTGCGCTAGAATAGAGGACTCAATGTGCACTGGGATTTAAATAAGTAGAACTGAGCGGTTGACTGAATTTCTGAATATTTCAGTCAACGATATTTAGTTCCCAACGAAAAGCCAGATTAAAATTTGAGGCAATAGGGTTCCCAATGGCATTTTTTTGTTTTTGTTGTCATTAGAAAAATAAGTACCTATATTATATTTTAGGTACCTACTTAATTTCGCAAAGAGATACTCTAGCAGCTAATGGGATTGTTCTCTATTGCTTTATAATTTTCTATGTATAGGTATTAAAGTTTTATTAGTTTGTTAAAAAGTTAAAAACTTTATATGACTACATATTTACTTATATGTATGTATCTATGATTTACTTAAGCAAAATTGGTGTAAACAGGAAGAAAACTTTTTTTTTTTGAAATGAGATATTATGGAGAGCATGTAGAAGAGAACAAATCAAACCAGTGAACTCCCTACTATTATAAACAAGTGTTAAGTGGGGCCGCGGTGGCGATGTTCGGAGCATTGCTAACTATTTAGACTACATGTTTTTCTGCTTTCGATCGGCCCTTGGTTCGAACCAAGGTCTGGCAGATTCGTGCACATGACTTTATAGAAAAATGCCCGCTGATGGCCAAGAGCGCTGGACAAATTGTGGATTCACGGTATTGCTCCTTAATAGCTTTATATCTGTGTGTCCTACACTCACTGGGATTACTACGGTTTTCTAGAGTTTTCCGTAGTACTTGATCGAATGCTGTTCTAGTTCTATCGGGAAAACTCGGTCCTAGCTGTAAATGGCAACGAAGACAAAGTAATGGTAATTGTCCGCCTCCCCCGCACAAGCGTTCAGTTGCTGCTCGGGTACTCCTAGTTTGGAGTATAGTGAGGGTGAGAATTATTATTATATTATAATAGGTAGGTAATAGTAAAACTATTAAGAAAAAATTTCACTTATCTATTATGGATGATTTTGATCTAAAACAAGGTTAGTTTATAGGAAGGTTAGGACCGAGGTTAGGACATTCGACGACTTGACAGGGAAGGGGGGGGGGTGAAAGAGGCAAGAGGAGGAAAGGCCGAATTTAAGTTGGTAGCATTTACACGTGAATTGGCGATTTAGTAACTCCCTAAACATTTGGCTCTTCCAGCCATAGGCGCACAATGACTTGTTTGGCATGTTCTTTGTTTATGACGTATATTTATGTTTTCGGTTATTTTTTCATTTTAATGTTTGTGCAATGAACTAACGGAACTTTGTGGAGTACTTTGGTGCATCGCAGTTTTGTTTTAAGTTCGTGTTTTTACTTTGTTTTCGGTTTTCAATACCAGTGTTATCGCTTTTGATACGACACTGGTATTAAGTTGAAAGCCAGCTAAAATAGTGAGAGCGGCATCGTCGGGCGATGTTGCCGGTGCAACCTTTGGTTTTATTGAAGAGTGGGGGAAACCTTCCTATAAAGTAACCTTGATCTAAAATAAAAATACTTTCACAACACGTAAATCTACATACTTACCTACCTATACATATTATCCTTTACTCAATGATATGACTCTAAGATATATAAGTACCGCTTACCCTTGTTGATCGTTCTCTACAAAAAAATCGCGGGTGGTCAGTATGCCAATAACCATTTTGTTATTACAATCCTCTATTTTTGTTGAGATTTTGATTCAGTTGAATAATCCCATTGGATCGCTTTTGGGTGTAGGTGGTTTGATTCTATGTCATTTGAAACAAGTATCTCCTTTAAAATTTGTCCACCAATTTGTCTTTTCAGACTGTTATTACTAACGAATAGGTATAGGTGTATAAAATAAAATTATATTACTATTTACCTACTATACACTGTCATAGACGTAACTAGGTCGTATTTTTAGGGGGGGCTGATCAGGACCGGCTCAAGATTTTGCGGGGCCGGGTGCCGCCTGAAAATGCGGGGCCCCGACAAGGAATTATTTAATCCATTAAGAAGAAATTTTTAAGTCGGTACGCTACTTACAAAGGTATATTTTTTACATGTCATTCTGTAAAATGGTAGGCCGGGGCTACGAGTTTGGATCACTTCTGTGACGTAATAGGATTTAATTTCGAGTGGCGGAGGGACAATTTTTGTGCCTTTTTTTAAACAAGGGCATTTGAAATAGTTCTAAAAACTGCGCCGCAGGCGGAATTTTTTAAAAATTTGAAGAAAAATTACATAAAATTAGTCTTTGGAAATCCCAATATCTTCAAATTTACAAGCTGGAGTGAATATTTTCAAATTCCGAAATGGGTTCGGTCCCGCCCTTCTAATACGTTACTGATTGGATCACCCTGTACCACCCTTGAGGTGCCACACCCCAAAAAGTTAATTTTAAGGCTTCAAAAAATAATGTATAGGTCTATCTACTGGTAATTTTGAATCATCTTTAATTCATTTAAGAAAAAACATTATGAAAAGGTAGAGGTTTCCGAGTAGAAACCAGAGAAAAAATGTTGGGAATGTCTGCTATTTTGTGATGCAAGATTATTTACATAGTACATATTATAACGAAACAACAATAGACTGGATGAATAACAAAATAAAAGTCTGGAGTCTGGCACAGCAAAAGTATATTCTCCGACGCCCGTCTCGTCTCTCTTTCTGTCGGCAGCAGGCACGGTGTGTTCGCTCTCGCTTGCGCGTTTAAATTTCAGTCGGATTTTGTGGGTGCACAAGGCGCAAGATTCCGCAAGAGCAAGCGATTCGTCGAAACTGGTGAATTTAAAAAGGCGGGTGCCGGGTTCGCCGTGTTCCGTAACGTTGCGTTGTCAGAATGTTAGATCTATTATGTTTACGAGAAGCATATCTTCGCACATCCTTTACATTTTAGGGAGGGCTAATAGAAATATAGGGGGGCTAAGCCCCCCCTACCCCCCCCCCCTAGTTACGTCTATGTACACTGTGTTCATTTGAAAACAGTCTACCCTTAATATTTTTAAAACTACGAAAAAAATCAGAAATCTTCGAGACCCGTCAATTCTTGTTAACAAGCGCCTACCGGCCCTGCCGGACCATGGGCCTTGTTAACAAGCTCCTACCGGCCCTGCTGGACCATAGTCCTTGTTAACAAGCGCCTACCGGCCCTGCCGGACCATAGGCCTTGTTAACAAGCTCCTACCGGCCCTGCTGGACCATAGTCCTTGTTAACAAGCGCCTACCGGCCCTGCCGGACCATAGGCCTTGTTATGGCTCCTGATGCTGAGTAGTAATAGGTGTACATACTTTGTCGTCTACAGGTCGCATTTTTCGATTTTTCGAGCCCAAATTTGGCGCACGGTCGACCGAGCTGATGGGCAAGAAGCCTTTTGATGGGCGTTCGAATCGGAAGAGCCGTTCGGCCCCCGGAATTTTTGTTTTCCATTTTTTTCAATTTTTTCGGCTAATATGGCTAGGGATTCGAACTGAAAGCGCCGGTCGAGTTCAATTTTCGCGTGGGGCCGCGGAGGGATATGGGCCTCCCGCCTGCGAAAGAGCCCCCCCGATCGAAAAAGCCGTTCGGCCGTTTGGGCCCCTTTTGGGCCGCTTTATTTTCGCGATTTGGTTAGGTCCGCGGGATCATACTGTATACTTACATCGTGGTCGAGGCGAGGCGACGCACCGCCCCTACCGATCGATACGTATTCCTATAATGACATTTGGTATTATTTTAATGAATTTACAAATTTCGTACCGATTTCGGATTTTGGGGGTTCGCAGAGGCCCATCTGTTATTCCATATGTGACTTTTTCAGGTACGGGCGCGCTGTATTTTTATGTAAAATCTCGAATATTTTAGGAAACGCTACGCGAGACCATATATCCTTAAAGAGCTGTATGGTTTACATGAAGCATTTGTGGCGCAGTGGCAGCGTGCCGGGCTCATAGCACGAAGATCCGGGGTTCGAAACCACGCTCTGGAACGATTTTTTTTTTATTTTTTACTAAAGTATTTTTAAAAAATATGTAGTGTTAAATATTGTAAGGTGTACGGAAACCTTCGTGTGCGAGTTCGACTCGCACTTGGCCGATTTTTAACTTTATACCTACTCACTTGTGTATTGTTATAGATAGTTGCAGTATTTGGCATTGCAGGAGCATGCCGCAGAGACGAGTTACTACAAGTTAATAAGCGGAAAAATTAGAAGTTTTAATTTTGTTGAAATGTATTGCAAATATGCATCCCTTCGTCCCCACAGCCTACCAGTCACACTAGATTTTTTACAAGATATTAGGTATAACGGAAAATGCTCCGTTCAACCTGTTCGTGTAAATAGGTACTTTTAGTAAAATTCCAAGTGATATTGCAAAGTACCTATTTAAAGATTGAAAACCCAATGCAACATTGATTGTGAAATCTAGGGCAGACCTGTTAACATTAGTCATTAAAACGCCATGGAGGATGGAAATCTTCAACTGTAGCTGAGGGCTATATTTTGGGGAGTCAATTTGTAAAAAAAAACTGAAATAGGTGCTCAAATTTTGGAAGATGAACCAAATACGAGTACCGGAAACTTCACAACAATTCTAAAAAGAGTTTTAAGTGAAGAACCTGAGACCTTCACAGGCAATGAAGAAAACAAAATTTAATAAATTACTGGAAATGAAGTTTGTCCATCAGTTACCTCGACTGCGTCTCGAATTGACAACTTCATGCCTAGTGCAACAAATATGCACTCTTTGCACTATATAGTTACCTACAGAAATAACTATTTTTCTAAGTGTAATAGAATTGTGTTTTTCGCATTGCAAAAAGAGAAACTTTTTCAGGGTACCTAATATATTAGGTTCTCAAATAAAGCCCGATTATATCGTTAGTTTTTTTAAATAAAAAGACTAGCTTAAAACCAGGATGATGCAGTTTTGTCTGGAGAGTCCGAATATAGCTTCAGAATTGATATACAGGGTGTTCTCGAAAAGTTAGGAACAAAAATACAGGGTGTCTATTTAAGAAGGGCCACTCGAGGAAATCTTGACAAATATTCAATTTTCTGAGAACTTAATTTGGAAAAAAATAAGCTTTTTATGAGCTAACTTTGCGTAAAAACACACTTGAGATCCATGGCCTACTTTCCGAGATATTTTTCAAAATCCCGAAAATCGCCGAAATTTCTTCGGCATGTAACTTTTTTGTTTCAAGGGTTACCGAAGAAATTTCCTAATGAAATTTGTGGGCAAAACTGATTGCTTTAAACCTAGTTTATCAGAATTTGAAAAAAACTATGGTTTGATATGTGCTCTTTTAACACTTAATTTTTTTTATTTATAACTGTCATGCGCACTTACTAGAAAATTTAAAAAATGTGAAAAATGGGCAAGATGCCGATACCTCGAAAGAAATTTTCAAGATTTCCAATGTAGTATGTTGAGAAAAAATACATAAAACATGAAGGTACAGGATTCGAGGCCACGGCTCGCTACAATAAAATGGGCACATTTTTCGGTGGGTATACGAAGATAGCGCCCATTAAACCGTGTTTTAAATCCTGATAAAGTAGGTTTAAAGCAATTCGTTTTGCCGGCAAATATCATTGAGGAAAATTTTTCGGTAACTCTTGAAACAAAAAAGTTACAAATCGAAGAAATTCTGGCAGTTTTCGGGTTTTTCAAAAATATCTCTGAAAGTAGGCCATGGATCTCTAATGTTACACATAGTTACCCTATCAAAAAAGCAATCATTTATTTCAAGTGAAGTCCTCGGAAAAATAAATTGTAATATATAGTGTGTTCCTTAATGACATGCTAATACCACAGACCTATATAGCTTGCTATATAGGTCTGTGCTAATACTTAAGGGGGTTATTCTTGGGCCCATTTTAAGAAAAAACTATGTCGTAAACGTCCTAACTTTTGAAGTTGAAGTTCATTTTTTAAATTGAATTTTGGCTACATCTCCCGAAATAATCAAGCTGCTGAACTAAAATTTGGCACTGCTATGTTTTTGTGGATGGAGAATAAGCTGAAAATGACAATTTCACCGTATCTCACAGAGGGCGTCACTTGCGCTGTTTTTTGATCACGCTTTTACGCGTAACTTTTTTAAGGTTAACTTTTTGGTCCAGCAGGTCCATCATTTAAGTGCATCTCATGCTTATTCTTCATCACCAAAAACACAGCAGTGCCAAATTTCAGTTCAGCAGCTTGATTATTTCGGGAGATGTAGCCAAAATTCAATTTAAAGAAATGAACTTCAACGCCCTGTATCTCAAAAGTTAGGACGTTTACGACATACGTTCATATGAAGTTTTTTCTTAAAATCGGCCCAAGAATAACCCCCTTAAGTATTAGCATGTCATTAAGGAACACCCTGTATATTGGGGGATTTGTGGGGCGAAAATTGTTATTTGTCAAACAGGCTTCAATAAATGGAATATTATGCGTAGGCGCTTGTAAGTCTGCCGTGGTTTCAGTACGGCCACAACTGGGCACTCCTCAAATTAGTGGCGCTCCGAGGTCTGTGCTTGTTTGGAGAGAGAACTTCTTTGACAGACAGATCATGTTGATAAATTCACCCCTGTAACCCTCTCCACCCCTAATTTTAAAATGTCAAATGGGAATACCCCATATAGGTACCGCGCAAGAGAGACGTTCGACCGGGGGAATAATTTGACGGCCATTTTTAACCCTAAATGAGGCGGGAAATTTGAAATAATTTATACGAGTGGGTTCCATAAATAATGTAATGTCTTTGTTGTCTTTTTTTGTAAAATGGAAATTATTTTAGTTAAAAGTAGGTACAACATAAACAACAACAACAAGAAATTGTACAACTTAATCAAAACAATATTTTAATTATCATAAGGAGAAGTAATATAATTATTATTATTATTATTATGCATTATACCTATACCTTACAATAGCTACATTATAAATAGTTACTTATAAAAAAATATGAAAATATTTTTAATTACCTAACATTTTCATACACTACCTATTACTTGGTATAATTATTATGCATATAATCTTTGAATGCTTTTAATAATAATAACCTATTTTCCAGGCACATACCTATCTACAGGGTGATTTATTCATAACTACATTAATTTTAACAGTGGGTAGGGAAAAATACTATGAATGCGAAATCGCAATTAAAAAAATTCCAACTTTTTTTTAAAGCCGGAATTATTTTTTTTCTAAACCGCATTTTTACCTATTTGGCCCTCTATTTACGGCTGCCACTGGATTGCTTTCAGGGCGCATGAGGCATCGGACGACGCTTGCCGTTGCGCGCGTCAACATTGTTGCCAGATGTACGCAACTTTCGTAAATTTAAAGGAATGTTTTCAGTACATAATTATTTGTATTGTAGGCGAATGTTCCGCCAAATGCTTGCGGAAATTATGGACAAATGTTAACGCTTACCTCTTGTAACGGTTAGTTTTGCCCTGAGACACCTTAAGGCGAGCCTTAAGGGATAAATGCCAACGAGAAAAATAAATGAAACGACTGCTTACGTGACCTTTTGATTTTTGGATGCTTTATTAAGTAGGTACCTACTCAACTAGGGGGCTTACATGATTTCGTGGACCTCGACACCACTGAAGACGATTTTTTCTCGATAAAACGAACTTCACTCACTTTCGCTTGGGGCACTAATATTTCCGCTCACTAGTTCACTGATAATCCTTTTTACTACACCAAGACGCTCCTAGAGTAACTGTGTTCTGTGATTGTTCTGCTTCCTCTGAAATAAGAACGTCAAAATTAGCCAACATCTCGGGGATACAGTTGCTTAAAATTACCTTACTTTCCGCTTAAGTTGGTTACCATCACCAACGATACACTTCTCATTCCTTTATTTCTCGTTATGTTTGCTTTTCATTGTTACTAGGGATCCATATTTGCAATAGAATCGTTTCCGTGGGGGTGGTCCTCCTCTGTGACATTGGTTCAGTCGTAAGTACTTGAATCTTTCTAATTTCCACCTTTCGATCTTTACAGCTTTTTCTAGTTTCTTTTCCTGCCGTTAGGTATGTTACCGGGTATAGCCTGATGTGTAACCTACCGAGTCTTAGTATTATTTCTGGGCGAGTTAGGGATGATGGGTTGCTAAAAGTCCTTAGCTTTCTTGACTTCTGTTTGTCACAACCCTTGTCGTGCAGTCGTTAGTAGGAGTAGGAGGATGTGTGTAGCCCGAACTCCGCAAAAGGAGCTTGGCGATTGCCCGTGGCCGAGAATTTCCGGCACGCGGCGCGTTGGTGTTTGCGGCATTGATCCTTGCCAAGTTTCTGCAGAGTGCACTGTGAATTTCCTTTCGTTTCTCGCACTCCGCCTCACTAATCGCACATGTGATGTTATTGTTTCCCGTATTTCACAGTGCACATTCTCCGTATTTTGGTTTGGATATTTTTAAAGGTTATGTCCCATGTCGCATTCATTGACACTACTTCGTTCGTAGAAAGCATTCCCGTAATGAAACGTCGTTGTGGTTTCGTACTTAGTTTCGCTACCTGCCGATAGGTGGCGCGCTTCTAAATAGTTCCGCGGTAGCTTGACTGACATTCTGCAGGCATTCTCCATGAAGGATCATTATTATGTCTATCATTTCCGCATTTGTCTAGAGAACCGTTTTGGTAAAAAAGCAAAAATGTTGCACAAAGAGTACCGAATATACCTACAGAATGTAGGCAACTCTGGTTTCTGTAGTACGTGCTGCCATCTATTAGAAAGGTTCGCTAATTACCGTGTCATAAAGCGCGCTGTAGACTTTCGGTTTTGAACACACAGAGGGTGACTGAGAGCTCAACCACAGATTCGGCGACGTTAATACCAACGAGATGGCGCCACATACAATAGAAACCGGCAGCAGATCCTTGACAATGACAAGTTTGACGTAATAAATAATAGTTGTGGAATGCGGATGGGACGCCTGCGTTCTTTTTAATAAAACTTTTGTCTTAAATCTCAAAATCTAGCGAATTTCGGAGACAGTTTCAGTCTTTTGAGGTTTCAGTATTTTCCACCCTCTGTAGACACTGAGTGCGTTTTGTGCGTGTAATTGTGAAGGCCTTTTGTATTGTTATAGCGGGTGCTGTGAAAAGTGTAGTGATAAGGGTCTCTCGAGTTAGATGCTGGACACGCCAAGTCCAAGGTGTGCTAACACCCTGTTATTGGCATATCAACTAGGTAAATAATTCATAAACTGAATATTTTTTCGTAATTAAATTATCAATAAATAATGGCAACGTCGCGGCCGGTGCCATGTGCTGCAGCATAACGTCGTAGCCACATGCGTTCAGGTGCGCCTCGTTACGCGGGATTTGGGATAAATTGCCCCATTATTTAAACATGCAGCAAAAATTTTTTTTTTGCGTTTTCGGTATATATGTACCTCCCTGATGACGTGGTTAAAATTAATGTATTTATGAATAAATCACCCTGTATACCTATTTCTGAATTTTTAGGCAGCTAGTTTTATTCCTTACAAACTTTTTATTTTTGTTTGTTTAAAAAATACAAGCAAAAGAAAACTTGGTAACTTCAACTTCTACCACTTTAATCTTTGCTTCAAAAATGAAAGTGAAGTGATTTTTAATTACGCTCGTCTTTGATAAGCTTCAATAATTTTGCTGGCGGCAGGCAGTGTTAAGGTAAAAATTTGCCCGGTTCTGCAAAGTTCTTTTTTGGCGCCCCTCCCAAATCAAAATTATACGAGTATATAACTAAATTAAATAAAATATGTAGGCTAAAACCTCTCTTTAACTGTACACCAGAAATGACATTTCTTAATTTGGTAATACAAGGTTGGCATAATTGTTTTGGGCGCCTCCAGGGGTCTAGCATGTCTGGCAGAAATGTCAGTTCTTGTGACAGAGCCTAACCTTAGCCTTGATATTATATGGTTCTATAACTATAACTATAGCCTTTTTCTGTGCTTCAAAGAAAAGAGTTTAATATTAATTTCTATCTACTCAAATTTAGAATTCGTGCGCGTCAAACGTAAATTCTGTTGATAATTGTCCTTTCCTCTGTTTCTCTGTTACATACCTATCAATAATATCAATATGGACGCCGCTTACGGAATTCTAGGGACATTAAATATTTAGGTAGGTACCTGTCACAATCTAGTGTACCTACAGCTAAAGAGCGATTTTAGTTTACTTACATATTTTTCATTTATACTTCACAAGAGCAAATAACTTTTAATTTTTACATTTTATTTTGTACCAGAAAGAACATTTTTACAATTTACAAGATACGAAAATTTGCCACAATAGAAACGACCAGGTTGCTAGGTTATTCTAAACACAGTGTGTGATTGTTTAGTACTTTTATCATTTGCCACATCAAGAATTGGACGTTAATATTCAAATTCAAGTTCAAATAAAACAAGTCTTCATTAAAACAGGGTTTCCTTAGATGCTACAGAATCAGGATTCAGCTTATTTACTTACTTTACTATTTTACTTATTGTACTATTTTACTTATTGTACTATTTTACTTATTGTACTTGTACTTACCAACTAATTTAGGATTAGTATCCAGAAACCAAAAATCTATGTCGATACCTCTACCTAACACGTTGCTCGTTTGCGAAAGTTGGGTTCTTTATTTACAGAACAACCCTTTTTACAACGATTCGCGTCAACGTGAAATCGTCAAGCGCCGGCCGCCACCGCGTCATCTCGGGGAGAATAGCGAAATCAATTAAATTCCACAACGACATAGACATCGGTAGACGTAGACAAGTTCCGAATTCACAACTTAAAAGATTTCAGTAGATATGCGAAATCATCATCAGAAAAATCAAAATCGGTAGGTAACTGAAAAATTAAAAAATGTTTAAATGTTTTTTTTGAAGCAGTAAATTATTAGTACTAGCGCCTTTGTTGATTTTTGCGCCTCCTTGAATAGGGCGCCCGGGGCGAACACCCCGTTCGCCCCTCCCCCCCCTTAACACGGCCCTGGCTGGCGGTGATCTTGCAGTTAACAGGTCTATTTGCTCCAGAAATGCGGCTCTCTTCGTCGTATCGAAAATTACAATGTCTCCATTTTCCTCATCTCCACGAGTTATTTCTTGAACTTCTTGAATATTATAGTCGATGACACATAGAGAGTAGGTACTACTAAGCCACTTTCTAAATTTAGTTTCTTCTCTTGAAAACCTAAAAATCAGCAAGAAATCAGAAAATATCAATGAGAAAACAATCACATTTGGTAAAAAAATTATACCTATTTGCTTACCTATGGAATGCAATTTCACAATCTATATGTAAAAGTATCTTTGCATTTGCACCAACTCATGTTTTGATCTCGTAAATATGAGAACGGAAATCTATTAACCGTACAAAATATAAAAGAAAAAATCGCGATTAAAAACTAAAATCAAAAAGGTGACGGTGACTTTTATGATTTTACCGAGGCCTTCAAAAAGTAGGTATAATGCAATTTCATTTATACTACCGTACACAAAAATTTAAACAAGGAATAAGGTAGCCACCATTCAAAATCTCAAAATAGGGTTAAAAATGGCGGCGAATTGCATCTCTTTTCGTTCCCTGCGCCTTGCCATACGCAATAGGGCCAAAAGCGGTATATATTATACAGGTATGTGGAATACCCCCTTTGTGATATATCATTTTAAAGCTGATGTTATTTTTAGTCCAGGCAATGGGTATAAAAAAGGGTTTCTATTCGCAAAAGGTCGGACAGAAATGAAATTTGGTGGGATGGTAGACATAGGTCCCCTGATAGTACACCTGAGTTTGCGACCTCAGGGTGTTGCTGCTCGAGGGGTGGGGGGATGAAAACTCTCCGTCGGGTCGCTTTTCGGCAAATAGCGCCGTTGTGGTAAGCGCTATCGAAAATTGAAATGAAATATGTAGAGAACAAAATTGTGCACAATTTTGGTCTTTACATTTTTCGTCTGCGACCAATAGTTTCCCCTCTACGCCGTGCCAAAGTTGGGGGTTTGTTTGCAGTTTTCAACAAAATCAGAATTTCATCGCGAATTAAAACGAATATCACTATTAAACAACTTTGTAATATTTTTTTCCTGAAAGAGTAATGTTTTCCGAGTCTGCAGATGCCTGATTTGATACATTTGGTCGTATATAATAAAATATATGATTTTTTGAAGCGCGCCGCTACATACTCCGATACGGGTATTTTCTAATTGTTAATATCTACGGTCAATATTTCCTTATTATTGTTGATCTAGGCGCCACACTTATTAATTTTGTGTATACATGAAACAAGAAAATGCCATTATCAACTCGTTTCCGCACCACCCTTGAGGTAGAGTTGATCGGTGCTTTTTTTAATGTGGTATCCCCAAGAGGCCTAATCCACGGTCGATATCGGAGTTTATTTCACTTTGAGTCTCTTGCGACATTGTAAAGCTGACTCGTCTTCATTGTCATCGTCATCATCCTCGGACATCAATTCAGAGACAGAATCGGCAAATTCGGCGTTGTCTGTTTGGTCCTCATCGTCCTGTATCTGATCGGAAACGTTTTCGGCATCTTCTGTGTTGCCGTCGTCTAACGCAATCAGGTCGGGAATGTTTTCGCAGGATGTCCCAGTACAGTGTAAACACAAAACCGAACATTTTAATCCTGTCTTCCGGCAACTACAAGCAGGTCCACAACCTTTCTGGCATCTGCACGAGATGCTCTTAAGTAAAACCTCTGGACCTGGTTCCTTTGAAATCCGTATTGAGTCCAGTCCTGTGGTTGTTCTTCGCCATCTATGATCTTCTGGAGGCTTCTGAACTCCCCGCTAGCTCTGTACTTGACAATATGTACGCAATGAATGATGATGGCACGTGTCGGATGTTGGTGGCAACGCCGCGAGATTTAATGAATTTTTGGCGACAGCCCGTACAAAGTTAGTATACCGCAGAGAGTCCAACTTACGCTGTTAGCTTCCTGCACCATACTGCCTCAACATAAACAGTTCGCCAGCGGCAACGACTTCCGTTAATTCTGCATTGGGGTCGTCAAACACCCGAATCGCGTCTGCTAGTGTTGTTTTTTTTTCTAAAGTTTTGAGGAATCGAATCTTGCCTTGATTGAACAACGCCGATGTAGTGTCACAACTGATGATGATGATGACGTCAGTCAACGATTTATGTTTAAATGTTTGTTCTGTGTCCCGGCGATTTCTGATTTTTTCGTAGTTTTAAAAATATTAAAGGTAGACTGTTTTCAAATGAACACAGTGTATAGTTGTTATTAATTTATCACTACATTTATACTACTTTACATTTACTACATACCATATCACATAAATATTCCCTGGGATAAACACTTTACCACTGAGTAAAATAAACTCCTGGGCAAAATTAACGCACCAACATAATAAATCCCCACAAAAATTGCATTTTTTTAAAAAAATTAATGGGAAAATAAATTAATGGAAACTAAATGAAAGGCGACAAATTGCATTATTTAATTAGTTTAACGTTTAACAGTAGTAAATGTCCATATCCTACTATTTATATTCTTGATCGACACGCAAAATAATTTAAAATAGAATATGAAATTTTATATGTTGATGCGTTAATTTTGTCCAGGAGTATATTTGTAACGGAAGAACATCTGTCAAATCTGTATATTCGTGCTAAAGTACCCTGTCGCCATCTATTAAAAAAAATGTTCACACAACAATAAATTTTGCGTTGCGTTTTATTTTTTCTCAAATAGAAGGCGGCAGGCTACTTCGCCACCAACGATCTCTCAAATTTGAGAGCTAAGTATCTACCTATTGTTTCTCCTTTGGAATAATGTTTTACTCAGTGATATACTACCATTGAATGAGAAATAGTCAACGATTATACATCCTAGCTCCTAGCTATCATAGACGTCGCCTATTTGGTATATTAAATACTCGTATCAACGCAAGATGGTAGATTTAAGCTACGGTCTATCTACAGCGCACTCCGCATGCGGAGTGCGCGCTGCGCAGTGCGCACCGATCGCTTGTATACGATTGTTTGTAGATGGTCTATCTACAGCGCACTCCGCATGCGTCTACGACCCGTCCGTCGCGCACGGCCGCACCAGTCGCGTCTGGCATTTTCACCAAAATGTCTTCATTTTCTCTTCTTATTAATAAGTTTACACATCACCCCTTTCATCTAGTATTGACAATAATAATA
This sequence comes from Pseudeuparius sepicola, assembly GCA_963920635.1. Taxonomy (NCBI): domain Eukaryota; kingdom Metazoa; phylum Arthropoda; class Insecta; order Coleoptera; family Anthribidae; genus Pseudeuparius; species Pseudeuparius sepicola. The sequence goes on along the minus strand of OY987300.1, from coordinate 35,307,012 downwards.
AATCATCTTCTCTATGTCCTAATTTTTTGATATAATACTTTTTTAAATGTTTTTTCTTTTCAATTTTGGCGGGTTACCTTTTACCTGCAAGGCTCCATGCAATACGGAGACAATAGTATGTCCCAATAACTATAAAACGAAAATTTATATAACATGATAAGGGATGCGTAGTGCGCATTGTAGATAGACCACCGTGGATGCGCACTCCGCACGCGCACTCCGCAACGCGCAGTCTGCATGCGGAGTGCGCTGTAGATAGACCGTAGCTTTAGGGAGGCTTTCAGTCTTTCACATAATAAATATGCCGCAAGTAAAGAGGTTAAAAAGATAATAAGCAAAAGAAGAATAAATAGAGTTCACAGAAATATCTGTGTAGGTACTTTGTGCACATATTAATAATGATACAAAAAGCCATAGGTATCGATATGTAATGTGTTTCCTTAATAATGGGTTCTCCAAATGAACTTCGGAATAGGTACGGCATTGCCGCAGGAGAAGGTACTGAGGTAATCGCTTATAGCTAGTAAAATTAGCTATTAGTGTACTCGAATTTAAAATGTTTAGTAATCGTGAAAGTAAATAATTGGAAACAATATCGTAAAAGTAAATAATTGGAAACAATATTATTTTTTAAACAAGAATTGATTTTTGTAGTTATAAATAAAGAGGAATGTTTTTGTGCCATTTTCATCGAAGACAAATATAATATATTCCATTAGTTGTAGTTGTAAAGTAAATACTTTGGTGAGTATCTGTAAATGTATTAAAACGTATTTGACAGTACCTAGTGGTGCTTCATTTGGTGATTTATACTCCACTAATTCAACCTTTTTCATGATAATTTGCATTTGAAAGGTTCGTTTATTTGAAAGAGTATTTTTAAAATATGCATAGACACTATTGACACTATTTTAAAAGTTATAACTGCGAAATTACGTATGTATTTTTAAAATTTCTAGCAACTATAACTTTTAAAATTCGTTAGCATCTATGAGTATTTTAAAAATACCCTTTTTTTGCAAACCTTTCAAATCCACTAGTTTTTCCAGCTAGCTGTAAATAAAATTCTAATGATACATGCAACCGAACATACTTTTCATTCCAGCCTTGAACGGCCGTTAAACCGACGTCCGATAAGCCGGCGTAAGCCGTAATAATGAACCTGTGCGGTAATTGTAGACTCAGGCCTCCTATAACTTTCATGTTTTAATCGATATGATTATTAAACAAATTTTGGCATACACCTAACGCCTATAAGAGCATATATGATAAAAATTGTAAATTTCAAATATCAAAAAATTAAATTATTTTTGGAATGGTGGGGTCTACTATTTTTTTCCTGCTTTGGACTAAAGTACTAGCTTACAAGTTTGTTCAGCGAAGGTTCGGCCCTACGTCACAACTCCCGTCCTTGTCTTACTCGTGAATATACGATGGATATCGGTCGTATTTTCACGAGTCAGAAAAGGACGGGAGTTGTGACGTAGGGCCGAACATTCGCTTAACAAACTTATCAAGTGTCGAGGAGGCCTAGGTGTTACCCATTCCCCCTTCGATTTATGACAGAAGTTAGTCTAGCTCTAAACTCACCCTCTGCCAAATTACAAATTTCAAAATTGGAAAAACACAAACAACCAGGGCGTGGATATCATGGTGGGAATCGAACCCACGACAGACGGTACCTAAATCAGGTCTCCGGGTTGCGCACCTCGGCTAACCCAACCGTACACCGCCGCCCCCCGGTCTATTCTTACCCCTTTTTGGGTTAATAAGAAGTGGATAAGAATAAAGGTCTGTAAATAACACGGGAATAGCTGTGGAGAACGTTTGGGGTAATAATATACTTCTAAACATTGGGTGAGACGGGTGCATTTCCGAACATAAGTAGGTATGGTATAAATGAAGTTACTTGGAACAGCATAAAAACCTTTGAATTTTATACGGGTGATTTCTGCTAATAAGTTTGGTATTTTTACCAGTAGCAGAGCGTGCGGTAGATGCTATGAAATAGATCGCGCCCCGTATATCACTGTGTTCCAAGCGAGTTCATTTATATTTTACCAGGGTAGCTCGAGAACAGGCGCCTCGGCAATAAAATACGAGACAAACCGCTTTTTTAAACATATTAAACCGCACCTGGTATTAGTAATGAAAATAGATGAAGGAGACAGATAAGATAGATATTGTAGTAAAAACAAGTGACTGCTTGCTCGCCTAATATAATATCACCAATACTTGCATGGGTTGCAATGTTCGACGGCTGGCCACTTGTGCCATAATTTCCCAGATCTTAGGATATACTTGCGTAAATAGTTATAAACGATATGCCTTTAGAGACCTTCTGACAATATTATATGGTGCATTAACATTTACGTTGTGTTTGACGACAACCTTAAAAAAACTTAAAAGTGAAATAATATGTTGCTTGTGCGTGACGCTTATGTCCTATATTCTGTTTGTGACGCCAATTAGAGTTTTTTTAGTTTTTTATGTCGTTTCAAGTGGCTTTAGAAATACTACACCTATTTAATCAGATATACCTAGATACTTCTAATTTGTGAACATGTCACACGTTCAATCGGCCGGCTGATCACCATCTGGTAGAGAAAAACGTTCATAGGGAGACAGGTGTATTTGCATTGATATAATTTAGGTACTAAATGAGAAATATGTAGAACACACTTGATTCTTGTAAGAAGTTTTTCAACCTCACACAATTTCTATCTGTAGTCGCGGTAATAGGACACGCGTTCTTTGGGGTAACAGTGGAGTGTTGTTTTAGATGCCTAGACATTACTTACATAAAAACAGGTGCTCGCGAGCATGGCATGAGCTTGAAAACTGCTTCTATAAAAAGATATGGGATACCTCGGTCTACCTTACCTCTTTTATAATAGAAAAACCTGCTGCAGGAGGTTTTTTGTTTTCACTTGGGGAAAGTATTCAGGATTCTTAAATTGGTTCCTAACATAAAAATAATTTTTTTGCAAAAATCCACTTTCTAACTGATTTCAACTTTTGGCAAAGTTTTGGCAATATGTTATAAAAAACGAACTATAGCATATATATTATCTCATTCAAACTTGGGCCAATTAATTAGCTATATTTTCTAGTGTTTTCTATTATTACCCCAAACGTTCTCCACTGCTATTCCCGTGTTAGTATATTATTACCCCATGTCATTATTACCCAGTCTACCCTATTTGTTTGGTTGAGCTTTTTTCTTCAGGCCGTTTTCTGTCGTTTCGTCGTTTCTATCACAATGAACTACTATAACTTTTCATATTTTATTGATGTAGATAATTTTCAGCAATTTGGTTTTTGACATGGCATGTCAGTCTAGCATTACGTGCTAGAGAAAGCTCACGTGACATCTAATTTAGCTGTTACTGAGTTAGCTGTTGGCGAACTGGCGATCAACGTCACGTCAGCTCAGATGCATCAGGTAGTGCCAGCAAAAATATATTACATAATATATCAAATGTAGGACATGAAATCGAAATCAACCAATCGCAGTTGGTGATATAACCAACATAACCTCTCTTTGTTGTACAAACATATTTTTTTGGAAATCAAGCAAATAATTGTCCAAGCGGTAATACTTTCAATGCGTAAGTAGGCACAGAAAGAATTAAGTGGCAAAGAAACATCTCCCAAAGACTATAAATAAAAAGGAGTAAAAAATAGTTCTATTCCTTATTGATATGCAAAAAATAGCTATCTGATTTCAATTTTGCTTCTATTTTGCAGCACTAGGTAAGTAAATCAATTTATACACAGCGTGAGTCACATCTAAAGGTAGAGCCGAAAACACAAGGTAGAATTCGCTAAAATAAGCACATATGCTTAATAAACATTAGCTCAAAAACGCTTGATTCTCCATATACAGCTTGTTGAAATTTTTCTAAAAATGAAATTTCTTCTTCGGGTCCGTCTAGGAATTCCAACCCAATTTCTTACACATTATGCATTTGTGGGGTGCCATTTTGTGCAATAATTTGGCCCCACTTAGATGACCAGGGGCGCACATACAAATAGTTACTCTAAATAATTGCAAAAAAGTAGTACGGTCCTGTGCAAAACGAAAAATGTTGCCTTTTTTAACCGACTTCATAAAGGGAGGAGGTTATCAATTCGGTTGTATGTTTTTTTATGTTTGTTACCTCAGAACTCCATCATTTATAAACCGATTTGGACAAATCTTTTTTATTTGGGTATTTTTATGCTAACCCATGCCGTTTTAACGTATACCAAATATGACTTAAATATCTCAACTAGTTTGGTAAATATTAAAATTTTAATTTTAATTATAAAAGTCCACATATTTCTTACAATTTTAACACTCTGTAACTTTTTTATAAGGCCTTAAAATTATATAGTTTATATAAGAGAGTGCCGTTATTTTTTAAAGATCTATGACCTGTTAAAGTCCTGCTACAAAAAAACGTTTCACCCTGTATATACAGGGTGTTTCAGAAAACCCTGGCTTAACTTCTGAAAGCATACATAACTTCAAAGAATAAAAATAAAATTCTTATTGACTATGTGTCTATCGTCTTTACTTTCTTAGATACAGGACGTCCAAGTTTACTTTTTAAAAGAGAATATTGACCGTATCTTCTACTGTATACTAAGTACATTATTGAAATTTGGCACTACTGAGTTTTTGGGGATGGAAAATAAGCTGAAAATGTCTATTTCTACGTATCTCACAGAGGGCGCCACTTTGATGTTATCTTTTTGGCTTTGCAGGTCCTTCATTTTAGTGTATCTTTTCGTTCTGCAATAAAAAGGTACTCTTTTTTCATAACGGCGCGTATTCACTTGCAACAAAATGCTCCAAACGTGCAGAACGCGCCGCGCGCGCTGTGCAAAATTCGCTAGTGAGTACGCCGCGCCAAACGCGCAGAACGTTTTCCAAGGCTTGTCGGTAAATAAACCAGATTTGCACAAAGGGACAAATAAAGGGAATTAGTTGTTCGCTGGTGTGCTGTAGGTACGGGTGTTTGCAGAGTAGATGACATCCATACCCCGGAGCAGTGCCATATTCTTAAGTTATAAAAGATAAAAATAAAAACTTTTAAAAACAAGCTTTTATATAAGCCATGTACTAAAACGAATAAAATAAAAAATAAAATAAGTCTAGGTTTTCGTTAAGATAATTCATTGCCAAATTGCGACAAATGTTCATAAAAGTAGGTACCAATTAATTTTATTGGACAGTGATTTGTTGATAAGCAAGTACCTACTTGCGAAAGTATGTATTTTCTTTAGAATTCGCGAGACAAAGCTTTTTGATTTACAAAAACTTGTCGCAATTTGGCATTGAATTATCTTAACGAAAACCTAGACTTATTTTATTTTTTATTTTATTCGTTTTTAAAAAGTTTTTTTATTTTACATTTAATTTTGTGCTTTTTAATACCTACGTATTTGATTCCCATGTCAGGAGGGTGGTAAAGAAATTTAGTCCGTCTTGGGGCGGCTGCCATATTGTATTTTGTATGAAGTCATTCACCTTATTGTTTTCTACCCGTCGAGCCCTTTCATTTGATACCCAGGTTGGGTATCAAACTGGTAATCTGGCATCTTGGAGCGGCGGCCATATTGAATTTAGTGTGGTGTCACTAATTTTAACTTTTTCTACTCTTCAAGCCCTTTCATTCGATACCCATATTAAGGGGGTGGAAAAGGAAATTAAATCCGCCATCTTGGAGCGGCGGCCATATTGAATTTAGTGTGATGTCACTAGCTTCAATATGGTTAAGTTAAATAAAACTTGTAAAAAAAAGGAGTCTTGCCCACACTTTTTTTCTTGAGTTTTTCTTTTATCTCTTTTTTATTGCTAGCTAAAGCATCTATAATCAAAAGAGAGCCGGCAGCCACTACCACGTTATCATCTGCATCCATCTCTCCAAAGACCGCGCGGACCAACACAATTACCACTACAACGGCTGCCGGGTGCTGCCGGGAACGCGGCGAACACAGCGAACACTCCAAACGGCACGAACTTTGCGCTAAAATGTTTGTTGAATTCTGCGCAGCGCACGACGTGTTCTGCGCGTTTTGAGCATTTTGTTGCAAGTGAATACGCGCCTTAACGATAAAAATCAACCGTTTGCGTTGAAATTTGCGAAACGCGCTCAAAAACACCTGTTAAGTCCCAACATTCGAAACATAAAATTTTCCCAGATTGCTTTCATATGTTACAGGCCAACTGTATTTTCAGCTTATTTTCCATTCCCAAAAACACAGTAGTGCTAAATTTCAATAATGTACCTAGTATACAGTAGAAGATACGGTCAATATTCACTTTTAAAAAGTAAACTTGGACGCACTGTATCTAAGAAAGTAAAGACGATAGACATGACGAGCTCCCAGTTGATCGGCAGCGTGAAAAGCCGAATAGGAACCGTATCACGGCGTGGGTCGACAGCGAAATTCCTCGAGTACGTTACAAGACTGATTTATTTCGCACAGGGTGAATGGTGAATACAAAATGGAATATTTAATACACATTGAACTCGTGGACCTCTCTGCGAGCAGCTCACCCGTCTGTATCTCGGGCTCTACTCTCTATTCCGGGGAGAATTCCCCTAACAGTGCTCGCGCGTCGGCGCGAGCGGCACCATGGCACCAATACCCTTGGACGGCACTGCTCCCACCCAGAGGCCATTACACCTCCCAGGTAGAAGACTGACGTCGTGCAGACGTCATTTTTTGTCGTCATGAAGACGTTCTGAGGACATCCAAATGTCACAGCCAAAAGACGTCTTGTGTCCCAAAATGAATTCCACAGCGGGCGAATTCAAAAAGTGCTTCCTTAAGAAGTTATGGCCATCTAAAACAGTGAAATCATGTAAAAAATAGTTTCATTTAAGTAAAGTCACCTTTTTCGTATCCAGAATATGAAATTTCGAATGTAAAAATTTAGTTATAGTAAACAGCAGTGCGACATGGAAAAGGTGAATTTTCATAATATTATTATGCCAAGAATAAAATAATAAGCCGTGTAGAAAACAATTTTATTCGACGGTTGCACGAATGCATTGAACAAAATCTAAATGTTAATAATTTTATTATGTGTAGGTATGACTTGATTTAAATGAAAGTGTATTGATGTGTATTGATTTCACTATTTTAGATGGCCATAACTTCTAAAGGAAGCACTTTTTGAAACTTTTTCATAAGTGATTTTCATCTTATTTTTGGTCGTAGCGTCTACCCCCGCCCGCTGGAGAATTCATTTTGTGACACCCTGTATACAGTGATATTTTTTAACAAAAAAAGTTTGAATATATAGTTCTGGATACGTCTTGGATAACTGTCTTGAAGACGTTACTCCATGCGTCTTCTATGTCCCTAACGACGTATTAAAGACGGCTTTTAAAGATGTCTCTAGGACGTCTAAGAGAGAAGACGTCTTGGGGACGTCTTTATTCGTCCAGAAGACGTTGCGCCGAACCGAGACCAAAAAATGACATCTTGAAGACGTCAGTCTTCCACCTGGGCTGGGCGGTTCCCCTCCATCACGTCACACGCGCACTAAACACTCGCAGAAACTGTACCTCTGCAGACACATAGTCAATATCAATTTTATTTTTATTTTTTGAAGTTATAATATATGCTCCAGAAGTTATGCCAGGGTTTTCTGAAACACCCTCATAACTTTGTGATGCTCTTCTAATAAAAGATGGTGGATGTTTACCTACAACTTTTGTATACAAAGTTTTTTTTTGTAACTAGAAAATAAAGGCTCTAGGGGTGGTGCAATATATACGGGAACACGCTGTACAAAGAATAGGTACCTACCTACATATTATAGTATAAAGCGTGGGAGATTTCGTAAACGCCATGTGCCTTTCCTAGTTTCATTTTTAATAAGATATGGCAAATGAGTAGGTATTCTCTATTAATTCCTTATTAGACAGTGGTCTCGTCTATGCTAGCTCTGAGCTAAAACATTTATTAAGCAGCGGTGGCGTAGCGTGATGCAGACTCCCGGAGTTCCGGCTCCCTTAGTCACCATTCTGATGACTTTTTGTACCTTTTTATAGTATGAAGCTCAAAAACAGTTTTTTTATATTGCCAATTTCTACACTTAATCTGAAGTCCACACCACGCCACTCCACTGATTCGAAGGTACTAGGTATCCTGTAAAGGCTTTACCCAGGGTTTAAAAAACTGTTAACTATAACATTATGTGCTTTCACACCATTGTGTCGTCACTTTCATACAGTTTTCTAAAAGTAGTGTTTCAAAATTGGACAAATCAAATGCTATGAACATAGGTAGCGAATATGTACCCAGGCCCCTCCAAGAGAACCTGACGTGGCCCCCGCCGGAACACGAACATAAAAACGTATTACGATCGACCTTTAAGGACGTCGTTACAACAGGTAACTACATGTTGAGTGTGTTAAATGTGGTTCAATGTCTAATAAAATTTAATGTCCTCTGTCATACCTACCTGTCATGTATTATACCAATACAGGGTGGTCCAAGTTTTATCTGTCTAACTTCCAGAATCGATAGAAAAAGTTAAAATAAGATGTTTTTTTCGTTAGGATTTTTTTAAAGTATATTCTTGATATGCCTTCTCAAATAAGTAGGTTACGATAGTAAATATCCAAGAACACTTTTTTAATTAAACATGTAAATTTACCGGACGGAAAAATAAGTAAAATTTTCAGTGGCGTATTATTTTTCTTTTAAAAGATAGGTTAGGTAGCTCACCTCAGTATTTCGGTCGCTGAATAATAATGAAATTATTTTACTCAAATTATAGCTATTATTTATTAATTCCTTTATTTATTTAATGCAATGCCAAATACAACACTAGATGTAAATGACAAAAAAAAAATCGAGTTCAAATTCGGCCTTTTGGGGTTCAGCCCTGCTTGTTTGAAACTAATTTGTTACATAATTTTACTTTCAAAAATCATGTATAAAAACTAATTTTTCACACAAGTGAAGTGCTTTTTTTGTAGGTTTTACGACAAAATATTATGAAGGAAACTTGTTCAGAATGAGTAAATTTGCAAAATGTCAAAAGTCTAGGCCTAGTTTGATTTTATGACCTTTTTTTTTCACTTTTTTTTAGAAAAATGTCCCTTCTGTAGCTTCCACGTCAAAATGTTATTAAATAAGAATAAGAATAATAATATATTTATTTCCAGTAGGATACATGGTGTATAATTACTACAATACCTACTAACAGTGATGCAAAAATAACCTTGTTCGTAATGAAAAACTGACGTGTGAACAATTTCAAAAGCCTAAGCCTACTTTGATTTTTATGTTTTTAATTTTTTTAGCTAAAAAAAATCAGTCGACGTAGCCTTTTCACAAGTTTTGACGTAAAAGCTACAGAAAGGGCACATTTCTAAAAAAAGAAAAATATCAAAAATCAAAGTAGGCCTAGACTTTTGAAATTTTGCAAACCTTCTCAGTTTTTCATTGTAAATAAGTTTTCTTAATAACATTTTGTCGTAAAACCTACAAAAAAGACACTGTGTGAAAAATTAGTTTTTTCAAAATTTCCTACATGATTTTTAAAGCAAAATTATGTCACAAATTAGTTTCCAACCAAGCAGGGTTGAATTGCAAAAGGTCAAATTTGAACTCGACAAGAGTCATCCAAACAATCCGGGGACACACTGTATAAGTAAATATCCACGAATTATTATGTTATAGCGTTGAGTGAAAGAATAGTTCCTCAACGGTTATAGTAATAGAATAAATTAATTTAATAACTTACAAAGGTCTACCTATTACAATACACATTACTTATACAGCGTGTCCCAAATAGTTTGTCCTACCCCCTGGATCTCAGGAACCGTAAGATATACGAAAAAAACTTGAATACAAAAGTTGTAAGGTTGGCAGTGGACGTAACCTCTCTTTTATTTTCACATATACAGGGCGATTCGTATTTGCAGGACAAAAATAAAATATTTAGATTTTGACAATTGCATTAATCCTTTGGATAATTTGCATTCTCTATGAAATTTTCTACAGAACCGTTTTTTTGTTTTGTATTTTGGGTGCAGCGTTGCCAAGATATCGAATTTTTTTTGAATTTAGGGACTTCGTGGAGGTTATGGAAACTGAATGCTGTATCTTTATTTTAATAGATATCAAAGATATATTTTAGCCGAAGTGTGACAGCACAACTGTGTGTGGTGTGGTATGTCGAAATTGGTTTTTGCATATACAGTGTGTTCATAACAGGCTCTCAAAATCGGATAATTTTTTTTAAATTGAATGACCCATATTTCTATAGTTTGTTGGATGCCGGCGTCCAATCCCCACATTTTATGTAAATAACATTCTATACCAAAAACTACCCGTTTTCGAGATATTTAGTATTTAAGAAAATTTCTTTGCATTTTTCATTCAGGTGAGAAGGTTTTATCAAGCAAGCCATAACTATTTTTCCAGACAGTGGCAGAACTAATTGTCATTTGCATTTGAGATAATACGGGAAATAAAATTCCTATACCCGTATACAGTATGTCCACGGATAGACATCCCAAGAGGACAAATGGACCAAAAATTTCATTTTTCGACAAAAAGTCATTCTTGATAAAAGTTTCTGCTTCTCGAAAAAATATGGTCCACGAAGAGAATTTTCGATTTTTTTATACAGGGTGTCCAAAAAATACAAAAACATGATATGTGGCCTTTATTTTTAAAAACATCAAAAACTTTTACTTAGAAAAGTTGTTTAGAATTAAAAGGTGTGTCCGATTATCACTTTTTAAACAAATCAGCCAACCCCTTTTTTTTATTGCCAAGTGTGAAACTCCTTTGTTTTTAAAATTATCAAAAATATTTATTTAGAAAATTTGTGTAGAATTAAAATAGACGTGTCTGATGGTAACTTTTTAAGAGGCTACGATACTTATGAAATCCGCCTGAAGTGCCCGACTCAATTCAGGACAAACGTCGCTCGATTAGATATGCCTATCCTTTTCCTTCCTCTAGTCCCCACGACTCCCCACTCCAGCCTGCCCCTTCATAGTGCTACGATTAAGGGGCAGCCGGCCGTAGGTACTACACTGAGAAAAATCTGTCACTTTGTAAAAAAACCCTGTTTAATTCAATATGAGATATTATTCTTCAAATTCAAGCAGAAGCTTTTTTGTAACTAACAATAATCAATTCAATGACAATTGATATTGAATTCTAATGAATAATTTAAATGTAATATTTTATTTCAATAAATAGCATGTTCTGGAATTGATTCTATAATACTTAGCAAAGTCGGCCTTCCACTATAAAAATTGACATCCTGGTGTATCTTTTAATTCTGAACAACTTTTCTTGCTAATACTTGTTCAGGCTGTAACTAAGCTATACTTCTTTTCTAAGCACATTCTTTTGTCAGAACAACATAACATAACGTTTCTGGTGTTGAATTGAATAGGGGCACATTTAACTGTTCATTATACTGAAATTACAACTACGAGTACTGTCACTGAATTTTTGCTGGATTTGTAATAATTGTGGGTACTAATATCAATTATAATTATTAGTAATATATCATATTATTGCCTAAATAATAAGCAAATGATGTGTAAATGCAAATCAAGTTGCTAGTGTAGCAACTTATAATTGACAAAACAGAAATGTTGCAGATGAGATCAATAAATTAATAACATTTTATTTTAGTGGATACAAGTTCTAGTAACCCCCAGTTTGTCAATAGCCATTCACTTGCACAGTGTTCATTATGACTACGAACGATATAAAATGTAGGGTTGATTCAAAACCTTTGCGATCATTAATTTGCGATCATTGATTTTGGTAAATTACTCAGTCAAGGTCACAGCTTTTTTTTACTAACGTGTTTGTAATAGGATATTAGTTCAGTCGAGTAAAAAGTACTTGATTCAATCTAACTTGTATTTGACATGAATTCTAATATGAAAATTCTAAGAATTTCTTGAATACCATAAAAATTGAAAAACATGATTTACTGATTATATTGATGAATACCTATAAAAGTTGCAATTAAGTTGTTTTGTTCATCCAATGAATTATAATGTTTTTTCAGTTGCTTCTGGGGTACTCTTAGATAGTTTGGAGTAGTCTGAGGGTGAGAATTATTATTATTTAAATAAAATAAATTTAATTGTTTAAATAAAACATGAGACATTTTAAAACCGAGGTTATGCTTTCATTGTAGTATGCCAATTTTAGTGTCGAAGTGACATAACGTCTTCTTAACGGAAATTTAAACTATTTTAAACTTATTGGTTCATCTGCAATTACGTCAAAAGTATAGATTAGATTAGAAAAGTGACTATTCACTAAAATCACAACAGTCTTTTTTTCCTGTGTAGATAATATGAAATAATAAGTCAGGTGCCGGCCGCCGCCGCCGGGTCACACGAGTCTCGCCGATGCCGACGAAGAAGCGCGAATATTTAAAAAACGGCGGTGGCCTGTTTGCTTTATTGCAAAAATGATATTTTTTGGGAGTTATAGAGGGCGTTCACTTTTGGCAACACACTGCATAGCTTTTTGGCGTCGAAGCAATTTTACTATTATTTTTCATATCAGCAAAGGTGCATATGTACTATCACAGACCTATATAGCTTCGCTAAGCTATATAGGTCTGTGGTACTATGAAGAGTTCGTGTATAAAAAAACTTCTGTAATTGCTCAATTATAAAATCTAAATTAACGATTCGATTACCGAATTCTTCTTGAACCACGTTAGGGTCAGTTGAACATCTATCAATGTTTGATTGGATAATTATTGTTCTGCAATAATAGTGTTGGTACGACTAAAAAAGTGCCTCTAAAGTCTACTTCTATAAAATGTTTCATATACCTAGTATTCCATATTTATATTTGTGTAATAATAAATAAATCTAACTGAAAACTTTCTACACTGTAAGAGCAGCGTCCAGAGATATACTTTCTAGACTTTGGTAAGAGTTCACTTTAGAGGGATTAGAGTGAATAGGCCATAGGTATAATATTATATCACAACTATGATTTGTTTATTTAAAAACAGTAAGCGGTTTCGTTAATCTATAAAATTACATCATCAAGGACTACAATATAAGATACTCACTTATAGTCCAACAGCTTGCAGGAAATTTGAAGGAGATACTTGAAAAAAGATTTTAATTATGTAAATGTTTTTAATTGTTTCAACTTTGACTTGTGGCTGAATGTATATATTTCAAATATAATAATGGCTAGGTAAGTAAAGGTTTTTTATTTATTTATACATATACCTACTACCCGCCCTGAGGACTGAGGATGTAAGTAAATTTATAGAGTTGCGAAACCGGTCTCCGTTTTTAAATAAAGTAATAGTTTTGAGATAATAGGAGCTATTAATTTCTAATCCCTTGTAAATGTTTCATTCAAAGCCCTGTTTTTCCCAGAAAGTTTGTTTCTCAAACCCCATGCACCTGCACTTATACCTAAATCCGAATAAGTGTGCAACATGCAAAATATGTGTTAGTACCCTAGTACCCCTCTCTCAAATTCTGGGAACCATATTAGGTACGGGAATAAAAGCACACAAGCCCACAAATTACTCCTATTGGTTTCATTGTGACTGTTGCGACATCATTATCAAACATTATAGGTATTCTTGCCCTGACTGCTGTTCAGTTTCAGAACCTTCTGACAAATCTGAATTATCGAACATCCTAGAAAATGTATTAAAATGTGATAAATTCGACAGACTGGAACAATAAAATGTACCTTCTATTTTTATTTTGCCCGATTTTCAACAAATGACTTTCGAACAATCTTCTAACGAAGAAGTTTCTAAAACTGACTGGATGTCAGAATTATTATCGTTCCCTCTAGCACAGAATAGCTTACGGTGGCCATTCTGTGCCTCTAGAAAGTATATAAATTAGCTTTTATCATGCAGCGATTTGTCACAATAATCGTATTACATAGGATATTATTCGTTTTTAAAAAATGCTTCACATGACCCATTTATTTGACAAAACTATTACTTGTACCTATCACATTTTTAAAGTAAAAATCAAGCGCACAATTTGGTCTAGAATTTAAATTTACTCTTTTTGCATGACCAGGCCATTTTATGCCCTAGGGATTAAACCATTTTACACAAAAGCAAAAAGTACTTTGTGAATAATAATTATTTATTTATTATTCCTGGAGGAATAATAATAATGAGTATTATTATATGCCAGTCGACATACATAATGTAATATTCTAACATTCAAAACAAGCGAAACACAAATAAGGGAGACTGAGACTAATAAAATGAAAAATGAAACATCTGATATCGATTGAAAGTTCCCCTGACGTGGTTCCGGAGCCCGGTGAGGTAGGCCGAAGTAGGGGGAAGTAGGGGAACCACGAGTTCCAGCGAACGCCCGCCCGCTCATCTATCTCCGTACGTCTAATTCCTGCTCGGATGGCCAATTCACGGATCATTTTATTGCCGGGCAATGGGTTCGTAGTTTTCAAATCATAGCCAAACGAACAAACGTATCGACTTGAAAGTAGTCTTAAAATATGTTATCGAATGCCTCAATCGTCGTTGTGTCTTTCGAATTATTTTTGAGCGGCGGAAATTCTTAACCGAATATAGTCGAATTTCGGGTATGTTTGGCATTTTTTTTAACAGCGTCGCATTAGTCCTGCACAGTTCGTGATACACAAGGACGATTCTTCATAGTTTTATCTAAGCCACAAAAAAAATCAAGTGAAAATATTAAGAAATGCAAGTAGGAGATGTAAACTACGAAACCCTTGAAAATGGGGGGTATCGTAGCGCCTTAAGCAAATCGGACGACTTTGACTTAAATGGGTAAAAAATTACCCTCTGACATGTCTTTTAATTCTAAACAACTTTTCTAAATAAATATTTTTGATATTTTTAAAAACAAAGGAATTTCACACTTGGAAATCAAAAAAATCGTAGTTGGCTGATTTGTTTGAAAAGTGACAATCGGACACATCTTTTAATTCTAAACAACTTTTCTAAGTAAAAGTTTTTGATATTTTTAAAAATAAAGGCAGTTTATTCTTGATCGCATTTCATGTTTTTGTATTTTTTGGACACTCTGTATAAAAAAAAAACGAAAATTCTCTTCGTGGACCATATTTTTTCGAGAAGCAGAAACTTTTATCAAGCATGACTTTTTGACGAAAAATGAAATTTTTGGTCCATTTGTCCTCTTGGGATGTCTATCCATGGACATACTGTATACGGGTATAGGAGTTTTATTTCCCGTATTATCTAAAATGACCATTATTTCTGCCACTGTCTGGAAAAGTGGTTATGGCTTGCTTGATAAAACCTTCTTACCTGAATGAAAAATGCAAAGAAATTTTCTTAAATACTAAATATCTCGAAAACGGGTAGTTTTTGGTATAGAATGTTATTTCCATAAAATGTGGGGCTTGGACGCCGGCATCCAACAAACTATAGAAATATGGGTCATTCCATTTGAAAAAAATAAGTTATTCCTGTTTGAAATTATCTGATTTTAAGAGCCTGTTATGAACACACTGTATATGCAAAAACCAATTTCGACATACCACATCACACACGGTTGTGCTGTCATACTTCGGATAAAATATATCTTTGATATCTATTAAAATAAAGATACAGCATTCAGTTTCCATAACCTCCACGAAGTCCCTAAATTCCAAGAAAAATTCGATATCTTGGCAACGCTGCATCCAAAATACAAAACAAAAAAACAGTTCTGCAGCAAATTTCATGGAGAATGCAAGTATTCCAAAGGATTAATGCAATTGTCAAAATATAAATATTTTATTTTTGTCCTGCAAATACGAATCGCCCTGTATATGTGAAAATAAAAGATAGGTTACGTCCACTGCCAACCTTACAACTTTTGTATTCCAGTTTTTTTCGTATCTCTTACGGTTCCTGAGATCCAGGGGGTAGGACAAACTATTTGGGACACGCTGTTCATACAGGGTGCGGCGCGAGGACCGTTCATTAATAGTATCTTTAGAACCAAACTGAATAAAAAATTTCAAAATTTGCACACTTATCAGACACTTTTTTTCAATTTTCTGTAACTTCCGGTTATAGTTGAGAGCAACTTCCTTATTTCAAATAGAACACCTTATATATTATTACACATTCGGATTCTTTGCTAAATTTTAATGTCAGTTTGTTTAATATACTGCATACTTAAATCTCATAGTTTTTTTAAATATTCAACCTTTTTGAAAATTTTGACATTTGCGGGAGTTCTCCCTAACTTCAAGACAGTTGCAAAAGTTCAAATTCTGCGCATGCTTTATTATAGCTGGAAGGTTGGTTGCCACTAAGAAGGCAGTCTTTGTCATATTGATTATTCAGGGTGATCGAAGATTAGTCTCTAACTCTCTTATGAAAAAATATCAAAAACTCATTTTTTAAATGGAACGCCCTATAAATAGTATTAAAATTGAACTCTCTACTAAATTTTATGTCGACTTTGTCTAAAACAACTACATACATAAAATCAATAGTTTTGCCTCTATTTGCATTTTTTCCAATTATTCTTGACGAAGCATGCCGTCCAGAGAGCTTTGAAAATTAAATAACGAATATTATGGTAAACCCATTTTTATTTACACTTACGAAGAAAAGATCTCCCTCATACGTACTTAAATATTATTTAAAATAGTGAAAACTGACATACCGCACTTGTTGACAATTTAAAGTTGAATTATCTAGAATGCCTTGGAAAAAAACCACTGTGACATGACAGATACGTTACCACTACCAAAGAAAACTTGCAGGATAGAGTCCGGGTCGCGTTCCAGAATATTAACGACATCTCAATAACTTGCTACGAACAATAACGTTTTAAGGGCATGCTTAGGGCAAAACGGTAGATTTTTTGAGCATTCGCTATTTTGAATATTCGGTATGTTGTGAAAGATATATTTTCTTCATAAGTGTAAACAAAAATGTGTTTACCAAAATATTCGTTATTTAATTTCCAAAGCACTCTGGGTGGTATGCTTCAGCCAAGAATAATGAATAATAGGAAAAAATGCAAACAGAGGCAAAACTATTATAATAATAATAATAATTCTCACCCTCACAATACTCCAAACTAGGATACCCCAGAAGCAAGTACATGCTTGTGCGGGGGAGGGGGGCAATTACTATTATTTTGTCTTGATTGATTTTAGGAATGTAGTTGTTTAGACAAAGTCGACATAAAATTTAGTAGGGGGTTCAATTTTAATAGTATTAATCGGGGGTTCCATTTGAAAAAAAAAAGAGTTTTTGATATTTTTTCATAAGAGAGTTGGAGATTAATCTTCGATCACCCTGTATAATCAATACGAAAATGACTACCTTCTTAATAACAACCAACCTTCCAATTATAATAATGCGTGAAAAAAAATTGAACTTTTGAAACTGTCTTTAAGTTAGGGAGAATTTTAACAACTACCACAAATATCAAAAATTTAAAAAAAGGTTGAATATATCAGAAACTATGAGGTTTAAATATGCAGTTTATTAGACAAACTGACACAAAAATTTAGCAAAGAATCCGAATATGTAATAATACAGGGTGTTATATTTGAAATAAGGAAGTTGCTGTCAACTTCAGGTAAAACCGGAAGTTGCCGAAAGTTGAAAATATTTTAGTTCAAGTGGCCGGGTCCGATCGGCACCGTCGCAATGTCGCAATTGACCAGGCCCGGCAGCTGAAAGCGATGAGTCATCCAAGGGAGGTGGGCCTAAGGCGCCAAATTCAATTTTCAAGATGTCAACTTGGTACTTGGTACCATACCTCACCAATTAATAGCCCCGGAGCTTTGGGAAAAAAATCATCTTAAGTAATATGGTCACGAAAAATCGCTGGACATTATTTTTAAGTTTGTAGGGCGGCCGCTAGGGGGCGTATTCGAAACAGTAAATTTGAAAAATGAGTTTTCCCAAAAAAAATTACTAATAAAGGTATATCAAAAATAATTGTATTGCACTCTTTTTCGGCAAATTCTGAACAATTTTTGTTAAGAATTTTTTGCTCTATCTCTTCAAATAGAGGTAAAATGGGCCGATAAACCTTAACTTGAAAAATACTGCTAACTCCAATCAAGCTTTAATAAGTATTGTGTCAAATCTTCATTTTTGTAAATTGTGAGCTAAATTGTGTTGCAATTATTAAAAAATGCCTTATACGAATGCCGAGGGCTTACGATATGCCTGCCGTATATTTTCAATGTTTTGAACATGCTCCACTTGCGGAACTTGAGGTACCAAACGATTTTGTTTCATGGCTTACTAGATGATTTCCGAGATAATAAAAATAAAAGTGAGAAAAATAGCAATTTACGAAAAGCTCAGGTAGATTTTTATTTATCTCATGGCATGCTTGACCACGGAAATCTTTGACGACAAATACCTACCTTGTTCTTTCAAATATCATGTTAATAATTATTCTTTTGTTGATAACTCCGAAATCAATGAAGATATCGATTTGAACCTTGGGTATTTTTCGTTGTAAATTTAATCTGCTTGTCGATTATAACAGAATAAATATGTCATTGCATTTAAAATTTCGGAGAAAATTGTAATAAAAGGGGAATTTTTCAAATTGCTTCCTCTAGCGGTGACCACGAAATTCGAAATGACCTTACTGGACAATCATTTGATAAAAGAAGGAAAGCTCTCTTCAGCAAGCCCAGATTCGACCAATTCGGTTAAGCCAAACCGGAGTTACAGGCATTTTTTCAAGTAAAGGTTTATCCGCCCGTTTCACCTCTATTTGAAGAGCTAGAGCAAAACATCCTTAACGAAAATTGTTCGGAATTTTCTGAAGAGTGCAATAAAATTATTCTTGATATACCTTTATTTGTCATTTTTTTGAGAAAACTCATTTTTTAAATTTACTGTTGCGAATACGCCCCCTGGCGGCCGACCTACGAACTTAAAAATAGTTTACAGCGATTTTTCGTGACCACATTACTTAAGATGATTTTTTCCCAAAGCTCCAGAACTATTAATTTCTGAGATATGGTACCTCTTCACAATGAAACTCCCTGTATAGCTCATGGTTTTACAACACGGATAATAATCTACGAGAAAGTCGCGTTTTCAAGGGCTTTTGCTGCATTTAGATATCTACCGGTAAAATTTTCGTAAATGCCAATTATTTCTTATTTGCGTGCCTAGATACAACTAAATTCAAATGAATAAAACCATAAAACTTCCTGACTTCAAGGTGGTTACGTTTAATCACGTAAAATTGTTAGGTATAACACTCTCCGACAGTCCAAACCAAAACCCTGGAAGATTGTGTAGGAACAAAATCTCTTTTGATAGCCTTAATCCACTTTTCCCTTAAAATGGAGACTTTAGTTGGGAACGGAACAAGTCCACGGCATGATTTAAGTAAGTCTATAAAACCTATAAACTCAAATTGAATTTGAATCACTTTATTCGGAATCACTGCTGTTTTACCACGTTATTAATAAAACTCCACGTCCTATATTACTAAAAAACAGAGTCCAACACAATAAACACAACAAACGTTCTTTAAAACAGGAAAATCGCCAGACAAGTAAACGTAAACAACTACAAAAAGCTACCTCTCTGTGATGACGTAGTGACGGTTCGCGTCGCCAGCTGGCATTCCTTTATCATCGCGACTGTGCCGGTCCGATAACCTTAGTATACAAATTTTCAGATTTTTATTCCGTTTTGTTCTCCAGATAGGTACTTTTAATGCACGTTCTTCGCGCCGCACCCTGTATATTTTAATTGTTTCTTATTTCTTGTGTAAGGGGCTTATTCAGATCTGGCTTAAGCATTTGCTTGACTGCACCTTCTGAACAAGTCTTCCTAGGATATTTTAGGATTTTTTTATTGTAGCCATATATCTACATATAGAGATTTTTGAAATTTTATTAATATGACTCACTTACCATCTCTTGATATATCTATATCATGTCTAAAGAAAATATAAAAAAGTTTAAAAAATCCTAACTGTACAAATAAAGTTTTCCATCAATTCGGGAAGTTAGCTAGATAGGTATCAGTTGGATGTTGGACCACCTTGTATAATATGTATTGTCTGTTCTCTTTTGTGCTAGCTTTTGTCACAATTATAATAAACTTAGTTTTAAATCGTCAGTCCGATCAAGAGTCGGGTAATTCAAAACGCTTTGAATATTCTTGAAACTAGTAGGTTAGGTAGTTGTTATTTCCTGGCAAGTTAACACTGAGCTTCAAGGATCACTATAATCTGACCCAACACTGACCAATCAAAATGCCTCTGTGCAAAATTATCTAAAGTGGGTATCTCGAAAAATTTTAAGAGTTTTTTCTTGAAGAAGCGAGGTGGTTTCGGTTGCTGTATTCTATATATATATTATATTGTTTTAGAACTTCCGAAGTATTAGATTAAAAAAAAAGTATGTGGAAATAGTCACAGCTGCTTTGTATATTCGATAAACTTTTAGAAAAAAGGTTTTGAGTCAGTTCTATTATCAATTATTGCACAATCGGTCAACAAAAGTACTTGGACAATGTTAGTTTTCCCAGTTTCCCAGATATTAATCAAAAACCCGTTTTAAAAAATTTACTTTACCAGTCCATATCTTTTTTTACTAAGCATTTTACCTTTTACTTTAGAAAGACTCATTACAACTGGGGCCGCCGGTATACAGGGTTAATTATCACTTAGTACAAAAAAATTTATGGTAGATAAAGAAAACTTAGACTTGCCAAAACATTAAATGTTTTGGCAAGACAAATTTTGTCTTAAGCCTAATTTTTTTTTTCAGATTATTTAAAACCCCTCACTAAACGCCGCCTATGGACGCCCGCGTGTCTTAAAATATCGCGTATGTCAATGGTAGTAACAGGACAAGAAAAAAGAGAAAAATGCATAGTCCAGGACCGTATTAATTTTTTTCTTAGTAAATGTGCATTTTACCGGCCAAAACGAGAAAAAATATTTATGTGTCATACGTCATACATATGATGATCTTTCTATCTCAAAAACGAAACGTCACCCCAAAAATATAAAAATACCATGACGCAGTACAGAAAAAGTTGCAATGGAAAAGAATAATTTATTTCTCGCAAATGGCACCAGAAAAAAATAAAATGTAATTTCAAAAATTCGGTTTTTCTTAAATATCTCAGCAACCCATGAAAATATTTTAACTTTCTCAACGGCATATTATTAGGCGCCCAATTTTACCATCGACATCTTTAAACAACTACTTGGTATTCTTTTGATGATGTCTTCGGACCGGACGTCGTTGTATAATTAACAGATCAAACGAAGTCCGATCGTAATTATACTAGCACAGACCTATATACCACAGACCTATATTAGCGAAGCTATATAGGTCTGTGATACTGGTGACCGGAAATACACGTACAGGAAAAAAGCGCAAAGGAATAAAACGCACAGAAAAAAGCGCACAAGGAAAAATGAGCACATGGACAAAAAATGCGCACAATGAAAAATTCACACATGGAAAAATGCGCACATATGGAAAAAAAAGGGTATATGAAATACATACAGTGAGCTTCCCATTTTTGGGCACAATTTTTTGAAATAGGCTTATTCCATGGCCTACTAAGTGTTGACATCGGATTCGAATTCCAAGTTTAATCCAACTGCGTGGATTTTCCTTATAAGGCTTTGGCACAAATGGAAATAGCAACCCTTTATTTCGGCTTCTGGAAAAGATTTTCTGGCAGCAGTCATGCAGACTTTTTCGAAATCTAAAAGCATTTTCTGAGGCGCCATGTTTGGAACTAACTCTTTCAAAATTCTAACCATCTCCATGTAAGTGGCTTCATTCTTCTTTTGTAGCAATATGTACACACATGGTGGATACGAATTTCCCACTGGCATGTAAAGTATAAAGTTGGTAAAACATCCAGGGGGCCTTGTCAAATGTTCCGTTACCGAATAAAGTAGTTTGCTTCAATGTGTTCAATATCTCCCAAAATTAAAATTCTGTTCGTATTGTCTATCCCGGTGTCGTGCAACACTAAGTCCGAGTATTTCTCAGGAAATGCGAAATAGATTGTCGATGGATTCGGCAAATGCTTCTCTGCTCGGTGGTTTCGAAGAGTTCTTGCAACAGACGATTACTTCTGAATATAAGCCAGTGCATCATTGCTCACTTGTAATAAGGTGTCTCCAATAACATTGCGAGGAGGAGCATTCACAGCTGCCATGGCTCGACGCATTCGGCTACGGGCGTTGTTTGCTTCTGTTTTCTGAGGACAGGAGTCATGACAATGACTGGTTGGCTTTTGTACTATGTTTCCGTTCTTCGTTTTCATCAATGAATGGCACTTAGTAGATCGATCCACCCGACACCTCAAAGTATCTATTTCGTTTGTTGTGCGAAAGAGCCGATATTCAAATCCCTTGTAACCGAGAATTTGTTTGCCTTTCTGACTGGTCGAAAACTCCATTTTGCTAATTCAAAGAAAATGTAAACTGCCTTGTTTGAAAGTTTTGGAAGATTAAAGACAACTGTAACTGCCTGGCTTATATATAAGCCGGCCCTTCCCATATCAAATTAGGTGACAGGTAAACTCGTTATGTAGATTAAGATAATAATAGGGACTAAATTAATGTAAATGTAAGAATCCCAATACTATTTACCTAAATGGTTTTTGTTATTTGCCTGTTTATTTGCAAATGCCCAATACGGTTTTGTGATTTTTGGGGGTATTCTTTTAATAACAACGGGCCGTGGAATAAGCCTATTTCAAAGAATTATACCCCAAAATGTGAAACGCACACTTAATGTGTGCGCATTTTTCCTTGTGCGCATTTGTCCATGTGCGCATTTTTCCTTGTGCGCTTTTTTCCATGTGCGGTTATTTCCCGTGCGCTGACGTGACTGTGCGCTTTTTTCTGTGCGTTTTATTCCTGTGCGCTTATTTCCTGGATTCGTGATACTAGACTCCGGTCCGAAGACATCACCTCTCTCCCTCCCGTCACCCCAGGTGGTAAAATTCGGTTCTTTAAACTTATTGACGGGCGGACGGCCAGAGCATAATGGCAGCGTCCAGAGATATACTACTCTAGACTTTGATAATGGGGCTGGCCGGCAGGCGAGGGCAGGAGAGTGGGGGAATTTTGATCTTTAAAATATCGTGGCTAGAAAGGCATACTACGTGGTATTCTTTTGGTGATGTCTTCGGATCGGACGTCGTTGTATAATTAACAGATCAAACGAATTTACCTGTGAAGTGGTAAAATTGGGTTCTTTAAACTTATTGACGGGAGGCCGGCCAGACCATATGGGCAAAGTCTAGAAATACTAAAGTCCGCTCACTTCTTTGATCTCTCGGAAAAGCCCACAATTTTTTGCGACCGGTCGTAAATCAGGGTCACCTCGCACGATTCGCATTTACGAGGGTCGACTAAACGGAATCGCCGTCAAGATAGTTATACGGGGGCAGGTTCATATTGATTTTCCATTATTTACCAAAGTCTGCAAATATTAGTATACCTAAGTATTCAAATGTCTCATAAAAATGTCTTAATTTTTGTAGGTAGGTACATCAAACTCGATCTTACCTTCCAGGGTCTTTAGGAAATGAAAAAAGGTAATAATATAGTCTTTTGAACTGGTTTTACAGCCATTCGTACTGCAGGCATCACTACAACACAGTCACGGTCGGTCGGTAATATTTTGCGGTAATATTTTGCGCGCGCAACCGGTAGAATGCTCTCAGCTACTCCGTGTAAGCTCATTTTCTTATACTATAAGATATCGATCGGCTCGATCGCGGTACTCCGATGAAGGCGGGCCTAGGGGAGCGGGAGAGGGCAAGATGGAAACGTTTGTTTACACAAAGCCGAGTGCTTGGACGTATTAGTATATCTCTGGACGCTGATATGATAATTTTGATCTTTAAAGTATCATGGCTAGAAAACATACTACGTGGTATTCTTTTGGTTATGTCTTCGGACCGGAGTCTAATATAATTACGATCGAACTTCACATACTCGTTTGATCTGTTCATTAGAAAATATCAGATATCTTTCCGTAGAACATTATTTGAAGCTAATTCCGCAAAGTCAAATGCAATAATTTCTGTAAACAAAACTAATACACTTTTTTTAAAACATATAATCTCAATATACGGGTGACCGTATTTCGAGTCTATTCATGGGGATCTTGGTTATCTTAAGAGATACGATGTCGGTTAAATTGGGGCAAAGTTGCGGAATTTGATGCCGAATAACATGTTAAAAAATTTTGGCTGGCCCTTCTCGTTTTGAAAATAATGGGAAAAACTGAAAATCGTCGTATTCGTTTTTATTTTTTTAAACGAAAACGAATGAGGCTGGAAATTTCTAAGATAAACATTATCAAGGCACTTTTTTATAAGGCATCTAAATATGACCTCGCATTTTTTTTGTCGCCTCCCTGAACAAAGATATGACGATCTACTTTTATTTTTCTTATGGACGCCATATTGGATTTTTGCATTTTTGAAAAGAGAATTTTTTTTCTGGTTAAAATAATATGTCACGCATTATGCTTTATTTTTTTTTCTTGCCGTAATATCAAAATAATGGTTTTTGCATAGAGTGCCTTGGAAACATAAGCCCCATAATGTCCAACATTTTTGTGCATAGAATGCCTTGGAAACATAAGCCCCATAACGTTTGATAGTTTAGTACAACTTGAAGTGTCACGGATATTTAATTTTATTGCCAAAAAAGTCATTTTCACATGAAGAAAAGCGTGACATGATCCATTTTATTATTCCACAAATATAAATGACGACGAAGGGATATTGTACGAGCCATAAACAATTTAAGGAAACGTGCTGCATTGTGCTTTGAGGAACAAGGAGGACAAATTCAACATTAATTGTAAAATAGGATTGCCTACTCGTCTAGGTTTTTGTTGTTCTTAGGTTTCCAGTTTGACTTTTTTAGTATTAACAGTGACTATAGAAATGTAAGAAGGCCTCAGATCATACTCTCGTGGTATGTTTATGATTTATTTAATCAATAAATTTAACATTAACTGAATTTTTACTGAACTGATAAACAATATTCCAAAGCACACTTCGCAACAATGGGTAACTAGGCTTATGTTTCCAAGGCACTCTATGCAAAAACGATTAATTTGATATTACGGCAAGAAAAACAAAGTAAAGCATAATGTGTGACATATCGTTTTAACCAGAAAAAATCCTCTTTCAAAAAATGCAAAAATCCAATATGGTGATGGTGCCCATAAGAAAAATAAAAGTTGATAGTCAATCTTTGTCCCGGGGGGCGAGAAAAAAAATGTGAGGTCATATTTAGATTCCTTGTAAAAAAGTGCCTTAATAATGTTTAACTTAGAAATGTCCAGCCCACTCGTTTTCGTTTAAAAAAATAAAAACGAAAACGACGATTTTCAGTTTTTTTCCCATTATTTTCAAAACGAGAAGGGCCAGCCAAAATTTTTTTTACCATGTTACTCGGCATCAAATTCCGCAACTTTGCCCCAATTTAACCGACCTCGTATCTCTTAAGATAACCAAGATCCCCATGCATAGACTCGAAATACGGTCACCCTGTATCGTTGAGCGAGATTCCTCACTCAACGCCTATATATTATTGGTGGGACTAAATTGGAGTTTGCCTGTGCAAAAAAAATGCATATTAGATACCTAGTAAATTACGATTTAAAAATCACGTTACTAGCTTGATTCAAAAAGCCTTTTCGAATCTAAAACTCATTTATCCCAATAGACATCTACTTCCCATAGAAATGAGTAAACAAATATAGAACTCTAGGACTGCCTTGTTTGATCAAACTTTAATTATTGCGCCTTTTTGTACGGTCCCTGTCTAGACAAGATCGATAAAAAAATTGATTCAAAAGACAGAATGCCGAATGGTATTTGGTTGGCTGCGACCGGAAAATCGTTGGAAGCAACACCTAGGCTAATCCAGAATTGTTATTTTAAATAATAAAAAAATGAGAAACTCCTCAACATTATTTTCTGTTATGAAAATAAATTAAAATATTTAATATGTTCAATTTAGCTATAGACAAAGCTACACATAGACTGTCAGAACCATTGTTGAAATTTCCGCACGTTACCTACACCATATATGTTGCATAAAATTAAAACTAAATTAAAATACCTATACCTCAACTTAGTATCGAGACCTAAGAATTGTAAGACATTACAATTTATCGGTTTTAATTTGTATTCGATCCAAAATTAAAGTTTGAAATTTGGTGTATCAGGATTTTTTGCGGACGGTTTGAACAATGCGTTTGACTATCTATGGCTCCTTTAATCTATGATTTAGCGTAACACTTAACAGGTAACACCTAGCAATTATCTTAAAAATGACAATAACAACATATTGTAGTATTACAATAAACGCTCAGTGAACACCTAGTATTTACACTTACTTTTCACAACAAACAAGCATCACATTTTTCAACATTTCATTTTTTCAGCATCAGCATTTCTGCCGCTGCATACTTCAAATATTCGCAGTTTTTAGTATTACGCATTTAGTGGAGCTCTGATTTAATATTTTGGAAATGTCGATTATAATTATTATGGCAACAAGTCCAAATCCCGCCCAAATGTGGCGGGATATTTAAATTTTCTTTAAAAAACTTTGCCCAGACAAAAATTGTGTGGTACTTGTACTTATGAATCTAATCGATGGCTACATAATTTTCCACAAACTCAAATAAGTCGATAGATAAAAAATAACAATGATTCAACCCACCCTCGCGTCGAGTGACGTGGCCGCGGCCGTATGACAAATCGCTCTCAACCTTGGCGTGTGCGAAAATCACCGTAGGTCCCCGATCTCCCCGCCACAGCGAAACTATTCTCCGGTGTGCCTTCCGATTTTCTTGACAGATTACCAGTAAATTAGTCTAAAAAACGCACGATCGGCGCTCCGGTGTCCCGCCGTGTCTTACAAATTAATTTTTGTGTGTATTGGCATTCGCTAAGGTAAATACCGCACAAGTTATTTTCGTGCACCTGTTATTAGTGGTCTGCCTGCTGGGAATTCAGGAATAGGCATAGTGCACGGTAGCGTCTAATCTCAAATTCCAAAACGCATTTTTAACGCGCAATCACTATCCGCTTTGTTATCGCCAAGCAGGAGCCATATTTAGTAATTTCAGTTTCTTCTGTGTAAGTTTTGTTATAAATAGGCTGTTGGTTTGATCACCGAGTTTGGGCCATCAACCTCGCAGCCCACTACAATCTCCAAGAACTAATATGCTTTTGAAATTTTTTTGTTTTGTTGATCTAATATATTATTTTCGTATGGCAGCTTGTTCTCAATTGTAATGGAAGTTATGGACTTTTCTACTTAGCTTAATATCTACCAAAAGTAAGCGAAACTCAAACAATTTATAATCACGGTCATTTTTTTATCGATTATTTTTTAACAAAAGTTAATCAACTTCTTTTAAAGACGCTTTGGAATGAAATTCCGAACACACCATTTTTTCCAATAATTAAAACATAGTTTTACATTTGGGCACAAAATTACATAATATGTCAATAAACTTACGTTTTCTTAGTTCCTTGTTTAATATTTCCTCAAGAAAAAGGAAAACACCATTGTAGTAAAATTACATATAGAATGGTAGACATGATCCTATTAAATTTAACAAATTGATTAGTAAATTAAAAAATGATCCTATGCGTATGAATGGTAATTTAATGTTAGTTCAAGTAGGAAAGAATAAAAAAATGATGTAAGTCAGTTGGGATTTATGATACTCAGAAGACAATATGAAGTGATGTGTAAGAAATAAATAAGAAATTACTTCAATCTAATTTTTCATTTTGCGGTATCCTTCTTACCCTCAAAAAAGAGTTGGCGTTTGGAATTGATGCCCTTCATCCAAACAGAGTGAATCATTCGAGTACTGCAACCACTTGGAGAGGGCAAATATGCTTCCCTCCTTCAGCCGTAGCAGAGCTACCTGTAGTATACTTACGGTGGTATCGGTTACATACAGACGGCGACTTATCGTCTATTTTTAAAAATGCGGATCACTGGAATTAGTATCAGCATCTATTTAGAAACCGAATATTTCTCCAACTATTCATTCCATACGGACCGATTCTGGTTCCAAGCCAAGCGTTACCTGTTTTACTATGACCCAAAGGTTTAACCATCAAATAGAAAACAGCAGTTGGTGAATCATATATCATATAATTTTAAATTTACGATTCTAATTATTGCATATCGTTTTGCCAGAATATAAGTTGCCGCGAGCGTTTGGAAGGATTAAAAAATATATTTTTATTATACGCACCACAAACAAACCGTAAAATAAGTGATGTAAATTGAACAGCAATTACCTACTACTATTACTACTGCTACTACTAATTGAAATAACACCAGGAAGGTGAATACTTTGAAAATATATATCTTTACAGGTGTAAAACGAGTAGCGTGGCCCCCTTCCGAAGGTGACTTGGACAGTCCTTTCGTTGAACAGAACGCTGTAACCGCCCAGGTAAGCACGAACATTCATCAACAGATATAGCAGGGAAGCTAGGAAGGTACAACCGTACGAGTTCAACATTGCTATCTTATCTAAAATAGTGCGAATGCTTTTGTTTTGTTGTGGCAATCTTCAGGTAAAACAGATAGTTTCCACAACAGGGTTTCCATCTTCCTGGAAAACCTGGAAAATCGGGAATTGTCAAGGAATTCCAATATTGCTTTTTTCTGCTTTTAAATATTGAGTTTTAGTGGAATATATTTTTTTAAATCTTGTTACAGACCAAGGTTAGTTTATAGGAAGTTTATAGGAAGGTTAGGACATTCGACGACTTGGAAGGGAAGGGGGGGTGAGAGAGGCAAAGGGGGCAAAGGCCGCAATTTAAGTTGGTAGCATTTACACGTGAATTGGCGATTTAGTAACTCCCTAAATGGATAACGCTTCCAGCCATAGGCGCACACGGGCTGTTTTCGGTTATTTCTTCATTTTAATGTTTGTGCAATGAAATAACGGAACTTTGTGGAGTATGTTGGTGCATCGCATTTTTGTTTTATGTTCGTGTCTTTACTTTGTTTTCGGTTTTCAATACCCATGTTGTCCCTTTTGATACGCCATTGGCATCAAGCTGAAGGCCGGCTGGTGAGAGCACCGTCGCGCGATGTTGCCGGTGCAAAGGGAGGGCCTTTGGTTTTGTTTAAGAGTGGGGGAATGTCCTAACCTTCCTATAAACTAACCTTGTTACAGACTCAAAACTCTGGTGGTTTAGAAGTGATAGTGATTTATTATACCGGGTGTTTCAGTTTTAAATTATTGACAAACTTTGAGAAACAATCATATACATAATATATACACATGATGAATCTACTGGGAAAAGGTATGCAAACGTGCCATTTTTATTTACCTATGTGGAATTAGATTTCTGGATTGGCGAACTAGACGTCAAATAATGTACAAAATGCCTAAAGAATTTCAAATATTTGACATTTCTTTCCAATTTTCATGAGCGGTGCAGCTTTGTCTTCGTGAATTTGTTTGTTTGGAAAATCCTCGATTTGGTACAAAACCGAGAAAAACCGATAAATAGACTCCTTGAACAGGCGCAAGGTATGTTGTGTGAATTTTTTACGGCAAAAATTTAGGTTCCCAAAATAATGGTTGATCTTGGCTTAATGCAATGTTATACAAGAAAATACTATACCTACTTACCACACATCTGCCGAACCAAGCAAATATAGGCTTTATTTTTATATAGCCTATATTTGCTTGGTTCGGCAGACACTCAGAAGAGTGTCTAAACATTTCAGCAGCTAGTGGATGTAAGGAAGGGTATACTTTTAAAATTGTCTAGGTAGTACTAAAGGATGAAGACAAAATATGGAAGCTACTGTCTCGGTCTTATGCGAATAAGAAAAATAGCACAATAATTCTCAATATAGGAACTTTGGAAACAGCAAGAAGAAAACAGAACTCCTTCGTCTACCTAATAAGAATTTTGATTTTTTAACAACAGCTATATGTGGAACGTGGAACATGTAACAATAAATTTACCATAGGTAGTACCGAAATTAGCAAGAACTAATATAATATTTTCCTAGAGCACCCGCAAGAAAGCACCTAACCTTAACAACGACTTTTATTAGTAAATAAATTGGTAAAAGTTTCTGTTTCAATTATAATAATAACAATAATAATAATTGTAATAATGAAATAAGTAAAGTAATTAAATACATTATTTTGTGATTAAAAAGGTTTTAAAAGTTTAAAAATAACATTCTTATAATTTCCATTTCTCGCAATTCATAAAAATTAACTGCTTTTGGTACTTCTTCCATCCTTGTTTTATAATAAAAAAAGGCTTCAACATTAACCTGTTTTCGGTGTTTCATCTCTGAAATAATAATACCTTATTATTGTTTACAAACACATAACAACAATTTTACCCCATCGATGGCCCACTATAAATTGACACCCCCCCCTTAACTTGTTAGTTTTTGAGGTTAGAAAAAAAAAGTTTTTTACAAAAGTTTTAGATACTAATAAAAAGTTTTTTGTATCCAAAAATATACAAGGTGTTCCATTTAAAAAAAAAACATAAGTTATGTCTGCCACGGCTTTCTAGAACACACTGTGTAAGGTCCAATAGCGTCACAAAAAACTTTGTATCAGTATATAAAACTTTTGTAAAAAAACTGTTTTCTAACCTCAAAAACTAACAAGTTAAAGGGGAGGTGTCAATTGAGCCAACCTGTACATAGCGTTAGTAGGAAAAAATGGCGGCCCAAAAATTCCACGTGTTGGACGTCTCTAGTCAGCAGCATAATATGTGTATACAGGGTGGTGAAAATTTCGATGCCCACCATTGGTATCTCGGAAACGACGAAAGATACAACATTTGTCAAATCAGACAAAAGTTACGCTATCATATCCTTTACAATATTCTGTTAATAAATCTCAGATATCTTGATTCGAAAAAATAGTTTTTTCAAAACTTTGTAATTTCCGCACCGGTTACCCAAATTTAACGAAACTTGGCAATTTTAGCTTCTTGGTCATGGACAATTCGATGCCGGTGTCCGAAATTTTCTAGGACTCCTAGATTTCGAGTAACCAGCTGAGATACCAATGGTGTATATTTATGTATAGAAACAATAACACTTTCAAAAGTATTGCCACCTTCTCATATGAGCTTAATGCCTTTGGGGCTCCGCAAGGAAGATACAGAGTGTTAAAGTTCGCAAAAGAGTGGCGGAGATATTAGTCCGAGAAAGTTGTGCTCGGCTTATAGGGGTCGCAAAAAAATTGCAAGGATGCTTGGGGACTGTCTCCTGAGTGTTCAACCAAAAGCTCACACTCGAACTCCTGGTACGAATTGCGCTATAGGGTGGTTTCCTAAACAATAGGGTTGGTTCCCTAAAAATTTTTTTAGAGCATAATGACCCTAATAAAAGTTGTAGGGGATCAAATTATGAACAACTTTTCCTCATAACATATTTTTGTATCTCTAACACATAAGGAGTTACAGCGCATTACTGACATTGTAAACATTTTTTTACAAAAAAATGACCTTTATAAAAGTTTTAGAGGATAAACTTTTGGTCAACTTTTTCTTATAAACTTTTTTGTGTCTTCAATACTTAATGATTTACAGGGCAATATGCTTTTTAATTAATTTTTGCGATATAACGCCATGTGAATCATTAAGTATTAGACACAAAAAAAATTATAAGAAAATGTTGACCAGAAGTTTATCCTCTAAAACTTTTATTAAAGTCATTTATTTGTAAAAAAATGTTTACAATATACCTACCTATAAATAATGCACTGTAACTCGTTATGTATTAGACATAGGTACAAAAACATTTTATGAAGAAAAGTTGTTCATATTTTAATCCCCGTCAACTTTTATTAGGGACATTTTGCTCTAAAAAAATGTTTAGGAAACCACCCTATAGCGCAAATCGTACTAAAAGTTAGAGTGTGATCTTTTGATTGGACACTCAGGAGACCTTGAAAAAATCACAACCCTGAAAAAATCACACTGATGATAATTTAACTTCAAATATCCCTTTTCATTTGTCACAAAACAGTATTTTTCATATTTTTTTGTATCTGCTACGGTTTCATGATAATTTCAATTTGTTTAATTTAATATCAGTAAAATAATATGAAAAGTAAACCTGTTTTTTTTAAAGGGAGGACCAAAACCCGCAACAGATACATTCGAAATAAATTAATGCCGCTTTTGACTTCGCACAGGTCTGGACTATTTTTTTTTTCTTAAATTAGCATCACTACCCATATCTCCGCCACTGGTTTTTCGATGATGTCGATACTTTACCATTTTCTGTCAACCCATGCCTGTAATAAGTATACCAAATTTGGTTTGAATAGCTTTATTAGTTTCACAGATATTAAAAAAATAGCTTTCTTTTTTGCGAACTTTAATACCCCTTAGGTAGCCCCAAAGATACTAAGTTTATATGAGAAAGTGGCATTATTTCTCCTGATTCACAAAGTTTGTCAATTTAAAACTGAAACAACCTGTACTTCGTCAGGTAAAACCGGAAAATGTCAGGGAATTTCAAATTAGAAATGTGGTGGCAACCCTGGACAAGGACTATCGATTTGACAATATTTTATTTATTTTTGTACCTTTTATCTCTAGTCATCAGATACCAAAATTTATCAAAACATGTACATTTTGGTTCTATAAGTCGATTCATGTGTAAAAACAGTTAATTTAGGAGATGCCAATTCATAATAAGTGAGGCTGGGATTCCGCTACAGATTAAGAGCTAGATATGCACTTGGAATGAAAATAATATCTAGGTAGTGTATGCCTATTATACTTAGATATATAAGTATTGCTTAGATTGTTAGCTAAACAATAGAAATTTAAATTGGGCAATTAAGTTCGCCCCCTGCGTTATTTGCTTGTTTGCGTTTTAACAGAAGTCAGCTGGATTGCAAATATGCCTCGCTCGTGACACTGTTGGCACCGGATAAACTCCGCCGGTGTAATTTTAGTGCGATCCGAGGATAAGTTTATTTTAACGCTTTGCAGGCGGATTTAGTTTTTTTTTGGAATCTACTTGCTTTAGCGACACTTTAGCACACTGCACATGCGCATAAATCAGTAAAAAATACCATAGTAATATTAGCTCGTCTGCTTCTCAAACAAGGCTCATATCCGTAATTATTTATAGACGCGTTATTGTGTTTAAAGATATTGTTCAACCGCTTTAGTCCGATTTAGTAAAAGTCCCGCCAAGTCACATTTAGTGAAATTTGCATGGCGACTTCAGTGACTTGGAAAAAATTTAATGCGTCTACATATCCTTCCATATTTATGAAAGAACTAGGTATAGCGGATGTTACCGTAGTTTACGTTTCAAATACACGATAACTTCCAACAACTGTCTCCATATTTAAAAATCACAGTTAATGCTCAAAAAACTGTTTCCGTGCGTAAATAATCGAATCCAAATGCACTTTTACATGCCATTACTACGCCCCTAGAAGCTCTCCAAATCTTTCATATTATTACCCATTGCTTTCCGTAATTCACATCCTCGTCGATAAACGTTCGGCGTTAGCACACAGCCACATCGGCCTGAGCCAGTTGTTTGTCGGTAGGGCGGCCCGCAATACCCCACCAACCAGCAGCCGCAGTACCGCCAGGCGCAAGCCCCGCAGCATCCTCAGAGCCCCATCTCTACTGGGCAGAGGCCAGTGGCGGCGCAGCAGTCTTCCTACCGCCCGCTGAAGCCGTTAGACGTCACTTCTGTCAGCTCGTCCTCTCCTCTTGCCTCTCCCATCGTTAACCAGGTACCCACCGGATACCGTCCCGCCACCCCATCCAAACAGTGGGGTCCAGTGCACTCGCCGGTGTCCACGCCAGGAGTGCAGCAATACCAGCCTCCTCAGTACCAGCAGCAACCGCAGTACCAACAACATACCCAATATCAACAGCCGCCTCAGTACCAGCAGCAACCACAGTACCAAACCAATCAATATCAACAAGCCCAACAGGCTCCGCATTACCAACAAGCCCAACCCCAACCGCCTGCTCCTTACCATCAGTCTCAGTACCAGGAAACCCCCCAACAATACCAAGCCCAATTTCAAATTAATCAGTCGGCTCAGAAACCCCAGGTATGATCAGAAGTGGCTGAAGAAATGTTGTGGTTATTAATTGAGCGACAGCTTTTTTATGATTTTACGGCAATGGTTGTAACGCCTCTATGGTGTAGCTAATAATGTACTCGAAAGATGTTACAGCTATAGGGATCTTATGGAGTAAATAATTATAGTCATCATATAGGCTTTAGGTATAGGTTTTACAATTAATATTGCAGTTTGCAAAATACCTACCATACCACATGGAATTGATGTTTTGTTACAGTAACTTTTAATTTTTTTTTAAGCATACTAATAGTGTCGGTCGCTTTTTGCCTATTTCCAGATATATACAGGGTGTCCCGAAATTAGCCTGCCATAATTTACCAGCGTGTTCTACGACCTAAAAAATGAAAAAAGTTACTATAAACATGGCCTCCAAATGCCTCCTAATGGGGCTATAGCCCCAAAAAGGGGCAGTTTCACCAACTGGTTTCCATAAATATTTCCAGAACGAACAAAGATAAAATTCTGAAATTTAGTAAGTGATGTACCTGTGCGATTTGACATTTACCGAGGTAGCGACAGTTAGACATTCTTAATCATAGGCGTCCCAAATGGGGGGTTCAGGAGTTAAAATTACCCAAAAAAATGTTTGTATACTTTTTTCCAGATTTCTTGCGAAATTATGAAATTTGAAGGTATTC
The DNA here is from genome assembly GCA_963920635.1 of Pseudeuparius sepicola. NCBI lineage: Eukaryota > Metazoa > Arthropoda > Insecta > Coleoptera > Anthribidae > Pseudeuparius > Pseudeuparius sepicola. Next base: position 35,272,189 of record OY987300.1, on the reverse strand, counting down.
TTTGAAGAAAAGGTGCTCTTGTTGAACTTCGATAGCATGCATCGTTTTCGAGTAAACTCGTTTTGAAATTTTTTTGCAGAGTGCCATGAAAATGCCTATTAGAAATTAGCCTGCCATAATTTACCACTACGTTTTTTGATACAAAAAAATTAAAAAAGTTCCTATAAACATAACCTTAAAAAAGTCCCCTAAGGGGGCTATAGCCCCCGAAATGGATACTTTGGCAAACGGTTTCTTCCAAATATTTCCAGAACGAACAAAGATAAAATTATGAAATTTGGTATGTGATGTACCTGTCAATTTGACATTTACCGAGGTAGAGATAGTTTGACATTCTTCATCATAGGCGTCCCAAATAAGGGTGATCACAACCCAAATTTTTTTTGTGCAATTTTTTCATGATTTATTCTCCCAGGTATGTCACATACCAAATTTCATAATTTTATCTTTGCTCGTTCTGGAAATATTTAGAAAAAAACTGTTTGCCAAAGTGTCCAATTCGGGAGCTACAGCCCTTTTAGGGGGCATTTTTGAGGTCATTTTTATAGGAACTTTTTCGTTTTTTTGGGTCGCTGAACACGCTGGTAAAATATGGCAGGCTAATTTCTAATACGCATTTTCATGGGCCTCTGCAAAAAATTTTCAATACGATTCTACTTGAAAACGGTGCACGCTATCAAAGTTCAACAAGAGCATCATTTTTTTGTAGAATACCCTGAAATTTTATAATTTCGCAAGAAATTTGGAGAAAAAGCACAAAAACAAAATTTGGAGTATTTTTAACCGCTTACCCTCCCATTTAGGACGCCTATGATTAAGAATATCTAACTATCGCTACCTCGGCAAATGTCAAATCTCACAGGTACATCAATCACATAACAAATTTCAGAATTTTATCTTTGTTCGTTCTGGAAATATTTAGAAAAAAACCATTTGCCAAAATGTCCATTTAGGGGGCTATAGTCCCCTTAATGGACATTTTTGAGGCCATGTTTATAGGAACTTTTTTTCTTTTTTTTTTGGGTCGCAGAACACGCTGGTAAATTATGGCAGGCTAATTTCGGGACACCCATCTAAAACATTGCAACATTTACATTTTTAAACGTTACATTTTCACTGTATTTTTACCAACTTACCTTTCTCTATTCTTCTAGTCGCAGCCACGAGTCCAACAAGGTTCCGCTAAATACGCGGAACCTCCACCGACAACAATCACTTTGCGCCAACAGGCTCCAGTGAGCCAAGCTCCTCCGCCCATCATCACATCACAACCAGCCACGGCGACCCTCAAGGGTTAGTAGTTCGTTATTGTTTTGTACAGTTCATTGTATTTAAGCGAATATAAATTTTAGGGATGGGCGGGATTTAATACCCTTCTTCCCTTCAATTATCTATATTTACGCACCAGCCTACTGTTCACATGAGCATAACTTATCCCGAATAAATTGTATGTACCTATAGATAACTTAACTTACATTACAAGAACGAACTCGAATAAATGGGTTCGATCACGTTCTTCTTGCTTTTCGTATTAGCTTGAGGTCTGTGTGAATAGTATAATTGCAAATTACAAAATTTCGATCATTGAGGTTCGGTCGGTCGGTACTTGAACAGTTTATATATCCTGAACCCGAAAATCGACGTTGCATTGAAAGCAACCACGTGTAACAGTAAAAAAGTGATAAATATGGAAAATTGGTTGGAGTCTTTTGCTCTATATATCATAGTAGCGTACCCGGGGGGGGGGGGGGGTAAAAATATTTTTTTATTGAAATTGATCACTATGTGTTTTGACATTTTTTTCGAGAAAGCCTTGTATTGCAGCATACGTTATAAATATTTTCTGTGCTTCGCTTCGGCGGTACATATACTAAAATTGGAACGATACAGAGAAGATTAGCATGGCCCCTGCGCAAGGATGACACGCACAATCGTGAAGCGTTCCACATTTTTAGGAAGGAGGGTTAAATTTAACAAACATTGAAAGGAAGGCTCTGGCGTTGTTTCTTAAAACACAATTCAATTCTTGGTCGGTAAAGAATGAAAAAATTTGGTATAGCTCTGTTGTAAATAATATTTTTGAGAAAAATGACAATAAAAATATAAATGTTTTATTTAAGAAAATTGGGTTAAAAATAAATGAAAATAATCGGAGCTTTGACAAAAATATAGAAAACGTAAAAACAAAAGACATTTATAAGAAACTATTTAACACAATTGTAAAAAATAATAGAATTGAGAAAGAATGGCCGAATTACGAGTGGGTAACAATATGGACAAATACGTCTAACAAGCAAGTAAGCACAAAATGGAGAGCGTCTGTATATAGAGCAGTAAATAATATCATTCCTGTGGCAGAGAAATTAGCTAGGCATGGGGCTAGTAAAACAAATTTATGTCAAAAATGTAATGCGGTAGAAGATGTTTGGCACAAAATTAAAGATTGTAAGACAGCGAAACCAATTTGGGATTGGTTGAACATTATCATGAAAAAAAAATTGGGAAAAATATAAATACGTACAGTTCAGTAAATAAGTTTTTTGAGGAAAAATTTAAGTCGGTAAAGGAACAAAATGCATGGTTATTTTTTGTGTCGGCAATGGTGTTTTTTAATATTGAAGTGCAATCGGGGGATGTAGGAGAATTTAAGGATAATTTAAGATATTATAGAAATAAGATGATTAGATTAGAGAAAATTAACAAATTTTCGAAACAAATATTCTGCTTTTAGATTAAGATAAAACTATTGTTCAGGTTAAGTTAAAAACTTACACGATGTACTAGTCTATAAAGTATAGAAGGATAAGAATGTATGTTATTAGTAATAATAAACGGTTTAAAAAAAATAACAATAAATTATTAGATTGATCGACTTACCTGTAAGGATGATCGATCGAAATTATTCTAGCTGTTGTCCTTAATGATTATTACACCCTGTAGTTTGCATCGACTCATGCAGACCAGCACACGTAACAAGAAGGCAAAAAACTCCCCAATCACCCGATGTTAGATAGGTACCTCATTGCATTCGTTTTGCGCATTTTTGCGGTAGTATATAAGGGATGGGATTAAAAACAACACCTAGAATAATTTCGATCGATCATCCTTACAGGTAAGTCGATCAATCTAATAGTTATTCTGCGCTGTTGTCCTACATGATTATTACACGCTGTAAATGTAGCAAGTAAAACACAGGATTCGCGATCTAATCCTTTTAATAATTTGGTAAATGCGATATACATTTCCATTGGCAGTATGTTCCCGTTTCAAATATAATAGTATAATCATTAAGCTACCCATATAAACTTTTAAGTCTTATAACATCCATCATTAACCTTAGTGAGTAAGACTATAATAATAATAATAATTCTCACCCTCACAATCACAACACTCCATTATGAGTATTATGACTTACTAACTAACTTTAACAAAATCTAGATTAATTGTTTAATTTGTTTTAGAAATAACTGACCTTGCGAAATTGTGGAGGTCTGTAGTTATTGGTCTATTATAAACTGTAGCAAACATCTTTGATTTTTGAGTCCAACCTGCGGCATTTCTAATCACTTCTAAGTTCATTCCCGCTCGTAATGCTGCAGAAGTACTGGCCTGCCTAACGCTGTGCGTAGAAAATTTAGCAATGTCAATTCCGCTATTTTTCCAAGCTTTTATTTAACTTGCAATGTATGTATGTTTAGGTCAAATCTTGCAAGCTGAATTAGAACCACTTCCCGACATCCGATTGAGCTGAAATTTTGCATACACCTTTAGTTCCGGTGACAATACAATATACAATACTCAATATTGTAATACTTTCAAAATGGCGGATGATGTATTTTTTGTCAACCCCTTTAATATGGGTATCAAATAAAAGGGCTTGTAGAATAGAAAACGATAGAGTTAGTGACATCACACTAAATTCACTATGGCCGCCGCTCCAAGATGGCGGATAATGTATTTTTTGTAAACCCCCTTAATATGGGTATCAATAGAAAGGGCTTGAAGAGTAGAAAACGATAGCCACTAAATTCAATATGGCCGTCGCTCCAAGATGGCGGATGATGTATTTTTTTGTCAACCCCCTTAATATATATCAAATGAAAGGGCTTGAAGAGTAGAAAACGATAAAGTTAGTGACATCACACTAAATTCAATATGGCCGCCGCTCCAACACGGCGGATTACATTTTCTTTTCCCTTAATATGGGCATTAAATGAAAGGCTTGAACAGTAGAACTAAAAAGTTGAAAATAAAATTAATAGTAAAAAATATTTTTAAAAACAAGTTTTTATTTAAATGCTCTGAAAAGAAGAAAATAAACTTTATAATAAACCAAGGCAAACCCATAATTTTGTTACATTATACAACCGCATATGATATAAAAGCTTGTTGCGAGAATATATTATCTTTAAAGTAATTTTAAGTAGAAAATGTATTTTTCTATAAAAGAAATGTACACTGGAGAATCTCGCGACCATATAATATATATCTTGACGAAAGTAATTATTAGTAGAAATTGTATTTTTCTATAAAAGAAATTTCTCGTGACAAGCTTTTATATCATATACAGTTGTATAATGTAACAAAATTATGGGTTTGCCTTGGTTTGATTTATTATAAAGTATATTTTCTTCAATTACGAAGATATAATTCAAAGTCTTGAACCACAATAATATAATCTAGTATATAAAATTTTATAAAGTAGGTAACTAGTTTCGGCTTTAAGCCATCATCAGACCTGAAATATTAAAATAACAAGAAACTATGTTATTCTAGTTATACAATGTAAGTGATTACCTTATTTTTATATGGTTCACAAATAAAATGAAGTTGTAAAGTCAATATAATATTAATAAATTTGACTTTTTGAAAGACATTTGGTAGAAGGTGTAAATAAAGGTAATAATTTGGTAATCTAATAGTTGCTTTACACATTTGCAATAAAGGAAAACGTCTGGATTTATTTGAAATTTTAGAAATTTATAAAGCTGTAAATAATTCTAATATTACTTGTCTAAACAATAACGTGAATTTTGAATTTAATATTTTCCTAGATCTGGTTAGAAATTTCTAACATCCACAACTATTAGATTACCAAATTATTACCTTTATTTACACCTTCTACCAAATGTCTTTCAAAAAGACTTTACAACTTCATTTTATTTGTTTATATAAAAATAAGGTAATCACTTACATTGTATAACTATAATAACATAGTTTCTTGTTATTTTAATATTTCAGGTCTGATGATGGCTTAAAGCCGAAACTAGTTACCTACTTTATACAATTTTATATACTAGATTATATTATTGTGGTTCAAGACTTTGAATTATATCTTCGTAATTTAACAATGGACCACTTTGAGTTTCCCCACAACCTTTTTCGTAATATATTTTCTTCTTTTCAGAGCATTTAAATAAAAGCTTGTTTTTAAAAATATTTTTTTACTATTAATTTTTTAAGTGTGACTTTAACCCATCTGCTTAAAGTGTCCTTGCTAGCCGCATGATGAGTTTTTTTGCATGTTATAAAGAGTTTACTTTCTCCCGGTGGACGTAGTGTTGCTGTTCTATCTATGTAGTAATTAAGAGTAGTGACGACGCACAAATTAGGCATGTCCTTTAGTTCTGGTAGCACTATAAACGGTTGGAGTCTGTTATATATCCTGAAGGTTTTATTCTGACGGGTATTCCAATCTCTATTTTATTATCCGACTGACTTATATATTCTAAACAAATTTTTGAGATAGTTTGTATTCTATGAGTCGAAGCAAGGTGCAAGTAACGTGATTAATTTGTAACTTAGATTTTCCAAACTTCGGTTTTCTAGTGGAAACAAGCGACCTAGGAATTCTAATACAATACTACTATCCCAAGTCGCGGCATATTTTGGTTGTGACGGTTTCATATTATACCTTTAAAGAATCTTTTTATTATTTTTTCGTCGCTTTCCTTAATAGACAACAATAGAGAAAGAGCCGCTCTATAAGTGTTTAACGATGAAAATAGTCCGGCAGCCACGGGGGTAAACCCAAAAATATGGGACGAAGTTTTTTTCAAAACGAATTTGACATCTCTAGGACTCCTAGTTTTGATATCCAAGTGATGACAAACTGTCATCCTTGAGCAATTTGAGATACTGGGTACCCTTTTAATACGTACCATGTGATCACGTATATATTTTTACACCCCCTTATTTTATATATTTTGGAGGTTAGGAAAAAAGTTTCAGATACAAGTTGTAGAAGCCAAAGCAAGTTTCATCAACGTTTATTTATTTTTATACGGGGTGTTCAGAAAAGCGGTGCCAAACCAAACTTTTGTTTCTTTAAATCGAATACCCTTTATATTTTTAGATATTTGAAATCTGCTCATTGTCACAATTTCAATGATGTATACACATGTGATAATATGTTTGTTTCAAGCGTTTGTAAAGTATTCGACCTTGAAACTTTCAATTTTGCACTTTTGATGTTTATTTTTCGAAAATGAACCTGGCGGGTATCGTTTTTATTTTGTAATTAATTTATTAAAACAGTTATAAAAAAACGAAAGACAACTTTTTCTGCTCTACATGCTTTTTATAGGCATTTTAATATACAGGGTGCGATGACAGATTCCTCTCTAGAAGTTATGAAGATTTAGACCCATCAGCAGCCCAGGTATCATTCTGTTCCACACATGTTTGTAAAATAGCTAGCTTCCTTCATTGCTTTTTCGTATTCTTGTCTTCCACGGCTCTGAACGATCGCCATTGTTGAAGATTTTTTAATTTTTTCTAAATCGCATTTTGTCTACAGTTACAAACCTGCTTGATCTCTAAAAATTAAAGTTTGTCACTTCTGAACGCCGCGCCGCTGCATTTTTACAGTTGAAGTTACAGTATTGGTAACAATATTCTCCGGAGATAAGCATCTTTTTAAGTGGCTTTTGGAAATATATGTGGATACGCAACTTCTATGACAAAATTAAAAAAATCCTTACTAGCAGTGAGTGGTCGTTTCTTCCAATTCTCTAAACATGTTGTCCTCGTAAACTTTACTACAATTTAAATTGTTTTTATACGCTGAATACCATAGCAACTGAAAGACTCATTTTTTTCACAACCATATTTTCACTCAAAAAACACTTCTTATCACTCATGTCTAATAACCTTTTATTAAAATTTAAAATCTGAGAAACAAAACACTATTATAGTTGTTGTGCCACAAGACACGATAAGGCTGTTTTAGTACGTTTTTGAGAATTGATGAAATTCCAAATCAGTTAAGTAGGTACGTTAATTCCCAAATAAACAACTAGACGCGAGCTGTTTTCCCAAGGCCTCCAACTACTTCTCTTAAATCTGCATTGCACAATGACACTCCCGCACAGTTTGCTGTGGCAACCCGTGCACAATAACATTCCCGGCGGGAATTTCCCGCACTGGTTGCTAAAATGATATTATACACAATGACTTACATTTCCCAATTAAAAACAACATGCTATGAGGCAATTTCTTTATAGTCTTAGAAAAAGCGCGTTTTTTGTTTCTTAATATAAATATAATAAATTAAAAAAACATTCTTCTTAAGCACTAAAATTAAAATATAGTAAACGCAAACTGAGAAGGTGAGTTTTGGAAAGGGGATGAGGGACTAGTAATATAATACAGGAAATAAATGTTTAACAACCAATAAAAGGGTTTTATACATAGGCCTAATTGCTATTAGTTCTGCCCCATAATTCTCATCTCATTTCTGGATAGTAAATTACACTAAAGTAAAAAATCGTAATTTTTTTATTGTATTAATGCCCATATTGGTGGCGAAGTGTACCTATAATTACACACAATTACGAAAAATTACGTAATTTAATGTACAACTTTGATTTTAGACAAAATGCTCATTTGGCTGCAGAGTGGACAAAGCATCAAATTTAAGACGCCCTGTACCTGTCATGTAGCTTTATCTCTAAACATACCCATTTTTATAATTTTATTAGTTTTTTAATTTAGATACAAAATGTTCTAATACAGAGGAATTAATGAATATTTTAAATTCATAACACATGTTTTTAAAACACCTTGTATATTAATGATAACAGTAAGGTAAATAATTTATACAATAATATAATAATAACAACAATTTTACAGCTAAATAGTAAGATTCCATATATTATCTAATATTTACTGTCTAATATTTGAGATACCCTGTATATCAAATTGCTCAGTAACGCCAGCATGTCATCAGTCGGATATGGTTAATAGACATACAAATCTGCAAGAATCCGTTAAAAAAAGAACTTCATCCCAAATTTCGCACTTCAGGCAAAAAAAACGGTTCCGCTGCCGGACTAAAAGGATATACTTACCCGATTTTTGTACGACAAAAAAGAATTCAAAATACTTAAGTATCTAACGCATATTCATAAGAGTTAATTTTTGGAATATTTTCAAGCCACCAATGCAGGTTTCTTCCTAGGTCGCAAGGTATATTCATCACTGCGTTAAAATTATTATTATTCGGTAAGAGAGCGATATATTTTTCCCTTTCGAGAATTTTTTATGTGCAACCATCCGTACTTAACGGCTTAACCTTTTATAGCTTTTATAGCGCTTAAAACAATAATTTCTTTGCGTTTTCTAGGGAGACTTATTGTCATATCTATACTATCTATTTCGAAGCCCAGACGTAGTATTTTTTGACTCTGTACAAATTCACTGTTTTCTCCATTTAAAACGAGACCCAAATCTAACAATAGGTTCTTTGCTATCATTAGATTTGTCTCACAGTCTTCTCTTGTCTTTCCCAATATAAGAAAATCGTCTAAGTACGCAGAACAAATTATGTACAGCATATACGTGGTGATTCAACATTTTGACCCATAAAATTGCATATACGTGGTGATTCAACATTTTGACCCATAAAATTGCTTTTTTCGATCTGTAGCGAGCAACACGCATAATTTTAAACTTTTAGTCAATACAAATTTTGATCTAAGTAAGTAATTACTCACATTTTGAGACAACAATTATTTAAAAATATTTATCACAATGGCAGTTAATATAGGCTTATTGCGCAAATGCTAATAACGGCCATTGTGATTAATCTTTTTAAATAATTTTTGTCTCAAAATGTGAGTAATTACTTAGATTAAAATTTGTATCGACCAAAAGTTTAAAATTATGCGTGTTGCTCTCTACAGATCGAAAAAAGCCATTTTATGGGTCAAAATATCGAATCACCAGGCACGTGCTGTACATTAAGCCTTAAAAAACCTAAAACAGGACTAATTATTTTTGTAAATACATAAGGACCGATATTGATACCTTACAGATCGTTTTTGAATTTGAATCTTAAAAATTTCTTGTGGTTATTTTTTATTGGAAGAGAAAAATGGGCGTCTTTTAAATGAACACCAGCAAAAAACATGATTTTGTGACTAGTTTTAGAACAGTTCTATAATCTTCGTCTGTGTTTTGACAAACTATTGTGTACGTTTGCTAAAATTTGTCCACTGTCTGCTAATGTTATTAATAGTTAGTAATAATTAGTTATTTAATAATTCCGAAATCAACGTCCCAATTGCTGTCAGACCATATGACAATTGGTTCTGTAGGCCCGATACGAAAAAATATTGTTTCCAGGCTTCTCGGGAGACACATAATATGTCGATTTCTTCGTTACATTTTGGTGCTTGTAAAAACTGACAGTTCCTGGTATCTGATATTTTTTAGAAAATTGTTCGGATATTTCTGTAGGTGTCCCTTCAAAATTATAATGTTTCCATCTCACTGATACTTCCTCGTGTAAGCTTAAGCTTGGTCCGACTTTTTACCCGTGGTTGGATTTTCGCCTAGTATTTGGGCGAGCCTTACATGTACATCAGCCTGGATAGTTTCATTGGCCGCCGTTACTGGATTTGTTGTGTTGAGCGCATTTTCATATGAGGAGCTTTTCGCGGATTCTGTAACAATTTTTTCAACGTAAGACAGTCGTCAATTACGCAAATCTATATCCGGAACAAAACAGTAAGACAATCGTCTATTACTGTTATAAGAAGTTTGCTTTTTCCCCTAATTTGCGAGACAACCTTCAATCACATCATGGTGTTTACTCCTTCGCTATAAGGAGAATCGTAATTTTCGTTGAGAATTTTCTCTTGTATCTTAATACCTCCTCATACTTCTTGCCTTTCTTTTGTTTCTTACTTGCACTGTTGAACACTACTCACGCTATCGGTATCTTCTATAATTCGTTTTCTAATATTTTATCCTAACTACTGGGCCGCACAAATGAATGCAATGAGGTATCTAACATCAGGTGATCGGGGAGTTTTTTGCCTTCTTGTTACGTGTGCTGGTCTGCATGAGTCGATGCAAACTACAGGGTGTAATAATCATGTAGGACAACATCGCAGAATAAATAATACTCGTAATACCACCCCACAAGTCGCTGCTCAAGCGCTCATTTCTAATTTAATGATTATCTATTAGACAGAATTCACACGAAGAAATAATCTAATCACAATGACAGTTGTAGTCGGAGCTGAGGGAATCACAGTCGGCACCTCGCCAGCGTTCATTACTGGAACACCGTCCGCTATACGGCATCGCTTAGCGGCACCTGCAGCTGCACCTGTTTCTGTTTCAATACAGAATTCAGTAGTGATCCGTGATCCTACTGGCGGTGTTCCGGCTGAGCGTCGCGTCAGTCGCGTCACTCTGCGCCACCCCCCCCCCCCTAGGTACACCACTAAAATGTAAATTGTTGCAACAAATCTTTCAATAGGTAATTAAAATTAATAGATTAAAATATGTTCGAGACACATTTTGATGAGAATTCAACGCCTGCCAATATGAAGCAATGAAATGACATTATTTGTGGAATATTAACCAATCAGGTGATGATTTCAGCAATAATACCGCTAGGTAGTGGTATTATCACTAGTAATCGCCCTCATTGCCCTAGTGCTTGAATTATTGCCGGAAATTTTTCGAGTACACGAATTTTTCAAGAAAATTCGTGTACTTACTCGAAAAATTAGAGAAAAATTTCCGGATATTAATTTAAGAACGTGGGGGATTCGGTATAAGAAAATTCCATACCTACACGTAAATTAAACGAAATTATCAAAATTTTTGTTGAGTATATGTTACAATGTCACATTATAATAATGACATCTGTCAAAAAATTTCCGCTGCAATCACCTCCTGCAGCCTAGAGCAAGTGAGAATATTTCCGGAAATTTTTTGAGTTGCCATGACAACGAAACAAAAAACGAGCCTCTGATTGGCCAAAAAAGGTAGGTATGGAATTTTCGCTGAAATTCCACTCGCTTATTTACGCCCTAGTTACGCTAAACCAATACCTAGCTAAAACTGATCGGTAACCCGAAAACTTCTTCATAGTACCAAATTTAATATAGGACTAGAAGATACAATTTCAGTTAACACATTGATCGTTAAATATCTATTAACACAATAAATATATTCTATATATAATATAGTTAAGTAAATTTTATATGGAAGCACAATGGCTTAGTGACATGATTCTCGCTTTGAGTGTGAGAGGTCCCGGGTTCAAATCAATATGCAACTCGTGGTATACCTAATAATCAGATAATACTTTTCGTTAATTTATTAACTCATTATAATCCCAATGCTAAGAAAATACCACTCCTGCTGCGCAGGCCTGGTAATCTCAGCTTTGGGACTATAATTCTTAAAATCACGGAGAAGACCGGAATATTCTGGTCTTCTCTGTGGTAAAATTAACGAAAGGTATTGTCGATAATAGGCATACTTACCACTTGTTATATTACCCCTGAAAATACGATTGACTGATTGTTTTGTAAATTTAGCCGATTTTCCATGCAAATTATTTCGAGAACGTTATAGTTTTGAAACATCATATAAAACGTTTTAGAGGGTGCAGATTAATATTACTAACGCATGTTTCAGGACAAGTGACGGTAGGTGGTAAGCACCTACGTGGCGATCTCAAATGGCCTCCAGAGAATGTGAGGCAGCGGATGGCCGAAGAACGTATGCTTTTGGAAGATCTTGCAAAAGGACCGGCAGTAAAGCCCCTGAGGCAAGACAAAGATTATACCCCTTTCTTCGAGGCACATGCTCTTAATAGTGCATACCCCGGGTACAAGATTCCCCCAGGAACCCAATTCTACAGACCTATGTAATTTTAGTTAGTAAGATTTGCATCAATTAAGGTTAGGTAGGGGTAGGAAACATAAAAATTGTAGAATTTTTTCGAACAAATTTGTATTTGGATGATTCAATTTGTTTGATAAAGTTGCGTTAATGTAAAGGGGTATGTAATCAACGATATGAAGGTATAAAATGGTGTACCTAATATACGAGTTGAGTTGATTTTCATATGGCTGATTACATACTTTATAGAAGGGTAAATTGCTTAGAGATTGCAAAGCATGAATTCATAACAGGTCTGGAGTTTATGGTTTCGTGCTTTCGAATGGTATAATGTTTGTGATAAAGCTGAACTGATGTAAATATTCATATTTTCAAAATGAGATTGATCCGATCTAACAAAGGCCTGCACAATGGATGAATCTCCTTTTGGAACGTCCTATGCCAAATGTGATACTAACATATTTATTTAACGAATGTCTCTTGTAGTCATCCACGCAAGAGATTACCAATACTAATTAAACCAAACGTTTATAACGACATATTTATTTCTCTAACAAATTTCGATTTACGCCGCTTTCGATAATTTTGTTATAGATAAATATCGATTCGAGCTTTTGCAAATTGCAGAATATGTATGTGTCTATATTTTGAATACTATGCGAGTATCAAAATACCTATATTATTTATTTATTTGTACTATACCTACACTGTAGTAAAAACAAATAAAAATTTTCTAAAAACGAACCAATGTTTTATTAAAATTGCGTAAATGAAATTTTGTAGACACAAAACAAGGCTAATATAAATTTTATAATGGCTGCAAAACGAATTATTTACACTATCACAAAACTAAAAACGAGTTACTAATTTTTAGACACTTTTCTAAGATCTGGACACCCGACACATTATCAGTGCCCCAGGTAAAAGTGTACATAGTAGGCGGCCACGTTGGCGCACCGCACATCGCACCCCACTTCTCACCGCCCTTCGCCTGGTATAGTCCAAGATCCCAGGGCCCCCAGACGTAACTTATTTTCTAAAAGACAAAATGTGCGGAATAGAGTAGTGTTCCTATGTACTTTGAACGCATGGGTATCCGCTAAGTTGGGTAGACGGCCAATTTACAGGTAGCAGAGTAGCAGGTGAGAAAGGTAAGTAAAAATTGGACTCTACTTAAATTCTAATGGCTGATTATATGTTATAGTATAGTATATGTTTTGAAGAATATTATTAAAAACTAATATTCAGCACTACTGCCAGACACTTCCCGTCGGCCATAATTTCCGCCAGACGCTTTAAAGGTGGATTTATAAACTCGACGTTTGCGTTGGCGCTCGCCGTTGCCGTTTGCGTCGAAAATTCAATCCCAATATTTTACGTGTAACCTTTTATAAACGCCGCCGAACGTTGCCGTCTGCGAGATAAACTAATTTCATCTTTCACGTTCCGTCGTTCACATTTCTGGACGAAAACTGCGCGAAGGTCACCGTCAACTTCGAGCGCCAACGCAAACGTCGAGTTTATAAATCCACCTTAAAGCTCCCAAAAAAATGATTGAACTTTACTTCTAACGCTTGATTTTTATATATGTTACTTATTACAAAACTATATGTGATCAGCCAGACAAATTGTAGGAGCCAAACTTCCCCCAGACACAAAAAAAAATTCTACCGTGAGTATGAGCGCATGAGTTTCAGAGCGAGTGAGATATCTATGTGAACATAGGTTTATTAAATTTAAACTGGGATTGATGTAAATGAAAATCTTCAATAAGAACTTAATAATATTTAAATATACAGCGTGTCCCGCTCTGAAGTCCGGACGAGAGAAAAGTTTTTATTCGTGGGTTTTCGACAAAAAGTCACTCTTTATTAAAACTCCTGCTTGTTCCAACACGGTCAAAACTGTTAAAATATTTTTTATTTTCACTATTTCGAAAAATTTAGAAAAATGTTGTATATTTCATTAAGGTGGACTTTTGAGTTTTACAAATGGCACCATCGAAATGGCACATGGATAATGGCACTGGGGTTATAGGATACGACAAAATTTTAGCCATACCGACTTTATGATTAATAGATATGTATGCCCAGCATATTAATATTAATTAATATTATGAATACTTTGATCGCCACCAGCCTTGCCTGCCTACATTTAAGAGGTTGTATGATAACTAGGGACAATATGGTTCCTTCAGTAGGCCAAAGGACACATCAAAACACATAAATGAAATTGCAGAAACAAATGTGCTAGCTTGTGTAATTCAGACTCCATCAACATGGGAAGTTGCAGCAGAAGCAGCGCGAACAACGTTCAAGTACCACCGAATATTCTAGACAATACTACATTTTTCCAGGATTGAAAAATACATCATTTTTGTAGAAATCAGAAATTTTCGCTGAAAATTAGCTAATGACTGAACTAATTGTCGAACTGCACAGGATTGACATTTTCAATAAGCATTTCATTGTTTCCATGGCTAACTCCGTTAAAACAGGAAACAGAAAAAGCGCCATAACTCCGATATTTTTCAAAATAATCATATCGAGTAATATATCGTTAGAAAGCTTAAAAAATGCTCGATTTTACGCGACCATAGCCAACTATGGTTTGCATCTATAAGAAACCGAAGTAATATGTCATATCTCTAAAATGACAGCTCGCGTGCAAAATAGAATTGGATCCTCTTATTAGGAACATGATTCCCTACAACTTTTGTATTTACACTTTTTCTGTAAAGTCAGAAATAACGGAGCTAGCGGGATTTGAAGGAATAGGGAAAAATCATTTTTTTCGAAATATCTAGAAAGCCATGAACTTTGTCAAAAATCCAAAAGGCGCATTGAAATGGGCCCATAAAACTGTAAATATTTTCCCATTTAACCTTCCTTCTAGTTTCGCTGGTTTCCGAGATCCCCATGCAAAACTCACCCTGTATATTTAAATATTATTAAGTTCTTATTGAAGATTTTCATTTACATCAATCCCAGTTTAAATTTAATAAACCTATGTTCACATGGATATTTCACTCGCTCTGAAACTCGTGCATATACAAGTACCCTCGCGTTCATACTCACGGCAGAATTTTTTTTTGTGTGTGGAGGAAGTTTGGCCCCTACAATTTGTCTGGATCACATATAGTTTTGAAATAGTCCCCTAAGTAACATATATAAAAATCAATCGTTATAATATAAGTAACGTTCAATCATTTTTTTGGGAGCTTTAAACCGTCTGGCGGAAATTATGGCCGACGGCAAGTGTCTGGCAGTGCTGAATATTACCCAGTAAACATGCAACGCAAAAGTAGGTAACGTTATCTAATGTTGCCTGGGAGTTTATCTTTTTACATTATGGATATAATGTTATATATAAGTCAATACTAATGTACAGAACATGGAATTGTTACACTGGACATTTGCTTAATCATTCAAATGTGTGTTATTTTAACGTTTAACACTAACCTTTTAAAAACATTATAAATTAGTTAGGTAAGCAAATGTTAATAATGTTAATCGTTAGTTTTATGTATACCGGCATAACTTTATTTTTTTGGTCTACCGGTAAACGTTCAGTAAATGATATTGGATTAGCTATAGTATAATGTCATAAAAGTAATGTTACAAGTACAAAATGTTATATTGTCACATATCACGTGACAGGAATACTTTAATTTGATTAGTCTGCTTCGAGTTGCGCCGGCGGGACCGCACCGCGGCCGCTGTGGCTGGGGCGGGCGTCCCGTTTTCGTTTGCCGATGTTGACTTGACACTGGTGGTATCGCCGCACGGTCAGGCCCGGCGTGTACCTATAAGTTACCGCTTTTGTTGGTTTCTTTTGTGGTTTTGCGTGCCGGATCACGGAAATGGATGCAGCTAAAAAGGTAAGTAAAAATCCCGACCTTAGTACTAGGTACCTATATTATAAATTATTAGGTGTAGTAGTATACTGGCTGTGAAACAAGATGTCGGCCATTTTTGTATACCTACCGCTCGCAATCTCGCTCATAATATACCCATGGCCTCCTACGATTTCCGAATAGCCGTGTAAATAGATAGAATCGACGGTCCGATGTGCTGTTCGACCTTCGACCTTTTTCCCAAGGCTTAGGATTTGGGTTTTATTTTTTATCCCAGTAAAACCGAGAAAAAACTTTAAGGTAACGGTTTTCCGAGTTTTTTTTTAGACAAAAAAGTGCAGATATTTATTTATATCCGGGTTTAAAATTCCCAGTTAATGCTTTATTTGCAAGGGTTTTTTATTGCTGGGGCGGTTATTATAGGGGGAGGTAAAGGTGCCACCAAATATACCTGACCAGAGAAGGGTACCGGTAAACGTGCCACCGACCAAAAGGGTTCTTTAAAAACACACAGGTATTTGTGCCACTAACACTAATAGATAGAAATTATGGTAATAATAAAGAATAATGCTTTACTGATATTTTAGCGTTTATTTAAATTTAACTTATTAAGAACATTTAAGATTAATTAGTCACTCTAGTAGTTAACAATTGAGAGTTCAAAATAGTTCCCCCACCCCTTTTTTGGTCCCCCCACTCCTCTTTCGTACATTACCCCCCACTCCTACGCCCCTGGTAGGCCCCGCCCACTTTTCCCCCGCGCATGCGCACCGAGCGCATGACCTCTCCCCCGCACCCCGCAGCCATCATACCGTGTAATTGCAGCGTAATGAGTAATTACAATACCGCGGGTCCATATTTCCGCGAAATTCGCACATAAATGTCAATTTATTGGTTAAGTACCGTATGTACGTGAAGAAATATTTAAAATAGATACAATCACTCTCATTTCCCGCGCTTTTTTTGTCTAATTAACGCTATTTACCCCCTTTGCAATGAAAAAAAAAAACATTACATATACTGCACTGCATAGCGTATTAGGTTCTATTTACGCATAATTATCTTCTATTTACCTCAGATCTAATAAAAAATAAGCTCTTACTGTCATTTCATACATTTTTTACTATTTAACGCTATTTACCCCCTTTTCAATGAAAAAAAACATTACATGGACTGTCAATGTCAATTTATTGTTTACGTACCGTTTATACCTACATAACTATTTAAAATAGGTACAAATACTCTCATTTCCCGCGCTTTTTGTCTAATTAGCAATATTTATCCCCTTTGCAATGAAAAAAAACATTACATGGATTGTCAGTGTCAATTTATTGTTTTACGTAGCGTTTATACCTACATAACTATTTAAAATAGGTACAAGTACTCTCATTTCCTACATTTTTTGTCTAATTAACGCTATTTACCCCTTTTGCAATGAAAACAAATACAGTGTACCGCACTGTATGGCGTATTATGTCCTATATACATGCAATAAACAAAAATTAACTTCTATTCTGTCCCACATCTACAAAATCTGAAAATTCCCAGGTTCCGCCACGTAATTAGCTTGTAAAATGTTAGCCAACGCCCTAGAAAAAATACAGTATGGTTTCGGCCCGATATCGCAACATGCAGTTGGGTAAAGTTTTTCCTACAGATGATGCCCCCTCGTTAGTTTTATTGGGGTTTTAAAAAATAATGATTTTCGGCTTCGTCTTTCTCTGGAATTTTAGAATTTCTTTAATTCGAGGGTTTGCCATTAGTTTTTATCGAATTTTTAATGGTATTTTAGCCTGCTAGGGTTATTTTACAGAACGCATAGGCTCTTATAATAAAAACAACCTGAAATTTTATTACCACATATAGATTAAAGGCAGTTTAAAATAGGTACAAATACTCTTATTTCCCGCGCTTTTTGTCTAATTACTCTATTTATCCCCATACAATAAAAAAAACATTACATGGACTGTCAATGTCTATTTATTGTTTACGTACCGTTTATACCTACATAACTATTTAAAATAGGTACAAATACTCTCATTTCCCGCGCTTTTTGTCTAATTAGCAATATTTATCCCCTTTGCGATGAAAAAAAAACATTACATATACTGCACTGCATAGCGTATTAGGTTCTATTTACGCATAATTATCTTCTATTTACCTCAGATCTAATAAAAAATAAGCTCTTACTGTCATTTCATACCTTTTTTACTATTTAACGATATTTACCCCTTTAAAATGAAAAAATATACAGTGTACCGCACTGTATGGTGTATTACGTCCTATATTCATGTAATAAACAAAAGAATAAATTATATTTTGTCCCACATCTACAAAAATCTGAAAATTCCTAGGCTCCCCCACGTAATTAGGCATGTGACGTCACAGCCAACGCCTTAAAAATTCCCAAAACAAAGAAAAAATAATAGGTGTACTTACTTTAAAGTGAATATATACTCCTAAGAAGAATAAGTAAGGATATATGAAAAACTCAAACAATGAAAGCAATTAAAAACACTTTCAAAAGCATGGGTTCCAACACATATTCCAAACAATCGCCGTCGTCCAGATGCACTCCCCCAAAACAGCCATGACTCCTCGAAAAACAGTCTCTGTGTAGAACACGCGCGATCTATAGACGCGGGCACCCGTCACAGAGCTACTTTGTACCGTTATGTCGTATCAATTAGCTTCAAAGCAATCGCGACATTATTTAATTATGATTTGATGAATTTTATTTTAGAACGACTCACCGGCTCGCACATTCTCAAGTTGGTCGTTATAGGACAACGTTGCCGAACGATTTCACCCACATAAGTGTATATCAAGACTCTACCATGAAAATATCCGTAGATCTCGGCTGATTTCAGCGGATCCGGCAACACCGCTTCTAGCCCCTCTAGACGTCCGCCAGAAGATCTGATGGTATTGGTCGAGAGGGCAATATTGATTTTTTTTTCTCCTTTTCTCACAACCGGGAGCTATACCTATACCTATCTCACTTTCCAAAAGAATGCACCACTCGCCCTGGGCAATCCTTGATGGTACCTGCCATAGGCAGGAGGAGAAAATATTTTAACAGCATATAATTAAAATTAACTGGGGATACATTGCAGCGTTTGATATTATTTCAGAGTATACGCATAGCCGAATTAAAGAATAACATTAACACTTCCATACGCCCTATTCCATATACACCCTACCATTATAAAAAAAAAAGATACAATGCAAGCTTTTCCCACATAATTATTCCCATTATTATTTATTTAATAAACAAAATATTATTCTCCTCTATACCTACAGAACTATAAAAAATATATAGAACTATTAAAAAATAGGCACCCACATACACCTTCCCGTAAGAATACCAAAATCTATCCACATGTGCAATTAGTTTGCGATGTCACAGCCAGCGCCCCCTAAATCCAATATTTTTCGGGCAATTATACATGTAAGACGAGCACAAAGCGATTACTTGTTTTTCTATTTAATATTATTAGACATGAACCCGTCACATCTTCTAAGAAGTTGTTCGCTAGATACCACAATGTTGCCACATACTTTCCCAAAAATTCAAAATAACCACACGGTTCCTTTATACCATGACAGGGGCCTCTCTATTTACAGTTTAATCTAAGAGTCAAGTCAATCAGTGGTACCTATCTAATTCATTGCTTTAAAGCCAAAACAGGTTTTAACACCTGTTCTGCCAACTGTATATAGGCTGATATTGATTTTTCTCTCGATTCACAGAAGACGCTTGCGCGACATTGTTTAATTATGTCGAAATATACCAACAAAACAAATAACACGGCGTCACGGCGACCATTTTTAATATAGAGCGGCTTTTGCCTTTTGCCGAGCCGCCCTCGCCCCAAACAAAGGGTTGACCAATCGATAAAAATACTGCCATATACTTGTAGAAATCTAACACCCTCTGCCATCTACCAACTTCCAAAACACATCTCGTACCACCGGATCCCTCGATTTAGAGACCGCTTAGTACCTGCCGTAGGTACTAGCGAGCCGATGTCTAGAGGGCGCTCCCCCATTACCGACGATATCCAGGTATCCGTAGCTCCGCCGTGAATGGGCAGTATTATAAAATATAATTTTGAATAAAAAACAAATTAAAAACGGATACATTGCCATGCTTTTATATTATTCCAGAGTTACGTATAGGTACACGTACTAGGGATTAAAGAATAAAGTAATTTATGGAAAACCAACGAGTAATTCACGCGTTGATACTTTAAATTTTGGATATACAATAAAACATTAACAGTTCCATACGTCCTATTCCATATACACCCTACCATTATAAAAAAAAGATACCTACTTTACTGAATGTACACTCTCGCGGAAGAAGACCACACATAGTTAAAAAAAACATTAAAAATTCATCGTCCACAGAGTAAAATTAACATATTATATGGAAGCAATACCCTGCCACCATATTTTCGTATAATTATGATTCAATTATCCCCCTTTGCGATAAAAATCAATACCCGCCTCTGTATGCTTTATTCTAATTTGTTAATAATTATTTAATAATACACAAGTTTATTGTATTCCATCCATATTCTTACATAATTTCTCTTGTTTTTCTAAGCTATATTTCCAAAATAAAATAATAAACAGAATAATATTATATTTATCCCCTTGCTCTGTAAAGAGAATATATTGCACACCCTGTATGGCATTATGATTGCTCTCCCACATTTCTCATCTAGTTAGAATCATTTTATTAATTATTTGACTTATTCTGCCTACATCCATCATACATTTTGTTTATTTTAAATCAATTAAGCAGAAATGAAAGCTTGTAAAAAAATATCTAATAACGCTTTTCGAATACATTATACTTAAAATAGATAGGTACAACGAGGTGTCATATAAAATATTAGATTTACTTCAACGCAGAAATGGTCGTTATTTCACACAGCGTGTTCCCAATCAAACAACTTTTTATGAAGAAACCACATAACTATACAGGGAGCATCAGAGACCATGAAAACACCATTTAAGGCTATGGGCTGGTGTTATATACAGGGTGCGCCAGGAGACAGATACAGGGAAGTGTTAAAAATAAATTCGGTGTTGAGAATACAAATTAAAATATAGGTACATTCTATTCTTGTGGCAGACTCATATTATATCTAATTATGTCTATAAAGTATACCCGATTGATGTAATAAGTCTGGATTTTGTCAGATGACATTTCTTCACAAAACCCCTAGGAATTTTCTATTTTGCTCTCGTTATTACTTTTTGTGTTATGCAAATGACCTCGTTTCTAACCTGAACTTATGAGCCGATTGCGTTTTTGCTGCATTGATGCAAACTTAGGATGTCAAAATTACCAATTGAAAGTCCCGCTAACAACAAAGGCGATTATATTTTCAGTACATATTATGAAAAGACGAAGTTTTGCTTAGGTGCGGAGGAATGACTGTCAAGAATTTAATATGAGGAAACAGTGTATACATATAATATAACAGAAATGTTAACTAACTAGTTAGTGTCTATGATATATTTGAATACAATTTAATATTTTGGTAAATGGTACTAAGACTAGTAATGTCTCACACTGAATTAGATAGATTGATGATTTTGATTGTGTTCCATATAGGGAACACTAGGCTTTTGGGCCACCTTTTTCAATGCTATATTGGACATATTGTATTATAAAAATTTAGTGGGAAGCTATGAATTTTCAATAGGTATATTGCTGGATCTCCAGAAAATATGAAATTATCATACGAGAATTCTGCCGATGAAGATTCTGGTGGCTTGTTGGAAAATCTGTCAGGTAGACAACTCGAGACGAAGGTCGAACTTATTAATAGAAAGTAAGACACAAGCGAAAAATTTGTGCTGCTGATTATGATGATAATGCACCTACCGTTATCAAAATTTTTTGAGTGGGTAAATGGGTAAAATAAAAGGACTTTTTTGTTTAAAGATGATGCTTTGTTTCCTCAACCTGGCACATCTGATTATAGAAGTATGTCTCCAGTTGACTTATTTGAATGTTTTATTGCAGAAGATATTGTAGACTTTTGTTAAAAGAGAGTAATAATTCCTCTATATTCAAGAATTGTTGGAACCCTAGTATAACTCATCACAAGAGTAGATCAGTATTTAGGTGGGTTAGGTTAGGTTATTCGGCTATGATTAGATACTTTTGGCTATACTCGTATCGTAGTGTCAAGGTACGATTAAAACTATTGGAAAATAACTACTGGGATTCTGGAGAAGATCTTAGAAATATTGCCATGTATAAAGCTGAGACGTGACAGATTCATCGAAATAATGAAATGCATGCATTGTGAATAAACACCATACGATGCGTATAGGGCATAACCACACGCAAGCAATACCAAAATGCGATGCAGGTCTATGCATTAATTGTTTTATTGTCTTTCCTACAAACTAATATTTATTTTTTATTTTATTGTCTTTCCTACAAACTAATATTTATTTTTATTTTGTGTTCATGTCTACTCAATAGTAAAACATTTATCATAAAAAATAACTTTCTATTTTGCTTATATTTTCCACACCTTAGAGGACTAGCGTTCCATATGGAACGGCCGCCATTTTTAAAATGACACGCAGTTGCTCACAACTTTTGATGTAGTGGTGTTTTAGTGTTATTTTAAGTAGTATTAAATATATTTTATATATTTTTTGGTAAATTTGAAAATTCGGCCCCTAATGGGTTAAACTTTATTACAACTTGATATTAATTAATCATTATACAGTGTGTCCCCAAAATATGTAAGAATAAATAATATAATTTATACAACGCGATGAATTGTGTTTTTGTTATTGTTGTTGTGTGTGTTGTTGTTGTGTTGTCGTTGTTGTGTGTTGTTGTTGTTGTTGTTAATGTTGTTGTTGTGTGTGGTTATGTCCTATACGCATCGTATGGTGTTTATTCACAATGCATGCATTTCATTATTTCGATGAATCTGTCACGTCTCAGCTTTATATATGGCAATATTTCTAAGATCTTCTCCAGAATCCCAGTAGTTATTTTCCAATAGTTTTAATCGTACCTTGACACTACGATACGAGTATAGCCAAAAGTATCTAATCATAGCCGAATAACCTAACCTAACCCACCTAAATACTGATCTACTCTTGTGATGAGTTATATTAGGGTTCCAACAATTCTTGAATATAGCGGAATTATTACTCTCTTTTAACAAAAGTCTACAATATCTTCTGCAATAAAACATTCAAATAAGTCAACTGGAGACATACTTCTGTAATCAGATGTGCCAGGTTGAGGAAACAAAGCATCATCTTTAAACAAAAAAGTCCTTTTATTTTACCCATTTACCCACTCAAAAAATTTTGATAACGGTAGGTGCATTATCATCATAATCAGCAGCACAAATTTTTCGCTTGAGTCTTACTTTCTATTAATAAGTTCGACCTTCGTCTCGAGTTGTCTACCTGACAGATTTTCCAACAAGCCACCAGAATCTTCATCGGCAGAATTCTCGTATGATAATTTCATATTTTCTGGAGATCCAGCAATATACCTATTGAAAATTCATAGCTTCCCACTAAATTTTTATAATACAATATGTCCAATATAGCATTGAAAAAGGTGGCCCAAAAGCCTAGTGTTCCCTATATGGAACACAATCAAAATCATCAATCTATCTAATTCAGTGTGAGACATTACTAGTCTTAGTACCATTTACCAAAATATTAAATTGTATTCAAATATATCATAGACACTAACTAGTTAGTTAACATTTCTGTTATATTATATGTATACACTGTTTCCTCATATTAAATTCTTGACAGTCATTCCTCCGCACCTAAGCAAAACTTCGTCTTTTCATAATATGTACTGAAAATATAATCGCCTTTGTTGTTAGCGGGACTTTCAATTGGTAATTTTGACATCCTAAGTTTGCATCAATGCAGCAAAAACGCAATCGGCTCATAAGTTCAGGTTAGAAACGAGGTCATTTGCATAACACAAAAAGTAATAACGAGAGCAAAATAGAAAATTCCTAGGGGTTTTGTGAAGAAATGTCATCTGACAAAATCCAGACTTATTACATCAATCGGGTATACTTTATAGACATAATTAGATATAATATGAGTCTGCCACAAGAATAGAATGTACCTATATTTTAATTTGTATTCTCAACACCGAATTTATTTTTAACACTTCCCTGTATCTGTCTCCTGGCGCACCCTGTATATAACACCAGCCCATAGCCTTAAATGGTGTTTTCATGGTCTCTGATGCTCCCTGTATAGTTATGTGGTTTCTTCATAAAAAGTTGTTTGATTGGGAACACGCTGTGTTAAATAACGACCATTTCTGCGTTGAAGTAAATCTAATATTTTATATGACACCTCGTTGTACCTATCTATTTTAAGTATAATGTATTCAAAAAGCGTTATTAGATATTTTTTTACAAGCTTTCATTTCTGCTTAATTGATTTAAAATAGACAAAATGTATGATGGATGTAGGCAGAATAAGTCAAATAATTAATAAAATGATTCTAACTAGATGAGAAATGTGGGAGAGCAATCATAATGCCATACAGGGTGTGCAATATATTCTCTTTACAGAGCAAGGGGATAAATATAATATTATTCTGTTTATTATTTTATTTTGGAAATATAGCTTAGAAAAACAAGAGAAATTATGTAAGAATATGGATGGAATACAATAAACTTGTGTATTATTAAATAATTATTAACAAATTAGAATAAAGCATACAGAGGCGGGTATTGATTTTTATCGCAAAGGGGGATAATTGAATCATAATTATACGAAAATATGGTGGCAGGGTATTGCTTCCATATAATATGTTAATTTTACTCTGTGGACGATGAATTTTTAATGTTTTTTTTAACTATGTGTGGTCTTCTTCCGCGAGAGTGTACATTCAGTAAAGTAGGTATCTTTTTTTTATAATGGTAGGGTGTATATGGAATAGGACGTATGGAACTGTTAATGTTTTATTGTATATCCAAAATTTAAAGTATCAACGCGTGAATTACTCGTTGGTTTTCCATAAATTACTTTATTCTTTAATCCCTAGTACGTGTACCTATACGTAACTCTGGAATAATATAAAAGCATGGCAATGTATCCGTTTTTAATTTGTTTTTTATTCAAAATTATATTTTATAATACTGCCCATTCACGGCGGAGCTACGGATACCTGGATATCGTCGGTAATGGGGGAGCGCCCTCTAGACATCGGCTCGCTAGTACCTACGGCAGGTACTAAGCGGTCTCTAAATCGAGGGATCCGGTGGTACGAGATGTGTTTTGGAAGTTGGTAGATGGCAGAGGGTGTTAGATTTCTACAAGTATATGGCAGTATTTTTATCGATTGGTCAACCCTTTGTTTGGGGCGAGGGCGGCTCGGCAAAAGGCAAAAGCCGTTCTATATAAAAATGGTCGCCGTGACGCCGTGTTATTTGTTTTGTTGGTATATTTCGACATAATTAAACAATGTCGCGCAAGCGTCTTCTGTGAATCGAGAGAAAAATCAATAACAGCCTATATACAGTTGGCAGAACAGGTGTTAAAACCTGTTTTGGCTTTAAAGCAATGAATTAGATAGGTACCACAGATTGACTTGACTCTTAGATTAAACTGCAAATAGAGAGGCCCCTGTCATGGTATAAAGGAACCGTGTGGTTATTTTGAATTTTTGGGAAAGTATGTGGCAACATTGTGGTATCTAGCGAACAACTTCTTAGAAGATGTGACGGGTTCATGTCTAATAATATTAAATAGAAAAACAAGTAATCGCTTTGTGCTCGTCTTACATGTATAATTGCCCGAAAAATATTGGATTTAGGGGGCGCTGGCTGTGACATCGCAAACTAATTGCACATGTGGATAGATTTTGGTATTCTTTCGGGAAGGTGTATGTGGGTACCTATTTTTTAATAGTTCTATATATTTTTTATAGTTCTGTAGGTATAGAGGAGAATAATATTTTGTTTATTAAATAAATAATAATGGGAATAATTATGTGGGAAAAGCTTGCATTGTATCTTTTTTTTATAATGGTAGGGTGTATATGGAATAGGGCGTATGGAAGTGTTAATGTTATTCTTTAATTCGGCTATGCGTATACTCTGAAATAATATCAAACGCTGCAAGGTATCCCCAGTTAATTTTAATTATATGCTGTTAAAATATTTTCTCCTCCTGCCTATGGCAGGTACCATCAAGGATTGCCCAGGGCGAGTGGTGCATTCTTTTGGAAAGTGAGATAGGTATAGGTATAGCTCCCGGTTGTGAGAAAAGGAGAAAAAAAATCAATATTGCCCTCTCGACCAATACCATCAGATCTTCTGGCGGACGTCTAGAAGGGCTAGAAGCGGTGTTGCCGGATCCGCTGAAATCAGCCGAGATCTACGGATATTTTCATGGTAGAGTCTTGATATACACTTATGTGGGTGAAATCGTTCGGCAACGTTGTCCTATAACGACCAACTTGAGAATGTGCGAGCCGGTGAGTCGTTCTAAAATAAAAAATGGTTGCCGTGGCGTCGGGTTACTTCTTTCGTGTGCATATTTTTGTCATAATTAAATAATGTCGCGATTGCTTTGAAGCTAATTGATACGACATAACGGTACAAAGTAGCTCTGTGACGGGTGCCCGCGTCTATAGATCGCGCGTGTTCTACACAGAGACTGTTTTTCGAGGAGTCATGGCTGTTTTGGGGGAGTGCATCTGGACGACGGCGATCGTTTGGAATATGTGTTGGAACCCATGCTTTTGAATGTGTTTTTAATTGCTTTCATTGTTTGAGTTTTTCATATATAGTTACTTATTCTTCTTAGGAGTATATATTCACTTTAAAGTAAGTACACCTATTATTTTTTCTTTGTTTTGGGAATTTTTAAGGCGTTGGCTGTGACGTCACAAGTCTAATTACGTGGGGGAGCCTGGGAATTTTCAGATTTTTGTAGATGTGAGAAAAAATATAGTTTATTTTTTGTTTATTACATGAATATAGGACGTAATACACCATACAGTGCGGTACACTGTATTTTTTTTTCATTTTAAGGGGGTAAATAGCGTTAAATAGTAAAAAATGTATGAAATGACAGTAAGAGCTTATTTTTTATTAGATCTGAGGTAAATAGAAGATAATTATGCGTAAATAGAACCTAATACGCTATGCAGTGCAGTATATGTAATGTTTTTTTTCATCGCAAAGGGGATAAATATTGCTAATTAGACAAAAAGCGCGGGAAATGAGAGTATTTGTACCTATTTTAAATAGTTATGTAGGTATAAACGGTACGTAAACAATAAATTGACATTGACAGTCCATGTAATGTTTTTTTTATTGTATGGGGATAAATAGAGTAATTAGACAAAAAGCGCGAGAAATAAGAGTATTTGTACCTATTTTAAACTGCGTTTAAACTATATGTGGTAATAAAATTTCAGGTTGTTTTTATTATAAGAGCCTATACGTTCTGTAAAATAACCCTAGCAGGCTAAAATACCATTAAAAATACGATAAAAACTAATGGCAAACCCTCGAATTAAAGAAATTCTAAAATTCCAGAGAAAGACGAAGCCAAAAATCATTATTTTTTAAAACCCCATTAAAACTAACGAGGGGGCATCATCTGTAGGAAAAACTTTACCCAACTGCCTGTTGCGATATCGGGCCGAAACCATACTGTATTTTTTCTAGGGCGTTGGCTAACATTTTACAAGCTAATTACGTGGCGGAACCTGGGAATTTTCAGATTTTGTAGATGTGGGACAGAATAGAAGTTAATTTTTGTTTATTGCATGTATATAGGACATAATACGCCATACAGTGCGGTACACTGTATTTTTTTTCATTGCAAAAGGGGTAAATAGCGTTAATTAGACAAAAAATGTAGGAAATGAGAGTACTTGTACCTATTTTAAATAGTTATGTAGGTATAAACGCTACGTAAAACAATAAATTGACACTGACCGTCCATGTAATGTTTTTTTTTCATTGCAAAAGGGATAAATACTGCTAATTAGACAAAAAGCGCGGGAAATGAGAGTATTTGTACCTATTTTAAATAGTTATGTAGGTATAAACGGTACGTAAACAATAAATTGACATTGACAGTCCATGTAATGTTTTTTTTTTCATTGAAAAGGGGGTAAATAGCGTTAAATAGTAAAAAATGTATGAAATGACAGTAAGAGCTTATTTTTTATTAGATCTGAGGTAAATAGAAGATAATTATGCGTAAATAGAACCTAATACGCTATGCAGTGCAGTATATGTAATGTTTTTTTTTCATTGCAAAGGGGGTAAATAGCGTTAATTAGACAAAAAAAGCGCGGGAAATGAGAGTGATTGTATCTATTTTAAATATTTCTTCACGTACATACGGTACTTAACCAATAAATTGACATTTATGTGCGAATTTCGCGGAAATATGGACCCGCGGTATTGTAATTACTCATTACGCTGCAATTACACGGTATGATGGCTGCGGGGTGCGGGGGAGAGGTCATGCGCTCGGTGCGCATGCGCGGGGGAAAAGTGGGCGGGGCCTACCAGGGGCGTAGGAGTGGGGGGTAATGTACGAAAAAGGAGTGGGGGGACCAAAAAAGGGGTGGGGGACTATTTACAACTCTCAATTGTTAACTACTCACTCTCTTATACTAAGTCTTAAAAACTAGCAAAATTTTTAATTTGAGGCTATTATCTAAAACATATTTAAAGTACATAAGATAAATCAAAAACCTCTTATTTTATTTCGGTAAGGTTAAATAGGAAGCACATTTAACAAAGTCAATTTTTGATATTGCATTTTTCTTAACTTTCTCACATAATTCTGTCACTATTTTTAATTTACTTCTAACAGAGGCGTCCTTAATTTTTGCAGGCGTTTGTAGACTTTGAATTTTGACATAAGTATCAGTTTGAAATTCTTTCAATTTTGCCACAAATATGTATATTGATGAGTGAGTAGAGTAGAATGATTCGTTAAATTTCGAGTGGAATGATTCACACGCATTTGTAGTTCTTGTTACTGAAGGACTACACTCTGCCCATAAATATGGTGGGAAATCTGAGTCTTCTTCAATATATGACTTGACAAGATAATCGCAATACTTAACTACTTGTTCATTTTCTGGCCGTATTGAACATAGGTCGAATACAAAACAGTCTCCAACATCGTTTGGGTTTGAAATAGGTGAGTCCAAAAGTGTATTTCAACCACTTTCCTATTTCTGAGTTCTTATCATTATAATGCTGTGTTAGTCCCAAACTTTTAATTTTTCTGTACCATGCTTGGTGAAGATGAAATCGGCACCCATTAATTTTTGATTCAGGCCAAATACATTGTAATGCATTGTGTATGGCCTTCTCAAAGTCTACAAACACTTCATTTGGATAAAAATTTAAATC
Source organism: Pseudeuparius sepicola (assembly GCA_963920635.1). Taxonomy (NCBI): domain Eukaryota; kingdom Metazoa; phylum Arthropoda; class Insecta; order Coleoptera; family Anthribidae; genus Pseudeuparius; species Pseudeuparius sepicola. The sequence goes on along the minus strand of OY987300.1, from coordinate 35,242,747 downwards.
AAAATCTCTTAAAATTTTAGATTTCAACAGATTAAATAATGTTTTATAAGTTTGAGATTGTTTATTTTTTAATAAACAAAACATGTAAGGCACATAATGCCCATTTTGAAATCCGTGTATAGTGAAAAGTGGCAAAAAAAATTTCGTACAGTAGGTAAAGGTGCCATCCATATACACTTGAGACATTTCACACATTTGGCGAATATTTGTTTCACAAGAGAATACTAAAATATGTTCTTCTACACTATTTAAAAACAAAAAGTCTTCGCCTCTACACGTTTTGGGATTGTAATTTTCAAGAACAAACTTCATCTATGTTTTTTGGTAACGGTCCCGGCAAAACTTTTTGTCTGCAGTTATAAACATTCTTTCTTACGTACTCTCTGTCCTTTATCGTAAATGTGGTTGGTAAATGGACTTCCAACTCATGTCGTATAATCTTTGAGGGTTTTTCTGCGATGTCTTCAACAGCTTTCCTTTTGCAGCTCGTGGATACATTGCGGCGGTTTACTTTTTGTATATCAGCTTCGTGGTTGTGGTCATTTTCTCTTCTGTTGATTACATGATCGGGTCCTAGCACAGTAAACACTTTTGCAGAACACTTTTCTTTTCGTTTTATACACCGCCAAAATGTTTCACCACTTTTTAAAGTCTTTTCTTTTTTAAATTTAAAATTATTGACCACCAGAAGCTCATTTCCGTAAATACTTTTGATAATTTTAAGATCCATTATGAAAATAGCACGACGTATACTAAAGAACATTTGAGACTGATTACCTAATATATAACCCAATCGAACCCCCAATATGAGTCGGAAATTTAATAATCCAATTGCATATACCTCCCAAATAATTATGCCCTATCAGGTAGAGACCCTTTTCTCTGGTGGCACGAATACCAGTGGAATTTTAAAATCCTAAATTCGTAGCAGGTACAATATTATTCTTGGTGGCACAATTACTACCGCCGAATTATAGGATGACTCAGCACATTACTATATCTCATCCGGACAGACATTACTAGAAAATAGGTACCTAGGTATTGCTTAAATAAATCAAAATTTGATATCTATCTACTGCATGGTGTTCTGCTACGACTGGCAAACAAGTACCTAAACTTTGAGTACTTTGTAAAAGTGTAAAAAGACTAAAAAATAATACGAAGCTATAGTGTTTAAAGATAAAACGGTCATGGGGAACTTTATAAATTCTGCTAAATTTGTTCATACCGTTGACTGAAATATTTTCAGTCAACGTTTATACCTAGGTACAGGGTGGCTTATACAGGGTGAGTTTTTTTCGATGCCCGCTATGGGGATCTCGGAAACTAGCAGAGCTAGAACAAATGTTAAATGGGGAAAGAATTGCAGTTTTGAATGCTTAATCTAATGCCCCTTTTGGATTTTCAAAAAAATTCATGGCTCACTAGATATTTTGAAAAGACTGATTTTTTGCTATTTCATCAGATCTCTGTAGCTCCGTTATTTCTGATAATACAGAAAAACTGCGGAGATAAAAATTGTAGATAATTTTGGGCTTAATAAGATAATCTTATCCATTTTTTTATGTTGTTTGTGATTTTTGAGATATGACATAAATTTGTGTTTTTTAAACGTAAATCATAGTTGGCTGTGGCCTTATAAAATCGGCAATTTTTTGAGCTTTCCAAAGATATAATACTCGGCATAGTTATTACAAAAAATAAAGGAGCTATAGCTAATTTTCTGTTTTTTTTTTCACATAGTCAGCCATGGGATATTTTCATAATTACGTTCTATTTTATAATAAGACATACTTCAAACTTTCAAATATTTTATTTTTAGCTGGTAACAAAATGTAACAAAATAAAACAAAAATTATCATGATGGAGCTCCACCACATAATTATTTGCCCGTAAGAAATTACCTAGATTAGCTCTATCCAAATAGAAATAGACCTTTTTCCTGGCAGCCCCGATCCCCCGATTTGTCTGTTTTGGATTTATTTTTGTGGGGAACAGTACAAAATAAAGTATGAGACAATTGTTGAACTAAGAGCAGCTGTTTTAGAAGCTATTGCCAGTAATGACAGGCGCTCTCTAAGAAAGGCGACAAATTCAGTTTTAAAAAGATGCAATATTTGTATAAATAATAATGGTGGATTGTTTGAACACCTTTTTTATTTTAAAAGGTGACCTTTTAAACTAATAATAATTTGAATTTGAGTTTTTTAATTTTGTTACATTTTTGTTACCAGCTAAAAACAAAATATTAGAAATTTTGAAGTATGTCTAATTATAAAATAGAACGTAATAATTATGAAAATATCCCATTTCTGACTATGCGAAAATTTAAAAAAAATCAGAAAATTAGCCATAGCTCCTTTATTTTTTGTAATAACTATGCCGAGTATTATATCTTTGGAATGCTCAAAAAATGGCCGATTTTATAAGGCCAGAGCCAACTATGATTTACATTTAAAAAAACACAAGTTTATGTCATATCTCAAAAATCACAAACAACATAAAAAATTGGATAAGATTATCTTATTAAGCCCAAAATTATCTACAATTTTTGTCTCCACAGTTTTTCTGTATTATCAGAAATAACGGAGCTACAGAGATCTGATGAAATAGCAAAAAATCAGTCTTCAAAATATCTAGTGAGCCATTACTTTTTTTGAAAATCCAAAAGGGGCATTAGATTAAGCATTCAAAACTGCAATTCTTTCCCCATTTAACCTTTGTTCTAGCTCTGCTAGTATACGAGATCCCCATAGTGGGCACCGAAAAAACTCACCCTCTATAAGTGACTCACTCAAAATATCTCGGCTATTTTTTGACAGAAAAAATCGGTGGCGGGTACGATCGATAGATCTTCCGAGCGGTCTTCTTTTGTCAAGATGAAAGTTGCTATCCATGGCCACCTACAAAAACTATGGCCAAATATCGTAAAAATTCGAAATTTTTAAACTATTGCAGATGCAACTTTTTCAATTTTCGAAATATGGCAAAAAGTTTGAAATGAAAATTGTTTGCAAGAACGAACAGAATTTACGTATAGCATTAGTTTTGATGTGTGGATTACCGTAAAATTTGGAAGGCTGGAAAATTAAATTATCTGTAAAAATATTTAATTATGTGTGTTTTGTAAACCAAAATATCCCATTCAATTTTTGGTGTCACACTTGCCTATTTGTTATATATTACTTAAAAAAAAATAACAAAAAATATTGGTAATATTTGTCGTTTCCATATAAGATCTAGTTACCCATGGAAATAATAAATATAGCGTTATGACATTAGTAATGGCATTAAGTATTTTTAATTTATTTTCATAACAGACAACAATGTTTACGAGTTTCGCATTTTTTTATTACCCTAGGTATACTTGATTTTTCTGCTAAAAAATTAAAACTCACAAAAATCCAAGTAGACCTATGATTTTGAATTTTTTCTCACCTATACAGTTTTTCATTGTGAACAAATGTTCTTAATAACATTTTGATGTGAAAGCTACACAACGTGCAGTTTTCTAAAAAAAAAGTGGGGAAAATGCCAAAAATCAAAGTAGACCTTCGAAATTTCGCAAACCTACTCAGTTTTTCATTCTGTCCTAGTTTTCTTGACGACACTTTGTTACAAAACCTACAAAAAGGGCATTTTACTGATGTGGAAAATTAGTTTTTCATAATTTCCAAGGCATACGTGATTTTTCGAAAGTAAAATTATGGCACAAATTAGGTTCAAACAAAGCAGGGCTGATCCCCAGAAGCTCAAATTTCAACTATATTTTTTTTGTCATTTACACCCTATGTGAACTAAATACGTGGACACACTTTATAAGCCCTATTTAATATGAAAATATGAAGTACGCTCCTTTTGTTAGGATATTTTCAAATTTTGGGGTTATGCCCCTGTCATGAAGCCCTCGATGTAAGCTTAATATTCATGTATTTTACAGGTGTAATTAAAATGCAATACAAAGTGACAGATAAAGGCTTTGAAACTTTCACCATGGATTGGCTAAGATTTGCCAACCAACGGCTCAAGGCCGGACCGCCGGACCGCAGACGCTCGCAATGCCGCCTGACCTTCGCCGGCAGTGGGCTGGCCACCTGACCTTGTCACGCTTGACCCCGACTAACCGCAGACGCCTGCCGCAACACCCCGCTGTCCCCTAACCTCTGGGCGTTGACCGCGAATCTAACTTCATGGCTCCAAAAAAAATCGCACTAGGAATCGAACGTAAGACCATCGTAATCCAACGCTTTGACTAACCATCGACGCAATTGAAAATATTACAATTTTGTAGAATCTCGAAGAACAAGCCTTGAGGGTGGGACCGGTGCCGAAGATGGCCGAGGGGTTCACCTCGACAAAATCGTACCTGGATTCGTAATTAAGTCCCACGCTCGGACCATCGACGCAACTACAAAATAACATGTCTCACCCAATTTTAGTTTTCGAAAAAATTTTGTAAGCTAGAATCTCGAAGAACAAGCCTTGAGGGTGGGACCGGTGCCGAAGAAGGCCGAGGGGTTCACCTCGACAAAATCGTACCGGGATTCGTAATTAAGTCCCACGCTCTGACCATCGACGCAACTACAAAATAAGTCTCACCCAATTTTAGTTTTCTAAAAAATATAATAGATTACTAATAAACAAATATAGGAGACGTTCAGTGCCTCAACGGCTTAAAAAAAATCTGAGAAATTTCTATGTATATTAGCCAGGTGTTTGTTGTTGCCTTAAGGCAAATATATACATAAGTTCAACTTATTTTGTGGTAGATTTTGGAATCTGATGATAAGTAAAAAAACATGCAATAAAATACAACAGTCAAAGCATGTGTATCCGAAAACGCCTTGAACCGCCGACGATCTGCGGGCGCAGCTTCCAGAGAACAATGGGCTCATTTCCGTCGAAATACCCAAATGTCCCCAAAAATCGCCGATAAGTTAAAAAACGATTATGAAATATAGACAGTAGTATATTAAAATGGAAAAGTTCGAAGTTATTCAAGATTGTACGCAGCGTGTCAGACGTTTTAATATGTCTGGTAGACGTTTGCATTTCAAGATCAAGGCGGTACCTGAAAACAAGGACGCCAGTGACTGGGCTATGACCGCAATAAAGGACGCTATCTTACACGCGACCAATGAATTACAGCCAACAGACAGGGTGGCGTTTTCGTTTTACAGCCCCGCGTTTCAAAAGGGCGAGGGTTGGATGGGGTTCAAAGAGGCTTCGAAAATTACGGTTCAAGAGGTATGGGGTGTACTTTCCGACATTTTTCAAAGCAACGGTGAAGCCTTGAATACGGATACTTTCGTGTTGGGAGTCACCACGATCCGTATGCCTACAGGGAAAGGTAGAGGGTCGAAATACAACAGTTTTAGTGAAGAATGTGGCATGCGAAGAGGCATTGTTGTAATAAATAATAAAGATAACCTCTGCTTGCCTCGTGCCTTGGTGGTGGCTATGGCACACGTAAATAAAGATCCAGAGTATAGAAAAGTCCGTAGGGATATTGGAAAACTACAAACGCAACGCGCCAATAAATTATTAGAGGAAGCCGAAGTTAATATACCTGTGGACGGGGCGGGAATTTCCGAACTGCAAAAGTTTCAACAACATTTGAAGGATTTTAATATTGTTGTATACAAATACGGAGTGAAAGGTCGTGATGTAATTTTTAAAGGTACTGGAGGCGATAAAAATCTAAATTTGCTGTATCATGAAAATCACTATAACGTGATTACGTCACTGACGGCTGCTTTTATTTGCAACTATTTTTGTGACAGCAGTAACATACCTTACGACCACAAAGATAAACACCGGTGCGGTAGAACTTGTCGCGCGTGTCAGCATTCACCATTGTGCCTAAGAGAAGAAAGAAAACACTGTCAGGAATGCAATCGCACTTTCAAAAGTCAAAACTGCTTTAATAACCACCTAAGAGGTCGAGGAAAGAGGGGGTCAGTGTGTGTAGAAATAAGACGCTGCAGTCATTGCTTAAAAACTGTTAAGAAAAATAGAGACCATGTTTGTGGAGAGATTTTCTGCGCGATTTGTAATAAACACCAGCCAGGGCAACATTTATGTTACATGCAGGTGGATGAGGGGCGTCCAAAAACCGATAATCTTTTGTTTATATTTTATGATCTGGAGACGATGCAACAAAAATGTATAGATGAGAACCAAAAACTACATGAGCCGAATTTGTGCGTGTTTGCCCAGCGTTGTTCAGCGTGCATAAATACCAGTAGTGACCAACAGTGTCCAACGTGCGGGTTAAGACTACAAAAACTTAAGGGAATAAATTCAGTGAGCAGATTTATGGAATTTGTTTTAAATCAAAGAAAGATTTTCAAAAACGTTGTTGTCATAGCACATAATGGCCAAGTATTTGACCACCAGTTTCTATTGAATTATATATTAACTGAGACAGATCTAACGCCCGAATTGATTACTAGAGGTACAAAATTAGTTACGATGACACTTGACAACGTCAAATTCCTGGACTCAATAAACTACTTTCCAATGGCCCTGTCTAAGTTATCAAAGGCGTTCGGTCTTGCAGAGCTTAAAAAAGGTTATTTTCCGCACTTGTTTATTACGACTGAAAATCAAAATTACGTGGGTCCCTTACCGGCCGTCGAATTCTATGGCCCTGATACCATGAAACCAGAGGATAGAGATACATTTTTAAAATGGTATAATGGTCACAAAGACGACAAGTTTGACTTTCAAAAAGAAATAATAGATTACTGTGTATCAGACGTAGAAATTCTAACGCAGGCGTGCCTTATATTCCGCACTCAACTGATGGAAGTTGAAAACGTATGCCCTTTTACGGAAGCATGTACCATACCCTTGACCTGTAGTAAAATTTTCAGACGCAATTTGCTTAAACCCCAAACCATAGGCATTATTCCCAAGAACGGCTACAGATGGCGTGATAACCAGTCAAAAATAGCAACCATGTGGCTTATTAGCGAAGAAAATCATAGAGGCATAGATATAATGCATGCAGCCAAAGGGAGAGAAGTTACTTTAGCTGGAGTGAAAGTCGACGGGTATTGCGAATCGACAAATCAGGTCTTTGAGTTTCACGGATGCTACTTTCATGGGTGCCCACGCTGTATTAAATACAATAGGGAAAGATCTACCTACGACGACCCCACAGCCACTATGGAGAATAGATACGAGGCGACGCTTGCCAAAACGGAACGCTTGCGATGTCTAGGTTACGAAGTTTTCGAAAGGTGGGAATGCGACTTTCGCAAAGAACTGACCCCAGAGCTGAAAAAATCGCTCGAGAAGCACGCCCTACTGGCTAACCTTCCTCTAAACCCTCGAGACACGTTCTACGGTGGTCGCACCGGTGCCGTAAAACTCTATTATAAAGTAAAACCGGGGGAGAAGATCAAATATGTCGACGTTTGCTCGCTCTATCCCTGGGTGTGTAAATACGGGAAGTATCCCGTAGGGCACCCACATGTACATGTAGGAGAGGAATGTACACGGGTAGATTTAACTAAGACAGACGGGTTGATTAAATGCAAGATCCTTCCACCAAAAAATTTGTATCACCAGTAGTATAGCTATGTGCGTACGAGCCCACTTTCCCCATGTATTTCTTATGGGAGCTAAAACGTGGTCAAAAACGTGACCAACCGCCGCGAGACCCCCGACAGCGAGGGGTGCCGAAGGTGCCCGGCTTTCACCGACCGTTGACCCAGCCGCGACGCCGCGACATGTCACGACTCGCAACTAATAAAAACCCTAAATCGTAATTAAGCCATGACGTCCCCCTGTCGACCTTTAGCCGCGGCCATGCATGGATTTTTGCTACCACCTCTGCCTGCGTATTTTTGCGTCCGCGACGCCGAGACATGTCGAGACTCGCAACTAATAAAAACCTAACACCTATAGAAAAAATACCAGCTTGCAATATGTACGTGATGTAATTCCGCTGAAAAAAAGTACTTTCTCTTTGTCGGAATAAGCGCCTATGAAACGAGCACGCTGATCTCATCGGTACTGGCGATAAAAAATTTGTAGGAAAAGTATAATAAAGAATAGATATGAGATACATATGAGTGTATACATTTTCTTGACTACATTACCTAAGGATGTATCAAAAATCTATCTTCCTATATTTAGAGAATAGGACTGCTCAAAAGGAAAGTGGACATTAAATTTGGGGCATAAATTAACTATTTTTAGTTGACTTTATAACCATCTAATTTAGGTAAGTAAATTTCTTCAATTCCGAGAAAGCCAGGCCCTGTTTTAAATTACTTGACTAAAATATAAGAGGTGCAAAGTTCACCAGTTTTTAAAAATACTCTGACGTCACACGATTATCAAGTTGAAAGACCACTAGCTGGAAAACCCGATTTTGTGCAACGCGTTTCCTGTCTAAAATTTCACCCAGAAACAAAAAAAAGGTACTAATTCTCACTTATGCCATGTTCACCGTATGATTTTTATACTATTCCGACTTCGAAAACCCAAAGGTATAAGTGTAGCGTGTGGAAAAAGGTGGAATTAAGGGTTTAAAATCCTTAAACGGTCTATATATGGAATAAAATGAGGGCATGCAACATGTTCTTCAATAATGAAAATTAAAAATTACAACAATGTTCATTTTTGACTGTCCATTATCCTACCAAGAAAAAGCTTATAGCGTCTAAGCGACTATAAAAACGACTCTAAAAACGTCTAAACGACTCTAAAAAACGACTAGACGACTCGTAAAAACGACTAGACGATTCGAAAAACGACTAGACGATTCGGAAAAACGACTAAACGACTCTGAAAACGACTAAACGATTCTGGAAAACGACTAGACGACTCTGAAAAACGACTAGACGACTTGAAAAGCGACATACCATTGAATACCATCGAGTACCATGGAATACCATCGAATACCATGAAATACCATCAAAGACCATGGAATACTATCGAAAACCACGGAATACCATAAATGGTCTTGGATATCCCTGTGAAAAATTTGCCTCGGGGAGAGCATAAAAGGAAATTATCCGTGATCGATGCTCTGTGATCGAAAGATATATAAGCCTTTGATAATACAATCACTCTCAGTTAAAGACATGTTTTTGTCACTTGAGATTGAACCTAGGAGTTATGGTATCCAACACACCAATGACGGATTAGTCATGGGACAAATACCAGTAACTGTTGAAGATAACGTATTATGTATTGGAGATCAAAATTACCCTTACACCAGGTCTGTCTCAACTGCTTTTGAAGAACAAACCACAAGGTATTAATGAGAGTGACCTAAAAATATACAAACAATTGTTGATTATTACTAATTTTCGATAGGTTCAACAAATCAGGTTTTAAAAGTATTTGTGTTTAGGTGCCTATGGCTTCATCTGGTATATGTTCCATACAGGATTCGAACCTTAGCCCACATTCCAAAGCCAAACACTCGGCATTTAAGTAAAATTCTAGGAAATGCTTGGCAGTGTGGTAATAATCTCTACGCGCTGTTGTAGCAGGGCTCTGCTGGCTCCCGCAGGCCTCGCCGGTCTCTGTAGACTCAGCAGGTCCCTTTAACGATGTGTACCGCAGGCTCCGATTAAATTAAAAAATTACTATTAACACTAAAATACCCGGACAATAACCATCATTCCAACGCCAAAACACACCGACAGTAGTATTTCTGCGAATGCATCGCAGCCGGGCGCAAGGTGGATGACTCACATCCGCTAGCCGGAACTTGTCAGGACAGGTTGACAACCTAAAAACAATTCTCTCTACTTAGATAAAAATAGAATGTCCAATAAGATTTTTTTCACACACTTTTTTATATAAGCCAGATAACGTAACCATATAAGTATACATTAGAATATTATAAAATATTTAAGCCCCATATAGTTCGAATTTGAATGGGATATTATGTTACATGGGTAATATATCTCAACACTTCGTACACAAACAAAACTCGCTCGTTCTTTACAGTTTTATTACTGTGAATTCGGTACCTACTAAAGCGGCAGACTTGGGATGCCGCAGTAGCAAATACAATATGAAGCGCAGCTCTGATGTATACTAAAAATGTTATTATAATCAAACTTGAGACGCACACATATTTAAAAATATAAATACCGCCGGATGAATGCAAGGCCAATTTACGGAATATAGCAAAACAATTAGATTATGAACATGGATATTAATTTCTTTAGGTAAAGGTAATAAACATTTGATACTATCGACAGGAGTCTACGCAAAATAATTGTATCCGTATTCAGCAAATAAAAAAGTTATGGGTACCCGTCACCGATGAAAAAGTATACAAAACTGATAAAATGTTCGTGGCATCTTGTATATTAAAATATTTAATCGCGTATCTAAGTTGTTATTTTATTCATTGCCTATCCCACAAATTTGGATTTTTAGCTCTTGTAATCGCTCGATCACGATTGAAACTACACTCATAAAATGTTTAAAAAATGACCATCCCACGTGATCGCTCGACAAAAACAAAACGTGCAAAGTGGCTACTGCTCGAGGTTTGACCTTTGTCCTTAGGGACACGTGTGACCCAGTTGATGTAGAATCTAAAAAAAAAACCCTGTAAATCATACTTCCATAGCATAGAATCTAAAATCCCCCGGTACAGTACGGATGAAAATTTCAAACTAGGCATAATCAACATGTACGTTCAAAGTAAAAAAAACTTGTCGGTCAACTGTTTAACCCCGAAATTTTGTTGATTTCTAGGAATAAAAAGAAATACTGCGATTGTAAGTCCAAAGCTATTTACGCTATCAAATTCGTTTAAAATGCGAATGATAATTTCTCCAAACATTTTCATTTTGAATTATACGTTTTCATTGATGATAGATATAGCAAGAAAATTGGACTGGACTCGATATGAGAGACATTAATCTAACTTTCACTAAACTGCACGTACTACTTAGAGGGTTGTAAGCCGTTTTAATAAAAGCACCAGACTTGCTTAAAATTCATGGCTAAACGTTAACATAATGTCATACAAACATGCGGCACGCAAACTATTAAGAATAGATATATGAGCTCAAACATGTTGATCAAAAAATATATTAATTTCTGGCGATTTAGTTTACCAGTTATCATTTAAAAACAAAACCTGGTCCCAATATTCAGTGAAAATAATAATTGAAAACTTTGAACCTTATAAACCACCACTAAATAGCGAGTCGGAAATAAGTAAAAAAATATATATAAATATATTATTTTGATATTATAGCCGAAACTGAATTTATTGGGGTGAAGATGTAAGGAGATATTTTTAGCTAGGAAAAAGTAATGCAATTATCATAGGTACTGGTTGCAGAATCCGTTGTCAGTTTTGCAAGGATTTTTGATACAAATATAATTGCTAACGTTTAATTTGTTTACCCCATTTACGAAAATGATAACAAAATTGGATCAGACAAGATGTTTTTTCGAAGTATAGTTTTTAAACACAGGGTGCCACCACCGGTTTTACAATATAGGTTTAAAAATGCGACGCAAATACATAAAAAATACCCTAGAGATAAGAAAACAAAATACAACTCACCGAAAGATTCTTGGTGATGTATAAAAAGAAATCAGGTTACATCTAATGCCCCAGACAGTAGAATAAACATCCCCGAGCGATGAGATATAACCAAACATCATTTTTCCAACGGCACAGTCATTTTCACGGGAAAAACAACCAGTAACCGTTCAAATTCCATAGATAGATACTGCCGTAATCCAAAATTTCACTGAACTACGCGTATCTATTATACTGAAGTAGGTACTGATACACTTCCATCTTTCCAAAGAAAAACAAACACGAAACTCAGACTTTTCATATATTACAACGCCTCGATAGAGTCTTTGTGGCCACGACCGAGAATCTACTGAAACAAGTGCGACGCATAGGACGTGAAAAGTGCCGAGTTGGTTTTATTAAACAATGAAACTTATACCTACGTATATATATATATATAAAATAAATGAGAAATATGCCAGAGATTTGAAACCTAATTGTGTTGCAAGTTTGAGGTCCAAAAAAATATTGGTTTTAATTTTTTAAGGTGAGAAACACATCTAACAGCCAGTTTGGAAATATACAAGGCAAAAAAAAGTAGTGATGTGGCTGCCCCATTTTATGTTTTATACAGGTTGGATTATTTTAGAATAGTTGTTCAATAGACCGAGACAACATCATAAACGCTTCCCGTTAGAACAGAATCTGATGAAAAGAAAAATTCCATCTGGGTCAAGCTACTAGATAACCAAAATAAAAAATACTGAACGTTATAAAATTTAAAAAATCATATTTTCAACGGATTTTTATCCTCTGAAAATGGCGTAAAATTGAGTTTCACTGGGTCAAGCTAGGTGGTAACTATATAACCAAAATAAAAAAATACTGAACGTTATAAAATTAAAAAATCATACTTTCATGGAATTTTTGTCCTCTGAAAATGACGTAAAATTCAGTTTCAATAAGTTACTAATTGGGGTAATAGGGGAAAAATCTTAAATAGGAATTCTGAGACAACGAGGCTGAGAGTAAATAACATACAAAAATCTTGTGCGTTGACTTTCAACTCAATTTAATAATTAGGTTTAATAACGACTATTTTCTCGATTATCTAGAATCAAAAATATTGCAAGTGACAATTCACTATTTTCTCGACATTATGTAAAGCCTTATTATTGCGTCGTAAATTAAAAGATCCAAAAATATTGGCATCAATTGTTTAGTAAATGTGATTAAAATATGTCTACTTTATCAACAGTTATTTGTAACAGCTTATTATCTTGGAAGCGTAAACTCTTTGAATTTTTTATGACACTAGTTCCATTTTTTAATACACGATTCGAGTACTACTGGCTAGAGATTCCGCAGATCGTTATTTATATATAAGTATTGTTGGAGGGGGGAAGTGCTGAGTTCATTTGTTATCAAATTTCAAGTGTAAGGTGAAATATGAGGAGGGGTAGTGTCGAGTTCATTTGTTATCATATTTCAAGTGTAAGGTGAAATATGAGGAGGGGTAGTGTCGAGTTCATTTGTTTTCAAATTTCAAGTGTAAGGTGAAATATGAAACAACAATTAAAAATTGCTTTGCTTTATTTTTAACATTTTTAGATATTACATTCTACACTTAAATATATATTAAAAAACATTTTTTCGTTTACTCCTTCAACCCTTGTGAAGTCGTCGCTTCGATATTCCTTTTAAATAGAAAATTCTTCAACCAGCTGTCCAACTTTTCACAATTTCTCAAACTGCACATATATTTAGAATGTTTTAGGTGATACAAGCAAAGGGGTACATCTTTTTCGAATTTCGGTAAATTTCCAAAATTATTCTCCAGTTTCTCAATATTGATTATTTTCGTAGGATCGATGTCGATAGTCTGCAAGAATTTTTCTTTCTGATATCCTTTGATGTAGATGATGTCGACATCGAAAAGAAACTCTTCTAAAATTTCTCGCACATGATTGCACTCCACATATCCATTGGAATACCATAAACCATGAAAATTGTGTTCCAAATAAGATACTTGCTTTCTATCCACCGCAGTTAGCAAATAATAATCCTTAGGGGGTTTTATCAGCAGGTGTAAAATTTGATTGTTAATTTTGATCGACAATTCTTTGGGGTAGAAAAGTCCGTCAATTATAAACCCTTGAGTGTCTACGACTGCGATCTTCATTCTTCCGAGTCAAACTAGCAACTGGGAGTTTATTGAGGTAAGCGGTCTTACATCAAGTTTCTGACTACTTCGCTTAGCGGCAGATAAGACTGTCGTGAATAATTAAGCAATACGCTCGAGTGTCTTTAGGAAAACCGACATCACTTTCTATGTCTAGTTTGACGTCAACAGTGCTGGTCTTAAGGGTCTCATTTCTTCTAGAACAGTCGATAACAAACAGAGTTACGTTATCTTTGTAATCTTTGTAATCTAGCAGTGGACGTTTCTCACGAACGCCCATAAAACTTGAATAAAATTCAATGTAACTATTGTAAGCTTCTAAGTAATCATTATTTTTGAAATCCAGCCTCTGCCTTTCAAATGGGAAATATTCACCGTTTAGAATTAACCTAACGTCTGATATACTTATGTGATCGAATTTTGTGGGATCGCTTTTGCTATTTTCTTTGCGATTAGTTTGAAAACCAACTACAACAAACCTAGGAGATTCCACTGCTGCAGATGTTTTCACTGACCAAATTTCTTTACGAGAGTTTGCCGTAAGAGTTGGCAATTCATGTAATTCCCACTTTCTAAAGGGTATAATAATGGGTTGATCTCGCTTTATGGATTGCAGGAGATCTAATCTAATCATATCGTTTGGCTGTATATGTTTCACTTTTAGTTCTATATTGGTAATCAATAATTCTGCTGTCAACTCTGTAGTGGAGTCGGCAGCTTTCTCTAGTAGCAGGCAATTATTGTCGTTGCGGGCTCGAATTAGTCTTATTGTTTGCTTACCGCAAATGGCCTATTGATAATCATTAAAGAGCCCAAACAAATGTTTAAGCGGTATTCTTACGCTGAATGTTCCGTCCTTATTCAAGATTGGCGCATTGTCCTTGGGATAGCTCTAACTTGTAGTTACCAAGTACTTTTCATCGTTAGGAGAATAACATAAATATCCCCTCATGGCACTCACAACTCCAGGATCTCTCACCATTTCCAACTCTTTGCCATTAAGTTCGTATGAGACAGAATCAAAGAAAAACGATGCACCATTGTTTACAAGCTTGCAAGTACCAGTGCCTGATTTCTTGCTTATTTTACCTTTTACGAAAATTCATACATCAACAACCAAGCGTCCCCTTGATTAACGGTTATTTCTACGATGTCATTGTTCATGAAGGACTTTACGAACGGATAATAGGAGCGTGCTTCTAAACGTTGAATAGATTCATCGAACTTTGGTTTCTGATGCACGTCGAACACTTGATGCGTCAATGACATGATAACCGAGATATTTTAGGAACAAGCGATTTTCAGGTGTAAGACTCGTATTACGATCTCTACTCTTGTACAGCTCTGCTGGTTGTGAACTTCTCGACCGACCGACACTCCTTTTATATGGTCGGTACCTACCATCAAAAACTAACACCATTTCTCTTCAGCTCCAATCTGATTATGATTTCTTCCCCGTTGAGATTTACCGATCTTGAATCTTGATCTAAAAGTTGCACTGTAATATTGTCGATGGTTTTCCTACTGACAGGCAAATAAATTAGATTCCTAGGTTCGATATTGATACTGTATCCCGGGTCTACTGTAGGCATAAACTCAAAAAGAGTATGCGAAGGTGCGTTGTTGTAATATGATCCCGAAATTAAATTGCACTCCACTCTTATTGTTACCACTTGCACAATCTCTACTCGGAGGTCTGATTGATGTAACTCTCCGGATTTCAATATTTTATTGGAAAAGCCAAGCAATTTAGCTATAGTATCGGGTTGTTTAAAATTTACGTTATACAGAGATTTAAGTTCACACTTTAAAGTATTATTGTTAGGTTTCAACGAAAAAATTTCGTCTAGTTCTTGCTGATTATCCAGCGAACTTCCTAGTTGTTTCTGAACGTAATTCTCAATATCCCGAATCTCATATGCTCCTGTCGGAATCTCAATTTCTATCTCGCTTCCTCTGTGATCTACGAAATATAGCTTGTTCTGTCCTCCCTCTATATTTGGAATTGAATTCCAAGTAGATAGAGAAATTAACGCTAGCGAATATTCGTACTGAGGATCTAGCTCAAGGGGCGGAAAAAACGATTTGGAGATGTAGCTACCGTTACCCGTCAAAGTAAACGTCTGCGACATGACTGAGCAAAAATATGATAATTTCTTCTGTTTTATAGGGTTTTTCCACGTAAAAATTCCAAACAGAGGTGTCCACAATTTATTTCATCGTATGTTTGATACGAGTTATTGTTGTATACGATATTAGCATGTTTCCCCAAGTATAGGATCAGTTCTTTCGGTGGCTTCAGCGCCCCGAAACTATCGAAATACTCAACGTTGTTACCTCTTTTCTCATATGCTACCCAATGTGTTCCAGCATTACTTTTGACGTCTAAATTCAAAATTGCCGATTCGTTTTTGTTTGGACCAAGTTTTGGAAGCGTGTCTCTCATAAAGACACCTCTAAAATAAGGTATTTTTATCTTTTTAGCGTAAAAAATTAAATCTTTATCCGTTAGAGGTCTATTGGGTAGCATCAATGGGAGTTTTTTTCTTTAAATATAAACCGAATCCTCCGTGATTATTTTTCTTTAAGTAAAGCCCAGATCCCGTTTTTCCAATAGCTTCCATTGCCCTATTATGACGTATTTGTTCATCCATTTTTTTCTGCGCGTTTTTTGCGTCTATAACGGTTTTCGCAACAGCGCTAGCACCACCAGCTACCGAACCGAGGGCCCCCAAAGCTCCTAAGAGGGGCAGTAGGGGTAAAAACCCCCTGTTTTCTTTTCAAAGGGAATCACTCTCGGTACTCGAATTTTTCGTTTCCCTCCCACCTTCTTGATGGCTAATCGTGCAGCGCGCAAAGCTGCCGATGAAGTTTTCTTTAAATTCCTGACATCATTAAGCTGATCTCTATCAAATGTTTTTTTCAATGATCTCGAGACTTTTCCCACGATATCTTTTTTAAAAGAAACCGAACCTTTTTTCGGCTTTATTCCCATTCCCAATTTTCGTTTAGTTTTCATTGCGGTCGTGGCTAGAAGAGCGGCAGCCTTTTCACCAAATTTTGCGTCTTTTGATTTAACACGTCCCCAAGCCCTATTTTCCAATTCTAAATCGGCTGCGTGTCTCTCCTTTAAAGATCTATTTTCTGAATATGCAATATCGTGCTCCTTGCACGCAGCGTCTAACTTATTTATACCAGCGTCACCTCTCGCAATTCTTTTTTGTAATTTTGTGCCAGGACCACAAAACTGATATCCAGGAAGATGTAATTCGACGGGCAACTTATTTATTAGCGTGTTCACCAACCCTTCACCTGTGAAGGATGACATTGAACTGATTCCAGTCAAATGCACTTGGACGTATTTATATGTTCTGCGCTCAGAAGCAATCGGAACTTTCGGATTTGAGTTTCAATTTTGTAGGGGTAAATAAAAGATAGACTAGATTTCATATTTTATTTTTTACAATTTTCTAAATTTATGTTTTTGAACTTTTTATTTATTTCATACATTTGAATTTCATATTTCAAATTTTGAAGAGATCTTAGATAAAATTCCAATCTTCTTTTGTAGTGTTGTCTGCGTCGCCTCTTGTCAGTGGGATTCATTCTTCCTCAAATTTAATATTCGTTGTCCTACCAATGAGGCCCAGACTCGTCAAGAAGATCTTCTTTCCGTTGGTGATTTCCCGGTTTATGTCTTCGATGCGTTCAGACGTAAATTCTTTTACGAACCGTGCAGGTAGCGCAGTTTGAAAATTTTCAAATTCGACGAACACTTTCTCCCCGTACCTTGTTTCAATTCTTCTAAAAGATAAAATTTTATGTTTTCACCAACCACTAACTCTCTTGCACTCACAATTTCTTTTACGAAGTTATTTTCGTTCAACTGTTTGAGAAAAGACATATTTCAATATTATTCAAGCACTGTTGACTGGGTATAGTGAGCTCTCCCAACGGCATCCTGCTTATATCCCCAATCCCTCCCCCCACCTAAATGCTACGTCAACTGTTTTAGTGCAAACATCAGTATAATTTTTGCTTACGTTTTTTATATCAAGGTCCACGTGTCAAGGTGACAAGATCACTGACCTTCAGGGGTTAACTCAAGGTGATCTCTTAAAGTTCATCGACCTTCAGGTCAAGGTTAACAAGGTGACCTCTTAAAGTTCATTGACCTTTAGGTCAAGGTTAACGGTGACCTCTTAAAGTTCATTGACCTTTAGGTCAAGGTTAACCGAACGTGACCCCTTCAAGTTCATTGAACCCGCGGGTCAATGACGCCTTAAAGGATATCGATCTGGTAACCCCTTGGCCTCTAGATAACCTTCAGGTCAAGGTTAACTGAACGTGACCCCTTAAAGTTCATTGACCGGTGAAGGTAACAAGGTGACCCCTTCAAGGTTAACCCGCGGGTCAATAACCCCTTAAAGGTTATCGATCTGGTAACCCCTTGGCCTCTAGATAACCTTCAGGTCAAGGTTAACTGAACGTGACCCCTTAAAGTTCATTGAACCCGCAGGTCAAGGTCATTTTCAAATTTCCCGCCTTGGCGGCCATCTTGTGACGTCACTTCCGCCCTGGAGTACCCTTTGCTATACTACTGTTATCTCAACCTCCCGATCAACTTAATAATTTTTGGTCCGTCCCGATTTTCGAAAATTCTGCCTACTTTTCACTTGCATCGAATATCCGTCTAAGTCCCATTTTGTAACTATTTATGTCACTTTCTATTCGAAGGAAAGGCGTTTTCTAGGTTACATCGGTCTCCTGAGCAACTTTTTATAATAACTTGTTTGGTCAGTCACCGTTTTTTGGAAAATTCGATCTACTTTTCACTTGCATCAAACATTCATCAGCGCGTTAACGAAATGTTAACCAAAATCTAGTTACTACTTTCAATTTCATTAGACGTATTTTCTTAACAAATTTAAAAGCTTGTCTTTTGATCCCAAAACTATTACTACCCATAGTACCTTTGTGCCTATAGAACTGAGATAGCATTTGTTCAATTATTAGTATATCTTTCATGATGTCCCATTTATTTGACTTACGAATTAGACGTATTTTCTCATCAAAATTAAAAGACAAAAGGTAGTTTTTGATTCCCAAACTTGTAAATTAGGCTACTTTTTTCTTGTCCTGAATATTTCTCTGTTTTCGATAGGAAACCCAATGTTATTCATTTTTATCGGTCTAAAATATCAAGGAATACCCCCAAAAGCTAGCAAACAGACTCTCAAAATGGGCAAACAGTCTATAAAAATTCCATTGAAAATCTCATTATTACTATAGTGCCTTTTTTATTAATCAGAAGTGTATTATATGAGTGAAAGTATTCTTTTTGGTGAAATTTTTTATTAAATCGGGTTAAAATGAGCGATTTCTATGTTTGGAGGTTGTAAATCCTTGTAGGTAATACGCAAACATGATTCAAAAAGGAATCCAACTGACCATTATTAAACTACAACTTTTTGTCTAAAAAATTCAAAGAGTTTACGCTTCCAAGATAATAAGCTGTTACAAATAACTGTTGATAAAGTAGACATATTTTAATCACATTTACTAAACAATTGATGCCAATATTTTTGGATCTTTTAATTTACGACGCAATAATAAGGCTTTACATAATGTCGAGAAAATAGTGAATTGTCACTTGCAATATTTTTGATTCTAGATAATCGAGACACTAGTCGTTATTAAACCTAATTATTAAATTGAGTTGAAAGTCAACGCACAAGATTTTTGTATGTTATTTACTCTCAGCTTCGTTGTCTCAGAATTCCTATTTAAGATTTTTCCCCTATTACCCCAATTAGTAACTTATTGAAACTGAATTTTAAGTCATTTTCAGAGGACAAAAATTCCATGAAAGTATGATTTTTTTAATTTTATAACGTTCAGTATTTTTTTATTTTGGTTATATAGTTACCACCTAGCTTGACCCAGTGAAACTCAATTTTACGCCATTTTCAGAGGATAAAAATCCGTTGAAAATACGATTTTTTAAATTTTATAACGTTCAGTATTTTTTATTTTGGTTATCTAGTAGCTTGACCCAGATGGAATTTTTCTTTTCATCAGATTCTGTTCTAACGGGAAGCGTTTATGATGTTGTCTCGGTCTATTGAACAACTATTCTAAAATAATCCAACCTGTATAAAACATAAAATGGGGCAGCCACATCACTACTTTTTTTTGCCTTGTATATTTCCAAACTGGCTGTTAGATGTGTTTCTCACCTTAAAAAATTAAAACCAATATTTTTTTGGACCTCAAACTTGCAACACAATTAGGTTTCAAATCTCTGGCATATTTCTCATTTATTTTATATATATATATATACGTAGGTATAAGTTTCATTGTTTAATAAAACCAACTCGGCACTTTTCACGTCCTATGCGTCGCACTTGTTTCAGTAGATTCTCGGTCGTGGCCACAAAGACTCTATCGAGGCGTTGTAATATATGAAAAGTCTGAGTTTCGTGTTTGTTTTTCTTTGGAAAGATGGAAGTGTATCAGTACCTACTTCAGTATAATAGATACGCGTAGTTCAGTGAAATTTTGGATTACGGCAGTATCTATCTATGGAATTTGAACGGTTACTGGTTGTTTTTCCCGTGAAAATGACTGTGCCGTTGGAAAAATGATGTTTGGTTATATCTCATCGCTCGGGGATGTTTATTCTACTGTCTGGGGCATTAGATGTAACCTGATTTCTTTTTATACATCACCAAGAATCTTTCGGTGAGTTGTATTTTGTTTTCTTATCTCTAGGGTATTTTTTATGTATTTGCGTCGCATTTTTAAACCTATATTGTAAAACCGGTGGTGGCACCCTGTGTTTAAAAACTATACTTCGAAAAAACATCTTGTCTGATCCAATTTTGTTATCATTTTCGTAAATGGGGTAAACAAATTAAACGTTAGCAATTATATTTGTATCAAAAATCCTTGCAAAACTGACAACGGATTCTGCAACCAGTACCTATGATAATTGCATTACTTTTTCCTAGCTAAAAATATCTCCTTACATCTTCACCCCAATAAATTCAGTTTCGGCTATAATATCAAAATAATATATTTATATATATTTTTTTACTTATTTCCGACTCGCTATTTAGTGGTGGTTTATAAGGTTCAAAGTTTTCAATTATTATTTTCACTGAATATTGGGACCAGGTTTTGTTTTTAAATGATAACTGGTAAACTAAATCGCCAGAAATTAATATATTTTTTGATCAACATGTTTGAGCTCATATATCTATTCTTAATAGTTTGCGTGCCGCATGTTTGTATGACATTATGTTAACGTTTAGCCATGAATTTTAAGCAAGTCTGGTGCTTTTATTAAAACGGCTTACAACCCTCTAAGTAGTACGTGCAGTTTAGTGAAAGTTAGATTAATGTCTCTCATATCGAGTCCAGTCCAATTTTCTTGCTATATCTATCATCAATGAAAACGTATAATTCAAAATGAAAATGTTTGGAGAAATTATCATTCGCATTTTAAACGAATTTGATAGCGTAAATAGCTTTGGACTTACAATCGCAGTATTTCTTTTTATTCCTAGAAATCAACAAAATTTCGGGGTTAAACAGTTGACCGACAAGTTTTTTTTACTTTGAACGTACATGTTGATTATGCCTGGTTAGAAATTTTCATCCGTACTGTACCGGGGGATTTTAGATTCTATGCTATGGAAGTATGATTTACAGGTTTTTTTTTTAGATTCTACGTCAACTGGGTCACACGTGTCCCTAAGGACAAAGGTCAAACCTCGAGCAGTAGCCACTTTGCACGTTTTGTTTTTGTCGAGCGATCACGTGGGATGGTCATTTTTTAAACATTTTATGAGTGTAGTTTCAATCGTGATCGAGCGATTACAAGAGCTAAAAATCCAAATTTGTGGGATAGGCAATGAATAAAATAACAACTTAGATACGCGATTAAATATTTTAATATACAAGATGCCACGAACATTTTATCAGTTTTGTATACTTTTTCATCGGTGACGGGTACCCATAACTTTTTTATTTGCTGAATACGGATACAATTATTTTGCGTAGACTCCTGTCGATAGTATCAAATGTTTATTACCTTTACCTAAAGAAATTAATATCCATGTTCATAATCTAATTGTTTTGCTATATTCCGTAAATTGGCCTTGCATTCATCCGGCGGTATTTATATTTTTAAATATGTGTGCGTCTCAAGTTTGATTATAATAACATTTTTAGTATACATCAGAGCTGCGCTTCATATTGTATTTGCTACTGCGGCATCCCAAGTCTGCCGCTTTAGTAGGTACCGAATTCACAGTAATAAAACTGTAAAGAACGAGCGAGTTTTGTTTGTGTACGAAGTGTTGAGATATATTACCCATGTAACATAATATCCCATTCAAATTCGAACTATATGGGGCTTAAATATTTTATAATATTCTAATGTATACTTATATGGTTACGTTATCTGGCTTATATAAAAAAGTGTGTGAAAAAAATCTTATTGGACATTCTATTTTTATCTAAGTAGAGAGAATTGTTTTTAGGTTGTCAACCTGTCCTGACAAGTTCCGGCTAGCGGATGTGAGTCATCCACCTTGCGCCCGGCTGCGATGCATTCGCAGAAATACTACTGTCGGTGTGTTTTGGCGTTGGAATGATGGTTATTGTCCGGGTATTTTAGTGTTAATAGTAATTTTTTAATTTAATCGGAGCCTGCGGTACACATCGTTAAAGGGACCTGCTGAGTCTACAGAGACCGGCGAGGCCTGCGGGAGCCAGCAGAGCCCTGCTACAACAGCGCGTAGAGATTATTACCACACTGCCAAGCATTTCCTAGAATTTTACTTAAATGCCGAGTGTTTGGCTTTGGAATGTGGGCTAAGGTTCGAATCCTGTATGGAACATATACCAGATGAAGCCATAGGCACCTAAACACAAATACTTTTAAAACCTGATTTGTTGAACCTATCGAAAATTAGTAATAATCAACAATTGTTTGTATATTTTTAGGTCACTCTCATTAATACCTTGTGGTTTGTTCTTCAAAAGCAGTTGAGACAGACCTGGTGTAAGGGTAATTTTGATCTCCAATACATAATACGTTATCTTCAACAGTTACTGGTATTTGTCCCATGACTAATCCGTCATTGGTGTGTTGGATACCATAACTCCTAGGTTCAATCTCAAGTGACAAAAACATGTCTTTAACTGAGAGTGATTGTATTATCAAAGGCTTATATATCTTTCGATCACAGAGCATCGATCACGGATAATTTCCTTTTATGCTCTCCCCGAGGCAAATTTTTCACAGGGATATCCAAGACCATTTATGGTATTCCGTGGTTTTCGATAGTATTCCATGGTCTTTGATGGTATTTCATGGTATTCGATGGTATTCCATGGTACTCGATGGTATTCAATGGTATGTCGCTTTTCAAGTCGTCTAGTCGTTTTTCAGAGTCGTCTAGTCGTTTTCCAGAATCGTTTAGTCGTTTCCAGAGTCGTTTAGTCGTTTTTCCGAATCGTCTAGTCGTTTTTCGAATCGTCTAGTCGTTTTTACGAGTCGTCTAGTCGTTTTTTAGAGTCGTTTAGACGTTTTTAGAGTCGTTTTTATAGTCGCTTAGACGCTATAAGCTTTTTCTTGGTAGGATAATGGACAGTCAAAAATGAACATTGTTGTAATTTTTAATTTTCATTATTGAAGAACATGTTGCATGCCCTCATTTTATTCCATATATAGACCGTTTAAGGATTTTAAACCCTTAATTCCACCTTTTTCCACACGCTACACTTATACTTTTGGGTTTTCGAAGTCGGAATAGTATAAAAATCATACGGTGAACATGGCATAAGTGAGAATTAGTACCTTTTTTTTGTTTCTGGGTGAAATTTTAGACAGGAAACGCGTTGCACAAAATCGGGTTTTCCAGCTAGTGGTCTTTCAACTTGATAATCGTGTGACGTCAGAGTATTTTTAAAAACTGGTGAACTTTGCACCTCTTATATTTTAGTCAAGTAATTTAAAACAGGGCCTGGCTTTCTCGGAATTGAAGAAATTTACTTACCTAAATTAGATGGTTATAAAGTCAACTAAAAATGGTTAATTTATGCCCCAAATTTAATGTCCACTTTCCTTTTGAGCAGTCCTATTCTCTAAATATAGGAAGATAGATTTTTGATACATCCTTAGGTAATGTAGTCAAGAAAATGTATACACTCATATGTATCTCATATCTATTCTTTATTACACTTTTCCTACAAATTTTTTATCGCCAGTACCGATGAGATCAGCGTGCTCGTTTCATAGGCGCTTATTCCGACAAAGAGAAAGTACTTTTTTTCAGCGGAATTACATCACGTACATATTGCAAGCTGGTATTTTTTCTATAGGTGTTAGGTTTTTATTAGTTGCGAGTCTCGACATGTCTCGGCGTCGCGGACGCAAAAATACGCAGGCAGAGGTGGTAGCAAAAATCCATGCATGGCCGCGGCTAAAGGTCGACAGGGGGACGTCATGGCTTAATTACGATTTAGGGTTTTTATTAGTTGCGAGTCGTGACATGTCGCGGCGTCGCGGCTGGGCCAACGGTCGGTGAAAGCCGGGCACCTTCGGCACCCCTCGCTGTCGGGGGTCTCGCGGCGGTTGGTCACGTTTTTGACCACGTTTTAGCTCCCATAAGAAATACATGGGGAAAGTGGGCTCGTACGCACATAGCTATACTACTATCACCCCGTGCTACCCATGAAAATGAACAACAAATTAATGTTTGCCCTATGTCGCACTTGCAGCGAGAAGCAATATGAAGAAGATTGCGATCATAGCGATGAAGACAGGGCGCTAAATGGTACATGGGTTATAGACGAAGTCATCAAGGCTATAGAGAAAGGGTATAAACTTTTGAACATAAACGAAATCTGGCAGTACAAAATTAAACAGTACGACAAAGAATCAAATTCCGGGGGTCTGTTTTCCGAGATGATAAACAAATTTATAAAAACCAAGCAGGAAGCGTCCGGTTGGCCCTCTGCATTCTGCACCCAATCGGAAAGGGAAGCGTACATAGAACCCTTCCTAAATAACGAAGGCATCCAATTGGAGTTCGCTAAAATTGTCAAAAACCCGGGGCTGAGATGTCTGGCCAAGCTTATTCTCAATAGTTTTTGGGGCAAATTTGGACAAAGAGAGAACCAGGCAAAAACGAGTATAATTAACAAACCCGACGAATTTTTTAACATGCTCCAGGATCCCGCTATAGATGTCAACACAGCGACCGCTATTAACGAAACCACACTGATAGTAAATTGGGTATTTAAGCAAGATAGCTATACCCCCCTTTCCACGGTAAATGTAGCCATCGCATCTTACACAACAACCCAAGCCCGTCTCAAGCTGTACACTTACCTAGAACGACTGGGTGAGAGGGTGCTCTACTACGACACGGATAGTGTTATCTACGTATCGAAACCGGGCGAAGATGACATACCTACGGGAAGCTGTTTGGGTGAAATGACCGACGAGCTAGAGGAATTAGGCCCTGGTACTTATATTACGGAATTTACGTCTGGTGGTCCTAAACTGTACGCCTACCTCGCCTACACACCTTCCACTAATAAATACCATGAGGTGTGCAAGGCGAAGGGTATTAGGATCACATATGACTCTTCAAAGCTGGTAAACTTCACCAAACTGAGAGACATGATTTTGCGGGAAAACCCGCCGGTGTATATAACAGGGACAAACATCAGACGCACAAAAGAACACGAAGTAGTTACTGTACAAGAAAAGAAAATCTTTCGCGTTAATTTTAGGAAAAGGCGTCGTGTGGAAGACTACGATTCTGTGCCTTATGGCTACAAAAGCCTGATAGATCGATTGTTACACTAAGCTAGTATTTAGGTATATCTGTGTTAATATGTAAAGTAATTTTTATCTTGTATTACCAATAATTTATACCTGTATATGCTTGAAGTCGTATATTTTAGACTTGTATTACCTAAAACAATAAATATATGCTTATATCCTTAAAGGTATATTTAATTTGTACCTGTAAATATTTGGTTAATAAACATTACTTCCCTTAAAGTATGATTTTTTTTCCAACCCTAAACTTATCGTCGAAAATTATTCAATGATCTCACATATATGAGTCTTCTTGGTTAGACTTGAGACAGTCTGTATACTTGGTTATTTTTAGATCTGCCTGTCGTCAGCGCTTTTTATGCTGAGTTTCAAATTCTCGCGATTATGCCTTTCTCTTCATTTCACGCGGGCGTACACGAAAAGTGGGTAAAATTCAAAACGATGATATAGCTAGAAATTACATTCAATGTTTAGCACTAGGCAGGTTAGAACGCTAGGCATAATTTTCCGTCGAGAAGCGTACTGCTAGGGCAAACATTAAGCCTACGTTTTAAAATCTCATGTGTCCGCGATTTGTATGTTTCGACGACCGCCGTCTTTATAGCGTAACGCGTTAAAACAAACGAAAAAACCTAATACAAAATACTACAGCGCCATCTATACGCATAGTACTTCAAATCGATTGAACTATTACCGTCGCGAAAACTGCTGGATACACAGATACTACTTCCAACAGGGCGCGCTACCCAGAGGTATATTTCGATAACAGTTTCACCACCTATAATGCGAGTATTCAAGCCAGTCCATTTCAAAGCATGTTTTGTTTTTTAAAAACATTGTGATTTGCATGGTTTTCGAGTTAAATATCCTCTCACCGTTAGATGTCTCTGTATTCTCGAAATTGTTTTTAAAAATAATCGATTTCTCTGTTTTTAATTCGAGTGGTATCACAAATTCTACTTATAATAATCAGTTGGCTCGTCGAATGGCCTAGAGAAAAGTACCCTGTATTTTTTTGTACTGGATCATACCAAGACTTTGAGTGGTCCTGTTAACCATTTAATTGTGGGGATTCCATGGCACACCTGCCAGATGCTTTTAATATTCATGCAATTTTTTCTACCAAATTTACCCCCTCCACTCCCCCCAGCCGAGCGCTGGGTCGAAGGACGTACCGGCCGAGGCCGCGAGGTTACCCGAGGGGTCGGTGAGCGCTAGGTCGCTAGGTTAGTCGAGCGGCGCTAGTCGCTCAGCAAAAAATTCGGAAAAGGTCTTAGAAGTGGCATCTTCACCTTACTGAGCGAATTTATTCCCTTAAGTTTTTGTAGTCTTAACCCGCACGTTGGACACTGTTGGTCACTACTGGTATTTATGCACGCTGAACAACGCTGGGCAAACACGCACAAATTCGGCTCATGTAGTTTTTGGTTCTCATCTATACATTTTTGTTGCATCGTCTCCAGATCATAAAATATAAACAAAAGATTATCGGTTTTTGGACGCCCCTCATCCACCTGCATGTAACATAAATGTTGCCCTGGCTGGTGTTTATTACAAATCGCGCAGAAAATCTCTCCACAAACATGGTCTCTATTTTTCTTAACAGTTTTTAAGCAATGACTGCAGCGTCTTATTTCTACACACACTGACCCCCTCTTTCCTCGACCTCTTAGGTGGTTATTAAAGCAGTTTTGACTTTTGAAAGTGCGATTGCATTCCTGACAGTGTTTTCTTTCTTCTCTTAGGCACAATGGTGAATGCTGACACGCGCGACAAGTTCTACCGCACCGGTGTTTATCTTTGTGGTCGTAAGGTATGTTACTGCTGTCACAAAAATAGTTGCAAATAAAAGCAGCCGTCAGTGACGTAATCACGTTATAGTGATTTTCATGATACAGCAAATTTAGATTTTTATCGCCTCCAGTACCTTTAAAAATTACATCACGACCTTTCACTCCGTATTTGTATACAACAATATTAAAATCCTTCAAATGTTGTTGAAACTTTTGCAGTTCGGAAATTCCCGCCCCGTCCACAGGTATATTAACTTCGGCTTCCTCTAATAATTTATTAGCGCGTTGCGTTTGTAGTTTTCCAATATCCCTACGGACTTTTCTATACTCTGGATCTTTATTTACGTGTGCCATAGCCACCACCAAGGCACGAGGCAAGCAGAGGTTATCTTTATTATTTATTACAACAATGCCTCTTCGCATGCCACATTCTTCACTAAAACTGTTGTATTTCGACCCTCTACCTTTCCCTGTAGGCATACGGATCGTGGTGACTCCCAACACGAAAGTATCCGTATTCAAGGCTTCACCGTTGCTTTGAAAAATGTCGGAAAGTACACCCCATACCTCTTGAACCGTAATTTTCGAAGCCTCTTTGAACCCCATCCAACCCTCGCCCTTTTGAAACGCGGGGCTGTAAAACGAAAACGCCACCCTGTCTGTTGGCTGTAATTCATTGGTCGCGTGTAAGATAGCGTCCTTTATTGCGGTCATAGCCCAGTCACTGGCGTCCTTGTTTTCAGGTACCGCCTTGATCTTGAAATGCAAACGTCTACCAGACATATTAAAACGTCTGACACGCTGCGTACAATCTTGAATAACTTCGAACTTTTCCATTTTAATAATTTGTACGACACTCTTAGATTCGACTGTCAAAACGTTCAAGCGCTCGGCTCCGTGCTAGTTTTGCGGGACTGAACCACTCGCTGCGACAGCTAAACATAGAATGACAAAACAGGTTTTCCACTCCTCCTTTTATATAGAAGTGTGCGCGACCAAACTTGTCTCGACAAATATCTCCGTTTTTCTCAACGGCCTCTACCGTCGACCAAGACTTTGCACCAAACACCGAGCGCCGTCGAGCGCCGCTACGAATATTTCCGAGGCGCGATTTCGCCGGCGGCAGCTCCGATGTAACTGTGGAAAGTGAATGGGTCGTCGGGAGCGCTGCGTCTGCAGTGCGATAGTTGTTCGATTGTGTATGCGGCGGCCGCCCGTTTGCGAATGAGGCTTCTCGCTACCGGTGGCTGGGCCGCAGGCACGCGACTGCTTAGATATTTACTCTTTGAACAGTAGATTGAATATGGGCCCGCGGTAGGACTTTACATCTCGCCCCACTCCGGTTGGGCTGAAATGCGTATGCAATCAGCGCCTTTATTATTTATTATTGCCTGAGAACCGCTTCTAACTCGGCCTAGATGTTTCCTCGGCGGACAACTGGTTGGTAAAAACATGTTGGTAGAAATTTACTTTGTAGGAATTTCCCGAGATTTCTTAGAAATTGAATGTCGGAAAAAATCTAGCGTTTTTCTAGGAATTTCAGCGAAGAAAGATTTCTTAACTAGCCCTAGATGTTTCCTCGGCGGACAACTGGTTGGCAAAAACATATTGGTATAAATCTACTTTTGTAGGAATTTTCGCGAGATTTCTTAGAAATTGAATATCGGGACAAATCTATCGTTTTTCTAGGAATTTAGCGAAGAAAGATTTCTTAGAAAATTTAAAACATGCTAGGACAAATCTACCGTTTTTTGTGCATCGCATTTTGTAAAGGATAATTTTTGGTAAGTGAAAAAACAAAATTAACTCAGACATTTTATTAAGGTTATATTGTTACAATTCAAACTAAGGGTATCTATACATAGTGTTGTAATTTACTACTTTCCGAGTTGGTGTTGGAACAGAAAGCCGTAAATTGATTATATTTCTTGATGTGTTGCACTAGTCTAGACGCATAACCCCTTCGACGGTATTCCTCCAGGGTAAAAATAAAATTGAGATTTTTCGGGTTGGCGTGTTTGTTTAAAGGGTCGAAATCCATTTTTGACATTGAGGCAAATGAAGCCGGCTTAGCATCGACGTACAATATATAACACGATATTTTCTTATCTAGGCACCATTGATCGAACACGGCTGCAATAGCATTTCTGACCCCTACTTGTCTTATTTTGTTTACGGCTTGTTGGTCAAAAAAGAACCTGATCTCGTCCATGTTGCGTCCTCGTGCCACTCGACCGATTTTTCGGCAGATGAACCACTCCCTACGAAAGCTAAATACAGAATGACAGCTCCTCCAGCGTGAGGAGCCAGTCGACCTCGTGACGTCAGAATTTTTTATGTGGCCTATTAAGGCCGCTGGGTTCGAATCCTAGGGCGATTACTACGTCTATCTTACACCTAGGTAATATTTTCAATTGCGTGCCCCTATTTTCAGCGAACAGATTTTATGGTAAAAATTCCACCCCGGCATCATTCCGTCAGCGGGGGGGACCTAGTTGGACCAACGATGCGTGTCTCGCGGTGGTGGTCGCTCGCGCCCTCGGCCATCTTTCCCTGCAACGCTCTGTTGGAACTATTACGACTTTCGGCCTTGTAAGGTCGTCAAAAAAGCCGATTTTGCCAAAAAGCGCTAATATGTCGGAGAGATGCTGAGTCATCGCGACGTGCGCACATTCATCGGAGATCGCTGCGGTTTAAAATCAGAACTCGAGCGTCGTTCGAGGCTCGTTTTTTTTTACACGTGGTTTGATACTACTGTGTATATTTCATAATGGTTTTTAACTTATCGGCGATTTTTGGGGACATTTGGGTATTTCGACGGAAATGAGCCCATTGTTCTCTGGAAGCTGCGCCCGCAGATCGTCGGCGGTTCAAGGCGTTTTCGGATACACATGCTTTGACTGTTGTATTTTATTGCATGGTTTTTTTACTTATCATCAGATTCCAAAATCTGCCACAAAATAAGTTGAACTTATGTATATATTTGCCTTAAGGCAACAACAAACACCTGGCTAATATACATAGAAATTTCTCAGATTTTTTTTTAAGCCGTTGAGGCACTGAACGTCTCCTATATTTTTTATTAGTAATCTATTATATTTTTTAGAAAACTAAAATTGGGTGAGACAAGTTACTTTGTAGTTGCGTCGATGGTCAGAGCGTGGGACTTAATTACGAATCCAGGTACGATTTTGTCGAGGTGAACCCCTCGGCCATCTTCGGCACCGGTCCCACCCTCAAGGCTTGTTCTTCGCGATTCTAGCTTACAAAATTGTGATATTTTCAATTGCGTCGATGGTTAGTCAGAGCATTGGATTACGATGGTCTTAGGATCGATTCCTAGTGCGATTTTTTTGGAGCCATGAAGTCAGATTCGCGGTCAACGCCCAGAGGTTAGGGGACAGCGGAGTGTTGCGGCAGGCGTCTGCGGTTAGTCGGGGTCAAGAGTGACAAGGTCAAGTGGCCAGCCCACTGCCGGCGAAGGTCAGGCGGCATTGCGAGCGTCTGCGGTCCGGCGGTCCCAAGTAAGGCCCTATCTACTTACATATTACGAGCCCTTACAACTATATCTTGGAACAAGCAGTTGTTTTTGGAATAATAAGCTGTCTAACTAAAATGCATCGACCAATTGTTTTTTAATTTTAAGGAAGCACTTAAAAATAGATTCGCTTCTGTTTAAAAACATTTTTATGGCAGAATTAGTTTTCCCTATATTTAGTGCAATTCATAGTCATTTGCAAGTCAAGCAGATGTTGAAACAAAAACAAGCAGTTTTGTTAGGCCCAGATTCAGTGTAATTGATGGAACTGTAATTACAAGAATGGAACGCGGAAGACCTACTGATAAAAAAGTTTGGGCAATTATTATCCAACACTATCATGAAGGCAAGACAATATCTCACATTGCCAGTGAATTCGCTATAGCAAAAACAACAAATATTGACATTTGTGATAAAAGTCCAGGGAGACCAAAGATAGTTTTTCAAAGAAATTTAAGGTTCTTGGTTAAAATTTGCAAGTCTGGACGAAGAAATGCATTACGAGAGGTTACCTACTGCACGACTGCACGATGGAATTAATAAACTGGTTTAAACATTTCTAGAGACTGCTGCCGAAAATATATGCCCAAATAAATGTGGTCTGCATTAAGGTAGGTATGGTTGATATTTGTTAATATCTAACTTATCTACAACTGTGTTTATTTGCTCTTCTTAGGCCGTTGTTGACCGAAACTCAAAGGAATAACTTTTGTCTGGCAAGCATGAAAGCTTATATTTTGTCTATGCATAATGATTTTCCTTTTGAGTTTCGGTCAACAACGGTTTTTATTTGGCAGTAAAAAATCACATTTGTAGATAACTCAGATATTGAAAAATATCAGCCCCTTATATAGTGCAGACCACATTTTTGTGCATATATTTTGGGCAGCATTCGCTAGAAATGTTTAAACCAGTTTATTGATTCCATCGTGCAGTAACCTCTCGTAACATATTTCTTCGTCCCGATCTACAAATTTTAACCAAGAGTCTCAAAGTTGTTTGAAAAACTATCTTGGGTCTGCCTGGACTTTTACCACAAAAAATATCTGCAGTTTCAAAATCATTATGTTTTTATTATATTAGTAATAATTGTAGTTTTTGCTATAGCGAATTCACTGGCAATATGAGACATTGTCTGTCTTGCCTTCATGGAACTGTTGGATAATAACTTCACGCACTCTTTTATCAGTAGTTCTAGAAATTACACTGAAAACTGGGCTTAACAAAACAGGCTATTAATAATGTGTCACCCTCCCTGTCAACAACGATAACTAACATTGCTTAGTTTTTGTTTCAACACCTGCTTGATCTGTGTGCTTACAGTGCTTACACTGACAGAAATATGAAGCGCGGTAAAACTTGTTCCAACATTTAGTTGTCTGCATATTTTGACTTCAAAAGACCAAATAATTGCATTAAATAAGGGAAAAATTAATTCTGCCATAAAAACGTTTTTAAACAGTACCGAATATTCAGGGTGTTTCATTAAGGGTGAAGAGGTATCATACCTCAGGAATTAATAGTCCTGGAGCATTGGGAAAAAAATCTTCTTAAGCAATGTGGTCACGAAAAATCGCTTTATTATTTTTAAGTTCGTAGGTCGCCCGCTAACAGTAAATTTGAAAAATGAGTTTTCTCAAAAAAAAAAAACTAATAAAGGTATATCAAAAATACTTTTACTGCACTCTTCAGCAAATTCTGAACAATTTTTGTTAAGGATTTTTTGCTTTAGCTCTTCAAATAGAGGTGAAACGGGCGGATAAACCTTGACTTGAAAAAATGCCTGTACTTAACTCCGGTTGGCTTAACCGAATTGGTCGAATTTGGGCTTGTTGAAGAGAACTTTCCTTCTTCTATCAAATGATTGTCCAGTAAGGTCATTTCGAATTTCGTGGTCACCGCTAGAGGGCGCAATTTGAAAAATTTACCTTGTATTATAATTTTCTCCGAAATTTTAAATGCAATGGCATATTTATTCTATTATAATCGAAAAGTAGATTAAATTTACAATAAAAAATACCCAAGGTTCAAGTGGATATCTTCATTAGTTTCGGAGTTATCGCCAAAAGAATAATTGTTAACATGTTATTTGAAAGAAGAAGGTAGGTATTTGTTGTCAAATATTTCCGTGGTCAAGCATGCCATGAAATAAATAAAAATCTACTTGAGCTTTTCGTAAATTGCTATTTTTCTCACTTTTTATTCCGTTAAACGTATTTCTAATTTACTTACCTTACCTGTCGTATCTCGTATCGATATGAAATTATCTCGGACATCATCTAGTAAGCCATGAAACAAAATTGTTTGGTACCTGACAGCATATTCACGTTCCGCAAGTGGAGCATGTTCAAAACTTTGAAAATATACGGCAGGCATATCGTAAGCTTCGGCATTCGCATTTTTTAATAAATGCAACACACAATTTTAACTCAAAATTTACAAAAACAAGATTTGACACAATACTTATTAAAGCTTGATTCATGTGACATTTACTTTTTTGCTTCACTAGAAACCAAACGATTTTGTTTCATGGCTTACTAGATAATTTCCTAGCTAATTTCACATAATACGACAGGTAAGGTAAGTAAATTAGAAATACGTTTAACGGAATAAAAAGTGAGAAAAATAGCAATTTACGAAAAACTCAAGTAGAGTTTTATTTATTTCATGGCATGCTTGACCACGGAAATATTTGACAACAAATACCTACCTTTTTCTTTCAAATAACATGTTAACAATAATTATTCTTTTGGCGATAACGCCGAAACTAATGAATATATACATTTGAAACTTGGGTATTTTTTGTTGTAAATTTAATCTACTTTTCGATTAGGTATAACAGAATAAATATGCCATTGCATTTAAAATTTCGGAGAAAATTGTAATAAAAGGTAAATTTTTCAAATTGCGCCCTCTAGTGGTGACCACGAAGTTCGAAATGACCTTACTGGACAATCATTGGATAGAAGAAGGAAAGCTCTCTTCAACAAGCCCAAATTCGACCAATTCGGTTAAGCCAAACCGGAGTTACAGGCATTTTTTCAAGTCAAGGTTTATCCGCCCGTTTCACCTCTATTTGAAGAGCTAGAGCAAAAAATCCTTAAATCCTATTTTTGATATACCTTTATTAGTAATTTTTTTGAGAAAACTCATTTTTCAAATTTACTATTTCGAATACGCCCACAACCGGCCGACCTACGAACTTAAAAATAATATCCAGCGATTTTTCGTGACCACATTACTTAAGATGATTTTTTCCCAAAGCTCCAGGACTATTAATTCCTGAGATATGGTACCTCTTCACCCTTAATGAAACACCCTGTATAATTTATAATTGCTCCCTTAAAATAAAAAAACAATTGGTCGATGAATTTTAGTTATTCCCAAAACAACTGCTTATTGTTAGGGCTCATATAGTATAATATATAGTATTATAGTAAGTATAAGTATACAGGGTGTCTCATTTTGATCTGGAACACCCCTGTAAAATTTGAACTGGCTTACGGATTTTAACGAATTTTTTTTGTATACAGGGCCCTCCTAGACGTACTTATCAAACACTTTTCAATGACCATACGATTATTCCAGGGCCGGATTAAAAAAAAATTGGACCCAAATTTTCGAGTTAGGTATCAGCGATTTTTTTATCGGAAATCTGATAACGTGGCGTTAATCAGCGCCCCTGAAAACCCCCAGATTCCAAATTTCAAGAAATTATTCCCATGAATTATACTTTTTACACTGCATCAAAATTGCAAAAAATCAAAATTTCAATTTGAGTTCAGCTATTAAGGTGGCTATGGAAACAAGTGAAAATGGTAAAAAGAGGTCCACAGGGGGCAATAGTAATAAACCTGATCGGAAACTGTACTCGGTTTTTCTTTTCAGTATAGCTGTACAGTACAAATTATATGCCCATTTGAGACGCAAGAGAGCTCGCTGCCGTCGCAGGCAGTCGTACAAGTGCAAACACTTTGAGAAACGTTAATTTTCACATTTTTTTTGTTACAAATAATAAAGTATAAGATTATACACTACAAAGTACGTATTTCAAGAATGTAATTAAAAGCAGCAATATTTTAAACGGCAGAAATGTATTGACGAATCGATTAGAAATTACATTTTATACCCACTAAATTATTTGTAGCACCTAAATTATTTTAGCAACATCAATCCCTGAATAACATTTGTTGTAAAAATGTATAAACTGACATTTTTGCAAGCAATTGTTTTTCCACGGCTGCCTGCGACGGCAGCGAGCTCTCTTGCGTCTCAAATGGCATAAAATTTGTACTGTACAGCAATAATGAAAAGAGAAACCGAGTACAGTTTCCGATCAGGTTTATTACCATTGTCCCCTGTGGACCTCTTTTTACCATTTTCACTTGTTTCCATCATAGCCACCTTAATAGCTGAACTCAAATTGAAATTTTGATTTTTTGCAATAATTGTGATGCAGTGTAAAAAGTATAATTCGTGGGAATAATTTCTTGAAATTTGGAATCTAAGGGTTTTCAGGGGCGCTGATTAACGCCACGTTATCAGATTTCCGATAAAAAAATCGCTGAAATTTTGGGTAAAAAAAATTTTTTAATTCGGCCCTGGAATAATCGTATGGTCATTCAAAAGTGTTTGATAAGTGCGTATACAAAAAAAATTCGTTAAAATCCGTAAGCCAGTTCAAATTTTACAGGGGTGTTCCAGAACAAAATGAGACACCCTGTATATGTAAAAACTATAACTAAAACTCAAGAATTATTGCTAACAGCATATGAGAGTATTTTTTGTTGCCCTTTTCCTCCATTCTGCATCTGCTCAAGGAATTTTTATTTTCTCATTTATAATTGGAATGTGGAATAAGTATTGGTTTCAAAAATGTTTTTGGAAAAATCAGGGAAGTAAACTATGCAATATGCACTGACACCAAAAAACTCATTGCATACTAAACCATCAGGGTGACCACTGTTATTAAATAAGTATTACATTTTTGGTTATTTAGTAACTAAAAAATTAAATAAGATGTAATAATGTAGTTGCAACCTGAATCCCATCAATGTATTTTTTATTTTTGAAGTTGTAAATTCCCATACACAATGAAGAACAATGAAGAATAAAATGTAGATTGCAAGAATTTCAACCAATTAGAAACTCAGTTATTGGTTGGTTGAAATTCTTTTAATGTATAATCTGTATTTTATTCTTTGTTTTTTTGCAACAAAATGTGATACTCACTTTTGAACAGGACACCCTGTATGCAATATTAGTATGAAGTTAGCCTACAGTAATAAAAGAACGTAAATATTCTGATGAAAAAATGCAAGAAATACGAAATAATTTCATTACCTCAATATTACTATAACAAAACTCTACTATTACCTGATTAACGTTACACATGCAACATTAAATTAATAAAAACACTAACGTTAGAGTATTATTCCTTTAATGTAACTCCACAGTTTATTTAGTTACATTACATTACATCATTACATTAACCAAAGAATAACATTGTTTTGTCATAATCTAAATGTCATGTTTCTAATGTTTAATTTTCAACGATAATTTAAACATTTATCTAACGTAGATTTATTGCTACTAAAATATTTCAAAAAGTAACGTTACAATTTCCAACATTTCTAAAGCGGACATTTTACTATTAAAGTAATATTAATATAACATTAGTAAAGCTTTTTTGAAACGTTACACGCGTTTATGCGGACATAATAGCAACGTTAGTATTTACATGTTCTTGCATACTGGGTAGTTTTTAATAATATTCTTCAAAACATATATAAAAATCAGCCATTAGAATTTAAGTAAAGTGAGTCCTATTTTTACTTACCTTTCTCACCTGCTACCTGTAAATTGGCCGTCTACCCAACTTAGCGGATACGCATGCGTTCAAATTACATAGGAACACTACTCTATTCCGCACATTTTGTCTTTTAGAAAGTAAGTTACGTCTGGGGGGCCTGGGATCTTACTCTAGTACGGCGAAGCAAATATAGTAAGGGCAGAATGTAAAGGCGAAGTCGGCCATAAAATCGAGAGAGATGGGCTATGATTTTCCTATACCTGCTCTCCCTTATGTTTTGGAGGGAGGGGTTCGGCTTAAAGGACCGCAAGACCAACTTTTTATTGCTTTGTCCTTGTCTGATACATTATGTTAATAAAGATAATATCACAGGAATATTTTCTGTGATAATATATTCAAATGGGAGTACGCCTATAAAACAGGGCAGTAATTAAATATTTGGTTTATTTTGGTGATAGACTTCCTGTAATAACAATGCAGCGTGAAGTATTCAGTGCCCAAAGTAGAAAATTAATATTAAATGTGGTGAAATATTTCCAAAAAGAAAAAAAGAGAACACACGTGAAAATTTATCGGTACTTCAATGTGCATCGGAGACGTTACAAAGTAGTACAAGGACCATTTCACGAATTTTCATTCATATTCGGATGATAGTATTTTATATTCTGACTAAAATTCATAAGGAATTAAATGTATATTATTATTATTTATTTATTATGTATATACTGACTTATGTCTATGTAAAGTTTATTTTATGTTGATATTTAATTTGTAACTAAAAATATAAATATATATTTTTAAATTCCTAAGACCTACTTTGAATTTCAGGATCATTATCTTTTAATTGCCAGTCTAAATTACGGAATTAATCTTCAAAAATTACAAATGAAATTACAACAGGTACCTAAGTACAAATTTTTAATCCGTCCGTTCACATCAGGTAGTAAAGCAATAATTTATTCTAGGCCGACCCTGCCTGCCTTAAAGAATTAACTAGTAATACAAGACAAGTACTAGGTTTCCTATCTCTCTTCCTTTCATGAAAGGTGCTTAGCGAACTTTAAGACGTACGTCGAATACAAATTGGAGTAAAGCAATAGATATAGCGCTCTCTCTTTGATGATTTATTGCCGACTTCGCCTTTACATTCTGCCCTTACTATACCTAGATAGGTACATTGGTTTATTAAATGCAGGTGGGCACATCGGCGCACCGCCCCGCGCCTAGGACCATATTTGTACCCTCGTCTGGCACAGTGTATTCGAGCTTGGTATTTTCCGGGCCTCGCACAACGCACACACGCCGGCTATTCTCAATATATCCACGAAAACGATCTTATTATATCTGTATAAAGATGATGACATTCGCCAAATTTTCTCATTTGCTTATTTTTAAGATGTATTGTGATTTTAGAACATTTTCGAAGCACCCGCTAAACGAACTCAGTTGCATCCATGTACGAATTAAATAAAACAAGGCAGTTGAAACACGAGATTTACTTCGAAAAGGCGATGTGCGGTGCGCCGATATGTCCACCGCAGGCCAGACTCTGTGCGAGCTATGGTCCAGGCGATGTGCTGTGCGAGATGCGGTGCGATGGGCGGTGCTCCGTTGTGGCCGCCGCTTTAGTAGGTGGCCACAACGACGCACCGCACATCGCACCGCCTGGGACGGCGAAGCAAATATATACATTTGTTTAAATGCGGGTGGTCACATCGGCACACCGCCCAGCGCCTAGGATCATAGCCACAGATTAACCAGTACCATAGCATTGTACCCTCATCTCGAGCGGCGGCCACAACGGAGCACCCCACCTCGCACCGCGCCTCGCCTGGACCATCGCCTAGACCATAGCCTCGCACAGAGCCTGGCCCTGGGGTGGCCATATCGGCGCAACGCGCATCGCTTTTTCGTAGTAATTTTCGTGTTTAAACTGCCTTGATTAATTTAATTCATACCTGGATGCAATGGAGTTAATTTAGTTGTCGTCTTCATCGGAATTATCATCCGACGAAGAAGGCATTTTATTAAATTCATGTTTAAAAAAGTGGCGGGTGCTTGGAAAATGTTATAAAATCACAGTACATCTTAAAAATAAGCAAAGGAGAAAATTTGGTGAATGTCATAATCTTTATGCAGATATAAGAAGATCGTTTTCGTGGATATATTGAGAATAGCCGGCGTGTGTGCGATGTGCGAGGCTCGGAAAATACCAAGCTCGAATACACTGTGCCAGTAGGTGGCCACGTCGGCGCACCGCACATCGCACCGCACTTCGCACCGCCCGTCGCCTGGTACGGCGAAGCAAATAGATACATTGGTTTAAATAGAGGTGGCCACCCGTGCGGGGTTTTCGGGTTCCCCCATCGGGCGCCTCCCAGGTGGTGGATAGGGAACGCCCTCCTAGCAGAGGGCACCAGGTAAATTAAATACCCTGGGGCGAACCAAAACCGGGTATTGGGAACAGCAGCGCTGAGAGGGGCGTCAGATCTATGGATGGCGGGGGTCAACCGGACTCACGTCCGGGGTCACCTGGCATCCTGGGGTCGACCGCCTCTCGTGGATGCCTGCCCAATACATACCGTAGTCGACAGGTCGGTGGTTGTAGAGGAAGTGCCAGTCGGCTATGGGGGCTTGCCTTAACCAGCCGGCCAAGTGGTTGGGAGCCACAATAAAACTCCCCCCAAGTCAAGGTGGAACAGCATAAGCCAAGGACTGCGTGGCTAAGGGGAAGCTTAGTCGCTATTATGCGGACTCCGGATACTTTGGCGATCTCCCGGTTTTAATAGCCTTCCTGTGGCAAGCGGGGCTCTGCTGCAGGCGACCGACATTCCCTTGCTACTCGTGGGACGAACATGGAATCGAGTAAACAAGAAGAGAAGGAAGAAAAAAAAAGAAAAAAAAATAGGAAACTTCGCTGAACCCATGGAACAGGCAGAAAATCCTGACCAGAGGGCAGAGGAAGAACTGCTGAAAAGCAGCGACGAAGAGATCGGAAAATCTCTAAATGCCCTAAACATCAAGGGTAAGGGGAAAATCCGACTGAGCGGAGCTGCCAAGAAAAGGTTTAAGTACCTTTTGGCGCAAGGGCTTCCGGCTGAAGAGGCCAGACAAAAAGCCCTCCTACCAATGCCATCGTCAACGGGGGATAAAGGACCAAAGAGGCTTCGGTCTGATGGGACCACCCCAGAAAAACCAGATCCTAAGCGGACCAAGAAAGAAGGGCAACCAACTGCGGGCCCTTCAACTTCCGTGAAGTCCAAAAGACCTACCTTCAGTCAGATGGCAGGAGGTATCAAGGTCGGGATACTAGCGGAAAAATATCCGGAGGAACTTCTCACAGTGGATCAACAGAAGTCCATACAAGAAGCGATTCTCGAAGATTCTAGCCAACAAGCAAGGGGCCACTGTAAAGCCGAGCTTCTACAGCTACCACAACAGGCCAGGATGGCTAGCTCTCCTCTGTGCCGATGAGAACACCGTCGGGTGGCTCAGGGACACTACGAGGGAACTCAAACCATGGGAGGGGGCCAATCTTAGAATGGTATCCGAGGCTGAACTGCCTCATACAGAAGTCCTAGTTGCCTATTTCCCAGGAAGTGAGGACTACTCGAACGAGAAGATTCTCAAGCTGTTAGAGGCCCAAAATGAAGGAATCGCAGCAACAAACTGGAGGGTGCTTAGGAGATCATCCAGCGGCCCCACAGTAGAACTGGCCCTCTCAGTAGATCACCAATCGGTGGAGGCTCTGAGTAAAAGAGGCAACAAGGTGAACTACAGATTTGGCCAAACTCAAGTAAGGCCAAGAGCTAGTAAGCCAAAGACCCCAAGCAAAGGTTCCCAGGAAAGGGCACAACCAGGTCCCTCTGGAATCAAACAGAGACAGGGCACGCGGAAACCAAGTGGCTCAGCAAAAGTAGCAGATAAAGGCAAACAAGAGCCTAAGAAATCAGCTAGTCAGCCAATTCCGCCTAAAGGCAAAAAGCCTAAGGAGGATGAAAAGAAGGCTGTTGGAGGCAAGCCAAGGGGCCAACCAGAAAGCCCCAAGGATACCTCCAAAAATGTCGAGTAATATTCGATGCCTGCAGATAAATCTCCAGCACTCAAAAGCCGCCTCGAGTGTGCTTAGCAGGAGATTTATCAAGGGCAATTTCGGAATTGGGCTAATCCAAGAGCCCTGGATCAGTAGAGGACGAGTGTGTGGACTCCCATCAAAATCGTGTAAGTTACTGTATAGCACCGTACACGATAAACCAAGAGCAGCAATACTGCTCTGCAATAATGTAAACTTCTTTTCCATTTCAGAATTTACAACAAGAGACTTGGTGGCCATAGAGGCGGAAGTCCCAACTGAGGGGGGCAAGAGGCGTATTATTATAGCCTCGGCCTATTTCCCCGGCGACGAGTCTCAAGCACCACCAGAGGAAGTTAAGCGCCTCATCACCTGGTGCAAGAAAAAGAACAAGCAGTACATTTTGGGCTGCGATGCGAATGCACACCACACAATGTGGGGCAGCTCGAATATCAACCCCAGAGGTGACTACCTACTTGAATTTTTGTCGGCTAATAACATAGACATAATCAACAAAGGTAATACCCCTACTTTTATGAATGCAATTAGGAAAGAAGTTTTAGACATAACTCTAGCTAGTTCATTTATAACAGAATCAATCAAAAAATGGCATGTTTCTGAGGAGGCCTCAATGTCGGATCATATGCACATACGATTTGACATAGAGGCTGCAGTCATATGCATCGAAGAACGTAGGAATCCTAGACTAACCGACTGGGTCCTTTACAAGGAACACATAAGGTCGGAAGTCGAGGGAAATACCTACTCCATCGAAAGCGTAGAGGAACTGGAAAGAGCCTCTGTTAATTTAAATAACCTAATAATATCGTCATTTGAGGACAACTGCCCGGTAACACAAAAGACTACATCCAGAGATGTACCATGGTGGAACAGGGAACTTGGCAGACTTAAGGCCAAGACAAGAAAATTATTCAACAGAGCTAAAAGCTCAGGGAATTGGGATGAGTACAGAACATCCCTAACAGAATACAACAAAGAATTGAGAAAGTCTAAAAGAAGGACTTGGAGACAGTTCTGTGAGGGGATTGATGAACTAGTCCCAGCAGTACGACTTCAAAAGGTTCTATCAAAAGATCACTCAAGTGGTATAGGCCTATTTAAAAAGCCTGATGACAAATTCACTCAAGATAGACAGGAAAGCCTAGAGGTTCTATTACAAACTCACTTTCCTGGCTCCACAATTTTAGAAGGAAATCAGGCACAGGCTTCTCTGGAAGAGGCTGTACATCGCCCAAACAGAAGTCAAAAAAGCCTATCGAAAAAGATTTTTAACTCTAACAAAATCAGATGGGCCATAAATAGCTTT
The DNA here is from genome assembly GCA_963920635.1 of Pseudeuparius sepicola. Classification (NCBI taxonomy): domain Eukaryota; kingdom Metazoa; phylum Arthropoda; class Insecta; order Coleoptera; family Anthribidae; genus Pseudeuparius; species Pseudeuparius sepicola. The sequence goes on along the minus strand of OY987300.1, from coordinate 35,200,636 downwards.
AAACCTTACAAATCACCAGGCAAGGATGGAATTTTTCCAGCTCTGCTTCAAAACAGCATCGATAAGCTCCTACCAGCGTTAGGAGCTATATTCAAAGCTAGCTTTAACTTTGAATACATTCCAAGTCTGCGGAGAGAGGCTAAGGTGGTGTTCATTCCAAAGACAGGAAGGCGTCCACCTGAAGACCCCAAGTCTTACCGACCCATTAGCCTCACATCCTTCCTCCTGAAAACAATGGAGAAACTAATTGATCTGCACATTAGAAGCGAAATCTTATCCGAGAAGAAACTTCATGTGTACCAATTTGCCTACCAGCCCGGCAAATCGACAATCAGCGCTCTGAATTGTCTAACAATGGACATTGAAAAGACACTAATGGCAAAAGAAATTGCTCTCTGTGCATTTATAGACATAGAAGGGGCTTTTGATAACACCTCATATGAATCCATAAAAAGCACCTGTGAAAGAAGAGGAATGAAATCTTCCATAATAAACTGGATACAATCCACATTGCGAAGCAGGGTTGTCACAACTGAAATCGGAGATGACTCGGTCACCGCTACCACGGTAAAAGGCTGTCCCCAGGGGGGGGTTCTATCGCCTCTGCTGTGGTCACTGGTGGTCGACGACCTGTTGAAGGAACTGACAAACTCTGGCGTTGGTGTCCAAGGTTACGCAGACGACCTGGTCATTACAGTGAAAGGCAAGCATGAAGGCGTCATTTCCAACCTAATGCAAAATGCCCTTAACATTATCAGCAACTGGAGCCATCAAGAGGGGCTTAATGTCAATCCAAGCAAGACGGTTCTAGTTCCGTTTACAAAAAGAAGGAAGCTCAACCTGAAAGCACCCACGCTAAACAACAAGGAACTTACATTTTCCAGTGAAGTGAAATATCTAGGAGTCATACTAGACTCCAAACTTTCCTGGAACCAACATCTACAAAAAACCATTGCCAAAGCGACAGCGGCTTTATGGTCATGCCGCGCGCTATTTTGCAAATCATGGGGATTAAAACCAAAAATGATCCTATGGTCCTACTTTACTGTCGTAAGGCCGATCATCACATACGCCTCCCTTATATGGTGGCCAAAAACAAAGGAAAAAGGGGCGCAAGGCAAGTTGCAGAAAATGCAACGGCTGGCTTGTCTGGGTATCACAGGGGCCTTAAATACATGCCCCACAGTTGCAATGGAGGTAATGCTTGACCTCACTCCGCTACACATTTTTGTGCAAGAAGGGGCAACAAAAAGTGCCTCGCAACTTTACCAAGACAACAAATTGAAAGCAGGGGACCTTATTGGTCACCTAAAAATACTGGACACTGTCCAACTACAATCCTTGACAATGCCAAAGGACTACATGTAGAAGAAATACGACTTTGAACTATCGTTTGAAGTGGTCATCCAAGATCGCCAAACTAGTCAAATCGCAATACCAGAGACATCTTCAGGAACAAGCATCTGGTACACAGACGGATCTAAAATGGATGATGGGGTTGGAATTGGGATATATGGTCCTAATCATAGGACCTCACAGTCCCTTGGCAAGACACCATCCATCTTCCAGGCAGAACTTCAAGCCATAAATGTATGTGCTCATGAGTGTATCAACAGACGCATCAAGGGAGCAAGAATATACATTTTATCAGACAGTCAGGCAGCATTGAAAGCTCTAAAGTCTTATACTTATGAGTCTAAGGTTGCCTGGGAATGTAAAACACATCTAAAGCAACTGGCTATAGGCAACAGATTGACCTTAATGTGGGTGCCAGGGCATGAAGGTGTTCATGGGAATGAAATTGCTGATAGCCTCGCTAGAGAAGGGGCTAAGGCCCCATTTTACGGTCCTGAACCATTCTGTGGCATAAACAAAAGCCACCTATTGACAGAGATCAAAACATGGGAAAAGGAACAAAAGGAAGCCTACTGGAGTAACACTCCGGGACAAAGACAAGCGAAAAGATTTTTGACCTATTCGCCTCAGAACGCCAAAAAGCTTCTCACTCTAAACAAGAATGAATTAAGACTAATCACAGGTCTCCTGACTGGACACTGCCCTTTAAGATATCATCTTAAAAAATGGGCAAAACAGACAATGGACTATGCAGATTCTGCAACGAACGGGATGAGACTAGCGAGCACATACTGTGTGAGTGTCCCCTCTTAATTCGAAACAGACTTAAATATTTCGAAAGGATCAATATAAATCCAAATGAAATTGGCAACTTAGCCCCAAGGAAAATACTAAGCTTCGTCAAAAGCCTAGGTGACCTTGGAATTTATTAGAGCAGGGTCATTCACAAAAGATCTAATTAGGTCGCAGTGAAGAAAGGCCGTAAGGGCAAAAAAACGACCCCCAAGAAATCTACAATCTACAATCTACAGAGGTGGCCACATCGGCGCATCGCCCCGCGCCTAGGACCATAGCATTGTACCCTCGCCTCGTACTGCACGTACTGTCAAGCGGTGGCCACAACGGAGCACCGCACCTCGCACCGCGCCTCGCCTGGACCATCGCCTAGACCATAGCCTCGCACAGAGCCTGGCCCTGGGGTGGCCATATCGGCGCACCGCGCATCGCCTTTTCGTAGTAATTCTCGTGTTTAAACTGCCTTGTTTTATTTAATTCATACCTGGATGCAATGGAGTTAATTTAGTTGTCGTCTTCATCGGAATCATCATCCGACGAAGAAGACATTTTATTAAATTCATGTTTAAAAAAGTGACGGGTGCTTGGAAAACGTTAGAAAATCACAGTACATCTTATAAATAAGCAAAGGAGAAAATTTGGTGAATGTCATATTCTTTATGCAGATATAATAAGATCGTTGTCGTGGATATATTGAGAATAGCCGGTGTGTGTGCGATGTGCGAGGCTCGGAAAATACCAAGCTCGAATACGCTGTGCGAGGCGAGGGTACAATGCTATGGTCCTAGGCGCGGCGCGGTGCGCCGATGTGGCCACCTGCATTTAAACCAATGTATCTATTTGCGTCGCGGTACCAGGCGATGGGCGGTGCGAAGTGCGGTGCTATGCGCGGTGCGCCGACGTGGCCACCTACTCAGGGATTATCTGGATCAAACTTTTCCCCAGCGTTGGATTGGTCGAGGTGGTCCTGTTTCTTGGCCCGCGAGATCTCCAGATCTCACTCCGCCCGACTTCTTCTTGTGGGGATATATCAAAAACATTGTGTTTCGGAATCAGCCCACCACTATGGACGCTATGCGCCAACGAATAGCAAATGCCTGTGAGCATATTCCACAAAGGGTTCTTTTAGAATGTTTACAACACTTTCGTCGCAGAGTACAAATGTGTATCGACGCAAATGGAGGTACATTTGAACACTTATTACCCTAAATAATGCATTTTTCTTACCGAAAATAAAAATGTTTAAATTACATATTATGATTTAATAATTGTGGTTTCCAGGACCCTGATTAAAAATCCACTCATAACGTAATGTATGCAGAAAATAACGCAGAATCATATTCCGCACAAAAATAATACGTTTCCATTTAAAAAACGAAAGTTGACCTTGAATTGTCCTTGAAAACTGCCGTCTCTTACAAAAATGAAGTAAGGGTCGGCTGGCCCCCTTCGAATACTGCAAATTTAATCTGAAACTTTTTTCGCTAGCACTTTCCGTTTAGAAGATATTCAACTGCGGCACTTAAAATGGGGCACCCGGTATATATTATACATATATATATTATATATATATAGACAGTGTGACCCATTCTGATGTTGGACACCCTCATAAAATCTGTAATATTTGTCCGATTTTAGCCGTTTTTTTTTCTAAAAATAGATCACAAAAAACTCTATTTTGGCGCAAAGTTTCAGATCTTAATCTCAATTTTCAAGGCCTACTATGAATTTTTTTCTAGTAAAAAAAGACAAAAACCCTCTAGCGATTTTTTTATTTAAAATCTGACAACACAGCGTTAATCAGGACACCCTGAAACCCCCATATACAAAATTTGAACAAAAAATACACAGGGAGTTCCATTCTGCAGGGTGTCAAACTTGAGCAAAATAGGAATTTTACAGGCATCTGGCGAGTCAAGTGTGCCATGGAATTACTTCGAAACAGTTGGATGGTCAACAGGACCACTCAAAGTGTTGGTGTGCAAAGATTCAATACAAAAATATACAGGGTATTTTTCTTTGGACCATCTCAAAATGCTGAATTTTTATGAAACTTTATACTGGTCATGAGTGCTCTGGAATTATTAAAAAAACATTGACAAACACAAAAGTAATTTATGTCTTTACAAAATACCAACCAACAAATAAAAAAAACATTTAAATTATCGGACCATACTCAATAAAGGCACTGTCTAAGATGATAATTTCTGTGTGTTTTCTGTTATGGCACACCAGCCAACTTAACGCATATGGACTTACTGACTGGCAGGGGCGTCATTTCAGACTTCTGTTTGGGGGGGGGCATAGGTACCCAAAACCCAAGACCCTCGGCTCGGTGTTATATACCCCATAAGATATGACAAAATGGCAGGTATAATGGGTAGAACGCTCGCACTTTATCGGGTTATACCGAGTATTGGACCGGGAGATAGTAAACGAGTTATTCGATGTAAAGTGTACTTGGACATGCGCGAAAGGTATACCATCCTTTTTTCAGCATTTTCATAATAAGAACTTGCATACTTCTCATTGGCAGCCTGTTCAGAAACGTGGAAAAATTAATTATTAAAATACACAAGATCACGTGTCAATAATAGCCCTTTGGACCCACCCTAACGGTATGCCTATGGTTTTCCAAGGAATTTTCTATTTTGGACTTCATTATAAAACACATGGCAGCCTGTATAAAATCATATCAAAACGCATATTTTTCGAATAATTGAAAACTCAGTTTTTCACATGAAGAACCCAGGATGACTCTCGGATTCATACCTTATTATTGTGAGAATATGTGCCACATAATGCCCTTTGCAAGGCATACTGAGTAAAATCACGTCCAAACATCTGTCACTATCTCCCGGTCTATATACGCGATCGCGACATGCTTGCTGCTTCCTGCTTCCTTATTACGCACCGCAGATCTCAGGGGGGGGGGCAAATGCCCCCCCTGCCCGCCCAAATGACCCCCTGCTGACTGGTAGGCTTCTGTATTTTTAGGCTTAGTTCGTTTATAGTGGCTGGGGCGGTTTTGATATACTCGATTTAAAGTTCAAAAAAATTCGGTATTTTCAGACACTCTGTATATTTTTGAATTAGATCTTTGCGCACCAACACTTTGAGTGGTCCTGTTGACCATTCAACTGTTTTGAGGGGATTCCATGGCACACTTGACTTGCCAAATGCCTTTAAAATTCCTATTTTGCTCAACTTTGACTACCCGCAGGAAGGAACTCCCTGTATATTTTTTATTCAAATTTGGTATGTATGGGTTTCAGGGTGACCTGATTAACGCTGTGTAGTCAGATTTTAAATAAAAAAAATCGCTAAAGGGTTTTCGTCTTTTTTTACTAGAAAAAAATTCATAGTAGGCCTTGAAAATTGAGATTAAGATCTGAAACTTTGCGCCAAAATAATTTTTTTTGTGATCTATGTTTAGAAAAAAAAAACGGCTAAAATCGGACAAAAATTACAGATTTTATGAGGGTGTCCAACATTAGAATGGGTCACACTATACAGGGTGATTCAAAACTATGCGGCACCCTTTCAGGCGTAATTTACTCGTTAAAATAAGACGAAAAGTTCATATCAACATGGGTCCAAAAACGCTTCGCTACAAAGATACAGGGTGATTAAGCTTTAAAAAATATCGATTTTTGTTTATACCTTCCAAAACAATAAGAATATTTAAACCAAATTTGGTACACAATAATACCATCATAGGGTGGCATAAGAAATACTAATATCAGGTCGCGAAAGTATCCAGTGGCGGAGGTAAGGGTAATCGGTACCATAAATTAAACAAAAAAAATAGTATGGCCCTGTACAATACAACAATTTATTATGTTATTGAATAAACAATACAATTTGGAACAAAAAATGCCTCTTTCATTTTTTTCATATCTCTCTCCCTTTCGCGAATTAAGTTCGTCGTGCCGCATTTTGCTTTTTTAAAAAATTTATTTACTGAATAAGGTGGTTACAATGTTTATAGAGAAACCCGAGCTTAACAGTACCAACGCAAGACGATACTAAAACTAGAAAGTACAGTAAGGGAATGTGTGTTCTATTTGGCGGTTGGCCTATTTATACAAACAGATAAGGAGGGAAAGTATCCCTAATGGGTCATTTGTGATAAGTGGTCTTCAAGTACATAACTCCTCTCCCCTTAGATTAGAGTTCATCTCGAGCTCTTTAAATGTCCTTATTGAAATTTTGGGTTTGAACAATAATGTTGAAAGTCTCTTTCTTTTGCAAATAATTAAGTATATAAATAGAAATAGTAATTGCTGTAACTAAAATAATACAGGTGGTCCAGGAGATGGTGGATGTCACTGCAGGTCGGAGATGTAACGGTGGTAGTGGTTCCATCGGCGGGATGTTTTCTGGTATTTGTAGTTTATTGAGATAAATATTGGTCTTTGGGTATAGTTGCAATGGGGTGATTTCTGGCGTATGAATCCATTGTGATTCGGAAGGGGCGTTCGTTTGTTTGTCAATTTGTATGGAGCAGGGTGATGTGGCTATGCTTGTTTCTACAATCCATTGATGTGTTTTGGTTTCTCGACAAAGCTCTTCTAGCTTTATTGGGGTGTTGGTTCCAATTAATAATTGTCCATGGCGTAGTACGTATCTGATTTTTGGTATTCCTTGGATGTTTGCGACGGTGCAGTTTTGAAGCGTAGCTAGTTGGCAGTCTGTGTTGATGACTTCGTTGCAGATGTATCTTTGATTGACAGCTTGGCAGGTTTGATACCATACGGTTGCATAGTATTTCGATGGTGGAATCAATACGTGATTTTGAGGGTTAGGTATAGGGTATATGTGATATAGAGGTGTGATATTGGAGTTTAGGATAGGTATTTTCAGGATTATGATTGCTAATTCTTCTGTTGCTATAAAGGTGGTTTCTGAATTTTCAATCAATTCATATGGATGTGTTTCTGCGCTTATTAATTGGTTTTTTAGATATTTAGATAACAATTCGGTTTCAATTTTAGTAATATCTGACATTGTAAATAACTCAATATTTGAACGATTTATTTGTGCTAAATTTAGAGAACGTAATACTTTTTGTAAGAAAGAACTAATATTATTTAGGTTGGATATCTGAGAAAGTATAGCAGCATGAAGACGGAATTCATCTTTGAGTTGTTCGAGAGAACTAGAGATTATGTGAACATTTCTGTTAATTCCAGTGAATAATTCTTGATATCTCTTATTAATATCTGAGGCTATATTTGTGATTTTATTTAAACGAAAGATTATGTCTGCTTGCTTGTTTTCTGTGGCATAAATATGGTTTTCAAGAAACGTCTTGTCGTCTGCGTCTAGATTACCTGTTATGAATTTTATTATAGAACCGAGGCTGTTGATTAAACCACGTCTGCGTTTTCTTTGTATTTTGTAAAAATTTTCCAAAGTTTCATAGTAAGTGTGTTGGTAATGGTTTAAGGCGTCTTGGATTATGGGGGATTTTGTGTTATTAAGCAGAACAAGATTTATCAATGTATCTTTTAGTTACTTGTCTATTGTCGTGAGGTTTAGATGTAGGACGTATTTGTGGAAATGGGATAAGGATTGAGAGGGGCCTAGTTCCTCTTGAAAAAAGCCATTATTCGGGATTGGTACTACTTGAAGGGCCAGGCTCATTGGACTGAAAAGAGGGAGAAACTTTTCTTAGTCTTTTAATTTGTCTAGCGTGAGCATTTTTGTTTTGTTTCTTATTAGTTTTCCCAGTGATTTTAGTACGAGAGGTTTTGGTTACTCTTATTTTTCTGAAGGGATTTTCTAACTTATTTCTTGGTCTATTTTTCTTTGCATAAACGGTAGTTTGTGTACGGATGTTAGGAGGTGTATCTTGTAGGTTTGAGTTTCGTTTCTCTAATATTCTTGTTTCCTTTTCTTTAGTTTTTCGGTAAATATCTTTTAAGAAGGGTTGAAGTTCACTTTTATGTCTTTGATTGTATTCATCATAAACTGTTAGATCGTTATCAAATTGGATTTCGTGTTCATAAGGACCGTAGAGTAAGGAAAAGGGAGAATAATTGGTTGCAGAATGAATCGATTGGTTATATCTGAGAAATATTCATGTGGTTTTTCTTGCTTTATGGTTCTTAGTTTTTCTAATAGCGTGGAATGAAATCGTTCGATAGGCGAATTCGAATTTGGATTATTAATTGTTGTAAAGTGGAGTTCTATTTTGTGCAGTTTACAAAATTCTTCAAATAAATTGTTTTTCAATTCCTTACCTTCATCACATACTATCTTCTTAGGGTAATTATGGTGTGCGAAGTAATGGCGTAATTTACTTAATACCGTGGTGTTGATTTTATCACTGATTTCATAACATTGTGCATATTTGGAAAATGAGTCTATAATAGTTAGGTAACTAGTGTGATTGCATTGGAAAGTATCAATATGTATTATGTCGAAAGGTTTTTGTCCTAAAAGGGGTCCTTGAAGAGGTACTTTATACGGCTGTCTCTCATATTTAGAGGTTAAGCAGATATCACACGAGTTAATATAGTTAATGATGCTATTTTTCATGTTGGGCCAATAATAAATTCTTTTTAAATTTTGATAAGCTTCATTTATTCCGTTCTGGTTTTCTGAATGATAATTTTTAATACATAACATTTGGCTATCGGGGTGTTCTAAGTCTCGTAATACTTTTGTACAGAAAAATAGAGAGATTGTTGAATCATAATTTTTGCTAGAATAATCTATCAGGAATTTCTGGAATTTGTCATTTTTAGTGTGAAAATGAAAATATTGATTTGGTTGAATATTTCTTGCAATATTTTCTGTAAATGTTCGCAGTAAATTTTCGGATTAATGGTTACTACGTATTCGTTCCTATTTTTAAATTTCTTTTTGTACTTTATATTATAAACCTTTCCTTCTTTTAAAAATATTTGATTCGTGTGGTAATTCAAAGGTTGTTCACAAAAAGGGATAGTTGCTATTGGGCTTTCATGTTCTGAGTGAATAGTGGGAGTGCCTACTGCTTTGATAATTTCTTGGTGAACAAAGCTTGCTAAATCAAAATCATCGTTTTCAGGAGGGTTTACTTGTAAGGAGGTGGTTGACTGGTTATCATCATCCTCATCTTTAGAGTTCATGTTAATTTCAATACGAGAGAGTGCGTCTGCTACATAGTTTTCTTTGCCTTTTTTATGGAATATGTCGAAGTTGTATTCGGAGAGTTTGATTTTCCATCTTGCTAATCTTTGATTGGGTTCCTTAATTTTCGAGAGCCATACCAGAGGTGCGTGATCTGTTTCAATTGTAAATTTTATTCCAAAAAGATAGGGCCTAAAATGTTTCGAGGAATCTATAATGGAAAGTAATTCTTTTTCTGTCGTCGAGTAGTTTCTTTCGGCTGAATTTAATGTTCTTGAATAATAAGCTTTGGGTTTATTATTTTGTGAAAGAACGGAATCAATGGCGAAATCTGAAGCATCTGTTGTGAGTGTGAATGGTTTGGAAAAGTCTGGGTATTGTAATATTGGAGAGTTAATTAAGGCGCTTTTACATTTTTCAAAACATTGACTGTACTGAGGATGCGAGATATCTATTTTCGTACCTTTCTTTAAGCATCTGGTCATGGGGCTTGATAATTTAGAAAATTGGGGTATGAATCTACGATAATATCCGACTAGACCTAAAAAGCTCTTTATTTCTTTAGTAGTTTTGGGAATAGGAAATTTTTGAATAGCATTAATTTTGTCAGGATTTGGTTTAATTCCTTCAGGTGTGATTATGTGTCCTAAGAAGGCTACTTCTTTATTGAGAAATTCTGATTTATCTAACTGAACTTTTAAATTTACTTCCCGTAGTCTTTTGAAGATTTGATTGATGTGTATTAAGTGTTCCTGGAGTGATTTGGAGAATATAATTACGTCATCTATATATACAAAACAGAATTTATAAAGATGTTCCCTTAAGACTTCGTCCATCATTCTCTGAAAACTTGCAGGGGCATTTTTTAGACCGAAAGGCATTCTCGTATATTCAAAGTGACCGTTAGGAACCGTAAAGGCCGTTTTTTCAATCGAGTTGGGATGTATTTCTATCTGAAGGAAACCCTGGGCTAAGTCTAGAGTTGTGAAATAAGAACATTTACCAAGGTTGTCCAAAATTTCGTCTATTCTAGGAAGTGGGTATTTATCTTCAACTCTGTTTTCGTTTAATTTCTTATAATCTATTACCATCCTAAATTTGCGTTTTCCTGAGGCATCTATTTTCTTTGGTACGATCCATACAGGGGCAGAGTAAGGTGAAATTGATGGCCTGATTATTTTATGTTCTAATAATTTTTGTATTTGAGAATTTATTTCGTTCTGCATTAGTTTTGGGTGTCTATAAGATTTAGAAAATATAGGAATTTCGTTTTTAGTTCTTATTTCGTGTTTTACTGAATTAGTAAATGTTAAGTCACAGTTTTCGTGGTAAAAAATATCTTTATATTTATGACAGAGATTGAGAATTTTTGATTTTTCTTCTGGGTTTAAGTGTGAGGTTCTTATTTGTTCTGGTGAAAATTTTGTTTCATGCGAATCAACATTTTCAATTGTAAAATTGTCTAGAGGTTCAACTTGGAATGGTTCGGATATATTAATATTATTAATGTTTAATTTGGGTATTTCAATAAAGCCGTTTCTTGCAATGTGTAATGAGTCGGGGATGATGACTTGATTATTTACAGATATGGCTTTTAAAAATACTTCACCATTTTGAATATTTACAGGTATTATTTGGCTTTTAGATTTTTGATTGAACTTTACTTGGAAAGGTACTAGTACGTTCGCGATGCGGAATATGTGAGTTTCTTTATCTATACCTATTTCTTGGAGTATTGGGTAGTATGCTTGTAAGTCGTGCGTATTTGTTCTTTTCATTGCAGTTAGTTTAAAAGGTGCATAAAATGTTTTAATGTTTGGTAACGAGCGAGCGGCTTTAGGATTGATGAGTGTATCAGATCCGTCAGAGTCGATCAAAACCTTAAAATTAGAATAGGGTAAATAAAAATATGGTAATTTCGGCTTGTCGCAAGTGTTATTTATATTTATTAATTTTGTTGGGGAGGTTCCGAGGCTTCTATTTGAAAATCCTCGCCTAGTTCTACGTAATTGCCTTCATTTCCTAATTCTACATTATTAAAGGAGGTTTTTTGGTAATACGTGCTTGTAGTCATTGGTTTTTGTACAGTTTGACGAGACGGGGCTGGTAGAGTGTCCATTGCGGATGGTTGTGATTGGAATGGTTTAGGTGGTCTTTGATTCGGTCCAAATACGTTTCGATTTATAGGAGGGTATTGTCTTTGGGGCAATGATTGGTTTATATTACCAAACCTGGGGGTGTATTGGGGATTAGTCTGGAAAGTATTGGATATTGTTTGTCGGTTTTTGATAAGTTCTGTTCTGATTAAAATTGTTTCGAGGTACCAGTCTTTTGTCCGTGGGAATATTTTGATTCTTAAGATATGACATGTAACGCTGTTGTTGTTTGTGGTTGTCTAATGAAATACAGTGTTGGAGTGCTTCGTCTAGATTATCTAGTGTAAAATGAGACAAGTGATCACAGTATGGGTTATCTACGCCTGTACAGAATACTGAAAGAGCTTGTTTTTGGTATAGATTTACTTTAAGTTCTGCCATTTGAGCATTGGCTTCGTTTAGAGTAATGTGTTGCAATAAATCGCTTAAAGCTAAAGAAACTCGGTTATGATACTCGTCGTAAGTTTCATTTCGTTTATGGACGGTGGTTTGTAATTTGGTTACTAGAATATCTTCGCTTCTACGATCCCCATATTTATGCAACAGGGCAGCGCGGACATCTGGCCATAAAAATTTATTATGAATGTTCAAATAGTCTCTAGCTTCGCCTTTTATTTTTGATAAAATATTTATGCTAACAATATAACTTTGAGTCTCAGTTAAAGAATGTTATAAGGTTATCTACAGATTTGTGTCAATTTCGTTAGAAGGTTTATTTTTTGAAGGTTTAATTAATTCGTTTGTCTTAGAGGTTGGATAAGGTGAAAAGCGGTTTTCTCTTAGTAATGTTTGAAACGAACCCTCTGGGATTTTAAAATCAGAATCACTAGCACTCATAGAGGAGTAAGAAGGATCAAGGTACTTACAGGAGAATCACGATGATTACCACTTGAAGCATTTGTTGATGATCTTCTGGACTCGGGGTGAATAGTGCGCGAACCGTTAAAACAGACCGTGGATCCCGATATGAAATCGTCAGGATAACGTCGCACTATCCTGTTCGCAGCGCCAATTAAGTTCGTCGTGCCGGATTTTGCTTTTTTAAAAAAATTATTTACTGAATAAGGTGGTTACAATGTTTATAGAGAAACCCGAGCTTAACAGTACCAACGCAAGACGATACTAAAACTAGAAAGTACAGTAAGGGAATGTGTGTTCTATTTGGCGGTTGGCCTATTTATACAAACAGATAAGGAGGGAAAGTATCCCTAATGGGTCATTTGTGATAAGTGGTCTTCAAGTACATAACTCGCGGAAAGTTGGAGTTTTCCGATTTGTCGTCTTTTTTCGACTCTAACGCTTTTTCGGGTTGAGGTATGTATGTAGCTATTATTCGAAGTAAACGAAATAATTTTCAAATGGAATGGCAGTAGGAGTATGTAATTTTTGTTACTATAGTAAGGCGCTAAGGCATAAAAAAATAATTGATTGTTAATCGATATTTTTTTAAAAGTTTAATCACCCTATATTTTCGAAACGAAGAGTTTTTGGACCCATGTTAATATGAACTTTTCGTCTTATTTTAACGAGTAAAGTACGCCCCTGAAAGGGTGCCGCATAGTTTTGAATCACCCTATATATATATATATATATATATATATATATATATATATATATATATATATATATATATATATATATATATATAGTGCCCGCCAAAAGGTCTGCACCATATGGGAAAAACTTTTAGTAAATAACTTACGGAAAATTTGTTTGCGGCATCAGGTTTTGCTTGCTCTAGAACCAAAATTGACATAATCAAATGTTGTGACGAGTCTTTTTTATATGTCAAATTTGACATTAATGAAAAAAATTTCGAAAAAAGTCATAAGAAAAATATTTTTCCTTTACAATTTTATACCCCTATGCAAAATTTCAAGAGCCTACTACGATTTTTATATTTTGCCCTTTGTTGCCCTTTTCCGTATTTCTTAATCCATAAAAGTCGATCCTATGTAATTTAAAACACTCATTGACTGAATACATACCGCACAATACTTAGTTTACGGTCTAAATATCCTTCTTTTCCTTTTTTTTGCACAAAAATTAAAATGAGGGCTTGTTGAAGAAGCACGCTTGGTGCAAAACTGATCTCATTTCTACACATAAACACGATAAAACACATAAATTCGATTTACAAACTTCTTTCTATAGTAAATGGTTGTAAAAACACACAAATATTTCTGTCATGATGATCTGATCAGAAATATCTAGAAAATTTAAAGTATTGTGTCCAATAATATCCAACAAAGGACAAAATATGAAAATCGTAGTAGGCTCTTGAAATTTTGCACACGGGTATAAAATTGAGAAAGAAACATATTTTTCTTATGACTTTTTTTCGAAATTCGGTTAAATAAACCCATTTTTCGGACATTTTTTTCATTAATGTAAAATTTGACATATAAAAATAACTACGTCACAACATTTGATTATGTCAATTTTGGTTCTAGCAAAAACTGATGCCGCAAAAAAAATTTCCGTAAATTATTTACTAAAAATTTTTCCCATATGGTACAGACTTTTTGGCGGGCACTGTGTATATACAGTATGGAACAGCCAAATGGAATAAATTCAATATCTCCTTACAGGGTGATGCTAGAAAAAAATTTTTAATTTTTATACTGTATATATATATATATATATATATATATATATATAATATATATAATAAGGATGTAAGATTAGCGAGTGTAAATGTAATAATTACAAGAAAAGGTGATAATGGGCAAACACTCAAAGTTAACAAAGATAAAAAACTAGTAACCGCATACACGTGTTTCATGCTATTTGGCAATCATCGGTACGGTGTAACATTAACCAAATCAAAAGATAGGCATGATTTGGGAAGCAAGAAATGAAGTCCAGGCAGGAGCCAACAGCACATTTGCAGCTTCAGTCAGCACATCCCCGATTTTGGGGCTTGTACTAACTTGTTAATGTTACACCGTACCGATGATTGCCAAATAGCATGAAACACGTGTATGCGGTTACTAGTTTTTTATCTTTGTTAACTTTGAGTGTTTGCCCATTATCACCTTTTCTTATAATATATATATATATATATAATATATAATTATGTTTTTAAACTTTATTTAGAAAATTCACAGTTCCTGATATTAAAAAAAATAATACAAAATAAATCAATATCAACGTATGAGATGTTTAACATGCATGTTACGCCGGTGCCAGTGAAAATGACTTTTTAAAAAAGGAATATTTATTTGTTTTAACTTTGTACACTGGTTTGCGATATTCGTCGAATGGCACACAACGTAACTTGAAGTAGTAGAAACTAACTATGAGATTAACTGCTTATGACTGAGAACTGAGAACTACTACTAACGGAGAACTGACGGAGAGCTGACGGAGAACTGACGGAGAACCCTCGGTTTCTGGGTTTCGAAGTATTTATAGGGAGACAAAATGCTTAGGCAAGCTTCTGGATCTTTTCTAGAGAAAAACATCTACAAGTGTAATTTGATTAAGGAACTATTGTCTGCAGAAATCTGAATACAGGAAAGAGTCAGCCGTTCTTAAAAGTGGTAAACATGATAAGTAAAGTAATGCGTAGTTTTCGTGAAACGTCAGGAATATTCTGGATGTAACAATTACTTTCCCCTATTTTAAAAAGTTGGTGCCATGCAACAGCTTTTCAAAGCTTATGGTAAAATATAACAATATAAAATTATCAATTAGTAAGGTTCGAGATTACAATATAAAATAATAATAATATAATAAATATCATTAAGTAATAATAGGTATACAGATTAGTTACAATAAGCAATAGGTATAGTAATAAACAATAGTTAAGTAATAATGAGAGTAAATACAATTAATATCTAATATGATTATTATACAGTGGATTTATTTAAATTTAATTCGATATCTTCGCCTTCCTCGATTGGTTCGCCAATACGAACTGATCTAGGAATAGGCTTCCTCTTAGTAGGTATAAACCTTTTTAATTTTTGGATTACAGTTTTGTCTGGAGGAAAAGGTGGATAGTCGTCACCTGAGTTTTCGTTCGCAATACCTATCTTTAGTCTAGGTATCGGTTTCTTACGACATTTACAAAATATATAAAGAATTATTAAGGATATAATTAATGTAATAGTTAAATAAGTAAACCAAGGATAATATTTGTCAACAAAGGTTTGATTCATTAAATCGTCGATATCTTTGGAAAATTGATCTAATTGATGTTTGGCCACTTCAAGATTTTCGTAATTAATATTATTCATTTTTAATGGTTTTAGTTCTGGTAACTTAATGTCTTCAGGTAAATTGTGACAACAATCATATGGTATCCTTATTGGTTCGTAGGGATAGGTAATGTTCGTAGTTTTTTCATTTTGAGCTTTTATATAAATGTTTCCTATATAAGCGAAACAATTTTTCTCCATTGTTAAAATTGAGTTTTCTTTTATTACGAGGGAAGTCGTTTTGTCGTCGCACTTAATGGTCGTTGGTAAGTTTTCGACAGTCACTATTAACCATGTGTTTGTGGTTAAAACGTAGATATTGTATCCTTTCATGTTCACTACTACACTTTCACAAGTTTGTGGCATCTGGATTTGAAACTTTAAAAGTTGTGCTTCGCAGACAGCGTCATTGTCTATAGGCACGGGCACTAAGTCTTTACACAGTTTCATATTTTGTTGCATGTTTTTACAATTTTCATAATTTTGGATTGATATATAAAGGCTTGAATCATCATTTCTGCCAATATATGGTTTATTCGAACTGGGAAATAGAGTATGAACTAAATGCGTTCTTTGGTCTTTAATTGGTATTGGATAGATACGAAAGATTGTATAAGTTTGAGGTTCAACAAGTGGTATTTCTATAGCAAAAACTAAATTTCTTTCAGTTTCAAATGCTTTTAATTCAGAGATATCGAGATAATATCCTATAGTTTCTAGTTGTACTGTAAAAGGTAATTGATTTCTACTCAAATTTTCAGAAATTCGTTTTAGTTCGCTGTGAAGGTCCATAGGAGAAATTATTGAAGTATGTATTGTGTTTAGTCTAGCAAAAGTAATTGAATTTAGCATGTCACTTAAAGACGTTTCAATAAAAGAGTATGATTCCATCAGTTGTTCAGCAATCTCCAATATTTGTAATTTAGCATCATAAAATTTTAGGTTATCAGTAATATCGTGAATAGACTCTTCAATTTGTTTTATATCATCATTAAATGTTTCTTCATCAACTTGTAATTTTCGTAAGGTTTCATTGAAATTTTTAATAACTGAAGTTGTAACCGAGATTTGTTTTTTCATAAGATTTTCTAGTTCGTGTTCGTCTCTAGCTAATTTATTGATACAATTATTATAGTATTCGCCATCAGAAGAATCAAGATTTCCGGTTATAAATTTAAAAATTGAACCTATGCCATTTATTAAACCACGTTTCGATCTTTTATTAACATCGTATTTTAAATCTCTAAATTTTGAATTAATGTCATTCGAAATTTGGTGAAGTAAGCTTAAATGAGTTTTTATTTCTGTTCTGAATCTTTCCATACGTGGATTAGGGGTATATAAAAAGTTATCGAGGTCTATTAAAATTTGTTCGTTATAAAAGTAAGCATTTTTAAGAGAGTATATGTCTTTATATACCAAAATAGTCCACTTATCATTAGAAATTTTTACATTAGAAGTTTGGTGAAAATAAAGCCCTACAGTGTTATAAATCGTTTTAAGAGGCTACGATACTTATGAAATCCGCCTCAAGTGCCCGACTCAATTCAGGACAAACGTCGCTCGATTAGATATGCCTATCCTTTTCCTTCCTCTAGTCCCCACGACTCCCCACTCCAGCCTGCCCCTTCATAGTGCTACGATTGAGGGGCAGCCGGCCGTAGTTACTACACTGAGAAAAATCTGTCACTTTGTAAAAAAAAACTGTTTAATTCAATATGAGATATTATTCCTCAAACTCAAGCAAAAGCTTTTTTGCAACTAACAATAATCAATTCAATGACAATTGATATTGAATTCTAATGAATAATTTAAATGTAATATTTTATTTCAATAAATAGCATGTTCTGGAATTGATTCTATAATACTTCTTTTCTAAGCACATTCTTTTGTCAGAACAACATAACATAACGTTTCATGGTGTTGAATTGAATAGGGGTACATTTAACTGTTCATTATACTGAAATTACAACTACTGTCACTGAATTTTTGCTGGATTTGTAATAATAAGCAAATGATGTGTAAAATGCAAATCAAGTTGCTAGTGTAGCAACTTATAATTGACAAAACAGAAATGTTGCAGATGAGATCAATAAATTAATAACATTTAATTTTAGTGGATACAAGTTCTAGTAACCCCCAGTTTGTTAATAGCCATTCACTTGCACAGTATTCATTATGACTACGAACGATATAAAATGTATGGTTGATTCAAAACCTTTGCGATCACTAATTTGCGATCATTGATTTTGGTAAATTACTCAGTCAAGGTCACAGCTTTTTTTACTAACATGTTTGTAAGAGGATATTAGTTCAGTCGAGTAAAAAGTACTTGATTCAATCTAACTTGTATTGGACATGAATTCTAATATGAAAATTCTAAGAATTTCTTGAATACCATAAAAATTGAAAAACATGATTTACTGATTATATTGATGAATAGGTACCTATAAAAGTTGCAATTAAGTTGTTTTGTTCATCCAATGAATTATAATGTTTTTTCAGTTGCTTCTGGGGTACTCTTAGATAGTTTGGAGTAGTCTGAGGGTGAGAATTATCATTATTTAAATAAAATAAATTTAATTGTTTAAATAAAACATGAGACATTTTTTAGTATCGAAGTGACAATACGTCTTCTTAACGGAAATTTAAACTATTTTAAACTTATTGGTTCATCTGCAATTAAGACTAAAGTATAGATTAGATTAGAAAAGTGACTATATACACGAACTCATTAAAATCACAACAGTCTTTTTTTCCTGTGTAGATAATATGAAATAATAAGTCAGGTGCCGGCCGCCGCCGACGGGTCACACGAGTCTCGCCGATGCCGACGAAGAAGCGCGAATATTTAAAAAACGGCGGTGGCCTGTTTGCTTTATTGCAAAAATGATATTTTTGGGAGTTATAGAGGGCGTTCACTTTTCGTTGGCAACACACTGCATAGCTTTTTGGCGTCGAAGCAATTTTACTATTATTTTTCATATCAGCAAAGGTGCATAGGTACTATGAAGAGTTCGTGTATAAAAAACTTCTGTAATTGCTCAATTATAAAATCTAAATTAACGATTCGATTACCGAATTCTTCTTGAACCACGTTAGGGTCAGTTGAACATCTATCAATGTTTGATTGGATAATTATTGTTCTGCATAATAGTGTTGTTACGACCAAAAAAGTGCGTTTAAATTCTACTTCTATAAAATGTTTTATATACCTAGTATTCCATATTAATATTTGTGTAATAATAAATAAATCTAACTGAAAACTTTCTACACTGTAACAGCAGCGTCCAGAGATATACTTTCTAGACTTTGGTAAGAGTTCACTTTAGAGGGATTAGAGTGAATAATAGACCATAGGTAAAAATAATATCACAACTATGATTTGTTTATTTAAAAACAGTAAGCGGTTTCGTTAATCTATAAAATTACATCATCAAGGACTACAATATAAGATTTAAAAAAGTAAATAAATAAAGGATAATCACTTATAGTCCAAGAGCTTCCAGGAAATTTGAAGGAGATACTTGAAAAAAGATTATAATTATGTAATGTTTTTAATTGTTTCAACTTTGACTTGTGGCTGAATGTATATATTTCAAATATATAATGAGGATGTAGGTAAATTTATAGAGTTGCGAAACCGGTCTCCGTTTTCAAATAAAGTAATAGTTTTGAGATGTTTTTCCCAGAAAGTTTGTTTCTCAAACCCTATGCACCTGCACTTATACCTAAATCCGAATAATAAGTGTGCAAAATGCAAAATATGTGTTAGTACCCTAGTACCCCTCTCTCAAATTCTGGGAACCATATTAGGTACGGGAATAAAAACACACAAGCCCACAAATTACTCCTATTGGTTTCACTGTGACTGTTGCGACATCATTATCAAACATTATAGGTATTCTTGCCCTGACTGCCGTTCAGTTTCAGAACCTTCTGACAAATCTGAATTATCGAACATCCTAGAAAATGTATTAAAATGTCATAAATTCGACAGACTGGAACAATAAAATGTACCCTCTATTTTTATTTTGCCCGATTTTCAACTTAAATGACTTTCGAACAATCTTCTAACGAAGAAGTTTCTAAAACTGACTGGATGTCAGAATTATTATCGTTCCCTCTGGAAAGTATATAAATTAGCTTTTATCATGCAGCGATTTGACACAATAATCGTATTACATAGAATATTATTCGTTTTCAAAAAATGCTTCACATGACCCATTTATTTGACAAAAATATTACTTGCACCTATCACATTTTTAAAGTAAAAATCAAGGGCACAATTTGGTCTAGAATTTAAATTTACTCTTTTTGCACGACCAAGCCATTTTCTGCCCTAGGGATTAAACCATTTTACACAAAAGCAAAAAGTACTTTGTGAATAATAATTATTTATTTATTACTCCTGGAGGAATAATAATAATGAGTATTATTATATGCCAGTCGACATACATAATGTAATATTCCAACATTCAAAACAAGTGAAACACAAATAAGGGAGACTGAGAGTAATAAAATGAAAAATGAAACATCTGATATCGATTGAAAGTTCCCCTGAGGTTGTTCCCGAGCCCGGTGAGGTAGGCCGAAGTAGGGGGAGTAGGGGAACCACGAGTTCCAGCGAACGCCCGCCCGCCCGTCTATCTCCGTACGTCTAATTCCTGCTCGGATGGCCAATTCACGGATCATTTTATTGCCGGGCAATGGGTTCGTAGTTTTCAAATCATAGCCAAACGAACAAACGTATCGACTTGAAAGTAGTCTTAAAATAATGGTATCGAATGCCTCAATCGTCGTTGTGTCTTTCGAATTATTTTTGAGCGGCGGAAATACTCGAAATTCTTAACCGAATATAGTCGAATTTCGGGTATGTTTGGCATTTTTTTTAACAGTGTCGCATTAGTCCTGCACAGTTCGTGATACACAACGACGATTCTTCATAGTTTTATCTAAGCCACAAAAAAAAATCAAGTGAAAATATTAAGAAATGCAAGTAGGAGATGTAAACTACGAAACCCTTGAAAATGGGGGGTATCGTAGCGCCTTAAGAGAGTATTGTGTCGGATTTTCTGCATATTCTGCTGAGATGAGTGTACCAATGCCGAGGTACATAAACCTGAAACAAAATACTTTATTCAGCCAATGCTGTTGTG
Organism: Pseudeuparius sepicola; assembly: GCA_963920635.1. Lineage (NCBI taxonomy): Eukaryota > Metazoa > Arthropoda > Insecta > Coleoptera > Anthribidae > Pseudeuparius > Pseudeuparius sepicola. Next base: position 35,179,843 of record OY987300.1, on the reverse strand, counting down.
TTGACTAATCGTCTTCTGAACCTACTGACCTAGTTTCTTCTATATTGTCTGTTTCATTTAAGTTTGTTTGATTCAAATTTTGTTCTTTGCTATAGCATTCTTTCAACATATCAAAATTAAATTTAGTTGTTTGATCAGTTATTGGATTATAGACTATAGACAAGAATTTTTATAAATTTCTCTAACTTCGTAAGGTCCATTAAACTTGTTTGCTAATTTGTTTTTGATTTGTGATTCCTTTAACCAGACTTTATCTCCTATCTTAAATTCATGTTGGGTTGGATTCTGTTTGTCAAATCTTTCTTTGGCTTTTTGTTTTCTTATATCAGTACGTTTTCTAGCAATTTCATAATAATGTTTTATTTTGGCATTTAGATCTCTGACATATTTTGAAATTAATTGTTCTTCATTATATAACGTTTCGGCGGGGTGACTAGCCGTATGTCCAAAAACTAGTTCATATGGGGAATAACCTGTTGTATGATTGATAGAATTATTATAACAAATACAAGCATAAGGTAATAATTGTAAAGGGTGTTCTCCAGGTTGTTCTAAAGTCATTGTTCTTATCATTTCAAGTAGTGTCGGGTGAAATCTTTCTAATGAGCCGTTAGATTGAGGGTGATTGATACTAGAAAATGTTAATTTAATATTATATAGTGTACATAAATCTTTCATTAATTGATTGTTAAATTCTCGTCCGCTGTCACAATGAATTCTTAAGGGTGTACCGTAATGTTGAAAATATGAAATTAAGACGTTAACTACATTTTTTGCAGTTTTATTTTCAATAGGATATGCTTGTGTAAATTTAGTCAATTCATCGCGAACTGTTAGAACTAAATGTCTTGTTGGAATTTCTAAAATGTCTAAATTTATCCGTTCAAAAGGGGCTCGAGGTGTTTCAGTAATGACCAAAGGATTTGATAAGTTTTTCCTGCAAATTTTAGCTTTTTGGCATATCTCACATTGTTTTATAAAATTTTCGACGTCTTTTGTCAGTCCGGACCAATTATATTTTTGTCTTATTCGTCTGATTGTTTCATTAATTCCTCTGTGAAAATTTGATTTGCCTGAATGGTAATTATCTATCACTATTGGGATTTGGTCTGCATCTGGGATTTCGACAATATTTTGGCAAATTATAAACCTCATTTCTTTATCTGAATAAATAAAACTTAACATCTCTAATATTGGGAAATCTGTATTATTTTCAACATAATAAGTTTTAGAGCTGGTTAGAACATTTTTATCTCTATACAAAGAAACGAAAAGTAATTGTGTAGCCATTTCGAGATTATAAGGTAAAACAATAATATAATATGTTCTTCTTGGGACGGATTGACTTGTCATTATACTTATTTTATTATAATCGAATTTGGGTTCCATTTCAAAAATGTCATCAACTATTTTGTCATGCATTTCGCTAATTTTGTCTTGTTGAATAAATACGATTATATCCTTATGATCTTTGTCAAGTAACTGTGTATTAGAGATTTGTACTTTAGAGTAGTCAATTAAAGCTTGAGTCTTGTATAAGTTCATAAATCTAGCAAATTCGTTGTCTAGTTCATTTATATCTTCATCAGTTAATTCAGGTTCTTTAGAGGTTGAAGGTTCATTATTTAGATTAGTATGAAAAATTACAGCTTCTTCAATAGGGTTGATTTTGATTCTTGATAATGCATCAGCGTTTTTGTTTATTTTGCCTGGTTTATAAGTTATTTCGTAATTATAGTCTTCTAATTTTAAACGCCACCTTGCAAGTCTACTTCCTGGATCTTTGATTGAAAAAAGGTAAGTTAGGGGATGATGGTCGGTAACTAATTTAAAACTCCTACCATAAATGTAAGGACGAAAGGTCTTACAGGCCCATACAATTGAGAGTAATTCTTTTTCTATTACGCTATATTTTGATTCAGCTGTATTTAGTGTCCTTGATGCGTATGCTATTGGAAGATCTTTACCGATTGGTCCTTGCGATAAAACAGCACCGATTGCGAAGGCAGATGCATCAGTAGTTATTACAAAAGGTTATTCAAAATCTGGGTACTTCAAAATTGGACTGGTAGTTAAAGCTATTTTTAATTGATTAAAAGCATTTTCACAGTCATCATTAAAATTAAATGGAACATCCTTTTTTAGTAGGGTAGTTAATGGTTTTGTTATTTTTGCAAAATTTGGGATAAATCTTCTGTAATATCCTGCCAAGCCTAGAAATGACTTAATATCTTTCGGATTTTTGGGAGTAGGAAATTTAATTACAGCTTCTACTTTTTCGGGATTTGGTTTTACTCCGTCTTTAGTAATAACATGACCAAGGTAAGCTACTTCTTTTCTAAGGAATTCACACTTATCAGGTTGAATTTTCAAATTTGAATTTCTTAATCGATCGAAGACTTCAGAAAGTCGGGAAACGTGTTCTTCTATAGATTGAGAGTAAATAATTATGTCGTCCATATATACAAGACATCGCTCGTTCTGAATACCTGCAAGTATGTTATCCATAACACGCTGAAAAGTACTGGGCGCATTTTTTAATCCAAATGGCATCCTTAAAAATTCCCAATGTCCGTTTTCTACCGAAAATGCAGTTTTTTCCATATCTTTTTGATCAATTTCAATTTGATGAAATCCTGACGCTAAATCAAGAGTAGTGAAATATTGACATTTTCCTAGCTGATCTAACAAGTCTGTTATGTTTGGTAAGGGATATTTATCATCGACTGTTACTTCGTTAAGCTTTCTGTAATCTATTACCACACGCCACTTTTGTTTTCCACTGGCAGTTTTTTGGGCACCACCCAGACTGGTGAGCTCCAAGGTGAAATAGAAGGTTGTATAATTCCTTGTTCCGACATCTTTGCTATTTGTGACTTTACCTCTTGTTTATGTATTTGTGGATATCTATACGATTTAGTGTATATTGGTTTCGACTCGTTTGTATTTATTGAATGTTTGATTTTATTTGTAAAAGTTAATTGGTCACCTTCTAGGAAAAATATGTCTGAATATTGCAAACAAAGATTCGCAATAATTTCTCGTTCTTCCTCGTTTAAGTGTTCTAAGCGTAAATTATCTGTAATAGCGACTTGCCTATCAATTGAAGAAATATTAAAAATTTGAACTGTTTTTAAATTTCGTACTTTTTCCTTTTGTTGTTTTAGAAATTTATCTAGTTCTGCTTCAAAATTAATATTAGGATTATTTGGAGATTTTTCTTTAAGTGTAACTTTATTTTTGATGGTAATTTTATTTCCTTGAACTATTCTTTCTTTATTGATTTCAGGTTGTTCTTTGAATTTTATTTCCCTTTGATTTCCTTCTAACGAAATTTGTATGTTTTTAGGTTTTTTATAAGGTTCACATCTTACATTTCTTTTTCTATTTATATCAGAAATTTTAGAAGAGATTGGAAAAATTTGTATTTGTGATTCTTTAAAATTTTGGCTTATTTTTGAAATTTCTAGTTTGCAAATAATTATTTCAATTTCTATATAGCGAAAAACAAAATTTATCATTCTTTTGACTTTGGACCATTTTAGTTTATCAATTCCACAACCAATCATAGGCATAGCTAAGTGTTTGACATTATTTCTTATAATATGTTCCCGTAATTCCTTTAAACAAACCCATAAAGAACTATACGTTGGTTTCTGCCAAAAATATCTTTTTGTTACCAGATAATACACAAAACTATTTGGATTTTTAAGAATTGCAATTTGTCCTACATTATTAACTTGCTCTTTTAAATACTTAATTTGATTATATTTTTCCTTAAAACTAGCCGCGATTCCTGCGCTCATTTTTAAGTCTGCGCTAGCGAATATCTTTCTGGCATATCAAATAAATTATTGTTAACTTCAATTATCTTAGGACAATCTGAACTTTTACTTTTCTTAAATTCTTTATACTCATTATCATTTTTTATGTCAATAATACAAAACTTAGTAACATTATCAGCAATAAAAACATCATCGTCATCAATATCTTCATAGACTTTATTTTCATCAACTTTACTAAGTTCATAATTATTATATTCATCTACTCTCATAGTAGGATAAGTATTATTTTCATCTACCTTTTCAGTAGGATCAACATAAATCTCAGAAATACTTACTTCGTTTTCATCTACTTTATTAGTAGGATTATTAAAATTACAACTTTCATTTTCATCTACTTTTATAGTAGGATCAAGATCATCTACATTTATTGTAGGATAAACATTTTTATATACTCCGCTTTCATCTACTTTATTAGTAAGATCATTGTAATTATTTTCATTATATGATTCTATTTCTAATTCCTTAAAATTAACTACCTTATTAGACTCGTTATTATTTAAAATTGTTGTAATAAATTCTCCATTATTATCTATATGAACTAAGGCATTAGGTAAATAAACATTTTCAACATTTTTTGCTGAAACAATAGCATCAGTATTTTTATATTTTAAAGTTCTAAGCTTACATATCTTTTCTACTCGAGGTTCTATCGAAATTATATTTTCTACATTTTGTGGATAATCATCTAAGGTACAATGCAGTGATACTATTCCTTCATAAGTTATTAATTGTCTTCCAGGGATGTCAATAAAAGCATGAAATAATTTTATAAAATCGGTTCCAAAAATTCCGTCAAAAGCTATAGGAAGGTTAAAAATAAAAACTTTTTGTGGAAGTTCATCTTTTCCAAGAAAAAGAAAACAAGATTCTGTGACAGTGTATACTTCGTCTGAAATACCTTTGATTTTTATATTCTCTGGAGTTATAATTTTATTTAAATGCCGAATTACATGAGGTTTTATTAATGAAATAGACGCTCCAGTATCAATTAAAAAATTAAAATTATCTGAATTTTTGATGTAATAAAGTTCTTCGTTTGGTTCGCAATGCAAGTTTACTTTGTATACAGGTTCTATTTTGAGGACATGTTCAGATTCCTCATTTGTGAAGTAATGTCCGAGGCTGGTTGAGTAAAATTTACGTTAGGGGAAGAATTTGGACTTATAAAGGGTGCTCTCGAAGTTGAAGGAGTTGGATTTGAGTTCCAAGGGAAAGTTGGTTTTGCATTTATGTGATGAGTTCTAGGAGAGTTATTTTGAAAATTGGGTTTAGAATTTTGTTGGGGAAATTGCCTCTGATTTGAAAAATTTTGGAAATTGTTACGAGGGAAACTAGAGTTTGAATTTTGAGATGGAAAATTATTCGGTCTATTAAAATTATTATTTGGTCGAGAAAAATTATTTGATCTAGAGAAATTATTATTATTATTTCTTTGGAAATTAGAACTGTATCTTTCATTTTGATTTCCATAAGAATTTTGGAAATGATTACTGGGTGCATTATGTCTTTTATTTTTACTTCTGCATTCTTGAATGTTATGCCCTTGCTTTTTGCAATATGAACAAAATTTTGGTTTAGAAAAATTTTTATTTTGATTATTAAAGGTATTAGTTGCATAATTTTGTCTTGGAAGTCTTTGTTTTTCGAAATATGTAAGTTGAAGTTCTCTTTTTATTCGGTTTACAGCTTCTAGTACGGTATCTGGATTACTTGCCCTAATTATTTGACCAATTTTTGGTTCAAGACCTGTTAAAAGAGTATTGAGAGTCATATCTTCGATAAGTTGTGATTGCGCTTGCTTTTGAGCATTAGTTAAGTTTTGTTTAGTAATTGCGCTTTGCATTCTAGAATTTACATTTATTAGACGATTGCAGAACGTTAATGGATTTTCATTTGGCATTTGACGTAATCTCTGAAGGTCTGAAATCAAAGCATTTAAATCTCGCGGATCTCCGAAATGTGTTTGTAATAAATTATTAATATCATCCCACTTGTCTAAATCTCTACTATTAATAAGTTGCGCTGCTTTTCCACGGAGTTGATTCTTAATTCTAATTGTTACAAATAATTTCTGTTCCTCATCGCATATTTGAAATGCGGTTTTACATGCGCTAATAAATGTGTTTAAGGATATCGGATCTCCGTCGTATTCTGGTATTAAAGCGAAAATGTCTCTTAAATTGTATTGTGGTTCGTTAGTTCCTACTACCTCTTCCTGTTCGTTAACCATTTTGAAAAAATGATGATTCGAAATAAATGAAATAAACAAATACACAAAAATAAACAATGTAACAAAAAATAAAAGTTTTAAAAGTCAAAATTGCCACTCACAAAATCTGTAGTTTCATCTGTGTTGCTCAGGAACTCGTTGCTTCAGGAACTCGTTGCTCAGGAACTGTAGTATCTTCGAAGTGTAGATTGGGATCCACTGGGTGTCTTCTTAACCCCTCTTCTAGTGGATCACACCGCTGCCACCAAATTGTTACGCCGGTGCCAGTGAAAATGACTTTTTAAAAAAGGAATATTTATTTGTTTTAACTTTGTACACTGGTTTGCGATATTAGCTCGTCGAATGGCACACAACGTAACTTGAAGTAGTAGAAACTAACTATGAGATTAACTGCTTATGACTGAGAACTACTACTAACGGAGAACTGATGGAGAGCTGACGGAGAACTGACGGAGAACCCTCGGTTTCTGGGTTTCGAAGTATTTATAGGGAGACAAAATGCTTAGGCAAGCTTCTGGATCTTTTCTAGAGAAAAACATCTACAAGTGTAATTTGATTAAGGAAGTATTGTCTGCAGAAATCTGAATACAGGAAAGAGTCAGCAGTTCTTAAAAGTGGTAAACATAATAAGTAAAGTAATGCGTAGTTTTCGTGAAACGTCAGGAATATTCTGGATGTAACATGCATGCCTCGAACGTATAACTTTTTTGTTAACGTTCGAGGCATGAATTTTGAACACGAATTATTGTAACCCGCACTTGACGATATTTACATGAAATGATGGATTATTTGGTATATATATATACATACATATATATATATATATATATATATATATATATATAAGGATGTAAGATTAGCGAGTGTAAATGTAATAATCACAAGAAAAGGTGATAATGGGCAAACACTTTATCTTTTTGTTAACTTTGAGTGTTTGCCCATTATCACCTTTTCTTGTGATTATATATATATATATATATATATATATATATATATATATATATATATATACAAAATATACATATATATATACAAAAATTTTTACCACGTGCGCAGGGTGGCTTAAGAAAACATAGAAAAATATTTTTAGATTTTTTTTACGATCTTTAAAAAAGGATTTATTGTTCTGAAGCCTCGGCGGTATGAATTAAGCGACGTATCGGCCCGGTCGAGTCTATGAAACGTTTTTTCGACTGCTCCGCGTTGCCCCGTTCGTCATTTCATAACTTCCTAGCTAGGTAACTAACTGTACATACAAGGTTTGTTCCAACAGGGCCAATAACCGTGCTCAAGCACGTTCAGCGCATGCGCACTACCCCACTAGCTGTTCCAACTGAATTATGTACCTACCGACACGGGACGATACACGCACTGTTCCAGCCGATTTATGGATCATTTGTGTATCGTCCTTGTACGATAAAAACGGTGCCTGGTCTAAAGCAATAACCGCGTGTACTGACATGCGCAGTGTATGGTCGTGTGACAGAGATAAACATTAACATCATATTTTTGTTTTTACGTAGATAGGTTTAAATCGATGGCTGGGATCGTGTTTTTTATTTCTTGTTGGTTTTTGGCTTGTTGGGTAGGGCGGGGAATCGTTGAACAATTTTTCCGTTCCATCTGAAATTTTCTTTGGGATCATTTGTTCCAACTCGAATTTACGTACCGTCACAGAACTGTACATGAACTAGATGATAACCCTTAAAGAACGCATGCGCTAGTTTTGCACCGTTCATGTGCGATCCCAAAGAAAATTTCAGATGGAACGGATTGTGAATCAAATCGACCAAATCACGTTTTGTCACCGCACCTAACCTGCGTGTTTAATATGTGGCTAACCGAATGTTCGGTGGGCTAACCTCACTCTTCACTCTAAAAAATTATTGTTCAACGATTCCCCGCCCTACCCAACAAACCAAAAACCAACAAGAAATAAAAAACACGATCCCAGCCATCGATTTAAAACCATCTACGTAAAAACAAAAATATGAGGTTATTGTTTATCTCTGTCACATGACTATACATTGCGCATGTCAGTACACGCGGTTATTGCTTTAGACCAGGCACCGTTTTTATCGTACAAGGACGATACACAAATGATCCATAAATCGGCTGGAACAGTGCGTGTATCGTCCCGTGTCGGTAGGTATATAATTCAGTTGGAACAGCCAGTGGGGTAGTGCGCATGCGCTGAACGAGCTTGAGCACGGTTATTGGTCCTGTTGGAACAAACCTTTTCAAGTTTGGCTAGTAGCCGACGGAGGGCATTTGCGAATGTAACATGGCGTTATTTCCCAGTTTGGTCTTGATTTTCGCGGCAAATCGTTCAGCGTCTTTGTGAAAATGCCGGAGTATTCGAACGCCGAGTTAACGGACATGGTTATAATGTACGGGAGATGCGATGAAAGTGCACATCGAGCTGCAGCAGAATACCGTATTCGTTTTCCTAACAGGGCAAATATGCCTAACCCACGTACTTTCGTGAACATTGTACAACGTATGCGAAACACTGGTGTTTTGCAAGCTCGAAGGGGTGGGCCTTGTGGGCAAATGAACATGGACGATGTTGAGTCAGTGCTTGATTTGGTGGAAGAGCAACCTTCCATAAGCACTACAGCTATTGCAAGGAGATTGGGAATATATCAGAACAAGGCAAGTAAAATAAAACCAATAAAACTGGCTTCTACCAAAGACTATCCCATGTGATGGGATTGTCTTTGCTTGCACCTAATACCTACATAAAATTTAAAATGTAACAATACAATTATTTACAGGCATGGAGGATTCTAAGGGAAAACGGCCTTCACCCTTATCACATACAAAAGGTCCAAGCATTAGAAGCAAATGATTTTCCGGTGAGAATGACCTACTGCACTTGGCTACGTGATCGAATCGCCCAAGACCCAAACTTTGTTTTCAACATTCTTTGGACAGACGAATGCTGCTTCACACGTGCTGGGGTTTTAAACACGTATGTAAATTTTTACTTACTTATAGCTCTCTCTCCTCCATATTATCTTTTTTATTTATTATAAAATTGGCTATGTCAATCCTAACGCCTTCGCCAAAATTGTGAATATTTCTAATTTTTGTTTTTTTTTTTTAGACACAACAGCCATATTTGGTCCGATGAGAACCCACATGCTGTTCGGCGGTTTAATTTCCAACGTCGGTTTTCCATCAATGTTTGGGCTGGAGTTTATGGAGATCGATTAATTGGACCATACATTCTACCGGAAAATTTAAACGCTGAACGATACTTGTATTTTCTGACAAATGTTTTGTTTGATAATTTGCCACTACAAGTACTGCATGACATGTGGTTTATGCACGATGGTGCACCAGCCCATTTTGCGAGACCTGTTCGTGCACTTTTAGACGACCAATGCCCCAACCGTTGGATCGGAAGAGGAGGGCCAATTGCATGGTCGCCGCGATCACCAGACTTGAATCCAATGGATTTTTGTATTTGGGGATTCATGAAGGCGATTGTGTACGAGCAGGAAATCGACAACGAGCAGCAGTTACGTGAACGAATTGAAGGTGCAGCTGTTCAAATCCGAAATAATCATGGACTTTTTGCACGTATCCGGACTTCTTTAGTTAACCGAGTGAATTTGTGCATCGAAGTTAACGGCGGCCTCTTTGAACAGCTACTGTAGTGCTTTGCATGTGCATTTGTGCAATGTGTGCTAGTGCAGTTGTGATTTTTCGGTTACCCTTCGGGGTTTTCCTGGCGGAGGGGATCTACCTCGTCGTGGTCGTCAGGCTGAGTACCTCGCTTCAAACAAAAGGAATAGCAGAGGGAAACCAAGAGATCCCCAACAGATTTAAAAAATGTGAATGTTGTGTTGTGTGACTTTTAATGTAAAAAAGCAAGAAAACAGAAAATGGTGCAAACAATCCTGGAAATGTCAGTAAGGTAGGTGTTTCATAGGCATTCTACATGTTCCTTAGAAAGTAATCGTTTTTAAAAGGAAATCGAAATTTTGTGGTGAATCCTCGGATAAATTGATAGACGTGGCAACGCCGCGCTATTGACATATGCGAAATTTTTAGACATGTCGCGCGGGCGTCCATAGGCGGCGTTTTTTGAGGGGTTTAATACAATTTGAAAAAAAAATTTTTTAGGCTTAAGACAAATGTTATCTGCCATAAAAATTTTTGTACTAAGTGATAGTTAACCCTGTATATACAGTATGGAACAGCCAAATGGAATAAATCCTCCTTACAGGGTGATGCTAGAAAAAAAATTTTAAATACAAAAGTATTTGATAGATCGGGGCGCATAACATAAAAATATAGTGGTGTATACAGGGTGCTCCATAAGTGTGATATTATATGCAACTTTGTTTTTTTTTAAATGGCACACGCTGTATTTTGCTTGATTTTTATATTATATATATATATATATATATATATATATAAGCATCATAAAAAATTTTTAAATACAAAAGTATTTGATAGATCGGGGCGCATAACATAAAAATATAGTGGTGTATACAGGGTGCTCCATAAGTGTGATATTATATGCAACTTTGTTTTTTTTTAAATGGCACACGCTGTATTTTGCTTGATTTTTATATTATATATATATACTGTGTCCCAGGATAAGTGAAACAAGAGGTGTAAAAGACCAAAAATTTTCGAGTTCGAATTTCGCCATTTGGGGTCCAGGCCTGCTGCTTACCTAGAAAATAATTTTCTCCATATTTTTAATTTTGAAAAATAAAGTAGTAAAAGTAAAGTGACAGGAACGATTTCTTTATTTTCTGTGTAGGTTAAGTGCCCTTTCTCGACAAGATATCGAAAATTTTCATGAGAAAAAGTTGCTGAGAATTGAAAATTATGTCCCTATGCCAATTTTATTGGCAAGTTGATTTTCGTCTATTTTATTTCCTATTGTAGGTAGGTGAACTATCCTTGTCGTTTAAAATATCGAAAAATTTCATTAGAAAAAGTTGCTTAGAATTGGAAACTATGACCCTGTGTCATTTAAAAAAAATTCGATATTTTAAACGACAAGGAAGTTCACCTACGACAAAAATCAAAGTAGGCCAATTATTTTGAAAATTGACACAGGGTCATAGTTTTCAATTCTAAGCAACTTTTTTTAATTAAATTTTTCCATATCTTGTCGAGAAGGGGCATTTAACTTACACAGAAAAGAAATAAATCGTTCCTGTCAGGGCCTACTTTATTTTTCAAAATTAAAAATATGGTGAAAATTATTTTCTAGGCAAGCACGCCTGGACCCCAAATGGCCAAATTCGAACTCGAAAATTTTTGGTCTTTTATATTTCTCGTTTCACTTATCCTGGGACACACTGTAGATAAAAAAATAAAAAATTGTAATAGGTATAATGAAAATGAAAATTTAAATTTGATGACAATAGGAAAGAAATTTTCTGGAACTGCAAAGATATAATGAAAAAAATATATTAGTATTAATATGAACAAATCACTTATTTATTAATTATATTTTATATTATATTTTCCGCAATTTTCTTTTCTTTAATTCACCAAAACATAAATTTTCACATAATCTGTAGTTCATTTAAAATATATACATGCGGTTTTTCCGATTTTACGGGAAAACGATTGGGAAAATCGAAATTTTTCATAGGTGAACTACTTTCATTTGAAACTTTTTTTCGAAAAATTCATCTTCTTTAGGATATTAGCAGAAACGAATAAATCTAGGGGCGGTGGTGTCTTAGTGGCTGTTGATAGTCGATATGTGTGTAATGTGGTAGATTTAATGTTTATATTCCACCATGCATTGCTCTACAGATCTTTTTTGAATATTTGACTAAGGATAATAGAAGAGTCCTGATTGTGGGCGACTTCAATATGACAAATTATACTAAATTTCTCGACAGTTGTGAGGGAAGTTTGGAAATAGTTTCCTAACTTCTCTTAACACTGAACAGTGCAACTCGATTCGAACTGTGAGGTGTCAAAATATCAATTTACATTTGTTGATGAAGACTCCCACCATCCCGCGCTATACATTGGTTTTAAGCTGTGTCAAAAGCTAAATACTCACAAAAAGCTCCAGACTAACAAAGCATATCAGTATAATTTTCGAAAAGCTACCTTTCCTCTTCTTTATGAAATGATTTTGATGATTGGTCCGCCCTCGCTGGTATTGGCAGCGTTGATGAGGTATGCTCCCGGTTTTATGACATACTCGCCAGCCTTTTTGATGTTTGTGTTCAAAAATTCAATATACCAAACGATAATAATAATAATAACAAGGCTTTATTTAGCAATTTGCTACAATATTACATCAATATTTTGAATACATATTATACCCTCCATTATATTATAATAGCGTCATTAATAATTAAAAGATACTTTTGCTTCAATGTATATTTTTAATTTTGATTTAAATATTGATAATTTTTTTATAGTTTTTAAATCTGTTGGAAGTTCATTAAACATTTTTAAGCCTTTATAACATAACTGATTCTGTCCAAATGTTGTCCGAAAATTAATTAGATTAAAATCATTTGTGCATCTGACATTATAATTGTGAAGTTCATTATTATATTTAATAAAGTTGTTATAGGAAATACTTGGAATCAATTTATTCTTTAATTTAAAAACAAAAACTAATGTATTTTCGACTATTTTCTGGTACACACTAAAACAATTTAATTTCTCATGCATCCTGAAAACATTTGTATATTTATCACAATTTAAAATTACTCTCAAAGCTCTATTTTGTAACTTCTGTAACACATCAATTTGAGACTTATTTAACAAAAATAACACAGTGGAGCAATATGTAAAATGTGGGTATATAATTGATTTGAAAATGTTTAACTTCGACTTTTGTGTCAAATCACTTGATATTCTTGAAAAGTATCCAATTTTTTTTGAAATTTTAGCTGAAAGATATTCAATATATTTGCAAAAATTTAATTTGGAATCTAAAAATAATTCCAGGTATTTTATGTACTCTACGATCGTGGAACGTATCCTTCCTGGTTTAATGGTCGGATTATACGTGACATAAAAAGGAAGTCAAAATTGCATAGTAAGTATAAACGTCATAAAAACGGGGTCAGCTATAGTGAGTTTTCAACATTAAGACGAAAAGTTAAGATGGACATTAAGCAGTCCTATAAAAATTATATTCAAAATGTTGAGTCGTCAATAAAAACCGAACCACAAAAGTTTTGGGCTTTTGTTGGTTCAAAAAGAGACGCCTCGGGGATTCCTAGAGAGATGACTTACCAGGGTCGTTCTTTGACTAAAACTCAGGATATAATGGATGCCTTTACCAACTTTTCCAGTAGTTCCTATGCTCCAATAAGTGTCGTGGGGGATGGGGTGGCTGGTGGTGGACTTTCAACTAACTGTATTGGAATAAACTGCGTTAGGGAAGAGGTCGTGCGTGGTGCTTTAAAGAGGCTTAAACCAAAGATGACCGCTGGCCCAGATTTTGTCCCTTCTTTCTTGATTTCAGACTGTGCCTATGTGTTAGCGAAACCACTTACAATCATTTTTTATTTGCCCCGTGCTCAAGAAAGGAGTAAAAACTGATATCGCTAATTATAGGCCGATCTCGATAATTTTTAATTTCGCCAAATCATTTGAAAATATAATACACTCAATACTTTTTCCTTCGTTGAAGAACGAGATAGACAGCATGGCTTTATGTCGGGTCGTTCAGCAGTATCCAATTTATGCTCAGTATATTGCTGAGGGCATGGATAAAGGACTACAGGCAGATGTTATATATACAGATATATCCAAAGCGTTTGATCGTATTGATCATAGAATTCTGTTGCAAAGATTGAGTGCCTTTGGTTTGTCTGCAGCTTTTATGGGTCTGTTTGTCAGCTATCTAGCCATCAATATGTTAGCCATGGTGGTTATAACTCTGCCGAATTTGTGGCTACTTCTGGTGTACCGCAGGGCTCAGTACTGGGTCCACTGCTCTTCTCTGTATATACAGAGTGAGTTACATCTGAAGGCAGAGCCGAAAAAGCAAGGTAGAATTCGCTAAAATAAGCACATAATATGCTTAATAAACATTAGCTCAAAAACTCTTGGTTCTCCATATACAGCGTGTTGAAACTTTTCCAAAAATAAAATATATATTTTTTAATTTCTTTTGAGCCCGTCATTTTTTGCAATAATTTGGTCCTGTTCAGATGACCAGCGGCGTAGATACAAATAATTTTATTTTAAATGCCAGCATAATCGCCTTGGTAGAGTTTAAAAAATCTGAAATTGCGAAGAAACTGTCCCAGATATAAAAAAATACCACTTTTTGTTCAAAATTGAATGGGCTATCCAAAAAGTCAAAAATTTTGTTTTTTCACAGAACCGTACTAATTTTTTTACAATAATTATTTACAGCAACTATTTGTATCTACGCCGCTGGTCATCTGAACGGGGTCAAATTATTGCACAAAATGGCAACCCTCCAATGCATCATGTGTACCAAATTTGGTTGGAATTTCTAAATGGGCTTGAAAGAAATTAAAAAATATGTTATTTTTGGAAAATTTTCAACACGCTGTATATGGAGAACCAAGCGTTTTTGAGCTAATGTTTATAAAGCATGTGTGCTTATTTTAGCGAGTTCTACCTTGTGTTTTCGGTTCTGCCTTTAGATGCGACTCACCCTGTATAAATGACATCGCTGATAATGTCGAAGCGAATGTGTTACTCTATGCGGATGACCTCAAAATACAGGGTGAGTTTTTTTCGATGCCCACTATGGGGATCTCGGAAACTAGCAGAGCTAGAACAAAGGTTAAATGGGGAAAGAATTGCAGTTTTGAATGCTCAATCTAATGTCCCTTTTGGATTTTTAAAAAAGTTCACGGCTCACTAGATATTTTGAAAAAAGTGATTTTTTGCTATTTCTTCAGATTTCTGTAGCTCCGTTATTTCTGATTATACAGAAAAACTGTAGAGACAAAAATTGTAGATAATTTTGGTCTTAATAAGATAATCTAATCAATTTTTTTATGTTGTTTGTGATTTTTGAGATATGACATAAACTTGTGTTTTTTTAAATGTAAATCATAGTTGGCTGTGGCCTTATAAAATCGGCCATTTTTGAGCTCTTCAAAGATATAATACTCGGCATAGTTATTACAAAAAATAAAAGAGCTATGGCTAATTTTCTGTTTTTTTTTTTACCTAGTCAGCCATGGAATATTTTCATAATACGTTCTATTGTATAATAAGACATACTTCAAACTTTCAAATATTTTATTTTTAGCTGGTAACAAAATGTAACAAAATAAAACAAAAATTATCATAATGGAGCTCCACCACATAATTACTTGCCCGTAAGAAATTACCTAGATCAGCTCTATCCAAATAGTTGGATAGGGAGAAATAGACCTATTTGTTTTAGAACCAATTGCCAGTATTGACAGGCGCTCTCTAAGAAAGGCGACAAGTTCAGCTTTAAAAAGATGCAATATTTGCATAAATAATAATGGTGGACTGTTTGAACACCTTTTTTTATTTTAAAAGGTGACCTTTTAAAATAATAATAATTTGAATTTGAGTTTTTTAAGTTTTGTTTTATTTTCTTACATTTTGTTACCAGCTAAAAACAAAATATTAGAAAGTTTTAAGTATGTCTAATTATAAAATAGAGTATGTCTAATTATAAAGTAGAATTAAGTAATTAAGTAATTATGAAAATATTCCATGGTTGACTATGTGAAATTAAAAAAAAAATCAGAAAATTAGCCATAGCTCTTTTATTTTTTGTAAGAACTATGCCGAGTATTATATCTTTGGAAAGCTCAAAAAATGGCCGATTTTATAAGGCCACCGCCAACTATGACTTACATTTAAAAAAACACAAGTTTATGTCATATCTCAAAAATCACAAACAACAAAAAATTTGATCAGATTATCTTATTAAGCCCAAAATTATCTACAATTTTTGTCTCTATAGTTTTTCTGTATAATCAGAAATAACGAAGCTACAGAGATCTGAAGAAATAGCAAAAAATCACTTTTTTCAAAATATCTAGTGAGCCGTGAACTTTTTAAAAAATCCAAAAAGGGCATTAGATTGAGCATTCAAAACTGCAATTCTTTCCCCTATTTACCCCCAACAAGTGTAACGTGATGTCGTACTCACTGCGCGACACGGTAACCACTTACAACTATAGTGTAGGTGAACATATATATTGAAGAGGCCTCTGACTTTTTGTGATCTCGGAGTTACGTTCGAGAGGAGACTATCATAGCAAATTCCTTTAAGACATATGGATTTATTGTCCGAATTACCTCCGACTTTAGGAATGACGATGTTATAAAATTTCTGTTTCTGAGATTTATCAGACCTAAGTTGGAATATGCTTGTCGTTTGGTGTCCTGGATATGGTGTCCATTCGACAAATTTAGAAAGTGTTCAAAGACGCGTTCTTAAGTACTTGTGGTATAAACAGGATGGTTTTTATCCTTGACAGGGAATCCCTGAGCAGGAATTGTTAAATAGATGCCAACAAATCAGTCTCCAAACTAGACGCAGTCGGGCAACCTTAGTCTACCTATTAAAATTGGTTAATGGCATGTTGGACTGTGCAAGTATGTTGGACTGTCTGCATATACTGATGCCCAGGTCATCGTCTAGACAATGTAATATATTTTTCTTAAAATCAGCAGTGAAAATCGTCAATAAACGCTCAGAAGTCGGCACTGAAGTAGCCCATTATTGGCCCATTAACAACAAAGTCAGACGCGGAGCCATCGCCCGTCAAAAGTGACCAAATATTCAAAACCCGGCCAATAAAGGCCCATTTAACTTTTTGTACACATTGCGAAATTGCTACTGAGGTGCCCCGTAGGCATATTTGCACATCCTCACAGACGACGGCACCAGGGTGCTGAAATCTGTGACCGTTTGTGAACAATAATTACGCTACAAAAGCTCATTGATTTCGGCACCTACGCGAATTATTTAATTTATCGCCGGGTTTATGTTTTT
Organism: Pseudeuparius sepicola; assembly: GCA_963920635.1. NCBI lineage: Eukaryota > Metazoa > Arthropoda > Insecta > Coleoptera > Anthribidae > Pseudeuparius > Pseudeuparius sepicola. Next base: position 35,162,784 of record OY987300.1, on the reverse strand, counting down.
ATAAAAATAGTAATCGAAATTTCTTCGCGGTCGGCATAACCTCACTTTTTTTCCTTACCAGTGTATGTGCACTGTCAGAGGGTGAAGCACGTGTTGGTTATTTATACATCGCTGTCATAATGGAAGAGGAATTTGCCAAAAATATAAAGTCTCTTTTCAAGCGTGTTGACCCAGTGTATAAGATCATATTAAATACAGTTAGCAATGCAGATAAATATACTGCGGAAGTAAAAACAAAATTTTCCGACGACTATGAAACCGAATGCAGAAATTGGATAAAAAAAATACTCGGTCGAAACACATACTGACTGGATAGTATCTTACACATATCCAAATATAAAAAAAATTGATTTTCACAAAGATTTCGTGTGTCAACATTCCAGTAGAAACAAATCCCGAAGTAGTAGTCGACTTCGTAAAAGAAATTTTAACTGTCAAGCTACATTGGTTGTAAAGATACGAAAAATCACTAAGGATACAAAAAAAAAGATTTATTGATAAGAGAAGGTTCTAATACATCAATAAAAGTAAGTATTTTTTAGGTGTTTCATAATTGTCTGTTGCTAGGTACACGCTAACTTGTACGCAAGCTGGAAATTACGTACACGCGAAACACAGTGCAATGCGCCCATTATATATTTTTTTCTTTCAAAAGAAGGAACATATCTATTTTAGTTTAGTAATCGGTTGAGTGAAATAAAAAACTAACCCAATTTAACCTAATTTATCAACAAACAATATAAAACGCTCGATAATCGAACCCAGGTCTTCGAGGTTAGAACGCAGATGCCCATGCTCCACACAATTCTTGCCAGAGTTGTTTCAAATCGTGTAGACGCACGGCTCTATATTGCGCGAAGCGCATTGCGTCTCGCGTAAACGGAACTTTCCAGCTTGCGTACAAGTTAGCGTGTACCTAGTCATTACCTAGGTAGATTATTACAATGAAATTACTTTTGTTAGAAACTATTTTTTACGACAACGTTTTAAATCTACTAATTAACATCAAAAATTTCTTTTTGTTTTTTTTTACTGTAAAAATATTTATTGTTTTTTTATTTTACTGCATATTTAATTAATTATAAAAGTTAGAATTTTGAAAAATGTTTTATTTTATTTTTGTTATTTTACGTTTGATTAAAGTTTGCTTTTAAACATGTTTCTTATATAAATTTGTTTTTAAATTCAGATAGTGTCACATCATGACCATGCTATACATGTTGCTTACAGCTTTTTGAGAATAAATGATGACGTCAAAACAACATTTATAGAATATTTTAATCAAGGACTTACTCCAGCAGCTGGAAAAATCTATCATGAAACCTGTTTATTGGCCACAATACCAGAAGAAAATGATGCTTTAAAAGTTTTGGCCGATGGCCATAAAAATCCTTTAGAACGAACTATCTATCATTTGTACAATGTGTGGAGGTAAATTTATTAATTTAATCAAAAAGACTTATTTTTTTAAATTGTGATTTTAGATCTGAAAATTTTGGAGATCGTACAAGCACAAGTATGATAGAGGTTATTAAAAGCAAACAAACTCGTTATTTGGAAAACGATGTTTACGTTACAGTAAAAGAAGATCCTTTTATAGTATGTATACTAACACCTCTTATGAAACGTGCACATCACGAAACCTTTAGCAATGAAATCGTATTTATAGACACAACAGGCTCTTGTGATCAAACAGGCTCAAATATTACATTTATGTTTGGAGCAAGTAAAGTCGGCGCCATTCCCCTGGGCTGTGTTATTCATACTTCTCAAAACGAAGAATGCTACTTTAATGCTTTCATGGCATTAAAAGGCGCCATTGGACAATGCGGCTTTTTCAATAAAAGTCCATCTGTTATTATGACAGATGACAGTAGTGCAGAACGTAATGCCTTAACTAAAGCGTTTCCTAAGTCAAAATTATTATTATGTTCTTTTCACGTATGCCAGGCGATGTGGCGGTGGCTTTGGGATACTAATCATGGTATTGAAAATATGCATCGGAAGTCCATTATGTTAATGTTCCGCCAAATCGTTTTTGAAAGAGATGTCAATGCTTGTGAAGAACTGATGAAAGAGTTTTTATCACATCACCTTGTTTTGAAATATCCGCTATTGCAAGAGCATCTTACACAATTCTGGGAACGAAAATCCGAATGGTGTATATGCTACCAATCACCATATTTCACTCGTGGGCATAATACAAATAATATGGTGGAAGTGTCTATAAGAATTTTCAAAGAGAACGTCCTTCAGCGTAGCAAATCTTTTAATACTGTAGCTACTATCGATTTTGTATCAAACCAACTTGAACAACACTATATTAGACGCTTAAGAACGTATGCACTAAGTCGCAAAACTAATCTAGATTTGCTTCATGAACAATTTTGTATAAAAGCAAAAACTTTACAGGTCAAGAAGTTAGATAATTGCACATTTCAAGTAACTTCGTCGGATAATACATTTGTATATGTAGTGCACTCCGATATCGAGATGTGTGACTGTCCAGCAGGTCAAGGGGGTGCATTCTGTAAACATATGTGTGCCGTGGAACTAATTGAAAAAAAAATATTTAAAAACCTCACCTATGCTCTCTTTTGAAGATCGAATACATTTAGCAAAACTAAGTGAGGGTAAAGAAATCGATCAATCATTTTTTCAAAATATGACTGAATCCAGTGGTTTTACAAGTGAAGCCCCAAGTGTTTCAATAACATTACAGCAACAGACAGATGAACAGTTTCTTAAAGAAGGAATGGTTTGTATGTAGACTCAGCCCTCTTCTGTGGATGACAATTGTAATGAACAAATTGTGAAATTAGAGAATACTACAAATTCCTTTATAAATATGGTTAAAAATAATCCCAGCAAACATATGGGAAAAATGCTTAACATATTCAATAAAAAGATGGATCAATTAGTGACCCCTTCAGCATTTTTCGACTTTTGTTTATTGTTGTCAAAACAAAAAACTTCAAGTGGAAGAAAAATACCTAGAAATAGCCAGAGAAAATTAACTTGCGGATCGCGCAGAATTCAGTCTGGGAGACCCTCAAAAGAGGAAACAAAAAACAAAAGAATAAAAAGATCTCGAAATCTTTCCCAAAACATAAACCTTAATCAGCGTAATGCTAAAGGCCATGATGCAAGCCATTAGTTTTACTTTGTATGTTATCGTGTGTGCTTATGTATGTATATGAGTACATAATATATCATATCACTTCAATAATATATTTTTTAAATAAATAAATTATTTCAATATGATTGTGGTTTCATTATTTTGCTTTGTGGCTGTTTATTGCACCTGGAAGGCATATTAAAAACTTAACAATCCGCGTAGGTGCCGAAATCAATGAGCTTTTGTAGCGTAATTATTGGCCACAAACGGTCACAGATTTCAGCACCCTGGTGCCGTCGTCTGTGAGGATGTGCAAATATGCGCCCCGCAGATACCAACCAAATTTCTTATTTTATTTTTATAACTAGCGACAATGTTAGCTATATCCTTGAAATATTTCTGTGAGGATTCATCGCATTATGACTCAAGCCACTGGAAACCAGGATCATTAAATTAAAAAAAACCCATGTTTTTTACATTGTGTAAGTATCGAAACACCAGGAAGAGTTTGTCACGGTTATTAGTATTCTCCGAAAAACTTGCTCCAAAATCATGTTGTTTATAAGTTCTATCCGCCGACGAACACAAGAGCGTCTAGCGAACACCTGCAGATCCAGGAATCAGGGCGAAAACAATGTCCCAATCTGATATAAAAGGGAGTTAGTCCCAAACGGGAGGGACAGTCACCAGTCAACAGTCGACACCGATCACCACTTGCAGGGCGAAGTACTGCCCGAGACATTATCCAGAGTTCGCTGTCTTGCCTGCCATAGAGACACACCAAGAACCGGTCTCAGTACAGTATGCTGTCCGTTGAACTGACAAAAAGTAAGCTATCTTGTTTTGTTAATTTTTGACGTCTGAGCTGCCCTATTATTGATTAACTAGTTATTTTCATTTTATTTAGACGTAGTGAATAGTCGAAGCGGCTTTGAGTATTTTTCTATAGATGTTAGCATAGCAGTGCCGTATTAAGTCCAATACTAATATTTTACGCTAAATTTTGGGTATTTAAAATGCGATTTTGTGCCAATTTCAAGTTATTTAAATAATTTTGTGTCTATTATCAATTAAGATTATTTTTAATAGTTTTTGTTGCTTTACTGTCAATTGTGTAATCAGACTCAACTACGTTGAGTGCTAACGATTTCACTACTCATTTTGCGCTTAAATTAATATTTGTCAATTATTTTCGTTTATATTTATGTACTCATAGTCATAAGTTGTCGTTCACATTTGTGCATCCTCAAGTCATTTTTCTGTAGTTCGTAACTGTAATAATTTATACGCCATAGGCGTACCATTTAGTTTTTAATATATGTATTAAAATTCCCCGTTGTTTCCGTTGATCCTTAGACTCACACCAAAAATAAATTAACTTATGGACCAACTTAAACATACCGCTCCACCAACTAACATCTAAATCAAAGGTGGGCACCATAAATGGTGTCAGGTGTGGGGCCAAAAGGATTTTTAACGGAGGGGGTGAGTTGTCAAATTTGACAAGGAAAATTTAATTGTCGGAAAAAAGTCAAAAAATAATTTTTATAGAAAATCTGAGGTGTAGAAAAGAATATCGATTGTGGGGACAGAAAGATTTTAAAGGAAGGATTGTTAGGAAAATTATCGGAAAAGTAAAAAAAAAGAAAAAGTTGTCCGAAAATTTATAAAGGGAATATTTTAAGGAAACTGTGTGGTGTACTAGAGATAACGGTCGGAAAAATTTAGAAAAAAAACGGCATAAGAAAATTAGGTGTTAGGAAAAAGAAGTGCTAGGAGAAACTATTTAAGGGTGAAGAAAAATTCCATCCAAAAATAAAGGTAAATAAGGCAAGAAAATTTAGGACTTATTTTTAATAAAGAATTTTAAAAATGCCAAACGAACAAGTGAAGGCAATGGCAGGGGCAAACGGCGCGGAAGGTGAGGTAAGGAGGGAAGTAACCTCGAGATTATTAATGGGAAAAACTGTACCAACTTATGACGGGAGAGAAAAAGTAGAGGAATTTTTAGGGATAATCGAGGAGACCGCATTATTGTCAGGGTGGTCAGAGGAACAAAAAGTGGCTATTGTTAGGTTAAAATTGAGAGGTAGCGCCAAGCAATTAATAGAAGCGGAACGGGAATTGCAAGAAACAACGGATTGGGCAAAATTAAAGGGTATTTTAAAGAAGCAATTTGAACGAATACATGTACCAGGTACGGCCATAAAAATGTACATAGACGCGAGGCAGAGGTACGGGGAAAGCGGTCGCCAATTTTTGACTAGGCTTAAAATTTTAGGAAACAGGACCGTAACATTTGTAGATGACCCGGCAAAAACTCAAGTATTGCAAGAGAAATTAGAGATTGATATCACAACGCACAACTTAGGGTTATTAATGCCAATAAAACAGAGGGTTTTGTCGTTAAGACCAAAAAATATGAAAGAGGCAATAAAATGCGCGGAAAGGGAGGAATTTATAGAAAGAATTATTAGGCCATTTCAAAATAATAGGGAATGCCGAGTGGTAGATAAGAATGAAACCAGAAACACCAGGTCTAGCGGTTACAAGGATATTAGGTTTCATAAATGCAAGCAAAGTAAACACTTTGCGCGAGATTGTAATATACGTAGGGAAATGCCGCCGCGGAGCAGCCAGAAGTGTTTTAATTGCCATCAAGTGGGTCATTTTGCCCGGGAATGTTTAAAATATCGTCCGGAGCGCGGCAGGTCGATGCCGAATAATAACAGTTGTTGTAGCTTGTAATGTAAGACAGACAGATGAAATAAATGAATAGTCGTTGAAAACAGAAAAAAGTCTTTTACTAAAGAATAATTGGAGAATAGAGACCGAACAACAGTCTTTGTCATCAATGCCCGCGCACAGGTCATTACGCTAGAAATTCCCCGGGAAATTCTCCGACGTACCGCCGCGAGGTACAGGGTCATTTAAACAACCAGCCAGCCACTCAAGTCCCTCGGAGTACGGCTGGAGCGCAAGGAACTCAAAATTAGTAAGGAAACCGATCCGCAACTGCTTTACGAAAGGAATACATCCGCGGAACGTTGCGGAAATGACTGTGTGTAATAGGAAGTGTAGAATATTATTAGATTCAGGGGCAGTTGTATCTTTAGTAAAACCAGAGTTTGCAGAGGGTTTAAAAATTAGGAAAAATAATGTAGTATTAGTAGATATTCAGGGTAATGATATAGCAAGTTTAGGTGTTACAAGTCGATATATTGGATTACCCAATGGGAAAAGCTTAGTACATGAAGCTACGGTACTAGAGAAAGAAGATATAGCGTTTAACGCGGGTATTTTATTAGGATTAGATTTTTGCAAAGTATGGTGTGAAAGTTGAGTAATTTATATGTTAGAAGAAATACCGTTAATTGAAGAGAATAATTATAGTACGAGAGCAAGTGTAGTTAAAAGACGTGAAAGAAGTGTTAATATGAGTGATATTTTATGCGACGAAGTTCAAGAGTTAAGAGTTATAGTTGAAAGGTTAGCTAATTAAGCTAAAGGGCAACTAGTGTTGTGATTAATGACAGTGTAATTAAAAGGGAACAAGAAAAAGTGGTTCTAAGTGAAGTTTTATGTGAAGAAATTAAGGAGTTAAGGAGTGGAGTTAAGGAGTTGATGAGTGAACTTAGGAAGTTGGGGAAGGAGTAAGCTCACCTGTCAGAGGCTGCCTCCCATTCTTGGTCTGTACCAAAGACCAGGAATGCAAGTGTTCAAACGATTGGTACTCGTTTTGGGCACAATCAGGATAACAACAACCAGGTGGAACAACAGGCGGAGTAAGCGACATCTAGGGGAGCTGCAGATCCCCAGAAAGTAAAAAAAATTAGGTGAAAAGGAAGATAAGAAGAAAGAAGTAGAGAAAAAAAGAGAAAGGAAGGTAATTAAAGAAGGTGGGAGAGTTAGACAGGTACAAACGCAAGCCCAAGAGTCAGTTAACCGTCTTGAGGACAGTCGGCCACGGCACACTGTCTCTAATTTCCGTAAGGAGAGAGATGGAACATCGGACTCGACAGGAATGGAAGTGTGCCTTAAAAAAGGACTTAGTGAAACCCTGAGAAGTCAAGCAGTATGTATGGCAGCAATAAGGAAATTCGGGAAAATGGAGACGCCATTTATTGTCTTAGAGCCAAACCAAGATATAACTCATGGTATAATAATCGCTAGAAGTATAAATAGAGCAGAAAAAAGGTACCGATCCGCTTAAGGAATATGACAGAACAAAACTTAATGATACAGAAAAAAAACATGTTATAGCGAAAGCTTATGAGGCCGAAGAAATTGAGTGTCAAAAGAATGGGAAGCCGATAAGGAAGGTAAATGTACAAGACTCAGAAGAAATATTGAGATTATTGCATCTAGATAAAGTGACAAATTCAAGCGAGGAAAAACTAAAAGATTTAATAAAGGAAAACGTAGATATTTTTAGGGCACCTAGCGCAAAGTTGACGTGTACAACCAAGGTCAAGCATCGCACAATCACGGAAGAAGTCCCACCCATTTCCAAAAGGTCATATCGAGTCAATCTCCATGGAGTTTTCCAGCCCTTCTGGTGGAAAAGCGTTTACACCCAGGAGAAAAGCCTCAATTTAGGTTATGCATTGACTACAGAGAATTAAACGCAATAACAAAAACAGATTTTTTTCCGTTACCAAGGTTACAGGACACTATTGACCTATTACATGGCTGCAGTTTATTTTCGACAATGGATTTGGCTAGTGGATATTTCCAAGTGGAATTAGACGAGCGAGATAGAGAAAAAAGTGCTTTTTCAACACAAGAAAACCACTAAGAGTTCAAACGTATGAGTATGGGGTTAAAAAATTCGCCCTCGACTTGGCAAAGGTTAATGCAAAATGTGTTTGCCACCCTAACGTACAAGGAGTGCCTAATATATCTAGATGATATTATAGTTTTTAGTGCGGGACACGTAGAAGAACATCTTAAATGCCTCAAACATGTGTTCGACAAAATGAGAGAGAGTAATTTAAACTTCAAACCTACTAAATGTCATTTTATGAAAGAAGAAATTGAATATTTAGGGAACATAATAAATTCCAGAGGTTACAAAGCGCACCCTGAGAAAATCGAGGTAGTAAAAAACTATCCAGTCCCAAAGACAGTAAAGGAAATTAGAGCGTTCATAGGCTTGGCATCGTACTACCGGTCCATGGTAAAGGAATTTTCAAAAATATCACAGCCATTAACAGAGTTGACCAAGAAAGATGTACCCTTCAAGTGGATGGAAAAACAACAAGAAGTTCCCAGATTTTAGTAAACCTTTCATAGTAGTAACAGATGCTAGCGCTACAGCGATCGGAGCTATCCTCTGTCAGAAATATGATAACTTGGAGCACCCTACGCTAGTCGAGGTCTAAATGACGCGGAGCGCAGGTATTCTACGATAGAGAGGGAGTGTTTGGGTGTGATATATGCTGTCAAGAAGTGGCGAGAATACTTAACTGGGACACATTTTCTAATTTTTACGGACCATCGACCATTTATTAATTATCAAGTTCAAGGTTGGCAAAATGGGCTATGTTTTTAATGGAGTACTCCTTTAGTAATGAATATAGACCAGGGAAATTGAATACTAATGCGGATAGTCTCACGAGACTACGAGAGGAATTCCCAAGAATAGCACTCGTAGATACGGAGGAAAAACAAACGGAAATTACGCCTGTGATAGCCACTATATGGAACCGAGAAGAAATTCTCAGAAGGCAACGAGAGGATAAAGAAGCTGCGGAAATTATTCGAGACATAAATAAACACCGACCCGAATGTTATTTGGGAGCCGACGACCTTCTGTACGTGACTATAACGGGGTCAGAGAGAAGCGATAAATTATATGCGCCGAGATCGATTACAAATGACATAATGTTTCTTTATCATAACAGTGTCTTATCGGGACACGCCGGAGAAGAGAAAACGATGGAACTGATTAGAAAAGATTTTTATTGGAGGAGAATGAGTACAGACATTAGAAGATAATGTCATAACTGTCACTCTTGTAATATGAGGAAAAGTAATTACAACCATCCTGCGGAATTACAAAAAATGCCAGTACCCTCTACAGTATTTGGAAGAATTGCGTTAGATATTGTCGGGCCATTAAATAGAACTAGGAATGAAAATAAGTATATTCTGACCTGCATCGATTTCTTGACGAGATATCCTGTCTGTATACCGCTACCAGATATAAACGCGGAAACTGTGGCTAAAGCCTTTGTCATAAACATGATCACACAATTTGGGAACCCACGAGAATTGATTACTGATCAAGGAACACAATTTCTATCAAAACTTTTTAAAGAAATTTGTAAAATATTAAACATTACGAAGTTACAAACCACTCCATACCACCCGCAAGGTAATGCAGTTATAGAAAGATTCCATAAAACATTAAAGACGCATATTTCACACTACGTAAGTAACGACGAAGATAGCTGGGATAATTGGATTCCCTTCGCCCTAATCGCTTATAGGAATAATGTACACAGTGCAACAAAGGAGACGCCATTTTTCTTAATGTTTGGACGAGATATGGAGCTGCCACAGCATCTTATTATAAGAGATAGGAGAGCGAAGTATGACTTGGACGAAAACTATGCCACGGAAATGTTATCAAGAATGCAGCTAGCTCAAGAACACGCGAAGGAAAACATAGAAAAATCTGTAGAACTTAGGTGCCAGAAATGTAAGGCCAAAAAGACAAAGAAAGAATTCGAAATAGGCGATAGAGTGTACCTAAATACACCAGTGATACCAGAAAATAAATTGGCAAAGAAGTTCCAAGCCAAATGGACGGAACCGTACCGTGTAATTCAAAAGAAGGGGCCTGTAACATTGAAAATAAAGGAAATCGGCGGAAGAAAGGAACAAGTGGTACATTCGAACAGGTTAAAAATGTTCCATGGAGCGTTGTCAGATGACAAAAGGTCACCAGTTGACAAAGAAGAAGAAATGTGGGAAGAAATAGATGATATACCGCCTGCACAAACACCGCCACCACAGATAAATGAGGGGGATCTCAGTAGTGAATCCGAGGGGGAAAGCACCGAAAGCAGTGAGAGTGAGGTAGACCCGGAGAAACAACGCCGCGCACCGCAGGCCAGCGCGAGACGCGCACGTGGCCCGGGCGATGACGAAAGAGAAATAAATAATATACCTGCAGCGGAGCAAGGTCAACCGCAAGGACCACCAGCTGTGAATGAAAATAATAACCGCCCAGAGCATACACATCACACGCGTTCGAGGGGGCCGATTGAAGAACAACGTCCTTGGGTTCTGAGAAAAGCAATTTAAGTTTTAAGAAATAATAAGTAGCATATAGGCTAATTAATTTATTTAGAAGAAGTATTTGCCATGGGAGAGGAACCAAGACTGCACTTAGTATTTTGTTACAGTGTTGCCAGTTGTCCTGCTGGGAACAGCGCTAATAGAAATAATGGCGACCAGCCTCATACCGTATGATTGCCGAAATGCCGCTACAAACATATCTGCCATATCTTTACGAGATGTCACACCGTGTCCAAACCCGGAAACAAATTATGAAACGACAAATAAGATGGTACAAGTAATTGAGAAGCAAAAATATCAGAGTGTACATGTAAGAAACTGTCTTATTGAAGTAACAAGACAAATCATGCATTGCGGAATGTGGTCGCATAATTCCATTGTGGCAGATGGATTACTTACATATGTGCATGAAACAGGAAAGGAGGATTGTACTAAAATTCATGAATTCCAAGAACATAGAGGATTAGCCGGAAATGTCATATCAGGAATTAAACCAAATAGTTTGCTTACTACTACCCTGAAAATAACGGGAAGATTAGCTAGCGATGGTATCTGTGAAGGTACTAGTTATTACGACCATGGAAGGCAATGGCACGAGGTGATCGTCACTGCCTCAGTACAAATTACTGTACGAGACTATACTGCCAGCATAAAATTAGACAATAATGAAATAAAATTAGCGGAAGGAATAATTTGTCCATTTCTGGAAGGATATTGTATGGATTCGTTAGCAGGTGAATCAGTATGGAAAGTCAATAAATTAGATAACTGTAATAATTATCGAGAGCTATATGAAGGCGAGGCTTCTATTATACTAGAAAACAAAGTTGGAATAGCTCATAAACAGTATTTAGTATTAGAAAGTGCACAGCATGTATTTGCAATCCAATTGCTAGACCGAGACACGCTGTGATATGAAGATTTGGACTACAGAGCGCCCTAGGTTATTAGTAGTGGAAGAACTGCCACCGCCAACGCTAAATAAATGGTTCAACATAAATCAGTCACAAAACATAGATCTTATTACTTATATAAACAAAAAAAATTTATATGTAGAGCAAGCACACAAAAGGGCTTTAGGAGAAATGTTTGCACAAACTCACAAAAGGGCTTTAGGAGAAATGTTTGCACAAACTGTGTATCGCAGATGCCTACTTCATAGGGAAATTTTAAAGAATAGACTTTTGTTAGCTACCATTACGGCCAACGCCGCGGCAGTTCTATTAAAAAATTTGCAAGGGTATGTTGCTAAAATAGCCGGTGAAGTACTGTATGTAATGAAATGTTTACCGATATTAGTGGAAGTTAGGAGGGAAAACAAACTTTGTTATAATGAATTAGGTACCTATCACTGCTTACAATAAAAGTTATTTTATGGTGCCTTTTACGCATGTTATACTGGAATACGGGGAAGAAAACGAATGCAACACATTAATACCTTCTACATTCGTATTAAATAAAAACTGGATAGGATTCGGTCCAAATCCTATTATTCAAATTAAACCTACGCAATTAGAAGTAGACAATGAGGAAAAGTACCAATTTCATGAAATAAAGAACCTCGGTTCAGGTGGAATTTACACAAATGACGAAATAGGGCTAGCGCAAGAATCAATAATGCTTCATCAAGAAAGAAAAACAGGATCTTATATAATAGTTCGTAGGATCGCGGGAAAAGAACTGGATTCGCAAGGATTTTCCACCCTTTTATTATTTAACCCTAAAGAAATTCAGAAATTAGCTTCCTCAGCTCTAAGAAAGTTTTATGAATATTTTATAGTATTAGGTGAGTGGCCAAGCGGGTTCATAGGACTATATTTTATTTTTAGGATAATAAAATTTTTAGTCTCTACATTTATTAACGCAATGGCACTGCACCATGCCACGGGTTGTAGCTATCAGATGTTGCTAGTTGTTGGACGACCTTAACGCATTTTATCATATTACGGCAAAACTCTGCCTTCGGTCCAAAGGAAAACAAAAATCAAAGAGTAAATGAGAATCAAATGACATCATACAGTGAGAATTTCGATAGGGAACCGCGGACACAACCAGAAAATATCACGAATTGGGTACCAACCGCGAATCCAAGCGCGCCCACACACTCGGTGGCTGAAACAAAGATCGCTTTGTATCCAGCTCTCTAAATCTAAATCTGTTAGCCGTTTGCACCATCGCTGGATGGGAATTAGGTAATAGGATACAAGATAGCAGAGCAAAAAACTCCAGATTGGTTTATAATATAGGCACGAATTGTAAACTGTGACGCGAAATTTTATTACCCAAGATTGGCTTAAGATAAACAGAAATCAATGCTTTTGGAAAGGAAAAAGCGATTCATGAAAGACTAATAGTGGCAGTTTGGAATAATTAAAATTGATAAAGACAAGGTGGCTGGGATATTGGGCCAGTGTAGTGTGAGCAGCCAAAGTCGCGCCATGGATCTCGCCCTCCGTTCGATCTTGCGTCTTCCCCGGGCTGGGGCGGCGGATCTACTCCGTCGGTTGCTCTCATGGTTTCCGGCACTGGTGTTTGTACTGAGCTCGGTCCAACAGCCAACAAATCAAGCGTTGGTGAGGATCTGGGCCACTCTGTACCATACATGGTACATAGTGATGGCCCAGATAGAGGTGACGCAATGCGGATGTAAGTGGTGCCTCTACACGGAAGAGTGGAGAAGGGTGGGCTGGGATGGTCCACCTCCCCCGGTTATGTAGCCCGGAGTATTGGGGTAAGGCCTCGGTCCTGCAGAGGGTGCTGCAGCAGGAACCGCTCAGGGGTGGACGAACCCCGAACCAGAACAACAACCAACGGGGGTAGCTCCCAGCCGGCCGGAGGTCGAATCCGCGTCCCTCACTGCGACAGCTGCACCCAATGACCCACCCGAACGGGGACCCCAGGAACAACCATTAAGGATCCGCTTGAGAAGAGCAACAGACACGCGACGATGGACCAGCGAGTCGACACCTACCACATCCAGCATGACTCAACCCGTCCTCGCCCCGGACGAAGACTGGGGGCTCGAGGGAGGCTCAACAGGGGGCCCAGGGAGGTGCATTCTTTGGACTTTGTACACTTCAAAGAAGAGGACGATTCTGACTATTCGTGAAACGTTAGTGTATTGTGTAGTGTAAGGTGCAGTTAAGGAAGACGAGAATTAAGGTAGAAATAAGGTATTAATCAAGTTTTTAATTAAGGTAGAAATAAGGTATTAATCAAGTTTTTAATTAAGGTAGAGATAACGAATTAATCAAGTTTTCTTTTATATTAGGTAGGATAACAAGCAACAAGGTAGGATCGCCGTAATTAAGTAAGGCATAAGCGAAGCAATTAAGACAGTAGTAATAACAATTATGTTAAAGGAAAACTCATATAGGAGGTGATCAGTTTACTAGCGTAAGGATAAGGTTACAAAGGCACTCAGTTCAATATGTAAAGGGTCAGTTCAATGTAGGAGAGTAAAGCAAAGAAGCAAAGAAATCAAATCAAGATAACCTAGAATCACGATCGTATAAACAGAAAAGTAATTATATCATAATTCCTTTTCAAATTAAGGAGGGAGGATTGAGGTGCCCGGTAGATACCAACCAAATTTCTTATTTTATTTTTATAACTCGCGACAATGTTAGCTATATCCTTGAAATATTTATGTGAGGATTCATCGGATTATGACTCCAGCCACCGGAAATCAGGATCATTAAATTAAACGAAAAACCATGTTGTTTACATTGTGTAAGTATCGAAACACCAGGAAGAGTTTGTCACGGTTATTAGTATTCTCCGAAAAACTTGCTCCAAAATCATGTTGTTTATAAGTTCTATCCGCCGACAAACACAAGAGCGTCTAGCGAACACCTGCAGATCCAGGAAGCAGGGCGAAAACAATGTCCCAATCTGATATAAAAGGGAGTTACTCCCAAACGGGAGGGACAGTCACCAGTCAAAGTAAACAGTCGACACCGATCACCACTTGCAGGGCGAAGTACTGCCCGAGACATCATCCAGAGTTCGCTACCTTGCCTGCCACAGAGTCACACCAAGAACCGGCCTAGTATGCTGTCCGTTGAACTGACCAAAAGTAAGCTTTCTTCTTTTGTTAATTTTTGACGTCTGAGCTGCCCTATTATTGATTAACTAGTTATTTTCATTTTATTCGGACGTAGTGAATAGTTGAAGGGCCTTTGAGTATTTTTCTATAGCTGTTAGCATGGCAGTGCCGTATTAAGTCCAATACTAATATTTTACGCTAAATTTTGGGTATTTAAAATGCAATTTTGTGCCAATTTCAAGTTATTTTAATAATTTTGTGTCTCTATTATCAATTCAGATTATTTTTAATAAGTTTTGTTGCTTGTGTAATCAGACTCAACTACTCATTTCGCGCTAAAATTAATATTTGTCAATTATTTTCGTTTATATTTATGTACTCATAGTCATAAGTTGTCGTTCACATTTGTGCATCCTCAAGTCATTTTTCTGTATTTCGTAACTGTAATAATTTATACGCCATAGGCGTCCCATTTACTTTTTTAATATATGTATTAAAATTCCCCGTTGTTTCCGTTGATCCTTAGACTCACGCCAAAAATAAATTAACTTATGGGCCACCTTAAACATACCGCTCGACCAACTAACATCTAAATCAAAGGTGGGCACCATATTACCTATAGCTCCGCAATCTTTCGTATAAATATTTTAGTAGGTTTGAATATCAATAGATTTGTTATGGAGGCTGCACAACAAGCAGCAGCTTGATTTTTCTGTTCGAAGGCGCCGTGTCTTGTCATACTTGACCAAAGTAGAGCGATCGTCAAAGTCAAGCAACGCCGCGCGCAGTTGGTTCATGGACGGGTGATGTTAAGAATAATATTGATTATTGTTTAAATTAAAATAGTGACCATTGTTTTGTATTTAAATAAAAGAAAAACGGAGATATGATAATACATATTTACGAAAAGTAGTAGTATAAATAGTTACATAAAAACCTGTACAAAGTAAATGTAATACCTATTTGGATATAAAATAAAAACTATCACATAATATAATAAAGAAGACATTCATTTAAAAATAATAACGTATATTCCCAATTAAAATAAAAACCTGAACAGGTTACGGGCCCAGAAAATCCCAGCTGTTCTTTAAAATAAAAATAAAAATAGAAGCTGTCATTAGTAAGGAAGAAGTCAAAGTCAATTAAAAATAAAAACTAAAATACAAAGGAAGAAGTCAAGAAAGAAGCCTAGTCAAAAGGAAAGAAAATAAAATAAAATCATGGGAAATAAATATATCAGTGGTGAAGAAATCAACCAAATAGAAAAATTCAAGAACTATGAGAATTATGAACTATGGAATTTTCAAATAACAATTTTACTTAAATCTGGTGGTTTACATGAAATAGTAAATGGTGAAGATAAGTGTAATGATACGATGACTCAAGAAAATAAAAATAAATGGTTTAAAAAGGATGCTCAAGCTCAAAGAATTTTAGCATCAACAATCGACAAAAAGATGTTACTACATATAATAAATTGCAAAGCTGCGAATGAAATGTACATTAAAATAAAAGGGATTTTTCAAAAGGACAATAGTCAACAAATATGTAATCTGCTACAAGAGTTTTTAACTTCAAATATGATAGAGGAACTGATGTTTCAACACATATAAGTAAATTGGAGAATTTAAGTTTTCGTCTGAATAAGAAATGTTAATGTCAAAAATTTTAAGCACATTGCCAGAAAGATTTAAAAATTTTAGGACTGCATGGGAATCAACGGCAAAAATTGAAAGAACAATGACAAATTTAACGTTAAGATTAATTTTTGAAGAAAATATGTATAAAGAAAAAGAAAATGTAGGACAATCTGTAGCTTTTGCAAGTAATGAAAGAAGATGTTTTAAATGTAATCAACTAGGACATATATCGAAGTTTTGTAAACAGAAGAGAGATGGAATTAAATGTTATAAATGCAATAATTTTGGCCATCTTACAAGAGATTGTAGAAGAAATCCTAATAATCAAACTGAAAATACAAGTATATGCAAAATTTGTAAAAATACTAATCACAAGGAAATCAACTGCTTCTTCAGAAACAAACAAAATAACAATTAAATTGGCACTGATAAAAAGGTATCTTTTATGCTAGAACAAAAAGAAGAAAACAATCATGGAAATACGAGTATTTTTGTAGTTGATTCTGGTTCGACTTCGCATATGGTAAATAATGTAAATTTATTTAAAAATTTTGACAAAAAGAAGATAGAAATTGGTGTTGGAAAAATTGAAAATAACAAGTGTAAATGAAATGATGTTTTATATGTACCTGATCGGAGCAAGAATTTGTTATCTGTTAAAGCAATAACCGAAAAGAATGGGCAAGTTTTATTTAACAAAGAAGATGTTTATGTAATGAAAGATTATGAGACAGTTTTTGAAGGAAGGAAAAATAAAAATGGGTTATATGTCATAAATTTTGATGAAGACTTGACAGATGAAGAAGTCGAAATTATTTTATTGAAGAATAATTATTTGACAGGAGAAAGTCATAATGACATTGGTACATGGCATAGAAGGTTAGGACATATAAGTATTAAAAATTTAAAGAAAATGGTTGAAAATGAGATGGTAAATGGTTTAAATTTAACAAAAAGAAGCTGTGAAAATTTTGTACAACTCTGTGAAGTATGTTTAAAAGCAAAACAAACAAGATTTCCATTTAATAGTGAAAGAACAACAAAACCATTGGAAATTATACATACAGATTTATGTGGCCCAATTGATCCAGAAACTTGGGATGGTACAAATTATATCTTAACTATTCTTGATGACTACACACACTTCGTAGTGGTATACTTATTAAAAAATAAAAGTGAAGCTGCTGAATACCTGAAAGAATATATTAAAGAAATGGAAAGAAGCAAAGGTTATTCTGTATCAAAAATAAGATGTGATAATGGTAGAGAATATATCAATCAAAAATTTAAAATGTTCTGTCGACAACGTGGTATAATTTTGGATACTACAATTATACATACACCACCACTAAATGGAAAAGCAGAAAGACTAAATAGAACACTTATGGAGAAAGCACGTTCACTAATTTTTTATTTAAATATGTCAAAGAAGTTTTGGGGTGAAGCAATAAGAGTATCAGCATATATTTTGAATAGATGTCCAACTGAAACAGTAGAGAAGACGCCATATGAAATGTGGAATAATATAAAACCAAATATATCAAAATGCAAATTTTTGGAAGTCAAGCTTATGCAAAAAGATTAGGTCTATTAAAAAAGTTAGAAGAAAGAAGTGAGAAATATATATTTGTCGGTTACTGTCCAAATGGTTATAGACTTTGGGATGAAAAGAAGAATGATATAGTGTTAAGAAGAGATGTGATTTTTAAGAAACCAAATAAAATAAAAATGGAAGAGAAGAAAAACAAAATAAAATTAATAGTTGAAGACGAAGACAATAAAAATGAAAATGGAAGAAGAACAAAAAAAAGATAAATAAAATAAAAGAAAATGAAGATGAAATAAAATCAACACAAAAAAAATGAAAAAGTTGAACAGAATGAATTGATGGAAGAACAACAAAAGAAAAATATGGAAGAAAGGCAAAGCTTAAGAGAAAGTAGTAGAGAAGATAAACAAGGAAGAAAGATAATTCTACCAAAAAGGTATGATGATTATGTTTTATTAATATATGAACAAGCAATAAATGGTGAAGAAAGTATGCCAGTAGGCCAGAGGCCTAGGCAACTAAATTCCACATGTGTCATAAAAAGTTGAACTTCAGTGCCTTGGTACATAAATAACTATTATCTGCCCGTGCCAAAAACCAACGTTTTGAAATTCTCGCCCATTTATCAAATGCCTTCTTATTACGTACATCTTGTAGTCTTATTTTTGGTTATTATAAGTAAATTCTTATTCTGTAATTGGCTTCTGCTGTTGAGTAATGTAAATAAATAAATAAATTTGCACCGTTGTAACCTCGAAACTGACAACGTTTATATACATATTTGTATTTGTTTATTTGCTTATCTATTACCTACTTTTGTTGATCAAGCTAGGAAAGCTTATATATTTTAGTTTATCGAGCTACGACTGCCTCAGTTTAATACTAAATTTATATTTAAATATTGTACATTGACAGCATTTATTTTGTTGCTTTTGAAGTTTATCACTACTTGTAAATATTGCCTTTATCTTACCTTATTATTAAACATCATTATTATTGCTATTTTTGTACATATTTTGGTTATTTTGTACATATTTAGTTTAAGAAACAAATTCAGTATTTCATTTTTGTTAAAAGTAAACATTTATAAATTTACTTGCTAATTTTTCACTTTCTTTGTTTATAAAGTATGTAAATATACAGGGTGAGTTTTTTCGATGCCCACTATGGGGATCTCGGAAACTAGTAAAGCTAGAACAAAGTTTAAATCGGTAAAAGAATTGCAGTTTTGAATGCTCAATCTAATGCCCCTTTTGGATTTCTAAAAAAGTTCATGGCTCACTAGATATTTTGAAAATAGTGATTTTTGCTATTTCATCAGATATCTGTAGCTCCGTTATTTCTAATTATACAGAAAAACTGTGGAGACAAAAATAATAGATAATTTTGGGATTAATAAGATAATCGAATAATTCGGTATCGAATTCACTTTGCTGCCAATATTTTTTGTCATTTGATTGTGATAACATGAAATTTCCATGGCCATGAAGAAAATCGTATGCACAGACCTTTATGTGAATTGAAGAAGAATAAACACTATTTTTTAATTATGAATAATCTGTCCAACCAGAAGAAGCGGGAATTCTGGATATTATATTTGGGAAGAGTATTTTGTAACGTACCTATGCAAGAACTAAAGTAGAAAATTTGGTCTATAGCCCTAAAGCAAACCAATGGTCCACTATATAAAAAAAATTGAATATTTAGGTACTACCCTACAACTAGCCATGGACTTCATTTGAAGCCAAAAGGTACCAAAATATTCTTGCTTGCTTTTTACACTCGTTTTTCTTAAGAAATCTAGGAAACATGTCTTGTAAACTTGTCCAAATTAAAGGGACATAAACAATCATTTTATTTTATTTTAGATATTAAATTCGTTCTGCAACAATGGTGTTTTACCCTTAAACCACCCTGTCGATTTTTTTCGTAGTGTGGCGCCAGTGACTATTCGCTTGAAACAGCGCTATGCACAGGTTTTTAGTATAGTGTTGGTCCAGGTCAAACATTATACAATAAAACACTCCTGCAAGGATATTATGCCAAACTTGCTCAATCGCTCTTTTGTGACCTAAGTAATCTTCTACCGAGTCTTGCCGAATTATGTTTGTATCAGTGGGAGCCGCAAATGGCAACGAAGACAAAATAATAGTAATTGCCCACCTCCCACGCACAAGCATTCAGTTGCTTCTGGGGTACTCCTAGTTTGGAGTATTGTGAGGGTGAGAATTATTATTATTATTAAATACAATATGAAATTAAAAACAATATCGTTGCATAGCTTACGTAGGTACCTACTTTATTGAGAAAAATATGTAAATAAGATAGATATTTTCACTTCTAATTGTAAATCAAGAGAGATGTTTTTGTGGCACATAGTTTACTTGCTATGCCATAAAAATATCCCTCTTTATAAATATACAGCTATAATGAAAAGGATTTTGATAAAAATATACAATAATTAGTTGCCTACGCAAATACTTATATACACTTTTACAATTGATGCCCAGTTTGCAAATGGTGTCTTCTTAAACTGCTTTTATCTGAAAAGTGTTTGTCGCAATCCCTACACTTAAACGTCTTACCCGTATGTGTTACAAGATGCCTACTGAGACCAGACGCATGGCAAAACACCTTCGGGCAAAGTGAACAATAATGCAATTGAATGTCTGCTTGGTTTTCAGTGGCATGGCTCTTTATGTGAACTCTTAGCTGTTCTTTCTGCGTAAAGCCTTTCGGGCAATGCGGGCAGTTGTAAGGTTTCTGTCCGGTGTGGGTCATTAAGTGCCTGAATAAAATCTCCTTTTGAGCAAAACTCTTTGGACATACTTCGCACTGGAATGGCCGCTCGCCAGTATGGATTCGCTCGTGACGAATCAAAGCCGACCGAGTTGGGAACCATTTCTCGCAGATGCCACAACTGAAACCTGCAAGGAAAACATTAATAATAATAATAATAATAATCTTTATTCACTGATAGGAAAATGGCGAAGTCCAGATATGCCGCCCTGATCTATAATATGTCATAAATCAGAGTGCACCCTGTTAAACTTAACCAATTTAATACAGGTATACTATAGACGCACACATATTATTGTATCTAGTGCCTACTTATACCTATTACTAATAATTAACAAAAAGTAACTACAAAACAAAAACACAACAACAAAATGACATAAACTTAATATGCCTAATAAGAGAGCTTATTAATTAATAACACACAATTAATTGATCCGCCAGATTCTGCAAGCAACTCAAAGTATCTCTTCGAGAAAACCCCCAGATAAAAATTTCAGTGCAGGTACTAGATTATTGTAAAACACAGCAATATTATACGAGAATGACCTCTTAAACAAAGCCGTTCGATGTTTCGGGATTGTTATATTGGCTGTATTCCTTAAAGCTCTATCGTGAATAGACGACCTGAAAACAATTTTGTCGTACAGGTAAGCAGGTTGTTTTTCTATTATCATTTTGTGATAAAACTTAGCCAAATGCAAAGTTCTTCTTGATTTCATATTTAGCCAGCGTAAAACTTTAAATTTATGAGATACTGACCTACCCGACCCAATACCTTAGACAATTATTTTGAATCTTTTGAATTTTTCTTTTGTCTTCATTAGGAAATATTTTAAAATTAATACTTACACATTCGAGTTTTTTGACAAAGAGAATATTACAAAATCTTACCTCGTTGTTGCATGTGAACAGAGGCATGTCTCCTTAACTGAATCCGTCTGGCAAATGATTTTGGACAATCAGGGCATTGAAATATTTTCAGTTCTCCATCTTCATTAATTTCTCCAGAATCTATTGGAAAATATAAAATATACATATGTACCTACTAATAAGATTAAGTAGAGAATCAGTTACTAGGGTGAGTTTTTGAACCCCTGGAGAACGAAAATGAAGTTAATAAAAAAATGAAAAATAAATTTTCGTTTTTCCATGACATTTTTTCAAAAGTTTTGTTTCATCACCATCCTAATTTAAAGTCTGTAATGTTTCCACACTTCATAAAAATCATAATCTTATTTTAAAATATTTAAAAAAACATTAATATATTCGTAATAAATAGCAATTTTTAAAAAACTTATTCCCATTTGTTTAATCTAAATTAAATCATTACATTATATTCCATTTCAAAACCATATAAATAAAATGTATTGACGCTGCAGAACAGCACGAGCGTTCGCACGTAGTATGTGCGTCAGTAAATCAAAAATATAAACAAATTTTTTGTATAAATACGCCTCCGCATAATTAATAAATCAGATCCATCTCGTTGGTGTTGTTTCTCGTACCTATTGCTATGCCCAAGCCACCTTGGCCCTAGCAGAGAGTGAGGCTGCTCTCTGGTAGCGATATATCCCTTCATTAAAACCTTTCCCATCACCACTGTGACCAAGCCATAATACCTTCGCAAGAAGTGGGGCCTCTGACAGTGGTGTCCGAAACAAACATACTTACTACAAGTGCCTCGTCTGGTAGTAAATAAATACCTTCCTTCTGATTTCTACAAGTGCCTCGTCTGGTAGTAAATAAATACCTTCCTTGTGTTTGCTACATGCGCCTCGTCTGGTAGCAACTATATACCTTTCAACTTCTGTCTGCCACAAGTGCCTCGTCTGATGGCAGATTAAACCTCTGTCATTCCTAACCTGACAGTACGCAGAAGAGTAGAAAGTATTCCACTGCCGCAAAAAGGGCAGAAGTGAGTTCCGGGCAGCAGTGCCAGGACACCATTTATTTTTGTTTTTTTTTAAATAACTTCATATTCTTGCTCCAGGGGTTCAACTTTATTCCTGGATAAAGTTCAATCCTAATTTAAAGTCTGCAATGTTGCCACACTTTATAAAGATCGTAATCTTATTTTAAAATATTTAAAAAACATCAATTATTTATAATAAATAGCAACTAAAAAAATGTATTCCATTTATTTATTAGTTTTAAAATAAATAACTTCATAGGCGTGCTACAGGGGTCCACCTTTACCAATGGTTAAAATTTTTGATCGGGTGATTCAGTCATGATGTAAAAATGGGGAAAATGGAAATTGTGGAAGATTATAATGTAGGGCAAATCAACCTTAGCACCCGATTAATTTGACCCTGGTGGTTAAAACATGAGAGCTGTTGTAACATTTTATTGCTCAGTATTAAGTGTTGTTGAAGGCTCGGTTGAAAGTTATGAAGAAATAAGAAATACTTATCTAACATCTGCATTTTATCGGTGTTCCCAGTCTTGATTCTACAAATAGCAAGCGTTGTATTCTATTCTCATCACAAGCTGCAGCATTTGTTTGAGAACTTTTAGTGAGTTTCGCGGTAACCCTACAAAATCGTAGCCATGTTTACACAGCGATCCGTTTTGCTCATTCTCAGTTGTTCAGTAAGAAAGAAGTAGGCTTGAGGGTAATGATAACCATGGCTTCAGTCGCCATGTCTACTAGCTCGTAGCTAGCGTATCGCGTATCTGGTGGTGTGATGATATAAGCAGTGGTGTACGCAACACTTTATATCTTACTGTACCAATCGTATGGAATGTACCAATGAATAAAGACCCCAGGAAGGAGCATGTTTGGGATTAACGCGTGACAGGGATAGTTCCTGCATATGGCAGGATTCCGTTTCCGGTTTCACAGTGGCGTGCACCTTTGAGGGGTTTCAACAAACTAATCGAGGCTGAAATCCTCATTTTTTGTAAAATCGGTACATACAATACAGGCCAAAAACTATAAGGCCACTTATGTCTTTAAGTTTAGGAATCCTTTATAATAAAACAATTCTAATTTTAAATTTCTGAAGAAGTAGGTACAGTTGGCGTCAGACGAAACCGAACGACGTAAAGCCATTTTCTACATACTTTTGGGGTAATAATACCCAAAATCCATTCAATAAACAAGGGATTCAAGCTCAGACCGAGGGAAGAAGCGTCCGACAAACGCGACGTTGCCAAATGTTAGAACAGAATCCAAATATTCGAAGGAAATGAATTTTTAGCGTTCGGTTTCGTCTGACGCCAACCGTACCTACACAAACGCCTATGTCACTTTGGTGCATAGCCTCAAAAGTTAATTTAAATTATAAAATTACTTACCGATGGATTATTATCCTCCAACATTTAGTTTTACAAGCCAGGAAAGAGCCACAAGCCGCACAGCTAAGCATAAAAGTATCGAAACACCACATACTGGCACCTATTACCGTGTCAGACATAAAAAATTGTGTCAAAACTTGGTTCCTATACAGAGCGATTTTTGTTTCACGTATTTTATCATATCCATAGAGCTTTGACTCCTTCCTGGGGTTCTTTATTCACTGGAATGTGCATTGGTTATTTCATATATTAATTGCCGAATGCTACACAGCGTAAGGTAGATATTTTGAAAACGTGACGAAGGCAGAGGAAGGGGTTTGAAGTAATGTTGTAAGCTCCAAGTGTCGATTCGGCCTCGGATAAACAAAGAAGATTCAGCACGCCTAATGGTCAACAGCAGCACTGCGCTTCTGTTATGGTGATGTTTTGTGGGATGAATGAACGATGTGTGTAATGGTCTGTGTGTGTCTCGAAGAAAAACGAGCGACATCGCGAAATGCTCTGCAATATTCAGCGTCTCTGGCGTTTTGCGTCGTTGTTCGCGGTTTTCGGTCGTCTTCATGGCTGAATTTGTGAACAGGTGGCGTGTTGCTTTCTGTTATTTTCCTGTTGCCCGAGACAAGGTGGGCGGCTCAGATTCGGCTACTCCACAGTAATTACGATGATAGAGCCGTTGCTCCAAAGTAAAGGAAGTCGGAGTGAAATTATTTACAAATAATAAATACTTAAATCAACTTAGACTATGCTATACTTATCTCCACAGCAGAAACTATTTCCCCAAAAATTTAAAAAATCCAGAAAAATTAACAAAATTCGTCATATTTTTAGATTTCTGGGGAAATGTAACAAATAAGTGAATTTACGATATGTTGTGCAAGTAGCAACTGTGCGCCGGGTCACCAGTCTCGACGCGCCGTTAATTAAGGGTTCTGCATTTTTTTGGTTGATTTAAAGAAATTAAATTTCGGATTCATATTAAGCTACTTTATCCCCTCCTAACCATATTTTTTTACATCGTCACTGAATCACCCTGTGTATTTCCATTTCCATTCTCGGTATTTTTTTCAGAGAAAATCTTTTCTGAATAATTTCTTGACCACCTTGAATAAGTTTAAACATCAGCTGAAAAAACCTACCTACTACCTAGGCCCAGATTACAGGACAGATGCGAAAGCATGGTTAATCTATGACCTAGGTATATACATCTAAGTGATATCTAAAATTGAATTATTTTCGAAAGAGTATCCAAGGTGGTAAACATACAGGGTGCCAAACTTCAAGGGGTGATTCTTTGAGTGATCTTAAGACGAAAAGTTTATATAAACATAGGTCCGGTATTGCTTCGTTTTCAAGATACAGGGTGTCAAACTTAAAAAAAAAATCTTTTTTTCAACAACATCTTAATCATTTAGCCGATTTTGTTTAAATCTGGGAGTGTTATTTACTGTAGAGAGGGGTTTAGCCTTAAGTAGATTCAAATTATTAATTTCAGTGGCGCCCCGGGAGCACCGTGACCAATATTTTTGGGAAAAAAATGTGCGCTACTGACTTTTTAAAACTTTTATATTTTTCTCGCATTAAGGGACTAAGGATACAACTTTTTGGTCTCTTGAATTTTTCTCGTATCTGGCTTCGTTTTTGAGAGAAAAAATAAAAACCACTTTATCACATGTCATTGCTTTGTTGTTGCATTGCTGCTTTCTAGAAAACGAAGCAAAATACGAACATGATTCCAGGCGCGGTCATATCCATTTGCGAAGGGGGGGGGGGGGGGGCATACCTGGATATGTAGGTACTCCTTTAGGCGGTTTTTAAGTACCTACTATAACAATAAAACTAAAAAATAAAAAGGCGATATCACAAAAAATATATATATTCCTCACAAAAATAACAAAAATAAAAAAATATGTATTTTAAATAAACATTATGTAAACAAATTGTTTTTTGCATGTGCGTGGTTCCTCACGCTCGCTAACGCTCGCGTTCGGAATCTTCCACTCATATCGAATTTTTTCATTCTAACCTCATTACAGAATCTACTATTCCATCTCAGTCAAGTGCCTTTTTTGTAGGTTTTTTTTTACGGCATTGCGAAATTTCGAAACTCTAGGCCTATTATTTGATTTTTTGGCATGTTTCACAGTTTTTTTTTTAGAAAAGTGCATTTTGTGTAGTTTTTACATCAAAATGTTTATAAAAAAGTTGTTGACATTGAAAAACTGGATAAGTGTGAAAATTTTCAAAAGCCTAAGTCGACTTTGATTTATTTCTGCTAAAAAAATAAAACGTACAAAAATCAAAGTAGACCTAGGCTGTTGGCTGTTGGAATTTTTCACACCTATCCAGTTTTTCATTGATAACAAGTTTTCTTAATAACATTTTGATGTGAAAACTACAGAAAACTAATTTTTCTAAAAAAAAAGTCGGAAAATGCCAACAAATCAAAATAAGTAGGTATATGTATAGGAATAGACTTTCGAAATTTCGCAAACCTACTCATTTTTTCATTTTGAACAAGGTTCCTTAATAACATTTTGCCTTAAAACCTACAAAAAGGGCACTTTTACTGATGTGGCAAATTAGTTTCTTCATGATATCCAAAGTAAAGTTATCTCACAAATTAGTTTCAAACCAAGCAGCGCTGATCTCCAGAAGCTCAAATTTCAACTCGAATGTTTTTTTGTTATTTACACTTTATGTGAACTCAATCCGTGGACACTGTAGGTTAGATAATATTATTAATAATATTCGTATCTATTTTTTATTTATTATTATTTTTTCATTTTATTAGGGGGGGCATGGCCCCCATGCCCACCCCCCCCCCCCCCTAAGGCCGCGCCTGCATGATTCAGAGACCAAAAAGTTGTATTCTTAGTTGCTTAATGCGAAAAAATATAAAAGTTTCAAAAAAATCAGCGGCGCACATTTTCTTTTTCTCAAAAATATTGGTTAAGAGACGCCACTGGACTTGATAATAATTGTAATCTACTTTTATATTTTTTCACAATAAGCAACTAAGAATACAACTTTTTGGTTTCTTGAATCTTGTTCGTATCTTGCTTCGTTTTCGAGAAAGCAGCAATCCAAGAACAAAGCAATGATATGCAATAAAGATGTTTTTATTTTTTTCTCTCAAAAACGAAGCCAGATGATACGAAAAAAATTCAAGAGACCAAAAAGTTGTATTCTTAGTCTTTTAATGCGAGAAAAATATACAAGTTTTAAAAAGGCACTGGCGCACATTTTTTCAAAAATATTGGTCACGGTGCCCCCCGGGACGCCACTGGACTTAATAATTTGAATCTACTTAGGGCTAAATTAACCCCTCTTTACCGTAAATAACACTGCCAGATTTAAACAAAATTGGCTAAAGGATTATTAAGATGTTGTTGAAAAAGATTTTTTTTTAAAGTTTGACACCCTCTATCTTGAAAACGACGCGATAGCGGACCTATGTTTATATAAACTTTTCATCTTAAAATCACTCAAAGAATCACTCCTTGAAGTTTGGCTACGTACTTAAATAACACTCTGTACAGGGTGTTTCAATAGGGGTGAAAACGTACCATATCTCAGGAATTAATAGCCCTGGAGCTTTGGGAAGAAAATCTTCTTAAGTAATGTGGTCACGAAAAATCGCTGGAAATTATTTTTAAGTTCGTAAGTCGGCCGCTATTATTTATTATTCGAAACAGTAAATTTGAAAAATGAGTTTTCTCAAAAAAATGACAAATAAAGGTATATCAAGAATAATTTTATTACACTATTCGGCAAATTCTGCACAATTTCCGTCAAGGATTTTTTGCTCTAGATCTTCAAATAAAGGTGAAACGGGCGGATAAACTTTGACTTGAAAAAATGCTGCTAAGTCTGGTTTGGCTTAACCGAATTGGTCGAATTTGGGCTTGTTGAAGAGAGCGTTCCTTCTTCTATCAAATGATTGTCGTGGTCACCGCTAGAGGCCGCAACTTGAAAAATTTCCTATTTATTACAATTTTCTCCGGAATTTTAAATGCAATGGCATATTTATTCTGTTATACCTAATCGAAAAGTAGATTAAATTTACAACAAAAAATACCCAAGTTTCAAATGTATATATTCATTAGTTTCGGCGTTATCGCCAAAAGAATAATTATTGTTAACATGTTATTTGAAAGAAAAAGGTAGGTATTTGTTGTCAAATATTTCCGTGGTCAAGCATGCCATGAAATAAATAAAACTCTACTTGAGCTTTTCGTAGTCACATATCAAGCTTTAATAAGTATTGTGTCAAATTTTAGATTTTTGTAAATTTTGAGTTAAAATTGTGCGTTGCATTTATTAAAAAATGCCTTATACGAATGCCGAGGCTTACGATATACTTGCCGTATATTTTCAATGTTTTGAACATGCTCCACTTGCGGAACGTGAATACGCTGTCAGATACCAAACGATTTTGTTTCATGGCTTACTAGATGATTTCCGAGATAATTTCATAACGATACGATATACGGCAGGTAAGGTAAGTAAATTAGAAACTCGTTTAACGGAATAAAAAGTGAGAAAAATAGCAATTTACGAAAAGCTCAAGCAGATTTTTATTTATTTCATGGCATACTTGACCACGGAAATCTTCTTTCAAATAACATGTTAATATTATTCTTTTGGTGATAACTCCGAAACTAAAGAAGATATAGATATTAACCTTTGGTATTTTTTTTGTAGTAAATTTAATCTACTTTTCGAAATTTTTCAACTTGTTCAACTTGCGCCCTCTAACGGTGACCACGAAATTCGAAATAACCTTACTGGACAATCATTTGATAGAAGAAGGAAAGCTCTCTTCAACAAGCCCAAATTCGACCAATTCGGTTAAGCCAAACCGGAGTTAGCAGCATTTTTCAAGTCAAGGTTTATCTGCCCGTTTCACCTCTACTTGAAGATCTAGAGCAAAAAATCCTTAACGAAAATTGTTCAGAAGTTGCTAAAGAGTGCAATAATAGTTATTTATGTACCAAGGCACTGAAGTTCAACTTTTTATGACTCATGTGGAATTTAGTTGCCGAGGCCTCTGGCCGAGGCAAATAAACCACACGAGTCATAAAAAGAACTCCAGTGCCGAGGTGAATATTATTGAAATCGGAAAAAAATGTTTTATTAGGCGAAAAAATAATCATAAGGGATCACCCGTCTATGAACCGACTACGCGCGGCGTTGCTTGACTTTGACGATTGCTCTACCTAGGTCAAGTATGATGAGACACGGCACTTTCTGACAGAAAATCCACCTACTAAACCTACTAAAATATTAAACCTACTAAAATATTTATACTGAAAGATTGCGCTGCTATAGGTAACAATTTCGCAATGTGTACGAAAAGTTAAATGGGATTTATTGGCCAGTATTTGAATATTTGGTCACTTTTGACGGGCGATGGCTCCGCGTCTGACGTTTGATGTTTACATCTCGCCAAGGCCTATTTATTGAAAAAATCGTACAATAATGGGTTACTTCAGTGCCGATTTCTGAGCTTTTAATGACAATTTTGATACACTTCACTGCCGCTTTCAAGAAAAATTATTTTTGATATACCTATCTTTATTAGTCATTTTTCAAATTTACTGTTTCGAATACGCCCCCTAGTGGCCGACCTACGAACTTAAAAATAATTTACAGCGATTTTTCCTGACCACATTAGTCGAGAATATTTTTCCCCAAAGCTCCAGGACTATTAATTTCTGAGATATGGTACCTCTTCACCCTTAATGAAACACCCTGTACAATAAATGTTCCTCATCTCTGTAGATAAAAACGTACTTCTCAAAGGAGAATCCATTCCGTCTTCAGTCATAATTTCCATAACGATAACATGACCATCTTCGGTTGTGACTTCAACTTGGGTTGACTTTCCAGCTGCTTGGTTGACTTTCAGTTGAAGTTGGCCGTTCATGTTGAATCCTGAAATATGTTATTGTCAGGCAATATTCAAGTATCGATTGAATCCACAATACTTCAAACTATTACATCCCCAGAAGCAGGGTTATTTCAGCAGTTGTAGGGCAGTAGTTAGTAAATCACACAGATAAAATTATTAAGGAGCAATGCAAGGAGATTGTCGGTTGACGTTGCTTTTATTGCAAAAATCAGATCTAAGCTAGTGGTTTTAAGTTTTAGTATGTTCATAATTATAAATATTGATTATAATATGTTTGATATGTTTTCTTTTATTTACAAGATTAAATTAAAATTATACGCCGATGGCCCCGTCCTCTAGATCACACTGTAGTTTATGCTTCTGTGCTCTTTGTCGCGTATGTTTATAGAAAAAAGTGTTTGGTAACCCGCCGTATCGATATCCCTGCGCCCGCCTGATATTCATTATGTTTCATACGCTCGAACACGTCGCGTGTTTCTTTGTGTGCGGTACCAAATCATGCCGAATCCATGGAAAAGAAAACTTGCGGACTTCAAACACAAAATCAAGAAGAAAATGAAGAAGATACACCAAACGCTGACTGATTTCTCCTCAAGTAAGTAGGTTTATAGATATCCTGCATCACCCTGTTCCGCCGTTCCCTACGGCTGGGTCCACATTAAAAAGGACACAGACAGAAGGAAGGAGGGGAGGGGAGACATATGGGACAAACAAATACAAGTACAGCAAGCCGAACCGGCGTTAAAGGTGTGTAATGCGGGCAAAATAAGACATTTTATTCCCAATTGGGAATTAATTACCCAAAATAAAGTTATATGAGAATGGGTAAAGGATTACAAAATTCCTTTTATAACCCTGTCAAAACAAATACCAAAAAGTAATTACGGTCCTGAATTTCAAGAAAGCATTACCAACCTCCTCACAGCTGGGGCTATTATAAAAAGCAAACAAACAAAATTTAATATACAGGGTGATTCAGGAGGAAATGTCAATATTTTAGGTACGTATTCGGGGACCCAAAATAAACATAAAAGTTCCTATAAACATGGGTCCTATTCCCGGCCGTTACCGAAATACAGGGGTAAACAACATTCAATTTAAGGTTTTTATTACATTATTTATAACAGGTAGGCTAGGTTTTATAGTTTTCAAAAATGCCACCGTTTACTTCTAAACATAAGTCAGCTCTCTGGTGAATAGCTCGGGTCGCTCTATGAATGGATACGGGCCTGTTTCTTATAGTTGCTGCTGCATTTATTATTCGATCGAGTAATGCATCTCTAGTGTTTACTTTACTTGAATATACCAATGATTTAAACCACCCCCAAAGACAATAATCCAGAGGATTAAGGTCTACTATTGCTAAGCAACAGGAATTTCCGCCTGAATCACCCAAAACCTAGCCTACCTGTTATAAATAATGTAATAAAAACCTTAAATTGAATGTTGTTTACCCCTGTATTTCGGTAACGGCCGGGAATAGGACCCATGTTTATAGGAACTTTTATGTTTATTTTGGGTCCCCGAATACGTACCTAAAATATTGACATTTCCTCCTGAATCACCCTGTATAAGAATTGTGACATGGCAACCATAGACCTTAAAAAATTCAGGTACATATAATTGGACAGTTCTTGTTATATAATAGGGTCGTTGCGTCCTATTCAGAAAATTATAATCTTTACTTTTTTTCAGTGAAATGAAACTTAAAATTTAGATACAGCATATAAAACTTAAGAAAAATTGCTTTGTAGGGCTTAAAAATCCAATTAAAATTTAAACATTTTTTGTCTTTGTCAAGTGAATGCTCTCTCTCGTGTGACGTCACTAGGCGTGCATGCGCAGTGCAGATGTAAATAAATAATCTTTTGTGAGTTTGAGGTTAGGCGTCGCGTCGCGTTCGCGTAAGTCGCGTCGTTGCGTCTTCGCGTCATATCGACATATCAACGTCCCGCGAAACGAAGTTTATAGTTTATTATTGATACCTATTTCTACAAAACTTATCAAAAGTTAAAGTCCTGTTGACAGGGCTTTTGTTTGCTTTGTTTAGTTAAGTATAATAATATTACTGTAGTCCCTAAAGTCGCGTGTTGTGTTAACATTAAAAAGGTAAGTTTTTGTTAATATAAAAATGAATTCTTTGTTATATTGCGGATGTTGGCATGTGATTACCTTTGGATTTTAGGTGCTGACATGGATTTTCGACAATGTTTTGTACCTTCGTGTAAAAACACAAGTTTAAATTCATCGAAAATTTTCGTAGCTGTTCCTAAAACTGAAAGGTTGAGAAAAAATTGGTGTTCGGTGGTAGGAAGAACTAATATTACATCAAGTGTTTCAGGTGGAATTTATTGTTGTCAAGATCACTTTGATGTAAGATTAAATTTATTTTATCTACCTATTAACCAATGACCCCAGAATCTAATAACCCTGTTATTATTGCTATTGTAATATGATTTCGATTTCTGAAAATCTGAATGATTGTAGATGGAGCAAGACTGTGATAATTGGATGCAGTTTGTGATTACAAAATGTAAAATACGGATGAAGGCAAATGTAGTTCCACATCTCAATTTGGGAAAAATGGAAGTGCATGAAGAAACTGAAGTTCAGCTGCAACCTGAGGAAGTATCAGAATCTCCTCTAAAAAAGCAAAAAGTTGATGTTCATCGGCCAAACTTACAGGAAATTTCATTGCTTCGCCATATCACACAAATTGAAAAATGCATACAAGTTGACATCAAACCAAACAAAAACAAATCTGTTCAAGTAGAACTTAATCCAAAAACAAAATCGACTGGTGTAAATACTATGTTGTCTACTACTTCTGTTGCAACGTCACCGTTCAAATTGGCCCAAAGAATGTTAGTATAGTATAAATACAGTTGATAAATTTATACAGTTTAAGTATAAGCTACAGATTATCAGAAAAAAGTGCTTCCACATCAACTTATTCCTCTTCTACAGTGTCACCACTTAAATCCGATTATGAAATAGTAGAATCGACAAGCTCTTCAGAAGTTGCCATTTCTGAAACTGTCTTTACGACCGAAGTTATGGTAAAATATCATATCAAATTTATTTCTGAAAATTCTAGATTTTTTTGGGACTTCCTCAAGATGAATATTTTTTGGTGTCACTTTTGGAAAGGGAAGCAAAAGTTCATCATCATAATATACTTATCATCTTAAAAAAGATACGCTTAAACGACCCCTACTTTAGGTTAGCTCTAGATTTTTCGATATCTGAATCACAAATATCACGAATAATGAATAAATGTTTGCCTGTATTATCTACATATATGAAAGAACTAATAATTTGGCCAGGTGTTAACATAATTAGAAAAAAACTTACCCATTCCATTTAGATACAGATATAGCAGGGTCCAGTCAATTATTGACTGTTTAGAAATAGAAATCGAAAAACCATCTAAAGCTCTACATCAAGCCCTGACATGGTCGAACTATAAAAAAGCCAATACGCTCAAATATTTAATTTCTTCAACGCCAGATGGTTTAATAAATTTTATATCTGAGGGATTTGGTGGCAGAATCACAGACAAAGAAATAATCGAAGCAAGTACTTTTTTAAATGTTTTACCAAACAACTGTGATGTAATGGCTGACAGAGGTTTTAAGGCAATAGGCAATGTTTTGCAAAAAAAGGATGCAATCTTATCCGCCCCCCTTCAGTCGAATCTGGACCATTTAGTTCAAAGGAACATATAAAACAAAGCAAAATAATTGCGAGTTTACGAATTCACATTGAAAGGGTAATACGAAGACTGAGAGAATTTGCAATCCTTGAAGGACATTCTTGTATTAATCATCAGCTGGTGCCAAAAGTAGATTATCTAATAACCATTGCTTGTGGAATAGTAAATTTGCAGGGGCCATTAATTAAATGATTTTATAGATATGTACAGGGTGTCCCACCGACCTTTCTTATTTTTCGAGATGGAAAAAATATTTCGTATAAAAGTCGTAGGTAGATTCTTAATAGATCGCAAGTTGTAACAGATTTTTGGATGTGATTTTAGTTAGTATGCCTTTCTGGGGGCATTATGACGCGTATATTGAAGTGGAACCGAATCCCACCGGGTTCGCCAAAAGATTCTATGGCCAGGGGCTGGCTAGGCAACTAGTTTACGGGTGGGTTATTGGACTTTAATACGTTTCAAGAGGTTTCCCGTTCTTTTT
Source organism: Pseudeuparius sepicola (assembly GCA_963920635.1). NCBI lineage: Eukaryota > Metazoa > Arthropoda > Insecta > Coleoptera > Anthribidae > Pseudeuparius > Pseudeuparius sepicola. The sequence goes on along the minus strand of OY987300.1, from coordinate 35,128,906 downwards.
TTATCTACCTTTTTTGTGAGGTTTTTATGGGCCCTACGCAGTTCTAAAAACTAATGCTGTGCCACTTAGATTCACACTTTCCAAGATATAACATGCTAGGTTTGCAACCTCAAGGGTTTTTGTCCATTAGTTAATAATAATAGGCTCGCCTCGGTGTATTCTTAGGTAAGACCATGAAACGGTAAAGATTATAAGCTTAATTTAATGTAGAATTGCATGTTTTTACAGTGATACCAAATTGTATGCAGGGTGTTGCACAAAATGGTTAAAAGCCAAAGTTTTGCTTTTTTTATTCAAAATAATCTCTTATTTTTGCATTTGGAAATCTGCTCGTCAGAACATTTAAAATGTTATTTTTGTTTCATTATCTTTTTCCGTTTTTGACATATTCAAGTTTCTTAACTTTAGGGAATAACAACTTCAATACCAAACATTTTTTTCTACCTCAAACTCGATGAACAAAAATAGGATTTTTATGTGCTAAGCTACTAATAATAAATATTCAAATGTTAGTTACCTAGCCAATACTTTTATTATAATTTATAATGTTTATGCCAATCTGTTTTCCTGGGGACAACTCGGGCGGCTTCATCCAACTGTTATTTGTAGATTTTTTAGTTATTGTCCCATTTTTCAATAAAGTAGTTCAGAAGAAAGTTCTTTGACATCATTGGGCATTTAGTCATTATGATAAATTAGTTCTGTAGTTAATTGATTGGTTTTGAAAGAAATGTATAAAACAAAGTTTGCATTTGAATCTCGTTTTATGCATTTTTTTTAAACTGGCGATCACCGAGCTACAATGATTTAAAAAACTTTCTTGTGAATAACTTTTTTGAAGAAAGCAACAATGGCGAAAACATCCACTAAACATATTTTTATTAGGTAGTTGAAGTCACCCGAGTTGTCTGCTTTTAACTTATAAGTATACTAGTTTTATCCCTACATTCCACTGTGATCAAATTGTATATTTACTTATTTATTATTATTTTATATCAGATCAATAACCTTATTTCTGTTAAAGTTACCCTTGTCTAGAGATATACAGGATGTGCCTATTGATTGAGGGCCACCCGAGAATATCTTTGAAAGAAAAAAATGCTTTTTGATGGACCAACTTGATAGACTGTGGAAAAACCCATTCCAGAATCATGGCCTTTTATACTTTCCGAGGTAATTTTTAAAAACCAAAAAATTGCCGAAGCTTTTTTTTTTATTTCAAGAGTTACCAAAAGAATGTCTTAATGACGTCGGTGGGCAAAACTGTTTTAAGCCTACTTTATCAGAATTTGAAAAAAAATCCATGGTTTAATTTGTGCACTCTTAGCACTTAAAAAATTACTCATTTATAGAGGGCTAACCAGAAATTTTTTAAAAATGTGCGATTTACCGATACCTCGCAAGAAATTTCCACGATTTGCAATGCAGTATGTTGTAAAAAAAATTGAATACATGAAAGTACAGCATTCGAGGCCATCGCCACTACAATAGTGAGCTTTTTTTAGGCGGGTGTAATAGAGCACTCACTAAACCGTGGCATATTTCTAAATTCTAATAAAGTCAGTTTTTCCCACAAATTTCATTAGGAGTTTTTTATTCGGTAACTCTTGAAACAAAAAAGTAAGCCGAAGTTTAGGCAGTTTTCGTGTTTTTCAAAAATATCTGTGAGAGTAGGCCATGGATATCAAATGTGTTCTTGTACCAAGCTAGCCTAAGAAAAGTATTTTCAAATAAAGTTCTCTGAAAAATGCATATTTGTGGAGATATTTTCAAGTGGCCCTCAATAAATTGACACCTTATATATTAACACTATTAATAAATTAACGTCATAAAAGGCAAATTTGTTAGTAGTATAATAGTTTGTGCTTATAATGAAAAACAATAACAAGATATTTCAATAAAACTGATTTGATATTATCGGTACTCTGCGTATTTTTTAAAATTGTTGTCACAAAATTACCTAGTTCGAATAAAAATAACAACAGTGTAGTTTAAATCAATGTTTTATTTAAAATTTTTGGAAAAATATTTTTTTTCCAAAATTCTTCAGCGGCGCTAATAACAACCTCTATAGACTTTATATCTGATTGTACTTCAAATATTGTCACTTCATGGTCCTCTTCAAAACTAGGACTTGCAACACAGAACAATCCTTTTCTTCGCTTACACATCAGCATTTGTAACTGAATTTGACACATATATTTAATTTGTATGTCTCTATTTTCCTTTATGTAATTTTTTACTGTTTCTTTCTTACTAGGGCATTTAATTTCTATAACGTATTCATCACTAATACCATCCGGTGATGCTCCTAACAAAGGATATTCTGTATTTAAAAATAGTCCCATGTGTTTAATTTTGATATTTTTTTTGCTCGCCACCACATCTAACTTTCCTGCACTTTCCAACCTTAGCCCTCTCTGAATTGCCTCTGTAGTCGGTACGTTGCTTGCTCCAAGTATTGACTCCACAAGCAAACCTTCGCTGGTTTGACAACGACTTACTTCAAACAATTTTGAGGCTGTTATTCGTGCATACCTTAGTTCATACAATAACGTACTTTTCGATTGTTTGCTTGTTTCTAAAGGCACTTTGTGGCAAACCTCCATTTCCATATTATTTTGGCAAAATGTAATAAAATCGTCTGCACTATACACTGTGGCACTGGCAAAATATTCATTCACTAAATAATGAATAGACAATTTTTTTACATCTGACGGGTCCAGAAAATATTTAAATAAAAGTGACTTCGTACGTTGCTGCCACCGTCTACAACTTTTTGCAAAAAACCTTCTGCGTCATTGCTGTCAGACTCACTGTCACTTTTTTCACACCCTAAATCCTTGGCTTTTATATATTTTAGAGAAGTACCAACTTGTGAAAGTTTTGGTTTCTTCCAATAACATTCAACAGACGTTGGAGTTTTTTCATCGTTTCGACGCAGAAGCCAAAATAAGAAAGCAACGGCATGCTTGCATCCACCTACAAAGAAAATAGAATGGATTTATTATGCAGTTATAAAACTTTCATATAAGTAAATATATATTTTTATAATAAACAGAAGAACTTACCTTGGGCCGCAGCGCAATCCTCACACTGGCAATTTTCAATGACGTCATTCATTTCGTCTATTGTGGCAGTAATGCGATAATCTTTATTACGTACTTTATGCTCAGGGCATATGCGTGCTTTTAAAATGCACTTGTTATTCGAGTTCGAATTTGTACATATCCTATAGCATCATCAACCGGCTCTCGCTGCCCTACATAATAAATATTGATATTGTAATAAACAGTTCATAATATACTTTGAGTATTATAATACCTTTCAGTTTTCACCCCTTTTATTTCAGCACTTAAATAGTCCACATTTTTGGCAAAAAAGTTTTGCAGCATAACATAGCTCACTTCCGGTAAATTTTCGGATGAGGCTTCACTAAAACCACTATTCATTTTCACAAACTCAAGTGGCAAAACGCAAGAAAATGTATGAAGAAAAACACAGAAAGAAAATATAAATAACGAAAACGACTCTTGGAATGAATAACAACTTTTAAAATTTAAATAAATAACTTATTAAACACCAAAGACCTTGCTTAAAGCACAGATTAAAGATAGGTTATTTTAGAAAATTATTACCTAACTTCAAAGACTTCTTCTTCACGAGAGCTGGGCACAGGGCAGCCAACCCATGAATTCTGACCACAAAGTATAAAGGTTAGGTTAGGTAGGTTGTTCTGACAAGAAGTCCCACCAACATAAATCTGAAATGAAATGCGCATGCACGCCTTGTGACGTCAAGGCTTAAGGGCGTAGTTTCTTAGAAAAGAATGGAAAATAGTAACTTTTTAAATCGGCCTATCTCTATAAATAAGAATGAATAAAAATTTTTAAAATAAACAATAGTCATATTTTGATGTGCTTAATTCAATGAAATAATAAAAACAAATCATGAAACGACCCTATTGTTGCATTTGTTGTCAATAATTATTATTCTATAAGAAAAGGAAATATACATATATGAATATAATAGGAATTATAAAGATTGTTTTGGTGTTGAGATAATACAAATATTATTTATATAAAATAAGGTGACTTTATATTAAAATATTTAAAGTTTGAGTACAAGGGCCAGCCTTATGAATTCACATGTTTGCCTTTCGGGTTATCAACCACCCCGTTTGTATTTACCAAAACATTGTCGTCAACCATCTACGCTCACTAGGGTTTCTTTCGGTCACATATCTAGATGACATCCTACTACTCGGGGAAAACGAACAAAAAATGCAGCAATTTAAAACCAACTCAAACCATAAAAATGACCATATCAATACCCAAAGGAGAAACACAAAATGCGCTTTCTTTCATACAATCCATAAAAATGAAATCAAAAATAAAAATTAGAAACTTTGCAAAATATTAGAAGTGTAACCCAAGCTTTGGTAAACTCTGACAGACATCTTTCACACATTCTCTACTCATAGGAAGTACCAAATATATAACTATTTCAATGTCTCGGTACAAAAAATTTTTTGGGTTGCAATTTTCTGTTTGGCGCAGATTTCGCAGACAAATATAAATCGGCGAAATCTATTGAGGCGACGGCCAAAGAATTGCAAATCCAATGGGAAAAATCTTGGTGAGGCATATATAGAGTCTCGTATAAGTAAGATTAAAACCTTACATACAAGACAAACTCGAAAGTAATGACGTAAACACGAGTAATATCTGATTACAGTCATTGTGCACACCACTGCCTCCGTAACCTCGTCCAATGAGTAAAATCTTAGTGAGGCATATATAGAGTCTCGTATAAGTAAGATTAAAACCTTACATACAAGACAAACTCGAAAGTAATGACGTAAACACGAGTAATATCTGATTACAGTCATTATGCACACTACGGCCTCCATAACCTCATCCAATGGGTAAAATCTTGGTGAGGCATTTATAGAGTCTCGTATAAGTAAGATTAAAACCTTACATACAAGACAAACTCGAAAGTAATGACGTAAACACGAGTAATATCTGATTACAGTCATTATGCACACCACAGCCTCCATAACCTCATCCAATGAGTAAAATCCTGGTGAGGCATATATAAAGTTTCGTATAAGTAAGGGTAATACCTTACATACAAGACAAACTCGAAAGTAATGACGTAAACATGAGTAATATCTGATTACAGTAATTATGCATATTCAAAACCATAGTAGGCAAATGACTAACGTCTATTTCTATCCCCACAGGCGATAGTGGCTCAGACGGCTCCGAATGAGCCGCCAGCGCATCTGATTCGGAGGAATCTCACTCGTCAATACTCCAGAAAAACATTAAAAATAACCAGAAAACAACTATATTCCTTGAAAATATCCTATATTCAGAGAAATCTTCCTAGAACTCCAGAAAACATCCCAGTTTTTCCGTTATGTGATGAAATTAGTTCCTTTTGGTGTTTTGTTTCATTTTTGTCAAATATTTTCATTCATTTATGATTTTAATATTCTTATTGTTAATTATTCTTATCAGTGAAGGTACTCTTCTACGATGAGCCGTGTTTTAGGTTCTCTACTTTATTCACAACATAATGCATGTTTCCTATTTCGAGAACTATTTTCTACCTGTTAGACACAAGCTATTTTGATTTTTCTATTCCAAGAATTTTCCCCATGTTAATTTTTCTATTCCCCCATGGGCCAGGGTGGGAACTACAATGGCCTCAATCAACACAAGTCTGCTCTAAATATTCTACTGCAAACCACCGATCATCCAACGATAGCTAGATTCATGAAAGGAGTTTAGAATGAGGCCAGTGTTCCCCAGATACAATGAAATCTGGGATTCCAGCCCAGTCTTAACATGCTTTGAAGCCCTCGAACCAAGTGACTCCCTATACAAGCTTATTGTTTTGCTAGCTCTCATCTCCAGCCACAAAGTTCAAATACTGACAAAATTAGATTAAACAATATCACTTATTTTGAAGATCGATTGGAAATATATATTACCGATATCATAAAAACCTCAAAACCTGGAAAATGCGACCCTGAAATAATAATACCTTAATTTCAGAGAAACCAAATTCATGTTTAGCATCACTGTTAAAATATTACATAACCGTAACTAAAGACAGCAGACGCGGGCATGATCAGTTATTACTCACCATTAAAAAAACCACATACCTAACCCAGCTACGGCACAAACCGTCTCAAAATGGATCAAAAAAGGCCTTACAATAGCTGGTGTAGATACAACTATGCTTAAATCGCATAGTACCCGCCATGCTTCCACCTCGGCAGCTTTCAAAAGAGACCTAACTATTGAAAATATTAAACGTACAGTGGAATGGACTGAAATTCAAATACGTTTATAAAAATCTAAAATAGACCCATAATTACAAACTAACAGTTCGCAAACATTCTAATAAGTAACTTAGAAAACACCGAGTGGCGCAATACTTAAAGTTACAACCACAGAACTAACGGTATTATACCTATATAATAATAATAATAATAATGTTTATTAAAGATTTTTACAACACAAAAATAATTACAGAAAAAGTAAAAGTACATAAATCATCTAATAAACAGCAGAATACCACGAAACAACTGAGGTTGCTTATATGTGGAAATCAATTTATATATTAAGGCTCATGTGCAAGTTGGACATAATTTGATAGGTAATTGGCAAAAATCAGGCAAGCAAAAAAGCGTCAAAAATCGGAACTTCTAGGCTAGACATTGTTAATCATTTTATGTATAATATGGCGATCCATGTCTTTCAAAAAAATTTTTACTTTATTCATAAATTTTATGTAGTTGGAAACGTTCTGTATACTTTCAGGAATCAAGGAATACATCTTTGAAGCAAGGTAGTTGGAGCTCCTTTGTCCAATCTTTTCACATTTAGGAACCAAAAAGCATCTATCCTTACTTCTTGTAGAATAATCGTGTTTCAATTTAGAAAGAGTTATCCTGCCATTAAATACAAAGGAGATAACTTTAATTGAAAAAAGCTGACGTGTATCCAATATTCGATTTTCCTTGAAAAGTAAGTCACTAGGATAGAAAATTTCCTTACTATAAATAATTTTTAATGCCCACTTTTGGGCGACATTTAAGGATTCCAGATGAAAATTGTTAACCCCTCCCCAACCTATGATGCCATAAGTAATATGAGACTCAATAAGAGCATGATAGAGGAAAATAAGGTGTTTTTTATTCAAGTAATCTTTAAGGTATCTCAATTTATACAATATCCCCCTAATTTTACCTGTCACAAATCTCACATGCAAATCCCATCTGAAGTGCCGATCCACAACTATACCCAGATATTTCACTGATTCCGCTTCAGGGACGGATGCACTACCAATAGATAAAGGCCCCAGGTCTGGTAGGTAATTAGCATATGATGTAAAGGGCATATAATGGGTTTTTTTAATATTAATTGTTAATTTGTGGTTGTCAAACCACTTTTTTACTTCGCTAAAGTTGTTTTCAGCCTTCGTCTTCACTTCTTGCCAGGTGTCTGCAGAACAAGTAATCGTGGTATCATCAGCAAAACAGATAATGGCACTTTCAGGGAGAAGTTCCAACATCTCATTAATATATATAATAAATAAAAGCCGTCCCAAGACTGTTCCTTGAGGTACACCAGTCGATATTGGTCTTGAACTACTGCAAGTCTCATCCAAAGACACAAATTGTCTACGTTCGGACAAATAACTCTCTAATAGATCGTACACAACTCCTCTAAATCCATAAGTTCCTAATTTCTCAAGTAATATAGAATGGCAAACCGTATCAAAAGCTTTAGTTACATCGATAAAAATGCTTATCGTAGGAATCTTTTTATCCATTTTATCATATATATACTCTGTCAACTTATGAATAGCATCCTCAGTAGATCATACGGGATTTTAATATTTTCTCTATTACTTTAGCGAATACCGATATAACAGAGATTGGTCTGTAATTATTGACCTCATTTTTTACACCACTTTTATACAAGGGCTTTACCAATGCTATCTTTAGTATATTCGGAAATTTTCCCGATTGAAAGCAAAAATTCACTATGAAAGCAAAAGGTGATAAAATTTGAGGGCTTATTTCTTTTAAAGCTTCCGATGTTATATTGTCATTCCCTGGTGCCTTTCCTGGTTTTAATGTTTTTATAGTATCACGCACTTCCTCATTAGAAGCCTCGTATAGATACATCGAATTACTTAGACTCTTTTGTGACCTCTCAGAATCATTCGGAGTTAATGTTATTTTCTTGTGTAATTTCTCGCCTATACTACTAAAAAACACATTAAAGTATTCACATATATCTTGTTTATTAGTTAACACGTCATCATTATCCGACTTAATTTCTTCTATATTTGCTCCAGGTTTATTTGTATTGCAAATTTCATTTGTAAATTGCCAAAGAGATTTATTATTATTTCTATTTCTTTCTATAGTTTTAACAGCATATTCTTTTTTGGCTTTTTTAATTAACCTTTTTATGTAGTTTTTTTGTTCTTTATATTGGCTACGTAAAATAGTATTATTTGGATACCGCTTGAGTTGTTTAAACATTAAATTTTTTTCGTTGGTTAATCTTATTATATTTGTTGTTATCCATTGCTTGCCACTCTTATTGTGATGCTTGTTTTTAATTACCATTGATGTGTTCCGCGAAATATGGTACTTAACTGTATTTATAAAGTGTTCAGTAGCAGAATGTACATCATTAGCATTGTAAATTTGTGTCCAGTCTTCTCCTTCTAAATCACTTCGTAAAGAGATGTAATTAATATATTTTTTATAGTATGTGATTTTATGAGAACAGGCTTCATTATTCTTAGGAATAGCTTTAATATGAAGAGCCACAGGGAGATGATCTGTAATATCATAGTCAAATATGAAAGATTTATTTTCAAAACTGTTTGCTACTTTTGTTTTAACAAATATATGGTCTAAACAACTCTGGCTGTCAGGCCGTGTACATTCATTTATGTAGGACACAAATCCAAAGCTGCTCAATACATTCTGGTAAGTTTCAACATAGTCATCGCGTCCCAATAAATTAATATTCAAATCTCCAATCAATACATGAACATCACTGTCATATTTGACTCCCTGTAAATATGCCATAAGATCATCGTTAAACGCCTTCGGGCAAGTGCAAGGAGATCTGTAACAACAACTGATTGTAATTCTCTGTTGACAGTGTTGACCAATAAACACCTTTATTTCTAGCAATTTAATATAGCCCAGTAAGACAATATGAGAATCAAATTTAAACCTATCACTCAAAAGAACAACAACACCATCGTTTCTATTCAGTGTGCCATAGTTATACAGGGTTAACTATCACTTAGTACAAAAATTTTTATGGCAGATAAAGAAAAATTAGACTTGCTAAAATAAATTTTCAAAAATTTTCTAACATTTGTCTTAAGCCTAAAAAAATTTTTTTTCAAATTGTATTAAACTCCTCAAAAAACGCCGCCTATGGACGCCCGCGCGACATGTCTAAAAATTTCGCATATGTCAATAGCGCGGCGTTGCCACGTCTATCAATTTATCCGAGGATTCACCACAAAATTTCGATTTCCTTTTAAAAACGATTACTTTCTAAGGAACATGTAGAATGCCTATGAAACACCTACCTTACTGACATTTCCAGGATTGTTTGCACCATTTTCTGTTTTCTTGCTTTTTTACATTAAAAGTCACACAACACAACATTCACATTTTTTAAATCTGTTGGGGATCTCTTGGTTTCCCTCTGCTATTCCTTTTGTTTGAAGCGAGGTACTCAGCCTGACGACCACGACGAGGTAGATCCCCTCCGCCAGGAAAACCCCGAAGGGTAACCGAAAAATCACAACTGCACAAGCACACATTGCACAAATGCACATGCAAAGCACTACAGTAGCTGTTCAAAGAGGCCGCCGTTAACTTCGATGCACAAATTCACTCGGTTAACTAAAGAAGTCCGGATACGTGCAAAAAGTCCATGATTATTCCGGATTTGAACAGCTGCACCTTCAATTCGTTCACGTAACTGCTGCTCGTTGTCGATTTCCTGCTCGTACACAATCGCCTTCATGAATCCCCAAATACAAAAATCCATTGGATTCAAGTCTGGTGATCGCGGCGGCCATGCAATTGGCCCTCCTCTTCCGATCCAACGGTTGGGGCATTGGTCGTCTAAAAGTGCACGAACAGGTCTCGCAAAATGGGCTGGTGCACCATCGTGCATAAACCACATGTCATGCAGTACTTGTAGTGGCAAATTATCAAACAAAACATTTGTCAGAAAATACAAGTATCGTTCAGCGTTTAAATTTTCCGGTAGAATGTATGGTCCAATTAATCGATCTCCATAAACTCCAGCCCAAACATTGATGGAAAACCGACGTTGGAAATTAAACCACCGAACAGCATGTGGGTTCTCATCGGACCAAATATGGCTGTTGTGTCTAAAAAAAAACAAAAATTAGAAATATTCACAATTTTGGCGAAGGCGTTAGGATTGACATAGCCAATTTTATAATAAATAAAAAAGATAATATGGAGGAGAGAAAGCTATAAGTAAGTAAAAATTTACATACGTGTTTAAAACCCCAGCACGTGTGAAGCAGCATTCGTCTGTCCAAAGAATGTTGAAAACAAAGTTTGGGTCTTGGGCGATTCGATCACGTAGCCAAGTGCAGTAGGTCATTCTCACCGGAAAATCATTTGCTTCTAATGCTTGGACCTTTTGTATGTGATAAGGGTGAAGGCCGTTTTCCCTTAGAATCCTCCATGCCTGTAAATAATTGTATTGTTACATTTTAAATTTTATGTAGGTATTAGGTGCAAGCAAAGACAATCCCATCACATGGGATAGTCTTTGGTAGAAGTCAGTTTTATTGGTTTTATTTTACTTGCCTTGTTCTGAGATATTCCCAATCTCCTTGCAATAGCTGTAGTGCTTATGGAAGGTTGCTCTTCCACCAAATCAAGCACTGACTCAACATCGTCCATGTTCATTTGCCCTCCAGGCCCACCCCTTCGAGCTTGCAAAACACCAGTGTTTCGCATACGTTGTACAATGTTCACGAAAGTACGTGGGTTAGGCATATTTGCCCTGTTAGGAAAACGAATACGGTATTCTGCTGCAGCTCGATGTGCACTTTCATCGCATCTCCCGTACATTATAACCATGTCCGTTAACTCGGCGTTCGAATACTCCGGCATTTTCACAAAGACGCTGAACGATTTGCCGCGAAAATCAAGACCAAACTGGGAAATAACGCCATGTTACATTCGCAAATGCCCTCCGTCGACTACTAGCCAAACTTGAAAAGGTTTGTTCCAACAGGGCCAATAACCGTGCTCAAGCACGTTCAGCGCATGCGCACTACCCCGCTGGTTGTTCCAACTGAATTATGTACCTACCGACACGGGACGATACACGCACTGTTCCAGCCGATTTATGGATCATTTGTGTATCGTCCTTGTACGATAAAAACGGTGCCTGGTCTAAAGCAATAACCGCGTGTACTGACATGCGCAATGTATAGTCATGTGACAGAGATAAACAATAACCTCATATTTTTGTTTTTACGTAGATGGTTTTAAATCGATGGCTGGGATCGTGTTTTTTATTTCTTGTTGGTTTTTGGCTTGTTGGGTAGGGCGGGGAATCGTTGAACAATAATTTTTTAGAGTGAAGAGTGAGGTTAGCCCACCGAACATTCGGTTAGCCACATATTAAACACGCAGGTTAGGTGCGGTCACAAAACGTGATTTGGTCGATTTGATTCACAATCCGTTCCATCTGAAATTTTCTTTGGGATCGCACATGAACGGTGCAAAACTAGCGCATGCGTTCTTTAAGGGTTATCATCTAGTTCATGTACAGTTCTGTGCGGTACGTAAATTCGAGTTGGAACAAATGATCCCAAAGAAAATTTCAGATGGAACGGAAAAAATGTTCAACGATTTCCCGCTCTACCCAACAAGCCAAAAACCAACAAGAAATAAAAAACACGATCCCAGCCATCGATTTAAACCTATCTACGTAAAAACAAAAATATGAGGTTAATGTTTATCTCTGTCACACGACCATACACTGCGCATGTCAGTACACGCGGTTATTGCTTTAGACCAGGCACCGTTTTTATCGTACAAGGACGATACACAAATGATCCATAAATCGGCTGGAACAGTGCGTGTATCGTCTCGTGTCGGTAGGTACATAATTCAGTTGGAACAGCCAGTGGGGTAGTGCGCATGCGCTGAACGTGCTTGAGCACGGTTATTGGCCCTGTTGGAACAAACCTTGTATGTACAGTTAGTTGCCTAGCTAGTAAGTTGTGAAATGACGCGGAGCAGTCGAAAAAACGTTTCATAGACTCGACCGGGCCGATACGTCGCTTAATTCATACCGCCGAGGCTTCAGAACAATAAATCCTTTATCTATGCTTCAGAAGAGGTTAGATGGTGGACAAGAATTCATCAGAGGAGCTCCGGGGGTATTAAGGGAGACGGCTTGTGGTGTCGCGGTACTCAGCTTTCCGCGAGACTAGGAACCGGTCCGGATACGAGCTAAGGTAAGGGGAATCTAATAGCGCTGCATCTGTACAGATTCAAATCGATTGTTATTTATGTATTTTTTAAATTTGTTTGAGTAAAAAGGTATTTTCACCGTTCCTAAATCAACGGCAACACCGCGGAAAATCACTTCAGCTGTCAGTACCTTCAGAAGCCAAATTGGATGACGTCATTAAAGGCGGGGATTTACAGGGAAAATAGGGGTCTTTACCCGTTTTTTTAAAGATCGTAAAAAAAATCTAAAAATATTTTTCTGTTTTCTTAAGCCACCCTGCGCACGTGGTAAAAATTTTTGTACTAAGTCATAGTTAACCCTGTATACTATATTATATCCTGGTAACTTAAATAGTTCTAAGTCATGAACTATAAATGTCTCTGACAGTATAATTGCATCGAAAGGAACAGATATTTGACTAAGAAATATTTTCAGTTCATCCATATTACACATTATACTTCTAATATTTAAATGGAGTAGTTTAAAGGAGTCGGAGAATTTAATGTTTTGATTATAACAATCCAAATCATCGATTTTTGTCGCCTGAACATTTGTTACTTGATAATCTCTTATGTAGGAATCCATTGCAAAAATTTATACAACTCGTGAGAATAACAAAGAAGGATGAAAAAACACAAAAAGACAGATTTTACAGGTTATTTCTGACTACCTTGTGATCCAGATCTTAGATGTCTGTTTGGTCCCACCCTTTTTAAATTTTGCGTATTTTTATTTATAACTAACTTTGGTGTTTTATTGATTTCAGGGGTCTTTTTTACAGTGGTCACATTATGAATCTTCGACCGCTCCCGTTCCCCTTCCTTCTCCTGATCCGTGATGTCGATCATACGAACATTGCCATGGTTCAATTTTTCTTCTTCTGTGTTTTTTTCAATGGTAGGTGTTTGCGGCGCGCTACTGATTCTTCTCTCTGTTTCCTCGTCCAATCCGTCCTCCAATGCTTGCAACTCCTTTATAGTGTAACAATTTCCATTCACATACAGTTTATTTCCCTTAATGTATGCTTTGTCAGAAGGGTTTTCTCTTGATTTATTTAGATATTTTCTCAGCAATTTATTCTCCTTTCTTTGTGCAAAAGTCAGATCCTGAGCGATGGATATTCCAGTGTTTTTTAATTTTCTGGAGTTACGTAAGAGTTCTGTCTTTTTAAAGTTTAATATGAACTCTAGCTTATACACGTTTTTGAGGTGACCTATCGGATATGCGTTATTAAGATCATTTACTGAGATATCAACATCCAATAGATCATTCTTCTTGCAAATCTCAACAGTGGATATCTGTTGTTCACTGCCAAATCCAAATAGTACTATATTATTTTTCTTAATTACACGTTCTTGGCTTTCTATTTTGTTAGTCAGGAACAGATTTTCTTTTTCTAGTTGATTAATACGCCTGTGCAAGTTTTCGATCTTTAATAGCAATCTAGTTTCTGATGCTTCAATACTAGATATTATTTCCTTCCTGCTCTTCAAAATATCTTCCTGTATGGTCTTCAAAAGTGTAGGCAAATCATCAGCCATACTCTACCCACCATGCAAACTGCCCGCTCCTCTGATGATAAAAACTAGCGAGCAAAACCGACGTTCATGGACGAGAATAAAAACAAACTGTCGGCACCCTCAAAACGGACAGTTTTACAAAAACCGCAATACAATCAGGCACTATTGATCAACCAATACTTCAGAACAATCACATAAACCATTTAAAAACTTTTTAAGGACTGATTTTTGGTGCTTATATTCAGAGCAACAAACGGCCCGCACGACTTGCACGTTAAAATTTCAACTATATACTACTTTATCAAAATATACAATATACATTACCAAACATTTAGTTACGTAAGAATTTATAAAATACGGTCTACAAATAGTGTTAAATTATCTTGTGAATTTCGTTCCAGTGATTAAGTCAAATTAAGTATTTGATAACATACCTAACATGTTCTCTTATGTACGTATACCTCAAATTGGCTAAAAGTTAACCTCACCAGGCAAAAAATAAAAGAAAAAAATAACTCGCTTGGTCCATTTTGACCGCTTCCGAAGACAAAACGGCACCTGTATGAAGGTAAAACGGCCCTGGTTAAAAGTGCCTAATTTGAACACATTTCACATGCAACAATTGCTTCATCCTGTTTGTCTTCGACCCCAGAGCAAGAAGAATGTGCTATAAACAGTTACAAGGGGGTAGAAAGCGCACAAGGGTAAGTTAAACGAGGGTAGAAAACACACAAGGGTAGGTTAGACGAGGGTAGAAACACACACAAGGGTAGATACCCAGGAGGTACAAAACACACATGGGCGGGTTAGACAGGGATATAAAACACATAAGGGTAGGTTAGACGGAGGGTATAAAACACATACGGGTAGGTTAGACGACAGTAAAAGGGGGCGTAGCCCAAAACGTGTAACGGAAATTTTATCTCATTTCGTTACAGCGTTTTAATTTCATTAAATTTATCAATTCATTATTGAACCACCCCTGTAACCGAAAGATAATGCTACGCCTATCGCGCATACGATTAGACTCTTCTTCTTCTGACAGTGATTTGTATTTTGTGGTTGTTTGAATATTGGTCGGCGAGCCAGATTCCAAAGTTCAGGTATGTAATTAAATAATTCCCGTCGATTGCCTGTTAGTGTAAATTACCTTTAAATTTATTGTGCTTACTTTTGAAAATGGATACCTGATAATATTTCCATCATATCAAATTTAACTAAAGTGATTTGTGATTGCAGTCAATCCCTCGGTCAAGTGTCAATTTTGTCATTCATCTACCTAAACTTTTTTGTGGTACGAATCACAAACACAAACGGATGTTGTATTCGAAATTTTAGTTTTTTCATAATCTCGAAACCGGATATCGTACCACAAAAGGTTCTGATAAGTTCTCGTTCCGAAGAGACTTTTTTCGTTGCGTTCTTGAGGTGCTCGCATCGTGTTTTTGGCTTAGCCACTTCTTTCTGACTTTTCAACCCTAATTTAGCGGTTTGATCAAGAGTGTATCGTTGAAATTTTACCATTCTTTAAGTAATATCTGTTATCTTTCAATTTCATGTGAAACTTATCGTAGTCAACCACGTGTACCGCCCCAGGAGTTCAGCTTCATTTCAGCCAGCACAGGAGGGGTCCACAGGGGCTCGAGCGCCGTGGAAGTCCGTGGAAGCCCTGGTGAGTAGATTTTATCTCATTTATCTTTTTTGCCGTATTTGTCATACCGTTTTCTCGAGATATCTACTCACCTAGGTTCTGCGAACTCGAGCTATCCTCTGGATTTCTGCCTGGGTTGTGCACCTGATTATATTACCGTATCTTAAATTTTTAAACCTTCTTAACTTTCAACGATACCTCTCTAGGTCTGATCCCCGAAGGAACGTAACGTACGGTCTACAAATAGTGTTAAATTATCTTGTGAATTTCGTTCCAGTGATTCACATGTAGATCACATACATGGTGTTCTACATTGTATTGGGTAAGCTGTGTTTATATAATAAACAATTTTGTTGCGAATACGTGACGAGTTTCATTCCGCAAGTCACGCACACAAGGTCGAAGCCAAAGAAACACCTCAGATCGCACCAAATCTTTCAACATCTACAGTGTGATATCGAGGACGGGGCCATCGACGTATAATTAGAGGTTAACCGACTTACCTGTAAGGAAGTTCAATCCTCAATTATACGAGATGGCCCCGTCCATATCGTACCACAAAAGGTTCTGATAAGTTCTCGTTCCGAAGACACTTTTTTCGTTGCGTTCTTGAGGTGCTCGCATCGTGTTTTTGGCTTAGCCACTTCTTTCTGACTTTTCAACCCTAATTTAGCGGTTTGATCAAGAGTGTATCGTTGAAATTTTACCATTCTTTAAGTAATATCTGTTATCTTTCAATTTCATGTGAAACTTATCGTAGTCAACCACGTGTACCGCCCCAAAAGTTCAGCTTCATTTCAGCCAGCACAGGAGGGGTCCACAGGGGCTCGAGCGCCGTGGAAGTCCGTGGAAGCCCTGGTGAGTAGATTTTATCTCATTTATCTTTTTTGCCGTATTTGTCATACCGTTTTCTCGAGATATCTACTCACCTAGGTTCTGCGAACTCGAGCTATCCTCTGGATTTCTGCCTGGGTTGTGCACCTGATTATATTACCGTATCTTAAATTTTTAAACCTTCTTAACTTTCAACGATACCTCTCTAGGTCTGATCCCCGAAGGAACGTAACGTACGGTCTACAAATAGTGTTAAATTATCTTGTGAATTTCGTTCCAGTGATTCACATGTAGATCACATACATGGTGTTCTACATTGTATTGGGTAAGCTGTGTTTATATAATAAACAATTTTGTTGCGAATACGTGACGAGTTTCATTCCGCAAGTCACGCACACAAGGTCGAAGCCAAAGAAACACCTCAGATCGCACCAAATCTTTCAACATCTACAGTGTGATATCGAGGACGGGGCCATCGACGTATAATTAGAGGTTAACCGACTTACCTGTAAGGAAGTTCAATCCTCAATTATACGAGATGGCCCCGTCCATATCGTACCACAAAAGGTTCTGATAAGTTCTCGTTCCGAAGACACTTTTTTCGTTGCGTTCTTGAGGTGCTCGCATCGTGTTTTTGGCTTAGCCACTTCTTTCTGACTTTTCAACCCTAATTTAGCGGTTTGATCAAGAGTGTATCGTTGAAATTTTACCATTCTTTAAGTAATATCTGTTATCTTTCAATTTCATGTGAAACTTATCGTAGTCAACCACGTGTACCGCCCCAAAAGTTCAGCTTCATTTCAGCCAGCACAGGAGGGGTCCACAGGGGCTCGAGCGCCGTGGAAGTCCGTGGAAGCCCTGGTGAGTAGATTTTATCTCATTTATCTTTTTTGCCGTATTTGTCATACCGTTTTCTCGAGATATCTACTCACCTAGGTTCTACGAACTCGAGCTATCCTCTGGATTTCTGCCTGGGTTGTGCACCTGATTATATTACCGTATCTTAAATTTTTAAACCTTCTTAACTTTCAACGATACCTCTCTAGGTCTGATCCCCGAAGGAACGTAACGTAGAGTCATCTCAGATTTTTTTTGCTATTATTATTATATCATTGAATTTTTTCTTTTATCAAACTAAATTTGTTTTTTTCTCTTACTCAGAGAACATATAAGTGTGGATATAACTTTTAATAAAAAAAAATCATTCTCTTGTCCTAGTCTGAGGTTCAGATTTCTTTTAAATATCAAATATTAAATCAAATTGTATATTACATTTTTGTCATACTCATTATTGTAATTAGGATACTTTTACTAACTATACAAGTCAAAATTATAAATAAATATAACCAACATCGCCTAATACCTAGTTGTCTGAATATTTTCTCGACTTAAGAGATTGGGTACTGCTTGGTTTTCTACTTCACAGATACGTCGAAGCTGTTACACCACACCACCTCCTACCACATCACAAGTTCTGGTTTGGTCACGTGAAGCTAAGCGACAGATTCACCAGCCACCACAAAGACCCACGTCCCAGCTAGTCGGCACTGCATCGTTGCAGCTATAAGTGGTCTGGTTTGGTTCTCGCACATTGGGCACGGACTTACACGAGTGTGGAGTTGAGGTATTGTGTCAGACTGTATTACTGTTACCCAAGTCGAATGGACAGAACCAAGTCGCAGTTAAAATCTCAGTCTGTGTGTAAACTAAGGCGATTGCTTAATCAAAAATTTTCTAGTTTTTACTACTATCTAACTTACGTAACCGGGAGTACTACAAATTTCTTTTGTAAGGCAATGTAATGCAAATGAATTCCAAATTGTGAATATAATTGGTTTTTAAAAATATTGTGTTTTATTTGATCGTCTCATAACTAGTTCCAAGAGAAAAACTTGCTCTCCACATCTCGCTCTCTCAATACATTTTTTTTAAGTTTTTTTTAAGTAACACCTAATTGTTACAAACGTGACACCACAAAAATTGAGGGGTCCAAAAGGAGTGGGGAGTGTGTTCCAGAACTCTCGAACTGTCCCTACTGGAAGCTTGATACATCACATCTAGGCCCCGTCACCACACTACCACACCTCGTTTCAGAGTTGTTTTGGGCTCGTTATATATTTCAGAGGCTTTTGTAAGCCCCATCCCAGCAAGCACCAATGTACGGCCTGTCTCATGGACATATGACTATATTTCTGCCACTCTGACTTTCTCTTGTAGTTACTGACCATCTTAAATGTACCAAGAGGGCAGAATGGACCGCTAGAAGGCAAAATGGTCCAGGTGGTCCATTTTGCCCGGTCCCTTTTGCCTTTATGTAGTCGCGAACAAAACAGGTGCCTTTCAAGGTTATGTCAACTCAAAGTAAAATAACAAAATAATGCCTTGAATAGCGGAAATACTACTCTATCTAAGGATATATTCACTAATCCTCGTTGTGTATAACAAAGAAAACTGCAGGTTACTTGAAAATGCATAATTTTACATAACTTCTTATGAGAAATGACTTTACTTTGCTAACAGAGCACCCTTTGCATTCGTCGACCACTGGTTTACTGTCCAAGATTAGGTAATTATTGGTAGTCTAATGTATCAAGCGACAGATGGCGCCGTAGCCACACGAAATAAATAAATGGACCATTTTGCCTGCAGGGTCCGTTTTACCTTCCGTTCCCCTACTAACCAAGCTATGACGTCGTCTTTTTTTAATTGGCAACCACTATTTTTGATAGCGTAATTTACGCAAATAATAATAATAATAATATATTAAATAAAAAAAATGTCAATAATAAATTTTAAATTTAACATAAATTATTAGACGACTGTACCTACATTTATAGTGCTTATTTTTTGCTCTGTTCCATTTTAAGGCAGGCTTAATTTTTAATCGGACAGTACAACATTTTACGGAATTTATTCCAACTTTTACGTGTTCGCTGTAGAATAAGATGTTATGTAAAATGTAGACAGTATATTTCTTTACTTGAAGCGAGTAGGTTGCCTCAATTAATATGGGCCCGATCATTGTTATTTAAAGAAGTTGTGGTTAGTTTTTCGGCAAATCTACTCTCTGCATTCTGGCTACACAGCCAGTGGCATATACCGTTTGATGCACAGGATTTTTTTTAAACGCGTTTTTCGGGAGATTGACGGTACGGCGAGATGGCCGGATAACGGGTTAACATATTTAACGAAACTTTTTCAAGTAAATTATTTTCCGTTTTCGAGTTAAGGATTTTCGGCGAAAAACAAAAAGGCCAACGCAGGTGGAACGCATCTTTTTTACGTGATTGGTCGGCATTTCCCGTCACCTAAAAGCCAAAGCCCGAAAATTGTCAGAAATTGCCCTTTTTCGCCGAGCTACAGCTAAGTTATTTCGGCTCGGGGCTCTGGGGTCGGAATTTTTAAAGCTTCCCTCAAGTCTGGTGTTTGGTGAGGTGCAGATGCTTCCTGTGACCCCGAAAAATAAAAAAATTAGAATAACACGCAATTTCTAAGAGCGGTTCCTGAGGATTTACCGTCAATTTCGCTAATTCTACAGCCGTCCCGTTTCTCGAAACGTGAAAATGAGGAGTAGGGAAATTTGGTTAAATATCGGATTTTCGAGATTTCTTTCGGTACTGGAGGAAAGTTCAAGACCCAATTAAGAAATTTACCACCATCTTCGATTTTTAGAACGGCACTTTTCGAATTTATCAAAAGACTTTTGCAAAAGTAAATGTGTTCGTGGGACGGGTTGTACCTAATTAAAAATTAACCACAACTTCTTTAAATAACAATGATCGGGAATATATTATCTGAGGAAACCTACTCGCTTCAAGTAAAGAAATACACTCTCTACATTTTACATAACATCTTATTCTATCATCTTATGAGACTTGAAATCATGCGGCTGACTCTTGAACTATAAGAAACAAAAACGTTGCAATTTTGGATCGCTCGGCGACGATGAAAAAGAAATCGGCATACATGGCCAACTTGTAGCGCGATATAAAAAAACTTCAAATTGGGCGAAACTATGAATGTATGGTATAAATGAAGTTACTTGGACAGCATAAAAACCTTTGGATTTTATACGGGTGATTTCTGCTGATAAGTCTGGTATTTTTACCAGTAGCAGATGCTATGAAATAGATCGCGCTCCGTATATCACTGTGTTCCAATTAAGTGAGTTCATTTATATTTTACCAGGGTAGCTCGAGAACAGGCGCCTCGGCAATAAAATACGAGATAAAACACTTTTTTTAACCGCACCTGGTATTAGTAATGAAAAGAGATGGAGACAGAGAATATAGATATTGTAGTAAAAACAAGTGACTGCATGCTCGTCTAATATAATATCAACAATACTTGCATGTTCGACGGCTGGATACTTGTGCAGCGAAATGCGGTGGACAGGCGTGCCATAATTTCACATATCTTAAGATTTAGGTACTTGCGGAAATAGTTATAATCGATATGGCTTTTTAGAGACCTTTTGACAATAATTATTATACGAGTATGGTGCATTAACCTTAACGTTGTGTTTGAAGACAACCTTAAAAAACCTTAAAAGTAAAATATTATGTTGCTTGTAGAATTTGTACATTTTTGAAAACTGCGTGACGCTTATGTCCTATATTCTTTTTGTGACGCCAATTAGTTTTTTATGCTGTTTCAAGTGACTTTACAAATACTATACCTACCTAAAATGTTTATTTCATGTATGGAAGAGCATGCATCTACAACATTTAAAATATTAGGACTTCTACCAAAAAAATGGCACCCATAGAATAACACTTCAATTTTTTGACAGGTTTACATTGCACTTTAAATGAGCTATAAAATTTACACTTTTCAGCTTTGAAATTCCCGCTAAAAAGGGCGAAAAAATCTGCAAAATAAATACCCATTTTCCACCCAAAAAATACCCATGTCCACATTCTCCTTACCATCAAAAAGCACTAAGTCAAATATTATCTGATAAATTTTGGATTTCAATTTTTCCTGTGGATTTGAAATTTGAATAATTTCTAACCTTACTTCTACCCTGCCGACTCGGCCTTACAAGATTTCGGTGTTTTTAATACATGCGGGTGAATGCAAAATAAAAGAAATACATAATTAGTATAAACGGCCGGTCGCTAAATCCAATTTTATGACGAAGTTTTGCCCACTATTATCACCAATGCCTGAGGGTGCGATAGCAACGACAACGTAGAATGGATTTATTGGTTGCTAGGCAACGTAGCTAATAAGAGGCGACGCGATGCAAGCTAATGGGCAGACGGGGTTCCTGACTGGGGCATAGCGAATTTTTTGTAGTCTTAGCTGCGACAAAAAAAGTCACTTCCGCTAAACCAGAAGTGATATTCAAGCATGTAGTGAAAAACGCACCAAATCGTCATCTTCATTAAAAAGAGATCGGTTATTTACCTACTTTTTTGTTTCAAATTCAACTGACTTTTTTTCTTGATGGCATTCAATTCCTTAGAAAACTACACAAGTTTGGTGTTCCAACCATCAATTTATCTTAAAAATTACTGAGATAATCGCTCGTAACGTAAGGTGACCTTCAAGGTGACCTCTTAACGTTTCTTGACTTCTAGGTGATTGTCCTTGAAAGTGACCCCTTAAAGATCATTGACGTCTACGTGATTGGCCTGAAGGTGACCCTCTTAAAGGTTATCGACCTCTATGTGATTGACCTTGTGACCTCTTAAAAGTTATTGACCTCTAGGTGATTGACCTCGTGACATCTTAAAGTTCATTGACCCCTAGCTGATTGACCTTGTCACCTCTTAAAGTTCATTGTACGCTAGGTGATTGACCTTCAAAATGACCTCTTAAAGTTCATTGACCTATAAGGTGATTGCCCTTAAAGTTCGTTGAACCGCCGGTGGTCATCTTGTGACGCCACTTTCGTTCTGGATTTCTCGTAACTCATCTAATATATAGTTTGGTGTAACCAATTTCGTTATTTTTTTTTATATAGAAAGGAACGTATTTTTCTTTTTTTGCAGACTGCACCGCACCGAAAAGTTTTTATTATTTTCACCGGCTAGATACAGGCATTAAACTCAAATAAAACATTTTAATGTTCAACAAAATCTTATCTTCCGTATTTCCGAGTTCTTGATTTTACGCCGGCAATATTTGCAAAATATGTTTAAGAGAGAATAATCGTTATTTCTAAGACTAGAGACGCGTTTCTTGTTGGGGAACCTAATGATTTTATTTTTGTACTATTTAGTTTGGGAACCGGAGACTGCGTCATACCGTCGACTGTTGACGTGAGATTTTCTTAATTTTATGGTATTTAGCACCGCACCAAGCCTCGAACCGGCATAGTAACCGGGCTTTTTTGTGGGCCCCACCAGCCCGGCCGGAATCGGGTACCGCTAGGCAAGAGGTTGGTTCTTTACACAACATGGAATCAGAAGTAAATAATCTATTCAACTGATATCAGGTGTCGGCCATTGCTCGATGGGTGCCAATACTTGGTGCTGCTAGGCAAGAGGGCAGGACTTTTACTAAACTTGAATTCAAAGGCCAAAAGAAACCGAAGCTGACAGCAGGAAATACTGAGCCCGTTTCAATTATATATTTTTAACGAAAACTGTAGTAGTAAGGCAAAGAGAGTTCTAACTCATGACCGCCATGTTAATCGCCATAAGAACAGAAATTAGTGCATTTTGGTTACAGGGTGACACCACTTGAAATGAAAGTCCATAGGGACCAGTGTATCCCGTAGATCCGAAGATAGTTATGGACCACGACCTCCCTGTAAATCTCACAGGTCACAGGGACACGAGTGGCCCCCAGTTGACCCCTAGATCCTGAGGATACACTTTTAGAAAAAAAATCAAACATTAAAAAAATATTATTTTATGCCGGTAACATTATACCTACAAGACAAGAAAAAATAATGCAGCTGCTCCATTTTGCAAGACATTTTAGGTGTGCTCTGTGTACATATGAAGTAAAAAAAATCTTAGGAATTAAAAAAATGAGTCATTTCATGACGGCAAATTATACGAGGCATGAAAAAATTGTTTGAAAAAAAAAACTGGATTTAGGGTTGCTTTGTTTTTCAAAATTGAATGGATACCAGTTGTCTTTTAGAAACAATTACAGATTTAAGTAACCGTGAAGCTACAAAAACACTTTAGGAAATAATGATGCAGGTGTTTTGAAAAATATACAAGGCGGAAAAGGTAATGATGCGTCTTTACCATTTTATATCACTTTATGCATACTGGTTGTCTCAGTTCACCTTTTTGGAAAAAATGGCAGAGTTCTTTATTTTTGTTGGTACAAAAATAACATGTATACCGACCGTCTCAATAATTAAAATCAATCAGTTTTTTATCGTTTCCTAAAATCCAATAATTAAAAAATACAGGATTACAGAAACAAAAGAAAGAAAATGTAAGTGTAGAATTCACATTTCTCATAACGTTGTGGATCTTCGAGGATTGCGCAACCCAAGTGGTTTTTATTCAAAGATTGTAATTTCACATAAACACAGTAGTTTTACCAGACACCACATATCTTCCTCTTTTTCGCTAAATGTGCTTATACATACTCCTCCTGATCTTAAAACTATTTACTTAACAACTGCTAACAATTAAAGATACAATAAGTTAAACCAAATCGGAATAATGCGATAAGCCTATACTTATAAATGAACACTATTTACAAAGTAACAGTATGTATATATATATATATATATATAGCGTGTCCCGCTCTGATGTCCGGAAGAGGGAAAAGTTTTTATTCGTGGGTTTACGACAAACATTTACTCTTTACAAATTTGACGTTTCAGCCATTTATGTTGGTATTTTTTTTAACAAGGCGGGCAGATAATGGACTTTTATTGTGGTGCCCCGTAGATACCAATGAGGTGCCCCGTAGATGCCAATCAATTTTCTCATTTTATTTTATCAAATAATTCGATACAATGTTAAGTACTTCCTTAAAATATCTTATTTCAAATTCATCGGGTTAGGAACCAAGCCGCCGAATAACGGGTAATAAATTAAATCGAAAAACCATGTTGTTTATGTTGAATAGATCGGCCAGGGTAATTAATGTTCCCCGAAAAACGTGTTTGTTTATATGCCCTATCCGCCGACAAGCTCGCGAGCGTCGCGCGAACACCTGCACATCCTAGAATCGAGGCGAGAACAAAGAACCAAGCGGATATAAAAGAGGGTACTCCCAAACGGAAGGCAGTCGTCGCCGAACATCACTTGTAGGGCTAAGTCCTGCCCGAGAGACCAGCGAAAGTCCGATGCCGTGCCAGCCGTAGAAGATCCCGAGTTGCAGGGCGAAGTACTGCCCGAGAAGTCATCTAGAGTCTGCCACCTTGCCTGCCATAGATTCAGCACCAGAACCGGCCTTAGTACAGTATGCTGCCCGTTGAACTGACCGCAGAGTAAGCGATTGAATTTTGTTTTGTTGGGTTTTGTCGACTGAGTTGCCTTTCTATTTCTAGTTAATTAATTTATTTGATTTTATTTTATATTGAATGCTATTAGTGTTTACTTGAGGTGTCGTAAAGGATTGTTATATTTTGTCATAATATTTTAAAACAGTGTCGTTACAGTTCTGAATATTTTACGCTAAATTTTGGGTATTTTTAAATACATTTTGTGTCTCTATTATCAATTTCGAATCACATTTAAGAATTTACATATTTTTATTATCGTTGTGTGATTAGGCTAACTAACTTGTGTGCCAATAACTTGGATATTATTCTTGGAATATTTTGAGCTACATTCACGTACTATTTCCGCAGGTTTTGTTATCAGTTTATGCTATAAGCTAGTATTGTTCGCCACTTAGGTTTGAAAACCAGTTACTAAAATTTAAAGATAATTATTTTGCGCTAAATTCCTTATTGTCGATTCTTTTCTGTTATATTTACTTATATTTACTTAGTAATATTTTTAATAATTCAATTGTACACATTTATGCATTCTTAAGTCATTTTACTGTATTCGTAACTGAAATATTTTATACGTCATAGGCGTACCATTTATTTTTTCAATATATGTATTAAAATTCCCCTGGTGTTTCCGTTAATCCTTAGGCCCACACCAAAAATAAATTAACTTATGGACCACCTTTAAACATACCGCTCGACCAACTAACATCTAAAACAAAGGTGGGCACCATAGGGCAATTTAAAACAAAATCTTTATGCCGAACCGCTTGATATTAATGTGGACACTTTAAAAAACAGAATAAGGGATACAATTGCAAATATTCCTCTACACGAAATACAAAATGTGTATAGAAAATTTATTAGAAGAATTGAAATGTATGCAGAAGTTAGAAGCAATAAATTTGAGTGAAAATTATTTTTATAAATTTTAATAACACCATTCCTTGTTTAAGTAAATTTTCTCTTGGTAACTAATTAAAATATATGAACTGCCTTCTTGGGAATTAAAGAAACCACCTAATTAATCGATATACCTATGTCTACTACCTATATGCCTACTGTATGTAAAAACAAAACTGATGGAAACTGAAAACCAACAAGTGGTTACAAGGTCACAAGGTGGATGCTCCAGATGTGTAACATACCTACTTGTATATTTTTTTTCGCAATTATCCACGCAGGCAAGGCGGACGACAAAAGGATGCGTGTGAGCCGGCACTTAAGCTAAAGGCTAAAGGCAACAAGGCAACCGAAATATGTAATGTGAGAAATTAATTGTCGACTCACCAGGTTGTGAGGCGAGGGTCGCTTTGACCGCGTCCGCTATCACGCTCATGCTGGCGTCGTCGACGGAGGCGCCCCCTTCTGCCGAAGAAGGCTCTTCCTCATCAGTCTCGTCCTCCTCGGGCTCCTCCTTCAACTCCTCCGGTGGCAGTGTACACGCGTCGCGGTCGTCGGCCGGTGGCAATGTGATGCCACTCGCACCGGCCGGCTCTTCTTCGTCATCCGGATGCTGCGTGTATGTTACCTGAAACCAAAGAAAATACTACAGCATATGATTCAAAGAGAAAAGACCCGAATATAAATAAGTACTAGCATGCGAACGAGAGCACTTACATGGTTTCGTAAACCGGGCGGCCTCAAAAATCCAGACCCGTCGTGATTTTAATTTCACAATGGCCAAGGTCAACATTAAAATGTAAAAACTATCTCAAATGTTTCGACCCGGTTTGTTCTCAAATTTCCCGCCCTATTTAGAGTTAGACATGGCCGCCATATTATTCCCCCGGTCGGACGTCACTTTTGCGCGGTATAGGTTGCTATAAGTATATGGGAAAGTCCCACTTCTCCAAATACGCCTTTTTGGCCAAAGATTTTCGCAGTAAGTTTTACTTCAAATCCATTGGTCTTACATCCAATAGTATCTAATCGATTGGTCTTCAAAATGTGAAAATGGTTGTCATTCAGGCAGGTATCGAAAACGTTTGCATTATTTTTTGTATTTTTAGTGAACTTTTTAATAACACTTTTTAGTATTTTGAAACATATGAGTACCTACACCTACATTACTCTTGTCTCTCTCTTGCGATTTTTTAAAGGGAGTCTGTTCTCGAAAAACCCTATTAGGCGTTTTTTATTTAAAATCTGACACCAGAGCGTGACTCAGGACATACTAAAACCACCACATACCAAGGTTAGTTTATAGGAAGGTTAGGTCATAAAGGACATTCCCCCACTCTTAAACAAAACCAATGACAGTCCCTTTGCACCGGCAACATCGCGCGACGGTGCCGCTGTCACCAGCTGGGGACAACACGGGTATTGAAAACCGAAAACAAAGTAAAAACACAAACATAAAACAAAAATGCGATGCACCAGCAGACTCCACAAAGGTCCGTTATTTCATTGCACAAACATTAAAATGAAGAAATAACCGAAAACAGCCAAAACAACAATTGTATGATCAGCACGACCACTCCGTGTTGATGCAAAGATCCAATAAAAAATATACAAGGTGTGCTGAATTTTTTCAAACTTTATACGGGTCAAAAATCGCCCCGGACACAATCAACGAACTACGTCTAAAAAATACAGAAGCCTACAACAAGTCAGTAAATCCATATGAATTAAGGTGACTGGTGTGACACAACAGGAAACGCACAGAAAATGTATCATCTTAGAACAGTGACTTTATTGAGAAATGTCTAATAATTTAAATTGTTTTTATTTATTGGTTGGCATTTTGTAAAAAATAAATTACTCTTGCGTTCATTAGGGAGTCTGAAATATAATATATAGTTAGTTTAAGTTGCTCATTGTAATGTGTATGTTTAATTTCTTTAATTTAGTACCTATACCTTATTTTTGAATTCTCTTCAAGGTTAAGCTGAAAAACGCTATGTATTAGCGACACTTAACCTGTTTCTACAAAAAAATGTATAAATAAAGACGTATTATTATTATTAATATTTTTTCAAAAATTCCAGAGCACTCTTGACCCGTATCAAGTTTCATAAAAATTAAACATTTTGGGATGGTCCAGAGAAAAATACCCTGTGTATTTTCGTATTGAATCTTTGCATATCAACACTATGAGTGGTCCCTTCGAATATCAAACTGTTTCAAAGTAATTCCATGGCACACTTGACTAGTCAGATGCCTTTAAAATCGGTATTTTGCTTAACTTGGACACCGTGCAGAATGGGACCCCCTGTATATTTTTTGTTCAGATTTCAAATAAAAAATGCCTAATATGGTTTTTCGAAAAACGCACCTTTTTAAAAAATTGTAGTAAGTCAGGATTTCACGGAAATCCCAAACCAATACTTCGCAAATAATAACCTTTCAGGGTCATATCTATAAAAAATTCCCCCAGCCTACATAAATTTTAAGGGGTGTTAACATGAAAAACTAGACACACTGTATATGAAAATAGACACTTAAACTTTTATAAGCACACTTTGAGTTTGAAACCACGCACATATTTATTAAGAATAAAATTTTCTGATATATTAAAAATAAAAGAAGTTTAAATTTATGCCCAAATTTATGGCAGACACTACCTATATAAAAGTGTATAAAATGTGTATTTTGACGCTTCGGAAGTAAGGGGGCAAAGAAGCGAGTTCAAAATTACTTAAGATATCTGGATAGGTAGAAATAGACCTATTTCCTGGCCGCCCCGATCCCCCGATTTGTCTGTTTTGGATTTCTTTTTGTGGGGAACAGTAAAAATAAAGTATGAGACAATTGTTGAATTAAGAGCAGCTGTTTTAGAAGCAATTGCCAGTATTGACAGGCGCTCTCTAAAAAAGGCGACAAATTTAGTTTTAAAAAGATGCAATATTTGCATAAATAGCTTTTAAAATAATAATTTAAATTTTAGTTTTTTAATTTTTGTTTTATTTTGTTACATTTTGTTACCAGCTAACAACAAAATATTAGAAAGTTTGAAGTATGTTTAATTATAAAATAGAACGTAATGGGTTCGTATACCAATTTTTTTTATTTTTGCAATGGATAGATATCGCCTTTAAACGTCCGGAAACGCTAAAGAAAAATTTTTTTTCGAGGTAGTTTAGTTGCAAAATTGAGTTGAATACGTAATCAAATGGCTGTGACGTACTTAGCATTAATTTAAGAACCGGCAACGTCGCCTTCTCCCCTCTTCGTCTTCCGTCAAATAAAATAACCTGTCCTGGCCTGTTAACCTTTATAAATACAACCGATATCAAACTATCAATAGTTGTCTGAAAACGTTTCTACCTGCGAAAATTATCAGCCCTTTGCCCAATGCGTTAGCAGAAAATAAGCAAGTGATCTTTAGTTATGTACTAGTTTGCGCGTCGTTATAATTTATAATAGTCAAAACTTCAGCAGAAACTCTGGAAAATTGTTTTTATCGACACCGATTAAATTCGCCGAAAACGGTGGTTGGAAACAGTTAGCCTTCCAAATGAAGAAAACGTTTTTGTATTGTTGCGAAGACCATTTCAACGTAAGTACATATTATCTGTTATAGATAGTTTGAAGCACTTTTACTTCTTTTTTTAATACTTACTGTCTTGGGGTTATAAGACTACATCTACCTGTATGGAATAAACCTCAAAATAACCCCTGTTAATAATTTTTATTACATATAGAGATTAAAAGTTTATAATAATATTAAGTATTTATAGTTTATATTATTGTAAATTTTATTTCATATTTAAGTTCTTACTTACCTACTCTTTAATCGAGCAACTTTTATTGCAATAATTTTTGTATAAGAATAGTAAGATACATTTTTTTAGCTTGAGAATTGGATGTTCTTCAAAACTGTGGGAAGCAAGATTATCTTGAAAAAGGAAGTTGTGCCTCAGCCCTAGATAAAAAGCAAGCGAATTACTTCCCTTCCAATACATGTAAAGAGGATAATAAGATGAATTCGAGAATTTGCAATGCTCAATATACATTCGAGGGTAAACCATTAATTGATATACCTTTTAGTTCACATAATGGTTATTGTGTGAGGCCTTTAATTTTATGAAATATATTTAAGTTAAAAAGTTAAGTTGTATTGTAAATTATTGCTCAATAAACTATAAATTATGTTATGTTCATTCTTTCCCTAATTGGTTACCTTTTTATACTAAAGTTTTAATAATAATAATTCATGTCTAAAGTGGTATTTTCATTTTCTTTTTGTTAATGACAAATATTCAGAACCTAAAAAGAAGAAACGTTCTACAATCATAGCAGAGAGACCGGCTTCGATTTGGAAGGGGAATCCTGCGCGTGACGGACGTGAGGCCGCGAAGCGAGCGAACATCGCGGCGGCAAAGCCGCAGCATAGCCGATCCTCCGAAGTCCCCCCGAGTGTAATAAACGAACACACCATTTCCAATTCCACATAATATGGCAGATTGTCCGATGTCGCCTTCAGAAATCCTTGCTCCATACTTTGAAAAGTTCGATTTGCTATGTAAAAAAACTATTCAAATAATAACACAAACTTGCAGTGCAAATTTGAACTGTATAAGTTCTCATACGTCAAACGTTGAGTGTCAAATGAATCGTCGGGGGCTAATCAGTATTGCCAAACTTGCATAGCCGTTTACCTGGCGACCGGGGTCGTATAGAATGTATTAATATAATGATAATATTTTTGTTAATTACCATGATCTGCAAGGAAATTATATTGAATGATATTAACAATAATAAATTCTTTTAATAAAATTTACATCAGTTATTCAATAATACCATAATATGCTAACAAACTATATCAGAATTCCAGTAAAATTTATGAAATACCCCTTGTATAAGAAAGGGCAACTACGTCAAAACCTTTGGAGGGAAAGTATTATTTATAAAATAGATAAAAAAAATAATATTTTTGTCCGAAGTATACGAGCCCACTATGAAAATATTTCATGGTTGACTATGTGAAAATTTAAAAAAAAAATCAGAAAATTAGCCATAGCTCTTTTATTTTTTAAAATAACTATGCCGAGTATTATATCTTTGGAAAGCTAAAAAAATGGCCGATTTGATAAGGCCCCAGCCAACTATGGTTTACATTTAAAAAACACAAGTTTATGTCATATCTTAAAAATCACAAACATAAAAAATAGATTAGATTATCTTATTAAGCCCAAAATTATCTACAATTTTTGTCTCTACAGTTTTTCTGTGTAATCAGAAATAACGGAGCTACAGAGATGAAATAGCAAAAAATCACTCTTTTCAAAATATCTAGTGAGCCTTGAACTTTTTTAAAAATCCAAAAGGGGCATTAGATTGAGCATTCAAAATCGCAATTATTTCCCCATTTAACCTTTGTTTTAGCCCTGCTAATTTCCGACATCCCCATAGTGGATATCGAAAAAAAAATCACCCTGTATATATATTTATATATATCGTCGTATAGAGATTTCAATTGCCTATCCAAATATGTAAAAAAGTGTTGGGCTTCAGTTTCAAAAAAAGGAGGTTAGGTCTGTAACTTTTTTGTTTGATGCTCAATTGTTTTTTTGACAGCAGATTCTGAAAATTTTGATAAAATTAGTAAAGAAATACCTTTTCTTCGGTTAAAATACCCTAATATTAAGAAAATAAAGGGGGGTGGTACTCTTTGGGGGGGTCACCCTGTACATAGTACATACATTATGCACACATAAAAATCATATTCAGCTTTATGTAATCAGTGTCATGTACCAAATATGTTGTAAATATATTTTTTAATGTTTTCATCAAAGATTCTTGCCATCAATTCATTCAAAGCAACCTATTACATCGAAAGTACAGCGTCGATGAGAGATAGACAGGTGGGTGGGTTTTGGAAGAAGGGGGAAAAGGCCATTTTTCGTAATGTTGGCTTTGCTCCCTCCCCCGTTATAAGAAAATTGAATATTAGAGACGTCTTCTGTAGGGAATTTAATGTATTTTCACGTAGTATAAAGATTTTTGTTGATAACATGTATATTTTTCGAGTTGTAGGGTGTGGGAGTGGGCGTTTTTGGCGTTTTTGAAGAAGGGCCAAAAAGTCACTGTTTTTAGCGCGCTTTAGCTCCGATATCGTACATCAGAAAATCAAAGTCAAATGGTGCGTTTTGTAGGAAATTTTATCTACGTTGATTTTGTATAGAATGGCCATAATTGAAAAACACATAGTTTTCGTGATATATGCGAAAAACTGAAAACGTGCGAAAATTTTGAGGTTATTGCCGTTTCTCCTTGTGACGCTGACTCCTACATGGCAGCAAACTTGAAATTCGGATTCAGCACCCCAGAAAACGGCAGTTTTGGACACCCATTGACAGGATTATTTGTCTGAAGTTCAATTTTCTCTTTCTTAGCGGGACTAGAATCCTTGGACTTAATAAGATTAGCTTTTGAACCAGGGATTTATCTTAAAAACTAAAGAGAAATCGAGTTGAACACATTAACTGGAACACAATGTTTCTAGACCTAGGCTAAAAACTTGTTCTCTCGGTCGGACCTTTCTTTTGCGCAGTACCTATAGGTTGCCTATAGGTATATTTCAGCACTACGCGATAACGATACGATATCTCCCGTCTATTGCAAATTAAATAATTATAGTCTCCTTTTAGGGTCGTCACAGCATTTTTATCGCCTCCGTGGGCAATTCTACGAAAGCGTAGAAGGGCCACAGCAGAGAAAATTTTATAATTTCGTACTTTTCTACGAAATTATGGATAATTTCGTACTTTTCTACGAAATTATATATAATTTCGTCCTTTTCTACGAAATTATGGATAATTTCGTACTTTTCTACGATATTATGTATATAATTTCGTCCTTTTTTTACGAAATTATGTATAATTTCGTACTTTTCTACGAAATTATACAATATGTCTCCGGATAAGATTCAGGATAGGCGTAAATGACAAAAAAAAGTTGGCTCATGATTTAATGGAAATAACTCCCGCTTGGTCCCAAACCGATATGGTATCAGAATGAGTAATTTGGGGATGGTGCGTGCACATGGCGGGATGCTATTTCCTGTTTCAAAGTGGCGTGCACCTTTCAGTTGTTTTAACAAATTAATCAAGGCAGAAATCCTTATTTTTCGTGAAATTAGCACCTGTACAATACAGGCAAAAAAGTATAATGCACGTTTATGCCTTTAAGTTTATGAATCCTTGATAATATACCTGTCCAAATATGAAATTTGCAATTATGAAGAGGAAAAGCCACACGCCGCACAGCTATGCATAATAACTCGAAAAATATACAAGCACCACATAATATAGGTACTGGCACCTATTAACATATCATAATAATATCACACCGCGATTTCAGTCTCACTTATTTTATAATGCCCATAGAGTTTTGACTCCTTCCTGGGGTTCTTTATTAAGGTGTAAAATCCCATTATCTCGAATTATCTCGAAAAAAGAAGCACTCTATTATCTCAGGAGCAACAGTTTTACGAGGGTGTTCACACTTTTAAGATAGAACACATTGTATGTCGAATTATCTCGAAAAAAGTTGTAACGAAATTTATGCCAACTTTCGTTACTACGGTAATAACCTTTTGACTCTCCCGATATACCTCGGATTTTGAACTACAAATTACCGCCACCATTAGGCAACCAGTCACACACAGTGAATGAACTATGGATACCTGGAATTTACAAATTTCGCAATAGCTTATTCATATACAGGTACGTTGTTTCTTTGCCTTTCCAATTTAGCATTAAACAAATTCATAGAACTAACAAATTAAAATTAATGAGGTATGTATAAGAACAAAGGCCTAAAATAATATGTGATTGTTTGAAGAAGAAGAAACCTAACCTTTATGTTTGGTGGTCTCAGGAGACCAAGGATATAGGTGAGAGTGACAGGCAATTTCCGCCCGGCTTTTACTCTCTGCTCGCCGTGGAGACAACAGGTGCGGTACTGATTTAGCTTATGCACGTTTGATTTTTTCCTTCGGAATTTTTCAATCTTTGTTCATCGTGCGTAGGTTTCATCTTTTTATAGCGTGATTTAGTGTAAAAAAGACTTATAATTAAGTTTACCGTGCTAGGCTGATATTTTGCTTTTTCTTTATTTTTTCATGTGACCACGCCGGAGTATCGTCGGTCGTGTAAGGTTTTCCACGGACCAAGCGGTTTTGAGGACACCCTTGAAAGCTGAGTAGCGAAGGTTGGTGGCTTTTGGTTCTGGCTGCGGCGACACAGCAATTTGGGGTGAGTATTTTTCGATTTTTCATTTTTGAATATTGGCTTTGCCGTCTCTGCGAAAAATATCTCACCACCCAGGTTGGCTGTACTTTTGGGAACCACTAGCTATCGGCTGATCGCCTTATCAGGCCGTTTTTATTGTTATCTTATATTAAATTTTGTGGTGAAAAGAACTCACCGTTTTCAATTCAGTAGCACACGGTACAATAATTCATTAGGTCGGAGTATTTACCATATCGTTTCGAATTATTCTTTTGCACTAAATCGGCCGCTTTTGAGTACCGTAGCCTTGTTGGTTAAATGACTTTTTTTATATTCCTATTAAAGTCTTGAGTAGAGAAGAAGCCCAACTTTTTTCTGTTATCTGCTATCAAATTTCAGTAATTTTTGGTTAATATTTAAAATTGATTACAATTGTTTTTTATTATTGTCAAGGAACTCAAGCTCTTATATTACAGTACGGCAGTACAAGCTTATATTGCACCACGTTTTAACCTTTTTTCTCAAGTCAAGAAAATCACAATTTGATTATTGATTTTTACCTATATTTAATAATTTATTGGAAATTACTTAGGCTGTCACTGTGCACAGTAGTATTATTATAGTAAAAACTTAACAATTATTAACATAGCTATAAAAGTTGATCTTGTAAAAGTCACTGATTTTCCGCGTGTTAGAACGGACACTGTGGTTTTGATTTCTCGTTACATGTAACCACACCAACAAGGGAAGGACTAAGCATTGTAGCACCACCACCAACCAACTACGATCGGACCAAATTGGTACCAGCCGCAGCACACTACGGAACCCCACTCAAAACTCACGACCTGCCTCCAGCGAGAGCTAGCTGTGGAAGTGCACACCGTATCCAAAGGAGTCTGGGTGACGTGTGGCTGTGCAGCTGCCTATCGTCAACTAATTCGAGGTATCCCCCAAAAGCAGTGCTAGTCGAACATTCCAAAGAACATTTTACGTGTCGACTGTTCTAACAAGTTGAATTTTATATAAAGAACTTTCTAACGATAAGTTTAGCCAACTTTTAATTTAATAGTTGTAAAAAGCTGAGTGATTTCCTACAGACTTGTAAAACTTAACTCAAAAAGTTATCATTAAACCTTGTAATTTTTTAATTGTCCTGTTTTATTTGAAATCCATCTTCTGTACTCAGTTTCTGTTATATATATAAAGTATAATTATCTGGCGACCAACAATCAGAGCCCATTTTGTTATAAAGTTAAACCCAAATGTGCACTTCCTGGAGTTGTTTATTCAAAGTCTTAGACAGTGACTTTGCGTTGACAAAGATCCAATAATTTAAATTGTTTTTTATTTGTTGGTTAACATTTTGTAAAATATAAATTACTTTTGTGTTTATTAATATTTTTTCAATAATTTCAAAGTTCCATAAAAATTTACACATCTGCACTGTCATGCATTCATTTGTTTCATATTTTCTAGACTTTAGTATCAAACATTTTCAAAACGTTGTACCTAGATATTTGTAAAATTGACCCTCTTCTAAAAGCTTTATATCTGAATATCTTTTGATGAAAATTGGTACCTTCGTCCTTGGCAACTATTTTCAAGGATACTAAATCAGATGGCGGTGTCAGACATTCAATACAAAATCTAATGTTTTTGCATGTTTAGAGGTCCCTCCCACCATCTCGAAAAAAGAAACAATTGAACATCTCAAAAACAACAATTTTGAGGGTGTTCAAGATGGAACACACTGTAAATCAGGTTTTCATATCTGCCAAAACATAGCTTGTTTACTCGTGTTGATCTTTTTAAACTAACGCCTTTTCATAGCATCTCGGTTTGGGACCAAACGGGAGCTACTCTATTTTTTGTCATTTACACCTAGTCGTCCGGGGACACACTCTATAATTTTGCAGAAAAGAAAGAAATTATCCATAATTTCGTAGAAAAGTACGAAATTATACATAATTTCGTAGAAAAGTACGAAATTATACATAATTTCGTAAAAAGTACGAAATTATACATAATTTCGTAGAAAAGTACGAAATTATACATAATTTCGTAAAAAGTACGAAATTATACATAATTTCGTAGAAAAGTACGAAATTATAAATTTTTCTCTGCTGTGGCCCTTCTACGCTTTCGTACAATTCACTTATTAAATTAATAAAAATTAATTTTTGAAATCTTATTTGAAGAGATATCGCCTCGGTGTATCGCGTACGCCAAATCGCGTTATTATCGCGTAGTGTGCAAACACTGTAAGTAATAAATAGGGTGATATACCTTTGTTGTTCCAACCAGGTCAGCCTCTGTAATGGTTTCGTCCATACCGTCCTGCGAACAACTTTCCTGAGAATCTTCGTCTATTTCCTGGTCCAGCTCTTCGACTTCCCCAAGTTTTTCTCTTAGTTCACTTAGGTGTTGCCTTAATTTCTGATCCGAACTTTCACATTTCTTTCGAAAGCTGTACGATTTCTCCAGTTGGAATTTGCATGGGTGGCAAATTTTGTCAGGCAGTCCATCACCTTCGAATACCTGAAAATATTCGTGATTATAGTTAAGGCGCTTATTTACCTTCCCCTAAATGGTTATTCATTTATTCTTAAATATTTTTTATGTACCGTTGTGGACAAGAAATTCCAGACAGCAAGCACAGATTAGATTGGTTGTGTTTTCCCTAACATATTTTTGGTCGTGCTAGCGGGTGCTTTTGCGATGATGTGACGTTGAATGCCAGCGACCAACTCAGTGCAAAATTATTTAAGTACAGGGTGGCCAATATAGAGGGTGTTTCTAAATTATGGTGCCAACGTAATATGACAGGTAGCAAATGTCACTTTGAACAAAAAGTTTCCTATATAGTCCAAGAGGCGGCCGCATGTTTTCAACTCTCATAAGCTTATAGAATACGATGTTATGTAAAATGTAGAGAGTATATTTCTTTACTTGAAGTGACTACCCAGTTAACACAATGGCACCTAGCACATGCCAAAAATGTACCGTCAATATGCCGTTAGGGAATATTATTTTATCATATGGATGGTACATACTTATCATATTCCTTCAATATTCCCTATAACACATATTTCTGGTTTGTCTATGGCACATGCTAAGCATCTTCCTCACCAGTATATTCCTCCAAAGTATGTGACAAATACATACCAAAAAACATATTTTTTACAGGTACCTTTGTCACCTGCCAAGTATGTGCCATAAAAGTGCATATAAAGTATATTCCTCCAAAGTATGTGACAAATACATACCACAAAACATATTTTTTACAGGTACCTTTGTCACCTGCCAAGTATGTGCCATAAAAGCGCATATAAAGTATATTCCTCCAAAGTATGTGACAAATACATACCAAAAAACATATTTTTTACCGGTACCTTTTGTAATTTTAATGTTTTAAGGAGAATATGCCATGGAAACAAAAATAAAAGTTATCCGTCTTTGTGTCAGAATAATTTATTGTTGGAGGAACATGGATAGAATAGATAAATTTAAATTATGATTGCATTTATAATATTTAAAAATTTATAAATAAAAAAATATTTATTTCTGTAATTTGATACGTCATTTTTTTTAATTCTGAGCAAGTTTTTCTAACAAAGTTTTTCAATATTTCGCACAGAAAATTAAGGCACTTAACCTGATGCGATTTTTATTTTTAAGCTACTACCAGCGCCCTCTATAATTTTTTAAAGTCCAAGATACTAAAAATAGTTTTTGGGTGAAGCAAGAGCAAAATACAAAAAATTGTGTTTGCACTGTAAAAAAATGTCATATACACCTATAATACCGCTTTGCCGTGGACACATTTAATGTATGCAGTACCTAAGCATAAGCATGTATGCACTGATTGAAGGTTTAAATTGATATTTCCATTGGACGACTTCCCGATATATGTGTATAAACGCGAGGTCGTGCGTAGAGCAGAGATCGCCCTGTATTCACACGAAGTCGGTGGCGACGGTGGCCGAGGAGCGACCGAGGAGACCCGAACAACGAGATACGAGCGGGATCTGGAATTGGGCAGCGCTGCCGGATCTATCGAAGAAACGGCTGAATGGTACACAGATATAGTTTATGGCTTTAGAGACGAAATCGTGCGCGAGCCTCAGCGGCGGCGGAGCCCCAGAAAAGAAGGTTGCGGCGGCAAAGTCGCAGGCCTAACTTTCAAACCCCGCCGAAGGCGGGGGTGAAAAGCTAGTAAATATCTATATTGTTCCCCAAAATATTTAATATATTTTTAAAACATTAGTATAAATTTGCTACTTTACTGTTTTACAATGAATTTTGTTGTATAACTTGTAACAAAATAATAAAATATAATAACCAGCAGTTCCGTAGGACTTGGAACTACCGTAGAATCGAAAGTCTGGCAACTCTGTGAACTTAATCCGTGGGGGGGAGCGCTGGTGATCGCCCACCGCGCCGACGCAAATCGGCATTCGCATTCGTTATTCGTTTGCTGTGTTCGCGTTGGCGTCAGGGTCAGGTCGCCATTCTTTTTTGTGTTGTAGCTTGGTTTTGTGCTTCGCTCAAAAGAGTAGCAAGGTAGGTGGTAGTGGTACCCACGTGGCATTTTTTCGCAAGTAAACGCGGGTATTTTACAAATGCTTGTAGATAGGTAATTGTTATGCCATTTTTCTATAATCGTTTGTAATAGTAGTATGCCTATTTCTAGCAAGTGGCGAAACGTGTGGGGTAGAACAGGTACTTTTTAGAACGCGGCTGCCATTTTGCATTTACACGAACGACGCGAAGCACTTTTTCGTTTCCGCACGTGTGGAACAAGACTTTGACGAAGGCTTTGAGGATTGCATTTGCCTTTTTCTCAAAATAGTATCAAGGTAAGTTTACTTATTATTTATATATTGGCACCATGAGCGTGAGTTCTGTTTTCTAATCGAAGTGATAAAAGTCGTTCCGTAATTGATTTCGGTTAGATTACGGAACGATACAGAAAGTTACCGGAGATTATTGAAGTAATCGTGCTCTCGACCAGAATAAAGGTGGGTTGATAAACTATTCCATTGCCATTCATTGTTTAATGTCATTATGGATACAACCAAATTCTTTGTTAATGGTAACTTTAGTAAGTAAACAAAACACGTGTTAAGTTACAGAGCTACGCACCTATTGTTGACAATCCAATTTCCATTTTTCATTGTTGTGTAACCATCTCACTTCATGGTATCTATATTAAAAATTAAAAAATTGCATTGTCGACCATTTCTGTTATGTAGCAATCTCCTACAAAAGCTGGTTTTTAATCATATGTTAACTTTTCTTATTTCTTTTGCAGAATGTTATGGTTATTGATGGTGTATAGTAATTAGGGACACATATTATACCTAGATATATATAAATACATAACTTTTTATATTATGTCGGTGTAAATTTTTTTGCCATACCCCAAAACCAAATGTTGATTTTAGTCATATAACAAGTATGTACCAATTACATACCATGATGTTAATGTGGGAAGGTGAAAAGCATATGCTTTGATTCAAGATTCAAATGCAGTGTTCATTTTAGTCACGTTCTAAGTATATATACGAAAGTGAAAATTAAAATAAATGAAATATGAAAATCACATACTTATCATGTACTTTGATTTACGTGTAATGTTGGTTTTAGTCATATGACAAGTACATGATGTGGCACATTCCTGTCACTTAGTTTTCACCTGAATGGGGTGCCCTGTAACATGTGCCAAGCATATGCCTCAAATATGCTGTATGTTAAAAAAGAATATACTTGGAATGTGAACATTCTAAAATAGAATATGATTAGTATGTGCAAGTCATGAGATTGTGCTATCTGGGTAGGTAGCCTCAATTAATATGGGCCCTATCATTGTTAATTAAAGAAGTTGCGGTTAATTTTTAAGCAAATTTACTCTCCTAAGATTATAGAACAAAATAGGTACCATCGGAAAGAAGGCCCATAGTAGGCCAGTAAAATTACACAGAAATCGTCGAAAATTTATTGTAATTCCAATTCCAATTTAGAAGTAGCGCAACATTGTTTAAACAATGGTTTTTTTAGGTAGTTCAGAGACTGTGGCCGATGGATGTTTCAAATTTTGTACACTAGAACACTAAAAGACGGTTAATTTGAGACCAGGTAGGATGAAATCGGTTAATAATTTGTTTAAATAATTGCAAAAAACGATCAAATTTTTAAAATTTTCACGTATTTTTCATTCTATGGGAAAAGCGTTTGTGCACTTGCAACTTTCAGGAAATAAGCCCTCTAAAGGTACCCTGAAAATTTCGTTAAAAAATATTAATTAGTTTACGAGAAATTTAATTTGTTTATTAAAAAAGGTTATAATGTTTATTAACAACTGACCCAGTTGCCGTCGTCAGAGAAGGCTCATCTCGGCCTCATTTTTTTTCGGGACCTATATCGTTGATTGTTTCCTCCATCGACGCTTATATTTTATGAATCTGTTTAGAGCAGATCAAATTCTCATTATTTTCGCCTTCAAAATGGCGGTTGGAAAAGTGGGACGTTATTAAGTTAGGTTTTTGGTCAATATCTTTGCAACAAATAAAGATATCGCTATGCCACTTGGATATTCTAGTAGCTGGTATTTTTGCAATTTAAAAAAAATACATTGCACTACTTCAAACAGGAGCTGAGATAGCTATAATATATACATATTATAAACTCGTATAATATATTAATTAGTAATTTGTTAAATATATTAAGAGTTGAAATGGTAATCATAGTTCCATATTTGAACTTTATAATGCCATTAAGTTTCAGAAAATGACAGTGTTTCTTAAGTGTCAAACTTGATGTCAAATTGATAGTAGTCACTGAGCGGCGAGGAGAGGGAGAGAGATGAGTCATCACTGCTGGGCGCCCAGGAAGTTGATCTTGGCTAGTTTAAATTTCATCTCTATGAAAAATTCGCTGTTTCTCCTGTAATTAAGTATGTGCCAATTTCGACGTATTTTTTAAAGGGGCGTGCAAGTTTATATATATCATTTGCTTGTTATTCTTGTTCTGTAACTTGCAAATTTTTTTGTAAATATCTGCAATTTAAATAAACGTTATTATTATTATTATTATTATTATTATATTAATATTTTTTATGATTTACTGTAATTTTAATGAATTAATGTTTTTCTAGGACTGTAAAGGAATGGCTTTATTGTATGTTCGTTTTTAAATGGGAATTGTATGTCATTGTACATTGTTTTTAAGAACCGGTGCAGGAATGTTATTGTGCACGGGTTGCCACAGCAAACTATGCGGAAATGGTCATTGTGTACGACGGGTCTGGTACGCAAATTTTAGTGAAATACTAGGAGGCCATGGAAAACAAGCACCGACCTCGGAGCGCCACCAACTTGAAGGGTGCCGAGTTATCGACGCGCTGAAACTGCGGCAGGCTTAAAAACGCCTGCGCACCATACTCCATTTATTAATAGAATGATTTTTCCCACGAAGCAAGTTTCAAGCTCCTAAAGTGATCAAAATAACAAATTGACAAGACAAAACGTTGTACCTAGATATTTGTAAAATTGACCCTCTTGTAAAAGCTTTATATCTGAATATCTTTTGATGACCTCTGAGCGCCACCAACTTGAAGGGTGCCGAGTTGTCGACGCGCTGAAACTGCGGCAGGCTTAAAAACGCCTGCGCACCATACTCCATTTATTAATAGAATGATTTTTCCCACGAACCAAGTTTCAAGCTCCTAAAGTGATCAAAATAACAAATTGACAAGTCTAATTATTACTCTAATATTTTAAAATTAGTCAAGTAGTCATTTGTAAAAAACAGATTTAAAACTTGTGAGAAATAAAATTACCGCCTAAATATACAGTGTGATCAACTTCAAACCGGAACACTGGCATAAAATTTGCATTTATTATCCGATTTTGATCTAGTTCTTTTTAACGATAGAGCATCAAAAACTGTACTTTAGGGCAAAACACATTTTATTTTAAAAAACCAAGGCCTACTGCAACATATTTTTTGGGTTAAAATTTGACAAATCATATCGTACTAAAATCTCTCTTTAACTAGACACCAGAAATTGCATTTTTTAAATTTAGTTAACCAAAGTTGGCGGCATTTAGACCACGGGCAAATTAAGTTACTTTGCATATTCACACATTATGTCAGATATTTACACTACATTTTCTGCGCCACATTTAAATCAAAATGAAAGACAATTCTTTGTTATGATGACTACACACATTTAAAATGTACATCACAGAAAATGTAAAGAATACTGATATTAAAACAAAATAATGCCAATATCCTAACCAAACATCAAATTTTCTGAGTACGATACTGTCGTCACCTGTCATTCTAGGGGCTTTCAGAAATTCTAAGGATATGCAACATAAATCTAGTGTCCAGTTAAAGAGAGATTTTAGTATTGTTGTGGAGAGTTTCCTTACATCTCGGCGGTTGGGTGGAGACATAAATGATACATTTTCGGTTTTTAATCTCAAGATGTATTCAGATATTAATAAAAATATCCATAAACGATGTTGTCTCTTCTATCACCATCTTAATTCTCCTCTCCGGAAAATCCCTAGACTTGACAGCTCATTCCCTTCCAACTTAACAATAGGCGCGAAATTCAAATGTTTAAATTTGGTCACTAAAGTTTGGCCAATTTCTGACGAATATATTGTCCTCAATCTTAATCATAATCATAGTCGGTATCTTGCACAAACGAATTGCGTCCATAACACTTTCACAAATCAGGGCACATAACTTAAGAGATTCTTAATCATTAATTAAAGTTTTGAACATAAAAGATTCTTTTGATTTAAAATCTCAGCTTACATAAGGTCATCACATTGCATAAGAGATCATAAAGCCGAGTAGACATAAAGTATCTAATAAAAATACATAATCGATAAGTCATGAGTACATAAGATAAGTCATAAGTACACATAAATGATATAATAACAAATGGTTTGAATTCTTAGAGTTAGTTTACATAATCGATATTAGCCAAAATATAGAAATGGAATGGTCACAATCAAGGGTTAAAATCAGGCTTACTTTATTGTCTTATTCGGAATCACAATCAAGCTCATCATCCACTGCATAATAATCATTATCACGAGTAGATTTGTCAACAGACCAAAGTTTCATACGTGAAGGAGCCAGAACTCCCTCATAATGCATTTGCGTTACTTGGAATCCCACAATGTCGCTAATTACGTACCGATCATGGCCCAGAACAGATTTGATGATATATGGTTCGCGGTATTTTGGAATCAGTTTCTTACTAAGACCAGGTGTGACATCAACCTTTTTAACCATCACATAATCTCCGATTTTATACCTTTGTGGTGCTTTTCTTTGTGAATCATAATAAGCTTTATTATAAGTTTGAGTTTTTAAAATATTTTCCGAAACCTTTTCTCTAATTGAATTTAAATTTCGTTGCTCACTATCCTGATTTTCCAGAAAAATGCTTAAATCAACACTAACATGACCACGCTGGTATAAACCCCGAAAAGTACTCTACTAGGACATTCTCCAGTTAAACGATTCACAGTATTATTTATACAGAATTCTACCGTTGACTGAAATATTATAATATGACTTCTCACGGCTATAGTTTCATA
Source organism: Pseudeuparius sepicola (assembly GCA_963920635.1). Lineage (NCBI taxonomy): Eukaryota > Metazoa > Arthropoda > Insecta > Coleoptera > Anthribidae > Pseudeuparius > Pseudeuparius sepicola. The sequence goes on along the minus strand of OY987300.1, from coordinate 35,085,090 downwards.
TCCTGGAAACTAGATGGCGCCTATGGTCAACCATGTATTTTGCATTGTATTTTGTCTCCGGGAAGCGCATGGTGAGCCAGAGAACTGTCAAACATGACAGCCGTGAGCAATCTTTATTAATACGTCAGTCAACGATTCTACCCGTTCTAAAATTTTATCCCAATTAGAAGAATCTTTACTTCATTTAGAACACATAGAACTAATAGTTTTATTTACTGCCTCTTCCTGGCCATTAGCCTGTGGCATGCGTGTTGCGATTAGTACTTGCTGAATATTGTTTTCTTCTAAAAAGTTTTTAAATTCATTAGAAGTGAAGAATGAACCACGCTCACTTATTATGCTTATAGGTTTACTGTAATAAGCAAAATATTGAGGTAAATACTTTACTTATTTGGAATCAGTTGACGTACAGGGGAATAATTTAACATACTTAGTAAATGCATCTATGATAGATAAAATGTATTTATGTCAATATTGAGTTTTATCAAGGGGGCCAAAATGATCAATATGGATAGGTACTCATAAATGGCTTGTCTCCTTTCGGCAAGTTATGAAGATAACCTTCCACCTTTCCAGTCGGTGGAGAATAGCTTATGCATATTTAAGACAATTTGAAATATAACTTGAAAGTTTTTCTTTTAGTTTTGGAAACCAATATATACGGGTTGATAATTAGAGTGTTTTGTTAATTCCAACACGACCCATTTCGTCATGACACGTATGCATTACACTGTATTCTATGGGGTTTGGCACTACGAACAAAAGTTTTCCATTATATTTTCGATATACCAATCCATTCCGCATCTCGTGAAATTTACTTTCTGTTTTTTCCAACGTATCTCTAATCTCTGCAATGTCCTTATCCTGATCTTGTTTAATGCTTAGTGTTCTTTCGAATGTGTTGTATGTTAAAATAAGGATGGAATGTCTACTTAACGCGGCTGCATGAGTCATATGTTTATTTGATCGATGCTGTTATAGACATAATTTTGAAACTCCAATGACCATCTGAGAATTCGAGAATTAATTTCCTTCTTTTGTAACGCCAGTTTTACATTATTACAGTCAATTACAATAGTAAATTCGTTAGCTTGCAAGTAAATGTTAAATCTACGGACTGCATAAAACATGGCAAGCTTTTCTAGCTCATAACTATGGTATTTCGATTCAGTTATAGTGGTTCTTTTGCTAAAGTAAAATATTGGATGAAAACGAGAATCGTCTTGTTTCTGTAAAAATATACAACCAAAACCATGAGCACAATGGAGTTGAGTCTGGGCATGGGGGTTGTAGATTGCTAAAATAGGTCATAGAATTAAACGTGATTTGAGTTCTTCAAAAGCGTTAAGTTCATCAATGCCAAACTAAAACGAAACGTTTAAGACATTATACAAGGGTTTGGCAATCAACGAGAAGCCTTCTACAAATCTTCGAAAATAGGACGCTAATCCCAGAAAACTTTGAATGTCTTTAAACGATTTTGGTATAGGAAAATCTGTAACTGCACGAATATTTTCCATATTGGGCTTGATACCATTCTTATCGATGGTATGTTACGGGTCCAAAAACGGACTTACAAGTAATTTATGAATATTAAATTCAGGGCCCTAGGTGTCCACCCTGTATAATACAACCCGAACAAATTTATTTTAGAGTGCGCCGTCTGAGGCCACAAAAAGCAAATTAAAGTGCAGACGGCCCACTAGCTAGCTCTGTCGGCGTAATTGGGTGGTTCTTATATAAGTGACAGTTGCGCAACACCTGGAGATTTTAAATGATTGAAAGGAAAATTTTAAGAAATATATTGAATAATTAAACAAATTAAATATACACCTTTTTAACCTCTAATATCACAGTGGGGTTTGTTGTTGGTATCACAGCTTTCGAAAATGTTGGTAAACAAAATAGGGATAGAACTTAATCAAGCGACCAGTTCTCACAGGAGTACGGTTTACAGCTGTTAAATATTGCTTTATAAAAACAACTAAAATTTTAGAGAGAGGCCAATACGAGTGCCTAATAGAAACTGTTGAATATTTTCTGAGTGTCGTGGTACCTAGGCCTCGACAAAACAATATAACACCTTAAAAATTATTAATATTATTAGAAAGCTGAGTGCAGCCATAGGTGTAGCTATAAATGAAGTTTACTAAACTTAGTTCTTTGGGAAAACCCATACGAGTGCGTGAATGGCTTATGTGGTAGACTTATCTGGCTCGCCCCGCTGTAACGGCGTTTGGCAGCTCCGCCGTCGTCAGTGGAGCCTCCGGTGCAGCTCTGGACGCGTCAACAATCGCCCAGCATCCGGTTCCCACGGTATGTCCCAAATCACTGACGTTTGCCGCCCAGCAGATCCAATAAGATCACGTAGAGATCAGGTGAAACCTCGCAAAGGACTAAGGAGGAAACTAAAAGCCCTGAAAACGTAGTTACGTAATACTTGCATGAGTACCTTGCAAAATTAATGCTTACTTAGTTGGTGGGTGGCTTTATAGCATCAGATTATTCATGAGAATCGTGTAATGGATTATCTTCATCAAGACCTGTAAAACGAAAGGAGTGCAACGTGAATCGCCGGCCCAGGGCCAAAATGGTGGACAACTTACCAGTACACCCGAAGAAGATGAGGTAGAAATCCGGCAAATGCCGCAGTCACGCGCCCATACACAAGGAACACATCAAAGAGCAATGCGTGTGACTATTTTGCAATAATTACTTGAGCAATATCCTACACCGTAGTGCCATAAGCATTGGCCACTCAAAAAAATTGCTCTCATTTCGAGAAGTACCGGACTTGGAATGGAGAAAACAGAATGGGCCGGAACGCCACGTCACGGCACCGGAAATGGGTTCAAATGGAGAGCGGCAAAAGTTCATAGAGAACCAACGGGAGACTCGCCCAGACCTTCCCAGCCACAATTTCCGAAGTCATCATTGCGTGGAATATCGAGTAGCGGCCATACGTACACCAAACAGCCCTAACATCTGACAGAACTTCCGCCGACGTTACAATAGACGATCGGCACCAATACGTACCCTCCGCCGAGAAAACAGCCCCGCCGTTGCAGACTCGTCCAAAAGAAGGGCCCTCCAGCAGATTTGGTAAGTACATTCGATATAACTGACCCATTCTCCTGATAGTCGAGCATTCCGCGACCAACTCGAAATTTTCACCGCGTAAACAACCTCCCCGTACGAATTCGGACCATAACTTCGGTATTATTTTAGGTAAAACGATTCCAAATCCAGCAATACTCAGTCATATCCCCCAAAGGACACCCAGTAATCGACCGAGAGCCAACAGCCCTGCAAGACTTTGAGGGAAAACACCTAATGGTAAGTAATCGATTTTTACTCTATTTCCAATAAATAACAGTGATAATATTTTCTAAAATTTATTTGTGGCGCAAACAGATCCATTTAATTTTTAATTGGGTTTTTCGCCACCAAACTGATTGAAAGACAACTTTTTCAAGTTGCCTCGAAAATTTATAAATTCTTAACACTGAATGAACGAAACTTTAAACGTGTAACTCAAAAAATAACTTCAACAAATTTGTTTTCTGAGCTTTCGGAGAATAAATCTTCCTCCTTTCTCAAAGATCAAGTCACGTCAAAGTGAAGTGACAGATTAAAATGTCATGACAACAGAAACAATAGCCTAGCCACCTGCCTGATATTGTACCCTGTGTTCTATCTAATTATCTATACTAACTTCTCTTTGAATAAGTGGCAATAATATTTTACTGAATTTCACTGAACATTCAGCAACACAGTTGCCCGTATTTCCTAGAATAAATGCAGATTCTTTAATTTTTCGTCTATTTCCTACTTCTTTTAGAATTGGTTTGGAACTATCCCACAATATCCTATGATTGTTATTAAAGGAATGTTCACATATTTTTGACTTCGAAATTTGATTTTTCCTGATATAATTTTTATGTTCTTTTAAACGAACGTTAAATGGCCTACAAGTCTCCCCAACATAGAACTTTCCACATTCACAAGGAATTTTATAAATGCAATTTTTCGAACTTTGTAACTCATTAAATGGTTTTGTTTTAACTAGCATCGATCTTAATGTATTTTTGGTTTTAAATACTGTTCTGACATTAAAACGATTGCCTATACGTTTTAGCTTATCTGATAGTCCAGGAATATAAGGAATTATTAAATTTACTGGTGAGTCCACCAGATTTATTTCTCTAATTCTATTAGCATTGTTATTTTGTTGGCAATCCTGAAAAACTTGCTCAACAAATTCGATAGGATAACTATTCTTCTCAAGAACATGTTTTATATGTATAATTTCCTCCTCAAATTTTGTGTTATTAGAACAAATCGTTCTAGCCCTGTCCTACAAACTTTTAATTACTCCTTTTTTAACACTAATATGATGATTGGAGTTGAAATGGAGATATCTATTAGTATGTGTTGGTTTTCTATAGACACTAGTTTCTATATTATCTGATTTCAGTATAGAAACATCTAAGAAAGGTAATTCATTATTATTTTCAATTTCTAAGGTAAACTTAATAGAAGGTTCTTGTGAGTTTATAAAATTTAATAATGAATTTAACTCATCTACTCCATGTTCCCATATAACAAATATGTCATCTACATATCTCCACCAAACATTAGGTTGGTGAACATATCTAGTCAATTCATTTTGTTCAAAATCTTCCATGAATAAATTGCTTATGAATGGTGGATAAAGGAGACCCCACAGCCATTCCAAATTCCTGCTGGTAAAATTCATTTCCTAGTTGAAAATAAGTTGTTTAAACACGTAGTGTTGTTAGTTCTAATATTGCATCTATATTCAAATTTGTCCTTTCTTCTAAAGTCTGATCACTTTCTAACTTTCTGCGTAAAATATTCAATGATTTGTCAACAGGGACATTTGTAAAAGACTAACCACATCAAAGCTAGCTAATATATAATTATCCGGAAATTGATGTTCCCTAATTTTTTCTAGAAAATGATTACTGTTTCTGATAAATGAATTTGAGTTTCCTACTAACGGATTAACAATTTTAAGTAAATATTTTGCTAACGAATGACATGGCGAATTTATTGAACTTACAATGGGGCGAAGAGGAATGTTAGTTTTGTGTATTTTTGGTAATCCGTATAAGTGTGGAGGTTTTGAATGATGCGGAGTTAAGAGTGTCCTTTGTCTCTGTGTCATTTGTTCGCGGTATTTATACAGTGTTTTGTATATTTTAGCCTCTATTGAAGTTGTAGGGTCTTTGTTTATCTTCTTGTAAGTTCCTTCATTTAATAAATCATTTAATTTATTATCAGACACAGTTTTTTCTAAAATAACAGTTGCATTTCCTTTATCTGCTGGTAATATTTTAATTATCCTATCTGATTTAAGTGATCTAATTGCTACTTTTTCTTCCTTTGAAATATTTGACTTTGGTTTAAAATATTTTTCTAAGATTATTTTTGACCTGACTCTAAATTCTTGACCTAATTCCTCAGGTAATGCTTGAGCTGTTTCCTCTACCGATGCTACTATGTCAAGCTTAGAAATTTTGTTGTCAACAACAGAAAAATTTAACCCTTTTGCCAAAACTAACTTTTCTGAAATGGTAAGTTCTCTGTTAGATAAATTAATTACTGTTCTGTTGACAAAATTATTGTCTATTTGATTGAATTCCTCATTATGCTTTTCCTCAACTAATCTTCGGAATTTCTTAATCTTTCTAAGTATGACTCTATCAAAATGCCTATTATAGCTTATGCTGATACAATTTGATATATAATTAAAATCATAGAAAGATACACTTCCCCTAACATTTTCCTGTATTTCATTTATATCCCCCCATAATTTGTTTATGTTACTTCTTTGGTTCTGGATTCTTTCTCTTATCAGCATCATACTACATCTGAACAATATTTTGCTACATTTCCTACTAGTAAAAGGTTCTTTTAGGCGTAGTTCTTTTGGTATAATATCGGCTTGTCTACATTTACATAAATATGTCAATCCATTTTTCGCGTTAGATAATTTGAAGAACTTCTTCTCTAATAATCTGAAATTATTGCAAACATTAAGCCCATACCTTTGTTCTAGATATTTTCTAAAATTTGTTTGTGGCGCAAACAGATCCATTTAATTTTTAATTGGGTTTATCTCCATCAAACTGATTGAAAGACAACTTTTTCAAGTTGCCTCGAAAATTCATAAATTCTTAACACTGAATGAACGAAACTTTAAACGTGTAACTCAAAAAATAACTTCAACAAATTTGTTTTCTGAGCTTTCGGAGAATAAATCTTTCTCCTTTCTCAAAGATCATGTCACGTCAAAGTGAAGTGGTTAGGTTAAAATGTCATGACAACAGAAACAATAGCCTAGCCACCTGCCTGATATTGTACCCTGTGTTCTATCTAATTATCTATACTAACTTCTCTTTGAATAAGTGGCAATAATATTTTACTGAATTCCACTGAACATTCAGCAACACAGTTGCCCGTTTTTCCTAGAATAAATGCAGATTCTTTAATTTTTCGTCTATTTCCTACTTCTTTTAGAATTGGTTTGGAACTATCCCACAATATCCTATGATTGTTATTAAAGGAATGTTCACATATTTTTGACTTCGAAATTTGATTTTGCCTGATATAATTTTTATGTTCTTTTAAACGATCGTTAAATGGCCTACAAGTGTCCCAAACATAGAACTTTCCACATTCACAAGGAATTTTGTAAATGCAATTTTTTGAACTTTGTAACTCATTAAATGGTTTTGTTTTAACTAGCATCGATCTTAATGTATTTTTGGTTTTAAATACTGTTCTGACATTAAAACGATTGCCTATACGTTTTAGCTTATCTGATAGTCCAGGAATATAAGGAATTATTAAATTTACTGGTCGGTCCACCAGATTTATTTCTCTAATTCTATTAGCATTGTTATTTTGTTGGCAATCCTGAAAAGCTTGCTCAACAAATTCAATAGGATAACTATTCTTCTCAAGAACATGTTTTATATGTATAATTTCCTCCTCAAATTTTGTGTTATTAGAACAAATCGTTTAGCCCTGTCATACAAACTTTTAATTACTCCTTTTTTAACACTATCAATCGTTTTAATGTCAGAACAGTATTTAAAACCAAAAATACATTAAGATCGATTCTAGTTAAAACAAAACCATTTAATGAGTTACAAAGTTCGAAAAATTGCATTTATAAAATTCCTTGTGAATGTGGAAAGTTCTATGTTGGGGACACTTGTAGGCCATTTAACGTTCGTTTAAAAGAACATAAAAATTATATCAGGCAAAATCAAATTTCGAAGTCAAAAATATGTGAGCATTCCTTTAATAACAATCATAGGATATTGTGGGATAGTTCCAAACCAATTCTAAAAGAAGAAGTAGGAAATAGACGAAAAATTAAAGAATTTGCATTTATTCTAGGAAATACGGGCAACTGTGTTGCTGAATGTTCAGTGAAATTCAGTAAAATATTATTGCCACTTATTCAAAGAGAAGTTAGTATAGATAATTAGATAGAACACAGGGTACAATATCAGGCAGGTGGCTAGGCTATTGTTTCTGTTGTCATGACATTTTAACCTGAAATTTATTAATCTGTCACTTCACTTTGACGTGACATGATCTTTGAGAAAGGAGGAAGATTTATTCTCTGAAAGCTCAGAAAACAAATTTGTTGAAGTTATTTTTTGAGTTACACGTTTAAAGTTTCGTTCATTCAGTGTTAAGAATTTATGAATTTTCGAGGCAACTTGAAAAAGTTGTCTTTCAATCAGTTTGGTGGCGAAAAACCCAATTAAAAATTAAATGGATCTGTTTGCGCCACAAATAAATTTTAGAAAATATCTAGAACAAAGGTATGGGCTTAATGTTTGAAATAATTTCAGATTATTAGAGAAGAAGTTAGTTATAAGCTGTATATTGTTTAGGTAGCATAGAAACTTGTATATGCAGCATAAGATAAGGAAATACAACGTAAGCCCAGCAGAGGTATTATATACGGGCCATAGACTAAGAGTTCCTACACTTCCTACTTGTATTCAATAAAGATCAGTTCTTTTTAAAAACGACTTTGCGTCAACCCGCCTCGTAACTGGCGCAGTCGTTCGGATTTTTTTCGTGACACGAAGTCCAAAATTCGGCACCTTCGGTTCGTTTCAACGATTTAGTCACAAGAAAGAACCAAAACGGAATCTCGCGATCCGCCGCGTTATCCAAAAATCGGCACTGTCGCGGACGGACACCTGGTTCCACACCCCGAGGAGTTGGCCCAAGGTTGTTGAGAAGACAAGGAGGAACGTCACAGGGGACGACATCCACACATCGGCACTGTCACCACCCATCGGAAGCATCCCCACATCGGCACTGTTTCCACCCCTTTGGCATCCACACATCGGCACTGTCAGAGGCTAAGTTAAGGACCTTAGGATTAAGAAGACAGAAAAAGAAGACAACGAAGAAGAGAAATCACATGAAGACTTCGATTTTCTTACAACTGTAAGTTTTTCTTTGCTTTGTATATTTGCACAATTTTTGTATTTTCCCAATTTCCACATTTTTGTCATTTTTAAATAATTTTTCAAAATGCCAAACGGAGCACCTGCAATTAATTATAATCTATTAAGATATCAGGCGGACAATATCCCTTTATTTGACGGAAACCCCAGACTTTTGCAACGTTTCGTAAATTCTTGTGAAAATTTTATTAAGGCTTTTCAAAATTTACAAAATTTAAACGATCCAATTAATATTTGTATTTTCGACACTATCTTAGGAAAACTCAGAGATCGAGCAGCAGATTTGATTGCTTCGCGATCAGAACTAAATACATGGAATTTAGTAAAAACCTCCCTAATTTCGACTTTCGCAGATCAAAGATCTATCGATTGCATCATTCAAGACTTAATCAATGTAAAGCCATTCAAAAATGAAACACCCACTCAATTTGGTATGAGAATTCAAGATGTGAGAAGTTTACTTTTTGCAAAATTGAATGCTTCTGAACGAGACAATAACGTTAAATTGGTAAAAATTACACATTACGATGAATTTGCGTTAAAAACATTTATAAATGGTTTACCCTATAACATGCAACTGGTAGTAAGGTTAAAAAAATCCAAATTCTCTCGAGCAAGCAATGTCATTTGTAGTCGAAGAAGAAAATTTCGTATATTTTAAAACATCTCAGAATCAAAATCTGAAATAACCAACCTACAGTACCATAAATACCCAAAAACCAAAATTTTTCCCACCAAGATTACCTACCTATACACCTAGCTTTTTACCAGCCAATCATAATATAATTCCACCACCACCACAATTTAGATCCTTACCAAGTACATCAAACTTCGTACAACCATATTCTCCACAAATTATGTACAGGCCCCCCTTTCAAAATAATTTTCAAACAAATCAATCAAGCTTACAAAGACCAATTTTCCAAAATAACCAACCAAATTTTCAAAGACCACCCTTTCAAAATAGTCAACCTAATTTCCAAAAACCAACCTTTCAAATGAGACCTTCAATGTTCCAAAATCAAAAAATTCCACAGCAAAGTACTGTAACAAAAAATACTTTTAAGCCCGAACCAATGGACACAACCACTTATGTAACTCAACAGAAAAAACCTTATCAAACTCGATTATTTAGCAATTTCATGGAATCATTCCCTACCGAAAACATAAACCAACCTAATGAACAAACTTATAACAACCCTTATGAACAAACTCCCGAAGAAGATACTTCTTTTGACATGAGCGAATTTTACAATAATTTAGACTATTTACAACCCGACACCCAAAACGAAGAAATTCAAAATTTTGAAACTAATATCCAGACTAATCCCGATATCCCTTTGGATTTTCCCAATACTGGACAGACCAACAATATGAAGTGATAGTTTTAAACAATCTTTCAATAAACCTTGTATATATATATTTACCCGAACTCGATGCAAAATTTCTAATAGATACTGGTAGTACACGTTCATTTATTAATCAAAAATTAGCGCATACATATTTTCAAAATTACATTCAAAATGAGATATTTTTGGTGCAAACCGCACATGCTACTTCTTTTCATGATCAAATAGCAATTTTACCCTTATTTCCAACTTTCAACACTGAAGGATATCATAAATATTTTATTTTCGACTTTTCAGATAAATTTGACGGATTAATTGGACTAGACCTAATAAAACAATTAAATGCTGATATTCGATTTAGTCAAAAAGCTCTAGAATCACCAAACGCGAAAATACCAATATATTCGCAAATCACCGAAGAAAATTTACCACAACCGAACCCAATTTTAAAACCCACAACAGAAGTTATACCGCCAAGAACAATACAAAAAATTAAAATCCCTGTTAATATACAATCTGGCATAGGTATTCTAAATTACACACAATTAGATGAAATGGAAATTCCCCATTGTTTAGTAAATATAGAAGATAATTTTGCTCTAACTACAATTTTAAACCCTACGGATAACCCAATTCAACTTGATATTTTTGAACCCTTTGAAGTCGAACCTGTCAACGCTAACGAAGTAAATTTTATAGAAAATTCCGATTATGAATCTGATAGTTACCAAAATTTAGAAATACACTTGGAGAACAAATTAAAAGAAAATCTAAAAAACTTACGTCTACAACACTGCAATTCTGAAGAGCGCAACCAAATTCGAAAACTTTGCCTAGAATTCAAAGATATTTTTTATTGCGAGGACATTCCTTTAACTTTTACAAACCAAATTAAACACCATATAAATTTAACTAATGATTCTCCTATTTTTACAAAAAGTTATCGATACCCAGAAGTACATCGTGAGGAAGTTAAATCCCAAATTTCAAAACTATTAGCTCAAAATATTATTCGAGACTCAAACTCCCCGTGGTCATCACCAATCTGGATAGTTCCTAAAAAGCAAGACGCATCTGGAAAAACCAAATGGCGTATGGTTATTGATTATAGAAAATTAAATCAAAAAACAATTGACGATAAATACCCTCTCCCGAATATTACTGAAATTTTAGATAAACTAGGACGCAGTTGTTATTTTACTACACTTGATTTAGCAAATGGATTTCACCAAATCGAAATGAACCCTTCCGATATTCCAAAAACCGCATTTAGTACTGATACCGGGCACTATGAGTTTCTACGAATGCCTTTTGGTCTTAAAAATAGCCCTAGTACCTTCCAAAGAGTTATGAATAACATATTAAGAGGCTTACAAAATGAAATATGCTTTGTCTATTTAGACGATATTATTATTTTTAGTACATCCCTCCAAGAACACATCTCTAGACTCCGCGAAATTTTTACCAGACTTCGAAATGCAAGATTCAAAATCCAACTCGACAAATCAGAATTCCTACGAAAGGAAGTCCAATATTTAGGTCACCTGGTTACAACAGATGGTATTAAACCCGATCCAAGCAAAATAGCAGCAGTAAAAAATTTTCCCGTTCCACGAACGTGTAAAGAAATTAAATCCTTTCTCGGCTTACTCGGTTACTACAGACGCTTTATCAAAGACTTCGCTAAGATTACAAAACCCATGACTAAGTGTTTAAAGAAAGACGCGAAAATAGAGCACACACCTGAATTTATGCAAGCTTTTGAACACAGTAAGAATTTATTAATTAATCACCCTATATTAATTTACCCCGACTTTTCAAAACCTTTTATTTTGACTACAGACGCGAGTAATTACGCCCTAGGAGCCGTACTTTCCCAAGGACAAGTTCCCCATGATAATCCAATAGCTTATGCATCTAGGACCCTAAATGAATCCGAAATAAAATACTCGACTATTGAGAAAGAATTATTAAGTATAGTCTATGCATGTAAATATTTTCGGCCTTACCTATTCGGACGTAAATTTTATATCTATACTGATCACAGACCCCTCGTATGGCTTTTCAACCTAAAAGAACCCAATTCGAAATTAGTACGCTGGCGACTACGCTTAGAAGAATTTGACTTTGAAATCGTATATAAAAAAGGCTCTCAAAATTTAAATGCAGATGCACTATCGCGAATACAACTGAATATTTACGAAAATCAATCAACAATTAATAACCCTGGCGAAGTAAATAAAGAAATTTTTGACTATTTAAAAAATATTTGTGAAAATCCTGAACTAGACGAAGACAAACCACCTGAAAACCCTATTCCAGAGACTTCACGAAAAATAAAAATAATTTCTGACATCCAAATAAGACCTCCTAACATACAAAAATCTGATACTGTTCATACAACTAACACCGAAACTGAAAATGACGGAATCCCTATACTAGACGAAATGATTAATAATAAAACATATCAATATTTAATTAAAAAGAATCCCCTTGAAAGAATTAAAGTTACTTTTGAAAAATTTGAAAGTCATAATATAAATCATTGCGAAATTCCTAAAAATCCACAAATTATCTCAAATTTTATTAAAGAATATTTTTCAGGAAAACAACAAGCATATCTATATTTTTATGAAGAAGATTTATTTAATATATTCAACAACGTATATCTAAAAAATTTTAGAAAGTTAAAATTAATACGCTGTACAAAATTACTAAACAATGTATCCAGTGAAGAAGATAAAAAATTACTTTTATTACACCAACATGAAAGTAAAACAAACCATCGTGGTATTTCAGAAACTTATGAAAGAGTAAAGTCAAATTATTACTGGCCCCATTTAAAGGATAATGTAACAAAATTTATTAATGACTGTGTAACGTGTCAAACTTTAAAATATAGTAGACAAAAATCGTATGTACCTCTAGTAAAAACAGAAACGCCTACAAAACCTTTTCAAATCCTACATATGGATACTTTTATTTTTGAGAATCAAAATTTTCTCACTATATTTGATAAATTTTCCAAATTTGGACAAGCTTTTCCTTACGACAAAAACGCTAAATCTGTATGCGATAAATTAATATTATTCTTTTCATTTTTCGGCTGTCCCGAAAATATAGTTACGGATAAAGGAACAGAATTTAATAACGATCTTTTAAAAGAGCTTCTAAAAACACAAAAAATTAATATCCACTTTACGACAACAGGTCACCATGAATCTAACTCTCCCGTAGAAAGGTTTCATTCTACTTTAATTGAACATTTGCGAATTCTAAGACAAAAGGAAAAATCAAAACCAATCTCAGAAATAATCCCATATGCAATAATTGCTTATAATAGCACTACTCATAACACAACCAAATTTTCTCCACATGAACTAATTTTAGGTCATACGAACTCCCGAGATCCTTTTGACTTAATATCTACAACTTTCTATACAGACTATGTCAGTTCCCATAAAGAAAAATTGGATACATTATATGAAACCGCTTTACAAAATACTGAAACACAAAAAATAAGAATGCTTGAGAAACATAATAAAAAAGGCGATGAAACCGAATTTAAACTCAATCAAACCGTCTATAAAAAGTTTTCTCCAAGTTCTAGAAACAAAAGTAAAAAGAAATTTTGTGGTCCCTATAAAATAATTGAAATGATAGAAAATAATAAAGTAAAAATTGAGAAAATAGGCGATCCCACTAAACATGAAATTATACATATAAAAGAACTTAAAAGGCCACTTATTACAGATGGACCTACTTCATCCTTGGATGCTCCACCCGAGTCGATTCCCAGTTCCACATCCTGAATGAAAATCCAGGTATACTACCCTACAAGTTAGGAAATGCTCAAAGAATTATAAATCATTGGACTTTTGTACAAATATTCAATATTAGTAGTATAATCAAGGAATTTAAAAATATATCCCTAAAATATAAAAATTTAATCGCTACATTACGGAACACCTCTGAATTGAATAATGAATACTATAATTCTTTTGTTTTAATAAATAATATAGAAGAAAAATTGAACAACAAATATTTCAAATAACTCCTTCAATCTCATAAAATCATCGGAATAAACGCGGTTTAATAAATGGTTTAGGCAGCATAGTTAAAAGTATAACAGGAAACCTTGATCAAGAAGACGCCGAAAGATATGACACAGAAATTTTAACGTTAAAACAAAATCAAAATAACTTGAAAATAGCCATGCAGAAACAATTAACTTTATTGTCCGACTCTATTAAAACCTTTCAAAGTATCTCCAAAAATATTTCTCATAACCAACAAATCCTGGAAACAAAAATAAATGAAATAATAAGTATAATGAGAGAATATCAGTTGGATGCGATTGATATGTCTTTTAAGATACAAACACACACTATTTTAACACAAATCTATTTAATGTATCAGAACATATACGATATCCTAGATGAAATTGAGGTTGCTATATCTTTTGCAAAATTAAATAACTTTGATAATGCTATTATTCACCCGAAATTATTAATAAAAGAAATCAAAAATGTTGCTTCGAAAATAAAAAATGAAAAACTGCCCTTTGAGCCTGTAGCAGAGAACACATTAATGTTTGAAGAAATTTTAGAAATTAAAAGTTATGTAAAATTTGAAGAAATCATATTTATAATCGAAGTACCTTTAGCTGAAAAGAAAGCCTATAGTTTATTCCATATGTTCCCTTTACCCACGCCACATGAAAACCTATTTAAAGTAATTTTTCCAACTTCTAACTACTTATTGTATAATGAGAAATCTTATGGATTCTCAACAAATCCTTGTAAGAAAATATTAAATAACGAATATTTATGTACTAATATAAATACAGAAAGTTTTTCTTCAAATTTCCCTTGCGAAATTGAATTGCTAAGATATAAACACAATAACACCTGTAATCAGATTCCTGTCAATATAACGGAAATTCAAGTTAAATACAGTGTGACCCATTTGTTTTGGGGTCAGTCTGTAAAAAGTGTATCAATCGTGCGATTTGGCTGATTTTTTTTTTAATTGTAGAGCTCGATGAACTGCACATTTTGAACAAAAATTGCCTGGTTCGCATAAAATCCAAAGCCTACTATGACCGTTTTTATGAGCAAAATTTTAAGAAACCATATTAGCGTTTTTTTTTGAAAAAATCTGTGTGCGCCAATGGATTGAGCACCCCTCGAAATGGGTATGTACAAAATTTCATCAAAATATTTCAAGTAATAACGATTTTGTAGAAAAATTAAAAATGCAGCCAAGGTACGTCTTTATTTTCAAAAATTCAAAGTTGGCCATGGAAAATAATTGAATTGTTTACTTTTATTAAGTGTCAAACTGTCTAAATTGAGTTCAGAAATTGTTTGTGCTCAATACAATTAATTATCATAATTATGGAATATTTAAGCATAAGAGACAAAATAGAAATTGTTCGACTCGTGGGCGACAACGAGCGCTCGGCAGCAGAAGCTGCGGCCGAATTTAACAATAGACACCCAGGTAGATCAGTGAGTCGAAGTACTGTACAACGTATAAACAATATTTTTGATGAAACTGGATCGATTTCTAAAAATTTATTAAAAACTAGGCAAAATGGACGCCGTGGACTTGTTGAAAATAACAATCAAATTCTGCAATACTTTAGTGACAATCCTCGAAATAGTGTTCGAACGGCTAGTTTAGACCTTCATATACCCAGAGAGAGTATAAGGAGATGTTTGAGACAAAACAAAATAAAACCGTTTAAGCCAAAATTTTTGCACACCCTGGAACCAGGAGATGAGGAGAGAAGATTAGAATTTTGCTATTGGCTGCAAGGTGAATATCTCCATAATGGCAACTTTTTAAATGAAATTTTATTCACCGACGAAGCCACGTTTACTACAAATGGTGTAGTATCAAGTCAAAACTGCCGTCACTGGTCAGCTGAAAATCCAGAGTTTATAATAAATGCAAGGAGACAATATTCACAAAAAATTAACGTTTGGTGTGGAATACTACGCGACAGAATAATTGGCCCATTTTTCTTTGAAGGGAATTTGAATGCGGCTGGCTTCTTGAATTTTCTAGAAATTGAATTTAGAAATGCTTTAGATGAGTTACCATTAAGATACCGTTTAAATTTAAAGTTACAGTTAGATGGCAGTCCTATTCATAATGCTCGTTTAATCAGAAACTGGCTAGATAATAATTTTGAAAACTGTTGGATAGGGCGAAATAGTCCTTTCTGTGAGTGGCCACCGAGATCTCCGGACTTAACTCCTTTAGATTTTTTTCTTTGGGGTACACTTAAGCAAAATGTTTATAAGTCAAGACCCCATAATTTACAAGAACTGCAAGCTAGGATAAACCGTAGTTGTGAGGAAATTACTCCACAGCAAATACGAAATGTAATTTTGAATGTACGCAAGAGGAACGACAAATGCATTGTAGAAAATGGAGGCTTGGTAGAAGTTACAAAAATTTTATAATTTTAATTGTTTTTATGTTTTGTGTTTATAAGCATAAGGTTGTATTATTACAATTCAATTATTTTCCATGGCCAACTTTGAATTTTTGAAAATAAAGACGTACCTTGGCTGCATTTTTAATTTTTCTACAAAATCGTTATTACTTGAAATATTTTGATGAAATTTTGTACATACCCATTTCGAGGGGTGCTCAATCCATTGGCGCACACAGATTTTTTCAAAAAAAAAACGCTAATATGGTTTCTTAAAATTTTGCTCATAAAAACGGTCATAGTAGGCTTTGGATTTTATGCGAACCAGGCAATTTTTGTTCAAAATGTGCAGTTCATCGAGCTCTACAATTTAAAAAAAAAAATCAGCCAAATCGCACGATTGATACACTTTTTACAGACTGACCCCAAAACAAATGGGTCACACTGTATGTTGAAATCAATAAATGGATTATTATAGTTCCTAAAGAAACATTAGCTTTCAAAGAATGTGAAAATAACAAAAATAATATACTTATGAAAGGAACATATTTGGTAGAACTAGAAATGCAATGTTTATTAACCCTAGACGATATCACTATAAAATCATATAAAAATCAAAGAAATAACTTTCAAATAATTCCATTACCAAAATTAAAATTTGGCAGTGAAAAAACGCTAAAGCTACGAAACATTCCACCAGTAAGTTTAAATACCTTGCATACTGAAAAAATTAATAGCATTATAAAGGAAATTGAAAATCAGAAAAAAGAAAATGAAAACTTATTATCAACCCCTGTATATTATCATAAAATTGGTGTCTGGACAATTTTAATTTATGTAATCATATCAGTTGTCATATTTTACCTTTTGTACAGGTATTTACGACCTATTATTCAAATAAAATATTTTAAACCAAAAAACATTATCAAAGAAAATGAAAACGAAATAATAATTTAGGTCGTGAAAACCTTTAGGGTTTTACGCCCTTCTAAGAGGTGAGGAGTTATAAGCTGTATATTGTTTAGGTAGCATAGAAACTTGTATATGCAGCATAAGATAAGGAAATACAACGTAAGCCCAGCAGAGGTATTATATACGGGCCATAGACTAAGAGCAAACACTTCCTACTTGTATTCAATAAAGATCAGTTCTTTTTAAAAACGACTTTGCGTCAACCCGCCTCGTAACTAGTTCTTCAAATTATCTAACGCGAAAAATGGATTGACATATTTATGTAAATGTAGACAAGCCGATATTATACCAAAAGGATTACGCCTAAAAGAACCTTTTACTAGTAGGAAATGTAGCAAAATATTGTTCAGATGTAGTATGATGCTGATAAGAGAAAGAATCCAGAACCAAAGAAGTAACATAAACAAATTATGGGGGGATATAAATGAAATACAGGAAAATGTTAGGGAAAGTGTATCTTTCTATGATTTTAATTATATATCAAATTGTATCAGCATAAGCTATAATAGGCATTTTGATAGAGTCATACTTAGAAAGATTAAGAAATTCCGAAGATTAGTTGAGGAAAAGCATAGTGAGGAATTCAATCAAATAGACAATAATTTTGTCAACAGAACAGTAATTAATTTATCTAACAGAGAACTTACCATTTCAGAAAAGTTAGTTTTGGCAAAAGGGTTAAATTTTTCTGTTGTTGACAACAAAATTTCTAAGCTTGACATAGTAGCATCGGTAGAGGAAACAGCTCAAGCATTACCTGAGGAATTAGGTCAAGAATTTAGAGTCAGGTCAAAAAATAATCTTAGAAAAATATTTTAAACCAAAGTCAAATATTTCAAAGGAAGAAAAAGTAGCAATTAGATCACTTAAATCAGATAGGATAATTAAAATATTACCAGCAGATAAAGGAAATGCAACTGTTATTTTAGAAAAAACTGTGTATGATAATAAATTAAATGATTTATTAAATGAAGGAACTTACAAGAAGATAAACAAAGACCCTACAACTTCAATAGAGGCCAAAATATACAAAACACTGTATAAATACCGCGAACAAATGACACAGAGACAAAGAACACTCTTAACTCCGCATCATTCGAAACCTCCACACTTATACGGATTACCAAAAATACACAAAACTAACATTCCTCTTCGCCCCATTGTAAGTTCAATAAATTCGCCATGTCATTCGTTAGCAAAATATGTACTTAAAATTGTTAATCCGTTAGTAGGAAACTCAAATTCATTTATCAGAAACAGTAATCATTTTCTAGAAAAAATTAGGGAACATCAATTTCCGGATAATTATATATTAGCTAGCTTTGATGTGGTTAGTCTTTTACAAATGTCCCTGTTGACAAATCATTGAATATTTTACGCAGAAAGTTAGAAAGTGATCAGACTTTAGAAGAAAGGACAAATTTGAATATAGATGCAATATTCGAACTAACAACACTATGTGTTAAAACAACTTATTTTCAACTAGGAAATGAATTTTACCAGCAGGAATTTGGAATGGCTGTGGGGTCTCCTTTATCACCATTCATAAGCAATTTATTCATGGAAGATTTTGAACAAAATGAATTGACTAGTTATGTTCACCAACCTAATGTTTGGTGGAGATATGTAGATGACATATTTGTTATATGGGAACATGGAGTAGATGAGTTAAATTCATTATTAAATTTTATAAACTCACAAGAACCTTCTATTAAGTTTACCTTAGAAATTGAAAATAATAATCAATTACCTTTCTTAGATGTTTCTATACTGAAATCAGATAATATAGAAACTAGTGTCTATAGAAAACCAACACATACTAATAGATATCTCCATTTCAACTCCAATCATCATATTAGTGTTAAAAAAGGAGTAATTAAAAGTTTGTAGGACAGGGCTAGAACGATTTGTTCTAATAACACAAAATTTGAGGAGGAAATTATACATATAAGACATGTTCTTGAGAAGAATAATTATCCTATTGAATTTGTTGAGCAAGTTTTTCAGGATTGCCAACAAAATAACAATGCTAATAGAATTAAAGAAATAAATCTGGTGGACCGACCAGTAAATTTAATAATTCCTTATATTCCTAGACTATCAGATAAGCTAAAACGTATAGGCAATCGTTTTAATGTCAGAACAGTATTTAAAACCAAAAATACATTAAGATCGATTCTAGTTAAAACAAAACCATTTAATGAGTTACAAAGTTCAAAAAATTGCATTTATAAAATTCCTTGTGAATGTGGAAAGTTCTATGTTGGGGACACTTGTAGGCCATTTAACGTTCGTTTAAAAGAACATAAAAATTATATCAGGCAAAATCAAATTTCGAAGTCAAAAATATGTGAACATTCCTTTAATAACAATCATAGGATATTGTGGGATAGTTCCAAACCAATTCTAAAAGAAGAAGTAGGAAATAGACGAAAAATTAAAGAATCTGCATTTATTCTAGGAAATACGGGCAACTGTGTTGCTGAATGTTCAGTGGAATTCAGTAAAATATTATTGCCACTTATTCAAAGAGAAGTTAGTATAGATAATTAGATAGAACACAGGGTACAATATCAGGCAGGTGGCTAGGCTATTGTTTCTGTTGTCATGACATTTTAACCTGAAATTTATTAATCTGTCACTTCACTTTGACGTGACGTGTCATGAATTTTCGAGGCAACTTGAAAAAGTTATCTTTCAATCAGTTTGGTAGCGAAAAACCCAATTAAACATTAAATGGAACAGTGATAATATTCATAAATACATTAGCTCGGAATTGATTTTGTACCACATTTATAACATCTTCAGGTATTGTTTTTTAAAAATTTAGTATTATTTAACTGTTATGCTATACTTTTGCAGCAATAGTAACAATAGATAAATTTAGTAAAATGTGGCTTTAATTGTTACAGTTATTTTCCCCCCAAAACAAATAAATAAAAGCAAGGAAAATTCCGGCCCCCAGTAGGCAAACCAGCGCCTCCGCCACAATTTAAAATTAACCAGTAAACAATAGAATCGCAACAAACTCCCCCCTTTCCCGGTAAGAAAATTGCCAGAAATTTTCCAATCCTGAGGACACAAACAAAAAAAGACCAACGAAGCCAACCCTTAACCTGATGTAAGTCAGTTCAGATCAGCACTCAATAGTGCCTGGCTCAAACTTAAATCCGTCAAACTGACGACAGTCATGTAAAATTGCCTACACTATACAAAGTTTGGTGGAGACATCTACCTCCCGACTAGCTTACGCTAATTACCAATTATCCAAAACATTGACTTAGACCGTTGGAGACAATAGCTGTAAATCCGCACCATTCGACAATAATGACAACATCAGGCCAGCATATGTCTCAGAGCCCACCATGAGCACTTCCCTAAAACGACACATCAAGAAAAGAAAACCACACTAAACCTAACCAAGTAATTGGGTGCATTACATTATTCGCGGTCGGAAACATCATCATGAGAAGAGGCCTTAAGGTCTTTAACATGCCAGACTCCTGCGTCCTTGGGCTCAATCTCTGCCAAACAACAAGGGGTCCGATAAATTTTGGTGCCAACTTTGCTGTGAAGTACTTTGAAGCGTCGGACAGAACGTAGTTCCGCCTCCACACCTGATACCCTTCCTTGTATCTTATATCCCGTCTTCGAAGATTGTAAGTATGCTGAGCCCGTTGCTGTGCCTTCGTAAGCCTAACCCGGACGTCCTTGAAAATCTGTTCAAGTTCTAATGAACGAGCCTCAGGGGACGCTGTCTCTTCAGTTTCCTAGCCCGGTGAGACCCGTTGGTGTTGTTCTCCATTTAATACTATCTCGCGACCAAAATTCACAAAAAACGGTGTATGGCCAGTAACCTCGCTTTTGGCCCTGCGAATGGCACAGGCAGCTTTCTGCAACAGTACGTCCCAACCACGATGATTTTATTGGACGTAGAAGGACAGCATAACCTTCAGGGTACGATGTTGTCGTTCACATGCGTTTGCCTGAGGATGGTAATTAGGAGTATGGACCAATTTGGTGTGATAACGCTTGACCAGTGATTGGATTTCTTTTCCAACGAATACTTTACCATTGTCGGAAAGTAGGACGCGCGGAGCACCGAACAACAAAAAGACCTGTTCTTCAAGAAGTCGGCAAATAGTCTTTGCAGTAGCAGTACGCATAGGAAGGAACAGACAGAATTTACTAAAATAATCCTGCACACTCAGAATTGACGAATAACCATTGGAAGACCTCGGCAAGGGACCCACAACGTCGACAGAGACCAACTCCCAAGGTTTTGTTACATCCGGTCGTCCCAACAACAGTCCGGCTGGAGCCCTTTGTTCCGGCTTTTAATCGGTTCCGAATCTTTTACTATAATCTTATGTTCAACCTTAGATGTCCGACCAAGTTTTCCATTCATAAGCCGAAAGTATCTTTCTTTCAAAACAGTTAATCGATCAGCCTGGTCTGGAAGCAAACATTTTCGAAAGCTGTGACACCAACAACAAACCCCACTGTGATATTAGAGGTTAAAAGGGTGTATATTTAATTTGTTTAATTATTCAATATATTTCTTACAATTTTCAATCATTTAAAATCTCCAGGTGTTGCGCAACTGTCACTTATATAAGAACCACCCCATTACGCCGACAGAGCTAGCTAGTGGCCCGTCTGCACTTTAATTTGCTTTTTGTGGCCTCAGACGGCGCACTCTAAAATAAATTTGTTCGGGTTGCATTATACAGGGTGGTCACCTAGGGTCCTGAATTTAATATTCATAAATTAATTGTAAGTCCGTTAAGGCCGTTTTTGGACCCGTAACAATGGCGCCCAACTAGTTTTCTGTGTTTGCGTGATGGCTGCGTAATTTTGTGATATTTTTAAATTTCAGTCTTAGGCTAAATTTACTTTAAAATAGTTGAAATTTGGATGGTGCAGGTGCCACTGTGTATTGTTGTATGGAAGAAGCTGTTTGCTTTTAACACGCGGCAGACCCGGTTTCTGTTAATTGTGCCAATAATGTTTGCATTGATAGTAGGAATCTCGCAGCAGGCATTTTTTTAACGCGTTTTTTTTTTGTGGTTTACAGGTATTTAAATCGTGTGTATTTCTGGGAAATTATATTAGATAGTATTGTCGAATTTCTGGGTGCATTTTTTGTATGTCGCGCATTAATTTTGCGGAAGGGGTGTGAGTGCAGCTTTTTGTGTTGCTGAGTTTTTTTAAATTTGAATGGGAATTTAACGAGGTTTAGATTTAGATTTGCCGTTTTTTTGTCGCGGTTTCTTTATAGAATGGAGATAAACCGATTATTAAGTGACGAGCTGTCATACGAACTTTTAGTAAGAGGACTGGACTTGGGTTCAGCTACAGTCATTGAAAAGAGGTCTTTATTGCGGGAAGCGTGTAAAAAGGAACAGAGTGGATTGGCTGGTGATGCTGACGTGGGATTGGATCCTGGTAGAGAAATTAATGTTTGCTCGATAAAATTGGAGGAATTGGGGTGAATATTCTGGGGACGCTCAAGATGATCGAGCGGAGATCGCGAATAATGATGGGGTTGCCGACACCTCAGAAGTAGAGGAGCCTAACCGAGTATCGGAAACACCACGAGAGGGTCAGATTTCATGCTAGGCGGCTGATAGTGGTCCACCTGTTCCGTTGGTCCGCGGGTTTCTCGGAATATTGATCTCAATCAGAGTCCACGCAGTGACTTGTCGATTTTGGCAGAGCCTCCGTCTGTTGGTAGAGTTCAGTATAGGTTTAGTCACTGGCAGCTACCTTCAGTGGAGCGACCTGCGTGTAGCCCTCGCGTGTCATTTGCCCCTCTGACAAGGCCGCCAGCTTTTGATAACTTTGGTGACCTTGTAAACTCTACCCGATGTCAGCCATTTGTTCCTCACGATGGTTTTAAGGCTATAGATGTTAGCAAATGGAATCTAAGATTTAATGGAGTCTAGTGTTGCAAATTTTCTTGAACGATTTAAAGAGTTGCGCATTTCTCGCGGAGTCTCGGAGCAGCAGTTGTTGCGATCGGAACTGTTTTCCGGCAGCGCGGCCATTTGGTTTAGTTACGTCTCACCTTTTTGCCTTATGATTATGAGGCTGCTTTGTGGGACGAATTATGCAGGCGCACTCAAGGGGCGAACGGGAAAGTCGTTCTTTATGTAGCAGTAATGGAAAATCTGTTTAACCGACTAGCTGTTAAACCTTCTGAGGAGGCACGCTTGCAATTCATTCGGAGGAATTTACTTCCGTCTCTTCAAACGCAGTTGACGCTGCATGAGATTCACACTTTGGACTAGTTGATCTATTTTGGTCGTGCTGTCGAGGAGGCCAATGCTAGGGCGCAACAATTCTGTCCTCCCCAATGAACCCTAGACAGGTGTTGGAATTAATTTATAGGCGTCCGGGTGGTGTGCGAGTGTCTGCCATTTCGGGCCCTTTTGGGAATAATAGTAGTGCTCTGCCGACCTATGGTGAGTCACGGGGCGTGGCTGAGGTCGCGACTGTGCCGGAAAACACTAGGGTATGTTGGAACGGTGGTGCGCGTGGACATCTTCGAGTTAATTGTTCTTCGCCCCCTAAACGGTTGTGTTTTAAATGCGGAACCCCCGATGTTACGATACGTACCTGCCCTAAATGTTCAGGAAACGCCCATCCGAGACACTAACTGGTCGTGGTAGTGCCTCGAGGATGGATGTCACGACTGACGGTGAGCTTGTTCAGCGGATTCGTCCTGTTTTGAACTACATATTGGCGAGTTGCCCTGGTGATAGTCGTCCTTATCTTGATAGTACAGTAAAATTGGGCCAAAAACAAATATCCAAAAAAAAAGTTCTTTCTAGCGCGAAATAATTCTATACCCTACTAAGAGTTAGTACTAAAAAGTTACACCACCACCAGCGTCGGGTTTCGGGGGGAGGGGGTGAAAAGGGCAGGAAATTCTTACACTGAGAAAATCCCCAGGAGAAAACTCTTTGCTGACTTTTTTTGTCTACAGTAGCAAGTTTTTTAAAAGGGATAGCATACCCACTTATCTGTTTCAGTAGAGCGCACTTTGCTGCTACTACTTTACTGTAACTCTTAAGTACGTTACTGCGACCAAAAAGTACTTTCGTGTTATAGCAAACCAGATATTTATAAAAAAATTCTTTGCTGTCCTGCGAACATACATTACTATTACAGGCATATGTTTCACTGCGACGAAAGAAAAATATTCAGATATATTTTGTTACTATCGCAAGCATAATTTCTGCTGTGGTAGTAAAGATTATTGCTATGGTACTAAAGATTATTATAGAGGGAAGCCCTTGGGAGCGAAGTGCGCGTGCGCCCCAAGACGCCCGTGGTTCCATCCACCCAGTCCTCGCCGGTGCCGCAGCGCGTCAGTTTCATTCGGGCACAGTTTAGGAAATTGTTTATACCTACTTGTGATTCGGGCTTCGTTTGATGGTGGATGGTGTGATAAGCTTTGTCAGACCGGGGACCGTCATGGTGGTAATAAAATGCATGTAGATAACTTCAAGCGTTGATCTACATCGACGCTTCAAGTAAGCTATCAGTGTCCTTCAAAAAAATTTTTACTAATAATTATTTATTTTGAAATTTAGCTTAGGCGTTAGCTTTCACTTTAAAAAGGATACTCAAACGCGGTCACATCACTTTCACTATCTGTCAAAAATGGCATTAAACAATCGCTTAAAATGGGTTTATTTCTTAAAATTTCTCAAATTTCCAAGATCCAAATGTTATAACATTTGGATCTTGGAAAACATAACATGTCCGTGACATATTAAAATATTTTAATTTTCTCCATACTGCATATTATAAAGTAGCCTAAATGGGCTAATAGATATATCTTACCGGTTCCTAAGATCCCAATGGTGAATATCGAATTTGAAACACCCTGTATGCTGGGGTCTGAAACAAAAGCTTCTATAACAGGAAGTCGGAACTCCACCCGCAAAAAAATTGTTGCAATGCTAGGTAAATTGTTTCGGCTACACCTGGAGAGAACTTTTTTATCGCAGTAAAGTAGCTTCTTGCAATAATAAAGTAAAGAAATACGTATTCCCCTATCACAGTATGTTTGTTTCGTGTGGTAGCAAAGCTCTTTGCAGCCACTATAAAGTACCTTCTTGGAGCTGTGAATATGTTTTCTATAAAGAAGACATGTGTCTCTCGTGGCAAAAACATGACTTTCCTGTGACAGCAAAGTTACTTTATAGAGACAGTAATGAGTTTTTTCTTATAAAGTAACTCTGCTGGGACAAGTAATGTAGGGTAGCAAAGTGAACTCTTCTATCGCCGCAAAATTTTTGCTTGGCGCCTTTGTTGCCAAATTTGTTAGCTGGGGCAGCGAAAAACTTGGCTGCGGCGATGAAAAAATTTTCTGAGTGTATTTTTCAGTTTTGCGTGAATATCTAGTAAACTATGAGGTTTAACGCAAACGTCATCCTATACGCAAATGATATACATTAAATTCCGAACAAGAATTGTTATATACAGAATTATGGTAAAGTGAACGGTTTCCATGATATGGAGGGGTAAAGATTTCTTTGTTTTTATTTCACGTTATGTTGAAAAAACTTAAAATGATTACACTATAAATTAGTAACTGAATAATGTATGTAGAATATATATATATATATATTCCCTCATTCATTATAGCGTTCTGATTTCCATTCGTTCTTTTCTGTCAAATCATTCCCATATCTAATTTGTCCTTAGCTTGTAAAAATGAGAAAGTCATGAATAGGAAGCTCATGTGAAAAACAACTTATTGTATTGTATTGTTTTTCTTAATACGGCAGTCTTCGTGACTTAAAAAAAATAGAAGTATGATCAGGTTTTACATTGATTTTCACTTCGAAGTTAACTTCAGGCTTTGGACAGCGTTTACGATTTATGAAACGTTCTAACACAAGTTCGGACACTTTTGATTTTGTGGAAGAATCTAAATTGGGGTTAATATCTAAATCAGTAAAAATTATTTTTGTAGTCAAGAAGATAGTAAAAATTTCACAATTTGATTCACTTAAATCATTATTTAAATTAGGCTCTTCGACTTTTTCTATTGACAGGGTTTTCCCTAGCATAGGCGCCGACTACGCGGGTGCTCCGGGGCTCGAGCACCTGGCCAAAAGTTTGGCCAGTTGTTGGAAGCTCAAGCAAAGGTGACAAGGCGACTACTAAACAATGGGGAACTTGAACAATTTTTTAATTTAATATTTAATTTGCAAGAAATAATTATAGTTGTGACCGCAAGCTATTCATTTGAAACGACACGAAAAGCGCGGGAATGGTTGTGACGTCACACCGCTCGATCGATCGGAAGGAGTGACAACTACACAGAATTAAAGAAGGAAGAATGGAAATTTAACGTTAAAATAAACAGTTCGGCGACTTATTTCCAGAGGGATCTGATGTAGATCAAAAATAGGAACCGCCTACAAGTTTAAATTTAACAAGCACATCTTTAACTGAATGGTGAGGCCACGGGACTAGTACTTCGTAGGTCCCGGGTTCAATCGCACAAGAAGTTTTTTTTAATTTATCACTGCATTGTATCCCTTATATGTATCACTGATTATCATTTTAGTAATAATTTGACAATGATTGTTACTCACAATCTACTCCATAGTGTATTTAAATTCAAAGTACTTACCTACCTACCTAATATAAAATTGTCAGTAACAGGAAAAATGTAATGCATTGCTCGATGCGTAAGCTCTTTTTTGGTCTCGGAGAGAGTTTTAAGACCCAAGGCAACACTCTTTTCAAAACATTATCAACAATACCAAGACTGAGATAGACTATAACAAGACGGATAGACAAGGATGGGACGTTCTCGTTGGTCTTTCTAAACAAAGCTTGCGTGGTGCTGTAGTTTTTATACATGTGCCGCCCACCAGAGGCGCCACCACCAACGAGCTACTTGACATCACAACCAAGGAGGGCGCGTTACAAGAATGATTTGAATTACGAGTATGCAGTTTCTAATTGCTTATATTTATTACATAAAAATAAAAATGAGTTTTTTGTGAACTGTGGTTCATTTAATGGTAATAAGTAGGGCTGTTCGATCTCCGAATTTCAGTATCGGAAATCGATATTGAAAAAATATCGATAAAATCGATAAATCGGTAAAATCGATCTTATCGATAAAATCGATCTTATCGATATAATCGATCTTATCGATAAAATCGATCTTATCGATAAAATTGATCTTATCCATCTTATTGATAAAATCGATATAATCGATTTTATTTAAGAAGCTAGACAATTTGGAAATTCGAATAAAATTGATCATTATTAAGAAATCGATACGATCGATAGATAAGTAAATAATAATTGAAGATGAAGCAGCATATAGAGATACAGATAGAAAACTAGGACTTTGTTATACAATGTATAATGTCCACATTATTTGATAAATAATGTAAATGATGTAAAAATCATTTATTAGAGGTTTATAGTAGGTAAAACAACGGTTTTCAAAAGTGACAGAAGTCCATGTAAAAAGGGATTTGTACAATAGATGACATGGCGCTAATTTAATGTTTAATTTTCGATTTGTTTCGTGGAATATCAAATAATTGGCAATTTGACTTATTGGATATTTCCAGAGAAGCTTCTTAAAAGAGTATGATCAGATGGCTCAATCTCTATTATAGAGATCCCTTTTCACAAAGGTTTTTGATTTTGACACTTTTGCAAACCATCTAATTTTACGGCACTATTTGCCAACGGCACACGGTAACGCAACGTAACGGGCAACGGCAAACAAAAAAGTGTATAAATTAAATTGACTCTAAACCTCTAATATACAAGAATAGAAGGATCACAAAGGTAAAATCCGTTTGCGTTTGCAGGTAGATGGAATATCTATACTCCAAATCTGAACCAAAATATATTTTCTATTATAATAACAACAAAATAAAATTAACTATAACACTTCACTACGAAAACAATATCAGTCATAAATACGCGCATAAAAAGGCCGATCGGCCTGCTGCGGGCGCGGTCTGGCTGGACGCAATGGGTGCAGCAATTTCCTTTATTTTTGCAAACAATTTCAAAAGATAGATATAATCGGAAAGATCGATAAAATCGAAAAGATCGATAAAATCAAAAATATCGATAAAATCAAAAATATCGATAAAATCGAAAAGATCGATAAAATCGAAAAGATCGATAAAATCGAAAAAAACGATAAAATCGAAAAGATCGATGAAATCGAAAAGACCGATAGAATCGAAAAGATCGATAAAATGGAAAATATCGATAAAATCAAAAAGATCGATATTTCGATTTATCGAAATTGAATATCGAGTATCGATAAAATCGATAGTATCGATACTTTCGATTTTATCGATATTTTGTCTCAGGCCTAGTAATAAGTAATAAATGTGTGAAAGTAAACCTCTATTTTATTTAATTCTATTTACGTTTTATATTTTTAATCATCAGGGTGTTAACTGTTCGTTTTTTGTTATGTACTTTTATTTTAAATTTATAAATAAAAAAAATTTAAATAACATTTTGGGGGGTTGTATAGTACACTTTGGGCACCCAGCCAAATTTTGAGAAGTCGGCGCCTATGTTCCCTAGTATAAATTTGAATTTGTTCAATCTGGTAAAATCTCTGGCCAGTAAACAGGTGAACTTCATTGTAGATTCCGGTATAACGTACAAACAAAATGGTACACGTACATCAAGCAACGTAACAACTGTGCAAATTTTACCAACAATATTTAGTTTTGAACTGTTAATCCCTTTAAATGCAAGTCTCTCTATCTGTTCATTATTAAGGCAAGTAATTGCGTTTCTTGGAATTGATGTAACGGAAATCAAGGATATAGGACTATAGTAAACCACAGAAGAGAACGCTAGAGACGCAGGGGGGAAGTAATAATAAAAAACGCGTGAATAGGCCATAAAATTGCTGCCGCCACAGGCGTCGGTAATAACGACGGTGAAAATTTTCTTTGTAAAGGTAATTTGAAAGCGTTATTAGTTGCCTCCTCATCGCAAACCCTTATTACGTTTGCGATAATTTCCCTGGCTTGGCTATGTATGGTCTTTTCGCGGACACTGGTCAATATCCAACCACTACTAACACCGCAAAACTCAAATTGTCTCCCTTCGCGCACGGCTATGAGGCGAAGACTCGTGTACGTGACTTGCATGGATATTTATGACCGCCAGTCGCTCTAAGAAATATTCAGCCTGGGGTACTGATTGCAGGTTGAAATCTTTACTGGGCTTGCTAGGCGTTCAGTGGCGGATACAGGGGGGGGGGGGCGACCGCCCCCCTTTTTTCTACAACCGTTATTACAACCGGAGTATTTTAGGTAATCTAAATACGCTCTTTAATGGCACACTAGAAATGACATTTCTTAATTTGGTAATACAAGGTTGGCACCAATGTTTTGGGCGCCTACAGGGACGTATTTAGCATGCCCGGCAGAAATGTCAGAACTTGTGCCAGATGCTTCACTTTAACCTTGATATTCGATCTCTGTGTCTGTGGCTCTAACCTAATACCTTCAAACACAGAAACTATAACTATAGCCTTTTTCTATGCTTCAAAGAAAAGAGTTTAATGTTATAATGCCTATCTACCTATTTAAATTTAGGATGTAAAATGTAAATTCTGTTGATTACGGCCCTGTCCTCCGTCACCTATCAATAATATCAATATGGCCACCTTTTAGGGAATTCTAGGGACTTGAAATATTTACCTGTCACAATCTAGTGTACAATTAAAGAGCGTTTTTAGTATATTTTCATCAGTTTCTCAATAAAGCTTGTTCTGGCAACACCAGTACGAAGTCGCATCGCGACAACGGCAAGAAAATTTTTGAGTATACTTGCCAGCTTCCCGATAAGCAATGCATCGGCGGAAATAAATTTTTCTTCACTTCAAAGAATTAAAACTTGGTTAAGTACCAATATGGTCCAAGACAGACTAAGTAATTTAGCCCTATTAAATATACACCGCAATGTACCCATAAATGAAGAAAAGATGAGTTTGCGCGAAAGAAGAGAAAATATGATTTTATTTTGTGATAAGTAAGTACATTATTTTTTAAATTTAAAGAATTATTGTTTCATCTTGTGATTTTGCTTTGTTATGTTTATTATTTAAGTTTGTTTTTTATTTTGTTGGGTAAACATTTTTTTGTTTTTGTTTTTTCTAGAGAAATAAATTATTTTATTTTTCACAAAAATATGTATTATATTCTAAAAATTTCCCTTACCCCGGCCCCTCAGGAAAAATTTTTACCACGCCGCCCCCCGTTTAGACTTGCCGGGATCCGCCTCTGTAGGCGTTGCCGGATCGCAAAAAACGCGTACAATTCTGATGCACTAGCGTAATGGCTTTGGTTTATTATATTTCCTAAGGAGGATTATATTTCGAAGTTTGGCAACATTCGAAATTTTTTACTCGCATTCTTGAGGCTCGTATTCTCTCGTAAGGTGGACTATACTACAATCGAGGGCTGTCCTAATACTTTGATCAGTTCCGATTACATGAATAAGAATATCTGCGAAATAGGGGTTACTTGGTATGAAGTCTTCATCGACTTTGGTTACCATCGAAATTGTGCCTGATCCTGCATCTGCGACGGGTCTGGACTCTTGTTGAACATTTCTTAAATTGCTTATTGGTGTGTTGTACTTCCGCAGTTGAAACACTTTCTTTCATTTGAAGTTGGATACGTTGGGTGTGAAGTTGTAGTCGAAGGTGATTTGCTACTATCCCTGATGCTTGAGGAATTCTAACGTTGTTTGGTAAGTTGTCTTGGTTTTGGGGAACGTTTCGATTGATACTGATTTTTCCCTTCGACGTAGATCCATGTCTTCGTAATTTTGAATATCGTGTAATAGATCTTCTGCAGCATAGTGATTCTTGGGCCACCACATTGCATCACATAAGTCTTTACAACAAAGGCCAATTAAAATCTGTTTCTTTGTTTCTTTAAAATCAAGTTTCAAGTCGTTACAGTATTTCAATTTTTTGTAAAAATATGTATCATTTGTTTCACACTTTTTTTGAACACAAGCAGTTACTTCTAGTAGCTTGACTTCAGTACCGCGGTGAATGCCGACGAGTAAAGTCCTGCGATAAAAAGTTTATCGGTCTGCGAAAAACAGTGGTCGCGATACGCTTTAATAATGTAATTGTCGATTTCAAAAAGGTTAAGAAAAAACCAAGTCACCTAGAACTACACAGATGGATCCGCAAAATGTTTAGCTTCACCACGGACCAGTCATACGCAATTCAATGGCACTCCTTGACGTCTAAGGTTTTTATTAAGTTAACATCTGAGACACTTGTGAAAAAAACACTGCAACGTTTTGATAAAGGCACGGTAACGTACGTCGACGAAGAGGGAACTGTGTTTGACGTTCCAATTGAAGAAGAAGGGTCTGAGGTTATGGTAAAGGTTTTTGATTTGCCTGTAGAGCTCCCTAACACGAAAATACATGCTGCACTTTCGCAATATGGAATAATAAAAAGCATCCGAAATGAAAGATGGTCGGGAGAAAACTTTTACCCAATAGAAAACGGCATACGTACCATAAAAATCGATATTAAGAAGAATATACAGTCATATATTAATATTGATGGCTATACGTCACTAGTATCCTACAAAAATTAAATACGCACTTGCATGATATGCAGTGAACCAGGACACGAAAGAAAGGAGTGCTCAAAAAATCCATTGAATAAAATAGCCGCTATTAGACGCCCAGATGCGCCCATAGCAAATAATAAAGTGGAACTAAGTAAACTATACTCCGAAATTACAAAACAAAAAGAAACTATTGTAGATCAAGAAATATTGGAAAATGAAGATGAATATGTAAATCATGAACATGACGAAAGTGAAGATGAAGCAGAAGAAGAAGAAAGAGAACAACAACAAGAAGAGGAATCCGAAGAAAATATTATAGAAGAAACGCAAGAGAACTGCCTTCCCAAAATGGTATACCAAAAAACCCTCAAAAGGATAAGAAAACAAGAAAATGACGCAACAAGTTCTAGTGAGGAAGAAAAGAAGATTCCCAAATTACTAATCAGAAGAAATCGCGACGGTGGAGTTATTGCACAAACTCCTGAAACGCAAGTGGAAAGGGATAAAAATGAACATGGGCGTAAAACACAGAAGGCGAGTAGTCTCAGCGATGGTGACGAAGCCCCCGTAATTGAATTATCTAGTAAGTGAATTTGTGCAGTAACTGCATCCCATAGTCTCGTGATCTCCTTGTTATTTTGTATTTTCTCGTTGGTTTCCATTTTGTGTAATATCTCAAATAATGGCAAAAATATTACTAACAATTGCCTCAATAAATATAAATTGTTTAAAGCAAAAGCATAAATTAGATTTACTTTTTGATCTTCTATATAGGGAAGGAATTGATGTATGCTTCTTGCAAGAAGTAAACATGGAATTTATTCCGTGTAAAAGAAATTACAATTTTATATCAAATGTAGGTGAAAATAAAAGAGGCACCGCGATTATTTTTAGAAATTCAATTGAGCCAAAGGATATAGTAACAAATATAGACGGTAGAATATTATCCCTTACTATACATAACTACCGAGTCATAAATATTTATGCTCCTTCTGGAGCAAAAAATCAAATTGGAAGGGAAAGGTTTTTTCAAAATGAATTAGTTAAGCACTTGTCACATTCGCTGCCCTTAGTATTACTAGGAGATTTTAACAGCGTACTAAATAATACTCTAAAAACAAGGTAAATATAAGCAAAGCATTAAAAGTAGTAACGCAAAAATTAGAACTAAAAGATATTTGGGAATACGTTCACAAAAATGCGGAAGGATTTACGTTTTTAAGAGAAAATTGCAAAACAAGAATAGACAGAGCATATATCTCCAAAGATCATGTTAAGCAAATACATAATATGAAAAAATATGCCTATATCCTTTTCTGATCATAAAGCCATTGTCTTTTATTTAAAAACAGATCACATTGAAACCAATAGAGTGGGATGGGGTTACTGGAGGGTTAAACAATCAGTCCTAAGGAATGATCAAGTAAAAAAAGATTTTGTAAAACTTTTAAATAGGCACAAATGCTCTGACACTTATAAACAAAACATAGTCAATTGGTGGTTCAAAATTTTTAAACCGTGTTTTAAAAAATTCTATAAAAACGAAGAAATAAAAAAAGCAACGGAAAGAAAGCACGCACTAAATTTTTACAACAAAGTGCTATTACAACTATACGCGGAAAATGAGAATAAATCGGTATTTGACGAAATAAAAGAAGTAAAACTCAAAATTTTACAAATCAAAGAGCAACATCTTGAAGAATTATATGTGGACAAAAATAAAGATGATTTAAGCGAAAGATATTCGTTATACGAACTCATAAAACAAAGAAAAAACCTCCACAAAAGTTACATAAAAACAATATTAGATGATGACAACTTAGAACTAAAATCTAACAAAGAAATAATTAATTTTGTGTATCAACATTTTGATAAGGAATTTAAAAAAAGAGAAATTGGTGAAAAAGAAGTAAGAACTCTATTGGCACATATAGAAAACAAACTAAATGACAACGCAAATCAAAATCTAACAAAGGAAATAAAAAAACGAAGTGCTGGAGACACTACCCAAATGTAATACAACGTACACCGGGTTTAGATGGAATCACTTATGAAGTATACCTCCGGTTATGGGATGAAATTGGTGATGATTTAACAAAACTGTTTAATAGTTTTTTAAACGGAAAAGTACCAAACATCTTTACAGAATGAATAGTAATACTAATAAAGAAAGACAAAAATGCGAAAAGAATCGACCCAATTTCGTCCAATAACACTTCTAAATAGCGACTACAAACTATTTAATAAAATATTAGCAAACAGGCTTTATTGTGCTCTTGAAAACGTCGTAGGAATCGAACAGAGTTGCTTCCCAAATAGAAACATATTTAATAACTTGTTGTTAAATAGGGACATTATTGAACACTTTGAAAAGGGAAAGAATACGTGTGGTGCCATTCTAACTTCAGACTTCAAGCAAGCGTTTGATAGAGTTGTGCATGAATTTCTCTGGAAAGTAATGGAAAAAATGAATATAAACTTAAACTTCATAAGTCTTGTGAAATCGATGTACCATAAGGCCACATCGTATCTGTTAATAAATGGATGCATTTCTGAAAAATTCGTGCTGAAATCCTCGGTAAGACAGGGTTGTCCCCTTGCGATGTTGTTATTTAGCATAGCTATAGAGTCCTTTATAAGCCTAATGTGGTTTTCTTTAAAAGGGATTCCAATGAATAATAATATTTACAAAATTTCTGCCTATGCGGATGATATCACTTGTTATTTAAAGGATAGTGAGGATGAAAAATGTGTAGAAAAACTTGTACATATTTTTGAAGCGGGATCTGGTGCCCAGCTAAATTTAGTCAAATCTGTAATACTTCCCCTGGGTAACTGGGAAGAACAGGCAACCAGGCACAATATTTTTGTGTGTAAAGAAAGAATAAAAGTCCTTGGCTTATGGCTTTTGAATTCGTTGTCGGAAACGATAAAAGAAAACTGGACAACTGTAATTAAAAATATTGAAAAGATGCTATTTGATGATGTAACAATATATTTGGACTTAATAAAGAAAATCTGGTACACAAACATTTACTTGCTGTCGAAAACGTGGTATATAGCACAGGTTTTACCCCTAACAGAGGCTCTTTGTCAAAAAATAGTCCAAGTGACAGGGAAATTGCTAACAAATTTAGAAAAATATAAACCAAAAATTGAGGAATCTGTATCCAATGTGAACTGGAAAAGGATATGGTCATGTATGAGCTTAAAATGCATTCCCTCAAAATGGCAATCCTCGTTATACAAGGCTCTAAATAATGCATATCCTACAGGAGAAAAGTTATTTAAACATAAAATGGCGGCAAACGATTTATGTATCAAATGTAATCAAAAGGACTCTCTTGTACACCGATTAAAAACATGCAAAAATATAGAAAAGTTAAGGCAGTGGATGTGCAAGTTATTAAAAAATATATATATTAAAATAGAAAATATCAATCAGATACCATCATTTCTTAACTTCAACACCCCAAATGTGGAGGTAAATCATGCTTATTTGTGGATGGTAAGTGGGTATATCTTCCTGGTACTAGAATGTAAAAAAAAAGATTGTTGCCGCTCCACGCTTTCCACGCCCAAAAACCAGATCCGGCAACACTGAGATGGCGGCTCCGCCGCGCGGCAAGGGCAAGCGGAGACGGTACCTTTGTCGGCTCCCTTTGTGATCCCGCCGGGCGGGGCGATTCACAGGACGAGCGCCGAGAGTGGGAGTTCAGCGAAAGCCACGGTCGCGATAACATCGGCAGCGGACCACGCCGGATCGTCCGTCTACATTTCGCGAACCAAACCAAAGTCGTGTACAATTTAAACTTTGTATTTACAAGCTCGAATAAAAGTAATAAAACAATTTAACGTGTTTACATTCCACTTAAATCAGCCCAAACAATGATGTAAACGAATTCATTGAAATCCTAAGGTATAGTAGATTTTACATGTCCCATAAAGGATACCTACCAAAATGTATGCAAACTTTGGGTTTCTAAGAACTATTGGTATTCTCCAGTCTATAAAAAAAACTGTAAATAAGAAACATGCAACTCAAATTGATTTAGAAAACATACGTTTACATTATAAATTTAGCATAAGTGCATAAGTGATACCTGTGATATGCAATTAACTTTTAAATAAAGTATTAAAAGAAAAAAAATCATACTCTCTCGGGGGTAAAAGGTGGCTTTAATGAGCGCAACAAAAGACTCCCATGAAGTTATCTCTTCCTTTTTGGCATCATACCAATATTTCGCTCCTTCGCAAAGTCTTGTCCGGGCTTTCTTTACATAATTCTAAATAAGTGTGTACCTCTCAACAAACAAGCAGAGTTTACACTCCGTGGTTTAATAAAGGATTAATACGAGATATTAAAAGGAAACATTATTAAAGAAAAAAACAAAAAAAAACAATAGCGATTTTGACAGACGATATTTTTCATTTCTTAGGGCAAAAATAAAAAACGATATAAAAGCGGCTCACAAAAATACGTACAAAAAATTGAATCTGAAATAAAATCATACAGATGCCAATAATTTCTGGCGCTATATCAAGCATGTAAAAATGAATAGGGAACTTTACGGTTTTTCAAATTTAGTGCCAATGGATTCTTTTTACCTTCAACAATATCGTAGTATATGTAATTTGCTATTTTACAGCCTTGTTAGAGAGAAAATCCACTCTCTGTTTTCCCGCCAATTTGAGCGATTTTTAAAAATTTACGTCACAATAGTTATATCAAGGTTTTTCCCTATGTAAACATACTCTGCGATCTCTTCCTCTTCCAACTTGGCTATATCGGTTATGCCGTAAACCGCTGTGAAGCATGTCACAGAACGATGCCCAGATTAGAAGTTCCACTGTTAGATTAGAAATTCCACTGTTGTCAGGCTGTGCGTTTTCGAGCAGATTGAACTATGATACCTATTTCATTAGTTATATTTTACTTTTTAATAATATGTATAATCCATTTTTCATAATATAATTTTATATTTAGAATACCTCTTCTGTTGTGACATGAAAGTGAAATAATTTAGGAATGGTAAAACTAAAATAAACATAAAGCATCTTTCTAATATCATACCCCGATTAAATCTGACCATAGATAAAGGATTTATATATAGGGATAGATAGGCAACTCCCTATAATTTTTGGATGCCATACGCCCCCTGGTGACCTAAGTACAAACTAGACTATTTAAGCCGGAAATTTCTTTTATAGTTATTATACTTACAATTTTTAAGACACTTTTTAATTTTATAACTCCACATAGACATATGATAAATATCTATGTCTATGTCGAGTTATAAAATTAAAACGCGATAAATGACAATATTGGGATAGGTATAATGAAAGCAAAAATTACATGGGAATAATAATTTTATATATTACAAACAGTTTGTAAAATACATTCACCACAATAACGCTAAACATCACAGATACAGATATATTACATTTTAGTCTTCTTAAGGTTATTTATAAGTAAATTAAGAAAGACATGTATTGTTTGAGTGTAAAAATCTAAAATCTGCATACCTTTTTTTCCGGAGAAGAAATGTTTCCAAGTATTGATGGTTCAGCTGCAGGCCCTATTCTGACCAGTCTTCGGAAGTTATGATGTACAGGGGGCGAAATAGTCGGGAACAAGGATGTCTCGGAGGCATTTGCTGCTTTTTTCAAAAGTGTTTATGCAACCGTCCTTGCTTCATACAATATCAGATTCGAGCATAATGTTAACATAGTTTCAAACCGTCCTTTAATTTTAGATAACATTAGTGACTCGGATATCAATAGCTAGCAATAAAGAAACTGAAACCTAAAAGATAGGTAGGGCCTGACCAGATTCCCCCATATATTTTTAAAGGTTGTGCTGACGTTCTTATCAAGCCACTTACATACTTATTCAATCTTATATTAAAGACAAATACTTATCCTGATAAATGGAAAGTCAGTAAGATTTGCCCTTTGCACAAAAGCGGCCGAAGAAACGAAATTTCAAATTATAGACCGATAGCACTTATCTGTGCT
Organism: Pseudeuparius sepicola; assembly: GCA_963920635.1. Taxonomy (NCBI): domain Eukaryota; kingdom Metazoa; phylum Arthropoda; class Insecta; order Coleoptera; family Anthribidae; genus Pseudeuparius; species Pseudeuparius sepicola. The sequence goes on along the minus strand of OY987300.1, from coordinate 35,047,136 downwards.
CCGAGTAAAATTTTAGAAATCATTCTTCATAGAAAATTATCAGCACACGTTGGACCATGTACAGCGGATCATTAACACGGCTTTATGAAAAGCAGATCAGCTGTTACAGGTCTTTTTTGGTAAATAAAAATTAAGGTCTTGATATTCTCACAGCTCAAATTTATTTTTCCAAATAGGCGACCGGTTTCGTGATTTTTAAAAATTAATCACATCTTCAGGCCAAGACTACAACACAGAAATGTAAATAAGTTAAATAAGTTATAAACAAAATACAAACAAATGACTTACGCAGCCATAATGGCATTGTACATTCAAAACTATAGGTCATAAGGTAAATTTAAAGGTAGAAAAAGAGGGGCAAACATTATACAAACAAATTATTTGTTAACAAACATGATCAGGGTATAAAATAATAATGAACCAGTAAGTGCACAAATCCAAAAAAATGAGAAAAACTACGTAGGAAAGCCAGGAATTCGCTATTGTTAGAGTAAACAGCTATTCAAATTGGCCAACTAGATCGCTATAATAGCTATCAGTGGAAAAGGTAATTAAATGTCTTAGATGATTCAAAATCAATTTGAGCATTTAAAACACTATTAAAATTAGTTTTACAATGTCTACATATCTCAAGTGATTCTAAATTATTCAAAATATAACCTTTATTAGCAATATGTAAAATTTGGATATCTGTCGTTTGATTAAAAGTATGTCCCGTGTCAATCAGATGGTTAGCAAAATGAGATTTTCTCGAACCAGTTTTTAAACAATTAGTATGTTCTTTTATTCTAGTTTTAAAGTTTCTGCCAGTCCTACCTAGAAATATTATGTTACAGGTCTGTTATGTTTTTCGGAATATTTGCATAATTGTCTGGCTAGTAACTACCAAGTAGATGCTATATTTACGGATTTTTAAAAGTCCTTTGATAAGGTAAATCATGATATACTACTGGAAGGACTCTATGAGTTCGGAATTTCTGGAGATCTGTTGCAGCTGTGTGCATCCTACTTACACAATCGCAAGCAATATAGGGGAGGAGAGTCTGGTCGATTTAGGGGTTTAATTTGGGGCCTCTATTCTTTATTTGCTTAATAAACATCCTATCAGGAGTAATACGCTACTCTGAACATCAATTGTTTGCAGACGATTTCAATTAATATAAACGGATATCCAATGCGCTTGTCTTTTGCTCCAAGAAGATTTAAATAAGGTTGTAGAATGGTCACAACAAAACTGTTTATATTTTAATATTGATAAATGTTTTAAAATAACGTTTTCAAGGAAAAATAATAATATTAATTTTGAGTATGTAGTGAACAGAAACATACAAATACAAAAGACGACAGCAAATTGTCGTTCAATAGGAATATTGAGACCGTTTCTGGGAGAGCCTTGATAAGAAACTCTTGTGACTTCAGTAATGTGGAAGCTCTCACACGGTTGTATAATGCTTAAGTAAGATCTATAATGGAATGTGCCTTGATTATTTGGTCCCCTATGTATTCAGTGCATATAAATATAGGAATGATTTACTTTGAATGTTTATTTTTGTAGTCATTACCCTGTAGAATTAAAGGGACAATGGGACCTGTGGGTTTGGGAAATGTATTCGGGATCTCTATGAACTAACCCATAGAGAGAGTAAAAACCTACATTTTTGGGGGCTCGTCCGGGATAAGAAGAACAAAGTGCATTTTGACAAATATGACGGCTGTATAAGCAAACTATCTTTGAAGAAAGCAACGATTTCTAGAAGTGTATGTCCATCTAGTAAGACGATTAGAGTGAAGAAGACGGCGATCACCTAGTAAATTTGAACGAGGACATCAGCATCTGGAAGACTTCTTCAGAGAGGAAGTTAGGACGACGACGAGAGGAAGTTAGGACGACGACGAGAGGAAGTTAGGACGACGGCAATCCATTAGATTAAAGTATTAAAGAAGAGATTTTGACGTATTTGACGTGGAGGACGGCGAAGCTGAGTAAGAGTTTTTGTTAGAGCTTAGAACTGTAACAGTAGAAGTAGGAAGAGCAAAAACAGATCACGTAGAGAGCAGAGGCCAAGCAGTTTTCCTCAAATTATTTACAGAATGCAACTTACAGGGTTTCATACTTTTTGATATACTTACTTATTTTTTGTAAGTTTCAGGAACATTTTGCCATCCTACTAGCATCTTTATCCGTCTCAAATTTTATTTAAACTTTATATTTGGGTAGAGTTTATTCTAAAATGGCTACGTTGGGAGAAATAGAAAAGATAGAAACTAATATTAAAAATAGTAAGTTAAAAGCAATCAAGACTTTGCATGTCGTTGCCTATGGGCATGAAGGAGAAACAAGAAAAATTAGAAAAGCATTGCGATATTTTTCGGGTTTTCATTTTAGAAAAAACTCATCCGAATATATACAAAAAGTTAACGATGTTAAGGAAAAATTAGAATTAGCGGATTTAATTGCTATTTGTCAAATACTAGATTTGGATTATTCAGGCACAGAAGACGTGATGATAAATCGTATTTGTTCCTTCATGAATGATTTAATCTTAAAAAGTGATGATAACCCTAATGAGGAAGAAGAAGATGAAGAAGATCAACTAAAGGAAGACGAAAGAGGAGAAAATATAGAGGACGAAGAAGAAGATTATGCATATTTCGAAGATGATAGAAGTGTTAAGCAGAGGGTAGTAAAACCAAGTTCTTTTGCTTTGACATTTAGAGATGTAGAAGAAAGTATTCGACCATTTGACGGAAAAGATAATTATCCTGTAAATAAATGGGTTGATGATTTCGAAGAAATTGCAGAAGTTACAGGGTGGAACGATCTACAAAAATTGATATTTGCAAAAAAATCACTTAAAGGTCTAGCTAAACTGTTTATCCAATCAGAACGAGGGATAAATACATGGCGTACTTTTAAAAGAAAGTTAATAGAAGAGTTTGAGATAAAAGTTAGCAGTGCTCAGATTCACAAATTGTTAATGACAAGAAAGAAAAGTAGCAACGAATCTGTACAAGAACTATGCGAGAAATAGGAAGTCGTGCAAGCATAGATGTTGAGGTTGTAATGCAATATATTATAGACGGTAGTCAAGACAATTCGCCTAATAAATTTATTTTTCTTGAAATCGGCATTAAAATGTCCCAAAATCGTCATTAAAAGCACAGAAATCGTACAATAATGTAGCCCATTATTGTACGATTTTTTCAATAAGTAGGCCTTGGTGAGATGTAAACATCAAACGTCAGACGCGGAGAAATCGCCCGTCAAAAGTGACCAAATATTCAAAACCCGGCCGATAAAGGCTCATTTAACTTTTCGTACACATTGCGAAATTGTTTCCTATAGAAGCACAATCCTTCAGTATACATATTTTAGTAAATTTGAAAATCAATAGATTTGTTGTGTAGGCTGCACAAGAAGCAGCAGCTTGGTTTTTCCGTCAGAAGGTGCCGTACATCATTATACTTGTCCTAGGTAGAGCGATCGGTAAAGTCAAGCAACGCCGCGCGTAGTCGGTTCGTGGACGGGTGATCCCTTATTATTATTTTCTTGCCTAATACAACTTTTTTTTTCCGATTTCAAGAAAAATATAATATGTACCTCGGCACTGAAGTTCTTTTAATGACTTATGTGGTTTATTTGCCTCGGCCAGAGGCCTCAGCAACTAAACTCCACATGAGTCATAAAAAGTTGAACTTCAGTGCCTTGGTACATAAATAACTATTTCTTGAAATCGGCATTAAAATGTCCCAAAATCGTCATTAAAAGCACAGAAATCGTACAATAATGTAGCCCATTATTGTACGATTTTTTCAATAAGTAGGCCTTGGCGAGATGTAAACATCAAACGTCAGACGCGGAGAAATCGCCCGTCAAAAGTGACCAAATATTCAAAACCCGGCCGATAAAGGCTCATTTAACTTTTCGTACACATTGCGAAATTGTTTCCTATAGAAGCGCAATCCTTCAGTATACATATTTTAGTAAATTTGAATATCAATAGATTTGTTGTGTAGGCTGCACAAGAAGCAGCAGTTTGGTTTTTCTGTCAGAAGGTGCCGGACGTCATTATATTTGTCCTAGGTAGAGCGATCGGTAAAGTCAAGCAACGCCGAGCGTAGTCGGTTCGTGGACGGGTGATCCCTTATTATTATTTTCTTGTCTAATAAAACTTTTTTTTTCCGATTTCAAAAAAAATATAATATGTACCTCGGCACTGAATTTCTTTGTATGACTCATGTGGTTTATTTGCCTCGGTCAGAGGCCTCAGCAACTAAACTCCACATGAGTCATAAAAAGTTGAACTTCAGTGCCTTGGTACATAAATAACTATTATATGGAGCTAAAAGTTTTTCGGAGTTTAAGGAGAAGATAAAAATATATGAACAAATGACGAAGGAAAAACAAATGATGCATGAGAGGAAGACGAATACTAATAGGAGAAATGAAAGTATCAATTGCAATAAAGGGAAGCCAGAGTGTTGCTATAATTGTGGAAACAAGGGTCATAAATCTAATGAATGTCCTGATAAAAGTAAGGAGACCAAATGTTTCAAGTGCAATAGCTATGGTCATCTTTCATTAAACTGCCCTAAGAAGATGGAGCGTAAAAACTCTACTACACCAGGTCGATCAACAAGTCTAGATATCATTGATCTGATTCCAAAAAAATATGTCACTTTGTCAAACAATACCAGCACTATTAGATACTGGGAGTGACATAAGTGGAATAAAAAGTGATGTATATGAGAATTTTTTCAACCATATTCTACTAAATCAAAAACAAGTATTTTTGGAAGGTCTTGGAACAGGTAACGCAGTTACGTTAGGCTCGTTTTGTGATAATGTGTTAGTGAATGACGAAGAAGTGTATCTAATGTTACATATAATTCCAGTAACCGAAATTCGTTTTAAGGCAGTTATAGGAAATGATCTGACGAAAACTTATGACATTTACATAAGAAATTATGAAGTGTTTCTGATTAAAAAAGAAAATAATAACTTTCTTATGGAAATATACAGTTGATGATAAAAGTGAAACGTTAGGCGTAGAACATATAGAAAATACAGAGTGTAAAGATGAGGTGAAGGCATTGATACAGAACTACAGACCTGAGAAGATCAAGTATACAGATATAGAAATGAAGTTAATTTTGAAGAATGGGGAACCAATTTATCAGAGTCCGAGAAGACTATCTGCACCAGAGAGAAGAGAAGTTGAGTGTCAGATTGAAGAATGGCTTAAGGAAGACATAATAAGAGAGAGTTCGTCGGATTTTGCAAGTCCTATAGTTCTTGTAAAAAAGAAAGATGGTACAACAAGAATATGCGTAGATTTTAGAAAGTTGAATAAAGTTATTGTAAAAGATAGATTTCCATTACCGCTGATTGAAGACGTTTTAGACCGGTTACAAGATGCTAAATGTTTTAGCACAATAGATCTCAGAAATGGTTTTTTCCATGTTCCTGTGACAGAGAGTAGTAGAAAATATACTACATTTGTAACACACAATGGACAGTTCGAATTCCTAAAATGTCCTTTTGGATTGTGTAATAGTCCAGCAGTATTTCAGCGTTTTATTTGTCGTATTTTCAGAGAATTAACAATGAAGAATATAGTGATGTATTACATGGATGACATAGTAATATTAAGTAAAGATGAAAGAGAACGACTCAAATTGGTGTTGGAAATTTCAAGAGATTCTGGTTTGGAAATAAAGATAAAGAAATGCCAATTTTTAAAGAAGAAAATTAACTTTCTTGGATTTATCATTGAAGATGAAAAAGTTCGACCTTCCGAAGAAAAGACGGAAGCAATTCGACGATTTCCAGAACCTTCAACGCATAAGCAATTACAGTCATTTTTGGGATTGACAGGATATTTCAGAAAATGTATACCCTCCTACTCTATACTAGCCAAACCGTTGAGTGGCTTGTTACAAAGAAATCAATCATTTGTGTTTGGAGATATACAAAGACAAACTTATAAAAACTGAAGCAATCATTGACGAGTGAACCATTGTTAATTATATACAGTCGTGAAAGAGAAACAGAACTACATACAGATGCTAGCAAACATGGGTATGGAGCATGCTTAATTCAAAAATACGAATACGATGGAAAGTATCACCCAGTATATTATGTAAAAAGACGACACCAACAGAAGAAAAATATTGCAGCTATGAACTAGAAGTACTTGCAATAATAGCAACTGTAAAGAAATTCAGAGTTTATCTGTTGGGCATAAACTTTAAGATAGTTACCGATTGTTCACCATTTCAGAAGACAATGGAGAAGAAAGATTTGACAACAAGAGTTGCCAGATGGGCACTACTTTAACAAGAATATTCTTATCAAATTGTACATAGAAGAGGTAGTAAAATGAATCATGTGATGATGGTGATGTCTAAATGAGAAGTGAAGAAGATGGTGTAATACAAAGAATAAAAATAGCACAAGAAAAGGATGATCACATAAAAGCTATACAGAAAATTTTGGAGAAAGAAGAGTATGAAGATTATTTTCTAAAGGATGGTATTTTGTATAAATATGAAGCGGGGTATGAGCTAATAGTTGTTCCAAATAAGATGCAAACAGCTGTGATAAAGAAGGCACATGAAATAGGACACTTTTCAGTGGGAAAAACTGAAGAAGTAGTCAAAAGAGTTATTTATACCTAAATTGAAAGAAAAGATAATGAATTGTATCAGGAATTGTATTACTAGGAAGCAAGAAAGAAGGAAAGAAGGAAGGATTCTTGCATGCTATCGGTAAACAAGAAGGGCCGTTGCATACCTACCATGCAGATCACTTAGGACCGTTGCAATCTACAAACAAAAAATACCAGTAAATTTTTACAGTCATAGATAATTTTTCAAAATTCACATGGCTGTATGGAACCAAATCGACGGCGGCAAATGAGACAGTTAAGTGTTTGAAAATTCAACAACAGACATTTGGAAATCGATCTAGAATTATTACTGACAAAGGAACTGCATTTACAGGAAATTAGTTTGAAGAATATTGTAAAGAGGAAGGTGTCCAACATATAACAATAACCACAGGCGTACCACGAGGAAATGGCCAAATTGAGCGTATAAACAGAATTATTGTGCCAGTTCTTACAAAATTGAGTTTGGAAGATCCAACAAAATGGTTTCAATATTTGGAAAAAGTTCAGAGAGCATTACATTCCACTTGGCAAAGAAGTATAAATACTACTCCTTTTGAAGTTTTAGTAGGAATAAAAATGAGAAACAAAGAAGATATTAGTGTGAAAGAACTTTTAGAAAAAGAAATGATAGAGCAATTCAATAATGACAGAGATGAAATAAGAGAAGAAAGCAAACGTCAACTTTTAAAGATTCAAGAAGAAAATAAAAGGACCTACAATTTAAGACGGAAGAAACCAAAATTATATAGAAAGGGTGATTTAGTGGCTATTAAACGTACACAGTTTGGATCAGGATTAAAAATAAGAAAAAAATATCTTGGGCCATATGAAGTTTCAAAAGTGAAAAATCATGAAGTAATAAAGATTGGTCATCATGAAGGTCCAATGATAACTTCTACGTGTGCAGAATTCATGAAACCTTGGATTGAAAATCAAAGTGAATCCGAGACGGATTTCGAAAAACGCACCCCTTTAATAAATCGCAGTAGGCCAGGATTTCGCGACAATGCCAAACCAATACCTCGCATATGATGACCTTTCAGGGACATATTTATAAAAAAATTGTCCCGTTCAATTCCCCCAGCCTACTTAGATTTTCAGGGGTGTTAACCCGAAAAACCAGGGCGTCCGAATCGGGAGAGCCGTTCGGCCCCCGGAATTTTTTTCCCGTTTTTTTTTTCGGGAAAAATGGCTAGCGATTGGAAGGGGGAGCGCCGGTCTAGTTCAATTTTCGCGTGGGGCCGCCGAAGGATACGGGCCTCTCGCCTGCCAGAGGGCACCAGTTCGGCCGTTTGGGCCGCCTTTTTTCGCGATTTGGCGAGGTCCTCGGGATCATACTGTATACAGGGTGGTTCACTTTTATGTGGTAGGACTTTAACATTAGATAGAAAAAGATAATCTAAAATGAAAATTTTATATCAACATATATCAGGGAAAGCTTAGTTTCCGAGATACAGGGCGTTGAAGTGTTGGAAAAAATATGAAGTATTTTTTACACTGTCCGAACCAGTGGAGATATTTAAACCAAATTTGATGTGTAGTACCACCTTTTTGACTACGATATTTAGTGATAATATGAAGGTCCTGAAATAACCAGTGGTGGAGTTATGGGTTTTCACTATCACTAAATTTAAAAAGTAATTAGTACGGACCTGTCTCACATCAACGTAAATTTTTTTTCGTAAAGTTCTTTCAATTCTCTACAAAAAGTGTATCTTGACATTTTTTTGTATCTGCCACGGTTGTGTAGTAAATAAATTATTTCGTTTCCATCTCAGCCTTTTTTGCCTAAAAATGTGTTTTCTAAGATTATTGATAAATATCGCAAATAACAGAAATTAATTATGGAACACTTATCGGATTAAGCTATTTTATTTTTAATTTTATGGAAACAATTTTAAAAATAAACTGGCACTTGGTTTGAGGTACATTACTTTATTATCATTTTAAAATTTTTATCAAATCTAGTATTATTTCTTAATAATTTTTATAATTCTAAATTTGTAGAATTCTAAATTATACCACGACGAGTAAAACATGATTCTTCCGCCCATAAAATGTTATTTAAAAATTGTCTTATTTCCTTTGACTACAAAATCCATCGGCAAAATACTAATGTCCTTTCTGCATCGCCGTACTGGTGAAGATAAGTGTGCCATGGAAAAGAAAATCTTATTGACAGTTAATAATACAATAATCTGTCATCCAGTAGATGAACGTAGCAGCGCCGCAGTTTGTCTTTGTTAATAATTAAAATGCCGTTCCAATCTACAAATGAAGAGCAGGCTGACATCCATTTCTGATATGGAGTTGCAAATGGGAACTCTGCGGAAGCAGCCAGAGAATACCGGAGGCGATTTCCAAATAGGCGCCATCCGCGTCCCTCGGTGTTTGTTAACATGCACCGGCAATTCAGAACTCGCGGTCTGAGAACTAGAATCGTCGAACGAGGAAATGAAAACAATATCCAACAAGTCAGACGCAACAATGAGATTCTTCGTGTATTCGATAGGAATCCTACAACAAGTAGCAGAAGAGTGTCAGTGGCCCTACGTGTTTCAAAGTCTGCAATTTTGCGAGCTTTAAAAAGAGATCACAGGCATGCGTATCATCTACAACCCGTACAAGGTTTAAGGCCCGGCGATGCAGAAAGAAGATTAGGGTTTTGCCGATGGATTTTGGAGTCAATTGAAGGAAATAGACAATTTTTAAATAACATTTTATGGACGGACGAGTCGTGTTTTACTCGTCGTGGAGTAGTAAACTTTCATAATCAGCATATTTGGGCACAAGAAAACCCACATGCAATCCGGCCAAGAAATTTTCAGGTCGAATTTAGTGTCAATGTTTGGATTGGACTGTACAACCATCATCTGTTTGGACCCTTTTTTTTGCCACAGCGAGTATATATGTGGAAGACATTCCTTTAAACTTAAGATTGTTGGCTTGGTTCCAACTTGACGGCTGTCCTGCACATTTTCACCGAAATGTGAGGAACTGGTTAAATAATAACTTTCCAAATAGGTGGATCGGACGAGGGGGACCGGTCGCTTGGCCACCACGTTCTCCGGACATAACACCTCTGGACTTCTTCGTATGGGGATTTTTAAAAAAAAAAGTCTATGCGACTCCTGTAGAAACAAGGGAACAACTTATTGATCGTATCAGAAATGCGTCGAAGTGAATTATGTGTGCAACAGAATGGATCACATTTTGAACAATTGTTGAATGTTGTACAAATTTAGAATTATAAAAATTATTAAGAAATAATACTAGATTTGATAAAAATGTTAAAATGATAATAAAGTAATGTACCTCAAACCAAGTGCCAGTTTATTTTTAAAATTGTTTCCATAAAATTAAAAATAAAATAGCTGAATCCGATAAGTGTTCCATAATTAATTTCTGTTATTTGCTATATTTATCAATAATCTTAGAAAACACATTTTTAGGCAAAAAAGGCTGAGATGGAAACGAAATAAGTTATTTACTACACAACCGTGGCAGATACAAAAAAATGTCAAGATACACTTTTTGTAGAGAATTGAAAGAACTTTACGAAAAAAAAAATTTACGTTGATGTGAGACAGGTCCGTACTAATTACTTTTTAAATTTAGTGATAGTGAAAACCCATAACTCCACCACTGGTTATTTCAGGACCTTCATATTATCACTAAATATCGTAGTCAAAAAGGTGGTACTACACATCAAATTTGGTTTAAATATCTCCACTGGTTCGGACAGTGTAAAAAATACTTCATATTTTTTCCAACACTTCAACGCCCTGTATCTCGGAAACTAAGCTTTCCCCGATATATGTTGATATAAAATTTTCATTTTAGATTATCTTTTTCTATCTAATGTTAAAGTCCTACCACATAAAAGTGAACCACCCTGTACATCGTGGCCGACGCGCAAGCCCCGCCCCCCGATACTTATTCGTAAACATCGATTGACATTTGGCATTGTTTTGGTGTGGAGAATTTCCAAATTTCGTACCAATTTTGGACTTTGGGGGCTCAGAGGCTCATTTGTTATTCCATATGTGACTTTTTCAGGTACGGGCGCGCTGTATTTTTATGTAAAATCTTTTTAGAAAACCCCACGGGACATCAACTATGCTTTATACGGCTGTATCTTTTGAATCGTAATAGGTAGACACTTGAAATTTTCACAGTGTGTATGGCCGCTATAACAACAAATAATAAAAGTAAAATAAGGGTAATGTAATAGTTGTTGATTTTTGTTAACAATGATGAAACGGCTAACTAACTAATATTTCTCAAACAGGGAAGTAGCGCAGTGGAAGCGCGCTGGGCTCTTAACCCAGAGATCCGGCGTTCCAAACCACGCTCTGGGGCAAACTTTTTTATTTCTTTTTTTTATTTTTGACTAGTGTTTTTTAAAAATATGTAGTTTTAAATATAGTACGGTGGTACGGAACCCTTCGTGTGCGAGTTCGACTCGCACTTGGCCGATTTTTAATTTTATACCTACTTACTTGTGTATTGTATTTGGCATTGCAGGAGCATGCCGCAGAGACGAGTTACAGAAATTACCATTAAATGATACTAACGACATGGATTCTATCATAACTGTGAAAATGCAGGATAGCAAGACAAACAAACCTCCATCATTATTTGTAATAAGCGGTAAAATTAAAAGTTTTAATTTTGTTGAAATGTATCGCAACAATGCATCCCTTCGTCCCCAGTCTACCGGTCACACTAGATTCTTTATAAGATATAACGGAAAATGCTCCGTTCAACCTGTTGGTATACCTAAATACTTTTAGTAAAATTTCAATTTCTAAAAAAAACTGAAATAGGTAGCTGCTCAAATTCTGGAAGGTGAACCAAGTACCAGTACCGGAAACTTCACAACAATCGAAAAAGGGTTTTAAGTGAAGAACCTGAGACTTTCACAGGCAATGAAGAAAACAAAATTCAAAAAAATACTGGAAATGAAGTTTGTCCATCAGTTAGGTAGGGGAATGTGGGGCAATAGCATGACACTTTTTTAAATTTGGCATATTGGTTTCATTTATTATTTTTTTCTAGGAATATTTAAGGAATACAATAAAATAACACTTTATGTTCAGGATGATAATGCAAAAGTCAAACTATTGTGCCCTTCTGACAACAAAAAAAAAATTTTTTTTACTCTAATTTACGCTATTGCCCCCATAATCAGGGGCAATAGCGTGAATGACCAAGTTTTGAGAAAATGTAAAATGGCGTCACAAGTTTACCTTCAGGAATCAGAAATCAAACACACATTAATGGCAGTAAGGTTTATTGTCAATAATTTACAGTGAGGCAGAAACAATTTTGTTAACGAACTTCAATATGGTCAAACGCAATTCCAAATTTAAAGAAAGACTGTTGCCTTTTGGTTGTACCATGAAGTGTAGGTTTGGGAAGAATAGTTTTTATTCTTGATTTCGGCACCAAATCTGTGTCGACAGTATTTGGGAACAAAAAAGCATTTTTTATTTTTTGACTACGTCGCATAAAGGAAATTTCGAAGTCGTTGTTTTCGTCTTCACTTGTGACCTGTCCTATATAATATATATATATTTTTTAATGGGAACTGTAAATTCTACTAACACAAAGTCATTCACATGTGGGTTGCTTATCAGTGTTTGAAAAATAAATGGCTCTTCTCCAGAAAAGTTGTCGGAATAATCGCCATCGCTTTTCGGCAGGTCGAGATTTTCCTCTGATGATGATGTTTCTTCTATCTTTTTCTTCTTTTTCTGACTTCTTCTCTTTTTTTCGTCTTTAAAAACTCGTTTCTTATGAGACTCCTTAAGCTGTTTATTGTCAATTTTTCTCTGTTTTTCGATTAAAACCTCTTTTAGTGGAGTCGCTGTTAATATTTCTGATTTCTTCCTTTTAACATTTCGCTTTTTAATACCTGGTTCACTAACAGGCATTGGGATCATATCTTTCAAACATATTTTAGCTTGTGTGGCTTTTGGATTGGGGTACGAATCAGGAGGCGTGAAGGCTTTTCCAGTTTGTATTTTTTCTGTGTTAACTTGTGGATCTGGTGGTGTGGTGTTATTAGCTTTTTTAATGTTCTCAATTTTATCACTGATTAAATATCTTGAAGATGTAGGCATATTTTCTTCTCTTTCAATTGACATGCCATTTTTTGGCTGTTCACTATCACTGCTAGCCATATTGGTCTTTGCCTGAATAATGTCGGATGCCGAAAAATCTTCGTCTGTGAATATATCCGGGCGATAAGGACAAATGCCTGCACTTCTAAAGCCACTTACGCACTTATCGATCGTGGCTACCTTTTGATAAGCTGTCGCAAATAATTCTGCGATTTCGTACACTGTGATTCTTTTTGCAGGGTTTGATTTCATCCAGTATGAACATTGGTTATTAAAAGCAGTCTTTAATGGACCAAAGAAAACAAGGTCCAAAGGCTGAGTTCGATGTGAAGTATGTGGTGGCAACGATATCATGTCAACTCCATTTTCCTTGGCTAATTCGTAACAGCCTAATGACAAGTGGCTTTCATGATTGTCTAATATTAGACACTCATGTCGTTCCTTAGACGGTTTTGCATGTTGTATAAAATGATCCATCCATTTTAAAAAAATTTCAGAATTGCTCCAGCCGTTAGAGCTAACTGCACCAACACTACCGGGAGGAGCATTTTTCATTAGCCTATCGTTCATGAGTTTTCTAGGAAAAATTAAAAGGGGGGGTATATAACTTCCACCAGCATTCATGCAGCAGATTATTGTCACCAAGTCGCCTCTTTCAGCACTTGTTATTTTGCCTATTTGCTTAACTCCCTTTTGCGATATTATTTTTCCAGGTCTATGAACAGTGTGAACCCCACTTTCGTCGACATTATATATATCCGAAGGTGAATAGTTGTGCTGCTCTAGAAGTTTGTTTAAATTTTTGAAGAACAAATCTATTGCACTTTTATTAAAACTTAAAACGCGGTTTATGCTCGTGGCCTCTGGAGTACGCAAAGACAACCTGTTGCCATGACGCTTCATGAAACTGTAGTAGAAATCACGCCCAGCCTTTTTGTCATTTTTATTGAACGGGTGTTGCAGCCCCAGCCGTGAGGCATACTGGAAAACTATTTCTCTAAACTCGGCAACTGACAGTCCATAAAATTTCTTAGATATCTCCAAGCAATAGTTTACTAACTCTTCTTCCTGAGCTTCATTAAAAATCGGTTGCCTACCGATTTTCTTCGGCAAAGCTGGTGTTCCAGAGCTATTTCGACTTCTTCCTGTCACATGATCATGAACTGTAGACCAAGGAATTTCGTACTGTTGTGAAGCTTGAGATACCGTTAACTTTCCAGATTTTACAGCATCTACTGCTAAAATCAAATTCTCAGTATTCCATTTAGCTCTAGTATTATTCTTTTGATATTTCCGAACCATCTGTAAAATAACAGATCCTGTAAAACAGTGACAGGAATTGTCGCGTGGGGTAATAGCGTATTCTTGGGGTAATAGCGTATTCACGCTATTACCCCCACGCTATTGCCCCATTTACATACAACATAAACAAAATATTTTATTGAGGTTAGGTTGAACCGTGTTAACGCAATACTGCACAAGATTGAAGACAAATAAGCATATTTGCAAAAAACGTGTCCACTGAACGTATTACCCACCTTATAAATACACAAGAGTCTCCTGCTTTTGATAGCACTAGAACTAAAACCGGCCAAAAAACTCAAAAATACGTCTTCTCCGCGAGTGTATTTATTCCGGCGATAAGTGATGGAACACTGACGCTTACTTATATTCTTCGTATTTTAATGCCCGCACAATGCTGCCATCTACTGTAGAATTTCCAAAACATTGTCTCCCGCTATTACCCCATTCGCGCTATTGCCCCACATTCCCCTACCTCGACTGCGTCTCGAGCTGCACTTTTTGCACTATATAGTTACACAAATAACTATTTTTCTAAGTAGGTATAATAGAATTGTGTTTTTCGCATAGCAAAAGAGAAACTTTTTCAGGATATATTAGGTGTCTCAAATAAAGTCCGATTATATCCTTAGTTTTTGAAATGAAAAGACCAGCTTAAAACCAGGATGATGCAGTTTTCTCTGGGGAATCCGAATCTAGCTTCAGAATTTATATACAGGGTGTTCTCGAAAAGTTAAAGACCTTCACAGGCAATGAAGAAAACAAAATTCACTAGTTACAGAAATAACTATTTTTCTAAGTATAATAGAATTGTGTTTTTCGCATAGCAAAAGAGAAACTTTTTCAGGGTATATTTGGTGTTTCAAATAAAGTCCGATTATATCCTTAGTTTTTGAAATGAAAAGACCAGCGTAAGACCAGGATGATGCAGCTTTCCCTCGAAAATCCGAATCTAGCTTCAGCATTTATATACAGGGTGTTCTCGAAAAGTTAAGGACAAAAATACAGGGTGTCTATTTAAGAAGGGCCACTCGACAAATATGCATTTTTCTGAGAACATCATTTGAAAAAAAAATGTTTTTTGATGAGCTAACTTTGCCCGAAAATCGCCGAAATTTCTTCGGCATGTAACTTTTTTGTTTCAAGAGTTACCGAAAAAATTTCCTAACGAAATTTGTGGGCAAAACTGATTGCTTTAAACCTAGTTTATCAGAATTTGGAAAAATGCCATGGCTTGTTGTGTGCTCTTTTAGCACTTAAATTTTTGTTTTATTTATAGCTGTCATCAGTGGCGCACCCAGTGGGGGGCCAAGGGGCCTCGGCCCCCCCAGACCTTTCATATTTTAAAAATTCTCGAGGGTGGTATCGTAGATGTACTGTTAGCTGTGCGACCCTCGGCAATGTTTGCGCACTGACTGGCTAATATCTGAGTTTTTTTGTTATTTTCGAATATACCTGCCTTTATAAAGAACAGTTTGGAAATTTCTTTGAATCTGCCTAGCAGAATATGTGCTCTGTCTGAGCCAAATTTACCATTAAATCTTCTAAAAAAATTTTTTGTTTGCGGCGCATTTCAGTGTGCAGACACCTCCTAAGTACACTGTTTTATTGCCCGCTTAAAAAACAATAATCTCTATTGCCCGACCTTCAAATAAATTTTAATTTACCTACACCTACTACACTGGCCAGAAAATGTTATAAAATGTAGCAAAAATTATAGACATAATGTGGCTCTTTGAAATAATATGATAATTTATAGGGAACTATGAGTACTAACTTTTATTTTTACTTCCACATCACAAAAGGGTGTTCAGTGTTGTTTTTGATAATTATTACTGGATTTTGGTCAGTTAAAAAGTATTCTTGCTTACTGTACAAATGAATAGGGATCGGCCCACATAATTAGAAAAAAAAATTACCTTTGGCGTCAAATTGTATCCACAAATTTTCGCCTGCGGCGCGATTTGTAATAACGAAAATAAAATTCCATTTTTTACCCCCCCCCCCCCCCTCCTTCCTACCGACAAAGTACCGCCCTGTAGGTATACCTATCCCTCACTTCTCAAATGTGTATTGCCCTGACTGGAAAGTCGTTTGCCCTGCCTGAAGTTTCTGTCTAGCTATAGCCTCGAGTTTCCCCCCCCCCAATCATATTTTCTGGGTGCGCCACTGGCTGCCATGCATACTAGAAAATTTTAAAAATGTGAAAAATGTGCAAGATACCGATACCTCGCAGGAAATTTCCAAGATTTACAATGCAGTATGTTGGGAAAAAAATACCTCAAACATGAAGGTACAGGATTCGAGGCCACGGCTCGCTACAATAAAATGGGCACATTTTCGGTGGGTGCTAAGAGAGCACCCATTATTAAACCGTGGCATTGTTTTAAATTCTGATAAAGTAGGCTTAAAGCAATTAGTTTTGCCCACAAATGACATTGGGGAAAATTTTTCGGTAACTCTTGAAACAAAAAAATTACAAACCGAAGAAATCTCTGCAGTTTTCGGGCTTTTCAAAAATATCTCTGAAAGTATGCCATGGATCTCAAATGTTACACAAAGCAATCATTTATTTCAAACAAAGTTCTCAGAAAAATAAATTGTAAGATTTATTGGGGGATTTGTTGGACGAAATTGTTATTTGTAAAACAGGCTTTAATAAATAATGGAATATTGTGTATAGGCGCTTGTAAGCCTACCGTGGTTTCAGCACGGCCACAACTGGGACCTCCTCAAGTTGGTGGCACTCCGATGTCTGTACTTGTTTCTATGGGGATTTCTAAAAAATAATAAGCTTTATGCCAACAAGCCAAATACTGTAGACCAGCTGAAGAACAATATTCTGCAAGCGATTAAAATATTCCTCCCGAAACCTACCAAAAAGTGATGGAAAGTGTAATTAAACGGCTGAGGTTGTGCGGCTTCCAGTCTGATATTATTTTCCATACATAATTCCTAATTTTAATTAAAAGATGAAGATGGAAAAAATGGACGTACCCCTACCTATTTTATTTAATTTGAAAATTATTTTAGAAACAAACAAATTATACAGGGCGTTTCCAAATTATGGTTCCAACGTAATATGACAGGTAGAAAATGGAATTTTGAACAAAAAGCTTTCTATAAACAGGGGTCTGAAAATGCATAATAAAAAAGTTACAGGGTAATAAAAGTACAGTTTGAAAAAATATTTATCACAATAATAACTTCTACAGAAGTTAAGCAATTTAAATAAAACTTGGTACAGCCGTTTAGCAGGGGCGAGCTGACCCGGCAGTAGAGGTCTGCATCGCAGACGGGCGGCCAAATCCAGGGGCGGACACAGGCCGCCCTTCCGTTTCGAAAAAATATGTTTTCAGAAAAAAGGTAATAAGTCTCTACATTCGCATTCGCCTCCGCCCTCAAAAAGAATATTGTCAACAATGCAACAATACCATATTGATATGAACCCGTAACCCGTCGGCAGTCGGCACTACCTCTATTCTGGTCTTTGCTCTGTGGCAACTTTAGGCCTGTATAGTGAGCTAAAAAAAATTAAATATCTTTGTTCCATCTTTGTTCATCATACTTGTTCAAAAAGTCTCTCACAAATAGTTTTCCGAACACCGCAATAGTCTTCCGAATACTTTTGTGCTCGCCAGTTACCGTAGCATCCGCGGAGAGATCATTTTTTCCAAATTAAAAATTATAAAAAACTATTTAAGGTCTTCTATGAGCCAGGAGAGATTAAACGATTTAGCCATAATTTCCATTGAATGTATCCTACTTGGTACAATAAATATAAGTGATATAATATCAGAGTTTGCCAGTGTTAAAGCGAAAAAAGTACTATTCGTTTAACTTGTATCTTGTGCCTTGTACCGTTGAGTGAGGAATAATATAAGAGGCGCTCGCTACCTTACGGGCCGCAGCGAGGCCGAAAACGCGGCCCGAAAAGCGTCCGAGATAAAAAGCGTCCGAGACAGAAAATTACATATCCTCCCAGTAAAATACAAAATATACAAAATTGTACCGTTAGCCCGTTGCAAAGGGATCGGTGTTCTCAAAAACGTAAACAAGTTGTAAAAATCCGTGGTCGCTAGGCGGCTAGAGCGAGTGGAAGCAACGAGGGGCTCCAGGATAACCACACGCAAACCGGGCTCGCAATTTTATACGACGGGCGTTGCGCCTCTTATTATTCCTCACTCAACGCTTGTACCTAAGGGATAACCCAATATTTTAAAAATATTTTACTTTTTGTTTCATTTAGAAGAAAATGCTTTATTTATTTTTATAAGTACCTGTATTTTTCTTTTCCGATGCAAAATATATTTATTTTCAGTTAGTTTATTTTTCTTAGAAAACTATTTATTTAATTTTATGTATTCATTTGAATATTGTTTAAAAAGGTTGTTTTTCTAGTGTAACTGATGTTTTATGTTTTACTTGTAGTTTTTGTTTTTATTTTTTATATTTTAAAACATTTTTTTATTTTAAAGAAACATTTACCTTGTTCCTTTCAGTTTATAAATTCTAACAGACTCAATAGTATATTACACACCGAGGTGGGAAGTGTTTCATTACTGTCGAGAGATTAAATAGTTAACAGAGGTGCGAAGCGCCGAGGTTAACTTTATCTCGAGACAGTAATGAAACACGTCACCGAGGTTTGTATACTATTTTATTTACAACCATCAATATTTTGTAATTTCAAAATTTTATCTCGTTTACTTCCCGCCCTCCTGGGTGAAAAGTAAACTTTCCACCCGGGCCGGAGGGCGGGAAGTAAAAGTCAAAAAATTGACACTTTCAAACTTCTAAAAAGTCAGAAAAATGTCAACATTACATACATGGTTGTAAATAAAATATATTACTCATTATAATAAGACTACCTAATAATTTTTGCAATTACCTCGTAGGTAATTACAAAAGACGGAGAACCCTAGAAATTCAAGATTTTTTTAAGTTTTTATAACCTGAAAGATTTTTTTTATTTTATTATATTCTGCAGACGAGCGTCCAAACATCTAGGAACGCCACTGCCCTTTAGTCACTGAAGTGCAACAATTTTGTTTAAAAATAATTGATTCCCATCGCCCAGAGGCGGGGGGGGGGGGGGTTGGGGGGCGGGGCGGGTAGCACAATAGGTTTTATAATTATAACTTTTTTGAGTTATCTTTTTGGTCTCGCAGGCTCATCATTTTAGTACATCTTCAAAACACACGTTAACTCCAATATTCGAAAAATAAAACTTTCGCCTACCGCATTTAAATGTTACACATGAATTGCACATTCAAAATTAAGAAAATATGCCTAATGGGCATATCTGAAAAAGTTCAAAGTATTTTTTTATGTTTTGAACAAAAACAAAAAGTTTCAAATTTTCTAACACCCGACAGTTTTCATAGGTTAAATTCTAACCCTCTTAATGGTTTTGTTCAAAACATAAAAAATACTTTGAACCTTTTCAGGGATACTTTGGAACTTCTTAATACTTCTTATTGTAAATTAATACCTATGAACATCCGAATGCCCCTATTGTACGGTCTTCCTAAAATCCATACACAGAATGTTCCAATCAGACCAGTAGTATCTTACACGGTTTGCCTATCGCCCCTTTTTTAAATACTGATTTTGTTTTTAAGCCTGCCGCGCCTTACCACTTCCTTTATAGCATATGCGCAGTAGATTCCCCTACATTCCTCATAAATACGTAAGAGTTTCCACATTCCATTTTCTGTCATGGTGACCTGATCGTTATATCTTTTAATTAACTATGCTTTTTTGGATCTTTGGAACCCCAAAACGTTCACGTTATAAACTAAAATGTTAATTTGACGACGTAGATTTATTGGTTTAACGGTTGCTTAGAGTGAAGTTTTTTTTTGAAGGTATGTTTTACATCCTAGCAGGGATTACCACGTTTTCTTTTCTTTTCAGAATTTTATGAACTTTATCTAATGCCTTTTGGTGGCTTTAGTTTTTAATTTTGGGTTTTTTATGGTTACAACTCGACTCCATCTAACTTCCTATGAATTTTTGATAGTATAATTTTTTAAAATGTGCTTGGAAGGTAAGGTTTAAAACTTTTTTTTTGTATTTATTTGTTGATTTTTCATACTTATACCTATTTCTAGCTTTGTTTATCTCATAATGAATTATTTCGCTGCTGAATATGAACCCTTGGTGGTTTGAAACATGTACATACAGTTTCCTTTTGAGAATATAAACTGTTTGTGGAGTTTCGACTGTAAGGTTTGCTTTATTAATTTTTATCAATATACAGTGTGTCCCGTTTTTCATGTTAACACCCCTGAAAATCTAAGTAGGCTGAAGGAATTGAACGGGGCAATTTTTTTATAGATATGTCCCTGAAAGGTCATCATTTGCGAAGTATTGGTTTGGCATTGCCGCGAAAGCCTGGCCTACTGCGATTTTTTAAAGGGGTGCGTTTTTCGAAAAACCATATTAGGCATTTTTTATTTACAATCTGACACCACAGCGTTAATCAGGACACACCGAAACCCCCATATACCAAATTTGTACAAAAAATATACAGGGAGTTCCATTCTGCAGGTTGTCAAAATTGAGCAAAATAGGAATTTTAAAGGCATCTGACGAGTCAAGTGTGCTATGGAATTACCTCAAAACAGTTGAATGGTCAAAAGGACCACTCAAAGTGTTGCTGTGCAAGGATTCAATACAAAAATATACAGGGTGTTTTTCTCTGAGCCATCTCAAAATTCTGAAATTTTATGAAACTTATACGGATCAAGAGTGCTCTGGAATCATTGAAAAAATATTGATAAACACAAAAGTAATGTATTTCTTTACAAAATGCCAACTAACAAATAAAAACAATTTAAAATATTGGACTTTTTCAACAAAGTCACTGTCTAAGATGATAGATTTTCTGTGCGTTTCCTGTTGTGGCACACCAGCCACCTTAACTGATATGGACTTACTAACTGGCAGGCTTCTGTATTTTTTAGATTTAGTTCATTTATAGTGTGTGGAGCGGTTTTGATATACTCGATTTTTGTCCCGTATAAAGTTCCAAAAATTCAGTATTTTGAGATAGCGCGAATAAGAACACTCTGTATATTTTGTATTGGACCTTTGCACACCAACACCTTGAGTGGTCCTATTGACCATTCAACTGTTTTGAGGTAATTCCATTGCACACTTGACTCGCCAGATGCCTTTAAAATTCCTATTTTGCTCAACTTTGACACCCTGCAGAATGGAACTCCCT
This sequence comes from Pseudeuparius sepicola, assembly GCA_963920635.1. Taxonomy (NCBI): domain Eukaryota; kingdom Metazoa; phylum Arthropoda; class Insecta; order Coleoptera; family Anthribidae; genus Pseudeuparius; species Pseudeuparius sepicola. Next base: position 35,025,798 of record OY987300.1, on the reverse strand, counting down.
GTATATTTTTTGTTCAAATTTGGTATATGGGGGTTTCGGTGTGTCCTGATTAACGCTGTGGTGTCAGATTGTAAATAAAAAATGCCTAATATGGTTTTTCGAAAAACGCACCCCTTTAAAAAATCGCAGTAGGCCAGGCTTTCGCGGCAATGCCAAACCAATACTTCGCAAATGATGACCTTTCAGGGACATATCTATAAAAAAATTGCCCCGTTCAATTCCTTCAGCCTACTTAGATTTTCAGGGGTGTTAACATGAAAAACGGGACACACTGTATATGGTTTTCTTGAAATAGAATGTCAAAATTTTGTCGAGTTAAATCCGTTCCATTAAATTTGATAGTTGAAAATTTGATAGTTGAAAATTTTATTTTTCAAATTTTGGAGTTAGCAGGTGTTTTGGGGCTGGGGCACATTTTGCCGATTTCAAGGCAAACAGTTGATTTCATCGTGATGGAACAAAAGTAACCTTTTGTTGCAAAATGAAAACAAGAACTAAAATGATTAACCTGCAAGACCAAAAAAATAACCCAAAAAAGTTATGAGTATAAAACTTTTTATGATACCCCGTCCCTACGCCTCTGGGCGATATAAATAAATTGTTTTTACACAGAAATGGTGTACCTACTTCAGCGATTAAAGGAGTGCACGAAGTTTCGTTTAAATTGCATAACTTCTGTAGAAGTTATTGCGAACAATATGTTTTTCAAACTGTACTTTATCACCCTGTACCTTTTTTTATTATGCATTTTCAGACGAAAAACGTTTGATACATAGTTCAATTATTCTATAAAATTTTAAAGCGGTACCTAGTTGAAAATTTTATTTTTCTGAATTTTGGAGTTAGCAGGACAGGTCTTTTGGGGCACATTTTTTCCGATGATTGCGAAAAAAATCGAATCGGATAGCTATTTTATCCTAAATTATACCCATACGCCCGCCCTGACTTTTTGTGGTGTTTTGAAATCATATAGGTCATTATTGACGATTTTGGCAAATCATCTGCCAAAGCTGGATTTAGCTATAAAGCGTTTTAAGCATATACACATCAAAATATTATTTATTAAATTATTGTTAACAATGTATGTGCTTGTTGTTTTAAGCTTAAGTTCTTAGCTTAAGTTCTTTCTGTCGACTGTCATAAAGTCGTAGGTATATACATAATAATTAATTTTGTTCATAATATTAAATTTACAGGGTGGCCAAACGAAAAGGTAACAGACCCAATAACGGGTCAGGAAATTTTTTCTGGGAAAAACGCAAAAACACGTCGATTTTGTTTGGAAGGGGGACATCTTTCAAGTTGAATTTTATACCCCTAATCACAACCCCCTAAGTGGGGTAGCCACCCTTTCGAGAATTTCAAATGGAACGGGGAGTCGAGCGATACATCATTGGAAAGAGCTTTCAATTCTCTATACATCGGTGCTTCGTTTTTGCGATTATATTGTCCGACGAAACGGCATACTGCTTAAAAGTGTTGCATCTTTTTTGCTTAAATTTGATAGTTCCCGCTGCAACCCCCACGATGGGGTTGCATCCCTTTAAAAACTTCTAATGGAAAGGAGGGTGAAGCTGTAGACATCACTCCCTGTGCAATCGACGGTGAATTTTGCTTTTTTTTTTATTTATTTAAAACACAGGATGTAGAATATCGAACAAAAATTTTCGTTAATATGTTTTGAATTTAATTTCAATTAAAGGGATCTAATTTTGGAAAAGTTTGCTAATGAAGGGAAACACAACTAAAATAGGTACCTGTTAGTTTATTAAATGCTGAAAATGCTCTCCTCCCACCTCCTCCACAAGCATCTGCGGAGTGATTTGACGACATTCGTTGACAATCCGTTGTTGGAACTACCAAATTCAAGCAAAAAATATACAACACTTTTAAGCAGTATGCCTTTTCGTCGGACAATTTTTTCCGTCGATTATGAGCTGAATTTCAATTCCATAGTAAAATATTCATAACTTTTGAACGAGACAGTAGAATCGCAAAAACGAAGCACCGATGTATAGAGAATTGAAAGCTCTTTCCAATGATGTATCGCTCGACCCCCCATTCCATTTGAAATTCTCGAAAGGGTGGCTACGCCACTTAGGGGGTTGTGATTAGGGGTATAAAATTCAACCTGAAAGATGTCCCCTTTCCAAACAAAATCGACGTGTTTTTGCGTTTTTCCCAGAAAAAATTTCCTTACCCGTTATTGGGTCTGTTACCTTTTCGTTTGGCCACCCTGTATGTTGTATATATACATTATATATATAATATACCTATGGATATTATATTATATGTTGACTCCTATTATTTTCTTTACACCTCAGACCACATTTTAGTTGATTTTTGAAAATTAATTTAAATATCAAACCCGGCCATGAAAAGCACTGCTCCACTTGATTTCGTTTCTGCTTTCAGGGACGTTAACAAAGTTGTATGTTAGATAAAAGAAAACCTATGTATGAGAAAATACGACCATACTGGGGGTAGGTATAGGTATGTATTTAATATAAAATTGTACTAATCCAATCCTCATCTTTATCAAAGTATACTTATACTTGTTAGGTAGGTACTTATATGGATTAAAGGCATGGAGATAGAGTGGCATAAGACTATAAGGAATGTAGGTACCTAGATTATTCTGGGAAACCTGAACACCGGTGGAATTTCCAATATTGGAATAGGTAGGTACCCCAATTCTACGTCTCTGGCGCTACATTTCTCGAATCGCATCCTTCCTTCATCGATTTTGGTCTGCGCCTGCGCCGTAAATTAGTAGGAAGGGTAGTAGGTGGAATTATTCCTCATTCAACGGTAGAATAGTATAATATTATAGGTTGTAAAAGGAGGGTAGAAAGATACCTAAGTATAAAAGTAGGTACTAATGATGCACCTATCAAGTATTGTATACCTACAGTGCATAACTATATATACAGTGTGGCCCGTATGGAATGGAAACACCTCTGTAAAACTGTTACTTTTGCTTCGATTTTGAAAAACTTTTTTTGTTAGATAGGTCTCTGAAAATACTATTCGACACACCTTCCAATTGTTTTGAAAACCAAACACCTGGCTAACTGCGACATTTTTTATACCCCCAAAATTCAAGAAATCATATTAGGCATTTTTTTTATCAAAAAAATTACTAAAAAAAGTTGTTTAGAATGAACCAAAAATCCCAAATCCAAAGTTTTATCAAAATTAAAAAATAACAATTTCCGAAAAAATAAATTGATGGTCCAAAAATCACATTTTAATGAATTTCTATACGGATAGCAAAATGTGCCGTTGAAATTTGAAGTTAAAAAATTAACTTTGCTAACCGTAAAAATTGATTAAAATGTGATTTTTGGACCTTCAATTTATTTTTTTCAGAAATTTTTAATTTTTTGATTTTGATAAAACCTTGTATTTGGGATTTTTGGTTCATTCTAAACAACTTTTTTTAGTAAATTTTTTTCATAAAAAAATGCCTAATATGATTTCTTGAATTTTGGGGGTATAAAAAATGTCGCAGTTAGCCAGGTGTTTGGTTTCCAAAACAATTGGAAGATGTGTCGAATGGTATTTTCAGAGATATATCTAACAAAAAAAAGATTTTTAAAATCGGAGCAAAAATAACAATTTTACGGAGGTGTCTCCATTCCAAACGGGCCACACTGTATATATACCGGGTGGTCACTTTTTCGATGCTCACCAGTCACCATTGGCATCTCGTAAATGGTAACTCAAAATCTGGCAGGCCTAGAAAATTTTTGAGTCAACTAGTGAAAAGAGTGTGTTGGGTGTTCTAATATAATATGAGCTATTTTCGGAATCTGCGGTTTTCAGTTTTTTCAGAATATTTCAGAGACGGACTGAGCTATCTTCGATTTCTTTTCAGATAATGAATAAGGACTAAAATGCGCAACTTTTCTCTAAATCAACTACCCCTTTATCTTTTATACCGTTTCCGAAATCCCAATGGTGAGCATTGAAAAAGTGACCCCCCCGTATATAGTATATAATAGGTATTAAAGTTTTCGTCAAATGGGAAAATATTTTATTAGGTACTTAAGTACCTACGTATTAGATTTTTGAAAATCTGATTTCGGGCTACTAGGTATATGTATAGACTTTTAGTGATATTCAGATATCACACAGACAGCCCATTATGCCTGTGGACCGGGAGATAGTGACAGATTTTTGGACGTGATTTTACTCAGTATGCTTTGCAATTATATTACGAAGGCGTCCTAAGGCCACGTACTCTTTTTTTTCCTAAAAATTTACACTTTTTTCTGTAAATTTTACAGATTATTCTGTAAATTTTTACAGATTATTCTGTAAAATTTACACTTTTTTCTGTAAAATTTACAGATTATTCTGTAAAATTTACACTTTTAAATCTGTAAATTTTACACTTTTTTTCTGTAAAATTTACACTTTTTTCTGTAAATTTTACAGAATATTCTGTACATTTTACAGAAAAAAGTGTAAAATTTACAGATTAACAAGTGTAAATTTTACAGAATAATCTGTAAAATTTACAGAAAAAAGTGTAAATTTTACAGAAAAAAGTGTAAAATTTACAGATTGAAGTGTAAATTTTACAGAATAATCTGTAAATTTTACAGAAAAAAGTGTAAATTTTACAGAATAATCTGTAAAATTTACAGAAAAAAGTGTAAATTTTTAGGAAAAAAAAAAGAGTACGTGGCCCCAGGACGCCTTCGTACAGAATAATCTGTAAAATTTACAGAAAAAAGTGTAAATTTTACGGGAAAAAAGTGTAAAACTTACAGATATAAAAGTGTAAATTTTACAGAATAATCTGTAAATTTTACAGAAAAAAGTGTAAATTTTACAGAATAATCTGTAAAATTTACAGAATAATCTGTAAAATTTACAGAATAATCTGTAAAATTTACAGAAAAAAGTGTAAATTTTTAGGAAAAAAAAAGAGTACGTGGCCCCAGGACGCCTTCGTACCTTCGTATTATGTGGCACATATTCTCACAATAATAAAGTATGAATCAGAGAGTCATCCTGGGTTCTTCATGTGAAAAACTGAGTTTTCAATTATTCGAAAAATATGCGTTTTGATATGATTTTATACAGGCTGCCATATGTTTTATAATGAAGTTCAAATAGAAAATTCCTCGGAAAACCATAGGCATACCGTTAGGGTGGGTCCAAAGGGCTATTATTGCCACGTGATCTTGTATTTTAATAATTAATTTTTCCACGTTTCTGAACAGGATGCCAATGAGAAGTATGCAAGTTCTTATTATGAAAATGCGGAAAAAAGGATGGCATACCTTTCGCGCATGTCAAGTACACTTTACATCGAAGAACTCATTTAAATGATTAAATAACATTCAATTTAAACAGTACTTGGACAAGCGCGAAAGGTATGCCATCCTTTTTTCAGCATTTTCATAATAAGAACTTGCATACTTCTCATTGGCAGCCTGTTCAGAAACGTGGAAAAATTAATTATTAAAATACAAGATCACGTGGCAATAATAGCCCTTTGGACCCACCCTAACGGTATGCCTATGGTTTTCCGAGGAATTTTCTATTTGAACTTCATTATAAAACATATGGCAGCCTGTATAAAATCATATCAAAACGCATAATTTTCGAATAATTGAAAACTCAGTTTTTCACATGAAGAACCCAGGATGACTCTCTGATTCATACCTTATTATTGTGAGAATATGTGCCACATAATGCCTTTTGAAAGGCATACTGAGTAAAATCACATCAAAAAATCTGTCACTATCTCCCGGTCTACTGCCAAATTTTGACAATAAAAATTAAAAAGTGGGGAAAATCGGGTTAGCCTTGGAGATTTCCAAAAAGTTATTAAAAAAAGGTGTTCCTATTATGTTATTGTGCTTCCATGGTAATTTTCATATGGATATATCAGTACATGTTTGTTTTTTATTAATTACTTATTAGGTAGTTAATTATTAATTTGGTAATTATTGAATATAGTGTATGCACCGCCCGATTTTCTTGAAATTTTGGCTACCCCCCTATTTTCGAGGTCCCTGAACACGAATCTGGCCTCAGCTTCTTGAGGCCGGACGTAGTTTCCGAGAAAATGAATTTTCAAATTTCCTTTTGACACCCCACTTTTCGCGGCGCTATTTGTGGCTCTTATCGGGATGAATTTTTACTGTGTGCAGCTCAAACTAATCACCACACTATTTTGCACCTTCTGCAACATCGAAACTTCGCGAAAACCCGCGGGAAAACAGAAATTTTCCAAGATTTATACAATGTTTTTCACGCGGTTGCTCTGTCCGGTATTTTGCTTGACGCTTGACGTTTGAGTGGGACTAGTGGGAGGGGCGTTGACTTAAAGTGCCATCGATATTAAGAGCAGAAAACTGGAGCGCTTGCTCTCATAATCCACAGGAGTGAATAAAAATGTTAAAAATTAAACATTAAATTTATTAGGGCCCAGCTTTGTCAATAACATTATTTAAATTGGTGTTGATAGAAGTCCCCAATCTAGCATAATATGGGTAAATGCTCTTAAATCTGTTTGCGAATCTCTATCCACTTCCAAAGAGAAAATGTTATTGTTCGGCAAAGACCACGAGAAGGTGTGGGCCCAACCTTTTGGCTACCCCCCTATTTTCGAGGTCCCTGAACACGAATCTGACCTCAGTGTTTTGAGGTCGGACATAGTTTCCGAGAAAATACATTTTCAAATTTCCTTTTGACACCCCACTTTTCACGGCGATATTTGTGGTTATAATCCGGATAAATTTTTAGTGTACGCAGCTCAAACTGATCACCACCCTACTTTGCACCTTCTGCGCGCGCCGATCGTCGGGCGAAAACAGCGGCCGGGCCGGGCGTAAACACGGCATAAATCTTTCAAAATTTCGGTTTTTCCGCGGCTTTGCGCGAACTTTCGATGCTGCAGAAGGTGCAAAGTAGGGTGGTGATCAGTTTGAGCTGCGTACACTAAAAATTTATCCGGATTATAACCACAAATATCGCCGTGAAAAGTGGGGTGTCAAAAGGAAATTTGAAAATGTATTTTCTCGGAAACTATGTCCGACCTCAAAACACTGAGGTCAGATTCGTGTTCAGGGACCTCGAAAATAGGGGGGTAGCCAAAAGGTTGGGCCCACACCTTCTCGTGGTCTTTGCCGAACAATAACATTTTCTCTTTGGAAGTGGATAGAGATTCGCAAACAGATTTAAGAGCATTTACCCATATTATGCTAGATTGGGGACTTCTATCAACACCAATTTAAATAATGTTATTGACAAAGCTGGGCCCTAATAAATTTAATGTTTAATTTTTAACATTTTTATTCACTCCTGTGGATTATGAGAGCAAGCGCTCCAGTTTTCTGCTCTTAATATCGATGGCACTTTAAGTCAACGCCCCTCCCACTAGTCCCACTCAAACGTCAAGCGTCAAGCAAAATACCGGACAGAGCAACCGCGTGAAAAACATTGTATAAATCTTGGAAAATTTCTGTTTTCCCGCGGGTTTTCGCGAAGTTTCGATGTTGCAGAAGGTGCAAAATAGTGTGGTGATTAGTTTGAGCTGCACACAGTAAAAATTCATCCCGATAAGAGCCACAAATAGCGCCGCGAAAAGTGGGGTGTCAAAAGGAAATTTGAAAATTCATTTTCTCGGAAACTACGTCCGGCCTCAAGAAGCTGAGGTCAGATTCGTGTTCAGGGACCTCGAAAATAGGGGGGTAGCCAAAATTTCAAGAAAATCGGGCGGTGCATACACTATCTTCAATAATTACCCTTGTATAGACCCTGGTTGCTCCCTCCTAAATCCTACCGACATTCATAAAAAAAGGGTTGATATTTCAGTCAACGCTACAAGGCGATTTTTCATTTTACCTCCAAAGCAACACACGCCATGATTCTCAACGTCAGAGGAACGGGCTCTTCGTTATTAAAAATCGCAACTAATTCATCCTCTTTTCCCATGCACAGTCTACAAATATCACTTAGCTCGATAATTTCCTCCTCAGGTTCGGTGCCCTTTTTGCGGCTATAGGTCTTCATTTCATATCCTTTTTATGATAAATTAGAAAACTACTTTCAACGTAATGCTCACTGTTTTACCCTCGAATAAACAACGAACATGGCAGGCGCACTCTTTCCGAGCGTCGCTGTCGCTCTCTGTGGACTGCAGACTATTTTGACAAGCGACAAGGACGAAACCTAGCGTAGAAAACGAAGCGTACATAAATCCTGTTTGAGAAAAAATATTCGGTATCCAACAGTTTTCTTTAGCAAGTTCTGTTCATTCAGAGTTTCAGTTTTGGACTAGTTATTTGCACGTAGGTAGTTCACATCAGTGAAGGATAGGGGGCGCTAGTACTACATAATTACTTTAAGGAACGCTGGCCATTATGAAGTTGTGAATACTTTTCTCTATAGTTCATTGAAAAGGGTACTAAAAAGAGTAAATAGATTTTTCCGTATTTTACTAATGACCAATCATTGTTTTTGTAGTTTTTAAACCCAGATGGCGCTAATGTAAATGATGAGTATGCTCATTCTTAAAAAAATTATGTATACAGCATGATTTTTTTAAGACTACGACAGCGATTTTCTCGTTTATTTTACGCCGTACAAAAAGAGCGTAAAAAACAAAAATTTATGAGCACCGTGTATACCTATCTGATCTAAAATATATGATAGTCTCATTTTTTAGAGAAGCAGAACTTTTTATAAAGAGCGAGTAGGTGTGAGTAGGTACTTATTTTAATGTTTATAGTTCATTAGAAAAATGTATTCGACAATAATTCATATTGGCTGATGCCAAAATAAAAAGATTAAACCAAACATGGCTATTATCCAAACATTGCTCCTTTTCGATATACCTACAGGGCGTTATTAAAGACTTCTCACGGCTGTCACGTCTGGTCCGACTGCGAAAATATTTTGGCGTTGACTGACGTATTAATAAAGACTGCTCACGGCTGTCATGTTTGACAGTTCTCTGGCTCACCATGCGCTTCCCAGAGACAAAATACAATGCAAAATACATTGTTGACCATAGGCGCCATCTACGTTCCAGGACATGAAACTATAGCTGTGAGAAGTCTTATTAATACGTCAGTCAACGATTTTGGCTCGCCGTGTGCCATGAGCCATGAGTAATTGCCGACAGTGCCGCTAACCTGCTGGTGTTTTGTGGTTGTGGTAAAAAAACTATCGTGTAAATCAGCTATATGCCACTAGATTGCGCTGCTCGCGCAGGAAAAACGACAATTTATGACAATGACATTTCGCCTCTAGCGGACAGTTTGGATATTGCAAGATGAACCTTCTTTCCTACTAGATTCTTGAATTTACATTAGAAACTCGTCATCTCGTGTATAGTAGGGTGTGTTCCCACAGAAAATAGTGTGTGAGTGTAAATAAACGTATGAACAAATTAATGTGAGCACCCTTATATTTATTTATTACTTGAGTGGTAAGTAGGTATCTCAAAACTTCTACGTGTCATTTTTTAGCGGAATCCATTCGTTATAAACGCCATGATTTTGTGGACAAAGCTTTAATAAGTAGTGCCGGTTTCGTTTCATATGATTCAGTGGCATATTTACAGCCTACCTGGCTCCTTTACGCGTTCCTTTTCCTCACGTACGTCATTTTAATTATTCAATTTGTCGTATTGCAAGAAAGGCTGTAGAGAATGCTAAAATCTTTTTGTGGCTAATTTTGTACTAAAAAATATGAAACCCAAACATAGGTACATACCTAATTAAATTAGAGTTGAAGGGAACACTGGGAACAGTGAAGTAAACGAGAGTTGTAGGTACCTTAGTACCTAGTAGACCTTAAACAATAATGTACAAGTGCAAAATCACCCACTGTGTAATAATAATAATATAATAGACATATAAAAAAGCATTGCTAATACCTAATTATTGTATTGCTAGGTATTTATGTAGGTGCTAAATATAAAAATGTTGCTAACTTTTGAATTATTATTAGTATTGATTTTTATAACCTCTTATTATTACTAAAATAAAACGAGTACCTACTAAAACAAAATAGGTATGTATTCCTACGTCTCTATTTTTTTTAAATTTTTATTGCCTACATATGTGTTAATATAACTGTTAAATCTAAAATGCCTTCTAACTTCTAATGTGATATGAAAAGCCAATAATAGAAACCTGTTTTCGTGCATTTATTTAGTAATAGTTAGGTATTTTGTCGAGTATTTTACACTGCATACTATGCCATTGCCATAATATTTTTTCCGGTTTTTGTTTTCAGACTCGGTTTCAGATCTTTATTATTTGTTTTTCAGATAAGGAAACAAATTAGTCAAGATGCCCAAACAGGTAGGTGCCTAATTTTAAACTATTTCCTTGTTTTTTAGATGCATCTGTTGCTTTTGTGTCAATGTGTCATGGAAAAGGTCAAAGGTGAAAGTTGAGTGATTCTGGGTGACACTAAGTATATGCATGCATAATAAATTTGATAAATTATTGAAATTGTATGTGGTGCTGATTTGACAGGGCAAGGGGGTGTTTAAAACTTCCTATCTGCCTATCTCCGATTGTTGCGAGAAAGCTCTAGTTTTCTGGATACGCCTTTGTAAATCGCTGTTTTCGGGGTACTTTTATTACAAACGGCCTGTGATTTTTGACATATGTCATTGTCACCGCAAAACATATTCTATCAAATGTTACAAAAAAGTTAGGTTGGATTTTAGGTCTTGGTTTGATTTTTGTAAATTAAAAAAAATTTAACATTTACTTAATAAGGAGTTCCCGTGCAATTGTAAACAAAAACTGGTCTATATCAGTTATCTCGATGCAGGAATCCTCAAATAATACAACTTGCGAAAATTTCTAATCCAGAACAAAATATTTTAAGGCCCGGTTACACGGCGCGTGGTTTGTCGAACCAAGAGCTTGGTTTGTAATTCGCTACAGTTCGCCATTTTACGGGCCAAGGGTGTCAACACAGTACGTGGTTCATTCAGATTCATGACGTTAAGAGGTTTGCTAAACATCTTAGAACCTCGGTGACTAGTTTGTCATTATTATTATTTTAGCTGCCCACATGGATAGAAGGCAGCAAATTATTGCTTCTGCCTCCTAAGCATAATTTATAGCGGTTATATACCAAAAAATAAAACGCACCAAAAAGAGGTGGTGGATGGAATCGCATCTGAAAAATCGAGGATATTTCTATTAGGGATGCACCGAATAGTGAAACATGCCATTGACCGAATACCGAATATTCGGTCACTTTAAAATTGGCCGAATACCGGATATTCGGCCGAATATTCGGCAAATTTATTTTTTGTAATTCGCAATTTATTTATTTAAAACATGTAGCAGTAAGTTCAAGCTATAACCACAGTTTAAGGAATACCCAGTTAGCTATCTTCCTGTCGGCGTCTTTGATCTCGGCGGTAGTGACTTTCGTTTTTTATACAAACTCATTCTCCAATAGAATCTCACTTTGAAGTCATGTTGTTCGCCCAGTTTAGACCACTCCCTTATAAAAATCGATGCGTACAGGACCGGATTAAATCATTTTATTATTGTTATAAGGGACTGGGTAATTTGCTACTAATCCTCTTTTCTCTACGGGTAGACTGGCGGAGTGCAGGTAGAGAATCCTGGAAAATCCCAATACTGACGGAATTTTCAATATATTCGAATACATCCCTGATGCATTCCTCGCATTCCATTCTTTGTCCAGTCTGGGTCTGCGCGATAACAGCATTCTACCAGTAATGGCGTCGACTTATAATACTGGATATTATAACCAGATAGCCGCCCGCCGCCCGGATAGGCGTTCTGGGAGAAGCCCCGGCCGGCCGTAAAACGTGTGCATTTTCGTATTTTGGTTTGCGCATCAGCGCGTTTTGCTAGCCAAACCGATTGTAAGGTTAGGTTATGCTGTGTTGTTAGTTGTTATGTTAATGGTGAACCCTTTTTACCGTATTACTGTGTGATTAGTGACAATATATTTTATTTTTTATTTTATTATTTTTAACTGCATTTAGGTTAAAAAGTTAATATCTAATGTTATTGGTGACGTTCTCACAATAAAGTTTATTTTTCCTATTTTTTTGGACATTTATTATGGACCGCATATTCAGTTTTCTTTCAGTACTATTCGGCGGAAACGAATATTCGTTTTTTTACAAAAACCTGGCTGAATATTCGGCCATTATTCGGCCAACCGAATATTCGGTGCATCCCTAATTTCTATCCTTGTGGTCTACATGCCTAGGGTTCCATACCCTAAATTGAAGGCCTTCAATAAATTCTCTAAATTTTTGTCTGTAGGCCAAGACTTGTAATTAATCCTTCTGAATGATGTAGAACAACTGACCTAATGAACTAGTTCGGTTCGGCAGAGACCGAACCTGGACGAACCTGCATGAACCTTACTCAAACCGGTCGGTTCGCCTCCTTTGACTCGTGCAAATTTACCGACAAGTCATGGAACCTTGCAAACCACACACCACAAACCATGAGCCGTACAAACCACCTATGTCAGACGGTGTGCAGTTCAGGGTTTTTCCAGACAGGTTCGGCGAACCACGCGCCGTGTAACCGGCTCTTTAGTATACATATGCATTACAAGGACTTATAACAATATATAGTTCGGCAATCATGGAACACACCGTGTGTGTACTGTCGGCAGCACCCATCGTCCCTAGTAGGTTAAGACAAAGGCTCCGATGTGCACCCGAGGCTATACCTGGCATATACCCCTTTTTCCACTATGCTAGCGAATGCCACAATAAGGGACAAATGTTCCCTTATTTTTTGAAATGGTAGAGCCTATCGTTACCAATTACCACCATAAGGGGTTAATGGGAGAGTGGTCTATAATGGGACAGTAAAAAGTTTTATTCAATATAAACCAAACTATTAACGTGGAATATCAACCAAGATAATGGAAGGAGGGGTCGCGTGGATATTGTTATTAGGTGAGACATCTAAAATCAATTAAAAATACAGATTTGGCAATGTCCCAAAGTCCCAATATGCACCACTCTCCCAATAAAGACCATGGGGTGGTATAATGTAGACTAAAAATGAAACAACAAAGAAAAATATTGTATTCAAATTAAAACTTATGTTCACATTCGTCCGTATCAGTAGCTCCAAATAAATTTGTGCAATTAATGAGAAAATATGTTGAATCTACGGTGAAAAAAATTGGGAAATTTGGCTCAAGAAAGACAGTGATACACAGTGAGTTGAACAAATAATGAAGTTATACTGGTTCCATAATATTTACAACGATTTTATGAATTAACGCCTTGTTACTGTGGAGCTGTTTACGTTTTTTTGCATTTCGACCGTCTGGGTACGGCTAAACGGCACAAAGGTCAGTCAAATAAACTAAACTAGTATCGGACATGGGAGAAAATAAAATGATACAAACACTGTTAAAAACGCTAGAAGAAACTACGAAGAAAACAATAGAAGAGGCCAACAAAAAACAAACACAAGAGATTAAAACTCATATCGATAAAGAAATAGTACAATTGAAAACGCAGTTTGAAGAAAAATTGCAAAAATTAAACGAAGAATGGGAGAAGAAGTATAATCAGGTTAAAGAAAACAATGCAATTATAGAGTGGCAACTGAAGAAAAACAACGTGGTTATCTTTGGTTTGGACGCACCAAAAGAAAATTTACAACAGTTTGTCATAGAAACATTAGAAAAACACTTACAAGTTTCCTTATCAATAACAGACATAAACAACGTCTACCCAATAGGCAAGCAGACTAACAAAAATCCTATAATATTAAAATTAACTAATAACCTAAAAAAACAAGATATTATTAAAGCTTGCACTAAGCTCAAGGGAACTGGAGTGGCAATCTCAGAGGACTTAAGTCCAGAGGATAGAAAAGAAATCAAGATTTTAAGGCAACAATTAAAAAAAGCTCGCGAACAAAACTTAAATGCAAAAATAAAAAATAGAAAGTTAATAGTTAATGGAATAGAGTATACGGCTAAACAACTAATCTCTGAAGAAGAAAATACGGATGAAGAAACTGATGACGACGTACCTGAAACAAAAAGAAGAAAGAAAACCAGTGAGACAAGAAAGGAAATAGAAGAAGTGTTTATAGAAACGGACACATCACTGAAAAGAAAAGCAACAATAATAAACCAACCAGCTAAAAGGGTCTTTCTAAGAAGTTACAGTAAAACTGAGAAAATTCTTGGCGACAAACCTAAGGTTTTATTGTTTTTTTTTTCTTTTAAATTTGTCCACCATTGTCTTTAGTTTTAGTTAATTTTAAGATAGTTTTAGTTAATTTTAATATATTTTTAATCTGTGTCTATTTGTTAGTATGGATCCATATATAGAAGAGTACGAGCCTATGTTGGTTGATGCTATTTTGGTCGATAATATTTTATCTTTAAATACTGTGACAAAGTTTTCTCAAAAGCAAATTAGAATACTTCACTTGAATATTAGAAACATACAAAAAAATTTCCAATATTTATCTATACTTTTGGCACAGTTTACTTTTAGATTCGATGTGATTGTACTGTCAGAGACATATAAGATGTGGGACATGAATTTATATGATATGCCTGGATATGATTTAGTTTACAACCAAGGTGAAATAAATAAAAATGATGTAATCCTGTATGTTAAAAAAGAATTAACCTGTACGTACAAAATCGAAAATATTGGCCAAATTAAGGTTATAAATTCCCAGATAAAGATAAATAATAAACTGATAAACATTATAGCGTTATATAGACCACCAAGTACATGTCCAAAGTTATTCAATACGAATTTGTTCCATTTTTTGAGAGACTTGGGAAGAGGCGATGTTGATATACTTACTGGTGACTTCAACATAGATATACTATCAGACGATAATTGTGCAGAACAATATAAAACCATTCTGACCACTTATGGATTTAAATCATACATTAATACAGAAACACGTCCTTTATCACATACCTGCTTGGATCACATCTTCATAAGAGGCCTAAGAGACGACAATGAAGCGACCTCATACATACTTGAATATGATATTACGGATCACCTTCCAGTTGGCATAATGTTTAATTTATTAGAACCTGAAACGAACTATACCAGAAAAAATGTCTTCAATGTTAAAAAGTATACTAACTACAGAGCTCTCAGATATGATTTATCAAATGTGAACTGGGAAAAGATCTTCGAAATACGCGATGTGAATTTACTTGCAGAAACATTTGTCACAACAATAAAAGACTTCATTTTAAAACATACTAGAGAAGTGAAGATCTATAAAAAAAACAATTGAAGCAAAAAAGCCCTGGATAACTAAGGATTTATTGGCGTCTATTAATGAAAAAAATAAAATATATGTAAAACTTAAAAAAGATCGACAAAGTGAAAAACAAATTAATACTGTGCTGGAAAAAAGATATAAGAAACTCAAAAATGAAATAGACCAAAAAATTCAGAGATTAAAAAAATAATATAGTGAGAAAAAGATTGATAACAACAAAAATTCATCTAAGCACCTCTGGCAACATGTTAACGAATTATGTAATAACAACAAAAAAACGGAAAATAAGATTGTACAAATAGAACTAGAAAATGGCAGAGAGCTTAGAGATGAAACCGATATCTGTAACGCCTTTAACAATCATTATACCAACTTAGGAAGAATATATGCCGAGAAATTTCCAAAACTAGAAAACAACAGAGACACATTAAAGATTCTAGACAAAACTATGTTTTTGTTCCCAACAGAAAAAAATGAAGTTGGTAAGGTTATAAAGACATTAAAAAATAAAAAAAAACAGGCCATGACAGTATTAGAGCAGAAACTCTTAAAGAAATCGTAGATGAAATAACTGAACCGTTAGCTAGGCATATTAATGTATGTTTTGATATGGGTGTTTTCCCAAAATGCTTGAAATTTGGTACAATAAAGCCTTTATATAAAAGTGGAAATAAAACAAAAATTACTAATTACAGACCTGTAACACTTATCTCAAACGTGGCTAAAGTAGTCGAAAAAATTATAAAAATAAGAATTAACAGTTTTCTGAATAAACGTCACATACTTTGTGATAGTCAGTATGCATTCAGAGAAGGATGTTCCACGGAGGATGCAATACTGTCACTAACATCTAAGATTTATGACGCCCTTGATAAAAATATCCCAAGTCTCGGTATCTTTATTGACTTATCAAAGGCTTTCGATACAGTTTCTCACAAAATGTTGCTACGCAAGTTGAGATGCTGCGGTCTGAGAGGAAAAATATTCAAACTGATCGAAAGATCGTCAACAAATTGTAAATATAAACGACAAATATAGTACAGCTCAAATAATTACTTATGGTGTACCACAAGGAACCGTTCTCGGGCCGATTCTGTTCACCATTTACCTGAATGATCTACTGATGATGAACTTGGAAGGAAAGGTAATTAGTTTTGCAGATGATACGACAGTAATCTATAAAGCAGAAGATTGGAATAGCTTGAAGCGATCTGCAGAAATAGACTTCTTTCAAATAAAAAGATGGTTTCAATTGAATCAACTTACTTTAAATATAGAAAAAACATCATACTTGCCTTTTACTTGTAACTCCTCAGAATTACCTAATTTAGGCCCACTAGTGAAACGTCAATTCCCGAATCGAATTCAATTAAATACCTTGGTATTATGATCGCCAGACATTTACGCTGGGATCTACAAGTAAAATCTGTAATTAGAAAAATCAGACCACTAATTCAGCGTTTTAAACATCTAAGAACATTTTTGGACATAAAACATCTGAAGATAATATATTATTCTCTAGTGCAGACACAATTATCCTATGGCATTGTTGTGTGGGGGGGGGGGGTAAACAATAATCATCTCCACAAATTAAAAATTTTGCAAAATTGGATTCTTAAAGTTATACATAAAAAACCACTGTTATACCCCAGCACAGATCTCTTTCAGACTTCTCAAGTATTAGATATTAGACAACTGTATTACCTTTCTACTTTAATGCTAATAAAAAAGAACAAAATAAATTGTCAGCCTGTATCTCACGATCACGAAACAAGAAATAAAAGTAAATTTGAGGTAATAAAATGTAACAAAAGGATAGGTCAATGTAGCAGCATTTATATAGGGCCAAAAATTTACAACTACCTCCCAAATGATATCAAGAATTTTCCACCAAAAAAATTTAAGTTTTATGTCAAAAAATGGATCGTAAAACAAAAATTGACTCACTTATTATGACTACAGTACTAAAATATGAAAAAAAGTGTATTTTTCTTATTTTGTATTTATTCCTAAACTTTGATCGTCACTCCCGAATAAATGTCTTATCCCGATTTAGTCAAAACGAGGTAATTCAAATGTTTATTTATACCTATTTATTTTAAACTGTAAGTTAAATTTGTATGATTCCAAATAAACATTATTATTATTATTATTATTTAAAACTGAAGAAGATATATGTAAAACTGCTTCATCTAACCTATAGTGTGTAAAGTCGAATCGAAACGTAATTTTTTAATCGCTCGTTCAGTTCCCCTTTCAGTTCCCCCTTCATTATTTATTACATCACTGTCCTTGTTTCTCGGAAAATAAAATTTGTGGTTACTTAACCACTTTCAAAAAATAAAAAATACACTTGTCCCACTATAGACCAACTCCCCATTTTTTTTTCAGTTGCCAAAACACATTAGACCATGTACCTTAATAAAATCTAATTAAACACATACCTTTGGGAGTCTTTGAAGGGCACAACTACAAAAATTTAAAGGGATTGTATGTAAACTGCTGTTAAGCCGGTGAGAAATATCAAGGAACTAAATAACTTTGGGAACTTCAAGGAAGCAGCACTAATACTGACACTATTTTAAATTTGGCCATTAGATGGCAGCAAAGTACGATGTCCCACTATAGACTATGTCCCACAATAGACCATTCTCCCCTATGCCTCTTAGTTTTTCAGATGGCAGCGCTCATTGTTGCTGACTGCCACAATAAGGGGTGAATGCTTCCTTGATAACAAGGGCCTACCGGCTCCGCCGGACCCATAGGACCTTGTTTTGGCTCCCACTGCTGGGTAGTAATAGGTGTACCTACTTTATCGCCTACAGGTCGCAGTTTTCGGTTTTTCGAGCCCAAATTTGGCATACGGACGACCGAGCTGATGGGCAAGAAGGCTTTTGATGGGCGTCCGAATCGGAAGAGCCGTTCGGCCCCTGGAAATTTTTTTGTCCATTTTTTTGATTTTTTTTCGGGAAATATTGCTAAGGATTCGAATGGAAAACGCCGATCGAGTTCAATTTTCTCGAGGTGCCGCGGAGGGATATGGGCCTCCCGCCTGCGAAAGAGCCCCCCGATCGAAAAAGCCGTTTGGGCCCCTTTTCCATTTTTTTTTCGCGATTTGGCGGGGCCCCCGGGATCATATTGTATACTTACATCGTGGCCGAGGCGACGCCCTGCCCCCCCGATCGATACGTATTCGTCCAACGATTGACATTTGCATTTGGTATTGTTTTAATGTGGAGAATTTCCGATTTCGGACTATGGGGGCTCGCAGAGGCCCATCTGTTATTTCATATGTGACTTTTTCAGGTACGAGTGCCCTGTATTTTTTATGTAAAATCTCGTAGAATGATGACACGGCTAACTAACTACAATCGAACATTTTACAAGTAGCGAAGTATAGCGCAGTGGCAGCGTTCTGGGCTCATAACCCAGAGGTCCGGCGTTCGAAACCACGCTCTGGGGCAAGCTTTTTTTATTTCTTTTTTTATTATTTGTACTAAAGTATTTTTAAAAACTATTTAGTGTTAAATATTGTACCGTGGTACAGAACCCTTTGTGTGCGAGTTCGACTCGCACTTGGCCGATTTTTGACTTTATACCTACTTACTTGTGTATTGCAATAGATAGTTGCAGTATTTGGCACTGCAGGAACATGCCGCAGAGACGAGTTACAGAAATTACCATTAAATGATATTAACTACATGGATTCTATCATAACTGAAAATTCCCGATAGCAAGACAAACAAACCTGGATCATTATTTGTAATAAGCCGTAAAATTAGAAGTTTTAATTTTGTTGAAATGTATCGCAAACATGCACCCCTTCGTCCCCAGTCTACCAGTCACACTAGATTCTTTATAATATATTATAACAGAAAATGTTTCGTTCAACCTGTTGGTATAAATACTTTTAGTAAAATTTCAATTTCTAAAAAAAAACTGAAATAGCTGGTCAAATTCTGGAAGGTGGACCAAGTACCAATACCGGAAACGTCATAACAATTCGAAAAAGAGTTTTATGTGAAGAACCTGAGACCTTCACAGGCAATGAAGAAAACAAAATTCAAAAAAATACTGGAAATGAAGTTTGTCCATCGACTGCGTCTCGAGCTGAAAACTTCATGCCTCGTGCAACAAATATGCATTTTTTGCACTAGTTACACAAATAACTATTTTTCTAAGTGAATTGTGTTTTTCGCATAGCAAAAAGAGAAACTTTTTCAGGGTATATTAGGTGTCTCAAATAAAGTCCGATTATATCCTTAGTTTTTGAAATGAAAAGCCCAGCTTAAAACCAGGATGATGCTGTCTTCTCTGGAGAATCCGAATTTAGCTTCAGAATTTATATATAGAGTGTTCTCGAAAAGTTAAGGACAAAAATACAGGGTGTCTATTTATGAAGGGCCACTCAAGAAAATTTTGACAAATTGCATTTTTCTGAGAAATTTATTTAAAAAAAATTGCTTTTTTGATGAGCTAACTGTGCGTTCCATGAGAGATCCATGGCCTACTTTCCAAGATATTTTTCAAAATCCCAAAAATCGTCGAAATTTCTTCATTTATTTCAAATAAAGTTCTCAGAAAAATAAATGGTAAGATTTATTGGGGGATTTGTTGGGCGAAAATTGTTATTTGTAAAACAGGCTTTAATAAATGGAGTATTGGGTATAGGCCCTTGTAAGCCTGCCGTGGTTTCAGCATGGCCACAACTGGGCACTCCTCAAGTTGGTGGCGCTCCGAGGTCTGTACTTGTTTTTTTTACTATGGCAGCACCCATCATTGCTGGCTGTTACCATAAGGCGCATATTTATGACCACTTCTTTCTTCAAATAGTGTCGCCGACTGCCACCATAAGGGGCATATGCTGCCCTCTTGGTTTATATGGAAGCACCCATCATTGCAGACTGCCACCATAAGGGGTGTATGTCTCCTTCTTTTTTCATATGGCAGCGCCCATCTTTACCGACTGCCACCACAAGGTGTATACCCCCTCCCTTTTTCATACGGCAATGCCCATCACCAAAAACAAGAAGTGGGCATATGCCTCTTATACTATGAAAAAGAATGGACATATGCCCCATACGGTGGCAGTCGGCAATGATGGGCGCATGAAAATAAGGGGGCCTACGCCCCTAACCCTGGCAGTCGGCGACGATGAGCACTGTTGTTTCAAAAAAGGTGGCAGTCGGCAAAGATGGGCGCTGCCATACGAATATGTATGATGAACAAAAATTAAAAAAAAAAATGGAGTGTGCAAAGACTGCAAAATAAAATTTTACCAAAATCACAATTAAAAGGTCAAGCAAAGTTTCACAAGGATATAATAAAAATCTTGGGTTTACTACTACTTCTTTCCTAAAAACATAAAATAATGTAAAATATTGCTAAAAACCATGCAATGCATAAAACTATTTTGTTTTTTGATTTGAGATTTTCACAAGGTGCATTTGATGATTCCTATACATTGATGTAGCTGATATAATTTTTTTTCACAATTGCACGGAAACTCCTTATTATATGCTTTATTTTTAAATTACACTAAGATCAGGCCAAAATCTAAAATCTAACCTGGTGAGATTTGAACGTAAATGTATTTTGGAGACACTGACATACATCAAAAATCATAAAACAGCTGAAAACGTGTAGCTCGAAAAGTAGGACTTTCCACCGAAAAATTCTTAAAGATTCGTGATTAGTACCCTAAAATACATACCTGTGTGCAAAAAAAATCGCAACAATCGGAGATAGATAGTAAAGTAAAAATTACCAAAACTTCAAATACCTATTTTAGAACATCTAGTAAATACGTAAATTTGAATACTTATTGTATTATAGGCAGGTACAACGGCCCTCGTAAAAAAATATTAACCTCTATTGGAGCTTCCCTCTCCACCAAATTTTGTCCAATCACCAAATGGGTCTGAAGCGACACCGTCGCAATGATAAAGGCCTTCCAGCTGGCGACGCGAAACGTCACTACGTCATCACAGGGAGGTCGGGAGGTTGCTTTTTGAAGTTGTTTACCTTTACTTGCCTGGTGATTTTCCTGTTATAAATGTTTGTTGTTTGTGTGTTGGACTGTGTTTTTTAGTAATATAGGACGTGGAGTTTTATTAATAAGGTGGTAAAACAGCAGTGGTTCAGAATAAAGTGATTGAAGTTCAATTTTAGTTTATAGGTTTTAAGTTGTGTCTATAGTTTCGGACTAATTTAAATCATGCCGTGGACGTGTTCCGTTCCCAACTGCAAGGGAAACTACAAAGGCGGTCCTAATGTGTCCGCTTTTTCCTCCGTAAAGACCCCATTTTAAGGGAAAAGTGGGTTAAGGCCATCAAAAGAGATTTTGTGCCTACACAGTTTTCCAGGATTTTGGTTTGGACTGTTGGAGAGTGTTATACCTAACAATTTTACACGATTAAATGTAACCACCTTAAAATCAGTAACTTTTATGGTTTTATTTATTTGAATTTAGTTGTATCTAGGCAGGCAAATAAGAAATAATTGTCATTTACGAAAATTTTACCGGTAGACATCTAAATGCACCAAAACCCTTTGAAAATGTGACTTTCACTCTCGTAGATTATTATCCGTGTTGTAAAACCATGAGCTATATATGTAAACAATCATTTTAAAGTGTTTTTTTTTACGAAATTTAACAAGTTGACACCTTGAAATTTGAATTTGGCGCCTTAGGCTCACCTCATCGCTTTCAGCTGGCGGGCCTTATTATTGTGATGGTGCCGTCTGAAGGCTGTTTTTGGGCCGCCATCATAGGTTTCTAGGTTGCTGTTGGTATCATTTAGGTATAAATCTTCATCCTCTTTTTCACTTAATTTAAAATAACCCGCCAAAAATGCAACTTTCTTAATGGCTTCAAGATAGAGATGATAGATTTCGACTCATCAAAATTGGTCAAAATCTTTAAAATTTGTGCCTGCATACACAGCTGCAGTTGAAGCAAGTCGTGCAAGCAAAGCAATTGCTTGCAATCCTATTTATTGGTATCTCAGTGTTTGTTTTATAATAGAAAAATAGAGACAGAGGCATTAACTGCAAGTGATTGCTTCCACTTGGTAACCTTAAATGCAGCCATTATTTTCTAATGTCCGGCACATCATGATCTTGTGTCACTTCTGGCTAACAATATGAGTTTCCCAATGAACACCAAACCTCGCATCTTATTTTACAAATTTTACTACCTATTTATACTAGGAGCAAACCACCACTGAAAATTTGTACAGCAGACTTCAAGATTTCCATTTCCATTGACTTCCAGAAGATTTCATTCTTTTGATATTAGCGCGCATACAAGTTCTCGTGATAGGTGATGGGTGTTTTTAATACTTACGCTTTTTTAAGATAAATAATGTCTGCAACAATGCAATTCCTTGAGCAGATAAATATATCAACTCTATCAATACCAAAATAGTCAAACTTTAAGTAAATACATTAACTACCACCAACAGAGTGGTGGTGGCAGGAATTGAATACAGGTTTAACTTATGTAAAACACACCAAGACTTAAATGTGTGGACTTCCCTCTTTATGTATGGGCCCCTTTACAATTGCGGAATTCAGCTTTTATTTAAAAAACTGTCAAAATAATCTTTGTGCCTAATAATAGTTATTTATGTACCAAGGCACTGAAGTTCAACTTTTATGACTCATGTGGAATTTAGTTGCCGAGGCCTCTGGCCGAGGCAAATAAACCACATGAGTCATAAAAAGAACTTCAGTGCCGAGGTACATATTATATATTTTTTGAAATCGAAAAAAAAAAAATGTTTTATTAGGCAAGAAAATGATCATACGGGATCACCCGTCCATGAACCAACTGGGCGCGGCGTTGCTTGACTTTGACGATCGCTCTACCTAGGTCAAGTATGACAAGACAGGGCGCCTTCGAACAGAAAAACCAAACTGCTGCTTATTGTGCAGCCTCCATTACAAATCTATTGATATTCAAACCTACTAAATATTTGTACTGAAATATTGTGGTGATATAGGTAACAATTTCGCAATGTGTACGAAATTTTAAATGGGCCTTTATTGGCTGGGTTTGGAATATTTGGTCACTTTTGCGATGGGCGATGGCTCCGTGTCTGACGTTTGATGTTTACATCTCGCCAAGGCCTACTTATTGAAAAAATCGTACAATAATGAGCTATTTCAGTGCAGATTTCTGAGCTTTTAATGACGATTTTGAGACACTTCACTGCCGATTTCAAGAAAATAATATTTTGGCTGTTTTTAGGGAATGGTCTGAAATTAATCAACTGGTTACCAGACTACCGGCTAGGTTGACAGAAGAAAACCAATGTGAAAGCAGTCACAGTCTACTCAGCCACGGTGTGCAATCTGGCAACACTGTAAAATTTCTAGCCACACCCAGGTGTGGTTTTATATATTTCAGCCATTGTATGTAATTCAGCGGACACAACACACAACCATCTCTCACATTCCCGCAAGTCAGTGTCACGGGCATCATTTTTTGCCAGGAGGGATGTTCCTCAGATCACCCTTGATACATTCCACTACACGGTATTCCGGGCCGGCAACTGCTTTCTCTTCTAGATTTTTTTTTATTATATTCATACCCCTGACAAAAATTGAAGTCCACGACACCGACTTGGGAGGTAGAGGGATATTCCTCAGATCACCCTCGGCACATTCTACTACTTGGTATTCTGGGCCGTCAACTGGCCCTCTTGTGGAATTCCTTTTTATTATATTCAAACCCCCTGGCAAAAATTGAAGTCCGGGACACCGACCTGGGAGGTAGAAGGATGTTTCTCAGATCGCCCTCGACACATTCTACTACTTGGTATTCCGGGTCATCAACTGGTCACTCTTCTAGAATTTTTTTATTATATTCATACCCCCTGACAAAAATTGAAGTCCGCGACACTGACTTGGGAGGTAGAGGGATGTTCCTCAGATCACCCTCAATACATTCCATTACACGGTATCCCGGGCCGGCAACTGTTCTCTATTCTAATTTTTTTTTTATATTCATACCCCCTGACAAAAATTGAAGTCCACAACACTGACTTGGCAGGTAGAGGGATGTTCTTTAGATGACCTTCGACACATTCCAATACATGGAATCCCGGGCTGTGAACTGGTGTCTTTTTATTATATTCGTACCCCCTGACAAAAATTGAAGTCTGCGACACTCACTTGGGAGATAGAGGAGTGTTCCTCGGATTACCCTTGATACATTAGTAGGTAAGGGGGCACCTTGGAGGATCCCCTCCACTTTCCTCCTAGGCCCCGCCCCCAGCAAATCGTAGCTAACCTCTGACGTCATGGCGCCAAATTCAAACCGTGGGAGATACTGGTCCATCATCTCCAGCATCTCGAGGTCCAGCATCTCCAACATCTCATCTCGAGGTCTAGCATCTTGGGATCCAGCATCTCCAGCATCCCTCTGACGTCACAAAAGTCTGAAAATAAAAAAATCTGCCAGGGTTCGAACCTGCGACCATCGGTTTATAAAATCGACGCTCTTCCAACTGAGCCATCGACGCATTTGACAATAATACTTTAAAATGGTGTAAACTAGATTCTCGGTGACGTCACAGAATTAAGACTAAGTAAAATACAAGGTGTCTCAAAAGCAACTGAGGCGTCAAAAATTATATACAGGGTGCGTTAAATCAAGGCAAAGTCAAAAGGGCCTTAGTAATTTAATCGCGTTAGTCACAGATTTTTTTCTCAAATAGTACAGGGGCGGACCACAAAAATATACAAGGTAGGTAAAAACAGTTGATATGTCAAAAAAAATCAAATACAGGGTGTGACAAAAATAAAAAAAGGCCTAATTTCATCACGTGACGTCTTAGACTTAAGAATAAGTAAAATACAGGGTGAATCAGAAACTAAAGCCAAAAGGACCTTAATAATTTTTCATTACAGATTTTTTCAATTAACATAGGTGGACAACAAAAGTCACGGGTGTGGCAAAAGCCAAAAGGGCCTTAATCATCACGAGGCGTCTCAGAATAAGTAAAATACAGTGTGTCTCAAAATTCACATTTGTACAGGATAGAACAAAAACTAAAGCTAAAACGGCGTTAATCTAAAGTCAAAAGGACCTTAATCGTTGTGTGACGTCACAGATTTTTCTCGTACAGGGGTGGACAACAAAAATATACAAGCTGGCATAAGAAAGCCAAAAGGACCTTAATCATATCTAGGTACGGGGTGTGACAAAAGCCAAAAAAGGCCTAATTTCACGTGGCGACGCAGATTTAATATGTGTCTCAAAATTCATGTACAGGCTGGGGTAAGTCAAAACGACCTTAATCGTTCTGTGACGTGACAGATTTTTCTCGTACAGGGGTGGACAACAAAAATACACAAGCTAGGTAAAAACAGTTGATATATCAAAAAAATCAAATACAGAGTGAGATAAAAATAGAAAAAAGGTCAATTTATATCACGTGACGTCTCAGACTTAAGAATAAGTAAAATACAGGGTGAATCAGAAACTAAAGCAAAAAGGACCTTAATAATTTATCGTCACAGATTTTTTTCAATTAGCATAAGTACAGGGTGGACAACTAAAATATACAATGTGTGACAAAAAAAAATGACCTGAATCAGCACGTGGCATCTCAGACTTAAGAATAAGTAAAATACAGGGTGTCGCAAAATTCATATTTATACAGAGTAGAACAAAAACTAAAGATAAAACAGCGTTAATCTAGAGTCAAAAGGACCTTAATCGTTGTGTGACGTCACAGATTTTTCTCGTACAAAAATATAGAAGCTGGCATAAGAAAGCCAAAAGGACCTTAATAATGTCTAGGTACAGGGTGAGACAAAAAAAAGACCCTATTTCATCACGTGGTAGACTTAAGAATAAGTAAAATACAGGGGTGAATCAGAAGCCAAAAGGACCTTAATAATTGATCGTCACAGATTTTTTTCATTTAGCATAGGTACTGGATGGACAATAAAAATTCATGGTGTGACAAAAAATCAAAAAGACCTAATCTCATCACATGACTTTGTAGAACTAAGAATGCCGAGTGCCTCAAAATTTATATAGGTATCGAATGAGTCCAAAAGCAGTTCATATACTAGGTGAAACAAAAGCCAAAAGGTCTAATTTCACGGTTGAACTATCTATTTGTCCTAATTATAACATTCAAAACAATTTTTAAGTTAAAAATGCCAAGAAATAAGACAATCGAAATCTCCCAGAGCGGCTTTATACTCGTATCGCCGACAATTTTCAGCTTAATGACGTGAAAGCGATTAAAAAATTCGATGTAGGTATAGTGCGTATAAAAAACAAAACCAAAAAAACGTTGCTCTCTCACCAAGAGGGGTTCCATAGGGTCCAAAGGCCATTTTTCCTAAACGATGTGTAGAATGAGCCAAAAATTGAAAGACAACCAAAACTTTTCGCGAAATTAGTTTGTTGTTATAAAAATTTGAATTATATATCATGTGCATAAATGCATCGTGAAATAAGGTCAGCTACGAAAACGCTGGTCCGCCAACACCGGCCGCTGGTAATGGCATTTGTCATCATTTTTCCAACATACAGGGCAAATATTGCATCTTCAACGAAATCAAAAATAAAAAGTAGGTTTCGGTCATCGACACGGGCGGATATCTACGCCTGGCAAAATAGTTGTCTAAATTCCACTCTTCTAAAATTAATAATTTCAGATATAGGTAAAATACGACACCGGGATTCGAACCTACGACCACTGGAGTTCAACGTTCCGACGTCAGAGTGCGAGAAAAATTAAAAGGGTCTTATTAATTTCACCACGTGACGTCACAGATCTAAGAAAATAGGGTGTATAAAAATTCTTGTACTTACAAGGTGTGACAAAAAAAAATCAAAGCCAAAATGTCCTTAATAATTTAACCTTCTGACATCACTGAATTAATGGGGCGTCTGTATAAAAATTCATATATCGGGTGAGACAAAAACATACATACGAAAACCAAATGAACTTTAATCGTGGCGTGACATTACAAAATTTTTCTCAGATGACGTAGACACATAGAAACTACTGATATACAGGTGAACTCAAAATATACTTACGAAAAAATTAAAACGGAGCTGCCAGCACAAGGACAAACTGTATACTAATCCCTCAATCTCAAAACGATCTACAACTTGGAGGAAAAAATCGCCAAAAACCAATACAAGTTGTGTCAAAAATTACTATACAAAGGTAATAAAAACACTGTAAAAATTCCGAACTATGGTATCTGTCCTAATAACGGGACTACCGACGCAAACGTGGGTAAAAATACCTCTTTATTAATGGATCCAAATAAAATTAATTCCTCTACTACAAAACGACCGGCAAAAATCGTAAAATTGGGCAAGATATACATAAATCGTAATCCGTAGTAATAGAGTATACAAATTAGCCAACAACAGCTACATTTTTCGTAATAATTGCCTCTACACGAGCGTGAAAGATAATCTAAAATTTTCCAATAAACGCACAAAATATGACAAAAATAAAACATCATGTGAAGTCGCAGAATTAATGTATGGTTGTATAAGAATTCATAATTTTCCTATTTGTTCTAATAATTCGCGAATTTTTAAGCTAAAACGCAGGGACTGATGACGTACTAAACCCCCAATCTCAAAACGGTCTGTAAGTTGAACGAAAAAATAAAACGAAAACTTGATTTTTTAAAATGGCTCTTTTACCAACGGACTGGCAAACGCCGTAAAAATTGATCAAAGTATGCCGAGAAGGTAAAAAGACACGACACATAATAGGTTAATACAAAAAGCACACCGCTTAATTCGCAATACCGAAGTGTACATAAAGTACTCGACAATAGAAGCGACTATTTTTCGTTATACCTCTACACGACAAAAAAAAATTGCAAAAAACATTGTCAGCGGTTTCACAAACACAAAATCTAGTTTGCGGCCGGAAGGAATGGTAAAGGTCTCTAAATTAATCATAAAAAAAATAACGTTACAAGATGTCTCAAATTTCTTGGATGAGACAAAAACAATTTTTATTAAAAAAGTAGCAAAAAGTAAGACAGTCGAAATCTCCCAATCTCAATCTTCTAACCACAGACGATTTTCAGCTTAATGGCGTGAATAAAAAAAAATCGATATAGCTTAAACACGAAACCAAAAAAAGCCATCACGCGGGGACCTTAATCGTCACGTGACATCACAGATTATTTTCTCAACAAAATATACAAAGTGGGCAAAACAGCTGTTAAAAATCTCTTAAACCAAAGCCAAAAAGACCCTAATAGGTCGTAACAGAATTAAGAATAAATAGAGGGTGGTTCAAAAGTAACGGACAAAAATTTATGTACAGGATGGGGCCAGAGCCAAAAGGACTTTAGTAGATCATGACAGAGTTAAGACTACAGGTTGGGCAAAAAAGAACAACTGTAAAAATTCATGGATAGGACAAAACCCAAAAAGGCCTAATTTCATGGATGGGACCAAAGCCAAAAGGACTTTAATAACCCGTGACAGATTTAAGACTGCAGGATGGGCAAGAGCAACTGTCAAAAATGCACGGATGGAACAAAAGCCAAAAAGATCTATTTCATCACGTGACGTCTCAGACTTAAGAACGAGTAAAATACAGTTAGGTATTTGCAAAAATTCTGAACTATTCGTTCTAATTTTTAACTTAAAACTACCAGAGACAATCGACGCAATGTTAAAACGACCTTATACTCACGTCTGGTCGCGCAGAACTACTCACAAATATTAGGATTTTTCGCGAACTTAGTATGTTAAAATTGAATCTTAGCGTGAACAAAGGTAGGCTACTGAACACAGGGCGCAGGGATTTAAAATATATACGCCAAAAGCGTGTTGCGAAATTAGCGTTTTAGACAGAAAAAAAGGGACATTTCAGGGTCAATACATTGGCTCAGTCATTAACCCCTGGAGCTTGCCGACAGGGACTTGCAAAAAAAAAGCTTGCTCGGCACTTTTCCCAAGTATTTCACAAGTGGTATATCAACAGCTACAAGAAAAAGAATCTTGGTCGCGGGTAGCGGCGTACGAACGGAAGGATAAATGGCAAAATACAGGTCTCTAAATTGAACATTTTCTCAAAAATTAATGATACGGCGAAATTCATGATGGAGACCAAAGACAAATGGACTTTAACAGTGGCAGAATTAATACAGGGTATGCCAAAATGTATGAGTGTGACCAAAGCCAAAAGGACATTAATAGGGCAGATTTAGTACAGGGTGTACCAACTCATGGGTGTTACCAAAGTCAAAGCAGTTTAATAGGTCAGATTTCATACAGGATGGTCAAAATACGGCAAAAAAAAGCCTAACTTCAGAATTAAGTACAATAATAAAGGCACAGTGTGATTCAAATACCGAAGCCAAAAAAGCCTTATTTCATCACGTGACAGATTTAATACAGGTTGTGTTTTGTTGAATTTTTCTCAGATTTTTTCTCAGATTTAGGGATTTTTTGTGGAAATTTATATATGTACTTAATAAAAGAATAAGGTGCATTAAAAGATAGAAGTACGTAAAAGGTGTAATGTAATAATTTTCGACACATTCCACGAAATGTAACAAAGGAAACCTCATGTATTGGAGAGAGATAGAACTTTCTTATTGGCGGTCATGAACCTCTGGGAGCTTGTCGACAGGCATGGACTTGTAGTAGATAACCCTTTTGGCAGCGTTTTCGATACAAAATAAATACAACCCAAACAAACAAAGAATTATCTATAATTGATCTCAAATTGAAATTTCTCCCCAACGTTGCCGGATAACACAATGTGCATGGAGTTTTCGTTTTTTTTTTAGTAATTTATACATACATTATACATTACACCTTTTACGTACTTCTATCTTTTAATGCACCTTATTCTTTTATTAAGTACATATATAAATGTCCACAAAAAATCCCTAAATCTGAGAAAAATTCTGTGCCGTCACGTAACTATTAACGCAATTAGGTTGAAATCGGTGGCGACTAGACGCCTTAGATGATTTTTGTTTCAGAAATCGCTGGTTGACCTACCAGTTAGCAGATTGTAAGCAAATCATTCAAAGCCCTAGGTATTTTTGTACACTCTGTTACTTCGAATTAAGATTTGAATTAAGAATTTTTACGATTTTTGATGATCGGTTTGATGGAGATGAATTAATTTATATCCATTTTTCTAAATTAATCTATACTTAATAATGCCCAAAGAGGTATTTTTACTTACGATTTTTCGACCAGGTTGTTTTGAAATTACGGATTTAGCACACCGCCCGTTGTTGTGTTGGCAGACCTTTTTTTCAGTAGAAAATTAGTATTAGGAGAAATTGCATAGTTCGGGATGTTTACAAGTATATTTCATCTGCTATTAATTTGTACGTCGTCGAAAAGTAATTTCTGAACAATCTGTACCCCGCGACCAAAGAAAGATCATTTTGGATTTAGTCCCGTCAGAGTTGCTTTTGCCACAACCTGTATTAAATCTGTCACGTGATGAAATAAGGCTTTTTTGGCTTTGGTATTTGAATCACACTGTGCCTTTATTATTGTACTTAATTCTGAAGTTAGGCTTTTTTTTGCCGTATTTTGCCCATCCTGTATTAAATCTGACCTATTAAACTGCTTTGACTTTGGTAACACCCAAGATAATAATAATAATAATAATACATTTATTCTCAACAAATCATACAATATGAAAAGACAACGTCACTAGAACAGACAGTATTTATATACGCTGCATTGTAAAATTATATGGACATTTATCTATAAGATATCGATTTACGGCAGATTTGAACTTGGATAGTGATTCAATAGCTCTGATGTCTTCAGGAATACTATTGTATGCCTTTACAGCATTATAATAAGGACCCCGTTCAAAGAATGTTGACTTGTGGATAGGAATGGAAAGTGCTTCTTGATTTCTGGTCAAAATTGTCATATGCTCTGAATGCATACTATTATTAGTTGAAAATAGTTCTTTATGATTCTTTACAAAGAGAATGAGGCTCTTAAAAAAGAGCCCTGGTACTGTGAGTATTTGTAATTCCGAAAAGTGTGGCTTGCATGATGCTCGCGGATGAAGTTTTTGTATGCAACGAATTATTCGTTTTTGAGCCCTAAAGATATTTATAGCATTTACTGATGATCTCCAAAACAATATGCTGTAGTTTATGACTGATTGCACAGCAGAAAAATAAAATACTCTTAATAATTCCAGAGAAATAATGTCTCTTAATCTACGTATCACAGCACAAGCACTGCTCATTTTTGATATTAGGTTTGCTAATTCTGTGTCCCAATGTAGTGTTCTTTGAATATTTACACCCAAAAATTTCGTACTTTGCTCTACTTTAACGGATTTACCGTTTAGTTTTACATAGAGTGAAGATTCAGATGCTCTCAATTTACTGAAAACTAGAAGACTGGTTTTTTCTGTATTTAGTCTCAGACTATTTTGCACATTCTCATCTGCTCTGTGACTTCCGAACAAGCTGCAGATAGTTCATTATCAGTTTTTGCACTCTGAATGACAGTCGTGTCATCCGCAAACTGGCAAACAAGACTAGATGAAAGAGAAGAGGAGAGATTGTTTACATATATCAGGAACAATATCGGCCCAAGGATTGACCCCTGAGGGACTCCCTGCTCGATGGGTGAAGGTTGTGACATATAATTTTCAAGATTTTTGTTGATGCAAACTGTTTGATCCCTTTGATTTGATTTGGTACACCCTGTACTAAATCTGCCCTATTAATGTCACACTCATATACTCGAATCCAAATAGCTAGCAAAATAACGGACTTTTTTAGCTTAAGGTTGGTTTTCAAAGGATGCGACTTGATTTTAAATTGTATTGTCGTTGTACACCTAATATACAAAGGTTTGTATTACTGGTTGCCTACCATTTCTACAAACACCTTCTTACACTAACTGACCTGTCGTACTTTTTCTAGGGCCAACAGGGGTCCCTTGTTGTTTCTCTCACGCTCAAAATAATTAATGAGAGAGGCGATATGTTCGTGGCAATGTTTACAATAAGGGGGGGCCCATTATTGTTCGATGTTCTCACCACTCTCACTCTTCACAATACGAAATACAAGGACTTTATTTCGTCACCCGAGCACTTTTAAATAAACAACAAACACTGTGCACAGTAAAAAACTGTTCCAAAACTGCGAAAAACACACTTAAAACGATCAAAAAAGCACTTATCGGCCAAAGCGACGCAAACAAAACGCAAGGACGCCGGACATAGAATGACAGATAGACCTGCGCACGCCACACCTTAGCCATTGCCAACCACACAACACGAAAATGACCAATTCCGAAATTAATTTCCGTCTGCAGCTATAAATATAAACATATTGATAACTATTTTAATTATATCAGGTAGTAAACACCCAAATCTATTGTCAACGGCCGTCAATGGCTAGAAATACCCCACAATAAAGAATGTTATTTTCTAGGGGTTTGGTTGGCAATAAAAATCACCAAAAATCACCCAAAACCGTTATTTCGCTAGCCATTTGAATTCAAGTATACATTTTGGCATACCCTGTATTAATTCTGCCACTGTTAAAGTCCATTTGTCTTTGGTCTCCATCATGAATTTCGCCGTATCGTTAATTTTTGAGAAAATGTTCAATTTAGGGACCTGTATTTTGCCATTTATCCTTCCGTTCGTACGCCGCTACCTGCGACCAAGATTCTTTTTCTTGTAGCTGTTGATATACCACTTGTGAAATACTTGGGAAAAGTGCCGAGCAAGCTTTTTTTTTTGCAAGTCCCTGTCGGCAAGCTCCAAGGGTTAATGACTGAGCCAACGTATTGACCCTGAAATGTCCCTTTTTTTCTGTCTAAAACGCTAATTTCGCAACACGCTTTTGGCGTATATATTTTAAATCCCTGCGCCCTGTGTTCAGTAACCTACCTTTGTTCATGCTAAGATTCAATTTTAACATACTAAGTTCGCGAAAAATCCTAATATTTGTGAGTAATTCTGCACGACCAGACGTGAGTATAAGGTCGTTTTAACATTGCGTCGATTGTCTTTGGTAGTTTTAAGTTAAAAATTAGAACGAATAGTTCAGAATTTTTGCAAATACCTAACTGTATTTTACTCATTCTTAAGTCTGAGACGTCACATGATGAAATAGATCTTTTTGGCTTTTGTTCCATCCGTGCATTTTTGACAGTTGCTCTTGCCCATCCTGCAGTCTTAAATCTGTCACGGGATATTAAAGTCCTTTTGGCTTTGGTCCCATCCATGAAATTTGGCCTTTTTGGGTTTTGTCCTATCCATGAATTTTTACAGTTGTTCTTTTTTGCCCAACCTGTAGTCTTAACTCTGTCATGATCTATTAAAGTCCTTTTGGCTCTGGCCCCATCCTGTACATAAATTTTTGTCCGTTACTTTTGAGACACCCTCTATTTATTCTTAATTCTGTTACGACCTATTAGGGTCTTTTTGGCTTTGGTTTAAGAGATTTTTTAACAGCTGTTTTGCCCACTTTGTATATTTTGTTGAGAAAATAATCTGTGACGTCACGTGACGATTAAGGTCCCCGCGTGATGGCTTTTTTTTTGGTTTCGTTTTTATGTGTACCTATATCGATTTTTTTTAAATCACGCCATTAAGCTGAAAATCGTCTGTGGTTAGAAGATTGAGATTGGGAGATTTCGACTGTCTTACTTTTTGCTAGTTTTTTTAATAAAAATTGTTTTTGTCTCATTCAAGAAATTCGAGACATCCTGTAACGTTATTTTTTTATGTTTAATTTAGAGACCTTTACCATTCCTTCCGGCCGCAAACTAGATTTCGTGTTTGTGAAACCGCTGACAATGTTTTTTGCAATTTTTTTTGTCGTGTAGAGGTATAACGAAAAATAGTCGCTTCTATTGTCGAGTACTTTATGTACACTTCGGTATTGCGAATTAAGCGGTGTGCTTTTTGTATTAACCTATTATGTGTCGTGTCTTTTTACCTTCTCGGCATACTTTGATCAATTTTTACGGCGTTTGCCGGTCCGTTGGTAAAAGAGCCATTTTAAAAAATCAAGTTTTCGTTTTATTTTTTTCGTTCAACTTACAGACCGTTTTGAGATTGGGGGTTTAGTACGTCATCAGTCCCTGCGTTTTAGCTTAAAAATTCGCGAATTATTAGAACAAATAGGAAAATTATGAATTCTTATACAACCATACATTAATTCTGCGACTTCACATGATGTTTTATTTTTATGTCATATTTTGTGCGTTTATTGGAAAATTTTAGATTATCTTTCACGCTCGTGTAGAGGCAATTATTACGAAAAATATAGCTGTTGTTGGCTAATTTGTATACTCTATTACTACGGATTACGATTTATGTATATCTTGCCCGATTTTACGATTTTTGCCTCTTCGTTTTGCAGTAGAGGAATTAATTTTATTTGGATCCATAAATAAAGAGGTATTTTTACCCACGTTTGCGTCGGTAGTCCCGTTATTAGGACAGATACCATAGTTCGGAATTTTTACAGTGTTTTTATTACCTTTGTATAGTAATTTTTGACACAACTTGTATTGGTTTTTGGCGAGCCTGTATGCAGTCTGAAAAAATATTCTGATACGCCACGTGATGAAATTATTAAGGGCCTTTTCACTTACCCATGATTTAACGCATATTGTATATAATTTTTAATCAGTTTCCTTTGAGACACTCTGTATTTTACTTATCAATTCTGAGACGCCACGTGATGAGTAAAGCTGTTTTGTCCAGCTTGTATATTTTTGTTGTCCACCCCTGTACTATTTGAGAAATATCTGTGACGAAACTGTTAAGGTCCTTTTGATTTTCCTGTTGCGTCGTGTTTTTACTTACCCTGCATATAAATTTTGTATAATATTGCCGTTTTTAGGCTCTCCGTGACAACCAGGCGACTTAGACGATTTTTTTGTATCAAAAATAATAAAACCCAAAGAGGTATTTTTTACCCGCGATTTTTTCCTTGAAGTTGTAGATCGTTTTGAGATTGAGGGATTAGTATACAGTTTGTGCTTGCGCTGGCAGCTCCTTTTAATTTTTTCGTAAGTATATTTTGAGTCCACCTGTATATCAGTAGTTTCTATGTGTCTACGTCATCTGAGAAAAATTTTGTAATGTCACGCCACGATTAAAGTTCATTTGGTTTTCGTATGTATGTTTTTGTCTCACCCGATATATGAATTTTTATGCAGACGCCCCATTAATTCAGTGATGTCAGAAGGTTAAATTATTAAGGACATTTTGGCTTTGATTTTTTTTTTGTCACACCTTGTAAGTACAAGAATTTTTATACACCCTATTTTCTTAGATCTGTGACGTCACGTGGTGAAATTAATAAGACCCTTTTAATTTTTCTCGCACTCTGACGTCGGAACGTTGAACTCCAGTGGTCGTAGGTTCGAATCCCGGTGTCATATTTTACCTATTTCTGAAATTATTAATTTTAGAAGAGTGGAATTTAGACAACTATTTTGCCAGGCGTAGATATCCGCCCGTGTCGATGCCCGAAACCTACTTTTTATTTTTGATTTCGTTGAAGATGCAATATTTGCCCTGTATGTTGGAAAAATGATGACAAATGCCATTACCAGCGGCCGGTGTTGGCGGACCAGTGTTTTCGTAGCTGACCTTATTTCACGATGCATTTATGCACATGATATATAATTCAAATTTTTATAACAACAAACTAATTTCGCGAAAAGTTTTTTTTGGTTTTGTTTTTTATACGCACTATACCTACATCGAATTTTTTAATCGCATCGTTTTTTATACGCACTATACCTACATCGAATTTTTTAATCGCATCGTTTTTTATACGCACTATACCTACATCGAATTTTTTAATCGCTTTCATGTCATTAAGCTGAAAATTGTCGGCGATACGAGTATAAAGCCGCTCTGGGAGATTTAGATTGTCTTATTTCTTGGCATTTTTAACTTAAAAATTGTTTTGAATCTTATAATTAGGACAAATAGATAGTTCAACCGTGAAATTAGACCTTTTGGCTTTTGTTTCACCTAGTATATGAACTGCTTTTGGACCCATTCGATACCTATATAAATTTTGAGGCACTCGGCATTCTTAGTTCTACGAAGTCATGTGATGAGATTAGGTCTTTTTGATTTTTTGTCACACCATGAATTTTTATTGTCCATCCAGTACCTATGCTAAATGAAAAAAATCTGTGACGATCAATTATTAAGGTCCTTTTGGCTTCTGATTCACCCCTGTATTTTACTTATTCTTAAGTCTACCACGTGATGAAATAGGGTCTTTTTTTTGTCCCACCCTGTACCTAGACATTATTAAGGTCCTTTTGGCTTTCTTATGCCAGCTTCTATATTTTTGTTGTCCACGCCTGTACGAGAAAAATCTGTGACGTCACACAACGATTAAGGTCCTTTTGACTCTAGATTAACGCTGTTTTATCTTTAGTTTTTGTTCTACCCTGTATAAATATGAATTTTGCGACACCCTGTATTTTACTTATTCTTAAGTCTGAGACGCCACGTGCTGATTCAGGTCGTTTTTTTTTGTCACACATTGTATATTTTAGTTGTCCACCCTGTACTTATGCTAATTGAAAAAAATCTGTGACGATAAATTATTAAGGTCCTTTTTGCTTTAGTTTCTGATTCACCCTGTATTTTACTTATTCTTAAGTCTGAGACGTCACGTGATATAAATTGACCTTTTTTTCTATTTTTATCTCACTCTGTATTTGATTTTTTTGATATATCAACTGTTTTTACCTACCTTGTGTATTTTTGTTGTCCACCCCTGTACGAGAAAAATCTGTCACGTCACAGAACGATTAAGGTCATTTTGACTTACCCCAGCCTGTACATGAATTTTGAGACACATATTAAATCTGCATCGCCACGTGAAATTAGGCCTTTTTGGCTTTTGTCACACCCCGTACCTAGATATGATTAAGGTCCTTTTGGCTTTCTTATGCCAGCTTGTATATTTTTGTTGTCCACCCCTGTACGAGAAAAATCTGTGACGTCACACAACGATTAAGGTCCTTTTGACTTTAGATTAATGCCGTTTTAGCTTTAGTTTTTGTTCTATCCTGTACAAATGTGAATTTTGAGACACGCTGTATTTTACTTATTCTGAGACGCCTCGTGATGATTAAGGCCCTTTTGGCTTTTGCCACACCCGTGACTTTTGTTGTCCACCTATGTTAATTGAAAAAATCTGTAACGAAAAATTATTAAGGTCCTTTTGGCTTTAGTTTCTGATTCACCCTGTATTTTACTTATTCTTAAGTCTAAGACGTCACATGATGAAATTAGGCCTTTTTTAATTTTTGTCTCACCCTGTATTTGATTTTTTTTTTGACATATCAACTGTTTTTACCTACCTTGTATATTTTTGTGGTCCGCCCCTGTACTATTTGAGAAAAAAAATCTGTGACGTAACGCGATTAAATTATTAAGGCCCTTTTGACTTTGCCTTGATTTAACGCACCCTGTATATAATTTTTGACGCATCAGTTGCTTTTGAGACACCTTGTATTTTACTTATTCTTAATTCTGTGACGTCACCGAGAATCTAGTTTACACCATTTTAAAGTATTATTTTCAAATGCGTCGATGGCTCAGTTGGAAGAGCGTCGATTTTATAAACCGATGGTCGCAGGTTCGAACCCTGGCGGATTTTTTTATTTTCAGACTTTTGTGATGTCAGAGGGATGCTGGAGATGCTGGATCCCAAGATGCTAGACTTCGAGATGAGATGTTGGAGATGCTGGACCTCGAGATGCTGGAGATGATGGACCAGTATCTCCCACGGTTTGAATTTGGCGCCATGACGTCAGAGGTTAGCTACGATTGGCTGGGGGCGGGGCCTAGGAGGAAAGTGGAGGGGATCCTCCAAGGTGCCCCCTTACCTACTTACATTACATTCCACTACAAGGTATCCCGTGCCGTGAACTGGTCTCTTTTTTTATTATATTCATATCCCCTGACAAAAATTGAAGTCCGTGACACTGACTTCAGAGGTAGAGAGATGTTCCTCAGATAACCCTTGATACATTACATTCCACTACATGGTATCCCGGGTCTTTTTTTATTATGTTCATACACACTGACAAAAATTGAAGTCGGCGACACTGACTTGGGAGGTAGAGGGATATTTCTCAGATCACCCTCGATTCATTCCACTACATGGTATCCTGGGCTGGCAACTGTTCTATCTTTTAGAATTTCTTTTATTATACTTATATCTCCTGACAAAAACTGTTTATTGGATGTTCCTCAGATAACCCTTGATACATTACATTCCACTACATGGTATCCCGGGCCGTGAACTGGTCTTTTTTTATTATGTTCATACACACTGACAAAAATTAAAGTCCACCACACTGACTTGGGAGGTAGAGGGATATTCCTCAGATCACTCTCGACACATTCTACTACTTGGTTCCTCAGATTACCCTCGATACATTACATGCCAGTACATGGTTTCCCGGGCCGTCAACTGGCTCTTGTAGAATCTTTTTTTATTATAATCAAACCCTCTGGAAGCCCGCGACACTGACTTGCGGGAATGTGAGAGATGGTTGTGTGTTGTGTCCGTGAAATTACATACCATGGCTGAAATATGTAAAACCATGGCTGAGTGTGGCTAGAAATTTTATAGTGTTGCCAGATTGCATACCGTGGCTGAGTAGACCGTGGCTGTTTTTACATTGGTCAAAAGAAATTAGAAAACCTCTTGTAATTCTTAACTAACCGGTAACCAGTGTTGAAGGTTTGGTTCTTGGTTATCACAAGGAATCACGAAATCTCTTGCAATTCTGAGCTTCTTTTGGGTGCAGTGTTTCCAGTTCCCAGTGTATGAAACACTATTCGGGTTAAGTATCAGAATTTTGCTTAATTTTGGACCATACCCTTAATGCCCAGCAAAAACTAATCTTGGTGCTTGTTATTGAAGTCAGGTAATTTGATGATCAGTTTATATACAGGATGTTATTAAAGTTCATAGACAAATTTTAAGGCAAGATTCTTTGGCCGATTTGAAAACAAGTTATTATACAACGTATGTCCTATAAGGCTTTGCTTTCGATACACATTACATAGATATTTAAGAAAAAAAATGTTTTTTATATCTTTCAATCATCATACACATGATGCCATAAATTTTTAGCGTTTTTGGCATCATATAAGTCATAAGGATCAAAGTTGCGTTTCTTCTGTGCATTATGTCGTGTTTTACATTATGGACACACTTATATTTACTATGACATCACATGGCTCTAGAAGCAGGTGCTGCCCCCTACGCAATAATTTAGTGGAGTTTTAGAAGGTGCCATAAGTGCTTCCAAGTTGTTGTGTAATTTTCACATTTTTAGTGAGAAATAATGATAAGTACCAACCATAAAATTGGTATACATGGGAGTTAAAAGAATGTATTGAGATCTTGGAAAATTTTTCCGGGGATTTAAAACCAGTGGCGTTTGTCCCGTGACCAGCGTGGCGGGAAAAATTCTAAAATTACAGGATAGATCTTGACGAGGCAAATATTTTACTAGGTGGTAGAAGAGGTACCCAAGAGAATTAGAGACTAGTGACGTTTGTCCGGTGATAAACATCAATGGCGGCGGGAAAAATTCTAAAATTACAGGACGGGCCCTAATCAAGGAAATTTTTTGGTAAATGGTGAGGGACCCAAGAGGATTTAAAACCAGTGACGTCCATGCGGCGACAAACGTCAGTGGCAGCGGGAAAAATTCTAAAATTACAGGATAGATCTTGATGAGGCAAATATTTTACTAAGTGGTAGAGGGACCCAAGAGAATTAAATACCAGTGGCGTTAGTCTGGTGACAAACGTCAGTGGCGGCGGGAAAAATATTAAAATGGACCTTGATCAGGGAATGTTTTTATTAGGTGGTAGAGGGACTCAATAGAATTAAAGACCAGTGGCGTTCGTCTGCTGACAAACGTCAGTGGCAGCGTGAAAATATTTAAAGTAGATATATTAAGATAAGGTAGAAGAGGGACCTAAGAGAATTACAAGTTCGTCGGGGCTAAAATATTGAAATTTTATTTAAATAAAAACGACAGTGAAAGTTTCCATGTCAACTAATATGTTTTAGTGATTATTATAATAAAATTATTTTGATTAAAATCTGTGATAACTACCATCTTTATAATTTACAAGACAGCAATCATTCTCCAATTCAAAAGTATGGGTAGTCCGTTTGAAAAGCTTGCGCGACAATTTATGTTTTTTGTATTCGTTGCTCAGCATCGGGCAAGATTAGCCACTTTTTGCCCTGTCATCATGAATGAAGTAGTTTTATTAGCCAACACTTGATTAATGCCTGGTTTTTGCATCACAAATTAATTTAGCTGACGTTACATTTAAGAAATGATAAAGGTATTGCTTGGATTGAAATAATGAAGCATTTTCATTGGTTGTTCCATAAATATTAAATTAAAACCAAATTAATTTGATATACTAAGTAATAAATAAATGCGAAAAAAACTCCATTTGCGACAGGCTTGATGACCATTCTCATTTCATACGAACCCATTCTACTATCGATTTTTTGCTGCTGTTTATATCATGACAATAAAATTAGTTTGGCAATCGACAGTTTTCAAAAAAGAGAACAAAATTGAATTGGAGTAGAGTTTTATTCTATAATTTTTCCAGAAATTGCTGATTACAGAACCAATTTTTCAGTTAGTACATTGAATACTTAACGTTTTTTTAATAGTAGTTACTTGTTGATTTTTCAGTAGCAATTTGTGGCACCACATACTGGTGCCAAAATTTATACATACTTGTGGCATCAGATGCCACAACCAAGTTTATTTTGTTCCAATTAAAATTACATAGTTTAGTTTATTACAATATTTAATTGAAACGTAGAGAAAATTTACATAAAAGAATATTTATCCAGATTTTGAGTTGGTTATGAAGTCTTGGTAGTCCTGAAACAAAAAAATATATAATGAATTATATTTTCTATTTTTATACTTACGTTTAGATTTATCTTCTTCTCTCTTTGGGGGTTGTTTCCGCGTTTGGTGTCTTCATTATTTGTTACTCCAAAATCCGAGTTTATAATAGGCGATTTTTCATTTACTATATAGAAAGTTACATGAAAGTGACATTTTTTTGAACAATGGAAATCGATTATTGTAATGTGTAATGTAAATAGTTACTCGCGAAATCGCCTAATA
The DNA here is from genome assembly GCA_963920635.1 of Pseudeuparius sepicola. Taxonomy (NCBI): domain Eukaryota; kingdom Metazoa; phylum Arthropoda; class Insecta; order Coleoptera; family Anthribidae; genus Pseudeuparius; species Pseudeuparius sepicola. The sequence goes on along the minus strand of OY987300.1, from coordinate 34,984,299 downwards.
ATCTTTATAGCTTGTTATTATGCTTTTTGTTATTCGTGGTAGCCGATTGGCACAGAAAATATTAGCGAATGTTATTTGATATATTATTCTTCTATCAAGGAATTAGAAAGGAAATTGGGGCTCTGCTCTCTCAGTTTGAAGATTATCTTGATGAGAACATTTGGCAGAAAGTCGAGGGCAGAAGATATCTATGAGACTTGAAACCTTACTGGTGAGCCTCGCCTTCATGTAAATTTCTACTTCTTCTCACTGTGTAGTTAATTTCGTTTTAGCACAATTGCCTAACTATCGCAATAGATTAGGTCCCAGGTCCCAGTTGAATAGGTACACTGGTACGCTACTTTTTCAGGAGCAACTTGTGGCATCCAATGCCACAATCAAGTTTAATTTAATTGCCTCATAACTTACTCCAAACGGAGTGCATCACTAAAGTGATTTTATTAGAGCGAAGTACTGGCCTCCAGAAGTGAGGTACACTACGTAGATTGCATGATGCCACTTGTCTGTCCTTTGCACAGATGCCACAACAAATACCATACCAGGTATGTCCTCACCGGCACTGTGAGGACATTTTTCGTTATGAGGACCTACTTTTAATCCTTGGAGCGTTTGAGCGTTTGAAGTGCATATTGGCTTTCTACGTTGGATGACGATTATAACGGTACTTATAACGTCAATTTTTTTGGTCCTCATAAGATACGTGAGCATTGGTTTTGATCGATTTCATCGCAGATGGTGCTGTAGGTTGTGTGTGTTCTCGTTGCTGTGTATCCATACGGATTGATCTATCTCTCTGGGAACTTCCATAGTGAGTGTGTAAACAATAGTGTAAACAATAATGAATAAGTATTACTTGTGGTGGTCGCAGCGTCGGCTCATGCCATACTGAACTCATTATTAATTTATCTTATTTTAGAGGAAGACTCTAGTCATAACATAAAAACAAATTATCATAACAAAAACATAACATGAAAACATAAATTATGACGAATTTCTTAAGTATCTATGTAATTTGAATATGATTGTGGCCACAACATGACATATTTCTATTACTATATCCATATTTCTATAGTTTATTTATTTGTTACAGTATTACTCCATGGGTACAGAGTGATTCGTTTTGATTAGAGGTTTAAAATTTCCGGAAAAATTGATCGTCGAAAAAAAAAAACGTTTTTTTTTTCCCGGAAAATTTTGAAAAAACGGAAAAAAACATTTTTTAAAAGTTAAAAAGAATTTATGATTTTAGTTTTTTATTGTTGATCAATAAGTGTTTTGTTTATTTAATTTGTTTTAAATAAAGCATTACTATCAAAATGTATTATTTTTATACTCCTTGAATTTTCTTCGAGCAAAATACGTAGGTATACAAAAAATATCATTTGAGTGTTTCTTCAACTTTCTTTGTTTATTTTGTTTATTCGAATTTTATCTGAAATTTTCCATTTTTTCCAATTTTTCCATTTTTTGGGCTTCGGAAAAAAACTGAAAAAACCTTGTTTTTTCCAATTTTTCCTGTTTTTTTTCCGTGATGTTAAACCTCAAGTTTTGATAAATGATGAATCACCCTATTCGATAACTTTTTTTTTGTTTTTCAAAATGTTTTTTTATTTCTAGCTACATATACTTATAAAGAGCTGGAAACTACTGAAAAAACTCACGATGTCGGGCATCACGACGCCTTTAAAATACCCCCCACCCCAGAAACATAACACCTTTATTATGGCATTTGAAAGTCAGCATTATTAAAGTATTTTTTACAAATACTTAGAAAGAAATTAAGAATTTATACATAGTGTGTAGGTACAAGAAAATTGCCATCTGCAAGGAAATTTTTTTTATTACAATTTTAGAAATGTTGGCATTTCTATTTTAGCTCAAATTGGGTTATGAATCTATACAGCTTATCTGCCAAACTTGACAATAATGAAAAAATCGCTTTGTCACTTTAAAAGGTTATTGTTTCGATATATTTGACTGTAATCAACTTTATTAAAAAATGTAAAGTGCATGAATTAAATTAAAAATAAATTAATTTCTGTGGCATGACATAACTTTTAGGGTGGAAATACATAAAAAATGATTTTATTTTTAATTTAGTTTTCGCATTTTACATTATTTAGGTAAGTACCTAAATCATGTTGGTAAATTTCAAAAATCGAAATATGAACATTTTTATTACTAAATCTCACCAGGATATTCAAAAGGGCGTCGATTCTTGATATTGTTTAATTCATTTTAAATCATTTTCGATTTTGTTTTAAAAAATGACATTTTTTTACATATCATTCAAATCTGCGAGGCCATACTTGTTCCGAATATGACGTCATTGACAATTTTTTCAATTGGCAACCCTCCATTTTTATGACGTGATTAGAAAGGCTGTCACAACCTACATGCATATTTTCAAAAATTTTGTTATGTTGCATAACAAAATTTTCTATAAAAATATATTTGAAGTTTGAAAAATTTACAAATTTATTCGAATTATTAAATATTCAAACTTAAGTTTAAACTAGTTTCGGAGTTAGGGATTAATATGACGCAGCTATCAGTTTATAACGTCTTTTAAATCATTTCCATTTCACTTTGCTGCAAAAAAATCAGTGCTAACATATTGGGTGCGTTTAAGACGGCAAAGCGATTGCAATCGCTTGCAAGCGGTTTTATGCTTGTGCGCTTTGAACGGTTTCGCTAGATTTCAGCGGATTGCAAAATTAGCGAGCGTAAAAATTTTGCGCTTGGTCGCTTGCAATTGCTATAAGCGGTTTATTCTAACCTTACTTTGTTCTGTCAGTTCCCTGTATTGACTTTATTTATGTTATTTTGAGTGTGGTGAAAGACGGTGAAAGCCATTTTAAAATTTGGATTTCGTGATTTACTTTTTTGGGGCTGTTTTTGAGCTTAATTTATTTTTATATCCCGATATTTCGGGCGCTAGCTTTACTGTCATAAAATAGCCGTTTAACGAAATGCTAGCGCTAGGAAACGAAAGTAGAAAGCGCTGCAATCAAAGCGCTTGGTATGATTGGGAGTTTTAAACGCAACCATTGTGTTAACCGCTTAGTATACTGTCAAGCTCAAGATGGTCTCCATTTCGAACATTTACTTAAGTAATAGTCAATTATGTCCTTTATTATTGTATTTAAATCTAAATTATCAAATTTTGGTTTTCACTCGAAATAAATAAATTCGTACATTTTTCAAACTTCAAATATATTTTTATCAAAATTTTTGTTATGCAACATAACAAAATTTTTGACAATTTCAATGTAGGTTGTGACGGCCTTTCTAATGACATCATAAAAATGGGGGGTTGCCATTTAAAAAAATTATCGATGACGTCATTTCCGGAACAACGATGACCTCACGGATTTAAATGCTTTGTCACAAAATATAATTTTTTTTAAACAAAATTGACGTGTTCGAGGAATTTTTTTTAACCTTGTATTTTCAGAAATAATGATTTTATGTGTTACGCACACAGTGTATGTTATTTCTGAACTGTGTTACAATATTAATTTGATATATCATTTGCAGCTGTAAATATGAAAGTTATGTCATTCTACCTATATTGGAGGTACGAAAAGTATAGTTGCTTAGGGTTTGGTTTTAAATCATGACTTTAGGACCTAAAAATTTAAAAATATACTTGCATTTTTAAATGTCGATATGAGAACACATAGTTGCCTACGTTTAAATCATGAAAATTTACGAAAAAATATATGTTGGTATTTTAAAATGCCGCTATGAGCACACGCATAGTAATTTCTTACAGTTTAGGTTTAAATCACGATTTGAGGACTTCAAAATATAGGTACACTTTTATTTTTAAATGCCCGTTATGAGGATACCAGTTTAGTTATGATTTGATAATATATTCACATAAAGCCGCGTATCCACTGAGAGGCTGCCTCGCGAAGCAGCCTCGCGAGGCGGCCTCGCGCTGGATACCTGTGCCTCGCTATATTGCACGGCAGCCGCGCGAGCATGCGCGGTTGCCTCACCTCGAGCCGATTTCAGTCGGTTTTTGGTCACGATCAAAGCTAGTCGGACACGCAGTGTGTACGTGTTTTTTTATTTTACCCTGCCTCGCATGGATCAGGAAAAGTGCCTTGAGTTAGTCGAACTAATCACGTTGGCTAAGTATTCAAATTCCGTTGTTGTCATTCTAGTAAAAAATTTTATAATCTCTTCAACAGATTCATAAGCCATAATAATATTGTCTATTACCATATTGAAGCCGTTTACGGAACATTTGTTTTACCTACCAACGGTGCTTTCGGCGTTCTTTATTTTCCCTCTTTATAATTGTCAACGCAATAAAAGAAAAACTTGCAATAGCTTCAGGAGGAAATACCATTTTATTTCAGAGCAAACGATGGAAACTCTATTGCTGCCTCGCACGTACTGAGGGCTCACCTTGCCTCAACGTTTTGTCTTGCTCAACACAAAATATCACCACATGCGCAAACATCGGTGAGGCTGCCTCGCGAGACCGCTTCGCGACGCAACCTCGCTCAGTGGATACGCAGCTTAAGAACTCATCCAGAAAAAAAGCACAAAAAAACTAAAAACTTAAAACAAATCTAGGAAGTTGTTTACCAAAAAATTCAATGTTCCTAATACCACGGAATAAACGTATTTTGATGTCTGCCATTAATAAAAATACAAAACCAGTAAACGTGCACCGTGATCCACTTGCACATCATTTTGAAAGTTAGGCATATACCAAATTAACAGAACAACTGAAACTTTTCCAATTTTTAATGGAGTTTAATAGAGTAGATAAACTTTAAAATTTTGTAACTACATATTTTTCGCTCTTAAGAGTGTTATTTGTTTTCTTTTTGTCGATTGCGGCTAACAAGGTGATCCACATATAAGGACCATCCCTTTTTCTCTAGAATTGGAGAAAATACAAAAAATAAGAAAAGTTTATTTTGAAAGGTAGGCATATTCAGAATCCAAAAATAACAAAACAACTTAATCTTTTCCAATTTTTAATAAAACTGCAAACTTTTTTCTACCATATTTTTCGCTCTTACGAGAGTGTTGATTGTTTTCTTTTTGTGATTGCGGCGTTGTCAAGTATACACAATTTTCTAAAATTGCAAAAGTTTTGAAAGTAAATGTTGCATTGGGAATACAATTAGAGTTGCCATGAGACGAGACGAGATAAGGCCTGGTCTCGAAATTTCGAGATAATCTTTTTCGACACGGGACAATAGTCGAGACCAGGCTAGACAAATGTGAGAGCAAAAAATACGGTAGAAAAAAGTTTGCAGTTTTATTAAAAATTTGAAAAGGTTGGGTTGTTTTGTTATTTTTGGATTCTGAATATGCCTAACCTCCAAAATGAAATGTATCATTAACATGAACTTTTCTTATTTTTTTGTATTTTCTCCAATTCTCGAGAAAAAGGGATGGTCCTTATATGTGGGTCACCTTGTAGGCGGCAATCGACAAAAAGAAAACAACTAACACTCTTAAGAGCGAAAAATATGTAGTTACAAACTTTTAAAGTTTACCTACTATATTAAACTCCATTAAAAATTGGAAAAGTTTGAGTTGTTTTGTTAATTTGGTATAACCCTGAATATGCCTAACTTTCAAAATGATGTGTATGTGGATCACCGTGCATATTGACTGGTTTCGTATTTGTATTAATGGTAGACATCAAAATACGTTTATTCCGTGGTATTGGGAACATTGAATTTTTTGGTAAACAACTTCCTAGATTTGTCTTAAGTTTTTAGTTTTTTTTGTGCTTTTTTTCTGGATGAGTTATTATGTGAATATATTATCAAATCATAACGTGCATTTAAAAATGAAAGCGTACCTATATTTTGAAGTCGTGATTTAAATCTAAACTGTAAGAAATTACACAAACATATATTTTTTTCATAAATTTTCATGTGATGTGTTCTCATATCGGCATTTAAAAATGCAAGTATATTTTTAAATTTTTAGGTCCTGAAGTCGTGATTTAAAACCAAACCCTAAGCAACTATACTTTTCGTACCTCCAATCGGTATTTAAAGATGTAAGCATATAGGTACAATGACATAACTTTCATATTTGTAGCTGCAAATGATATATCAAATTAATGTTGTAACACACTTAAGAAATAACATACACTGTGTTAGTATAGTAACGCATAAAATCGTTATTTCTGAAAATACACGTTTAAAAAAATTCTTAAATTTGTTTAAAAAAATAACATTTTGTGACATATCATTCAAATCTATGAGGTCCTCGTTGTTCCGGATATGGCGTCATCGATAATTTTTTCAAATGGCAACCCCCATTTTTCTGACGTTATTAGAAAGGCCCTCACAACCTACATTGAAATTGTCAAAAATTTTGTTATGTTGCATAACAAAAATTTCGATAAAAATACCTATGTTTGAAATTTGAAAAATTTACAAGGGTGATCTGAGGAACATCCCTCTACCTCCGAAGTCAGTGTCGCAGACTTGAATTTTTGTCGGGGTATGCGGGGTATGAAATAATAAAAAAAGATACCAGTTCACAGCCCAGGAAACCGTGTAGTGGAATGTGTCGAGGGTGATCTAAGGAACAACCCTCTACCTGCCAAGTCAGTGTTGCAGACTTCAATTTTTGTCAGGGGGTATGAATATAAAGGTCGAGACACACATTACCGGACCGTGCCAGGACCGGACGACGGCCGTTACACGGCCGTCGCCCGGTGGTGAGCAACCCAATGCAATTAAATGTTTTTGTTTACACTTAACCGGAACGTTGCCGGACGTCGCGAACGGGCCGTCACCGGACCGGGCAAGTTAGTTTTGTTTTACTTTTTCACGGTGACGGTCCGGTCTCTGCAAAAATATCTTAGGTTAGAAACCTAGTATTTTAAAGAAATAAAAGGTGTAGTGACTAGTTATTTACGTTATTTTTAAATTAACATGGACATGGAACGTCTCATAGAAGAAGTACGAAAGTTTCCAGTACTTTATGACCAATCAGAAGAAAAATATGGAAATGCCGAGTACAAGGACAGAATTTGGAAAAAAATAGCAACGACCATGAAAGCTGAAGGTAATAATTAAAGCTAAAGGTAATAATTAAAGCTGCATTATTAAAGCAATTATAGCTGAGGTATTTTTTTTATACAGGGTGGCCCACCACGAACTGCATCGATCTATATATGGAAAACTAAAAGTAGGAAAATTCTGAAAATTTGGCATCTCACCAATGCTGATGGGCGCTGATCAACTAACATATTTTGGTGCATCTGGCACTTCCGGTTATACCGGAAGTCGATATCAACTTACTTATCTCAAATGGAACACCCTGTATATTACAGCATTTTTGGATTCTAGGCATCATTTTGGAACAAAAACATGCAACATGTCCTATGTCTAAATTCAACCGTTTTTGAAATATTTGCATTTTTCCGAAAAATATTACAGGTGCAGACCTAAACTCAATTAGCAATTTATACGAGGAAACCGCGAAATTTCAAAACGAATTTTTGGCATCATATAACAGAAGCCCTGACCTAGTGATCTCTGCTGAGAAATAAATCCGTTCTTATACAGGGTGTTCACAAAATATGAATAAAAATTACATTCAAAATGTGCTTAAATCTCGAAATTTTCAAATGGAAACCCCCATTTTTTTAAATGCGATCTTATTCACCACTAAAAATGATGACAACTTTGTTTAAGGTTTCCTATATCTAAATGCAGTAATTTTCGATTAATTTACGAAAAACCCACTTTTCGCCCATAAAATGCGGGGTTTGCTTAACGCTTGGAAAATCATATTAGCCGTGGACGTTGAAAAGACAGAGTATGGGTAAAATTTGTGTTTATGTAGTATTCTCTGTATTGAGGTTCTTGATATACCAGATTCCAGTGAACATTGTCTGACAGAATTTTCGGGAAAAGTGGCAAAATATACCAAAACAACCACTTCAACATTACCGTCGTCCACGATAGGCTTATTTTTAAGTGATTTTTCTCTGACACATCCACACTTTTTAAAATTTTGTATTATTTTTTTAACTGTCTTTGGCGATGGTTTTGTTTTTTGTGGATAGCGAGCCCCAAATGTATCGCATGGTCTTGATATTACTTTGTTGCATTCTCCTTAGATAATAAACAAATTTAAATAATCTTCGTTTGTGTAATTTAAGCGCACCGGCATTATTCTTGGCAATAATTTATAAACCAAGTGACATTTCCTCAGCCGCGATTGTCTTTTCAACGTCCATGGCTAATATGATTTTCTGAGCGTTAAGCAAACCCCGCATTTTATGGGGAAAAGTGGGTTTTTCGTAAATTAATCAAAAATTACTGCATTTAGGTATAGGAAACCTTACACAAAGTTGTCATGATTTTTAGTGGTAAATAAGATCGCATTAAAAAAATGGGGTTTCCATTTGAAAATTTCGAGATTTAAGCACATTTTGAATGTAATTTTTATTCATATTTTGTGAACCCCCTGTACAAGAACGGATTTATTTCTCAGCAGAGGTCACTAGGTCAGGGCTTCTGTTATACGATGCCAAAAATTCGTTTTGAAATTTCGCGGTTTCCTCATATAAATTGCTAATTGACTTTAGGTCTGCACCTGTAATTTTTTTCGGAAAAATGCAAATATCTCAAAAACGGTTGGATTTAGACTTAGGACATGTTGCATGTTTTTGTTCCAAAATGATGCCTAGAATCCAAAAATGCAATAATATACAGGGTGTTCCATTTGAGATAAGAAAGTTATTATCGACTTCCGGTATAACCGGAAGTGCCAGATTCACCAAAATATTTTAGTTGAGCAGCTCCCATCGGCATTGGTGAGGTGCTAAATTTTCAGAATTTTCCTACTTTTAGTTTTCCATATATAGATCGATGCAGTTCGTGGTGGGCCACCCTGTAGAATCAAGCCGATTTATAAAAGTTCTTTATAATCAAGATTGTCTTTATCTATTGTTTGTACAACTAGTCACGTAGCCAAGGCAGCATTTTCCTGCCAATACACACTGCCTTCTGGGGAATCTGCCACGACAGCGAGATAGTTGGTGCAGATTTGATTGAACCCTTTCTGTATTTGAATTTTGATCCTGCTGCATATGAACAGCAGCATAGCCTTCTCGTTTTCGAATGAAATTATATAAAATACACGAGGCCATAACAAGCATTGTTACATTTTCAGGAGTTCCCTGAAGTCTTCTCGAGAAAATCCTGAATTTTTGCTGCAAAATCCCAAAGGCATTTTCTGATATTCGTCTAGCCCGACTCAAGCGATAGTTGAATATTGCCTTGTCATTTTCCAAATGTCTTCCAGGATATGGTCTCATCATATAAGTTTTGAGGGGAAAAGCCTCATCAGCTACAATAACCATGGGGAGTTCAATATCAGTTCCAGGCAAGGCTCTTTTTTTCGGAATGGCGAGTGTGTTATTTTCTAAAGATTTTCCTAAATTTAAAACTGCCAAAATTTCTCCGTCGGAGTTTTTTTCGTAAGCTCCCACATCCACTGCAATGAAGTTGTAACTAGCATCGACTAGAGCCAGAAGTACAATGGAATAAGTTTCTTTATAGTTCCAATAAAGGCTTCCTGATAGTTTTGGAGCTTGTATTCTAACATGCTTCTCATCTAAAGCACCAATGCAGTTGGGAAATTGCCACCTTTCCCAATATTCATCAGCTATAGCATTCCATCCATTTTCTGTCGGTACCGGCATTACTTCATTTAAAAGAACATCAACAATCGTTCTACACGTGGCATGGATAATTGTGGCAACTGTTGATTTTCCCATTCTGTAGTTAAATGAAATTGTTTTGAAGGCATCTCCAGTTGCGAGGAATCTGGAATCAAAAAACGTTACAGTTAGTTTCAAACATTATCACAATAATGTTTTTTATAGGTGGACCAGATGAATGTAAAAAAAGAGGGCTTCCATACGTGACCAATTTCGAAAAACTCTTCAGAAGAGGAAGACTCTTTCTGGACAAGCCACTGTACGCCAACGAAAATATAAATTTGAAGAGGTCTTGCAGTTTCTACTGCCTCATTTGGCAGAACGGGAGACAGTATCAAATGTCCCAGTTGACGAACAAACTGAAGAAGTCGACGACGAAGTAGGTGATGTTGCAGTTACCCAAGAGGAAGAATTCGTAGAGAGCACCATAGAAAATGAAAGCGAAGAAAACCAATCCTCACAAGTGGAAAACACTCCACAGTCTCCTCGTGCATCTTCACCTGCCATCATAGTGAAGAAGGACAGGTTTGTCAGGCCCGGACAATTAAAACGAAAGATCCCTCATGAATTAAAACCCCAGGAATCTGCTTCAAGACAGCTTATGGCATATATTTTGGCAGAGAAAGAGGCTGAAAAAGAAAGAAAAAAGCCAGCAGTAGAGGAAAAGATTGAGAAACATCCTGTTGATGCATTTTTGGACGGTATAGCGCCTTCTTTAAAATTATTGAACTCCATTTTGCTCAACCAGGCAAAAATGCGTATTTTTTCTGTTGTCCAAGATTTTGAGATGAGACAACTTATGAGTTCTACCAATCAAACCCTGGGTTATCCCATCAAGCATTCCTTCACCTGCATCATCATCATCATCCTCCTCGTTGTTTGTGCCAACGCCATACCCGTCACCTCTTGGGAGTGAAATCACCAATTATTCCGAACCTAGCTATCACGAACTGGAAAATCGATCGCGCATTTCAGATCAACCCACCTCAGACCAAGTTATGGGATTTCCAAACAATATTTAAGCTTATGTAGGTACTCATTTCCAATAAATATGTTAAAAATTATCAACAAATTTTGTTTTTCATCCGTACATATACTTACAAAAATAAAATGTTTGTACCTACGAAAAGAAAAATGGCAAGCTTATTAATTTACTTACCTTAGACACACAGACAAACGTTCCTTTGGTGTAATTGACGACCTCCAAAAAGTATCTTTCTTCTTCAACCTTATCTCTAGCTTTCTAAGAAGCTGATGAAATGTAGATTGTGTCATTCTGAAATACTCGTAAAATTTAGTTTCGTCGTCCATTAAATGTGGAAATAAAGTTCTAAATTCCCCTTGAATAGGTCTTGTTTTCCAGGCAGTGTGCACCCATTTTCTTTTAGCCTTCTTTTTAGTTCTTACCTCTTTCTCTCCTTCTAACACCAGAGCAATCATCGCCAATTCACTATTTTTACGAAAACTTCCAATCATTGTTTTTTTCATACACCCAACCACGGCGACGACTCTAAGGAAACTGACGGACATGTGTGGTTAAAAGCAAAACGGGCCGTGCTAGGAACGGACGACGGCCGTGTTCCGGCCCTGGCACGGTCCAGTTATGTGTGTCTCGACCTTTATAAGAAAAGAATAAGTTTACAGCCCGGGATACCGTGTAGTGGAATGTGTCGAGGGAGATATGAGGAAAAACCCTCTACGTCCCAAGTCAGTGTCGCGGACTTCAATTTTTGTCAGGGAGTATGAATATGATAAAAAGAATAGACCAGTTCACGGCTCGGGATTAGTAGGCAAGTAGGTACTTGCTTATCAACCAATAACTGTCAAGAAAATTACTTGGTACTTACTTTTTATGAACATTTCGTGCAAGAAGCTTTTTGATTTACAAAAACTTGTTGCAATTTGGCATTGAGTTATCTTAACGAAAACCTAAACTTATTTTATTCATTTTAGTACATGGCTTAAATAAAAGCTTGTTTAAAAAAATATTTTGTGCTTTTTAGTACCCATTCGATTCCCATGTCAGGAGGGTGGTAAAGAAAGTTAGTCCGCCATCTTAGAGCATCCGTTATGTTGGATTTTGTATGACGTCACTCAACTTATTGTTTTCTACTTGTCAAACCCTTTCATTTGATGCTCATGTCAAGTAGGTTGTTAAGAAATAGGTAATCCGCTAACTTGGGGCGGCCACCATCTTGGATTTCATATGAAGTCACTCACCTTATCGTTTTCTACTCGTCAAATGCTTTCATTTAATACCCATGTCGAGAAGCTTGTGAAGAAATAGTTATAATCCGCCATCTTGGAGTGGCGACCATTTTGAACAAATCACAACACTGAGTATACCGTATTGCATTGTCAACCAGAACCAAAAGTGTGTGCAAAATATGAGCTCAATCAACTGATTTTAAACCACTTCCACCCAACTGGGTGGAAGTGGTTTAAAATCAGTTGCAAGATTTCAGTACATACACACCCACACTAACAAAGCAAGTTAAATAAAAGCTTGTAAAAAGAAGAAACTTAGGTACCTACCAGCTTACTTTATTTTGATCATGGTTATTTGGCGAAACGTAAGGTCTCAAAGAATTCTTTGAGTGGATGAGAGACAAATGCCTTCATTGTACGCCCGTGTGTGCAACCTTCTAAGATGAGCAAGCGAAAAGCGGCTTGCATGCGCTTGCTTCCGGTTGGTAATTTTAGACGCATGCGTAATATTATTCCAATTTTTACAACTGGTAAGAAATATGGTGTCATCACCCTCACTGAAAACTAGAGGATCCTTTTGAAATCCACTTATAAAATCATCTGCGTTAGGTTTTCAAACCAAAACTACCATCATCGTACTTTGGGGTTTATGCCAGCATAAATGTCAAATCGGTGAGTGTGTTTCACTTTGAGTCTAGGCAATTCCTTTTTTTTCGAAAGATGGGCCGATTTTCAAAAACTTATTTCAACCTATTGTACTCGAAGAGCTCTTTAAAAGTTTTCAAACAGTCCTATTCCATGGCCTACTCTTAAAAGAAGTCACCCAAATTAATCACCAAATTATATTAGGCATTTTTTAAGAATAAAATGTATAGTGCCATCTAATCGGTCATAGTTATAAACACTTTGTACAAAATTTCAATACTCAAGTTATACAGGGTGTTAAAGTTCTAAAAAATCGGTAAATGATAATATCATTTATTTAAAAACAAATATATTTAAATAAAAAATTTGGGATTTCACTGTATTCTATTAGTCTCCCTTGAAAAAATTTCATTTAAACATTTCTTTCCATATTGTTATAGGCATCATCCGCCATCCTTAATTAATTCTGCTTTATTCAACAAGTTGAAGCATATCAATTAAATCAGGCGTGCCATGAATGCCATGAAAACAAAAATGGTATTGTCTACATATTCGACAGTTACCTAGATATGTAACGCCTAATGTAAAAGCTCTGTATGACTACATCGCCTATACTATGTAAAATAATACCTTAAACAAAGCTTAGTCACTCCTCGAAAAAAGATCACCAAAATATATCCGGTAGTTTATACAGGGTACTCCGGAAAAACACAATTTTTCAAATTTTGGCCTTGTATAACTTAAGTATTGAATTTTAATTTTTGTAACAATAGTTTTGAACTATGGCCAATTCAGTGGCACTATCCATTTTATTCTTTAAAAAATGACTTATATGGTTTTCTGATTTTTGGGGTCTTCTTTTAATAACAGTAGACCATGGAATAGGACTTATTTCAAAAAAATATAACCCAAAATATAGAGCTCTTCGAGTACTATAGGTTGAAAAAAGTTTTTTAAAACCCCTCTTCGAGTACTACAGGTTGAAAAAAGTTTTTGAAAACCCGTCCATCTTTCGAAAAATACAGAATTGTCTCGACCTAAAGTGAAACACACTGTATATGATATTGTTTTCATCTCCATATGACCCTGTTGCACATGGGCTAGCTCGAATATCAATAAACAAGCTTATACCTAAACCTGACCTATTTTTGCAATCTGGGCACACATTTTTCTTCATAAGTGATATCGTGCCATTATTATTATAGAAATGGATAACAAATAAAATCACTACAAATAAATTTCCAAGAAATAGGAACTTAGGAAAAATATCACGAATTTGTGTCAAAACTAGTGTTTTCATAACTACATCCATACAATTCAGGGAAACTCGTTATTAAGTTGATTCTTCTAGAGATGCCTTTGGCAGAACTGATTTAGTGGAACAACAGGGAACAACAAGAAATGTTCTTTTTGTCAGGTTACTGCAAATGTCATTATTCATATCACAACTTTAAAGATAAAAGAACTTTTCAAGTTGTATTGTCTGATATATGCTGGATATAATAATAATATACCGGGTGGGGTGAAAAATATTGGACTTTTTTGTTTTAATCATAGTTTTCTTTGTTTATCAACCGATTTAAAAAAAACCAGACATCTTTGATTGCAGAAAAAAATAGGCTATTGACAGAAAGCTTTAAAATTGACGATTTTTTAAAATCCAACACGGTGGTGCTGCTTAAACTTAGCCCATTTTGAGAGCACTGCGTGAGGAAAATCGGTCCATCAAGGCAGAGCAATAATAGGAAGAGCGATTTTCATCAATGTTATTCTGTAGTACCTACTGAAAATGCCTCTGTTATTTTTCCTATATTTTTTTATTTGCGTAAAAGAATAATCTATTGACAGAAAACGTCACAATCCCTTTTTTGATTTTCTATCACTTATTTCAAAATTATGGACTACAACTGAGACACCCCGTAAATTGCCCTCAGCGAAATTACTTGGGTAATTTTCTTAATTTACCTATTTTGCTTCAATGTTTCAACTTTCTTTAGATTATTAGTATTTTTATTCGACGAACTCCTGTAACATTGTACGTTTATTATTGGCCACGATTTGAATCTGACGCAGTGTCTCATACCATTCTCATACTGAATTGTAACCAGCCATCTAGTGTTTGTAGCATTGTTCCAAGGACTTCATTGCCCTATTGCAAAGAAAATACTACGCATACGGTTTTAGAAAATGTTTATAAACTTCGAGAACTAAAGTTTGAGCAAACGAGTTTTGAGTGTCTCGCAAAAAATGTCAATATGATGGTTTCTATAATTATATTAGGTAGGTAAATAAATTATTTTAGAATTTTTATGAAATCTGGAATATAGTTAATTAAAAAAAAGTACAGTGCTATTCATAAAGTTTGCACCAAATGGGAAAAGATTTTATTATTATTTCTAGGGTAAACCCGATTTTAAATGTCATTATTGATAGGCATGGACTGTGACATCATGACTCTCTTTAGGTGCAATAGTGTAACCAAAAAATTCACCAACATAACCCAAAATCAGGTTTCCACAAAATCTAATAATAGGATTTTTTAAAATTTAAAACGATGTATGCAAAAACGGTCACGCTATTATATAATATTTAGAAAAAATAAACTACGAGTTTAATTTTTAAAACGGACTTTTTGTAGGTAGAACCTGTAAAAAAAATTGAAAAAAAAGTAATTTAAAAAAATTACAAAAAATGAATGATATTGTAGGTTCATGATAATTGGTGTACTGATAAATAATAGCAAGGGAAAGAATTTATTCTAATACCTAAGTTTTTAATATTAATAAGTGGCGGTTTTGAAGTTTTTTTTGTTAAATGTCAAGCCACGTGACCAGTTTCATATACTCCAGTTCTTATTAAATTTTAAATAGCACTGCAAACAAAGATTTGTTATGCAGACTTTATTTGTCACACTACAACGTGGTGATAATTTCAATGCCCACCATTGGTATCTCGGCTGTGGTTGCTCGAAATAACTATAGCCAAAAATAAAAAAAAAATTAAATTTTTAAACCACTGTAACTTTTTTATTTCTAGAGGTACAGAAAATTTTTAATTTGAAAATTGTTTGGAACAACTGTGAGACTACAACTATTGTATCAATTTTGAAATATTAGATATGACTAACTTTGGTCTCTCTTGGGATCAAAAATTAAATTATCTGGAAAAAAATTATTTATAAAGCAAAATATCCCATTTAATTTGATATGTTAAACTTGCCACTTTGTTCTGTATTTACTATAAGAAATTAAGAAAAGTTATTTGTAATATTTGTGATTGGCAGAAGGTCTAGTTACCAATGAAAACAAATAATCGATTATCATGCTAAATTAAAGTAGGCATAGAAGGCAAGAAGGCTTTCAACATTTGAACATACAGCGGTTTTTAGGCACTTCAAATAAATTAAAAATACTTAACGTTTTCAACTTAACGTAACACTTAACAGGTAGGTAAAATGTTCTACTATTCCAATACAATAAATGCTCAGTGAATACATAGTATTTACACCTAGTTTCACAACAAACAACGCCGCACATTCTTCAACATTTAACCTTTTCAGCATCTGCATTTCAACTGCTGCATATTTCAAGTATTATCATTTTTTTTAGTATTACACATGTTGCGGAGCTGTTGAGCAAACTCACCTGTTTAGGTAACTCCATTTGCAAAATTCCAATGGTGATGTAATTAGTAACGTTATAACAATCGTTGCATATTTATTTTCATGGGTAACTATAAGATCTTATGTCGACCACAAATATTACCAACATTTTTTCTTAATTTGTTTTAAGTAAATACAGAAAAAATGGACAAGTGTGACAATTCAAATTGAATGGGACATTTTACCAAAGTTGGAGGGAATTGTGTCACCAATGCGGTTATCATGTCCAATTGTCCGGGACAGCTGCCATTTTTGAGATATGACACAAACTTGTGTTTTTCAATGGAAACCATAGTTGTTATTTTCGTTATTTTTCTTAATAACCATATCAAGTATTATATCGTTGGAAAGTTCTAAAAATGCCTGATTTTTTAAAATCATGACAAACAAAAATGGTTTCCATTAAAAAAAAAACAAGTTTGTGTCTCGATAATGACAGCTGTCACGGAAAGTAGGACATGATAACCGCATTGGGGACACAAATCCCTTCAACTTTGGTATTTATCCTTTTTACCTAAAATCAGAAACAACGAAGCTAGACGGATTAGAATAAATCACCAAAATTTCATTTTTTCAAAATATCTAGTAAACCATGCCTTTTTTGAAAAATCCACAAGGCGCGTTAAATTGGGGCCACAAAATTGCAATTCTTTACCCATTTAACCTTTCTTCTATTTCCGCTAGTTTCCGAGATCCCTATACTGATCATCTAAAAAAAACACCCTGTATAAACCACCCGGTATATTAAAAAATGACAAAAAAGGAATCTTTTATGATGGCTCTAAGATTTGGTTTACTTATGTAAAATTGAAAAAGAAACAACTTTTTTCAAGTAAATCTTTTTGAAATTTTAACAAATAAACTGAATAAACGCATTTCTAGCGATTTCATTTTTATTGTCATTTTTGTCAGATAGTTACGTGACTACGTTTGAGAGAGGCATTTTTCATATTTTTCAAGCAAAAGCCCAAAGTTAAATTTCAAAATAAATAATTAATATGATACGAACTTTTTGCAGAACACTGAACATACAGGGTGGCTTACTATAAATCGACATCCCCTTACTTGTTAGTTTTTGAGGTTAGAAAAAAAGTTTTTACAAAAGTTATAGATGCTAATACAAAGTTTTTTATGGCGCTATTGAAGCGTGTACAGTGTGTTCTAGAAAGCCGTATAGTATATATATGTTATATTTTCGCTCCATCAGTTCGTTCAGAACTGAGCCTTTTTTGTGAGGGATTACTCCTTGGGTCGTAGGTTGCCAAGGAAGACAAATTCCAAATTGTAGTAATAATTATTGAGAGTTTGCAAGTAGATTCATGCTTTGGAGTACAAAATGGACTCTTTTAAGATTTCAGAGAAAAAACGAAGAAGGGGAATTGAGAGAAATGAGAAATTTTAAATAGTAAAGCCTGTTTTACATTGACAATTTCTTCATGAATAAGTTTATGAATAAATTCATGAATTAATTCACGACAAGTTCTATTTTACACTGATGAAGAAATTGATGAATTTTTTTGGCACCTTATGTCAGATTCTAGCAAATACCAACACAAGATAATAAATAACAAAATTATTTTTTGTGCTGCATTTCCCCTATCAGAACATATTTTCTAACCATATCCATCTTCATCTAAAGCATCTTTAACTACAGATTAAGTCTGGCTAGAAGAGTAGTTGAAAATGCATTTGGCATTTTAGCCAAACGATTTAGAGTTTTTTTTACTACGATTAATATGAATGTGGAAAAAGTGCAAACCATAACATTAGAATGTTGCACATTGCACATTACATAATTTTTAAGACCCGAATGTTCTAGTTCCATCCTAGAAGAGCTTTATAAAGACTATATAATATTTCAATTTGGACTTTCTTACCAAACATGCTCACCGCAAGACATGCTTGCGTTGCTGCCCGAGAGGAGTTTTGTGATTATTTCGTGAATGAGGGAGCTGTGCCTTGGCAGCGAAATACATAAATAAAACATTGCAACATTTCACACTTTTTATCTAAGTATATTATCGTTGGATGAGGATTATCTCTTCAGTCAACAATACTATCTTTAAAATTATGTACTCTCCTCTATTCCTCGTCTAATGCCTCAAACAAAGACCAGTATCAAAATATAACCTTCCTTGTGTTCAAATTTTCAATGTTGGTACTCCTGAAGTTCACGCAAAACTTGACGGAAAATAGAACATGCTCTAATTAGTGAAGTAACTTCATGAAGAAATTCATGAATTAATTCATGAAGGAATGGACTAATACACCACTTTTTTTATTTGCTCATGGGATAGAATTGGGTGAGATATACTTGCTGTATTTTTTTTAATTTTTTTTTCGCCCCCGTTTTGCCGCAATTAATTTTTAAAGTTCAATATACGTAACTACCTGTTGGATTTTATTTTTCCCTAAATTTACCGCCATGGCACCAGGTTTGGCAACGCCGCCCCTCAATGCCAAGCTGTCAGCCTGCGAAAACATAAACATAACCTATTTTGTGGCGTCACAAATCGGAATATCGGATCTCGGATCCCGCGGCCCCGCGTGTTTTACAAGCTTTTATTTTTTATGATTTGAACTATTTTCACCATTCATTCTAATAATCCATGACGGAAATGAACCATTCTATTTTGCTGAGGAAAATGCCGGGAACACTAGGTATTGGTATTGATGATTCGGACGTTATGCTGGTTGGTTTACAAAACTTTTTTTTATTGGAAACAAGTCGATTTTATCTATAAAACGACACAATTCGTAAGTACCTAACTGAACTTGCATAAATTAAATATCTAGACTTGCTGATATATTAAAGACAATAAAGAACCAACCAGGTGTAACATTTTAGCTGACGATTTTAGATTAGTGGCTCTGCCAAACGATTTTTTACTTGTTATCAAGTATATTCCACCGACTGCTAGTTGTTTGAAGAAACTGATGATATTTTAGCCTCAATACCTAGTGTCGCAGAATAAATAGCTTCACCTGTTTACTCTGTGCTAGTGTTAATCAACAGCATTGATTGGTTATAAACTAAACTGAGAAAAGTTAATCCTATAGACGTCAAGCACTTACCTGGTCCGAATATAAAAAATTTATTACTTTAATTTCATGAGCCCTTACTTACAAGAAGTAGTTAGACCTGCATCGGTTCAAAAATGTAACGCTAGAATATTGGAGAAGGTGCCAGTTCTTGGCGATGTTAGAAATATAACATGTAAAACGCAATAAAGCCAAGTTTTCAGTCGAAAAACTTTATTGTCATAGCTTGAACTATTTTAGACCCATTTAGGTAAATTATATTGTGATTGCCGAAGCATCCTCATAAAAAATGACATAATTCTTTAGAATTTTTTCACTATACATATTATACCTATATTCATTCTGGAAAATAAATTTTCATAAGCATATTTTGTGATTGTGGTTAATAGAAGTTAAAAATAAAAAAATATAATTCAGCAGCCAGCAAAAAATTAAGATTTCTTTAATTTGCAAGAAAAAAAAACATTATTTTGCATTCTATGGCAAAACCTCAAATAAGTTATCTATTAAATTTAGTGAAAATATTCCAAAATCAAATAATACAGTTTTCATGTCGCATGCACAGAGTGTAACAAACTGGATTTTTTTGGGGGGTTTCTTCTATTCTGCGAAGAGATGGACAAAGAGTAGGTAGGTGTACTGTGCTCGATTTTTGAGGGCAATGGAAAGCAGTTGAATCTCAAAATCTCGATTCGTTTCGGAGATACAGGGCATTTTTCGTTTTTTAACATGTCAGACAATCCCTCCTTGTAATACGTTTTGATTTTTGCCAAAAATCTTCCTTCATATTACTCCAACGTATAATAATTATTGAAGTATGTCGGTATGTCTTTGTCAACTATCCTGTAAGGTAGACTTTCATATATTTTTTTTGCACTTGTGTTGACTTCTTCCAATATAACAATCTACTGATGTTGTCCATGATTCTTCGCTATTTCCAGGAAGTCGGCAAAGAAAAGCAATACCTTGCTTACATTCATCTAAAATAAGTTTTCCATTAATATGTACCTACCTGCAAAAATTTTACAAGCGTACTTAGTTCTATTATTAGTTGACAAAGTTAATGTCACTAGTGCAGAAAAGTACAACTTTCCGCATCAAAATGTATGCGACAAAGTGTACTACTACGGACTTAATTACTTAAATACTTCATTAGACATACAAATACCCGTAAAAACTAGTCATTGACGGTCAAGCACTTGATATCGAATGAAACTCTGCTGTCGAACTTGCACTAGATTATTTAAATTAGTTCTTAATCATGGTTCTCACATGTAGATATCAACGATCGTTTTTACAAACGCATGATTTCTTGTTTTGATAATCGATTTCAACATTGGGGTGTGCGACACCCCCACGCCCCCTCCCCATATCTTAACTATAGGTATATACACAATAAGTATTTCTTTACTGTACTAGCAACTAAAGATAGAAGCACAAAAAGCTGTATCTACGTATGTGCCACGATGTATGATCCTCGTACATCGTGGTATGTGCATAATTTAGAACTAATCTGCTTATGTTGGGTAATTACAACATAATATACCTACTTCCACAACTATTCAGTTGAATTTCTTCATTTTTAACCACAGTGCCATTAACATTTTTCTTATTAATTTTGTGCTCGGGGGTAATTTTTGCCTTAACCGGGCATTATGCATTCATTGCTATGTTCCTTCCTCTGCGTGTCTCCAATAACATTGTTACCATAATATTTATTCTCTAGTCTACCTAAAACCAGAATTTAAGCTATATCATCATCATTAAGCAATATTAAAACAATATACAAATCAAATAACAAACATACCTCTTCATTTCTCCATGTTTTGCTCCCCGTTTTTATTGATAAAATTGACACACCATATCAAAATCTATGCAAGGCAAGTTATCAGGACAAGCTTTAACAAATCTTGTCTTCATTATAAACCGAAAAAATAAAGTATTCACAGCAAGATTCTTTTAAAACTGAGAATAGAATTTATGTAGTTTTCACTAAGGTTATTAACCTTGGTTTCCGCGTTCCGCCGGCGAAAGTGAGGTTATATGCAAAGTGCGGCGTTGCCGACGATTTTCTTTAAAGCATTGAGTAATATGTCATCTGTCATATTTTATAGGGGGCATCTAATAAGTTCAGAATGGGATCAGTAAAATCCAAATATTTCATTGAAATGCTACGAAATTTGATTATTTCCCATCAGGCGCATACAAACTGAATCTGATAATTTGCCTGGGAATGCTTGATTATATAAAAAAAGACGAAATAAGTACTAAGAAAATAGCAGGTACTTATTGAAATTAGGGATCGTGACGTCACATTCCCTACTTTTGCGACCGTTTTTTTCAATTTTTGAGCAAACTAATGAGAAAAAAAATCTGTTGGTTGGGTTTCGTGATTATCTAGACATGTTTTACAAATTCCAAGGCAAAAAATTATTTTTCATTCCTAAGTATACTTGTCCGAGAGTGTAATACACGATTTTTTATATTAATTTGTCCTTGAAGTGACTTCATGAATTAATTCATGAAGACATTGTCAATGTAAAACAGGCATAACATAGTTAATAAACTTTGTCAGATTTATTGTTTAAAATTTAATTTTTATTGAAAACGACAATAGCATTTAGAAAAAGGTTATACGTATTACTAATGCTCCATATGGCCACCTTCTTGTTCTTCTTTTAACTGAACTTGTTTCTTCAAATAGTTTGACATTTTTAATTATTGTATTCCTGCGAGGCACTGGTCTTTCTGGGTGGATTTCATGGAATGCTAGTTGAATTAAGTGAATATTTGAAATTTTTGAGTAGGTAGTATAAACGTACTATATCGCGTTTTTCTGTCAGAATATCCCATTTTAAACTATTTTTTTCTCCAAAGCGTGAATCTACTTGCAAACTGTCAATAATTATTATTACAATTTGGCATTTGGCTCAGTTCTGAACGAACTGTTGGAGAGAACAAATAACATATATATACTTCCAGGGTTGAGATAATTTAAATCAGTTGATTAAAATCAATAATTTTAATCACGATTTTAATCAAAGCTATTTTTTAATAAAATCATTATTAAAATCACAGATTCTGTGATTAAAATCAGGATACTTAAAATATATCTATCTATTCAAAGAAAGAAAACTTTAAATCGTTTTGGATACAAAAACAAAATTGACAACCTCGCTGACAACTTTTTATAATAATAATATTTATTATAATACTTGAAAAGGAATTTAGCAGCTTTTCAAAAAAAAACTTTCAACAAATTCTTCTAAAAAAAAAGAACCGAATCTGAAAATAAAAACTGAATATTGTTTAATTTTATTTGTTTTTATTGTGGGTAAAATGACGTGTGAAGTGTATAAGAAATAAGAAGTGCTTTACTCATCTGAAAATATTTTTTCGTTTGACGAAACAACATATAAACAGTAAAAAAATATGCATTTTAATAAAAAAAGCCAACATTAATTAAAAAAAAATAATAATAAAAAAAACATGTTTTTAAGAAAGGTTGATTTTTATTTTTTTATGTATACTTCGCTGGAATCAGAAAAATGCGTAGAATTCAATAATCCAAAAATATACAATAATTAAAAAAAACATAGGTAAGTTATGTCTGCCACGGCTTACGGCTTTCTAGAACACACTGTACACGGTTCAATATCGTCACAAAAACCTTTTTATTGGCATCTAAAACTTTTGTAAAAAACTTTTTCTAACCTTAAAAACTAACAAAGGGGGGTGTCAATTTATAGCGAGCCACCCTGTACACGGTTGCATTCTTTTTGTCAAGAACTATCTAATCTAACAGTCCCTGGACTGCATCATAGATCAATTATGAGTTAAGATGTTACGTGCGATTACCTTGGTAATTTTTCAGATAAATTAGTGGTTCAAAAACTAAACTTGTGTAATTAGTTGAGTAGTAAATTGAGGTGGCAATTTTGTTGCACTTTTTTATTAGACTAGTCAAGTGAATAAAAAATTGCATAGCACGGTTGAATATCACTTTCGGTTTAGCGGAAGTAACGTTCTTTTTTTGTTAAAAAAATATTATTTTTCTTGTAGACTTAAACTGGGATAGGCTAAACCGAAAGTGATTATTAACCCGACTGTGTAGATTTTTTATCCACTTACTAGTCTATTAAAAAACTGCAACAAAATCGCTGTTCAATTAAAAAAAAAATTATATGGAGATACCTTTTTTGTTTTTTGTTTGAAATCCACCATATTATATAATATCATAACCTTCATTGCATAAAGTATTTTGTTTATGTTTAATTGCGTGTTAGCATATTGTTGAAGTTTTGTGCCATCTCGCTTGTCCGGCGCCCATCAGGCACCAAACAACATGTAATAAACATAAACTTTTTACACTTGTGGTGTTAATTAATACTTATTAAGAGCTGAAAGTAAGACAATTTATTAAAAGTTTATACGGAAAAGGTATTTCAAAAGTATTAGTAAATTGAAAAGTGCTGAAGACCGAGCCAATAGATCGGATGCTAAGTGGACATTTTGCCCACTAATTTCACTAAAGTAAACACTTAACTATAGATTAGATCTGTTGTGTCCGGCAATGAACCGCACACGCAGGGCGCGCAAGTCGATACACCCCTTGTAATAATTATTTAAACCCGAATCACATTTTGCACAATTGAAGAAAACAAACGATTCAAGAGTCTAAGCATAAAACCAAGAACCAACTCATCTATAATATTAAAAATTCCAATTTTTTTATATAAAATTAAGTGCAAAGTAAACAATTTTAGTGTATAGAAGGAAACTTAAGCATATACATGCATAGGGATCTATGCAGTGTGCATATAAATTTGCAATTTTCATTCAGAGTCGGTTACTTGGCCATACGTTACGTATTGATGAGGAATTCAAAAAGACGACTTTTCATTTGTGCTTTGGCTTCGTTCGGTAGCAGATGATTCCTCATATTTTCAATTGCCCCTATAATAGAGGTTCATATAGTGAATGTAGAGTTACAATTTTCAGTTAGATAAAAATAATTCGTCCAACAATATAGAAAATATTCGAGAGAAACTGAAATATTAAATTTCGTATTTTTTTAAACCGAAACTAAAGTTTTATTTCTTACTTACACTACACTATGTTACGCGGAATTCAATATCGATGATTAATTATTTTTTCTTAGGACACCTTATTAAATTTTTGTATTTTTGAATAGAGGATTTTTTTCTGACGGATATTATGGTTTATGTAATAGTGGAGGAAACAAATTGTCCAAAATGTTAAATTATTCAATTTTGCAAGTGTGCGCGTTGAAAACAAAATCGCAGAGGAAGAGGAAGAGCAAAAAAGATAACCATATTGTATGGTACATCATCATAGTCAGAAAAAGTTCTGTATTTTGAACATGTAAAAGTCTAATATGACGCCCATAAGAAATTAAATAGTTCAGGTTCGATTCCTTGTCCACGTCACAAAAAATATGAGGATATTATTGAATTCCTCGCATGAAAGCGTGTTTTTGTTTAAGGGCGCGCTCTCAAAGTGTGTACTGCCAATCTTCATACAATATGTAAGTAGGACTAATATAGCATGTATTTCGGTGGCGTCAGTGAAGACACGGCGCGAAAACGGAAGTGAAACAACTTTATTTTCGAATATACTCTTACGATAAACTACAAATTTGTCCTAGATCATTTTGCGCCGAGAAATAGACAAAGGGATGAGGCAAAAATGAAATCTATTAGATATTGTGGAAAAATACGCCGTTTGTGTCATATTGATTCCGGCCCGTATTAAGTAAATTTGGGACAAAACGCAATCATAATATGAAACAGTTTTCGAGAAGAGTACGATCAAAAATAAAAATGTTATCTAATATTTTCTAAACGAAAAGAGATATCAAATTTCTTTTCAGCATATATGCATGTTAGTCGGCACCAAATTCTGCAACTTTGTCCTAATTTCACCGACTTATAACCGAGATGCTTATGCTCGAAATTTAGTTACTGAAAAACCTACTGATGCTCCAAAATCAAGCGGTTCCTGAGTTCTATAAATTATTGTCTTTTCGACTTGCCGGAACCCTACTTACGGATTATTCATATTTTACCTTTTTTTATTTTATCTATGAAGGTGTGTTGATATCACGATATCATTGTCGATATTTGGATTAATATTCAATTGTTTTTACGGATAGATTTATATTCCTGTACATTATTAATTCGGCTTAAAACTAATCGAGACTATTCTCGAGAAAATTTATTTGTTAAAACTTGGACCCAAAAATATCAAAAATTAAATTTTTAAAAATTGTGATGCACTGAATGCATACAATTTTTCTTCATCACATTTAAAAACTGATCTTGAATATCGGAGAACAGACGTTATTGTTACTAAAAATAAACTAACAAGTTGCTAAAAACTGATCAAAATAACTGAAGTACAGTCATTTTCGATGGTTTTATGGGGTATCTGCGTTATTTGTATAGATAGAAAAAAACAAGGTAGGTGTTCATCAGTTAATTTTTTGAGATATTTACGATGCTCAAAACAGATCTCTGATATCTCCAATACTTTAGGAGATACAGGGCGTTTTTGAAATTTTTGCTATTTTTTACAATTATCATAGCTCATTTGTTTTTAAACCTATATATTTCGTTGAAAACGCTTTATACGCACTTTTTTATGTAGAATCCATTGGAGTAAACAGTTTTTCTAAAAAAAAATAGTTATTTATGTACCAAGGCACTGAAGTTCAACTTAATAATTCAACTTCAGTGCCTTGGTACATAAATAACTATTTTATAGAAAAACTGTTTACTACAATGGATTCTAGGTAAAAAAGTGCGTATAAAGCGTTTTCAACGAAATGTATAGGTTTAAAAACAAATGAGCTATGATAATTGCAAAAAATTCAAAACGCCCTGTATCTCCTAAAGTATTGGAGATATCAGAGATCTGTTTTGAGGATCGTAAATATCTCAAAAAATTAGCTCATGAACACCTACCTTTTTTTTCTATCTATACAAATAACGGAGATACCCCATAAAACCATCGAAAATGACTCAGTCTGTACATATTTAAATATCAATTCAACAACCCCTTGAACTTTTTTATTGAATTTGTTTCATACATTTGCGTCCGTTAGTTTTATTTGATGATATTTATTTCGAGAACTCTATCTGATTCATTGTAACCTCTATGGTACTCACAGTCATGAACCCATGATACCGGCTAAACGAGAATGGTACCGTAGTACCGACTTCCAGTTGGCGAGTCGTGCACGTACCGGCGTTTCTGTTACCAGTGACATAATTTTTATTATTAGCAAAGTTTCGGTTGGGATCGCCTACTCAGTCAGCAGGCTACAAGTGTGCGACTTTAATAAGTGGTGACGGATTGAAAATAAGAATTAGACCATGGTGTCCAGCAGTAAATTGGTAGGTACCTACAAAAATTGTTTTTAGTATTTTTTAGTCGCGGTTTGAAAAGTTCGTAGTTGCGAGTTGCCAGAAAATCGGTTATTTTTGAATGTATGCATATATTTCTATTTTTGGGTAGTAGTGTAAAGCATTTGGCGCCATAATAAAACCCAAGTTATAAAGTTTTCCAAATAAATTGTTTAAACTGTTGATGGTTTCAGTTTTAAGAGTGGCCCTTAATGCCATATTAGGATGTATCTTCATTTTTCACGAATGAACTTCAACAGAATGTACATACATACGTTCACAAAATAAAACGACGATCTGTACGTTGACAAGTTGGTGGAAGTTCATTTGACTTCTCGAACTCACGCATAATAAAAGCACAGCTTACTCTTAGGGTAAGCTGTGATAAAAGCTTAACGAATTTTCTACCCCTGTATTTTTTACCTGATTAACTGAACCCATTGTACAAAATTTAGGAACAATAACAGCTTTCCGAATGTGGTGTATTCTTTTCTATATGCTACATACTTCTGTAATTTATTTTTATGTGGAATTGCCCTTTCCATCTTTTTCCGTCAGTAACTTATATTTCATTGAATATGGATTTATCGACTTGAAATAACCTGGGAATTGCTATGTACCGATTTGCAATTGTTTCAACTTCATCAGCTGCATAAAACAGTCATCCGCAAAGGTTATTTGAAGGATAATATTCTGAATTTCAATTTTACATGGCCGAGGTCTGACTCATGATGTAGTAACGATACATATTATGTATTGCTAAAAAGTAGTATTAATATTTGTATGGTGGGATATACAATGTAGAATATCACAATACCTGGCAAAATACATCAGCCTTATTTGACTAATCCAGATCTATCAAAGCATCCGTTATACCAGTGCGTGAGATGCGTATATACAGTGCCCGCCAAAAAGTCTGCACCATATGGGAAAAATTTTTAGTAAATAACTTACGGAAAATTTGTTTGCGGCATCAGGTTTTGCTTGCTCTAGAACCAAAATTGACATAATCAAATGTTGTGACGTAGTCTTTTTTATACAGTGTGTCCACGGATAGAGTTCACGTAGGGTGTAAATGACAAAAAAAATTCGAGTTGAAATTTGAGCTTCTGGGGATCAGCCCTGCTTGGTTTTAAACTAATTTGTGACATAATTTTACTTTCGAAAAATCACGTATGCCTTGGGAATTTTGAAAAAACTAATTTTCCACATCAGTAAAGTGCCCTTTCTGTAGGTTTTACGACAAAATGTTATTAAGGAAACTTGTTCAGAATGAAGAACTGAGTAGGTTTGCGAAATTTCGAAAGTCTAGACCTACTTTGATTTTTTGGTATTTTTTCCCACTTTTCTTCAGAAAAGTGCACTTTGGGTAGCTTTCACATTAAAATGTTATTAAGAAAACTTGTTCAGAATGAAAAACTGGATAGGTGTGAAAAATTTCAAAAGCCTAGGTCGACTTTGATTTTTGTGCGTTATAATTTTTTAGCAGAAAAAAATCAAAGTCGACCTAGGCTTTTGAAATTTGTCACACCTATCCAGTTTTTCATTGTGAACAAGTTTTCTTAATAACATTTTAATGTGCAAGCTACCCAAAGTGCACTTTTCTGAAGAAAAGTGGGAAAAAATACCAAAAAATCAAAGTAGGCCTAGACTTTCGAAATTTCGCAAACCTACTCAGTTCTTCATTCTGAACAAGTTTCCTTAATAACATTTTGTCGTAAAACCTACAGAAAGGGCACTTTACTGATGTGGAAAATCAGTTTTTTTCAAAATTCCCAAGGCATACGTGATTTTTCGAAAGTAAAATTATGTCACAAATTAGTTCAAACCAAGCAGGGCTGATCCCCAGAAGCTCAAATTTCAACTCGAAATTTTTTTGTCATTTACACCCTACGTGAACTCTATCCGTGGACACACTGTATGTCAAATTTGACATTAATGAAAAAAATGTCCGAAAAATGGGCTTATTTAACCGAATTTCGAAAAAAGTCATAAGAAAAATATGTTTCTTTCGCAATTTTGTACCCCTGTTCAAAATTTCAAGAGCCTACTACGATTTTCATATTTTGCCCTTTGTTGGATATTATTGGACACAATATTTTAAATTTTCTAGATATTTTTTTTGTGTGTTTTTACAACCATTTACTATAGAAAGAAGTTTGTAAATCGAACTTATGTGTTTATCTGTAAAAATGAGATCAGTTTTGCACCAAGCGTGCTTCTTCAACAAGCCCTCATTTTATTTTTTTTTGCAAATAATAGGAAAAGAAGGATATTTAGACCGTAAACTAAGTATTGTGCAGTATCTATTCAGTCAATGAGTGTTTTAAATTACATAGGATCGACTTTTATGGATTAACAAATATGGAAAAGGGCAACAAACGGCAAAATATGAAAATCGTAGTAGGCTCTTGAAATTTTGCACAGGGGTATAAACTTGCGAAAGAAATATATTTTTCTTATGACCATTTTCAAAATTCGGTAAAATAAGCCCATTTTTCGGACATTTTTTTCATTAATGTCAAATTTGACATATAAAAAAGACTGCCTCACAACATTTGATTATGTCAATTTTCGTTCTAGAGCAAGCAAAACCTGATGCCGCAAACAAATTTTCCGTAAGTTATTTACTAAAAATTTTTCCCATATGGTGCAGACTTTTTGGCGGGCACTGTATATCTCTGTTATACATTGAAATATTTTTTTATTGCTGCAGTTTTAATATATTTCAAACTGAAGTCGGTAACTTTCGAGGTACCCTTTGATCGATTAACATAATTTATTATCATATTAACATAATTGTTTTTCGTAAATCCAAGAATCTCGCGTCCGGATGTCGTCGCGTCCAATGGGGAACTTGATTTTTTTTTATTTCGTTAATATATTTGCCTATCTATAGAAAGAGCACATACCAAATATCAGCCCTCAAATCGCAATATTTAATTTGTAATAAATATTTAAAGTTCTGACCGCAAGCTATTCATTTGAAACGACACGAAAAGCGCAGGAATGGTCGCGACGTCACACCGCTCGATCAGTCGGAAGGCAGTGACAAGAGTGACAGCTACACAGAATTAGAGAAGGGAGAATGGAAATTGAACGTTGAAATAAACAGTTCGGCGACCCATTTAGGACGTTCTCGTTGCATTTCCAAACAAAGCGTGCGTGGTGCTTTAGTTTTTATACATGGTGAGGAGGCGCCACCACCAACGAACTACTTGACGTAACAACCAAGGAGGGCGCGTTACTAGAATGATTTGAATTATGCAGTTTTGAATCGCTTACATTTATTACATAAAAATATAATAATATAATAAATATGAGTTTTTTGTGATCTGTGGTTCATTTAATGGCAATAAATTACGTTTGAAAGTAATATTTCCCGCGTCCAGTTGTCGTACCTATATCCTAGATACACATACACATTGTGAGGTTTTTCAATGTATAGAGCATTGGAAACTACTGCAATTATTAGGGATGCAGTGAAATAAGAAAATATAGTTAATATTATAAGTTCGGTCCATATTTTTTTATAATATATAAAGTCCTTCATACCTTACGACAAATTGAAAAATCTGAATTTTGCGAAACGGCAAAAAAGTTGAGCGTTATTCGTCAGGAAATTTTATAATTTTTCAATTAAGTAGGAAAATATTGCTAGTCGATATCCTTTTCCAACTTGTTAACAAGCGCCTACCGGCCCTGCCGGACCATAGGCCTTGTTTTGGCCACTCCTGTGTAGTCCTAATCGGGCGTCCTAATCGGGAGAGCTGTTCGGCCCCCGGAGTTTATTTCCCGTTTTTTTTTCGGGAAAAATGGCTAGCGATTGGAAGGGGGGGCGCTGGTCGAGTACAATTTTCGCTTGGTGCCACCGACGGATATGGGCCTCTCGCCTGCCAGAGGGCCCCCCGTTCGAAAAAGCCATTCGGCCGTTTGGGCCGCTTTTTTTTTTCACGATTTGGCGAGGTCCCCGGGATCGTACTGTATACATCGTGGCAGAAGCGCACGCCCGGCCCGGCCGAGATTCGTAAACATCAACTGACATTTGGGTTTATTTTGGTATGGAGGATTTTCAAATTTCGTTGCAATTTGAGACATTGGGGGCTCAGAGGCCCATCTGTTATTACTCCGTGGGGGACTTTTTCAGGTACGGGCGCGCTGTATTTTTATGTAAAATCTCGCAGAATATTTAAGAAACGCCACGGGATACCATTTATTCTTTATATCTTTGTATCTTTTGAATCGTAATAGGTGTACCACTATGGCCGCTATAACAACAAATAATAAAAGTAAAATAAAGTTATTGTAATATTTTCTATTTTCGTTAACAATGATGACACGGCTAACTAACCAGTCTCGAACATTTCTGAAACAGCGAAGTGGCGCAGTGGAAGCTTGCTGGGCTCATAACCCAGAGGTCCGGAGTTGGAAACCCCGCTCTGGAATACACTTTTTTATTTCTTTTTTTATTTTTTACTAAAGTATTTTTAAAAGATATGTAATGTTAAATATTAGTTGAGGAGCATAATGCACATTTACCTACTCCGTGGGTTCTTTTGTGAAGGGAGGTTGCGACTATGTGGAATCTCTTTATTATAATGCTACGTAATGCTGTAGTACCGGGTGTTTACCTTCGAGTTGCTGTGTTTGGTTTTTATGACGTCATAAATCTAAGATGGCCGCCATACAAGACATTTATTCCTTCCATCAAGAATAACTTCTTCCAGAGGGCTCATACGCAAAATGTGCATAGAACATTTTCTATTCTGCATGAGCAGACGAACAAATTTAGTTCCTATCAATTTTTCCGTATCTTCTACCGTTTACGAGTTATATACAGTGCCCTCCAAAAAGTTGGAACCGTATAATTTTTGTCTGAAAATTGGTACATAGAGGTAGAATAAAATTCCAAGCAACTTTTTAAAATAACTTTTTTCGATAAAATCACCAATAAAGCGTATTTTGACCATTTATTAAATTAAATGTAATTTTTGACAGTTATGTCAAATGACGTCACGGCGTTTAATGATCTCATTTCGAATCTTTTTAGAAGCAGAGATGATCGGCCCAGAGTAGTTTCATCTTAGCCCAAAAATAAAAAAAATCCCATATGCTTCCAACTTTTTGGCGGGCACTGTATATAACTCGTAAACGGTAGAAGATACGGAAAAATTGATAAAAACTAAATATGTTCGTCTGCTCATGCAGAATAGAAAATGTTCTGTGCACATTTTGCGTATGAGCCCTCTGGAAGGAGTTATTCTTGATGGAAGGAATAAATGTCTTGTATGGCGGCCATCTTAGATTTATGACGTCATAAAAACCAAACACAGCAACTCGAAGGTAAACACCCGGTACTACAGCATTACGTAGCATATAATAAAGAGATTCCACATAGTCGCAACCTCCCTTCACAAAAGGTCCCACGGAATACATTATGCTCCTGTACTATATTGTACGGTGGTACGGAACCCTTCGTGTGCGAGTTCGACTCGCACTTAGCCGATTTTTAACTTTATACCTTCTTACTTGTGTATTGTTATAGATATAGTTGCAGTATTTGGCATTGCAGGAGCATGCCGCAGAGACGAGTTACAGAAATTACCATTAAATCGTCGACTGATATATTATTAAAGACTGCTCACGGCTGTCACGTCTGACACATTTTTGGCTCACCATGCGCTTTCCGGAGATAAAATACAATGCAGAATACATTGTTAGCCATCAGAGCCATCTGTTTTCCAGGAAATAAAACTATAGCCGTGAGAAGTTTGTATAAATACGTCAGTCAACGATTAAATTATTATTAGGTTTGTTTCCACAAGGAGTCAGCAAACAGTCCCTGACAGTTTGCAAGCTGTACGTTGTGCGCATGTCTCGGATTTCGTCAGTTTCTGATCAATCAGGGACTGGTTGTGCTAACAGTTGACACTTACCATTAGAATATCTGGATGCATAAGTTCATTGAATATTAACCTATATTATTATATTTTGTGTTGAATACAAAATCAAAGATCATCCATCTTTGACAAAATATATATCAGCTTATTAATAAATTCAAATTACGAATACAAACTTGACTCACTGGAAATCACAGAAGAGGTATGGATAATATTATTATTATTTTATACAGATGTACAAGAAAGCAAAAGCACCAAGGTATAAAATAGGTAGAAGGTAACAATAGAATAGGAAAATTAATACTTCATAAAACTTATACATGGCTATATATAGGTTATCTGGAAATAATTGTTTTCCGATCGCACTATTGCGCATGCTCTATTAGTTTGTGAACAGTTAGCAAACCGTTTGGACAGTTAGCAAACTGTCCGAAATATGTGTAAGAACAGCAAACTATTAGTTTCCAAACTGTCGGGAACTCTTGTGAGAACGATCAGAAATCAACTGCGCAGAATCCTGACTACTTCTGACTGTTTCTGACGCCTGTGAGAACAAACCTATTATCGACATGGATTCTGTCATAACTGTGAAAATTCCCGATAGCAAGACTAACAAACCTCGATCATTATTTGTAATAAGCGGTAAAATTAGAAGTTTTAATTTTTATGAAATGTATCGCAAATATGTATCCCTTCGTTCCCAGTCTACCAGTTAGACTAGATTTTTTATAAGATATTATAACGGAAAATGCCCCGTTCAACCTGTTTGTGTAAATACTTTCAGTAAAATTCCAAGTGGTATTGCAAAATACTTAAAGATTGAAAACTCAACACAGATCGCAGATCTTCTGCAACATTGCTTGTGGAATCTGGGGCATTAGTCATTAAAACGCCATGGAGGATGGAAATCTTCAACTGTATAGCTGAGGGTTACATTGAGGACGCCAAGAAGGCCAATTCTTATGGGAGCACTTGAATCGCGTTGCGGGTTTCAGTCAGGGCAATATTCGCATTTTCTAAGCCCGAGCGGGCGATAAATACGAGCGCGGTTGCTACATCAACTGGCAGTCGACGGCGCGGAGCCGTGTGGCGAGCGAGCCTGCCGCCTGCCGGCCGGCCGCTCCAGTAGATCCGATCCGTTCGGAATCAGACTTTACGGAATGGATACTGGCTTCCAGAGCGGGTATCCATTTGGGGGGGTCTAAAATTTAACATTGGAATGGTTTTCTTGGCGTAGTAAATTCTTCTATGATTGAGGAGTCAATTTGTTTGAAATAGCTGCTCAAGGTGAATGGAAGGTGAATCAAGTACCAGTACCGGAAACTTCACAACAATTCGAAAAAGAGTTTTAAGTGAAGAACCTGAGACTTTCACAGGCCATGAAGAAAACAAAATTCAAAAAATTACTGGAAATGAAGTTTGTCCATCAGTTACCTCGACTGCGTCTCGAGCTGAATACTTCATACAACAATACTCGTGCAACAAATATGCACTTCTTGCACTAAGTTGGGAATTTGGAACCTATTGGCGATACACTATTCTTATCACGTTTAAATCCACACACCAATACCGTTCTTTTTGCACTCGACGCGCGTTTCGCTAACTAAGTTAGCATCATCAGGAGATGATTAAAACTAACCGCTTATTACTAACTTACTCTATTTATACTAAAACTACCTACTGTAATTTTCAAAAGCATGTTCGGCAATGCTAGATTTTTCTAGATGACCGTATTTTAAATGTCTCATGTGCTCATTGAATCTGGTTTTTATGGAACGTCTAGTTTGCCCAACATATTTTTTATTACAATCAGTACAACTAACTTCATATATTCCACTTCTTTCTAGGACATCAATCTTGTCCTTGGGGCTTCCTAATAGATTTTTAATATTATCGGAAGATTTATATACCAATTTAAGTCCTACATGATTAAATATTTTTTCCAAACCTCTCGTAAGCCGCGGATTGTATGGAATGGAAATATACTTAGTACTATCAGGTTTTATTCTAAAAGTAGTGGAATCTTGGAGCTTCTTCTTATATTTATGTTTATTAATTAGCTTTCTAACTATGTTTGTGACCGCTACATTCCTCACGATTCCTTTCATTGCAACCAACATAAACTCGCAAGTTTTCAATTCTTAACACATAGATTAGTTAATTTCCCTCTTACTTCAGAAAAATATAAAATAGAAGAAACTATACTAAAATCGAGCAACTCGTACGCCGGGCGTAAACAAGAGCACGTGCGTCGAGATATTCGCCAGGGCCGCACTGAGGCACGACCTTTATTTAATTTTAGTTTTACAATTATTTACATCAAAATATTTCGGAAAAGAATTATTGGCTTAATTAAAATGGTTCAAAACATCGATAAAATTATTTGTGGCAGTGTCTAAATAGCTGAAAACAACAAGATAAAACCGCATAACTACACTTTTGCGATCGAGTACGTCCCTGTTGCAGAGTTGGGTAAAACTTTATAGCCTACCGACCAATCGCGGAACGTCATTGAACACGTGGTTTTATTTACGCCAGGCGTACGGATTGCTCGATTTTAGTATAGAATAAGGAATATTGCACAAGCCAATGGTTATGACACAAACATAGTTAGAGAGCTAATTAATAAACATAAATATAAGAAGAAGCTCCAAGATTCCACTACTTTTAGAATAAAACCTGATAGTACTAAGTATATTTCCATTCCATACAATCCGCGGCTTACGAGAGGTTTGGAAAAAATATTTAATCATGTAGGATTTCAATTGGTATATAAATCTTCCGATAATATTAAAAATCTATTAGGAAACCCCAAGGACAAGATTGATGTCCTAGAAAGGAGTGGAATATATGAAGTTAGTTATACTGATTGTAATAAAAAATATGTTGGGCAAACTAGACGTTCCATAAAAACCAGATTCAATGAGCACATGAGACATTTAAAATACGGTCATCTAGCAAAATCTAGCATTGCCGAACATGCTTTTGAAAATAATCATAGGATAACAATAGACAATTTAAAGTTAATTAAATATCTACCTGACAGGAGATTATTAGATGCCTATGAAAGCCTGGAAATTTCCAGATGTAAATTTAGTTTAAATAAGGATAAGGGCCCCATCCCCTACAGTCCATTATTTATGCTAATAAACTGACAGGTACATAATTAATACAGTAGGTAGTTTTAGTATAAATAGAGTAAGTTAGTAATAAGCGGTTAGTTTTAATCATCTCCTGATGATGCTAACTTAGTTAGCGAAACGCGCGTCGAGTGCAAAAACAACGGTATTGGTGTGTGGATTTAAACGTGATAAGAATACTTCTTGCACTAGTTACATAAATAACTATTTTTCTAAGTATAATAGAATTGTGTTTTTCGCATTGCAAAAAGAAAACCTTTTTCAGAGTATATTAGGTGTTTCAAATAAAGCTCGACTATATCCTTAGTTTTTTAAATACAAAGATCAGCTTAAAGAATTGATATGCAGGGTGTTCTCGAAAAGTTACGGACAAAAATACAGGGTGTCTTTAAGAAGGGCCACTCGAGAAAATCTTGAGGAATATGCATTTTACTGAGAACTTTGTTAAAAAAAATGCTTTTTTGATGAGCTAACTTTGCGTAAAAACACACTTGAGATCCATGGCCTACTTTCCGAGATAGTTTTCAAAAGCCTGAAAATCGCCGAAATTTCCTCGGCATGTAGGTAACTTTTTTGTTTCAAGAGTTACTGAAAAAATTTATTGATGAAATTTGTGGGCAAAACTGATTGATTTAAACCTAGTTTATCAGAATTTTGAAAAATACCATCGCTTGTTGTGTGCTCTCTTAACACTTAAATTTTTGTTTTATTGCTATCATGCATACTAGAAACTTTTAAAAATGTGAAAAATGTGCAAGATAGCGATACCTCGCAGGAAATTTTCAAGATTTCCAATGTAGTATGTTGGGGAAAAATACCTAAAACATGTAGGTACAGGATTCGAGGCGACGGTTCGCTACAATAAAATGGGCACACTTTTCTGTGGGTGCTAAGAGAGCACCCATTAAACCGTGGCATTGTTTTAAATTTTGATAAAGTAGGCTTAAAGCAATTAGTTTTGCTCCCAAATGACATTGGGGAAAATTTTCCGGTAACTTTTGAAACAAAAAAGTTACAAACCGAAGAAATTTCGTCAGTTTTCGGGTTTTTCAAAAATATCTCTGAAAGTAGGCAATTTAGTTGCGGAGGCCGCTAGCTTTTATATATCAGTAGCGTAGCCCGGTGCAGAATCCTTCATGGGGGCCCTCCCTGTTGTAGTCCAATAAAGATATAATTTTTCAAACGAAAAAATTGCGGGAATGTAATTTTTTAAGGTTATTCTGGGACTGTTTCCTGAGTATCCAACCTAAAAATCACACTTGGACCCCTATTATAGAGCTCGCAATAGGGATGGTTTCTTACTTATTGTTAAAAATGAAAAACATTGATAAAAGTTGTAGATAAAAAGTTATCTACAATCTTGCTTTATGAATTTCTTTTATAATTTTATTATTTTACAAGAAATAAAAAGGTTACAAAAAAATTAAGAAAACTTGTAGATAATTAAATTACCAATAGCTACGGCCTTTATTGGCATATTTTTGTTAAAAAATAAACACGAAACCACCTCTATTGCATTCTTCAATGCAGGGGTTTGAGTGTGATCTTTTGATTAGATACTTTGAAGAGAATCCAAGAACAATTCTGAAAAAATCAGCTGGTTCGCAATAGTTTTTACTGAAGATTAATAATTAATATTGATATACATGTAAGTAACATAATATAATCGTTACTGAGAGTTGAACAAAACGACTCTGTGACTCTGTTGTGTCTGGAATACTTAGCCGGCGAGCGGTGTCGCGTCGGTCACAAGAAAGACTTGAGTGCCAACGCACAAAGGAATAAATTTAAAAGAGATGATAGAAATTTGCCTCTCACACCGTACGGAATCATAAGAGTGCATTTTTAATAAATGTTTTCGCCCTTTTAGTGATTAAAAATACTTATTTCGGGAGAGAATTATTGTCAAGTACGAAAGCAACTTTCCCCAACACATTATTTCAATGTGTAGGCAATAATAAATAGTGGAGTGCGGTTAATCGGGCAGGGCGAAAGCGCCAAAGACATGTTCCGCATATTTTCCTACGGTCACTTAAAAAGTATAAGATGCTACAACACGCGAATTTTAGCTCCTGCTGTCAGTTTCTATTGAGTTACCCTTTTTCAAGAAATAACACAGAAGAAAAATTAACAAATTTATTCAAAATTTACATACACAATAAACGTTGTTAAAGAGACCATGAACTAAATTATGATCTCAGGTTAATCGTGGGATTTTATATTCGTAACATTTTTGGCGATTTTTACAAATAAAAAGAATGTTACCCTCCTTGAGGTTTCGTCGTACGAGTGTGGGCTTGCGGCAGGATCTACTTTGCTTCGTTTTCTTCAGTTTCCCTGGTGTTGGGAGCTCCCTCGACAATACCAACGTGCCTTGAAGTTTCTTAGCCAATCCTTATCCTTGCTGTGATGTTTGCAGCTCGAGAGGTAGGGGGTAGGGTACATAGGAAAAATATATCCCCAAAATGTAAAATGAAATTTGGATCAAAATTTGATATTTGAAAATTATTTTACTGATATAAAAATTCTGAATAAACTTTGCCAATTTGTTAATAGATAAAACTAAGCTACTACTTTCTCAAATATAATGACGATAATGAAAAGAAAATTGAACTGAATTTTTTTAGATAAACATTTATAAAAAAATATGAAAATACTGAAATCTTCGAGAGAGATAAAAAAGAATTGAAACAATAATAAATAAAACCCTCCCGTGTTACTCTGTCCCCTACCGCCCCACATACAACAGACCTCAAATTTGATTAAAAATTTTATTAAACGAAAAATCACAGATGCTCAGTAAAATTCCGAAAGAATAATTAAAATCCGAAACAACTATCTCATAACTACTATCTCATAACTACTGTAGAAAGAAACTACAAATTTGTACACAAGTACTTTTTATGTTCAAAGGGTAAAATTATTCCTTATTTTGTGTAGGTATTTTCCCTAGTAATTTTTCCCGCTATGAATTCCTCTTTAAACAAACGAAAATACTCCCAGGCAAGCTTGCAGGCACGACAAAAATATAATAATTAATTTTTAAAGAAATTAAGACGGTGGAAAGTAAAATATGGAACCCCAGATAATCAGCAGACAGTTTAAACAAAATGTGTTAAGTGCAAAATTAACAAAATTACTAAGTACACTAGGTGCAGCATAAAAAATATTGGTTTGCAACCACAAGAAAAAATAGAAAAACCCAATTTCTGGTAATAAATTTCCAAGTGAATGATGTATGAAAGCATGGTCATTTTAAACAAATAATAATAATAAATTATCAAATTCTTACCCGTTCCAGCTCAGGAACGGCAGGTGGCACAAAGACTCCGACGCTAAAACCGTAGCCGCATTTATATCAAAATTCGTACATAAAAACAGAATATCGATCGCCGACACCGCCAAGCAAAAAGTAAGAACGAAAAAAAGTACACTCCAAAATCCGAAATATACAGAAACTAATTTTATTGAACTTAAAAATATTCCACTCACGAACAACCACATATTACATATATGGTACCTTGCTTATCTATTTCCTATTGGTGGAAAACGAATTTATGTTGTTAAAGCCAATCAAAGTCAATTCACGTAGGATAAATAATAATTTTTGAATACTGAGAGTATGTAATAAAATTATCTTCCCAAGGTGAATTGCACTTTCCTAGCTTTCACTTCAGTTTTTTTTCTTTGGCAATCATGGAAATCGATAAATACAGGTGTAATTCAATAAGTTAAATATAAAACTAAAATAAAAATAGTCTGGAACGAAAAATCGTGAGAATTTTCGTTACAAAGAAAATCAAATAGTATATTGTATAACTGGCACGGAATGGCACTCATCTGCCACGAGTATGCGAGTATGACATTCCCTGCGACTTAAATGGTATACTTTTTCTACGACTGCAACTATAAGTATTCAAGGACAAAGTTTGGCTTTTTATTTTTTTACAATTTAATTATTTTGAAACATGAACAAGTTGGTATGAAATGTTAATAAAATATTCCTTCTATACTTATTTATACAGAGAGGACGAGAAGCTCTATGTACAAGGGAAAGAAATCGCTCGGACACGTCAACCTTAATTTTGTAATGCGCAAAATTTGACATAAATGAGTCATGTGACGTCATCGGTGTCACAGATAATTGCGTCATCAACCTTTTTATAAAATGTAAGCCCCGCTTTTTATAGCATTCTGAACCATTTTTCTAATATAAAATTACTAAATTACTGTTGCTTGGTCGTACATTGTCTCCGATGTAAACAAGGTTATGATTCATAATTACTATTATATAATGCCACCGTATCAAGGCTGTCCAAAGCGTGTGCCTAATGACGTGTAATTTTTTTGAACGGCCGCTAATTGTTGGTTGATTATAAAGTACAGTAGGTACTATACGTTTAAAAGTTATTTTTGGACTGAAATAAGTCATTACATTATGATAAATATACGTAAATTAGTAATAGACTTCCCTCTGCCTTCTCTGAGATCTCGTGGTAACTCAGACCTGACATACATACTTAATTCTTAAACTCTATAAGGTCCAGAGGTCTCATATAAGATGTTATAGGTGGTATTCGCTTATCTCGATAATTTTGAAGATAAACAACTGATCGTTCAAAAACTAAACTTGTGTAGAATTTTCTGAGAAATACACTTTTTCAAGCAACAAAATTTAAATTTTTTGGCAAATTTCCTCAAATTGCTAAATTTGCATGTTTTCATGAATCGTTAAAATATAATATTATTAAAGATAACTACATAAACGGAACTCCTCGCATATATTATGACATTTTTTGATTGTGGCAATTTTTTCCACCCAATGACAACCAACTTTTAACTAACGGTACATTTAACTAAATCGAATATTTTGAGAATGGTTTCTTTCCAAAGTGACCTCTGGTTTAATCCGGGGCAATTCACGGTATTGCTACACTCACGGGGTAACTACACTACTACTATATTCTATAGGGTTTCCTGTCGTATTTAATCAAATGCTATGCTATGGGGGAAAAGTTGGCCCTAGCCGCAAATAGCAATGAAACCGAAATAAAAACAATTCCCCTCCCATTCTTTCTTTCTTATTATTGAAATCGAAAGACTATAAAAATGTATACTTGACATCAATCGATTATTTCATTAAACGATATAATTAATTATTTTTTATAATCAAGAACCGATTATGAAATTTCAATCGTCCAACTGAATAACGGTTAGGTACCTATATAGTGCATTTTATTGAAATGTCATTAAAATAATACTTCTATAAGGCTTAAGGCTTCTAGTTCGAAGTATTTTATATAATGTAAGTGGATTCTCCAATAAAATATCACTTTGTACTACCTATTTCATGATCGGAAGTTACTGTGGTTGAACACCTTCTTAACATCTGCGAACACAGTGCGGGTTTTGCTCTCCCATTATGGCGCCTACTGCTGTCGTCTGTGTATGCTGTAACAAGTCGTACGAGACGGTCACTATGATAAATAAAATGCTCAATTCGTAAGAACTCTTTCAAGAATAGGTACGTGTGTAGATATATCTTCAGCCGAGGTGCGCTTATTGAACTCTAGCAGGGGCTATGATTGGTCCTGTAGAGCGATTGGTTCGGATATAAATGATCTCAAAGCATTGATATTGAAGCTACAGGACGATATAAAGAGGCAGAGGTGGTGGCTGAGGTTGCCGATCGTGCTGGCCGTCGACGTAATTTGATTATCTTTGGTGTTCAGGAGTCCGCGCAAAATACAGTTGTGGCGGCGCGTGTTGCCAGGGACCATGGCGAGATTGTGGCGGTTCTGCGGGCTATCAAGTCGGATTTCAGTGGTGACCGACTCAATCCAGTCAGACCGGGTCGTTTCACTGCTGGAAAGAACCGTCCGATTAAGGTCCGGCTAGACTCTGAGGAACGTGTGGTAGACATGATTCGCAATGCCAAGGCTCTTGGGAACAGTCGATTTGGTAAGAAAGTGACGATTTCATTTGATCGCACCGCGAGTCAACTCATTCTACAGAAAAGTTAGGAGTGAATTGATTGAACGTCAGAATGCAGGTGAAAATAACTTAAGAATCAAGCATGTCAACGGGGTTCCTGGAATGGTTACATCGGAAAACTAAATGTGCCCAACATTAAATCTGTGCCACAGTCGTACTATCAGAATTACCGAGGACTGCGCTCAAAGGTTGATGTTTTTGGTACATCTATTAGCGAATGTGAATACGACATGGTGGCTTTGTGCGAGACTAACCTAAATAGTGATATTCACTCTTGTGAAGTACTCAAAAGAAGTATAACTTTCGTAAGGCAGATTTTTCTCTTCTATATGAGGCATTTCTTCAGGCTGATTGGCCTCGTTTGAATAATCTTAGTGATGTGAATTTAGCCGTGGAGGAGTTTTATAATGTTGTAAATGGTTTAGTGAGCACTTATGTACCTCTTTACAGAAGCTATCGCCATACTTATCCTCCGTGGTACTCATCAGATATAATTAGAAGCATTAAGACTAAGGCAAAGTTTGTGAGAAGTTACCGTCAGATTGGTCATCGGGTCTCTCTTCGGGAATTTAAAGTTTTGAGAGCTCTGATCAAGAGACATATAACGGTGGCGTATGATGACTACTTGCGGCGGGTGCAGGCATCTAGGTCGTCCGATTCTCAGTGCTTCTGGAGTTACATCCGAAACAATCCAGAATACCAGGACGCATGACATTGGATGGAGTGGCGCTGGAGTCTCCTAATGCGATTGTTGATGGGTTTGCAATTTTTTTTTCAAAGTGTTTATGTTACTTCCAGACCGATAGGTTCTCATGCTTTGGATCCCTGTACTTCTTGTCGGGGCGTCGATACTATTGTTTTTGAAAATATTACTGAAAACGAGATTATTGTGGCTTCAAAAAAGCTTAAGGACAAATTAACATCTGGCCCAAATCAATTACCTTCTATTGTTACTAGGGACTGCATCGAAGCATTCGTTGAACCACTTATTGCAATCTTTAACTTATCAATACGAACTGCAACGTTCCCTGACGTTTGGAAGGTGGCTAAAGTCTGTCCGCTGCTTAAATCTGGAGATTCGCCCGATATTAAGAATGGACTATAAAAGTATTTTTTTTAAGTTT
Organism: Pseudeuparius sepicola; assembly: GCA_963920635.1. Lineage (NCBI taxonomy): Eukaryota > Metazoa > Arthropoda > Insecta > Coleoptera > Anthribidae > Pseudeuparius > Pseudeuparius sepicola. Next base: position 34,941,425 of record OY987300.1, on the reverse strand, counting down.
TTTTTTTATGATCCAATAGCAAATTATTTTCAAGTCAAGAAATAACTCCTACTTGGTTGTTTTTTCCTTAAATAAGCCAAAAGTTTAAATTCAAATTCAAATATTGGGGTCCAGCTGGACCCTTTACAGGGGTCTATTAAAATATATTGTCTACCAAATGATGAATTTATTTACAATTTAATAGGATTTTAATATATTCCAAGAATATTTAATTAGTTTTTATTATTAACCCTTGTATTCTACAAGATAATCCCTATAATGGTGGATATAATTACTATTTAAATTAAATGTCAGGAATATTATTTAAGTACTCTAACGCTTAAAAGCGCGTGCGAAATGCTCCGGAGTTACCCTGGAGCGCTCCAAATGTAGCACCAGAAAACGGCTCTAGCCCTCGTATTGGAGGTTACGCGACTGGACGTGTTGGTCGTTTTGCGGCCTTGCCAAACTTCACGCTAAATAGTTATACCAAATTAACGGTTTTCCGTAGAGTATTTATTTTTTTTTTGAGAAAATTACGGTTCTAAAAATTAAAAAAAAAAACATGAGCACTTCTCATCCAGTACTATAACATAGGTCCATCAAGAAAAAATAGTTTTATGGTCCATTATAGCCCTATTTCTTTAGTGTGTAATTTCGCCAAATTGTTTGAAGTTGTTCTATACAACCGTGTGCATTCTTCGATCAGATCGTTGATAACGCCTACCCCACATGGCTTCATGGCTCGCAGATCCTCGGTTACTAATCTCACTGAGATTACTCAGTTTATTAACGAGTCTGTGGATGAGCGGGGGGTCAGGTATTGTAGGCGCACGGAGAGATTACGTCCGCGGGGAAGCGGGGAGCGCGGAGAACGATTTGGCGCTATTGGCCGACTGCAACAGTGCAAAAAAATGCACCGCGTTTTCGTATTCGCAATTAAAAATAGAACCAAGGCGAGGTTCAGAGGACTGATTATCCCTAGGCGTACGCGTCGAAATTAATAATACTAAGAAATTTTCAAAACTATAAATTTCGACGCGCACGCCTAGGGATAATCATTCCTCTGAACCTCGCCTTGGTTCTATTTTTAATTGCCAATACGAAAGCTCGGTGCCTTTTTTGCACTGTTGCAGTCGGCCAATAGCGCCAAATCGTTCTCCGCGCTCCCCGCTTCCCCGCGGAGGCAATCTCTGAGTGCGCCTACAATAGATGTTATATATACTGACTTTGCTAAGGCTTTCGACAGGTTCGATCACTACGTTCTGTTACAAAAGTTGGAAAGTTGTGGTTTCGCGATGTCTAGCATTGACTTCCTCCTATCGTACTTGTCTATTAGGAAGCAGTTCGTATTTTACAACGGCTTTGCTTCCTTTCGGTATGACGTTACCTCGGGGGTTCCACAGGGCTCCAATCTGGGTCCATTACTATTCTTGTTGTTTGTGAACGATATTTGCGATGCTGTCACTTGTGGAGGGTTGCTTTATGCTGATGACTTAAAACTTTTTACTACTATAAAGGATATTGAAGATTGTCAGTATTTACAGGGGCAATTTAATCTTGTTTAGGGTTGGTGCGTTGCTAATTCCCTACAACTTAATGTCGACAAGTGTAAGGTTCTTACTTTTACTCGGAAAAAGTTCCCTATTCAGAACGTGTTGTAATGCGTTGGCTCGATGTGAGACTTTCAAAGATCTTGGTGTTGTATTCAACTCAAGATTAACATTTATAGATCACATTAATATGAAGATATCTGAGGCTTTTAAGGCTTATGGGGTCATTGTTAGAAATTGTCGATCGTTTGGAAATACTAATGCACTACTTGCTCTATATTACTCGTTTGTCAGGTCGAAGTTGGAGTAAGCCTCAGTTGTCTGGTCCCCGTTGTATGGTTGTCATAGGACCCACGTGGAGCGCGTTCAGCGGCGCTTTTTAAAATTTCTCTGCTATCTAGTAGATAGAGCATACCCAGCGAGAGGTGTCGATTACACCGAGCTGTGTGACAGGTGGAATCCTTGGACCTGAGAAGGAGATGTGCAGCGATCACATTCACATTGCTATATAAAGTCCTACACATAAATGTGCCGATGTCTGGATTGAGAAACCACAGAGTTTTTTTTATTGTGATACTACTAATTTGCGCCTTCAAAGTCCAATATTTGTAACGTGCGATAGCTTTAATAGAGTATCTTATGTTTGTGACAATTTTTCTGATAGCTTAAGCTCCATATTGAGAGGGTTTACCACCGTTTGGAATGAATTTGTGTGTTGGGTTACTTGTATCCTATACGATACAATTACTTGTATCCTGTATCTATTTTTGGGGCTGATTTGTTATACCTATGGAATAATATTGATTATTTTCGGCTTTTTTTAATGTCCTGTAAATGGTGAAAACTGTTGGGCAATTAAGGCTATTATTATTATTATTATTATTATTATTATTATCTTCGAAAAGTAATTCGATAAAATCCATATTCCCGCCAGTTTATTTTCTCGTAACTAAATAAAATAGATAAGTAGATACTTATGGTGCTTAAGTCACCTTAGCACTAACCGGTGTTTTTTTTTATTTTATGCGCTTTTCGTAAATTGTTTTAGATTTTTCGAAATAGGAAAAGTGATGCCTTGAGGGGAAGTTTGTTTTCTGTAGACTCCAAGGAGACCACAATGCATATTCTGTACTTGTAGACACAAATTGTCAAGTATAATTTTTAGAAATCAGGGAAACCATTATTAATTTTTACTAACAATCAAAGCACCTCTTATATTCATAGATTCTCCAATAAAATATCATACTTGGCATCACTGATACCATTAGAATGAGGAAAGAATAGGCCTCACTTTGGAAAGCATAATGCTGGGTCCCCTTCCTTTAAAGGGTCCCTGGTCGAAATTATACTTCACTTGTCACAACGTGAGTAGAAGTCATATCCCATCTGGCGAAATTTTTGACGGGATAATAGTCAAAGCAAACTAAATTATTGTAGTAAGAAAATTCGAAGGATAAACGGAACCGTGTCGCTGGAGCATATTCTCGAGGGTGGAGAGCTGTGGGGGCAGGCCCTCCCACTTTTCTCCACTGTAGCGCATTTTGTAGTAGTCCACTGGCAAAATATCTGCGGGGCAGAGAGGGAAAGAAGTCGCAAAAACGCTTGAATATGGTCTCAAATCCCATAGATTCAAATAATAGCTCTGGATCTTAATATGGATAATAGATAAGATGATAATACCTACTTGACTTTCGGATTAGTAACAAACGCAACCAAACCCAATGAGATAATAAAACTCGCTAGGGGTAGTTAATAAATTACACTGAGTGCACTAAATAACACAGAAAAAAACTGGACATCATACGTTCGTTTAGCCACGCCCCTTTCGGGTAATAGATTCGTGCAGGGCTAAAATGAAAGCTAAAATGTAGGTATAGTATTTCTAAAGTCACTTGAAACAGCATAAAAAACTGTAATTGGCGTCACAAAAAGAATATAGGACATAAGCGTCACGCAGTTTTCAAAAATATACATATTCTACAAACAACATAATATTTCATTTTTAAGGGTTTTTTAATAGTTGAGGAGCATAATGCACATTTACCTATTCCGTGTTTTTTTTTTGTGAAGTTGCGACTATGTGGAATCTCTTTACTGTATGCTACGTAATGGCGTAGTACCGGGTGTTTACCTTCGAGTTGTACCGTTTGGTTTTTATGAGGTCCTAAATCCAATATGGCCGCCACACAAGATATTTATTCCTTCCATCAAGAATAACTTCTTACAGAGGGCTCATACGCAAAATGTGCATAGAATATTTTCTATTCTGCATGAGCAGATGAACAAATTTAGATCTTATCAATTTTTCCATATCTTCTACCGTTTAAGAGTTATGATCTATTATATATGTCGCCATCGATTTAAAACCATCGGATATTTATTAAAGGTAAAAAATAATGATTGTGCTGCTATTTACTCACAATAACTTTAATATTACACTTATATGCAACAAACATTGCAAGTAGAGTCATTATAATGGTATGAAATACACTTGAATAATACAGGGTGTCCGGTTAATAATTGTCCATATAGCAACTACACTACACCTATTTCGGACCAAAATATAACCATTGAGGCCAATACGCCTTAATAGAAATGTTGTTTGTTTAAGAGATAAAGAGCGTTGAAGTTCATTTTTTGAAATTGAATTATGGTTACATCTCCCAAAATAAACAAGCTGCTGAACTGAAATTTGGCACTGTTGTATTTTTGGGGACGAATAATAAGAATAATAATTCTCACCCTGACAATACTCCAAACTAGGAGTACCCCAGAAGCAACCACATGCTTGTGCGGGGGAGGGGGGCAATTACTATTATTTTGTTTCATAACGATAAAATCAACTGTTTGGGTTGAAATTGGCAAAATGTGCCTCAAAGCACCTATGTTAACTCCAATATTCGAAACAAAATTTTCAGATACCGATTTTAAATATTTCAGATCAACGGTACATTCAAAATAAACAAAAAAAATGCAAAATGAGCATTGGTCAAAACACCATTATTTGTTTTCTTGAAATAGTGTTCAAATTTTGCAGAGTTTCAATCCGTTCCATTTTGAAAGCGAAACATTTTTGGTACATTGTTCACAAGGACTTTTTTCTCACTTTAAATGGTACAGTTGATCTGTAACATTTAAAAGTGATAGGTAAAAATTTTATTTTACGAATGTTGGAGTCAACAGGTGTTTTGGTGCACATTTTGCCAATTTCAATGCAAAGGGTTGATCTTATCGTTTTGAAACAAGAGTACCTTTTTGTTACAGAATGACCAGATGCACTAAATTGATTGACCTGTTAGACCAAAAAGATAACCTAAAAAGTTGCGAGTAAAAGCACGATTCAAAGTGCAAGTGACACCTTCGTCCCCAAAAATACAGAAGTGCCAAATTTCAGTTCAGCAGCTTCATTATTTTGGGAGATCTAGCCATAATTCAATTTTAAGAAATGAACTTCAACGCCCTGCATCACTTAAACAATTATTAACTATTAAGGCATGTTAGCCTCAATCGTTATATTTTGGCCCGAAATGTGTAAGTTGCTATTTGGACAATTATTAACCGGACACCCTGTAGTTATGTATTATTATAGTGTGTTTCATACCATTGTAATGGCTCTATTTGTAATGTTTGTTGCATGTAAGTGTAATATTAAAGTTATTGTGAGTAAATATTAGCACAACCATTATTTTTTCACCCCTAATAAATAACCGATGGTTCTAAACCGATGGTGACATTTATAATGGATCATAACTCGTAAACGGTAGAAGATATGGAAAAATGTATAATTACTAAATTTGTTCGTCTGCTCATGCAGACTAGAAAATGTTCTATGCACATTTTGCGTATGAGCCCTCTGGAAGGAGTTATTCTTGATGGAATGAATAAATGTCTTGTATGGCGGCCATCTTGGATTTATGACGTCATAAAAACCAAACGGCGCAACTCGAAGGTAAACACCCGGTACTACGCCATTACGTAGCATACAATAAAAAGATTCCACATAGTCCCTTCACAAAAGGTCCCACGGAATACATTATGCTCCTGTACTATAAGGTTGTCGTCAAACACAATGCACCATATAATATTGTCAAAAATTAAAATTGTCTAAAATACCATAACTATTTACGCAAGTATATCCTAAGATCTGTGAAATTATGGCACGCCTATCCACCGAATTTCGCTGCCCAAGTGGCCAGCCGTCGAATACTGTAACCCATGCAAGTATTGGTGATATTATATGAGGCGAGCATGCAGTCACTTGTTTTTGCTACAATATCTATCTTCTCTGATGTCTCCTTCATCTCTTTTCACTACTAATACCAGGTGCGGTTTAATATGGTTAAAAAAGCGGTTTGTCTCGTATTTTATTGCCGAGGCGCCTGTTCTCGAGCTACCCTGGTAAAATATAAATGAACTCACTTGGAACACAGTGATATACGGGGGGGGCGTTATTTCATAGAATTTACCACGATCTGCTACTGACTGGTAAAAATACCAGACGTATCAGAAGAAATCACCCGTATAAAATTCAACGGTTTTTATGCTGTTCCAAGTAACTTCATTTATACCATACATAATAGGAATAAAAGAGGCTTAATGAACAAATAATTTCCACGACAAAAGAAGCAGAAGGAAACGTTTGTCAAGGTTTACCAGTCGACAGAATAAAACCAATAATACAGGCAACTAACAGCGAATATGGTATTGCCATTCCTGCCGAAGAAGCACTTAAAATTTAAACGAATTGTCAAAAGGAAGAATAAATCAAAATTAGTATTGAACCAAATTTAATACATTTACCAAAAAATTGCGGAATAAAAACCAAAGATTTCCAGTTTATTAATAAAAATCGATTATCCTCGAGCGAAACCTCTCCAACTTCAAACAATCAACTCAGAAAATATTCATGAAGTCTATACTTCTACAAGTTCCCGATATACAAAAGATGCACACCTTAAGTTATGGATTTGCTACAAGCATTATTATTAGTATTACATTATTAATTGGATATGTCTCATAGAGAACCTACCAAAGGAAGTAAAAGATAAGAGGAGGACAAGTCAAGATAGAAATAGGGAAGTTGACGGTTTTTCAATTTTAGTGCTAATGAATTCCCTTTATCTTCAATAAATAATCTTGTAATACGTGTTATTTTTTATTTTGAAGCTTTGTTGGAGAACAAATCCACTTTCTGTTTTCCCGCCAATTTCAGCGCTTTTTAAAAATATATGTCACAATAGTTTTTCCTATTTTTGGTGCTATGTAAGTCGTTCCGCGATCTCTTCTTCTTCTAACCTGGCTGTATCAAATAATATGCCTTGAACCAAGCCCAGATTATTATTTCCAGTGTTGTCGGACTGTGCGTTTTAGAGAAGATTGATAGATATTAGGTTGTTTTCTTTGTACTTTTTAATAATATGTATAATACATTTTTCGTAGTATAATAATTATAGATTTAAGTTACCTGATTACTTTTGTGACGTAGAAGTAAAACGCTTAAGATTGGTAAAACTAAAATACACATAATGCATGTTTGTAATGTAATGCCCGGATTAAATTTGACAACTAAGCTCGACCCTATTAACATTTTATACCAGCTGCTTGAGAGAGCTGTTTGTTTACAATTTCCAGGCGTGAATGAAAATTTAAAAATCACATTTTATTTTTAAATTATTAAGTAATGCAACACTTTTGAGGAAAGTTATATATGCTAGTAGTGTAATTTGGTGATACTACATCCACTGATTAGCATTTTATTTCGAAATTCAATTAGAGTAAACTTCCCTATTGTGGAGAAGAAAATGGAAAATCAACCCAGGTTACTATTAAGCAAGGAGGAGATAATATCCCTAAGAAGAATGGACCCCTTTCACATAAAAGTGCTGATAAACGCTGAGTGCGCGGACAAGTGTCTGCTAAGTTAGCATTTTATATTACTATATATTACATTGAGTAAAGGACCCCAATTATTCATTTACTCAATGTTACTATTATGGCGTTTTATGGTGTGTGCCACTTATTTGAAGAATGTTAACTTAGAATTTAGTAATTATTGTTCTTGATTTCTGACTCCAAAAATAATAAGTAATAATACTCTTTAATCTGTTGTGGTTCTTTTTTTATTATATATATATATATATATATATCCCTAGCAACACGTTTTCAAGGAATATCTTATTTTATCAACAATGATAATATTAAACAATTATTATAATACCTGTCGATTCAAACAAGCACCACAAATACTCCCCTCTTTAAGAAGAATTAAATGTCAATCTAATTTAAAACAAAAGTAACTCTTTTTTAATTTTATTTTCGTTAAAATCATTAAAATTTTCTGAAAGAATAAATGCGGGTTTAACACGGTCAATACTAATTACCATTTCTTCGTTTCTTTTTAAAATAACAAATGTTTTTGAAAATTTTTTAGTCACCTTGTAAGGACCTTCGAAAGCTGGTGAAAGAGATGTTTTCTTACCTTCAACTTTAACAAAAACATAATTTGTATCTTTTAAAGCTGGTGAAACAAAGGGTTTTTCTCGATTATGGCTACTCACTGTTGTTGGTTTTAAATTACAAAACATTTCTTGTAAATTAACTAAAATAGGGAAAGTGTCAACGTTTTCTTGTGATTTAATAAAAAATTCTCCAGGTAGTCTCAAAGGTTGTCCATAAACCAATTCAGCAGAGGAACACTGAAGGTCTTCCTTTACTGAGGTTCTGAGACCTAATAATATTAAAGGTAGTTCATCTTTCCAACGATTTATATTTCCTCTGGCAGTAAGAGCGGCTTTTAATGTTCTATGAAATCTCTCTAACATGCCATTGCTTTGCGGGTGATAAGTAGATGTGTGTATTTTATGAATACCGAGAAATTTACTAAATTCTGAGAATAAAGCTGATTCAAATTGTGCCTTGATCGTGCGTTATTGTATGAGGTAAACCAAAACGTGAAATATAGTGAGTTAAAAGAGTTTTAGCTACAGTCTGTGCTGTAATATTGGATATCGGATAAGCTTCTGTCCAACGAGTGAATCTTTCGATAACAGTAAGTATGTATGTACAACCACTTGAAGGAGTAAGAGGGCCTACTAAATCTAGATGTATATCTTCAAAACGACCTTTAGGAATTTCAAATTTACTTAAAGGAGATTTTGTATGTCTGTGAATTTTTGAAGTTTGACAATTTAAACAACATTTGGTCCATTTGTCTATGTCTGTATTCATTTTGGGCCAAAAATAACATTTACCAATCATTTGTTTTGTTGCTTTATCTCCCGGGTGTGAAATATTATGTAAATTATTAAATATAGTAAAACGTAAATCTTTAGGAATGTAGATACGTTGTTTGGAAGAAGAGACTTCGCACCAAAGTTTGATTTTTGCAAATGTAACTTCTTCTTGTTGTAAGAAAGAATTAGAGTTGAGTTTTTGATTTTTTAGTAAAAATTGTAGTTCTTAATCAGAATCTTGTGATTTTTTAATAGTTTCGATGTCTATTTTAATTAAATCAAAAGAAGAAATCTCACTGTCAACGCGTGATAGGGTGTCAGCTACAATGTTAGATTCTCCTTTTATATATTGAATGTTTGAAGTAAATTGATTTATATATTCTAGGTAGCGAAATTGCCTAGGACTTTTTTCTGTCTTTGACGTAAGCACTGTAGTCAAAGGTTTATGATCGGTAAATACTGTAAAATAATATCCTTCTAAAAAATGACGAAAGTGTTTTATTGCTGAATAGATAGCTAATAATTCACGATCAAACGTTGTTTGAGAAGGGCTAAGTTTTTTTGAAAAATAAGCAATAGGTTGAGTAATATTATTGATAGTTTGTTCTAGAACTGCACCAATAGAAATGTTAGATGCGTCTGTTAAAGTAAGTTTAGCATTATTACAGGGATGAGCTAAAATTGTAGCATTGATAAGTAAATTTTTTGCGTTTTCAAAACTATTTTTACATTCTTTTGTCCAATCAAAATTTTGTTTATTTTTACAATTTTGTAATTTACTTGAAAGTTTATTTAATGGGCTAAGAACTTTAGCAAAGTTTGGGATGAATCTGTGATAGTAATTGACCATACCTATAAAGCGATGTAATTGTTTAAGAGTTTTTGGTTCGGGAAAATTTTTAATGACTTCAGTACGTTCTTCTGAAGGTAATATACCTTTAGAGGAAATAGTATATCCCAAAAATTTAATTTAGTCACACCAAATTCACATTTTGGTAATTTGATATTAATACCAAAAGAGTTTAAGCGTTCAAACAAAGTATTCAAATGAATTAAATGTTGTTTTTCATTTTTACTTGCAACCAAAATGTCATCTAAATACACAAAAATAAAATCTAAACCTTTTGTAACTTCATTAATAAATCTTTGAAATGTCTGAGCTGCATTGCGTAAACCAAATGGCATTCTTGTGAATTCAAAAAGACCGAAAGGTGTAGTAATAGCTGTTTTAAAAATATCTTCTTCTGCTACCGGTATTTGATGATATGCTCTAACAAGATCTATTTTTGAAAAAATGTTACAGTCAAAAGTAAACAAATTAAAATCTTGAATATGAGGTAATGGATACCTGTCAGGTATAGTAACAGAATTTAGTTGACGAAAATCACCGCATGGTCGCCAATCAGAAGAATCTTTTTTGGGTACCATATGCAAAGGAGATGCTACTGAAGATGAAGATGGTCTACAAATACCTAGTTGTACCATTTGTTCAAATTCAACTTTTGCTATTTTGTATTTTTTATTGTCTAGTCTACGGGGTCGACAAAAAGGAAGATGTCCTTCTGTAATAATTTGATGCTTTATAGAGTGTTTAATAGGAAGTATAAAATTTGGCGAAGAAATAACATTAGGATATTTTTTAAGAAGTTCAGGATATTTGGTTTCGACAGCAAATAACTTGGGTGTTGGAGCATTAGAATGAATGAAAGAACCAGTAGTGTGTAATGTAGTTTCTATATCAATTAATCGTTTATTTTTAAGATCAACTAATAAACCATAATGAGCAAGAAAATCAGCACCAATAATTGGACGAGATATGTCAGCAATAAAGAAAACAAATGGAAAATCACGTCTCAGGTTAAGATTTACTTTTAGAAGTTTCTTGCCATATGTGGTAATAGAGGAACCATTTACAGCTGTAAGAAAAATATATTTATCTTTCTTGTGATCGTTGAAAACATCACGTGGAATAACAGAAACATCTGCACCAGTATCTATTAAAAATTGTAATTTATTAAATTCATCAACTATAAAAAGACGACGACTGGTATTCTTATTTGCTCTAGACCCTTTATTTGTTGTCGAAACATTTACTCGTTTTTTGAATTTTTGTTAGTTTGTAAAGTAAACACCACATTTAACAGCTTTCTTTTTGTATTTTTCATGATAATAGCAGATAGAATTTCTTACAGAAGAAGAAGAACGTGATCTACTTCTAGAGCGGTCTCTGCATGTAGTGCATTGATATTGATTATTTGATCTAGTAATTGTATTATTTTGAGAGGTCAAATTTGTTTGAATAGAATTAATTTGAGATTCCATTGAATTTTGTTTTTGAGAAATAGATAAAAGAATATTTTGACAGCTAACTGAAAATTCAGAAAAAGCATTGATTAGTTCTTTTGTTGAATCAGATGAACTACTATTATTATTATTTTGAAAATTTGATTGAGGATGAACCTTTTGTTGATTAATTTCTGAAATATTATTAAAATTTGATAATGGTTTATAAGTTTCCCAAATTTTATCAGCAAGTTCTAGTAAATCGTTGACATTTTCCTTACCTGATGCTGTCAAAGCTACAAGAATCGTTTTTGGTAAACGTCTTTTCCATAGTTTGACCAACAAATCTTGACTGACCATTTGTGAACCACCAACAGTGTTGAGCATGCTTCGGTAAAAATCTGAAGGTTTTCGATCACCAATTTCGGTTCCAGTAAGGAGGTCATCTAAACGTTTTTCTTCACTTGCAGTTAATCTGCGAATTAAAATTTGGTTTTATACATATTATCTTCTGGAGGATTTGAAACAACATCATAAATATTTGTCACAATATCGAGAGGTAAATTTGCTATAACGAGATGGTATTTAGTTTTATCAGATGTAATTCGAGAAATTATAAATTGAGCTTCAATTTGAGTAAACCAAATTTCTGGTTTCGAAATCCAAAACGGTGGAAATCTGATGGAAGAAATATTTTCAATATTTTTGACATTGTCATTTTCAACAGAACAATCACCTGCAATTAAATTTTGATTTGGCATTTTTAAAATGAAAAATTAGATTCTTTTAAAAGAGAAAATATTTTGTGGTGAAGTTTGACTTACAATTAATAAGTACTGGATTAGAATTTTCTTCTGATTTAAAAGGTTTGATTTGAAATTTTCTTCTCAAACTTGTTGGTCTTCTGCGGCTCGGACTGCGTTGCTTCCTCGTATCTGCACCTCTGGAAACGTAGGGGCTGTGTTGCTTTCTCGTTTCGGCCTATCTGGAAACGTAGGGGCTGTGTTACTTTCTCGTTTCGGCCTATCTGGAAACGTAGGGGCTGTGTTGCTTCCTGGTTTCTTCCTCTGGAACCGTTGGGGCTGTGTTGTTTCCTTTGGATCGACGATAATTTCTTCTTCGATGTTTCTTGCTTCAAGATCACGTCGGGGTCACCAATTATGGCGTTTTATGGTGTGTGCCACTTATTTGAAGAATGTTAACTTATAATTTAATAATTATTGTTCTTGATTTCTGACTCCAAAAATAATAAGTAGTAATACTCTTTAATCTGTTGTTGTTCTTTTTTTATTTTATATATATATATATATCCCTAGCAACGCGTTTTCAAGGAATATCTTATTTTATCAACAATGATAATATTAAACAATTATTATAATACCTGTCGATTCAAACAAGCACCACAACTATACAGGGTGATTCAGTTTTATTCTGCGACACTTCAAAAGGTGATAGAAAATCAAAAAATAACCGCACTTTCTTCTATAAACTATATCATTTTAAGGCCTTATAAAAAAGTTACAGGGAGTTAAAGTTGTAAGAAATATGTGGACTTTATTGAGTATTTACCAAACTAGTCGAGATATTTAAGTCATATTTGGTACACAACATAACGGCATGGGTTAGCATAAAACCTGTTAATGTCAAATAAGTTGAACAACCAGTGGCGTAGAAGTGGGTAATTAGTATAATTGTTTTTAGAAAAAAAAATGAACCACCTTGTATAGCAATAAAATGTATTCAATTTCTGATGTAAATTTTAATTATAAATAAAAACGTTCTCTTAGCATTTTTTCATATATGTGTCATGGTTTCACAGCAAATTTGTTTTTTTTTTTCGTATTATTTCGGGGTATTTCTGAATAATTAACTTAAAAATTCGCTCCATAAGTAAGATTAAACGTAGAAAAAACGTGTTTCTTACTTTAAATACAGTAACTTTTCCCAATAAACTTACCCATTCAAGGTTTTACTTTTCAAGATACAGAGCGTACAGAAAAAGTTACTTTATTTAAAGTAGCAAATACATTATTTCTATTTTATGTTACTTATGGAGCAAATTTTTTAGATAATATTTTAAAAATACCCCGAAATTACACAAAAAATCAAATTTGCCATGAAACCATGACACATATTACCAAGAGGACATTTTTTTGTTTAGAACTAAAATTTACATAAGAAATTGTATGCATTTTGTAGCTATACAAAGTGGTTCATTTTTTTCTAAAAACAATCATATTAATTACCCACTTCTACGCCACTGGTTGTTCAAGGTGTTTGATATTAACAGGCTTTATGCTAACTCATGCCGTTATAACGTGTATCAAATATGACTTAAATATCTCAACTAGTTTGGTAAATATTCAGTAAAGTTTACATATTTCTTACAACTTTAACACCCTGTAACTTTTTTATAAGGCCTTAAAATGATATAGTTTATAGAAAAAAAAGTGCGGTTATTTTTTTATTTTCCATCACCTGTTGAAGTGTCGCAGAATAAAACTGAATCACCCTGTATATGTAAGCTTTGAACCTAAAATATTGTAACTAGTTCTGTCTGATCTGTAGCACTAATCATTGCCTCTGCGTAACTGTTAGAATAAATTTTTAAAAATCTTTTTTTTATTTCGTTATCCTAACTGACCCAAATAAAAAATAAGTAGGTTTTTTAGGGTTGCGAGAATCTTTGGAGACATTTTCAGGGGGGCGGCTCCACCAAAAATTAAACTAAAATTAGCAATTTTCCGGTACAGTTTTCTTCGCATCTAAATACATTTTTTTACAAACGAATGTGTAGCAGCAGCAAACATTCATTTACTGACGTAGATACTTGATAATTGCTGAAAATATCCCGATTTTATATAATCATTTTTTATGCACAGGTTTGGCGTCATTTTGACAACAAAGATTAAAATACAATTTCTCTCAAGGACAAATTATTATAAAAAGTCGTGTATTACACTGGCAATTTCTTCATGAATTAATTCATGAATTTCTTCATGAAGTTATTTCACGAATTAGAGCATGTTCTATTTTCCGTCAAGTTTTGCTGAACTTCAGGAGTACTAACATTGAAAATTTGAACACAAGGAAGGTTGTATTTTGATACTGGTTTTTGTTTGAACTGAAAACAACAAGATAAAACCGCGTAAATATACTTTTGCGATCGAGTACGTCCCTGTTGCCAGGCTCGCTGAACACGTGCTTTTATTTACGCCACGATTTTAGTTATAGAAATCGATCGAGGTATCCGCAAAAGAAAATGGGTTAGTCTTTTTTTTGTTTGGTTTTCTTTAATTTTCTGGCAGTTTGGGCTTTTACTGGCGAACAAGAAATTGCTCGATGGCGATGGGTTATTGCTTTTACTGTACCTAACCTAACTTGATTGTATACAATGCTCTGGACGTTTTCTATTTCCTTCTTTTATTCGGGAAAGCTAGTCCAGAAAAGCTTTAGAATCAGTCCATGAGAAACTTAAGTGCTTTTGCACTTGACGATGCAGCCCCTGCGGTGCAGAACATTGTCAAAAGTTAATGCGAAAAGTGCAAAAAATTTCAGGTTATTTTAGATATGAGCAACCTTATGGAATGAATTTACAATTTCAAAATGGAACGGATTGAAACTCGACAAAATTTGGACACCCTATTTCAAGAAAACAAATGTGTTTCGACCAATGTTCATTTGGCATTTTTTTCTTCATTTTCAATGTACAATTGATCCGTAACATTTAAAAGTAGTATGTGAAAATTTTATTTTTCGAATATTGAAGTCATCAGGTGTTTTGGAGAACGTTTTGGCTATTTAAACGCAAATGGTTGATTTGGTCGCTATGAAACAAGATTACCTTTTTGTTTCAGAATGAAAAGATGCACTAAAATGTTTGACCTGCAGGGCCAAAAAGATAACCTCAAAACAGTTAGGAGTAAAAACACGATCCAAAAAAACAGCGCAAGTGGCGCCCTCTGTGAGATACGTAGAAATTGACATTTTCCGATTATTCTCCATCCACAAAAACATAGCAGTGCCAAATTTCAGTTCAGCAGCTTGATTAGTTTGGGAGATGTTGCTATAATTCAATTTCAAAAAATGAACTTTAACGCCCTGTATCTCTTAAACAAACAACATTTCTATAAGGCATATTAGCCTCAATCGTAATATTTTGGCACTATGTGCCATTACTAATGACTCACCCTGTATATGATTGGCATGCATTGATATTCAGCCGACTGTCGTGTAATGCCGCTCTATATGAGAATATTCACATTCAGGGTAACGACAAACTCGTAACTTTGTATACTGGCCATCCAAATAGTGCCATTTTGAGGCACTATTTAATATGATTAAGGATGTAGAGATTAAGTATTATTTAGGATGGAAGGTACGAGGAATACAGAGAATTGATCAGGTGTTATTAACATTAATGAAGCTACGGTTAAATACGGCTGACCTATATTTAAGATTTGCAGTCTCACAAGTTTCAGGTTTTTTATATAGGGGATTGTCAAAAAGTTATTAAAAAACAAGACTTATATCACGGAATGTTAATAATGACTCTACAGGGAGTAGCAAAAAATGGTCAGCTCTTATTTCCATCTTTCGGTTTGACTGGAAGTGAGTAGTACTTTGACAATTATGTTTTTTTTTTTAATCTGGACATTTCAAAAATTTTACGAAAATTTTCTTGAACATGTTTTAATTTTTATTTCATCGCAAAAAAAATTCCAAAAGGAAATATCTGATTCTTTTTGTGTAGATCTATCTCAATCAGATATTTTTGAGGGACGCGTAAGGGCAGGGCCTATTTTTGATTTAGTTAGGCCCCAAGGCCCAAGCCAAACTTAGGTCCCCCCATATCCTATAGTATGACTTTTCAATAAGAATTTTTCTGCTTACCTTTGGCACCTTCAGTTTTTTGTTAAGTTTCATGTTAAAAAAAATGTTTAGTTAAAATTTAATTTTCAATTAATAAAAATGGTTTTAATAATTATAAAAAAATAAATAGAAACTTTTATTTAGCAAAAACATAAATCAAGTAATACAAAAAACAAATAATATTTAAACGATACTTAAACAAAACTTCCAATTATTGGGAATTAACAACACAACAAAAAATAAATAAAAAACTTTGCTTCTGAGGAACAACGAACAAAATAAAGAATTAATAATAAAAAGAAATAACTAATTAAAAATTTTTTTGCGTACTTTCATTTCAGAAAACTTATTGATGATATCATTTATTTCTAATTTATCAAGGATATCGCTTTCTACGTTTAGAATGGCCAAAGATGAAACATTTTCTTCGTTCAATGAGTTTCTTAAATATGATTTTACCCGTTTTAACGTAGAAAATGATCTCTCGCCGGATGCGTTACTGATAGGGATAGTTAAATATATACGCAACAATACCTCAACGTTAGAGAAGGTTGACAAAATATTGATATCAATTAAAAATTTTAACATTTCCTGAGGGTCTTTAGAGGAAATGCCATTTGATTTACAAAGTGCTTTAAATTGTACAATTTCATCCACTAAATCTTCAGTATTATTATTATTATACCAATCTAAGCCTAATTTTATTTAATTTTCTTTATCAAATACGGCCTTTTTTTATTGGAATGCTTTATAATTTTTTTCAAGCGCCTTTTGCCCTTCTCCTCCGGGCCCAAGGCCCGGGCCTTATGTGCCTTTTGGTATAATGGGCCCTGCGTAAGGGATGTGTGAGTATAGAGTATAAGTACTGATTCTTTTGTGTAAATCAATGTCAGTATCAAATATTATATTTTTGGAGGACACGTAGGGATGTAGGAGTATGTATAGAAAAAACATGTAGGGGTGCCGTGGGTAACGACAGTGGCGTCTCAAAAAATCCAAGATAAATATCTTATTTTTTGTGTAAATCATTCTCAATCTCAAATATATTTTTGGGAGACGCACAGAGGTTGTAGTAATATAGAAAAAAAACCTGTAGGAGGTGCCGTGAAAACGACATTGGCGTCGCAAAAAATTCCAAAAACCTTATTTTTTTGTAAATCAATCTTAATCTCAAAAGGTATTTTTGGGAGACGCATAGGGGATGTAGTAATTTAGAAAAAACTTGTATGGATGCTGTGACAAACAACAGTGGCGTCGCGAAAAATTCCCAAGAATATTATTTTTGTGTAAATCAATCTTAATCTCAAAGATATTTTTGTAGACGCATACAGGATGTAGTAGGTAATATACAAAACCCTGTAGGGGTGCCGTGACAAACGACAGTGGCGTCACAAAAAAAAATCCCAAAAATCTTATTTTTGTGTAAATCAATCTTAATCTCAAACATATTTTTGGAAGACCCATATGGGATGTAGTAATGTAGAAAAAAAACTGTAGGAGGTGCCATGAAAAACGACAGTGGCGTCACAAAAAAATCCCAAAAATCTTATTTTTTGTGTAAATCAATCTCAATCTCAAATATATTTTTGGGAGACGCATAGAAGATGTAGTAATATAGAAAAACCTCTGGGAGGTGCCGTGGCAAACGACACAAAAATCCCGAAAATCTTATTTATGTGTAAATCAATCTTAATCTCAAAGATATTTTTGGAAGACGCATAGGGGATGTAGTAATATAGAAAAAAAACCTGTAGGGGTGCTGTGACAAACAACAGTGGGTTCGCAAAAAAATCCTAAAGAAAACTTTTTTGTGTAAATCAATCTCACTTTGAAATATATTGTGGGGACGCCTAGGAGTTTTGAAAAAATCTGTAGGGATGCCGTGGTAACCGACAGTGGAGTAACAAAAAAATGTAAAGAAATTCTGTTTTTTTTTTTGTAAATTAATCTGAATCTCAAAGATATTTGTGGGAAACTCGTAGGGGATGTAGGAGTATCGAAAAAACCTGTATGGGTGCCGTAACAAAAACGACGGTAGCTTCGCAAAAAAATGTCAAAGAGGAAAATTCTGAAATTGTTGTGCAAATCTCTCTCCAAGATTTGTGGGGGACATGTGGGGATATAGGAGTATAAAAAACCTTGCAGGGGTGTTATGACAAGCGACAGCGGCATCGCAAAAAAAAAATCCGCGTAGGCGTTTATAAGCCTGCCCCGGTTTCATCGCGGCGACAACTTGGCACCCCTCAAGTTGGTAGCGCTCCGAGGTCGGTACTTGTTATTGGAGAACGGCGGTACATGACCAGTCAGATTAATCGTAATGAAGAGAATCTTAGGCGCCGCTTGCGTGCAGAAGGGTGTGCAATTAAATTTTCCGTTTGTATGAAAAATCGATGTCTCAGAACGATTTTCAAATGCATGCCAATAGTACCTACCAACGAAAAGTTATGACAAAAAACCCAACGGAAACTAATTATTGGCATGCAGTTTTCGAGCACACGCAACAAATTTTGTTGAGCACATTAAATTGTAAAATTTTTTGGTATCTCCGAACGACTTTAAAATGCATGCTAATATGTTTTACCTGGACCAACACTATATTATATTATATTATATTATAGTGTTGGTCCAGGTTTTACGATAAATTTTCATGCAAATTGGCATGCAGTTTTGCAATGCAGAACACTATCAAAACGTAGTGCTAAAAATGCAAAAAAAAAACAGATATCTCTGAACGATTTTAAAATGCATGCCATTAACGTATGTTATTGGTAATGAAAAAAGATGATATTAACTATTGGCATGCAGTTTTGGGATGCTTAAAATATTTGCCGGCATCCAAATATACACTGTGTCCCGGATAAGAATGAACAGCATGGGGATAGTGCAAACGGTGAGAGATAGAGCAACGGTTAAATGGGGAAAAAGTTGCGCAATTTCGAGGTCAATAAAATGGCACAAACAGATTTCTAATATCTTTTTTCGTTTTTGAGTTATTTTGAAAGTAAAATTTTGCGTTTGTTGTTATCACAGATAGAAAGAAAAGAAAAACACTTTCTTGTGGCACTTTTTAACGGGCTTTAAGATGGCGTTTTTAGATTTGTTCTGCAACGTTTCGTTTTTGAGAAACCATCTTCAACTTTATTTTTTTAAATACGGACCTGGATTTTTTTTTGCAGATTTTGAAAGCACTTTTCATTGCAAATACCATGATGTATGACACGAAATATTTTTAAATTGTTTTGAGACAATAATTATTCAGAAAATTCCCTTTTTTCCATTCATTTTTCTCTAATGCGGCCCTATATTTAATAATAAGAAGTCTAAATATTAATCAGTATTGTAAACACATGCGATAATAAAAAATAAATAAAAACTCCCACCTAGAAGGCTTTGAAACAACGAAACCAACCCCTTGTCATTTGTCATAACTCCCACTGTATCATTTAGTTAACAGTTTGTATCATTAGAAATGGAGGGTGCTTTTTCAAATGGGGACACATTTAACATGTCAGCATGTTATATCTTGCGTCACAGAAAAAAATAGTGTAGAGGCCGATAAATATCAAAAGTTATTGATTTCGTTGGCTTAAAGCTTTCTTCTGACAATTAGAAAAAGCGAAGAATTTACTCCAAAACACAAAGCGACACTGTTTGCTGTACAACAACAGAGGAAAACACTTACCAGACAGGGCCCTATTTAAAAATATTAAGTTTTCGAAGTCAAAATAAACTGTAAGTTAAATTGTTGTCAATACTGATTAATATTTAGACTTCTTATTATTAAATACAGGGGCCGCAATAGAAAAAAATGAATGGAAAAAAAGGAATAATCAGTATAATTGTCTCAAAACATTTTAAAAATATTTCGTGTCATACATCATGGTATTTGCAATGAAAAGAGCTTTCAAAATCTGCAAAAAAAATCCAGGTCCGTATTTAAAAAAATAAAGTTGAAGATCGTTTCTCAAAAACGAAACGTTGTAGAACAAATCTAAAAAAGCCATCTTAAAGCCCGTTAAAAAGTGCCATAAGAAAGTGTTTTTCTTTTTTTTCTATCTGTGATAACAACTTCAGAAAAAAATAAAATCGAAAACGCAAAATTTTACTTTTTTGAAAATAACTCAAAAACGAAAAAAGATATTAGAAATCTGTTTATGCCATTTTATCGACCTCGAAATTGCGCAACTTTTTCCCCATTTAACCGTTGCTCTATCTCTCACCGTTTGCAATATCCCCATGCTGTCTTATCCGGGACAGTGTATAGGTAACAAAAAAGTTCAAGTATCCCGAACGATTTTAAAATGCATGCCAATTAGTTTTACGGATTCGCATGCAGTTTTGTAATGCAGAAGGTTATTAAAAGACAGTGCTAAAAATGCAAAGAATTTCAGGTATCTTCGAACCATTTTAAAATGCATGCCGATATTCTTATAATAAATTCGCACTACCAAACGATGATTTACCCATTAGCATGCAGTTCTGTAGTTCAGAACATTATCAAAAGGCAGTGCTAAAATTGCAAAAAAATTAGGTAGGTATCTTTGAACGATTTTAAAATGCATGCCAATATTCCTATGATAAATTCGCACTACCAAACGACGATTTACCGATTGGCATGCAGTTCTGTAGTGCAGAACATTATCAAAAGCTAGTTCGAAAAGTGAAAATTTTTTTCAGATTTGATCCGGAACACCCCTGTAAAATTGTGATATGCTGCACGATTTTGATGATTATTTTTTTGTATGTAGGATGTGTCCTTGTGCACTCGTGAGACATATCGACAAGGTGATAGCGCTAGTCCACGGCCTGCTATGATTTTTTTTCGATGCGATATTTGGAAAATGCTATTAGGATTTTTTTTATCGGAAATCTGACAAAGTAGCTTTATTCGGCACCTCCTGAAACGCTAATGTTCCAAGTTTTATTAGTTTACTTCTCCGATTAAAATTTCTACAGGGCCTTATATACATAGTTGGAAAATTGAATTTTTCTATTTTCAATTAAAGATCAGGAATGCTTTGGAAATATCTGAAAATCAGGTAAACTTATTCAAAACAGTACCAAAAAATGTCCCTTTAATATAGAATACAGCAAATAACACATTTTTATCGTTTTTAAATAATGCTAAATATGCCATGTTTAAGTATTATTTTAAAACGGTAAGGTGATGTTCGTTTTCCGTTTTCTCTATTAGTGTGACATTTTCGGGATGTTTCGATTAGTTTATCCTATTTTCAGATATTTCCAAAGCATTCCTGATTTTTAACTGAAAATAAAAAACAATTTTCTCAAATTTAAGGCCCGTAGAAATGTTAGTAGGCGATGTAAATTAATAAAACTTGGGACATTGGGGCTTCATGTGGTGTTGAATAAAGCTACTTAGCCAGATTTCTGATAAAAAATCCCGAGTAGCATTTTCCAAAATATCTCATCGAAAAATCATATTTAAATATTCTTTATTAATAGGACATTTTTTGGACTCGTTTAAATAACTTTGCATGATTTCCACATAATATTTCCAAAGCACTCATGATTTTTAATTGAAAATAAAAAAAATCCAAAATTTAAGGCACTGTAGAAATAGTGGAGCGAAATCGGGCTAAAAAGTCGCTCCGTTCTCGAAAAAAATTTTTTGAGGGTAGAACTATACCTTTTCAACTTCAAATTGGGAATAATCAGTTTCAAATTGGGAATAAACAACTTCAAGTTGAGAATAGTCAACTTCAAATTGGGATTAATCAATTTCAAATTGGGAATAGACAACTTCAAATTGGGAATAGTCAATATCAAATTGGGAATAAACAATTTCAAATTGGGAATATTCAATATTAAATCGAAAATCAACAACTTCGTATTAAATAATATTTTAATTACTTATATCTAAATAAACACACAATATGTGCCTACTTATTGAATTTAAAATATCATATTTTTGCAATAGAGTGTGATCATTTAAGTGTGCAACATATGGGATTTTTTTTTATTAATTGGCACAACGAAAATACAAATACTCCCGAAAGTTGATACATGTTCGATAATTATACTAGGCGCACTTAGAATGGCTGCAAGTCAAACAGCGTACAGGGTAGGTCAAAAAAATACGAAAGTTGTACAAGAGTAAAGTACCCTTATTTCAGAAAATTTAGCAAAATGTTATTGAGAAAAGTTGTCTATATAGAATTAAAAGTTAAAAGCCTAAATACCGAAACCTGGCCTCCTAAGAAGAAAAAAATATATTTTTTTGAAAAACATCCATAATTTTCCAAAAAAAAAATTGTCTTAATATTCACCCTAGACAATTTCATAAATAAATCAAAATTAAATCAATTTCGCATAACTTTGTTCAAATTCAAGAATATTTGTAAAATACACGTACAAGAGTAAAGTACCCTTATTTCAGAAAATTTAGCAAAATGTTATTGAGAAAAGTTGTCTATATAGAATTAAAAGTTAAAAGCCTAAATACCGAAACCTGGCCTCCTAAGAAGAAAAAAAAAATATTTTTTTGAAAAACATCCATAATTTTCCAAAAAAAAATTTGTCTTAATATTCACCCTAGACAATTTCATAAATAAATCAAAATTAAATCAATTTCGCATAACTTTGTTCAAATTCAAGAATATTTGTAAAATTTACTTAGATTTTTAATTTTTTAGGGAATCACAAACTTCATGTTTGTTGCAACGATATTAAACAAAACTTTAAAATTTCGCAAAAATTCTTCGGAACAAGGTAATACGTTAGTAATGATAATGTGCATATTAAAAAACTCTCATTTAAGGTGCAAAATTTATATTTTAATTGTTTATTAAAAAACTGGAAATTAATTATTGACAAAAAAATTTTTTTCTTAGGTGGCTATGTTTTGGTATTTAGGCATAGCTTTTTATTCTAAACCACTTTTCTTAATAACCTTTTGCTGAATTTTTTGAAATAAGGGTACTTTACTCGTAAAATATTTATATTTTTTGACCTACCCTGTATGTTGTTTAACTTGTAACCTTTCTAAGTGCACCTAATATGATTATTTAACATGCATCAACTTTCGGCAATGTCTGTATTTTGGTTGTGGAATTAATAAAAAAAATTCCCATATGTTGCACAGTTATATTTAATCCTTGTCTATCATTTAATATTTCTGGTATATGTATCTGTATATTTCCTATAAATCTGGTGCAACTCGCTACAGTTAATTTGTTATTTATGTTATTTTGCCCTACTTATACTTTCTAATTTCTATAAGCTAACTTTATATAGTTTGCGATAAATGATTTGGTCTTTGTCTTTTTTCTAAGATTTCTGGCCAAGTCTTTTTGAACCTTACCAGGCAGTCGAAATTTTGCTTAATATTATAAACTTTAGTTAACAATTGTTGATAAATGTATTTATTTCATGAAGTTATTGAATATTCCCAATTTGAAATTGTTTATTCTCAATTTGATATTGACTATTCCCAATTTGAAGTTGTCTATTCCCAATTTGAAATTGATTAATCCCAATCTGAAGTTGACTATTCTCAATTTGAAGTTGTTTATTCCCAATTTGAAATTGATTATTCCCAATTTGAAGTTGAAAAGGTATAGATCAGACTCCATAGGTGTCATTAAGTACATCACTCTGCATACGAGATGGCGATTTACGAAATTTTTTTGTGGTCGAGACCTTTTTTTATTTCGAAAGAACTGTCGAAATTGGCAATTTACGGAAATTGTGTTTTTTTTACGTTTCCATCGTCATATCTTTGTGAGTAGTGGAGCTGTCGACTCGATTTTTTTTAATTGAAGCTAACATATGTGCGCTTACAACGAATGCCATTGTTGTTGTCCGATATTGTTTATTAATCACTTTAAATAGCAACAAAATTGCAAGGTTATAAAAAGTGGAATGAAATTTTCACTAAGCGAGAAACTTTTTTATTTGTGGAAATTTTTATATACATGCTGCGAGGGAAATGTGCCCAAAACATGAAAGAAGTTTTTGGTAAAAAAAATTACCTATAGCGCCTATAGTTTTTGAACTGTGAATTTTTTTGTGGCGCGCGCTACTCACATGGACCGCAAAATTAATCCCTTGCGTGAGAATATCCACGCGTGGCAGGCATGTCTCAACAACTAATGCGTAGTTTACATGCGCAAGTGAAACTATAACAAGTATAAATATCTTGGAGTACCTACTTCCTAATAGTTTGCCAATGAAAACCCTCTCAGGGAGAACTCTCTGCCATAAAAAAGTAGGTACGTCTCTGGGAGCGTTTACACAAACTATTTGGAAATACTCTCAGATATACGATTTGTGAGTTTTACCTCTCCATGCAGACTATTCTATAACAGATCGCTGGTAAAATAAATTAATAATTTTAGACCAAGTAATGAGATAAGAAATAAAATAACCAAATGGTTGATTTTTGAGCAGTAATTACAGTTGCCGCAGATGAACAACCACCTGAGTATTTTATTTATCATACAGATACAGTTGCAATTTTTCGTATTACAGTTTTTGTCGAAACAAAACCGCTTAAACTTTGGAGTACAATGTGTGGTATGGATTCTTGAGACGAAAATATATGGGAAGAAAGTTGTTGTTTACTGGAAGTCCATCCATAAGATCCAGTATCTTCAAGTTGAGATTTCGCAACATTACTTGAATACCATATTTTTAACTGCTATGTGCACCTGCAACTGCCAATAATTAAACAATTCAATATATAATTTCAAACTAGTAATACCTCAAAAAATGTTGATAAAAAACACAGTCAGTAGGGGGAAGATCGGAAGAAGGTTTATTAGAATTGGTGGCCATTGCGTTTAGTGACTATGGCCACGTTTTTTATGTTTACAGCTCTTTGTTTTTGCATGATTTTAAAAAGTCATGAAACTTATGCACCTTTCTACTACCATGCACGTTAAAATCTATAAAATAAATAAACGTTTAATTTCCATAAACAAAATTGTACAAAAATTAGGGCAGACTTTTTCGTCGATGCATCGTTTGGCGGGATGCGATACTACAAGCGAATTTTAGAAAATTGGAAAAAACCGCTTTTCAAGTTCTACAGAAGAATATAAATGTGCTTGAAAAATTGTCAAAATATGTTCTCCTATTATATCAACATTTTTTGAGGAGTTAAAAAGGTGGTATTCAAGGAACGTTGCGAAGTTGCAACTTGCAGATCCTGGAGCTTATGGATATAGACTTCAGTAAACGACAATAATTGGATTCGCATATTTTCATCTCAAGAATCCATACCAAACATTGTACGCCGTTGTACGCCAAAGCTTAAGCATTTTTGTTCCAACAAAAAGTGTAATACGAAAAAGTGCAACTGCATCAAGGAAAGCCTGAAATGGTGTAATCAATGTAAATGTGGCAGGTGCAAGTCTGTTGAAAATGTGAAAGAGATTTTTTAATATTTATTTTATACCTACATTTAGGTGCTATGATATACATATAGGTGCAGCATGCACAAAGATTTAATTATTATAAAAAATCAATATAAAATATGTTTATTTTGCAGTTCATTAAATAAATGGTGACTTTAAACAGACACATAAAATAAGCAGGTGGTTGTTTGTTGATCTGGGAACTGTAATTACTGCTCAAAAATTGCCAAAAATCAACCATTTGGATATTTTATTTCCTATTTTATTTTATTGGACTGCTTGAACCCACGTTATTTGGCCTAAAATTATTAATTTAATTTAGCAGCGATCTGTTATGAATAGTCTACACGGAGAAGTAAAACTATCACAAGTCGTATATGGCAAACTATTAGGAAATACTCTAAGATATTTATATTGTATTTATATTGATAAATATTAGGTATGATTTTTTTAAATAATTTTGGCTAGATTTTATTACATGCATATTTTCTAACTGTTTATATGAAAGTTCTTCTCCATTTTCATTTTATTTATATCTTGTTTCTTCAAACGAAAAAATATTTTCAAGCATGAATAATAAACTCGGATAAATGAACCTCTAGATGAGTCAGTAAACAAAATGGGTATTATTTCTTTACACTTCACAAATCTTTTGTCCTTAAAACTAAACTTCACGGAAAAAATAACAAATGTCCATGAAATAATACAGAGTACAAAACAGACACAACACAAAATTAGATAAGTTTTGATGGGAAATTCCGGTCGTTCGCGTCGCATATTCTAAATATCAGTAATATTTTTGCTTCTGTCTGAGTAAGTTATAAAAATTCGCCAACGTTTTGTTTTTGTATGCAAAACGATTTTAAGGTTTTCTTTCTATGAATAGAGTATCCTGATTTTTTAGCTTTATTTTTTTAATTTTAATGATTTTATTTAAAAAATCCCTTGGATTAAAATCATGATTCGCTTATAAATAGACACGAGCGCCGCACCCCGCTGTGAAAGAATTAGATACACAGTTACAGCGTAGTTACCTCTAGAAGGCACCTTAGAACAAACTTAGCCATCCGAGTAAAAAGTTATTATCAATAGTTTTATATACAGGTATTTCTCTACAGTTTTTTTTTCTCTATAGTTTTTTGGCAAAAATCGGCTAAGAAATATACTTTTTTTAGCCACCTTTCGTTTAAAACCACCTCAGGTGGTGTAGAAGGTGGATTTTTTTTATACTTTTGTATATAATAATAATAATAATAATTCTCACCCTCACAATACTCCAAACTAGGAGTACCCCAGAAGCAACTACATGCTTGTGCGTGGGAGGGGGGCAATTACTATTATTTTGTCTGAGTGTAAATACCGAAACTCCTAGGATCAGTAAAGTATCGAAAAATATTATAAGGTTAGTTTGGGCCTTCAGATGTTATTTGGCCTCTTTTTGGCGTTTTTGCTCGGGCGCCAGGAGTATTTTTTCTGGTCCATAGTTGGTCTAGCCAAGGATGTTGTGCAGGGAAATCAAACAAACAGTTAACCAATTTCCCTATATTTTACCCCCCCCCCTCCCAAAACTATGTACAATAAACTTAATAATTATTATTTACAAAAAAATAATAATGAATCCTGGTTCCCCGGGGCCGGCGTTGAATTCTGTACAGATCAGTGCGTATTAGTACAGAAAACACTAGGTATAGAGTAAACAAAGCAGAATATATATGTATATTAGGCTATTTTCATTGATGATTTTGTGAATATCATTAAAAAGAAATAAATGCTACAATGTTTGTGTTAAATGCTTATAGTTTATTTCAAAATATACCCTTACATTCATACACTTGCCAAGGAACAGTTATTTTGTTTGAATACTGCTTTCATTTATTTATTTTATAACTTGTAACTAAAAAATATTTCACTTACAATAAAAAATTAAATGGAAAAGAATCTAAATTTAAATAGGAAGAAAATTTTAATTGATGCCCATGAATTTTGATTGGCCCGTCAGTATGCAACAGACATAGGTATGTACCCCTGTCGTTACCAGAGCCAAACCGTTCATTTCACACTCTGGTTTGCCTACTTAACTTCTCTCTGATGGTAGCTAAGCTTACCTATATATATATATATATACAAGATAATTGAAAAATGCATTTACTTATTAAAACGTTATAAAAACAAACAATAAGTAGGTACTTATAAGTTGACAATATACATTATACATGTACTAGGTATACCTGATTATTTAATATTGAAAATAAAACGCAATGTTAATATTTAAAAAAATAGGCAACTGTAGTCATTACTTACTGCCCTTTAAATAATAACAATTTTTTTAAAAACTTGCCTTTTACGGTGTTTAAATTATGACAAATTCTGGTGAAGTGGTGCCCTCTAATTTTAATATAACTTTTAGTAACCGCCCTTATAATTTCGGAAATGTGATTTTCTTTATGAGGAAAATGATCTAATGGGTGAATTTCTAACTCTTCGAAAATACTAAAATGTTGAAGTTTACACTATACATAATTTTAGTTTTTGTTTTCGAATTTATTTGAAGGGCTAGTCAATTTTAAAATACCTGAAACATTTTAAATAAGCTATTTATTCAGTCTTCCCAACATTTATTTAATAACAAAACCTATTAAAATATTGTCTGAAATTTCTTTGTGGCACGAACAGATCCATTTATATTGTGGGGTCAGAAGGTACATAATACTATGTACCCTTTTGTTCTGTTTTTTCTTCGAATTTTTCGACTAAAGAATACACACAAAATTTGGTTCTATTAGGACGCAATCTGTATCAAATTTCTACAGAGTATCTTAAAAACGAGGAAGTTATTACTAAAACACGTTTTTAAAAGAATCTGTAGTATGCGAATTGACCTACGTTTTGCTGTTATAACACCTATATTATTGCATTGTGCACTGCATTTTTTTGTACAAAAAAGACAGTTCTGTCGAAATAAATGGATTCAAATAAGTACCACTTTCTTAACAATATATCAATTATGTGTTTGGGTGGAATTGATTGGTTGGAAAATTTGAGAGTACTTCTGATTAGTTGGCGTGCTTAAGAGTAAATGAAATGTGTTATTCGCATTGTAAATTTAATTTTAAAAATTTACGTTACTTTAATCTTGAAAATTGTGAACCTTTTGCAGATGAACGTCCGTGTGACGACGATGGACGCGGAGCTGGAGTTCGCCATCCAGCAGACGACGTCCGGAAAGCAGCTGTTCGACCAGGTGGTGAAGACCATCGGCCTGCGCGAGGTCTGGTTCTTCGGCCTGCAGTACACAGATAGCAAGGGCGACCTAACCTGGGTTAAGCTATACCGCAAGGTAAGCCCGCCGTACCGTTACCGACGAGGGGCGGTGCTAAGTACTCGGTTAACAGCACGACAGGTGAACTGCCGTGCGGTTAAGAGGGGATAACGTATTTTTTAAATTTGAAGTATTACTTATGTGAAATTTGTTGTGTTTTACTGTGTATGAATGTTCCGGCAACTTAAGGGTGCCTACTCTCCTAAATTCCTCAATCGGATGTACTACCGATACATTGTCTACTTCTAAGTGTATACAAATTGACAAAAAATTGTTTTGTGAGGTACCTACATTTACAAAAAAAATTTTGTTCGAAAGGTCTTCAAAAAATGCTTCCCTTCATTAAATTTGTCAAAATGCAAATGCAAGGACGGCTATGAGTTTTTTATACCCCCGATTTTTACGAAAACCATTTAACTATTGTGTAACGTCCCAACCCTCGGCCCCTTACGGTGCCGAAGAAAGGAAGTTTTAATTGGCATGATCGTCTAAGTTAATTGGTTAGGACCTTGTTCTACGTTGTTTTTTGTTTATTTGTAACCTTAGTAATTTTTAAAGTATTGATTGCATATTTGTTAATCTAACTGTAGGGTGTAGCCATAAACACTTGTTCACTGGTTATTTTATGATAGTACTAGGTAGACGAGGCTACTGCAATAAAATTTGGTTTGACCTAGTTCGTATAGTCAGCTGTGAGGGAAAATAGTAAATAAGACAAAGATTTGTTCGTTGCATAATTAATAGGTCTCGTTTATTAATTATGTTGCGGTTTAGGACCCGACTTCGTATTACATGGTGTTGGTAGGGCATTAGCCCGGACACGGCGAGGAAAACCTAAATAAAACCCCGCCGGACTCCCAACGAAAACCTATACAAGGCAGCACATACACGACTTATACTCCTTCGCCCTGGGAAGGTTAAGCGTTTGGCTTATATTGGCCACAAAAGGCGTGTGGGTAGATACCGGATCGTACGAGGTGTATATCGGCGGCCACACCGCCGATTGGTTCAGGTAACACCCGTAGGTAGATATATAGTTATGTAGGCACCTATAGAATCGTGGCCGTCGTTACCAGGTCACATTGGACCTTCGGCCTCTCTCGGACCAGGATAGCCAGCTGTAGCCACAGGGGTTCTCCTCTCTTCCGGTAACGACGGATCGCAGGGATTCAGGTGTGTGTGCAGGTAGGGGGAAACGAAACCCGTCCAGTCGCGGACCGGGTTTGACATCCCTCGGTCGAGGAGTCTCCCCCGGGACCTTAACCGGTCGGGTTACGTTCGGTAACAAAGGTGTTAACTTACAACCAATCGTACAGGGCGTCCTCCAACACAGCACCACGCTTGGTCGAGCGTTTAACTACACGGCTGGTTTACTGAATTAATTCTCACAAGAATAAATCGTGTAGTAATGGAACAGATTTAGTAATGGTGTAGTTCAAAACAACTCCCTAATTTAATCTAGGTGGGTGTCCTCTCGGTGAGAGCGACACGTACAGCGGAGAACAGCTAAATTTGATTATATAGTACACATATGTACAAGAGCGTCTATTTTTGTTTAGCCTGTCGCCTATGGTATTTACATTAACATTGTTATTGTATCCATGACCATGCATGGGTCCCCTGACGTTGGTAAGGCGTGTGTGTGTACAACACGCGGCGCGTGCGCCGTGCTAAACATGTAAATGAAAAGTTGAGTGAGTGATGGCGGAATACAGATCTCGTTGGTATTGAATTAAAAATAAGATTAAGCTTGTCTCGACAATGTTCTGCCGTTTAGTTGACAGTTCGCTACTGGGCGAAGTGTTTTTAGTAGGTACCATGTTGACTTCGGAAAAAGTAATGTTTTCAGTGAGAATAAACAAGACAAAAAGACGTGTACACAGACACTGTTACTGGAATGAGAGGTAATTTGTATTCTTGTAGGTATCTGATTAAAAATATAATGGAACATATTATAAAATGGATTGTATGACAGCTGTGTTTTCAGTGGCGCACTGCGGCCAAAGAACAAATGCAAATAGTTTGTTCACTCGACGCGATACATATTCCCGCAATAGATAGAATAAAAATATATCTCCCTCAAAAACCCTTTTTATAAGATACTACTCGTCCATGCTTATGCATACATTAAAGATGACGGAAATGAATTAGAGAAATCGTGAATAAATTAGAGATGCCGTGAATGAATGGGGCAAGCTGTAAACATACCAGAGAAGTCGGGAAAATAAAGGATGTCGTGGAAATTAAAGTAGCTGTGCCTAAATTAGAGCTCCGTGAATAAATTAGAGAACGCCGTGAGTATATGAAAGATGCCGTGACCAGAGAACAGGAGAAAAATGGAAATTCGTGATTTATACTCACCTAGCTCCTGGTTCAGGTTCTCGCGGGGCAACTCGCGAACACTCCGCGTATTAGGACCGACTTTCATTGTGAATTACGCACACGCGGCTGCGTTTGTAACTTTCGGGAACGAAGTAAGTACACGAACGGCGTGAATTGACGGAACGCGTTTAACACTTTCGAGCACGAGGTACGCGAATGCACTCCCGAATGGGATATGGTTAGGGGAAGGAAGACTTCGGCAAAGCAACGACTTTTCACTCGAGGCGAACGGCCTAGCTCACACTTCAGTTTTTTTAGGAAACTTCGGCAAAGCAACGACTTTTCACTCAATGGCGAACGGCCTAGCTCACACGTCAGTTTGGGGGATCAGAGGGGACTCATCACGAAGTGAGCCTGCCTACGCTATTTATCCGCAAAGAAACAAAGAAGAGAAAATGGCGCACCCCTTTTGGGGCGGCCCGTCTAGGGAAGTTCTTAGAAGTTGAGAAAAGGCCCATCTCGATCCTAGAGGCTGGCTAACAGATGTGGGCATTGACTAACAAAAAAACAGACTGCATTTCACTTTTCCAAAAAGCGGCGAATTCTGAGGAGTGCCTTGACAATGGCGTAGGTCAAAAACAAAAGGGCTCTGGAGACTAGGTGCGAGTGGCGACCGGATGTGGCGTAGGGCCCGAACGCAGGTTGATCTGCCTGGTCCTTTATAGGCGGCTATTGGAAATGCTTTTTTATCTCGAAAGAAATATTTACACAACAAAAATATTTATAATTTAAAGATGACAACATCGTAAATATAAAATAGGAATAAGAAAATATTACCAGAAAAAAACTACGAAACAACGGCCCTGGGGCCGGGGTGTTTCAATTGTTTTATTTAAAATCCCATAGCGTTAATCAGGACACCCCAAAACCCCCATATTCCAAATTTAAACAAAAAATATAGAGGATGCTCGGTTCTACACCGTGTTAAAATTGAGCAAAATAGGGAATAAGGCACCTGGCAGGTCAAGCGTGCCATGGAATTATTTCAAAACAGTTGAACAGTTAACAAGACCACCCAAAGTATTGATGGACGAAATTGCAAGAAGAAATATACAGGATATTTTTCTCTACAGCGTCCGAAATTTCCTATTTTTTTCCAACTTTATGCTAGTCAAGTTTGCCTTGGATTTTTGAAACAATGTGACTAAATGTAAAATAAATTCAATTAAAAAAAAATATATCAGTGAATAAAATACTTAAGTCTTATGTTATTTCGATTTTCTCAATATAACCGCCTTCTAGATTTGGCAATACGCTTTTTAATGTTGCAAAAAAAATTTTTTAACTCATTTGCTGTTACTGATTGGCAACTTTCTATTATAAGCTCGTTTAAGTCTCTAGGGCGATTTTCATAAACTTCATTCTTTATGGCACACCAAAAATAAAATTCCATCCAGGCCAACTCTGGCGATCGAGTGGGCCATCTAATTAATCGTCCAATCCATCTGCAAGCGGTAAAATTTATTAGTACAGGAATCTAAAACCATTTCGGTAAGTGTAACAATACTTGTTGTCAAAATTATTATTAACCACTCAATGACAGCTCGAGTTCCATATCTAACTGCATCGTTAAATATCTTCTTTCTACCAATGGTAATTCCTCCTCTTAAAAATTCCAGAAGAGCGCCCTGTCGATCACCCTTTGGCCAGTTATCTCACAAGAGACTTTTTGCCAGAACCGACTTTTACAGTGTACATCAAAATGGGGATTTTCTTCCGACTAATGACGTGTATTCTGGGAGGAAACAACCCCGTTTGTTGTGAAAGTTGCGTCATCCATCAATAATATATTTTTGGAAAGTTAGCATCATTCAGGTTTTCCCCTAGTGCCCACAAACCAAATCAAGTCTTTGTTCCATATCTGCTACTTCTAACGTGTGCAGAAATTTTGCTTTAAAGAATTATTAGTATGTTACTATATAAGGAATCAATTAATTACCCAAGCAATCAATTGAGCATGGAGTATTATAACGATAGCACACCCAAAGGTCCGGGATAAAGTCACTGGTCTTGATCGGCAAAGGCTCACGCCACAATTACCGAGACCCGCCATCTACCGTCTCCACGGCGTCGGTTAACCAACCGAAAACATTGATTAAACAAAAATGATATTAGTATGTTGTTCGAAAATTATACTAAAATTTGTTCAGGTGGTTATCATTACCTGCTCTTATTTGTTATTACCTGCTCTTATTTTTTAGACAAATTTCCTACAATTATTTTTCTTTTTTCTCTTACCCGATAGATAGATTTTTCTGTTTATTTTTGCTTCAGTAGAATAGTGGATATTCCGTTCATGACACGCATTAAATATCCTGGCAACTTTACACGGCAAGGTGCATTTTCACCCATTAATCTGATAATCTCAATTTTTTTTCACTCAAAGTTGACTCTTCCATTCTGTATACAAGTCACCCAAAAATGAAGAATTGCAGAACTGTCAAGTTTATTTAATATTTTAATATGTTTTGAATTGTTATTTCATTTACATGGCAAATCTGTTTTTGTGCGAACTTAAACTGTCTGTACAGATTTTTTTAGAATTATTACCCAATCTAAAAAGTCTCAAAATGATCCAATGAGAGACATTCGAAAAATATATAATCTGAAATTGTATTGTATGTATTGTAAAAATAAGTCAGATAGGGGAACATTTACCTGAATGCAAATTTTATAACAAAAACTAGAATATTGTTCGTAGACACAAGGGGGAGGAGAATGACTGAATGACTCTTTTACTTGATATATTTTTTAAATTTAAATTACTTTACATTTAGTAAACTTGATCAGCATAAAATTCGAAAAAGAAATTTCAGACGCTGTAGAGAAAACATCCTGTGTATTTCTTGCAATTTCGTCCATCAACACTTTGGGTGGTCCTGTTAATTATTCAACTGTTTATTCAATTTGTATAGACTTAAATGTAGTCACACTATATGTGGGCAATCGTCACTCTGGGGATTAAATGTGGCATTTTAGTCCCTTGGAACATAATAAGTATACTTTTCTTGAAATCGTGCTGATTCAAATTATAGAACGGTTGTAAACGCAATCAGGCTCACGCGATTTAACTTTTGTAAATTCGAATTGACTTGCCAGAAATTTGCGTAGCACTTCCGGTTACACCAGAAATTGTGTCAGCTTTATTTTGTAATATAGGTACAGTGTGCCCACGGATGAAAAGCCCGAATTTGGCAGGTGTAAAATTTTGTTTTAAAATGACGTTGCGATTTGCGAATCCAAAAATGTGAAATATACAGTTTTCTATATTAATCACCAAAGTTGACATTTCTGTGAATCCGGAGGTGCTACGAAAATTGCCTGCATGTTTTGAACACGTATCTCCAACAAATTTTAAGTCGACACCACAAAAAAAGTTAAAATGAACGGTAAAACTTTGTACTACCGTATTTCGTGTTTAAACTGTCTTGTTTTATTTAAGTCATACCTGGATGCAATGGAGTTTATTTAGTTGGAATCTTCATCCGATGAAGAAGACATTTTATCCCCCTGTTTGAGCCATTTTCCGATTTGGTACGCGCAGGGATGGAGTCGCGCTGAACAAGTAAAAGTAAAGTCCCTATACTAAAATCCAGCAACTCTGTCGTAAACAAGAGCACGTGGGCTGAGATATTCGCCAGTGCCGCACTGAGGCACGACCTGTATTTAATTTTAGTTTTACAATTCTTTACATAAAAATATTTCGGAAGAAAATTATTAGCTTAATTAAAATGGTTCAAAACATCGATAAAATTATTTGTGGCAGTGTCTAAATAGCTGAAAACAACAAGATAGAACCGCGTACATATACTTTTGCGATCGAGTACGCCCCTGTTGCTAGGCTCGCTGAACACGTGGTTTTATTTACGCCACGATTTTAGTTATAGAAATCGATCGAGGTATCCGCAAAAGAAAATTGGTTAATTTTGTTTTGTTTGCTTTTCCGAGTTTTTCTTTAATTTTCTGGCAGTATGGGCCAGTGAGTAGGTAGTATTCGCGCGGTGGATAGGTAATTGCGCGATTGCTTTTACTGTACCTAACCTAACTTGATTGTATACAATGCTCTCGACGTCTTCTATTTTCTTCTTTTATTCGGGAAAGCTAGGCCAGAAAAGGTTTGGAATCAGTCCATGAGAAACTTAAGTAGGCTTTTGCACTAGACCATGAAGCCCCTGTGGTGCAGAACATTGTCAAAGGTTAATGCGAAAAGTGCAAACAATTTCAGGTTATTTTAGATATGAGCAAACTCATGGAAAGAATTTACAGAAGTAGGTATAGCCGAGTGGGTAAAGGCGCGTACCTAAGAAAAATTCATTTATTTCATCATAGGTTCAAATCCCACACAATTCTTTTTCTTTTTTTCATTATCAACGAAAATTCAGATTTTATTTTTTATTTTTATTATATACTATGATCTAATGTCATAATAGTAAACAATACAATCTGCATTTTTGTTGGTAAAAATAGTAATCATCGCTTTTTTATGCAAACGGAAAATTGAATTGCACACTCTTCTGCACGCGAGCGGCGCTTAAAATTCGCTTCTTTGGCACATTTACATTATTCTTTCATCTTCCAAATTGTGCCATTTTTGAGGAACTATTTAATTTGAATAAGGATATAGAGATTAATTATTGTTTAGGATGGAAGGTAGAAAAAATACAGAAAATTGATCAGCTGTTATTAACATTAATGAAGCTACGATTAAATACGCCTCACCTATATTTAGCACAGATATTTGCAGTCTCGCAAGTTTCAGTTTTTTTTATATGGGGATTGTCAAAAAAATTATTAAAAAAACAATACTTATCACGGAATGTTAGTAATGACAAAGATATATATATCTTTGGTAATGACTACACAGGGACTAGCAAAAAATGGTCAGTTCTTATTTCCATCTTCCGGTTGGACTGGAAGAGAGTATTACTTTGACAATTATGTTTTTTTTTAAATCTGGACATTTGAAAAATTTTGCGAAAATTTCTTGAACAGTTTACGATTTTTATTTTGTCGCAAAAAATCCAAAAGGAAACATCTGATTCTTTATGTGTAGATCAATCTCAATCAGATATTTTTGAGGGACGCGTAAGAGATGTATGAGTATAGAGTATAAGTACTGATTTTTTTGTGTAAATCAATGTCAGTCTCAAATATATTTTTGGAGGACACGTAGGGGATGTCGAAGTAGGTATAGAAAAAACATATAGGGGTCACCTTGGGTAATGACAGTGGCGCAAAAATTTAAGAAGAAAATCTTATTTTTTTGTGTAAATCAATCTCAATCTCAACGGTATTTTTGGGAGACGCATAGGGGATGTAGTAATATAGAAAAAAACCTGTAGGAGGTGCCGTGACAAACGTCATTGGCGTCGCAAAAAAAAATCCAAAAATCTTATTTTTGTGTAAATCAATCTTAATCTCAAAGATATTATTTTTGGGAGACGCATAGGGGATGTAGTAAGTAATAGAAACAAAACCTGTAGGAGCGCTGTGACAAACAACGTGGCGTCGCAAAGAAATCCCAAAAATATTATTTTTGTGTAAATCAATCTCAATCTCAAAGATATTTTTGGGAGACGCATAGGGAATGTAGTAATATAGAAAAAACCTATAGGAGGTGCCGTGACAAACGACATTGGCGTCACAAAAAATCCCAAAAATCTAATTTTTGTGTAAGTCAATCTTAATCTCAAAGATATTTTTGGAAGACGCATAGGGGATGTAGTAATATACAGGGTGGTTCACTTTTATATGGTAGGACTTTAACATTAGATAGAAAAAGATAATCTAAAATGAAAATTTTATATCAACATATATCGGGGAAAGCTTAGTTTCCGAGATACAGGGCGTTGAAGTGTTGGAAAAAATATGAAGTATTTTTTACACTGTCCGAACCAGTGGAGATATTTAAACCAAATTTGATGTGTAGTACCACCTTTTTGACTACGATATTTAGTGATAATATGAAGGTCCTGAAATAACCAGTGGTGGAGTTATGGGTTTTCACTATCACTAAATTTAAAAAGTAATTAGTACGGACCTGTCTCACATCAACGTATTTTTTTTTTTCGTAAAGTTCTTTCAATTCTCTACAAAAAGTGTATCTTGACATTTTTTTGTATCTGCCACGGTTGTGTAGTAAATAAATTATTTCGTTTCCATCTCGGCCTTTTTTGCTTAAAAATGTGTTTTCTAAGATTATTGATAAATATCGCAAATAACAGAAATTAATTATGGAACACTTATCGGATTCAGCTATTTTATTTTTAATTTTATGGAAACAATTTTAAAAATAAACTGGCACTTGGTTTGAGGTACATTACTTTATTATCATTTTAACATTTTTATCAAATCTAGTATTATTTCTTAATAATTTTTATAATTCTAAATTTGTACAACATTCAACAATTGTTCAAAATGTGATCCATTCTGTTGCACACATAATTCACTTCGACGCCTAACGGATTGAACAGCATCGATTAAATTGCCATTTCTCAATTCATCGCACGCATTTCTGATACGATCAATAAGTTGTTCCCTTGTTTCTACAGGAGTCGCATAGACTTGTTCTTTTAAAAATCCCCATACGAAGAAGTCCAGAGGTGTTATGTCCGGAGAACGTGGTGGCCAAGCGACCGGTCCCCCTCGTCCGATCCACCTATTTGGAAAGTTATTATTTAACCAGTTCCTCACATTTCGGTGAAAATGTGCAGGACAGCCGTCAAGTTGGAACCAAGCCAACAATCTTAAGTTTAAAGGAATGTCTTCCACATATTATTATGCTCAGCTACTAAAAACTCCAAAAAATTGTCACCATTCACTCGCTGTGGCAAAAAAAGGGTCCAAACAGATGATGGTTGTACAGTCCAATCCAAACATTGACACTAAATTCGACCTGAAAATTTCTTGGCCGGATTGCATCTGGGTTTTCTTGTGCCCAAATATGCTGATTATGAAAGTTTACTACTCCACGACGAGTAAAACACGACTCGTCCGTCCATAAAATGTTATTTAAAAATTGTCTATTTCCTTCAATTGACTCCAAAATCCATCGGCAAAACACTAATCTTCTTTCTGCATCGCCGGGCCTTAAACCTTGTACGGGTTGTAGATGATACGCATGCCTGTGATCTCTTTTTAAAGCTCGCAAAATTGCAGACTTTGAAACACGTAGGGCCACTGACACTCTTCTGCTACTTGTTGTAGGATTCCTATCGAATTCACGAAGAATCTCATTGTTGCGTCTGACTTGTTGGATATTGTTTTCATTTCCTCGTTCGACGATTCTAGTTCTCAGACCGCGAGTTCTGAATTGCCGGTGCATGTTAACAAACACCGAGGGACGCGGATGGCGCCTATTTGGAAATCGCCTCCGGTATTCTCTGGCTGCTTCCGCAGAGTTCCCATTTGCAACTCCATAGCAGAAATGGATGTCAGCCTGCTCTTCATTTGTAAATTGGAACGGCATTTTAATTATTAACAAAGACAAACTGCGGCGCTGCTACGTTCATCTACTGGATGACAGATTATTGTATTATTAACTGTCAATAAGATTTTCTTTTCCATGGCACACTTATCTTCACCAGTACGGCGATGCAGAAAGGACATTAGTATTTCGCCGATGGATTTTGTAGTCAAAGGAAATAAGACAATTTACGTTGATGTGAGACAGGTCCGTACTAATTACTTTTTAAATTTAGTGATAGTGAAAACCCATAACTCCACCACTGGTTATTTCAGGACCTTCATATTATCACTAAATATCGTAGTCAAAAAGGTGGTACTACACATCAAATTTGGTTTAAATATCTCCACTGGTTCGGACAGTGAAAAAAATACTTCATATTTTTTCCAACACTTCAACGCCCTGTATCTCGGAAACTAAGCTTTCCCCGATATATGTTGATATAAAATTTTCATTTTAGATTATCTTTTTCTATCTAATGTTAAAGTCCTACCACATAAAAGTGAACCACCCTGTAGAAAAAAACCTGTAGGGGTGAGACGACAAACAACAGTGGCGTCGCAAAAAAATCCTAAAGAAAACTTTTTTTGTGTGAATCAATCTCAATTTGAAATATATTTTGTGGCGACGCGTAGGAGTATTGAAAAAATCTGTCGGGATGCCGTGTTAAACGACAGTGGCGTCACAAAAAATGTAAAGAAATTCTGTTTTATTTTTGTAAATTAATCTGAACCTCAAAAATATTTGTGGGGAAACTCGTAGGGGATGTAGGAGTATCGAAAAAACCTGTATGGGTGCCGTAACAAACGACGATAGCTCAAAGAAGAAAATTCTGAAATTGTTGTGCAAATCTATCTCAAAGATTTGTAGGAGACAGGTAGGGGAGTATAGAAAAACTTGTAGGGGTGCTGTGAAAAGCGACAGTGGCATCGCAAAAAAAAAAAATCTGCGTAGGCGTTTATAAGCCTGCCGCGGTTTCAGCGCGGCGACAACTTGGCACCCCTCAAGTTGGTGACGCTCCGAGGTCGGTACTTGTTAAAACATTGCAGGAATCCAGAGAATTTAAATTTCATAATACAATTATTGTTGATCATTTCGCGGCAGCTAAAAATAGGCGAATCGGTTTAATTTTTGAAAACCTCTAATACCATTTCATTTTTATTTTACCGGATTGCTACTTTTCGGCAGTACCCTACTCCTTTATTACACGTCTAGCATTCCAAAACCGCATCTTTTCGCACTTGTATTTTTATGAATGATATTTATGTTACGTAAATTATAGAAAATTTTATGTTTTGTTATGTTTCAGAATTTTATGTTAAGTTTCGGAATTTTATTTTATTTTTTTATTTTTATTATTCCTTCCTACCATCCCATTCCATCCGGGCAAGAAAACACTCTGACCTCGTTGGACGGCCACTGCATATATCCACGAAAACGATCCCATTATATATCTGTATAAAGATTATGACATTCACCAAATTTTCTTCTTTGCTTATTTTTAAGATGTACTGTGATTTTAGAACATTTTCGAAGCACCTGCCACTTTTTTAAACATGAATTTAATAAAATATCTTCTTCGTCGGATGATGAATCCGATGAAGACAACTAAATGAACTCCATTCCATCCAGGTAGGAACTAAATAAAACAAGACTGTTTAAACACGAGAATTACTTCGAAAAGGCGATGTGCGGTGCGTCGATATGGCCACCGCAGGCCAGACTGTGCGAGGCTAGGGCCCAGGCGATGTGCGGTGCGATGGACGGTGCTCCGTTATGGCCGCCGCTTATCGTGGATATATAATATTATTAAGAATAGCCGGCGTGTGTGCGATGTGCGAGGCTCGGAAAATACCAAGCTCGAATACACTGTGCGAGGCGAGGGTATAGTATTGCTAAAGTCACTTGAAACTTGAAACAGCATAAAAAAGTCTAATTGGCGCCACAAAAAGAATAAAGGACATAAGCGTCGCGCAGTTTTCAAATATATACCTACATATTCTACAGGCAACATAATATTTCACTTTTAAGATTTTTTAAAGGTTGTCGTCAAGGTTAATGCACCATATAACATTGTCAAAAGGTCTCGAAAAAGCCATATCGATTATAACTCTTTACGCAAGTATATCCTGAGATTTGTGAAATTATGGCACGCCTATCCACCGCATTTCGCTGCACAAGTGGCCAGCTGTCGAACAGTGTAACAACCCATGCAAGTATTGGTGATATTATGTTAGGCAAGCATGCAGTCACTTGTTTTTACTACAGTATCTATCTTCTCTGTCTCCTTCATCTCTTGGCTGAATCCAATAAAAATGTTTTGGCTGAATCCAATAAAAATCCAATAAAAATGCTCTAATACAAAATGTCTGGGTACTTCCACGATAACTTTCCAACGGACTAAGATGTCAGTTTCAAATTTGGTATACAAAGTAATCTGGCTTACAATGGGACGGTTCGGATGCTTTTGGACATAATCGCTCTACACGAATGGTTGGAAATGGAGGATGAAGATGTTATATTTAGTTTTTCGCAATACAATAGTTTTTAGCTAAGGAAATTAGTACACCGAGGAAAATGGACCAAATAAAGTTTCTATCTGAGACCAACCGATTTGGGGTTAATAGATTTCTATTTGTCACCGATTTGCGACATTAACCGGAATGGCTGTGACAGCAAAAAACTGCTTACTAAAATCGTTTTGGTGCCCCAAATAACTGTATATTTGAGGTTAATACAATATTCCAACCTATTTGCTACAAATAAGTTCTTATTTGTGAGAGCAAAATCTCTATAGGATTATTTTGCTAAGATATTTTATTAGCGGTAAATGGATACTCTATTTGTCATTAATCGACTCTTATTAGCTATACTATACATGCCAACCGTTTGGTCAGTTTCGTTTGAGCCGTCCGAAGTACAAGCAAAGTCTAGAGAATAGTATTCTCTAGACTTTGGTACAAGTACGCCGCTTGCCTCGTAGTGTTTACAAAAAAGGTGGACAACTCTGATAAACTTTAACTCGCTACCCCTGATCACTACTGTATCTGGACCAACGATATATAGGAATAGATACATTACCAAAGGCAATTTGTTTTGTTTGAAGATGTTATTGTTGACGTTGTTGACACATTCAAGGTTTCCATTTTTTTATACGATTTAGGTTATTTTGTAAATATAAGTATCTCAAAGCATATATACGATATACAAGTCTATGAAAAAAACTATTTATTATGCATTAGAAAAAAGGACACACTGAATTTAAGAAATGCAAATGGAAACAAATTACCGTGTCTTCTTTCCCCCGACCCACTAATGTAGAAGCAAAATAAAACCGGGTTATTTGTATTAGCGTGAGTCATATATATTCCTATATATCGTTGATCTAAGCAAAATGAGCCAAGCCTTGTGTTATAGGGTATACGAGTATACTTTGGAACTTCAGCAACGAACTTCGTAGATTTCTACATTTAAAGATATGCAAATATCGTCAGGTGTATGCACAACGTGGAAATGATAATATAAATTATTATACCACAGATTGTGACATTTTTTAACACGACTGGACTACGGAAATTTGAATAGGTATACCGTATTTATTCCTCTACGACAATGTCGGCAGAACTGTAATTCTAAAAAATAATAGTTATTTATGTACCAAGGCACTGAAGTTCAACTTTTTATGACTCATGTGGAGTTTAGTTGCTGAGGCCTCTGGCCGAGGCAAATAAACCACATGAGTCATAAAAAGAACTTCAGTGCCGAGGTACATATTATATTTTTTTTGAAATCGGAAAAAAAAATGTTTTATTAGGCAAGAAAATAATAATAAGGGATCACCCGTCCACGAACCGACTACGCGCGGCGTTGCTTGACTTTACCGATCGCTCTACCTAGGACAAGTCGAGGCCAACGATAAAGACAGGCCACGGCGCTAACGCATAATCGCGTAGTCACGTGACTAACTTAGTTCTATATAATGAAAGGCATTTTCGGAGATAAGTAGAAAAAACAAATTTCGTAACAATTTGGCAAGTTTTCTTTCATCTATTACATTATTGGTTTTGTGCATCCAAGCTTTCTCTAATTGTTTTTTCAAAATTTTCAACCTGCCTCAGCTGTTTTAGGCTGAGAGTTAAACGGCACTGCACTCACAATATTTTGGCACATTCTCAAAAACTATTGGGACATCACCTTCCTTTAGCTTAGGTGATATTCTCTATAGGTATTTTCCTCCCACAACACATTTGTCCACTTTAATTATTGTTTCACTTTCTTCAAAATGTGTTAGCCACACATACTTAAGGGTTTTTTAGAAATTAAATCTCAGTTGGAATTTGACGAATCTATTTTTGGCGGAAATTTTCATCCCGAGGCAAAACAAATGTTTGTTATGGCGACACCTTCTTCCTGTCATTTGTAATATGTATAATTATAATATAAACAGACCCAATATTTGGTATTTAAGTTATTTTTTTCGAAATAAAAATGAAAACTAACCTCAGTAGGTACACTGTAAATATTGACGAGGTCTCAGTTGATCGGCAGCGTGAAAGACCGAATAGAAAGAAACCATTTCAGGGCGTGGGTCGACAACGAAAATCCTCGAGTACGTTACAACACTGATTTATTTCGCACAAGTTGAATGGTGAATACAATAAATACACAAACCCGAACGTGGTCAACGGGAACGGCTTCCAGCCACCCGGACCGTCTGAACTCGCGGATCTCCCGTAAGCAGTTCACCCCTCTGTGTCTCAGGCTCCACTGTCCAATACTAATACTGTCCCATGTCCATAATAGTCCATTCCGGGTTCCCTATTCTGTGGTTCGGGGAAGAATTCCCCTTACAGCGCTCACGCGTCGCGTCGTGTCGGTGCGAGCGGCACCAATACTCTTGGACTGCACGACTCCCACCCAGACACCCAGAGGTCATAATAACACCTGGGCGGTTCTCCTCCGCCGGGACACACGCGCACTAGACACAAACTTGTTTCTAAAATATAAACTAAGACGTTTAAAAACAGTTTAAACATTGAAAACTTCTCAAAACCCAAGCTGCCGCTTTCAGTTATGTGACAAATGACATGTAACGTCTGACTAAGATGGTCACGTGATTTTTGGTGCGCCAGGGCCTGTCTTTATAGTAGGCCTTGAGGACAAGTATAATGACGTACGGCACCTTCTGACAGAAAAACCAAACTGCTGCTTCTTGTGCAGCCTACACAACAAATCCATTGATATTCAAATTTACTAAAATATGTATACTGAAGATTGCGCTTCTATAGTAAACAATTTCGCAATGTGTACGAAAAGTTAAATGAGCCTTTATCGGCCGGGTTTTGAATATTTGGT
Organism: Pseudeuparius sepicola; assembly: GCA_963920635.1. NCBI lineage: Eukaryota > Metazoa > Arthropoda > Insecta > Coleoptera > Anthribidae > Pseudeuparius > Pseudeuparius sepicola. The sequence continues at coordinate 34,897,605 of OY987300.1, read as the reverse complement.
CACTTTTGACGGGCGATTTCTCCGCGTCTGACGTTTGATGTTTACATCTCGCCAAGGCCTACTTATTGAAAAAATAGTACAATAATGGGCTACATTATTGTACGATTTCTGTGCTTTTAATGACGATTTTGGGACATTTTAATGCCGAGAAAAATACATTTATTAGCAGTAAATTGGTCCACTTATTTGCCATCACAAAGATAATAGCTCCACCTATTGACCACAGCCAAGCTATCTTTTACTTGTAGTTTTAGTGGCTAATAGGAATTTCCCTCAGTGTACTTATAGTGTAATATTAGTGTAATATTAGTATATATTATTATTATTTGGGAGCATTTTTGGCATTTGGTAGAGGGGTGTAAAAGGGTGAATTTTAAAATAGAAAAGAAGTAACTAAATGAGAATGGTTACGAGGGAGTGAAAGTCTAAAAAAGTGAGAATAGTGAGAATAAGTATGCTGTCAGTTGTAGGTCGTGTGCAATATTGGAGTTTACTATTAAATAACGGATTTGGAAGTAGAGTTGCAGTATTAGTGATCCCACTGGCAGTGATTTTCTTTTATTACTGATATCGTTGACTGATATATTATTAAAGACTGCTAACGGCTGTCACCTCTGACACATTTGTGGCTCACCATGCGCTTTCCGGAGATAAAATACAATGCAGAAAACGTTGTTAGCCATCAGAGCCATCTGTTTTCCAGGACATAAGGCTACAGCCGTGAGAAGTCTTTATAAATACGTCAGTCAACGCTGATATTACATAATTGAATGTCACTTTTTGACGCGTAGGATTTTTTCTTAAACACCATCACCATCATTCTTATGCTTGTTTTTGCAGCAGCTGTAATAGTATATTATACACCTAGGTTGAGAAGTGAGCCATTATTTACCGAGCAGTTTTATATCCTGAGGCGCGTAGCGCCGAAAGATATATTATGCGAGGTAAACAATGGCCTTCTCAACCGAAGTGTATATAGAATTTTTTTTACTACTAACATTGAAATATTGCCACATTTTAGTCATTTCTCGCTTTTTTCAAATACTTCAAAATATCAAGTAGCCTGGGGGTTCAGTTGTCAAGCTGATAAAATGACACTAATTTTTAAATGTCACATAGAAAATTTTTCATTATTTACCTAGGTATTTTTTATTATCATTATTTACCTAGGTAGAGAAATATTACTTCTCATTAGAGGAATGAGGTAAATAATGGTGATTTCTCAGGTTAGTAGTAAAAAAAAGTACTTTTAAATTGAGTTGTAGTGTTTATAGGATACCACCAATCAATGCTCTGTATAATAAATATAATAAATAATAATAAATATAAAAGTTGATGACACTTTCTATTCTTCCATTTTTAAAATCCAACGATATATTAACACTTACCCACGCATCTTTATATAGATTGCAAGATACGTACGTGCACTTTTTGGCCGATATATTAGTTGTGGAAGCGCCGCGTTGCCTTGGCCCTTTTAAAGTAGCTGCGAATAGAAATCGCGGATTGGCGTTTTTTGTGACACATCAGTGATAATTTAGAGTTTGATTTAATATTTTCTTGTAGTGTGAGTATAATCTATCTAATAACCATTGTATTAAACCAACTAAAATGATAAGCAGTGATGAAATGGTTGTTGCTCCACTTTTTAAAAATCATACTATAACAGATAATGTTTTAAAGTTTAAAGCATTTTCATACTACATACAAAATTAGCTTTTAATAAGTTGTTCATATTTGACAAACTAAAGGCTGGCTTACCTGATTAGTCACCTGAACAAACAAGACGACGGTATTCAGAATTTTATAAAAATGATGTCATTCTTCCAAATCACAACGTGCTAAATTACTTTTACAGGTGTTAAATATAAAACAAATATTTGTTTCCTTCGAGGTTTCCGTCCAAGGCACGAACAAACGATTAAAAAATATTATACATTGATAAGATAGGTATCATGGGCGCTGTTAAATAGCAGGGACAAGGGGGTGAGCGTCGCCCCTGTATTTTTGGGCGAAAATAAAATCTTCTAGGCGTTCATATTTAAACTGTCCTAAACGCAGAATATTATACAAAATTGACTCTTATACAGTGGAGTAGTACACAGGCTCCTCTACTTTTTGAATACTTACCCGCTTTAAAAAGCAAATTTTATGGACTCACCTACCCCAAAATAAATTTTTATTGCTGACACTGGTGTAGAAAAACGTGTTGTATGCAAAGTTAGATAATGCGGCGCGTTGAAAGGGCATGATAATTCTTAGGATGTCGCAAAGATTTTATAGGCACCAAAATTTCTACTTCCACATCGCTAAGAATAATGAGTGTTGTTATTGATAATAACTGAATTGTCGACAGTTAATTAACAATAAACAACAACTTTATTGACAATTTTTTATTTTCTATAGCTACAGTGTAAAACGTAACCAGTCTTACTTTCAGCCAAAATGCTTTATAATACAATAACACTACACGTCATGCCTTCCATAATTTGTGGGATTATTTTTAATAGTGACAAAAAATTCCTTAAGAACTATGTAACAAAAATTGTTCGCATTCAAAATGGAACGGATTGAACTCGACAAAATTTTGAAATTTATATTTCAGGAAAACATTTGATGTTTTACTCAATATCCATTATCCATTAGGCATTTTCTCTTAATTTTGAACGTACAATCCATCTGTAAAACATTTGAATGCGGTAGGCGATAATTTTATTTTTCGAATTTTGGAGTTAACAGGTGTTTCGGGGCACATTTTGCCGATTTCAACGCAAACGGTTGATTTTATCGTTATGAAACAAGAGTACCCTTTTGTTGCAAAAAAGTTGTGAGTGTAAAACCTCGTGTGTTACCCCGCCCCTCCGCCTCTGGTCGAATAAATTCTTTTTTAACCGTCTAAAAAAGGAGGAGGTTATCAATTCGGTTGTATTTTTTTTATGTTTGTTACCTCAGAACTCCGTCATTTATAAACCGATTTGGACAATTCTTTTTTTATTTGAAAGGGTATACCTACAGAATGGTCCCATTTAAATTTGAAGAAAAAATTCGACCCCTAAGGGTGGACAAATATGGGATGAAATTTCATATTGAACCGATTTCTATGATTCTTTTTTTATTTGAAAGGGTAGTACCTTAGAGGTGGCCTCAGTTAAATTTGAAGAAAAAATTCTACCCCTAAGGGTGGAAAAATAGGGGATGAAATTTCATATTGGACCAATTTCGATGATTCTCTTTTTATTAGAAAGGGATTACTTTAGGAGTGGCCCCATTTAAATTTGAAGAAAAAATTCCACCCGTAAGGGTGGAAAATAGGGGATGAAATTTCATATTGGACCGATTTGGATGATTCTTATTTTATTAGAAAGGGATTACCTTAGGGGTGGTCACATTTAAATTTGATGAGAAAAATTTCAATCCTAAGGGTGGACAAATAGGGGATGGAATTTAATATTGGACCGATTTCGATAATTTTTAATAATTCACTAAAAAATAAGAACTAAAAAAATTTTAACAAAAAAATTAAAACCGACTTCAAAAATTTGCCCGTATGCACACTCCACTAAAAATTAAAAAATATATATACAGGGTGTCCGGTAAGTTCGGGGAAATCTCTCGCCAGCGTGTTGGTGACGTCAAAATATACCTGGTGTTTCATATATTTTTTTCCCCTAAAGTACTCCGTAACAGAACTACAGGGTCCCAAAGGGGTACTCACTGCTTTACATTTTTTGATTTAACTTTTGAACGCCCTTGTATATTTTGATGAAATTTTGGAATTTTGCATAGACGGTAAAAACCAATTACCTCATATTTGAATCATGCTTGGACAATGCCGTGGAAGTCAGGAACGGACTTCACGCAATACCCATGGGCTCAAAATTTTGACTGGTATAAATTTAAAAAGCCGAAAACAATTTTTTTTAAAGCCTTGAACATTTCTCTTCAAAAAAGGTACTCTTTATTCGTTTCGAAAAAGTCAACCGTTTTCATGGAAAAATCGCTTTTTTGAAATCCGTAACTTAAGATGCAATAATGGAAACTACCAGAATTTAGTGTTTTCACCTGACGGATAACAACAATTACGTGTGACAAGATTTGTCAATAATTTTTATTAGCACACTGCAATTTTCAGTAGGCATTAATATCGAGAAAATGAAAAAAAACAATGAAACTGTTTAAAAATAGTTTAATAAAGTTTGGTTATAAAGAAAATGTTTCGTTTAGTCGGGCAAATGTTCAAAGTGAGCTCCTTCTACCCGAATACATTTTCTTATCCTGCGAATTTTTTCTTGCTGCACCCTAAACAGCATTTCAGGATCATTTCGAATTTGATCAGAATAGTGAAATATTCTTTCCAATAACTCTTCCCTGGTATTTACAGGAGTTGAATATACTAGTCCCTTGAGATGACCCCAGAAAAAAAAATCTAACGGATTGAGGTCAGGAGACCTAGGTGGCCACAAAACAGGTCCTCCTCGGCCTATCCAACGATTGTCAAAGTGCTGGGTTAAGTAGAGACGTACCTCCCGGGAATAATGTGGGGGAGCGCCATCGTGCATAAACCACATTTGATTCCTTATTTGTAAGGGCACATTTTCCAGTAAATCATTTAAATTATTTTGTAAAAAATGTAAATACAGAGCTCCATTCAAACGTTCATCCAAAACAAAAGGACCAATCAAATTATTCCCAATTATCCCTGCCCAAACATTAACCAGAAATCTTTGTTGGTGCTTGATCTGAACTATGGCGTGAGGGTTTTCGTCATGCCAAATGTGCAGATTTCGACTGTTGGTAATACCGTCTCTCGTGAAGCCAGCTTCGTCGCTAAATAAAACAATTTCTGTGAAACTCGGATCGCCTATAAATTGTTGCAAAAACCAGTTTGCATAGTTAAGCCGTGGACGATAATCATTCGGAGACATTGCATGCACTTTTTGGACGTGATAAGGATAAAGTAGCTGTTCTCGCAATGTTTCATGAACAACCCCCTTTGTGGTATTTAACTGAGCTGCAAGCTTACGAACGCTATTAGAAGGGTTTTCGGATATTTCATCCAATATGTGCTCTTCTAAGTTTTGATTTCTTGCTCTCCTTTGCGGCCCTTCCCCACCACGACGAGGTAAAAAACTACCTAATGTAAATTTTAGGAGACTGATTTAAGACATTCTAAACTCGGTTTGTTTACTACCTGTTTCTCTTAAACGACGATCAACTCTCACAAATGTTTTTCGATTTGGCAAATTGCGATTTGGAAATCTTTGAGCATAAATTCTGCTTGCCTCCAGAGAATTGCAGTGTGCTTGTCCATAAATTAAATGCATGTCTGCATATTCGGCATAAGTATAAAAATGCTCCATTGCTAATAAAAATTATTGACAAATCTTGTCACACGTAATTGTTGTTATCCGTCAGGTGAAAACACTAAATTCTGGTAGTTTCCATTATTGCATCTTAAGTTACGGATTTCAAAAAAGCGATTTTTCCATGAAAACGGTTGACTTTTTCGAAACGAATAAAGAGTACCTTTTTTGAAGAGAAATGTTCAAGGCTTTAAAAAAATTTGTTTTCGGCTTTTTAAATTTATACCAGTCAAAATTTTGAGCCCATGGGTATTGCGTGAAGTCCGTTCCTGACTTCCACGGCATTGTCCAAGCATGATTCAAATATGAGGTAATTGGTTTTTACCGTCTATGCAAAATTCCAAAATTTCATCAAAATATACAAGGGCGTTCAAAAGTTAAATCAAAAAATGTAAAGCAGTGAGTACCCCTTTGGGACCCTGTAGTTCTGTTACGGAGTACTTTAGGGGAAAAAATATATGAAACACCAGGTATATTTTGACGTCACCAACACGCTGGCGAGAGATTTCCCCGAACTTACCGGACACCCTGTATAACACTGGCTTCACAAATTTGCACGTATGCACATTTCAACTAAAATTTTAGAAATATTTTTCTCTTTCTAAATTGAGTTATCTTTGGAGTCAGTGATAGTGTAGGGGCCACATTGGTGACGACTGTTGCACGGAGGTGTATAGAGAATTTATTTTCAAAACTTAGTTTCTATATGCCTAAGGATGCGTTTTAGCTTGGGTATGCGTTTGTGGTATGGGGAGGTTTCTCCCAATATGGCGGCCAAGATGGCTGTCTGGCCCATAATATGTAGTTTTATCAGAAAATGGCCTATATTTCGGAAACTATTGCTCCTGCCTAGCTCAAAATCTTAAAGGACTAAAATTGATCAGTAGGTTATTTTTCATTACATTGGGCCTACAAAACTGCAATTCTTTCCCCATTTAACCTTCCTTCTATCTCCGCTAGTTTCCGAGACCCCCATACTGATCATCAAAAAAACAAAACTCTCCCATTGTGTGTCCCATTTGAAATATACACACCTCCATAAAATTTTTATTTTTCATCCGATTCTAGCCGGTTTTTTTTTTCTAAAGATAGGTTACACAAAACTCTTTTTTACTTTGGTGCAAAATTTCAGATCTTAATCTCAATTTTCAAGGCCTACTACGAATTTTTTTTCTATTGACGAAATGACGAAAATCATTTAACGATTTTTTTATTTAAAATCTGACATAACAGCGTTAATCAGGACACTCTAAAACCTCCAAAAACCAAATTTGAACAAAAAATATACAGGGAGTTCCATTCTGCGGGTTGTCAAAGTTGAGCAAAATAAGATTTTTAAAGGCATCCGGCAGGTCAAGTGTGCCATGGAATCCACTCAAAACAGTTGAATTGTCAACAGGACCACTGAAACTGTTGGTGTGTACAGATCTAATACAAAAATATACAGAGAGTCTTTCTCTGTACCATCTCAAAATATTGAATTTATTGGAACTTTAAATCGATTATATCAAAACCGCCCCATAGCCACTATAAACGAACTAAGTCTAAAAATACAGAAGCCTGCCAATCAGTAAGTCCATATGAGTTAAGGTGGCTGGTGTGCCACAACAGAAAACGCACAGAAAATGTATCATCTTAGACAGTGACTTTATTGAGAAAGGTCCAATATTTTAAATTGTTTCTTATGTATTGGCTGGCATTTTGTAAAGAAATAAATTACTTTTTTGTTTATTAATGTTTTTTCAACAATTCCAGAGCACTCTGGATCAGTATAAAGTTTCATAAAAAAACATTATTTTGAGGTGGCCCAGGGAAAAATACCCTGTATATTTTTGTATTGAATCTTTGCACACCAACACTTTGAGTAGTCCTGTTGATCATTCAACTAATTTGAGGGGATCCCACGATACACTTGACTCGCCAGATACCTTTAAAATTCTCTTTGGAACCCTGTGGAATGGAAGTCCCTGTATATTTTTTTGTTTAAATTTGGTATGTGGGGTTTTCGGGGTGTCCTGTGTCAGATTTTAAATAAAAAAATAGCTAAACGATTTTCGTCATTTTTTACTAGAAAAAAAATTTATATTAAAGTTTTGCACCAAAGTAAGAGTAAGTGTGGCCTTTCTTTAGAAAAAAAAAAACCGGCTAGGATATTTAAGTCATATTTGGTATACGTTATAACGGCATGGGTTAGCAAAAACCTGTTAATGTCGAACATCTTGCACATGCACAACCGGTGGCGGAGAAGTGGGCAATTATTGTGGGTAATAATTGTTTTTAGAAAAAAAAATGAATCACCTTGTATTGTAATAAAAGGTATTGATTTTGTATGCAGACAAAAATGTCCTCTTGGTATTTGTGTTATAGTTTAATGGTAAATTTAATTTTTTTTTTGTATTATTTCGGGGTTTTTCTGAAAAATTATCTAAAAAATTTGCTCCATAACACTAAGACTCAAAATAGAAAAAACGTGTTTCTTACTTTAAATAAAGTAACTTTTTCCAATAAACTAACCTATTCAAGGTTTTACTTTTCAAGATACAGAGCGTGTTACTTATGGAGCAAATTTTTTAGATAATTTTTCAGAAATACCCCGAAATAATACAAAAAAATGAAATTCGACATTAAACTATAACACATGCGAACAAATACCAAGAGGACATTTTTGTCTGCAATTAAAATCCATATAAAAATGGAATACATTTTATTACAATACAAGGTACAATACTTCTCCGCCACTGGTTATACAGGGTGAGTCATTAGTAATGGCACATAGTGCAACTGCATATATCTTGGGCCAAAATATTACGATTGAGGCTAATATGCCTTGCCTTATAGAAATGTAAAATAAAATACGAGGGGCGGTTCTCTGGTCAAAAAACGTACAAAACTTTCCTCTGAAAGGGAAGTTCTGGTGGATTTCCCTAAACTTCCCCGAACGTCCCCGAACTTCCGCGAACTTCCTAGGACTTCCAGTGGACTTCATCCGAATTTCCTTGGACTTCCCTATAAATTTCCGCGAAAATAAACTTTATATTTTCGCCCCGATTTTGAATTTTTTTTGTTCGATAGGTTTCAGTTTTAGGTAACGCGACACTTGGGACAGCCCCCTCCACTTTCCTCCTAGGCTCCGCCCCTTACCTCGCTGGCCAATCACATCGCTCTAACCCATGACGCGCGCATCGGCACGTGGTTCTGGCGCCAAATTCAAAATTTCGAAAATAAAAAAATCGCCAGGGTTCGAACCTGCGACCATCGATTTAGAAGGACGACGCTCTAACCAATTGAGCCATCAACGTATTTGAAAATATTACCTTAAAATGGTGTAAACTAGAATCTCGGTGACGTTTTTAGGAAAATGGACTCGTCCAGAGCTCATTTGATTTCACCCAACTTCCCCGGATTTCCCGAAACTTCCTCGAACTTCCTGGAACTTCCTTTGGAATTCCCTGCAAGTGTACAGGACTTCCCCCTCTGAACCGCCCCTCGATAAAATAGAACGTAATTATGAAAATATTCCATGGCTGACTATGTGAAAATAAAAAAAATCTGAAAATTAGCCATAGCTCTTTTATCTTATTATGCCGAGTATTATATCTTTGGAAAGCTCAAAAAATTGCCGATTTGATAAGGCCACAGCCAACTATGATTTACATTTAAAAACACAAGTTTATGTCATATCTCAAAAACCACAAACAACATAAAAAAATTGATCAGATTATCTTATTAAGCCCAAAATTATCTACAATTTTTTTCTACAGTTTTTCTGTATAATCAGCAATAACGGAGCTACAGAGATCTGATGAAATAGCAAAAAATCACTCTTTTCAAAATATTTAGTGAGCCATGAACTTTTTTAAAAATCCAAAAGGGGCACTAGATTGATCATTCAAAACCGCAATTCTTTCCCCATTTAACCTTTGTTATAGCTCTGCTAGTTTCCGAGTTCCCCATAGTGGTCATCGAAAAAAACTCTCCTGTATAACATCTCCATATTTTGACCGTTTTCCAACAAAAGAGGCTGAGCGTCTAAAAATGATCACCCTGTACAAGTGTGCATGTTGAATAATAATTATTTGGCAGATCATACTGACGTTTTGGAATAAAATAAATTCAAGGGTTGCTTGGTTTTCCAACAAGGTAACATGCACCGGAGAGAGCTTGATTTCAATTAACTGGAAGTGGCCTACTTGTCCATTCTGTAGGTTGTAATGAAAACGGAAAAAATACTTATTATGGATGTTTGATTATATTGCAACAAATAAAGTCTGCATCATAAAGGGGAAAATGTTTGTCTTAAAGTAGCCTTGTATACCCATCGGACGGAGACATCCCGTATCTTTTATACTTTTTAACACATTGGAAACTGTTTGTAAAGTATTCTACACGATATGGTCATTCCATTTTTATGATTCACACTACAGCAAAGTCTAGATCTAGACTTTGCTTATAGTATTCTCTAGACTTTGCTAACAGTGTCTTAAAATTACCACAAAACGATATATGAATCAGAATTATTGCAGCAATAATGAATCCCTGGAATGGTTTACTAGTTAGTTTTTTATAAATAGTTGATAATGTGATGATTCAGACACAAAGGAATCAAAAACACAAATTTCTTACTTTTTGGCCAGTCCAACATACTTGGGTGCTTAGGAAATACTTCTTTCTTGGTTTTCTTCATTAGGTATTTCTACAGCAACTGGGTGGTGGCCTGCGGCTGGCTAGCCGCAGGGGCTGCCGCCTGCCCTCTTCTTTCGGGCAGAGCTTTCAGCGGCAACTGCTGGTAGTCGGCTTACTACTACTTCTCGGCAGGCTCTGCCTGCTTAAATACCTGGATTCTACCCCTTCTTGGTCCCTGGACCGTGAGAATCCTGGATTGTCCTCCCGTAAATCAATCAGAATTTGAGTTATTTATTGCCATGTTTACCATATTTCACTCAGAATCTGAAGGATTTATTGTCATATTTACCATAACTCTCTCACTTTTGACATATTTATTGGCACAATTATCGTAAATCAATCAGATTTTGACTTATTTATAGCGCAATAATCGTAAATCACTCATATTCGTATATACATTTTCGACATATTTATTAGCATAACAATCGTAATTCAATCATCATTCAATGAATTTATGGCTTTCCTTCTTTGGCGGCATCTTCCCGATTTCAGGAAGGCCTTGTAAGGTTTTGATTTACCTATATGTTAAGCTCGGACCCGTAACTGGGTTAGAATTTGAAACTTTTTCTTGGGCTCCCGCAAAGATTCTAAGTTTTTGAAGGTTTTTCTGCAGTTCCTGCAGGGGCATCACAATAACATTATGACACTACATACCTGTACCAAAAGGGCGAAGGCTGTATCACACCAAATCACTATACAATAAAATACATGGTACTACAAAGTCTTTTAATTCGTAATGTGAAGTTGTAAGCAATAAACGGCCGGCTCATGCTTCTACGGGGCGAGGTGGCGCATAAAACTGCCAAGCCCCGACAAGAAATAGCTTAAGCCATTACAAATTTTGAAAACTGCTTAAAAACGCACCTGAATTTTATATTTTTTCCCAGTCAAGTCCCAATTCGTATGTTTTTTTATTGGCAAATTTTTATAATTTTTGGTTTACCAGTTATTGACATTTTAATAGAAGTGGGTTTAGATCGAAATTTAAAAAGAAAAACGAAAAACCCTGGTAAAAAACTTTTTTATAATTTTGCTGCTGAAAAAAATCGTTTAATTTTTTTTTGGCAAAAGTCAAAAGTAATTTGTCCTGAAACTGATAATAGTAGTATAGGGTATTTACAGTTTATTTTAGCGCCTTATACATATTTTTAAGCTTTTCCCACTAATTGTACACTAAGTAGACAAATTGCAAACGCCAAAATAAAAATAAATAAAATTAAAATTTTTACCATATAAATATAATTTATATGGTAATTGCTCGCAAGGTCTAAACCTAAAAACCCTCCTCCCGTTATATTAATATGGAGATTTTTGAGAGATTTTACAATTTTCAAAATTCGAATACGCGTAGGTGCGGTAAACATTCATAAAGGAAAGTTGCACAGAATTGTCAAACTCTTACCCAATTTATTATTATTGTTATTGATAGTTAATTACTAATTATTTCCATAGGTATTATATAATTCCTAATAATTCTTTCTCTCGGCAGAGAAAAATTCTGAGCAACTTTCCTTTATGAATATTTACCGTATCTCTTCCAGGGTGTTCGAATTTTGGGCATGAAAGTCGAATATCTCCATATTTAAAAAATAACTTCTAAATCATAAGCATTAGAAAAATTGGTCAATAAGAAAAACAGTTGATTGGGAAAAATATATTCAGCGGCGTTGTGACGTCATAGGGCGTTTTTAAAAATTTATTTTTAAAATGTCTCAAACTATTCTTCGACCAACGCCACCTATTTCACAGATTTCTTAAAAATAGACCTGGTCGATTTCTCTGAAATTTGATTTGACTAGCTATTGCTTCTCATTTTCCATTATTACCTTTTGTACCTAATCCTAAATGCCTTATTAAATTGTTGGTTTTTACTAAACAATGGTGAAGACAGATCCTAATGATATTATTATTTATGCAGCCGGATACTTTACCAAAAAAATTTACAAAATGTTTTAAATACATTAAGAGATATTCCTCGGCACGTATAGAAAATTCGGAAGATGAAGATAGCGACTCAGACTTGGTAAGTCGACTGGCTATGTACTGAGATAATGCGCTAAATTTTTTTAATGTAAGCTATCATAACAAAACTACTGTAGTAAATAATAATTTAATGCTTCCTGTGAGCCTATAATATATAGTGTGTACATATTTTTCATAATAATATAGATATAAATCAATTTTTATCTTAGATTTTGTAGTATTAGTTTTGTGGACATTTTTTTATCTTTAAATGGTCGATACTACACTACACAGGTACCACTGATATAAGCACAACAATTTAACAGAAGCCATTTTTGAAAACAGTTTCACTTGGTATTGTCATAAGTACAAACATTCCATCTAAGATTTTTATCATCTAAAGATAACATCTGCCAACAATCTATTTAAAGCTGGAATGTGTGTTTTAATGGTAATTACCAAATCATTAAAAAAATATACTGCCTGTACTTGCTACAAATCTAATTTCGAATAAAAATGCTAGGTACTATCGGGTAGGTTTAAGTCAAAATGCCCTAAGTATGTTTCCTAATGAACAGAATTCTAAGGATGGGTTTTCTAGCTTAGGATTTCGAAATTCTAAACGAGAATGACTTCTACCAATCAGAATATAAAAGACATATCAAAAATCGCTCAAACTTTTTTTGCTAGTAGGACGACTTATTTCATATACTCCCTATTTATTTTTTACGAAATTTGGGGATTTTTAAATATATCCCTAAATATAAAATAAACATAAACAAATATACAGGGTGAATCAGTTTTTTGTAGCAGGACTCATAGATCTTAAAAAAATAACCGCACTTTCTTCTATAAACTATATCATTTTAAGGCCTTATAAGAAAGTTACAGGGTGTTAAAATTGTAAGAAATATGTGGAGTTTATTGAATGTTTACCAAACTAGTTGAGATATTTAAGTCATATTTGGTATACGGCTATAACGGCACGTGTTAGCATACAACCTGTTAATATCGAACATCTTGCACAACCAGTGGCGGAGAAGTGGGTAATTGGTAAAATTATTTTTAGAAAAAAAATTGTATCACCTTGTATTGCTTTGTATAGATTTTAATTGCATACAAAAATGTCCTCTTGGTGTTTGTTCGAAAAATTATCTAAAAAATTTACTCCATAAGTAACACGCTCTGTATCTTGAAAAGTAAAACCTTGATAGGTTGGTATATTGGAAAAAGTTACTTTATTTAAAATAAGAAACACATTTTTTCTACTTTAAGTGTTACTTCTGGAGCAAATTGTTTAGATAATTTTTCAGAAATACCCCGAAATAACACAAAAAAGTGACATTTGCCATTAAACTATAACATATGCGAACAAATACCAAGAGGACATTTTTGTCTGCAATTAAAATCTACATAAAAAATTCAATACCTTTTGTTAAAATACAAGGTGATTCATTTTTTTTTTTCTAAAAATAATTTTACCAATTACCCACTTCTCCGCCACTGATTGCGCAAGATGTTCGATATTAACAGGTTTTATGCTAACCCATGCCGTTTTAACGTATACCAAATATGACTTAAATATCTCAACTAGTTTGGTAAATATTCAATAAAGTCCGCATATTTTTTCCAACTTTAACACCCTGTAACTTTTTTCTAAGGCCTTAAAAAGATATAGTTTATACGAAAATGTGCCGTTATCTATCTATCTATCTATCTATTTATCTATCGATTAAAATCCTGCTAGAAAAAACTGATTCACCCATATAAACCTAAAAAAATAATCGAAAGAAAATCGGAGCGTTCGCGCATGTGCCTACGTCAATTTCGCGCCGTATTCTTGCAAAATTCGCCAAAATGTCAACCAACCAATTTTTCCGCCCCCAGATTAAAAATTTTGCGAATTCTCCAGAAATTGAAACTTTCCTACACGGGAATATTGTTAGTTCAAATTAACCAATCGGTAATTTTCGCGATTCGCGACTATACGAACTTATTACAGAAAGAAAGTTAGCGGCTTTATGGGACTATAAATTTTGGCAACTGGTAATATCATACCAACATCCAAGTTCTAATGGATGTGCCGGTGTTTTCATATTTGAATCGTTCGAGAAGGTAGACTACGACAGCTGTTTCCCCTTATTAGGTTCGTCAAGGCAGCCATAACCTTCCCGAACGACTCAAACCGACACGGTAGCACTTATAATAGTGTAACTTGCACTTCGAGGTGAGAAACCAACCAGTGGCGCCATCTAGCATCAAGCTGATAGTACCAGAGCCGAAATTTCACAAAACATAGTAAACACCAACAAGAAAAAGTTAGGTTGGTGTTGAATCCAGAAAACTACAAAATAATGTGAAGAAGAAGCGACACAGGAAACAGGCTCATTGGCCATTCACCACTGTATCTTCCAAATTTGTGGAAATCAACAAGGATCTGACCGGGAGCCCTATCCTTGTCAAACTTGCATCTTATAGCCGTAGAAATATTAACAAGATGATAAAATTTCACGCCCCCAATAGATTTTTACAGAAAGAAAGTTAGCGGCTTTATGAACCTTGCCTTGATGAACCTAATAAGGGGAAGCAGCTGTCGTAGTCTACCTTCTCTAACGAAAGTCAACTTTATTAAATGGTCTGTATGCCATTTCAAAATATTGTGTTCGGGAAAAAATTCCCAATATCAACATCGAAAAATTGAAAAATCTCTTTTCCAATTGGAACCCATATTTTTTTTATTGCACCATTGAAATGCTTGTGAAAAGACAGTTCAAAAAGATATAACACACTATATGTCTAAATGAAGCGGTTGCTTCGGTATTACGCAAAATACGTATAAATAATACGTATAATAATAGTAATAGGCGGCCATGGATTTTTCATTTGTGATTGTCATTTATTGTGTTCCAAACAATAAAATATTAACTGTTGACAAGAATGGCTTAACTTAACTATTCCAACGAAGATATTTTGAATATGTTTTACACTCATGGAGAGTGTAAAAGAATTTTAGAAAGAACAATTAGAGTTTTTAATGAAAGGCATTTACATTTACCACCTTTGACGAAAAGAAAATTCAGAAAGTTCGAACGAAATTTCATAGTCCATGGCAAGGTCCAAACAAAGAGAAGCAAATGTAAATACGTAACAGGTAAATAGCATAATACGAATAAAGTGTTTTTTTTTCTTCTAGTATCTATTATTATGTAATTGTTAGTATTATTTAATTGTGTATTGTTGCTTCTCAGGGAAAAATATTATTAAATAGCCCTTAACCTTGTCATATAATTGCGTTATTTCATTTTCCATGGCCCCCTATAATGTGGAGTTCCTTGAGAAATGGCATCTTTGTTGATACAGAGCAGAAAAAATACGTATTTTGCGTAATAACGAAGCAACCGCTTCATTTATACATAGAGTGTGTTATATCTTTTTGAACTATCTTTTCACAAGCATTTCAATGGTGCAATAAAAAAATATGGGTTCCATTTGGAAAAAATGAGATTTTTTAATTTTTCGTTGTTGATATTGGGAATTTTTTCCCAAATACATTATTTTGAAATGGCATACAGACCATTTAATAAAGTTGACTTTCGCCTACGACAGTCCAAAATTTCAGTTTTCCAGAAAAAAGATTTGGAATTTAATAGGGAACAGGGAACCAAACGGTGTAATAATATATAGGGTGTTCTATTTCAAATAACGAAGTTGCTATCGACTTCCGGTATAACCGGAAGTGATCGAAAGTTGAAAATATTTTAGAAAAAAAGTTTACAACCTGTTATATAAGTAACCAAAATTTCAAATCAAAATTCGCACTTCTTCACCGTAAACTTCTAATGAACCACTTACGTGAATCACCCTGTATATATACAGTGTGGTCATTTAAGTATGCAACATATGGGACTTTTTTTTATTGATTGCACAACCAAAATACAGACATTGCCGAAAGTTGATGCATGTTCAATAATCATATTAGGTGCGCTTAGAATAGTTGCAAGTTAAACAACATACAGGGTAGGTCAAAAAATATAAAAATTGCACAAGAGTAAAGTACCCTTATTTGAAAAAATTCAGCAAAAGGTTATTAAGACAAGTAGTTTAGAATTAAAAGCTATGCCTAAATACCAAAACATAGCCTCTTAAGAAAAAAAAAATGGTAGATTAATTTCCAGTTTCTTAATAAACATTCAAAATAAAAAAAATTCACCTGAAATGAGAGTTTTTTTAATATACACATTATCATTACTAATGTTTTACCTAGTTCAGAAGAATTTTTACGAAATTTTAAAGTTTTGTTTAATATCGTTGCAACAAACATGAAGTTTGTGATTCCCTAAAAAATTAAAAATGTAAGTTAATTTTACAAATATGCTTGAATTTGAACAAAGTTATGCGAAATTGATATAATTTTGATTGATTTATGAAATTATTTAGGGTGAATATTAAAACATTTTTTTTACTAAATTATTAATGTTTTTAAAAAATATATATTTCTTTTTCTTAGGAGGCCATGTTTTGGTATTTAGGCATAACTTTTAATTCTAGACAACTTTTCTTAATAATATTTTGCTGAATTTTCTGAAATAAGGGTACTTTACTCTTGTACAATTTTTATATTTTTTGACCTACCCTGTATTCTGTTTGACTTGCAACTATTCTAAGTGCCCCTAATATGATTATCCAACATGCACCAACTTTCGGGAATATTTGTATTTTCAAATAAATTAAAAATATTACTTTTTCAGTGGCGTACCATTTTTTTTTATAAAAAATATGAGGATTGACCCCCGTCTCTCCGACACTGGTGGAAGTAGATGGGCTGAATTATTTTTAGTTTATATTATTTAATGAGTGTCTAAACTGTACCAAATATGTTTGCCTTAGCTGTCTTCTTTTAGGAGAAATAAAAGATAATTTTAAAAAAAATTGACTTTGACGCCCTGTATATCGAAAACCGTTAGGATTTCCATAAATGTTTATAGGAAAAAAATCTCCTTTTTGAAATTGTCTAGCAGATTTTAAAGTATTGCTGATAAAGTTTGGACCACCCTGCCTGTATGTATCTATCAAAAATTTCAACATTTAAAATTTTATGTCTTATTAAAAAAACACATCTAAGATTTTTCATCATATTTTTGCCTTGGATAATATAGTTTTAAAACAAATCTAGCTTTAACTGTCCTGAAGAAGGAATAAACAATTCCGAAAGCTTGGCAATTAACAAATAGTTTTCTTTAAAGACCAACTTGACTGCAAACCCACTAAAAGTTTCCATCTTTTATTATTTGTAAATAACCTTAGTTTGGCACATAGATAAGGAATAGGTAAGTTTGGCACATAAAGTTGAAAGGGTAGAAATGATTTTCATCTATGAAAAGTACGATCTACTTTGTAAGGGTGAAATTTGTGCAATTTCAAAATTTTCGCATCGATTCTTTAGAAAGTCTGCAACTAGACTTTCCCATGAATATTATAGTTGCAACTGATGTTTGATGTGAATGGACCCAAAACTTCGACTTGTGTATCTTCTTCAAGTAACCTTGACTTTGACTCCACCATCTTGTTATTTTCTACGGATCCAGTTAATTCGAATTGTAATAACTAGTCCTCGGGCGTACGTATGGCTAACATGTCTTCTTGAATAGGCAGTAGCCGTTTTTAATGAAATCTATTGTGCTTCCTACCATAGATGAAAATCATTTAAACCTTTTTAGCTATAGTACAAATCATAATAATCAGATTTTTATTGTTATTATCATTATTACTATTAGGTATATAAAAGATGGTAAGTGCCAAACTAAGGTTATTTAAAGGGATGGCGTGATACCTAGGTACCCTAATTTAATTACCCAATTTAAATTAGTTTAGGTACGTAATAAAAATAGCAACGAATTAATAATGGGAAGTTTAAGAATATGAGATTATAATAATAATAAATATGGCATTAGGAAATTTTACTTGCCTTCTAATATAAGTAGTTTTCTTTACCTGTATCATTACTTTTTGTATTCATATCCCTACAGGAATGCTTTTATCTCTCCAATACTGTCTACGGAATCGAGAAAATGCGATTATATGCATAATTTGATGAAGATTTATTTGATTAGGAAATGCAATGCTGAAATTGAATATTATTAATTACGTCGATAATTAATCAACCAAATGCATTTTTATTTATTTATTTCCTATTTACGATTTTGAAGTTGGGGTTTGAGGGAAGCCTCACTTACTACGTACGGCATTTTGTTCCCCCTCCACTAGCAAAACGGGTTTGAGCTACTTTTGGCATGAATATATATATTTTTTTGTTCTATTATGAGCTGTTGCCTATTGAAGCATTTTAAAGAGTCACCCTGTGTAAAATGGTTAAAGTGACTTAAAGTGTGATTGATTTGATAGTATTATATTTTCCCCCTTGAGTAATATCTAATGTATTTTATTTTAAATTGGATATTTATAATGATTCTTAATGTATTTAGTATTAGTCCATTATGCTAGAAACAAAAGAAAAATAACATTTTTCTGAATCAAATTTTAAAACATTTATTATTTTTCAGGTCATGAGCCAGGATGTCAAGAAGGAGAATCCATTGCAATTCAAGTTCCGTGCTAAGTTTTATCCCGAAGATGTCGCGGAAGAACTCATCCAAGACATCACCCTTCGACTATTCTACCTCCAAGTGAAAAATGCCATTCTCTCTGACGAGATCTACTGCCCCCCTGAAACCTCCGTCCTATTGGCCTCTTATGCTGTTCAAGCCAGACATGGAGACTACAACAAAGAATTGCACAAACCAGGATTTTTGAGCAGTGACCGGTTACTGCCTCAAAGGTAATTAAAATGTGCCCGTACATGACATCTCCTGTTTTTGATTTACAGGATGCTACGATTAAAGTCGTACATTCATTATATCTTCTATAAAAATCAACGGTATATATTATATTAAAATTTGGTAGGTACAGGCAAATTTCAGTACACCAAATTCGTCAGAGTTGCTAATTTTTGAGTATTATGTACAGGGCGCTAACCGAGCTTCAGTGACATTTTAAGGCATTACTTTTTGAAGTTCAGTTTCTTATTTTACATAAAAAGGTGCTGTTAAAATCACCAAATAGGCTTGCGTGAAACTGAGCTTGCTGAAAAATAATTATTTTTCAGTTTATAGGTATAAACTTAATACAGAAAATAATATTGATTTATACTTTCTTACCTTACTAAATTACCAATAAACATAACACAAATACTAAAAGCAGAGGGTATAAATGAAAAGTGAAGACAGAAGTAATTTTACACTGTGTGACCGAGCCGTTATAATTTCATGCGTCTAACTTATGCCGTCTGTGGTTACAGGGACATAATTATTTTGGAAATTGTAGTATTCTTGAAATTGTTGAAAAGTTTGCATCGGCAACAACTTTTTTTACCAAAAAAACTGTTCACACTACTGGTACAATCGTATTTTAGGTCATATTTTAGATTCTGTAAACATTTATATAAAAAAGAGTATGCCCTTTTTTAGTTGTAGGAGATTAGTATAGAAATCTTCCCGAATTTTTTTAAATCTCTATGCAGTTCTTCATCTCTGAAAAGCCATTGGGATAGTTTTCTGAAGTTGAAATACCATATTGCCCATTCACCAGGATAATTAGCATAAAAAGTTATTATCCATATTTTTTTAGAGTCATGGACCAACATAAAATGTCAAAAGATGAGTGGGAAAACAGTATTATGACTTGGTGGAAAGAACACCGTGGCATGATGCGTGAAGATGCAATGATGGAATACTTAAAGATCGCCCAAGACTTGGAAATGTACGGAGTGAATTATTTTGAGATTCGTAATAAGAAAGGAACTGAACTTTTCCTGGGAGTTGATGCTCTGGGCTTAAATATCTACGAAAAAGATGACCAGTAAGTAACAGTTATGCAACCTGTGGAAAAACTAAAAACTACTTGTTGAGATTTTTTCTTCCAGATTGACTCCAAAAATAGGGTTCCCATGGTCAGAGATCCGAAACATCTCCTTCAATGACAGGAAATTTATTATCAAACCAATTGATAAGAAAGCACCAGACTTTGTGTTCTTTGCCCCAAGGGTACGCATTAACAAAAGAATTCTGGCCCTCTGTATGGGTAACCATGAATTGTACATGAGGAGGAGGTAAGCCTACAAGTCTACAAAATACCTTTTACAAGAAAAGAAGTCCCACAGAATTGACAATTTTCCTCATTCCTTCTTTTGCTAAAATTTTTTATTCTTTAAAATTCTTACCTATACGTCTGGCGGATTTGTAAGAGTAAGAGAATACAGTCTTTCATTCTTAAAAAATAATGTTTTTTAATTTATTAAATATAACAGTGTCACATAAAGTCCGCATTATATGGGAATTTTTTTATTATTAGTTTTAAGAAAATCTTGATGTATCCAATTGTTTTTGTTTAAAAAATAATGTCAAATGAAGTGCTCAAAAGCAATCACGTGATTTTCTGTATCTGTCAAATTTGTAATTTTTTGAACAAATTTCGGAAATACAGAGAAAATTTATTTTGTTTCAATTATATACCTCTGTAGCAGATTTCAGACCTCTAGAAAATAGTTTTATTATTTTTTATTTTTTTCTAAATAACATACCTATTTCATTAAAATGAATTTTAGAGAACCTGCATAAAATGTTCTATTTTACTAGCTTTACTGTCTGCATGCTTTTCCATTATTTGATTTAGTTTTAAACCCACTTTTTTATGGAAAAAAAATTCACAACCGAAAATTCATCAAATTTGATGCATAGTTAAATATTTCATGAAGAAAACCCACGACTACATTCATAACAAAAGAGAGCATAAAACGGCCATTTAAAAATTCTTTTTACCTACATTTTTATTCCAGTGGCAAGTGACACTACCACAGAAAAACTAAGTAAAGAGGGCCATTTGCAAGTGGACAGTAGGTTTAAAGAAAATGCATAAATATAAAGACCGTACATGTAGTGAATGATTTTATGTGGGCTTAATTTAAATGAAATGTGTTTAGAAAAAAACAAAATTACTTTTGTAGGTCTGAAATCTAGTAAAGCAGTATGTCATATTTTTAAGCAAAAGCTGGAAACATCAAAATTTACTTAAATCGAATAATAAAAAAATTCTCACAAGATGCGAACTTTATGTGTGTCACTGTATTTACAGAAAACCAGATACTATTGATGTACAACAAATGAAGGCGCAAGCCAGGGAAGAGAAGTTAGCAAAACAGCAGCAGAGAGAAAAGCTACAGTTTGAAATCGCTGCGAGAGAAAGAGCCGAGAAAAAACAACAAGAGTACGAAGACAGGTTGAAAGGCAAGTCATTCTTTTAATTCTTCACTTTTATGTCCATTTATGGACAAACGATAAAAGTATCTATTGCATTTGAGTCTGTTTTACATTGCCTGTTTTACATTGACAATTTCTTCATGAATAAGTTTATGAATAAATTCATGAATTAATTCACGACAAGTTCTATTTTACACTGATGAAGAAATTGATGATTTTTTTTCTCACCTTATGTCAGATTCTAGCGAATACCAACACGAGAATAAATAACAAAATACTTTTTGTGCTGCATTTCCCCTCTCAGAACATATTTTCTAACCATATCCATCTTCATCCAAAGCATCTTTAACTACAGATTAAGTCTGGCTAGAAGAGTAGTTGAAAATGCATTTGGCATTTTAGCCAAACGATTTAGAGTTTTTTGACTACAATTAATTTGAATGTGGAAAAAGTACAAACCATAACATTGGCGTGTTGCACATTTCATAATTTTTGAGACCCGAATGTCCTACTTCCATTCTAGAAGAGCTTGATAAAGACTGTATATTTCAATTTGACTTTCTTACCAAACATGCTCACCAAGACATGCTTGCCTTGCTGCCCAAGAGGAGTTTTGTGATTATTTCGTGAATGAGGAAGCTGTGCCTTGGCAGCGGAATACATAAATAAAACATATTGTAACATTTCACACACTTTTTATCTAAGTATATTATCTTTAAAACTATGTACTCTCCTCTTCCTCGTCTAATGCCTCGAATAAAACCAGTATCAAAATATAATCTTCTTTGTGTTCAAATTTTCAATGTTAGTACTCCTGAAGTTCAAGCAAAACTTGACGGAAAATAGAACATGCTCTAATTCGTGAAGTAACTTCATGAAGAAATTCATGAATTAATTCATGAAGAAATTGGCAGTGTAATACATGACTTTTTATAATAATTTGTCCTTGAAGTGACTTCATGAATTAATTCATGAAGAAATTGTCAATGTAAAACAGGCATAAGAACAATAAACTGTGGGCCACATCCTAAAACATTAATAAAGAGTGCATTTTATTGGTAATGCAGTGACAGTTAACTTTTTTGTTTCATTAGATGAAACTATTGGTGGTCTTTTAAACTACATAGTTCAGTTTTTTATTTATAAATATTTAAATTTCAGAATCGCGAAAATGACTTGTTACATCACACAAAAATTGGTTAAAATAAATAATATATGAATATTATTTTTAAATACAGGGTGTCTACTTTCAAACATATACAAATCCATAAAATCTTTATTTTTGGCGATAATAGCCTGATCTTTTTTCTCTGAAAGTAAGATGATTCATTGTGTTACAGAGTCAGCCAAATACTTTTATTATTACCTGAACTGTCAAGTTTAATGTAGGTATAAATTTAATTCTTAAAATTTCCATGGCATATGTTATTTTTTCTTCTTTTTATTCCGGAAATATTCAGAAATTTGTTCAGATCTTTGATTGACGTTGTGTGGTGTGGGTTTCTTATATACATTTCCTAGAAAACATTGCAGTTTATAGAACATTACATACTTTCCAAACTTATTAAATATTATTCCACCTCTTTCATCAAATTTCCTGTTTATTATTGCCACAGTTGTAAAACATATGTTTTATGTTTATGATATGACTATTATCACTATTATTTCCTGAACTGTCGATTTTAATGTAGGTGTAAATTTAATTGTTTCAATTTTCATTTCAGATATAAGATTTTTTCAAATATCTCTGCTGAAGAACACTAGACAAAGGGAACTCAAAACAACAAACCGGTACTGTAGAAATTTTGAAGTAAATCCATAAATTATTTTTCTTTCTTACGATTTGAGGGATTTACTGCAAAGAAGTTAAATGTATAAAAGGGAATCAAGTTTTCACCGATACCAAAAATCGAAAAAAGATTAGAGTATTATTTATGGACATGTATCATCTTAGAGGGTGGCTTTGTCGAGAAGGGTCCAATAATCAATTACTTTTGTGTTTATTAGCAGTTTTTCAATAATTCCAGGATGCTCTGGACCCCGATAAAGGTTAACAAATTCTGCATTTTGAGATGACCCAGAGATGAACATCCCGTATAATATTGTATTCGATCTTTGCACACCAACACTTTTCCTATTGACTATTCAACTGGGGGTTTTTGGGGTGTCCTAATTGACGATGTGTTGTCGGGTTTTAAATAAAAAGAATCACTAAATGGTTTTTGCGAAAATTGGGGGTATAAAAGAATCTCAGCTGGTCCTGTATTTGCATTTTGAAAATGGTAGAAAGGTCAAAAGAAGCAATTTCGGACAAAAAAGTTCAGAGGTTTGTCTCCAAAAATAAAAATTTTATGAATTTGTATATGCTTGAAAAAAGACACCCTATATGTAGTTGGAAATATTGAAATAACTAAAAAATACTTTAGTTACATTTTAGATTGTTGATATTTTTTATGCAGAACTTATTAAGCTTTACCACTGACTATTGTGAAACAGTAAGCATATAAATAAATAATACTCCTAACACATTGGAGATATATGTAAAATCTATCAAAAAATATTTAATAATGAAGAAAAAACACAGTATGTAGTATATTCTTATTGTCTGTACATTTTAACCAAATACATAGACACTCAAAACTATTCAAACTGTTAATAAGCCACTTAGGGCGGAAATCTTTGGCTGGAGACTGGCGACTGGAGACTCAAAAAAGTTGTAAATGGTATTTTTCTCTTGAGGCATGGTGGCCTGGACGTCTCTTCAGTTGTACCGTAATTTAAAATATTCAGTATTATAGTAGGTAAGATCTTATTTATTGAACAACTAGGTATAGTGTGGTGATTATTGTCAGAAGAGGATTTGTAACAAGGATTTAAAACCACCCTATAACTGTTTTTTTAATTGTGATGTATTATACTAGGTACTATCATACTTTACAATAAATTTGTGTACTCCGATCGATTGAAAAATGGCCATCCACTTTTTGGAAAATGTTGCATGTTGCTCTTCAAAAATGTACTGTTATATACTATAAAAATTTAGGATTATCTAACTAGATAGCTTCATAAACTCATATTACGCATATTACACGCATATTAACATTCGGGTATATCTTATGTTATAACTACTCCATAATATGATTGTATCTACATCGTACGTACTTCATAAGTTTTTCCTGGACAAACACTATATTAAAGACCTGTGCATAGCGCTGTTTCAAGTGATCGCCACTGGCGCCACGCCACAAAACAAATTTAAACGGTGGTTTAAGGTTAAAACACCATTGTTGCAGAATCTTTTATAAAATGAAAACATGTAAATGTGTCTGTTACAACGAATTTAATATCTAAAATAAAATAAAATATTTGTTTGTTATGTCCCTCTAATTTTACAAGTTCACATGGCATATTACATTTTCTTAAGAAAAGCGAGCCTAAAAAGCAAGCAAGAGTATTTGGTACCTTTTGGTTTGAAATGAAGTCCATGGCTAGTTGTAGTGTAAGTAAGCATAAAACGCATTAGATTTTTCAGTTTCTTTATAGGGAGGACTAGTGGTTCACTTTGGAACTATAAACAAAATTTTCTATTTTCATCCTTGCATACGTTACAAAATACTCTCCAAAATAATATCCAGAATTTTTGTTTCTTCAGCTGGTTGATCAGATCATCCCGTAATTCCAAAATAGTGTTTATTCTTCTGCAATTCACCAAATGGTCTGGGCAGTGTGCATACCATTTTCTTCATGTGCATGGAAATTTCATGTTATCACAAACAAATCTACTTATAATAGCCGTGTTAATAGGATAAAACTGCTAAATACCGGATGCAAAGACAATTTATTACCGTAAAAAGAAAGCAAATCGTAATAAAGCTGGATATTTAAAATTTGGGACGTTTTAAACGTCAGTAACTGACATACCAATAACCACAGAATACCCCCCTATAACCTATAATAAGTCGCCATTTTTTTCGTCAAGTGGCGCCACCCCAGTCCGTAAACAACAATGAAATATGACGTCATTCTCGGGTATTTTATATAGTGTCGGTCCAGGTTTTTCATCCTTTTTGTTCCCTATTGGTTGCATTTTCCCTAAATTACAATCCATACTTTTAATCCAATGAATTGAACAAGCTAAAACTATAATCTTAATTGAAATAACAACTCTGGCAATAGTAAAAACCCATGGGCACAAACGTAAAAGACGGGAAATATTCGCTGCTAAAGTACGGAACAGCAAGAAAATGTTTACTGTCAGTTTGACACATGAATCCTATATTTTCCTGAGTCCACCCAGGATGCTGCCGCAAGCAGCTGATTATACCACAATGAAAAGTGCTCAATTGCTACATTACACATTTTTAATTAAAATGGATAGTATTCATAATTATTGTTATTTGTAATGGCATACCTAGTTGTGATTATGGTAAGGTTTTCATTTTATTATGTTCATTTTGCTATTATAAATCAATATGTGATGTCATTAACTGATTGCAATGCATATGCCATATTGTGCTACCAATGATTGCAGAAAATTGTGGAAAATGTGATCTGACAAAATGCAGATTCTTGCAGTAATCGGGCTTTAACAGTTGACAGCGACAATGTGTGATTATTTTACAAGTTTACAAGTTCAAAACTTCAAATCAGCGAGCAGCTATTAATAACTATAAATGTTTTACACTGAGCCACTCAACGTTTAGTTGAAATCTGCACATTTTCCTCCAGTATAAAATATGAGCATCATTACCTATTTATAGTGCTTCCAAAGATTTGTTAAGATGAAGCAACAAAAACACCTTTAAAAACTTAAATCATTGAGGGGAATATTAAGACATTTCAGTCCAGCGCTGTAATGTAAAATGAAAGACTCTTGTTTTGATAATATAATTTGGTAATGATTTTCTTTATTACGAGTAGTTACAATTTGACACTTTTAGGTAAGTAGATGTTAGTTTTTGGAGGTGGAGTGCCTCTCTTTTATTTTCGAATTTTGCTCAGGTGCCAGTTTTTGATAGTGGTATGCTCCACTTGTTTTTGCTCGGGTAATTTAGCGAAGAAGAAACTCTAAAGTTTAGTTTTTTGGGACTGGGGAGTAAATAAAACAATGGCAAATTTTTCAATTTATTAAATAGTCTCTTTAGATACAACCAAAAAGTGTGATCTCAAATAAACAGAAGGTAATAATAATAATAATGATAATAATAATAACAACTAGAAATTCACCCACCTGCACTGGTGCGCGGGTGGGCGTATCCCTGTACCTGCGGCAGGCGGCCAGGCTTCGCCGCCGTCAAAGTTTGGCTGCTTCGCGGCCTCATGTCCCATTCGGCTTATTGCCTCACTCGGCCTTCGGCCTCGTGGCCGAGTGCTTTTTTCACCTCGGCGGGAGCCAAGTCCTTGAAAACGAAAAACTCGCGCGCGTTTTTTCGAAAATCCAGTAGTCACAGGAACAATTTTTTTCAGGCAAAATATACAGGGTGTTTTGACAGAGTGAGATTGCACTTTCCAGATTTTTTCTATCTGTGAAAATGAAAAAGTTTACACTATTTCCTCTAAGTCAAGTAGGCGGGGAAATTTTCTTTTGCATTATTTTTCTTCCTTCCCCCCACCCATTCGATCGCTTCTGAAACGAAATTTTTATCTCGCCAAACAAAAAAGTTGTATCTGTTCTGGAAAAACCGAGTATTGCCGTGGAAAAAAAATGTTTTCGATAATTTTCCCCTTGACATTTGGGGCTGATCAGAAAAAAACCGGAGGTCTTTATCTCTACTAATAAGAAAGTGTTTCACCTCGGACGGATCGGGGTAGGCCATGGAAAAAAAAATTTCAGCACAGCGTCATTTTACTTCCAGCACCTAATGCATGAAAAATTTCTCAATCATTCCACCCTGGCAACCCAACAAAAGAAACCCGGATATTCTATCTCTAAAATAGCAAAGTTGCACTTGTTCTGTCAAAATCGAGGTAGCCATGAAACATTTTTGCCGTCAATTACCGAGTTACGGCCGCTTAAAGAATTTCCGAGGTTCTGTTGTATCGTAAATTTCCAACTAAATTTCCTATCTGCATCTTCCAGAAAGGGACACCCGGTATGCACTTCGTGTTTGAAAGCTCTCCATAACCTAAAAGTCATTTTTTGGCGGCAAAAGTTCCCACCTTCCGTGTCAACGGCTTCGAAAAAGTGGAAACATTCAACAGGTGTGCACACCCCCAGTTCTATCAGCTCAAATTCTCACCCCAGTATCCGTCCAGTGTGAAATTTCAAATATTCAACAGGTGCTCGTCCTCCGAATCACCTTCGACTGTCGAAAAATCAAAAAGTTGACACCCGGTACACACCTTCATGTCACGGTTTGAAAGCTAAACGTCGCGACTTTGGCATTTTAGGTGGCAGGAAACGTCAGGATTGGCCATTGTTGATTACCAATCATGTAAAAAAGATGCGTCACACCTGCGTTGGTCGTTTTTTTCATCGAAAATCCTTAATAACTCGAAAAAGGGAAATAATTTACCTGAAAAAGATTCGTTAAATATTTTGACCCGGCCATCTCGCTGTACTGTCAGATCTCCCGAAAAACCATTTTGAAAAATATTTTTTCCTGTGCATCAAACGGTATATGGCACTGGCTGTATAGCGGGACTTCGCACACAACGCGCGTCCCCAAGATCCAAACATGCCCTTATCTTTCGTGCCGTATTTAACAGCGGAGGATTTTCGAGGCTTTAAAAATACGCCTATCCTATACAAAAAGGACGTCCCTACTCGGGACAGGCAGAGAGGTTCGCCCTTTTTCACCTCAATTTAGAAAAGGACACGTTCAAGGAATATTAATATAGTATAATAATAATAGTAAATACGGAATCTTCAGTAAAATCAATAATCTTTAATTAATAATAAACAAAATTATACTGTGTCAAAAAATCTTGTAGTTGTTAATTGGTAAAAAAATACATATCAGGACATGTCCCAACAAAGGTAGCAATATCTTTGATGTTACGTTGGTGAAGGAGAAAACTTTGATCTGCAATGTTTATTCCCAACGAAAATCGAGAACCAATGGTGTAGTTCAATGCCGGTAGGAGCATTAGCCCTCGGAGTAGTTGTTTCTGTTGGTTCTATCTTTTGAATCCATCGACTCAAGATTTTGCCTACGTCCATCTGATGATTCCCAAAGAAGATGAAACTGGTAATGGGTTAGCTGGGATCATTGTGCCTGCAGCATTGTCAGGACATGTCCCAACAAAGACAGCAATATCTTTGACGTTACGTTGGTGAAGGAGAAAACCGTTGACTGACGTATTTATAAAGACTTCTCACGGCTATACAGTGGCGGCTTGTCAGGGTAGGCAGAGTAGGCCGGGCCTACCCAATAATCTTGGGAATACTAATAATCGCATAATTTTATTGAAAAAAAGGGGCAAGGAATAAAAATATCTTCTAAATATTAAGAATCATTCATTTAATAATGTCCGTGCAAAATTTATTTCATAACGAAAACACCGAGACGTCTTAACGCAACTTAAAAATCACTGAATAGGCCCGAATCTAATGGGCCGACCACATTTACATAGGAGCTCCATAGAAACGGCGCGTGTCGTCTTATGTGCAGCGGCGCGAGGCAGGGTTCATATTAGCGGTGTATTGCAGGCTTTTAGGCCCGCCTCATTCTGACCTGTGTTATTATTTATTTGATTATTTGCACTGTATTTCGCCGTTCGCGGCTGATTTTTTCGGGGTGATTTTATCTTTAAAGCAGTGACGACAGCATTCGCGGTACCCCAGCCCCACCATAGCATGCACACATCTTCGTTGGACGCCAAAAATCCTAGCAGCCCGGGCTGAATGGCCTCAATTGAGAATCCCGTACAGCATGCTAGAACCAAAAAACCCATGGTAAGCCATTATTAATACTTGCAGCGACACGCTCTTTGCAAGATTTCTGAGTAAGTAAGTTACTTTAGATAATTTTTTACTAAGTTGCGTGACATGCTCTGTCCAGGTCAATTTGGGATCAAGGAATACACCTAGAAACTTAACCACACTATCTGTTTGCATATTTGAGCAGGGGGTTCTAAGCGAAAAATTCATGTTTGCATCTTGGAGTCATTAAGGCTTAGACGATTGGACAGAAACCACTCCCCCATGGCAGTCCGTGCATCATGAACGATACTATGAATAGGTTCAGAAGGATGGTAACTTATAAAGTTGGTGGTGTCGTCTGCGAAAAGAATCAGATTACTCTGCGAGAGTGCTAAGTCGTTGACATAAATCAGGAAAAGAACTGGTCCTAGCACAGATCCTTGAGGTACTCCATGCTGAATGGTCTGGATTTATCACCACCATAACAGACAAACTGTTTACGGTCAGACAAGTATGATTCCATAAAAAGGATGGCCTCTGAGTTAAAACCATAGTAGGACAGCTTTTGCAATAGTATATGATGGGAAACACAGTCAAACGCCTTTGTTAAGTCAAAGAACGAGGCAAAAGTATCCAGTCCCCTCTCCAAACCGGCAGATATGGATTTAGTAAGAGAATCGATGGCTAGGGAAGTTGTTTTTTTTTTGTTCCGAAAACCATACTGGCTCTGGGAAAACATGAGATTAGTTTCAAAGTAGTCATTAATTTGGGTCTTCAATACTGATTCAAAGATTTTGGAAAAAATGGGAAGGAGGGAGATCGGTCTGTAGTTGCCTACATCATCTATAGAACCCTTATTCTTAAAGATAGGTACTACTTTGGCAATTTTTAGACACACAGGAAAGACACTACTCTCTATGCACTGATTGATTAGATTCGTAAGAGATATTAAAAGAGCTTTTAAGTTTTTTAAAAAAAATTGTGCTGATATCAAAGCAGTCCCTGCTTTTGCTATTCTTTGGCTTATCAATTGTTTGTTATTATTATAGGATATCGGGTTAAAAGAGAAATGTTTTTGTGTTGTTGGCAATTCACCAAATTCACCAAATCATAGTTGGCTGTGGCCTTATCAAATCGGCCATTTTTTGAGCTTGCCAAAAATATAATACTCGGGATAGTTATTATAAAAAAGAAAATAGGTATGGCTAATTTTCTGATTATTTTTTTAAATTTTCAAATAGTCAGCCATGGAATATTTTCATAATTACTTAGACATACTTCAAACTTTCAAATATTTTATTTTTTGCTGGTGACAAAATGTAACAAAATAAAATAAAAATTATCATGGAGCTCCACCACATAATTATTTGCCCGTAAGAAATTACCTAGATCAGCTCTATCCAAATAGGATAGGGAGAAATAGACCTATTTCCTGGCAGCCCCGATCCCCCGATTTGTATGTTTTGGATTTCTTTTTGTGGGGAACAGTACAAAATAAAATATGAGACAATTGTTGAATTAAGAGCAGCTGTTTTAGAAGCAATTGCCAGTATTGACAGGCTCTCTCTAAGAAAGGCGACAAATTCAGCTTTAAAAAGATGCAATATTTGCATAAATAATAATGGTGGATTGTTTGACCTTTTAAAATAATAATAATTTAAATTTGAGTTTTTTAATTTTTGTTTTATTTTGTTACATTTTGTTACCAGCTAAAAACAAAATATTAGAAAGTTTCAAGAATGTCTAATTATAAAATAGAACGTAATTATGAAAATATTCCAGGGCTGACTATGTGAAAATTAAAAAAAAAATCAGAAAATTGGCCATAGCTCTTTTATTTTTTATAATAACTATGCCGAGTATTATATCTGGAAAGCTCAAAAAATGGCCGATTTTATAAGGCCACAGCCAACTATGATTTACATTTAAAAAACACAAGTTTATGACATATCTAAAAAATCACAAACAACATAAAAAAAATTGGGTTAGATTATCTTATTAAGCCCAAAATTATCTACAATTTTTGTCTCTAAAGTTTTTCTGTATAATCAGAAATAACGGAGCTACAGATATCTGATGAAATAGCAAAAAATCACTCTTTTCAAAATATCTAGTGAGCCATGAACTTTTTTAAAAATCCAAAAGGGGCATTAGATTGGGCATTCAAAGCTGCAATTCTTTCCCCATTTAACCTTTGTTCTAGCTCTGCTAGTTTCTGAGATCCCCATGGTGGGCATCGAAAAAAACTCACCCTGTATAATATGTCGGAATTTATTTATTTATTTATAAGAGAAACTGTTTTGCAGGAAGAAAATCCCAATTACAAAACAGCTGTAGTGGGTACAAAGTATAATGCCAAATAAAATAAAAAAGTTTCCTACCTAATTTAAAATAATTATTAGTTATTTATGTACCAAGGCACTGAAGTTCAACTTTTTTGACTCATGTGGAATTTAGTTGCCGAGGCCTCTAGTCGAGGCAAATAAACCAACAAAAAAAAGGAATCATGAAAAAGTAAAGGAACTCAGAGGAATCAAAGTTAAAGAATGTGGACTACAAGGAGATAACAAAAATATATTTTTCAACGATGATCTTACCAACCAGAACCAGATCTTATTTAAGAAAACTAGGGATTTAAAAAAGCAAAAAAACTATAAAAGTGGTTATTACTTGAATGGAAAAATATTCCTACGACAATCTGACTTTGACGCCCCGATAAGAATCATAAGTGAAGAGGTGATACAAAATTGAATAACCCGGTGTAAAAAAAAAAAAAACAAAAAAACCTTGTATTGTGTGAAATGAGCCAAAACAAAAATAAATACACAACTAAACTCAATAACCTCTACATTAACACTAAAAGCCTAAGAAGCAAAGTGGAAGACTTACGTGATATTATTGAAAGTTGCGCTGATAACCATGTCATCATACTTACTGAGACATGGCTATATAAAGATGAAACTGATTTATTTAAAATAAGCACATATACAGGAGTACATGACTAGAGATTCCAGAGGGGGTGGCACTAGTATTTATATTAGGGACAACATTGATTTCATAAGCAAACACATTGATATGGCGAATATAAACGATTGTAATATGGTATCAATACATCTATTAAAGGAAAATTACACTATATGGAGTATTTACCGGCAGGGTTGCTTTGATTAAAATCAATTGATTTAAATCGCGATTTTAATCGTTTGATTAAAATAAAAAAATCATTTGATTTAAATCAAAATTTAAATGTAGTTACATTATGTAAAAAACCACGCCACTGGCTGTGTAACTGAAGAGGAAATGAGCATACATAAGCAACTGCATACTGCAGTAGTATCTTCAGCAGGAGTAGAGCGTATCATTTCATCTTTTAATTTGGTTCATAGGAAATTAGGAAATAAGCTAGGTACCGAGAAGTCTGCAAAACTTGTCTTTCTGCTGAAATCCTTAAATAAAAAACGTAAATAAGATGTTTTCATTATCTATTTATACGTTAAAAAAAATCAAATATAATTTCCTAATAAAATAATAAAAAGAAAACCACTTTAAACTAAAAGTTCTATATATAAATTAAAAAAATCAGATTTTTTTGATTTAAATCCGATTTAAATAAAAAAATCAGCAACCCTGTTTACCGGCCACCTTAAGAGTAACATTCCCACATATCTTAACTTGATTGATGAGATCATGGAAAAAGAAAAGCAAACTAGTATAATTGTGGGTGACATGAATATTAACCTATTAAAAGATACACCTACAGTAAATGAATATAAAAATGTAATCAAAATCAATTCACTTGAAATGCAAAATATCATAAATAATGAAAATGCAACTAGAACAACTGAAACTACAGCAGCAATCTTAGATCACGTAATTACAAATAAAGACACCACCTGCAAAATTGATATGCAAGACCATCTGATATAGGACCACAAAATAAAAATTGATATGCAAGACCATCTGATATCGGACCACAAAATAATGTATATAACAATAAATAAAAACATTACTGTTTACAAGAAGGAAAAAAGGATAAGGAAAACAGTAGATGAGAATAAATGGAGACAACAAATATTTCAAAAACTTCAGCAACAGGAAACTAAAACATTTGAAGGCCTTGCAAACATAATAACAACTACGACAACAAATAGTACCAAAATATCATACATGAAAGTAAAAAGTCATTCTACTTGGATTACCACTGAATACCTCAGCTTACTGAAAAGAAGAGGTAAAATGTATAAGCGATGGAAGAAACTTGAAAACATATACACTGAAATGGAATTTAAAAAGCTGAAAAACAAAGCAAATAATGTGAGAAAACAATTAAAGAAAACATATTACGATAAAAAGTTTCAGCAAGTCAAAGGTAACAAAAAAGAACCTGGGAAGTTTTGAACGAGGCATGCGGAAGACAAACAAAACGTGTAAACAAAATTGAAAAAATACTGGATCAAAATGAAAAGGAGATAACAAAGGAACAAGACATTGTACAAGAGTTCAGACATTTTTCAAATGTAGGTTTAGAATTAGCTGCAAAAATAAATAATTCTCATGTTCCAAAATTTAAAGAAGTGGTTAGTCAAACTATGTACCTATATCCAACAGATGGAAAAGAGATAAAAGATATACTAACTGAAATAAAGAATAACTGTGCACCTGGAATAGATAACATTATGAAATACGACATATAGTCCGAGAAACGATGGCGTTTAGACTGAGTTTTTCATCGGACTTCTCTCGTTTGCCGGACTTCTAGTTAAGGTGTATAACGTCATTGAAGAAACTTTAGTAACTCTTGTTAATGATGTAGTAAGATATGGAATATTTAGAGTTAAAAGTTGCTAAAATAATCCCAGTATACAAAAAGGACAAAAATAAAACTTAAATAACTATAGACCAATTTCTTTACTAAACACCTTCTCAAAAATAGTAGAAAAAGTGGTTAAAATAAGAATAAATAAGTTTATAAAGAGAACTTTTCAGTTTGATACACACCAGTATGGATTTCAAAAACACAGTAACACCTTAAGCGCCACAGTAGACTTACTGGACTATATAATGAGTGAAATTGATAAGAACAGATATGTAGGTAATTGCAGTCTTTATCGATTTACAAAAGGCATTCGACACAGTGAATATACCTCATCTGTTAAATAAACTGGATCAAATGGGACTTCGTGGAGTGTGTCTGGACCTGCTTAAAAGCTACTCAACAAACCGGAAGCACTGTACAGTTTTAAACCAAAGTGTTAGTGACATGAAAAATCTAAATATTGGTGTCGCTCAAGGTTCGGTGCTCGGTCCTCTGCAGTACTTGCTCTATGTTCACTCGATGAAATATGTGGACCTTAGGGCGAGGTACTTCATGTATGCGGATGACACGGTACTAGTAATATCTGCGTGTGATCTTAAGGAACTTGAAAATAACATAAATAGAAATCTCAATATATATTACAACTGGCTGTGCTACAATAAGTTAAGTATAAACATAAGTTAACCTGTATACATGTTAATAACACAAAAAAAACAAAAAAGTGGCTAATATCGATGTAACACTAAATAAAATTAAATTAAAGGAAGTTGCAACATATAAGCACTCAGGACTGACGATAACAAATACTCTTTCGTGGAATGCGCATGTTGAAAAAATTATGAAAAAGGTTTCTCCAATGTTAGGTGCAATAAAAATATGTTCAAAACTGTTAGAACGAAATACTAAATATTCTCTGTATAATAGCTTCATTGAACCTCATCTATGGTATCTAATACCATGCTGGGGAAACTCTCCACAATATTTGTTAGAAAAACTCCAAAGAATACAAAATAAAGCGGTTAAAATAACTTTTACACTTAATTACTATACAGCGACAGATACTTTATATAAAGGAACTAGTATTCTGAAGATAGAAAAACTGAAAATGTTAGAGCAATCTAAATTTATCTACAATATACAAAATAATACTATGAACACACAAATAAATTTAACGCATATCAAAGAACACCATAATTATAATGTAAGATCAAAAGAATTAATTAGAAATGAACATGCTAGGACATCAAAAGCGCGTAATTCACCTGTAAATGCTAGTGTCAGAACATACAATTGTATTCCTGTAAATATCACACAGATAAAAATGTATAATAAATTTTGTCACAATCTTAAAAATTGTATATAAGGGAAAAATAGGGTAGAATAAGAAAGTAAATGTCGTATACTAAAATGTTAAAACTATGGAACACACTTTGCTTTTCTATTTGTACACTCTATGGATAGGCCCCGGTACCAGTAAATTATTGTTTTACTGTTTTATTGGGTCAGAAATAAAGTTTATTATTATTATTATTATTATTATATCGACTTAGCCAAAAGGCATTCGCACTCCCTCTACGGGGAACATTCACTCAGATCCCGGGTATCCCGGATACCATAAGGATCTGGCTCGGACGAGACCCTTGCCATGTTATCGGGCCTTAGGTGACATTGATGGTGTTGGACGCTCCTGCACTCCCCAGGAATTTTCTGACGGTTCGGGCCGTCGCATGTAGTACCGCTTTCTGCATGGACCTGTAAAGATTTTCAGTTAGACCCAGCTCTTTGATGTTTCTCAGCAAACTTTTTGGTATAACACCAGTTGTTGACACGATGATTGTAACCGTCTGAACGTTCTCCATTTCCCATTGCCTTCTAATTCTCTCTTCTAAGTCTCTGTACTTCGCGATCTTCTCGACATGCTTCACAAGCAGGTTGTTGTTGTTCGGGATGGCCACATCAATCAGAGTTGTCTTCCTAGAAATTTTATCAACTATTATAAGGTCCGGTCTGTTATGGGCAACTCGTTGATCTGTCAGAACTGTACGATCCCAGTACATCTTGTAGTTGCTGTTTTCAAGAACAGGCTCTGGTGTGTAGCTGTAATATGGGACCCTCTCTGCCTGCACAAGCAGCAGTTTTTCCGCCAGTTCCTGGTGCAAGATCTTGGCAACCGAATCGTGTCGTTCCTTATATTCCTTTGATGCGAACATCTGACATCATCCTGTTATGTGCTGGATTGTTTCTGAAGTTAGGCACCCGTATCTGCATCTGTCAACCACAACCGATGCATCTCCTACAATAAATTTTAGGTAGTTGCGAGTTGATATAACCTAATCTTGTATGGCCAGTAGGAAAATTCATCCCGAGGTCAGCCAATAGTTCGACGCTAACTTGTCGACATGTTCCTGGTTAACCTCATTGGGATGCCTCCCGTGCAACGGCTTCTCCAACTACATCTGTAGTTTATCATTGTCGGTTCAGTGGTGATTTTGATGCTCGTGTTCCCTCAGACGTAGTGGTGTTGAAATGTCTGCTCCACTGTTCGCCTGCCTGTGGAAATAATTACGCAGGTTTAATATTTGTTGGTCCAATTGCTTGTTGAGGTCTGCCAATCCTCTTCCTTCTAGTTGACATGGCAAAGTTGTTCTTTCTATGGCGCTACGGTGATGATGTTCATGAGCTTTTGTCAATAGTGTCCTAACTTTTCGCTGCAGGTTGTTGATGTCAATTCGCACTACTTGTCTTACTCTCTTGATGAATTCATTCGTTAAATCGGTCTTCATTCTTCGATGGTCTATCCTTTAAGCTTGTTTCATCCCGAGATACTTGTATGTATCTCCCATGCTCATTGCTTCGATCTCCTGGCCATCCTGCATCTCGTGTGCGCCTTGTTCGAGTCTTCCCCCGACGATGTTAAGGGTGTTGCACTTGTCCAGTCCAAACTGCATTCCGATGTCCCTGGAGAACTCCTCTACAATTTTAAGCATTTGCGTTAGTTGGTTTTTGGTTGCGGCCATCAGTTTTAAGTCAACCATATATAATAGGTGATTCAACTTGATCGCTTCTGCGTTGTTCTTTATAGTGAAGCCGTATTTCGTAGAGTTCAACCGATGTGATAGCGGGTTCATCGCCATGCAGAACCACAGTGGACTGAGTGAATCTCCTTGGAAAATCCCTCTTTGGATGTTGATTGTGTCGGTCTCGATGTTACTGCTTGCGGTTCTGAGTTGTATATTAGTACGCCAGGTTGTCAAGACGTGTTCTAAAAAGGAAACTGTATGATGATCTATTTTACACAGTTTTAAGATACCTGTGAGCCAGTCGTGAGGTACGGAATCAAATGCTTTTTTGTAGTCCACATAAGCCATGTAGAGGTTTTGTTGCTTAGAATGAGCCTCGTTGCAGATGACAGAGTCTACGATGAGTTGCTCTTTGCATCCCATTGTGCCCTTCGCGCTGCCCTTCTGCTGCATTGCCATGATGTTGTTCCGCTCGCAGTGAGCATATATTCTCTGCGTAAGGCAAGATGTAATTATTTTGTACAGCGTAGGCAGGCAGGATATTGGGCGGTACTTGGCAGGTACGTTGCACCCTGCGTAAGAAACAATGGAATTTTCAGAGGATTGAGCAAGACTTCATTAATTAAGGTAGTTAGGTGTTCATGCGTGCACCACAGTTTCTTGATCCAATAATTTTGGAGATGATCTGGACCTAGTGCCTTCCAGTTGTGGGAATTCTTGATGACATTGGAGACCTCATCGGTTGTGAATTGCTCATGTTGCATCTGGCTGTAGTTCCGGCCTATCTCCCGTTCTTCACTGATCCAGCTTGCACTGACATTGCATGGACCTGGTGTGGCAAGTTGATTTCTCCTGTTCTCTGCTAGGGTAACTCTTATTTGTGACATGGCTAGAATTCAAAGTACGGTAGAAACCTTTTTCTGATCATTCAAAGAGTTTGTTGTCTCGTTTCCGGTTGTTACTAGCCTTGTATCTCCTCAGACGCGAAAACAGAAAGTTTTTGTTTTAATGTATCAAGACATTGTTGAGCAGTGATGTTCGCGGGGTCATGCTGAGAATGCATTTGTGTGTGGCTCATTATTGCCTGCACCGCCCTCTGGAACTTTCTAGTTCTAACTCCTCTGAAATATTTCATCACTTGTCCTGTGTCTTTACGGAGACTCCCGATCTTCCAATTTAGTTGCATCTCCCATTGAGCCATTCGCGGTTCTGGTCTTGCACGATTTGAGTCTTGGGTCGTCCGGATCTTGGCTCCCATTAGAGTGATGATTGCCATTGCGGCACAGTAGATTAAGATGTGCATATGATCTAATGTTGGTGCCACTGAAACATAATTTGGTAAAATTCTGTTGTTCATAAGATCGAGCAAGATTGCAAGTTTCCTGGAAGAATTTAATCTTGGTAGCGGTGGTCTGCTCAGTGAGTCTCTGCCTTCGTATCGCAATACTGCCTTTCTCAGCTGTGTGTCTAAGCTTTCAAAGTGTTCTTCGTTAACCGATTCCCGATTCTCAGTTGTTGGTTCTACCATTTCTGCTTCTAGTTGTTGCCCAGGCTCTTGAATTTCCCCATTGTTGTTGTTGTCATCTATGTCTATGTGTTAGCCGTGGATCTATAGCTCAACTTCCCGTTTGATAGCGTTAAGTCGCGTTTCTGGAAGTCGGTTATTTCTTAGAATAGTTCGATACTGATCTGACGCTCTGCAGAACGCCCTGTCACCGACGTCCCGCTCGCTGTCATGTCCAGCGACGGCTCCAGACATGCCCTGGCGATCCCCAGGCAGTGGCCCTATGACAAATCTCTTATTAATCTCCATTCCATGGGTTTATCCCGTAACGTGGGAGTGACAGCCCTCGGTCGCCTTTTACGACTTGCGGAGCCACGATAGGAGTATTCTAACCCGCTACCCACATGGGCCAACTAGTATAACGTGGGATCGTTACACCCGAGGATCTGCCCCTCTGTCCGGCCAAATCCCTCCTTGCGATAAGTGGGAAACACGGGGTCGTTACACCCGAAGATCCGCCCCTCTCACAGGCTAGACCCCTCCCTGTGTAACCGGGAGTCGCGGGATTGTCACACCCGAGGATCAGCCCCCGTCACCAGCTAGACCCCTCCCTGTGCAACTGGAGATCACGGGTTTGTCACACCCGTAGGTCTGCCCCTGTCACAGGCCAAGCCTCTCCATACGTAACTGGGAATCGCGGGATTGTCACACCCGTAAATCTGCCCCTCTCACAGGTCAGACCCATCCCTGCGTAACGGGAGCGCGGGATCGTCACACCTGTGGGTCTGCCTCTCTCACAGGTCAGACCGCCCCTGCGCAGTTATTATTGTTATTATTATTATTATATTGTTCTTCTTTGACAGCAATGCAAGAGGAGATGGAACGCAGCCAGGCCAACTTGCATGAGGCTCAGGAAATGATCAGGCGGCTGGAAGAGCAACTGCGCCAGTTGCAAGCGGCAAAGGAGGAGCTTGAGGCACGTCAAAACGAGCTACAGGCGATGATGGAGCGGCTTGAAGAGAGCAAAAACATGGAGGCTGCCGAAAGGTACAAGCTTGAAGAAGAGATCAGGGCCAAGCAGCAGGAGGTCATGCGCATCCAGGAGGAAGTAAGTAACAGTGCAGACTTCATTGTGATGTGGATTTGATGTATGTTGAAACAACGTAATAGAAATCATCTATGACTCTTTGGCTGATATTGGCTGAGTAGATAATGTAAGGTTTTTGCGATGGGCATTTGATGAATGTCTTCTAATTAACACGTTGACTCCCCAATAAAAATAAACTCGCAGTTGGCTTAATGTCACGCCTGCTTACGAGCAAGCTCGTAGCATTGACTGACGTATTTATAAAGACTTCTCACGGCTATAGCTTTATGTCCTGGAAAACAGATGGCTCTGATGGCTAACAATGTATTCTGCATTGTATTTTATCTCCGGAAAGCCCTTGGTGAGCCAAAAATGTATCAGACATGACAGCCGTGAGCAGTCTTTAATAATAATCAGTCAACGCTCGTAGTATATGCGCGGGATTAGACTGTGCCGGGTGTCCACAGACAGTGTAAGTAATAATAAGGTAGCTTTAAAGAACGGAAAAAAATTACTTCATTTTTTATTTTTATATTATAAAAATGCAATACAAAAAAGTATAATCTAGGACCTAGGTACAGGGTTCAAAAAGATTTTAAAAATATATGTGTGACATTGCTTGTTTTAAGCAATGTTTTATTCAACGATAAGAGAGGCAATAAACATTTCTGAATTTCAAAGATTTTGTAGCAGCCCTGGGTGTTGTTTGATGGTATACTAAATAGCACTTGAATAGATTGACTGAAATAATGACACAACCCAAGTAACAGAAGCTGGCAACAACATTCCATTGTGGTGTGGTTTATTGGTAGGGAGTGCTTTTGGTGGCGAGACAATAAATATTCTGTGGAGGGGGCAAAGGCACGTCGACACTGTGGTCGCGACACAGCAGTGAGATAACTCGAAAGTGTTAAAAAAGAAAGAAGGGGTGGAAAATACAGTCACTGCATGCATGGCAGAATGTACGCAACAAATGGTTTTATTTTTATTTTTCTCCAAAATAAAAAACTGGCTACTTGGCTAAATTAGACATGTCCTGAAACTAAAATATGGCCCGAAAAACTTCAAGTAGA
The DNA here is from genome assembly GCA_963920635.1 of Pseudeuparius sepicola. Taxonomy (NCBI): domain Eukaryota; kingdom Metazoa; phylum Arthropoda; class Insecta; order Coleoptera; family Anthribidae; genus Pseudeuparius; species Pseudeuparius sepicola. The sequence continues at coordinate 34,856,922 of OY987300.1, read as the reverse complement.
TTTCGCGGTATATGAGGGGGAGTCAAAAACTTAAACGTGACACAAGAGTACAGTAGCCTTCTTTTGCGTCATAGAGAAAAATTGTACAAGAGAAAGTTGTTTGTAATGAAAACGTATACGTAAATAGAAAATCATGGCCTTCTATTTAAAAAAATATTTTTTATTTGTTTTAGTTAGTTGCAGTTAAAACTTAACTAAAAACTAAAAAAACGGGCCTAAATGATTGATTTAATTAAAATTAAAACAAAATTTTTTTTGTTTATTTTTGAGGTAGAGAAATATCAAAACTTAGGTTATGTAGAGTTTTCTGGGGAATTGAAATATAAATTCATATGTATCTTCTCTAAAAACAACAGAACCAAATTTCTATTTTCGATACATTTTATAAAATATTATTCATTTTCCATTTGCTCTTTTTGCTCCAACAATGGTTTCTATGGCAAACTATTATTGTTGTTAGAGCGAAAAGAGGAAATGAATGACCAACACCAAACTCTGGTAATAATGGTCGAATTTGAGAGACCAAAAGAAATCTAATATCATCAAGATGCACTGGGTGTCTAAAAAACCTGATAGTACTTTCAGTAAAACTGAAAGTCTGAAATGGGGAACTGCCAATTTTATGTTTCTCCCCATATATTCTCTAGTGACATCCATAGTGTTACAATTGTAATTAAAAATTATGTGTTTCTTTATAACATTTCCAGAACAAAGTGTGTAAAAAAAAATTGAAGTGATATTTGACTTCTCGGAAAACTCTACATATACTCGGTTTTGGATTTTTTCTTGCTCAAAATAACCATAATATTAGTGGGGAGAAATTAAATTAGGACCCTCTTTACATATCCAATCGATTACACCTTCTAATTTAAGTATTATGACTTTAGACTCCACAGGTTGATACTTGTATAGAAAAACTGAAGGAAAACTTAAGAAAAATAGTGAGCATTTGATTTAATTCTTGAATATTTTACTAACAGTGCTGTTTTGCATTTTTGGTTTTAATTAAAAATATATTTGTTTTTCTTTATGTGCTTTGAATTGGAAAGAGGAATAGTGCAGAGTGTTTCACTTTTATTTGCAATTTTAATTTTATGTTTTTTTTCTAACCAAACTTAATTGTCTATAAAAAAATATTAAAAGAGAAACACTCTATATTATTTATGCTTGTATCAATTATTTCATCATTTTTGCTTCAATGTGTTCTACTAAAAACTGTTTCTTATTCACTTTGTTCCGTTTTCAATTAATTTTGTTAGTTAAGTAATAGCTGTGTTTTTCCTACAGCCGAGTAAGGCTAAGTTCATACTGTCGCGAATTGTGATAGTGAACATTCTCACTAGAAAAGCTGCACTTATTAATATACTCATATGTATATACTGTGTGTCCACGGATGGACTTAACTGTATTAGTAAAAAAAAATTTCTTTCAATTTTTCGAAAAAATGTCATTCTTGACAAAAAAAGTCTGCTTGTCCTTAAAATAAGATTGGCATGGAAAAACTTAACACTACTTATACTGGATGACCAGAAAATTGAAGAAACGTTAATTTGCATAAGAGTAAACTACCTCTATTTGTAGAGATAGTGAAAAAAGTTATTAAGAAAATTTCTTCAGCGTGGTAAGTTACTTAGGTGTACAAAATGTCAAAGCGTTAGGCCTACTTTGATTTTTTTTAAATAAATGGTTTTCTGTAAATAGTACGACAGAATCTATTGAGAAAACTTACTCAGAATTGTAGAGCCGTTATCTCAGACACTAGTAAAAGCAGAAAAATGGTCCATAGAACAGAAGTTTCTCCAAGTTACCGAGTCTTTCAAATGCGCTACGCTCCAACGTTCCTAGGATCGAAAAATTTCTTTGCACTGCAAAATCTATATGCCACTATCAAAATGAACGCTTAGCAGTTGCGAATAAAGCCTTCTTCACGTCTTAGCGAATGGCGTTTGCTGTTTATAATATATATATATATATATATATATATATATATATATATATATATATATATATATATATATATATATATATATATATATATATATATACATATATACAGGGTGTCCAACTTTAAAACTGTACAAATCCGTAAAATCTTTATTTTTTGAGATAATCGCCTGAACTTTTTTTTTGTTAGAAAGGCCTTTAAAAACCGCTTCTTTTCACTTTGCTCCATTTTCAAAAGGCAAATCCAGGGCCGGCACGTTTTTTTTATACCCCCGATTTTCACTAAAACCATTTAGCGATTTTTTTATTTAAAAACTGACCCCACGTCGTTAATCAGAACGCCCCGAAACCCTTATATATCAAATTTGAATAAAAAATATACAGGGAGTTCCATTCTGCAGGGTGTGAAAGTTGAGCAAAATAGGAATTTTAAAGGCATCTGGCGAGTCAAGTGTTCTATGGAATCCCTTCAAACCAGTTGAATGGTAAACAGGACCACTCAAAATGTTGGTGTGAAAATATTTACTACAAAAATATACAGGGTATTTTTCTCTGAGCCATCTCAAAATTCTGAAATATTCTGTGAAACTACGGATCAACAGTGCTCTGGAATCATTGAAAAAATATTGATAAACACAAAAGTAATGTATTTCTTTACAAAATGCCAACTAACAAATAAAAACAATTTAAATTATTGGACCTTTCTCAACGAAGTCACTGTCCAAGATGATACATTTTCTGTGTTTCCTGTTGTGGCACACCACCCACCTTAACTGATATGGACTTACTGACTGGCAGGTTTCTGTATTTTTTAGATTTAGTTCGTTTATAGTGTGGAGCGGTTTTGATATACTCGATTTTTGACCCGTATAAAGCTCCAAAAATGCAGTAATTTGAGATGGCACAGGTAATAACACTCTGTACATGTTGTATTAGACCTTTGCACACCAACACCTTGAGTGGTCCTGTTGACCATTCAACTGTTTTGAGGGGATTCCATGGCACACTTGACTCGGCAGATGCCTTTAAAATTCCTATTTTGCTCAACTTTGACACACTACAGAATGGAACTCCCTGTATATTTTTTATTCAAATTTGGTATTTAAGGGTTTTGGGGTGTTCTGATTAACGCTGTGGGGTCAGGGTTTAAATAAAAAAATCGCTAAATGGTTTTCGTGAAAATCAGGTGTATAAAAAAATCGCAGCCGGCCCTGGATTTTCATTTTGAAAATGGCAGGAAGGTCAAAAGAAGCGGTTTTTGAATGCCTTTCAAACAAAAAAAGTTTAGGCGATTATCTCCAAAAATGAAGATTTTACGGATTTGTAGTTTTAAAAGTTGGAATTTTTTTCTATTGCGGCCCTCTATTTAATAATAAGAAGTCTAAGTATTAACCAGTATTGACAACAATTTAAATTACAGTTTATTTTTACTTCGAAAACTTAATATTTTTAAATACGGCCCTGTCTAAGTTTTTTCCTCTGTTGTTGTACAGCAAACAGTGTCGCATTGTGTTTTGGGGTAAATTCTTCGCTTTTTCTAATTGTGAGAAGAAAGCTTTAAGCCAACGAAACCAATAACTTTTGCCATTTATTAATTGCAACAATACATTCGTTCGGCCTCTACACTATTTCTGTGACACAAGATATAACATGCTGACATGTTAAATTTGCAGTCATTTGAAAAAGCACCCTCCATTTCTAATGATACTAATAATTGTTAACTAAATGATACAGTGGGAGTTATGACAAATGACAAGGGGTTGGTTTCGTTGTTTCAAAGCCTTCTAGGTGAAGGATTTTTATTTATTTTGTATAATCGTATGTGACTGTTATTAGTCTTTGCCATCCTTTTTTTAGTTCTCCAATTGAAAGATAAGTTGTAAGTTAAATTGTTGACAATACTGATTAATATTTAGACTTCTTATTATTAAATACAGGGCCACATTAGAAAAAAATGAATGAAAAAGACAACTTTCAGTATAATTGTCCCAAAATATTTAAAAAATATTTCGTGACATCATGGTATTTGCAATAAAAAGTGCTTTCAAAATCTGCAAAAAAAATCCAGGTCCGTATTTAAAAAAAAAAGTTGGAGATGGTTTCTCAAAAAGGAAACGAACAAATCAAAAAACGCCATCTTAAAGCCCGTTAAAAAGTGCCATAAGAAAGTGTTTTTTTTTCTATCTGTGATATACAACTTCAGAAAAAAATAAAATCGAAAAGGCAAAATTTTACTTTTTTCAAAATAATTCAAAAACGAAAAAATATATTAGAAATCTGTTTGTGCCATGTGTTCATTGTGTATGTTCATTGTATATGAACATACATAATATAATGAACAGCATGGGGATATTGCAAACGGTGAGAGATAGAGCAACGGTTAAATGGGGAAAAAGTTGCGCAATTTTGAGGTCAATAAAATGGCACAAACAGATTTCTAATATCTTTTTTCGTTTTTTAATTATTTTGAAAAAAGTAAAATTTTGCGTTTTCGATTTTATTTTTTTCTGAAGTTGTTATCACAGATAGAAAAAAAAAAGAAAAACACTTTCTTATGGCACTTTTTAACGGGCTTTAAGATGGCGTTTTTAGATTTGTTCTACAACGTTTCCTTTTTGAGAAACCATCTTCAACTTTATTTTTTTTTAAATATTTACCTGTATTTATATACAGGGTGTAACTGAACTGATGGTCAAAAATGAAACCACGTATTCTTGGTGTCAAAATAAGGGCACTTCTTCATATAATTTTTTCTCCTACGGGCCATAGTTTTTTTTATACAGAGCGTAGAAGTGTTTGAGATATTTTCTTCAAACTTGGCGTGTCACAGGAGCGGATGAGCCGTCAAACTTAAGGTTGACATGAAGCTTCTGAGGCCCCCCAGTTGCGGAGATACAGGGTGTTAATAAAATTAATTAGTTCAGAAAAATATTAATACCCTGTAAAATCGCATTTTTTAAATTTGTTTTGGGTGGTGAATCTAATGGTTAACAAAAAGTATCTCTTAGTATTTTTTCATATTCGCAGCCGTTTCTTAATTATTTTCAAAGAACGGCAATGCTGCAATACACAAGTACAGACCTGGGAGCGCCACCAACTTGAGGAGTGCCCAGTTGTGGCCGTGCTGAAACCACGGCAGGCTTACAAGGGCCTATACACAATACTCCATTTATTAAAGCCTGTTTTACAAATAACAATTTTCATCCAACAAATCCCCCAATAAATCTTACCATTAATTTTTCTGAGAACTTTATTTGAAATAAATGATTTGCTTTTTTGATAGGGTAACTTTGTGTAACATTTGAGATCCATGGCCTTGGTACTCTCAGAGATATTTTTGAAAAACCCGAAAAATATCAAAATTTCTTCTGTTTGTAACTTTTTTGTTTCAAGAGTTACCGAAAAATTTTCCCCAATGTCATTTGTGGGCAAAACTAATTGCTTTAGGCCTACTTTATCAGAATTTAAAACAATGTCACGGTTTAATGGGTGCTCTCTTAGTACCCACCGCAAAATGTGACCATTTTATTGTAGCGAGCCGTGGCCTCGAATCCTGTACCTTCTTCAAGTTTTAGGTATTTTTTTTCCCAACATACTACATTGGAAATCTTGGAAATTTCTTGCGAGGTATCGGTATCTTGCGCATTTTTCACATTTTTAAAATTTTCTAGTATGCATGACAGCTATAAATAAAAAAAATGTAAGTGTTAAGAGAGCACACAACAAACCATGTTTTTTTCCAAATTCTGATAAACTAGGTTTAAAGGAATCAGTTTTGCCCACAAATTTTATTACAATTTTTTTCGGTAACTCTTGAAATAAAAAAGTTACATGCCGAAGAAATTTCGACGATTTTCAGGATTTTGAAAAATATCTTTGAAAGTAGGCCATGGATCTCTCATGGAACGCAAAGTTAGCTCATCAAAAAAGCATTTTTTTTTTCAAATAAAGTTCTCATAAAAATGCATATTTGTCAAGATTTTCTCAAGTGGCCCTTCATGAATATACACCCTGCATTTTTGTCCTTAACTTTTCGAGAACTCCCTGTATATAAATTCTGAAGCTAGATTCGGATTCTCCAGAGAAAACTGCATCATCCTGGTTTTAAGCTAGCTGGGCTTTTCATTTCAAAAACTAAGGATATAATCGGACTTTACTTGAGACATCTAATATACCCTGAAAAAGTTTCTCTTTTTGCTATGCGAAAAACACAATTCACTTAGAAAAATAGTTATTTGTGTAACTAGTGCAAAAAGTGCATATTTGTTGCACGAGGCATGAAGTTTCAGCTCGAGACGCAGTCGATGGACAAACTTAATTTCCAGTATTTTTTTGAATTTTGTTTTCTTCATTGCCTGTGAAGGTCTCAGGTTCTTCACATAAAACTCTTTTTCGAATTGTTGTGAAGTTTCCGGTATTGGTACTTGGTTCACCTTCCAGAATTTGAGCAGCTATTTCAGTTTTTTTTAGAAAAAATGGAAATTTTACTAAAAGTATTTATACCAACAGGTTGAACGAAGCATTTTCCGTTATAATATCTTATAAAGAATCTAGTGTGACTGGTAGACTGGGGACGAAGGGATGCATTTTTGCGATACATTTAAACAAAATTAAAACTTCTAATTTTACGGCTTATTACAAATAATGATCCAGGTTTGTTTGTCTTGCTATCGTAAATTTACACAGTTATGATAGAATCCATGTAGTTAATATCATTTAATGGTAATTTCTCGTCTCTGCGACATGTTCCTGCAGTGCCAAATACTGCAACTATCTATTACAATACACAAGTAAGTAGGTATAAAGTTAAAAATCGGCCAAGTGCGAGTCGAACTCACACACGAAGGGTTCCGTACTAGAGGTTTAACATCACGGAAAAAAACAGGAAAATTTGGAAAAAAACAAGGTTTTTTTCCGTTTTTTTTTTCAGAAGCCCAAAAAAAAAGAAAAATTGGAAAAAATGGAAAATTTCAGATAAAATTCGAATAAACAAAATAAACAAAGTTGAAGAAACTCAAATTATATTTTTTGTACACCTACATATTTTGCTCGAAAAAACCTCAAGGAGTATAAAAATAACATATTTTGATAGTAATGCTTTATTTAAAACAAATTAAATAAACAAAACACTTATTGATCAACAATAAAAACTAAAAACAATAATTCTTTTTAACTTTTTATTATATATTATATAAATTATTTTATTTTAAAATATTTATTTTATTTATTTTTTATTATGTATTGTTAAAAAAAATTGTTTTTTTCCGTTTTTTTTCCAAATTTTCCTCTAAAAAAACCGTTTTTTTTTTTCCGACGATCAATTTTTCCGGAAATTTTAAAACTTTATTCCGTACCACGGTACAATATTTAACACTAAATAGTTTTTAAAGATACTTTTGTAAAAATAAAAAAAAAAATAAAAAAGCTTGCCCTAGAGCCTGGTTTCGAACGCCGGACCTCTGGGTTATGAGCCCAGAACGCTGCCACTGCGCTATACTTCGCTACTTGAAAAATGTTCTATTGTAGTTAGTTAGCCGTGTCATCATTCTACGAGATTTTACATAAAAATACAGCGCGCTTGAATCTGAAAAAGTCACATATGGAATAACAGATGGGCCTCGACGAGCCCCCCAAAGTCCGAAATCGGAAATTCTCCACATTAAAACAATACCAAATGCAAATGTCAATCGTTGGACGAATACGTATCAATCGGGGGGGCGGGGCGTCGCCTCGGCCACGATGACTGTATGATCCCGGCCGAACGGCTTTTTCGATCGGGGGGGGCTCTTTCGCAGGCGGGAGGCCCATATCCCTTCGCGGCCCCACGAGAAAATTGAACTCGATCGGCGTTTTCCGTTCAAATCCCTAGCCATATTTTTCGAAAAAAATGGACAAAAAATTTCCGGGGGCCGAACGGCTCTTCCGATTTGGACGCCCATCAAAAGCCTTCTTGCCCATCAGCTCGGTCGGCTGTATGCCAAATTTGGGCTCGAAAAATCGAAATCTGCGACCTGTAGGCGATAAAGTAGGATCGCCTACAGGTCGCAGATTTCCGATTTTCTCCGAGCCCACAATCCTTGGCATCCAGCCGGTAGGCCCTTGTTAACAAGTCATTTTAAGAATAAATCTAGCAATGTGTGGATGTCAATTAAACTTTATTGAACAAAATAAAAAGGGAAAAACGATAATAAAAGGAACGTAATGCTATTAGAAAATTAGTAAATTATTACATGTTCGAAATGACCGCCGCCGTCTCTTTCAATACATGAAACTATGCGTTTCCGCATGTTTATTATTGCCATTGGCAAAAGTGCATGTCAGTCAATTCTTCGAATGAAAATCTTATTTTTCAAAATATTGATACTAAAGTGTAAAGTTGACATCCAAATGAATCAAATAATGCCAAGTTTAATTGGCATCCACAGATTGTTATAGTCCAATTAAATTACGAAAAAGACCCCTCGAGCTTTCATTAAATTGTAACTGGATGAAACAAATTGTATCTTATGTATTTTGATGCGCTCTGTCCAAAAAAATAAAAAAATGAAATGTAGCCCCGGGTCGAAATTTTCTAAATTGGGAAAAACCGGGAAAATTGCTAATTATCTCGCCAAGTACTATGGTAAAAATAAATGCACCAGTCGAAAGAGGAGGCAAAAATAGTTCGGAAATTCATATACCCATATTTTTAAGGCGTATTTCTCGCCACCAGAGGCGCTTATAACAAAAAGTTGCTTTTTTCGTTTTTTTGATCAGAACCATGAACACGAAATTCACGTTGAATTTGTGGCGAAACTATAAGTGTTAGGCCATAATATGTGCCTATGAGAGATTTTGGGTTTTTTTTGGCTTTCAAACAAAATAGGTCCCGCGGTGAAATCTGCCATAGTTTTTCGGAAATCTGTAAAAAACCGGAAAGGGAAATTTTTTTAAAATTCTTTCTCATGCGATTTTGGCGCGGTTTTCCGGGACCACCTAAAAAAAAATTTTTTTGGTAGAAAGCTTACTTCACCTTCGGAAAGAGCGCAAAAAAATATACTGTAAATAATTTTAGAAAATTAATCCTAAGCCTGTGTGTATGTTCCAACTTGGTGATAAGTTTGTTTTTTGTTCTCTAAAATCTGGTTTATCGTGATTTCCAAAAAAACTTGAAATACGAGAAGATATATATGCTAAACAAAAAATGCGTATTTTCTGGTTACCTTTCGAATGAGATAGGTCGGGCGGCGAAATCTGTAATATTTTGTGAAAAATTTGCAAAACATCAATTTTTTGACCTACTGATTATTATGTAATTTCAGGCACTCTTGTAGATGGAAACAAAACGAAATTGCGCTATTGTCTGTAAGGTGCCCAAATTACGGAAAAGGTCGACAGTGTGCTTGTTCTTACTCGAAAAAAATGAAAATGTTGGATTTAAGAGAAAACCACTTTTGTTTTATGAGCAATTTCCTAAGACCAACAAATGAGTATTTTTCGGATATATTTTGAATGTGATAGGTCGCATGCCCAAATCTGCAATAGTATGCGAAAACATGACCAAAAGTTTCTTCTGAATTGGGAATCGCAAGAAAACCCAATTTTAATTTTCTTATTTTGGTTTGACAGGCTTAAAATATATTCAATTACATTTTTAATGATGACAAAAAATATGGACACAAGCCTAGTCTATTTTTCACGTCGTTAAATACATTCATCTAAAAGGAATTATGTAGGCAATAGTTACTGTCTCCATAGCCTACTCATTTTTTTACTTAAACTGTTATCAGAGATAAATTTCCATCGGGAACCGCTAATTTAATTTCCAAATGAACCAAATGTGTTCATTTATTTGTATTCTCTTTACATAACTCCTTTTAGATGAAAGTATTTAACGACGTGAAAAATAGACTAGGTTTGTGTTCATCAAACCTTTGAAATTAAATCAACTTTGCACCAAGCTTGACATAATTTTTTAAACCGAGATTTTCTATGAAATCAACTGGTTAGGTTAGGTAAAAATACAACTTTCAATAAATACATTTTAGTTAAAATGTTTGGAATTTTTTTTACAAAAACACGCAAAAAGTTAAATGTTATCTAGGGTCTCTGAAAATTGGTATGTAAAAATTGCAAAAGAAACAACTTTTTCTAATAACTTTTATCGGAAATGTGTCAAATAAAGCCGATTGCAAAGTCAAATCAACATTTTATCCAAAAATAAAAAAATCCCTTATGGTGCCTACTTCAATAGTGACACTGTACGATTTTTGGATCCCGCGGAGCGCGTGTAACGGGACTTTTGTCGGGAGAATTCTACAACTTAGAATACAGACTTGTAACTTCGTACACATGTTGAGACGACATCCAATTTTAGGCAACTTTTCCCAAAAAACATGTTTTTTTGGTACTCACACAATGAACAATGCCAGAAAAATAGACAAAATATTTTTGACGAATTTTCTATAACATAGTGGTATTCTAGGCACATTGAGGTACTGAAAGAAAAAAATTCTAGTCATTGGGTGCATTTTTGGCATTTTTGTGCCATTTCAGATTTAAAAAAAAATATTTTTTTTTTTTGGGGGAAAAAAATCATTTTAATTCTTTGATATCTTTGCCAATTATAATCCGATATCGGTAAAACTCATAGAAACATAAGAATGGACATTCAAGAGTAAGCTCTCTAAGTGGCATTAAAAAATTTCAAATAGTTTGCCTGTTACACGCAACCAATGAAATTAGGTCATGGGTACACTTTGCCCCTCTGCCATATGCCCAATTTTGGGATTTTTCTTGCGTCCCTCTGGATATCAATAGTCTCGTCCCTTACATACAAAACGCATTTTTGTTTTTTCAAATATCTTAATTTTTACCAAAGTTATGAAAACTTTAGTGTTCGAACATTCAAATTTTCGGCCATCAGCACCCAATTTTTTCTCAAAATACTACATACATTTCAATCGTCTATATCTCGGGAACGGTGCCTCGGATCAAAATTTTTCAAGGGACATGAAAATTGCCATTTTTCCTATGCTTTAAAATGGTGTAAACCCCGTTTCAAAATATTGATTCGTTGCCAAGATACGCCTGCGCAAAATTGAAAAATGAACATAACCCAAAATTTGGGCAATTTCGACCCGGGGCTACATTTTTTTTTGCTTTTTTCGGAAAGACCGCCTCAAAATACATAGGATTCACTTTAATTCATAATGTTACAATTTTTTGCAAGCTTAAGTCCGTAATTTAATTCGACTATTAGGTTTATTCTTAAAATGAATTGTTTATTGCAGCATTGCCGTTCTTTGAAAATAATTAAGAAACGGCTGCGAATATGAAAAAATACTAAGAGATACTTTTTGTTAACCACTGGATTCACCACCCAAAACAAATTTAAAAAATGCGATTATACAGGGTATTCATATTTTTCTGAACTAATTAATTTTATTAACACCCTGTATCTCCGCAACTGGGGGGCCTCAGAAGCTTCATGTCAACCTTAAGTTTGACGGCTCATCCGCTCATGTGACACGCCAAGTTTGAAGAAAATATCTCGTACACTTCTAGAGATACTATGAAATAGGTGTATTTTTCTCTAAACTTCTACGCTCTGTATAAAAAAAACTATGGCCCGTAGGAGAAAAAATTATATGAAGAAGTACTCTTATTTTGACACCAAGAATATGTGGTTTCATTTTTGACCATCAGTTCAGTTACACCCTGTATATAAATCCAGGTCACGCCATCATAAAGCCCGTTAAAAAGTGCCATAAGAAAGTGTTTTTCTTTTTTTCTATCTGTGATAACAACTTCAGAAAAAAATAAAATCGAAAACGCAAAATTTTACTTTTTTCAAAATAACTCAAAAACGAAACAAGATATTAGAAATCTGTTTGTGCCATTTTAGTGACCTCAAAATTGCACAACTTTTTTCCCATTTAACCATTGCTCTATCTCTCACCGTTTGCAATATCCCATGCTGTTCATTCTTATCCTGGACACAGTGTATAAATATACAAACATACGCTTAACATAAACCTGAACCGACACTATATTACAGACCTGTGCATAGTGCTGTTTCAAAAGCGATCACTACCGTCACCACATGACAAAAGAAATCAGCAGGGTGGTTTAATGTTAAAAACAGTATTGTTGCTGAATCTTTTATAAAATAAAAACAGGCAAATGTGTATATTGCAACGAATTTAATATCCAGAATAAAATAAAATGCTTGTTTGTTATGTACCTTGAACTTGACAAGTTTACATGGCATACATTTTCTTAAGAAAAGTGAGTATAAAAAAGCCATAGTAAGTTGGTACCTTTTGTTTTAAATGAAATCCATGAGTTGTAGTGTAAGTAAGTATAGAACAGATTAGATTTTTCTGTTTATTCTTTATATAGATTTAAACAAAATATTATTTTTTCTAGAATATAAATTATCTAGAATTCTAGGTTCTTCAACTGGTTGAATATATATATCATCTTGAAATCCCATAATAGTGTTCACAATTCACGTAATGGTCTATGCATACGATTTTCTTGATGTGCATTTAAATGTTATCACAAATAAATCTACCTATAAAAACTGAGTTAATATGACAAAAATGCGAAATTCTGGCCGCAAAGAAAATTCGTAACTCTAAAAAGAACGTAAATCGTAATAAAGCTGGATATTTAATATAGGGGACATTCTAAAAGTCGGAAACTGCCATACCTATAACCTATAATAAGTAGCGTTTTTTTTCGTGCACTAGCGCCACTCCAGTTCTCAGACAACAATTAAATTGTGACGTCCTGCTTGGGTCTTTAATATAGTGTTGGTCCAGCATGAACAAACAGCCATAACATAACCTAAAAAATAATTGGAAAGAACTCAGTGTTTTCGCCCATGCATCTACATCAATTTCACGCCCTATACCTGTGAAATTCACCAAAACTTGAACCAGTTGGTTTTCCCCCACTCTAGATTTCAAATTTTGCGAATTCTCTGGAAATTAAATCTTTTCTACTCGGGAATATTGCCAGTTCAAATTAACCAAACAAAAATATTTCCATAATTCTTGTCTCGCGCCTGTATGACCTTGGCTTTAGATGTGAAAAAAAAACTGATGCAAGCAGGAAAATTCCTTTTTTCAACTCTCACATGTATATTTCCCGTTTTCTTCACAGCCTACAGAACGAACAAGTAGGAAATTAATTGTTAACTGAACAGACATGATTTTATATCCATTGTAGGATGGATATGAAATCATTTCATCCCAGGATGAATAGCTTTCTACACTGCGTGATGACGTGTGGGAAAATCAAATAACCCTTGAATTTATTTTATTCCAAAACGTCAGTTTGAACAGTCAAATTACACGTATAAAAAAACACTGTATATTCAAATGGAATGTCCATATCACCCACGAACAAACCCTCATATAATCTGAACAACATATTCACTCTTGTATTCACTACTATTATATACCTCTGTAGAAAATAAATATACTCTACAGAAAATTCCTTTACTGAACCTGAAGGCCGTAAACTCTCATTATTCGTAAGGATTTAAACTTCCAACAAAGTTTCAATTTTCAGAGTGGAAAATATATAAGATTCATGTAATTATATTGTATGGGCTCCTATTTATATTAAGATATACATGTATAGTGAAAAAAGGAACATTACAAATTCGAAATAAATATCTTAAAACACAGTTTTTACTTCTAGGTAGAAGCGAAGGATTCTGAGACCAAACGTCTCCAGGAAGAAGTAGAAAATGCTCGCCGAAAAGAGGAAGAGCTAAAGCAACAGCAACTGGCCAATGCCACTAAAGGCCACCTTGAGGAGAATCATCATGATGAGGATGATGAGATGGGCAATGGAGATGTCAGCAAGGACTTGAACACCGATGAGAATATTGTCGATCCAATCGAGGAAAGACGCACATTGGCTGAGAGAAATGAGCGCCTGCAAGATCAGCTGCAGGTAAGGAATTGTTCAGATTAATAGTTGACATTTATGCATATGCATGCAGCTAAATATAGCCACATTATGTAGTTTATGAAATTTGAAGCGGATGTTTCCATTAATTTGTTGTTCAAGGTTCCATAGTGTGTTCAGCACAAAAGCGAGTTTCCCTGTATACAGGGTGACTCAGTCATGATGTAAAAAATATTTAACCACATAGTGGGGAGGCCACTAAAAAGGAAAATACTAAAAACATTTTTTTGGGAGAACTTTAAAACGTGGGGCAGCTCAAACTTAGGACCCAAGTAACTCAATGCCCCTGCTTGAAAGCACACGGGCTGCATTATGTTGTTGTCCAAGGTGTCTTGTTTCTTCAAAGGGCAAGCAGTATAACACTTGAAACAAGCACCAGCACTTATTGAGAACTTTTTGTGAGTTTCTGCAGACCACAGATGGAACACCCATTTCCTCACGATTTTTAAATTGCTCCAAAAAATTGCTACCAGCATGGAAACAGCACTATTGTAATGAAATTGCATTTACATCATGATCTGTTGCATGTTGTTTTCGTGATTACTGGCCAATGGGCCTCCAACCTCTAATAATTATTCTAAAATGTTCTAAACTAGACACTGTGATGCTGCCACAGCTGTCCGCGTCTAAAAGTCCCTAGGTAGGTATTCCGCCTCCGTCCAATAGCGACAGAAGGGAAGAAGCAACCCTGATGACACTGGTGTATTTGCCAATAGATGGCACTGATATTGCACATCACACTCCCTGGAATATAGGGAATGACTATCTAATTATGGCATGTCAGTTGTCACTTTCACAGATCATAGTAGGTTAAGGTTTAGCGAGTTTCATAGTAGAAAGTCTTTTCTGATTTTTCGAGGTCCTTACGTTGCATTTCTGTAACATGGTTTACTCAAATCAATGCCAGTCTGATAGATATGGTACTGCTGAGGAAAATTGAAGACAGAGAGTTCAAGTGCGTAAATTTAGGATTATGCTGTACGTATAATCAACAAATAACCCCGATTTATTTGATTGCGTTGGTGGATCGCTCACAATCATAATACTTACATACTTATAATACTTACATAATTAGATTGTAATGGTGACATTATTTCGAATTTTTTTAGTTTTCTGTGCAAATGTAAAAAATTAAAGATTTCTGACTTCTTGTGCAACTGGCAACTCCGTGCCCTGAGGTCAGCAGCTTCGACAATCGAGTTTAACAGCTGATCAGGTGATCGCCATTAACAAGGGGTTTTAATACACTTCCGAAAATATATTTTTTATATTTTTTGGTTGACTTTAGAATTTTTTAAATTTCGGATTTGTATTAGGCTATTTTTTTACCTCTAATTACAATTTTTTACATAATGACTGAATCACCTTGTATATGGTCCTTTTTCACCTTTTTATAATCACCGTGAAGTATGTAGAAAATATAGTTCAAAAATATTTTTCCGGTTATTTAGGATCAAGAAAGGTGCTAAAATTAAATATTATGATCAAAATTTGTAGGGTCGTCACTTCGTGTCCCTATTATATTTGTTTTTCATATTTTTGAGTTGTCTGGAACGTCAATATTTCAAATTATGACAAACAACTGACTTTAAAATATAGAAGAGGCTCTGAAGTGTGAATTTTAAAATGCTTTATATGTTATGAGTTTTGAAGATATTGCTAGATGTTCAAAAGCATTTAAAATGAAATCTTCATAGTCGCATTACGACCAAAAAAACAACTTTATACCAAGGTAAGTTTAGCGAAATCGTTTTTTCTTTGGCTACACGATATCTAGTAGTCTTGTAACTTCAACCTTAAGTTTTTAATGGAACGCTCTTATATGCAATTAGTATAAAGCTGGTATGCCACCATGTCATGTTGTATTATTATTTTAAAACTATCAAACATATTTATAAAGTCATCTAGTTGATGCAGGCCAACACCCTGAAATAGTAAAAGTATACAGGTGTTTTATATTAAAAAACAGACTTTATGCCAAAAATGTTCTCAAAAATTAAAAAGTTAATGGGGTTTGCTGTATTTTGTTACATATATCATCTTTAGGTAAGTATACCCTTTCTTCAAACTTTTATAAAAAAAAAACATTATGATAGTGATCATTTCATAGTTATTATTAGGCCAGGGGTCAGGGAGTAAAAATAAGCCCAATAAGGAAATAATTCCTGGAAATGTGGAATTTGCTTTGATCGCTTCAATTATACCTTTCGATGAGCATACTAAGTTTTTAGGTATGCACCAAATAGTAAAATATGCCATTGGCCAGATACTGACTACCGACTATTTGGCCGAATAATCGGCAAAAATTAAATTTATTCTAATTTAACAATGAGCTCAAAAATACAGCATTTTGTTTATGTGGATAGGTAGTTAATCAATCAAAATAAAAATTCTTAAATTAGTAGCATTAATAATTGAAATTCCCATCACCTGCAGTGCCCACCATACCCTAATTTTAATAATTATTTCTGATTGAATTCTTGATAATGAGTCAGCGTTAGTATTTGTTTTTCCTGTTTTGTATTTAATTTCATAATCAAATTCCTCAAGCTTCAGCCTCCAGCGAACTAAAGGTGAGTTTGGTTTTTTGAGGTTGGATAACCGTTGTAATGGTTTATGATCAGTGATAATAGTGAATTTTCTTCCAAATAAATTCAGTCTAAAATAATTAGTAAAATAGACAATAGCTAATAATTCTTTTTCTATAGTACTGTAATTTTGTTCTGCTGGATTTAACGTTCTAGAGCCGTAAGCGAACAGTAAGTCGCTACCAATTTTTCCTTGGCTTAATATGGCGCTAATAGCAATATTTTCTGTAGTTAAATTAAATGGTTTTGTAAAATCAGGGTACTGCAATATTGGATCATTACAAACTAAATTTTAAATTGCAGAAGTGTTGACTTTTCTTGTAATCTATGAATATTTTCTCAATTGGTTGTTTGTAGTTGAAGTGGTTTCGCTCGTAGATAAAGTTGAGGTCGTTGACCTTTCTTTAAACATTGTGTAAACGGTTTTGTTATTTTCGTAAAATTTTTAATAAATCTTCTATAATAGCCTAAAAGACCTAAAAATTATTTAATTTCTTTTGGGGTTTTTGGAATTGGAAAATTCCTAATAGCTTCATCTTTTTTGGGTTTGGTCTTACTACATTGGGACTCACAACATGACCTAGAAATTCAACTTCTTTACATAAAAATTCGGATTTATCAAGTTGTATCTTAAGTTTAGCTTTTCTCAGTATATAAATAATGACTTTAAATTAGCTATATGTTCCTCAAGATTTGATGAAAATGCTAAAATATCGTCCATATAAAATAAACAAATTTTTCCTTGCAACTCTCTTAGTACATTGTCCAGAACTCTCTAAAAAGTTAAGGGTGCGTTTTTCAGTCCAAAGGGCATTCTAACATATTCATAGTGTCCATTTTCTACAGTGAAAGCAGTTTTTTCTATTAAATTCTCGTGCATTTCAATTTAGTGAAATATCGACAATGTCCTAATTTATCTAAAATGTCATTTATATTGGGTAAAGGGCACCTATCATCAATAGTTTTTTCATTAACTTTATGATAATCTACTACAATTCGCCATTTTGAACTCTGCTACCATCTAACTTTTTTGGGACTATCCAAATCAGGCTACTCAAAGGGCTTTAACTATGACAAATAATACCATCATCTAACATTTTTGAAATTTGTTTTTGGGCTTCTTGTTTACGAATAAAAGGGTACCTATAAGATTTAGTATGAATTGGGATTTCATCAGTAGTTTTGATTTCGTATTTTGTTTAATTTGTAAACGTTAATTTTGTACCATCTTGGTGGAAAATATCGGAAAATTCATGACAAATTTTAATTAACATGTTTTTCTCTTCTTCATTTAAATGATTCATATGTTTTGCATAAGTAGCATCGAAATTATTTTTATTTTCGTGAACGAGGTTATTATCATTACTATTTTTAATAAAATTCTCTATATTAAATAAATAAGTTTTCTTTATGTGAATCCGGAAAGGCTTGCACGTGTATATTTGTTAAAAATTGTCTATCGAGGTCAATAACAAATTTTAATTTTCTCATCTCTTAGTCCTAAAATTCCGTCAAAAAATTCCTGAAAATCAAAAAGGGTACATATAAACATTTGATCAGTTTTAAATATATCAGGAGCCCGTATATTCGCTCTAAATTGAACTTCAGTTTGGCCTAAACTAGTTTGAATTCTTGTTGGACAGGTATAAATGTAATTTGGATAATATTTTTCAATATAAGAGAATATTGTTTTGTCTCGCGGAAAAACTTCTATGATTATTATTATTATTCTAGGATTATTATTATTAAAAGTATTATTATTTCTAGTTGTTTGGGAATTAGTTTGCATTGGTTCGTAATGTCTTTGGGTATTTTGTCCTGTGAGTCTAAATACATTACGGAGTGGACTAATTTTGGTTTTGGAAATTATTCCTATGTTGATTATTATATCCTTGATAATTATTCCTTGGAAAATTATTTTGGAAATTGTTACGTGATGAATTATTTTGAAAATTAAGACGAGGGAAATTATTTTGGAAATTACGAGTGGTGCAAGTTCTGACTGTTCGTCCGTGGGTTATTTTGGGGAAGTTTGAACAATTACTTTGTGAACCATTTCTAAAGATATTTTGGGTATAGTTAAAATTGTCCTCTTGTACAATAATTAATGTCATAGCATCTTCTAAGGATGCGGGTTCCTTCAGACAAATTATCATCTGTAGGGGACCTGATCATACTGCCTACCATAAATAATGTCTTTAGCAGCTTGATTTAAGTAAATATCAGGATTTACTTTTTGTCTTAAATTACTACGCATGACCTGTAAACGTTTTGCAAAATCTAATGGTAATTCGTTTTTAAAAGGTCTAGCTGTGGACACATCTTGTTCTAGGCACTCTAGATTCCTACGATCACCAAAGCATTGGTTTAACGCATCTTTTATCTTTTGCCAATAAGTGTCTTAATTCGTTACGATAGCCTATCAATAATTCGGCACGTCCAGTCAATTTCATCTGGACTGCTCTGATTAAATAGGTTTTTTAAAAATTCGTCATTAATTATTTATACATATCAACAGATAGTCACAGGACGAGATAAATTTCGGCAAGGAAGTCGCATTGCCGTCAAACTGGGGAATTGTCTCAACATACATTTTAAGCATTGGCAAGTTAAGATTCTCGTTTGCCATTGTGATTGTTACTTGATTACTTTCTCTTTAAAGACATGTGCATGTGCCTGCCTCGGCATCGGTTCGAACCAAGGTCGAAAAGGCAGAAAAAAACTGCATGTCGAGGCAGGCGCATGTACAATAAGGGTGGAGCGAATTTTCGATTTCTTGAAATTTACCCACCCTGTATACTTAATAGGACCTATTGTAAGTTGGGTTAGTGGGACCGGAACCGACTATAAACGCAAGCAGGGAGGCATGAGAAAGGACTGGAACCGGATGGACACGCGTTGACTACAGATACATTGGAACGCCTACTTTACATTGGTCATGCCCCCAATTAATGTCATTGGCTGATTTTCTAGTAATGGCATCTAGTTGGATGGTCCTTCTCGTAAAAAAAACTTACTTGTGCACTTAAATACATCAATAAATTCGAACACAAGCTCATTTGCATGTGGGTGCATGCAAAAAATGACTTATATTGTGAAAAGATCTGTTGTTATGTAATGACTGTTTTGCAATTAAGGACCGGAACCGTACATACACGCATGCGCTTCCTGCTGTGGTCCACTGGGCACAGATCCTCAGGCGGCCGCAGTCCCGAAAGGGTTAAGTAAGCAAAAAAAATCTGAACGCCCAAAAACGATATCTTCGGCTGCCGCAACCACCTTTAAATTTCGGAAATTACCATTATATTTTTTAATTTAGCGATTTTCAATTTCTTAAAATTTAACCACCTTGTATGCTTAATAGGTGGAGACATTTTTACCTTTTGTTGATATAAAAACCATAAGTACAGATTTGGCTCTAACAGCGCCAGTTAAAATGACCCACACTAGATGGCTTACCACAGCCAATAGAGTTCTAAGGTCATACGTTGCCACCAAAAAGCCCTCTCAAAACCCTAAAATATTAACTGAGTTTATAGTTAAAGTGTATGCCGTATGCTGGTTTGAAATTAAATGCAATTAATTTGTCTTGTAAAGATGGTGCCAGGCACTTATTTAGCATTATCAGTAAATCTTGTTACCTCCCTGAGGAACTGAAAAAAAGTGATAGATCCCGTAATTGAGAGAAACAGATAATTTAGTCATCCAGAAAACCTTTTGATAGCCATGGTAGGGGATAATAGAAAATACATTCGAGAGTTAGCTTTAAGAAGGATTTTAATGTAGACATTCAACGGCGAAAACCGAGGATGTCAGAATATTTCAAGTTAATAAATTAAATTTTGATTGTTAAAATTATGTAGTTAATTGACTGGCAAAATGTTGTTATAAGCATGCTCCCATTAACAATGGAAATTTCAACCGAAGAATTAACTAACATGATTTCTTTGGTTCTGGATGGAACACCATAAATAAAATTTCCTTGTCATTCGCAGGCAGCCGAGCATTGTATTAAGTTAGTTACCGAAGCCTCTATGGCGGTTTATGACCCTGAAACGACAGATGGTTTTATTAGGGCTCTTATTGAATCTAGAAAAATGTTGCCGCAATTTGAAACAAAAAAAAAACAATTTGTAGTAGTTTTAGGGCAAAAAAAATAGGTTTTTTTACTTTGAGGGTGGGAGGGTAGGCATCTTTTGCGCACCCAGGCAGATTCTTTTTCGAAAATTAGTTGTTTCGGTCCAGTTTTCGCTCCACCCAAATGCACATGTCTTTAAAAAAAAAACACCGGTATGGCCTAGAGTGCAGGACAAATGTGGTTTCACGGTATTGTTCCTAAATAGCTTTATCCGTGTGATTTACTAATTGTCCTACACTCACTGGGGTTATTACGGTTTTCTAGGGTTTTCCATAGTACTCGAGCGAATGCTATTCTAGTTCTATGGGGAAAAAGTTGGCCCTAGCTGCAAATGGCAACGAAGACAAAATAATGGTAATTGCTCCCTTCCCCCACATAAGCATGTGGTTGCTTCTGGGGTACTCCTAGTTTGGAGTATTGTGAGGGTGAGTATTATTATTATTATTATTATATCGACTTAGCCAAAAGGCATTCGCACTCCATCTACGGGGAACATTCACTGAGATCCCGGGTGTCCTGGATACCATAAGGATCTGGCTTGGACGAGACCCTTGATGTTGTTGGACGTTCCGGCAATCCCCATGAATATCCTGAAGGTTCGGGCTGTCGCAAGCAGTACCGCTCTCTGCGGTACTACTTGCGGTATTACTTCTTATTATTAATAACTTGGTAAACTTCAAGTAAGTTACTTTGTCATCAAAATTGCTCATCAAAATATTCAAAACTCAAAAATATATCATAAAAATCAAAAATAGGTATCTCAAAACTTCAATTATCGTCAATATTAATCATCAAAAATCGTCAAAAATATCTTCAAAAATCGAAAATCTTCAAAAATATCTTAATATTACCGGGAAATAAGGTAAAAAATAAAAATAAATAAAAATAAATTTACATCTTCACAAGGAGTAACTTTATATAAAATGTATCACAGAATCAAATATGTTTCTAAAATTTATCTTATGTAAATGCAGTGGCATAGCCTTACCGTGTTACACTCCACTGGCTGATAAGACTATGATATTATTCGTTATGTAATATTTTAGAGTGGACAAAAGGAAGTCGGCTTCGAAAAGCGGCTTCTTTCCATGTACACAAACACGAATTCGAACGCAGTTACTGCTACTCCTGGTACCTCCTTGCCATATTGTGCATCGTTTCTTCCTTGATACAAATCAAATTGTCAGTCTTTAAAGTACCCCCCACCAAGATGAAATATTTCGCTGCGAAATATCTTGAGTACCTTGACATCAAGGCAAAATATTTTGCGTCGATCTAATGTCTGCATTTTTTTTTAATATTTAAAATAACAATTCTAGATCAGCTATTCGGCATTCAATGAAGTGCATGAAAACCGCTTTATTTTCAAAATTTGAAAGCCTATATATAAGAGTGTTCACTTTTAAGTGGACACAAATCAATAAAAAATTGATTTGTTGGGATATTTTCAAAATTTTTTTTATACAAAGGTCTTCAAAATGCGCAACTTTCTACGTGAACACATTTGTCAAATTGCAATTCCAGGGCCGGCTAAGATTTTTTTAAACCCCGATTTTCACAAAATCTATTTAGGCATTTTTTATTTAAAATCTGTCCATACAGCGTTAATTAGGACCCTCTAAAACCCTTAAGTTCAAAATTTGAACTAAAAATATACAGGGAGTTCGGTTTTACAGCGCCTTAAAGTTGCGCAAAGTAGTGATTTCGAGGGCCCCTGGAGAGTCAAGCGTGCCATGGATTGATTTTAAAACAATTGAAGAATTAACAGGACCACCCAAAGTATTGATGGACGAGACTGCAAGAAAAAATAATACAGGATGTTTTTCTCTACCGCTGCTGAAAGTTCAGACTTTTTTCGAATTTTATTCCGATCAAGTTTGCCGTGCTTTTTGAAACAAAGTTACTAATAACAAAATTTATATAATCTTAACAATAAAATAACAAACAAAATATTTAGATCTTAAACTATCGGGGTTTTTTCAACATAACCGCCTTCTAACGTAATACATTTTTGAAGACGTTTTTTTGTTATCAGAAACAACTCGTCTTAACTCATCTATTGTTGCGGAATCGCAAGCTTCAATTATTTTTTGTTGTAGCTCGTTTATGTTCCTAGGACGATTTTTATATACTTTGTCTTTTATGGTGCCCCAAAAATAATGATCCATGAAGGTAATGTCGGGGGAACCCGGGGGCCATTTAATCAAAGGACTATTTCGTCCAATCCATCTGCAAGTGGTAAAATTTATAATTAAACGAATAAAAAATCTTGCATGTAGAACAACAATACCTGTTCTCAAAATTATCATTTAGCCACTCAACAACAGCGCGAGTTCCATGGATAGGCGCACCGTCTAATTGTAGTATTAGATCTTTTCTTTCTTGTAATGGTAAATCGTCAAGAGCGTTAATAAAACTTATTTGATTTGAACAACAAATTATGTGAAAAATTCATTTTCCTTGTGTCTACTAATTTTTTAGTTTTTGTTTTGAAAATATTTTAAATCGAGTACTAAATCTAAAAAACTCTGTAGAGAAGTTTAAGGCCTTCACAAAAACATTTGAAAAAATCAAATCTGCCATGGAAATTAAAAGACAATTGAACAAATGCGTAAATAAACTTGACAGTTTTGCTAAATTTAAGTTTTGACAATGGAAGTGTTAACTTTAAGAGAAAAAATTGAGATTATTAGATTAACGGCTGAAAATGTGCCATACCGTGAAGTTGCTAGAATATTTAATGCGCGGCATGGACGGAATATGAACTATTCCACTGTAGCAAAAATAAACAGGACATTATTTGACCTATCGGGTAAGTGAAGTTGAAAATTTGAATAAATTAAAATGCATTAATTATTGTAATTGACAATGTGTCTAAAAAAAACAAGAGCAAATAATGATAACAATGGAAGGGCTGAACAAATTTTGGAATATTTTCGAAATAATCCGAAAAATTCTTTAAATGATGCAGTGAAAGATTTACGAATAAAAAAAACTACAATTTGGAAGCATTTAAAAAAAAATAAACTAAAACCATTCAAAGCAAAATTCCTTCACACCTTACAAGAAGGAGATATGAAACAAAGACTTGAATATTGTTTATGGGCCCAAGGGGAATACCTAAATGATGCTAATTTTCTAAAAAATGTGCTATTTACGGATGAAGCAACCTTTACTACAAATGGGGTTGTCTCATCCCAGAACACACGTTATTGGGCGGAAGAAAACCCTCATTTTGCTATACATTGTAAGAGTCAGTTCTCACAAAAAGTAAATGTATTTTGTGGAATAAATGGTCACAGGGTGATTGGACCCTTTTTTTTCCATCAATCTTTAAACGCGGCGCTCTTTCTGGAATTTTTGAGAGGCGAATTTGAAAACGCTCTTGACGATTTACCATTACAAGAAAGAAGAGATCTAATACTACAATTAGACGGTGCGCCTATCCATGGAACTCGCGCTGTTGTTGAGTGGCTAAATGATAATTTTGAGAACAGGTATTGTTGTTTTACATGCAAGATTTTTTATTCGTTTAATTATAAATTTTACCACTTGCAGATGGATTGGACGAAATAGTCCTTTGATTAAATGGCCCCCGCGTTCCCCTGACATTAAGTCGATGGATCATTATTTTTGGGGCACCATAAAAGACAAAGTATATAAAAATCATCCTAGGAACATAAACGAGCTACAACAAAAAATAATTGAAGCTTGCTATTCCGTAACAATAGATGAGTTAAGACGAGTTGTTTCTAATAATAAAAAAACGTCTTGAAAAATGTATTACGTTTGAAGGCGGTTATGTTGAAAAAAACCTGATAGTTTAAGATCTAAAATGTTTGTTATTTTATTGTTAAGATTAAATAAATTTTGTTATTAGTAACTTTGTTTCAAAAAGCACGGCAAACTTGATCAGAATAAAATTCGAAAAAAGTCTGAACTTTCAGCAGCAGTAGAGAAAAACATCCTGTATTATTTTTTCTTGCAGACTCGTCCATCAATACTTTGGGTGGTCCTGTTAATTCTTCAATTGTTTTAAAATCATTCCATGGCACGCTTGACTTTCCAGGGGCCCTCGAAATCACTACTTTGCGCAACTTTAAGGCGCTGTAAAACCGAACTCCCTGTATATTTTTAGTTCAAATTTTGAACTTAAGGGTTTTAGAGGGTCCTAATTAACGCTGTATGGTCAGATTTTAAATAAAAAATGCCTAAATAGATTTTGTGAAAATCGGGGTTTAAAAAAATCTTAGCCGGCCCTGGAATTGCAATTTGACAAATGTGTTCACTGTTTACGTAGAAAGTTGCGCATGTTGAAGACCTTTGTATCAAAAAAAAGGTTTGGAAATATCCCAACAAATCAATTTTTTATTGATGTGTGTCCACTTAAAAGTGTGTATATATATATATATATATATATATACAGTGTGGCCCGTTTGGAATGGAGACACCCCTGTGAAATTTTTATTTTTCATCCGATTTTAGCCTGTTTTTTTTATCTAAAGATAAACCACAAAAAATTCTACTTTGGTGCAAAATTTCAGTTCTTAATCTCAATTTTCAAGGCTTACTACGAATTTATTTTTTTTTTCGAGTAAAAAATGCCGAAAGTCATTTAGCGATTTTTTTATTTAAAATCTGACATTACATGGTTCATCAGGATACCCTAAAACACCCACATACCAAATTTGAATAAAAAATATACAGGGAGTTCCATTCTGCGGTTGTCAAAGTTGAGCAAAATAGGAATTTTAAAGGCATTTGGCAAGTCAAGTGTGCCATGGAATCCCCTCAAAACAGTTGAATGGTCAACACTCAAAATGTTGGTGCGCAAAGATCTAAAAAAAAACGAATTTTTTTGGAACTTTAAATCGATTATATCAAAACCGCCCCAGCCACTATAAATGAATTAAGTCTAAAAATACAGAAGCCTGCCAGTCAGTAAGTCCAAATGCGTTAAGGTGGCTGGTGTGCCACAACACGAAACACACACAAAATGTATTATCTTAGACAGTGACTTTATTGAGTATGGTCCGATAATTTAGATTGTTTTTTGGTTGGCATTTTGTAAAGAAATAAATTACTTTTGTGTTTGTTAATGTTTTTTCAATAATTCCAGAGCACTCATGACCAGTATAAAATTTCATAAAAATCAAGAATTTTGAGATGGCCCAGAGAAAAATACCCTGTATATTTTTGTATTGAATCTTTGCACACCAACACTTTAAGTGGTCCGGTTGACCATTCAAGTGTTTTGAGGGGATTCTGTGGCACACTTGACTTGCCAGATGCCTTTAAAATTCCTATTTTGCTCAATTTTGACAACCAGCATAATGGAACTCCCTGTATATTTTTTATTCAAGTTTGGTATGTGGGGGTTTTAGGGAGTCCTGATTAACTCTGTGATGTCAGATTTTAAATAAAAAAATCGCTAAATGATTTTCGTCATTTTTTACATGAAAAAAAATTCATAGTAGGCCTTGAAAATTGAGATTAAGACCTGAAATTTTGCACCAAAGTAGAATTTTTTGTGGTTTATCTTTAGAAAAAAACCAGCTAAAATCGGATGGAAAATAAAAATTTCACAGGGGTGTCTCCATTCCAAACGGGCCACACTGTATATATACAGGGTGAGTCACATCTTAAGGCAGAGCCGAAAACACAAGGTAGAGTTCGCTAAAATAAGCACATATGCTTAATAAACATTAGCTCAAAAACGCTTGGTTCTCCATATACAGAGTGTTGAAACTTTTCCAAATATTTTTTAATTTGTTTCTAGCCCGTTTAGGAATTATTTTATACATATTATGGGTTGTCATTTTGTGCAATATATATATACAGGGTGATTCAGTTTTATTCTGCAACACTTCACAGGTGATAGAAAACCAAAAAATAACCGCACTTTCTTTTATAAACTATATCATTTTAAGGCCTTATTAAAAAGTTACAGCGTGTTAAAGTTTTAAGAAACTTGTGGTCTTTATTGAATATTTACCAAACTAGTTGAGTTATTTAAGTCATATTTGGTACACGTTATAGTGGTATGGGTTAGCATAAAACCTGTTAATATCAAACACCCTGAACAACCAGTGGCATAGAGGTAGGTAATTAGTATAATGGGCTCGTATACTTCGGACAAAAATATGAATTTTTTTTTATCTATCGGTAGAAAATGACAAAAAAATCGACCCGTGTCTTTCATTTTTTTCATATTTGCTTTAGATTCGCTGTAATTTTATAAATAATACTTTTCCGCCAAATGTTGTGACGTAGTTGCCCTTCCTTATACAAGTGGTACTTAATAATTTTTACTGGAATTCTGATCTAGTTTGTTAGCATATTATGGTATTATTAAATACCTGATGTACCTTTTATTAAAATAATTTATTATTGTTAATATCTTTCAATATAATTTCAATGCAGATCAGGGTAATTAACAAAAATATTATCATTATATTAATACATTCTATACGACCCCCGTCGCCAGGTAAACGGCCATGGAAGTTTGGCAATACTGCTTATTTACGAGGATTCATTTGACACTCAACATCTGACGGTCTGACGCGTTAGAACTTACTTATACAGTTCAAATTCGCACTGCAAGTTTGTGTTATTATTTGAATAGTCTTTTACATAGCAAATCGAACTTTTCAAAGTATGGAGCAAGGATTAGTGAAGGCAACATCAGACAATCTGCCATATTACCTATGTGGAATTAGAAATGGTGTGTTCGTTTCTTCTTTTTAGGTTCTGAATATTTGTCATTAACAAAAAGAAAATGAAAATATCACTTTAGACATGAATTATTATTCAAACTTTACTAAAAAGGTAACCAATTAGGAAAAGAATGAACACAAAATAATTTACAGTTTATTGAGCAATCATTTACAATACAACTTAAATATATTTCATAAAATTAAAGGCCTCACACAATAACCATTATGTGATCTAAAAGGTACCTATATTAATTGATGATTTACCCTGGAATGTATATTGAGCTTTGCAAATTCTCGAATTCGTCTTATTATCCTCTCTACATGAATTGAAAGGGTAGCAATTCGTTTGCTTTTTATGCTTTTTATGTAGCGCTGAGGCACAACTTCCTTTTTCAAGATAATCTTGCTTCCCACAGTTTTGAAGAACATCCAATAATTCTTAGCATCACGCTCAAGCTAAAAAAAGAAAAATGTATCTTACTATTCTTTTACAGAAATTATTGCAATAAAAGGTGCTCGATTAAAGAGGAAGTAAGAACTTAATATTAGTATACACTTTTAATCTCTATATGTAATATAAATTATTAACAGGGGTTATTTTGAGGTTTATTACATTCAGGTAGATGTAGTCTTAAGTAATAACCCCAAGACAGTAAGCAAGTATTAAAAAAAGAAGTAAAAGTGCTTCAAACTATCTATAATTAACAGATAATATGTACTTACGTTGAAATGGTCTTCGTAACAATATAAAAACGTTTTCCTCATTGGAAGGCCAACTATTTCCAACCACCGTTTTCGGTGAATTTCGTCGGTGTCGATAAAAAAAATTTTCCAGAGTTTCTGCTGGAGTTTTCACAAGAGTGAACGAACAACCGCCATCACTATTATAACGTCGCGCAAACTAGTAAATAACTAAAGATCACTTGCTTATTTTCTGCTAACACATTGGGCAAAGGGCTGATGATTTTCGCAGGTAGAAACGTTTTGAGACAACTATTGATAGTTTGTGTTTGACAGCGGTTGTATTTATAAAGGTTAACAGGCCAGGTCAGGTTATTTTATTTGACGGAAGACGAAGAGGGGAGAAGGCGACGTTGCCGGTTCTTAAATTAATGCTAACTACGTCACAGGCATTTCATTACGTATGCAACTCAATTTTGCAACTAAACTACCGGGAAAAAAATTTTTCTTTAGCGTTTCCGGACGTTTAAAGGCGATATCTATCCATTGCAAAAATAAAAAAAATTTGGTATACGAGCCCATTGTTTTTAGAAAAAAAAAAAAGAACCACCTTGTATAGCAAAATAAAATGTATTCAATTTCTTATGTAAATTTTAATTTTAAACAAAAATGCCCTCTTGGTAATTTTTTGTATGTGTCATTGGTTTGTTCAAATTTGATTTTTTATATTATTTCGGGTATTTCTGAAAAATTATCTAAAAAATTTGCTCCATAAGTATCACTTAAAGTGGAAATAATGTATTTGCTACTTGAAATAAAGTAACTTTTTCCAATAAACTTACCTATTTAAGACTATACTTTTGAAGATACAATTATTAATGTTACGCTCTGTATCTTGAATAGTAAAACCTTGAATGGGTAAGTTAATTGGGAAAAGTTACTGTATTTAAAGTAAGAAACACATTTTTTCTGCTTTGAGTGTTACTTATGTAGCGAAGTTTTAAGTTAATTTTTAGTACCCCGAAATAATACGAAAAAATCAAATTTGCTATGAAACCATGACACATATGAAAAAATTTTAAGAGAACGTTTTTGTTTACAATTAAAATTTACATAAGAAATTGGATACATTTTATTGCTATACAAGGTGGTTCATTTTTTTTCTAAAAACAATTATACTAATTACCCACTTCTACGCCACTGGTTGTTCAAGGTGTTTGATATTAACAGGTTTTATGCTAACCCGTGCCGTTATAGCGTATACCAAATATCACTTAAATATCTCAACTAGTTTGGTAAATATTCAATAAATTCCACATATTTCTTACAACTTTAACACCCTGTAACTTTTTTATAAGGCCTTAAAAAGATATAGTTTATAGAAGAAAGTGCGGTTATTTTTTTGGTTTTCTATCACCTGTTGAAGTGTCACAGAATAAAACTGAATCATCCTGTATATTTACAGTGTCTGCCAGAAAGTTGGATACAAAGGGGAATTTTCTTTATTTGAAGTTTCTCAAAAAAAATATTCTTGATAAAAGTTTGTGCTTGTGCTTAAACTCAAAATCCACCCGCAAAAATTTTGAAATTTCGATTCGTATACAGGGTAGGTTGAGAAATATGAAAATTTCTCAAGAGTAAAGTACCCCTATTTTTTAGAATTACATTATTTGGGTCACTTTTATTAACAGTTTTTTTACCGCATCTTTCTAGCTTGCATAGTTCCCAAGAAATGGCCGAGGGCCGCCCTTAACTGATCACGCTGTATATACAGTGCTATTCAT
Source organism: Pseudeuparius sepicola (assembly GCA_963920635.1). Taxonomy (NCBI): domain Eukaryota; kingdom Metazoa; phylum Arthropoda; class Insecta; order Coleoptera; family Anthribidae; genus Pseudeuparius; species Pseudeuparius sepicola. The sequence continues at coordinate 34,827,104 of OY987300.1, read as the reverse complement.
AATGTTTGCACCAAATGGGAAAAATTTGTATTATTATATTTTTTGAAAATCTGATTTTGGGATAAGTTGGTGCATGTTTTGTTTACACTTTGTATTGCATTATTGTGCCCCTATGCGAATTTTCAGAAGGATATCACGATGTTCGTTTTTTCTTAATTATTTCTCTTCAAATCGGTACTCGATATTTTTTTCCCGCAAATAACCGAAGAAACTTGTTTAGTGGTTGCTCTATTACTAAATCATAACAATACAAATACATTTCAATGCAAAGTTAAGGAGAAACAGGAGATTTTTTAAAATAGCTATTGTGTAAGAAAGCAATCTTGGTGCAAAGACTCTTTCATTTTAAGATAAGTTTATTCCCTGGCCAGTGTTGTAATATTTTTACATAAAATACATCCATATTTTGATATTCAATGAAAAAAAATTATAAGATACAGTTTTGTACCAAATTTTATGGATTTAGTTTCAATTCCAGGAATATCAAGTAAGAAAGACGAATATTCTGATATCCTTCTGAAAATTTACATAAGAGCACAATAATGCAATACAAACACATTTTCTTAATAACTTTTTCCGATATTTTCAAGGCAAACCTGATTTTCAATTTTTTTTTATTTTAAATGTCAAATTTGACAGGCATGGGCTGTGACGTCACGACCCTCTTTAGGCGCAATAGTGTCAACAAAACGTGCACCAACATCCCAAAATCAGATTTTCAAAAAATAGAATAATAAAAATGTTTCGCATGATCGTGAATAACCATATATATATATATAATAAGGATGTAAGATTAGCGAGTGTAAATGTAACAATTACAAGAAAAGGTGATAATGGGCAAACACTCAAAGTTAACAAAAAGAAAAAACTAGTAACCGCATACACGTGTTTCATGCTATTTGGCAATCATCAGTACGGTGTAACATTAACCAAATCAAAAGATAGGCATGATTTGGGAAGCAACAAATGAAGTCCAGGCAGGAGCCAACAGCACATTTGCAGCTTCAGTCAGCACATCCCCTATTTTGGGGCTTGTACTAACATCGCCACGGAGGCTGCTAAAGCGACCTGCGTGGAAATCTTCAGAACCCAAGATACAATGACAATAAGGATGTAAGATTAGCGAGTGTAAATGTAACAATTACAAGAAAAGGTGATAATGGGCAAACACTCAAAGTTAACAAAAAGAAAAAACTAGTAACCGCATACACGTGTTTCATGCTATTTGGCAATCATCAGTACGGTGTAACATTAACCAAATCAAAAGATAGGCATGATTTGGGAAGCAACAAATGAAGTCCAGGCAGGAGCCAACAGCACATTTGCAGCTTCAGTCAGCACATGCCCTATTTTGGGGCTTGTACTAACATCGCCACGGAGGCTGCTAAAGCGACCTGCGTGGAAATCTTCATAACCCAAGATACAATGACAATAAGGATGTAAAATTAGCGAGTGTAAATGTAACAATTACAAGAAAAGGTGATAATGGGCAAACACTCAAAGTTAACAAAAAGAAAAAACTAGTAACCGCATACACGTGTTTCATGCTATTTGGCAATCATCAGTACGGTGTAACATTAACCAAATCAAAAGATAGGCATGATTTGGGAAGCAACAAATGAAGTCCAGGCAGGAGCCAACAGCACATTTGCAGCTTCAGTCAGCACATCCCCTATTTTGGGGCTTGTACTAACATCGCCACGGAGGCTGCTAAAGCGACCTGCGTGGAAATCTTCATAACCCAAGATACAATGACAATAAGGATGTAAGATTAGCGAGTGTAAATGTAACAATTACAAGAAAAGGTGATAATGGGCAAACACTCAAAGTTAACAAAAAGAAAAAACTAGTAACCGCATACACCTGTTTCATGCTATTTGGCAATCATCAGTACAGTGTAACATTAACCAAATCAAAAGATAGGCATGATTTGGGAAGCAACAAATTAAGTCCAGGCAGAGCTAGAACAAAGGATAAATGGGGAAAGAATTGCGGTTTTGAATGCTCAATGTAATGCCCCTTTTGGATTTTGAAAAAAGTTCATGGCTCACTAGATATTTTGAAAAGAGTGATTTTTTGCTATTTCATCAGATCTCTGTAGCTCCGTTATTTCTGATTAAAAAGAAAAACTGTAGAGACAAAAATTGTAGATAATGTTGTAATGTAATGTAATTAAGATAATCTAATCCAATATTTTTTGTTGTTTGTTATTTTTGAGATATGACATAAACTTGTGTTTTTTTAAATGTAAATCGGCCATTTTTTGAGATGTCTTATTATAAAATGGAACGTAATTATGGCCGACTATGTGAAAATTTTAAAAAAATCAAGTAATTAGCCACAGTATTACAGAGATAATACAGAGTATTATCTTTGGAAAGCTCAAAAAATGGCCGATTTGATAAGGCCACAGCCAACTATGATTTACATTTAAAAACACAAGTTTATGCCATATCTCAAAAATCACAAACAACACAAAAAATTGGATTAGAGAATCTTAATAAGCCCAAAATTATCTACAATTTTTGTCTCTACAGTTTTTCTGTATAATCAGCAAAAAATCACTCTTTCAAAAATCCAAAAGGGGCATTAGATTGAGCATTCAAAACTGCAATTCTTTCCCCATTTAAACTTTGTTCTAGCTCTGCTAGTTTCTGAGATCCCCATAGTGGTCATCGAAAAAACTCAGCAGTATTGATCCCCATAGTGGTCATCGAAAAAAACTCAGCAGTATTCTACTTATAATAGGTACAGCAGTATTCTACTCGAAAAATTTCGTTTTTCGCTAATGGCTTGATCGATTTCTATGATTTTTGGTTTGTGCCCATAGATAGTTATCTCACACAATTATATTATAGTGCAATGTCCGCAATCGCTAAAGGGCACCACTTATGACCACCAATCTATTTTATTATGAGCAGAACTTTTTTCGCACATTTATTCTTTAAATTAATTTAAAGCACTTTGTAGAAAATTTAATTCCATTAAACCATGAAATTTTTCCAAATTTTGATAAAGTAGACTTAAAGTAATCAGTTTTCACCAAAAATGTTATTAAGAATTTTTTCGCTAACTCTTGAAACAAAAATTACAAACTGAAGAAGTTTCGGCAATTTTCGGGTTTTTCAGAAATGTCTTGGGAAAGTAGCATCTTGAATGTGTTTTTACACAAACATAGCCCATCAAAAAGGCAATTTACCTGAGGATGTAGGTTGAAAAATCTAAGAACACCTATATTTTCAAATTCCCTGACTTTTCTAGGTTTTGATGGACCCCCTGTTATAGCTTAGTATATTACATAGCAAGAGTTCTAAACAGCTTATTACGTATGAGTGGAAAAGTTGCGCACGAGCCGCGCAGCGGCGAGTTCTGTAGTTCCACGAGTATGTAATAAGCTTACAACTTGAGTTTTGTACTATAATTTTTCTTTTACGAAAGAAAAACTATTTTAATAGATAAACTATACTTCTGATTATCTGACAGGCAACAATTAATATGTTGGTTGGTTGCCATGGTGGCACGAATGCCACGCTAACAAGGCACCCATGATAATTGTGTTTTAATTAAGAACAGATATGTATTTTTTTTATTACGTGTCAGCCTTGTTTATGGAATCCCTAGTTAGCCAATATGTGACAGAGTCATAAGGATACGAGAGCAATATTGGATACAAGCAAGAGATGGCACCAAAAATTAAAGTGGCCCAGTCAATGTCTACTAATTTTCTACTATTAAAATCTACCAAAAAAACAGCTGGCCAACTTTATTTTTTGCAAAATCTGTCCCCTGTATCTACCTTATTTCTGTCATGTCCTTATGTCAGTGTCAGACATTGGCTAACTAGAGTATCCATAAACAAGGGTGTCAGTGTTCGTAACAATGGACTAACTTATGACCTAAACCGTTACTTAATAGGTATGTTACTAGTATAGGAGTAGAAAAACATACATGTTGATAATATGTTGATATTATCAAGAAAGTTTTTTTTGTCAACACATTTGGCACATGGGGCAAGTTCTATACTTCTCAATCTGGTAGCCTGGGTTCAAACCCCAATAATTAATTTTTGGAAATATGGGTACATAATTTTAAAATTTTTAACTTTAGAGCAATAATAAATAAAAAAACAAAGATCTAAATAAACACATTACAAAAATTGTTAACCCTCACCTTGTTCCAAACATTTCTGGCACCTGTTTCGAATAGAATGAGGTTAAATCAGGCTTCATCCGAGAAGAAAATCATATCCAAGATATTGCTGTCAGGGTTATATGAACCATTCGCAAAACTCGGCTCAGTCTGTTCTTAGATTAAAGGAGCCATAGATAGTCAGAAGCGCTGTTGAAACCGTCCGCAAAAAATCATGCTACACCAACTTTCAAAGTTTAATTTTGGAGCGAAAACAAATTAAAACAGATAAATAGTAATGTCCTACAATTCTTAGGACTCGATACTAAGTTGAAGTATAGGTATTTTAATTTAGTTATTATTTTTTATATAATATATCAGCGTGCGGAAATTTGAACAATGGATCTGACAGTCTATGTGTAGCTTTGTCTATAGTCTGCTATAATACACGGATAAGCAACTTCACGAATTTCTTGATACCAAGTTAAGCTGTAGGGCTGCAGGTGTAAATCTTTTTTTAAAACACATGATTATGAAATGCAATTTATTATGTATTTATGTGTAGAAATCCGACCCCTTAAATTTCTAGATGTTTGACCAGGACTGCTCATCTAGGAATATCCTGGAATAAAAATAGGACAAAAGTTCGAATGGGGCACCTTGAAGGCGCTTTTTCTCAATATTTCCAAAACAATAAAATTAACAATAAAATTTCGAAAATACATACACAGTATAAACTTTTGCCGCTGAACTTGATTCTGAAAACAGAATTTAAAAATGTTATCAGGGGCGTCACATACTGGGAAAGTTAAGGGCTAAAAAACATTTCTGGACCCACATTAATCGGAAGTTTTTGTCTTATTTTTATCCAAGGATGGATTACACCCCCCAAAAGATTTACGCTTACTTTTGGAATGTCCTGTATATTATCTCTTGCCACAATAATTATTTCTATTAGAGGCAACATTTTTATATTTGAAATTTAAATGAATAAGAGTAAAGTGACACGTAGTTGTAAATACTGTATTCATTTCAGGCATTGAAGAAAGATCTTGCTCTGTCTCGAGATGACACTAAAGAAACTGCCATGGACAAGATTCACAGAGAAAATGTGCGCCAGGGTCGTGACAAATACAAGACCCTACGTGAGATTCGTAAGGGTAACACTAAGCGTCGTGTCGATCAGTTTGAAAACATGTAATTCTGAAAATTTGTTTCGGTAATTTTTATTTAAACCTAAAACTTTTAACATAGATCTTATGGGAGGTGAAGCCCATTAAAAATGCTCCAAAAATGTTACACACCCAAAGAAATTTACGTGGAAAAAGTCAACGTTTGATACAGTAGGCATATTAGGTACTTACTATACTTACATTGATTAATTTTCATATAGATTTCTTCAATATAAAAATCAAATTAGGCATTTTGTTTTTTACATGTGGTAAGAGGAGCATTTTTTGCTCATTTAAGTGTCCTTAATCGGTTTTTTTTGCTTTACTTAATGAACAATATATTATTAAATTGTTAGCTACTACTGTTTGAAATAGATCTGTTGAATTTCTTAATATGTATCTTTTGTTCGTTAAATGCATTCCAATTATTGATAGAAAATTAATTGTAGTGCCATTTTGGACAATGCTGTTCTAAATTTCCGTATTTGATTGCAATTTGTGCTTCCAAAATAATTTAATCCCTACTATTATACTTACAAGACAAAATTGTAAAAATTTTAATTTTTTAAAGTGAATCTTTGATTTTCCTAGAATTATTAATATTAGCAGTTTACCATTTTTATGTGATCCATAAAAATTATAGTTCCTTACAACCATTGTTTCTGCTACAATGTTATTCATTTTAAATAATGTTCTCACCGTTTTGATTATGTACATAATGAGTTTAAAGGATGGATCATAGCTCAAATCAGAGTGCTGCTTCTAATCAAATTTGGGATCATATTAGCCTATGGGAGACTCGCTGTAAATATGGAAATCTGTAAGAGGCATTATTTTTCTAACGTTTCATTGTTACTTCAAAAGTGTTATGTAAATAAAAATTATACCATGTTGCCTTTTATACAATAAGGAATATTGGATGATATTTTACATGTGTAGTATTATATTTTTTATTTTGCTATTTAAATATCTAGTAATCAGTTAAAGTCCCATTTTACAAATGGTGATAACATTTGGTCCAAAGAAGTGAATTTGCATATTTCTCTGTTAATTTGCTTCAAAATCTCTTTCGAATTTATCTGTTAAGTTGCTTCTTAATTTATAATATACTTTCTAGTTTACCGTTTCTTTATTAACTGCCCTTAATAATTATTGTTTTAAAATTTCATTCGACCATTTGTATAGTCTTATATTGGTTACACTTTATTTCATAAATATATAGCAGTTTATGTATCTTTTGTGTATTTTAGGGTTATTATTAAACAATTGGAGCCTTGCAGCATTTTCTTATTTAGCATATATGCATGTAAGTATAATTGTGGAGCGTTCGTGCAAATGCAGACATGTCCATTTTTACCACAAATATTTTTTTTTCACATTATTTGTACTCTTCGGTATGATTTCTAGGGTTTGCCTTAATGGGATTCTCGCAAAACCAGACAGATCCACCATTATTTGTTATTTAAACCCACGGAGTTCAATCAAAACAATATATATCCAAATAAAATTTTAAACTAATCAAAACGAGACAAATCCTATTACATGTGTGCGTTGAGTTAGTTTTTTTTTTCAAAACAAGACATATCCCCGTACAATTGGGAATTAAAATTAAGATTGCAGCTCCAAGTGGCCAATAGTTGAACTAACCTCGATGACATTGTTTCATAACCTCACTTTTTCAGTTGACGATTTTTAACTATTTAGTTTTCTTGTGTATTTTTGTAATTGTTTTGTGTGTTTATTGTTTATATGTTGTTATTTTATAATTGTATATATTTGTTGTTAATTTTGTTGAGATTCATAAATCCAACAGTGTTTTATAGGTTGTTTCTAGGGCAGGTTAATACTCAATTTTCGTAATTCTTCCTATCTTTTAGAACAAAAATGGCTCGGATAACCCAAATTAGCCTTGTAAATTGAGGCAATATTAACTCTAGGTCAGTAGTTGAAGGGGAGAAAGTGTTTGCTTCAGGGCACATTATTTTGCATGGCATAACCGAATGGGGTACCTACTTCTTTTATTAAACTCTTGCCTTTTGCCTGCAAACAAGTGCTTTGCAATCAGATTTCCATCAGATAATTAGTGACTTAAAGATGCGCACTGCTAAAATTCTGCAAAAAATGCATTGTTCATGCAAGGCAAGAGCTGAAGGGCGATGCAAGCATATTTCGGCTTTTCTAATACTATTATTGACCAGATGTATAAGATTTCCGAGAAAAGGCATTATATCGTGCCATGTCCATTGAAAAATACTTGTTTATTTTGTAGCTGTTGTGTTTTTTGTTTTTAGAAAAAATCTGTCTGAGTTTACTCTCTTATCCCATTATTAGTCTCAACTTATAACATAAACTTTTCCTGCGTTTTTCCTAGGAAACGCATATCGCTTAGCTTTCTCTCAGTATTACTTTTGGCCCAGGAATTGCACTGGAGCATACAATAACCGTTATTAGAAGCCATGTTCCTTAGCTTGGTCTTCTTTGCACTATCCAGGTAAAACCAACTTCCTACTCGACGTCTTATCACATAGATATTGAATTTAATAACAATAAACAAAGATGTAACACAGCTCAACAAAAAATAACAATCAAAATGGTTATATTCACGGCCGGCAAATGTAAACACATGGGCTAGGAAAAAACGAATGTCATCGACATTTGGCCACCAGGTGGCATGTCGCTTAGCTTGAATTCCCAATTGTAATCGGTTTATGATGTTTCGTTTTGCTCGCTAGATTGCGCTATTAATATCCCAAGCTGCATTAAAGTTGTGGTAACTGAGATGGGAACTTTGAATAAGTAGTTATTACATAATTATTACTTAAAAATCAACTTATTAGTTTTTATTACTTATATTTAGAAAGTTTGAGTAATTACGTAGTAACTATTACTACAAGCTGGAACTTTATCGTTTCAGTACTTCTAAGTAGTTTTTGAAGTATCTGGAACGGAATTGTTACTATGCAAAATTACGTTAAAGTCACGTTAACTCTAAAGTAATATTCAATGGTCACAATTACTTTGTTGTGTTACTTGTTTATCACTTTAAAGTTTTTATTACTTTATGGTAATGGTGAAAGTAACTTCTACATCTTAGCGACTTTAGAAATACCTCTAAAGTTACGGAACTATATAGTCATATTTAAAGTGAAATTAACTTTCCCGCTACTCGAGAAAACTACTGTATGGTAGGTTTTACTTCCCACTCTATTTTAAAATTACTACAAAGTTCCAATTACTACAAAAAAAAATAATTTAAAGTAACTGTCACTTCTATAGGAACCAAAATGTAAACTACATTTAGTTCCTTACAATCTTTTGAAGGATTCGGTCGTTTTTGATAAGTGATCAAAAAGTCAGCCATTAGAAAGAAGAAAAATATTAGACACCCATTCACATTTCATAGAATATTAAAGCAGCAGTTAGATGAAACGAATCGACACAGGAGCTGCTGTCTTCAATACAAAATTACAAAACGCTTCTCTTGAGTGGCTACAATTTTAAATATCGACATTTTGAGGTATAGCACGAAACACACCGGCTGAAAATACACTCTCATATAAAAATTATAGGTTAAAGTTCCAAATGGAATCTAGTAGTGGCATTCGGAACTTAAACGAGGCTTCTGAAACCTTGAAGTCCTCTTGTAGTAATTGTGACTTTAGAGTTTAAAATATCTCAAACTAATTTTCGTCTTAAAGGTAGGAATTACCTTGAAGTGAAAAAAGTCTAGTTGCCGTTACTACCAGTTAAGTGGCAAAGCCTGCAAACACCCATTTTAAGGTAAATACTACTTAGAAGTAATTACTGAAAATAACGCCATATTTTCTTATAAAATGATAGACGCCATTAATATCAAATGTCAATTTCCTTTGGTACTGAAATAGTTATTTCTTCAAAATTGTCCCAAAAAAGAGAACGCAAAAATGAACTCGTATAACTTATAGAAATATTAAAAAAGTATTTTTCAGCATTTTTAGGTAATTTCGCATATTTTCCTAATTTATCTTCCCGTTAAAAAAGCGTTAAAACATGCATTTTGAGAGGGCGCGTTGTTACTTTTCAATCTATCAATGCCACATTTGACAGAAAATTTTCAATCGTTTTAGTTTCTTGAATCTAGCGACGAGAAATAAATCAACAAATAGGTAACTGTCTTATACCTACCTACCATATTCATAGATAATAATAATAATAATAATTCTCACCCTCACAATACTCCAAACTAGAAGATATAAGTTAAAAATAAATATTTCTTCCATTTTCGATGACCCGGTTAATCAAGAATGACGGAAGATGCTGGGCTAGAATACTTTTTAATTATTTAGACAGAGACAAAGCTAGGACGCGATTGTAAAGAAGCAAACGAATGCAACAAAGTAGCGGTGACCACGCCGCTACGTCTCCACCACGTTGCCGGAACGTAAGCGCGTCGTAGCAGTGTAAGTTGCTAGGTGGTCGCCGTTACGTATCTATCACCCTCAAAATGTTCCCCATTTTGGTCACAGAGACGTAATAGGAACGTAGTAATTACGTTCCTATCAGTGGTAATTACAACTTTAAAGTTGCAAACAAAAGTCGCCGGAACGTAACGGCGACTAAAAATGCTGCTTGGGAACCTGTTTGTTCAGTTGCCGGACAAGTGGTAAACGACGACGTGTACTTTGCTTTTGCTGTTTTTGTGTCATATTGAAATTATGGAAACTACAGTTGGGACCATTAATGTAGGCAGTAGAAAGAAACAAGCAGAATCTAAAATACTAGAACAGGAAAAAAACAAAGTTAATAGTGTCTTTAGAGGTTATGTGTGTGATGCTTCTTCAAAACATTATTGTAGGTATTCTAATGTTGATCCACACCTAAGGCGTTTTGTATGGCCCTGCAACCACAACCCAAAGGCTTGAATGTGTAGTTTAGCAAAGGTTACTGACATAAAAAAAAGTCAGACAATTTTTACAAGAAGCTTTCTAAAATAGTCCAAGATCAAAAGTTGTGTCAGTTCATATCAATTATTTTGGAGCCAAAGAGACGTCGACCTAAGGAGGGGGTATTGCCAGAAAAAAGAAAATCCAGATAGTTCGCGCTGTGTACTTTTTGGCGTATACTATACAGTGGGAAAAAACTAAAACTGCAGAAACTTTTTTTGGCGCTGTTTAATATCACAAAAAATCCCTTAAACAGTACCCACAAGATTATTATATACCCTGTGTTCAAACAAAACCAGACATCCGTTGTGTTTATGCACTTTTTGCACGTTTTTCTCAAGTTTATAAAAATGGACATGTCTGCATTTTCAAGAACGCTTCTCAATTGAACTATGGTTTCCCTAAATTGAAAGTTGTATCAGCAGACAGCAAGGTCACATAGTGTCACTAAAACACGACATTTTCAAGCATTATTATTACTATTATAGTGTAAGCATTAGAATAATACTCGGGAATCTAGTTCATTTCCTTCTTTATAGAAAATGTAGATGACGTTATAATTAAATTGTTGTATGCAATCTGGAGTGTAGCTAGTATACAAAAAAATGATGATTTTAGCCGCTTTATTTTTTTTTTTTCTAAAAATAGGCCACAAAAAACTCTTACGTTAGTGCAAAATTTCATGTCTTGATCTCAATTTTCAAGGCCTACTACGAATTTTTTTCTAGTAATAAAAAGACGAAAATCTACGCTATTATTTTTATTAACGCTAATTCCGAGTTTAAAGTAGGAATTAAGCTAATTCTTAGTTTAAAGTCGGAATTAGGGCTAATTCTGAGTTTAAAGTCGGAATTAGCATTAATTCCGCGCCTAGGTGTCTCGGTACAGTATAATATACAGTGGATTTCGGAGGACTCTTTAAACGAGTTTTATCCAGCGCGTTTGTTGAATAGGGAAAATATGTCTTAACTAAAATTATCTTATAATTTAACCGTAGTATCTTGGAAGTTTAATTTTTTTGAGTACCTAATAGCTATTTATATATATAAGCAGTTAGGAAAAGTCTGATTTTACCTAAAGAGAGGAATATTTGCGGGACGAGCGAAGCTAGTTCGCACAACATTACGCGAGTTGCGCAAAATCATAAATCCTCTTCTGTACATACTCTTTTCTTAATTTGAAAAAGATTAAGATTTACAACAAGTTTTTTGTACTATAATAGAAATATGAAGTGTTTTTGTTATCATTTTATTCTAGACGTTTTTAAAAGTAGAAACAATATTTGAAAATAGAATATAAAGTAGGTATCTAAAACAAAGTTAAACATTTCTAACCATTGAGATTCGCTTTACAACAAGGATAAAATCATTGATAATATGTAAACCCAAATTAAGCATATTTGCAATAATCCAGTAGAGAGGCCACTGCAATTTCAGTTGAGTCAGTAATAATAAGAATATAGAAAATAATGCGTTTGCCTCCCTCCAAGATTGCCCGTATCAAGGGTGAGGTTCAAAAAAATTCAAAATTTTAGATCTCGGTTCGCTCCACTTGTCCACTTGACATCGGATACCTGTCTAATTTTCATTCAACTTTGATTACTATTTTTTTAGGATTTTCTGTTAAAGTTTCGCAGGTACATACCACTTGTTCACAAAAGTTCTTGCTAAGATCCCGGAAAAAGAACGGCGTAAAGGGGTGTTTTAAAATTCCTTTAAATGAAGCTCACATTACGTCATAAAAGTAGCCTATCATCGTTCCCTTTTTCCTGTTTGAGCCAAGCTTTCGGCCACGATTACACGGGACATCCTCAGGGCACGTATCAAAAGTTCTGAGCATAATAAATGAAACTGGCTGGCGCAAGTGGCGCCCTCTGGCGGTTGCGGATATTGCACTATAACATAATTATGTGACATAATTATCTATGAACGTGTGCAAAAGGTCATTAAAATCGATCAAGCCCTTTAATAGATATAGCGAAAAAACTAAATTTTAGGGCCCCTTTTAAGGGCCCATGGGGCCCTTAATATAGAGCTTTGAACAAAAAGAAAAAACACGGCTCGCTTTATTTTTGGAGTAGAATACTGCTGTGCTACGAATGGCATTTGTTTTTGAATAACCCTGTATATAAATAGCTATTACTCAAAAAAAAAAATTCCAAGATTCTACGGTTAAATTATAAGATTATTTTAGTTAAGACATATTCTCCCCATTCAACAAACGCGCTGGATGAAAACTCATTTAAAGAGTCCTTCGAAATCCACTGAAGTACCTAGGCACCTAGGCACGGAATTAATGCTAATTCCGACTCGGAATTAGCTTTATTCCGACTTTAAACTCGGAATTAGCTTGATTCCGACTTTAAACTCGGAATTAGCGCTAATTCCGACTTTAAAGTTGGAATTAAAAAAAAACAAATTTTGGTGGCCCTTCTACGCTTCCGTAAAAATCATTTAGCGATTTTTTTATTTAAAATCTGACACCACAGCGTTAATCAGGACACCCCAAAACCCCCACATACCAAATTTGGACAAAAAATATACAGAGAGTTCCATTCTGCAAGGTGTCAAAAGTTGAGCAAAATAGGAATTTTAAAGGCATCTGGCGAGTCAAGTGTGTCGTGGAATCCCCTCAAACCAGTTGAATGATCAACAGGACTACTCAAAGTGTTGGTGTGCAAAGATTCAATACAAAAATGTACAGGGTCTTTTTCTCTGGGCCATCTCAAGATGCTGAATTTTTATGAAATTTTATACGGGTCAGGAGTGCTCTGGAATAATTGAAAAAATATTAATAAACACAAAAGTAATTTATTTTTCTGCAAAATGCCAACCAAAAAATAAAACAATTTAAATTATTGGACCTTTTTTAACAACGTTGCTATCTAAGGCGATACATTTTTGGTGTGTTTCCTGTTGTGGCATACCAGGTACCTTAACAACTCATATGGACTTACTGACTGCAGGCTTCTTTATTTTTTCGACTTAGTTCGTTCATAATGAGTGGGGTGGTTTTGATATATTCGATTTTCGACGCATAATAATGTTTAAAAAATTCAGCATTTTGAGTAGGCACAGAGAATAACACCTTCTATATTTTTTATTGAATCTTTTCCCATCAACAATGTGAGTGGTCCTCTTCATCATTCAACTGATTCGAAGTAATTCCATGGCTCACTTGACTCGCCAGATGCCTTTAAATTTCCTATTTTGCTCAACTTTGACACCTTCCAGAATGGAAATCCGTGTATATTTTTTGTTCAAATTTGCTATATGGGGGTTTTGGGGTTCCACGATTAACCCTGTGGTGTCAGATTTTAAATAAAAAAATGATTTTCGTATTTTTTTTACTAGAAAAAAATTTGTAGTAGGCCTTGAAAATTGAGATTAAGACCTGAAATTTTGCACTAGCGTAAAAAAAGAGTTTTTTTGTGGCCTATTTTTAGAAAAAAAAATTGGCTAAAATCAGATGAAGAATAAAAAATTTACAGAGGTGTCTCCATTCCAAACGGTCCACACTGTATGTATGTCATTTTCTGACGTTTATAATGACTCATATTTCAAATATCCAGCTTTATTAAGATTTACGTTCTTTTTATGGTAGCAAATTATCTTTGTGGTTCTCTTTGGAATTACGGTATGATAATGTGCTCAACCAGTTGAAGAAGCGAGAATTCTAAATATTATATTAGGGAAGAGTTTTTTGTAACTTATGTAAGAATAATATAACTAATATAAAGAAAAAACTAAGTTCTATGTTTACTTATATTACAACTAGCCATGGACTTCATTTCAAATCAAAAGGTACCAAAATGTACTCTCGCTTTCTTTTTAGACTAGCTTTTCTTAAGGAGCTACGATTCCCCCCATTTTCAAGGGATTCGTAGTTTACATCTACTTACATTTCTTAATATTTGCACTTGATTTTTTTGTGGCTTATACAGGGTGTTCCTTAATGTCATGCTAATACTTAAGGGGGTTATTCTTGGGCCCATTTTAAGAAAAAAACTTCATATGAACGTATGTCGTAAACGTCCTAACTTTTGAGATACAGGGCGTTAAAGTTCATTTTTTGAAATTGAATTTTGGCTACATCTCCCGAAATAATCAAGCTGCTGAACTGAAATTTGGCACTGCTATGTTTTTGGGGATGGAGAATAAGCTGAAAATGGCAATTTCACCGTATCTCACAGAGGGTGCCACTTGCGCTGTTTTTTGATCACGCTTTTACACGTAACTTTTTAAGGTTATCTCTTTGGTCCTGTAGGTCCATCATTTTAGTGCATCTTTTCATTCTGCGAGAAAAAGGTACTCTTGTTTCATAACGATTAAATCAACCATTTGCGTTGAAATTACCAAAACATGCCCCAAAACACCTGTTGATTCCAATATTCGAAACATAAAATTTTCACCTACCGCTTTCAAATGTTACAGATCAACAACTGTACATTCAAAATGATAAAAAAAATGCCAATTGGTCAAGACACCATTGGTTTTCTTGAAATATAGTGTCCAAATTCTGTCAAATTCAATCCTTTCCATTTTGAAAGCGAATAATTTTTGGTACATTGTTCATAGGGATTTTTTTCTCAGTTTAAATGGTACAGTTGATCTGTAACACTTGAAGGTGGTAGGTGAAAATTTTATGTTTCGAATATTGAAGTCAACAGATGTTTTGGAGAACGTTTTGGCAATTTCAAAGCAAACGATTGATTTAATCGTTATGAAACAAGAGTACCTTTTTCTTGCAGAATGAAAAGTTGCACTAAAATAATGGACTGCAGGACCAAAAAGATAACCTCAAAAAAGTTACGCATAAAAGCGTGATCAAAAAACAGCGCAAGTGGCGCCCTCTGTGAGATACGGTGAAATTGACATTTTCAGCTTATTCTCCATCCCCAAAAACATAGTGGTGCCAAATTTCAGTTCAGCAGCTTGATTATTTCGGGAGATGTAGCCAAAATTCAATTTCAAAAAATGAACTTTAACTTTTTTGCCCTGTATCTCAAAAGTTAGGACGTTTACGACATACGTTCATATGAAGTTTTTTTCTTAAAATGGGCCCATAATAACCCCCTTAAGTATTAGCATGTTATTAAGGAGCACCCTGTATAAAGCTATGTAGAATCATCGTTGTGTATGACGAACTGTGCGGGACAAATGTGACACTGAAAAAAAAAAGCCAAACATACCCGAAATTCGGCTATATTTGGTTAAGAATATCGAGTATTTCCGCCACTTGAAAATAATTCGAAAGACTATGATGATTGAAGCACTCGATAACATTATTTTAAGACTACTTTGAAGTCGATACATTTGTTCGTTTAGCTATAATATGAAAACTACAAACCCATTGCTCGGCAATAAAATGATCCATGAATTGGCCATCCCAGCAGGAATTAGACTACGGAGATCGGAGGGCAGGAAGGCGTTCGTTGAAACTCGTGGTTCCCTTACTTCGGCCTACCTCACCGGGCTCGGAAATCACGGGAGGGGAACTTTCAATTGTATGTTTTATTTTATTAGCCTCCCTTTTTTTTGTTTGGTTTGTTTGGAATGTTAGCAAATATGGGACGTTTGAAGAGGACAGGAGAACTATTACTCGAAGGTGTAAAAGAAAATATTTTCCACCACGACATTATGTCTACTGGCAGTAAGTTAAAGAGCAAAACAGAAAACGAAAACATATACTTATTTGCCAAATTTATAATTGGGATTTAATTGAATTCGAAACTAGGTAGGGTAAATTTATAAAATATATTTTATAATATATAATATCCAAGTTTAAAACTGTACAGGGTGGTCAAATAAGAATGCAAAGTGCTGTATCTCGGAAACTATTCGTCGTAGAGACTTGCGGTAAAAATTTTTTAGAATAAAGTGGCCAAGAGAAAAACCTGGAAATTATTTTCAGATTTCCAAGATAGTCACCAGGGGGCGTAACCGCCATCTTAAACTTTTAAAGTGATTTTTCACTGAAATCCACCTAGTAATGTTACCAAAATAATATATGCTTTTTAAAGGTAAGCTTTATTCGAGTAATTTTTGTTTAACACTTTTTGACATATCTATTAAAATAAAGTGGTGGGGAGTGATTCAATGTTTTTTTTTTTAAATAAGCATCCATCAAATCCGTCTTACCCGTGATATGTCTAAGTTTCAGTGATGCTGCTAGAGCGCGTTTTTTGATATAATAACAGAAAATTGCAAAATTCTCGAAAAAATTAAATGCAATAATATTACTTTTTTTTTTCATAAGAATGTAGTGAAATGATACCTAAATAGGCTAGTGAAAACCGTATCTCGATATCCTATTCCTAGCTGAAAATATCATAGAAAGAAAATTTAGTTTTATCATAAAATTTTAAAAAGATGCTGTTACACCGGTATTTATTCTTATTTGTCTTTTTTTAAGATTTAATGATAAACTTTCATAATTTTATCATTTTTTAATTATAAAAGTATACTTAGTTCAAAAAATTAAAAAAAAAACGTGTAGGGGCATAATAATCAATGCATTTGATATGCAAGTGCAAGGTAGGCAAAATACGAAGGGTAGGCCATGGAGGAAAGACAAATGCCTAAAATCGACTTGTCAACATTGGAGCTGCTGTAGTGTCCACGCATCAGCGCCTCCAACAATGCATTGACTGTGATGGAAGACAGTTCGAGCATTTAAGGAAGCATTAGTTTTATTGAAAGAAAACATTTTCAGTTAGGAATAGGATTTTAATATTTGTTGACAAGTTGATTTTAGGCATTTGTTTTTCCTCCATGGCCTACCCTTCGTATTTTGCCTACCTTGCACTTGCATATTAAATGCATTGATTGTTATGCCCTACACGTTTTTTTTTTTAATTTTTTGAACTAAGTATACTTTTATAATTAAAAAATGATAAAATTATGAAAGTTTATCATTAAATCTTTAAAAAAGACAAATAAGAATAAATACCGGTGTAACAGCGTCTTTTTTAAAATTTTATGATAAAACTAAATTTTCTTTCTTTGAGATTTTCAGCTAGGAATGGGATATCGAGATACGGTTTTCACTAGCCTATTTAGGTATCATTTCACTACATTTTTATGAAAAAAAGTAATATTATTGCATTTAATTTTTTCGGGAATTTTGCAATTTTCTGTTATTATATCAAAAAACGCGCTCTAGCGGCACCACTGAGACTTAGACATATCACGGGTAAGACGGGTTTGATGGACCAATAAATGCTTTTTCCAACGAGTCCAAGTTTGTTAAAATCCGTTCAGTCATTCAGGAGTTACAGCTGTTTATTTAAAAAAACATTGAATCACTCCACACCACTTTATTTTAATAGATGTGTCAAAAAGTGTTAAACAAAAATTACTCGAATAAAGCTTACCTTTAAAAAGCATATATATTATTTTGGTAACATTACTAGGTGGATTTCAGTGAAAAATCACTTTAAAAGTTTAAGATGACGGTTACGCCCCCTGGTGACTATCTTGGAAATCTGAAAATAATTTCCAGATTTTTCTCTTGGTCACTTTATTCTAAAAAAAATTTACCGCAAGTCTCTACGACGAATAGTTTCCGAGATACAGCACTTTGCATTCTTCTCTGACCACCTTGTACAAATCCGTAAAATTTTCATTTTTGGAGATAATCGCCTAAACTTTTTTTGTTTTAAAGGCCTTCAAAAACCGCTTCTTTTGACCATCCGGCCATTTTCAAAATGCAAATCCAGGGCCAGCTGCGATTTTTTTATAACCCCTGATTTTCATGAAAACCATTTAGCGATTTTTTTATTTAAAATCTGACCCCACAGCGTTAATAAGTACACCCCAAAACTCTTAAATACCAAATTTGAATAAAAAATATGCAGGTAGTTCCATTCTGCATGGTGTCAAAATTGAGAAAAATAGGAATTTTAAAGGCATCTGCCAAGTTAAGTGTGCCATGGAATCCCCTCAAAACAGTTGAATGGTCAATGGGGCCACTCAAGGTGTTGGTGTGCATAGGTACAATACACAATATACAGAGTGTTCTTATCTGTGCCATATCAAATTACTGAATTTTTAGAACTTTATACCGGTAAAAAATCGTGTATATCAAAACCGCTCCACACACTATAAACGAACTGAATCTAAAAAATACAGAAGCCTATGCCAGTCAGTAAGTTCATATCAGTTAAGGTGGCTGGTGTAGCACAATAGGAAACACACACAAAATGTATCATCTTAGACAGTGACTTTGTTGAGAAAGGTCCACTAATTTAAATTGTTTTTATTTGTTGGTTGGCATTTTGTAAAGAAATAAATTACTTTTGTGTTTATTAATATTTTTTGAATGATTCCAGATAACTCCTGACCAGTATAAAGTTTAAGAAAAATCCGAATTTTCAGATGGCTCAGAGAAAAATACCCTGTATATTTTTGTAGTAAATCTTTTCACGCCAATATTTTGAGTGATTCTGTTGACCACTCAACTGTTTTGAAGGGATTCCATGGCACATTTGACTTGCCAGATTAGATGTCTTTAAAATTCCTATTTTGCTCAACTATGACACTCTACAATATGCTGTATATTTTTTGTTCAAATTTGGTATATGGGGGTTTTTGGGTTTTCTGATTAACGCTGTGGGGTCAGATTTTAAATAAAAAAATCGCTAAATGGTTTTCGTGACAATCGAGGGTACAAAAAAATCGCAGCCGGCCCTGGATTTGCATTTTGAAAATGGCAGGAAGGTCAAAAGAAGCAGCGTTTGAAGGCCTTTCAAACAAAAAAAAGTTTAGGCGATTATCTCCAAAATTGAAGATTTTACGGATTTGTACAGTTTTAAAGTTGGACACCCTGTATATACATATTGTATCTACAGATAGAACAAAATATTCTGCTTTGTTTTGTTTTATTTTATTTTTTTTATTCCTCCAGGAATAATAAACAGGGCTTAAAATTACCTGGTCGTGCAAAAATAGTAAATTTAAATTCTAGACCATATTGTGCACTTGATGTTTACTTTAAAAATGAGATAGATAAAAGATATTTTTGTCAAATAAATGGGTCTTGTGAAGCATTTTTTAAAACGAATAATATTATATGTAATACGATTATTGAGTCTAATTGCTGCATTATAAAAGCTAATTTATATACTTTCCAGAGAGAACGATAATAATTTTGACATCCGGTCAGTTCTAGAAACTTCTTTGTGAGAAGATTGTTCGAAAGTCATTGGAGTGTAAAATCGGGCAAAGTAAAAATATTACCAATTTTAAACCTCAACCCTTGGCAGTCAACACCGCAGCAGCTACAACGAAGACATTGCTCACCTAGTCAATCCGAAGGAGTTGGCCGGCGATCAAAGATTTTTGATAAGAGCCAAGTTCCTGTGGATCCTTATCCTTTAAGTTTATCTATTTAATTTGAATTTATTGAATATTTTTGAAAGATTTTTAGAAATTTTTGTATTTTATGAGTGACGTTGAATCTATAAGTGATCATGCTAAGTTATTCACTAAAACTTTGAATATAACTGCAAAAAATAAAATGGCACCTAATAATGAAGGAAACAATGACAATTTTAATTTTACAATCAAATCAAAACTTAATAAAAGAAAGACTAGAATATTTTGAATTTAATAATGATTTTACAGCATACTTAAGAGCTCAAAATGTTTTAGATCAAGTAATACTTAATTGTCAGAATTTAATTACATTTCTTGATAATCTCGAAAATGCAGTAATGTTTGCAAAATTAAATACTTTACATAGTACAGTAATTTCAGCATCAGAACTCCAAAAAAACAGTGAAATACCTAGAAAATCTCTATGAAAAAGAATCAGTTTTAAAATTTAAAAATATCTATAGTTCCTTATTATCAATTAGCTGGACTTCAAATTAATTTCTCAAAGAATAAAATAATATTTTCTATACATAACCCAATATTTTTAAAGGAAAAATTTCAAATTTACCACCTATTTCCAATTCCAGTCAAAAATTTAATTATCCCAAATCACCCTTACCTTATACTTGGTTCAAATCAAGAACAATAGTTGTCCTCCTTTTGACTTTTTGCACAAGTGAATTTGAAATGAAATGAACATGAAGTGATCTGATAGTGAAATTATTTTTTATCGGTAAATGGAACAGTGTACGACCACGTTATCTATAATCTAACCCTTCAATGAATTTTTCAATATTTTTCACCACCTTAACCCCAGAAACACTCGAAAGCAACACAAATTATATAAAAATCGATTTGCTGCGTAAACTAATCATTTCATAATCAACTGAACCAGTAGCGGTCATAAAGTATCCCGGGCCCCCCTGCGGTGATGCGTCTTGGTGCCCCCCCCCCCCCCAAAAAAAAAAACTTTCCTTTCTCTTCCTTTTCTATAACAACTACTATAAGTAATGGTTTTTTAAAGCAAAATTAAAAATAATAACAACGTATAAATAAAAAAATATACAGTGTGTTTCACTTTAAAACGGACAATTCCGTATTTTTCGAAATTTTGGTCGATCTTCAAAATTATTTTTTTTAACATATTGTATTCAAAGAGCTCTATCCTTTGGGCTACAGTTTTTTGATATATGATCATTTCATGGCCTACTGCAATCAAACGAAGACCCCAAAAATCACGAAATCGTGTTAGGCATTTTTTGTTTGAAAAAATAATTAGTTCCATCGAATTCAGCTTAGCTCAGATCCATATTTCCGCAGTTTCAATATTCTAGAACTTTACTTCAGAAAATAGGGCTAAATATAGAAAAAATGGCACTTTTAGGAGTGCCCTGTCTAAAACACGGGCCTTATTTTGTGAATGTTTTTTCACAAATCGAAAAGGTCTTGCCCAAGGTACTATTACAAATGATTTGGTATGTCTATTGTGAAAGAAAAAGCGAATTTGCCTAATTTTTTTTTAATTTTTGTCGTAAATTCAAAACTTTTTTAAAATTTTGTAGCTTTTACTAATCCTCGTTATAACTCGTCCAACATTTTTTTTGCAGTTAGCAGTAACCCTCTGCAGCTTGTTCTTCCCCTTAAAAATTGATTGGAATGTGTGTCATTCGACTTCAGAAGAACAGCTGCAGAGGGTTACTGCTAATTGCAAAAAAGGTTGAAGAAATGTGTACAGGTTGTAAGGAGCATTAGTAGAAGCTACCAAAATTTAAAAAAGTTTTGAAATTACGACAAGAATTTAAAAAAAAATTGGCAAATTGGCTTTTTCTTTCCGAACACCCTGTATGAGGTAGACATACGAAATTATTTGTAATAGTACCTTGGGCAAGACCTTTTCGATTTTTGAAAAAACATTCACAAAATAAGGCCCGTGTTTTATACAGGGCACTCCTAAAAGTGCAATTTTTTTAAAATTTTGCCCTATTTTCTGAACACCCTGTAAGTGCTAGAATATTGAAACTGCGGAAATAGGGATCTGAGCTAAGCTGAATTCGATGGAGCTAATTATTTTTTAAAACAAAAAATGCCCAAGTAACAATTTTCTGTTTTATAAAAGCTGTAAGAACGTTTATAGAGCATAACCTTATAAAACATCTGAAGTCCGATAAACGTTTTTACAGCGTTCTTAGAGCCCTTATAGAGCTAAAATGGGCACAAATTTATACATTGTTTTCGCTCTATAACCAGTTCTATAAAAGCTACAAACACATTTATATAACCATTTTATAGACGTTTACAGAGGCTTTACACAGCAGAAATAAATGTTGTACCAAACAACCTGTGTAAATTATCATGAAAGCTCTTTGACTCTTTAAGCGTTTTTGAAAGAACGGTTTTGCTGTGCTTTACTACGTTAAAAAGACTATTAGACTATTCAATACCATACATGCACCTCTTAAGCTGCTTTTTGTAATGTTGATGAAATAAGGACGACGCAATAAGAATGGCGGAGTATTGTGCCAACGAATAATTAATTTTACTTATGGCATAGTGGGGTGACATAATTTTTAGTGCAAATTAAGATTTATTGTGAAATGTATACTATTTACATGGTGAAATTTTTAAGGGCCTCTTCTAAACATCGATTTCGATGATTTTTTTATTAAAAATTAAAATAAATGTTTTTCTTTTAATTAAAAATATCTGTTATTATTGCTTCGGATGTAATTTTAAATACAAAATAAACATCGTCAACTAATGCAGTATTATTTTTTTGTTATAAAATGCATTTTTTACATTTTATGAAAAGGAGACGCTGATCCAACGTAAGCTAACCACACCAAACATGGCGTAAATTCTTATAAAACAGTTTAGTCACACACACAGCACTTATATGATATTTCAGTTGGTCTTGCGATGCTTATATAAAACAGGCAACTAGACGTATTTTAAACATTTAATTTAACATTGAGCGTGATAATAAGTATTTTTTTTAAATCTTGCACACAATGAAAAAACTTTTACATGAAAAAATTTCATTTTCTACGTATGTACCTATAATTTATCTATGCTATATAGACAACATATTTTTATTTTATTTTAGGATGTATAAGATAGTTCAGATGTTCACGTAACTCTATTTTCTCTGTTTCATTGAACGTTGAAGACTTTTGGTGAAAATTACAATCATCAGCAGCATATATACAACACAGCTGAAAGAGTTGTCGGTATTTGATTTTAAATCTTCTTTGGTGGAAGTGATTTTATCATTAGCATTACTGGCAATGCTATTATAGGTATTTATTATCCGAATAAATATTTTGCTGAATTAAATGATAATTCTTCTTTAATTTTCTACGAAATGCACCCATTTTCCCTTGAAAACGACATCATACACACGCTTTAATGTACCTAAGTTTTTAGGTTAGGTGTTGAGAGCACACCTAAACCGTTCTGTAATGATTGCAATGCGCGCTTTTTGGTATTTATGCTTGCTTCAATGCTGTTAATTTAAGTACTTCTATAAAATAGTTTTTTAAAAGCATCTTTGGAAGTAAAAATATATTTTAAGGAACTGAACTGTGATTTGCCAAACTCTTACGAAGCTGATTTATAGTGCTTAATTATGTTCTTATAAAACAGTTATATACGCAAAACTAACCGAACCATTTAGTTGTAACCACTAAACAGACGTGTAGCAGTCGTATACGTAGTACTATAAACGTTTATAGAACAATTAAAAAACTATTTTATAAACGTTCTATAATTTAGCTGAAAGAACGTTCTAAGAACTATATTACAGAACAAATTAGTTGCACACAGCAAAATGGTAATACTCGAGACGATAACACAGCAAATTAACTATTTTTAAGCACTTATAAAACGTTAATAAAACTTTTCCGTTCGGTAAGAAAAAATTAATACAGCTACTTTGCTACTTGGGTGCTTAACCAGATTTCGTGATTTTTGTGATCTTCGTTTATGATTGCAGTAGGCCATGGAATAATTGTATATCAAAAAACTGTAGCCCAAAAGATAGAGCTCTTTGAGTACAATATGTTAAAAATAATTTTGAAAATCGACCAAAATTTCGAAAAATACGGAATTGTCCATTTTAAAGTGAAACACACTGTATATATTGCAACTGTAATATAATTTTTTCGGGTCGAAACAATCTATTTAATGCGCCTTTTGGTGCGATTAAAAAAGGACTCCACAATCCGGTCAGTATCCACCTGAAAAGTAGTTTCCGATTAAATACTTAAAATTAAAAGAGCCAGAGAACTTAAGCGGTCCTGACTCATAGTTGTACCACAGACCTAGGTATATAGCTTCGCTAATATAGATCTGTGTTTGTACGCAAGTAAGATTTAATTAATTTAAGTTCCGAAAAAGATCTCTCGGCACTAGCTGTTGTTACATACATATTTGTTTTTAACGAATAAAAATTCTGTTATATCTCTAATAGTTTTCAACAATGAAAGAAACTGACAAATTTCTGGAATAAAATTTGTTGAAATTTCTTCATTATATTTTTCAATTAATTGCTCGCAATGGTTGGCAATTTCTGTGTCGGTAACATTCAGCAAAATTTCAGGTTGCGCAGTACCTATTTGAAATATTTCACATATTTTAAGTAAGCTCTCAAATCTGTTAGATACTTGATTAATTAAAATGTCCAAAGATGCATTAAAAACTGACACTTCAAACTTCTTACTACTATTCTCCATCATCTGAAGCTAATTCATCGAAAAATAATTTTGTTTTACTCTCGTATTTTTGAAGGTTGTTGTTATTCCCCATTCGTTTGCAATTAGTTCAGAATGTTCTAGTACACATTTATAGTTTGAGCGCAATTCTATAGAAATTCTTTTCTTATTTTCTTCAATATGTCAGCAATCTCCCCGCATTTATTTACAGTCCAATAAGTAAACTATTTAAATTTTAAGAATTGTGGTAGAGGACGGGGCCCCTTCGGGGCCCCTTCAGGGGTAGCTTCGCTACCCCTGCTACCCCGTTGTGACCGCCAATGCACTGAACATTTGTAAAAGGAACACTCGATGTCAGCTGATATGATCTCACAGTGATTCGGAATCGATTTGAGATCACTTAAAACTGTAAAAGGAGGACGGCTAAATTCAAGAAGAAAAATGCCCCATGGTTGATAACCAATGACGTCAAAACCTATAGACGTGGTGCCTCATTGTTAAAATGCCCTTTATTTTGACTCCAAGATTAAATATATCCATACTACTCTAAAAACATGCTACAAACAAAGACAGAAAGTCAACCATCAACCAACTATACACCCGGTGATTCCCGGTTATAGTTCCTCCAGAATCACACTTAGATATCGCATGTTTTTTCTTGTTTGGGGGCGCCGGAAGCATCGGAACCTCACCTGAAGACTCGGGGGATGGTCTAACGACGCCAGCCTCCGAGCCCACAGTCGAAATAAGTTCTCTACGGCCCGACAAAAAGGGGTTATTTCTGACAATCTCGCGACATTTTCGGAATAATTTAATGGAGCGCTTAGATTGTGATTAGTTCTGGGCGTCAAGCGTTTATCAAAACAAACCTGTCTAGAGGTTCTGACGTCATTGTTGATAACTCATATGGTTGATAACATTTACATTTGTCAAAATGAACTTACACCGTTTTTAAATGAATGTATTACGTCATTAAATAAAGAAGCCGAAGGAAATCAATGTAGTCTACCAATATATTATGTCAGTTAATATCCAAGTTCAAACCCCAATAACGGAAGTTATTAATAGTCAATATGTCATTGTTATCCATACCAAACAACCCTTGAAAATCTTAACAAAATGCAACAAAAATGAAGAAATTAAGATACTCTATGAATCCACTTTAATTCATATTCCTGAAAATTGCGAAATAAACTACGATAGTTTCAAATTTATTAACAAACAAGAAGAAATTCATGGTAAACCAGTCAATTTACCAGAAATACAAATGAATGATTTAAACTTTAATTATCTACAAGAAAAACCTCTACAACTTCAAAATATTGACATAAAAGCTATAAATGATCAAGAAAAATCAAAGCAATTAGAAATTCCAGAAATACAAGAAATTCGTTCCTTAGGTTATGGTCTAGGAATGGCAACAATAATAATTGTAATTATCCTAATAACAGCCGCATATATGTTATTTGGAAACTTCAAGATTTTTAAGAAGAAAGTTAAGAAAAATAAGAAGAAAATTGATATGGAAATGGAAATGGAGGGACTCACTGAAAACAAGCCGTCAAGACTGGATTTCATCTTAAGGAGGGAGGAGTTACGTGCCTACGAACAATGGACTCTTTTGTGTAAAAGTGATGACTAAATGCCAAGTGCGCGGCCTCTGTATGCCTAGGTTGCATTTGTATGAAGTATATATTTAAGCTTTGGTCTATTGATAGTTAGTCTTGTCTGCAGTAGCGCACCCAGAAAATATGATCCCCCCCCCGGCCCAACTTAAAAAGTTTGACGTATTGCATACAAAATATTTTATGATTAAAAGAAATTTCCAGGCCAGGTCTCGGATTGGGAAAATAATCGCCGAGAGTCGCACAGACGACAGTACATCTACGATACCACCCTCGAGATTTTTTTAAAATATGAGAGGTCTGGGGGGTCAGAGCCCCCCTGCGCCCCCCCTGGGTGCGACACTGCTTGTCTGAATTGTAGCAGTAATCGCTGCCCTGTTGCTTCCAAATAAATTGTTTTAAAAACTCATTATCCGAAATAGTTAATTTAATTGCTTTAATGTTTCGTGTTAAAAACAAAAAGTTTCTTATTACTAATGTGTATAATTAGTT
This sequence comes from Pseudeuparius sepicola, assembly GCA_963920635.1. Taxonomy (NCBI): domain Eukaryota; kingdom Metazoa; phylum Arthropoda; class Insecta; order Coleoptera; family Anthribidae; genus Pseudeuparius; species Pseudeuparius sepicola. Next base: position 34,800,679 of record OY987300.1, on the reverse strand, counting down.
GAGGTGTAGGTGGGCCCCAAAAATTTCTTGCCCGGGGCCCCACGACTTCCAAGCTACGCCACTGCAAGCGACAATAAAATGACAACAGTCACAGTGAAACCAATAAAAGTAATAGGATTCTCCCAATTTTAGACAGGGCTACTAGGGTAGACCGAATTCAAATAGAGAAGTACATGTATGTCATCCTGCGCCGGGGACGAATTTCCGTCGGGTTGCCGGGCGAGTCCATTTTGAAGGGGTGGGTCGGCCGGATAGGCGGGTACTCGGTCATGCGACGGGTGCATAAACTATAAAAGAAGAGGTGCGTTTGATGCAGTTTATTGCGATAGTGGCAGTGTTTCCTGGTGCATCGTGTGTGATAGTGTATTGCTGGTAGCTCATTGTGTATTGTGTCTGTGGTCAAAGATTTGAAGTTATTATGTTTTTACCTGATATTGCTGGTACATTATACCTATCTCTTCAGGATTATAATAATATAATTCAAATTACCATTCATTGCATTAATATGTTAATTATATATTTTCTTTTTGCATTTTAAATATGGGGTATAACATTACCTATAAAATTTACATTTTTTTCTATTTACAACATATTTCGGTGTTGCAGGTACAAAATCGGGCGATTATCACGACGAAATGAACCATGACAATTTTATGAAGTGGGTAAAACAACAGTTACTACCAAATCTGCCTCCGAGATATGTGCTGGTAGTAGATAATGCCTCATATCATAACGTTATGCATATGACAAAGACCCAACTACTGCGACTTTAAAAAAAGATATGATAATCTGGCTTGAACAAAGAAATATTGCACATGATCCCACATTAACAAAACCAGAATTATACGAAGTCCTTAAGATGCATAAAAGTAAACATCATAAGTACAAATTGGATACACTTATGACCGAACATGGTCATCGTGTATTAAGATTACCTCCATATCATCCAGAGTTCAATCCAATCAAGAAAATATGGGCCAATATGAAAAACTGGGTTGCCACAAGAAATGTTTCATTTAAATTAAATGATGTCGAAGCATTAGCAGCAAGACAGAGATTTGGGGAAATAGGACCAGCTGATTGGGTGTCTGTCTGTGAGCACTCTGAGAAAATTATAGATGAATATACCCAAAAAGAGCATCTCCTAGATGAAGTACTTGAACATTTAGTATTTGTAGTGAACACGGAAGAATCTGACGATGACGAAGACGACTGGCAATCAGATTGATGACGACCTCGCGGGAATAGAACCATTATAATACATTATATTATCATATACTATATTATATGTGTTGCTTGTGTACACAAAATTTTCATAGTTTTTATATAGGTACTTTTTTAGTGCATAATAAATTTATTGGAATAAAATTAGCATAGCAAAAAATGTTTTTTAGTAACACCCCACTTTATTTTCTTTCAAATAAAACGTCCATACCGTAAGCATTGAAAACAATTTTTACAGCCAACAACATTTCATATTTATTTTTATACATTTTATGTATCTACTTAGAATATGACTAAAATTGATACGCCTATGGTACAAACATTCGCGCAGCCTGGTCGATGACGTAGGTACATGTACTTCTCTATTTGAATTCGCTCTACATTGATTTCCTTCGGCTTCTTTATTTAATGACGTACCTAATACATTCATTTAAAAACGGTGTAAGTTCATTTTGACAAATGTAAATGTTATCAACCTCACGAGTTATCAACCATGGGGCATTTTTCTTCTTGAATTTAGCCGTCCTCCTTTTACAGTTTTAAGTGATCTCAAATCGATTCCGAATCACTGTGAGATCATATCAGCTGACATCGAGTGTTCCTTTTACAAATGTTCAGTTGATTATGAAATGATCAGTTTACGCAGCAAATCGATTTTTATATAATTTGTGTTGCTTTTGAGTGTTTCTGGGGTTAAGGTGGTGAAAAATATTGAAAAATTCATTGAAGGGTTAGATTATAGATAACGTGGTCGTAACTGTTCCATTTACCAATAAAAAATAATTTCACTATCAGATCACTTCATGTTCATTTCATTTCAAATTCACTTGTGCAAAAAGTCAAAAGGAGGACAACTATTGTTCTTGATATGAACCAAGTATAAGGTAAGGGTGATTTGGGATAATTAAATTTTTGACTATAATTGGAAATAGGTGGTAAATTTGAAATTTTTCCTTTAAAAATATTGGGTTATGTATAGAAAATATTATTTTATTCTTTGAGAAATTAATTTGAAGTCCAGCTAATTGATAATAACAAACTATAGATATTTTTAAATTTTAAAACTAATTCTTTTTCATAGAGATTTTCTAGGTATTTCACTGTTTTTTTGGAGTTCTGATGCTGAAATTACTGAACTATGTAAAGTATTTAATTTTGCAAACATTACTGCATTTTCGAGATTATCAAGAAATGTATAATTAAATTCTGACAATTAAGTATTACTTGATCTAAAACATTTTGAGCTCTTAAGTATACTGTAAAATCATTAATATTAAATTCAAAATATTCTAGTCTTTCTTTTATTAAGTTTTGATTTGATTGTAAAATTAAAATTGTCATTGTTTCCTTCATTATTAGGTGCCATTTTATTTTTTGCAGTTATATTCAAAGTTTTAGTGAATAATTTAGCATGATCACTTATAGATTCAACGTCACTCATAAAATACAAAAATTTCTAAAAATCTTTCAAAAATATTCAATAAATTCAAATTAAATAGATAAACTTAAAGGATAAGGATCCACAGGAACTTGGCTCTTATCAAAAATCTTTGATCGCCGGCCAACTCCTTCGAATTGACTAGGTGAGCAATGTCTTCATTGTAGCTGCTGCGGTGTTGACTGCCAAGGGTTGAGGTTTAAAATTGGTAATATTTTTACTTTGCCCGATTTTAAACTCCAATGACTTTCGAACAATCTTCTCACAAAGAAGTTTCTAGAACTGACCGGATGTCAAAATTATTATCGTTCTCTCTGGAAAGTATATAAATTAGCTTTTATAATGCAGCAATTAGACTCAATAATCGTATTACATATAATATTATTCGTTTAAAAAAAGCTTCACAAGACCCATTTATTTGACAAAAATATCTTTTATCTATCTCATTTTTAAAGTAAACATCAAGCGCACAATATGGTCTAGAATTTAAATTTACTATTTTTGCACGACCAGGTAATTTTAAGCCCTGTTTATTGTTCCTGGAGGAATAAAAAAAATAAAATAAAACAAAACAAAGCAGAATATTTTGTTCTATCTGTAGATACAATATGTATATACAGGGTGTCCAACTTTAAAACTGTACAAATCCGTAAAATCTTCAATTTTGGAGATAATCGCCTAAACTTTTTTTTGTTTGAAAGGCCTTCAAACGCTGCTTCTTTTGACCTTCCTGCCATTTTCAAAATGCAAATCCAGGGCCGGCTGCGATTTTTTTATACCCTCGATTGTCACGAAAACCATTTAGCGATTTTTTTATTTAAAATCTGACCCCACAGCGTTAATCAGAAAACCCAAAAACCCCCATATACCAAATTTGAACAAAAAATATACAGCATACTGTAGAGTGTCATAGTTGAGCAAAATAGGAATTTTAAAGACATCTAATCTGGCAAGTCAAATGTGCCATGGAATCCCTTCAAAACAGTTGAGTGGTCAACAGAATCACTCAAAATGTTGGCGTGAAAAGATTTACTACAAAAATATACAGGGTACTAACACATGTTTTGCACAGTTATTATTCGGATTTAGATATAAAGTAGTAGTGCAATTGCATAGGGTTTGAGAAACACACTGTCTGGGAAAAATAAGTCTTTGCAATGGAACATTTATTTACAAGAGATTATAAATGAATAGTTCCTTTTATCTCATAACTATTTCTTTATTTAAAAACGGAGACCGGTTTCGTAACTATAAATTTGCCTACATTGGATGAAATTGCTGTTCTCCTCATTATTACCACTGCATTTTGTTTGAGTGAGACGTTTGGTGTTGTCAGACATTATTGACATGCAAAAATTGTAAAACATAAAAAATAAATTCATTCTATTCTGAAAACGTTTTTTATTTTTATTTTATTACCTTGTTTGACTCAAATTTTGAGTCATTTCAAGGATTGCCCTTGCCCTTGTTAGTCAAACAGATTAATCGGCCGTTACAGCGTCTGACTGCCGTTTGTTCAGTCAAATTCTACAAATGACTGAGCAAACGGCAGTCAGACGCTGTAACGTTCGATGGTTCGACTGATTACTTTGTTTGACTAACAAGGGCAAGGGCAATCCCTGAAATGACGCATAATTTGAGTCAAACGAGGTAATAGTTATTTTATTACAGCTTTTGCCGGCAATACGTGTAATGACTAGGCTTTCCACGAAATGACATTACGCCCGATGCCTATGACATATACATTCAGCCACAAGTCAAAGTTGAAACAATTAAAAGCATTTACAACATTATCAGCTTTTATCAAGTACCTCCTCCAAATTTCCTGCAAGCTCTTTATTTATTTACTTTGTAAAACCTTATAAACATTTTCTATAATTGCAGTCTTTAATATTATAGCGTGTTTCAAACAAAAAGCGAAAGCCCTGAATAACTCCCAAAAAAGATCAATTTTGCAATAAGGCAAACAGGCCACCGCCGTTTTTTAAGATATTTGCTCTCGTTGAGGTGGTTGAGGCCGTTTAATTATTATTGTCCTGGCCGAGGCCGACGGCAGAATAGTGATCCCAGAGAATCTACGACAGGAAATGTTAAACGAGATACATGGAGGCACACACCTAGGAATAGCAAAGTCTAAAAACCTAGCTCGATCATCCTTACAGGGTGTCCAATTTTAGAACTGTACAAATCCGTAAAATCTTCATTTTTGGAGGTAATCGCCTAAACCTTTTTTTGTTTGAAAGGCCTTCAAAAACTGCTTCTTTTGATCTTGTCATTTTCAAAATGCAAATCCAGGGCCGGCTGTGATTTTTTTATACTCCCAATTTTCACGAAAACCATTTAGCATTTTTTTTAAATTTAAAATCTGACCCACAGCGTTAATCAGAACACTCCAAAACCGTGATATACCAAATTTGAATAAAAAAATATACAGCGAGTTCAATTCTGCAGCTTGTCAAAGTTGAGCAAAATAGGAATTTTAAAGGCATCTGCCAAGTGTGCCATGGAATCCCCTCAAAATAGTTGAATGTTCAATAGGGCCACTCAAGGTGTTGGTGTGAAAAGTCCAATCTTAAACTTAAGTGTATAATATACTATTACATTATAGGAACGCAGAGCAAGCAATGACCGGGAGAAGTCCAGCGAGTCTCATGTTTGAAAGACAAATTAGATGGATATTAGAATAATTGTTAAGGGAACGCAGACCAAATTTAGCAGTAAGTACAAGAGGAGGAGGTAAACAACATAAATAAAAAGGAGGGAAGAAGAGATAGGAGTTTCGAGGAAGGCGACCAGTGATGTGCCACGTAACTTACGTCGGTTCTTTACACCAATCTTTACGTGTAAAGAATTGATTGTTTACATGACCCTTTCTTTACGTAAAGAATGTAAGAATGTAAAGAAACGTAAAGAACATAAGCAACAGCAATGTTAGCCAAATGCTGGGTACATATTTGGCATAGTGCATTCCAAAATAGTGCATTATATGTTGTATTGTTAATTTTTACAAGTGTAAACTGTAGTTCAGCGTATAAGTCAAAATTTTGTTTTACACCTGACACTAATTACTACGTTATTTATGCCAAACTACAGAGGGTGACCTATGGAAGTCGCACATAAACCAACTTCGAATGGGTACCTACAACGACATAGAGGGTAGTGCAAAGGTACAGGTGACTAAAAATGAGGTACAATTAAACCATAAAATTCCTATAAATACATTACCAAAAATTTACAGGTAGTAGATAGGTTGTTACAAGAAAATGTAAACGATAATAATGACAGTATACAGGCGGTGACGCAACACAGTAGTGAAGGTGCGTGTAGCACCAGATTAGACAAATCTGACAGACCACAGGGCCTTAGCATAAGTAGGACAAGAAGTACACATAAGCAACCACCCACGAAATTTAAAGACTACGTGTTATCTTAAGGAACGAGGAAGAATATTAATAATATTACACACATAAGTAGGCAACTATGTACATACAAGGCGTGTTATCTTAAGGAACGAGGAAGAATATTAATAATATTACATACACAAGTAGGCAACTATGTACATACAAGGCAGATAGCCGAATGACAGATCCGAGACGAGCAGCATAGCAATCGTTCTGCTCCCCGTGAGCTCGCGTCATGATAAGTTGTAACAGACTGTGATAAGCAATTTAGTGGGCATTATGTAGAATCTGTTGTAACTCAATCCGACATGAGATTATAATCTGTGATAATAAACCCGAATAAGGCAACTCTGACTTGAATTGTTATATCCCCACACTAAAATATATCAATTAGAACCAGTAGATCACTCCAGTTCCAATTCGAGGAACAACAACTCAAACCAATAGTTGGCACATAAAGTGCCGTGCAGCATGCAGGAACACTACACTGGGTGCAGCCTAAGGTCAGACGCGTGGCTTGAGGTGCGCAGAGAGGACTGTGGGCTGGCTTTTACTCCTATTTTGTGCTATACTGTTTATGAAAACAGGCAGAGACAACAGACCACGAGTCGGGCACTGTTGCCAAATGAACCGGAAACGTCTTTATTCGCATGGGAATTTAAATGGTTGACAACCTCGTCAGTAGCGATCTAAGTAGGGATTTAAGGCATTCAATGGGGTGCTGCGTCCCCAAGAGGATGCATTCCAAGCAGACGGTCTAGTTAAATTGTGCAAACTGCAACAAATGGCTTGCACTACTTCACTAAAAAAAATCGAAAAAATAAGAGCAGAAGCAATTGGTGCCAGTAAAACACGATCTTGCAGGTTGGCCGACATATTTGGCTTTTGTTGTTATTAGTGAAACTCTTTAAAGTTGATAATGTAGGATGATCCGTGTTGCATGCCCTACAATCCGATGACAACAATAATTGAAATATGCCAAAAGCTAATGTCACTGATTCGACAACCACTGTCAAAAAGGATGGAAACCTTGAGATACCTTCCAAAAATGAAAAACTACCTATATGGCAGCGTAGCATCTCCCAGAATACAGTCAGATTTCACGAAAATATTTCATGAACTTACAAGTACATGCTGTTTGTAGTTATTCACTTGTGGCAGCCCTCTACAACCACGGATCGACCATTTATCTTCTTTTTATCAGGCTGCACAACTTAAGTAAAGTTACTACTTTACAACTGTTATTTTATTCCAATTGGTAAAAACAGGTTCTTAAAGAAAACACTTAGTTTTATGGTCCTTTTTATTTCCTATTTTACATAATAAATATCTGTTTTAACACCTATGATAAAAAAAATGTTACAGCTAAAACCACTGTCCAATGCCATAAGCACTACTGAAGAGTTTAGAATTACTTAAAAGATGGTAAACACAAGAATTTAAAAGTTGACTGATTAAATACGGAATTAAACATGAAATGTGATATTTATGAAGATACTTATGTAAAAATAACGCGGAGGTGAAAACTGCAAATAGGGGGACTACTACTACTACTACAAAAAATTGTATTCCCATTTGCTCATAAAGTGTCACAATTAAAATAAATAATGTACTCTATTTTTGAAAAGTGGTTATTACAGGGACCCTTTAAAGTAAGGGGACCCAGCATTATACTTTCCAAAGTGAGGCCGTTTCTTTCCCCATTCTAATGGTCTCAATGATGCCAAGTATGCCATTTTATTGGAGAATCTATGAATATAACAGGTACTTTGATTGTTAGTAAAAATTAATAATGGTTTCCATGATTTCTAAAAATTAGTCTTGGCAATTTTGTGTATACAAGTGCAGAATGTGGCAACTGTAAAATGAAAGAAATTTATTTTATAGTTGAAATTTATTTCCAGCAATTATTTCCACGAATTTAAGTAATATAAGTATGGTAAGTCAGTGCTGATTTTGCTTATTTGAGAATTTGTCGCTATTGCACCTTGTTACCAGGTTCCTGAATCCATTTGTAATAATATGTGTACTTGAACTTTCTTCCCTTGTTGAATGTATCTACCCAAAGAACTTTCACAGATTTCGGGATGGACTAATAGGATTAGGTCTTGTACTTAGTTCTAATCATGTAGTTTTTCTTGGTGCTCATTTTTGTAATTTTATTTATCTTCCAAGGTACCTCACAAACGTAAAATAAACTTATAGTTGTAGATAAAAACTGTTTAAAAAAAGACCTGACTGAAGCTACCTGCTTAATAATTAATTTAAAATTTAGGAAATACCATTTTTGTTTTGAACTACTTACTTATACGTAATGCCCACGTAATGAGAATTGTAGGATTACTAAAGGTGAGACAAGAAAAATCTGGTTGCAATTATTGGGACTACTACAGGCGGCCGCATTACCTTTAATTGACTATCTGGAAGTTAGAAAACTTAAAAATTGTGAACTATGATGGGAAATATTTTGCCTCCTTTGGAATCTATGGCACTGGCATGTCACATAAAACCTGACGGCAGTTGGACACTGACATATAACATAACCTTGTACCAGCCCACTTATGTGGTCTCCTTGGAGATATACAGAAAACAAGGCTTCACTTTTCCTATGTGATAGACTGTGACATGCTGGGTCCTCTTATTTTAAAGAGTCCCTGGGTTATTAGAAAAAATGATGGTGTATAATTTATGCCTAACTAAATACCACAATTTATAAGAATAATAAGTGTGTGTATACAGCACCATTCTTTAGACTAGATGTATTCATACTTTCATACTAGAGACCCTCCATCAGAAGAGTCAGGTGGTAAACAATGTCAAAATGACACTTCTCTCAATTTTGAATAATATTCTACAAGTATATTTTTTCTACAACCGTACAGAAATATGTTTACTATATATTTGTCAACGGTAAATAAATGTGGTGCATTAAGTACCTTAACTTCATTTCCTACTGGTTACCAGTAGGTAGTGAGTCTACAGATAACAACGTCTGTCATTGGATGACATTATAATTATATAAACCTATCCTATACACAATATTGTCATGGCCATAACATCTAAAGTGGCCCACAACACTTAATAATAATTCTTGTGCGGGGGAGGCCTGTACTAGAACTAGAGATTGTAAGAACAATCAGAGCAACAAATTGCTTAGGATTTTGACCACAAACACAAATTATCTCAACATCAATCAGTTGTCAAGATTTGTAGCTTATAATATAATCCCCCATTAATATAATTAATCTTCCTTTTACAACCTCCACAGCAGGCTCATATTATTTACGCGCATGTTTTCTAGGCTGCAGCTTATAGGCCCGCATCACGAAGGGGCCCGCACCACAAGAAAATTATTTTAAAATTTAATTGTTTAAATTGATACTGTGGTGCCCTCTGATAATCATAACGGCACACACAGTTATTTTGTGTGGGCTAATTCGGCCAAATTCTGCATTGTATATCAGCTGATATGAGAAAAATTAAAATACAGTTTTTAATATATATTTCGAAACAGAGACATAAATCTCAACTTTGTGTTTAATACTCATATATACACACGTCCAAAAGTTTTGCAGACTCGTCATTTTCCTATAAAGTAAATAATAAACATTGAAAAAGCATTTTATGACTTTGAGCCCATTACATTAGAAAAAAACAGGCCATCGCAAGACCTATAATATAACTTCCCATAATTTTTATTTTAAACTAAAATAAAAGTTTACAATTTCACAAAAGTTTTCATATTATTGGTATCTAATTGACAAAAGAAAACAAAAAAAGAGTAGTCGGTGTTGCCTCCCCTACCCCTGATGCAAGCCTCCCATCGATTTGGCATGTTCTGAACCAGCATATTATCTAGCTGAACTAGAGGTAGAGACTTCTCAAGACTGCTGCAATTTTCAACTGGGCTAGGCTTAAAGGCGGGTTATTGTGGTCCCGAGCATGTTCTATTGGGTTTATATCAGGAGAGTTAGCTGGCCACCATAATCTATTGATACCTTCTTCCTCAAGATATTCTGTGACTGCTCGTGTTCTACGCGGTGGTACGTTATCATCAATGTAGACGTAATTTTCGCCTAGTGCCCCTCTAAAATTTCGCACATGAACCCTTAGGATATTTTGGAGGTACCTGCCCTTCATTGTTTCTTTGCACACGACTAAAGGTGTGCTAGCGCCTACCATTATACGTTCCCAAAACGTTATGCTACTGCCTTGAAAAGGTACACATGGTGTAGCTGCATTTAGATTTGCACGCACTTCCCTGACGCTCTCCAGACAAGAGGTCATCGAGAGTCGCTGACAATCAATTCTGGTTTCATCACTAAACATTGCATTTCCCACATGCCTTGGTTGCCCCATATTTCCCACCTTAACCTCACGCTTCTTTGTACTGGTGTTATTCGAAGGACGATTCATTCTAAACGAGCAAATTCAGCTCGCAAATCGAAAGTTGTTCGGAATAGATTTATTCTATAGACAGCTGGCGATCTTGTCTAGCTGTGGTTCCTGGTCTACCACTTTGACGCCGATCTTCAACATTTCCGGTCTCCAAATTCTCGATACGTCGCATTGGTTTATGATCAAAATTTCACCAGTTCTTTTTCGAGTGTTTCCACTTTGCATTAAAGTTATTGTCTGTAAACGTTTACACTGGAAAATTGTATTTCTTGGCATCTTTACAGAACAGTTTGCAATTTTTTATATACGTCTGGACAAAAATGATGACAAAAGCATGTTATTATATGTTTTTTCAATTTTAGACCCAGTGCTATGAATTTACAGTGTGTATGAAAAACTTTTGGTCATGTGTGTATGTAGTATAACTAATCATTCATATTCTAACTTCTAAAAATACTATATAGTAATATGTTGTACTGTTTAAAAATAAAATTTAGTTTTTTAGTAAGAAAAAAAAAGAAAAAGAAAATTTCTCTAAAATGAGATTTTTGGCAGGGCCTGCACCACATGTTCAGTCTAGGGGCCTACACAACCTAAATATGGCCTTGCTCCAAAGTTGCTTTCACTTTTATTTCTTTTAATTTTTGTAGCAGAATATGTTTATAATAGTCATCACATTTTACATCCCACAAACATGTCTGTTCACGATAAATTTTTAAAAATTCTATCCAAAATTTATTATTAGTATCCATATTTTTTATATGTAATAAATGAACAGCAGTGGCGCGATTTACTGTTTCCTTTGAAATTGTCTCAATAAGCTGAAATAAATCAAGACGCGCACACACACTGTGCAATCTGTTGTACATCAAATTCGGTCAGTCATGCAACAAATTTTTAATTGGTCAAACTTCCATACGATCCAACCGGGTCGTACAATGTTGTTGTTGAACGACGACACCAAATATTATGCAATTATTATCATTTTGACGGTTGAATCTACATAGGTTGTAAAACTTGTACAAGTTGCTTAGTGTGTAGGCTATTTAAAGGTACTGTTTTGTCCAATTCTCCAAAGAAACTTACATTTTTAAATGTTTCGAGTTTTTTTTGTGGAGCTACAAAATTTTTTCGTAATCCCGACATTGATTAATTCCTACACATTTTCATAAAAATACTTTATTAAAAGCAGTCTATTTTCTATTCAGTTCACTAACTGGAACAATTTGGAATATTTTTCGAGTAAAGCATTAGCTCAGTGGGTCCATTTACGCTTCACAGTCATGAGGTATCAAGTTCCAATACATCTGTGAATTCGTTTTTTTAACTTTTTCTTTGTTTAAATATTGTTTATAATTAAGTTAAAAAAATAGTTTTGCAGATAGATACTTGCCGTAGACATGGATTGTACTGTGATGTAATTTATTAACTACAAATCACTGAAGAATTGAGTACGGTTGTTTTGTTACAAAGTGATTAAGTTTTGAAAGTTTGCTGTTGAATAACCCAGAAAAAAGAACATGACAAATTTTGATTTTACTTTACTTTATTTTTTAAAAATCTGATGGTATTGTGTGCAACTTGCACTAAATAAGCATTTCCTATTAGTGTGATTTGTTGATCAATTGACAAATTTTCACGCTTATAGTAAATGGCTATCATTTCATGCTCATTGCATAATATACTCTTTAAATAAATAAATATCGACATTATTAGGCTTTATCCTGACGTACTTTCCCATACATTTTCTTCTTGTACTTTTCCCCACTAGTGCAATAAAGGTACATTGCCTCCTTGCAGTAGTTACTTTTTAAAAGTTGCACGATGTTTTTAAATGAACTAAACTGCGCACTTAAGATGAATGCCAATCATTTGTAGCAGTTTTTTGCTCCTATTGTCCTTTTCTAATTGAATATTATTTGCTTGTCTTACATTTTCTACCAAATTCGAAGTGGTTTCCTAGTATCCTTAGGAAAAAAAGTTCTTAACATTCACGGAAAATGTCATCTATCCCTACTGGCTGACCGAACTCTGATGAATCTGTTATGCATCTTTCAGTCAACTTCCGTCACATGCAGAAACGTATCACTTTCCGCACTTGTTAGGTAAATAAATATTATAGTTAATTTCGTGAAAAAAAATACCCCCCAATACTGTATATCGTCCTATTCGGATGTGCTTGAAGTAGAAATTGATGAATAAGAATTATCATTGTATTACAAGACTCTTCTAGATGACAGAACTCTACTTCAATCAAATCAATTAAAATGAATGTCAATTAATAGGATACACACACACACACACACACCCTCACCCCCACACACACACACACACCCACAATTGGAATTTTGTTGCCTTCAAAATAGTCCCCCCGTGCTAAGGATCAGGCATAAAGACAAACACATTTTTTGTTAGCAAATTAGCATCCTGAAAATTAATTTTACATAGGTATCATTAGTCAACTATATTGCACAAACTAATTTCAATGATATAAAGGTTTATAAACATTTTTACAAAATTTGAGGTGACTTGACTTAATTCACTAGTGTAACAAATAAAAACTATAAAGTTCAACATTGATTATCATCTAGACAAACAGTAAAAAATGCTGAAATACCACATTTGTCAATTTAGTAAAAATTAAAAAGGTCTACTGTACAACTCCTTAACAAATGCACTGTGTAATTACAGAATTTTTTACTCTTCCATTTTGTGATGATAACTCTACAAGCTGAGCAATTACAACTAGCGAACTACTTATCCTTAGGTAGAAAAATCGCTAAGTATGTATTTCATTTTTTTACAAAGAAAATATTCGGACTGTATAAAAATAATTAGTTATTGTAAAAGCCTTTATTGTTATATGAAAGATAACATGTTGTAAAAGATTGGACAATCATGATTTTTATCATATACAAGTTAAAAAGTGACAAGAAACAGAAATGGTTTTCGCAATCACAAAGTATCACTTAACCAATATGAGTAAAATTAAAAAGAAAACCACTTGAGTTTGTTGCCAGTAAAGAAAGAAATAAAGAAACTAGTAAAATGTAAAATAGAATTTATAAGTACGAATTAAAAAGTTACAATGGTCACTTCTACAAAAATTACACAGTGAAACCTCAGACTTTTATGTGTCTATGTTATTTCTTCCCATAATAGCATACTATAATACAACGTTTGATATACACCGTAGATTCAATTTTATAAAATAGCGTGTATATTTTTGCTGTAATTTTATATAAAATTATGCAGTCAAAATATACAAATAAAAATAAATTAACTGTAAAATCACAGCAATCTCAATTATTTCATTCAAATATAATTAGGTGAAAAAAATCAAGCTATTACTGATGAGAGAGTCTGTGCGTGTTTTTTTGACGCAAACAATTTGTGGGCTTTTGTTTTGATGGAAACTGTATACCGAAATACCAATTTTTATGATTTTCCTCTATAGCATCCATAAACACTTATTGCACACAATGTGTTTAACACAATTGCCTTTTTTACTTTTGAAGCACGCCTAAAAGTTAGAAATTTTATATACAAACCAGTAAAATTGAATAGTTATATTTATCTGTAAATACAAAAAAGAAATCAGCTTAAAAACTTCACAATTAAATAATTTGGAAAACCACAAAAATTGTTACTTCGTATTTTAAAACTGTTTTACGTGGAAAGGCCATCAGGTACCATTGTTATTGGTTTATATGCGAGAGAATTCCGATAGAGTTGTTTGTTTTTCTGTGCTGGCATTGTGACATCTTGTCATCACACAGGTACATCAAATGCAAAGGCGACAATGGCTACTCGTTACAATTTTCACACTTGTTGCTACCTATAACACATTGCACAGATCAAGTAATACTCTTAAAATAACACAGGATAATTGGTGAACAGACAAAGTTGAATTATAGTGTGTACACGTTAAGAAGTTACCAACCTTGTAAAATCTTTATTTGTTGACCGGTTTAGATAAACTTTGTTAGGTAGGTATTCAAAATGAGTGTATTTTTATTCTTGGGTTGGAATCATTTCAAAAAGTACTATTTTTTTGGAAAAATATACTACAGATTCTTGTTTAGAATCACTACTAATTTTCAGTGTTCCAAAATAAGAAAAAAAAGTATTATTACTGGACTTTTAGAAATATTAATTAATTGAAATTATTAAAATTTAGCTTCTTTACAACTTTTTTATGAAAATTGTATGTATTAAGAAAAATTAACAATAAATTTCTATAATGAAAATATATACATAACACATTTTTGAAAAATGGGAATCGGTAAGGTAGGTTTTAGAATCTGCAGTCAGTTTATTTAAAAAAAATCACTAATAGTACTTCTTTTTGAAATTTGAGCTCATGAAAGTATGTGTAGTATGCCATGATTACCATCCAAGAATCCTCAGGAATCCATCCTTGGATTCCTGCTTTTTCTAATCTATACTGCAGTGCAGTGGCGCACCCAGAAAATATGATTGGGGGGGGGGGGGGGGGCAACTTAAAAATTTTGATGTATTAGATACAAAAATATTTTATGATTAACTTAAAAAGTTTGATGTATTACATAAAAAATATTTTATGATTAAAATAAATTTCCAAAAGTTTTTTAAAGGCAGGTATATTACAAAATCACAAAAATTAACGAGATGTTAACGAGCCAGGTCTGGGTTGAGAGAATAATTGCCGAGGGCCGCACTGCGGAAAGTACATCTATGATACCACCATCCACATTCGTAGAGAGTTTTCTTTTAGTTCCTTATCAATTCGATTTTTAAAAGTATTCGTATTTGGCGCCAACACAGTTTCTTGTTTTAGCGAATTACAAGAGTGCACTATACTGTTCACTATAAAGTTTCTTCTGGGAAGCTAAGCGGTTTTTTCTTTTTCAAGGTTTCTTGAGTGACCAAGAAGATGGAGATTTTGACTTCTGTGGAAAAAGTTTGTCACACTGCATTAGTAGTAAGCACTGGTTATTTTGAAGGTCTCAATCAAATCACCCCTATGTCTTCTTTCTCGAAGGGATGTCAAACCCAATCCAATCAATCTCTCTTCATATGGCAGTGGTTTAAAATCTAAGAGGAATTTTTGTTACTCTACGCTGTATCTTCTCAAGAAGCTGAATATCCTTTACGTAATATGGATTCCATATGGCAAATATATATTCAATTTTTGGTCGTATAAAGTTTTTATACAAAGCGGACATACTTTCAACGGAGTGGTCTCTGAAAGCTTGATTTATTAAACACAAAAGCATTGGCTTCTTTAGCGATTTTTGTTATGTGGTTTTCCCATTTCAAATCTGATGTTATGACGATTCCTAAATCATTTTGTTCATTTACTGATGTTAGGGTAAAATTGTTGAGTATGTATTCTTTGTTAGGGTTATTAGGTCCAGTCCTGCGAACGGTACACTTTGAAGCATTTAATTTCATACCCCATGTTTGTGACCATTTTTCGATATTCTGCAGATCTGTCTGGAGTCGGTTTGCACTTGTTATAGGATTTGCATATATTTTGCAATCATCTGCAAACAATTTGATAGCGAATTGTGTATTAATAATATAATAATAATAATTCTCACCCTCACAATACTCCAAACTAGGAGTACCCCAGAAGCAACCACATGCTTGTGCGGGGGAGGGGGGCAATTACTATTATTTTGTCTTCATTGCCATTTGCGGCTAGGACCGCCATTTTTCCTGATAGAACTAGGATAGCATTCGCTCAAGTACTACGGAAAACCCTAGAAAACCGTAGTAATCCCAGTGAGTGTAGGACAATTAGTAATTAGTAAATCACACGGATAAAGCCATTTAGGAGCAATACCGTGAACCCACATTTGTCCAGCGCTCTTGGCCATAGCGAACGTTCTACCAGATCAAAAAGATACACTGTAAATAGTACTGGGCCTATGACCGATCCCTGTACAACGCCACTGCTTACTGTGGGAACTGGAAAGTACTCCATTAACCTTCACTTGGTAGAATCTACCATCCAACAATTCATTAATCAAAGCAAGTAACTTCCCCCTAACTCCATAATGTTCTAGTTTTGCTATCAGAAGGTTATGTGGGACTTTGTCAAATGCTTTTTCATAATCAAGATAGATTACACCTGTTGGCTGAGCATTATCATGTTTTTTGTCCAGTCATTTAGGCATTCCAAAAGATTGGTTGTGGTTGAACGTCCTGGCAGGAATCCATGTTGAATGGTAGGTATGAGATTGTTTTCAAAAAAAAAATGTTATTAATTCTGTAACTATATTTTTTTCCATGCATTTCGGAGGGTTGCAAGTAAGACTAATATGTGTCGATCTCCCTTTTTAAACAGTGGTATGACTATTGAATATTTCCATGATTCTGGAATTTTTGCCTGGTCTACACATTCCTGCATTACCCCCGTGAGTAAAAGGCTGATTGAACTACTACACCGTTGAAGTAAGAATGTTGGAATTTCGTCGGGCCCAGGGCTCGAATCTTTTTTCATAATTTTGAGTGCATTTTCTACTTTCTCAGTGGTAAAATTTATTGTTTCAATTGATCTCTCCACTCTACCAGGTAGGGCCGGAATTGGGTATGCATCATGTGTAAATGCTGAATCAAACTGTTCTGCAAATTTCTCAGTCATGGCTTTACTATCTAGAAATTGCTGGGTTGTCGAATCTTTCAATGTTATGGTTGATATCTTGAAGTTTAAGCTTTGGCTTATATATTTAAAGACCTTTTTTGGTGAATCAGCTTTAATCAGACCATTTTCAGATTTTGTTCATGCGTCAACCAACTTTTTCTTATCCAGGTTGTTTTGTGACGTGTAAATCATGATTTATTTCTTCTATAGATATCCAATAATTTACGTTTTTTGTTGATTTCTCTGAATATTTATTTGTTGATTTATCCATGGCTTTTGTGGATTTGTTTTTACAAACTTGGTATGTATATAATGCTCAAATGCACCTTTCAGTACACTGTCAAAGTGTTCAAATGCAGATTTTTCATTTCTCATTGGTTGCTGTCTAATGAAGTTGTTTATTTCTTCGTAGTCTGCTGTAAAGTAGTTTCTTCTAGTTGTTTTATGTGTTTGCTTAGGTTGCACTCTTAACTGAGTTTTTGCTTTAATTACAACATGATCATTGCGGCCAATGGGTGGCTCTGCACAAAGATTGAAGATGCTCTTAGGGTCATTAGTTCATTAGTTAAGAAGAGGTCTAACAGGGAGCTCTGGCTATTTCTGAATCTCGTTGGAAAAGTTATTACTTGATTAAAGCTTGTTTCTTCGTACACGTCTAGAATGTCTTGCATTCTTTTGTCTGAGGGTGCAACCGAGAGGTTTTTCCAATCTCTGTCTGGGTAGTTGAAGTCCCCCATAATGAAGGTGGGATGTTTAAAGCTAGCTGCAAATTGTATAGTATCTATCATATGAGTATTGGCATCTTCACTTGTTGTTGCGCCCGGCCCGGCCAGAGAAATTTTTACTTTTTCTATTTGGATGTCCAACCATACTGCATCAATTGGTGCCTTCAATTTGTAATTACCTGAAATCCGACAATCTATATTCTATCCGTTGATCTTATTTTTCACTAAGATATACACACCGCCACCTTTTTGATTGGTACAGTCTTCACAATATGCGTTATATCCATCTAGGTTAATCAGGCAATCACTCATGCTTTCTTGTAGCCAGGTTTCTGTAAGCATTTTAAAAGTAGGATCTGGTAACACTCTTGCTTTCCATTCATCTATTTTATTAACCACTGAACTGAGATTGCCATACCAAAACGATGCTTCAACCACCCCAGACATATTTAGTTTTTTTCAGACTTTTCAATAATTTTAGGTGTTCCATGTATATACTTGATAATTAAGTTGGTTTTACCTTCAGACTTTTTTTGTGGAGCTCAGATAGAACATCCTTTAGATATTTTCTTTGAGCTTCTATTTGGTCATTTTTCATATACAGGGTGTTTCATTTTAAGTGCGAACACCCCCGTAAAATTTGTATTCTTCATCCGATTTTACCCGTGTTTTTTTCTAAAAATAGTCCACAAAAAACTCTTTTACGTTGGTGCAAAATTTCAGGTTTAATCTCAATTTTCAAAGCCTACTACGAATTTTTTTTCTAGTAAAAAATGACAAAATCCATTTAGCGATTTTTTTATGTAAAATATGACACCACAGCGTTAATCAGAACAACCTAAAACCCCCGTATACCGAATTTGAACAAAAAATATACAGAGAGTTCCATTCTGCAGGGTGTCAAAGTTGAGCAAAATAGGAATTTTAAACGCATCTGGGGAGTCAAGTATGCCATGGAATCCCGTCAAAACAGATGATGATCAACAGGACTACTCAAAGTGTCGGTGAGCAAAGATTTAATACAAAAATGTACAGGGTCTTTTTCTCTGGGCGATCTCAAAATGCTGAATTTTTATTAAACTTTATACTGCTCAGGAGAGCTCTGGAATCATTGAAAAAATATTAATAAACACAAAAGCAATTTATATCTTTACATCATCCAACCAACAAATAACAACAATTCAATTTGTTGGACCTTTATCAATAAAGTTACTGTCTAAGATGATACATTTTCTGTGCGTTTCCTCTTGTGGCACATCAGCCACCTTAACTTAGAAGCAGGCTTCTTAGATGCAGGCTTCTTTATTTTTTAGACTTAGTTCGTTTATAATGTCTGGGGTGGTTTTGATATACTTGATTTTTGACCTGTTTAAAAAGTTGCTACAGAGAAGAACACCTTATATATTTTTTATTAAATCTTTGCACATCGGCACTGTGAGTGGTCCTGTTCATAATCCAACTGTTTCGAAGTAATTCCATGGTACACTGGACTCGCCAGATAAGTTTAAAATTCCTATTTTGCTCAACTTCCACACCTTCCGGAATGGAACTCCCTGAATATTTTTTGGTCAATTTGGGGTTTTGGTGTCCTAATTAAGGCTGTGGTGTCAGATTTTAAATAAAAAAATTGCTAAACGATTTTCTTATTTTTTTTACTAGAAAAAGAATTGTAGTAGGCCTTGAAAATTAAGGTTAAGAACTGAAATTTTGCACCAACGTAAAGTTTCTTGTGGCCTATTTTTAGAAAAAACCCCGGCTAAAATCGGGTGAAGAATACAAATTTTACGGGGGTGTTCGCACTTAAGATGAAACACCCTGTATATACCTGTTTGATCCTCTTCAAGAACTTTTCTGCGCTTGATGGCTTATAGAGCTAGCTCATTTGTTGGCATAATTACTTTTAGGGGCCTTTTTTATCTGCGATCTCCCTACCAAGTCTGATCAATATGGTTGTTTCTGGCAGGTCAAGGTTCATTTTCGAAAACGACTGCAGTTGTCTCCCTATCATCTTTCGCTTTTTCTTGTGGACTGTCCTTTCTTGACTCTTCGACACCAAATATCAGAACATTGGTTGCATGATGTTCTCTTTATTTTAATTCAGCTAGCGTTGATTCAATGTTAGCCTGTGCCTTCGGCGTTTGAATTGTTTCTACTTTGTTTTCGAGCCTCTTCAGTGCATCTGCATAACTGGAAGGTCTGGAGGAGGGGGGAAGCCGAGGCCCCCTGCCCCCACCTGGGTGCGCCACTGCTGGAGTGTATTGTTTTGACCCTGATTCTGCGGACACGGCTGCTGCTTGCCTTAACAGAGATATCAGAGGTGAAGTTTTTCAGCCATGTGAGTGGTCTCATTCAAAATACATGCTTGATAATAACAGAACCCTATGGAAACAAACATCTTTTGAACTACCAACTAAAAAAGTTGTCCAAATCACTTGTTTTGTTATTGAATTACTGCAGCATCCTGTATTACCCACACTTCGAAGTTGCTACAAAGAGCCGATTAAAAATAATTCAAAACAACTGTATAAGATTTATCTTTCACCTACGCAAGCTCGGCCATGTCTCAAACAAGTTTAGCAACCTTGGATGGTTAAATATATGTGATTTAGTTCGGTATCACTTACTAGTCTTTATACATAAATTGGTCTCGCCGTCTAGGCCGCAATATTTAAGAAAAAAACATTAATTTTTAGTTGCCGTCCATGGTCACCTACGAAAACTATGGCGAAAAATAAGAAATTTGTAATTTTTAAACCACTGTACCTTTTCTATTTTTTTGACATATAGAGAAAAGTTTAACATGAAAATTGTTTGGAAAAACCAATAGAATTTATGGACATAAAGACTCGGAGTTTTTGGCGACAGTTGCCATTTTGTTTTTGGTGTCCCATTCGGAAGTGGTAAGATCAAAGAGGTTTGACGTGTTTACAAACTGAGTCCATCTAGTGGAAACAACAAGTAACGTTTCTATTTTCTTTCTAGCTTTGTACAGGGGCATTATTTAAAGATTGCTCACGTCTTAATTTTTTTGGGCCTAGAAAAAAATGACCAACACAAAAACAGAAAAACAATGATTAAAAGTCGCATTTTTCAGATATAGACAAATATGTTTTTTAATGGACCACCCTGTATATTATTGGATACTTGAAACCTACATGAAATTGCGAGTCTAAAGATATATATGTGTTGTTATATGTCCACTCGAATTGTTTGCCAGTTTACAGTCATATTTACAATTTTTTGTTTGAAATCAATGAACCATGAACCGCATAGGATCAGTTGTTTGCATTTTACAACCCTCTAAAAATCCAAATGACACACTGAGAACAAAAGTTTTAATTATTATTATAAGTTATATGATAACAAGAAAAAGTGATAATGGGCATAAGGACTCAAAGTTAGAAAACAAAAAAAACTAGTAACCGCATACACGTGTAACATTGTTTTCTAACTTTGAGTGTTTATACCCATTTATCACTTTTTCTTGTATATATATGTTACGGGTAAAGTAAGGTTAACGGTTCAACTTAGGTTTACCCGGGTAAACTGCGAAATACCCAAGAAGCGTGGGTAAAGTACGAATTATAACCGACATTATAGGTATTTCTGGCTTTACCCGGGTAAACCGCGTTCTATCCGATTTTGTTTGGTTAAAGTGGGGTGTAGGAATTATTGTTACGTGCAATAATAATTCCTACACCCCACTTTAACCAAATCAGTTTACCCGAGTAAAGCCAGAAATCAAAGTGGTAGGAATTATTATTGCGCCGGCGCAACCAAACAAAACCGGATAGAACGCGGTTTACCCGGGTAAAGCCAGAAATACCTATAATGTCGGTTACAATTCATATTTTACCCACGCTTCTTGGGTATTTCGCAGTTTACCCGGGTAAACCTAAGTTTAACCGTTAACCTTACTTTACCAGTAACATATATACAAGAAAAAGTGATAAATGGGCATAAACACTCAAAGTTAGAAAACAATGTTACACGTGTATGCGGTTACTAGTTTTTTTTTTGTTTTCTAACTTTGAGTGCTTATGCCCATTATCACTTTTTCTTGTTATCATATAACTTATAACAATAACTAAAACTTTTGTTCTCAGTGTTCTACCGCTTTGGTTGTTGCGCGGTGCAATAATAATTCCTACACCCCACTTTAACCAAACAAAACCGGATAGAACGCGGTTTACTCGGGTAAAGCCAAAAATACCTATAATGTCAGTTATAATTCGTACTTTACCCACGCTTCTTGGGTATTTTGCAGTTTACCTGGGTAAACCTAAGTTTAACCGTCAACCTTACGTTACCCGTAACATATACATTTACACTCACAATCCTACATCTTTTATATGATAACATTAGTTTTTTATAAGAGATGCTCTATAATACCCCCATTTTGTGCACAAGGCGTACCTTTTCAATAAACTACGTTTAATGTTTCTCAGTTCGCCGCTTTCATTTATTAAACGTATTCCTCGGGATATTTTTTCTTTTAATTCATCAACATTGTGGTTTCTTTTTCTGTATACTCGATCCTTTAATGTTCCACATAAAAAGAAGTCTAAAGGGGTAAGGTCTGGAGTTCGCGCAGGCCATAAGATCGTACCGTTTTGCCCAATCCATTCTGGATAATTATCATTCAAGAAATTTTTGATGACAATGGTTTTGTGTGCAGGAACACCATCTCGCTCCCAAATTATATTTGGAACATTTAAATTACAAACTAAATAAAAAATCTCGCCCTGTAACAAATTCAAATAGTTTGTTCCATTTAAAGCACGGTCAAAAAATACAGGTCCGACAATAGTTTCTTGCACTATGCCACACCATACATTTACTGAAGTTTGGCCCTGCCTTTGAACTGGATAGAACTTTTTGGGATTTTCGGAAGCCCAATAGTGTGTATTGTGCCTATTAAAAATGCCACTGGTGGTAAAACTAGCCTCATCACTCCATAAAATACTATCTGTAATAAAATAATAATAACTGAGTCAGTGGCACACTCAGAAAAATATCTTAGGGTGGGGGGAGGGCGAAGTCAAATAGTTCTGGAAAGATCCAGTGCCGTAGTCTCGATGGGGGGGGGGTCTAAAATTTTTAAGGTTACACAGTTTAATAAAGCAAAAAAATCACCTAATGAACAACTACAGAATAAATCACAAATCACACAAATTCATGCAAAAACAACAATGATAATGAATGAATAAATAAGTTTATGTAGAGTGCCTAATATGAATTGAAGCTAAAACCTTCATCTTCATTGTGTCTGTTTAAAATTGTTTGACAGTATTCCAGCCTTTTATTGCTATCATTCC
This sequence comes from Pseudeuparius sepicola, assembly GCA_963920635.1. Taxonomy (NCBI): domain Eukaryota; kingdom Metazoa; phylum Arthropoda; class Insecta; order Coleoptera; family Anthribidae; genus Pseudeuparius; species Pseudeuparius sepicola. The sequence goes on along the minus strand of OY987300.1, from coordinate 34,777,544 downwards.
CATAGATAATTTGGACTGGCCTGTATGCGTATGCTCTATATTTGTTGCGTTTCAGTATATTTTGGACTGAACTCCAGGGAATCTCCAAATTTCGGGACCTATCTTTGATAGAATGTCGAAATATAAATGGACGTTTCCCTGCACATTTTCATTTAGTTTTCGGGGCATACTGTTTCTTCTCCCAGTCCCTCTTAATTTTTTTATTGAGGTATCTAACGTAGGATTGTTTAGGGACGTGTCTTTCGGGATACCTACACGCATATTCACGACAAGCGCGTCGTGCATTTTTTCCGATATCATATAGCTCTCAATAATATCACTTGTTTCTTCTTTAGTATAATTATAGTAACCATTTTTAATTACTTATACTGTTCTAACGTAAATATGGCAGTAAACTGGCAAACAATTCAAGTGGACATATAAACTCCTGAACAAAATTAACGCACCACTTTAAATAATCTAAATATTTACAATAAAAACACAAAATAAAACTAAGTTACATTGAAATAATAATGAACACCTACAAATTAGTCAAACATGACTTTAACATGACTTTAATTTGCCTTTATGTTTCATTAAAAATGTATTTTTGCTGAAAATGCATAAATAAGCTAGCTTGACTCCAAATTAAAAAAGAAAAAATCAGCAAAACAGAATAAATGCATCTGGGTCAACACTAATACCTACCGTGTAGGCCCTCCTCTAGTTCTTATCACTGCATTCATGGGCCAAGGCATGCTTGATATCAAATGTTCAACAAAAGCTTGCAGAATATTCTCCCATTCTTCAATAGCGACCTCTATGAGTTGGTTAAGATTAGCAACAGGAGGTCTACGATTTCGAATCTTTATTTAGATAGTCCCATAGATGCCCTATAGAATTCATGTCAGAACCGTTAGGTGGCCACTGTAATAAAGGGATATTAACATCATTTAGGTAGCCAATAACCTGTCTAGCCACATGGGGACGAGCGTTGTCCTGCATGAATAAACAATTAGGTCCAACAAACGAAGCAAGACATTACATGTCCGACAATAATCTTGTCTAAGTAATACTAGGCATTCATAGATCTCGAATGTATAGGGACCAACTCCGTATGAGCATCGAAGCAAATTTCCCCCTAAAATATTTTAGAGCCACCACCAAAAGGTACTTTAGGAGAGATATTGCAGCTGGCAAACCTTTGTCCTCGCCTTCGCCAGACATGTTGACGTCCATCTGGAGCTTTAAGGCTAACTCTAGTTTCATCAGAGGACAGAACTTGTTTCCAATCATTGATGGTCCAATTCTGATGTAGTTTTGCAAAATTCAATCTCTGAACTTTGTGTTCTCTGGTAAGGAATGGTTTTTTGGCTGGTCTTCTGTTGCTGAATCCTGCTTCATGTAAACAAACATCTTCTAACTGTTCAAGAAGATATAGCGATATTTCAAACATCTGCAGATTGCTGGTGACTCTCCTGTCTCTGAGAACACGTTGCCTCAAAAACGATCATCAATTTGATTAGTGCAACGTTTTCGCCATTGCCCTGGTCTTCGATGGTTCGAGCCCGTCTTATTACCTATGTTGTCTCACCATGCGGCAGATGCTGGAATGATGTCTACCTAACAAACCAGCAACATATCACATTGAATATCCTTCGTCCAGGAGAATCAATGCTCTCACTGCATTTCTTTGGCGGTTCATTTTCCTTACTTGGTTTACTCACAAATGAACTTCCCAACATGCATGTGATGAAAACAATCACAACCGAAAGCTTGCTTTTCACAGACACTTTGCTTTAATCAGCACTTTTAAAGAAAATTTTAACACAGTTTTAGTCTAAAACGAGGTTTAATACGAATTACTGTGAAAACAAAGTTATGTGATACTATACTTAGCTTAAGTACAGTTTGTTCAGTGAATGTTCGGCCCTACGTCACAACTCCCATCCTTGTCTTACTCATGAATATATGATGGATATCGGTCGTATATTCACGACTCGTATATTCACAACAACTCGTATATTCACAACTCCCGTCCTTGTCTTACTCATGAATATACGATGGATATCGGTCGTACATTCCCGAGTCAGACAAGGACGGGAGTTGTGATGTAGGGCCAAACATTTGCTGAACAAACTGTAACAACCGTCACTGTCAAACAATATAAAAAACATCGAGAAAAATATTATTAATTTTGTCCAGGAGTTTATATATCATTGTACTCGCAATGGGTCTGTTTGACACTTTTCTTTATTTTTGATTATGAATCTTAATAGTAAATAAAACATGAAAATATTTGTTGACGTCACGGGCCCAAAACGCAGATTGGCTACTGTTTTGTGGCGTTTATGCTTATTTATAGCAATATTAATATGTTTCTTGTATTTGAGATTTGTGGAGACTGAAGAAGAAGAAAATATATCTAACTTATGATATTTTGTGGCAAAAGCCAAATAGACATAACACATGACCTCAATATCAGAGGGCGGCGAGGCGGTGCACGAGTGGATCTTTCGTGGTACCCCACGCTTTGGCACCGTACGTCGTGGGTTCGATTCCCACCGCGGCAGTGTACTGGGTGTTTTGTGTTTATCTTTAGGTTTAGGAATGCCCCATAGCGGCTATATTGCTCGAAAAGAGCCAGAGTCCATAAAAAGAAATAAAAAAATAATCTCAACATCAATGAATGTAATAATATACCAAAATTGCAAGTTTTCCCTTTTTTCAGTTAAAAGTTACTTGCAGAATGGTCACCAACTTGTAAGTTGTCCCAACCTAAATAAATCTGGCTTATAACACACTCGAAATATTCTGACATCCATTGTTTTTTGCCGTTGATCTTCATTTTACAATTATTCTTAAAGCTAACTCTGGAATGTGTTTTCTATCATCCCCTAACATGGCTATCAAAAGGTTTTCCGGATGACCAAAATTTTCCTTTCTCTCAATTACGGGATCTATTACTTTTTTCAGTTCTTCAGGGAGGTAGAAATATTTACTGATAATGCTACATAAGTGCCTAGCTTCATCCTTATTACAAGACCAATTGCATTTAATTTCAGACCAGCATACGGTATACAGTTTAACGTTTAACTTTTGCAGGTTTTCAGAAAAACATTTAGTTTTATTGGTTCGGTTTACATTACAGAATGACATGACCAGACCACAAATTGTTAGACACGACCCACAAAACAACTACCTGCGTTTGTACGGTCGAGTTCCAACAACCGTTTATCGTTTATACAACTGTCTTTCTCTAGAGAATCGATTTTGATTCAAAGCGCACGTCTGAGATTAGAATGGAGATCGAATTTTTGTGGCTTCGATTACTGGTATAACCAGACGTCGCAAACGCAATTTCATTGCTCCAAATTAAGGCGCTCAGTTTAAAATTTTTATATATTTTTTAGTTAATAACAAAATTAGGTATTGATGAGAAAGATGCTTAGGGGTATTTTATTAAAGAGTTATGTGATTAATTTCATTCTAGTAGTAAGAAATATCAAAATTCGAATGAGTGAACAAGGCCCATTTCATGTAGTTTCAAATATACAATAATATACATTAAAAAACATGTTTTGTCTATATCTGAAAAATGCGACTTTCAATTGTTTTTCTGATAAGTGCATTGAGATCGAAAGAAAATTTCCATTAACTTTGGTGTTTATAATTTTTTTCTAGGTACAAAATTTAAAAAATTACGGGGTGGGCAATCAATTTTTTTTGTATTACAAACACAATTTTTTGTATTCTGCTCTTGCTTCACTCAAAAACTATTTTTAGTATCTTGGACTTTAAAAAAAATATAGAGGGCGCTGGTAGCAGCTTAAAAATAAAAATCACATCAGGTAAAGCACCTTTTCTGTGCGAAATATTGAAACATTTTGTTAGAAAAACTTGCTCAGAATTAAAAAATATGATGTACCAAATTACAGAACTAAATATATTTTTTTATTTATAATTTTTTCTAAATATTATAAATGTAATCATAATTTAAATTTATTTATTCTACCCATGTTCCTCTAAAGCCGGGTACACACTTGAGAGGACATGATTTGAGTACACATGATTATATTCGCCGTGCCTCAGGGCATGCGGGTTGACTCACGCGCGACCTCGAACGCGCAAGGGTCGAGTCGAATTCTGACGGTTTTCGGTCCCCGCTCAAAGAAAAATATTCATCACATGCGCGCTCAGTGTAGACGTTTTTGTTGTCTGGAGGTGTACCATTTATAATTACAATAAACATGCTACGGCTACTACTAGTTTTGCCCAAGTTAATTAACATTTCGAAGTCTTCTGATGACATGCGGACGAAGTTTCTAAATTGTCCTGACGACTCTTCTAGCCGCAGGTCATTTAATAATGCAGAACCAGTATATTGACATCGGTTTTAGTATATTTGTGTTATCCACCATCGCCTTTTTTGCCTTTTTGGCTTTTCCTTTTCCAATAAATTATACATTGTCAGAAATGCAGCACAACTTAGCAGTAAAACTTCATCCTCGCTTGACGACATTTTTTATCAAAAATAATAAGAGACTAAGTACCTAACTGTGAACATGGAGCGAGTTGAGAACACACGCATGCGACGCAAAAATAAGAATACTCACACATGACTTGAGAACACACACATTGAGCACGCACGCATATATTATGTGTGTGTTCTCAAGTCATGTCGCTCTCAAGTGTGTACCTGGCTCAACAATAAATTATTCTGACACAAAGATGGATCACTTTTATTTTTGTTTCCATGGCATACCTACTCTTCTTAAAACATTAAAATTACAAATGCTATAAATTCAATTGATCTTCAAGCCGTTCGAAATAGCTACGAAGAATTTAAGAACAGAGTTGAGATGAGTGCTGAAAATGGAGGAACATGGGTAGAATAAATAAATTTAAATTATGATTACATTTATAATATTTTAAAAAAAGTACAAATAAAACAAATTATTTGGTTTTGTATTTGATAGGTAATATTTTTTTTAATTCTGAGCAAGTTTTTCTAATAAAATTTTTCAATATTTCGCACAGCAAAGGCACTTTATCTGATGAAATTTTTATTTTTAAGCTGCTGCCTGCGCCCTCTATAAATTTTTTAAAGTCCAAGATACTAAAAATAGTTATTGGGTGAAGCAAGAGCAGAATAAAAAACGTTGTTTGTTGTGCAAAAAAAATGTCATATACACCCATAATACCACTTTGCCGGGGACACATTGTATATACAGTGGCCGGCAGAAAGTACGTACCATATGGGATTTTTTTATTTTACATTTATCGGAAAATTTTATTTTTGATAAAAGTTTGTGCATTCATGCAAACTCAAAAGGCAGTTTATAAAATTTGAATATCTCATTTTGTATACGGGGAAGGTTCAAAAATATAAAAAGGCTTAAGAGTAAAGCACCCTTACATTTAATTTCAGAGAAACATGTGTTACGAAAAGTTGTTTAGAATTAAAATGTAAGCCCAAAAATGAAATTTCAAGTTTCTATCCCATAAAGCACTTTTTCAGCATTTTTTATGATTTACCCTGTATAGAAAATATAACCACTTTATTTAATATGCCAGTTTCAGAGAGGATTTATCATTTTAGTATTTTTTCGTTTCTATTTTGCAAGAGCCATATAACTACTGTTCAAACAAATTAATTTGTTTGGCACTCACGTTTATAAATGATAAGTCCTCTCGGAAATCAGACTGGCATAATAAATAAAGTGGATTTATTTTCTATATAGGGTAAATCATAAAAAAATGCTGAAAAGTTGTTTTATGGAATAGAAACTTGAAACTCAATTTTTAGGCTTACCTTTTAATTCCAAACAACTTTTCATAACACATGTTTTCCCTATAATTAAAAATAAGGGTACTTTACTCTTGAGCCTTTTTCGTATTAAGAACCTCCCCCGTATACGAAATGAGATAATCAAATTTTGAAAACTGCGTTTTGAGTTTTCCGGGAGGCACAAACTTTTATCAAGAATACAATTTTCTGATAAATGTAAAATAGAAAAAATCCCATATGGTGCGTACTTTCTGCCGGACACTGTATACAGGGTGTCCCGTTAATAATGGTCCATAGAGCAACTGCACATATTTGGGGCCAAAATATGATGATTGAGGCTAATATGCCTTATAGAAATGTTGTTTGTTTAAGAGATACAGGGCGTTGAAGTTCATTTTTTGAAATTGAATTATGGCTACATTTCCCAAAATAATAAAGCTGCTGAACTGAAATTTGGCACTGCTGTGTTTTTGGGTCGACTTCAATATTCGAAACATAAAATTTTCACCTACCGCTTTCAAACGTTACAAGTCGACTGTACATTCAAAATGAAGAAGAAAATGCCAGATGGGCATTGGTCGAAACACCATTCGTTTTCTTGAAATAGAGTGTCCAAATTTTCAATCCTTTCCATTTTGAAAACAAAACATTTTTGGAACATTGTTCATAGCAATTTTTTTCTCACTTTAAATGGTACAGTGAATCTGTAACATTTGAAAGTGGTAGGTGAAAATTTTATGTTTCGAATATTGAAGTCAACAGGTGTTTCGGGGCACATTTTGCCAATTTCAACGCAAACCGTTGATTTTGTCGTTATGAAACAAGGTACCTTTTTGTTGCAGAATGAAAAGATGCCTTAAAATGATGGACCTGCAAAATCAAAAAGATAACCTCAAAAAAGTTAGGAGTAAAAACACGATCCAAAAACAGCGCAAGTGGCGCCCTCTGTGAGATACAGCAAAATTGATATTTTTAGCTTATTCTCCATCCCCAAAAACACAGCAGTGCCAAATTTCAGTTCAGGAACTTCATTATTTTGGGAGATGTAGCCATAATTCAATTTCAAAAAATGAACTTCAACAAACAACATTTCGATAAGGCATATTAGCCTCAATCGTCATATTTTGGCACCAAATATGTACAGTTGCTCTATGGACCATTATTAATGGGACACCCTGTATACAGCATGTAACTGAACGGAGGGTCAAAATAAGAGCATTTCTTCATATATTTTTTTCTCCTACGGGCCATAGTTTTTTTTATACAGAGCGCAGAAGTTTAGAGAAAAATACATATTTCTTAGTATATCTAGGAGTATATGAAATATTTTCTTCAAACTTGGCGCGACACATGAGGGGATGAGTTGCCAAACTTAAGGTTAATATGAAGCTTCTGAGGCTCCCAGTTGCGGAGATACAGGGTGTTATTAAAATTAATTAGTTCAGAAAAATATGAATACCCTGTATAATCGCATTTTTTAAATTTGTTTTGAGTGGTGAATGCAATGGTTAACAAAAAGTATCTCTTAGTATTTTTTCATATTTCAACAAGGATATTATTACTGAATTCTTCAAAAGTAAAGGTGGGTTTATAGGACAATTTAACGTAATTTAATATTAACGTAACGTAACATAAGAATTTAGTATACCGTTTGTCAAAATAAAATTTTTGCACGAAATCTATTAGTCCTCGATTTCAACATCGGAGGCCTCCTGGGCGACGTAGAACTTCGACCCTCAGCACAAAAATACAAAACCTAACCCATAACCATCCTAAATAATAAACAACCAGTGCTAGTGAGTTTTTGTTTTCACTAGTTGTGAGTTTTTTCTTACTGCTGGCAATGAAATTACGCATGCACAAACTGAGATTTTTTTAAATTTTAACATAAAAGTTGTTAACGTTTACGTTACATTAAATTATGCTGCATAGACGCTCCCATTGAATAGCATATATTTATATTAACTTCTCTCTTGCGTTTTGTTAATGTTAAATTACGTTAAATTGGCTTGCATAAACCCACCTTAAGGTGCCAAACTTTTATAGATAATATTAAATCAACAGTCAACAATCCACAGAAATCTGGCTAGGAAAATCATGAGATTATTGAAGTATGGATGGACCAAAAAATTAATAACGCACTTATAAGATTTTCTGTTGTGATGCAGAAACCTAAATTGACAGTGGTATATCGAAAATTGCTGCGTATTCCTTCTTGATATACTTACTTTTATTTTGTACTTATTGTAACAAAATGTAGAATTTTCAGCAGTTTTTTCCTGAAGGTATTTTGTTTGGATCGGAAACACATCAAATTAAGCCAAAGGCATCGAAGCATTTACCCCAATATTTTTAAATGATATGTTGTCAATTAGAATGAATCTAAAGCTGATTTTATTAGACATAGGTGCATATTAAGGTGGGCCGAATTTTAAAAATTTCAGAATTTTGATTTGGAATAGTGTGAGAAAGTTGCGTTCTAGCAATACAAAGAAAATGTTTATTTTCGATTTTTCTGTCAATTTGGTTTTTTCACCCTCTACAGGGGGTTGAAAATTTTGAAAATTTCGAAAAACTGAAATTTGTAATTTTGACTTGGAATAGGGTGGAAAAGCTTCCTTTTGACAAATGAAAGAAAATATCTATCTTCAATTTCCTCCTCAATTTCCGTTTTCCACCCTCTACAGGGGGTTGAAAAATGAAAAATCACGATATAATTAAGATTTTTTTTATACATTTACCTCTATCTTTCCCAAACAGCTCTTAAAAATCAAGCTTATGCCATCTCTGAACTCCAGGCGCGGTTATGCCTACTCATCAAAACAGTCACGAACCGCCACTGGACCTAACACGCACCATTTCTGTAGTGGGGGTGTCGCGTCCTTGACCTAATAACGCTCAACGATTTATTGTTTTCAACTTAATATTGGTTTTATCTAGGCTCGCGCTATGCTCGGCTTGTTGCGGTAAAAATTAGTGTGTGCGATAAAAGTTATACGTTGAGTTTCATTTTTAGTATAAATATTCAGACATGAGTTGTTCAAAGCCTTTTTATACGAGGCGCGATATTGAGTGTCCTTTACTAGGCTCTCCTTCTGATTTAAAAGACAATATTCTTCCAAGTATAGAAGAAGTTTTAAAATGTTATATATGCATTATATAGAGTTTGAAGACTCCCAATTCAGGACAAGAGCCAAAGTTTTTCGATATATCGAATATACTTGCCGACAAGATTTGGTATTTATGGCAGAAGTCGTCAATACCCACGGTCACAAGAAAACGTGTTCTACAATTGATCAACGCGAAGCATGAAAAATATTTGAAGCTTCTGAGGTATCCAAGTTCTAGAAAAAGTGAAAGTTATAATTTAAAAGTAGAAGAATTTAAAGTTCAAATCAAAAAGTTATTTGACATCAGTGCGTGTAAGTGTGAGAACTTTGAACAATGTGTTTGCAGTAAAGACCATAAAGTTCCAATCAAAGAGCGTGACTTTCTTCAAGATCAGCGGTGTGCTAGAATGATGGTAATTGGTTCAATTGATGCCAACGAAACAAAAAAATTATTGAACAAAACAATTAGAATGGAAAAAGAATCGCAAAATAAGAAATTAAACTTTGAAAATGAAATAACAATAAAATCTAGAACAAAAACGTCGGACATGTGCCAATCAAAATATCTTAAATGTAAGCGACATAAGCGACTTGCCCTCCACCTCCGCGGGAATTGGCGAAACATTAAAGGCACCCCTAAATACTGTAAGACTTCCTACGGTTGCTAAAATTTGTGACAGGTTTGGTTTGTCAGATAGATCTGCAGCTACAGTCGCTACGGCAGTATTGCAAGACTTTGAAATCGTTTCAAAAGATGACACTACGCATGTGATAGACAAAAATAAATTGAGGCGGGCCAGAGAAAAATCCAGAAAAACCTATTCTGAACAAGAAAATGAATCTCTCAAAGCAATATATTTTGATGGAAGAAAAGACAAAACCCTAATAATTGAAACAGTGGATGAAAAACATCATCGACGGTCAGTAGTTCAGGAGCACATCACATTAGTGCAAGAACCAGGATCCATCTTTTTGGGTCATACTGTACCTTCCAATGGATCGGCAAAAGGTATATGTGACAGCATTTTCTCATTTTTTCAAGAGAATGGATATGATTCAAGTGATCTGGTTGCGGATGGTTGTGACGGGACCGTAGTGAACACCGGGTTGAAAAATGGTGTAATTGCCCAAATTGAGGTGAAATTAGGTCGACCATTACAGCATTTCGTGTGTCAGCTACACGCTAATGAACTCCCTCTCCCTCTCAACTTGGTTGCACTGTCAAAAATTTCATTAATTTGGCATTTGCAACAATGTAAAGTGTTTTAAGTTAAATTTGTAAACAGAAAAAGGGCGAGAGTTTTAATCAAAACACAGTAAAAGCCAACAAATGCCAACATTTTCCCGCATTTATTCGTTAGTAGAACTACAGATGTAAACAAGTAAACAATACATATATTTCAGGCACAGCTTCTTACTTGCAAGTTTAAATCAAAATATTAACCTAAAACTGTCTTGCTAAAACCATATCAAAACAAACACAGCCTGCTCCCCACCATTGTATTGCATATACCAATTCGCCCTTTAGACACTCTGAAAAATGAATATTTGTCCTAATATTTTCACGTTTTTTTAAAAATAGATTAAATGTTTTTATAACTACAAATTGGCTCTATCAGATTGCACAAAACACATATTCGCCCTTTTGCCAAAATACCATCGGTATATTAATATATTATAATAAAATAAATCTGAATTTATAGGACAGGCTTCTCCTTGGGCTTCTCAATCCGTCTCTGAAATTGACGTGTACAACTATCGTAAAAAGATAATTAGTTGGGTATTATTGAAATAGGAAGATAAAAGAATTACTTCATGGTGTAAAAAACAGTTACTAGTACCTACATTGAGAGTACATACAGTCCTTCTTCCGAGCAGATACAATATTCATCATAGAACCTCAAGTAGAACTTTACACTATGCTATGTTATAATATCGTAAACTTTGTGTAGATATGTTTATGTGGGACTTGTTGCTATTTCAATCTAAGCATTATTATTATCTACCAATTTTTATACTAGGTACTAAATTGATAGATCTAAACCAGCTCTGTATTCTCGTTGACCATTGAAACCCACACTAAAAATTAAGAGTATTATAAAAATATACCTACTCACCTCTGTAAAAATGGTGGGAACTGAATTTGGCTTTAATTACCTTATTTTGTTTTTCCACATTCTAAAACAGTCTTCTTTAAAATGCCCGGAACAGATAAATAAGCCATCCGCTTGTTCTATAATGAATAAATATTTCTACATACAAAAACTGATTTTAAACACAACTCAGTATAAAAAAAACAAGAAAAATCCAAATTTCCACAATTGATTTTTCACCAGCTTGAAATATTTACCAAAATGGCACTGGAGGCAAGCTAAACACTGGGGTAGCACAGAAATGAAAAACTCAGGTGCGTACGTGGCAATGGGGGGTCAAAAAATCAAATTTTCGCAACTGAAAAGCTTGAAATATTTATCAAAATGGCACATAGAGGCATGCTGGACACTGGAGTAGCACAGAAAAGAAAAAACTCAGGTGTGTATGTGGCGTTCGGGGGAATCAAAATACAAGAAAAATTCTAATATCCAATAGTTGTTATAACAAAGATTACCAAACTATAAATAAAACAATTAATGGTGTAAAAGAAACTTGGTATAATAAGTACCCTTAGGTATTTTTAATTTTAGAGAAAACATGTATTATGAAAAGTTTAGAATTAAAAGGTATGCCCAGGAATAAGGTTTCAAGTTTCTATTCCATAAAACATCTTTTCGACATTTTTATGATTTACCCCGTGTAGAAAATAAAACCACCACTTTATTTAACATGCCAGTTCCATTTCATAGATTTATTATTATTCATAAACAAATACACATTTTTCTGGTGCAAACTTTCTGCTTATTATTTCTTTACACCATGGTATATCATTTTTTACGAGTATGCATTCGGGAATATAATTTACCTAAATGGGTTTGAAATAGTCAATTCAACTCGAGCGATGACCTACTATAAAGTTTTTTGACTAAAAACTTTTTACATAAGACATCTTTCGAACAATATCTAGAGCTGACACCTATATGTTTTGGAACCAATGCAGGTCTTACTTACTTACATTCTGTAAGTAATTGCTCAATATGTTTAAATCCCCAATCTTCTATACCTATTAATCCTTGTTTATTAATAAGCCATTAGAACCATTTCTTTATATTCTAACCAGGTCAGTGCTTGACGTCTAGGATTCGATGACTTTTCTATCTCAATTTCTAACCAATAAATTATTAACTCCACTGTTTATATCTTGCTTTGAAAAGCACTGGTAATGCTTTTTGAATAGCACTAGATTTAGATTCAGGCCAAAATATTAGTTCTTTCATACAACTAGCAATCGGTGGAATTTACCTACTTTACAGAAAACTGTGTGATACGACACTTAATTTAAAATCATTAACTACAATATTATTTTGAACCGGGTTGGTTCTTATAATTTGTTGCTTCATAATGTATCAGCACTTGTATCGTTTTGTACCACACTCTTATCATATACTTAGTCAGACCTAAATAAAATCTACTTTTGTTTACAATAAACAAATTGTTAGGTTTGTAAACTAACTGGCATTCTCTCTGAGTCGTCAATAGTGTTCTCAGGAGAATAGAATGATTGTGATGATGCTACCTACCTGAATCTCACTAGAACAACTATTATTGACAAACAAAAATACAATTTTGATGAAATTTTGCTTGTATTTGAACAAGTCTTTTTCCCAATCATTTCCATCATGGAATGGAATTAATGGCGAAAATACAGTGAAAATAGATCTAGTCCAAGAAAATTATACATGGAGAAAAGAAAAAATTCTTAACAGGTAGATATTTTCAGGGTTGGTTGTGGGTAGCGTCCTGAGTATAACCCCAAAAAATCACAATCGAAGTCGTGTTATGAACCCCGCAATAGGGGTGGTTTTGCAAACATTTTTTTGCAATTTTTTTCTTATGTGTACATTATTACATTCTCTACAACTTTCCCTTATGAAGTTTTTTTTTACTTCAATACTTCACGAGATATAGGTAAAAGATCACCACTAGCTAAAGTACTTTATAAGGGTGAAAAAAAAACAAGCTAATTTTTTCAGGGTTAACTCGGGGTGCACTCCTAAGTTAACCCCCAATACAATGCATAGTTTTTATTGCCTATGAGTTTCCTATTTAAAATAACAATTCTGGATTAGCTATTCGACATTTGACTAAGTGAATGTAAGCTACTTAATTTTCAAATTTTTAAACCCTAAGTACTATTCTGTTTTAATTTAATGTCATAATGTATTATCTATTTAAATGAGCATAAATAACTAGATCTTATGTCGATCATAAATACTACCAATATTTTTTCTCAAATTTGTATAGTAAATATACATTAAACTGGCAGGTGTGACACACAAAATTAAATTGGACATTTCGCTTAATAAAAAAGCAAACAATATTGATATTAAACTTCTTTGTATATCTTTAGAAATAAAAAAGTTAGTGGTTTAAAAATTTTAATTTTTTTTATTTTTGGTCAGTCATCTTAGGTCATGGATAGCAACTTTCATTGGGTCAAAAAAGGTCGCTCATAAGAGCTATCGATCACACATGCCACAGATTTTTTCTGTTAAAAAGTAACTTGAGATATTTTCAGTGAGACACTTATTTAAGAAACCCTGTGTATCTTTGACTTCGCCAGTAGAATAACCACTTCATTGTACACTGTACTTTGTATTTATAATAAAGTCATTATTATTATTATTATTATTATTGTTATTATTATAAAGTTACCCACTCATGCACATTTTAAATACCTTCCCAATAAAAAAAATGATAAAAACAAGACTCATCTATTGTCTTTATTATGATTCTTACCTGATGATGCCATTCACAGCGGCTGGGACAGAGATCACGTTACCAGTGACCACAACTGGTGCCATTTCTAATTCAACAAGCAGCGCAAAATGGTCTGAATACACATGAGGATGTGGGCAGCCAATCACTTTGTTCTGGTTGAGCCACTCTGGAGATAAGGGGCCTAAGAGGCCTAACGGTGTCATTGATTGTTTGGCATAGAAAATGTAATCAATGATACCTTTAAAGTCATAGCTATGAAAAAGATCAAATGAAAAACCGTCAATATTATTTGGACATAGCACTCACGTATAATTTGTAAAGGGCATAATTTCATCATTGTATGCCGATGCCAGTTTGAAAGAATGAGTAAACTCATTTGGTTTGTCACTGCTTAGTATTTTCTCAAGACAAGTTTTATAACTTAAAGCTTTAAAATCTTTATGATCCTGTGACACTCGTCCTGTACTTAAAAATTCGATCACTCCTGAATCTGGTAATGAGTTGAAGTCACCACACAAAAGCTGGAAATATTAAAATTTAACTTGAGGAAATAGTCCATAATATCTTGAAGTGGAGCGGGAGAATACAACGATAAGGGTAAACACTTACAGTCTCAGCTCCACAAACACAGTTTCTTTAATATCAACTGTACCTAATTCCGCCTTATTTTTATTATTGCGAGTACGTAGTGTCCTCAAGATTCCTCTATACTACTTTACCTATATGTTGTTTAAGGTTTTGACTAAGCCTTTTGACATAATTTTTGCTAATATAAATTTTCCACATTCGCATACATTATTTGATATTTGACCACATCTAGAAAGCTTTAAATTTTCTGTAATGTTACACTGCTGAAAATGACCCCCCAGTAGGGTTGAAACATATCTACAGTTGATATTAAAGAAACTGTGTTTCTGGAGCTGAGACTGTATGTTTTTGCTCTTATCGTTATATTAAAATTTGTTATAATACTTCTATTTTATTTAAGTACATACCAATTGTATATTGCTTGGATTTACATTGACATTTGCTGCCTTAAGAGCCTGGGCAGATTCATCTAATATACTTTTTAGCTCGTTGCTCAACATCATAGTTTGGATTAACTTTACATCACAGAATTCTGGATCCCAATGGATATGTGCTGTACAGACCAAGATCGGTTGCTGAGTTATGTGAACATCCATTGGACCGGAAATATGATCCCAGGCTTGTTCTGTGGTTTGTAAAAGGGCTGCTAAACCTATATTGTCTTTTGGCATCACACGATTCAGCATATGCTCCAAACCGTCGGCGTTTGCCATCGCCAATTGATTAAATTCTACTAAATGTTCCTTAATTAAAGTAAATCTGGAAAAATAAAAACAGTTCATCTTATTTTAATAGAATTTTGTGGTATGCGTACTTGGACGTTCTATAAAAGATTGCGCAACCATCAACATATTTTCTCTCACTTTCAGCCATGTGTTTGGCCCTTGATTTAGGTGAATAAATTCCATGATAGCCTTCATTTTTCAGCTCAGGTAAAAAAAAGTTGTAAAATTGCTCCATTTCAACTTCTTGCAGGCTGATAATGTCGGCACCGTAAGTCTTTATTTCTTCAAGAATACCCTTTTTTCGATAGTCCCAATTTAGTGCCCAAGAGGGGCAATAGCTGTACATTTGCCGTGTTGCATATTTGTCACATAAAACATTGTAGCACATAACAGTAAAAATACCTAGAAAAATTATTAGATGAGTAATTAACTCAGAGAAACTTGGTTATTTCTCTGAGGTAATTAAGAGTATTTCAATGGTCCTAATGCATTCAAATACTGTGTATTTTTAAATGTACCTACATGATGGCTTATTGGCAGTAGGCCTAGTGAGAGGAATCCAAGGACGTGGTGGTGGAGATGGTGTAGTAACTAGAAAATAAAATAAACAATAAATATTAAACTGGGATTGCATTCACATTTATTTGCGGCTGTAAATACTGACGTAAATTAAAAATACCTTTATAATATAGCAAGATAAAAGTTAACTTTGACAAATAATATTATGATATTAAATATTTATAATATACATAAAATAACCAAGCTTTCAACCAATGTTGTAGCGTTTATCAGGGCTAAAAATTTAATTTTATAAGTGAATTTCCTGCATAAAATTGGGCTAGTAAAATAATTAGATGAGTAATCAACAAAATTTCATCATGCATTTAAATAAACTCTGTTCAATGAATGTTCATACCTACGTCACAACTCCTGTTCTTGTCTAACTCGCGAATATACGACCGATATCCATCGTATATTCATCAGTAAGACAAGGACGGGAGTTGCGACATAGGTATGAACATTCGTTGAACAGAGTTTATGTATTTTTAAATATACCTACATGATGGCTTGTTAATAGTAAGTAATAATAATAGTTGGAGAGCTGGCATCAAAAAAGTGCAAGAGTTTTCGGAACGTTGATATTTTCAGAGTGTATTTTCGTGATAGAGAGCGACGGTAGAGTCAGCACTTCAGCGGTTGGGACACCTGGCGCTGGGACGCTCAGAAAGGTGTAAAATCAGCATACCTAAACTGTTTTCCGAAAGCTCAAAATTTGTATGCAATTACTGAATGTTACGGAATCCAATAAGTGCAACACAACGGTGTCATATATCATATCAAAGGTGATCCTAGCGAGGTAGTGCTGTAATGGAGTGGTTCTCTAATTGCCCAATTGTCCCTCAAAAGCTGTGTCAAATATCTCAGTCAAGGGTTTTTGGCTAAACTTATGATTCCTAATGTTAGCCACAATGTCGACAGTTTTAATCACCGTTTTATTTGGAATCTCTCAATGAATTAGCTTTTGTTGTGTGAAAGGTAAAAATGGTAAAATTGCGTGTTAACACTATATAAAGGTTATTTAACTTACCACGCTGAACAAATTTCCTTTATAATTTTCTTCAATATCTATACAAGTAGAAGCCTCTTATGCAAATTCAAGTTTCTTCAATTTTCTGGTCATCCAGTATAAGTAATGTTAACTTTTTCCATGCAAATCTTATTTGAAAAACAAACAGACTTTTTTATGAAGAATGACTTTTTTCGAAAAATTTTAAATAAAAATGTTTACAAGTATAGTTAAGTCCATCTGTGGGCACACTATATATACAAAAGACCTATATGTAGCTCTTTTGGGATAGGAAAAAAGCAGCGAACTCGCTTGACCGTCACGCTCAGATCGAGGCACATGGGAATAATAGAGGCCTGCACACTCAATAAATGACGTCACACACTCAGGCCGATTTTAACTAAGATAATACCTATTCTATGCGTGGCAGTATTTTGGGGAGTTTTAGGGGCATTTTTTTATTTTACAGTTTATTTATTAACAAATGCCATAAAATACCGCAAAACTTTATGCACAACAGAAAAGAAATCATTCTGAACAATTAACTTAGTTACAATAAACATAATAAACTAGATTTAATTCAACAATTATTAAAGGTGACTTTATGTTTCACTCATTATCGCTTCTCTGTCACTTCATTATCATTTTACAGAGCAGATTAGAGCGGATTACAAAGATAAAAGGAGGACAACTTTTGGAAATTTTGAGAAATTTCAAAAATAATAATGCTTTTGAGCATGTCGTTTGACATAATTTCTTAAAGAACACCAGTTGACTACATCAAAATTTTCTTAAATTGAATAATAAAAATATGACCAGAGGAGTAAAACTTAATAGTCTCAGCTCCACAAACACAGTTTTATTTAACTGTACATATGTTTTAACCCACCTGGGGGGTCATCGTCAGCAGTGTAACATTGTAAAATTACCCGAGCTAGAAAATTATGTTAAATTAGGTAGGAAACTTATTTGGCGAATTAATAAAATTATATAAATAAAAATAAAAATTAATAATATGGAACTTGCTTCCCTAGATGTAGTCATATTTTAGTATGTGAATGTGGACAAATTGATTTATGTAATTGTGCAAAAAGGCTTTGGTCAAAACTTTAAAAAACATTTAATATAAAATGGAGTATGAAAAAGATGAAGAGAATGGTAGGAAACATGCATCTTACTTTTTAACAAAGTTGGTGCAGATCCCTAAATGTGACATTTATTTTTTATCATTCACACCTATAATGTGCAGAGTTAAACACAATTTTTTTCATTCACACCTATAATGTGCAGAGTGCAGTCAATCCGGGGACACCCTATATACCTATTTGAATATCGGATTGTATTGAGATTTGAATATTTTTTCTATTATCATTCTTTATATATTACACAATAAACTTCCAAAATATAATTTAGAAATTTAGCTTCTTTGGGAAGAACCCCAAACATGACATTTAAACTCCATTTTTTTTCATTCACACCTATATTGTGCAGAGTGAAGTCAATCCAGGGACACCCCATATATTTGAATATCGGATTGTATCGAGATTTGAATATTTTTTCTATTATCATTTTTTATACATTACACAATAAACTTCCAAAATATAATTTAGAAGTCTAGCTTCTTTAACTAGTTCAACAGATGAAAATAACTTCCCGGGGCCCTCTACCATCCCTTCACTTGTACATGTGCTAAAACATGGAAATGGAGGTGATCACGTGGTGAAATGGTCACGGTCACATCATGGTCTGAGCAAAAGATTTTTAATAATCCATCTACCTACAAAAACTTTTTTATTGCAAAACTTTGAAATATTGTCTGCAAAGTTGTTGTCCTAAGAAGAATTTAAGATGAACACTAAAAATCTGAAACCAACACTAAAACTTGCTAAACTGACATACATCTCTCCAATCTCTCCTATAACAAGCACATATTTTTGTAAGGCATGTAGCTGTCAGTAGTGAAGTATAGGTAATCATTAGTCACTAAGTGCATTTAGTTCAGCAAAAAATAATGCAACACTACTAATTTAAAATTTTTAGTATGTATGAAACCTCCTTTTTTAATTTTTGTATGTCTCATGAATTCCTAGCAAGTAGCAAATTTCTGGCTTTTCTTGTCAATTCACATTTCTTGTGAAAAATTAGCTCATATTGATATTATTAGTAACGAATAGGTTAGTGTATATTCTTCGAGATTTTCATTCTTTTCAAGATATCGAATTTACTATGCCATTATACAGTGACCGCAACGCGACATATAAGTGATTTTTTTATTTGGTACTGAAAAAAAAATTACTATGGGGCTACATTAGGGTTGACCTGAACCCAAAATAGGACCCTAAAAATTTCATGCAGATATCGAGGTATACGAGGGGGAGTAAAAAATTTAAACGCGGCACAGAGTAAAATACCGTTATTTTGCATCGTAGAGAAGAATGGTATAAGAGAAAGTTGTTTCCAATAAAAAGTATACATAAATACAAAATAATGGCCTTCCACTAATTTTTTTTTATTTCATAATTAGTTGCAGTTAAAAACTAAAAAATCGGGCCTAGGTGATTTATTTAATTTAAAATATCACACCAAGCTCATTCTCAAAGTCTGTTGTTGTGAAACTTGGACACTCTTTTGCGCAACACAACAAAAAAACTGCAACATGTTCCCTGGGTTTTTCATATTCCTAATTAAATAGCCACGGTCAATATAAACGCGAGAATGGGTTGAATAATTGTTGGAACACGGGCTCGTAAAATTTCCTTCACGAGCAAATCAAACAATTGCAATTAACGATAAAATAAATTTAAAAAAAATTAATAGAAGGCCCATAGTTAGTTTTTTATTTCGTCTCAAAATAAAAAAAATCAGTATGTTGCATACATTCTGCCGGTCACTGTATTATCTCTTCAGTAAGCAAAGCAAGCAAACTCCTAAAATCAATTTTTGAGATAAATAATTTTCACACCTTATTAAAGCTGTTTTGCTAGTAAGAAAAATTTGTAAAATTTGATAGAATGCAAAAAAAATATATTAGTCTAAGACCCAGCGGACGGCCCGGCTAACGTGCTTAGCACAAGGCTAAAACTTTGTAAATTAATTATTTAGTACTAGTTAATTAAGAAAGTAACAATATGGCAAGCGTCCGGCGGTCACGTCATCGTTGAATGACTTCTAGAACATTAAAAAAAAATAGTAAAATAAATGTGTTGATTACAGTACTTGTGTACACAAACAGTGTGGTTAGTCAAGCGAAAGTGGGAACAGGTGTCTCAGGTACCCTATCAAAGAATCAAAGAAGTGATGATTACCGAGGTAATAAAATCAATTTACTAAGGCTGAAAATCGTTATAAGTACAAATTATATATCGCAAATATGAAAGTTATGTCAGTCAGTAAGTAGAATGTGGGGACGGAGCTGGTCAGTCAGCACCAATGTATGTAGAAAAAATAAATAACTTGCAATTCCTTTACTAAACTTCAAAATTATTAAAGGGTATTAATTGTTATATTAATCATAAACAAAATGGTCAGTCAACTATTTTGTGATACAACAGCCGTCAGTCAGCGAAAAAAGGAATAAAATTTCTTGCGCGCTGTCGGCGTGGCAGGCGGCGGCTTGGTCTTTTTCTTATTATTTAACAAACTATTAACTAAAGTGTAATTTATAGCAATATTAATAATGCACAATAATTTTTAGAATTAAGCATATACAGGGTGAGTCAGAATGTATAGTAAATACTTTAAAGGGGTATTCGGCAGGTGGTTTTAAGGGGGGTCTTTCATATAAAATTTTTCGATTTGGGCTTTCCTTGTCAAGTTATTCGGGTCTACAGAGTGAGCCAAAAGTTTTTTTTTATTTATATCTCAATAACGGCGCTACTTAAAAATTTGAAATTTGGTATGTGTTATCTACTTACTGGAAGACGCCTTAGGGTAGTTTATTCATTTACACAGTGCCCTAAAAAAGGGTTAAAACTAACATCCTCTTTTAATTTTTTTGCTCAAACTTTCTTGAGGTTATCTTTTTGGACTTTCAGGTCCATCATTTCAGTGTATCTTTTCATTTTGCAACAAAAGTGTACTCTTGTTTCATAACAATAAAATCAACCGTTTGCGTTGAAATTGGCAAAAGGTGCCCCAAAACACCTGTTAACTTCAACATTCGAAACATAAAATGTTTACCTACCGCTTTCAAACGTTACACATCGACTGTACCATTTAAATTGAGAAAAAATTCCTATGAACAATGTAGCAAAACTTATTAGCTTTCAAAATGGAAAGGATTGAATTTAACAAAATTTGAACACCCTATTTCAAGAAAACCAATGCTGTTTTGACCAATGTCTAATTGGTATTTTTTTCTTTATTTTGAGTGTACAATCGATCTATAACGTTTGAAAGCGGTAGGTAAAAATTGTATGTTTCGAATGTTGAAGTTAACAGGTGTTTTGGGGCACGTTTTGCCAATTTCAACGCAAACGGTTGATTTTATCGTTATGAAACAAGAGTACACTTTTGTTGCAAAATAAAAAGATACACTGAAATGATGGACCTGCAAGACCAAAAAGATAACCTCAAAAAAGTTTGAGCAAAAAAATTAATAGGGGGTTGTTAGTTTTTACCCTTTTTTAGGGCACTGTGTAAATGAATAAACTGCCCTAAGGCGTCTTTCAGTAAGTAGATAACACATACCAAATTTCAAATTTTTAAGTAGCGCCGTTATTGAGATATAAGTAAAAAAATATACTTTTGGGTGACCATGTAGACCCGAATAACTTGGCAAGGAAAGCCCAAAACGAAAAATTTTATAGAAAGGCCCCCCTTAAAACCACCTGCCGAACACTCCTTTAAAGTATTTACTATACATTCTGACTCACCCTGTATATTTATTATCTAAAGGATAATTTCTAAAAAAAATACAGTTAAAAGTCAAAAGTAAAAGGGTGGGCCAATTTCTATGCATGCAAGTGTAATTGAAATTGTCTTAATTACATTCAATAGGCCACTATGAAATAAATATTGAAAAATGTGAGTGTAAAAATTTGCGATTCACTTTTAAGTGACCAAGCTGTAACAAGTAATAGATCTTCAAAAAATATGCACTCTTTCTTGTATAAACTGTATTTTTAAGGCTTTATAAAAAAGTTACAGGGTGTTAAAGTACTAAAAAATATGTTGACTTGAATATTTACCAAACTAGTTAAGCTATTTAAGTCATATTTGGTGCACGTTACAACATAATGTTGTTAAGTTAAACTTGAGTTCAAGTTATGATAAAAAAATATTTTGGTGTCCGACATTTTACACTTACCCCAACAAGGGGTAAGTGTAAAATGGGTCAGGAAACACTACAGAGTGTGTTTCTATTTTCACTGGGGTAAGTGTAAAACATTGCCATAATCAACACAAACACATAACACTTAGAATCAAACAAATATCTTTATTAGAAAATAAGTTACAAACTTTTCTGTCGTATAACAGAGCTTATCCATTTCGCCGCAAAAACAAAATAACTCATTTCTGTCCTAAAAGCCAATTATTTATATTTAAGTATAAAAAAAAAATAAAAAAATTAACTAAGTAAATAAAAATTATAATATTTAAAAATAGTGTCTCCTAGGTACCTATATAATAAGAACTTCGTGAATTAGCAGTGTAGAGAAATGGGTTTTATAGTATGTTGTTCTATAGTATGTTTACACTTGCCCCTTGCCTTATATTTGAAGGGGAAAGTGTAAAACTACCTAGAATGCTTCTAAATTCTAATTTAAATGGTTAATTTATTAGTGAGCCTCTAAAACATTGTTTGTTAGATAATATGAATACAAGAAACCAAAAAGAACTTACCTTTTTTACTTTAAAATTAAGGATTTTCGAAATGCGTTATCCTTAAAATCGAAGTGACAGCTAGAGGTTAGTATTTACAAGAAAATGCTAGGCAACCAAAAATACATATTGATGTTTTGCGTGTTGATAGGCTTTCAGGGCGTATAATTTAATGCTATGTTTCCTATTAATATTTTTCTTCTTTTGGCACACCTGTTTTACACTTACCCCATTTATACACTTGCCCCAGTCTACCCTATTGATTTTTTATCTAGATTTTAATTGTAAACAAAAATGCTCTCTTAGTATTCTTTTGTGTGTTATGGTTTCATGGCAAATTTGATTTTTTTGTATTATTTCAAGGTATTTCAGAAAAATTAACTAAAAAATTTGCTCCATAAGTAGAAAAAATTAAAATTAAAATTTAAATAAACTAACTTTTCCAATAAACTTAATTATTTAGGGTTATACTTTTGAAGATACAGGATAATAGGGAAGACAGTAGGCGCCTCAGTTACCCGCTGGTGTTTCTCCACGGTATATTCAACAACGTGATTGATTTTCCTGAGTTACTAGTGAAACTCGGTGCCCAGACTTGAAGCTAGAACGAGCTTGACCTTTTACTCTCGGCGACCACGTATTGATTTACTCAAATACTCCCCATTGAATTTTCTTTGCAACACTTGTCGATACACATTTGGACATTTTTAATTGCAGTAAGAATGAGATTGTTTACTGTTTTAAAACTGCTGAAATGAACTCACAAGGATCTCGCGTCTATTTATTGAATATATTTGTTGTATATCATATTCCTGTATTCCTACCCTGTAAATGGCTTCGGCTGTACGGTTATGTTTGTATTAAATACTTAAAAAGTAAAACTTTGAATGGGTAAGTTTAGTGGAAAAAGGTTCTTTGAGTCTTACCTATGTAGCAAATTTTTTTAGTTCGATTTTCAGAAAAACCCTAAAATAATACAAAAAATCAAACTTGCCACGAAACCAGAACACATAAGAAAGACTAAGAGGAAATTTTTGTTTGCAATTAAAATCTATATATTTTTTTCTAAAAACAAGTGTACTAATTACCCACTAAAAATCGTTCAGAACGCAAAGAACCGTTTTTTAAAAAATTTTATTAGTACAAAAATATGTTTTACATCACGAGAGCAGTATCTGACTGGCACAAAAATGGATACAAAGAGAATTTATAAACTCGGTGTAGCTTGCTGGGGTGCTGAGCCATTCAGCGTTTTTCTTGCAAGCTTCTTAGAAAGTGGTGAGGTAATTCCTCCCCTCGAAGATTCAGCAAACGAGGGTGCGAGGAAGCTGAACGTCTTCACACTTGGGCTGAGGTTTCTTCGAACATCTTTTAGAAATCTTCTTGTAGACAACAAAACTTATTAAGCAAATAACCAATAAGTATATACAGATCGTCCAAAGACTTGGTATATGGAAAGATTGTCCAAATGACAATGAAGGGCTGTTTTCGATTATCTTATTCTTTATCTGGTATAATTCATAAAGTTTAATATTTTCCAAATGAAGGCTAACATTTTCGATTTTTGTGTTGCTGATTCTTATGTCCAAATCAGGAAACAAGATAGTTTCGCTTGAATGGTGTATTTCATTTGTTATTGTTTGCTTTGTGTTGGAAATTTTGCATCCCACGGGGATTTCGATTAAATGTGTACCAAGTAGACTCACTGCTTCTTCTTGGTTAAAGCATTTTAATTTTAATTGTCCTTTAGTCGGGAATAGACATATCCATTTATATGTGTTTTGAATTGGTTGAATTGAGGTTTCCATTACGTGTATTTTGGTTTGGCGACAATTGGAGGCATTTTTCATATCGATAATTTTAATTTCGCAAGCTGATTTTTCGTTGTTGTTCTGCAGGTCCAAGTTGTGACAGAAAAATTGTTTTGGGGAGACTTGTTTGCAAGATTCGCTCATAAATGCAAAATACAATTCATTTTTTACTAAATATTTGTTTTGAGAGATAATTGCCTTAAACTGACCCATTGAGTATACGGGAATGGAGTAAAGGTGGTAATAGTCAACTTCAAAAGGGTGAATCAACGGGACATGTAGGATATAAGAAATTCTAAAAATTTTTATATATGATTCAATTTTTACAACGCTTTCAAAAAGAGGAATATTTTGTAAGGTTAATTCAAACGGAAAATATTTCTTTACAGATGTTTCTAATTTTGTTAATTCAAGGAAAAAGTCATTTGCTTTTATTATGCTAGGGTGCATAATTTGAAGTTTGGTAAATACCATAGAATTTTCAATGTCCTGTAGAATCGAATTTATAATTTCGTACATCGTGCTAATTTGGATAAGGGCGTCTTTAAGAACTAAAGAGCATTCCATAGCACTGAGAGAATTTTTGAGAACCATAAAAACTTCTTTAAATTTTTCTTCCAAAATATTTTCATTGTGGCTTATTTGTGTAATGGTAGAATTGAACTTATCTATTAAGGAAATAGATAGCGAATTCTGTGTTTTAATACTCCTTTCTAGCTTGTTTTCGTTATTTTGAAGTTCTTCTATTAGTTTATCATAGCGTTCTGCGTCTGTCGAATCTAAATTTCCGGTTATTGATTTAAATATTGATCCTAGGCCATTGATTAAACCTCTTTTTTCTCTTTTGTAAGAATTTGGAATAATTGCTGTCAATTTAGTATTTATTTCATTTTCAAGAAATGTTAATATTTTTAAATGAGTTGCTAACTCGATTGGGTAGGTTTCGCTTGTATCAATAAAATTTTGTGTTAGCGTTTGCGAATGTTTACGCAGTTTGTTAAATTCTGTCACTACCGAACTTAAGTCATAGTAATGAATTAATTTGTGGGTTTCTTTAGCAATTTTAGCTGTTCCTAGTTTTACTGGGATCAGTCCTGGATTGTTTTCTAAATTTCGAATTGTTATTTTCTCTTGAACTGCCAAAATGCAGGAAAATCTGAAAGTAAGTTTAATTGTTAAAATCGTAAGTTTGCCTTAAGGGTCGCTTTAAATTGTCCATATGTATTTTTTTCTTGTGAATCAGTAGAAACAGTTTTCATATTTCTATCTACGGTTTGTATTTTAGTTGATTTATTAAATTTATTTGCATTCTTTTGCCTAATATGTTTTTTAATCATCATCATCATCATTTAATAAAATTTGATCAATTTCTTGATTAAATGGATTATCTTCGCTAATGTGACCATTAATAACATCTATTGGTTTTAATTTTGTTGTAGAGTGGATACTGTGGTTGTATGTCAAAATTGCATAAATTATTTTCATTTTTATTGGAGTTTTTTGGAAACCTTTTGTATTTAATAAGCGAATGTGTTCTATAAGAGTGGAATGGAATCTTTCTATAATTCCGTTAGATTGAGGGTGATTAGGTGAACAAAAGTGTATATTGATTTTATGGAGTTTTAATAGCTCTAAAACAACTGAATTCTTAAATTCGGTTCCGTTGTCACAAATTATTTGTTTAGGGATACCGTGATGGGAGAAAAACTGAATTAAATTATCAACTATTTCGGTTCCTGCTAATGAATTTAAATGATAGGCTTGTGCATATTTCGAAAAACTATCTACAATCGTCAAAAATTTTGATTTTTCGAATGAAAAAGTATCTAGATGAACTATTTCGAAAGGTTTGCTTGCTGTAGGGGTGACGTTCATTTTGATTCTTATTGGATTTCTCTCGTATTTGCTTTGTTGGCAGATTTCACAATCGCTTATAAAGGTTTGTACAGAATTTTTTATGTAAGGCCAATAATATTTATTCTTTACTCGTTCAACGGTTTCGTCTATGCCGCGATGATTAGACTTTCCTTCGTGGTAATTTTTTATTATGTCCTCGATATCATTTTTGTTAGTAACGTCTATTAATTTTTTATTACATTTTCGAAAATTGATTGAAGGCCATTTAAAATTTTCTTGTAAAACATTAGTGAATCTTTGGTAAATGTCAGCATTTTCGAAATAAAGGTGATATTGTGAGTTCGGTAAAACGTAATCTTTGACAAATCATATTACATCTTGATTAAAATTATTTTCGGAAAACATTTATTCTTTTCTTTTTCTCAAATAAAATAGTAATTTTGGGTTGTGCGGGTGAGTGGTGTACAACAGAAATTATGATTTGATTTTGTCCGTAGTTTACGGGATTTTCGGAAATGGGAATATTGATACTGGATTTTGTTTGGCATTCGAGTGTACAGTATTGTTGTCGGTTTCGAGGCGGTCATCGTCGTCTTCGTTATCGCTAAGGTCTTGGGTTTCATTATCTGGTATTACAAGTAGTGCAACATTGTCGGTATCTTAGATTGCGTCATTATTAAGGGTTCTAGGAACGGAGTTATCGTTACTCATGTTATATGGGAATATATCACGTAAAACGTTCTCTACAATTTCGTCTATTTCGTCAGTAACGGTTTTGGTGTGTATTTCAATTCTTGAAAGCGCATCTGCGTTGGTGTTAAGTTTCCCTTTCTTGTAAATAATATTGTAATCAAATTCTTCTAATCAGATACGCCAGCGCAATAATTTCGAATTCGGATCTTTCAATGAAAAAAGCCACTGAAGTGGTTTATGATCGGTTATAATGTTGAATTTACGTCCATACAGATAGGGTCTAAAGTACTTGGTGGCCCAAATTATTGCTAATAATTCTTTTTCGATAACTGAGTAATTTTGTTCAGAATCGTTCAATGTGCGTGAGGCGTAAGCCACAGGTAAATCGTTACCGATAGGCCCTTGTGAAAGGACAGCACCAATCGCAACATTGCTCGCGTCTGTTGTCAAATTAAAAGATTTAGAAAAATCAGGATATTGCAGAATTGGAGAATTTGTAAGCAAATTTTTGCAAGTTTCGAAGCAAGAAATAAATTCATCATCATGTACTATTTTAGCATTTTTCTTTAGACATTTTGTGAAAGGCTTAGTAATTTTTGCAAATGAAGGAATAAAGCGTCTATAATAGCCAACTAATCCGAGAAAACCTTTGATTTGTTTGGTAGTTTTGGGTATTGGAAATTCTTTGATGGCTTTAATCTTGTCAGGGTTGGGTTTAACGCCGTCAGGGGTGACTATGTGACCAAGGTATGCAACTTCTTTCTTTAGAAACTCGGACTTATCCAGTTGTACTTTAAAATTTGTTTCGCGAAGTCTTTGGAAAATGGATTTAAGGCTTTCTAAGTGTTCTTGAAGAGAAGTAGAAAAAATTATTATATCGTCTAAGTAGACAAGGCATTTTTCGTTTTGAATACCACGGAGGATGTTGTCCATTAATCTCTGAAAACTCGCGGGCGCATTTTTTAAGCCGAAGGGCATACGAAGGTACTCATAGTGTCCTTGTTCAGTGTTAAAAGCTGTCTTTTCTATGTCGTTTTCGTCCATTTCTATCTGGTGAAAACCGCTAGCAAGGTCCAGTGTAGAAAAGTATTGACACTTTCCTAACTTGTCAAGTAAGTCGTGTATATTAGGTAATGGGTATTTGTCATCGATAGTATTGTCATTTAATTTCCGGTAGTCCACAACTACACGCCATTTTTGTTTACCCGATGCGTCAGCTTTTTTAGGGACGACCCAAATTGGTGACGACCAAGGGGAAACACTAGGCCGGATTATGTTTTGATTAAGCATTTTTTTGATTTGGGATTCGACTTCTTGCCAGTGAATAAATGGGTAACGGTATGATTTGGAATAAATTGGCGTTTCGTCAGTGGTGCGAATTTTGTGCTTTACTTTATTAGTAAATGTCAAGGGAGTGTCTTCATTATAGAAAATATCAGAATATTCTTTACATAACTTTAAAATTTTACTCTTTTCTTCTGTGTTAAGGTGGTCTACGCGAATTTTTGTCAGGTCCAGAGGAGTTGTATTTGTTTCGTCAAAGTTATGCAGTTCAAAGTTTTGTAACTCGTTTCTGTAAAATTCGTCAACTTCTAGTGGTTCTGAAAAGTTTAAAGATACTTTGTTTTCTGTGTTATTTAAGATTGTCGTCAAAGCTTTTCCATTTTTCGCTATGGTTAAGCACTCGGGAATTTCGCAATTTTGAATTTTTTGGTAAGGTATTATTATTTCTCCATTTTGAATTGACGTATTTATTTTAATAACTTTTTTTGATCTGGGTTCTACGTGAATAAGATTTAATTCATTTTTTGTTGTATATGGATTAAGTTTTAATTTAGTACAGGGTGTAATAAAGAAATCATTTTCATAGTCGGGATGTGACTTTAAAAATTGTATGTGGTCCATTCCTATTAAACCGTCGAAAAAATCGTGGAATTTAAATAGATAAAATTTCATGTATGTATTATTTGGCATTTTGAAAATTTCTGGAGCCGGTATTGTTGCGCTATAACGGTGAGCAGATTTTTTGATAAACCGAAGAAACAATAAAAGGGTCATCTCGAATTAAATTTGGAAAGAATTTTTGAGCTACTTCTGGATTTATAAAAGATTTGGTTGAGCCTGAATCAATTAATATTTTTGCGTTAAATTTCGGAAATACGACATAATATAAACGTCCAGTATCGGTAAAATTAAAAGAAATAATAGTGTATTTTATGTTTGGTCGTTGTCTCGAGGCAAATTCATAAAATTTTCGTCTGATTGATCAGGGTGGTGGTCAAAATATTCTAGTTCTTCGTAATTTTGAGAATTATTTTCAAAATTTTCGTCATGTTGGGTAGATTCAGTACAAATTGGATTTAATTCGTCTATTTCAGTGTTAAACAATTCTTCAGAAATAAAGTTTCTTGACATAGATGGGTTTTGTGTAAAATAACTGTTATATTGATTAGGGGTATAATTTAGTCGTTGTTATTGAGGTTGCCTGTTCATAGTAGAGGGTTGTCTATTCATAGTAGAGGGTTGTCTGTTCATAGTAGACGGTTGATTTGCATTATTAATTGGGACTGAAACACTCATTGGCGTTGGTCTTGTCATATTCGATACATAGGAATTATTGGGTCTAAAAACATTTCGATTTTGATTTTGCTGGGGAAAACTTGGGAATTTGTAAAATATCTTTGTTGATTAACAGGACGGGGTTGAATGGGTAATGGTCGAGAAGGGAAGGTTTGTGGCGGCCTAAATTGATTGTTTTGCATATGAGCGTTAAAGTTAGGTCTCATTTGTGTTTGTATATTTAGTCTAGGAACTTGGGGTTGGTTTCTATGGGAAAAATTTTGGAAATAGTGGATATTATCTTCTTCTGTAACAAAATGCAATGCTTCAACTAAAGTGGTAGGTTTCATACAACGAATAGTGGTACCTAAAGGTTCTTTAAGTCCAGCAAGGAAAGTTTTTAATGCTAGGCTATTGTACAAATTTCGTTTTAGTGCTTTTGCGTCTGCTGTTTGCTCGTGAATATCTACATAACTACATAAAAGGTTCAAAATATGTAAAACTTTGTCATAAAAATTTTGAGGTTTTTCATTAGGTAATTGTCTTAGCATTACTAAATCTCAGTTTAAGCAGGTTTCATCTCTTTGATCGGCAAAATTTCGATATAAAGCTTCTTTTAGTTCTGTCCATGTAGATATATTTTGAATATTTATTACTAATTTTGCATTTCCAGACAATTTGGAAACGAGACAGTTCAACAAATAAACATTTTGGAAAGAATTTGGATTTTTTAAATCATAAAAAGTATTGATTATCGATTCGCAAGTAACTAAAAATCTATTCAATTCGTTCGGATCACCGTCAAATCTCGGTACACAAGTTAAATATTCAGATTTAAATTCTGCCATATTTTCGGTTTGATTAATACTTTCACTTAAGGATAAGTAAGGGTGTGATTCTAAGGATTGAGAGTCAGATGAAGGAATATTTAAAATCAATCTTTCGAATTCACTTGTTAAATCGTCAATTGACATGAATTGCACTTACATTAGTAGAACGGCCCAATGCATTCTTCACTCCTTAAACAACTATAGGGTGGCGAACCAGATCAGCGATGCTTGTCTTCTCCGGTGACGTGCCCCCGCGAATTTGGACGATGCTGTTCCAAATTCCGATGCCAGCTGATGCCAAGCCTCCAATTCAGGTCTGCGATAGACGGGAACCCCGATTTTTGTCCACACCGAATTAAAGTTCGACACAACGTGACAACTGTTCGATATCCGGTTAATCGTAGATACGAAAATTACTTCGAACGCGTCGCGATGCGCAAGAGGGTAACCCGGACATCCTACCGACTGCGCCAAAAATCGTTCAGAACGCAAAGAACCGTTTTTTAAAAATTTTTATTAGTACAAAATTATGTTTTACATCACGAGAGCAGTATCTGACTGGCACAAAAATGGATACAAAGAGAATTTATAAACTCGGTGTAGCTTGCCGGGGTGCTGAGCCATTCAGCGTTTTTCTTGCAAGCTTCTTAGAAAGTGGTGAGGTAATTCACTTTTCAGACACTGGTTGTTCAAGGCGTTTGATTTATAACAGGTTTCATGCTAACCCATGCTGCCATACTTAAATATTTTAACTAGTTTGGTAAGTATTCAATTAAAATTAAAGTCCACATGTTTTTTAAAACTTTAACACCCTGTAACTTTTTTATAAGGCCTTAAAAAGATACAGTTTTTACATGGAAGAGCGAATATTTTTTGAACACACATTACCTTGTACATTTTGGTCACTTAAAAGTGAATCACAATTGTTGACACACAGACATTTTTCAATATTTATTTCATAATGGCCCATTCAATGTAATTAAGACATATTCAATTATTAAAAAATTATATTATTAATAATGCTATGAATGCTATAAATTACACTTTAAATTTAATAGGGAAAACACCGAGCCGCCGCCTACCACGCCGATAGCGCCCGCGAAATTTTTATTTCTTTTTCGCTGACTGAAGGGCACTAAATGGTTGACTGACCATTTTGTTCATGATTAATATGACAATGGATACCCTTATAATAATAATTTTGAAGTTTAGTAAATAAATTGCTAGGAAATATTTTTTTGTACTTACATACTTACATACATTGGGGCTGACTGACCAGCACCGTGCCCACATTCAACTGACAACTTTTATGTAGGATACGTTTATCTCGTGACAACTCGATCGGATTGAAATGGATCCGATTGAGTTATGTCAAATCTTTTATAATTCTACGTTTACATCATCAGTATTGAATCCTACGGTTTTCAATCCTCTCTAAGCGCTAACTTATTATACTTATTCCACGGTAGGTTGGTGCACATTCTGGCCAACTTCTGTTTGGAAATAGCGGCTTAACTTGAAATATTAAATATGATTGAATTTCAATCTGTAGGGTTTACGCCGTCTATTTGGGTCCGCTCCAGTGAATTCAAACCTCTCTCAATCGGATCGAACGCGTCGAGATAAACGTAGTCTATGTGCAATATATAATTTGTATAATGATTTTCAGCCTTAGTACATTCATTTTATTACCTTGGTAATCATGTCACCTTTGATAGCGTATGTTTGTGTACTTAACTACTATAATAATCAACTGTCAAAAAGTAGACTTCATAAATTCAGAGATTTTTTACCGCTGGCTCTCCGTCTATATGTTTCAATTTACATACAGTGTGTTTCACTTCAAGTCGAGACAAATTCATTATTTTTTTACGGGTAGACCGATTTTCAAAAACTTTTTTTTTAATATAGTGCTTCGAAAGATCTACATTTTGACACAATTTTTTTTTCAGATTCGTCTTTTCTATGACCTACTACGATCAAAATTATACCCCCAAAAACTGCAAAAGTACATTAAGCATTTTTTAGGAAAAAAATGAATAGCACAATCGTATTGGCTATACCCGCAAACCACACATACCATGTTTCACGGTCATAGCTTATACAGGGCGTTCAGAAAATAGCTTCAAACATGGCAAAAATACGGTTTTTCGAAGTACCCTGTACAAACACCGAGACATTTTTTAAAGTAATTTCTTTGCAGTTTGATTAGGGCTCAAGTAAGCCATCAGTTCCCACGCCTTATACAATAAAAATACCTACAAAAATCGAAAATAATCGTTTTTTTCTCTTGGTGTTTTTTTTTAACTTTTTTCTACAATTTTAACTTATGCCTATTAAAAAACTTAAACAATATTAAATTTTAGAAAGTATTTTCAATAAAAAGCACATTTTTTTGAAAAAATTTAAAAATTTATTGGAATCCATGTATCCAGAGTGCTCTTTATTGAAAATACTTTCTAAAATTTAATATTGTTTATGTTTTTTAATAGGCATAAGTTAAAATTGTAGAAAAAAATGTAAAAAAAAAACACCAAGAGGAAAAACGATTATTTTCGATTTTTGTATTTTTATTGCGAACGCCCTGTATAAGGCAGGACCATGAAATCGTGGGAATTGATGGCTTATGTGAGCCCTAATCAAACTGCAAAGAAATAATTTTAAAATATCTCTCGGTGTTAGTTTGTACAGGGTACTTCGAAAAACCGTATTTTTGCCATGTTCAAAGCTATTTTCTGAACGCCCTGTATAATCTATGACCGTGAAACATGGTATGTGTGGTTTGCGAGTATGGCCAATACGACTGTGCTATTCATTTTTTCCTAAAAAATGCCTAATGTACTTTTGCAGTTTTTGTGGGTATAATTTTGATCGTAGTAGGTCATGGAAAAGACGAATCTGAAAAAAATTAGTTTCAAAATGTAGATCTTTCGGAGCACTATATTTAAAAAAAAAGTTTTTGAAAATCGGCCAACCCGTAAAAAAATAATGAATTGTCTGGACTTGAAGTGAAACACTGTATACAGTGTGATCCACTTAAAACCGGAACCCCCATAAAATTTGTTATTGTCGTCCGATTCGGATGGTTTTTTTAAAACGGTAATCAAAAAATCTACTTTAGGGCAAAGCGGCAAAATTATTTATTTCAAAAAAGCCAAGGCCTACTACGACATATTTTTGGCGCCAAAATTAGAGACATCATATTAGCGTTTTTTTTTTATAAAAATTCTGACTATGACACTGGATTGGGCATCCCTTAAAATGAAATTGTAACAAATTTTGATAGAAAATATCAAATAATAAAAATTCAAGAAACCAATGAAAATCGCAATTTAACTACCTATTTTACCTGCCTACTCGCTTAAATCAAGTTGCATGTGGATTAAAAACAATTAAAACTGTAACTTACTTTATTACAAGAGTAATGTCAATAGGTATACATAAATACAAAAACCCTAATGTAAAAATTATGAGGTATGAAAAAAAAATCTAAATAAATTGTGGATTAGTAGAAAAAAATAATAAAATTTAATTTTTACTTTAGATTTTTTGTATTTTGGTACCTCATAATAATATACCTACCTATTTTGAATAAAGCAAGTTAGTTTCAATTGTTTTCAATTCCCATGCAACATGATTTTAGCGAGTAGGCTGGTAAAGTAAGTAGTTAAATGGCGATTTTCATTGGTTTCTACAATTTTTATTGTTCGATATTTTTTAACAAAATTTTGTACAAACCCATTTTAAGGGATGCCCGATCCAGTTGCATAGTCAGAATTTTCGTAAAAAATTCTATGATTTCTCAAATTTTGGCGGCAAAAATATATCGTAGTAGGCCTTGGTTTGTAGCAATAAATTGCGCCGTTTTGCCTTTTTGATGTCCTTTAGTTTCGAAAATTACAAATTTTATGGGGTGTTGCGGTTTTAAGGGGCCACACTGTGTGTAAAAATGTAAAGCAAAAAATGCCAGGCGATTCTTGCGGTTATAAGTACCCGCCAGGCCATGGTAAAGATGTCATGAGGATGACAATTCCTAACATGTTCCTACAAGGCTGTACTTTCGAACGAATATCGTTTAAACTACACTCGCGGGCGCATTTTTTAAGCCGAAGGGCATACGAAGGTACTCATAGTGTCCTTGTTCAGTGTTAAAAGCTGTCTTTTCTATGTCGTTTTCGTCCATTTCTATCTGGTGAAAACCGCTAGCAAGGTCCAGTGTAGAAAAGTATTGACACTTTCCTAACTTGTCAAGTAAGTCGTGTATATTAGGTAATGGGTATTTGTCATCGATAGTATTGTCATTTAATTTCCGGTAGTCCACAACTACACGCCATTTTTGTTTACCCGATGCGTCAGCTTTTTTAGGGACGACCCAAATTGGTGACGACCAAGGGGAAACACTAGGCCGGATTATGTTTTGATTAAGCATTTTTTTGATTTGGGATTCGACTTCTTGCCAGTGAATAAATGGGTAACGGTATGATTTGGAATAAATTGGCGTTTCGTCAGTGGTGCGAATTTTGTGCTTTACTTTATTAGTAAATGTCAAGGGAGTGTCTTCATTATAGAAAATATCAGAATATTCTTTACATAACTTTAAAATTTTACTCTTTTCTTCTGTGTTAAGGTGGTCTACGCGAATTTTTGTCAGGTCCAGAGGAGTTGTATTTGTTTCGTCAAAGTTATGCAGTTCAAAGTTTTGTAACTCGTTTCTGTAAAATTCGTCAACTTCTAGTGGTTCTGAAAAGTTTAAAGATACTTTGTTTTCTGTGTTATTTAAGATTGTCGTCAAAGCTTTTCCATTTTTCGCTATGGTTAAGCACTCGGGAATTTCGCAATTTTGAATTTTTTGGTAAGGTATTATTATTTCTCCATTTTGAATTGACGTATTTATTTTAATAACTTTTTTTGATCTGGGTTCTACGTGAATAAGATTTAATTCATTTTTTGTTGTATATGGATTAAGTTTTAATTTAGTACAGGGTGTAATAAAGAAATCATTTTCATAGTCGGGATGTGACTTTAAAAATTGTATGTGGTCCATTCCTATTAAACCGTCGAAAAAATCGTGGAATTTAAATAGATAAAATTTCATGTATGTATTATTTGGCATTTTGAAAATTTCTGGAGCCGGTATTGTTGCGCTATAACGGTGAGCAGATTTTTTGATAAACCGAAGAAACAATAAAAGGGTCATCTCGAATTAAATTTGGAAAGAATTTTTGAGCTACTTCTGGATTTATAAAAGATTTGGTTGAGCCTGAATCAATTAATATTTTTGCGTTAAATTTCGGAAATACGACATAATATAAACGTCCAGTATCGGTAAAATTAAAAGAAATAATAGTGTATTTTATGTTTGGTCGTTGTCTCGAGGCAAATTCATAAAATTTTCGTCTGATTGATCAGGGTGGTGGTCAAAATATTCTAGTTCTTCGTAATTTTGAGAATTATTTTCAAAATTTTCGTCATGTTGGGTAGATTCAGTACAAATTGGATTTAATTCGTCTATTTCAGTGTTAAACAATTCTTCAGAAATAAAGTTTCTTGACATAGATGGGTTTTGTGTAAAATAACTGTTATATTGATTAGGGGTATAATTTAGTCGTTGTTATTGAGGTTGCCTGTTCATAGTAGAGGGTTGTCTATTCATAGTAGAGGGTTGTCTGTTCATAGTAGACGGTTGATTTGCATTATTAATTGGGACTGAAACACTCATTGGCGTTGGTCTTGTCATATTCGATACATAGGAATTATTGGGTCTAAAAACATTTCGATTTTGATTTTGCTGGGGAAAACTTGGGAATTTGTAAAATATCTTTGTTGATTAACAGGACGGGGTTGAATGGGTAATGGTCGAGAAGGGAAGGTTTGTGGCGGCCTAAATTGATTGTTTTGCATATGAGCGTTAAAGTTAGGTCTCATTTGTGTTTGTATATTTAGTCTAGGAACTTGGGGTTGGTTTCTATGGGAAAAATTTTGGAAATAGTGGATATTATCTTCTTCTGTAACAAAATGCAATGCTTCAACTAAAGTGGTAGGTTTCATACAACGAATAGTGGTACCTAAAGGTTCTTTAAGTCCAGCAAGGAAAGTTTTTAATGCTAGGCTATTGTACAAATTTCGTTTTAGTGCTTTTGCGTCTGCTGTTTGCTCGTGAATATCTACATAACTACATAAAAGGTTCAAAATATGTAAAACTTTGTCATAAAAATTTTGAGGTTTTTCATTAGGTAATTGTCTTAGCATTACTAAATCTCAGTTTAAGCAGGTTTCATCTCTTTGATCGGCAAAATTTCGATATAAAGCTTCTTTTAGTTCTGTCCATGTAGATATATTTTGAATATTTATTACTAATTTTGCATTTCCAGACAATTTGGAAACGAGACAGTTCAACAAATAAACATTTTGGAAAGAATTTGGATTTTTTAAATCATAAAAAGTATTGATTATCGATTCGCAAGTAACTAAAAATCTATTCAATTCGTTCGGATCACCGTCAAATCTCGGTACACAAGTTAAATATTCAGATTTAAATTCTGCCATATTTTCGGTTTGATTAATACTTTCACTTAAGGATAAGTAAGGGTGTGATTCTAAGGATTGAGAGTCAGATGAAGGAATATTTAAAATCAATCTTTCGAATTCACTTGTTAAATCGTCAATTGACATGAATTGCACTTACATTAGTAGAACGGCCCAATGCATTCTTCACTCCTTAAACAACTATAGGGTGGCGAACCAGATCAGCGATGCTTGTCTTCTCCGGTGACGTGCCCCCGCGAATTTGGACGATGCTGTTCCAAATTCCGATGCCAGCTGATGCCAAGCCTCCAATTCAGGTCTGCGATAGACGGGAACCCCGATTTTTGTCCACACCGAATTAAAGTTCGACACAACGTGACAACTGTTCGATATCCGGTTAATCGTAGATACGAAAATTACTTCGAACGCGTCGCGATGCGCAAGAGGGTAACCCGGACATCCTACCGACTGCGCCAAAAATCGTTCAGAACGCAAAGAACCGTTTTTTAAAAATTTTTATTAGTACAAAATTATGTTTTACATCACGAGAGCAGTATCTGACTGGCACAAAAATGGATACAAAGAGAATTTATAAACTCGGTGTAGCTTGCCGGGGTGCTGAGCCATTCAGCGTTTTTCTTGCAAGCTTCTTAGAAAGTGGTGAGGTAATTCACTTTTCAGACACTGGTTGTTCAAGGCGTTTGATTTATAACAGGTTTCATGCTAACCCATGCTGCCATACTTAAATATTTTAACTAGTTTGGTAAGTATTCAATTAAAATTAAAGTCCACATGTTTTTTAAAACTTTAACACCCTGTAACTTTTTTATAAGGCCTTAAAAAGATACAGTTTTTACATGGAAGAGCGAATATTTTTTGAACACACATTACCTTGTACATTTTGGTCACTTAAAAGTGAATCACAATTGTTGACACACAGACATTTTTCAATATTTATTTCATAATGGCCCATTCAATGTAATTAAGACATATTCAATTATTAAAAAATTATATTATTAATAATGCTATGAATGCTATAAATTACACTTTAAATTTAATAGGGAAAACACCGAGCCGCCGCCTACCACGCCGATAGCGCCCGCGAAATTTTTATTTCTTTTTCGCTGACTGAAGGGCACTAAATGGTTGACTGACCATTTTGTTCATGATTAATATGACAATGGATACCCTTATAATAATAATTTTGAAGTTTAGTAAATAAATTGCTAGGAAATATTTTTTTGTACTTACATACTTACATACATTGGGGCTGACTGACCAGCACCGTGCCCACATTCAACTGACAACTTTTATGTAGGATACGTTTATCTCGTGACAACTCGATCGGATTGAAATGGATCCGATTGAGTTATGTCAAATCTTTTATAATTCTACGTTTACATCATCAGTATTGAATCCTACGGTTTTCAATCCTCTCTAAGCGCTAACTTATTATACTTATTCCACGGTAGGTTGGTGCACATTCTGGCCAACTTCTGTTTGGAAATAGCGGCTTAACTTGAAATATTAAATATGATTGAATTTCAATCTGTAGGGTTTACGCCGTCTATTTGGGTCCGCTCCAGTGAATTCAAACCTCTCTCAATCGGATCGAACGCGTCGAGATAAACGTAGTCTATGTGCAATATATAATTTGTATAATGATTTTCAGCCTTAGTACATTCATTTTATTACCTTGGTAATCATGTCACCTTTGATAGCGTATGTTTGTGTACTTAACTACTATAATAATCAACTGTCAAAAAGTAGACTTCATAAATTCAGAGATTTTTTACCGCTGGCTCTCCGTCTATATGTTTCAATTTACATACAGTGTGTTTCACTTCAAGTCGAGACAAATTCATTATTTTTTTACGGGTAGACCGATTTTCAAAAACTTTTTTTTTAATATAGTGCTTCGAAAGATCTACATTTTGACACAATTTTTTTTTCAGATTCGTCTTTTCTATGACCTACTACGATCAAAATTATACCCCCAAAAACTGCAAAAGTACATTAAGCATTTTTTAGGAAAAAAATGAATAGCACAATCGTATTGGCTATACCCGCAAACCACACATACCATGTTTCACGGTCATAGCTTATACAGGGCGTTCAGAAAATAGCTTCAAACATGGCAAAAATACGGTTTTTCGAAGTACCCTGTACAAACACCGAGACATTTTTTAAAGTAATTTCTTTGCAGTTTGATTAGGGCTCAAGTAAGCCATCAGTTCCCACGCCTTATACAATAAAAATACCTACAAAAATCGAAAATAATCGTTTTTTTCTCTTGGTGTTTTTTTTTAACTTTTTTCTACAATTTTAACTTATGCCTATTAAAAAACTTAAACAATATTAAATTTTAGAAAGTATTTTCAATAAAAAGCACATTTTTTTGAAAAAATTTAAAAATTTATTGGAATCCATGTATCCAGAGTGCTCTTTATTGAAAATACTTTCTAAAATTTAATATTGTTTATGTTTTTTAATAGGCATAAGTTAAAATTGTAGAAAAAAATGTAAAAAAAAAACACCAAGAGGAAAAACGATTATTTTCGATTTTTGTATTTTTATTGCGAACGCCCTGTATAAGGCAGGACCATGAAATCGTGGGAATTGATGGCTTATGTGAGCCCTAATCAAACTGCAAAGAAATAATTTTAAAATATCTCTCGGTGTTAGTTTGTACAGGGTACTTCGAAAAACCGTATTTTTGCCATGTTCAAAGCTATTTTCTGAACGCCCTGTATAATCTATGACCGTGAAACATGGTATGTGTGGTTTGCGAGTATGGCCAATACGACTGTGCTATTCATTTTTTCCTAAAAAATGCCTAATGTACTTTTGCAGTTTTTGTGGGTATAATTTTGATCGTAGTAGGTCATGGAAAAGACGAATCTGAAAAAAATTAGTTTCAAAATGTAGATCTTTCGGAGCACTATATTTAAAAAAAAAGTTTTTGAAAATCGGCCAACCCGTAAAAAAATAATGAATT
Organism: Pseudeuparius sepicola; assembly: GCA_963920635.1. Lineage (NCBI taxonomy): Eukaryota > Metazoa > Arthropoda > Insecta > Coleoptera > Anthribidae > Pseudeuparius > Pseudeuparius sepicola. Next base: position 34,737,813 of record OY987300.1, on the reverse strand, counting down.
GTCTGGACTTGAAGTGAAACACTGTATACAGTGTGATCCACTTAAAACCGGAACCCCCATAAAATTTGTTATTGTCGTCCGATTCGGATGGTTTTTTTAAAACGGTAATCAAAAAATCTACTTTAGGGCAAAGCGGCAAAATTATTTATTTCAAAAAAGCCAAGGCCTACTACGACATATTTTTGGCGCCAAAATTAGAGACATCATATTAGCGTTTTTTTTTTATAAAAATTCTGACTATGACACTGGATTGGGCATCCCTTAAAATGAAATTGTAACAAATTTTGATAGAAAATATCAAATAATAAAAATTCAAGAAACCAATGAAAATCGCAATTTAACTACCTATTTTACCTGCCTACTCGCTTAAATCAAGTTGCATGTGGATTAAAAACAATTAAAACTGTAACTTACTTTATTACAAGAGTAATGTCAATAGGTATACATAAATACAAAAACCCTAATGTAAAAATTATGAGGTATGAAAAAAAAATCTAAATAAATTGTGGATTAGTAGAAAAAAATAATAAAATTTAATTTTTACTTTAGATTTTTTGTATTTTGGTACCTCATAATAATATACCTACCTATTTTGAATAAAGCAAGTTAGTTTCAATTGTTTTCAATTCCCATGCAACATGATTTTAGCGAGTAGGCTGGTAAAGTAAGTAGTTAAATGGCGATTTTCATTGGTTTCTACAATTTTTATTGTTCGATATTTTTTAACAAAATTTTGTACAAACCCATTTTAAGGGATGCCCGATCCAGTTGCATAGTCAGAATTTTCGTAAAAAATTCTATGATTTCTCAAATTTTGGCGGCAAAAATATATCGTAGTAGGCCTTGGTTTGTAGCAATAAATTGCGCCGTTTTGCCTTTTTGATGTCCTTTAGTTTCGAAAATTACAAATTTTATGGGGTGTTGCGGTTTTAAGGGGCCACACTGTGTGTAAAAATGTAAAGCAAAAAATGCCAGGCGATTCTTGCGGTTATAAGTACCCGCCAGGCCATGGTAAAGATGTCATGAGGATGACAATTCCTAACATGTTCCTACAAGGCTGTACTTTCGAACGAATATCGTTTAAACTACACTCAGGTGCAAAAAAACCGAGCCACCTAATATTTTTTCAAAATCGGATGCATTTTTTTTTCAGTTTAAACCTGATTTTTAATTGATATAAAGGACTTCCTATTCTTGTTTTAATAAACAATATCATAAATAAAGGAAAATATATTGTTGTTCATTTAAAATGAGGATACGAAAATATATAGGTGGTTCGGTTTTTTTGCACCTGAGTGTATTTTAAGAGTGTGTGATAAGAGCCAGGCGATTCTGATGGTTGTACCGAACCTCAATTTCCTCACTTATTTTGCGCCGCACAAAAACATCGTAAGAAACAAAAACGTGGTAATTTTGGATAGCTAGGCGACATTAGAAATAAATTCGGCATCCACGGCCAACTTGCAATATGAAAAAACTAAAATTGGGCAAAACTATTAGTAGCCGTAGCAAGTTTATTGTAAGAGGTAGAAGAAAACTTATATTGCACGTTGACGGCACTGAGAAGGTCTATGCAACCGGGTGTTCAGATAGTTTCAAAAAATGACCTCTTTTAATAAACTTGCCACGGCTAGTAATAGTTTTGCCAAATTTCAGTTTTTTTTAATTGCGCGACAAGTTGACCGTGGATGCTGACTTTCTTTTCAGCGTCACCTACACTCTATTCAATCAAAATGCAAGTGGCGCGTAAACATTTACACGATTGACGCACGTGAACAATTCTGAGGGCTAATACGATGCAGGGCCGCATTAAGGACGATCTCTATGAATTTTATAATATAAAATATTAAAATAATATGCCCCAGTATTATGAACTTTAAAAACAAACTTTTATGGCACACCTAGTCATTCACTTACCTGCAAATTTCTACTATTAACACAAATCGTAGCTCCAACAATTAATAAACAGCGAAAAAATTATATAGGAAAAAATTAAAAGTCCACTTGCAACTCAATACACCTCTGTAATAAATAACGACTCGCTGAACTCGCCCGCCGGGAAAGATTTTATTGCCGACTAGCCAATAGCAAGACGATCACGTGCATATCACGCTCTAGCCATGGAACAACTTTTGTTTATGCTTCACTTGCGTTTAGTTTGAATAGAGTTTAGCTACCCAAAAATGCCACGGTTTTGTTTGTGGGGCGCAAAACAAACGAGAAAATCGCGGTGGTAGACCTAAAAAAATCATCCTGTATATCCACCTGGCAGGTACTTGCAACCGCAAGAATCGCCTGGCATTTTTTGTTATACATTTAAACGCATGTAAATTGAACAATATTATTGTATCCTGATGATTTGATGATGAAGCAACCGCGGGATGCTTGCCAGGTCATTACTTTATTAATTAGCTAGTACTAAATAATTAATTTTTTAGTTTTGCCTTGTACTAAAGCACGTTACTCGAACCGTCGGCTAGGTCTCCTACTATACAGATAACACACAAAGGTTGGAACAAATTCAATAAAATCTCTATGGGCAAGAGGAAAAAATCGCTCGGGCACGTCAACCTTAATTTTGTAATGCCCAAATTTTGACAAATATAAATGTGCCATGTGACGTCATCGGTGTCGCAGATAATGACCAAATCGTCCTTTTTCAAATTGGCGTATTTACTTTAACTGTTCTTGTTAGAATTGAATAACAAATTCATAAAGCCTGTTTTACATTGACAATTATTACTTCATGAATTAATTCATGAATAAGTTTATGAATAAATTCATGAATTAATTCCCGACAATTTCTATTTTACATCGATGAAGAAATTTATGGATTTTTTTGTCACGTTATGTCAGATTCTAGCGAATACCAACACAAGATAATACATGACAAAATAATTTGTTGTGCTGCATTTTCCCTATTAGAACATATTTTAAAATCATATCCATTTCGAAATATTACCGAGAAACAAAGCATCTTTAACTACAGATTAAGTCGGGCTAGAAGAGTAGATGAAAATGCATTTGGCATTTTAGCCAATCGATTTAGAGGTTTTTTTTACTAAAGTTCATTTGAATGTGGATAAAGTGCAAACCATAAGATTGGCACATTACATAATAACTTTTTGAGACCCGAATGCCCTAGTTCTATCCCAGAAGAGCTTAATAAAGACTATACAGTGTCCTCCAAAAAGTTCGCACCATAGAGGGGAAATTTTTAATTAACGTTTTATTTTGATGAAAAATGATCCACTCAAACGTGGTCATGTGACTTGAGTTTATTTGTTAAAATATCAAAAAGTTTTACTTGAAAAAGTTGTTTCTTTTCAATTTTACCTAAGTGTGCCAAATTTGAATGCTCTAATAAAAGATTTAGTTGTTTTCCAATTTTTAATATTTACGAAATTTCTGAAAATTTGAAAACTATTAACTTCGTAAAAACTATTTTATATCACTAGCTTTATCATTCTATTAACTTTTTATTACTAATTACCGATAATAGGTATTTTTCAAAAGAAAATGATATTAACGATTTAAAATTCTGTTATGTTTGCTGCAAAGTTGTATACATTTAGTTACATTACGTTTTCCAGTTCTAAATTGATGCCACAATAATAAAAAATTAAATTATCATCAAACTATTTTACATATCTAAGCAAAATTCTTGACTTTTATGGAGGGAATAGAAGCAATTGTTTTTATTTGACAGTTATCAAACTGTCAAACTTTCTGACCGAGAGGACTTTTGTGATTATTTCGTGAGTGAGGGAGCTGTGCCTTTGCAGCGGAATACATAAATAAAACATATCTATTGTAAGATAGAAATAGATACAAATTTTGAACTTTACACACACTTTTTATGTAAGAATATTATTTTTAAAATTATGTATTCTCCTCCTCATCATCTAATTCCTCAAACAAAAACCAGTATCAATATAATATAACCCTCCTTGTGTTCAAATTTTCAATGTTAGTACTCCTAAAGTTCACGCAAAACTTGACGGAAAATAGAACATGCTCTAATTCGTGAAGTAACTTCATGAATTAATTCATAAAGAAATTGCCAGTGTAATACACGAATTTTTATATTAATTTGTCCTTGAAGTGACTTCATGAATTAATTCATGAAGAAATTGTCAATGTAAAGCAGGCTTAAAAGTAAATAAATTTTAAAAAATAGACGAAATATTTTTTCTCAAAAAAATATTGTTCTGTGTGGAGAAAAATTACCTCTGTCAACTGGCGTCACAAAAAGTAGGGCTTACAATTTCAAAAAATTACGATGACGTCATTATCTGCGACACCGATAACGTCACATGACGCATTTATGTCAAAATTTGCCTATTACAAAATTAAGGTTGACGTGTCCGAGGGATTTTTTTTCTTGCCCCTAAAGATTTTATTGAATATGTTCCAACCTTCGCGTGCTCACTGTATGTAATAATAACAATTCGTTTGAAAGACAAACTCAAAATTATTTCTTGCACAGGGACGTGCAGTGCTCGCGCGGGCCTCAGTACTAACATCTGCCAACCAGGCGGGCCCCTCAACCTCTCTCTTTTTTAAGATGCTCGTTTCGCTTTATATGAGTTCCTGGTTTATAATAGTTATATAGTACACTCATATAGTACACTCACATACCTACCTAGTCTCAATTTTAGGCTTTTTATATAATATGACCAGCTGTCATTCAAAATAATCATTAATGGTATACTGTGCTTTTAATAAGATCCAAGACGTGACTAACGTGACTAACACCAAACCAACATAAAATTTTCAGGTTCGACAAAAACCCATAGAACTTATAAATACGCTGCTTCAAACTTTAAGCGAAAAAGCGCCCATCTTTTGCACTTCCATTTGCTTAATATCAAGGAACTTAAACTAATGTTTGTTTCACAAATTAACTAACTTATTCGCGTTTTTTCCATTCTTATTATTCCTGAATTGGCCGTATGAGAAAGCAGCGGATAGTAATTATTACTTTTCAATTAAACTGAATAATGAGGCCAGCAACATAGCCAGGAAGAGAAAGTAAATAATTAAGTTTAGCAGACACAAAAACAGGTTTACTTAATTATTAGTATTCAAATATGCATATATTTTTGAGTTAATATTTCATATAAATTACACATTAAATTAATTAGTTAGCGTTGTGCCGTAGGTATACTATATTGAGCTAGGTTCGCACCAGAAAATAAATTTAAGATTTGAAGCAGTTCCAAGTGACATTATTATATAATAATAATAACAATTAATTATTATTAATATAATTCGACTAATTCAGATTATTACTTCTACATCACCACGTGGTGAGTGGAAGTATTAGAGAGTTCACGTGCAGTCTAATACGTAAACGTTAACGTATAATTTGACAGATACCCATACGCAGTACAATATTCGTCACGTTTACGTTTACGGACATACGTAAGGTTACGTACTGTTGCGTTAATCTATTTAGTTGTTTAATAGTATCACAGATGGAAAAAGCTTAAAAAAATCATTACTTAACCTAAATGTTTGGGACGCAACTGTTAAAATTCAGATAATAATTATTATGAACGGATTAAAGACAAATAGGTACACTTTTTAAAACACGATTGCGGTTCACGGATGAATATGATATATAAGTATTTATTGCGTGAGGTGTATGAAACACAGAAATTTTTTACTTCTGCCACAGTTGTTGTTATTTTGCTTCCTTTTTTGAAGGTTATAGAAGCTGTGACGTCACACGTTAATGTTTACGTGCATTTCAAACTTCAACTCGATTTTTACTTGATTTTTGTAACGTTTTTTTGCTTTACGTTTACTTTACTTTCACTTTAACACTCTATTGTATCGGCAAACAAATTCCAACATTTTTTATTTGCTAAATCGGGCTGAAAACCAAAATTTTAACAAAACGAAATGTATGTAACTGTGTTACATAATCCTATCTATGATAGGATGGTTTGGAGACACCAAAATATTTTTTTCTTTACGAACAAATATCCTAACAATGTGATTATAGACAATGGATTCAAAAAGAGTGATGTGGAAGTAGTGATTCCATTGGGAGTGGTATATTTAGGTAACTATTCGAATATTTTTTTATGAAAATAAGACACCAAAAATATGTTTTTCTTTACGAACAAATATTTTAACAATGCGATTACAGACAATGGATTTAAAAACAGTGATAGTAGTGATTCCATTGGAAATTGGAAGTGGTATATTTAGTTAACTATTCCAATATTTTTTACAAAAATAAGACACCAAAAATATGTATTCTTGACGAACAAATATCCTAACAATGAGTTTGCAGACAATCAGTATAAATTCAACGAAATTATTAGGCCCTTCTGCAAGTGGACAGTCATAAAATGTAGCAAATAGGTACCTCAGATTTTTTTCACCCAACTTTTTATTGTACCAATGTTCATTATTTCCGCTCTATAAACCACTGAACGTTTTTTATCATTATAATATAAATTCAGCCAGAATACATTCGCAAGAGTTATACAGGGTGAGTCATCCCAGCTAACCAACAACCGTTTTTTTTACGTCAAAATACCGTTATAGTTATAACTCCATAACGTTAGGAAAATCACGTTAAACTAACGTTATAATTATGACAAAAAGTCCGGTAGAGTGACGTTAATATCCTGACGTAGAAATAACCTCATAAACTTAACGTAGATATAACCTCATAAAAAATAAAATTCGCACACCAACACCAGGGTTCGAACCTACGAACATCGGAATTAATGTCGACGCTCTTACCAACTAAGCTATCGAAGCACATGAAAAATATTGCCTAAAACAGTGTAAGCTAGAATCTCAATGACGTCACAGAAATAAATAGAAATAAAATAAAGGGTGCCTAAAAATTCATGTAACGGAGGGGACAAAGCCAAAAGGATCTTAATCGTCTCAGGAAAGGACTCTATTGTGATTTCCCAAAAACCTTGGTCCAAGTTTTATTACTCGGGAGTATCTGTACCGTAGTAATAACGTAATATTGACGCTAGTTTTATTACTTATTTTTATTATGTCCTTTTTGATGTATTTATAAAGTTATATTTCCGTAAATTGAGCTACGTATTTGTTACGTTATTAAAATAACGTGTTATAGGTAATTCGTGGTTAGCTGGGTATCGTAGTAATGACGTAATATTAACGCTACGTATTTTTTATGTTATAAAAATACGTTAAATTGACGTTATACATGATATGTGGTTAACGATCGCGAAATAATGACGTTATTTTAACGCTACTCTAGAAACGTAATTTCTTTACGTATTTTTTATGTTATAAAAATACGTTAAATTGACGTTATACGTCAAATGTGGTTAACTGGGATTATTAAGACATATAGTGCAACAGCGTATATTTTGGGCCAAAATATTACGATTGAAGCTAATATGCCTTATAGAAATGTTGTTTGTTTAAGAGATACAGGGCGTTAAAGTTCATTTTTCGAAATTGAATTATTATAGCTACATCTCCCGAAATAATCGAGCTGCTGAACTGAAATTTGGCATGTTTTTGGGGATGGAGAATAAGCTGAAAATGCCAATTTCTACGTATCTTACAGAGGGCGCCACTTGGTCTGTTTTTGGATGGTGCTTTTACTCGTAACTTTTTTGAGGTTATCTTTTTGGTCCTGCAGGTTCATCATTTTAGTGCAACTTTTCATTCTGCAACAAAAAGGTACTCGTGTTTCATAACGGTCAAATCAACCGTTTGCGTTGAAATTGCCAAAACGTGCCCAAAACAACTGTTGACTTCAAGATTCGAAAAATAAAATATTCACCTAATGCTTTCAAATATTGCACAACGACTGTACCATTTAAATGGAGAAAAAACTCCATATGAACAATGTCCCAAAAATGTTCACTTTCAAAATGGAACGGATTGAAACTCGACAAAATTTGGACACCCTATTTCAAGAAAAAAAAATGTGTTGAAAGTAGTAGGTGAAAATTTTATTTTTCGAATACTGAAATCAACCGGTGTTTTGGGGCACATTTTGGCAATTTAAACGCAAACGTTTGATTTGGTCGTTATGAAACAAGAGTACCTTTTTGTTGCAGAATGAAAAGGTGCACTAAAATTACGGACCTGCAGGGCCAAAAAGGTAACCTCAAAACAGTTAGGAGTAAAAACAAGATCCAAAAACAGCGCAAGTGGCGCCCTCTAGGAGATACGTAGAAATTGACATTTTCAGCTTATTCTCCATTCCCAAGAACACAGCTTGATCAGTTTCGGAGATGTAGCCTTAATTCAATTTGAAAAATGAATTTTAACGCCCTGTATCTCTTAAACAAACAACATTTCTATAAGGCATATTAGCCTCAATCGTAATATATTGGCCCAAAATATATGCGGTTGCACTATGTGCCATTACTAATGACTCTCCCTGTATAAAGCTAATTCGATTCCGTATAAATTTTGCCCCAAACATTTATTTCTATTTCTAGTGGAGTCAACGTAGACGAAAAATGGTGTTAATTAGGAATTAATTAGGGAAGTCATGGATTTGAATAAAACCTTTTGAAACACCTTCAAACATACTTTTATTTAAAAGTCCGCAGGTTGAGATAGTGCGCTTTTTATTTTAAAAATAAAAAAAATCAAAAAATCGATCTTTCACCTAAATTTCTCAAAAATCGTCTACAATTAATTGTAGAATCATTATTTTTTAATGAAAATGTATATTTTTATGTTTTTTGAGATGCTGATTATGAATATGAAGTAAAAAAATGAAAAATAAAATGACACCTAGTAAAAATGAAGTTGAATGCAAGAACATACGAATTTTTAATTTTTTTCCGAGGTAATCTCATATCAATACGACAGGTAAGGTAAGTAAATTAGAAATACTTTTAAGGGAATAAAAAGTGAAAATCTAGCTATTTACGAAAAGCTCAAGCAGATTTTTATTTATTTCATGGCATGCTTGACCACTAAAATCTTTGAAAACAAATACCTACCTTCTTCTTCTTTCAAATAACATTTTAATAATTATTCTTTTGGCGATAACTCCGAAACTAATGAAGATATCAAAATACCAAAGTATTTTTTGTTATAAATATAATCTACTTTTCGATTATAACAGAATAAATGTCATTGAATTTAAAATTTCGGAGAAAATTGTAATAAAAGGGAAATTTTTCGAATTGCGCCCTCTAGCGGTGACCACGGAATTCGAAATGATCTTACTGGACAATCACTTGATAGAAGAAGGAAATCTCTCTTCAACAAGCCCAAATTCAACCAAACCAGTTAAACCAAATCGGAGTTAGCAGCATTTTTTCAATCAAGGTTTATCCGCCCGTCTCACCTCTATTTGAAGAGCAAGAGCAAAAAATCCTTAAGGACGGAAATAAAACGTCATCACCTCGCGACGACCTTCATTTGACCGTGTTCCTAACTAGGATAAATGTTGCTAAAACAGAAATTGGGTACTGGAGTGCAAAGATTGCACAAGTGTCTGTAAGATGGCGCTGGAGTTGGAGAGCGGCCATTGGTACAGAGCGAGAATAAAAAGTAAGGTTTCGCCTTGCTAAAATAAGTTTCCGTTCCTTATAAGTTGTTTTGTTGCCTGGCAAGGTCGTTGGTCGGAACCAGGGGTCTAGGGGGAGGCAGGCGGACCGACCCCCTTTATTATACAAATAACAGCACATCGCTTCCATCCTGGCGTATTTTGGGATTGAAACTGTGAATTGTTAAACACAAAATAATAATATGAATATTTACGCTCCTTTATTTTTCTATATTTTTTCATAGTTATTAAGAATATTGTTGAGTAAAATATTAAGTAAGAGGACTACCTACCGGCTGTCAAATCTACTGTCATGACATAATAATTCTCCCTCAAAACCGCATGAATGATCACAATACTTACCCTCACTGACATTTAGAATTTATGTCACTATAGTTTTATCTTTTATCATTCTATTAACTTTTCATTAAGAACTTAATATTGATAAACCGAAAGAAATTAAAATTCTGTTGTATTTGATCCAAAGTTGACGTAAAGTTGTGAATTTTGTTAGATACGTGAAATACCTACTATTTGCTGATATCTTAATATATGTATTATTTTGGCATACATTTAGAGTAATGGAAAATGTAATGTAAATAAATTTATAGGTACTACCATAGAAGAATTTACTTAGTAGATTCTTCTATGGTACTACCTAAATGCTTGCCGGTACATCAACTTTGTATCAAACATAATAGAATTTTAAAGCGTTAATATAATTTTCTTTTGAAAAAGACATATTCTTATCGATATTTTTTAGTAATAATAAAAAGTTAATAAAATTATAGAATGATACTCGTATATTATGTTGTATAGCTAGTGATATAAAATAGTTTTTACGAAGTAATGACTTTTTAAAATTTTAAGAAATTTTATAAATAGGAAATAGGCGCTTATGTAACATTAAAATAGAAACGACTTTTTCAAGTTAAACGTTTTGAAATTGTAACAAATAAGCCAATTTTTAGGGATTTTATTTTTTAAATATAATTTTTGACAGATAGCGAAAGTCACGTGACCACGTTTGAGTCGGTTATTTTTTCTCGTTTTTAATTGAAAGGTAACCCCAAAGTTAACTGCATATGTGTTCTATTATTATCCGTTAATAAAAAAAATATGTTTAAATTAATAAAAAGATACATTTTGCACCATCTTCATTTTTTTCCAAAAAGGTTTTTTGGTTATAACTTTTGTTTGACGTTCGATTGTTTTTTTCCAAACGACATTACATTGTTTGGAAAAAACTGCAACAAACTGGTTTTTAAATCATTAATTTGTCTCAAAAAATACGGAATGGTTAAAGTGAATGTTCCTATCACCTTCAGGCGGACACCCTGTACCTAATAAAAATATTATTAAACCAATAATAGTACTTTTTGAAATTGAGCCCATGTGTTGACAGGTGGCCGTGATTACAGCCCAAAAGTAAAGTTACACACATTGTTTAATGTGCTTTTTGAACCTAACAAAAAAAAGTTTATCAAAATCGGTAAACAAATAAAGATATTTTACCAGGGTGGTAACTCCTTAACAGAGGTCACACTGTAGATGTTTAACATATAGGTATAGAAGATGTTCTTTCGCATCAATATATCGTTTTCTTTTTTCATTTTTTATTTTCGAGATATGTATTTATCTTAATTATTGCGTTACTTAAAATGTGTGTTTGAATGTAGTGTTAATGCAAACGAAGAAACACCTTATGTACACATAAAAGACCATGTTTCATTTCATTGAAAAAACTAAACATAATTTTGTAGAACTCTTAAGCCAGCAATACCAGCGCAATACTATACCTACAGAAAATGTGCCGAATCACATTCTCTAACTAAAGATATGCCTTTAACAGTAAAAAACACAGTTGACATTCAAGTGACCTTGAAAACGTCGTCTGCCTACAAGTGAAAACGTGCGTCTTACATTGCACCTCATATGCTTCAACTTTTATGTGATTTTTTTGCGATCTTCGTTTTTGAGATATTTTTAATAGCTGCATTTATTAAAATGGAACACCCGGTATAGATAATTTTCGACATACCTATACATATAGAGACATAGACATGAATCCTCCCCTAATGTCAGTTTATATGCTAACGATTGTGTTTTCCCCACGAAAAATACATAACGGCGACATAACTATAAGAACATAACAGTACCCAGTATAAATAATGCAAAGTCAACTAAAGCAGTTTTTAGTGCCGCCGTGTACCTTTCAAGCTAAAAATCAATGAACCATTGCTAAAAAGAGAGGGGTTAAAATCACAGATCCGAGTCTTTGAGCTACGAGGGTCTCCCGAATATACCTTTTGAAGTTTTATATTATTTTAATATTAAAAATTCGCAATTCATAGCATATAATAATATGGAAGTAATACAAAAACATAAAAAAGTAATCAGACAGCTTAGTTGATTAAATATTATATCGCCAAAACGTAAAATTGATCATATGAACATAATATATGTAATTATTAAACTGGACCTGTAACAACAGCGTCAACCGTTCATCGATCGTCTGTTTTTCGCGCCATCTGATAAACAATAGCTACACTTTTGGTATTCCCGCTGCATAATTTAAGGGTATTTTGCCTATGTTTTTTATTTACAACAAGACTGGATAATTACAATGTTTATTACCGGGTTTTCGTTCCGAGCATATTCCGAAACCTATGCCCATCTTAACGAAGGTAAAATTCCGGCTCAAGAGATAAAATAGACGAATTTATGCCGGCATAAAGTTTGAAATTCAAAAAAAAATATCGCCCATAACTTTTAAACTAGTGTCATTAGTATCTATGGATATTTTAAAAATACCCGTGTTTTTTGTAATCCTTTGAAATTCGCTACTTTTTCCAGCTAGTTGGAAATAAAAATACATTGATACAGGCAACCAAACATACAATGGCGAGGCCCCCCCCTTAACGAAAATTGTTCAGTATTTGCTGAAGAATTATTTTTGATATTTATTAGATATTTTTTTGAGAAAACTCATTTTTTAAATTTGGTGCGAATACGATACGCCCCCTAGCGGCCGACTTACAAACTTAAATATAATTTCCAGCGATTTTTCGTGACCATATTACTTAAGAAGATATTTCCCCAAAGCTCCAGGACTATTAATTCCTGAGATATGGTACCTCTTCGCCCTTAATGAAACACCCTGTATATAGCTTGGATATATATATATATATATATATATAGATTCGACCACCATACCTTGTGACATCAAAACGTAAAAATCTCACCGGAGCTGTGACATCCATCGACGCTGTGAGATCCAAAATCGGATGCCACAACGTTTTCCAATGCTAATCGTGTTATAATGTTTGTAGAATCGTACCCTACGAATTCTGGCCGGATGTCAAAAATGCGTTGTTGTAAAAATTTTGTATATTTTTAGTTCCGGTGTATATATACCAGGTGGCGCGCGAGTTGCGCGGTTTTGTATATTAAATATACTCTGGATAATTTTACTCCATCGACTCGTGACATCCAGAACGTTTCTGGTGTATATTAGTTCTTACACGTTAGATTAAGTGGCATCCGAAATTTGACAACACCGCAAGAATAGCGGTCGCATCGCGTTATTTTTCTATCGCTCCTGATGTTCTAAAGAACGGCACGCGGCTTAGGCAATAAACTCGGGCAGTGCGGTCATGAAGGTGACTGGTGATTTTTGTGCGTTATGATCAGTGGACCAGGGGGGGGGGGGGGGCTTGGGGCTTTAGCCCCCCCCCCCAAAGATCTGCCGCGTAGTATTTATTTCTAAATAAAATTAATTTTAAAACAATAGTTTTGCCGTAAATATTACCGAACGATTTTTTAAAATAATTAGCCTCCACTCCAACTTTAAATTCTGGTTACTGGTTATGATATATGATAAAAGTTTTTAGTAGATATTTCTAATAGTGCTTTTGCTCTTTTGTGTTGCATCAGCAACGGCCTTTTTCGGAGGTAATCAATATGAATAATTTATAAATTTTAAAAACTCAATATAACTGGCTTTGAATCAGAGTATTAGTATTCTGTAGCTTTCAGTTTACCTCTGTTTAAAGGAATTTGTAAAATACAAAATTTGTATTGCCCAATCGAATAGAACACACAAAAATTGTTTTATCTGTACTAATACTATAAAGAGAAAATATTTGTATTTTTGTTTGTAATGAATAAACTCAATAACTACTAGACCGATATTAAAAATTCTTTCACTAATAGAATGCTACATTACCACTGAGTAACATAGGCTATATTGTTAATCGAGTTAAATTAGGCATCCCTACGAAAACTCCAATAATGTAACCGTAACCCAAGATGTAAAAAGTTTACAAATGTTTGCCCGTGGGAAGCCGAGAAGGGCCGCTAGTTTTTTTTTTAAGAAAAATGACAACAATAAATCTAGTCCTATTTTCTCTTAGTTTACTCAGAATATATTAATGAATAAATCATTAGAGAAAAAAGTTTTACGAAAACTGAAGCTAAAATTTTTAGAAAAATTTGGAAAACAACATACCTAACGTCTAATTCTTTTAATAGAAAATACCTTTAGAAAATTTATCTCCGAAGAAACCATTGGAGCCTATTTCAGGTTGTAATTTCGATGAAATTGATTTAGACAAGTTGAAAAATATATATTGTAATGGTACCTAAGTCTCCATAAAATAAGTAATATTTTCTTAGTTCAAATTAAGCTATATCTAGAGGACTTTGGGAAATAAGTAATACCAAGGAGACCATATATTAAAAATGCCTTTTATCAATAATTCTTAAGTATCTTTGGCGCAAGATCATACCCATGTAAATAAAATTGTATACAGGGGGTCCTAATTATGCATTTTTCTCCAGCCGATGCCGGTGGGCAAGCCCGTAGCGGCCCGAGCGGTCGAATCTAGGCAAGCCATACGTCTGCGACAAGAGCTAACGCGCCCGAGCTGCGCGAAGATATAAACGTAGGTTACGCATATGTTTGGCCTTTAATTATTATTGTGGTGGGCGAGCCCAGCCGACCCAGCGGCGAGCGTCCCGAAACAGCGACCGAACGAGGCCGTCCGCGTCTGTTATTTAATTTACATATAGGTTAAATCAAGTCGTGAAAATTCAGAAAAAATGAATCCATGTTGCATATCTTCAAAAATAACAGGTAGTATTTTAAGCGCAGAAATGATCGAAAATAGAATAAGCAATGAAAAAAATTATAAGTGCACTTCAAACGAAAAATAATGCATAATGAATAATAATGATAATAATAGTGGAAATGTAGCGTCCTCACTATTTGAGTTGATGGGCAAAATATCAGGTTGAGGACAAAAACAACAATATCTGTTTTTTTTTTAGAAAGTGCCGACGTTTCGACGTATATTTTTCGTCTTCTTCAGGGCTAAAAATATATACAATGCTGACTATAGTGTAATGTATGACACAACAATAAATTACATAAACATATAACAACTATGTATATAGGTACGCTTGGAAAGTTGGAATTTTTCGTATTACAGTTTTTGTCGAAACAAAAACGCTTAAACTTTGGCGTACAATGTGTGGTATCATTGAGTAAAGGAATAAAATTATTCCTTTACTCAATGGTGGTATGGATTCTTGGGAAGAAAATATATGGGAAGCCAGTTATCGTTTACTGATGTCCATCCATAAGATCCAGGATCTTCAAGTTGTGACTTCGCAACATTACTTGAATATTTTTAACTGCTACGGGCACCTGCAACTGCCAATAATTAAACAATCCAATATATAATTTCAAACCAGTAATACCTCAAAAAATGTTGATAAAAAGCACAATCAGTAGGGGGAAGATCGAAGAAGGTTTATTAGATTTGGTGGCCATTGCGTTTATTGACTATGGCCACATTTTTATGTTTACAGCTCTTTGTTTTTGCGTGATTTTAAAAAGTCACGAAACGTATGCGCCTATCTACTACTATGCACGTTAAAATCTAAAATCTATAAAATAAATAAACATTTCATTTCCATAAACAAAATTGTACAAAAATTCTTACGAATTTTCCCCTACTAACATTTTTTGAGGTATTACAAGTTTGAAATTATATATTATATAATCAACATTTTTTGAGGTATTACAAGTTTGAAATTATATATTGGATTGTCTCACTATTGGCAATTGCAGGTGCACGTACAGTTAAAAAGATGGTATTCAAGTAACGTTGCGAAGTTGCAACTTGAAGATCCTTTATCTTATGGATATAGACTTCAGTAAATGACAATTGAATTCGCATATTTTCATCTCAAGAATCCATACCAAACATTGTACGCCAAAGCTTAAGCCTTTTTGTTCCGACAAAAAGTGTAATGCAAAAAAGTGCAAATTTAATATTATTATAAAAAATCAATATAATTTTTTTTTATTTTGCAGTTCCTTAAATAAATGGTGACTTTAAACAGATACATAAAATAAGCAGGTGGTTGTTTGTTCATCTGGCAACTGTAATTACTGCTCAAAAATTGTCAAAAATCAACTATTTGGTTATTTTATTTCTTATTTTATTTTATTGGTCTGCTTGAACCCACATTATTTGGTCTAAAATTAATAATTAATTTTACCAGCGATCTGTTATAGAATAGTCCACACGCAGAGGTAAAACTACCACAAGTCGTATATCTGAGAGTACTTCCAAATAGTTTATGTAAACGCTCCCAGAGACTTACCTACTCTTTGTCTTTTAGAGATCGTTTACAATGGCAGTGAGTTCTCCCTGAGAGGGTTTACATTGGCAAACTATTAGGAAGTACTCTAAGATATTTATACTTGTCATAGTTTCACTTGCGCGTGTAAACTACGCATTAGTTGTTGAGACATGCCTGCCACGCGTGGATATTCTCACGCAAGGGATTAATTTTGCGTTCCACGTGAGTAGCGTGCGCCACAAAAAAATTCACAGTTCAAAAACTATAGGCGCTATAGGTAATTTTTTTTACCAAAAACTTCTTTTATGTTTTGGGCACATTTCCCTTGCAGCATGTATATAAAAATTTCCGTAAATAAAAAAGTTTCTCGCTTAGTGAAAATTTCATGACACTTTTTATAACCTTGCAATTTTGTTGCTACTTAAAGTGGTTAATAAACAATATTGGACAATAACAATGGCATTCGTTGTAAGCGCTCATATGTTAACTTCAATTTAAAAAAAAGTCGAGTCGATAGCTCCACTACTCTCAAAGATATGACGATGGAAACGTAAAAAACACAATTTCCGTTTTTTCGAAATAAAAAAGGTCTCGACCACAAAAAAATGTCTTAAATCGCCATTTCGTATGCAGAGTGATGTACTTAACAACACCTATGGGGTCTGATCTAGTTCTACCCACAATTTTTTTTTTTGAGAACGGAGCGACTTTTTAGACCGATTTCGCTCCACTAGTAGGTACCTTTCTTAAAACTGTATGTTGATGACACAATTTTAGCCATTCCAAAAAACCATGAATCTGAGTTGCTACAGATATTTATAGTCGAATTAAATTACGGACTTAAGCTTGCAAAAAATTGTAACATTATGAATTAAAGTGAATCCTATGTATTTTGAGGCGGTCTTTCCGAAAAAAGCAAAAAAAATGTAGCCCCGGATCGAAATTGCCTAAATTTGGGGTTATGTTCATTTTTCAATTTTGCGCAGGCGTATCTTGGAAACGAATCAATATTTTGAAACGGGGTTTACACCATTTTAAAGCATAGGAAAAATGGTAATTTTCATGTCCCTTGAAAAATCTTGATCCGAGGCACCGTTCCCGAGATATAGACGATTGAAATGTATGTAGTATTTTGTGAAAAAATTGGGCGCTGAAGGCCGAAAATTTGAATGTTCGAACACTAAAGTTTTCATAACTTTGGTAAAAATTAAGATATTTGTAAGGGACGAGACTATTGATATCCAGAGGGACGCAAGAAAAATCCCAAAATTGGGCATATGGCGGAGGGGCAAATGACCTAATTTCATTGGTTGCCTGTAACAGGCAAACTATTTGAAATTTTTTAATGCCACTGACAGAGCTTACTCTTGAATGTCCATTCTTATGTTTGTATGAGTTTTACCGAAATCGGACTATAATTGGCCAAGATATCAAAGAATTAAATTTTTTTTCCCCCAAAAAAATATATTTTTTTGAAAATCTGAAATGCCAAAAATGCACCCAATGACTAGAATTTTTTTATTTTTTAGTACCTCAATGTGTCTAGAATACCACTACGTTATAGAAAATTCGTCAAAAATATTTTGTCTATTTTTCTGACATTGTTCATTGTGAGTACCAAAAAAACATGGTTTTTGGGAAAAGTTGCCTAAATTGGCAATTTTCAATTACTTGGTCTGAAAGGTGGGCAAACCTAAATTGGATGTCGTCTCAACATGTGTACGAAGTTACAAGTCTGTATGTCTATTCTAAGTTTTAGAATTCCCCCGACAAAAGTCCCGTTACACGCGCTCCGCGGGATCCAAAAATCGTACAGTGTCACTATTGAAGCAGGCACCATAAGGGTTTTTTTTTATTTTTGGATAAAATGTTAATTTGACTTTGCCATCGATTTGTGCTTGTCAGAGGATGAAAATGACGTCGCAAGAGTCGACCACGTGACTTGCGGTATCTGTCAAAATTGACATTTTTTTCAAAAATTATCCAAAATCGGCTTTATTTGACACATTTTCGATAAAAGTTATTAGAAAAAGTTGTTTCTTTTGCAATTTTTGGCCTACATACCAATTTTCAGAGACCCTTGATAACATTTAACTTTTTACGTGTTTTTGTAAAAAAAATTCCAAACATTTCAACTGAAATGTATTTATTGAAAGTTGAATTTTTACCTAACCTAACCAGTTGATTTCTTAAACAATCTTTATTTGGTTTAAAAAATTATGTTAAGCTTGGTGCAAAGTTGATTTAATTTCAAAGGTTTGATGAACACAAACCTAGTCTATTTTTCACGTCGTTAACTACTTTCATCTAAAAAGAGTTATGTAAAGAGAATACAAATAAATGAACACATTTGGTTCATTTGGAAATTAAATTAGCGGTTCCCGATGGAAATTTATCTCTGATAACAGTTTAAGTAAAAAAAAATGAGTAGGCTATGGAGACAGAAATCTTGCATTCCATTTGCGCGCTTTGAGTGCCGAACATTGCCAGAGAAATGTATACAAAATGGTTTCTATTGACAATCATCCCAAAAGTAAATGTTCAGGTTCTCGTTGAGATAAAGGCCATTGCTTTCCAGATATTCTGCCGTCTTCTTTTAAATGGAGGAAAATATCGTTGAATAACAATGACTTGTCGATTTACTGAAAGAGAGAGAAAAAATGGGGAAAAAATTCAGAAAAAACTTGTTGTCATATTTTTGCATACTATTGCAGATTTGGGCATGCGACTTATCACATTCAAAATATATCCGACAAATACTCATTTTTTGGTCTTAGGAAATTGCTCATAAAACAAAAGTGGTTTTCTCTTAAATCCAAAATTTAAAATTTTTTCGAGTAAGAACAAGCACACTGTCGACCTTTTCCGTAATTTGGGCACCTTACAGACATTAGCGCAATTTCGTTTTGTTTCCATCTACAAGAGTGCCTGAAAATACGTAATAATCAGTAGGTCAAAAAATTGATGTTTTGCAAATTTTTCGCAAAATATTACAGATTTCGCCACCCGACCTCATTCGAAAGGTAACCAGAAAATACGCATTTTTTGTTTAGCATATATATCTTCTCGTATTTCAAGTTTTTTTTTGAAATCACGAAAAACCAGATTTTAGAGAACAAAAAACAAACTTATCTTATCACCAAGTTGGAACTTACACACAGGCTTAGGATTAATTTCCTAAAATTATTTACAGTATATTTTTTGTGTATTTTTTTGCGTTCTTTCCGAAGGTGAAGTAAGCTTTCTACCAAAAAAATTTTTTTTAGATAGTCCCGGAAAACCGCGCCAACATCGCATGAGAAAGAATTTCAAAAAATTTCCCTTTCCGGTTTTTTGCAAATTTCCGAAAAACTATGGCAGATTTCACCGCAGGACCTATTTTGTTTGAAAGCCAAAAAAAACCCAAAATCTCTCATAGGCACATATTATGGCCTAACACTTATAGTTTCGCCACAAATTCAACGTGAATTTCGTGTTCATGGTTCTGATCAAAAAAACGAAAAAAGCAACTTTTTGGTATAAGCGCCTCTGGCGGCGAGAAATACGCCTTAAAAATATGGGTATATGAATTTCCGAACTATTTTTGCCTCCTCTTTCGACTGGTGCATTTATTTTTACCATAGGGGTA
This sequence comes from Pseudeuparius sepicola, assembly GCA_963920635.1. Lineage (NCBI taxonomy): Eukaryota > Metazoa > Arthropoda > Insecta > Coleoptera > Anthribidae > Pseudeuparius > Pseudeuparius sepicola. The sequence continues at coordinate 34,718,002 of OY987300.1, read as the reverse complement.
GTACTTGGCGAGATAATTAGCAATTTTCCTTGAGAAAATCCGGAAACCCCGGTTTTTCCCAATTTAGAAAATTTCGACCAGGGGCTACATTTTATTTTTTATTTTTTTGGACAGAGCGCATCAAAATACATAAGATACAATTTGTTTCATCCAGTTACAATTTAATGCAAGCTCGAGAGGTCTTTTTTTCGTAATTTAATTAGATTATTAACAATTTTCAGCCACAGATACAATTTACAATGGAAACAGAATCTGATGATCAACTCCCGTTTTTGGATGTTTTGGTTGTCAGAGATCATGTAGGTACATTGTCCACCAACTGGTACACCAAACCAACAAGCTCAGGGAGAGTGCTGAATTATTTGTCCGGTCATCCACAGTCACATAAAGTTAGCACTATTAAAAATTTAATACGTAGATCAGCCTCTCTCAGCAGTCCTCATTTTCACAAACAAAACAAAGAAAAAATAAAATCTATTTTAAAATTAAACAACTATCCATTATATTTTAAGTTTCCATATATCCGCAATTTGTCAGAAAAAATAGAAAAGGTCAAAATCTAGTCACCCTCTTTATCCTGTCAGACAGGTAAAATCTATATTATCATGTTTAAAAGACAAAACACCTCACATGGTCAATTCCAATTTAGGGCATCAAATCAATTGCAAAAATTGCAATAAGTGTTACATTGGTATTACAAAACAGTATTTAAAAAATCAAGTCTATCAACATCAATATAATTGTCGTGAGAGAAAAAAAAAACAAATTTGAAAAAACTGCCTTAGCACAGCACCATTTTTTGACAAAACATGATTTTGACTTTGATGAAGTAAAGATTCTAGACAGAGAGCCATATTATTATAAAAGAACTATTAGTGAGATGATTCACATATCTACAAAGTCAACGGTGAATTTTAGAACTGATGTAGCAGGTCTAAGTATCTAATATTTGTAAAGGCCTGTTAACGATATACATCAAATTTGCAAAAGTAAAAGATAATGGTTACAGGTAGTAAAATGAATACACCCAGTATATAACTGTAAAATAAGTAGTTAAATTATAAAAAAATAAATAAAAAATAATCCATAACTTGATATCTACCGAACTAATTTTTTGTTGTAACATACTGAGGTTTTTTTGGGGAAAAAATCTAATTATATAGCTGTTCTCGTTGACGTCCCGACCATAAATATATTTACGTTCTACATTGATCGCCAACTTTGACTAACAAATGATTTGGTTTCGTTTCTGTATCATTTTATCCTGTGATACCTATGTGCTCTATGAAATTTTGTATAATTGACTTAAATATCTGTGATATAGAATAGGTGAGTACTCTGTATTTTTGTATTGTTTCTTTTACGTTTGTTTGTACACATAGTTATGGTTGTTCTCAAGTTATCCTAACTTTCCAAGCGTACCTATATAGTTGTTATATGTTTATGTAATTTATTGTTGTATCATATACACTATAGTTAGCATTTTTAGCCCTGAAGAAGACGAAAAATATACTTCGAAAAGTCGGCACATTCTAAAAAAACAGATATTGTTGTTTTTGTCCTCAACCTGATATTTTGCCCATCAAATGATAATAATAATGTGAATTTACCTAGTTTATCAAATTTTTATCCCGCTTTATAAAATTTGATTTTGGCTCCAAAGGAACTGTGAAATTTTGTCCAATAGATACGATTATTATGGCTTATACCGGCAAAATTAGCATACCTACTAAAAAACATGTTTGTACCAAGACATAACCAAAATTCGATTAAGTATCTCAAAAACAAAAAACTAGGAAAAGACCATTATTTTGTTACATTCTATTTGTACCAGAAATTATGGCACCTTGTTTTTAAACACCCCTTTCTATTGTTTATATTAATAAATAAATTATGTTAGGTATACAAGTAGTGAATCATATAATAATGTCAATACAGGGCCGTAGCCAGACAGAAACTTCAGGCAGGACAAAGGACTTTCCTGTCAGGGCAGTACACATTTGAGAAGTGAGGGATAGGTACCTACAGGGCATTACTTTGTTGGTGGGGAGAGGAGGGGAGGGGGGAGGGTAAAAAAATTGAATATAATTTTTGTTATAAAAAATGCGCCGCAGGAGAAAATTCCTGAAATTTTCAAGGTCAAATATAATATGAATATACAATTTTAAGTCAATGGTAGGTAATTTTTTTTGCGAATTATGCGGGCGCATAATCATTTGTGCAGTAAGCAAGAATACTCTGTTTTCTTTCATAGAGCAGGAGACAAAAATGTGTTAGGTATCAAATTTCTATTTTATTGTTGATTTTTAACTGACAAAAATCCAGCAAAAATTATCAATAACAACAATGAACACCGCCTTTTGTGATGTGGAAGTAAAAATAAAAGTTAGTGCTCATAGTGCCCTATAAATTATCATATTTTTTCAAAGGGACACATTATGTCTATAATTTTTGCAAAAATTTTCTGGCTGGCCAATGTAGTAGGTAGGTATGGGTAAATTGCAATTTGTTTGAAGGTGGGGCAATAAAGATTGTTGTTTTTTAAGCGGGTAATAAAAAGAGTACCTACTTAGAGGTGTCTGCTTACTAAAATGCGCCGCAGACAATTTTTTTTTTGAAGCTAAGGACCAATTCAGTTTAAATGAAGTATAATAAATTGAAAAATCATCATGAGTCAATAGCAAAATTTTCCTAACAGAAATCCTCCTGCTTTTCGGTTCTCTTCGCGACCTTTTATAGCCAACGTTAAGTCAACAATATGATAACAAAACAACAACACTAACAGCAAAAATAACAGCGGCAATGTCAAAAACAAAACAACAAAATGTTCAAAAAGAACGTATCAACAAAACAACACAATAATAACACCAAAGCATACACGAAATATCGGAAATCCGTCGCTGTTAAACCGACGAACCACTTCCTGAGCTAATTCTGGAACGAAGAAATTATCATATTTTTTAAAAAGCAATAAAAACTGCATCGCCTATGATGTCCGCTGCCTAGAGAGGGGAGGTACAAGTCACGTACGACCCCGGCGATGCCCCTCTCCGCGTTCCATACGTAGGGGAGTACGCCAGCCGAATAAAATGAAAGAAAATGTAACTAAATCCCATTTTTTACTGTCATTTTTCACTTTATTGCCGATTTAAAAAAAGAAAACTGTTTAGAGACGTTGTACCGATCGATTGATGGTTTTAGAATTTTGATTTTCGGCCTAGAAATACGATTTTTGAATAAATAAATCAGAATATGAAAAAGGTAAAACCATCAATCTCTTGCTATTACTTTTCTAAATACAATGAAAAAAAATCATCAAAATTGGTTGGAAAATAACGGAAAAAAACGGGTCCAAAAGATTGCTACTTTAATACACTGCGAGTTCCACCTTAAAATAAATAAATAGTTTTCCGGGCCTACATTTATGTCCATTTCAAATAATAATTTTCCCAAAATTTTCTTTAAATGGTTTTATGTCTTTTTACTTGTTACTTTATTTTTAGTATTTCTTTGAAACAATGTAGCTGTCTGCCACCTTTAAACGTAGATAGGTATTTAATTTTTTTTTCGTTTCAAGTGCCTGTGCTTATAAAATGTTAGTTTGATTTTGTACCTACTACTTATTTTATTTTCAATCATTTCTGCTCTCAAAACATTACCTACCTAATAATACTACTTAATAAACCAGTATAATATAATATTATAATTTACGTAATGCTAATAATGATTAGGAAGTGTGTTAAAATGCGAAATTGCAGACAAAGTTTACTACGTTTAAACACCCTCCTGTGTTGAGCTGCAGTAAGGTTTGTTACGAGAGAAAGATTATATCTTTTTAGGCAAACCTTACTGCATGTCAAACAGCCTCTGCGTTGAACCGTAGTAAACAATCCACAGTTCACTAATCACTAGCCACCGCAGCGGCCCCCGCCCTTCCACCTGCTTATTTATCGTCGATATACGACGGACTTCACAGAGATAGGAAATTTAATTTTTTCATTTCGTGTATGGTTCGATTGTTAATAGCTTAATCGAATCCTCTCCTCAGACTTTCAAAGTCATATTTTTGTTTTGGGGCTAACTTGTTTCCTTCGTGTGGATGTCACAGAGCCGCACTTTTTACCGGATGTCAAAAGATGCCCTGGATAAGTATATATATATATATATATTTATTTATTTAGGCTGTGCCATTCGTCCCCACGTCAATACAAGCTGTGCTCCAAGGGAACAGAATGACATCTGCCGACTACCTGCCGACTAACACGCCTCACAAACACACGCACATGCATACACACATACAAACGCATGTTCTCAGTGGATTGAAAATGGGGACTATAGTAGTATACAAACATGTATGAAGTATTTACGAGAAAGAAGGCGGAAATTATTATATTTATTATTGAATTCGTATTCATGTATGAAAGCTGAGAACACATGAAGAGAGTTTTTTTTTTCCAAAAGCTGATAATCACGACCGGAAATTATGTAGAAAAAATCTTTTGACTAGGAAATCGGAAGTTTAAAACGTGTACTTTCACTTAGGATTGGTCTCATCCCAGTAAGAAACCTCCTTCAGCTTGATTCTTGGATTTAAAAATGAGAAAAATTGAGTTCTGCGTTTTGGCAAATTGATTATAACGCGGTTTACTGCAAAAATAAACGAGAAAAAAGATAATTACATTAAAATAACTTATGCTATCAAAAAGCAAACATTTTAAGCTTCAAAAAAGTCACCTATTGAGTTTCAATATCTAATTTTATGCGGATATTATGAGCGTTTGAAATAAATATTAAATATACGATAGCAAGAATTTATGAAAAATCTCTATGTTTAAAGTGAAAAAAAAACAAACGAGGTTTGCTATCGTAATCTTATATTGCTCATTCAAAACTACATACATTTAGTAATATTGCTCAAAAATATTACAAATTGGCCATGTAACGTCAATTATTGTGAAAATGCATGAAATTTTGATCAAGGTCAACTTTACAATAATATGACAGGCGTAGGTATCCCTTCATGGAAATTAATGCTACAAGATTTTTTAATTGCTTTACGGTGTCACTTTACAATAAACTTTGTTGCATATGAATTAGTTGTTTGTGTAAAAAGCTATTACTGTTTAACTGTCTCGCGCTCCACGCGCCGCTCTCAATTTCGGCATACGAGGAAGCATGAAAACGTATGATCTTAAAAAAATTATCATTCATTACTTAATTATTTTACAAAAAATATGTAAATACATTTTTTTAAGAAATGGCCTGCTCTTTCGAATGGTCTTACTTAAATTCTATAAAAACTCTTATTAAATAAGTTATTAACAAAAACCTATTATTTTTGAGTTATTGTCAAATAAAAAAAATCGCACACTATTTTGCGCTTCGGACTCTTCGGATTTTGTTTCAAGACATCAAAACGAACACATTCCAACAAAATCTAAAACTCCGGGAATTTCTTCGAAGTTATTTTCCTAGTTGACTCCACTATTAGAAAAGTGGATAACCCTTTAGACGTGAAAAATGGACCACCAAATCTCAAACAAGATGCCCAAATCAAATTTCTGATTTCTCGTTTTAGTATTTTTAGTTTAAAACAGAAAATCGCACAAAATCGAGAATTGCGAAAATACCGCCAAATCAAATAACTACGGAACCTTATTACCAATCCACTCAATGTAATTTCAGGGTATGAAAATTAAATCAATTACCTACTTTATCTGTTGCGTTATATCTCGTTCATGAGACACTATAAGGATTTTTTCGGGCGTTCACAGTGCACTAGCGGGAATTCAAGTTGAGAGCACGCTTAATTAACGCTAGAAAACGGGACTAGGGGAGGGTGGTATGACGTAGACGGAAGCAATTGCATCATTACTTTTGGCACCGGGAACCAATCTTGTTCGCGCTCTCGAAAGCCTGTGTACTGGCGGGAGATCAGAAGTTAAGCCAATTATAGAAATAACGACAACAAATTAGGAAAATAATTTTTCTCCACGACCATTCGTGAATGTAAAAATATTCTAAAATCATTTTTAATAATAGAACTTCTCACTCTAGAGCGAGATGATTTATTCTTAAATACTTGCTTCTCGAGTGTTTTGCATGTATTTCCAGGATCTTAATATAATTGTTGTAATCTATTGCACATAAATAAACAATATAATAATAGGGATACTAATATTTCGTACTAATAATAATAAATCATTGCATTATTTTATATATTTTCATTCCATAACAAGGCAATGAATGAATATACGCTAATCGAACTGAACACAGCATAGAGTGCCATGGATTTCAAGACTGTCAACCTCGCTTCAACAATAGCGGCGTGGGGGTGCGCGTCATAATAAGTATTTTCGAACGTGTTTTAAGTTAAATAAAATGAGTGAAAAATCGAGTGATTTTGATATGGAATTTGATAATACTCCACTTGAAATTACAAATTGTGCAAATAATATAAGTGAGAACCTGCTGCCGCAAAAATCGAAACATGAATATGAAAAAATATTATGCGTTGTTAAGGGAGTGGCAACAAGAAAAGAAAACGACCTCATTTTCTGAAAATGTTTTAATTACATTTTTTGGTGATTTCTTAAAAAAAAATGGAAATCCTCGACTCTATGGAAAATGTATTCAATTTTAAAAGCAACGATAAATGTGAAACATGATATCGATATATCAAAATACAAAAAATTAAAATCTTTACTAAGACGCTCTTCTGAAAACTATTTAACTAAGAAATCGAAGGTTTTTACAGAAGAAAATGTTAGGTAATTCTTAGAAAATGCTCCGGATGTGATATATTTCGCTACAAGGGTAGTAAAAATTATCGAATGCACCAGTTCTCAATTTCAATAATTGTACAAATACTATGTGTGTGAATAAATAACTTGTTTTGTTCAAATTAAATTTAATTGTTTTTTGACTTTCTGGTCGTGGAGAATAATTACAATTACATTCACGAATGGTTGTGGAGAAAATACAGTCTGTTACTCGGTTAGAATGAAAAAAATCGATACGAGTGGAAGATTCCGAACGCGAGCGTTAGCGAGCGTGAGGAACCGCGAGTATCCTCATTACAGAATCTACTATTCCAACCTCAATATACACATTAAACAAAATTGGCCATGCCATAAAATATGAAAATTTCATGTCGACAATGTACAACCAATAAAACACAAGCATTTCTTAACGTTGCCATGGCAACTTGTGTATTTTTCAGAAATCACCCTCCCATAAGCACTGTAAGATTAATAAGTGAAAATCTCCCTCCTATACAACAATAACACCAGTCACCATATGTCACCAATTTAATTGTATTTTCAAATAGTGTTGACATGAAATTTTCGTACCGAATCTCCCGCGAGCATGAATTAAAATTCCGGAAATAATTCATGCTCTAGGGAGATTATAAGTGAAAATCTCCATATTTGGTTGGCCTTGCACGTTGCATTTTCGCGAGATAAACGCGAGATCCTAAAGTGGTTTTGCAGGGGATAGTACTTTTGATTCCAGGTGGCAGCCGTAAATGAGGGGCCAAATAGGTAAAAATGCGGTTTAGAAAAAAAAAAATTCCGGCTTTTTTTTAAGTTTGAAATTTGCTTCAAGATTCTGATGCGGTTTTGTAAGGCGAAGGAATTAAAAAAAGAAAGTTCCAATATCTTGTTTATAGAGTAACCCAAATATGCATCACGCATATTTTGCATATTTAGCATATTATATGCATTTTTTTAAATATTTGCATATATCCTTAAAATATGGCATATTGTGCATAATTGAAAGAATTTAGGATAATTTAAATCTTTGGTAGGCGTTTGATTCATTTTTGGGAACAGGGGTCGGTGTCTAGGTAGGTACCTTGTTTTCCCAAAATAGGTAAATTATAATTTTATGGGCACTAATCCTGGTGATCTGAAAACGAATAAAGTACCTAGGTATTTATACCTATTTAATAAAGTACAATTAATGAAAAGGACAGAATAAATTATAGATTGCTCATTTATTGATTGGAGTTCTTAGCGGCGAGATTTTACCAAAATGTTACCTCCTTGCTTCTAAAGAATTAGAAAAAACGAGAATGCATTGACAGTGACCAGATTTTTTCAAGAGGAATTATCAAAATTTTTTCTTCCTACACCTGTTCCTACCAATAATTTTTTGCTCGTTTTGTCAGATGCAGCACCGTACATGGTAAGAGCCGGGCAAAATTTGAAAATCTTTTATCCGAAGTTGATACATGTAACATGTCTTGCTCATGCTTTAAATAGGGTTGCTGAGGAAATTAGGAGACATTTTCCGCTTGTAAATAGTTTAATTTCCAACATGAAAAAAGTCTTCCTTAAAGCGCCTATAAGGGTTCAGTTCTACAAAGAAAAACTACCAAACACTCCTCTTCCACCACAACCTGTTATTACAAGATGGGGCACTTGGTTGGAAGCTGCATTTCTTTATTGCGAGAATTTTTGCCAACTGAAAGATCTAATTTCAGAATTTTCGAACGAATCTTCCCAGTCCCTTACAGATATTAAACAATTATTCGAAAACAAGGAAATAAAGAAACAATTTTCCTTTCTAAAAGCAAATTATAGCTTTCTTTATAAAACAATAACACAAATGGAGGAATCTAATTTGCCATTAACCCGAAGTGTAGAACTGGTAAAACAATCTGAGGTTGCTTTTCAAAATGTCATAGGTAAAATTGGGGACAAAATACTTCAAAAATTTAGAAATGTGATGGAAAAAATAGTGGGTTTCAGTTTCTTAGCCAAGTAGCAAATATTTTAAAGGGAGATTTTACCGAATCCATCGATTTAGATCCTGTGATAGTGAGCAATTTTAAAAGCGCACCTCTTACATCGGTTGGTGTGGAAAGGAGTTTCTCCATTTATAAATTTGTATATTCTGCTAGAAGACAAAATTTTTTAATTGAGAATTTAGAGCAACATTTAGTGGTTTATTGTTTTTACAACTAAATTTCAACCTGATTTTTATAATTTATAATAAATGCATATTTAGATTTAGTTAAATCGTGTAGAAAATTTAAAATAAAATATTGTTACTTTTACATACATTGTATGCATGCATTTAGAAATTTGTATGTACATTATATATGTTTATTTGTAAATGAAACAATAAATTTATATTTTTAAAGTATTTCTTAATTTGCATATTTTCAACATTTTTCTGCATATTTTGACTAAATTATTTGCATATTTATGCGCATGTTTTTAGGGTTCCGACTTGCATATTTGGGTTACTCTACTTGTGTACGTTTTAACGTTTGTAACGTTTTTGCAATTTACCATTGTCGTAACCAAGATTTTTACAAAACTCAAATTCGTAAGCCTTCTGTACACTTCTGGGCATTAGATCTCATTAGACAATCTCAACTCGGAGTTTATGAAATAAACTCCTAAAAAACGACTTACATTTAAGATCGTTTTTCAAGCATTTTTATAAGGAGAGATTTAGGGGACTGATCCGGACTTTCTTTGTAAAAAAAATGCCTAACGCATAAAATATAAAGAGAGCGTTTGATAATCTTATAGTTTACAAAAGATAATTTTATTAAAAGGAAATACAGGTACAAATACTAATAAATCTTAAGATGCCGAAATCATATTTCGTCCTTTATTTAAGCGGGAACTGGTCTCACGCCTATATGTTGCAGTTATGGAATACAAAAGGGATCTCGCTGCGGCTAGGTATAAAATTTGTCGAAGGTTTCTGAAATTATGACTTCTTCCCTTTTTATATTTTTAACAGACTTCAAAATAATATCGTATTCTTTTAAAAAGTAAAACTGTTTCGAAGTAATTCCATGGCACACTTTTGACTCGCCAGATGAGTTTAAAATTCCTATTTTGCTAAACTTTCACAGCCTGCAGAATGGAACTCCCTGTATATTTTTTGTTCAAATTTGGTATACGGGGGTTTTAGGTTGTTCTGATTAACGCTGTGGTGTCAGATTTTAAATAAAAAAAACGCTAAATGGTTTTCGTCATTTTGTAGTAGGCCTTGAAAATTGAGATTAAGACCTGAAATTTTGCACCAACGTAAAAAAAAGTTTTTTGTGGCCTATTTTTAGAAAAAAACGCGGCTAAAATCGGATGGAGAATACAAATTTTAAGGGGTGTTCGCACTTAAGATGAAATATATATATATATATATATATATATATATATATATATATTCATCTTAAGTGCGATATATATATATATATATATATATACAGGGTGGTTCACTTTTATGTGGTAGGACTTTAACATTAGATAGAAAAAGATAATCAACATATATCGGGGAAAGCTTAGTTTCCGAGATACAGGGCGTTGAAGTGTTGGAAAAAATATGAAGTATTTTTTACACTGTCCGAACCAGTGGAGATATTTAAACCAAATTTGATGTGTAGTACCACCTTTTTGACTACGATATTTAGTGATAATATGAAGGTCCTGAAATAACCAGTGGTGGAGTTATGGGTTTTCACTATCACTAAATTTAAAAAGTAATTAGTACGGACCTGTCTCACATCAACGTAAATTTTTTTTTCGTAAAGTTCTTTCAATTCTCTACAAAAAGTGTATCTTGACATTTTTTTGTATCTGCCACGGTTGTGTAGTAAATAAATTATTTCGTTTCCATCTCAGCCTTTTTTGCCTAAAAATGTGTTTTCTAAGATTATTGATAAATATCGTAAATAACAGAAATTAATTATGGAACACTTATCGGATTCAGCTATTTTATTTTTAATTTTATGGAAACAATTTTAAAAATAAACTGGCACTTGGTTTGAGGTACATTACTTTATTATCATTTTAACATTTTTATCAAATCTAGTATTATTTCTTAATAATTTTTATAATATATATATACAGTGTGGTCATTTAAGTTTGCAACATATGGGACTTTTTTTTATTAATAATTGCACAACTAAAATACAGACATAGCCGAAAGTTGATGCACGAGGTGCACTTAGAATCGTTGCAAGTTAAACAGCATACAGGGTAGGTCAAAAAATATAAAAATTGCACTAGAGTAAAGTACCCTTATTTCAAAAAATTCAGCAAAAGGTTATTAAGAAAAGTTGTTTAGAATTAAAAGCTATGCCTAAATACTAAAACATAGCCTCCAAAGAAAAATTAAAAGTTAAAAGTTAAAATAAAAATTTTTCACCTTAAATGAGAGTTTTTTAATATACACATTATCATTAGTAATGTTTTACCTTGTTCGAAAGAATTTTTGCGAAATTTTAAAGTTTTGTTTGTGATTCCCTAAAAAATTAAAAATCTAAGTTAATTTTACAAATATGCTGGAATTTGAACAAAGTTATGCGAAATTGATATAATTTTGATTGATTTATGAAACTGTTTAGGGTGAATAATAAAACAAATTTTTTTTAGGAAATTATTGTTTTTGTTTTTCGAAAAAATATATTTCTTTTTATTAGGAGGCCATGTTTTGGTATTTAGGCATAACTTTTAATTCTAGACAACTTTTCTTAATAACATATTGCTGAATTTTGTGAAATAAGCGTACTTTACTCTTGAACAATTTTTATATTTTTTGACCTACCCTGTATGCTGTTTGACTTGCAACCATTCTAAGTGCGCCTAATATGATTATCGAACATGCGTAATATTTGTATTTTCGTTGTTAAATTTAAAAAAATCCCATATGTTGCACACTTTAGTGACCACACTGTATATATTAAAGCGCCAAGACGCTCCCTGAAGGTGACTTGAAGGTTATTTATAGCCCTTTCTTGAACGTTTTTGTTCCTCTCAAAATCGCTTAAAGTAAGTTCTTACACGTTTGACATATTTTTAAAATGCAATTTCTAGTTGCTTCTTTACGATTGACGCATATTCTAATCACTGGGCTCAAGTGTTTCCGCACCAAGGTTTCGGCTCGATAGCGCTGCGTTTCGGGTGCACGTAGGTACACGCAAGTTTACGTCAACCGTAAGTTCAGACAAGGAACGTATGTACATACGTTCAAACTCTTTAACGCCTAGCTGTCATTTTCTACGTCTACATACACGGCTTTGTTTTAACTCTCTAATATTGTTCCAATATTGGCGTAGCACCTTGCAATAGCTAAACACGATGACGGTAATATATTTCAATATAATAGTAATTGCAAGCCCTCCCCGCACAAGCATGGGTATTTCTGGGATCCTCCTAGTTTAGAGTATTGAAATGTAAAACTTATTATTATTATTATTATTTTAAATATCCATTCAGAATGTAGACAATGATTGCCTTGAATTGGTTAGTTTGGTGAAACTACGAAAATCTAAGAACAGTTAATATGTAATATTTTTGCACGTTTTAGCTACAAATATCGTAGGAATCGAATAAAAAATCTGCATGTCAAATATAATATGAACGCCAATGAACGAAGCCAATGCACTTTCGTCACGGCAAATAATATAGAAAGTCAGAAAAACTGCAGTTTCTCTTCAAACGATTTAATCTCTCGTTTCATAATAGCTTCCATTACAAAAGGACATTTACATGAATTCGAGTTGATTGCACAATTTTGAAAATTTCTCGAAAATTTAAGCAAATATTTTATAAAAAGTAATTGGTAGTAATAAGAGTGGAATTACAAATGATACTAACAATCGATTTTACAGTTAAAAATCTCTTTACAACAATTAACAAATCGTTCCATTGTCTGCTTGTTTGCCATTAGGAGACGTACATTGGCCCTTTAAATTTCCTAATTGTTCCCTAGTAACTGTCAAGTGTTAAGGAATAAGGTCATTGTATAACAGATAGGTAGGTACGACTATTTATAGGTTCACGAAAGTTCACTATATCATAATATACAGTATGTCCCCGGCTGGGGTTTACAACAGGCGAATTTGCAAACAAAATTTAACTTTTCGCAAAAAAGTTACTTTTCATATAAAAGTGTTTCCTTTCTCCGAAATCAAGATTCACGTTGAGAAGATATTAATTTATTATACGTTCAAAAATTTCAAATTTTGAAAATAGGTCAAGCGTGAAATACCCCAATTTCTCAAAATATTTAATGAAGTTATTTACAAAAGTTGTTTGGAATTGAGAGAAAATGTCAAATATCAAATCACAGGCTACTCCTATTCGAAAAACATTTCGTTCACATTCTTCATTTTTTTTTCAAATAATACTAAAACGGCAAGGAAGATTTTATTGCAAAATTGATTATTTTTAATTATTATTTTTAATGAAAAACTTTAAAATACAGAGTAAACAAATACAATTACTACATAAGACCGACAATAATAACAAGTACCGACCTCGCAGCGCCACCAACTTGAGGGGCGTCAAGTTGTCGCCGCGCTGAAACCGTGGCAGGCTAATAAACGCCTACGCGTTTGTTTTTTGCGATGCCACTGTCGCTTGTAGGCGGGGGAAAATTTTTTAGCGTCGGTTTCATTCCTTTCTCGTACACATTCCATCGCAGCAGAAACGAAATTTTTATCTCGCCAAACAAGAAAGCTGTACATATCTGTTCTGGGAAAACTGAGCGTGCCATGGAAAAAATAATTCCTAGATAATTTTCCCCTTGGCATTTGGGGCCGATACAAAAAAAAACGGAAGTGCCTATCTCTACTAATGAGAAAGTTATTCACCTCCGAAGGATCAGGGTAGGCTGTGGAAAAAAAAATCCATTAAAATCGGAAATACCGGTTTCCTTCCTTTCCCATACAAATTCCATCGCAGCAGAAACGAAATTTTTATCTCGCCAAACAAGAAAGTTGTACATATCTGTTCTGGGAAAACTGAGCGTGCCATGGAAAAAATAATTCCTAGATAATTTCCGCTTGGCATTTGGGGCCGATACAAAAAAAACGGAAGTGCCTATCTCTGCTAATGAGAAAGTTATTCACCTCCGAAGGATCAGGGTAGGCAGCGTCATTTTATCTTCTGCACCTAACGCACTTTGTCCCATTTTTCTATCTTGTCGCATAAAGAAGTTGTGTTTTCCGGCGAAATCGAGTAGGCCATGAAATTTTTCTCTCCGCATTTCCCAATGCCTAGCAACCCAACTAAATAAACCCGAGTCTTGTATCTCTAAAGACAAAAAAGTATAGCACTTGTTGTGAGAAAATCGAGGTAGCCATGACAAAATTTCGTCGTCCATTTTTTTCTTCTCCCTATCTGCATGTAATAAAAAAAACGGCAACCCTGTATTTCTAACGGCCGAGGAGTTACGGCCGCCTATAGAATTTCGAGGTTATGTTGTATTGTAAATTTCCAACTAAATTTCTTATCACATTTTCCAGCAAGAGACACCGGGTAAGCACTCCGAGATTGAAAGCTCTTCATAACCTAAAAGACGTTTTTTTTTGGCGGCAAAAGTTACCAGCATCCTCGTCGACCGCTTCGAAAAAGCGCAAATATTCAATAGGTGTGCATGCTCTTAGTTCTGTAACCTCAAATTCTCACCCCTGTATTCGTCCGAAATCGGCGGGAGATCCTCGGGAACCACTCTTGGAAATTGTGTGTTATTTCTTATTTCTCGAATTTTTGGGGGTGCCGAACCTGACCCGAAGACTTAGGGGAAGCTTTAAAAATTGCCACCTTACAGCCCCGATCCGAAATAACATGGCTGCAGCTCGACAAAAAAGGGCAATTTCTGACAATCTCGCGACATTTTCTGACTAATTTTTAGGTAGAGAAAGAGAACGACACATAAAAACGATCCGATTTCGCTCGAAGGAAAAGCTTATGCATTTTCTGATTTAAAAATCACGACCCTGTTTAAGAATCTTTTTCGCCTCGCTCGAGACAGTTGTCACGGGCCACTGTACCCACCTTCCTATCCAACTCTTTACCGCACACCTCGAGGGCCCGCCTTACTACCGCTTCTGGGGGCTGTATTTAAGCGAAGAGAATTTTTTCGGCTTCGAGATTGTGTTTCTCGTATATGCGGGCATCCCTTTCTTACCTCTAAAAAATATCGGTCGGCCGCATCACGGCCGAGAGAGGGTCAATACAAAAAGTACTTTTCGCCCGATTTTAGGAATAACGGCTTTTCCGATCGGGGCGCCCTTGGGCACGAGTGAGGATATCGGTCCGGAGCCCCGCGCGGAAGTTGAACTCGATCGATGATCTAGGTTCGAAACGCCGGCCTCTTGAAAAAAAAAATCGGGAAACAAATTCCAGGGGCCAAACGGCTTTTCCGACTCGGGCGCCCTTCAATAGGCTTGGGGTTCATACGCATGCGCCGCCCTACGCGAAATTTCGACTCGAAAAATCGAAAACTGCGCCCTGTAGAGGGCGGGGAACAGCGGTCCTTGACATGAAGATGTGGCAAGAAAGGCTTCCTTAAAAAAGATACAAAAGGTTACCGTTGAATCTCAAAACGGTTTTTGGTTACATTTTGGCAATTTTAGGGATATCGAGTTGAGATTTGGTACAGAATTATTATTTATATATAATTCGACCCTTCAAATAAAAGAATATTATCTGATCTGCAAATCGGTAAAACCAACTTTGAGCTTTAATACAAATAACGTAGTAGGTTGCTAAATTTCCACAATTTTTTTTATCACAATTTACAATCTTTGCTGTCCTGATCCAGAGTCTTATTAAAAAGCAACTATAGTAATTTGAAGCAAGAAGGCGTTGAACGCGGCAAAATTCCTATAGTGGAAATATTTTGGCGACAACAGTTCCTTGGGATTTTTTACAAGTGACAAAATCCAAAATTTCTCACTATTAGCTGTGTAATAAATCATTTGCTTTGACATACAGTATAACGACATTCACTTTTTTTAGACTATCATCCCCTCGTAACTATTATCGTTTGCTTTGTTTCCGCAAAATAATGAATTTGGTTTTCGACGTTTTGGAACATTTTAAACCGATTTAGTGGAAACGAAAATTTAATTTTTTTGCCGATAGAATATTTCCTGTCACCACGTGGTGATGTGGAATGGATCGGGAATGGGAAATCCTGAAACTGGATATAGGGTGGATCAAAATATGACGATTGACAATTTGCCTTATAGAAATGTTGTAAAAATGTTGTTCGTTTAAGAGATACAGGGCATTGAAGTTCACTTGTTTCATAACGATACAAATCAATAAGTCATCAATAAGCCATCATAACGATACAAATCAAAGCCCCAAAACACCTGTTAACTCCAAAATTCGAAAAATAAAATTAAGACCTACCTCTTTCAAATTTCGCTTATTAATTGTACAATCAAAATGGAAAAAAATATGCCAAATGGGCATTGAACAAAAAAAACATCATTCTTGAAATAGGGTGCCCAAATATGCACGAATTCGATCCGTTCCATTTTGAAAGGGAACACTTTTTGTTACACTGTTCATAGAGATCTTTTTTCTCAATTTGAATGGTACAATTAATCAGGGAAATTTGAAAGAGGTAGCGTTAATTTTATTTTTCAAATTTTGGGTTTAACCGTTGAGTGTTAACATGGGTTTGGGGCACATTTTTGCCGGTTTCAACGCAAACAGTAGATTTTATCGTCATGAAACAAGAGTTTTTGCCATATTGTTAGAAAAAACTATCAAAATCGGAGGACAAATAGAAATTGCATGTTGATGTTCCGGTTTGAAGTGGGTCACACAATTTCATAAAAGAACTTCAACGCCCTCTATCGCTTAAAAAACAGCATTTGTATAAGGCACATTTGTCTCAATCGTCATTACTTTGGTTTCGGGATTTCCCATTCCCAAGGAATCACCCTGTACAATATGATGAAATAACAGATAAATAAACGTGTACTGTCGGTATTTGAAATATTTTATTGCTAGTTTGGAACAATCTTTCTCCGCACGTATAGATAATAGCCCAGTTTCTTCGACTACGGTATGTGTTCTATTTTCTTTTTAGGGCATCATGATCATGTATTTTCATAAAAGTTAAATGTGATGGCGTTTAGCAAGTACAAAAGTATAACCCATTTACAGGTATAAGAAAGTGCAGAGTCACGTTATTTAACCACGCGGCCATAAAATGCAGCTGGACAAATCAGGGCTGAGTTTAGACTTATTTTTATTTTTTAACAGAACTGCACTCTTTATATATTTAGTATGTATAGATGTGTGTACTTATACATGTATACATAATGTAATAAAATATAAAATCTTACGAAAATAATTATTGTATTGTATACTATTGTGTTACATAAGTAAAAATTACTTAAACATTGACCTGTTCGAAAAAGTTTTAATAAAGACCTGCTGAAAATAACATCTGCATTTAAGGCCTGCAAAAGGAATTAACCCAAAAATGATGACACAGAGCTTTCCTATATCTTGAACTTTACCTTTGCAGCCAGATAATTGGGGCAGATTTCGTGAGATTATACCTATGTCCTGCGGGAACATTTTTGCCTATTGTAAGCCATACTTTTGAGACTATTAAATTAAACATCAAAGTTTTGACAGGTATTATTGGTGACGATCTGTCAGTTATTTAAGGCTGACGTGAAGGAAAATGTACTTTATAACAAAAAGCAAACGCTAATCGGGCTTAGTTCCCTAAAAAGTGAACGTCTCATTTTCAAT
Source organism: Pseudeuparius sepicola (assembly GCA_963920635.1). NCBI lineage: Eukaryota > Metazoa > Arthropoda > Insecta > Coleoptera > Anthribidae > Pseudeuparius > Pseudeuparius sepicola. Next base: position 34,700,465 of record OY987300.1, on the reverse strand, counting down.
CAAGCATTATTATAGGTAGGTACCATTAGTTTATATTCTCCTCGGGATATAGCCTTGAAATACTCTAAGTCAAATTACCAGGTAGGTAAATTACAATAGCGATAAGTCATGGAGGAAAAGAAGAGAAGAACATATTAAGTTCTTTTGTTCTTTGAAGTATTTTGCTGTATGATATTAAGAAACCACTTCTAAAAAAATGGGATATAGGCGTCCAGCGACTTTTAGCAAGATTATGAAATTTTGTATTAGGATTTAGTAGCGTTGCAATACGTGTATGAAACGACGACAATAGTACACTCGAGTGTAAAGAGGAACTTTTGTCACTGGAAATATTTTTTTGGAGAAAACTGAGCATTCTTATTTGTCAAAAATAGGCCTACAGCTTTCAAAAATTGTGTTTCAGATATACATGAGAATTCAACGCCCGCCATTATGAACCAATGAAATGATATGATTTTTGAAATATTAACCAATCAGGTGATGATTTCAGCGATTATTTCCCTCATACTGCTTGCATCCAATAAGGTAGCTCCTTCCATAAAAATCCAACCAATGATATGCCTCTGCTAGCGATAATTTGCACTAGTGCAATTACCGGTAATTGCACTTGTGCAAATTATCACTTCGTTGCTTAGCAACCGCGAATCTGTTGGATACAAACACGTACCTAGTTCTTAAAGTTTGTGTTTTACACTGTTCTAAATTATGCAGCTTATAAATTATGTTGCGGTATTATTAAGCATTATATCAATGAATTTATTTAACTTTTACATTGCTAAATTCTTGTTATTTAGAATTTAGACCTCCGCCTCCGTTTAAATTTATGACATGACACATTCAGAAAATAAACCAACGCTGACAGGGTGTAGGTATAATCGCATTTGCCTTGAATATCCAAGCGTCTAATCTGTTTACTCGAACGCTACAGTCGAAGCTGTCAATAAACTCGTTCAAAATGAGTCGTTTTGGAAATGTAAACATAGAAAAAATTAATACAGAAATTATTAAATCGTATTCGTGAAATAATCTCGACAAATACCGCTCGTGCCGGGAATTTTTCTAGATAATTTTATTCTCAAGCCCTATTTTGCCCATTAGCAAAACCACTCGTACAAATTGGGCTTTTATTTTCAGAGATAAAAGCCCAATTTATACTCGTGATCTTTCTAGGCAAAATAGCGCTTTCGAAAAAATTATCGAGAAAATTTCCGGCACTAGTGATATTACATACGATAATACCACTAGTGGTATATACCACTAGTGGTATATCGTATGTTACATGCGATAATACCACTAGTGGTATGTTACATACGATAATACCACTAGTGGTATAATCGTATGTAATATCACTAGTGCCAGAAATTTTATCGATAATTTTTTCGAAAGCGCTATTTTGCCTAGAAAGATCACGAGTATAAATTGGGCTTTTATCTCTGAAAATAAAAGCCCAATTTGTACGAGTGGTTTTGCTAATGGGCAAAATAGGGCTTGAGAATAAAATTATCTAGAAAAATTTCCGGCACGAGTGGTACGAGTATTTGTCGAGACTATTTCACGTATACGATTTAATAATTTCTGTTTTGATTTTTTCTATGTTTACATATCCAAAACGACTCATTTTGAACGAGTTTATTAACAGCTTCGACTGTAGCGTTCGAGTAAACAAACATGACGCTTGGGTATCCAAGGCAAATGCGATTATACCTACACCCTGTCGGCGTTGGTTTATTTTCTGAATGTGTCATAAATTTAAACGGAGGCGGAGGTCTAAATAACAAGAATTTAGCAATGTAAAAGTTATAAAAATTCATTGATATAATGCTTAATAATACCTCAACATAATTTATAAGCTGCATAATTTAGAACAGTGTGAAACACACAAACTTTAAGAAGTAGGTACGTGTTTGTATCCAACAGATTCGCGGTTGCTAAGCAACGAAGTGATAATTTGCACAAGTGCAATTACCGGTAATTGCACTAGTGCAAATTATCGCTAGCAGAGGCATATCATTGGTTGGATTTTTATGGAAGGAGCTACCTTATTGATGGATGTAAGCAGTATGAGGGAAATAATCGCTAAAATCCTACTCCCTTAGTTACATCCTAGTTACGCTAAACCAATATTGCGGCAGCTAAAACTGATAACCTGATAACTTATTCACATTACCAAATTTAATATAGGACTAGAATATATGTTTTCAGTTAACACATTGATCTTTAAATATCTATTAGCACAAAAAAAACATATTCAGAACCGAAAGTTCAATCGAAATGACAGCTAGCTGTCAAACTAACTATTTGCAGTTGTAAAATTATCTTTTTAAATGCAACTCGTGGTATGCCTAATAATAGATAATACCTTTCCTTAATTTATCACTCATTATAATCCCAATGCTAAGAAAATATCACTCCTGCTGCACAGTCGTGGTATTTTCAGCTTTGGGATTATAATTCCTAAAATTAACGAAAGGTACCTATTATCGATAATAGGCAGACCACTTGTTATATTACCCCTGACAATACGCGACTGAATTTAAGATGCCATTTAAGATGTTAAACAGTTATTCTTCAAAAACGCATTAAAATATTAATTTTTGTTAATCGCTGTTGCCAGGGTTGACCTAGAAATTTCAATAATCAAGATAATCTTTATTTGAAACATTTTTAAACCACGTCTTTTCGCCTATTGTTGTCAACATACAAATACAGGACCGGCCACGATTTTTTATTCCTCCCATTTTCACTAAAACCGTCAAGTGTTCCATGGAATTACCTCAAAACAGTTGAATGGTCAACAAGACCACACAAGGTATTGGTAAGCAAAGATCCAGTAACAAATACACCTACAGGTTGTTTTTGTCTGTGTAATCTCAAAGTACTGAATTTTTTAAAACTTTGTAGGGATCAAGATCGATGAAAATCAGGTATGTCAAAACCGCCGCAGAAATTATAAACGAACTAGGTCTAAAATTTAGAGAAGCCTGCAAGGCAATTTAGTGCCACTTACAGAAACGCATCGAAAAATATATAATCTTACTAGACGATGGCTTTGCTGAGCAACGTCCAATAATTCAAATCGTTTTTTAATAAATTATTTTTGTATTTATTGACACTTTTTAAATAATTTGTAATAATTTCAGGGTGTTCTTGACCCCTAGAATGTATAAAAAAATTCAGCATTTTGAGATGGCACTGAGAAAAGCAACCTGTATATTTGTTATTGGACCTTTGCACATCAATACCTTGTGTGGTTCTGTTGACCGTTATACTTTTGAGGTAATTTCATGGCATACTTGACTCTTGACTCGCCAGATGCCTTTAAAATTTTCATTTTGCTAAACTTTGACACCTTGTAGAATGGAATTCCCTGTACATTTTTTTGTTCAAATTTTGTGTCCTAATTAACGCTGTGTCAAATTTTCAACTTCCGATTTCTGGCTCCATTTCTGCTTCAACTTTTAATGTGTTTGTATCCGTCATTGCCTATTTATAAAAGTAAAATATTTTAATATGGATAATATGTACCAAGTCTTCGTCCAACCGTGTATTGTAAAATTATTTATGACGTACACAAGTTATGTGTCAATTTTGGATTTTTAAAATTGTTTTCCCAGGTGAGAATATTATCAATGTCTGTAAAATACGTAATTACATAGTATTATCGTCATTTGATAAGTGGTTTAAATTATTATAAAAATAGTTGTCTTAAGTTGGTTGTAGCTCTGAAGAAGGTTTTAAATAAAAGACCGAAACGTTAGAGAGAGGAAATAAAGTATTTTTTCTTCTCAGTGTCCTAAAAAAAGCCGACAATATCACATTTGAGTATTGCAAGTAAGGATATTAACAACAAATTTGGAATAATAATTATTACAAATAGTGGGATACATTTTAACTAACGTATAAAAAAAAATTTTCAAAATATGAAAAACATTATGTTTAATTAATCCAGTAGGTATTAAAATAATGATCACCTGCTTTAATTTGAATATCTTTGGGAAAAAATAGAGAAAACTGCATAGTTCAGGACCGTATTAATTTTCTTCGTAGGAAATGTGCATTTTAGCGGCATTTTAGTGCCCCAAAAGTAATGGGACAGAGCAACTGCATATATTTTGGGCCAAAATATGACGTTTGATGCCAATATGCCTTATAGAAATGTTGTTTGTTTAAGAGATACAGGGCGTTGAAGTTCATTTTTTAAATATAATTATGGCTACATCTCCCAAATAAGCAAGCTGCTGAACTGAAATTTGGCACTGCTGTGTTTTTGGGGATGGAGAATAAGCTGAAAATGTCAATTTCGCCGTATCTCACAGAGGGCGCCACTTGCGCTGTTTTTGAATCTTGCTTTTACTAGTAACTTTTTCGAGGTTATCTTTTTGGCCCTGCAGGTCCATCATTTTAGTGCATCTTTTTATTCTGCAAGAAAAAGGTGCTCTTGTTTCATAACGATCAAATCAACCGTTTGCGTCTAAATCGGCAAAATGTGCCCCAAAACACCGATTGACTTTAATATTCGAAACATAAAATTTCCACCTACCGCTTTCAAATGTTACAGATCAACTGTACAGGGTGTTCCCGTATATTTTGACCCACCCCTAGAGCCTTTATTTTCCGAGTTAGAAAAAAATTACTTTAATGAAAGTTGTTGGGTACCAAGGTGTATTGTCCCAAAAATACCGCGAATGCTTAGAGCAAACATATAACATATTTATAATGTTGGAATCGGAAAAATGCCTGCAATTCAAAAATCCACAAATATACAGGGTGTTCCATTAAAAAAAAGAAATTTATATTTTTTCATAAATTTGTGACGCTCATTTGTTTTATCTAGTAACAGATCCTAGCGGTTCAGAAAAAACTCTACAACTTTCATTTAAGTAATTTTTTCCTAACTCGAAAAATAAAGGCTCTAGGGCTGGGTCAAAATATACGGGAACACCCTGTACATTCAAAATGATGAAAAGAAAACCATTGGTTTTCTTGAAATTGAGTGTCCAAATTTTTGTCAAATTCAATCCTTTCCATTTTGAAAGCGAATAATTGTTGGTACATTGTTCAGAGTTTTTTTTCTCACTTTAAATAATGCATTTGATCTGTGAAAGCGGTAGGTGAAAATTTTATGTTTCGAATATTGAAGTCAACAGGTGTTTTGGGGCAAGTTTTGGCAATTTCAACGTAGACGGTTGATTTGATCGTTATGAAACAAGAGTAGATTTTCTTGCAGAATGAAAAGATGCACTAAAATGATAAACCTGCAGGACCAAAAAGATAACCTCAAAACAGTTACGAGTAATCCAAAAACAGCGCCAGTGGCGCCCTCTCTGAGATACGGCGAAATTGTCATTTTCAGCTTATTCTCCATCCCCAAAAACATAGCAGTGCCAAATTTCAGTTCAGCAGCTTGATTAGTTTCGGAGATGTAGCCATAATTCTATTTCAAAAAATGAACTTCAACGTTTCTCTTAAACAAACAACATTTCTATTAGGCATATTGACCTCAAACGTCATATTATCTTAAAATAATGTTCAGTTTGTTCACCTTACAAATCTCAGATCAATGATCAATGAGGTTTTGAATGCTGTTTGGTAATAATTTACACATTCTAGAATCATAACGTCGTTCTATAGTTTTGGAGGCATGGCTTGGATACACATATCTTCCCCTAGTGTGATATTTATTTATGGTTCACTAACTGCACTTTAATGTTTTCTCTGTATATTGATTTTAGCATATTGAAGCAATTGACGAATATCTAGTATCCTGCTTTCTTTATACAGTTGGTTATTACGGTAAGTAATTTCTTTATTGTATATTATCTTCAAAAACCATGTCTGTAAAGTTTTTAATTATTTTTTAGATGGCATTCTGCCACGCCTCCCCATCACAAGATGCCGTAGTTTAAGATAAGATTCCACCAAGAAGGCGTATATGGTCTTCAATTGATCTGTCGATAAATGGTCACGTAGGTAAGTATAATATTCTCCTGATTTTATTAGTTACATTACTTGCAGATCCTATCGAAGATGTCGGTCTATGATTACACCGAGATATTTTATTGAGACTGCCTCTGCAATTTTCTTGCCATTTTCTATCTTCAGAGGACCAAGTTGGGGCAAAACAGATTCGTATGATGTGAAGGGTACATAGTACGATTTTTTCCAATTTAGTGTTAGCCTATTTAGTTGAAACCATTTCTCATATAATTTAAAATCGCACTCAATAGTACTTTTAAATTCTTCAAAGGTTTTACCGTGATATTAGTATGGTAGTATCATCTGAAAAATTAACAATTTTCACTTAAGTTCAGTCGTTGATATATAGGACAAACAAGAGGGGTCCCAGAACCGTTCCCTGTAGAACACCATACGTCACCAGTATTGGTTCGCTCATAGCACCGTCTACACTTAAAATACTGCTGTATTCTACCAGTCAAGTAGTCCTTCAAAATGCTGGAAACATGTCCCCTTAATCCATACCGTTCTGCCTTCTTAGTGTGGATCAAGGACACCACAAAAGATTCACCTCCTTCCTTCTCACAAAAATTGCAAATTTGGCTGTTATTTGCCTTCTTACTATTCTTGGAGTCGCAGAAGCTCACTCTACCATAATTTACAATATAATAATAATATACAGGGTGTCTGTTGAAAAAGGGGCCACTCGAGAATATCTTAGTGTGGATTAAGGACACCACTTTTTGATCAGTAGATTCACCTCCTTCCTTCTCACAAAAAATGCAAGTTTGGCTCACATCTGCTTTAGAAAAGTGTGATCTATAAACTGTTATTTGCCTTCTTACTATTCTTGGAGTCGCAGAAGCTCAACTCTACCATAATTTATAATAATATAATAATAATATACAGGGTGTCTGTTGAAAGAGGGCCACGCTCGAGAATATCTTGACAGATATGCATTTTCAGAGAACTTTATTTGCTTTTTTGATCGGCTAACTTTGCGTAAAAACATGTTCGAGAATCATGGCCTACTTTCAGAGATATTTTTGAAAATTTAGAAAATTGCCGAAACTTCTTCGGCTTTTAACTTTTTTATTTTTCGAATGTGTTTTTACACAAAGTTGGCCCATAAAATAGCATTTTTTCTTTCAAATAAAGTTCTTCGAAAAATGAGACCCTGTATAGTCCATTTAATAATATCTCTCTATATAGTCCATTTTATAAATACTATTATTAAATTAATGTCATAAAAGTTAAGTTTATAGTTTATGTTTAATATAATAGAAACTTCTCCCCCGATGAATAAATATAAAAAGATATTTCAATAAAACTGATGATATTATTATTAATGTTAAATTTATTTTTTATGTAAAATGAGGAATATCGTGTGTTAAATTTAACCTTTTGTAATAAGTTCATGTTACTAACGAAAATTGTAAAATATATTTTTATTTACTATTGTCACAGAATATTTTAGTTATTCTGTGCTATTATTATATGCCAATGTTTAACACATCCGGATACCAAATAAATGTTAAATTAACACTCCAATTTGTAGTATTTGAATATTTCTAATGTTTTTTGAATTTGTTGATAATCAAGTTAACAAGTACTAAAAAGTTGTATATTTTGTTTTATTCATTTTAACACTACTTATAAGTTAGTTTTACATTCGAACATAATAACGTTAAGTTTTCAAATTACTGGCCGCGTTTAACATGTTTTATTTAACAGAATAGTTTAACGGCTTATGGGACAAATTATTTTTGGTAACTGACAGTCGACAGTCGACTGTTTCTTGCATAATCCAGTACCAAATACTCAGGAAAGATTCATGAATTATTTCGATTTACATATCTGCATAATATGAAAGTATTTATATAAAGTTATTTAAACTATGTCTAAATATCATTTACCCACTTCAATTGATATTAGTTAGTAGCGGTGAGATGTACAAGACTTCGGCGTCTTCTACAGCTACTAGAAAATATATTACACTAGCACATAACATTCCTTTTCTTCGCTGGTAACTAACGGGTCCAGAAAATATGTCAGTAAAAGTGCATCACTTGCATCACAAACTAAAAGAGGTAGAAATATCTTCATTTTTCGTAAAGTCAGTACCTACAATACAGGCCGAAAAGTATAAGGCACGTTTATGTCTTTAAGTTTAGGAATCCTTGATAATATAGCAATTCTAATTTTAAATTTCTAGAGTAAGATCCCAGGGCCCCCAGACGTAACTTATTTTCTAAAAGACAAAATGTGCGGAATAGAGTAGTGTTCCTATGTACTTTGAACGCATGCGTATCCGCTAACCCAGCCAGCAAAAAGACGTTTCTTCTACGTTGAATAGACGTACCGCATTACGTCGATCGACGAAAAGTTCGACGCAGAAAACACGTAGAATCGACGGCAATATGTCACAGAGAATTTACGTGCTCAGCGACGTCTAATAAGACGTGCAAAATTACGTAATGACGACGTGTAGTAGGAAGTGCAAAGTACGTAATGGTGACGTCTAATAAGACGTGAAAAATTACTTAATGGCGTCGCAACGCACAGTGTTTGTTCAGCGAATGTTCGGCCCTACGTCACAACTCCCGTCCTTGTCTGACTCGTGAATATACGACCGATATCCATCGTATATTCACGAGTAAGACAAGGACGGGAGTTGTGACGTAGGGCCGCACATTCGCTGAACAAACTTTTTATACTCAAAAGATATATAAAAGGGTTTGTGATTTGTAAATGAAATTAAATACATTTTTTAATCAATATACGTTTATTATATTTTAAGTGCCCACAAACACACACAAAAAATAAATAAAAAACAATACAAAAACATAAATAAAATAGAATACAAGAGAAAGTACCTAATTCATGCTATTCGGCAATCATCAGTGCGGTATAACATTAACCAAAACAGAAAGATAGGCGTGATTTGGGAAGCAACACAATAATGAAGTCCAGGCAGGAGCCAACAGCACATTTGCAGCTTCTGTCAGCACATGCTCTGGATTTGGGGCTTGTACTAACGTTAACGTTGCCATGGGGGCAGCTAAGACAACCTATATGGAAATAAATAAAATGGTAGGAGGTAGTATAGAATTTTGCAGTATAAAATGGACAATTAAATCTCTTTGAACAAGGAACCTTGACTTTGAATGTCATTTGGGTGAATTTTATGCTAGGTTAAAATTTGCGTAATGTAAATCCATCATGGTGGCTAGAGAAGCGGTGTGGCATAGAGGCTACATGTTTATTTTTTCTCGAGCTTTTACTACTTACATAAGGGATAATAGACAATAAAAACTCACTCAAGTACTACAACGCGAAGCACCGGAACACCGGATCCACACAATAGCTAGGTTAATAACAGGGAACGACACGTGCTCGCGGAACAGCTCCAGACAATTAACGGCGTGGCGTGCTGCGTTCGAGACCGGAAAGCGGAGACGAAGATGGTGCACGGCGCGGCGGCGCGGCCAGGACGCGCACTGCGCAAGCGCAGGCTGCAGTACGTCATTATCACATCTTCTCGACGTCAACTATCACGAGAATACAAACTGGGCATAGAAGTAATTTATTTCGACGTAATTTCGACGTCTTATAATCTCCAATAATGGAACATACGTAAAAAACGTAAAATCGACGTCGATTCGACGTCCTATATTTTAAAAAATATTAGTACACAGCTTGTCACCAATATTCGACGTCGTATTGACGTCAAGGTTATAGCGTTGCTGGCTGGGAAGTTGGGTAGACGCCAATTTACAGGTAACAGGTGAGGAAAGGTAAGTAAAAATAGGACTCACTTTACTTAAATTCTAATGGCTGATTTTTATATATGTTTTGAAGAATATTATTAAAAATTAAAAACTAATATTCAGCACTGCCAGACACTGCCCGTCGGCCATAATTTCCGCCAGACGCTTTAAAGCTCCCAAAAAAATGATTGAACTTTACTTATATTCTAACGCTTGATTTTTATATATGTTACTTAGGGGACTATTTCAAAACTATATGTGATCAGCCAGACAAATTGTAGGGGCCAAACTTCCCCCGGACACAAAAAAAAATCTGCCGTGAGTATGAGCGCGAGGGTACTATATGCATGAGTTTCAGAGCGAGTGAGATATCTATGTGAACATAGGTTTATTAAATTTAAACTGGGATTGATGTAAATGAAAATCTTCAATAAGAACTTAATAATATTTAAATATACAGGGTGAGTTTTTTTCGATGTTTAGCATGGGGATCTCGGAAACCAGCGAAGCTAGAAGGAAGGTTAAATGGGAAAATATTTGCAGTTTTATGGGCCCAATTCAATGCGACTTTTGGATTTTTGACAAAGTTCATGGCTTTCTAGATATTCCGAAAAAAATTATTTTTCCCTATTCCTTCAAATCTCTCCGTTATTTTTGACTTTACAGAAAAAGTGTAAATACAAAAGTTGTAGGGAATCATGTTCCTAATAAGAGGATCCAATCCTATTTTGCATGTGAGCTGCCATTTTAGAGATATGACATATTACTTCGGTTTCTTTTAGATGCAAACCATAGTTGGCTATGGTCGCGTAAAATCGAGCATTTTTAAGCTTTCTAACGATATATTACTCGATATGATTATTTCGAAAAATATCGGAGTTATGGCGCTTTTTCTGTTTCCTGTTTTAACGGAGTTAGCCATAATGGAAACAATGAAATGCTTATTGAAAATGTCAATCCTGTGCAGTTCGACAATTAGTTCAGTCATTAGCTAATTTTCTGCGAAAACTTCTAATTTCTACAAAAAGAATGTATTTTTTACTACTAACCTGAGAAATCACCATTATTTACCTCATTCCTCTTATGAGAAGTAATATTTCTCTCCCTAGGTAAATAATGATAATAAAAAAATACCTAGGTAAATAATGAAAAATTTTCTATGACATTTAAAAATCAGTGTCATTTTATCAGCTTGACAACTGAACTCCCAGGCTAAATCTAAAAATCTAATCAAATATGTAAAATATGGCAATATTCCAACGTTAGTAGTAAAAAAAATTCTATATACACTTCGGTTGAGAGATTTACCTCGCATATTATATAAAAATGCTCGGTAAATAATGGCTCACTTCTCAAATTAAGTGTATAATATACTATTTCAATCCTGAAAAAATGTGATATTGTCTAGCATATTCGGTGTAACTTGAACGTTATGTTCGAGCCGCTTCAGCTGCAACTTGCCGTGTTGATGGATTCTGAATTACACAAGCTAGCACATTTGTTTCTGCAATTTCATTTGTGTGATTTGATGTGTCCTTTGGCCTACTGAAGGAACCATATTGTCCCAAGTTATCATACCTACAACCTCTTAAAGGTAGGCAGGCAAGGCTGGTGGTGATCAAAGTATAGCGTTCATAACAGTGACCGGCAGAAAGTTGGACACAAATGGAAAACTTTTTTATTATTAATTTCTCAGAAAATTTTATTCTTGATAAAAGTTGGTGCATCATTTCAAACTTAAATCGCACACATCAAAATTTAAATATATCTTTTTGGATACGAGGTAGATTCAAAAATGTCAAAATAACTCAAGAGTAAAGTACCCTTATTTTTTAAAATACGCTAAAAAGTTACAAAAGTTGTTTGGAATCAAAGGTGGATGTCAGATTTAAAGTCAGAGCCACCTAGTAAAAAAAAAGAAATTTACCTTTTTTTGTATTTTTTCGACCACCCTGTGTATTATAAAAAAACAAAATACCGCAAGCGCAACTTATCATCGGATAACACATGAATTTGCTGCTAAACTTTAATTTTGTTCGATAAGCAGTTAAAAATTTAAATTAATCGAAATCAAAGTTTAAAAATATTAAATTTTTGTGTCCAACTTTCTGCCGGTCACTGTATAACGAATCCAAAGAGATTTATTTGGGCGTATGCTCGGCATATCTATTGATCATAAAGTCGATATGGCTAAAATTTTGTCGTATCCTATAACCCCAGTGCCATTATCCATGTGCCATTTCGATGGTGCCATTTGTAAAACTCAAAAGTCCACCTTAATGAAATCTTTAGAAAAAGCCGTTGAACACAATTTACCACAACATTTTTCTAAATTTTTCGAAATAGTGACCACCCTGTATAAAAAATAAAAACAGTTTTGGCCGTTTTGGAACAAGCAGGAGTTTTAATAAAGAGTGACTTTTTGTCGAAAATCCACGAATAAAAACTTTTCTCTCTTCCGGACATCAGAGCGGGACACGCTGTATATTTAAATATTATTAAGTTCTTATTGAAGATTTTCATTTACATCAATCCCAGTTTAAATTTAATAAACCTATGTTCACATAGATATCTCACTCGCTCTGAAACTCATGCATATAGTACCCTCGCGCTCATACTCCCGGCAGATTTTTTTTTGTGTCTGGGGGAAGTTTGGCCCCTACAATTTGTCTGGCTGATCACATATAGTTTTGAAATAATCCCCTAAGTAACATATATAAAAATCAAGCGTTAGAATATAAGTAAAGTTCAATCATTTTTTTGGGAGCTTTAAAGCGTCTGGCGGAAATTATGGCTGACGGGAAGTGTCTGGCAGTGCTGAATATTAGTTTTTAATAATATTCTTCAAAACATATATAAAAATTAGCCATTAGAATTTAAGTAAAGTGAGTCCTATTTTTACTTGCCTTTCTCACCTGCCACCTGTAAATTGGCCGTCTACCCAACTTAGCGGATACGCATGCGTATACACTACTATATTCCGCACATTTCGTCTTTTAGAAAATAAGTTACGTCTGGGGGCCCTGGGATCTTGGACTATTCCAACTATGAAAAAGTAGGTACCTACACAAACGCCTATGCCACTTTGACGCATGGTCTCAAAAGTTCATTTAAATTACAAAATTCCCTACCGTTGGATTATTATCCTCAAACATTTTGTTTTGTCAGTCAGGGAAAAGCCACAAGCCGCACAGCTAAGCATAATAACTGGAAAAAGTATCGAAGCACCACATACCGGTACATAGGTATCACCGTGGCAGATATCAAAATATTGTTTTAAAACTTGGTTCCTACTAAGGGCGATTTGCGCCTCATGTATTTTATAATGTCCATAGAGCTTTAGCTCCTTCCTGGGGATAACTTTGGTCACGCACTTTATGTTCAGTGCATATTCGGACTTTTCAAATACTACTTTTAAATTGTACAAATATTACATCCCGTGTGCAAATTATTGAATTTTTGGGAAATGTATAGATTACGAGTTTCTATGGGGCGTATCTCGCAAAAGTGACAGAGGAGTGAAAAGTTTTCACCCCTCTGTCACACAGTTTTCACTGAAAACTACCCTTATGCTATCCTTTTAAATACCTATATAATTAAAATTTTTTATTTTTTAATCAACTTGTTCCAAGCTTACTTCAAATAATAAAAAATAATGTATTTTACCAAAAGATTAATATTAGGCATTCCCACCTTCGCCGGCGGGTGAAAAATTTTTGTTATTTTATATTTTTACCAAAAAATAATTTCAAGTCAAAGTTTCCGTTTTATATTTATTTTGTTAAATAATATATTACTTATTATTAAGAACTAATATAATCCGTAGCGCGTTCGAAAATAGGTATTTCCCGGGAGAATCGGTCAACTTCGTCTTTTGTCTCCTGTTATTGGACGCGCTTCTGCGTATTTTTAATATTAATTAATAACCACCATCGCTAATGAACTTAATGAACTGATTCTGATAATACGCCCCCACTCAAGCAACGTCAAAAACGGAAATACAAAGACACTCCCAGTGTACAGTTCGTGCACTCTAATCTGACACGCGAAAACCTCAGTCTAAGCGCCAGTGATCCATAAGTAGCTATTGTGCGTCGCTTAGACTGAGGTTCTCGCGTGTCAACTTAGAGGCTGATCGAGAATTTTGTTCAAACATTAGAAGAGATGAAAAAATCATATTATACTGACTCTGACGATGCACTGGACAGCGATTCCAACGACGAGTAATGATTCAATCCATTTGTAAGGTGCAAAAAGCTGTACTTATATTTTAACATAATTTTTTCCCGGATTTTTGGACGATTTTGTAAATGGCAAAAATTTTAGAGTTCAAATTTTACGTTTTGGGGTTCAAGCCCAGCTTCGTTTGAAACTAATTTCACTTTCAAAAAATCCTGTACGCGTTGGAAATTTTGAAAAAATTTCCACCAAGAAAAGTGCCCTATTTTGAAATTAAAATTATGTAACACATTAGTTTCAAAACGAGCGGAGCTAAACCCCAAATAAAAAAATTTGAACTCGAACGATTCTTGTCATTTACAAGAATCGTCTAAACAATCCGGGACATACTGTATAATAAATATATGAAATATAATATTTTCTATGCAATTTTTCTTATCAGGGGTGGGTATGGTATAGGGTAATTTTCTCCCTGCAGCCATCCTTTACTGGTACGCTCCATAGAGAATCAAGCAGGTAAATATACACTTGCGTGCATAGAAATCGGCCCACCGTTAAACTTTTGACTTTTAACAATATTTTTTTAGAAATTATTCTTCAGATAAAAAATATATACTAAATTCTAAAAATTATTCCGAAAATGTTTCGTTTTTGTCAAAAATTGCCGTTTTTATCGATCTGCACTATCTGCAGCGATGTTATATCGGCTTGGGGCTCTAAGGCCGACATCGTTTAAGCTTCCCCAAGTCTTCTGGTCAGGTTCAGATGCTTTCGGCGTCCCCGAAAAATAGAGGTATTCGAAAAAGCAATTTCCAAAAGTGGTTCTGGAGGCTTCTAGGACGGATCTTTTCGAGGCTTCCCCGGGTATAAGGTTTTTTTCAACTTTCAAACCTTGACTAACCGTGGTTTTTGAATTTTTATACGAAGGCATGTTATTGTATTTCAAACAGCATTTCTTTTTTTCTTCTGAATAATTTCTTAAAAAATACCGTAAAAGTCAAAAGTTTAACGGTGGGCCGAATTGTACACACAGAAAAATCTATTTTCAAAATAAAAATTTTAATTTTCTTAAAAATATTTATTCAATTCAAAATTAATAATATCAACCTAAAGCAAAACGACATCTCATTGAAAAATTATAAAATTTTCACGGAATGTTCTCAATTCAAGAATCAGTTTGATTGACTCGAAACTACACTGAACTAATCTTGAATAAGTTCTCTAATCACAGTTTGAAATGTCTATAGCTTCAAGAATAACATCCAACATCTAAATTTGAGAATAGCGTTATATTCATTTATCCATAATCCAAATTTTAGAATAACATTATATTCAAATAGATCAGACAGTTTCAATAATTGAAATAATAAGGGCATTGTCTTAAAAAAAACTGTTATTGTTAGTTTATACTATATCCCAGTGCCGGTTTAACAGGGTTTTTTTGGGTGCAATAGCCAATAGCACCGGGCGGTAAACTTTTTGAGGGCGGTACGCGCGCTACCGCTCTCTGAGAAAAACTTAAAAATAAACATTTATTTCTTAAAAAATAATAAAAAAAATCTGGTGCGACACTGCACCCTACGATTCGCGCCCGCCGCCCGCCGCTACAACAAGTTGAGACTTGCCATACTTTCGGGTATGATGTGTCAAGCTCTGTGTGTTTGAGACTCCTTTCCTTATGTGTGCCGTTCATACCCGAACGCTATATAGGATCCAGTTATTATTTTTGTTTTATGTCTATGAGCTAACCTTAAAATTTACGATGCAACTGTTATAATTTGCAAATATAAATGAAAAAAAAATGGTTGATATTGAAGTTATGGTAAGTTATATTTTTCGTTAATTAGCATTGACTCCGCAAAGAATCAAGCGAAGGTCCATAAAACATCAAACTGACAATCAATGATTCTACTGCGCAACTCGGAGCGACACGTACCTACCTAATAAACGGCTGGTGCTCGAGGGGGCAGGGGAGAGGAAAAAGAGCAACTCTGGAGCATCAAGCTCAAGCATACCCGAAAGAATGAAATGGAAGTGGAGTACCTACTCTTGAGTAGCTCTGGAGTGCTCTAAGTGTAATACCCGAAAGCGACTTTGAGTTGCAGGTTGCAAGGTTGCATTGCATGTATGTGCCACAAAAACAACAGATTTACTAAAATCTACTTGTTTTGTTGTGTTGTGACTTGTGTGCTAGTGCTAGAACTCCTGGGTAGATTTGTGTAACTGAAAATTCGTTTTAAAAATACACAAAAACACGGTAAGCTAAGCACATTCTTAATTTTTGTAATAAATACCTCATTTAATATTTAATTATTAGTATTTAATAATATATAGTCGACTTTACTCTAATAAAAAGGTATTTTAAATTTTTAAATTATTGTTACACTCTGTAGGTATGTGCGATGCAACTTTGAATAATTTATGAACGTGTGTTAAAATAGAATTGTGATTGGTGTTTCTTATTATTTTAAACCAAAGAAATAATGTTTTATTTTTTATTTAGTGATTTTAATTAATTTTTAATATCTAATATAATCTAATATTCCTTATTTAAATCAAAGAATAAAGTTTTTTTTGTTTTGTTTATAATTTTTCGTTTTTTATTTTATATAAATATGTATACAAAGTTCCTTTCTTATTTCGTGACGGTTCAAAAAAATCAGAAATATTTTAATGCATGGGGGTGGGATGACCCATCCCCAATATCCGGATGGGGCGTTATGTCTATGGCAGCACCGGGCAGGGACGGATGGGGTAGGATCAACCGGCCCGGGTAGTTTAGTCGTCCCGCCCAATAAGATATGTTGCAATAAAAAGCAGGTTTATTTTTATTTGGATATTATATACATATAATAAAAATAAATTCTTCACCAAAAATTAAAACCGCCGTATTCTCTATAATACAAAAATAACATAAAAATGACAAACTAGACTATATCTATTATTTGATTTAATAAATTAATGCCTTTTACCACGTTTTCATTAACTCGCTTTCTTTTCCTCCTATTCGTCTGTTCAAATTTTGCAATCGATTATAAACTAATTTTCCGATGAGTTAGAGACTTGAAACTTTAAACATAACTAAGACCAGGATAACAATACATAATTAATGGGTATACACTACATATTATTAATATGTTATATGTTACTATAAAATGAATGAATAGGTACCTAATAAATAAAGATATTTGACTAATGGAAATTTATTTAAGATAAGCACATGCATTGGTAGGTAAGAAGGATCTGGAATTAATTAATAAACCTGAAATTTGCCACAGGTCTCTGTCATAATCATCAAGATGTTTAAAATCGATTGCAAAATTTCAAACAAGACTAAAAAGCAGAAAATAATAAAATTTAAATATATTATTTTAATATACCACGTTTTTAAAAAGGATTAAAAAGTATAAAATAATATAAAAACTGACCAAAAAAATAAAATTTCTCCTAGCCCCATAAAGATTCGAAAAACGTGGGGCCCTTGTTTATGAGACCATAAACAAGGGTGGGGCGCATGCAACAGATTGCAGTGTCGAGGTGTAGCTGCCGTTCAGAAAACATATATTTTATACTTAAAAAAAAACTTCTTCATTATCAATTTGATTTAAAAAAGCTTTCTCTATATTCACTATCATAAAAGGCTCTAATCTAGTATCTTGTAATCTACAGTATGTCCGCGTTTGCTTGTGAACACTAGAAATCTGTGATGATATCTCACAGACACTACTATTTTGATTGGATGATTGATTATTCCATGGCTAACTATGTTTTTTAAAATAACCAATTTTCAGAATATCATATTAGGCATTCTTTTAAGAATTAAATGGATGGTGCTATCGAATTGGCTATAGTTCAAAACCCTTTGTACAAAATATCAGTAGGTACTCTTAAGTTATACAAAGTTCACAAATTGGGGAAAAAATTCAAAAAAATTAGATTTTCCAGAGTACCCTGTACAAACCACAAGGCACAGGTTGGAAATCTTTTTTTTATCGATTAACTCTGCCTGAGGTATTATTGAATGTACGTAGTATAGCCAGTCTAGCTCATACAGGGTGTTCGCAAAAAAATCAAATTAGACTGGCTATAGGTACAATAATACCTCAGACAAAGCTTAATCGATTTGCAAAAAAAGATCACCAACCTGTGCCCTGTGGTTTATACAGGGTACTCTGGAAAATCTGGCCCTACTTTGTGAATGCCCTATATAACTTAGAGTACTGATATTTTGTACAAAAGGTTTTGAGCTATGGCCACCATCCGTTTTATTCTTAAAAGAATGCCTAATATGATATTCTGAAAATTGTTCGTTTTTAAAAAAAAACATAGTTATCCATGGAATAATAACCCAGTCGAAATAGTATAGTGTCTGTGAAATAGCTTCCTCTAGGTGAATCTAAAAAAATATATGATATTTTACTCGGCTCTTCATAGATTTCTACAGGGACACACTGTATTCCTTAATCTATTTTTATATCTTAATGTTGAAAACGACTATTCACATTCAACTTGAGAAATAGGCAATGCCAAAATGTACTGATATGCAAAAGCCAAAGCAGAAGATGCCCCTTGGAACATATTAGGAAGGGAAGAAAGGGCCGGATTGGGCATAAGGACGTCGCGTCATCGTTCACTGCGCTGCGGCCGCGGTGATGATTATTTTGATATTTTGCGTATGCCGTATGCCCGCTAGCTGTCCAGGCCGGCCCAAGTCGGCCCTTGCGACCGGCCCTTCGGGCATTTGCCCGACTGCTCGACCGTCCCATCCGTCCCTGGCACCGGGCGGCGAACTACCTTAAACCGGCACTGCTATATCCAAGTATGTACATCATTCATATCAAGGAAATGAAATTATGGAAGTATTCAACCAATAATTTTAGTTAGAGCGCGCGACTACACCCCACACCTCGCATTGAAGTTCACATTTCGGCAAGCGATGCCGTTCCGTATACAGTAGTTTTTATTTTACGCGTCCTGCAGCAGACACTGTAGTTTAGTGCCGGCCATCGTGATCAGACAAAAACAGACAGTTCGAAAGGTCGACTAGTTCACGGTGTATAGTGCGTTGGTTATGTTCTGTGACACTAATACGCATATTTTAATTATTTTGTGACATAGTAAGTTCTCTGTTGGATTATCTATTTGTTCTTAAGGTAATAATAATTATGATGTATTTATCGCCTTATAATTTTTAAAGCAAAATTTTATGTGTGTAAAAACTCTTTATTTCCTTTAGATATTGTCTTCTATTATACCTACCTGTTAAAATATTTTTAAGAAGTGTCTATAAGTCTACGTAAACTCCTCGTAGTTGGGGCCAATAGTACAGGCTACCAGCAAAATTTGCAAATTTCGGCTGCTGCATTTAAACCTATGAGAATATTAAAATGTTCGTTTTAATTTTGTTTAATAATTAATTATTACCTATACATTTTAGGACCCGATGAAAAAACTTCGAAGTTATTTTCTGTTATCTATCATTTTGATATATTTTTTAATATCGATTTCAAAAATGTATAGGCAATAATTAATTAATTATCAAACAAAATTACAGACATTTTAATATTTTCCTAGCTTTTAATGCAGCAGCCGAAATTTGTAAATTTTGCGGATAGCCTAGACATTGGCCTCAATTGGGGGGATTCTACCTAGGCTTCCACTTGACAGTACAATATTCTCAAAGTGAAGCTATATAGGCTACTTGAAACAAAATGCCTTATATTTAATAGAACTCTAAAAATCATTTATAACAAATATTTTTAAATATTGAAGTGATTCTTATATATCTTCATTGTGAATATAAAAGAGTTTGAGGTGAAACTATAAATATTATTAAAGAGAAAATTACATAAAATCCAATTAAAATTTGATAATTATTTTTATTTGAAGCAATACTTTTATCGAAGGAAATATACTATTTTCTTGGAAGCTACAAATATTCTTTTTTCATTGTGAAATTAAGATATTTTTGCTCATATGGGAAATTAAGTTACACTCATGTTGAAATGTGTATATTCATATCGAATATACTTTTCTTTGTGTGTATGCACGCAAGTTTATTTTAGAAAATAGTTTGAGCTAGTTTTTTCGTGACCTTTATTTTTATATAGGAATTTGTTTAAGGTTAGTTTTCCCTTAGTGCACGGCCACACATAATAAGGCGAACGGCGGACCGGAGAGCAGAGCGGAGATGGCAGCGGAGCTTTCAAAACAATAGGAAGCCTACTATTACGTGTCCACACATACCGCGGAGAGGGGAGCAGAGAGTAAAGCGTGTTTGCTCGCTGGTAGCGGAGCGTTCAAGTCAGTTTGACATTTTCCGGCGTATTGGCGCATATTTAACCTCGAAAATAGAGCATTGTATTCTTATATACCTACCAATATGGATCGCGAAATGCTAATTAGTGAAATTTTTTAGTCGCAAACCCCTATAGGACATAACTCATGCACATCACCACAACCGAGGTGTTTTAGACAAACTTTGGGTCGAGATTTCCACAATTATTTTTGTACAGATGATGGAATTCACCAAGGGTTTCCCTGCTTAATTTTTTTTTCATGTACCCACACTGCACGTCTATTTTGCAAAATTCGAAATTTGAGTGGTGAATTTTCACATAAAAATAATGTAGAAATCGACATTTTTATAGCTGTTTCTATGAAGTTCGACTTTTCAATGTTTCCACTTTACTCCCAATCTCTCTTCGCAATACGCCTTTCAAAGCTATCACAATCCGCTGACTGTGTGGACACTACCCGCACTACTCTCCGCTTTCCGCCCTGCTCTCCGGTCCGCCGTCCGCGTTATGTGTGGCCGTGCACTTAGGGGTTCGCCCCTTAGAGATTCAAGCAAATAAATACATTTTAGGAAATATTTAGAGCTATTTTTTTTATCGTAATATTTATTTTTATATGAAGTTTGTTTAAGAGTAGTTTTCTCCCTTCGGCTAGCTCTGGGAGGTACACCCCATCGAGATTCGTGATCTATTTTTCTGAAAATTGGATGTATAGCATGATATTGCTCCATAAAGTTGCACACGGAATACAAATTTAAAGCTGACTATACATTTTTTAGTCCCTTCGTATTTGTACATAACCTATAGCATCATCATCATAGCCGGCTCTTGTCGCCCTAAATAATCGAAATATCTATAATGTAATAAATAGTTCGTACTCTACTTTGTCACTTCACTAGTATGAAAAATTAGTTTTTTTTTAAATTTCCAAGGCATACATGATTTCCTGAAAGTAAAATTATGTCACACATTAGTTTCAAAACGAGCGTAGCTGAAATAGAAATTTTATTAATTTTTATATTAATTATAATATCTACTCACCTTTCAATTTGTCACTCTTCTTATTTCAGCACTTAAATAGTGCATTTTTGGCAAAAAAATGCAGCATAACATAACTCACTTTCGGTATATTTTCGGAGGAGGCTTTACTATTTTACAAACTCAAGTGGCAAATGGCAAGAAAATGTAGGAAAATATAAATAATGAAACCAAGGCCTATAAATTCCTTGGAATGTAACCTCACGAGAGCTGGATATGGAGTTAGCCAACCCATGAGTTCTGACAAGAAGTGTCACCAACATGGTGTCAACACCATCTGAAAGGAAACGCGCATGCTCGCCTTGTGACGTCGCCTTATACTTTTAGAGAAATGGGAAAATGATAAACTTCTTAAAACCACCTCTCCTCTCTCTACGAAAAACATTTTTGGAAAGAGACGATGGTCGTTTTTTTATGTGCTTAATTAGAGGATATAAAAAAATGAAACGATCCTATTGTGAAAATAGCTTTTCTTTTCCTTTAGTGCAAAAGATAATTTTGAAATTTATTTTTCTCTAGCGTTTTCCAGGAATCGATTTATTAAATACGGTCCTGTGCGGTTTTATACTACCTGACGTAGAATGACTTTGAGTACAAATCTGCAATGGACGATAGATATTTTGCTGGGACTTCAACAAACGTCGGCGATTCTATTTGTTGTACTGTTATAATATTGGTATAGATACTTACTGTGATATTACCCACTAAGTTAATCGCAATTTCAGTTAAAATAAAAACATCAACAATTTTTTATTAAAAATCGGCATCGTGCGCTCGAGATAAGTGGCCTAAAATTTAAGTTGTGAGCTCTTGTTGGGTTGAGCGCCCATGTAAAATATTCAATTGAATCCCCAAGGTTAAATATGTATTTGGCTTTCCACGTTACTGGCACGGTTACTGATCAGATCGGACCGGCGAGAAAGTTATTTGAAAACATTGTAGCCAGTAGCCGTGATATATCATTCCCGAGCCCAGCCATAGTCGCTGCGTACGCCTTGTTGCATTGTAAATGGCTGTGAAAGTTACAGATGAAATGTCCCATATGTAGAATGTACAAGTAAATAGATTCCATAAATAGGACGCTCTACATTTATACATGGTGTTCATTTGAAATCTAGTCACTTGACACTTGACATTTTCCAAATAAAAAATTAATTCACAAATCGCCGAGACCCGTCGATTTTTGTTGGAAAGGGTAACTTTTTTTTAATGCTTATGTAATAGCAATCCACTTAGAAATAGGTATCTGTGTCTGTAGTCTATAAATAGATAGGTAGGTAGGTATATCATTTAAATTTCCAAATAAACATGGGTTGACTTAGTGGCTACACTAACACATAAAACCTATTATGCTTCTAATAACGCGTTAATGTTTTCCTGCAAGAAACATGAGGATAAAGCCAGCAAGACGAATACATTCATACCGAGAAAATTAGACCAAACTGATGAACGGTTCATAATGAAGGTAAGACAGATGGTGTTAAAAACTAATCCCAATAGAACAATCTACGGTACATATTCGTTTTCTTTAGTTGAATAGTCCAATACTGTCCTTAAGAACTTACACAAAAAGGTCAGGACTCTGCTCACGAAGGCACACAATCACCACTCCGGAATGGATAACGTATCATGGGCTGCTGAGAAATGCCTACTGCAACATTTAAAATTATGTTGTTTGTTCATTTAATTTTTTTAATTGCGTTTTTCGCCACCAAACTGACTAAAAGACAACTTTTTCAAGTTGCCTGAAAAATTCAAAAATTCATGAACCAAACTTTGAACGTGTAACTCAAAAAATAACTTCAACAAATTTGTTTTCGGAGCTTTCGGAGAATAAATCTTCCTCCTTTCTCAAAGATCATGTCACGTAAAAGTGAAATGACAGATTAATAAATTTCAGGTCAGTATGTCATGACAACAGAAACAATAGCCTAGCCACCTGTCTGATATTGTACCCTGAGTTCTATAATATAATTAACTATACTAACTTCTCTTCGAATAACTGACAATAATATTTTACTGAATTCCACTGAACATTCAGCAACACAGTTGTATTTCCTAGAACCAGACAATTATCAAAAGCAAAAATCTAAGCCAAATATATAAACAGCGTCAAATTTTGACTTAGGTTAAGTTATACTTAAGCCGCGGATAAACCCCCGCTTTAATTTCTGGACATTTAGGTATCATTTAATTGCTAAGTATAACCGGTGCAAGCAAAATTCTCAGTTTAAGTGTAACTTAACGTTAAGGTGACCCTTAAAGATGAGTGATGTAAACGGCCATAACAACTGTCCTACACTCACTATGATTACTACGGTTTTCTAGGGTTTTCCGTAGTATTTGAGCGAATGCTACCCTAGTTCTATGGGAAAAGTCGGTCTTAGATGGAAATTGAAACGAAAACAAAATAATAGTAATTGTCCCCCTCCCCCCGCACAAGCATTCAGTTGCTTCGAGGGTAGTTACTCCTAGTTTGGAATATTGCGAGGGTGAGAATTACTATTATATTATTATTATTATTATACTTATTTCCCTTCATTTTCGAACACACTTAAGAGATATGCCCGACTGCAGGCTTATGGACAACGCGGCCCACTTTGGTTTTCTTTCAGAAATTAGAAACAAATCAATCTAATATTGCGCATGCGCAGACCCACCTCGTTAAAAAAAAATAAAATTTTTACGTACGCAAACATTCCCAAAAGTCTGAAAACTAAGGTTCTAGCATTATAACAAAAGTTTTTAATTTGAGTTCTTTCTGATCTGATCCATCATCTCACGCTGAGGCCGAGTAGAATATCAAAATCTCGACATTTGAACACAATTTTAGTACATTAACTGATGTTTCTGTAAACTTTCTACATAGTAGACGTAGCACACAAGTTGCTCATTATTGGCATAATATGTATATTTGCATAGATAAGTAGCTATAAGAACTGAGAAATAAAATGAATTGGACCTAAAATATATACCCGTTTGAATATCGGTCAAATTTGCAGACTAAGAAGATACGAAGAAAGAATCAGAAGAACGATAATGTAACAATATTGGGCGACCCACTACAAGTAAACAGCCAACCACGATTAGAAGATCCTATTTTGATTAAAAAATAATTCCAAATGAACTAGTGACTAATAAAGATGTAATGAAACAGATATAGCGATAATTCGTTTGATACATAGTTGGGCAAAATAATAGACTAGCCTATAACTTTTTATATATTTTATTAATATAAAAAATGGGTATTTGAAATTTTTATATACTTCTCATTGAGTAAAGGATTATTCCTTTACTCAATGCTTATATTAAATTTCAGGTCAAAACCATCCCTGTATTATACTGGAAACTATTTTATTATTTACCATAAGGGTGAGGGAGGAAGCTATGTTCTTTAACTTTGCTTATTTTCGCCAAATTCATAGCAATGCTTTATAATTTGGAGATTTCGCCTTTATAGTTCACAAGTCATTGTCTGTTCTCGATGTTCGTCTATATCCAACCCCAACACCTATGAGCGTACCGCTCTCACCCACAACGCTTCAAGCCACCGTACGCAAAGTAAAGTCTATTTTATAATGTCGTTGGTACTCTCTAACCTAAATTCACCGGAGATGCGAATGGGAAAAGAGAAAGTGTACTACTTACTCATTATTGTATTTACCTACGGTTTCTTTTCTTCGGTTCTCGGGCCGACCCACATTGCATGATTTTTAAGAACCGTCTTTCCTATTGTTCGCTGATCAAGTCTATTTTTAGACGGAAGTAATTTGATAAATTGGGGTTACGACGAAATAGAAATTGTTCATATTGCTCCTTGAACAATTTCGCTCAGGATTGCCTGAGTACCTATAGGTACTTGATTTTAGCTTAGACTATAGTCTAGACTATAGTCCAAGCTAAAGAAAGGATTGGTTTGAAAATAAAAATGAAAAATATCTTTACTGTACCTCCACAAATATAGGGCTTTTCAATATTAGTGAAATGTAATTTAAATAGGGGACATATTTGAAATGTTAAAATTACCTGCCATTATCAAGTGTGTTTAGTAAAGTGTACAATTTCATCATGGAAATACACTCATGGACAAAATTATCGAATATTTTTCGTTATCACTATTGCTTGAAAATAATTTCAAATTACCGCCGTAAACTTACATGTGGCGATGCTATTCATCTAGTAGGCGGATATATTAACTTGTTTTAAAATAATTTGACGTTCAAATAATATTAATGGCGTTTATTGGCTCTCGCACATTTTATCCTAAAAAATTACATAATATAATTTAAAAGTTATAAAGAATTAAATTAATTGTAGTGAAATTTAAAAAGTGATAGTGATTCGCGTTTGCTTTTTCCTCTATTTAAAACAACAGTATGCCACCAGTTAGACACTACAATGCAATGAAGTTGAAGCGGTGCAAATTGTAACTCTATATAACGAAGGATTTAGGCAAAAAGATATCGCACTACGTCTCAGGAGAATCTACAGTATCAAATATTTTAAAAAGGTATCAAGAGACCGGAACTTTCGAACGAAGACCTGGCCAAGGGCGCAAAAGGTGTACAACAGCAATTGATGACCGTTTTTTAATAAGTAATTAGTTACTAAATCGCACACTGACATCCACGCATCTCAAGAACGAGCTGCTAAATGTAAGGCAAGTTAATATTAGTTCCAAAACAGTTAAACGGATATTAAGAGAAGATAATTTAAAGCCAAGACGACCTGGGAAAAGTTCCACGTCTTCTCCAGAATCACAAAACTTCTCGATTAGAATTTGCCAGAACACATGTGCAGTGGAGTATCGAGAACTGGAAAAATATTCTGTTCGCGGATGAGATTAGGATCCAATTGTGGAAGCCAGATGGACGAAACTACGTCTACAGAAGAGTTGGGGAACGGTACGCCAGCTGCAATCTTATAAATACCGTTAGTTTTGGAGGCGGCGGCATAATGCTTTGGGGAGGTATTAGTTGGGAGGGACGAATCGAACTCGTGGAAGTGACTGGACACTGGACGAATGCACGATAACGCACGACCACATGCAGCACCCGTAGTGACTAATTACCTTGATGAGATTCAGATTCAAAGATTAGTTTGGCCACCGTATAAAAAAGCCCAGACTTAAATCCAATAGGGCATATTATGTGGGATCAGCTAAAACGCCGCATACGACGAAGAAATCCAGTTCCAAGCACAATCGAAGAGCTTCGGTTTGCAGCACAATATGAATGGAACGCAATTCCTCAAGAGTACATTATTATAAGCTTATTTTAATCAAAATACTGGTATTTTCCATCTTAAGAGCATTTCTGTTTAAAATAAATATCCTTCATTTCCATAATATTTATTTAGTATTAATTTATTTTAACGTTTTTATTCTCAGAAAAGCTTAATATTGTTCACCTAAAATTTGTAAAATAAAATATTTTTTCTAGTAGGTACCAAGTGTTTAAATGACTTGATTCTTAAGAATTTACCTATTTCTTCAAAAAAATTTATGAAAATTTAAAAATATTCGACAATGAATGAAAATGATGAAAATATTTAAGATTTAGTTTTTCATGACAGTTTTTAGCGATATAAATGAATACATAACGGTCGGAAGACAGTATTTTTTGTCTCTATTAAAAAAGGTGTGATTTAGAAGAAATTCAATTTCACATTATTTGAAAGAAAGAAAGTTAAGTAGAATGGGTCTGAAGGGATTATGTCATAGTTTCGGTTTCTACATTATATTGCTTTAGAATTTGTATGAAATATTGCGGTTTACTTTTCATACGGATTTAAAAAAATGATGTGGAGAGTAATAATTACTCCATTCGCAGCGTTTTTTTTTTAAAAATTTTAGATCATTGTATCTTTATAAAAAATTTGATGATTCTTTAATATCTTCTAAACGAACTGCAAGTAGTCTGAACATAAATAAACAAATTATTAAACGATCGGAGAAAAAGAAAATGTTTATCACAGAATAAGAAATGAAAGATAAATTGTCTAGTGAGTAAGAACAAATGCAGTAAATAGTATAATCTTATATTAAACTGGTCGAAAAAAGTTAAGGATATCGCCGGTTTTCCACAAAACAATATTATTTTGAAATTTGCCAATGCCCCTATGTCCTTTTTAATGTTCTAATAAATAATAAATTAGTTTAAAAACAAAACAAAAAATCCTTTTTCTGAATAATAAAACACACTTTTATTGTTGATTAAATAAGTATTATCTGTGTACAGGGTGGCCCATCCCAGCAAAAAAGTGTGTTGCGTGGAGACCGGGTCAAAAAATGAATTTGTAGTAAAAATTAAGGGGAATTCGAGGGTGTATTCGGATTTTGTATACGGGGGGTCGATAAAAAAAAGTTACTTATCGCAAAAAATCATTTTTTGCAAAATAATAAAATCCAACTTTTTGCCTACCAATTAGAGGACCTTTAAGTAGTATTTCTAAATATTCAGAGTTTTCAAACAATCTTCCAGTTTTAGCGGAAATGAAAGCGACTTTCTGTATTTTACAACTTACACATTTCAGTTAACCATTGAAGGATTTCTTTTTTAATTCTCAATCTAACGATATATAACTTGACCTATTTCTCTCCAACCGTTTTCGAGATATTTACCAAAGAAGCTCCATCGAAATAGATAAAATGGTCTCTTGTGTCAGGGTCTGACGTTCGATTCTAGTAGGCCAAACATTAGAATCAGATTTATGAAAATCAAGTCAGCCATGACAATAAAACTGACAATCAAGTAGGCTGTCAATTCAACATTTCTATACCCCGATTACTGTAAGAAGTCCCGATTTTGTCAGATGACATTCTCCACAAAATCCCTAGGAATTTTCTGTTAACCATGGGTATAACATTGGTATATGTGTCTCAACTAGTTAATGACGTCACTCATTGATTTATGATGTGAAAAGATACCCAAGTGATACGAAAAAAAGAACATAATAAAATAAAAACCCTACTGCAATCACGATTATACCGCTACAAAAAAAAATAACTATGACTACAACTCATTTTAGTAATAATTTCAAACGTCATGGAAACACTTTCATTTTGGTATAATCATGCGTCTATGGTGCGTACTCAGGCAAATTTTATTTCGGTGTCGTGAAAGTTACAGTGAAGGTTTTCCGGATTGTTCAAAAGGGTTCAAACTTTGGGCAGTGAAAATATTCGCGGGTTTTGTACGTTTCGTGAGTTTTACCGTAATCTGTGTTGTTCTTGTTCGTGTTATTAGTAGTAATTCATTGTGCAAATGGGCTCGTTACTGACCTGCACTTATGACCTGGTTGCATTTTTTGCTTCATTGATGCCAACTTAGGATGGCGAAATTACCAATTGACAGTCCCAGTAAGGACTTCTTAAAATAATTTTACTATACAAACCCGTCAGATTAATTTCAAATTTTATCGCTGGAGCTACTAGTTACTATTTTGGAGATCTTTATCAAAAAAATAAAAGATTCCTACGTATAAACTTTGAGAAAGTATTCTCGTAAAGATCCAAATAGAGATGTTCCGAGTGCTTCATTTATAATAATATGTATGTAAGCTGAATCGAATATTTAGATCGACAATAAGTGAAAGTAATATGACAGCTACCGGATTGTCAGTTTTATTATGTCATGGCTAACTTGATTTGTCATAAATCTGGTTCTAGGGGACGTCCAAATATTACGATTGAGCTTAACAACTACGGGTCCAATATTACTAGTTACTGAATTCATTGAATAAGGAATTCGTACTTAATCAATGCTCAATTACAAGTCGTTGTAGTTCTTTTTTTTAATTGAATTATGGCAATATCTCCAAAATAATTAAGCTGCTGAACTGTAATTTAGCACTGCTGTGTTTTTGGGGATGGAGAATAAGCTGAAAACGTCAATTTATACGCCTCTCACACACTTGCGCTATTTTAGGATCGTGCTTTTACTCGTAACTTTTTTGAGGTTATCTGTTTGGTCTTGCAGGTCCATCTTTTTAGTGTAATTCATTTGGCGTCAAAAGTCTACTCTTGTTTCATAACAATAAAATCAACCGTTTGCGTTGAATTAGTAAAACGTGCCCCAAAACATCTGTTAGCTCCAACATTCGAAACATAAAATTTTCACCTAAGTACCTCTTTCAAATATTACACATCAACTGTACCATTTAAAGATTTAATTGCTTATTCTCCATCCCCAAAAATACAGCAGTAGCAAATTACAGTTCAGCAGCTTGATTATATTGGACGATATTTTTATAATTCAATTAAAAAAAGAACTACAGGGCTCTGTATCTCACTAACTATTGAGATTTAGCCCGTAGTTGTTAAGCTCGATCGAATTATTTTGACGTCCTCTACCTCTACCTGCTCCCGCGATATTGCCCCAAACTTACCGGACACCCTATATAGTAAATTCAGTTTTAAGGTGCAGCGTATATGTGTATATTATGCGAGTGCTGCGCGAGTGCAAGTGCTACTATTGGCTTGTCGGTTCGCCCGTTTCGCTCGTTCAGCCGACAAGCCAATAGCAACGCCAGTGACGAGCGTAAGATTGCTTACATGCACTGCACCTTGAATTTGAATATAATAATAATAATACGTCTTTATTTATATATTTAGTGGTATAAACAGGCGATGAATATGGTATGGTAGTCCAATAAAGTTGCGCTCGGCTTATAGGAGTAGCAAACAAAAATTAAAACATGATTATTTTCTCATGGTTGCTTGGGGACTGCCTAATGAGTGTCCAACAAAAAGATCACACTCGAAGTACTGGTACAAATTGCGCTATTCGGTGGTTTCCTAAACAATTTTTAGAGCAAAATGACTCTAATAAAAGCTGTAGGGGATCAAAGTATGAACAACTTTTCCCCTAATATTTGTTCTATCTCTAATACATAACGAGTTACAGTACATTATTTATATGAAAAATTCCGTACGCAGCAGGGATGGTCTTTGCAAAAAAATGACCATAATAAAAGTTTTATATGAAATTGTGGTCAACTTTTTCTTATAATGCGTCTCTAATACTTAATGATACACAGGGCATTATATGACAAAACATTCGTTTACCAAAGGACTGGCCTTGTAAACTTTTTTTTTACAAAAAATGACCTTAATAAAAGATGGAGAGGGGCAAATGATCTACAATTTTATTTTATTTTTATTCATTTATTTTTACCAGTAGGTATTTATTATTTTTTTATTTATTATTTTATTTTATTCATTATTCATTATTCATTACTCATTACTTATTATATTATTATATTTTATTTATTTCTCTTTTATTTATAAATTTTTACAATTCACATGGGCGCGAATATTGTCTATATATTGCAACATGTGTTCATTGTCGTCACCTCTGGAAATACCAACTAGCAGACAATGAAGTAGCGACTCCTTTTGCCTTAACTTCCACAACCTCGCCAATGGTAAAAAAATCTTTCACTTAAAACGGTTGAACGACTGGGGTAAAAATCAAGTGGAAGAGTATTGACGATATGCTCCAGAGTTCTAAGCTCACTCAAGACCAGAGTCTAGTGATGTTATTTGTAGACTTTGTCAACACGGCCTAAAGCCACGCCGGTCGTGGTCTAAACACCCGCCGTGCGTTCAGACAAAGCTACACATAGACTGTCAGAACCATTGTTGAAATTTCCGCACGCTACACCAAATATTTTGCATAAAAACAAATAACAAAATTAAAATACCTATACCTCAACTTAGTATAGAGTTCTTATAATTTTAAGACATTACAATTTACCTGTTTTCGTTCCTAAATTAAAATTTGAAAGTTGGTGTAGCGACATTTTTTTGCCGACGGTTTCAACAATGCTTCTGACTATCTATGGATTCTTTAATCTACGGGTCAGTGTGTTGCGCTCCCGGGATATATGTGCACGAGAGTAGGTTATATAACATTCGGGCGATGATTAGTTTCATATAGTACTTACAGTTTGTTCAGCGAATGTTCGGCCCTACGTCACAACTCCCGTCCTTGCCTTACTCATGACTATACGACGGATATCGGTCGTATATTCACGAGCCAGACAAGGACGGGAGTTGTGACGTAGGGCCGAACATTCGCTGAACAAACTGTATATTTCATCCACGTATAGTAATGTCTTGTGCGACTAGCCACCATTTTTTGTCCCCTAAAAATACAAACAAAAAGCATCTCGCTCGCTGCCCATATGAATTAACCACCAGGGTCAGACCTCTCAGTGCGATTTATTAAAGTGCGCGAGCGACAACACGCGAATTCAGAAATGGTTTATTAGACATGCCAAAACAAGTAAAATAAAGTAAATGGAAGAATATGAGAATATAGAACGAATAATAGAAGAATCGTCGTTGGATTCAGAAGGATTTGTGTCGTCAACATTGCTATATAATGTTTGAAGAACGATTTGTGCCAATTTTGAAGGTGATGGATATCTTTGCTATACAATGTTCTTTGAATAAAGAATCCCAGGAAGTTTTGACACAATATTTTGATATCTGACACGGTGATAGGTGTCAGTATGTGGTACTTAGATACTTTTTCTAGTTATTATGCTTAGCTGTGCGGCTTGTGGCACTTCCCTGACCGCCAAAACTAAAATGTTTGAGGATAATAATCCATCGGTAAGTAATTTTGTAATTTAAAAAACTTTTGAGGTTATACACCAAAGTGGCATGTGTAAGTACCTACTTCTTCATAATTGGAAATTTAAAATTATCGCTATATTATGAAGGATTCCTAAACTTAAAGACAAAAACGTGCCTTATAATTTTTTTGCCTGTATTGTAGGTACTGATTTCACGAAAAATGACGATTTCTGACTCGATTAGTTTGTTGAAACAACTCAAAGGTGCGCGCCACTGTAAAAACGGAAAGGGCATCCCGCTATATATGCAGAGACTTTCCCGGTGGCTCGGTACGCCCGAATTTGCTCCTTCCTGGAGTTCCTTATTTAAAGGGCCTAATAATAACAGTAATATTAGTGTTTTAGGAGAAAAAATTTATATTGTTTTCAAATTTTGGAAATAACTAGTTAAAAGTAGTTGGGATTAAGGAGCAATAAAGTTCCCACCCCTACCGTGGATGAAACATACCCTTTTTGAGCAAAACCACCGTCAAAATGGACGTGGTTACGATTTTTTTTGTATTTATCTCGCAAACTATTAGGTACTCTGGTGAAAAACCATGAAGAGGGCAAAAATGATGGCCGTAAAATTCTACATAAAAAGATTATACAGTGTGTCCCAATTTGATACTGGACACCTCAGAAATATATGAAGGGCAAGGAAAACAAATGGTCTCTATTTTTTTTATTGATAATCCCAAGGGAGAGTATCTCACAGGCGGTGGTATTTGGAAGGGGTAATTATTTCATGGTCTGCTATGATTTTTTAAAATAGTAAATTTTCAAGAAACCCCATTAGGGTTTTTTACGACAAAATGTTATTAAGAAAACTTGATCAGAATGAAAAACTGAGTGGATTCGCAAAATTTCAAAAGTTAGGCCTAGACTTTTGAAAATTTTGCTTTAATTTTTAGATTTTCCACTTTTCTCTTAGAAAAGTGTTCTTTCTGAAGCTTTCACGTCAAAATTTTATTTTTTCACGATGATCAGTTTCCTTAATAATATTTTGACGTAAATGCTCCAGAAAGAACACATTTCTAAGAAAAAATTGGGAGAAAAAGGCGAAAAAGCTAAAAATCAAAGTCGGCCTAGACATTTGAAATTTTGCAAATCTACTCAGTTCTTCATTCTGAACAAGTTTTCTTAATAACATTTTGCCGTAAAAAAATCCCTAATAGGATTTCTTGAAATTAGCTATTTTAAAAAAATCATAGCGGGCCATGCAATAATTACCCCATCTAAATACAACCTTCTATGAGATACTCTCCCTTGGGACTACCAATTAAAAATAGAGATCATTTCCTTGTCCTTCATATATTTCTGAGGTGTCCAGTATCAAATTGGGACACACAGTATAAGATTTGTATCTAACCCTGATCGATTTTTCACGATTTGGAGTCAAACATTAATTAAACACGAATTAAACCTTAAATAATGTTTTATGTTCGATATGCTTGTTTCCACACCACCAAAGAGGTAAAACTTCCAGCGCGTTAAGTGGTCTCCCCAGTAGGCCTATTCCATTATATTTATCCGGTTTAGATTTCTTCGTTTTCAAAATATAATAATTCTTCTTCAGTGGTAGAACTTAGACAACTTTGTCCATTACACTCTGCATACAATAAGGGGCAGCGTAATCCCATTTTAACACAGCTACATCTTTTTTCACAGCTACTTTTGCAACTACACGATATCAATTTGTGGATCTGCAAAGGCGCTGGTGTTTCAGTTGTGCATATAGGACACATAATATTGTTTGTATTTTTCCATCCCCATAGTCCTGCACCGATGGCATTGCCTTTACATACCTGGATCTGGTGATAGACACGGTAACATAATGCTCCTTTGAAGCTGCAAATGTTGGAGGGAGCCTTGCAAGTGTTACATCACTATTGGACTTGCTCACTAGTTTATTAAAAGAGGCGAATCTGTATTTATTTAACGAAGTTTCTTTTATAGGTGCCTTATAGAGTGCCAGTATCATCTTTTCTCCAGCCGTTACAATATCTTATTTACATGAAAGTTCGCTGTTAAGCGTATTGACGACATCATCTTTCCAACCCTTCAACAGATTTATCGTCTGCATTTTACCCTTTCCAAAATACGCCGAGGTGGTATCGCATCCGCTGAATGCAGGGGCGAAAAGTAAAGTTTCTTTAGTTGCGCAAAAGAGTAGAATATTGAAAGTCTTTAGAGCTGTAGCTCCTCTCTTTGATGTTCCCCTGACGTTCTCTCCAAAATCAAATATCTCTGTAGGTCGGAGCAAGGGCAGTAAGGAGTACCACCAGAAGGTCAACATCTTGCCCAACGATAACTACTTTATCATTTATAGAGGACTTATATAAGACTTATCGGTTTTGCCTAAATATGGAGCCCGACCAATCAAAATTGAGACCATCGTTGTCGCCACTGTCTTTATAAAGTCGCTGTAATTTCCCCTTCCCTTCTACCATTCTTGGAATTATAGCGCCGTTTGAAAATCAACAGTGCATTTTGTAAGAAAAGGTGAACAGAACGCCATATCGCACATAAAACATTATTATTTAAGGTTTAAAATATTTGATTTTTGACTCCAAATCGTGGAAAATCCGACAGGGTTAGGTACAAATCTTATATAATATTTTTTATGTAGAATTTTACAGCCATCATTTTTGCTCTCTTCGTGATTTTTCACCAGAGTAATAGCAAAGCCTGAGAATACTAGTAATAGTTTGCGAGATAATTACAAAAAATCGTAACCAAGTCCATTTTGAGGATGGCTTTGCTCAAAAAAAGGGATGTTTCACTTTTTTGCCCCTTGATCCCAACCCTTTTAACTACTTATTTCCAAAATTTCAAAACTATAAAAATTGTTCTCCTATTCGTAATTTATTTAACTAACTTGACTCCACTATAACACTAAGATGAATACATGATATTTTAAGTTGATTTATTATGCTGGTCAACAAACTTTTATCTTGAGAACTGTGATACGTATGAAACTTCTTTCAAAAGAAGGAACGGGGGAACACTATATATGGTCCGACCCCTGTAGATACATTACTCAATAAATTAAAAAATAATCAAAAATATTTGCTCAAAAATATTCAAACTAAAAATAAATAATAGAATAATAACAATATACAGTAATAACTCCCACCCTCACAATACTCCAAACTAGGAGTAACCACAAGCAATCATATGCTTGTGCGGAGGAGGGGTGGCAATCACTATTATTTAGGCTTCATTACCATTCGTTTTTATATCAGTGACTATAGAAAGAATTATAGTCAGTTTATACAGGGTGTTTCTAAATTATGATGCCAACTTATTGTGACAGGTAGAAAATGTCATTTTGGACAAAAAGTTTCCTATAAACATGGGTCCGAAAATGCATGATAAGAAAGTTACAGGGTGGTAAATGTATAGTTTGAAAATCATCTTTATCGCAATAACTTCTACAGAAGTTATGCAATTTAAATGAAACTTGGTGCAGTTCTTTAGTAACTGGACCCACCCTAACGGTATGCCTATGGTTTTCCGAAGAATTTTCTATTTTGAACTTCATTATAAAACACATGGCAGCCTGTATAAAATCATATCAAAACGCATATTTTTCGAATAATTGAAAACTCAGTTTTTCACATGAAGAACCCAGGATGACTCTCTGATTCATACATTATTATTGTGAGAATATGTGCCACATAATGCCCTTTGCAAGGCATACTGCGTAAAATCACGTCCAAAAGTCTGTCACTATCTCCCGGTCTATATAGTCAAATTATTTTAAGAAGTTCTTACTGGGACTGTCAATTGGAAATTTCGATATTCTAAGTTGGCATCAATGCAGCAAAAAATGCAACCGGGTCATAAGTTCAGGCCAGTAACGAGCCCATTTGCACTAACAACACGAAAAGTAACAAGAACAAGAACAACACAGATAACGGTAAAACTCACGAAACGTAGAAACCCTCGAATATTTTCACTGCCGAATATTTGAACCAGTTTGAACGATCTGGAAAACCTTCACTGTCACTTTGACACACCGAAGCTAAATTTACCTGAGTCCGCACATTGACGCTGCCAAAAGCAGCTGATTATACCAAAATACCAAAATGAAAAAAGTGAATCCATGACGTTTGAAATTATTATTAAAATGAGTTGTAGTCATAGTTATTTTTATTTATAGCGGTATAATCGTGATCGGCAATAGGGTTTTTATTTTATTATGTTCTTTTTTTCGTATCACTTGGGTAACTTTTCCCATCATAAATCAATGAGTGACGTCATTAACTGGTTGAGACACATATACCAATGTTATACCAATGGTTAACAGGAAACTCCTAGGGATTTTGTGGAGAATGTCATCTCACAAAATCGGGACTTCTTACAGTAATCGGGGTATATCAGCGTTTTGTTGCAATAACCAGTAGCGTACAGGAAGGTAGGATACGCCCCCTTTTTAAAAATAAATTCTACGCCCATGGGTTTTTGGTACATTTGACAGCATTTTTGAATTGCCAATTCATTTTAACATAAAAATTGTCTATTGTCAATGCTCCCTAAAACTACTAGATTTTGAGCAAACAAAGCAAGTCCAAGTTGCTGCACAGAAAAAGTGATAACTTCGGGAATGTTTTCAACTCTGTTGGAAAACGACACATTTTGGGGCCCTTGTGTATAAGTATATGCTGAACTGAAATTTGGGAATGTTTTCAACTCTGTTAGAAAACGACACATTTTGGGGCCTTTGTATATAAGCACTTTTTTGCTATTTAGGTAGAAAAAAATCCATTGCCAAGGTTTGAAAGGAATATAATTTTTTAAAATTATTTTCAAATTTCCTTTGGAATAATACCTATTTTATTAATTTATTAATCTGTCCTTGCCCTTCAAACCTCTGCAATTAGTTTTTGCCCCAAAAAAAAACCAAGAAAGTGATTCTGCACGTAGGTCCCAAAATGTGTCGCTTTCTAATACAGAGTTGAATCCATTCCTGAAATTATCACTTTTTCTGAGCAGCTACTTGGATTTACTCTGTTCAAAATCCAGAAGTTTTAGGGTAAATTAACAAGAGACATTTTTTATGTAGCAATGAATCAGCAATTCAAAAATGCTGTCAGACTTACAAAAGCACCATGGGCGTAGAAATTATTTTTGAAAAGGGGGCGAATCCTACCTTCCCGTACGCCACTGGTTATGATAATAAAACGCTGGTTACTTCAGTGTATTGCATTTTATACTAGCATACTGTGTATAAAATTTTAAGATAATATCGTCTGTTGTTTTTGATATATTAATAATAAACCGTTTTACAAAATAAACTTTAACATCCTGTATCTTTTTTATTAAGCATTTCCGGGCCCATGTTCACGTTAACTTTTTTGATCAAAATAAAATTTTCTATAGTTTATTTCAAAATTGTGGTTTACAACTGGGACACGCTGTATATTAAGTAGGTACCTATACCTATTATAGACCTAGTTTTTGTCATGTTGAAAAACAATAAAATACCTAGTTGTTGTTCATAACAAAAACCGGGGACCCTTTAAAGTAAGGAGACCCAGCATTATACTTTCCAAAGTGAGGCCGTTTCTTTCCTCATTCTAATTGGAGAATCTATGAATATAACAAGTACTTTGATTGTTAGTAAAAATTAATAATGGTTTCCATGATTTCTAAAAATTAGACTTGACAATGTTCTGTCAACAAACACCGAATATGGCAAGTGCCAAATGAATCAAATTTATTTTATATTTGAATTTGGTTTCCTGCAATTATTTCCAGGAATTTAAGTAATATAAGGATGGTAAGTCAGTGCCGATTTTGCTTATTTGAGAATTTGTCGCTAGCGCACCTTGTTACCAGGTTCCTCAAACCATTTGTAATATGTAGGTATAATAGGTACATACTTGAACTTTCTTCCCTTGTTGAATGTACCCAAAAAACTTTCACAGATTTCGGGATGGACTAATAAGATTAGGACTTGTACTTAGTTCTATTCATGTAGTTTTTCTCGGTGCTCATTATAAAATTTTTGTAATTTTATTTCTCCCAAGGTACCTCACAAACTTAAAATGAAGTTATAGTTGTAGACAAAAACTGTTTAAAAAAAGACCTGACTGAAGCTACCTGCTTAATAATTTAAAATTTACGAAATACCATTTTTGTTTTGAACTACTTACTTATACGTAATGCCCACGTAATGGGCATTGTAGGATTACTAAAGGTGAGACAAGAAAAATCTGGTTGCAATTATTGGGACTACTGCAGGCGGCCGCATTACCTTTAATTGACTATCTGGAAGTTAGAAAACTTAAAAATTGTGAATTATGATGGGAAATATTTTGCCTCCTTTAGAATCTATGGCACTGGCATGTTACATAAAACCTGATGGCAGTTGGACACTGACATATAACAACCTTGTACCAGCCCACTTATGTTGTCTCCTTGGAGTATACAGAAAACAAACTTCCCCTCAAGGCTTCACTTTTCCTATGTGAGAATGTGACATGCTGGGTCCCCTTATTTTAAAGAGTCTCTGACAAAAACTAAATACCTACCTCAGGTGAATATCAGTCTGAATATGAAGTGATTACTACATAATGGCGAAATAGAGAAATTAATACAACCTCGAACTCTATGGTATTTAGAGGCTTAAAAAATATTAAAATAGCGAGATATAAATATGATCAAAAATATGAGGATTTTGACCTCCTAAATCAAATCAAAAGATCATACAAAGGCACTATTACCTAATATTAATATAGAATACTCATGCCCTTAAGATTGTGTAACAATTTCGACATGCTGAAAATAATCTGTCGCCTGTTACTTTAATAGGAAATGCTCATTTTTTTCTCGGGGAATCCTAAACACGAATTACTAGGTAGGTATTTGACGACGTCTTCACATTAAATTGGTGGAAAATTTCCCGTTTCGTCTTTCTGTCATTTTCCTTGATAGCAAGGATTCTTAACAAAATCAATGAGGAGGAAATACTGTGGTTGTGCCAGATAATGGAGTGTTCAACTATGGTAGAGGTACTCATTATTTTCTGAAATTAGTTTGGCAAAACATATTAGAATTAACCAACGATGTATAGGAATAGATACTTTACCAAGGGCAACTTGTTTCACGATTTACGCTATTTTGTAGATATAAGTATCGCAAAGCATCTAATATATCGGATATACAAGTCTATCAAAAACTATTTATTATGCATTACGAAATAGGAAAGATGAATGTAAACAAAGAAAGATGAATGTAAACAAATCAGCTCGTCTTTTCCCCCCCGACCCGCTAATGTAGAAGCAAAAAAAATATATTATTTGTATTAGCGTGAGTCATGACAAAAGTCTTGAAAGGGATTATTCTCTATATTATTATGCCTATTTCTAAAACTTAAGCAAAATTAAATTACTCGGTCCTAATGGAGTTATTAATATTTGGAAAGTTTGTAAATAGGAATCATTTATTAACACTTTCACTGCCACCAACGCGCCTGGCGCGTTGACTGGATGATAGCCTGTGTGCCTTGCACGCGCCAGGCGCGTTCTGGGTATATCGATATATAATGACGCATAACAGAGCCGGCACTCCATGAACGGATTTGTTTTTTGCTGGGCACATGGGGATAGACCCACAGGTTGTAAAAACTTACATGGTTTTAAAGTTGACCGTTATTTCGGTATTTTAGATCAGGGTTTAGCATAGTCTCGCAGGTGTATGTACTCTCAATTCATTGGTAAGTAATTTCTTATTTATAGTAATACTTTTTTATTGTATATTGAATACTGATAGTTAGGTAATATTTGATGACTTCTAATTTTATTTTTCGTCCAATATACATGAAATTATAAGAAATAAGTAAACATTCGAACATATTCAGTTATTTGGGGGTTATGAACTAATGCAAATTTCTATATTTTTATGAAAAGCGATTTCAATTGTGTTGGCAAGAATAGTTTGATTCAGAGAGAATTTGGAACTTATTGGTTCATATAGGTAGTGAAGTACATTGGCGCGCGTGAAGGGGAGCTTTTACATTAGGTACAGCTGAATGAAGCAATTTATAGTTTTTGCACACTTAGCAAATTTGAAACACTGTATTGTAGAATATGAAAACTGCAAATAAATATAATTGTGTATTATCTTTGGGGATTTAGTTTCATGGGCATGAAATAGTACCAAATTTTATTATTTTTATATGTCAAAGAGAAAATATTTTTATTTTGTTTTACTTTTTGGATACTTATTTTTATTTTTTTATGCAGAATAAAACTTTCGTAAAGTGATGTGCTTTCTCAAAAAAAAGTATTATTCCACGTATACAATAATAGGGCGTAAAAAACCTTGTGTTTGCCAAACCGCGCCAGGCGCGTTGGTGGCACACGACATGATTTACGACTCCCTGTGCCACCAACGCACCGGGCGCGTTTTTGTTAAAATCACTTTTTTTTAAGTGTTAAATTTTGTTTACATCTATATATGTCCGTATTTATTAAAATTTGCTAAGAAATTTAAA
Organism: Pseudeuparius sepicola; assembly: GCA_963920635.1. Taxonomy (NCBI): domain Eukaryota; kingdom Metazoa; phylum Arthropoda; class Insecta; order Coleoptera; family Anthribidae; genus Pseudeuparius; species Pseudeuparius sepicola. The sequence continues at coordinate 34,660,098 of OY987300.1, read as the reverse complement.
AACAATAATGCGGCACCTAGGTCGTGCCACGTATATACCAATGGCAGTGAAAGTGTTAATAAGGCGCGTATTACTCAAGTTACTACTCTGGTATACCAAATCTCAGATAAGCGAGACCCACAGAACGGCGTCAGCACCATCATGGTATACAATTATCCTCACGGAACTATGGAAATTTGTTGTTCAAACATCTACATGTTGGTCAACGAGATGGTGGATGAAATATAATAAGAGATCAAATTACTTACCTGTAAGTTGTTTAATTTCAATTACATGAGACCACATTCGAAGTAGACTACACCCTCCACATAAGGGCTATTGCAGTGGGTTGACCTACTTTATATATGTCGTAGGCATCAGGCGTAATACGTCATTTCGCGGAAAGCCTAGTCATTACAGGTATTGCCGGCAAAAGCTGTAATAAAATAACTATTACCTGTTTTTTTTTGTTTGTGTAGTTGTACTGGTCGTAAAAGCAATTTTAATGTAGATTCCTGGGTTTTCGACCAAAATAAATAAATAAAAAACAACAAAATTCTTTGTTGTGTTTATTTTTTCTTTTTTTTTACGTGCTTGAAATGGTTAATATAAAAAACAACCTAGTAGTATTAATTTTAGAACTGACACAAATAATTTGTCAAAAATTTATAATATTATAATTTAAACAAAATTTTTTACTCGATACAAAAATTAAAGTGAACCTTTTGTATCTCTAATTTTCTCAACAATTTCATATGTTTATTAATATTTGTTGGTGTATAATCTTATTCTTGCGAAAAACATTATTATTATATTATTATTATCGATGTGTGCGGCCCCGATCCATTTTGCGTTTCTTACCTACCTTTTTTATATATATAAAAAAAAACATTTCGCTCGCTTGAACTGATATACCTTTGTTTCTCATTCCTCTTCTGTCCACCATGCGTATAACTTTAAAAATATTGCATTTTTGAAAAATGTAAAAATCAAAAAATACTCTGCATTACAAAACTTATAATGTATATCCAGCCCGATCTCTTGTAAGTATTCATAGTATTACGATTTTGAAAATTAAATTAAAAAAATATATTTTATATAAAAAAACAAGGTAACAACATATTATTATTTTGCCTGTGTCTTGACTATGTTTTATTATTTTTAGGCTGTGATGTTTTTTAAAAAAGATTTTAAAATTTGTTTTTAAACTGTATTCTGAAGAGGGCATTTTGAGTTGCCGAAACGTACGTAAAAAAAAAGAAAAAATAAACAACAAAGAATTTTGTTGTTTTTTATTTATTTATTTTGGTCGAAAACCCAGGAATCTACGTTAAAATTACCTGGTTTGACTCAAATTATGCGTCATTTCAGGGATTGTCCTTGCCCTTGTTAGACAAACAGAGTAATCGGTCGAACCATTGAACGTTACAGCGTCTGACTGCCGTTTGTTCAGTCATTTGTTGAAAATTTGTAGAATTTGACTGAACAAACGGCAGTCAGACGCTGTAACGGCCGATTATTCTGTTTGACTAACAAAGGCAAGAGCAATCCCTGAAATGACGCAAAATTTGAGTCAAACAAGGTAATAGTTATTTTATTACAGCTTTTGCCGGCAATACGTGTAATGACTAGACATTCCGCGAAATGATGTATTACGCCCGATGCCTACGACATATACAAAGCTCCTACCCACTATCAACTATCAACGTAACGAGAGGTCTGACGCGGGTGGTTTCATATGGACGGCGAGCGAGATGTTTTTTGTTTGTGTATTTAGGGGACAACAAATAGTGGCAAGTCGCACAAGAAGGCATTACTACATGTCATGCCTTCGAACATGGTCTCATATAATTGAGATTGAACAACCTTACAGGTAAATAGATTAATCCATAATTACACATTACAGCGACCTAGATAGCTAGGTCTATGTATATAGTGAGCGTGAGCCCCAAACAATAACACTCCATCCCCACAAAGCAATCGGCGTAGGGGAGGCCGGGGGAATGTCGCACACTTAAGCAGAATTACCTCTCACACATTAACTAAGTATTTCTAAGAGCCGATTTTTTTACAAAAGTTGCATGTTATAATTAAGTAGCTAATGAGATATTTGAAATTAACTATTTCTATTTTGTAAAACTGGAAGAGAAACAAATAAAATAATCCCAGCTGCGCGGTATTACCCCTACATTTGGGTAATACCGCGCATGATATGGGGTAATGGAACGCATTAAATTAAAAGTGCTTTGGGACAGTTTTGTAAGATTTTATTAGTTAAAACTATAACAAAAAGTAAGGTGTAAGTAAGTAAGGAAAGTGACCTTCATAATTATTAAGAACAATAGTCGCAGAGATAGGATTTCCCTTTATCTTTTCCACTACAATCAGCGTGTGCCCATTTTGAGCAGCCACTACAACGATACCAAACCTCACCGTCTCTCCCGAATTCCCCGCAGACCAAGCAAATATCATCTTCATGAGTTGGGACATTAACTTCATCCAAGTCATCATCATTACAGAGTTCGCTTTCAGAGTAACTTTCAGATTCTGTGTCATCATCGTTGTCAAACTTAATTTTGCGAATGTGCTTTTGTTTCTTGACGACGACTTGCCTCTATCGACACTGAAATTTTTTCTGGCAGTTTTTGATGTTCTTGTTCTTGAAGTGATGTAGCCATTCGTTAAACAAAGCTTCATTTATCCAGCCATTTTTCGAGCATCTGTAACACATGAATAAAAATAAATAAACTCAAGTACCTACATTTACATTAACCATACCTGTATATGGCTCCAGGTGGACCACCTTTCTCTAACTGGGGATTCATGCGGACTCTGGGATAAATGAACATAGGGGGCACGTACTGACCAATTGCACTTACGGCACAAACAACCGTAACGTTCTTACCCCTCTCCCATGATGTAATGGAGCCTACTCGTTTTTGGCCCTTTGGGGCTAAAATCTTTGATGGTTATTGAACCGTCGATATTCCAGTTTCGTCGATATTATATATGCGGCTTTCTGGAAACTTGTATTTTTCAAAAACATTAGTAAGGTTTTTAAAGAATTCAGTTACTGCATTCTTATTAAATGCTTCTATTCTATTTAAACTCGTGCCTTCAGGCTTCCTAAGAGAAATCATTTGATTTCGCTTTAAAAACAACTGCAGCCAGTCTTCTCCCGCCATCTTTTTGTCAGCATTGAAGTTGTGTTTGATTTTATTTTGCTCGGCAAAATCGTAAGCCAGACGACGAAATTCAAGAGGCGAAATTCCATGAAATATATTTGCCAGTTTCAAAATATGATCAGCCAGAGCTTTTTCCTGATCCGCAGTAAAGGTAGCATTCCTACCCAATTTACTTTCGTCATAGTTTCTTGCCTTCATTCGATCTCTCAATGTAGATTCAGGGATGTTGAAGGACCTTCCAACTTCTCTTATTGCTCTACCTGACTCCACGGCTTGAATCGCAGATTGAAGTACATCCGCCGTCCATTTGGCTTTCTCTGTGGTTCTTTTGTAAGTTCTAGGCATTGTAATCTAGAAACAAGCAAACTATTGAAAAAAAATGGTATACTTACGGGGCAATACCGCGCAGCGCGGTATTAGCCCGTTGTATTTGCGTGGTATTCCCCCTAGGAATATTTTCCAATAAAAAGTTGAAATACACTAAATCTACTTACATTTTATTTTAGCTCCTTGTCATAACACACGTACAAGCAATCGCGAAGCACAGAAAAATAATCACTCTTGAAATTTACTTATCAATAAAACAGATATAAGACAATTAACTTGGATAAAAAAATAGATGGGGAGCCTAATTGACACCACTACGCTCTCAGCCGGTATACGACTGACGACAACAGACCACGGCTTTTGGCGCATGCTTTCTACACCCATTGCCATATTTTATGATAATTCACGATGTATGCGTGGTTGCAGTTATTCTTATAAAGCCGTGCGCGTTATTACCCCGTGCGCGGTATTCCCCCGGCCTCCCCTAAATGCTTGGAGCAGGGAAACAGAACCGAGGCCTAGTGGTACCCGCCCGCGCCTGGTGACTCACTGCGCGCTGCTCCCGCCGTCAATTTGTTGTATGGCTAGTGGAAATTAGAAATGCCTAAATTTATAATATTAATAATTAGTTTAGATTTTTGATGCTATGTAGGAAAAAAATAATTTAATTTTTCTGCTAATTTTTGCAGGCAGTACGCGTACGGGCGCTTAGGAATCCCCAATAAAAGGCATAGGACGCAAACCGAGTGAAGGGCCGCCCATAGCCGAGAACGCACCGAGCGACGCCGAGGCCGGGTCGTTCTCCGTTGCTCATTGGCTCGACGGGTTCCATGCCAAATTCGGATCACGCCGCGAATCCCAAAACCGGAAAAATGGTTCAAGCGGCCAAATGGCTTTTCAGCTCGAAAGAAAATTCCAACGGCCGAAACTCGGGCCGAACGTATTTCCGATTAGGTCATCCGAGGGCAAATATAATCGCTATTAGGGGCAGAGGGGCCGGCCTAATAATAGTCACTTTATCCTAAAGAATTTTTTTGTTAACAATAAACTTGCACTTGTTAATCTAAATAAGCCTTTCGAATATGCCATTGCTATTGACTTTTACAATATAAATAAAATCACGAAGCACGAAGCAAATACCCAGCCATAAATATTACAAACACCTGCCACAGTATAAACCTTTATGTAATAAAATAAATAATCCTGAAGCTCGGAAACGAGCTCTACGCGCCGTACCTATAAGAAGATAAGAAGTAATTTCATTCACTGTCAAGGATAGCCGCTAGAGAGAGGTCCGAGTCAAGACAATGCCAAAAAGGAAACCGTGCCTTTTCGAACTGGCTTTAAATCACCGACAACCATTAAAATTTTATAATGATGCTTGGTGAAGATCAAACTGGTCTTCCATGCTAGAATTTAAAAAACTATGGAGTTATTACGATTTATCAATGATGGGACGGGCATAGATAAAGTCGGGAAACCGAGAGTTCATAACAACTGACATAATAATATATTATGTCGATACAAGAAGATTTTAAATTGTATTTATTGAAAAATGCCGTTGTTCTTAAATAGGGAAATAGGTGAGTTCACTATTTCCAATTCTAACCAAAGTCGATAGATCTAAGCCTATAGAAACATATGAACCCCCTAATACTCTCTATACTAGTGATTTTCCGTCGAAACATTCGGCTTCAAAAACGAGCTTACCAAGCTCGTTCCTCTGTTCCCTAAGAACGCAGAATTAAGTCTTTGCGTGTTTCCCATAAATAGTTTGTGTAAGTGATGTCGTCCAGAAAGGAGCTTTATTATTATGTGACAGTAGCGTGCGCTTGCATAATATTAATAAAAAAAATGTAAGAAAAGAAATAGTCAATCCTGGTGAACAAACGAGTGGCTACTAAAAAACCATAAATATTCCCATATTTTTCTGTTGGAGGAATTGCATTATTGCGGACATTGCAAATTGAAAAGCTTGTCGCGCGAATTGTATAAAGACAAAAATGCATACTTTGGCAAATAGGTACTTGCTTATCAACCAATCACTGTCCAATAAAATTAATTGGTAGGTACCTACTTTCATCAACATTTCGCGCGACAAGCTTTTCAATTTGCAAAAACTTGCCGTAATTTGGAATTGAATTATCTTAACGAAAACCTAAACTTATTTGATTAGTTTTAGTACATGGCTTAAATAAAAGCTTGTTTTTAAACTTTGATATTTGGTCATTCGTAGTCCGCAACTTTTTATATTTCCGACTTGGAAAAAAAAGGTAAATACAAATGTACTAAAACATTTTCCTGGGAGTCTAAAGGCGAGTATCCATTTGTAGCAAATTGTTGCCGTGGATACGGGGACATCGTTGCATATCTGCTTATCAAAATATGATACAAAGATACCTACGCAACGACCCGATCCGCGATTTTTCGGTTTGCACGTTAATTTCTGTCATAAACTCGGAGATGGCTGTATGCCCGGTGAATTTAATTCCGTTCTAATGCAATTATGGAGTGAAGTAAAGAAGTACCCCATGAAATTAGTAGACATTTATCGAAAACATCAGACGCAAACAGATATATGACAGCGCTCCCATATATGCATATATCGTACTCGCTTTACTTGAACTGGGGAAAATTCTGCTTGGCGGTTTGTATCAAGGACCCGTAGCTTGCGTTCTTGCAACACATAGCCCGAAGTGGACACCCGCCTTAACGAGACTATTAGGGGTGACGTTATACAGGGTGTTGTCAAAGTACCAACCAAACTTGATGCCTTTTTAATGGAACACCCTGTATACGTTGTACGGAATTAGAGGTAGGGCGGCAGAGTGGGTAATGTCATATTTGACAGGCAGGTAGCAAAAAGTCATTGTAACTAAGAATGGACACAAATATGCATCAGATTTGAAATCTGTGAAGCTGGGCATCCCACAAGGGAGTGTACTGGGGCCGGTTTTATTTAATGTCTTTATAAATTATTTACATCTTGTCTCAGCAAAGCTTAACTGTAGTATATTTCAATATGCTGATGATAGCAACTTTTTAGCAGTGAGTCAAGTCCTTACATGTGCAATGGAGTTAATTGACCAATTATTCCGGGATGAAGATAGATGGATATCAAAAGAGGGAATGATGGTAAACAGGGCCAAAACCAATATACTACTTTTCAAAACAAACCGATCAAATGTGGTTACACCGGAACACATCCTTGTGGGTGGTACAAGCATAGGCACGGTTTCATCAGTTAAATTTTTAGGGCTAATGATAGATGAAGATATGGCGTGGAATGAACATATTACCTACAATTAAGCTCAGTTTGTTATAGTATACAAGTATTATCTAAGTACTTAGATAAAAAAACACGTAAAGTAATATATCACTCTAACTTTGAATCCCTAGTTAGATATGCTTGTATTTTCTTTGGCAACAATTCAAACATAGAAGCCATTTTAATTATTCAAAAAAGGGTAAATATAACTTTGTGCAAACTGGGACCCAGAGAAAGCTGCAGAGGCAAATTTAGGGAAAATAATAGACTTACAGTTCCAGCAATTGTTATACTAGAATGTATTTTATTCGTTATTAAGATATCTTTACGCAGCTATAAGAGATCAGCATCCATACACTACCAGGGCTATAGACTTGTGTTACCCAAAACATAGGCTTACCCTTACGGAAAAAAATGCCTACTATAACTGTATTAGCTTTTATAATAAGTTACCTAAATGCATTAAACAATTAAGCACCTTGAAACTGGTGAAAAAGGAAATCTTCAATATACTTTTAAAATTAGAATCATATTCTATTAAGGAGTATTTAGATGCTGATTTGTATCAGATAATGTTTCAACAAGTATAGGTATATAGGTACATAATGTCTGTGTACTCATATATGTGTGTTTGACGGCAATTTCACTGTACCATGTTAGCATTGTACCTTTGAAATAAAGATTATTATTAATATTATTATTATTATTATTGAATTTGTGGTATCTACGCTTCATCCCCAATATTGGAGACGTTAAATATTAATTTTGTTTGATCATCGTTTTGGCTATAGACCTAAGCACATGAGGATTGAAACTCACGGTTCGATGCTTGTTGATTTCTGTATATTAGAAGATACTCTGTGATGAAACAATTGAGTTTCTTGGCTCTCCGTATGTATGCTTCTTCTGTGTTTTTCACCACGCCGCGCGCCGAGTTCTTTTTATATGTCGATCGACCGATCGATATACAAACATTGTTTTGATTTTGACATTACTGCGTTATACTATTTCTTATTGCACATAGCCAGCGAATGTTTGGGCCTTTTCGGTGAGGTGCGCTGCGTCTGCTTGTTGAGGGTCAACAAGCCCGAAACAGGTGCCTGTTGTGGTCTGCGCACCTTTGAAAGACCCATACTAAATTTTCATACGATATTGGAAACTTTAGTTTGGTGTTGCCAACAACCAAAAACATTATGTCCCACATGCCACGAACCACTTCTTTTTAATAATAATTATTGTAATAATTAAATAAATAAGTTAAACGAGCATAAATACATTAGTGTGCGATTAAAAAGGTTTTGTTGTCCATCACCGTGAACCAAAATAATATTTTAATAATTTACATTTATCCCAATCCACATACATGATCTGGTTTTGGTGGGATCACTTCTTCCATCCTTGTTATACAGGGTGAGTCACATCTAAAGGCAGAGCCGAAAACACAAGGTAGAATTCGCTAAAATAAGCACATATGCTTAATAAACATTAGCTCAAAAACGCTTGGTTTTCCATATACAGAGTGTTGAAACTTTTCCAAATATTTTTTAATTTTTTTCTAGCCCGTTTAGGAATTATTTTATACATATTATGGGTTGTCATTTTGTGCAATAATTTGGCCCTGTTCAGATGAGCAGCGGCGTAGATAGAAATAATTTTATTTTAAATGCCAGCATAATCACCTTGACACTAGTTTAAAAAATCCGAAATTACGAAGAAACTGTACCAGAAGTAAAAAAATACCAAGAAGCACTTTTTGTTCCAAATTAAATGGGCTATCCAAAAAAGGCAAAATTTTTGGTTTTGCGCAGGGCCGTACTACTTTTTTTCTACAATTATTTACAGTAACTATTTGTACCTACGCCGCTGGTGATCGGAACGGGGTCAAATTATTCCACAAAATGGCAACCGTCCAGTGTATAATGTGTACCAAATTTGGTTGGAATTCCTAAATGGGATCGAAAGAAATGAAAAAAATATGTTATTTTTAGAAAATTTTCAACACGCTGTATATGGAGAACCAAGCTTTTTTGGGCTAATGTTTATTAAGCATGTGTGCTTATTTTAGCGAGTTCTACCTTGTGTTTTCGGCTCTGCCTTTAGATGTGACTCACCCTGTAATATGTAAAAAGTCTTCAACATTACATTACTTCAATAAGTATAAAAATAATGTATCTTATTATTATTGTTTATTAATATCTTTTATCTCAAAAATTCCGCGTGTCGGACGTCTCTACTCAGCAGTATATGTGTATACAATGTGTCCACGGCAAAGCGGTATTATATAGGTGTATGTGACAATTTTTTTTTGCATTACAAACATAATTTTTTGAATTCTGCTCTTGCTTCACCCAAAAACTATTTTTAGTATCTTGGACTTTAAAAAATTTGTAGAGGGCGCTGGTATCAGCTTAAAAGTAAAAATCAGGTGAAGTGCCTTTTCTATGAGGCGCCATTTCGGACTAAATTATTATTTTTGAATATATAAATTTCTCGGGCTAATATATATTTTTTTAATATGATATTTATAGAAATTTGCGTGAATAATCTTTTTTTAGTCAAATTTATATATTACGCATCGCCCAAAAGTATATATTACAGTAAACGCAAAAAAAATCAAAACACGATATATTAATTTGATGCGCCAATATATAATAATTTAGGGTACCACTGGTCGTCACCAGAGGTCGCGCCGCGCATTCCTAAAGTGCACCGGCAACGCTGCAGCAGAAAGTGCAGAAGCCCGAAGTCGAAATATTTTTTTTATATGATATTTATAGAAATTTGCGTGACGTATAAATAGCCACTTCCTACAACAAAACGAAGGCGAAACGAAAACGATCATGCGGGCGGGAAACTAATATGTAAGATGATTGTGGGGTTATACACCACAAAACATCAAATCCCAAACCTGACACAGAAAAAGAACATCCAGTATGTCGGTAATCATAATCACTTCGACTTTTCTGCTGCAGCGTTACCGGTGCACTTTAGGGATGCGCGGCGCGACGTCTGGTGACGACCGGTGGTACCCTAAATTATTATATATTGGCGCACCAAATTAATATATCGTGTTTTGAGATATTTTTTTGCGTTTACTGTAATATATACTTTTGTGCGATGCGTAATATATAAATTTGACTAAAAAAAGATTATTCACGCAAATTTCTATAAATATCATAAAAAAAATATTTCGACTTCGGGCTTCTGCCCTTTCTGCTGCAGCGTTGCCGGTGCACTTTAGGGATGCGCGGCCCGACCTCTGGTGACGACCAGTGGTACCCTAAATTATTATATATTGGCGCACCAAATTAATATATCGTGTTTTGATATATTTTTTTGCGTTTACTGTAATATATACTTTTGGGCGATGCGTAATATATAAATTTGACTAAAAAAAGATTATTCACGCAAATTTCTATAAATATCATATTAAAAAAACATATTAGCGCGAGAAATTTATATATTCAAAAATAATAATTTAGTCCGAAATGGCGCCTCATACTTTTCTGTGCGAAATATTGAAAAATTTTATTAGAAAAACTTACTCAGAATTAAAAAATATGACTTTGTATCAAATTACAAAACTAAATATTTTTTTATTTATATATTTTTTAAAATATTATAAATGTAATCAAAATTTAAATTTATTTATTCTACCCATGTTCCTCCAACAATAAATTATTCTGGAACAAAGACAGATCCCTTTTATTATTGTTTCCATGGCATACTCTTCTTAAAACATTAAAATTACAAAGACTATAAATTCAATTATTGACCTTCAAGCCATTCAAAATGGAGGAACATGGGTACAATAAATAAATTTAAATTATGATTACATTTATTGTAATATTTAAAAAAATATATTAATAAAAAAATATATTTAGTTCTGCCATTCGATACAACGTCATATTTTTCTCTAATAAAATTTTTCAATATTTCGCAGAGAAAGGCACTTTACCTCATGCGATTTTTATTTTTAAGCTGCTACCAGCGCCCTCTATAATTTTTTTTAAAGTCCAAGATAATAAAAATAGTTTTTGGGTGAAGCAAGAGTAGAATACAAAAAATTTTGTTTGTAATGCAAACAAAATTGTCATATACACCTATAATACCGCTTTGCCGTGGACACATTGTATATGCAAATGTTCATATGACTATGGCTTTGCTACAAGGATAGTCAATCACGAGAGGGTTAGATGGGCCATCGAGTCCTTCTCCCCATTCAAGACGTCTGGGCTAGATGGGGTCTTTCCGGCTCTCCTTCAGAGAGACGAGGGGGCACTCACCTGGCCATTAGTGAGCGATGGCTGCAGATTAGGGTAATCTTCATACCTAAGCTTGGACGCAGTGACACTGAAGCCAAGGCCTACAGACCCATCAGCCTCACTAGCTTCTTAATGAAGAGTTGCTCCTTAAGATAAATGTCGACCAGTCGACATTTATCTTAAGGAGCAACTAGCCCTTATGGCGCCACTGTGTCCTACGCAGCACGCCTACCAGACGGGCAAATTATGTTCATCGACCTCACAGTACACCGACCCGACGAAACTATGGATCAGCATATTCATCATTTATTTCTTCTAACACACCGCACTTCCCAATTATACAGTGACCGGCAGAAAGTTGGACACAAATGGAAAACTTTTTTATTATTAATTTCTCAGAAAATTTTATTCTTGATAAAAGTTGGTGCATCATTTCAAACTCAAAACGCATATACCAAAATTTAAATATCTCTTTTTGGATACGAGGTAGATTCAAAAATGTCAAAATAGCTCAAGAGTAAAGTACCCTTATTTTTTAAAATACGGTAAAAAGTTACTTACAAAAGTTGTTTGGAATCAAAAGTGGATGTCAGATTTAAAGTCACAGCCACCTAGTAAAAAAAAAAGAAATTTAACTTTTTTGTATTTTTTCGATCACCCTGTGTATAACAAAAAACAAAATACCGCAAGCGCAACTTATCATGGGATAACACATGAATTTGCTACTTAACTTTAATTTTGTTCGATTAGCAGCTAGAAATTTAAATTAATCGAAATCAGTGTTTAAAAATATTAAATTTTTGTGTCCATTGAATAAAATTAGTAGTTTTTTTGGCAAATTTTAATAATAAGTAATTTAAATGAAAACAGGAACTAAAAATAAATTTGCTTAGAGGTACCTATCGAACAAAATACGAGATTAATAGGATAATCCATGCTATGGCCAATAATAACTCTTGCAAAGTTGGCTTTGAAAACAATAATTGTCGGCGAAGAATTATTTTACATGTCAAACTCCGTTATTGTCATTCTGCAACTATGCCTGCGCCTGCACTTAAGGTGGATTTATAAACTCGACGTTTGCGTTGGCGCTCGAAGTTGACGGTGACCTTCGCAGTTTGCGTCCAGAAATGCGAACGACGGAACGTGAATAAGTAATTTAAATGAAAACAGTAACTAAAAATAAATTTGCCAAAAAATTTTTTCAACTCTGCCTTTGGGACAGCGCAACGGAGAGGACAATATCCATTTCATTAGCTTCGTTACCTGTTACATTTCTTCTATGTGGTACTTGACATTTATTTTGCACTGAACTGAACTGCTTAAAACTCCTAAGAATTTTTGCCACAGTTGAGTAGTTGACGTTTTTGTCTGGATGTCGTTTATTGAAAATATCTGATGTTTCTCGACAAGTATGATAATTATCACCGTGTATTAAAACAATTTCAACTTTATCTTGAACACTAAAGGTGGATCTATAAACTCGACGTTTGCGTTGGCGCTCGCCGTTGCCGTTTGCGTCGAAAATTCAATCCCAATATTTCACGTGTAACCATTTATAAACGCCGTCGAACGTTGCCGTCTGCGTCCGATGCCGTCCGAGAGATAAACTAATTTCATCTTTCACGTTCCGTCGTTCGCATTTCTGGACGCAAACTGCGAAGGTCACCGTCAACTTCGAGCGCCAACGCAAACGTCGAGTTTATAAATCTACCTTAAGTGCAGGCGCAGGCATAGTTGCAGAATGACAATAACGGAGTTTGACATGTAAAATAATTCTTCGCCGACAATTATTGTTTTCAAAGCCAACTTTGCAAGAGTTATTATTGGCCATAGCATGGATTATCCTATTAATCTCGTATTTTGTTCGATAGGTACCTCTAAGCAAATTTATTTTTAGTTCCTGTTTTCATTTAAATTACTTATTATTAAAATTTGCCAAAAAAACTACTTATTTTATTCAATGGACACAAAAATTTAATATTTTTAACCCCTGATTTCGATTAATTTAAATTTCTAGCTGCTAATCGAACAAAATTAAAGTTAAGTAGCAAATTCATGTGTTATCCCATGATAAGTTGCGCTTGCGGTATTTTGTTTTTTTTTTGTAATAAACAGGGTGATCGAAAACAATACAAACTAGTTCAATTTCTTTTTTTTGACTACGTGGCTGTGACTTTAAATCTGACATCCACTTTTGATTCCAAACAACTTTTGTAAGTAACTTTTTACCGTATTTTAAAAAATAAGGGTACTTTACTCTTGAGCTATTTTGACATTTTTGAATCTACCTCGTATCTAAAAAGAGATATTTAAATTTCGGTATGTGCGTCTTGAGTTTGAAATGATGCACCAACTTTTATCAAGAATAAAATTTTCTGAGAAATTAATAATAAAAAAGTTTTCCATTTGTGTCCAACTTTCTGCCGGTCACTGTATAAATACCGCGAAATCAATTAATAGTTCAATATGGTTTGTACCTGTGTTCAATAAAGCTTTTAAAAAAATAAGAATATCCATCTCCATTTATAAGTGGCGCTGCGAACAGGATAGCTGCACGACATCCAAAGGAGGATCATCGGTTCGTCTCAACCATTTGGCAGTTATCAACAACCTGGGAGAGAAAACCTGTGCAGAAATTTGGAGAACCATACGGCGAGGATGTCCAGAGCGATTCTACTTGTCCTTAAGTTCACTTCCTTTTTCTCATGAGTTCTGATTATCCCGAAGGTTCATTATTAGAAGATTTGGCTGAATTACTCCACAAGCTCTTAAACAAAAACCTCGTTTCAAACCATATTCTAAAAATTTATCTGTAATTTTAAAAACCTCTCAAAGTTTAATTTCTCAACCTTCAACCCCTAAACCCCAAGAAACAGTTAAAAAAATGGCTTTAACAAATTCAGACATTAATAACTTGTGCAACACTCTTCCAGAATATATACCAGGAGACAATCTCTCCACGTTTATTAATTCAGTATATAATTTAAATGCTTTTTTCACTCAACAAGGTGCTAATGCAACAACACTCATATCGTTTCAAAAATAAAAATTGAGGCCGGGATTTCTTAAACTTACATAATAAAACTGCTTGGGTAGAAGTTAAGTCCCTTTTACTTCAGAAATATGGCGATCATCGCACCGAAGAAATTTTATTAACACAATTAACAACAACAGTACAAAAACGTTCAGAATCTTATGATGATTATTATAACCGAATAACTTTAGCACTTAATGTTTTTTTACAGCACGTTTCTTTGTACGAAAATAACTATTGTGATCATTTATCACATTTTGAATTAAACTCTCTCGATGAAGCACTTCAAAAATGCATAGCTTTAGATAACCACAAACAGCAACAGCAATATATGTCTTATCTTAAATCTAACATTTATCCCCGTGATTATCAAAGAAATAATCAAGCAACCAATCGTCCTACTCAACAAAATCCTCAACCACCTCGCAGCGCCACTTATAGATGGAGATTCTTCTTTTTTAAAAAGCTTTATTGAACTCAGGTACAAACTATATTGAACTATTAATTGATTTCGCGGAATTTATATACTTTGGAAGTGCGGTGTGTTACAAGAAATAAATGATGATTATGCTGATCCATGGTTTCGTCGGGTCTGTGTACTGTGAGGTCGATGAACATAACCGTCAGGTCCATTGATTCGGCCCTACACTAACTTGTCACAAGGCGGGAGGGGGGACTGGATGGCGGATTGGTGTCGGTGGGGGGTCTTCTTGGACACAGAAGGAGCCTTTGACAACACGGCAGTGAACTCGATCTGCAGGGCTGTGGGGGGTTTGGGCGTCGGAGAACTTTGTTTTGTGGACTCGATCGATGCTCACCGGCAGGCAGGTTCAGGCAGAGCTGTGTGGCGAAACGGCGACCGTTAATGCATCGAGAGGGTGCCCCCAGTGGGGAGTCCTATCCCCTCTCTTATGGTGCATGGTCAATGAACTACTGCGAATCCTGGAGGAGCAGGGCGTCTACGTACAGGCGTACGCGGATGATGTAGCGATCCTGGTGCAAAGAAATGGAGCTTCTGGAGGAGCTCCTAAATGGAGTAGGTACTTGGGAGGTTCTCGCAGTGGTGCGCCATTACAGGATTAAGTGTTAACCCTAACAAGGTTGAGCTGGTTTTATTTACCAGGAAAATAAAAGTGGACCCCTATCATCTTGTAGAGCTACAGAGGGTCCAACTAATTAGTAAAAAGGTCAAATACCTAGAAGTCTGGCTTGATTCCAAATTGATCTTTGAGGCACATGTCCTCGCGATCAAGAAGGCTAGCAACGAGCTTTGGGCGTGTCGCAGGGCCGTTGGCATGTCGTGGGGATTGGACCTTAGGATCATGCTTTGGATCTACGAAACAATAATTGTACCCATATATTATGGGGCCGTTGTCTGGTGGCCCGGCACGCGCCGGACGAAACCGAAGGCAGCATTAGACAATATAGAACGCCTTGCCTCCTTCTGCATCACCGAGGCCCTCAGGACTACCTCTTCTCGAGCCCTGGACGCTTTGTTGGGGTTTCCATCTTTGAGGGCGGTGGTGGAGCACGGGGCGGCCAAGGCGGCCCTCAGACTGGGGGTAGCAGTTTATGGGCAAACAGGGGCCCGCCCCACGGGCACCAGAATTTATGGTCTGGGCTGAAGGAGGCAGCGCCTCTCTTGGAAATGAGAAGAGATGTGCAGTTGCCTTCCACTTCCGTCTTCGCTTTTTCTTAACAGAGAGGACGGAGTGGGTTGAGGAGAACAGCGATAGCCGTGGAGGACTGGTCTGGTATACGGACGGGTCCAAAATTTGCAAAGGTACAGGAGCCGGGGCCTTTTGTAAGGAACTGGACAAGAGATTGACGGCCTCCCTTGGGGAACACACTACGCTCTTTCAGACGGAGGTGTTTGCCATTGCGAAGGGAACGAAGGGGTTGCTCAGACTCAGGGTGAGGGGTCAGAGGCTAATGTTCCACTCCGACAGTAGGGCGGCGCTGCAGCCGCTGCGGGCAAACCGTACTGCATCCCCGCTAGAGGAGGATTGCAGAGCGAGTTTGCTCAAACTTGTGGCCGAGGAGAACAAGGTGGCTATGTCCTGGGTTCCCGGGCATTCGGGAATCATGGGGAATGAGATCGCCGACCTTCTAGCCAGAGAGGGGTCCATGACCAAGCCGATGGGGCCTGAGTTTCTTGTGTGTATCGCACCTCGGGTTGCAATTGATGCCCTGGACGAATGGCTGTAGAACAAATTCGTTGAAGAATGGCGCAGGACTCCGGGGATGAGGCAGACGAGGCTCATGATTCGGAGTCCATCGGCTGTCTTATCTGTGGAGCTTCTGCGCCTGCCAAGAAAAGAATTGAAAGGATAGGTCAGGGTCCTCACCACACAATGCCGTCTAGCTCGGCACCTACACCTCATGGGCGTGGGCGAGGAGCGGGAGTGCAGGTGGTGCCTGGAGAATGAGGAGACCGCTCACCACCTAGTCACAGAGTGCCCTGCGCTTGACAGGGAAGGTTTGAGTCCTTTGGCACAGCAAAACTGGGCGAGGAGGATGTATGTGGTGTCAGGGTAGGCGAGCTGCGGGCCTTTATTAAGAAGTATGGCGTGATGACTGCCCTGTGATGCCGGCTATGGGGCCCCTAGATAGATATAGATGTAAATGTCCAAAACCGCGTTTTAAGACTTGGGTATATGTCCTTAACATCAGGCTTGGGTATATCGTATTAACCACTGAGAGTTTTCCCATAGTTTTTATGAACATAACTGATGCAATTGACCGGGGCTTGGAAATCTGGCTCGAAATTTCCGCATTAGATGCGCCTCCTGTTATTCCTTCACTCAACGCTTTAACCCAATTGTAGATGTTATTTAAATGTCGCTAGTCGCTACCTACTTCTTTTTCTATGCACTCTTTTTAACTTCATTGTTATATAGAGCAGTTTTTCTGTTAATATTAACAATAAAAACAGCAATTATTTATGTGCCAGAAAGTTTGGCGGATTTGACAAATATCAAAAATGTCCTTGGAGCAATAAATTATGATAGCAGTGATCCCACAACAAAGTGGTAATTAGATAAATTCCCGTTCTGAAACCGCTTTTATATTTGGATAAACGTTGAAAATAATTTGCAAGATCACACTGGCGTTTTAGAATAAAACAAATTCAATTAATTTTCCACACGGCCCGGAGATATCTTGACTGTGATTGGTTGATTTAGATCTCGTAAAAATATATGGCAAAAAATAATTCAAAAATTACAGCTAGACCTAAAGTATAATAAATGGAAAATATAATGGAAAAATTACATTGTTTATTCAACAATTGCGTTAAAATTATTACGACAGACAGAAAATAAACTTCGTCAATATATTATAATTACCCTTATAATATTTTGCTCAGTGGTTTTATAAATATATTGCATAACCTATAGAAGTTTAATTAATAAAAATCTGTTTTCTATTATTCAACACTTACAAATTAATCGAGTCTTAATACTTCACTGAATTCATCAATAAAAAATGATTACATCAAAGTTACCAAACACCAGAAATGTTTCAAAGCCAATATTATTATTCATATTCACTTTGAACCTGTTGTTTTTCAGATACAGACAAAAAGGAACCTTAATAAATAGATAACAACAATAAATGCATTTTAAAAAAAGTCTCAAAGACATGCGTTTGAATTTACAGAGCCAACTTGAGGTTAAATTTAAATGAACGTTAGATATTTGCTGGATAGATTGGCATAAAATCAAATAGACCCTACTATAGAGGTTGTTCCAAAAATAACTGCCTCACTATACGAAGTTCGATTTTAACGCGAATCTCGCACTTAGGTCCATCTCGAGTTAACTCGAAATACCGGCTCGCTGTCCACGGACGGCCAAAAAATCAAAATCAACACCTCAATGCTATTTTGACACTAAAAATTTTGAGGTTAATTTCAGGGGGGTGGTGAGCGAAACGAGCAAGAAAAATCCGCCATAGGAATTAGTGGAACTGTGATTTTTTTTCACTGACTACCGTTTAGCATTTTCGATATTATTTTAAAAAGGAAGTAATTAAGACAGAAGCAATAGAGTTGAATTTGAAAATAACCAGTGACCAGTGGCATTTCGTTTTCTATGTTTTTGGGGTTAATGAATTCAATTTTGGCATTATTTTGAAGGAATACAACAGTGATTGAGAGTGGTTACGAGGGGATGAAAAAGAGTTTCAATGTGTATGTTTCTATATTATATTGGTTTAGCATTTGTTTGAAATTTATTTACGTAAGGAATTAGGTTGACCTGTCGGCCCAAATTTTGACTGAATCCAGGCCCAGACTAAACCATAATGAATTAATATAAAATAGAATAGAGATCATATTTTCGGAGATATGTAAAATATATTTAAAACAGGTTTTTTTCCATAGAAATATTGATCTCCGAGGACAAACACACTGGAAAACGATGGAGCTGGCTAGAGGAAGACAGTAAAAAACTAAAATAAACGTTAGGCCGGCTCTGTTTAGACGCCAGTCCTAAACTCGATCTAAGATCCCACAATGTTACGGGAGAGCCATTTATTTATTGTGATTTAAATCGTCGAGGTTTTAGATTTAAGATATAGAGCATACAACAATGAGGAACTTGTACAAAAATTAAATTTGAAAAATATTACTTTCAAACGTAATTTATTGCCATTAAATGAACCACAGTTCACAAAAACTCATTTTTTTATGTTTATGTAATAAATGTAACCAGTTAAAAAAATGCATAATTCAAATCATTCTTAGAATGCAGTAATAATAAAAAATAACTTATTGTGGGATTGAACCCAGGACCTATGAATTACTAGTCCCGTAGCCCCACCATTCAAGTAAAGAAGTGCTTGTTAAATTTTGCCTTTTAGGCTGTTCTTATTTTTGACCTACATCAGATCCCTCTGGAAATGGGTCGCCGAGCTGTTTATTTTAACGTTCACTCCTGTCACTGTCTTTCTATAGATAGGCAAATATATTAAAGAAATAAAAAAAATGTTCAAGTTCCCCATCCAGTCATTAACTTGCATTGCCGTCCTGTATCTTGAAAACAATAACATCGACGAGGCATGTAGGCGTTACTTTTATTTTGTTTCTATTTTTGGCTATTACCAAAAGTTTTAGATAATAATTTTACCTAATAAATGAAATAAATAAAAAAAAGTTTGCTAAGTAAATAACACACTGATTCTTCATGCACCCTTACGTTGACGTTGGCCGATCATCCAGTGCGCGGCAAATGTATGGACCGGGCCTTCTAAAATCTAAAGTGGGGTGTCAAAAAAAATTAAATTTGGCAGACGTATATCCGACTTACTTCCGCATATTTTAAAGTCATTTTCAAATATCAACCCCCTTTATTACAGAATATACAGGGTGGAGGTCTTTTTTTAAATTGCAACAGGGGTAGAAAATGCTAATTTCTGAAAGTACATTCTTTTCTGCATCCAACGGTGTATTACATAAGAAAAAATAGGAGTAAAAAAATAAAACAACAATTCAAATTTGAATTTTTATTCTTATCAAAACAAAGTAAGAAACGTCTGCTATCGCGTTTACAACAAAAAGAATTAAAAAGCACTATTTTATCAACGGTTCAAATTGTTGACCATCAGCTGCGACACAATGACCTAACCTATCCACAAAAGAACTCAACGAATTTATAAAAAAATGTTGTTTGTTTGCATTTATATCTTATATCTTGTATTTCTTCGGAAATGCGGTTTTTTAAATCTTCTATAGTCTATCCAAGATACAGCGGCAGTAGATATAAACAAAGTCGCATGGCCGCCTTGCGATCGATTACCACGGTCGGACTAATATGAGATTCCAAGTGGCATGTAATTCTCCACTGATTCTTTTAGAAGTTCTAAAATGTGTGTTTCTGCCTTTCGTGGATCTTTATAAATTCCCTTAAATTAAGTAGTAAAATAAATTTACGAATATACTGCTCGCGATCCGATCTAAAATATGCAGGAAACTCGACTGAGGGAAGAGCCGGCCCTGCATTCTGCTCGCCGCGTAAACACTTGACATTTTATGACGGGCAGACCGAATAGGTCACGTGGTGGCCAATGTTTTGATCCACTGCCACTGTATCTTGGATAGACTTTAGGTCGTTTGGTTTACTTTTATAAACTTTGGCCTTGAGATATCCCTAAAGGAAGAAATCCAATGGAGTCAGATCGGGCGATCTAGGTGGCCACTCCATTGGACCTCTTCTTCCAATCCAACGCCCACGAAAAACATAATTCAGCAATTCACGCACTGCCCTCGCGTAATGTGGTGGGGCACCATCTGGTTGAAACCAAAATGCTTTCGTCAATATTTCCAAGGTTTCCTGGATATAATCTCGCAAGCGATAGCAATACTGAGTTATTTAAAAGATCTAAATATTGAGTACCGTCTAAGTTGCCATCTATGAATAAAGGTCCAATAATGTGCCTATTAATGCACCAAACTTTAACCTTTTGAGGATGCTGTGTGTGACATTCCCGCATGCAGTGAGGATTATTGTCAGACCAATATCTACAATTTTGGCGATTTACAGTGTCATTTAAACAAAATGTCGCTTCATCGGAAAAACAAATTTTAAAATTAAACTGGGGACCATCTGCTCATATGTCCATCATAACACCACAAAATTCCGACCTCTTATCAAAATCATCATCAGATAACTCTTGCACTAGCTGAATAACGAAATTTTAAATTATGTGTAGAAACAAAAATGCAACAATGAAAACACCTTTTGGAATGACATATCGGGATGTCCCTATATCTAGTTATTTTTTATGTGTTACTTTACATTTTATTTTTTTACTCAGATTTTTTCTTATAGGACCCCTATTTTGTAATACACCGTTGGATGCAGAAAAGAATGTACTTTCATAAATTAGCATTTTCTATCCCCGTTGCCATTAAAAAAACACCTCCACCCTGTATATTCTGTAATAATTATTTGAAAATTACTTCAAAATATGCGGAAATAAGTCGGATATACGTCTGCCAAATTTCATTTTTTTGACACCCTACTTTATATTTTAGAAGGCCCGGTCCATACATTTGCCGCGCACTGTACAGCGGACTAAAATTATTATAAACCACGTTCCACCTAAATCGTCACAGTTCAAGTAAAATTTTTGAATCCGAAGGTCAAATTTCTTTAGGACCGTCGACCTTGTTACTTGTTCCATCCACCATCCAAATTTAAAGTCTGCAATGTTGCCACACTTCATAAAAATCGTAATCTTATTTTAAAATATTGAAAAATATTATTTATTTATAGCAAACAGCAATTTAAAAAAATATATTTCATTTATTTTTAGAAAAATAACTTCACAGATGTTCTCCAGGGACTCACTTTCCAACTGATTAAAATTTTTGTACGGGTCTAAGATTCGCCCAGCATATCCGATAAAATCATCATCATCCTTCGGATTTAGTAAAGAGGCAGAAAGGACAAAAAGCTATTATGTTAAATTCTCTTTTTTGTTGAATTCAATTCTACTTGTGAACTAGTGGCGCTAAAAAATGTCGCTGACGGCTATATATTGAATTGGTCTGTAATGACCGACCCTGTATGTATAGGTTATTAGTTGGTTATTTTTCTGAGATCTGACTTCAATGAGCTAGGGGCAAGATTCTCGCTTTGCGTGCTAGAGGTCCTGGGCTCAAATCCCGGTTATGGCTGCTTTGATATTTTTATTTTTTAAATTACATTTTCGAAGAGGTGAAATATTTATAATTCTTGTAGTTAATTTATTCCTAAGAAGTTGGGATGATAAATTATGGCTACATACGCACTGAATAATTATTAAACTATTTGCAGTTGTTAAATTCTCTTTTTAAATACAACTCTTGGTATGCCTAAGAATAGATAATACCTTTCGTCGCTGCGCAGTCGTGGTATTTTCAGCTTTGGGATTATAATTCGCAAAATTAAGGAAAGGTATTATCGATAATGGCACACCACTAACACCACTTGTTATATTATCCCTCATATTTCGTTCATTTTACGAATTGTAACCCCAGAACTGAAAATACCACGACTGCGCAGCAAAAGTGGTATTTTCGTAGCATTGGGATTATACAGGGTGAGTCAGAATGTACAGGGTGATTCAGTTTTAATCTGCAACACTTCAACAGGTGATAGAAAACCAAAAAATAACCGCACTTTCTTCTATAAACTATATCATTTTAAGGCCTTATAAAAAAGTTACAGGGTGTTAAAGTTGCAAGAAATATGTGGAATTTATTTATATTTTACAAACTAGTTGAGATATTTAAGTCATATTTGGTACACGTTATAACGGCATGGGTTAGCATAAAACCTGTTAATATCAACCATCTTGAACAACCAGTGGCGTAGAAATGGGTAATTAGTATAATTTATTTTTGACAACAAAATAGAACCACCTTGTATAGCAATAAAATGTATTCAAATTCTTATGTAAGTTTTTATTGTAAACAAAAACGTTCTCTTAGCATTTTTTTCATATGTGTCATGGTTTCATAGCAAATTTGATTTTTTCGTATTATTTCGGGGTACATCTGAAAACTTAACTTAAAACTTTTCTCCATAAGTAACACTCAAAGTAGAAAAAATGTGTTTTTTACTTTAAATACAGTAACTTTTCCCAATAAACTTACCCATTCAAGGTTTTACTTTTCAAGATACAGAGCGTAACATTAATTGTATCTTCCTTAAATGTTTTAGACCCTGTATCTTCAAAAGTATAGCCTTAAATAGGCGAGTTTATTGGAAAAAGTTACTTTATTTCAGGTAGCAAACACATTATTTCCACTTTAAGTGTTACTTATGGAGCAAATTTTTTAGATAATTTTTCAGAAGTACCCCGAAATATTACGAAAAAATCAAATTTGCTATGAAACCATGACACATATGAAAAAATGCTAAGAGAACATTTTTGTTTACAATAAAAATTTACATAAGAATTTGAATACATTTTATTGCTATACAAGGTGGTTCTATTTTTTTATAAAATAAATTATACTAATTACCCATTTCTACGCCACTGGTTGTTCAAGATGTTTGATATTAACAGGTTTTATTCTAACCCATGCCGTTATAACGTGTACCAAATATGACTTAAATATCTCAACTAGTTTGTAAAATATTCAATAAATTCCACATATTTCTTGCAACTTTAACACCCTGTAACTGTTTTATAAGGCCTTAAAATGATATAGTTTATAGAGAAAGTGCGGTTATTTTTTGGTTTTCTATCACCTGTTGAAGTGTTGCAGGTTAAAACTGAATCACCCTGTATAATAAATACTTTAAAGGGGTGTTCGGCAGGTGGTTTTAAAGGGGGTCTTTCACATAAAATTTTTCGATTTGGGCTTTCCTTCCCAAGTTATTTGGGTCTACAAGGTGACCCAAAAGTATTTTTTTATTTATATCTCAATAACGGCGCTACTTAAAAATTTGAAATTTGGTATGTGTTATCTACTTACTGGAAGACGCCTTAGGGTAGTTTATTCATTTACACAGTGCCCTAAAAAAGGGTAAAAACTAACAATCCCTATTAATTTTATTGCTCAAACTTTTTTGAGGTTATCTTTTTGGTCTTCTAGGTCCATCATTTCAGTGTATCTTTTCATTTTGCAACAAACGTGTACTCTGGTTTCATAACGATAAAATCAACCGTTTGCGTAGAAATTGGCAAAACGTGCCCCAAAACACCTGTTGACTTCAACATTCGAAACATAAAATTTTTACCTACCGCTTTCAAACGTTACAGATCGACTGTACCATTTAAACTGAGAAGTATTTACTATACATTCTGACTCACCCTGTAGAGAGTTAATAAATTAAGGAAAGGTATTATCAGTTTTAGCTACCATGATATTATTTCCTCATACTGCTTGTATCCAATAAGGTAGCTCCTTTCTTAAAAATAAACCAATCAGCCTTTGCTATAGCGATAAATTTCCATGGGTAATACCAAAGCGATAAGATCACATATGTGATTTTATCACTTCGGATCTGCTCAGGGGTAAAATCACAAGTGCCGGAAATTTTATCGATAAATTTTTCGAAAGCGCTGTTTTACCTAGAAAGAGCGCGTATAAACTGGTATCTTTATTTTGTGGTAAAATCCCAAGAGAGAGCAAAGCAAAATAGCGCTTGAGAATAAATTTATCAAGAAAAATTTCCGGCGGGTATGTGGTTTTTGTTGAGTACATTTCACAAATACGATTCCTTTATTAATTTCCTGTATATTTATATCACCAAAACGATCTATTTTGAAAATGTTTCCTGTTTTGAATAATCGCGAGACCGACAGCTTCGGCCGGGGAGTGCGAGTAAACGGTAAACATGATGAGGCATGGATGTCCGTCCAAGGCAGGCGCGATTTATTTGACTTTTTGATACTGGTTTACTTTCTGAATGTAAATAAATACATAAAAATTAAACGGAGGCGTAATATAAACAGTTTATCAATGTACATAACCATGACATAACCATGCATTGATGCAGAAATTATTTTTGAAAAAGGGCGTGTCCTACCTATCGTAAGCCACTGGTAAAGGCAACGAATCGCAGGTAGCTTCATTTTATTGCAATTTATACCCGCATACTGTGTACCAAATTTTAAATTAATATCATTTGTCGCTTCTGAGATACCATTAAAAAACCGTTTAAAAAAAATAAACTTTAACACCCGGTATCTTTTTATTAAGCATTTCCAGACCCATATTCACGTGAACTTTTTTTCTCAAAATTATACTTTCTATCGTTTTATATCAAAACTGAGGTTTACAGCTAGGTCAGCCTATATGTATAATGATGGTTGTTATTCGCAATTTTAAAAAATCTTTTGACTTTTTCCTCATTAAGGCAGTTATTACAAACTGAAATTCAATGCTAATGTCCCAAAGGAAGTTTACTCTACCTGTTATTTCTTTCGCGTTTTAAATATACTTTCAAAACTATATATTTTTTTTATAATTCTAGGAAAAATAATGACGGTGACAATAATAATTGTTATTATAATTCCTGTTACGGGCTTGCCTCTTCGGTCAGCACACAAGTAGAGGTAGTACTGCGATTTGTCCCAAATCTAGTGCCACGGTAATTGCAACATTATTACTCTACGGTTTAGCCAACAAGAGGTAAAACTTAACGCTAATTAAAAAAAACTTGTGCAATGATTGCCACAATCTCGGAGTAGGCCCGTGAGAAACGTTTACACTCCTGGCACAAGTTTCGGATAGCGGCTTAGTCCAGGTAAAGTATATCACATAAAATAACTGTTACCCATTCATTACGTTAAAGAAACAATTTAAATAGGGTACAATGTACAAGACTCTGAACATAACACTTAATCTTTAAGAAATTCCAAATTTCTTTTTTAACCATTGTATCAAAGTTGGTATATCTGTATGTTCGATAGGTCAAAAAGTTCCACAAAAACAGCCTTTCTGGTTTAGTTAAAATGTGGGGGTTTCATAGACTTTAAAATCGCACAAATTTGAAATGAAATTTAATATACAGTAGGTACGGAGTATCTTGTGTGTATATATGCATGTCCTTTGAGACTTATGGGACCCATGAAGAAAATGTATTCGGTATTCGGATCTAGTTTGGAAATGAATTTAACTTCGGTAACATTGCTATTTCGCTATGGCTTTGCTACGATAAATACGGAATTCCAAGGATAACCGCTGGTAAGAAATTGCTTTTCATGTTAACAAACTTCTAAAATTGTATACATCTAACAATTCGATATTAATAATTAGTTTTTAATGGGAGATCATTGAAACACTAGATTTTTCAAAAGCATATCGTATATTTAAAAAAAAGGTCTAGTACCTAACAAAAACGTGTTAAAATTATAGAACAATCTAAGGTATAAAATAAATAAATTATCATTGCTTATCAAAACGTCGTAATGATGCAAACCAAACCACAAATATAAGCAAAATATCGAATGTGATTCGTTGCAAATCTTACGTCATTAGAATATACACGAAGTGTAAACAAAGTCGCATTTCAACCGGTTATTACTATTATTATTTACAACAGGTTCCTAGAAAATGAAAGTAAGGCGCGTAGAATCCGCACAACAGCCCACTTCCTTTACATTTTGCGCAAATTCAACATTCATGTACAAACACCAATTATATTGCAAGCAAATTGTTGTACAAGCAAAATTGTAATCCTAGAACAGAAAATCAGGAGCGTAGCGTGAGCCTCCCCGTCGCAGTTGTTAGGGTCCACACTTTATTAATCGCCACGTTATCGGACGACGGATTCATTGCAACTTGTAAACTAGAATTTCTAAAGACAACTTTTAAATAAATCTGTTAAGAAAATCCATTACAAATTTTGCCCCCCCTCCAATTTCTATATGTATATGCCACCGATGGGTCCCCAAGTTTTAGAGGTCACGCTAAGGCCCTGCAGAAAATACCGGTACAACAAAGTGTTTACCTGTTACGAAAACTATTGAAAACTAATCTTCGTGTACAATTTTTTCGTTAGTGATGAGCAAATTCCCATAAAATTCATCCACTTCCGCCACTGTATATACGGTTCCCAAATGAAAAAGAACAATGGCGGACACGGAAGTAACAACACAGAACAGACACAGAATGCAGTGAAAGTGAGTTTCTATCGAAATCCACGAATCGCGACTACGTGCCTGGACTTCGACAAAGAGATCAGTGAACACTGGCTAGAGAGAAACGGAAGTATCGTTACCTACCTTTCTACACAGTCTAACCATTGCTAGAGGAAACTTAACTTTTCCAAAATTTTATTATTTAACGGACGGAATTAAGCTTTACATAATCTAATGCTCCCATTACGTAAGACCGAGCGTAATAAGAAGTAACATAGTGTGGTTACAACGATGCGAAAAACCAAAATCGTTGAAGAAATACGTTTCAATAATGAGACTGCTGGTTAATATAATAGAATGGAAAAATCGCAATTCAAATGTATTTTTTCAATACAAAGAGGACTCGATCTGACTTGAGTAATGAACGGAAACTGAAGTAGGTCGATAACAAAACGCACGATAATAGTAAGAAATTAGTCGATCTAGTATATAGTCGATCAAAGTAAAAGACGAAATGATAATTTTAAAAAATGAGCCATCGGTTCCTGCAGTAGCAAAAGATTTGTTAAAATAATTTCAAAGATTACATATTTTAAGGAAGGCGTGATAAAAAATCAATAATAATTGAGCTTACTTTACAATTTTTTCAACAAACGTTTAAAGCTTAGTAATAATTACAGAATACCACTGCCCAACAAATAGTTTGAATTATTATTTACGCAATGCGGTGTTGTGACCTTTAAATAGTTTCTGAATACCTTTCACTTACATTACATTTCAAAATACTGTTAACTTGAAACAGCTGGCAACCAGTGAAAATTGCACTGCTTTATTATAACAATTTCACAAACAAGTCAACATGGCCAAAATCAATAAAAATAATTTAAACAAACAAGTATTAAGTGAAAACGTAAACCGCACTAACTTGCATTTTAATAACCATAAAGATACAAGCAGTTTCAAAGAATGGTGCCCTTTTTAAGGCATGACATAAAATTTGAAATAATTTGAATTAAGCGTAGTTTAAGTTTTCGAAGATACTTTTTTAATATGTATTTCTAAAATTTCATTTGCACAAAATTTGTTGCGTTAGAACAATTTTCTTTCATAAATTCTGCAATTCAATGTTTCAATTAGCCGTAGGCGGTCCATCTGTACTTATACACTTAAGCCAACAAGGAAAATTGTGTTTGTTTCTTAATGCAAACTGTCATTCACCTCTTGCTTTGATCAACAAGCTATATTTGAATTTTACATAAAGTCATCGCGAAGCGTGTCACTCCTCCAACGCAATAAACTCCTTCTTGTTAGCCACAGCACACTGAGTAACCTTCTCGCACTTATTCATCACACCTGTAGAGAAGAACTTTATCTCCAGGTCTCTGTGTCCGTTGTTGAGGGACGTAACGATTTCCGTCGATACTTCCAAATCCCTCGAAAAGGATGAATTACTGGAAGACCGGGAGAACTGCGACTTTCTATCTTCGTCTTCCAACGACAAAGAAGACAAGCTATGAGCCAAATAGTTACCCCTTTCTGGTAAATTCGGCGGATAAACATCGAAGATGAAAGGTAACGGAGGGGTGAGAAACGGCGAATAACAATTCTTATCCACATCCCAAATCTGGCTGGATGGATCACAGTATCGACACTGGCACGCGCTGTTCTGCTGATTGCCGTTAATGTCTTTAATCTCCTCCACTTCCTCGAATGAGTGGTGCAGTTTGGGAGTCTCCGAAATATCACCGAAGAAGTCCGTACACCCGGTGATATCGGGAGATTCTTTATCGGTAAATGGATAACAAGAGAGTGCCAAGGAAATGTTGGCATCAGGGCTAACACCATCGGCCGAAAAATCTTCCTGGAGTATCGGTTTAGTTAGATGAGGCGGTCTTCTTTCTCTTTTTCGCCTTTTTCTGGGTTTTATAATTCTGGGAAGGCAGTTTTCCGAATTTTGAGAGCTGGTGCTTTCATCGCTGGCCACGCTAACTGCGTCCTTCTGTACTTTCTTGCACGAGTGATCGAACACCTTGGTGAGCTGCGACTCGGTGCCTTTGCACGGCCTCTTCTTGTGGTAGGCCTTGGTGAGGATGAGGGGCGCCCCTTGCGTGTGGACGGCGAGCTGTGTCAGGGGGTTAACAGGGTTGCTGTCGCACCGCGTCTTCCTCCGCTGGTTGGTAAAGGAGATGAGCGGCACGCCGCCTGCCCAGCCATATCCCTGCGGATACACTGGCCGGTGGTGGTACCCATCCTTTTTCTGGGTGATCAGGCAGGCACCGATGTATCGCTCCAAGCCGGCCGACTCGGGGCTCATAGTTCGCGGCGGACGGGTACTCGCATGTCGCGTTGACGCGGACGGGCCCTGCGCAGCGGTACTGGTCGAGGACTGCTGCGACCGGCGGCGCGGCGGCGGCGGCGCCCAGTCACCGCTATCGCGAGCGAGACGCAATCCCCACCATCTCGCGCAGCACTAACCCACTTCTGCGCGGCGCGACGCCGGAGACTGGAACAAAGAGCTCGCGCCGGCCGCCTACGCAACTAGGTCAGTGGAGTGGAGTGGTGGCGGGAGCCGGTAGCGGGAACAGGCGCGTAAAGACACAAGGCGGGAGAAACGGGACCAAGCCCTGCAGGATTATCTGATACATCGTGTACTTAGGGAAATACGTTCATTCGGCTCCCTTCATTCCATCTATGAATTTCGTAGAACTATGTCGACAAAATAATGGAATGTATGTAAAAAGATACACCAACAATATGAAATACAAATTACTACGGCAAATCTTACTCAGCCTCCATACATCACCTCACGTCACGTAGAAGAATTCTAGAAGAAAAATTAACAACGCTAAGATATTTGAAGTCGAAAGGGCAAAATAAATACACATCTGTATTTAAACGCAGTAAAGCGAAAAATCTTCGTAATTTTTGTTGCGCGCAACTAAAATTGCAGCAATTTTTTTAATGCGCTCGTGCATTTGCGTTATATCAAGTTAAAAAAAAAAGATTAATTGATTACCTAATAGGCCAGTCACTTTAGATAAATAAAAATAAATAATTCCGAGGCCGATGTTCAGTGTTGCCAAGCCTATTATAATTGCATTAAATCAATTACGTTTGGGTGCATTTTATTACGCTATTACATTTAACCCGAAATCTATTATATTTTCAAATTTCGTTTTTTTTTTTCATTTTTCGTGGAAGTTATAATATTATTTGTATTTTTTCCATTATTTCCGTGTACTTAGTGTTTTGATTCTGCCTTATGAAGGAAGGAAAATGACAAAACACAGGCAACACACAACATTTCGACAACTAAACTACATATTAAATATATTATAATAAACTAAAATATAGGTCAAAGAAAGGAGAACCGGCCATTCCAATCTAACTTAGATCTTAACACTTAACCGTATTATCATAACACCTTTTGTTTGACCTAACCGTCATATTTTGCGTTTGTCGGAAGAACAAAATTGCAGTTTATTTTATTCAATGCGAAAATGAGAGGAAAAAGCTATATATATTATTAAATACCCCAAACCTATTACATTTTCTCTCAATTTTAGTACGAAAATTTTTTTCTCTTCGCAACACTGCCGATGATATACAGGGCGTTTCAGGTTTTTTGATCAGGACTTTGAGATTTTCCAGAAAAACTCATTGTAAGGTGGGTTGCTCATATAAACATAGGTCCTAAAGTTCTTCCTTTCTGAGATACAGGGCGTTGTAGTTCTTTTTTTGAAAGTTAATTATCTCCCAAATTAATCAAGCTGTTGAACTGAAATTTGGACATGCTGTTTTTGGGGATGGAGAATAAGCTGAGAATGTCAATTTCTACCTATCTCACAAAGTGCGCCACTTGCGCTATTTTTTATCGTGCTTCTACTCGTAACTTTATTGAGGTTATCTTTTTGGTCTTCCAGGTCCATCATTTTAGTGCATCTTTTCATTTTGATCAAAACTGTACTCTTTTGTTTCATAACAATAAAAATCTGTTACTAAATGTCATTCCCCTTGCGTCTACAAACAATATTCTAGTTTTTGTTATAAAATTTGCATTCAGATAAATGTCCTTATTTGATTTATTTTGAAAAAAAATCAGATTGAATTTTTCTCGAGTTTAAATCACTCAGAGCATCATTTAGAGAATTTTTAGATGGGGTAATAATTAAAAAAAGTATCCAGACTGTTTAAGTTTTTAATAAAAATATTCGCAAAAATCAGATCTGCCGTGGAAATTAAAAAACAATTCAATAAATATTAAATAAAATTGACAGTTCTGCTAATCTTAATTTTTGGCTGACTTGTATATACAATGGAAACGTTAACTTTGAGTAAAAAAATTGAGATTATAAGATTAACGAGTAAAATACGCGTCTTGTGCTGAATATACACTATTCTACTGTAGCAAAAACAAACCGAACATTTGATCTATATGATAAGTGAAGTTGACGAGTTTGAAAATTTATAAAATGAAATGCAATTGTACCTAATGTTTTGTAGGAATGTGCCATGTAATGACAACAACGGAAGATTTGAACAAATTTTAGAATATTTTCGGAACAAACCTAATAATTCTTTAAATGGAGCAGTTGTGGATTTGCGGCTGAAAAACTCTCGAATTTGGAAATTTTTCAAAAATATAAATTAAAAGCATTTATAGCAAAATTTCTGCACACGTTAGAAGTAGGAGACGTGGAACAAAGACTCTAATACGAGTATT
The DNA here is from genome assembly GCA_963920635.1 of Pseudeuparius sepicola. Lineage (NCBI taxonomy): Eukaryota > Metazoa > Arthropoda > Insecta > Coleoptera > Anthribidae > Pseudeuparius > Pseudeuparius sepicola. The sequence continues at coordinate 34,628,732 of OY987300.1, read as the reverse complement.
TGTTTGTGGGCGCAAGGGGAATACCTGAATGATGCTAACTTTCTAAAAAATACATTATTTACGAATGAAGCAACTTTCACAACAAATGGGGTTGTTTTCTCTCCTATAGGCAAAAAATAGTAAGTGTAACTATTATTTGCCTATCAAAAAATATAAATATTATAACGACAAAACACATGTGATAAAGTCATGAATGCTTTAAAATAATTATTTTTTAATAATTGTAGTACCTCACTCTTAAAAGTAGGTGCTATACATATTTTATTCGGCAGTTTATTAAAAACAGAGCAGCCGACAGAATTCGGCCTTTTTTATGAAACGTATGTCTATGGTTTTCCAAGTAAAGCTGGTCCTTATTTCGTATATTGTAGTAATGGTTATCCCTATGCAAACTATAGTTATTTGTATTTTTTTTATGCATATGTTAGCAATTACAACAAGTGGGATAACTGGCTACAGGGCGATAGGACCTTTCTTTTTCAGCCGATCTCTAAATGAGGCGGTATTTTTTTTGGATTTTGAGACGCGGATTTCAAAACACCCTCGACGATTTAACATTGCGAGAACGAAGAGATTTAATGTTGCAGTTAGATGGAGCGCCTATCCATGGAACTAGAGCTATCGTTGAGTGGCTAAACAATAATTTTGACAACAGGTATTGTTGATTTTTTTATATTCCTGTACTAATAAGTTTTTCTACTTGCAGATGGATTGGACGAATAGTCCATTAATTAGATGACCCATTAATTAGATGACCCCCTCGATGGCCAGATATGTCCTCGATAGTCTTTTTTTGGGTGCAATAAAGAATAGAGTTTATGAAAAACGCCCTAGAGACATAATCGAGTTACAACAAAAAAAATAATAGAAGCTTGTTAATCAGTGACAGCAAATAACTTATAACATGTTGTCGGTACCCTAAAATGGGTACTGCCAAATGCATAACCGCCTTATAAGGCGGTTATATCGAGAAAACCCCGATAACTTAAGACTTAAGTATTTTATTTGTTGATATATTTTTTAATTGAATTTATTTTATATTAATCCCATGGCACGCATGACTCGCCAGGTGCCTTAATAGTCCTTATTTTGCACAACTTTAACCCGCTGTAGAACCGAACCTATATTTTTTGGTCAAATTTGGTATATGGGGGTTTTGGGGTGCGTTTATTAACGCTATGGTCAGATTTCAAATAAAAAATTGCTAAATGGTTTTCCTAAAAATCGGGAGTATAAAAAAATTGCAGCCGTCCCTGGATTTGCATTTTGACAAAAATAATAACGTCAAAAGAACTGTCGTACAAAAAAGGTTTTTGAAAATATCTCACAAAATATTTTTTATCGACCGTTGAGCTAAATTCACTTTAGAAGACTGTTTTCATGAAGTCAGTCATATCGGACGTTGAAATTGAAATAATAATTAGAAGTTTTTATTAAAATTATTAAAAAATTTGGCGGCCCATCTAGATAGGACCTTTCCTGATATATTGTCTGTTCTATTTATACGCATATTTTTCGATTGAATAAGTGACTGGGTATGTCTTTAAACAATAATAATATAAAGATTTGGAGATACTGAAAGAGTTGAGAAGTAACACCAGTTCCACTTGCCATAATTCAGAAGTGATGGAACGACTTGGGAATACTTTGATTGTAGAGTCTAAGAACATAAAACCTTTGAGAATTTCAAATTTTCATTATAAATATAATCGTTTATATTCGGAAATTTTTAAATCCAGTGCAATTTCCATTGATTTGGTTTTCAACTTGTTAATACAAGGAAAAATTTAAGAAAATCAAAATTATAGTTAAAAAAATTCGGAAAAGATTTGATGTTCTAAAATATAGGGTGTCATACTTGATATGGTTTTCATTATTTATATCCTTTATTTTCGATTTTAGAAAAAAAAAATTCAAACAAATATTAAACGGTAAATGTACAAGATTAGCTTAAATACAACTTGTCCCATATGTGTGGGTCGTCATACAAATTTGTTATTTGGTACGAGAAGGCCTGTATTTTTTGCATTTTTTAATTTGACGGAAAAATACAAATTATCCAATTTTGCTCTAGGAATCCCCGTTTATAATTTATTCAACTGCAAAGAAAACAAAAACAAACTACCTACGCCATCTAGAAATCCACGACATGTAACACTCTTATTTTTAATGTTAAGAAAAAATGTTTCAAATAATAAGGAAACGGTACGAAATATTCTACAAATAATTACTGTAGGCGATTAGCTTACATACAGCTGGTCCCTTAGGCTCGGGTCATAATGCAACCTGTGATTTAGTATGGGATGACCTTTATTACACATAAAACAAAAATACCGACTTCTGAGAAAAAGGGAAGGTCATGGGCAACAATTCAGATTGCCAGTTGTTATAGTTCAATTTTCATATTGCTAAGTAATTCATATTTTGTATCACGCAATGCATCAGCTGTCGCATAAAGATGTCAGTTATTGTAGAGAAATACTTCGAAAATTAGGAAGGATAGAAAATCGTATGTCAAAACTAAGGAGTAGTCAGTGTAAACGAAAACTGCGCATGGCGACGTCAATTTATATCTGCGAAGATGAGAAAATAGCGTTACTAACGATCCAGCGCGAGTGTCCTCGATTCGCCGATGGCGCGGCCTTATTCTTTGTAGGTCGATCGACAACCAATCTGAAAACTACTTCGACTATCTACTCCGCCAGATTTGCTGCATTTCAATAAAAAATGTTTTTTTCTCAAAGAAAGACCATCAAAATTGCTACTTTATGGGAAAACCTAAATGTCGACAATTTAAACACTGTTTAATTTAAAGTGTCTTGAAAACAAAAATACACTTATGATTTCATTTCTTAAGCCATAGATGTTTAAATCGAAAATTGAAATTAGTATACGGGGTGCTGCCCCCAGTTTTTGTAGATAAATTTTGACATTTTGTAGAAAAAATCTTATTTTCGAGATTCACAAGAAAGTAACTATTTACGTATTTTATTTTTTATCTCTCGAACAAAAAGAGATATAAAATCCAGTTTGTAGTAAAAGGTCCTCAAGTCCCACAGGTATGCGGAAAAAGCGATCTACCAGTGAAGTGCCCGACAAGAAGTAGAAAAACGAAAAGGCTTGTGCTAATCATTGGATTTTCCGCTACGTATACCAACATTATCAAAAAATTAAGACACCCACGAACATTTTACAAGAGACTCTTTCTCTTAGAAATAATTACTAGCAATAAAAACATTTAAAAGTAAAAGGACAGTTCTTTCCGTACCTATGGGCCTCAAAGACCTATTACTACATACCGACTTTCAAGTCAACATCTCTTCGATTCAGAGGTTAAAATAAAATATGAAAATGGTAACCGGTTTACTTGAACTTTTTGTCCCAAAATGACTTTTTCTACAAAATTTCAAAGTATCTCTACAAAAACTAGGGACATTCTGTATTATTTATTATTCAACAAGCGAGCCATTAGGTACTTATTCGGGTAGTTTACGACTACACGTTTAGACTGCCAAATTTCTAAAATACCCGGGAAAATGCCAAGAAAGCGTATTGACGTAAGAGCGCCGCTCGACTATAATAGAAAAGCATACTTGATTTATAACGAAAATTTTAAGCATTTTGTAGATTATGAAAGATGAGTGTTCTTGATTGGCTAGAGGCTTTGAAATATGAATTGAGTTTGTAATCACAATAAAAGAATAAGAGTAGGTAGGTATAGTGTTTATTCAATTGTTAAAAATGCATAAATGCATATCTGCATATTACTATATTATTATTATTATTATATTACTATTATTATATTACTATTAGTTTCTGAGCACAGATGTCGATAAATCAATTATCTGGGTTTTTATAGTATTTATAAATACATTCATCACAGTGTTCATAGTAATAATGGACACATTCATAAATTCAATGCTCAGTGTTCGTAATATTAATATGTACAGAATTCATACTATTAATACAAACGTTAATTGTATTAATGTAGGCAGTTTTTAAAGTTAACGGATAGCGTTCATCAATTCGTTCGTTCGTGTCAATAAACATCTACATTGATATCAAAACTAACGTCCAGCTATTCATAATATTAACAAACCTTTACGATGGACAAATATTAATAAAACTTTTGTTGGCTAAACGAACTTTTTTACCGTATTAATATTACGTACCTTTTTCGTTCAGTGTAACCAAATATGACAAAAAAGGCACTATCTTCCATGCTTGTAAGTTTAACTTTGCGCATGGTAAACACAATCGCACAGGAAGCAAAACGCACAGTAAACAAAACACACGGATCACAGAATCATAGGCGGCTAAAATAGACACTACAAGATCTAAAAAGACACGGTGGATGGTAACATCAACGGTAACTACATTGTAAACACAATCGCGTGGTAAGCAAAACGCACAGTAACCAAAACGCACGGAACATAGAATATCTAGGCATATAGGCAGTTGTGCAAAATAAACACTACGAAATAATGTGATCATAGGTAAAGTATAGAAAACAGTGGCCGCTCGTGGATTAATGCCCAGGGGGGGGGGGCTACGTATTGAAAAGAACCCACGCTATGGCCAATTAAAAAAGGAAGTGGCTATTTATACGTCCGACGGATACAAACGTCAGTATACGTCTTGAGCTCTCATTGGTCGATTGAGTCACGTGACACATAATCTTACTTCTACCGTCCGATGGATTATGAATCGGCTTGTTTACTAAGTCGATTGGATGATGTCCGAGATTATTCAGACCTATCTTGTCTCATTTTATATTGCGTATGCCCTACTTTTTCCGCGATGGGCGCTGCGGAATGAAAAATGAAGTGGTTATTTTATTATTTACAATGATGTAACCCACCCCCGATTTTCTTGAAATTTTGGCTACCCCGCGACATTCGGCGCGGCGCCGAATGTCGGGGGCATCGCAGGTGGCGAATGTCGGGGGGTAGCCAAGATTTCAAGAAAATCGGGAGTGGGTTACAACGCCGAACGTCGTATCCGGTGAAAATACGGGGTACATACCTAGCCAAAATTTCAAGAAAATCTGGGGTGAGTTACACCATTGGAAATTATTACCACTACTTTTTTCATACGGCAGCGTCTATCCCCCAAAAAGGAGCAGTCCATACGCTCCTTATTGCAAAGATGCTGAGAAAAATGCACTTCCGACGTATCTAAATATTAGTTTACTTCGGCTTCGGACGTGTACGGAGTTAAATGCACGTCCAAAGAAGTCACGTGACTCAGCCCGCCAATGAGAGCGCAAGACGTATACTGACGTTTGTATCCGTCGGACGTATAAATAGCCACTTCCATTAAAAAATAGGTGAGTATACCTACTTTCAGCCTGGGCTTTTTTTCATTTTTTATTTTTAGTAGAAATTACGTATTTTTGGATAATGAATATGAAAGGTGCATAAAACAATAATTCCCGTTTTTTAAGATGGTAATAACGCAAAACAGTGCATTTAATTTGTCCACTTGTTCTTGTCGTACACATTTCTATGAAAGTGTCACGAAAAATTGCAAGTTGAAACTTTTTCCGGTTGAGATAATTTCAAATCTAGAGTTGGTCTCCTCAGAGTTTTTATTTAAACTTTTTCTGCCAATGAACGTCTTAAAAAGTTACCCTTCAAAAATGTCCTGGACACTATTTTTCATTTTGTTTACATAGAATACCTACGCGAGGCACCGAGAGAAGTTTTGTAAAGTACGCGGTCACGCACTTGACTGGATGGGACTCGGGGCTAGAGAACCGACAGCCTTCTCGTACGCTACAATCGTGTATAGCGGAAGCAGCCTTCTCGGCATGATGGCACCCCTTTTCTCGCGGAATCGCGGCTCAAATATTCGTAGCCGCCAAGCGACGATCTTACGTTATTATAAGGTATCCGTTTCGGGCGTTTAAATAGTACTTAGTACATTATCGGAGGCGGGCGTTGCCGCAATTTAATTAGGATAGAACTGATAGAACATAACTTTAGTTGTAGGGGAATTATGCACTCGATGGAATTACGCACTTGCCGTTACGCTTAACTCTCGTTACGTAATATACTATTAAAGTGGCAAACTCTTAAAACTAGCACGTCGGGGGATTATCTACACGGGACGTAGGTATAGGTTTCCAGAACCCTGAGGAAAAGTCTTTTCTATCTTCAAATAAAACCTCTTTTAGGCTTTAGTTTCTATTATATACTCAAATTATTTTAACAAGTCCTTACTGGGACTGTCAATTGGTAATTTCGATATCCTAAGTTGGCATCAATGCAGCAAAAAATGCAACCGGGTCATAAGTTCAGGTCAGTAACGAGCCCATTTGCACTAACAACACGAAAAGTAACACGAACAAGAACAACACAGATGACGGCAAAACTCACGAAACGTGCAAAACCCGCGAATATTTTCATTACCGAATGTTTGAACCAGTTTGAACGATCTGGAAAACCTATTCACTGTCACTTTGACACACCGAAGCTAAATTTGCCTGAGTCCGCCCCTAGACGCTGCCAAAAGCAGCTGATTATTACAAAATACCAAAACAAAAGTGTTTCCATGACGTTTGAAATTATTATTAAAATGAGTTGTACCTAGTCATAGTTATTTTTATTTGTAGCGGCATAATCGTGATTGCAATAGGGTTTTTATTTGGCTTTTGCTCTTTTTTTCGTATCACTTGGGTAACTTTTCACATCATAAATCAATGCGTGACGTCATTAACTGGTTGAGACACATATACCAATGTTATACCCATGGTTAACAAAAAATTCCTAGGGATTTTGTGGAGAATGTCATCTGACAAAATCGGGACTTCTTACAGTAATCGGGGTATACTAGTGACTATATTCCTTCTAGTCACTGATTATACAGAATATACCTAATAGGGAAAACGTGTATTTACATTATCAACTAATCCATTTTTAGCAAAAAAAATATTATTAGTCTGGGCCAAAGCAGAATAGAATCGAAAGTAAACACATCTTCCTCTCCTATGCAAAGAGGTGAGACCCTATACAGGGTGAGTCTTTGACCCGAACAAATATTTTAACTAGGGGTAAGGATGAACCCATGAAGTACGCTTATTATCGAGTTATTTTTTGAAACACAAAAAATAAGATAGTTATGTTATTTTTAAAAATTGCTATTTGCTATAAATGCAACATTGCAGAAGTTAAATTAGGATGGTCTATGGAACAAGGAACGAGGTCAGCGGTCCCAAAACGTAAAATGCGTGTGCGACTAGACTCCTTTACATTCTTTTATCCAGTTAAAATTAATTGATCAAGTATGCCATCTTTGCCTCGAACACCCTGTATTAAATAGACAAACGAGACTGCGTTAAAACATAGTCCTGGTATGCCCCTATTTATTTGTTAAAAAATATCATCAAAATATATCTCCCTGTAAGTACGGGGCGTTCCAAATAATATATGGTATTTGCAGACTTTTCTCCCTAATCCATAAATATCCTGCACAAGCTATGCACTGAAACGGGTTTTCATGTTTTCATGTACGTCCAAGTCAAATGTGTCAACTGTTTTGTTTTTAAAAAAATCCCTAATGCGATTTCGACATTTTTAGGGTTTTTTGGCCCATAGTAGACCATGAAATAAATGAAATGAAAAAGTTATTTAAATAATGTATAATTAAAGATAGCCGCGCAAGGCTCAAGGACATAATTAGGCAACTCATGAGCGATTTGTTTGTCTATACATTACCTTTTAAATAAAATACCGTTCAGTAGGAATACAAATGGGATTAGGATGTCAGACTAATTGCAAGATGCGTAAGCGCACCTTTTGGACTAGGAGATTGTTTAAGGACCGCGGCAACTCCAGGCAAGGCCGGAGTTGCCTCGCCCCTTAAAAATGTATCTCCCAGGCCAATAAAGCACAAATTCTGGCCTGCGGTGGCCACATCGACGCACCGCACATCGCCTATTCGAATATTAATTCTCGTCTCTAAACTGTCTTGTTTTATTTTATTCATACCTAGATGCGATGGAGTTTGTTTCGTTTTTATCTTAATCATCATCCGACGAAGAAGACATTTTATTGAATTCATTTTTAAAAGAGTCGTGTGCTCGGAAAATGTTCTAAATGACAGTGCATCCTATAAATACAGATCTAGTAAGATAGTTTTCGTGGATATATTGAGAATGGTCGGCGTGTGTGCGAAGTGCGAGGCTCGAAACGTACCAAGCTCGGATACACCGAACGAGACGAAGGGCGTTGCGACGTGCGCCGATGTTTCCACGTGCATTTAAAACAATCTATCAATTTGCTTCCCCGTCCTAGGCAAAGGGCGGTGCGGTATGCCGTTGTGGACACTTAATAAGTGTTGCTAGGCAATACCTACTTTTTGTATCTAGCAACACGTTTTGTACCTAGTAACCAAACTAACAGGACACCTCGACCATTATTTGACTTACGCTTTCGGACATAATATTGGCGAGTATGTAAACTGTACATACTTTACAGCCGTGCTCCAGGGATTCAACATTCAACCTTTGAAATTATTGTCGAAGGAGTCAAAGTTCCTCTAAATTTTAGAAATAATTTCGCTCTCATAACTTTTAATTTAACAAACTTCACTTTCGATATTTATTTACATATACAGGGTGATTCAAAACTATGCGGCACTCTTTTAGGGGCGTAATTTACTCGTTAAAATAAGACGAAAAGTTCATATTAACATGGGTCCAAAAACTCTTCGTTTCGAAGATACAGGGTGATTAAACTTTGAAAAAAAAATATCGATTTTTCTTTATACCTTCCAAACCAATAAGAATATTTAAACCAAATTTGGTACACAATAATACCATCATAGGGTGAAATAAGAAATGCTAGTACCAGGTCTCGAAAGTATCCAGTGGCGGAGGTAAGGGTAATCGGTACCATAAATTAAACAAAAAAAATAGGATGGCCCTGTACAATACAATTTGGAACAAAAAATGACTCTTTCATTTTTTTCATATCTCTCTCCCTTTTGCGGAAAGTTGGAGTTTTCCGATTTGTCGTCTTTTTTCGACTCAACGCTTTTTCGGGTTGAGGTATGTAACTATTATTAGAAGTAAACGAAATACGTTTCAAATGGAATGGCAGTAGGAGTATGTAATTTTTGTTACTAGTAAGGCGCTAAGGCATAAAAAAATAATTGATTGTTAATCGATATTTTTTAAAGTTTAATCACCCTGTATTTTCGTAACAAAGAGTTTTTGGACCCATGTTAATATGAACTTTTCGTCTTATTTTAACGAGTAAAGTACGCCCCTGAAAGGGTGCCGCATAGTTTTGAATCACCCTGTATATTTATAAACATAAACGAAACAGCCATTTTCACATACATCCCAGCGAACATGAAATCTCCTAAAATCTTCTACTTTGAAATATTTCTAACGTTCATCATGCAACCTTTTGGACCGGGAGATAGTGACAGATTTTTGGACGTGATTTTACACAGTATGCCTTAAAAAGGGCATTATGTGGCACATATTCTCACAATAATAAGGTATGAATCAGAGAGTCATCCTGGGTTCTTCATGTGAAAAACTGAGTTTTCAATTATTCGAAAAATATGCGTTTTGATATGATTTTATACAGGCTGCCATGTGTTTTACAATGAAGTTCAAAATGAAAATTTCTCGGAAAACCATAGGCATACCATTAGGGTGGGTCCAAAGGGCTATTATTGCCACGTGATCTTGTATTTTAATAATTAATTTTTCCACGTTTCTGAACAGGCTGCCAATGAGAAGTATGCAAGTTCTTGTTGTGAAACTACTGAAAAGAAGATGGGATACCGTTTGCGCATGTCCAAGTACACTTTATATCGAATAACTCGTTTAAATGATTAAATAACATTAAATTTAAACAGTACTTGGACATGCGCGAAAGGTATGCCATCCTTTTTTTCAGCATTTTCATAATAAAAACTTTCATACTTCTCATTGGCAGCCTGTTCAGAAACGTGGAAAAAAAGATCACGTGGCAATAATAGCCCTTTGGACCCACCCTAACGGTATGCCTATGGTTTTCCGAGGAATTTTCATTTTGAACTTCATTATAAAACACATGGCAGCCTGTATAAAATCATATCAAAACGCATATTTTTCGAATAATTGAAAACTCAGTTTTTCACATGAAGAACCCAGGATGACTCTCTGATTCATACCTTATTATTGTGAGAATATGTGCCACATAATGCCCTTTGCAAGGCATACTGAGTAAAATCACGTCCAAAAATCTGTCACTATCTCCCGGTCTATTTTGAACCTTCGCAGAAATGTTTCAGTATGTCTTTATGGGCAATGTAAAGAAGTTCGTTATTTTTTTTTCTTTTTATTATTTTCACCGCCTAGGTGTATGCTTTCAAAGCAACTAAAACATTTTAATTTCAACGAGGGCATTTCCGAATTATTTTATACCGGATATTTATTTTAGGCGGGCAATTTTTGTAAAATATATTTAGTAGAGAATAATCGTTATTTCTTGGGCTAAGACATGCGATTCTTGTTGGAATACCGAATGTTTATATTTGTACTATTTAGTTTTGGTACCGGAGGCTGGGTCACACCACCGACTATTACTGATGTGAGATTATTCTTGTTTTTTTTTTGTATTTCGCACCGCACCAAGCCTCGACGTCGCCACAGCAACTGGGCTCTTTTTGTCGACAACACCGTGGTATATAAAATTTGTTTTTTTATTTAAATTATTTAAATTTGTATGCAAACAATTTAGACCACCCTGTGCTGAAACGTTTCCCTGAAGTAATAATTTAACCCAAGTTGATACAGGAACGTGTCTTGAAAACGTTCCAAAGGGTTAATAACTTCAGTTTCTTAGACGTTACCAAGGCGTTTCCATTTAATCGTTTCTTAAACGTTTCACAGGTTTGAAAATAAACGTTTTATAGGTTTACCTATAAAACGTTTATTTCCTTTTATTCTCCCAATTCCAACCATATAACATATATTTTTATATAGTTATATCTAACGATGTATTTTTAGCATTCCATGCAAGATGTGAATTTGTCATAATATTCGACGATATTTATCAAAAAATAAAAATTTATTGCTTGGTTATTTTTAGAGATAACTATATAATAATATATATGGTTGGAATTGGGAGAACAAAAGGATCTTAAAATACCCAAAATATACAGGTTTTTCTCAAAAATTTGACAAAGTGATGCTCACTTCCGGTAAAACCGTAAGTCAGAAATGAAAACCGACACTTTTTCGTTACTCCCCGTATACTCATTACTAACATTTCGTGTTAAAATCCAACTTCACGATTTTTTGGAAAACGGAAATAACCTTTTAACAACACCGGGTATATTCAGTTTGACGTCACATTCGAATTCCTCGGAAAATTCTACACAAGTCTGGTTTTCGAACCATGAATTTATCTTTAAAATTACCGAGAAAATCGGGTTTATCACGCTAACTGGGACACCCTGTACAGAGTGAACAACAAAATTCATATACAGGGTGTGACAAAAACATAATAAAGCCAACTGGACCTTAATAATTTCATCACGTGACGTCACAGGTTTTTCTCAAACAGCATAGGTACAGGGTGGACAACAAAATTCAAATACAGGGTGTGACAAAAAACCAAATAGGCCTTAATAGTTTCACCACGAGTCCTCGTAGAACTAAGAATACCGGGTGTACCAAAATTCATCTAGGTACTGGGTGTGACAAAAAAGCCAAAAAGGCCTAATTTCATCACATGGCAACGCAAAATTAGTATACTGAGTGTTTCAAAATTCATGTACAGAGTGAGGTAAAAACAGTGCCAGAAGTTTTAATAGTTTCACCACGTGACCTCGTAGAATTAAGAATAGGGTGGTCTCAAAATTCATGTACTTACAGGATATGACGAGAAACAAAGTCAAAAGGGCCTTAATAGTTACGCGACGACGCAGATTTAATAAAATAAGAATATTAAGAATCATAAACGGAATTAAAACTAATATGCCAAAAAATGCATTTACTTACAGGGTGTGACAAAATACGAAAGCCACGTCACGTGGTGACACAGAATTAAATTAAGTACAATAATAAAAACGTGTACAGGGCGAGACAATGGGGCCTTAAATACTTTCCTCACGTGGTGCTACATAATTTTTCTCACGACGTACAGACTGGGCAAAAGGGTCTTACGCGTCTCGAAACTAAATGTTAAACTATCTATTTGTCCTAATGATAATATTCAAAGCAATTTTTAAGTTAAAACTGACAAAAAGTAAGACAATTGAAATCTTCCAACATCAAAATGGACTTATACTCACGCCTAGTCGCCGACAATTTTCAGCTTAATGACGTGAAAGTGAATAAAAAATAATTCGATGTAGGTACAGCGTGCATAAAAAACAAAACCAAAAAGACGTTACTCCATCATCACGCGGAATTCGACAGATCCCAAAACGCATTTTTCCTAAACGACGAGACGTGTAAACCTAGCTGGCCGCGGGCAATGTCAATGGTATGCATTTGTCATCATTTTTCCACCACACAGTAGGCCAGTAAAATTAGTCAAAGTGCATGTTGTAATTCGATTCAGGATGCCATATGGTAAAATCGAGATATTTATTGATAACATATTTAGCATTTCAAGGGATCAAATTTTGAAGTGGCGCAACATTGTTTAAACGATGGTTTAATGTGAAAAAATCGTGAAAGAATCGTTTTTTTTTTAGGCAGTTCAGAGACTGTCACCGATGGGTGTTTCAAATTTTGTACACTACTAAAGTCTATCCAAGTTACAGAGGCAGTGGATCAAAACATTGGCCACCACGTGACCTATTCTCTTATTGGTCTGGCCGTCATAAAATGTCAAGTGTTTACGCGGCGAGCAGAATGCAGAGCCGGCTCTTCCCTCAGTCGAGTTTCCTGCATATTTTAGATCGGCTCGCGAGCCGAAATTTATTTTGCTACTTAATTTAAGGAAATTTATATAGATCCACGAAAGGTAGAAACACAAATTTTAGAACTTCTAAAAAAGTTAGTTCAGAATTACAAGCCACTTGGAATCTCATATTAGTCCGACCCTGGTAATCGATCGCAAGGCGGTCATGTGACTTTGTTTATATCTACTGCCGCTGTAACTTGGATAGACTTTATATCACTAAAAGGCGGTTAATTTGAGACTTGGTAAGTTGAAATCGGCCAATAATTTGTTTAAATAATTGCAAAAAACCGATCAAATTTACAAAATTTTCATTTATTTTTCATTCTATGGAAAAAGCATCTGTGCACTTGAAACGTTCAGGACATAAGTCCTCTATGAGCCTTAAGTTACCCTGAAAATTTCGTTAAAAAATATTAGTTACTTGACGAGAAACTTAATTTGTTTATTAAAAAAAGGTATAATGTTTATTAACAATAATTGTTGATCCAGTTGCCGCCACCCTAGAAGGGTCATCTTGGGCTCATTTTTTTATCGAGACTTTATTTTATGAATCTGTTTAGAGCAGAGTTATGTTTTTTGTTAATAGATTTGTAACAAATAAAGATATCGCTATACCACTTCGATATTCTAATACCTGGTACTTTCACATGAATTAAAAAATACATTGCTCTACCTCAAACCAGAGCTGAGACAAAGTTTACAGAATAAACTTTGGCTGAGATAACTATAGTACAATATACATACTCGTATATATTAATTCGTAATTTGTTTATTTATAAATATTAAGAGTTGAAATCGTTATCATAGTTCAATATTTTAACTATTTCTTCTTATCGAGTTTGAGAAAATGACAGTGTTTTTAAATGTCAAAGTTGATGTCAAATTGACAGTAGTCGCTGAGCGGCGAGGAGAGGGAGATCGAGAAAGAGAAAAAGATGAGTCATCACTGCTGCGCGTCCAGAAAGTTAATCTTGGCTACTTCAAATTTCATTTCAATGAAAAATTCGCTGCTTCTCTATTAATTAGAGGCCAATTTCAACTTAATTTTTTTAATCAGGGGTTGCATGATGAAAAAAACATTTTTGTCAATATTATACATTAATTTGTTATAAACAATTATTGTTAGTTTAAGTTAGTTAGCGTTATTGTAAGTTTTCCAAAAATAAACAATTTTTATTCTAATATTTTTACTGAAAAATCGGTAAACTATACCTCGAATATTTCCTGTAAATAAAAGATAGATATTTAGTAGATAAAATAACGAGCCTTTCAGCTAGAAAGGTATACTATATTAAACTTCTTTTTATAATACCAAGCTTTCAGTCTACTTCGTGACCTTCATCAGGGCTAGAAAAATTTAAATTATAAGAAAAAATATTTATATACAGTGTGTCCCAGGATTAGCGAATTTATAGATGTAAATGACAAAAAAATTTCGAGTAGAAAATTGAGCTTCTAGGGTTCCGCCCTGCTTAGTTTGAAACTAATTTTTTTCATAATTTTACTTTGGAAAATCAAGTACGCCTTGGAAATTTTGAAAATACTGATTTTGTACACTAGTAAAGTGGCCCCTCTGTAGCTTTTAGGACAAAATGTTATTAAAAAAAGTTGTTCAAAATGAAAAACTGAGTATCTGTGCAAAATTTCAAAATCCTAGGCCTCCTTTGATTTTTGTCCCTTTTTTATTGTAAAAGTGGGAAAAAGTGACGTTTTGGTAAAGGTAACTCTACCTACACAGACAATAGAAAAACCAAGCACACCTAATGATAAAATAACAGTCAAAAAATTAATGTAGCCGATTATTAAACTAAATTTAGCATACGTACACAATTTTCAATTCTGAACAATTTTCTTTAATAATATTTTGTAATATCTTTTACCAAAACGCCACTTTTTACCACTTTTCCAATAAAAAAGGGACAGAAATCAAAGGAGGCCTAGGATTTTGAAATTTTGCACAAACACTCAGTTTTTTATTCCGAACAACTTTCTTTAATAACATTTTGTCGTAAAAGCTACAGAGGGGGCACTTTACTAGTGTAAAAAATCAGTATTTTCAAAATTTCCAAGGCGTACCTACTTGATATTTCGAAAGTAAAATTATGTCAAAATTTAGTTTCAAACTAAGCAGGGCGGAGCCACAGAAGCACAATTTTCAACTCGGCATCCATGGCCAACTTGTCGCGCAATATTAAAAAAAACTCAAATTGACCAAAACTATTAATGGCCGTGGAATGTTTATTTTAAGAGACAGAGGAAAACTTTTTTATTGAAAATTGATGGCACTGAAAAGCTTTATCCAACCAGGTGCTCAGATAGTTTCAGCAACTTACACAGAGTCTTCGGCTCTCTTGAGACCATGAAAATTTTTGTCGATTTTAGTTTTTTTTAGTACACCGCGAAAAGTTGGGTATGGAGGCCCATTCCTTTTTTAATGTCGCCTCGCTGACCAAAATTGCCATATTTTGTTTTCTTACATATTTTCTGTGCGGCCCAAAATAAGCGAGAAAATCGCTTAATAAGAAATAAACCAAAAAAAATTCATAGCCTCAAGAGAGCCAAAGACCCTGTGTAATTTTCTGAAACTATCTGAGTAACCTTTTGCATAAAGCTTCTTAGTGCCATCAATTTTCAATATAAAAGTTTTTCTGTCTCTTAAAATAAACATTCCACGGCCATTAATAGTTTTGCTCAATTTTAGGTTTTTTTAATAATGCGCGACAAGTTGGCCATGGATGCCGATTTCTTTTGCAGCACCACTTAGCTGACCAAAATTGCCACATTTTTGTTTCTTACTTTTTTTGTAGGCCGCAAAATGAGAGAGAAAATCGCGGTATATATGGTTATCTTCATTATAATATTATGGAAATCAAAAATTTTAATTATTTTAAAATGTAAGAGTTACAATGAGATATGTATTTATAGATGTATTATTAGAATTATTTAAAATGAAATAAAACAATATATGGAACATAAATCTTTCATGTCAGTTCTTTTATTTATTGATTTGTTATCGTTCTTAATTTCATTAATTTCAATAAATAATCTTTTATTAAGATTTTTTCTCTATGTAATATTGCAACATTATCAAATTTAAAACAATGAAGCATTTAAAGCATGTTCACTTAAAGCAGCAAGTTTTTTGTAATTTGATATCACTTTTATGTCCTGAAATTATTTTTTTTTAATTTTGCGATGTTTGACCAATATTATGATTTATTACAGTTGTTACATGGTATTGAATAAACAACATTAGATTGGTTAATTATAGCCGTCTAATCTTTTAATTTTGTGTATAAATTTCCAATCGATTAAACATTTTTAGAGCTATTTTAACATTTTCATTTTTAAAAATTTTTGTTATTTTAGGGGTAAGTTATTTAATATAAGGTAATGAACTATGAAAGAAATGATCAAGCACATTATCAACCTCTTAAATTGTAGCAATATTACCATTATTATCAATATTGTAAACATTATTGGAAATTTCGTGGGGACGTATGTTGAAAAGTAATTTGTTAAGGAATTTTTCGGTGTAAGAATTATCCAAAAATATAGATTTAAGTTTGGTCAAATTATTATGCAGTAAAGTTGGATGAACTAGTTTAATTATTCTATTTTGAAAGCCAAGACTAGATTCGTTTTATTTTCGTGATATACCAATCAGTAATTAGAGTGTTATTATCAAGTTTAACAATTTTAGTGTCCAAAATAGGAATAGTGTTGTTTTTTCCATTTCTATTGTAAATTGTAAGTATTAATAATAATAATTCTCACCCTCACAATACTCCAAACTAGGAGTACCCCAGAAGCAACCACATGCTTGTGCGGGGGAGGGGGGCAATTACTATTATTTTGTCTTCGCTGCCATTTGCGGCTAGGGCCGACTTTTTTCCCGATAGAACTAGGATAGCATTCGCTCAAGTACTACGGAAAACCCTAGAAAACCGTAGTAATCCCAGTGAGTGTAGGACAATTAGTAAATCACACGGATAAAGCTATTTAGGAGCAATACGGTGAACCCACATTTGTCCAGCGCTCTTGGCCATAGCGGTGTTTTTCTCTAAAGACATGTGCATGCCCTTGCCTCGACATCGGTTCGAACCAAGGTCGATCGAAGGCAGAAAAACATGCAGTCTAAAAAGTCAGCGCCGGTACGAGCGACGCCACCGCAGCCCCTTTTGATTATAATTACTGAAAATATTTAAAGTTTCTTTAATTTTATTGAAAGGTATACAACATATAATATCTTATACATATATTTAAAAAAAAATAACATTATATGAAAGTCTACAAATGCAGTAATCTAATAAATCATCCATAACATACTGCGCAACAATAGGAGAAATTGAGTTACCCATAGGTGTACCAAAAATTTCTTTGTAATATAGATTATTAAAAGAAAAATAGATAAAAAATCTCATGATATTGTTATTCCTGAAGATATTAAAAATTTTCTTGCTTTAGGTTTAAAATTTTGTGTACCTCCTTATACTATAACCTAAAGCAAGACAATTTTTAATATCTTCAGGAATAACAATATCACTGAGATTTTTTATCTATTTTTCTTTTAATAATCAATATTACAAAGAAATATTTGGTACACCTATGGGTAACTCAATTTCTCCTATTGTTGCGCAGTATGCTATGGTGATTTATTAGATTACTGCATTTCTAAACTTTCATATAATGTTATTTTTAAAAAATATATGTAGACGATATTATATGTTGTGTACCTTTCAATAAAATAAAAGAAACTTTAGATATTTTCAATAATTATAATCAATACTTACAATTTACAATAGAAATGAAAAAAACAACACTTTTCCTTTTTTGGACACTAAAATTATTAAACTTGATAATAACACTCTAATTACTGATTGGTATATCAAATCGACTACCTAACTCTAATAGATACTTAAATTACCATTCTTATCATAGCAATAAAATGAAAACGAATCTAGTCTTGGCTTTAAAAAATAGAATAATAAAACTAGTTCATCCAACTTTACTGAAGTATAATTTGATCAAACTTAAATCTATATTTTTGGATAATTCTTACCCCAAAAAAATCCTTAACAAATTACTTTTCAACACACGTCCCCACGAAATTTCCAATGTTTACAATAATGATAATAATGGTAATATTGCTACAATTCAAGAGGTTGATAATGTTCTTGATGTTAAAATAGCTCAAAAAAATGTTAAATCGATTGGAAATTTATACGCAACATTAAAAGATAAGACACCTGTAATTAACCAATCTAATGTTGTTTATTGAATACCTTGTAACAACTGTAATAAATCATATATTGGTCAAACATTGCAAAATTTAAAAAATAGAATTTCTGGACATAGAACCAATTTACAAAAAACTACTACTGCTTTAAGTGAATATGCTTTTGTAACAGGTCATTGTTTTAAATTTAATAATGTTTCAATATTACATAGAGAAAAAAATCTTAATAAAAGATTATTTCCTGAAATGGTTGAAATTAACAATGATAACAAGTAAATAAATAAAAGAACTGACATTAAAGATTTCAGTTCGATATATTCTTTTATTTTATCTTTAAATAATTCTAATAATAATACAATCTATAAATATCTTATTGTAACTCTTACATTTTATAATAATTAAATTTTTTGATTTTGATAATATTGTAACATAACCCTATCCCTATAATTTATATCACACCAAGGTTAGTTTATAGGAAGGTTAGGACATTCTACGACTTGGAAGGGAAGGGGGAGTGAGAGAGGCAAAGGGGGGAAAGGCCGCAGTTTAAGTTGGTAGCGTTTACACGTGAACTGGCGATTTAGTAACTCCCTAAATAGATAACGCTTGCAGCCATAGGCGCACACAGAGGTTTTTGGCATGTACTTTGTTTATGGTGTATATTTATGTTGTTTTGGCTGTTTTCGGTTATTTCTTCATTTTAATAACGGAACTTTTTTATGTTTGTGTTTTTACTTTGTTTTCGATTTTCAATACCCGTGTTGTCCCTTGTGATACGCCATTGGCATCAAGCTGAAGGCCAGCTGGTGAGAGCGGCACCGTCGCGCGATGTTGCCGGTGCAAAGGGACTGCCTTTGGTTTTGTTTAAGAGTGGGGGAATGTCCTAACCTTCCTATAACCTTGTATCACACCAAGTTTTCTGACACTTTTTGACTTGATATACAGTTTGTCCCAGGATTAGCGAATTTATAGGTGTAAATGACAAAAAAATTTCGAGTTGAAAATTGAGGTTCTGGGGTTCCGCCCTGCTTAGTTTGAAACTAATTTTTGAGATAATTTTACTTTTGAAATATCAAGTACGCCTTGGAAACTTTGAAAATACTGATTTTGTACACTAGTAAAGTGCCCCTTCTGTAGCTTTTACGACAAAATGTTATTAAAGAAAGTTGTTCAGAATGAAAAACTGAGTATCTGTGCAAAATTTCAAAATCATAGGCCTCGTTTGATTTTTGTCCCTTTTTTATTGTAAAAGTGGGCAAAAAGGAAGGTAGGAATGAAATAGCCAAGAAAAAATTCAGAAAATCTAGAAAAGAAAAGATTGAAAGCCGGAAGCCAGCCAGGTACAAGTACAATTCCAGGAGTGTTTTTGCCATTTTTGAGGATATTCGGCCGAGGCCCATGTCTCTTAATTTTCGTAAGAAAAGAAATGGAATACTCAACGCGACAGGAAGGAAGTTGTACCTTAAAAGAGGGAAGATACAAAGGTCCTATGGGTACGAGTACAAGCTCAGAGTGCGTGTACGCCGTCTTAAGGAAAGTCTACCGAAACTACCTGTATTTCTAAGGAAAGAGATGAAACACAACTCAAAAAGGGATTAATGTGAACCAAAAAGGACCTAGTAATTCCCCGATATGTCAAGAAAACATGTATAACAGCTGTAAAGAAAAATTAGGACAAGAAAACAGCAAATTTTAGCCGCCGAACAAAACCAGGACACACGGTATAATAATTGACAGAAAAATGACATAAGGCAGAAGGGATGGTATCAATTAATAAATATCACAGATCAAAAGTTGATGGTACAAAAGAAAAAAAAAACTCAAGCAAAAGCTATAAAGCAAAGGAAAAAGATAGGTATCCAGAAAATGGAATGTCGACAAGAAAAATGAGCATACAGGACTCGGGAGAGATAGCAAAATTAATGCAGCAAAATAAAGTAGCGAAAGGTGAAAACTAAAAGTGAGAAATTTAATAAAATGTGAAGTTAAAAATATATTTTAAACAAAAGTGGCCGGTAAATAAATTAATACGTATAAAAACGCGGAAAGTAAATTCAATAAATAAATAATAATAACTAAACCACTAACTGTCATTTTACTTAAGAAAGAAACCAAAAATCTAGAAGCGCAAAGCAAAGAGCAAAGAAATACGCGCAGTTCCTTCTATGTCTGGTTTAAAAAGCGCCCTAAGTAGGGCACCCAACTAAAGTAGTCCAAGTTCAATGCTGAAAGTCACCCAGAGGTTACGCACGTGTGAAATAAAATCGAAACGCGAGGTCAGAACGCCGCGTCCGAAATCCCGAAGAAATACAAAACTAAAGTCATATTTGCAAACGCTAAGGGAATTAGAAAATAAAATACAACCAGAGGAAAACGATAACTAAAATTTTAGGCCTTAGGGAAGATAGGAAAAGAAAATAAGAAAATACTGAATGAAAAAGCAACTAGTAAGAAAATTAGAAAATGTAACCATGTATTTAAGAAAGAAAATCAATAAACTAATATGCCAATATTTCAAGAATTGAAAAGCGAAAATTAAGGGAGCTGAATCATTTATTCATACGTGTCAAAAATTAGTTAGATTTAGGTATGCGTTATAAATTAAGATAGTAAGAAAAGGATATAAAATAATAAAGTAAAAATTAATTAACTAGTTAGCTGACGGACGTCAGCGAATGTTGCTGTAGGGCAAAACAGAAAGACAATGACCACGTAAATAATCGCCTATAGAAAAATCTAACCAGACAATAAAATTTGGAAAAGAGGTAACTTAATTTATTCAAAGCCGTTTACGCACAATTCGAGATGAGTCAAGCAAGTAAAGAAACTTTTAAGAGTGCTATAGTCTCTAAATATACTTGGTACTGGGAAACTGATAGGTACATCTTATTCAGTCATTTTCATAGTCCAAGAAATGAAATAATCTCTAGTTACTGAAAGAAGTTGACACGCTTTTATTATTTTAAAGCCAAAATTTTATTAGAAGTCAGTCGCGAAGGCAAAGCTAATCAAAAAGATCGCGCTCATAGAAATAAACACTTTAACACCAAACTGCAATTATATTAGACTAGAAGTGTCACATGTAACAAGCCGCTATTATATAAAGTGCACCCTTTTAGTCCGAGACTAACGGTAGGAAAGTAGGTAGTCCCAAGTCAAACAAAATTTTAATAAAACCAATTTTAAGAAAGGTATGCTGCATGTGCCGCACTTGAGGTCAGAAAATCAATACCCTTTAAATAGTAAACAAAAAAAAACGCTACATTAGAGATGAGTAATGAGTAGGCACGAAACTTCAGTGATGCCAACGGAACCAGGGAGAAATTCCCTAAGTTAGCCGGCAGGCGCCAGCCGTCGTGCTGCCGCGCCGCAATACAGCCGCCGAGGATATGGATGGTCAGCACCAACGAACAATGGGAGCAGCCACAACAAGTAAATGGTGACGTATGGTAATGGAGCAGCAATCGGCATTGCAATGGGCCGAGACTTCTTGAAAAAGGAGTCGGGAGTCGTCGAGACTTCTTGAAAAAGGAGTCGGGAGTCGTCGAGACTTCTTGAAAAAGGAGTCGGGAGTCGTCGAGACTTCTTGAAAAAGGAGTCGGGAAACATCAGGACTTTTCAGTTGAAAAACAGGTGAAAAGAACTCAGAAATAGTGAGTGTCGGTAAAAGAAAGACGCGTGTGTCATGTGGGTTATAGCATAAGAAGTTTAGAGATAAGGATTTGACACGTATATTAACCTATTAATAAGCTAAAGGTACTAACAAGTAGTAATTAAAAAATATGTAATCATAGAGAAGTAGGAACTGTATCGAAAGGATAAGAAATTGTGTAATCCAGCTTAGTAGAGGTAGGAATTATGTAATCATAGAGAGTAAGGAATGTAGGTAAGTTTTTGTAAGTAGGGAAAAGGAAGTTTAAATTTTTTCAAATTATAAGGTCAGTCCAAAGGAAGAAAATTGAGAAGAAAACGAATCAAAATTTTAGCATTCCAGAAAATTAAAAATACTATTTTTAATTTTCTGGAATGCTAAAATTTTTTTTTAATAAGAAGGGAGGGATGTGATGCCCCGATGGGAGCCCCAGAAAATTCTTATAACATTATTAAATTCAGGTCGCGATATTGGGACCCGGGCTTCAGTCGAATGAATAGATTCTTTGTAAAATTTTATCACCACCGAATTCGCGGAAAAGCCCAAATGCCTGACCATATAAGGCATTCCGGTAAATTCGCGCTGGAAAATAACACGCGTCGAGCATGGGGAGACCGGGTATAAATATGGGAAATAATTCACGGTTGTGATCAGTTGTCACCCAGTAGTCTACAAACCCGTCCAGCCGAACGCCAGCAGCAAGACAGTCGCGGGACGCGGCCAGCCGGCCGGCTGGCCGTCGCCCAGTTTCCGCCGAGATCCCTTTTTGTCTCTTCTAAGCACCTGAGTAAGTGGACTGATCAAGTAGTGAGATATTTTTGTTTTGATTCCTTTGTGTCTGAATTGCCTTTTTATTTTGAATTTTGAATTAATTTGGAAACTTTTAGAGAAATTGAATTTATTGTGCATTTTTAATTAATTAGAAATAATTTCATGACTTTTGTGAACCGTCTTATGATTTTTAGGAACTTATTTTGTACCATATTATTTTACTGTAGAGTCAGAGTTTTATTTTATTCAAACAGAAATAATCTTGTAACTTTATTGGGAAATTTGAAAGGGTTTTGGGAAACTATTTAGAGTCAAATTAATTGGCGTTGAAATCAGAATTTTGTTTTTTTAATTGAACTATTTTATGTCAGAATTTTCGAGTAATTTGAATTACATCCTTATACAAACTTGTGCTGGAAATTAAGCAAAGCTATACAGAGTCAAGTAATGTTATTCTATTTAGGAAATCTTTTGCAATTTTTTGTATTTTAATCTGAAGGTTTGTCATTTTATGCCATAGTTTATGTATTTGTGCCATTTTGTCATATTGTTTGTGTCTTATTTTAAATTCTATTGTTTATCCGTGTATCTTTTGAAACGTTTGGATTTTGTTACTTAGAAAAGGGTCATATTTCAGATATCTTGAGTGTAGCATTGTGCGAACTTATAGATTTTTAATTTTATTCAATAATAATTATTGCACATGTTTTTAAACTTCCTATTTAACTGTATTTTGTTAACTCAATGTACGGTATCGTATTTAATTTTAATATACATATTGAACTATCCCTGTGTTTCCGTCATACACCCTTAGGCCCACACTAAAAAAGTATATTGTGGCTAACCCTATATAAAACCGCTCGCCAACTACCACCAACAAGGGCTGAGATCTCCACAATTCGTGCACACCTGAAGCAAAAGTAGGTACTTGTATGCACAATCCTGAAGCGGCACTCTTGTCATGTTATTTGCTGTCGGGTCGAAAGTTTTTTCGTCATCTTTGGGTATTAGGAAGGGGAATAAATCAATATTAGGTACAACCCACTTTCGTGCCATGATGCTAGATAGCATTGAAGCAATTGTATGCTGTATAGTGCTTCAGGTCGGTCGTTTTAGTATAAGGATTGCCCTTCTGATGGCCTTATATTCATAAATAGTAAATTATCTGTTGATATTGAACACACAATACTTCCATTAACAAAGATGCTATAGATCTCCATCTACAAGTAAAAAAGATTTCACGTCTGAACTGGAATCATACCTAAATAATCAAAGGAAAGAAAATATTGACATTTTTTTGGGACATAAACATTGACATTTTAAGAGATGACCTAGTGGAAAACAGTCATTATCTATCAATGCTGCTGGCTCAGGGTTTCGTCTCATATATCAATATTTATACAAGATTAACATAAGACACACATACGTGCATAGATCATATCTTTGTTCGTAAAAGTCTACAAAATTATAATTTGGAATTTAGTTTGACTATAATAAATGCAAATATAGCTGATTACTGTCCCATTTATTTATTAATATCAAATAAAATAAATACAAATATAAATAATGAAAACACTATAACCAAAATTAAGTTTAATGATAAAAGGTGTAATGATTTGCTGGGACAGGAAACATGGGCTGAAGTATTGATGTCAACCTGTCCAAAAGAGGCATATGATAGATTCGTTGCTGTACTCACTAAGATATATGAAGTAGTTGCAAAACTACTGCTACATTTAAGGTAACACAACATAAGTTGAAGCCCTGAATAACCATTGCAATAATAAACTCAATAAAGCAGAGGGATAGACTTAAGAAAAAATTAATTAAAAACAAAGATAATATTGAATTAAAAAACAAATATAAAGTATACAGGAATATGTTAAATAAAATAATATCAAAAACCAAATCAAAATATTATTCAGAAAAAAATAAAGCGAACCAAAATGATATAAGAAATTTGTATAGATTAGTGGCTGGAGCAAGGAATCTGGACAACAGTAAAAGCTCTAAATGTATCATAAAAAAAGAAAATGGAGAAAGTTTTTCCAATGAAAAAGAAATGGTAGATTATTGCAATGAATATTTCATAAACATAGGAAATACAATGGCTATGCAAATAGATGTACCGCACAGACAATTAGAAAATAATTGAGCAATTATAATAAATACGTTGTTTCTTAAACTAGTTGGCAAAAATGAAATTATTGACCATATTGCTAGTCTAACAGTAGGTGTTCACCAGGCTTAGATGGTTTCTCTTCAAAATTCGTTAAGAATTTTCATAGGCATTTACTGAATCTGTTAATCCCTGTGATTAACCTAATATTCTCAACAAGAAAAGTACCAGAACCTTTTAAGGTGTAGGTGGTAACATCTATATTTAAGCAGGGTAACAAAAGTTTCATTAAATATTATAGACCATTTAGCCTGATAACAACTTTTGCTAAGATTTTTGAAAAATGTTTGAAAGTAAGACTTTATAATTATTTAAAGCTGCATAACAAGGTAATAAGGTATTCGGAAAGATATCTAAGATCAATGGACAGACCCGTAACTGGCTGTAGGACCGCCCATGTATTCCCTCTTAACCCCCCTCGCCCGTATTTATGGTCCCAGGAAGTGGCGCCTATAAAGCACTGAATGCGTCCAATTAAATAACTAAAATAAAACAGACCCAAAATGGATTGCCGTCTCCTTATTAAATCTTCCGACGGAGAGATGGCGCGCGGATGGAGGTTCAACCGTTCTAACGACAGATGGAACTGCCTCTGTAAATACTGTTCAAGGCCAAAGAATAGCAGGTATTTATTTCTTATTTGAAGGCAAACAGAATAATCAATAACCAAGACAATTTTCCCTTTATAATTTCAAGGTCAGCCGCTGCCGTTTCATATATACAGTAATTTTTAGCAAACGAAATCACTCTTGTAGCGAGTTAGAGATAGAGAGTGTTTTCGACTTTTTTATTTAAAGATAGGAAATTGAGAGGGGTGTAAAGGGATGAATATAGGGTGCGATACCTATCTATGTCGTTTTTTATGTTTTAGGGGTCAAGGAATACCTAGTTAATTTTAATAAATATTTGAAGAACAAAAGTAACTGAATGGTTCAATGGTTGCGAGAGGACGAAAGTCCGAAAAAGTGGCAATAAATAGGTAAATGTCGGTTTTTAAGATTTGTGTGACATGTTGAAAACATAACAAAATACCTTATGTTACTCGATAATATAATATACTTAATACCATTGGATAAGGAATTACCTTAATAAATGTTAACAATTAAAAAAATGTACCTAATGTATGCAGGTTATTATACAGGGTGAGCCATTTCTATCGTCCGACCCGACAATTTGTGCTAGTAGGTATTTTTGAAAATAAATGGGGTGTTTGGTGTGTGTGACGTTTTCTTCAGAAAGGCTTAATTTCCACGTTACAGGGTGTTAAAATTTTAAAAATAGATTGTTTTATTTATTAATTTCTAAACCAGAAATTAACCTAATTTTGGTACAAAGTACCTACACCTACTTATACTTGGATCGATTGCGTCCTTTATGCATCAGTGGTGGAGATACGGGTAATCGGTACCTACCGCTAATTTAATTAGATAAATAATTTAGATTGACAAAAAAATATTTAATTTTTAGATAGAGAATTCCATTTCGAACAAAAAGTGCCTTTAGATTTTTTCTCATCTGCCAGTTTCGTCGCAATATTTTGCATCAATTTTTGGAGCCAAAATTATGAGTAAAATAATTTTGCCTAAAAGTTTGACTAAAAACTGAAACTTCGTTTTTTTGCCATGCAAATTACTGGCTTTTTGTAAAACATAATTTTAGGAATTTGTCCAGTGGCGTAGACATACGCAAGCGTGTAATTAATTTTTAATTCAATTATTTAAAAAAGTAAGGACATAATATACCTAATCGGACGTAAAATGAGACACCTGCTCTGGTGTATGCCCATATTATACCTCTATGTACAGGGTGAGCCAAACTGGACAATTTTAAAGGGAAACCCTATCTCCGTTAAAAATAGGGCCCTCCATTTTTAACGAAAACTGATATTGATCTCTGAGGCTCATTTTTTTATGATAAATAACTTAATGGCGAAAACCGCAAATCGATATCTGTCACCGTTCTTGAGTAACAGGGCGTTTTTTGAATATGTGCGTTTTTGAAAAGTGGCCATAACTTTTTTCAGGTTGAATATTTTGTGTTTCTGTAAAAACATTTCTGAAGCACTTTTTTTACGTAGAATCCAATGCTGCTACTACATTTTTTTAAGTCAATGGTTTAAGAGTTACTGATGAAAATTTCATAAAAGTTATTAGTAATTGATAACTACTTAAGTAAATCATTAAGTGTTATATATAGTTTTTGGAATGGTAATTTTTTGCTCTATTAAAAAATGCAAAAATATACAGGCTGTTCAATTTTAATTTTTTTTATCAGTAACTCTAAACCATTGACTTAAAAAAATTTAGTAGCAGCATTGGATTTTACGTAAAAAAGTGCTCTAGAAATGTTTTTACAGAAAAACAAAACTTTCATCCTGAAAAAAGATACGGCCACTTTTCTAAAATGTACATTTTTTGAGCCTCAGACACCGATGGCCCGCTCTGTACAGGGCTTCTCTTCAGATAAAAGTTGAAGAAGCCAAAGAAAGCTTTTTTCAGCGTTTATTCAGATTTGTACAGGGTGTTCAGGAAAGGGATGCCAAACCAAACATATGTTTTTTAATTAGAACACCCTGTATATTTTTAGATATTTAAAATCTAATCATTGTCACAATTTCAATGATGTATACATGTAATATGTCTCTTTCAAGCGTTTGGAAAATATGCGACCTTGAAACTTTCAATTTTGCACTTTAATGTTTATTTTTTCGAAAATGAAACATTTGCCGGTAGACCTTATATAGGAAAATATATATGTCATAAATGATGATATGATATGATATGGATGGATGAACTATCGGTGTGAAAAGAGCCACAATTTTCTCAGCCACACTTTTGATTTGGCAACGTCGTAACCCACTGATTATTTTTAAAAAGCAACGGTCTTGAATCGGGCGACCGAGAACATGTCTTAAATATATTTTAAAAAATCGTGGCTGCTTTCAACGGTGATGGCGTTTGATCTGGCGGACGAAAACACGGACTTAATGCCCAAAAGAAGATCTCCAGGGGTAGCGAGTTTATGTCAGGAGCGCACGAGCTTTAAAAGCCACCCCAGCTAACCAACAAACGTTTTTTGTACGTCAAAATATTGTTATATTTATACCTCCATGACGTTAGGAAAATCACGTTAAATTAACGTTATAATTATGACAAAAATTCCGGGGTATAGTGACGTCAACATCCTTATGTAGAAATAACCTCATAAACTTAACGTAGAACCTCATAAAAAATAAAATTCGCACACCAACACCAGGGTTCGAACCTACGACCATCGGAATTAATGTTGACGCATTTACCAACTAAGCTATCGACACACTAGAAAAATATTTCCTAAAACAGTGTAAGCTAGAATCTCGATGACGTCACAGAATTAAAAAGAAATAAAATGAAGGATGTCTCATAATTCATATAATGGATGTGACAAAGCCAAAAGGACCTTAATCGTCTCAGGGGAGGACTCTATTGTGAATTCCCAAAAACCGTAGTCTAAGTTTTATAATTCGGGAGAATCTGTACCGTAGTAATGACGTAATATTAACGCTAGTTGTATTACTTATTTTTTCTTGAAATCGGCATTAAAATGTCCCAAAATCGTCATTAAAAGCACAGAAATCGTACAATAATGTAGCCCATTATTGTATGATTTTTTCAATAAGTAGGCCTTGGCGAGATGTAAACATCAAACGTCAGACGCGGAGAAATCGCCCGTCAAAAGTGACCAAATATTCAAAACCCGGCCGATAAAGGCTCATTTAACTTTTCGTACACATTGCGAAATTGTTTCCTATAGAAGCGCAATCCTTCAGTATACATATTTTAGTAAATTTGAAAATCAATAGATTTGTTGTGTAGGCTGCACAAGAAGCAGCAGTTTGGTTTTTCTGTCAGAAGGTGCCGTACATCATTGTACTTGTCCTAGGTAGAGCGATCGGTAAAGTCAAGCAACGCCGCGCGTAGTCGGTTCGTGGACGGGTGATCCCTTATTATTATCTTCTTGCCTAATAAAACATTTTTTTCCGATTTCAAAAAAAAAAAAAATATGTACCTCGGCACTGAAGTTCTTTTTATGACTCATGTGGTTTATTTGCCTCGGCCAGAGGCCTCAGCAACTAAACTCCACATGAGTCATAAAAAGTTGAACTTCAGTGCCTTGGTACATAAATAACTATTATTATGTCATTTTTCATGTACTTACTAAGTTAAATTTCCGTAAATTGAGCTACGTATTTTTTACGTTATGAAAATAACGCACAATTCACGTTATAGGTCATTCGTGGTTAGCTGGGTATCGTAGTAACGACGTAATATTAACGCTAGTTTCATTACTTGTTTTTATATGTCATTTTTGATGCATTTACAAATATTAAATTTCCGGAAATTAAGTTACGTATTTTTTACGTTATGAAAATAACGTAAAATTGACGTTATAGGTCATTTGTGGTTAATTGGTACCTATGAAAGCAGCCACGATTTTTAAAATATATTTATCGCGTCCAACCAGCCTGTACGCCTCTGACTATAGCTACCTCTGGAGATATTCTTTTGGGACGTGTTTTTGGCTGCCAGATCAAAGGCCGTCTCGTTTGAAAGCAGCCACGATTTTTTTTTAAATATATTTATCGCGTCCGTCCAGCCCGTACGCACCTGATATAAACTAGCTACCCCTGGCGATCTTCTTTTGAGCAATTAGGACGTGTTTTCGGCTGCCAGAACGTCGTCTCATTTGAAAGCAACCACGATTTTTTTAAATAGGTATATTTAACGCGTCCATCCAGCCCGTACGCCCCTGACAAACTATAGCTACCGCTGGGGATCGTCTTTTGGGCAGCCAGATGTTATAGCATCATCGGGAGGTGATCAAGTCTGGCCGCATTGGGGAAACAATTCCCTCCAACTTTGGTATTAACACTTTTTATCTAAAATCAGAAACAACGAATCTAGATGGATTGGAATAAATCTCCAAAATTTCGTGTTTTTTCCAAATTTGTAGTAAGCTAGTAAGCCATGCCTTTTTTCAAAAATCTACAAGGCGCGTTAAATTGCGCCCACAAAACCGCAATTCTTTTCAATTTAACGCGCCTTGTTGATTTTTGAAAAAGTCATAGGTTACTAGATATTTAGAAGAAAAAAACGAAATTTTGGAGATTTATTCCAATCCATCTAGATTCGTTGTTTCTGATTTTAAATAAAAAGTGTAAATACCAAAATTGAAGGGAATTGTGTCCCGAATGCGGATATCATGTCCTAATTTCCATGGCAGCAGCCATTTTCTACAACTTGTGTTTTTATATTTATTATATCGTTGGAAAGCTCTAAATATGCATGATTTTTTGAGGCCACGGACAACTATGGTTCCCATTTTAAAAAACAGAAGTTTGTGTCATATCTCGAAAATGACAGCTGTCACGGAAAGTATAGGACATGTTAACAGCATTGGGGACACAAATCTCTCCAACTTTGGTATTTACACTTTTTATCTAAATTCAGAAACAACGAATCTAGACAGATTACAATAAAACGCCAAAATTTAGTTTTTTCAAAATATCTAGTAAGCCATGCCTTTTTTAAAAAATCCATAAGGCGCGTTAAATTGGGCCAAATTCCTTATTCAATGATTGGGCCCACAAAACTGCAATTCTTTTCCCATCTGACCTTCCTTCTCTCTCCGCTAGTTTCCGAGATCCCCATACTGATCATAAAAAAAAAACTCACCCTGTATAAAAGTAACAAAATATTATTAAATAATTAAAATGGAATAGTAGGTACTTTAACAAGTAACAAATTACACAGACTTACTTAAATAGATAGAAACACTCAAATCTCAGGGACAATTAACTTGATTGTGAGATTTTGCTATGAAAAAAACACGAAAAGTACATTTTTATTTAAAGCTGTTTATTTGACTTTTACTAATTTTCTTGACTAATAATTAAAATAGAAGGGGCGGCGAATTTCCGGTCGGCCCCAGGCAGCGAAAGCTCACGCTACGCCACTGGTTTTACAGCCATCCGCACTGCAGGCATGACTACATAACCGTCGATTGAATTCCATCGACGCTATAGGTATACAACACAGTCACGGTCGGTCGGTAATATTTTGCGCGCACCCGGTAAAATGCGAACGAACCGCTATCAGCTACACTGTGTAAGCTTATTTTCTTATTAAATAATATATCGATCGCCCTACTCCGATGACGGCCGGGCCGAGGGAGCGGGAGAGGGCAGGAATGAAACGTTTGTTTACACAAGGCCCAGTGCCCGGACACATATTAGTAGCTATATCTCTGGACGCTGCCTTTTGACCAATAGAATGGAGGGTTTTGACAAAATTATTTCGAAAATGTTTTTCGCACATCATTGTTTCAACTGGCAGTCTTCTAAATTTGTCAGTGCTATGTTTCCGCTATTTTATTATCCACTGCCTAAGTAGGTACCTACAGCGAATTTCATCTTTCACGGGAAATGTACGTGTTAGAACGCTTGCTGCTGTCGCAATTTATATAACAACAGCGGCGATAGACTACCATGGTTAATAAAAACCATATATTTTGTGATCAAAACCTTAGTCAGACACAAAACACAACAAGAAAACAATAGCCACCAAAACGACCACAACAGTAAAATCAGCTGAAGTAACCAGAACCAAAGTTTACAGAACTATTTTAATTCTGTAAACTTTGCCAGAACAATAATATGCCACACACCAGGCTTTAGCAACGAGTTTGGTTGGAACTGTCACTTATCCCTTCCTCGCGTTGAAGGAGATGCGACAGAGCGGCCATCTGTCGATCTGTTAGCGAAACGTAGACTCGGTGGCTTGTTTCAGTCGGTCCCCGCTTTAGCTAAATGCGGTGGCCCACCCTAATAGTTTTTCTTACGACTAGTAGATGACGTTCCGATCGCCACAATTTCAAATGAGTCGACTAATTCCAAGATACAGTAACAGAGGGCCTACCTGTTCGCCACCTGGCAGTTACACGTAATTTGTAAGCTGCGCATAACGGCTATTTACTTATATTTCTTTACGAATTCCTTATTCAATGATAACATATTGAGTCCTAAACAGTTTGGATTTCTGCCTGGGACTGGCACCTGTGATGCTATGTTTGAGGTGGTTAATCAGGTTAATCCGCTGCTATTTGTGTTGTACATAAATTCATTGTTAAAAATTAGTGATATTAGTGGGGAGGTGATCTCTTATGCGGACGATACCGTTTGCCTGTTTAGTGGTGACACATGGAAACCTGCTAAAGAGAATGCAGAGCGTGGAATGGCGGAAATCAAACTATGGTTGGATCACAACAAACTGTCTTTGAACATTGAAAAGACAACCTTTATAGCATTTTCATTAAATGATTCAAATAGGCAAAATTTTAGTAAACTCAATATAAATAACAGTAACGATACTACATTTGATATTAAAGAAGTAGACAAAACAACGTACTTGGGTATACAAATAGATAAAAATCTTAAGTGGCACAGCTATAACTATTAATAAAAAAAATAAAAGTTCTATGAACTGAGAAAATTCTTAAATGATAAACATCTCACCCTGATATACCAAGCATTGGTTGAATCAATAATCAGATATGGCATTCTTGTCTGGGAAGCGTTGCATGATAACGCTCTTCACGCACTAAATGTGATGCAAAACTACATACTAAAAATTATATTTAAAAAGGACAACCTTTTCTCCACTGAAAGATTTTATACAGAAAACAAAATCTTAAATGTAAGACTACTTTATTTTCACTCTGTCTAATGTTTTATTTTAAGAACCCTCAACTCAGGTTAACTATAGATCATAAACACAACACGAGATGCAGAGGAAACTTAATTGTACCAATTCAACATACTACAGCCCAACCAGCAAAGACGTTTCTTCTATGTTGAATAGACGTACTGCATTACGTCGATCGACGAAAAGTTCGAAGCAGAAAACACGTAGAATCGACGGCAATATGTCACAAAGAATTTACGTGTTCAGCGACGTCTTATAAGACGTGCAAAATTACGCAATGACGACGTGTAATAGGGCGTGCAAAATTACGTAATGGTGACGTCTAATAAGACGTGAAAAATTACTTAATGGCGTCGCAACACATAGTGTTTGTTCAGCGAATGTTCGGCCCTACATCACAACTCCCATCCTTGTCTTACTCGTGAATATACGATTGATATCGATCGTATATTCACGAGTTAGACAAGGACGGGAGTTGTGACGTAGGGCCGAACATGCGCTGAACAAACTTTTATACTCAAAAGGGTTTGTTATTTGTAAATGAAATACATTTTTTAAGCAATATACGTTTATTATATTTTAAGTACCAACAAACACAATAAAAAAATAAATAAAAAACAATACAAAAACATAAATAAAATAGAATACAAGAGAAAGTATCTAATTCATGCTATTCCAGCAATCATCAGTGCGGTATAACATTAACGAAATCAGAAAGATAGGCATGATTTGGGAAGCAACACAATAATGAAGTCCAGGCAGGAGCCAACAGCAGCTTCAGTCAGCACATGCTTTGGATTTGGGGCTTGTACTAACGTTGCCATGGAGGCAGCTAAAACAACCTATGTGGAAATATCCACAACACAAGTTATAATAACAATAGAGATAAATAAAATGGTAGAAGGTAGTATTGAATTTTTCAGTATAAAATGGACAATTAAATCACTTTGAACAAGGAACCTTGAATTCGAGTGTCATTTGGATGATTAATTTTATGTCAGGTGATTATGTTAAAATTTGCGTAATGTAAATCCATCATGGTGGCTAGAGAAGCGGTGTGGCATTGGGCTACATGTTTACTTTTTCTCGAGCTTTTAATACTTACATAGGGGATAATAGACAATAAAAACTCACTCAAGTACTACATCGCGAAGCACCGGAACACCGGATCCACACAATAGCTAAGTTAATAACAGGGAACGACACGTGCCCGCGAGAACAGCTCCACACAATAACGGCAACAGCGTGGCGTGCTGCGTTGGAGACCGGAAGGTGGAGATGGTGGACGGTGCGGTGGCGCGGACTGCTGGTTAGGACGCGCACTGCGCAAGCGCAGGCTGCAGTACGTCATTATCACGTCTTCTCGACGTTAACTATCATGAGGATAAAAACTATGCATAGAAGTAATTTATTTCGACGTCTTATAACCTCCAATAATGGAACATACGTAAACGACGCAAAATCGACGTCCTATATTTTAAAAAATATGAGTAAACAGCTTGTCACTAATATTCGACGTCGTATTGACGTCAAGGTTATAGCGTTGCTGGCTGGGAGCAGGTCAAAGATTTGTAACCTGGATAGGGCCAAAAATATTTAATCTAGTCCCAGATGCGATTCAAAGATTCAAGAACCAAAAAATGTTTTCAAAAAACTCCAAGGAATTTTTAATAAAAAAACTATAATTCATTGATGTCTATGTTGTGAATCACAACACTTGCATCCAGTTCTTTTGATGTTTTGCGGCTAGATTCTGATTTAAACTTTTATATTTGTAAATGTGTAAATTCTACATTTTGTAAGACAAAGATGACTTTAATACCTTAAATATTAGTTTTTCGATTTTGTGAGTCTAAAGTATGGCACCATAGTGTTGCAATGTAGCTTATAGTTGATTATGTTGCACTGAATTATGTTGTAGTGAGGTGCTTTATTAATTATATAGTGAGGTGCTTTATTGTATATATGTGTGTATGTATCTCGATATAAATGAATATGCGGGTAACGTAAATTAACATTCTTTATGTGAATAAGGTACAGCACCACAGTATTGCAATTCTTTTTTTGCTATTTAAAAAAAAATTATGGTAGATAAAGAAAAATTAGACTTGCCAAAATAAATTTTCAAAACATTTGTCTTAAGCCCACAATTTTTTTTTTAGTGTTTAAAACCCCTCAAAAAACGCCGCCTATGGACGCCCGCCGTGACCTATTTTAAAATTTCGCCTATGTCAATGGTAGTGACAGGTAGTGAAATAGTGCGGCGTTACCACGTCTATCAATTTATCCGAGGATTCACCACGAAAATTCGATTTCCTGTTGGAAACGATTACTTTCTAAGGAACATGTAGAATGCCTATGAAACACCTACCTTACTGACATTTTCAGGATTGAATATCGCACCATTTTCTGTTTTTTTTTCTTTTTTACATTAAAAGTCACACAGCACAGCACTACACAACACAACATTCACATTTTCTAAATCTGTTGGGAACCTCTTGGTTCCCTTTAGCCATTCCTTTTGTTTGAAGGGAGGTACTCAGCCTGGCAGCCACGACGAGGTGGATCACCTCCGCCTCCGCCAGGAAGATCCTGTAGGGTAACCAATAACACAACTGCACAAGCACTACAGTAGCTGTTCACCTAACTGCTGCTCGTTGTTGTTGTCGATTTCCAGTTCGTATACAAATTGTGGAGAATTTGGAGACGCCCTGTGCCCCGGATACAGGAAATCAAGAAGTGTTGCCACGGCGGACCGACCGGTACTTGACGCATTGATAAAGTTGTTAACTGTGTTTTGCATTGGGACAGCCAAGCTGTTGCACAATATGGAAGGACATTGGGTGAGCTTTTAATTGAAAATAAACTGTCGTTTCGAGTTCTGCACTGCGCGCTAAAAGAACGAACTATCAAAACGGGGTTTACCCCTTTATCTAGGGCTTAAGAGGTCGGGTGAATTTAGGTCAGTTAAATTTCAAAGTAAGGTAAGGCTGTACAGATTCAAATCGATTGTTATTTATGTATTTTTTTGATTTGTTTGAGTAAAAAGGTATTTTCATCCTTCCTAAAACGGCAACACCGCGAAAATATCTTCAAGCTGACAGTAGTACGTTCCGAAGCCATATTGGATGACGTATTAGAGGCGGAGATTTACAGGGAAAATAGGGGTTTTTACCCTTTTTTTTTTAAATGGTAAAAAAAATCTAAAAATATTTTTCTGTTTTCTTAAGCCACCCTGCGCACATGGTAAAATTTTTTGTACTAAGTGACAGTTAACCCTGTATATGTGAATAACACCAAAATTAACATTAGTTCGATTGTTATTACTACTAATCAATTAGAAAATTAGGAAATTGTTACTCTACTATAACGGAGAATACAGTAAGTATAGTACATAATATATGATACTTCTAAATTTTTATATAATGGTAAATATATCTTCTATATTCTATACAGTGTGTCCCACTTAAAGACTGACCACCCCTGTAAAATTTTTATTTATGGCTCGATTTCCATAAACTTTTTTTTGTTGGATAGAGCTTCAAAAATGGCATTAAATGCATAATTCAGGTGCCTCGTGCGTTAAATTCATGGCCCACTGAGACAGTGTTTTAGTGCTGAAATTTCGAAAAGTACTATTAGGGATATTTTTAGAGGAAAATCAATGCCGGATTCTTATTCAGTGTTGTTCGAAACCCAAATGTACCAATTTGCATTACCATAGCTCTACAGGGTGTTTCAAAATTTTTAGTGCCCCACTTAATTAGTGTACCCCTGTAAAATTTTTATTTTAAGCTCGATAAACTTTTTTGTGTTGGAGCTTCAATAATGGCATTAAATACAGAATTCAGGTGCCTCGTGCGTTACATTCATGGCCCACTCAGACAAAGTTTTAGTGCGGAAATTTCGAGAAGTACTATTAGGGACTTTTTTTAGAGAAAAATTAATGCTAGATTTTTATTCAACGTTGTTGGAAACCCAAACGTACCAATTTGCATTGGAAAATGGAGGACTAATTGAAATGACTGAAATTTGAGTTTATGTTATGTTGTGTTGTTTATTCATGTATTTGATGATATTAAATTAAATAAAAAATTTGTTTGCTAATAAATTTTTGAAAGAATAGGAGTTCCTCATGAATATTTTAGCGACCAACTTACCAGAAATTAAGAAAATTAATTACAAATTAACACGTTTTCTTTTTGGAACCTCTCACTGCACATAAGAATTCGGCCTTACTTTTCCTTTTAATTTTTTTGGAACACCCTGTAGAACTACGGTAATGCAAATTGGTACGTTTGGGTTTCCAACAACGCTGAACAAGAAACCGTCATTAATTTTCCTCTAAAAAGTCCCTAATAGTAATTCTCGAAATTTCAGCACTAAAACACCATCTCAGTGGGCCATGAATTTAACGCACAAAGCACCTGAATTATGCATTTAATGCCATTTTTAAAGCTCTACCCAACAAAAAAAAGTTTATGAAAATCGAGCTATAAATAAAAATTTTACGGGGTGGTCAGCCTTTAAGTGTGGCAATAAAAATGTTGAAACTCCCTGTAGAGCTATGGCAATGCAAATTGGTACGTTTGGGTTTCGAACAATGCTGAATAAGAATCTGGCATTAATTTTCCTCTAAAAAAATCCCTAATAGTACTTCTCGAAATTTCAGCACTAAAACACCGTCTCAGTGGGCCATGACTTTAACGCACGAGGCACCTGAATTATGTGTTTGATGCCATTTTTGAAGCTCTATCCAACAAAAAAAAGTTTATGAAAATCGAGCTATAAATAAAAGTTTTACAGGGGTGGTCAGTCCTTAAGTGGGACACACTGTATATAAAAAAGCACCCAACAAGATTACATATTTCCTTAGATTCCTTAAAAAAAAGCGAGGCTAAAAAGCAAGCAAGAATATTTAATTTTTCTACTTTATTTATATAATATCCAGAATTCTCGCTTCTTCAGCTGGTTGGACAGATCATCACGTAATTCCAAGATAGTGTTTATTCTTCTGCAATTCACTTAGGGGTTTGTGCATACGATTTTCTTCGTGAGCATGGAAATTTCATATGATCAGAAACAATTCTGCCTATAAAAGCTATGTCAATATGACACAACTGCGAAATATTGACCACAAAGAGAATTTAATACCATAAGAAGAATGTCATGCTGTATTATTGGTCTGGATATACAGTGCGTTTCACTTTGAGTCGAGATAATTCCGTATTTTTCGAAAGATGGCCTGATTATCAAAAAACTTTTTTCAACCCACTGTACTTGAAAAGCTCTACATTTTGTGTTAACATTTTTTGAAATACTCCTATTCCATGGCCTACTGTTATTAAAAGAAGACACCCAAAAAACACAAAATAATATTAGTACCCTGTTTAAACCACAAGGCATATTTTGGGTGATCTTTTTCAGGGTCTTTGTAAAAAAAATCCAAATTTTACAAAAAAAAACATTTAAAGAAAAATAAAGGATTTTACATTAGGCGCTAGGTGCCTAGGTAACTGACAAATAATATGTAAACGATTCCGTATTTGTTTTCATGGCATTCGTGGCATGCCTAATTTGATTGATATATTTCAACTTGTTGAATAAAGCAGAATTAATTAAGTATGGAGGATGATGCCTCAAATTGTAAAGAAATATTAAAATGAAATTTATTTTTCCAAGAAAGACTAATAGAATGCTGTGAAATCACATTTTTTTTTATTTAAATATACTATATGAGCTAGGCTGTCTAGACCAGGGGTCTCCAAACTTTTTAGTAAAGGCCTCACTTACTCCTCCACTAAGTCCCAAGGGCCAAGACATAGCTAACTCATGATACCAACATACTTTAGTTTTGAACTACGTACAAATTTTCGTATTGGGACTAGCCAGAAAGTGAGATATCTATGGCGTATTAGGACGCAGGGGTGGACTCTGTTCGAAATTTCGGTTGGTACTTACAAGCAAGTGTCAAGGACATTTCATTGTAGCGGAGATAGCCAATGCGCGTGCTATGAGTTTTGAATTGTTACAACTACTTACGACCATGCCAAATATGACTTATAGCAGTGACATCTTGCGGAGAGTAGAAAGGTTAAGTGAAGGACGTTGTTTCATGTTATGAAACAGTTGTTGCGTCCAGAGTTACTTTTGGTATTATAATAATACATTTTTTGGTATTTTTTGTTACTTTGTTCTACTTTTCTACTAATTATTTCTTATTATGAAATTCTCCGGAATCAAGCCAAGAATCAAGTTAATTCCTGGGATTGCGCTCAAGCTACTGCGCATCGTCAGCTGTCAAAAATAATCAGTAAGATTTCCCCTTTGACTCTCATTCCGAGCTACGCCGCTATCCCATATTTTGAACGCTTTTCTCTCTGTACCTTTGAACACGAATATCTAGTTTAAACAACCTTAAATTAAGTCCACTTTCTCTCCTGTTGCTAAGTTCAAAAATAAAAAAAGGAAATTAGACTCTTAACAAAATACCGGGAAGCTACATGATTTCTGATCCTTCCAGCCCGGATGTTATTATAAGGTTTTCAAGCAAAATTTTGCTTTTTTCAACATGAAAAATATTTCAAGAGTTGATTTGCCCAAATTTATTTCCACAAGGTATTGAGGTCGCCGCCATATTCACTTCTTAGTTTTTCTGAACTTTATTCAGAGTGTCAATTTTTTTATATACCCTGGGGCACGATTCAAAAATGTTCACCATATCGCTTGTGTGTCGATTGCTCAATTTCGCTATATTCGCTTAAGAAATTTAAATCTTAAACTGTCATATCAATACGCTTCGCCTTCGCAACATATATAGGAAAAATTAAGGGTTTTTGGAGGCGAGAAGAATGCTCTATTTATCAGCACGCATGTCATAGGATCGCAACCTTCGACTATTGAAAGCCTGGATGGAAAAATTACGCCTAGCAAAGGCATCACACAATTTATGTATTCGAGATATGAACGCGTCGGTTAACGTTGCACAACACTGTAAAACTGATCCAACACAATTAACGCCATTTAAGGTCAGGTACGCTCAGATTGAGAATAATTATAAAGAATTTACCAAACATCACATGACTGTTATTACTGCATTATCGAAAAAAGAGCGAGCTGATTACACCGCCGATGACGCTATCAGTGAAGTTTTTCTTGAAGAGTATTTCGCCGTAAAGACTATTTTTTTACAAGGATCTTAAAAATCCTCCACCCAAACAAGAACCTTTTCCAAATCCTCCGCAAATATTGCCAGAAATGCCAAATCATTACCGCATATAGAACTTAAAAAATTTGATGGAAATTATGCTGCTTTCAATACTTATCATGACCTATTTGACGCTTTGGTCCATAATAACACTTCGTTATCACCTATTGAGAAATTCAATTATCTCATAAACTCATTAGAGGGTCCCGCTCTAACCATAGCAAAAGGTGTCCCTATGATCGCTTCACATTACCAGATGTGTTACGTCCAGCTTGTGGAGCGCTATTCCAGTAGAAGCGTGCGAGTGTTTGCGCACTGGTCTAATATCGAAAACATGAAAAGGGTTCGCAACGAAAATCATATGGACGCAATTTGCAATCTGGTGGATACATTTACAGAGAATCTGTCTGCTCTTTTGCTCTTGGAATTAAATGTAGAGTAATGGGATTTCATTTTGTTCATAATGTTGCTTAACAGAGGCAGTAGATATAAACAAAGTCACATGACCGCATTGCGATCGATTACCAGGGTTGGACTAATATATGAGATTCTGCAACAAGTCTGTGTGCAATCCTACCTATGTGGGAAACTCAACTGAGGGAAGAGCCCGCCCTGCCATCCACACGCCGCCTAAACACTTTAGATTTTACGACTTTCGGACCAATAAGAGAATAGGTCACATCGCGACCACGTGGTGGTCAATGTTTTGATTCACTGCCTTGGATATAGTATAGTTTCTAAATTTGAATTAGCAATAAGTGATGCTGAGATACCGACTTATGACCAATTAAAGCCGACCGCAGGATAATATCTCGCTCTTAAACGAAGTGTCAGTCAATAAATCAAAATGCCGACTTTGTCATGAAGATCATTCGTTATATCAGTGCACTTCTTTCAAAAATAAAGGTGTTCGCGATCGCTATGACTATTGTAAAGGAATAAACGCTTGTACTAAGTGCCTCAGCACGCTACATACGTATCCTAAGTGTAAACCAACTATTCTTTGCCGCCATTGCTGGTTAAAGCATCATTCGCTGGTATGTCTAAAATGATCTAACAATAAAACCAATAATAATTCCGTTGTGGCAGCGGGTTTCGCGTCAAAGCACGTGCTCTGTTAGATTGCGGAAGTATTTTTTCATTCACCACCAAAAGGTGCTATGATGCTTTGCAGTTGCCGATATTTCACGGTTCCTTGACCATTGACGGATTGGAGGACATGACAACTATCGTTGAAATGGGTTCTGTCGTCCTGTCTATTAAACCAATAAAAAAATCGGATCCTATTTTTAATTTTCATGCTTATACAGGGTGGCCCACCACGAACTGCATCGATCTATATATGGAAAACTAAAAGTAGGAAAATTCTGAAAATTTGGCACCTCACCAATGCCGATGGGCACTGCTCAACTAAAATATTTTGGTGAATCTGGCACTTCCGGTTATACCGGAAGTCGATATCAACTTTCTTATCTCAAATGGAACACCCTGTATATTATTGCATTTTTTGATTCTAGGCATCATTTTGGAACAAAAACATGCAACATGTCGTATGTCTAAATCCAACTGTTTTTGAGATACAGTCAAGTTTGGTTATAGCGAACTCTGTCTATAACGAACTACCGGTTATTACGAACAAAATGAAAAGTACATCCAATTTTGTAAGATATATTTTGCTCCATTATAACCAACTCGGATATAGCGAACTGTTGGCTATAACGGCCTGTTATTTAGTGCATTTCGAACACAATAGGTCGGTTATAACGAACTATCGAGAAAAATCTACGGGACCTCCCCCCTCTTCCGCAATATCCCGAACTGCCGATCTAACCTATAGTGGCTTATCAGTATCATACGTATAATAATCGAAAGAACACGCGCACGCGTTTCTTGTTTACCATGGAAGAAAAAAGTAATAAGCGCTGCGCTATTAGCCTTGCTGAAAAAATTGAAATCATTTCAAAAATTTTAAATGGAGCAGCTAATGCTCAAATGTGTAGAGATTACAAGTTATCCAAGTCAACAGTTTCAACAATTTAGGCAAATAGGGATAAATACCTGCGTGTTCAACATATGAATTCCTGTACAACAAAAAAAACTGCGAATGTCCTCTAAGCCAGATTTAGACCAATCGCTACTAAAGTGGTTTTCTTTAAAACGAAGTCAGAATGTTCCTATTTCTGGCCCTATTTTACAAACTAAAGCAACGGAATTTGGGAACATGACTATTGCTGCTAGTTCTACTTCCGAAACGAACACAGTTACGTCAGATGCAAGTTTTGTTTGTTCAAAAAGTTGGATTGATAGGTTTAAGCGCAGATACAATATCAAATCTGCAAGGATTCACGGTGAAGCAGCAGCTGTTTCACCACAAGTTACAAAACAATGGCTTACTACTGTTTGGCCCAATCTCAAATGAAAATACTCTGACTGTGATATCTTTAAAGGCGATGAAACCGGTTTATTTTTTAAAATGACTCCTGACAAAACTCTCAAATTCAAAGGAGAACAGTGCGCTGGAGGAAAAATGCCGAAAGACAGAATTACCGTATTCGTGTGTGCCAATATGGATGGTTCTGAAAAAAGAAAACTTATTATAATTGGAAAATCGGCAAGGCCTCGATGTTTCAAGAATATCCAAAATCTGCCAGTTACATATTTTTCCAATAAGCGGGCATGGATAACTTCCGAATTCTTTGAAAAAATATTAAGAGAATTGGATGAAGAACTTTTGCGTAAAAAGAGGCGAATTTTACTCTTAGTCGATAATTGTCCTGCCCACCCAAAATTACAAAATTTAAAAAAACATTGAGTTAGTGTTCTTGCCGCCAAATGTTACAGCTGTTCTACAACCTATGGACCAAGGCGTCATTCGTTGCTTGAAGTCTCATTACCGACACCAACTTTTATTGAAGATTATAACAGCTTTGGACGAAAATACCGAACTGAAAATATCTTTACTGGATGCTAAAATGATGTTAATGGCGGCTTGGAGAAAAGTTACTGCAAATACAATTTCAAATTGTTATCGTCATTCAGGCTTATGTTTGGATAGTGCATCACTTGAGGAAGAAGATGAAATTCCTCTGACAGAATGGTTGAGAAGATAAAATATAAAATATAGACAAGAAGGTAGAAATTTACAAAAATGGGCAGAATAAAATGGAATCACTGAATTTGATGGTTACAATTTAAACGAATTTGTTACTTCTGATGATAATTTAGTTGTTGCTCAATTTCCTAGTGACAACGAAATCATACTATCGGTAACAAATGATGGAATTAATTCGGAAAATGAAACAGAAGAAGAAGAAGACCAAGATCAACAGGAAGTGCCTACCATAACTCAAGTTTTATAAGCTCTGAAAACTATTTATTCAATTGAACAGTTGTGATAACAAAAGTGTTGAAGCTGTGGAACACCTGCAAAATATTGTATTGAAAGGTAGTTTGATGAAAAGGCAGAAACAAAGTAAAATAACAGATTTTATGTAATATATACATCAGAATTTTATATATATGTACAGGGTGATCCAAACTCTCGACGCCCTGTACATATTATTTTTTGTGCTTTTATAGAGTTTATTTTTATGTTTGCAAAATACATAATATTATGTATATTAGGTATTTTGTTACATACATATGTATGTATTTACATATTTTTATGTAATTTTTTTATAATAGACATTTTCACTTTCTTTTTGTATTTTTATTATTGATATTAAACATTTTAGATTTTTTACTAATCGGTTATAGCGAACAATTCACGGGTCACTTTGATGGTTCGTTATAGATAAAGTTGACTGTATTTGCATTTTGCCTAAAAAAATTACAGGTGCAGACCCAAAGTCAATTAGAAATTTATTCGAGGAAACCGCGAAATTTCATAACGAATTTTTTGCATCGTGTAACAGAAGCCCTGACCTAGTGATCTCTGCTGAGAAATAAACCCGTTCTTATACAGGGTGTTCGTGTTCACAAAATATGAATAAAAATTATATACAAAATGTGCTTAAATCTCGAAATTTTCAAATGGAAAGCACAATTTTTTTTAATGCGATCTTATTTACCACTAAAAATAATGACAACTTTGTGTAGGTTTCCTATACCTAAATGCAGTAATTTTCGATTAATTTATGAAAAACCCACTTTTTGCCCATAAAATGCGGGGTTTGCTTAATGCTTGGAAAATCAATCGCGGCTGAGGAAATATCACTTGATTTATAAATTATTGTCAACAATAATGCCGACGCGCTTAAATTACACAAACGAAGATTATGTATCGCACGTTCTTGATATTACTTTGTTGCATTCTCCGTAGATAATAAACAAATTTAAATAATCTTCGTTCGTGTAATTCAAGCGCGCCGGCATTATTGTTGACAATAATTTATAAACCAAGTGATATTTCCTCAGCCGCCATTGTCCTTTCAACGTCCACGGCTAATATGATTTTCCAAGCGTTAAGCAAACCCCGCATTTTATGGGCGAAAAGTGGGTTTTTCGTAAATTAATCGAAAATTACTGCATTTAGGTATAGGAAACCTTACACAAAATTGTCATCATTTTTAGTGGTGAATAAGATCGCATTAAAAAAAATGGGGGTTTCCATTTGAAAATTTCGAGATTTAAGCACATTTTGAATGTAATTTTTATTCATATTTACAATGCCAAACATTCGTTTTGAAATTTCGCGGTTTCCTCGTATAAATTGCTAATTGACTTTAGGTCTGCACCTGTAATTTTTTTTCGGAAAAATGCAAATATCTCAAAAACGGTTGGATTTAGACATAGGACAGGGTGTTTCATTTGAGATAAGAAAGTTGATATCGACTTCCGGTATAACCGGAAGTGCCAGATTCACCAAAATATTTTAGTTGAGCAGCGCCCATCCGCATTGGT
The DNA here is from genome assembly GCA_963920635.1 of Pseudeuparius sepicola. Lineage (NCBI taxonomy): Eukaryota > Metazoa > Arthropoda > Insecta > Coleoptera > Anthribidae > Pseudeuparius > Pseudeuparius sepicola. The sequence goes on along the minus strand of OY987300.1, from coordinate 34,584,120 downwards.
GAGGTGCCAAATTTTCAGAATTTTCCTACTTATAGTTTTCCATATATAGATCGATGCAGTTCGTGGTGGGCCACCCTGTATATTGCCTAAAGTGTGTAAAAATAAAATACCACAAGGGAAACTCAACTTAGATGAATTTCCATATGACTTCTCGAAGATAAAACTCGCTGATCCTCACTTTAATGTGCGGGGGAAAATAGATATTTTGTTGGGGTGTAATATATATCCAAAAATAATATGTGAAGGTAAAATTTGTAGCCAAAAGAATAATGTGCCTATGTTGCCAAATACCATTTATGGTTATGTTATGATTGGATCTACCAATTCTGTGAGCGCTACCCTAACAACATCATTTTTTTTCTGATAATTCCATGGATAATTTAACTTTGGCGGTCAAAAGATTCTGGAACATTGATTCAATTCCGTATTGTTGTATTTCTTTCCCAGAGGATAATCACTGGGATAACTTATATTTAACCGAGACAGGCCGCTATGTAGTTCCCATGCTTTTCCAAAATGAAAATTGTATGCCTAGTTTCCCAGGTATTTGCGATCACGCTATTAGCCAATTTCTAACGCTAGAGAAACGCCTTTTAAAATCATCCGTTTTGCATAAAACTTACTGTGACTCTATAAAGGAGTATTTGGATCTCGATCAAAGGACGTTATTCCAATAAATAAAAATAAATGAAATTAATTCGCCAAATAATAACATTTATTACCTACTACATCACTATGTGGTAAAACCCGCCAGCACCTCTACGCCTGTTCGCATGGTGTTTAACGCCAGTTTTAAAATTTCCGAGTATGGATCGCTGAATGATCATTTATTTTCAGGTCCTAAGTTGCAGCAAGACATTGTACGAATAATATTTAATTTCCACATTCATAAATATGTTTTAACATGAGATATAAAACAAATTGATGACCTCGGTGCAAAAACCGGACAAGTCCACTTTTGGGTAAAATTGACTTTTTCCACTACATTTATGTATTAAAATATCGCCGATCGATTGGTGCAAGAATCAGCCAAGTCCAAAGCATGATAACGTTGATATATAGCTTAAGGACTTGGCCGCTCGCATTCTTGGGTGCAAGAACCAGACAAGTCCGGGAGTCTTTTTTCATTTTCTCAAAACTTATAAATATGGGTAAAATTTACTTTTTCCACTACATTTATGTATTAAAATATTGCCGATCGATTGGTGTAAGAATCAGCCAAATCCAAAGCAGAATAACGTTGATATATAGCTTTAGGACTTGGCCGCTCTCATTCATGGGTGCAAGAACCAGACAAGTCCGGGAGTTTCTTTTTCATTTTCCCAAAACTTGTAAATTATGGACTTGTCCGGTTTTTGCACCGAGGTCTTCAATTTTTCGTCAAATTTCGGTATTGCCTCATGAAACTAATTTCCTAAGGATAATTTTTCACTTTTCACCCGAACAACCTGTCACATTTAGTGTAACTTCTTCACCTTATCTCGCAATAAGGACACTCTTGCAGTTAGCCGAAGATGAAGGTATAAATTTTCCTTTAGCATTAGCATGTGGAGCCATCAAAAATAATACTTACAGGGTGAGTTTTCTTCGATCACCACTATGGGGATGAAGGTTAAATATAGAGAAAGAATTGTGGTATTGAATGCTCAATCTAATGCCCCCTTTGGATTTTGAAAAAACTTCATGGCTCACTACATATTTTGAAAAAAGTGATTTTTTGCTATTTCATCAGATCTCTGTAGCTCCATTATTTCTGATTGTACAGAAAACCTGTAGAGACAACAATTGTAGATAATTTTGGGCTCAGTAAGAAAATCTCAAATTTTTTTATGTTTGTCATTTTTGAGATGACATAAACTTATGTTTTTTAAATGTAAATCATAGTTGGCTGTGGCCTTATATAAAATTGGCCATTTTTTGAGCTTTCCAAAGATATAATACTCGGCATAGTTATTATAAAAAATAAAAGAGCTATGGCTAATTATGTTTTTTTTTTTAATTTTCACATAGTCCGCCATGGAATATTTTCATAATTATTATGTTCCATTTTATAATTAGACATACTTCAAATTTTCTAATATTTTTGTTTTTAGCTGGTACCAAAATGTAACAAAATAAAACCAAAATTAAAAAATTAAAATTCAAATTATTATTAGGAAATAGGTTTATTTCTCCCTATCCAAATATTTAGATAGAGCCGATCTAGGTAATTTCTTACGGGCAAATAATTATGTGGTGGAGCCAGGGGCGGACCATAAGTTTTGGGGGCCCTGGGCTAACACTATTATGGGGCCCCCCGTTTGTTTCGGCAATCAAAAACTTGTTTTTTCTTCTTCAAAAAATGTATAAATTAACACTTCACACTTCACCAAAACGAAAGATCAGTTGATTCAAGCGAAGCGTTTCAATGAAAAGTGCTTTCAAAATCTGCAAAAAAAATCCAGGTCCGTATTTAAAAAAATAAAGTTGAAGATGGTGTCTCAAAATCGAAACATTGTAGAAAAAATCTAAAAACGCTATCTTAAAGCCCGTTAAGAAGTGCCATAAAAAAGTGTTCTTCTTTTTTTTTTCTATCTGTGATAACAACTTCAGAAAAATATAAAATCGAAAACGCAAAATTTTACTTTTTTCAAAATAACTCAAAAACGAAAAAAATATATTAGAAATCTGTTTGTGCCATTTTATTGACCTCAAAAATGTGCAACTTTTTCCCCATTTAACCGTTGCCATATCTCCCACCGTTTGCAATATCCCCATGCTGTTCATTCTTATCCGGGACACAGTGTATATAATATATATTATAATAAAATATTTATTCAGACTCGAAAATCGCTCTTTCTTGGATTTCTGACTCGCCACATCAGTGGCCTACATTTGTAGCTAATAGGGTGGCATACATTCAGGATATGGTGCCGGAGGCTGTTTGGTACCATATACAATCCTCACAAAATCCCACGGATATCGCGTCTAGAGGTTCCCTTCCTAACGTGTTTGTTCAAAGTTTGTTTGTCCCATTTTCTCCCCAAGACTTTCCTGTGGATTTTCTGGAACAAAGGAAGGTAACTCTTGTCACTCTACAATCGCAAAATAACTTCCTATACTCCCTACTCAAGAAAAATCATTCTTTCTCTCATATTCAACGCGTATTAGCACTGATTCTACGCTTTATTCGTAACGCAAAAAATCACAATGAAAAATTAGTAGGTCATTTGACAAGTCCCGAGCTTTATGAGGCTTTAATAGTGCTAGTGAAATATACTCAAAGCTGAATTAAGGCTGTCAAAACTCACCTAAAACGAGTTTGTAGGAGATCAAATATTAAGTTTTGAGGAACTCAATACCTTATTAATAAAAATAGAAGCATTATTAAATTCACGTCCGCTCACTCCGCTCAATAATAACCCAAACGATTTGAATGTGTTAACGCCAGATCATTTTTTAAATCTTTCTCCTCTCAACCCATTCCCAGAAGCTCTAACTCCTATTAACCGCTTGACTCGTTGGAACTTAATATTTCAAATGCATCGAAGTTTTTGACAGCGATGGGAAAAGGAATATCTAAACACGTTACATCAAAGAAGTAAATGGCATCTTGCTCAAAAGGACCCAGACATTGGGACACTTGTAGTTATTAAAAACAAATTACTACCGCCACTACAATGGAGTCTCGGGCAAATCATAGCTATTCATCCTGGTTTCGATAGGGTTGTTAGGGTTGCTACAGTCAGGACCACTAAAAGGGGAACTTAATCGCCCCCTGGTTAAGTTATGTCCATTGCCATTGAATTAACTAATTAACTAATAGTCGTAGCCTGTAGGTTCAGTACTATTTTTTTTCTACGTTAATTTTTTGGGATATTAATGCAAATGAAGCAATTATACACAATCGAATATTCTGTTGTTTCTTATACAACTTATTAAGTAATATTTACTATTTTTCTTTTCCTTTTGGAAAACGCATAATAATGATTAATGCGTTTTCGGGGGGGGGGGGGGGGGGATATGTTGCGTCCAGGGTTACTTTTGGTATTATAATAATTAATTTTATGTATGTTTTGTTACTTTGTTAAAACACCCAGTGTTCTACTTTTCCATTAATTTATTTCTTATTAAGAAATTCTCCGGAAACAAGCCAAAGTAGGTAAGTTAATTCCTGGGATTGCGCTCAAGCGCAGTAGCGCATCGTCAGATGGCTAAAATATCGGCGAGAGCCCTTCCGTTAGAGGCGCCAGTAAGAAAAATATCGGAAATCGATACGCTACGCGCGCGACATTCGCCACTTTTCTGCCACTTTATTACCAGCTTTAACCACCCTGCTATGCCAAAGGACAAAAGGAATACGTCTGGACCCTCCTGAATGACATCACCTGATCTCAAACTACGTAGATTCACATCTCAGGTAAGATTTGCCTGCTTTGAATACGAATATCTAGTTTGAACAACCTTAAATTAAATCCACTTTCTCTCCTGTGGCTAACGCAGGTTCCTGGGGCCTTTTCCTTCAAGTTCAAAAATAAAAAAAGGAAATTAGACTCTTACAAAATACCGGGAAGCTACAACAGTTATCGTGTTTCTTAGTTGGTTGTTAAATAAAAACATCTGATTATTATTTCGTGTGATTTACTTACATTGTAAATTTTACAATGTGTCAAAATAAACTATGGCGGGTCGGATTGATAGTGCTCTAGCAGGCCGAATTGGCAGTGCTCGTAGGCCGGTGTTGGTCTGCGGGCCATAGTTTGTAGACTCTCCTGGTCTAGACTATGTAAAATAATTTCTTGGGCAACTTGAAAAAGACCAACAAAATATGCCAGGTGTTTTATACAAGGTACTCCGGAAAACCCAATTTTGTAGAACTTCTGCCCCATGGAGGAATTGAAATTTTATTTTATTCTTTAGAAAAACGCCTAATATGGTTTTGTGATTTTTGGGTGTCTCCTTTTAATACTAGTAGGCCATGAAATAAGACTATTTCAAAAAATTATAACCCAAAATGTAGAGCTCTTGGAGTGCTATATATTGAAAAAAGATTTTTGAAAATCGGCCCATCTTTCGAAAAATACGAAATTGTCTTGAATAATGAAAAATTCTCACCTCGTGTCCTCTGAACTGTCTGGACTAAAATACTTGAACTTTCCATGTGAATAGTGAGAAGCCAGATTTCCAGAAACAGGAAATTTCAATAAGTACTAGCTCTTGTCTTGATAAATAGCACCAAGAATCGATTCTAAAAAATAATAAATTTATTTATTGTTTTAATATCAAATAAATACTAAGCACTTACTTTTATCTATAAAAATTGATGGATTTTTGTGTATACTTTTCAGTTTATTTCCACACCATGTAAGTAGCTAAAATTTTGAATGTTTTTTTTTTGTAAAAATATAAATTTCAATAATTCATAATACAAACGCTATGACAGACGATGTTTATTACTTTAGAGGTTACTTCATTGTTGTTTTATATTATTGTGTGGTACTATTTGGGGGTGCTACACTGATATCGGTTTTTGTTAATCGCTATTGCCATGGGTGACGTAGAGTTTTCAATGATTTTATTTTAGGAGATATTCGCTTGAAGTTTTTTGTTTGAAATATCTTTAAAAAAACACATCTTTTGACCTTGGTACCATTGTTAACATGCAAATCCTGGACCGGTTGGATTTTTTTCATACCCCCGATTTTCTCTAAAACTATTTAGTGATTTTTTTGTTTAAAATCAGACACCACAGTCTAATCAGAATACCTCAAAACCCCCATATTACAAATGTGAACAAAGTCATGTGTTCCATGGGATTACCTAAAAGCAGTTGAATGGTCAACTAGACCACATAAAGTGTTGGTGGCAAAGATCCAATAAAAAGTATACAGGATATTTTTCTCTTTGCCAAGTCAAAGCGCAGAATTTTTTGAAACTTTATAGGGCCAACAGCGATAATAACCGCGACAGAAATTATAAATGAAGTAGGTACATCTAAAATTTGGAAGGTGTAGTGCCACAACAGTAAACGCATAGAAAATGTAACATCTTAGATGGTGGCTTTGTACGGTGCTTTATACCAGTCAAGAGCACCCCGGAATTTCAAAAAAGTATTAAAGGGTACAAAAGTAATCTATTTCAATTATTGGACCATTCTCGACAAAGCCACCGTCTAACAAGATTATAATTTTGTCTGTTTCCTGTGTGGCACACCACCGGTCTTAACTCGTCTACCAAATGATCCTAAATGCGAGTAGTTTAAAAACTACCAAAAAATCAAGAATAAATCCAATTTGAAATTATATAAGCACTTATAAAGTATTTGGTGACTCTTTTTTTGAAACCATTGAAATTTGGTTCTGGTATGATCTTAGCAATAGTTTTTTGTTATACTTTAAAGGCCAGAAATGCAAAAAAAACAGATCTATGCACATATATCTCCCCTGCATAATAATAAGCACTAACATTAAACAAATGGGGATATTTTCTAGCAAACAGCACAAGAGAAAAGAAGTAGAGAGATGGCACCATTAAGAAATCCATTTGTTCATAGAATGATCTACACAAAATTCTAGGGTGTAGTCTTGACAAGCGTCTAATTAAGGCATCTAATTAAGGATATCACACCATTTTCTGAGCACTAGAACATGACTTTATACAGGTCAAAAGCATTCACAGATTGCACAAAAGCAAAATAGAATTGTTTAATAGTGTTCAGTGTAAGTGTAAGAACTTCGCATTAGGCAACAGAAGCTATTAAGCTTTCCAACAACAAAGCTAATATGATGATCCCAATATAAAGAAGAATCATTGTAAATAACCAGAAGTTTTATTATATTAATTTCGGGCAACCGTTCATTTGAGCATTTAACGTGCAGATATTCTTAGAAAAACAAATGACACCAGTCTTACCTGGGATGAGTTTTAAAACACAATCAGTACACCAATCCCGCATATATATATATATCCCTGATTACACGCGAACCCCCTTTGGGCCGCCCAGAGGGATCCCGGGCAGGCAGGATGAATGTATCGTCCGCACACTGACAGACCAGACCCCCCACAAGCCCATGACAAAGGCGATCCACATAAAGCAGAAATAGTATTGGACCTGAAATTGATCCGAGGCACCCGCTGTTCAATCAGGGCTGATGTCGAGAAGTAGCTGGTACTTTCAGTGCTAAAGGGGCCCACACACAAAGTGTTTCCCTTACGTTAAACATATACTCAGTTCCTCTCACACACTGTGCATCATCATTCATGTCAGTTTGCCCGTCTAGTTTGTATAGTGATGTCACCCAGAAAGAAGCTTTCCTATAAGACAGTAGTGTACGCTTCCATAATCAAGAAAATAAATTGTAAAGAATATAAACCGTCAATCCGTGTGTAGGCTTATGCCACTTATATCAAATTTTTCGAATATTTCTAATAACAAAATATGATCGACTGTGACGAACGCCTTATATAAGTCGAAGAAAAGACCAGCCACTCCTATCCAAGTTCTCAACAATAAAAGGTAACATCTTTAAAAACTGCCAGATGTGTTAAAGAGTTTGGCCTAAACCCAAATTGGATGCCTGCAAGAGCATTGTGACCACAAAGAAAGTTCATTAATCTTAATTAATTAAGAAGAGATACTGGTGTGTATCATTTGCAGTACATTTCCCTTCCTGTGCACGGGAACTACTTTTGCTTTTTTAAGCTGTTTTGGAAAAATATCTGTAATAAAACAATTATTAAGTATGGGAATGGAGATAGACTTAGATATATGCCTTAAAATTCGAAACCATTTTTATTGGATCTTTGCACACTGTTGGGAAATGGGCGATAATTAAATAAACGATTAGGTTTATACCCTTATTTTGAGCTCATCTCACCTGAGGTCTAGTCGGTGTCGTTCTCTCGGTCTCGGAGGTAACTCTTCTCACAGTACGGATTCGTCCGACGTTCTGCGATCCTCGAGGTTGGACTTGGGCGAAACTGGCTAATTTCCTCTTGCTGCATGCGCGATTAATAAAATTTTTTTATGCATTCGTCAAAAAGTCTCTTGTTTTGTTGTCAATGTCTTGTTCGTTTTTTTTTATGTATACTAGGTGTTTTGTGCAACTCAATAAAGGTGTGATATAAAACTGAGTTTCTCTTACCTATTTGAGGAACCTAACAATAATAACTATAAACTGACAATTTTGGACAGAATTCTGAACACACACCAATATTTTTATGTGGTTCTGTTCACCATTCAACTGTTCTGAGGTAATTCCATGGCACACATGACTTGAAAGATTTCTTTAAAATTGCTATTTTAATAAACTTTGGTAGCCTGTAGAATGGAACTCCCTGTATATGACGGTTCTGCTGTTTCCTGATTAACACTGCAGTGTCAGATTTTAGTAAAAATCAGGGGTATAAAACCTGTAGCCGGCCCTGGATTTGCGTGTTGACAACAGTAGGAAAAAAGGGGATTTTGAAGATCATTCAAACAAAGAAAAGTTCAGGCAAATATATCCAAAAATAAAATCATTGAAGAATAACTTTTTAAGGGAACTAAAAATTGTTCAGAAAAATTAGGACATTCGGGAGCAGTAGCAAAAGTGGTATGTTGGTGAGAAAAATATTTAATGGTGTTGCGACGCCTAGCGTTGTATTGGCGAAGGGGCGCTAAATGAGCAGATTTATTCCTTTATACAGGGTGATACAGTCATGATGTAAAAAATTTTAACCACAGGTGGAAATAAATAGCTTAATACAAATATAAAATTAAAAAAATCTAAAATAAAAAATTATATGTTTTCCTAAGTGCATTAAAACCTACCTAATGGCCCTTGCCTTGTCAGCTGGTAAGCTCGCTCGTCAAGGCTGGTGCGCAGTTACCAGTTGCACAAAATATCGTAAATGTATTTTTTATGTTTTCACAGAATGCCCAAAAAATATCGAAATATTCCCTATTAACACACTTTTTGATTTGCAATGTCCATTTCTTATTTTGTAAATATAAATGTTAAGTACCTAATGCCATAGATTAAAGGAACCATAGGTAGTCAGAAGCAATGTTGAAACCATCCGCAAAAATTCTAGTACACAAACTTTAAAACTTTAATTTTAGAGCGAAAAGAAACTAAAACAGATAAATTGTAACGCCTTACAATTCTTAGGACTCGATACTAAGTTGAAGTATAGGTATTTTAATGTAGTTATTAGTTTTTATATCAAACTTTATGCAAAATATTTGGTGTAGCATGTGGAAATTTCAACAATGGTTCTGACAGTCTGTAGTCGCTTTGTCTATGCTAATGCTTAAAAATGTTGAGCATCAATTAAAACTGTGCACAAAACGTACAAACGCACTATTTGCCAGTAGTCTTTAGACGGGTTCATCGAAAATTCCATCAGCAACTTGACAACACACATAAGTTTATTTTGTTCATGAGCGTCAGCACCCCTAGCACGTTTAAAAAATCTGTTATAGATGTGGTAGTAAGACCACTGGTGAATGGTGTGTAACAAAAGTGTGACTCCATGATGAGACATTTCCATAAGACTGTACTGGTAGTAATTTTCTTATGTAGCAAGCCGATTCTACTTATAATATCGTACACCAAGCAACGAGCCATGAACTATGAGGCAGGGGCGTGCAGTCCATGGAAGCAAGGGAAGCAGTGCTTCCCCTAAACCAAAACAATGTAAAATGGTAAAATGTAATTTTTGAATTTTTAAACAGGAAGCAATTAGTTTAGTTACCTAGGTATATCAAAAACGCTAAAAATTATCTTATATATCATATATCAAACCTACAATATGTTATGCCTCTAGCAAATGCGGCGTTGACTCCGACTGCACCCATCCTATCGAGCGACAGTAGGTACAATGTAAGCTATGCCGGCCGCTAGCTTTTCTGTAGCGTTCGAGAGTCGAGAGGTTATTGAACTTTCCACCTCCGGCTGACGGGAATGAGAACGCGTGTTTCAAAGCGTGCGGGGAAGCTATCGTTGCAGTAGCTTCTTTATTTAGTTTAGTTGGTTTTGATATCTGCGTTGGTGCGTCGCGCGCGTCGTATCTCGGGCGATATGGAAGACAATGCAATACGGACATGAACATGCAAATACCGTCAACTTCGGCTGTCGGGAATGACGTTGAAAATGTTAAAGTTGAACAATGAAGTAAGAGTGTGTGTGAATGTGTAGTGTGTGCCTTAATAATAAAGGGATTTTCAACATTAAACTTTGGGGATAAGCTTCAATTAATTACTAACTGAAGGGCAAAACCCCCTATGAAAAATTTAACCACAAAAATGAATGAATGACTTTCAGGGGTAATATAACAAGTGGTGTGCCTATTATCGATAATACCTTTCGTTAATTTTAGGAATTATAATCCCGAAGCTGAAAATACCACGACTGCGCAGCAGGAGTGGTATTTTCTTAGCATTGGGATTATAATGAGTTATAAATGAAGGAAAGGTATTATCTATTATTAGGCATACCACGAGTTGTATTTAAAAAGAGAATTTAACAACTGCAAATAGTTAGTTTGACAGCTAGCTGACATTTAGATTGAACTTTCGGTTCTGAATATGTTTTTTGTGCTAATAGATATTTAAAGATCAATGTGTTAACTGAAAACATATATTCTAGTCCAATATTAAATTTGGTAATGTGAAGAAGTTATCGGGTTATCAGTTTTAGCTGCCACAATATTGGTTTAGCGTAACTAGGACGTAACTAAGAGAGTAGGATTTCAGCGAAAATACCACTAGTGGTATTATCGCTGAAATCATCACCTGATTGGTTAATATTTCAAAAATCGTATCATTTCATTGGTTCATATTGGCAGGCGTTGAATTCTCACAGATGTCGCTGTTGTCTATTGAGAATATACTTCTCCCGAACATGTTATGTCATCGATGTTTTTATGATGACGTCATTGACGAATTCACAAAAAGTGATCGAAGAATCGAATTACATTACAAATAGGTAAGTTTTTAAACATTGCTTCCCTTATTTAAAATGTCACCACGCGCCCCTGCTGTGAGGAGAATCTGGTGACAGCGGCTTCTACGGCTAACAGCGCAAAATACGAGAGAAGCCGAGTTCTTCCCTCTGTCTTCGACTCAGCATTACTGGCGATTGCCCCTCGCCGCATGCTGGCCCCCCGGGCTTCTCCGCTGGGTCATTCACCCGAACAGCTGTCGGCAGAAGTGGACTGGTTATTAGTATGCCGTAACTGCTGCGCAGTGCACACAAGCGGCAACAAAGCATACCAGAGAACCAAGTTACTAGGGTACTAAAATTGATTTGAGACATGTTTTAGATGCCGAAAATTTTTTTGTGTGTTTACTTTCTTTTGTAGGCGTCCCCACTGTGCACTAGTTTACTATAATAGTTTGTTATATATCTGTTAGATAATTCCAGTTGGTTTCCCATATAATCTATTTAATCCATAATACTTTCCTTTGCGAAAATTATACTTACATCTTTATTCAAAACTCTATTAAAGTTAAGAAAACAAAGCTCCAAAGGTGGATGATGACTGTCAAAGTTTCCTACATTTTTTGTAGACATTACTTTTGTACCAATTTAAATCAAGAACGCAGTTTTTGTTTGGTATAGAATTAGCTTACAAGAACTTGAAGAAAGAAAACATATCCAAAAGATCCACAAAATCATATTAGGCACACTTAGAATGGTTGAAACTCAAACAGCATAAAGAGTAGGTCAAAAAATATAATAATTGTATAAGTTATACCCTTATCTCAGAAAATTCAGCAAAATGTTATGCCTAAATACCAAAATTAAATCTGTCACTTCACTTTGGCGTGACATGATCTTTGAGAAAGGATTAAGATTTATTCTCCGAAAGCTCAGGAAACAAATTTGTTGAAGATATTTTTTGAGTTACATGTTCAAAGTTTAGTTCATTTACTGTTAAGAATTTATTAATTTTCCAGGCATCTTGAAAAAGTTGTCTTTTAACCTGTTTGGTGGCGAAAAACCCAATTAAAATTCAATGGATCTGTTTACGCCACAAATAAATTTTAGAAAATATAACAAGTACAGACCTCGGAGCGCCACCAACTTGAGGAGTGCCCAGTTGTGTCCGTGCTGAACCACGGCAGGCTTACAATACTCCATTTATTAAAGCCTGTTTTACAAATAACAATTTTCGTCCAACAAATCCCCCAATAAATCTTACCATTTATTTTTGTGTCATTTGTGGGCAAAATTAATTGCTACTTTATCAGAATTTAAAACAATGCCATGGTTTAATGGATGTTCTCTTAGTACCCACCGAAAAATGTGCCTATTTTAATGTAGCGAGCCGTGGCCTCGAATCCTGTACCATAATGTTTTAGGTATTTTTTTACCAACATACTACATTGGAAATCTTGGAAATTTCTTGCAAGGTATCAGTATCTTGCACATTTTTCACATATTTAAAATTTTCTAGTATGCATGACAGCTATAAATAAAAAAGTTAAGTGTTAAGAGAGCACACAACAAACCATGGTTTCTTCCAAACTAGGTTTAAAACAATCAGTTTTGCCCACAAATTTCATTAAGAATTTTTTTCGGTAGGTCACTCTTGAAACAAAAAAGTTACATGCCGAAGAATTTTCGGCGATTTTCGGGATTTTGAAAAATATCTCGGAAAGAGGGCCATGGATCTCAAGTGTTTTTACGCAAAGTTAGCTCATCAAAAAAGCAATTTTTTTTTTCAAATAAAGTTCTCAGAAAAATGCATATTTGTCAAGATTTTCTCGAGTGGCTCTTCTTAAATAGACACTGAAGCTAGATTCGGATCCTCCAGAGAAATCTGCATCATCCTGGTTTTAAGCTGGTCTTAAGGATATAATGGGACTTTATTTGCGACACCTAATATACCCTGAAAAGTTTCTCTTTTGCTATGCGAAACCCACAATTCTATTATACTTAGAAAAATAGTTATTTGTGTAACTAGTGCCGCATGATTTCAACTCTCATAAGCTTATAGAATAAGATGTTATGTAAAATGTAGAGAGTATATTTCTTTACTTGAAGCGAGTAGGTTGCCTCAGATATTATGGGCCCGGTCATTGTTATTTAAAGAAGTTGTGAATAATTTTTAATTTTTTAATAGGTAATCGCGCGGCCCTTGAAATCGTTCCAATACGTGCGGACGCAAAGGCATTCAACTGACAACGTTGCAATTACCCCTCCCCTCTCTCGCGGTTTGAAAGCCAGCGATAACGTTAAAAGCATTAGTGACGGCAAATCTAACATCTTATTACGCGACATTACCTTACGTGACATTGCCAGTTACAGTGCAAAAAACAGTAAATTTGGCGCTGTTAGGTTGGACTTAGATTTAGTGGACAACCTGGAATAGAGCCGTTCTAAAAATCGAAGGTGGTAAATCTCATAATTGGGTGTCGTACTTTCCTCCAGTGCCTAAAAGAACCCCAAAAATCCGATATCTAAGAGAAATTCCCGATTCACGATTAACCACTTTCAAGAAACGGGACGGCACTTTCAACAAAACCGACGGAAAATCCTCTGAAACCACTATTGGAAATTGCTTGTTTTTTTTCTCATTTCTCGATTTTTCGGGGGCCCGGGAAGCATCAAAACCTCACCCGAGGGCTCCAGGGAAGCTTTAAAAATTGAAATAAACCAAGATTTGGTTCGCGGTTAAGATAAAGAAGTGTAATAAACCAATTAAAAAATCACTACGAGATTCATCTATAATAATACAATAATAATACTTAGATATTGTACCTTATTTAACTAATAACACTTTGACAATCAAAGAAATCCGCGTAATTTCACGTTACGTGAATCTCAAAACACCAAGAAACTGTGTAAAACTTTAAATCCACTTTATTATAATGATAATGCAGCGATTTATTAACCTATTTTCTTTGACTGACGTATCGCAATTTTTATTTTTTACGGGGAGGAGCGGGTCGGTACGAGGGAAGTTGTTGATTTGAGAAGCCACGGACAAACTTCCCGACTCGCAATTTTCAAGTTTCGAGAAACGGAACGGCTGTAGAATTAGAGAAATTGACAGGAAATCCTGAAAAACCGCTCTTAGAAATTGCGTGTTTCTTCTCATTTTTTTATCTTTCAGGGACACCGGAAGCATCTGCGCTTTACCTGAAGACTTGAGGGAAGCTTTAAAAATTCCGACCCCAGAGCCCCGAGCCAAAATAACTTAGCTGTCGCTCGGTGAAAAAGGGCAATTTCTGACAGTTTACGGACTTTGGCTTTTAGGTGACGGGAAATGTTGGCCAATGACGTAAATAAAATGCATCCCACCTGTGTTGGTCGTTTTTTTCGCCGAAAATTCTTAATAACTCGAAAACGAGAAATAATTTTACCTGAAAAAGTTTCTTTAAATATGTTGACCGGTTCTCCGGTCTCTCGCCGTACCGTCAGATCTCCCAAAAAACGCGTTTGAAAAATTTTTTCCTGTGCATCAAGCGGTATATGGGACTGGCTGTATAGAGCACACAACTCGCGTCCCCTAGGTCCAGACTTGCCCCCGTCTTTCGCGCCGTATTTAACAGCTGAGGATTTCTAAAATACGCCTATTGGATTTCTAACGGACCAAGGGACTCTTTTTTATTGTTGCTCCATGGGCCTTCTTTCCTATTTTGTTCTATAATCTTATGAGAGTAGATTTGCCTAAAAATTGACCGCAACTTCTTTTAATAACAAAGATTGGGCCTATATAAATTAAGGCAACCTACTCGCTTCAAGTGAAGAAATATACTCTCTACATTTTACACAACATCTTATTCTATAAGCTTATGAGAGTTGAAATCATGCAGCCGGTTCTTGTACTACTATTTCAGGTTTTTTTTTCAGAAATTGATTTTTTACTAAAAGTATTTTTACCAACAGGTTGAACGGAACATTTTCCGTTATAATATCTTATAAAGAATCTAGTGTGACTGGTAGACTGGAGACGAAGGGATGCATTTTTCCGATACATTTCAACAAAATTCTTATTACAAATAATGATCGAGGTTTGTTTGTCTTGCTATCAAGCATTTTCATGGTTATGATAGAATCCATGTCGTTAATAACTCGTCTCTGCGGCATGCTCCTGCAATGCCAAATACAATGCAACTATCTATACACAAGTAAGTAGGTATAAAGTTAAAAATGGGCCAAGTGCGTGTCGAACTCGCACACGAAGGGTTCCGTACCACCGTACAATATCTAACACTACATATGTTTAAAAAATACTTTAGTCAAAAATAAAAAAAATAAATAAAAAAGTTTGCCCCAGAGCGTGGATTCGAACGCCGGTCCTCTGGGTTATGAGCCCAGCGTGCTTCCACTGAGCTACTTCGCTTATTGAGAAATATTAGTTAGTTAGCCATGTCATCATGTGTTAACAAAAATCCAAACAACTATTACATTACCTTTATTTTACTTTTATTATTTGTTGTTATAGTAGCCATACACACTCTGTGAAAATTTCAAGTGTCTACATATTATGATTTAAAACATACAGCCGTATAAGGCATAATTGGTGTCCCGTGGGGTTTTCTAAAAATAGACCGTCAGACAGTGACAGATTCTCCTTACTGATTTTCTCATTTATGCCTTGGAGAGGGTTGAAAGGTAAATCGATGCTGAGTCTGAAAATAGTAATTTTAAGTTTGGCCCCCGGGGAAAACATATGGAAAATTCGATTTTTCAAAACAGAAAAAAAAGATACTAATTCTCACTTATGCCATATTTACCGTATGATTTCTTATACTATTCCGCCCTCGAAAACCCAAAGGCATAAGTGTAGCGTGTGGAAAAAGGGTTGAATTAAGGGTTTGGCAGATCACACAAAAAATGACTTGGTTTACTGACTCCGTCAGTTATGCCGTTCGAAATGATGAAAACTTATATCCTCAATAGCCCAAAAATTGATTGGCAGAGGTGACGCGTGAGGAAAAATGCACTTTTGGGTCGGAAAAGAAGTCGGAATTTTTTTTTCGTCAACTGATTTTGTCAGGGATAAAATGAATTGCAATAAAAACTTATTAACATAAAAACCTCAAAACCATGGTGGCAGAAGTCTAGAGCGGGGTCTTCATATTTTAAGAAAATAGGAAAGTTGCAGGAAATTCGTGGGAATGTTAATTAATAATAGCAGTTATGCCGTTTGGCATGTAGTTAGAAAATGCGATTCCAGGACTACATACCAAGAGGCATAAGTGTAGGACGGGGTTTTCATATTTATTATGACTAATTTAGTTAAAAAAAAGACAGTTAAAAAATGAAAATTTGTTTATACATAGTGTCAGTTATGCCGTTTGGCATATAGTTAGAAAATGCGATTCTAGGATTACTTACCAAGAGGCATACGTGTAGGACGGGGTTTTCATATTTATTATGACTAATTTAGTTAAAAAATGAGATAAAAAGTGTAAATATGCTTATACATTAGGCATTTCTTTAGGAAATGCCTAAAATGAATAGCACAGTCGTATTGACCATACCCGAAAATCCCACATACCAAGTTTTACGGTCATAACGTTCACAAAATAACTTCAAACATAGCAAAAATACGGTTTTTCGGAGTACTCTGTACAAACACCGAGAGATATTTTAAAATTATTTCTTTGCAGTTTGATTAGGGCTCACATAAGCCATCAATTCCCACGATTTCATGGCCCTGCCTTAGACAGGGCGTTCGCATTAAAAATACAAAAATAAAAAAAAAACGATTTTTCTCTTGGTGTTTTTTTACATTTTTTTCTACAAATTTTAACTTATGCCTATTAAAAAACATAAACAATATTAAATTTTAGAAAGTATTTTCAATAAAGAGCACCCTGGATACGTGGATACCAATCAATTTTTAAATTTTTTCAAATAAAAAATGGGTGCTTTTTATTGAAAATACTTTCTAAAATTTAATATTGTTTATGTTTTTTAATAGGCATAAGTTAAAAATGTAGAAAAAATGTAAAAAAACACCAAGAGAAAAAACAATTATTTTCGATTTTTGTATTTTTATTGTTAAGGCAGGGCCATGAAATCGTGGGAATTGATGGCTTATGTGAGCCCTAATCAAACTGCAAAGAAATATTTTCAAAATATCTCTCGGTGTTTGTACAGACTATGGCCAATACGACTGCGCTATTCATTTTTTTCCTAAAGAAATGCCTAATGTACTTTTGCAGTTTTTGGGGCTATAATTTTGATCATAGTAGGTCATGGAAAAGATGAATCTGAAAAAAATTAGTGTCAAAATGTAAATATTTAGGAGCACTATATTTTTAAAAAAGTTTTTGAAAATCGGTCAACCCGTCAAAAAATAATGAATTGTCTCGACTTGAAGTGAAACACACTGTATATAAAAATATCGTAGTTACTGATACTGAAAAATATTATATCTTATATACAGTATGTCCCACTTAAAGACTGACCACCCCTGAAAAATTTTTATTTATAGCTCAATTTTCATAAACTTTTTTTGTTGGATAGAGCTTCAAAAATGGCAATAAACACATAATTCAGGTGCCTCGTGCGTTAAAGTCATGGCCCACTGAGACGGTTTTTTTCTGCTGAAATTCTGAGAAGTACTATTAGGGATTTTTTTTAGAGGAAAAATAATGCCAGATTCTTATTCAGCATTGTTCGAAACCCAAACGTACCAATTTGCATTGCTGTAGCTCTACAAGGGGTTTCAAAATTTTTATTGCCACACTTATGGGCTGACCACCCCCGTAAAATTTTTATTTATAGCTCGATTTTCATAAACTTTTTTTGTTGGGTAAGAGCTTTAAAAATGGCATTAAATGCATAATTCAGATGCCTCGTGCGTTAAATTCATGGCCCACTGAGACGGTGTTTTAGTGCTGAAATTTCGAGAAGTACTATTAGGGATTTTTCAGAGGAAAATCAATGTCGGTTTCTTATTCAGCGTTGTTGGAAACCCGAAATGTACCAATTTGCATTACCGTAGCTCTACAGGGTGTTAAAAAAAAATTAAAAGGAAAAGTAAGGCCGGATTCTTATACGCAATGAGAGGTTGTTTGGAACGTACCAACTCGTAAAAATATTATAGATTTAAGTATAGCGTCTACATGGAGCAACTGTTTCAATAAACAATTAAATCGAATTTTCTTTCTTTAAGACAAAATACATGTCGGTTTTTTGGATAACAAATATTAATGAAAAAAAAATGCTTTTTTCCAAATTTTCCATTGAAATATCAGGCAAAGGACTTGTGGTGCTTCGCAAAATAAAAGGTAGTATATTTTCTTCTAATCGCTTTTTTTATATGAAAAACTTGATTTTATAGCGTGTGCGAAGAATAGGAGAAATATTTATTTTACAATTTTAATTGCATATATCTTGTACTATAAATAAATGCCTCTCTACCTTATCAACAGTAATTCTAGCTACATTATTCTGAGCTTATTTATTTGCAATAAAATTCATGGACAATTTTGTTTAACACTTTCACTGCCATTGGTATATACGTGGCACAACCTAGGTGCCGCATTATTGTTTTTAAATTTCTTAGCAAATTTTAATAAATACGGACATATATAGATGTAAACAAAATTTAACACTTAAAGTTAATTTAACAAAAACGCGCCCGACGCGTTGGTGGCACATGGAGTCGTAAGTCATGCCGTGTGCCACCAACGCGCCTGGCGCAGTTTGGCAAAAACAAGGTTTTTTACGTCCTATTATTGTATACGTGGAATGATACTTTTTTTTGAGAAAGCACATCACTTTACCAAAGTTTTATTCTAAATAACAAAATAAAAATATTTTCTCTTTGACATATAAAAATAATAAAATTTGGTACTATTTCATGCCCATGAAACTAAATCCCCAAAGATAATACCCAATTATAGTTATGTGCAGTTATCATATTCTACAATACAGTGTTTAAAATTTGCTAAGTGTGCAAAAACTATAAATTGCTTCATTCAGCTGTAATGTAAAAGCTCCCCTTTACGCGCGCCAATGTACTTCACTACCTATATGAACCAATAAGTTCCAAATTCTCTCTGAATCAAACTATTCTTGCCAACACAATTGAAATCGCTTTTCATAAAAATATAGAAATTTGCATTAGTTCATAACCTGCAAATAACTGAATATGTTCCAATTGCATGTTTACTTATTTCTTATAATTTCATATATTTTAGACGAAAAATAAAATTAGAAGTCATCAAATATTACCTAACTCTCAGTATTCAATATACAAATAAAAGAGTATTACTATAAATAAGAAATTACTTACCAATGAATTGAGAGTACATACACCTGCGAGACTATGCTAAACCCTGATCTAAAATACCGAAATAACCGTCAATTTTAAAACCATGTAAGTTTTTACAACCTGTGAGTCTATCCCCATGTGCCCAGCAAATAACAAATCCGTTCATGGAGTGCCGGCTCTGTTATGCGTCATTATATATATATCAATATACCCAGAACGCACCTGGCGCGTGCAAGACACACAGGCTATCATCCAGTCAACGCACCAGGCGTGTTGGTGGCAGTGAAAGTGTTAAACAATTGGTAATAACTCGGGAAATATTCGGTCGATTTGAACCTCGGTTCTTTATTTTGCGAAATATTCAGCCAGCCTAGTCAAGCTTTTTTTATACAAAAATAGCGATTCCATCTAAATACACACCATCTGATCTATAATAGTATTCTCTAAATATGCTAAATAGAGTAGCTGCAAAATATGATCTTTTTTATATTTACACCTTTTATCTCATTTTATAATTAAATTAGTCATAATAAATATTTATGAAAACCCCGTCCTACACTTATGCCTCTTGGTAAGTAGTCCTAGAATCGCATTTTCTAACCACATGCCAAACGGCATAACTGCTATTATTAATTAACATTTCCACGAATTTCCTGCAACTTTCCAACTTCTGCCTTCGCCTTTATCCACCTCCCAGACTTAAGCCTATATGCTAATACTGGTCTGATAGACCCATAACTTTCTATAATTTCAGAGGCATAAGTGCAGAAATCAGTTGACGAAAAAAAAATTTCCGATTTATTTTCCGACCCAAAAGTGCATTTTTCCCCACGCGTCACTTTTGCCAATCAATTTTTGGGCTAGTGAGGATATAAGTTTCATCATTTCGAACGGCATAACTGACGGAGCCAGTAAACCAAGTTATTTTGTGTGTGATACGCCAAACCCTTAATTCAACCCTTTTTCCACACGCTAAACTTATGCCTTTGGGTTTTCAAGGTGGTAATAGTATAAGAAATCATACGGTGAACATGGCATAAGTGAGAATTAGTACCTTTTTTTCTGTTTTCAAAAATCGAATTTTCCATATGTTTTCCCCGGGGGCCAAACTTAAAATTACTATTTTCCGACTCAGCATCGATTTACCTTTCAACCCTCTCTGAGGCATGAATGAGAAAATCAGTAAGGAAAATCTGTCACTGTCTGACGGTCTAAAAGATTTTACATAAAAATACAGCCTGTACCTGAAAAAGTCACATATGTAAGTAAGTAAGTAAGTAATTTTACTCATCACAGTAAAATTGGTACAGTAAAAGTATCAGTTTATATGACTAGTAAAAAAATGGAAGTAATTGAGATAAAACATAAACATACAAGATTAAAATATTAGGTATACACAACTCACTTACACGATAAGACCAAAACTAAAATCCCCGTACAGCTTTATAGTAACCTACAATTCACTTACACAACAAAATAAGAATCAAAATCACTGTAGTTATAAAGTATCCTGCAGTATCATCGAGTATCATCGACAGAGTAAGGTGATCTCTCGACCATAAATAAGTATAAATTGTTTTTGAATGTTGCTTTTCTGTCACCCTTAATAATGTTTTTTTACTTTGTTGGAGCATTTTACACCAATGTAAGAGGGGGAATTCTGACCAACAGACAGGCGTGAATATCTCTGGTATAAATTGTCCCTGGTACGTGTCTCATAGGAGTGCAGATCAGAACTTCTCATAAAACTGTCCTCACTATGCTTAATAAACATTATTAGATTAAATATATACAATCCAGGAAGAGTTAATATGTTGTATTTTTTAAATAATGGTTTACAGTGAGCAAGTGGATGAGCGTTGCACATACACCGAATAATTCTTTTCTGAATTAAAAACACCCTAGGTACGTGAGCAGAACATCCCCAGAATATCAGACCATAATGTAAAACAGACTGCACGGATCAAAATACAACAGCCTCATGATACCACAAGAGACAGTTCCCTTCAGTGTTCTGATCAGATAACACACACTACTTAGTTTTGTACAGACCACATCTATATGAGACTCCCATGTAAGCTTTCTATCCAGGTAAACGCCGAGGAACTTAATGGGTTCGACAGACTGGATCCAGTTACCATTTAATTTAATAAGTGGGTTAGAATCGGGTACAACATTTTTCGGCATGTAATAACAGATGGGCCTCTGAGCCCCCAAAGTCCAAAATCGGTACGAAATTAGGAAATTCTCCACACCAAAACAATACCAAATGTCAATCGATGTTTACGAATAAGTATCGTGGGGCGGGGCTTGTGGGTCGGCCACTATGTATACAGTATGATCCCGCAGACCTCGCCAAATCGCGAAAAAAAAGGCGGCCCAAACGGCCGAACGGCTTTTTCGATTGGGGTGCCCTCTGGCAGGCGAGAGGCCCGAATCCTTCAGCGGCCCCACGCGAAAATTGAACTCGACCGGCGCTCCTCCTTCCAATCGCTAGCCATTTTCCCCCAAAAAAAAACGGGAAAAAAAATTCCGGGGGCCGAACGGCTCTCCCGATTCTGACGCCCTTCAATAGGGTTGTTCCCCTTGAACTTGGACGGCCGTACGCCAAATTTGGGCTTGAAATATCGAAAACTGCTTCCTATAGACGAGAGCATAGGTACACGTATTACTACATAGGAGCGGGAGCTACAACAAGGCCTATGATGGTCCGGCAGGGCCGGTAGGCGCTTGTTAACAAGTGGTGTGCCTATTATCGATAATACCTTTCGTTAATTTTACGAATTATAATCCTAAAGCTGAAAATACCATGACTGCGCAGCAGGAGTGGTATTTTCTTAGCAACTGCAAATAAGAGTTTAATAATAATTATTCAGTGTGTATCGTAGCCATAATTCATCAACCTAACTTCTTAGGAATAAATTAACTACAAGAATTATAAATATTTCCCCTATTCGAAAGTGTAATTTAAAAAAAAATTAAAAAGAGCAGCCACAACCGGGATTTGAACCCGGGACCTCTGGCATGCAAAGCAAGAAACATGCCTTTAGCCTAATCAGGTCAGATGAATGTTTTACTTAACTAGCCGTATATAAATTTAATTACCATGCTTAACAGTTAAAAGTTTATTTGACAGCTGTCAATTAGGTTGAGCTTTCGGTTCTGAATATGTTTTTTTTGTGCAGAGATATTATTCTCTGTTAAATACAATCCTGTCATTTGCCTAACTGGTGTAACATAGTAAGAAGCAACCTAAAAACCGAAATTTAGTGCAGCCTTCCAAGGCCCAAATCTCTCTAAATATGAGCACAAAAAACGTGGAGAATATCTGACAGCATTAATTTATCAACAACCCTGCGGTCAAAAAAATTATGGACACAATCATTGAAATATAATGTTTAGTTTCCAATGAAAAAGTATCTAAGACTAAAACCCTTATTCCTATGTAGAATGCACTTACACAAATTTTTCGATAAAAAAATTCAGTTAAATTTGTGAGAACCCTCAGACATAGGTACTTATGTACAGAATGTGGTCAAAATATTGTCAAGGTGGCTTTCTCAAAGACGCTCTTTTAAAAATAGTTCTAATTTCATTTAAAAATTACTTTAAAAAAGGTTCTTTAGGTCTATAGCCAAAACTGACAAAAAATCCAAGTACGTTGATTGTTGATTGTTTAAGCTAATAAAATTAAAGCCAACTGATGTTACTAAGAATTTCAAGTTAGGTCTCCAAAATGGAAACTATTATTTTAATGCATTTCTTAAAATAAACAGACACCTTAGATTTTAAATGTCTTACCTTGCAAGTTATCCAACATGAATGTAAGGAGCTTCTGTGTTCCATTAGGCTCGCTGTAGATGGTCATAATATCCTTGCTGAGAGGATTACCCACTAAGCCCAGAATCATGAGATTGAACAGCTTACCTACCTCATATGGCAGCATTCTAAGATAGTTGTGACTCAAATGAAGTTCCCTGTAAAGGCAAAGAACTGTTTATCTCGAGTTTCACATTCTTGGTAACAAACACTACACCACAAAGATAAATAGTATAGGAATTACCCGACATCAACACAGCATAAAAGAATAAAAAAAATTATTCATTGTAAATTGTGTACACTTGGTTTACATGATAAGACATGCATATCATAATATTATCAGTCGTATTCGAAAATAAAATTCTAATGAAGACATCTCAAGTGAAAATTCAGAAGATTTTGCTATTACCACTGAAGAAAGCTGCATTTCTAGTGAATAAGAAGCTTTATTTATTTACTACTGTGATTAAATAACTCCCTATATACAGGATGTTCCTTAATGATGTAGAAATATTTGGAGAAAGTGTTCTACAAGTGGTTTTAAGGGGGCCTTTTATGTAAAATTTTTCGATTTAAGCCTCCCCTGCAAAGTTATTATAACCTTAAGAGTGATAAAAAATTTGCTTTTGATTTTTTCCGCAAAAATGGTTGAATCTAGAAACTTACATTTTGGTACACTTCACCAGAAAATTGAAAGACACGGTGCACTCTAGGCATCCTAAAGCCTGTTTACATTGACAATTTCTTCATGAATTAATTCATGAATAAGTTTATGAATAAATTCATGAATTAATTCACGACAAGTTATATTTTACACTGATGAAGAAATTGATGAATTTTTTTGGCACCTTATGTCAGATTCTAGCAAATACCAGCACAAGATAATAAATAACAAAATTATTTTTTTGTGCTGCATTTCCCCTATCAGAACATATTTTCTAACCATATCCATCTTCATCTAAAGCATCTTTAACTACAGATTATGTCTGGCTAGAAGAGTAGTTGAAAATGCATTTGGCATTTTAGCCAAACGATTTAGAGTTTTTTTGACTACGATTAATATGAATGTGGAAAAAGTGTAAACCATAACATTAGAATGTTGCACATTACATAATTTTTGAGACCCGAATGTCCTAGTTTCATCCTAGAAGAGCTTTATAAAGACTATATAATATTTCAATTTGGACTTTCTTACCAAACATGCTCACCGCAAGACATGCTTGCGTTGCTGCCCGAGAGGAGTTTTGTGATTATTTCGTGAATGAGGGAGCTGTGCCTTGGCAGCGAAATATATAAATAAAACATTGTAACATTTCACACACTTTTTATCTAAGTATATTATCGTTGGATGAGGATTATCTCTTCAGTCAACAATATTATCTTTAAAATTATGTACTCTCCTCTATTCCTCGTCTAATGTCTCAAACAAAAACCAGTATCAAAATATAACCTTCCTTGTGTTCAAATTTTCAATGTTGGTACTCCTGAAGTTCACGCAAAACTTGACGGAAAATAGAACATGCTCTAATTCGTGAAGTAACTTCATGAAGAAATTCATGAATTAATTCATGAAGAAATTGACAGTGTAATACAGGATTTTTTATATTAATTTGTCCTTGAAGTGACTTCATGAATTAATTCATGAAGAAATTGTCAATGTAAAACAGGCATAAGGGAAGAAACCCGAAGCACCTATCTGTCTTTTTACAAAACTTTTTTGCAAAAATATTCGTATTCTGTGTAGCCCAATTAATTTAAAAACTTTTTTATTATTGATATTTTTTCATCAACTTTTGTTGGGGTACAAGTACTTCCGTCAAAGTTTAAAAGAGCTTAAGGCTTATACCCCAAAGCCAAGAAAAAGATCCGGCAGGAAATTGTCCAGAATCGCTCTTGGAATTTGCACATTATTTGGTATTTCTCGATAATGACGCTGGCCCCAAAGCGTCATGTCGAATCAGCCTCTCTATGGCTTGACAAAAAGTATTTTTGAGAAATTGATAATTTGGAAATTTAGCCGGGAGAGAATGGCACAGAAAAAGATCCGATTTCTTCCGGGAAAATACCTTAATATCTTGGAAAATCGCAACTTTAAAAATCCAAAGAATTGTTAAATCTCTTAATTATACCTCTTGCTTCCCATTGCAAATTGCGTCGTCCTACAACAATATTTAAGAATTCTTCTCACCTTGGTCTCAGCTTCTTTACCGCACACTTGGAAAGCCAAAACTCACCATCGCTTTTTGCGTGTTATTAGATCAAAGACATTAAATATATGTTTCCTATGGGCGGTAGATGAACTGAGGACGACCGGTAGTAGTATTAACTTTGTTTTCAGGTAGTACCGATGATGGCTCAATAGTGGAAAGCGTTCTGATATTAGTATGAAAGCCTGCAACGGGATTTTTGTGTTAAAACTCCATTACCACATTTGAATTAATTATTACTAACGTTTATATAGAAGCATAATTTTGACAAAACCGATTAAAAGACAACTTTTTCAAGTTGCCTGGAAAATTGATAAATTCTTAACAGTAAATGAACAAAACTTGAAAGTTTAACTAAAAAAATAACAAATTTGTTTTCTGAGCTTTCGGGGAATAAATCTTCCCCCTTTCTCAAAGATTATGTCACGTCAAAGTGAAGTGTCTGATTAATAAATGTCAAGTCATGGCAATATTGCACCCTGTGTAAAAAAATGCAATTTTTTAAACTTTAAAATTGTAGGGACTTTGTTTATCTTGTTGTAAGTTCCTTCATTTAATAGATCATTTAATTTATTATCATAAAAAGATATAAGATTGCGAGTGTAAATATAAATACAAGAAAAAGTGATAATGGGCACTCAAACCCTATCTGATTTAAGTGATCTAACTGCTGCTGTTTCTTCCTTCCAGGATTTCCAACAAAATAACAATGCTAATAGAATTAAGAGAAATAAATCTGGCGAACAGACCAGTAAATTTAATTACTCCTTATATTCCTGGATTATCAGATAAGCTAAAAAGCATATGCAATCGTTTTAATGTCAAAACAGTATTTAAAACCAAAAATACATTAAGATCGATGCTAGTTAAAATTAAAGCATTTAAGAGTCATGACCGCGCAGACAAGATCTAAAATTAACGGTCGCGACGACCGGCTCCAATCTCAGGAATATTCTCCTCTCGTCACCCCTCACCACGCACTCTCGTCCCTTCCCCTCTCACCGGCAGCGCGTTTAGCGCGAGGAACGGTGTCGGGCGACGGACGACGTTTTTTTGGACCCGAGCGAGTCCCGAGTCGGACCATATAAAAATGAGTCGGACCGCCAGGCAGCCGAGAGCTGAATCGGTCGGAAGGGCGCCGGTGTACAGGGTGATTCCGCGAAATTAGGCCACTTCATAACTTTTTTATTTATCAACTAGAATAAAAATATCAAATACAAAAGTTGTAGGGCTGCAACCTGACTACTTCATGGCGTTTTGTTGTTGACTCGGTTTGTGTATTTGTTGGGCTATTGTTGAAAAAATATAAATATTAAACACATATATAAATATTAAACACATACCTACCCCTATTTGTACGAATTCCGAAAGTATCTTTTCGGGTCTTTTTTGTTATTTACTAACCCTATTTTTTTCTTCAGTGCCTTGCGGAAAATTGGGTTATAGAAATTAATAAAAAAAACATAAGTTTTGTCTGTATATTTCGATATTTTCTATGCAATAATCATTGTTTTTCTGATAAGTGTACTGAATTGGAAAGAATTTTTTTTATAACCTTTTACAATTTTTTCTGACATGAAATTATTATTCCTATCAATCAAACAGCCAAAGTAGAACAGTGTTTCAATAAATTATTATTTCCACAGTAGGTAGGTAGGTTATGCTATATCTATGTGGTATTTTGGATTTCTATTACTTTTTTCTTTTACTACTTTGTGCCTCTTTAGATGTGTTGTGGTCGGATCTACCAATTCCGGGAGCAAACGTTTTAAATATAACTTCGTCAATTTTGGCTCCATCTGTTTTTCCAAAAAATCGCGACGTCTATATTTAGGTATAAAATTTTCATTTTAAAATTTTTCCCAGCCCAAATGCCAAAAAGGCACCCCACTTTATTGGCTACTCTTAGTTGCCCTTGTACAGGGTGGTTCATTATAAATTGACACGCCCCTTAACTTGTTAGTTTTTGAGGTTAGAAAAAAGTTTTTGGCAAAAGTTTTAGATAAATACAAAGTTTTTTGTGACGCTATTGGACCGTGTACAGTTCTTTATTTCGAGAATATAATCAGTAAAATTTGAAAAGGCTCCTAAACATTTTGGAGTTTCATTGTATTACTCTCTTGTTTAAAACAAATATTTTTTGTTATTACATCGATCATCTATCTTTATCGCGAGATCCACAAATTCGAGTTAAATAAATTTAGTATAAAATTTGAAAACGGAATTTTTCAAAAACGGAAAAAGATAATGCCACAAAGTTTAATATCATTTTAATTGCCTTGATGAGCAGATTTCAAAAATATATAGGGCGTTCCATTTAAAAAAAACATAAGTTATGTCTGCCACGGCTTTCTAGAACACACTGTACACGGTCCAATAGCGTCACAAAAAACTTTGTATTAGTATCTAAAACTTTTGTAAAAAACTTTTTTTTCTAACCTCAAAAGTCAATTTATAATGAACCACCCTGTACTTGAAAATACCATTTATAAAAATTTTAAAAGTTTGATTTTTCCTACAAAAAAAAGTACAGGGTGATCATTTTTAGAGGCCCAGCCTCTCTTGGTGGAACACGGTCAAAGATATGGAGATATTATACAGGGTGAGTCAGAATGTATAGTAAATACTTTAAAGGGGTGTTCGGCAGGTGGTTTTAAGGGGTCTTTCATATAAAATTTTTCGATTTGGGCTTTCCTTGCCAAGTTATTCGGGTCTACAGGGTGACCCAAATATTTTTTTTATTTTTATCTCAATACCGGCGCTACTTAAAAATTTGAAATTTGGTATGTGTTATCTACTTACGGGAAGACGCCTTAGGGTAGTTTATTGATTTACACACTGCCCTAAAAAGGGTAAAAACTAACAACCCCTATTAATTTTTTTGCTCGAATTTTTTTGTGGGTCATTTTTACGTATAACAAAAATATGATTTGCGTAGCCCTTTTATTTAAGAAACTTTTTTCCCTGTACATTTTTTCTCGAAAACACAATATTTTTCCTACAAAAAAATTATTTCATGATAAATGCCATTCCCCTGACTACAGAAAATCAAGTAAAAATTCATAGTAGACGGGCGTCAACAATTTAATTATTTTTTTTACTACTAACCTGAGAAATCAATGAGAAGTAGTATTTCTCTCCCTAGGTAAATAATGAACAATTTTCTATTTATCAGCTTGACAACTGAACTCCCAGGCTTTCGAAGTATTTGAAAAAAGCGAGAAATGACTAAAATATCAAAATCTAATAAAATATGTAAAATGTGGCAATATTTCAATGTTAGTAGTAAAAAAAAACTATAGACACTTCGGTTGAGAAGGCCATTATTTAATGGCTCACTTCTCGACCTAAATGTATAATGTACTATTATTGAACATTAAAAAAACAAAAATATAGTGTTACAGTAGATGCCCAAAATGATATGTCCATAATAAAAGGGCTACACAAATCATATTTTTGTTATATGTAAAAATGACCCACAAAAAAGTTCGAGGAAAAAAAATAATAGGGGTTGTTAGTTTTTACCCTTTTTTAGGGCAGTGTGTAAATGAATAAACTACCCTAAGGGATTTTGAATGATGTAACAAAAATGGTATGTTGGTGGGAAAAAATATTTCTTGGCGCCGCAACGCGACGCCTAGCGTCGTATTAGCAGAGTCGCTACATGAGGCCAATTTATTCCTTTATACACCCTATATATTGTATATATATTGTACAGTTTTTTGACTAATTTGTAAAGCCATTTTGTCTGTGCATTCTGTCTTAAATGCGAATGTCGGTAATATGTTTCTATATGTATTTGTTATTATGTAAATGTTCAATGTGACGGATCCTATACAATCCATGTATTGTCAATCTAGGAGTAAAGTGATAAATAAAAAAAAAATCATCTCCCATATAATATAATATCTCCATATCTTCGACCGTTTTCCACTAAGAGAGGCTGGGCGTATAAAAATGATCACCCTGTACATAAAGACGAACTAACACAACCAAAATTTAAAATATTGCATCTATGGTTTTATATACTTGTGAATTCCATTGGGAAGAATTTCAGAAACATCACATTCAGCCTATAGAAGCCTTCAATCAAGATTAGGCTAGATAACTATTGTAGATAATAAAAAATAAAAGATAAAAAACCTTTTTAAAAACAAACTTTTATTTAAGTCATGTACTAAAACGGATAAAATAAAATACCTACGTCTTGTATCTACTAAAAGGAATAAAATAAAATAAATCTAGGTTTTCGTTAAGATAATTCAATGCCAAATTGCGACAAATTTTTGTAAATCAAAAAGCTAGTCGCGCGAATTCTAAAGAAAATACATACTTTGGCAAGTAGGTACTTGCTTATCAACCAATCACTGTATATTAAAATTAATTGGTACCTACTTTCTATGAACATTTCTCGCGACAAGCTTTTTAAATTACAAAAACGACTTGGCGCAATTTGGCACTGAATTATTCTAACAAAAACCTAGACTTATTTTATTTTATTTTATTCGATTTAGTACATGATTTATTTCATTTTTTCGTTTTAGTACATGGCTTAAATAAAAGCTTGTTTTTAAAAAGGTTTTTATCTTTTATTTTATTTTGTGCTTTTTAGTACATATTTGATTCCCATATCAGGAGAGTGGTAAAGAAATTTA
This sequence comes from Pseudeuparius sepicola, assembly GCA_963920635.1. Classification (NCBI taxonomy): domain Eukaryota; kingdom Metazoa; phylum Arthropoda; class Insecta; order Coleoptera; family Anthribidae; genus Pseudeuparius; species Pseudeuparius sepicola. Next base: position 34,554,230 of record OY987300.1, on the reverse strand, counting down.
GTCCGCCATATTGGATTTAGTATGACGTCACTTATCTTATTATTTTGAACTCGTCAACCCCTTTCATTTGATACCCATATTAAGTATTAGAAAGTAGAAAGTATTACAATATTGAGTATTGCATATTGCATTGTCACCGGAACTAAAGGTGTATGCAAAATTTCAGCTCAATCGGATGTCAGGAAGTGGTTCTAATTCAGCTTGCAAGATTCGACCCACACAATAACAGTAGTATTCTCTGGACGCTGCTAACAGGTGAAATTAAATAAAAAAGCTTGTAAAATACGATAAGCGGAAACAAGAGTGCGACGGCTAACGGGCGAACATATTGTACCTATCTTTGTCTATTTAGTGTCCCCTCTACGGAAACTCGCTTGAGGAGAAGGCAGGAGTGGGGGCACGGTGTATTCATATTGATTTCGGCTTTGCAGTGTTTTTCTAGAAGTCGATCTACTTTTTTATTTTCAGTTCCAGAAATTCGATTTTTTTACCAAAATGTAACTAAAAGATGGAGGAACAATTCGTATGGACAATTTTTTTAAAAAACATTGTTGGTACTTGTGAAATTTACAAAAATGCTACCGTTTCATTTTCTCGGGAGTATTTGAAGGAGTATTTTTGTTACCATTAAAAAACTACAATTAAAAACAAAAAAATTGTCCATACGAATTGTAGACCTATATTTTCGCCACAGTTTGAGACAGGTTTGACAGAAATCAGTTTACGTATAACAGAGGAGATAGATTTTGAAGTTTCAAATTTTGTTTTGCATTTTTGGTGGACGTCCTGGGACTAATTCCATGTAAAGTATACGGTAGAAAGCTAGCGGAATTCCGTGCGTTTATCTGTACTATTTGCAGTGCCATTGCTCTTAATGAGGTACAAAGTTCAAGAAATTGCATTTATAAAATTCCTTGTGAATGTGGAAAGTTGGGGAGACTAGTAGTAATGTTCGTTTAAAAGAACATAACAATTATATCAGGCAAAATCAATTTTCTAAGTTAAAAATATGTGAACACTCCTTTAGTAACAATCATAGGATTTTGTGGGATAGGTCCAAACCAATTCCCGAAGAAGTAGGAAATAGACCAAAAATTAAAGAATCAGCAGTAGACAGAACACAGGGTGCAATATCAGACAGGTGGCTATGCTATAGTTTCTGTTGTCATGACGTTTTGACTTGACATTTATTAATCAGTCACTTCACTTTGACGTGACATGATCTTTGAGAAAGGAGGAAGATTTATTCTCCGAAAGCTCAGAAAACAAATTTGTTGAAGTTATATACCACAACGAAGGTCTGCTCAATTTTGGTCTTCACAAGTGAACGGTTCAATTTTTCTGTCTGGTAGAAGGTGGAATCAGGTCGCATTTTCTCCTCAGATTTTTATCTAGCTTTATCGCCGATCTGATGCTATCTTTTAAACATTCTATGTGCATTTATTGTGTGTCTTATTTTGGTGAATTCAATTTAAGTTGTATTTTTGTGTTATCATGTGAATTACGTCAGAACCAGGACGGTCATTTCTAAGATCGAAGGAAATGTGTAGTTGGAAAAACTTCTCGTTTTTCTGAAGCAAGGCTTGGGACAGGACTGAAGCATAGGTAGCGGTTGAATTTTTTGGCAATTATCTTTCAGAATTTTTTGTTGGTTAACTCCATATCTGTTTAAACTCATCTGGTACTTGCTTCTATCGTACGTTTAGTCCCAGATTTCGATTGAATTCAATTGCTCTTGGAGCACATATAACTCGAGAATTAAAGGTAGCTACCTTTTCCTGTCCTATGTAGCTCGGAGTTCCCTTTTTTTTTCATACATTATCGTATTTCGACTAGTGAATTCACCCGTGCACAACAATAGTTTTATACCTGACAGAGATTCTTATTTTATATTTATTTATTTGATATTTTTTTATTATTAACCAAGTTTATTAAACTTTGAATTTTTTATTGTTCAATAATTCTCCGTTGTAAAATAAACAACTCTTGTAAATAGTTTCAACCTGTGTTTTATTCCTTCTTATTGAGTCTCATGACAGCATGCTTTTAACTCTCATAAGATTATAGAATGCAGTGTTATGTAAAATGTTGTTGTAACGAAAAATTCTCACGATTTTTCGTTCCAGAATATTTTTATTTCACTTTCATATTTAAATTATTCAATAATCCCCGTATTTTTCGATTTCTATGATTATCAAAAAGATAAACTACAGAGAAGCTAGGAAAGTGCAGTTCAATGTGAGAAAATGATTGTATTATGATTTTGAATTACATTTTTTCTTCCTGTTCCTACTTTTTGCACGGCGGCGTTGGCGATCGATATTCCGTTTTTTGTGTACAGATTTTAACATAAATACAACAGCGATTTTAGCGTCGTGGTCTTTTGTGCCATTCCCGACCAGAAATGGGCAAGAGTTTGATCGTTTATTATTATTGTTTGTTAAATTGACTATGCTTTCATTTACCTTCACTTAAAAATCTATTTGCCAGTAATATTCAGTCAGAACTTGTATTTTTCCTATTCTATGCTTTTTTTATAGTTGCAAACCAATGTTTTTTTATGCTGCACTTAGTGTGTAGTAATTTTATTAATTTTTGCAATTAATATAATATATTTTGTTTAAACCTGTCTGCCTAATATCAATGGGGAAAGATCACTAGGGAAAAATAAGTAGATAAAATAAGGAATAATTTTATCCTTTGGCGATAAAAAGTACTTCAGATAGTTTTTGGATATTATTTATTCTTTCGGAATTTTACTGAGCATCTGTTATTTATTTTATTTTAATAATTTTTGATCAAATACGAACCTTGCCAGTTGTGTATGGGACGGTAGGGCACGGAGTACCCAAGAGAATTTCTTTTTATTATTAGTTACAATTTATTTCTCCCGAAATAATATGGAATTTCGTATTTTCTTAATAATAAAAGTTCAATTTTCCTTCTATCACTTCTTGATATTTGACAAAGTAGTAGCTCAATTTTATTAACAAATTGGCAGAGTCAGTTCAGAATTTTTAATAGCAGAAAACAATTCTCAAATATAAAATTTTAATTTAATTTTCATTTTACATTTTTGGTGATATATGTATTTCTCCTATTGTTTTCCTATGTACCCTACCTCACGAGCTGCAAACATCACAGCAAGGATAATAATTGGGCTAAGGAACTACAAGGCACCTTGGTATTGGTCGAGGAAGCTCCCAACACCAAAGAAGATCCAGCTAAGCCTTCGCTCATACGACGAAAACTCAAGGAGGGTAACATTCTTTTTATTTGTAAAAATCACCAAAAATGTTACACAAACTTAAAATACCACGATTAACCTGAGATTATATTTCTTCTTTATTATTTAGTTACATGCTCTTTTAAACAACATTTATTGTATGTAAAAATTTTGAATAAATCTGTTAACTTTTTCTTCTATATGTGTTATTTCTTGAAAAAGGGTCAATAGAAACTGCTAGCCGGAGCTAAATTATAACGTGTTTGGTGGTACACGTATATTTATTTACCTGAAACAAATAGGTCGCCTCAATTAATATGGACTCGATCATTGTTAATTAAATAAGTTGTGGGTTAATTTGTAAGCAAATCTACTCTCATAAAATTATAGGACGAAAGAGGTAACATTGGAAAGAAGAGAAATGGAGCGACAATAAAAAAGGGATTGCCACCTCTAAGCAGTTCACCAGTAAACTGGTGATGCTTCGTTGACTTTCTGTTGTTATAAGATTATTTTACAGGGTGATTAATTGGGAATGGGGAATACCGAAACTGGGGGTAGAGGAGAAGGAAATATAGCGGTTGAGCCCAACATTGCTTAGACAAATGTTGTTTGTTTGTTTGTTTGAGAGATACAGTGCATGCGAGTTCTTTTTTCCAAATTGAATTATGGGTATATCTACCAAAATAATCAAACTGCTAAACTGAAATTTTGCACTGATATGTTTTTTGAGATGGAGAATCAGCTGAAGATGTCAATTTCCTCGTATCTCACAGAGGGCACCACTTGGTGTTTTTGAATCATGCTTTTACTCGTTACTTTTTGGGGATATCTGTTTAGTCTTGCTGGGTTATAATTTTAGTGCATCTTTTCATCCTGTAACAAAAAGGTACTCTTGTTTTGTGATGATAAAATCAACCGCTAGCGTTGAAATTGACAAAATGTGCCCCAAAACACCTGATACGAGATCTTGCACAGAAAAGACACTTTACATAGGCAAATATTGATTTTTCCTCATGCCAAGGCTAACTTTAATTTTTCGAAACTGAAAAATATGTCAGAAATTACTTTCAAATCTAGCGGGGCGGGACCCCAAATGGTGAAATTTCAATTCAATGTGTCTTTCACACCTCTTGTTTCACTTATCTTGAGACACACTGTACAGGATATCCTTTTTAAGAGGCTCACTCAAAATATCTCCGCTAATATTTGATAAAACAAATCGACAGTATCTATAGGTGGAAATAATTATTATGGACGGCCTTTTTTTGTTACCGAAAATGTTGCGATTCATGGCCACCTGTGAAAATTATGGTGAAAAAGAGGAAAAATTGAGTTTATTTCAAGCGCCGTAACTTCTCTATTCCTGAAGATACAAGAAAAGGTCCAATGTGAAAATTATTTGCAACAGCTGTCAGAATGGGATATGATATGAGCTTTGAAATATCTAATATGATACAACATGAGCCCTCTTGGACTAAAGACTAAATTATTCGTAAAAATATAATTGGATATTTTTTATAAAGCTAAATGTTCCACTTAATTTGATGTGTCACACTTGCCAGTTTGTTGTCTATTTACTATAAAAAATGAGCCAGAAAGTTTTTTTTTATAGTAAATGGGAAACAAACTGAGAAGTGTGAAATCAAATGAAATGGGTCATTTGCTTTATAAAAAATGCCCAATTAATTTTCTTACAAATAATTTAGTTAAACTGATATCATATTTTCATTTTGCCAGTTTTTATCTTAAATTTTTTTTATCATCAGAAGCAACAAAGTTACGGCAATAGAAAATTCTGTATTTTTCTATTTTCCCTATAATTTTCACAGGTGGCCATGGACCACAACTTTTTCGGTAACAAAAGAAGACCGTCCATAGCAGCTATGGATCTCACCTATACCATCTAGCAAAAATACAGGGTGATTCAGTTTTATTCTGTGACACTTCAACAGGTGATAGAAAACCAAAAAATAACTGCACTTTGTTCTATAAACTATAATTTTAAGGCCTTATAAAAAAGTCAAAGTTGTAAGAATTATGTGATCTTTTTGAATATTCACCAGACTAGTTGAGATATTTAAGTCATATTTGGTACACGTTATAACGGCAAGGGTTAGCATATAACCTGTTAATATCAAACACCTTGAACTACCAGTGGTGGAGAAGTGGGTAATTAGTAAAATTGTTTTAAGAAAAAAAAAATGAAACACCTTGTACAGTATTTTTAACGTAGATTTTAATTTTAAACAAAAATGTCCTCTTGGTGATTTTTCGTATGTCATGGTTTCATGCAAATTTGATTTTTTGTATTATTTCGGGGTATTTCTGAAAAATTATCTAAAAAATTTGCTCCATAAGTAACACCTAAAGTAGAAATAATGTGTTTGCTACTTTAAATAAAGTAACTTCCCCCAATAAACTTACTTATTTAAGGCTATGCTTTTAAAGATACAGGGTCTAAAACATTCAAGGAAGATACAATTATTAATGTTACGCTCTGTATCTTCAAAACTAAAAAATCCAATTAGCTATGAAACCATGACACATACGAAAAATTACCAAGAGGTCATTTTTATTTAAAATTACAATTTAAATAGGAAAATGAATACATTTTATTGATATACAAGTTGTTTCATTTTCTTTCTAAAAACAATTATTATACTAATTACCCACTTCTAAGCCACTGGTTATTCAAAGCATTTGATATTAACAGGTTTTATGCTAACCCATGCCATTATAAGGTATATAAATATTTATTATTTATACAACTTTAACACCCTGTAACTTTTTTATAAGGCCTTAAAAAGATATAGTTTATACAAGAAAGTGTGGTTATTTTTTGGTTTTCTATCACCTGTTGAAGTGTCGCAGAATAAAACTGAATCACCCTGTATACAGGGTGACCGCATTTCGAGTCTATGCATGGGGATCTTGGTTATCTTAAGAGATATGAGGTCGGTTAAATTGGGGCAAAGTTGCGGAATTCGATGCCGAGTAACACGGTAAAAAAAATTTTTTAGCTGGCCCTTCTCGTTTTGAAAATAATGCAAAAAAACTGAAAATTGTCATTTTCGTTTTTATTTTTTTAAATGAAAACGAAGGGGGCTTGGCATTTCTAAGTTAAACATTATTAAGGCACTTTTTTATAAGGAATCTAAATATGATCTCGCATTTTTTTGTAGCCTTTGTGGTGATGATCAACTTTTATTTTTCCTATGGGAGCCATATTGGATTTTTGCATTTTTTCTGGTTAAAATGATAAGTCACACATTATGCTTTATTTTGTTTTTCTTGCCGTAATATCAAATTAATCATTTTCGCATAGAGTGCCTTGAAAACATAACCCTCATAATGTTTGACGTTTTTGCATAGAATGCCTTGGAGACAAAGCCTCATAACGTTTGATAGTTTAGTACAATTTTAAGTGTCACGGATACTTTATTTTACTGAAAAAAAAAGTCATTTTCAGGGGTAATATAACAAGTGGTGTGCCTATATTATCGATAATACCTTTAGTTAATTTTACGAATTATAATTCCAAAGCTGAAAATACCATGACTGCGCAGCCATCGTTCATTACATTTTCTCCTATATATAGGGTGTCCCGAAATTAGCCTGCCATAATTTACCAGCATGTTCTATGGTCTAAAAAAATTATGATTAAGAATGTCTAACTATCGCTACCTCGGCAAATGTCGAATCTCACAGGTGTACAGGGTGTCCCATTTTGGGTGTTTTTCTCAAAAATCTCGGTTATTATTAAAGCTAGAGGGTTGCGGTTTTCACGTCACTGTACTACTTTTTTGAGGGGAATTTGGTGGACCAATCAGATTTTAGATAAGTTTTATAGGACTGAAATTTTCGATTTTTTTCAAAACCTCTCTCCTGGCTACAACTTATACATATATCGACAAATGTAATCAACTATTTTTATAGACTTTTTGGCTTAGAATCGAATGGAATAATTAGTTTTTTGGTAGCGTTAATAGTTTTTGAGATATGAACTATGGTTTCCATTTAAAAAAAATTTAACTTTGGTTCATATCTCAAAAAACTATTAACACTACCAAAAAACTAATTATTCCATTTGATTCTACGCCAAAAATCTATAAAAATAGTTGATAAAATTTGTCAATATATATAAGTTGTAGACAGGAGAGAGGTTTCCAAAAAATCGAAAATTTCAGTCCTGCGCCAATGCGCGGAAACTATAAAACTTATCTAAAATCTGATTGGTCCACCAAATTTCTCTCAAAAAAGTAGTGACGTGAAAACCGCAACCCTCTAGCTTTAATAATAACCGAGATTTTTGAGAAAAACACCCAAAATGGGACAACCTGTACATCACATACCAAATTTCAGTATTTTATCTTTGTTCGTTCTGGAAATATTTGGAAAAAACTGCCAAAGTGTCCATTTAGGGTGCTATAGCGCCCTTACGGGGCATTTTTGAGACCATGTTTATAGGATTTTTTTTCATTTTTTTTTGTTCGCAGAACACGCTGGTAAATTATGGCAGGCTAATTTCGGGACACCCTGTATAAGGTATACTCGCAAAGGTTTCATAAACATCAAAAGTGCAAAATTGGAAGTTCCTAGGTCGAATATTTTGACAAATTGCAAATTGTGACAATGAGCAGATTTCAAATATCTAAAAATATACAGGTGTTCTATTTAAAAAAACATAAGTTTGGTTTGGCACCGCTTTTCTGAACCCCCTGTATAAAACTAAATAAACACTAAAACATTTGCTTCACCCACGCCATTTTGGATAATTTTTTTAAATGGATAGGGAGTCATGTAATACGTCATTTTAAAGGTCTTTTAGTCCTTTATCCAATAATAATAATAATATAATAATAATAATTCTCACCCTCACAATACTCCAAACTAGGAGTACCCCAGAAGCAACCACATGCTTGTGCGAGGGAGGGGGGCAATTACTATTATTTTGTCTTCGTTGCCATTTGCCGCTAGGGCCGACTTTTTTCCCGATAGAACTAGGATAGCATTCGCTCAAGTACTACGGAAAACCCTAGAAAACCGTAGTAATCCCAGTGAGTGTGGGACAATTAGTGAATCACGCGGGTAAAGCTATTTAGGAGCAATACCGTGAACCCACATTTGTCCAGTGCTCTTGGCCATAGCGGTGTTTTTCTTTAAAGACATATGCATGTGCCTGCCTCGAACCGAGGTCGATCGAAGGCAGAAAAACATGCAGTCTAAAAAGTCAGCGCCGGTACGAGCGACGCCACCGCGGCCCCACTGTTTTTTTGACTGTTTTTTTTTTATTTAAGGAAAATCTGACCTAGGAAAAAATAATAAGTAAATAAATTCGACAAATTGTACAATGTAAACTAAAAAATGAGCTAAGAACCGTAAAACATTATTTTCGAACTTCTACAAAAAAAAATTAAAAAATACCCTGTACCTACATGACTTTTACTTACTTCGTTTTTGCTTAAACCTTTTTTCATTGCTTAGTAAATTTAATGCTGGTGCTTATCATGATACCTTGGTGATATTTTTAAGTAGGCTTAAGAAGAACAATGAATTCGGTTCAGGAGAAGGTAAACACTATAAAGTTTTTTATAGATCGCAGAGTAACTTTCACAAAGCTGTTAGGCTCTACAACGAACAATTTCCACAAACTACAATTGACTAAAAATTTCTCCAGGGATTTTGGTTAGAAAATTTGAAGAAACTGGAAGTGTGTTAAATGCCAAAAAAAAAAACCTAGAAGACCCAAACTTGCTGCTGTCAAACAAATCGGACAAAGTGGATTTGCCAAAAAAAAAACAGTTTGCAAAATTCTAACAGTACACAAGTTTCATCCTTATAAAATTCAGCTGGTCCACCAACTCTCCCGTGCAATGGAAAAACATTGTAACTCAAATTTTGTAGGAATTTGAAGCCTATCTTTATTTGCTAGGTATTTCCTATCTTCTCATATTTAATTTTGTACAAAATTCCTAAGGGTAAAGATTTTATTGCGGTTGGAATTTCCTAGCAAGTCAATAAATTTTCACTTTTTCAATGCCAAAACCTAGCAGGTTAGAGTTTCAAGTGAAAAACATAGCAACTTTTTTTTGCTGGTAAATAAAAAAATAATAACTTAATTTTATACCATGGAAAAATATATCAAGTCATACCACGTTTTTCCTATGCACATCAAATAATGACTTCTCGTAAATTATTAGGAAGAACATAGCATATTACTTTACTATTGTTTTTATTTAAAAAAATTATGTTATTACGAAACCAAAATATAGCAAAGTATTTTGGTAAAAATTCCATACCTACCTTTTTTGACCAATCAGAGGTTCGTTTTTTGCTTCGTTGTCATGGCAACTCAAAAAATTTCCGGAAATATTCTCACTTGCTCTAGGCAGCAGGAGGTGATTACAGCGGAAATTTTTTTGACAGTTGTCATTGTTATAATGTGACATTGTAACAATTAGATACCCGACAAAAATTTTGATAATAATTTCGTTTAATTTACGTGTAGGTATGGAATTTTCTTACCGAATCCCCCACGTTCTTGAATTAATATCCAGAAATTTTTCTCTAACACGAATTTTTTAAGAAAATTATCCCTCGTCGCTCCGCGACTCGTGATAATTTTAAAAAAATTCGTGTACTCGAAAAATTTCCGGCAATAATTCAAGCACTAGGGAGATTACTAGTGAATATTTCCATATTTTTATATTCTCTAATAGCCCTGATTTCCATCAATTAATGCACAATACTATGTTCTTAATATTTAAAAATTGCGCCAATAGGTTGAAGCGAAATATGACATTTGGCATTGCTAGGTTTTTCCATGGTTAAATTTGTTCAGTTAATCAAGTTAGTGAATGAGGGACAGTCTCAGTGATTTCTTCTGTGGTTTAAGTGAGCTAAAAAGTAAAGTGGGAGCGAAAATGTCAAACAGAAAGAATATATTAATGGATTTAGTGAGAGAAAATAAAACTATGTATATTCAACATCCTGGCCAGAAGCTGGTGCTGCTTCAGCAGAGTAGGTAAGTAATTAGCATAGGTAGCTATGATGGCTAAGACTCATTTTTCGTTATAGGTAGGTTTTTTTATTCTAATTATTTAAATAATTATAAATTCATTTTTTTTTATTATTATATACAGTATGGCCTCAGAATATTTAAAAATCATAAAATGCTATTTTAGTTTTCTGACGAAATACAGCAGTGTTCTTTATGGATACCCTAGTTAGACCAGGGCCGAAGTCTTTGAAAATGACAAAAAGTGAAAAAAATCTAGAATAGTATGACACCCAGGAAGAAAATATAGGAAAAATAACAAGAAAAATAATTTACGGGCGATTTGAAGTATGGGGACGAACTTGTAGGGGTGGAAAACAGTTTATCACGATTTCCGGCAAGACTGCAACTCCTATCGAAAAGAGTTAAATGGCCAAATTTCGTGAAATTTTTTTTGTGGGAGATAAAAATTAAAGAAAAAAATCGGTTATTTCGATTTTTTGCGGATATTTTGAGGTTATGTGAAAAAAGTGTAAATACAAAAGTTGTAGATCTTTTTATTACCTACAACTTTGCCATTTAACTTTTTTCGATAGTTGTAGTTTTTGCCCCTAAAAGTTCGCCCGTAAATTATTTTTCCTGTTATTTTTTCTATATTTTCTTCCTTTTCCGATGAGTGTCATGCTGTTCTAGATTTTTTGGTCCCAAAAATTATCTACCCTGGTAGACCGGGAGATAGTGACAGATTTTTGGACGTGATTTTACTCAGTATGCCTTGCAAAGCATTATGTGGCACATATTCTCATAATAATAAGGTATGAATCAGAGAGTCATCCTGGGTTCTTCATGTGAAAAACTGAGTTTTCAATTATTCGAAAAATATGCGTTTTGATATGATTTTATACAGGCTGCCATGTTTTTTATAATGAAGTTCAAATAAAAAAATTCCTCGGAAAACCATAGGCATACCGTTAGGGTGGGTCCAAAGGGCTATTATTGCCACGTGATCTTGTATTTTAATAATTAATTTTTCCACGTTTCTGAAGAGGCTGCCAACGAGAAGTATGCCAGTTCTTATTATGAAAATGCTGAAAAAGGAATGGCATACCTTTCGCGCATGTCCAAGTACTGTTTAAATTGAATGTTATTAAATCATTTAAACGAGTTATTCGATGTAAAGTGTACTTGGAATTGCACGAAAGGTATGCCATCCTTTTTTCAGCATTTTCATAATAAGAACTTGCATACTTCTCATTGGCAGCCTGTTCAGAAACGTGGAAAAATTAATTATTAAAATACAAGATCACGTGGCAATAAAAGCCCTTTGGACCCACCCTAACGGTATGCCTATGGTTTTCCGAGGAATTTTCTATTTGAACATTATAAAAAACATGGCAGCCTGTATAAAATCATATCAAAACGCATATTTTTCGAATAATTGAAAACTCAGTTTTTCACATGAAGAACCCAGGATGACTCTCTGATTCATACCTTATTATTGTGAGAATATGTGCCACATAATGCCCTTTGAAAGGCATACTGAGTAAAATCACGTCCAAAAATCTGTCACTATCTCCCGGTCCATAGCCTAAGTTAGCCAATGAATGTCTGAGACTGACATAAGGGTATGACAGAAATACAGTACCTATAGATACAGAGGACAGCATAAATGTTACAAAAAATAAAGTTGCTATTTTTTGGTAGATTTTAATGTATGAAAATTAGTAGGCAATGTTGTGTCCCTTTAATGTTTGGCGCCATCTGTTGCCTGTATCCAATATTGCTGTAATATCTTTACTACGTTGTCGCGCATACTGGCTAACTAGGGTTTCCATAAACAAGGATGATACTAATTTGCAGCAGAAGCAGAAATAAAAAAAACCTATTTTTTACAGTGATGTAAAATAATTGTAAAAAATTATCCAGTAATTTATTTTAGGCCTAATTTTGAAACCTCAGAATATATTATTGTCAATAATGAGCAAGCGCAAGAAGAAAATATTCACGCAAGAGATGAACAAGAATCAGAAGATGATCCAAAGGATTATGCCGAACTGCAACCAGTAGTCTTTAATGACGACAGTAAGTTTGAATATTTCAAATTATCGGGTAAACTGTTACCTATGTGGAGAAATAATATAGTATACCCGTTTTTTTACTTCGTAGAATATAAGTTAGAAAAATTATTTTCAAGTAATTTTTTCGTTGAAGCGAGGAGTCTCGTTATTTTTTTTATCCTCGGAGGATTAAAAGTATCTCTTTAGTCCTCTAGTGAGAGTATAAAATAACACTTTTATTCTACGAAGTACAAAAAATCTAATATTCTTATAAAAAATCTTTACCTGATATGCCACTAAACATCCTTTATTAAAACTTTTAGTTAAAAGTCCTGCTGTTGATTCGGACTTAGAACCGAATTATGACCCTATGGATGAAGGTGAAAAATTGGAATCTCAGAAAAGAAAATTTAAATTTTTCAACACTGCTTCACAATATGGTAATACTTTTTTAAAATTTTGTATTATTTACCTATATATATATATATATATATACCTATATATATATATATATATATATATATATATATATATATATATATATATATATATCAGTGGGGATGTAGCCAATCCTTTAGTAAAGACTCTTTTTTCTTTTGAAAGCTTTCGTATTTTATTAAATACTTCGTCAGTCACTATAATATAAATAAGAATAATTGTACAATAAATACTACTGTTGTTGGTACTTACAGAATATGAGTTCCTAATAGATACGTAGTATAGTGGTTGTAAATGGTCTCGATATAAAATTAAACATGGCAGATGATATTTATGATCAAAATTTTTGACATTGAATGAAATTGTCATTAAAATAATTTGGTAGGTGTAAATTATAAAGGTGCAAAGGTGAAGATCTCATACCTTATGGATTATTTTTTTGGTTTAGGTTTTTTTATCCATGAAAAATAAATTAGAGAAAATAATGTTAAGGTCTTGTACATCTGTTTTTTTATTTAAAGTATTGCTTTCTTGGTTAATATAACACATTTCAAGGAAACACCTCTTTGATGCATTATGTTCTGTTGTTAAGACTTCACTATTTTCAAAATCCATTCTATGGTTTGACAAAAATACATGTTGAGATAGTGCACAAGAATCTGGCCTTAAACGTATATCACTTTTATGAGATGTTATTCTTGATTTTAAACTTCTAGAAGTTTACCCAATATAACATTTATCACAATCTTTACAATTGATTTTATATATTACGTTTGATCTTTCTTGTAATGGTATCTTATCCTTAAGTTTGCTAAAAAGATTACTTACAGTTTTAATATTTTTATTTGCTAATATTACGTTAGTTGTATTTTTTAATACATTGGAAATTTTACTAAAGGATTGGCTACATCCCCACTGATATATTAACAACTGATATTCAATTATAATTCATAGCCACGAATATTGTTATAATTATATATATATATATATATATATATATAATTATATATATATATATATATATATATATATATATATAATTATATATTATATATATATAATTATATATTATATATATATAATTATATATTATATATATATATATTATATATATATATATATATATATATATGTCTTTATTGCAGATTCTGATGAAAGTACCAAGGAAAATGAAAAAAACGACCAAGAAATAAAAAAAGACAGGAAAGAAAAAGAGAGCAAGAACTGAAAAGGAGCAAATTAAACATCATTTAGAAAAATATCATGTTCTAGAAGCATGTAGTTGTACAAAGAAATGTAAAGAAAAATTTTCAGATGAACAAAGAACCGAAATTTGCAATGCTCTTTGGAAACTTACTTTTGGAGAGAGACGACAGTATTTTAATGCTCACATAAAATTTAACACAATCAAGCAGAGAAAAACTGGCAATGATAATAAAAGACAAAGTTCACTAACTTATACTCTCACAAAATGCGATGGAACAAAAGAACAAGTATGTAAATTAATGTTTTTACATACACATGGCTTAAAAACTGATGGCATGATCACTGAATTGAAAAGAAAACAAAATTTATCGGCTTTTTCTTGATATGTTACTGACAGACGTGGAAATGCAACACCATCAAACAAAAAAGATTCAGATTTATTTAAACAGCATATTGAGTCTTTCAATCCTCAAGTGTCGCACTACAAACTCTCACATGCTCCCAATAGAAGATATTTGCCACAGGATATCAGTATAACATCTATGTGGAAAGAGTTTTGTGCAAAATATGAAAAATATAGACATGAATTTAACTTGCAGAATATCAGGTTTGAACGACCCAGTCAAGACGAATGCGATGTTTGTACTTTTTTATATAATGAACAGGCAAAAGTTTGCGACCAAAGAGAATCACGAGAGGATTGCACAACATGTACCGATTTTGACAAACATCATTTAATTATTGAAGCCAGAAAAGCTTATGATGATGACAGAAACAAAACATATCCTAACTCTTTTAAACTATATAGTGTAGATTTGCAAAAGTTCTGTTATTGCCCAAAATGTCTCTAAAGTCACCTGTTTTTGTTAGTAAGTTGGATGTGTTTAATGAAACATTTGCATCATTGCTTAAGAATGATGAAAATATTTGTGTTTTATGGCATGAAGCCATTAGTGGTCAGCTGGCAGAAGATGTGGCATCGGCTTACCTCGCAATAATTCAAAGAGCTTCTGCTGACGTGCAAAACTATATATTTTGGTGCGATAATTGTAGCGCCCAAAATTAAGAATTGGAAACTTTATGCTGCATTTGCATCGATTGTAAATTCTAATTGGGGTCCAGAAACTATAACCATAAAATATTTTGAACCAGGCCATTCCTATATGAAAGCGGATGCTATTCCGCTCTTGCAAATCTTTAAAGAAAAAGTGAACTTATAATTAAAACATCGAGAAAAAATAAAACATTGGTTTTATCACACGAAGACTTTTACGAATTTAAAGAAGGGGTGAGACAAAAAAGAAAAAAGAGGAAACAATACCAATGCTAAGCGATGTAATAGAATTCCGAAAAGGTTCTAGAAATATGTTTTTCAAAAATAAACATTCTGACTTGGAATTTATTTCATCAGATTTTTTAAAGCCAAAACTTGATTTAAAATTGCCAGCGGTAAAAGAAAAAAATAGAGGCATTAACTCCAATAAAAAGGAAAAAATTCTTAAGGATTTAGTGCCTTCAATGCCACCGATAAAAAAAATATTCTAGGAAAAACTTCCAAGTTCAGAAGAATCTCCAGATTTATTGTTAACACGGAATTAGGTTTGTTTTGTATCTATCACCTTTAGGTAAACATTTGCATCGACGTTTCTTCTCCTGTTTGCGTGTAGTTCTTGTGCTAAAACGTTTCTGTTCTTGCCAAATATATTATTTAGTAAAATTTGTAGATATGATTCTGTTTTTTTTTACCCTATTTATTTACTTTTTTTTGTTCCATATAAAAAACTGATGATTTAATCATATAAAGCAATTCAATATACTATTTTTTGCCTCAGTAAAGTTAATGCTTTGGCCATAGTAAAACGATGTACTATATTTTTCCTTTGTAACTCTAATAATTTGGCCATAGCAATCCTATATACTGTTTTTTTCCTTGGTAATGCTTATAATTTTGCTATAGCAATCAAATATACTATTTTTTTCCTTGGCAATGGATTCGTTATTTTTATAACAAAAAATAGTAAGTCATGTAAAAACCAAAAACAAAATCCTACAAGAGAAATAACCTAAAAATTAGAAAACTCGCATCTAAAAACCCCTAATAAAATATCAAAAATATACAGGGTGAGTCACATCTAAAGGCAGAGCCGAAAACACAAGCTGGAACTCGCTGAAATAAGTACATATGCTTAATAAACATTAGCTCAAAAAAGCTTGGTTCTCCATATACAGCGTGTTGAAATTTTTCCAAAAATAACATATATTTTTAATTTCTTTCGAGCCCATTTAGGAATTCCAACCAAATTTGGTACACATTATGCACTGGACGGTTGCCATTTTGTGCAATAATTTGACCCCGTTCCGATGACCAGCGGCATAGGTACAAATAGTTACTGTAAATAATTGTAGAAAAAAAGTAGTACGGCCCTGTGCAAAACCAAAAATTTAGCCTTTTTTGGATAGCCCATTCAATTTGTAACAAAAAGCGCCTCTTGGAATTTTCTTATTTCTGGTACAGTTTCTTCGTAATTTCGGATTTTTTAAACTAGTGCCAAGGTGATTGTGCTGGCATTTAAAATAAAATTATTTGTATCTACGCCGCTGCTCATCTGAACAGGGCCAAATTATTGAACAAAATGACAACCCATAATATGTATAAAATAATTCCTAAACGGGCTAGAAAAAAATTAAAAAAATATTTGGAAAAGTTTCAACACGCAACACGTATGTGGAGAACAAAGCGTTTTTGAGCTAATGTTTATGATGCATATGTGCTTATTTTAGCGAATTCTACCTTGTTTTCGGCTCTGCCTTTAGATGTGATTCACCCTGTATATAATATATAAGTAATCCAACAGCTATGTCCTATATTTAATTTTAATTTCCTGAAAAATACATAAAATTGACTTACCTACTGGGTTTTATCTTTTAATGGGAGAACTATCAGAAGACGATCCAGATAAATGTTTTCAATTTTTTGAAGTAATAGAACAAAAAATTCAAAGAAGGCAAGTCCTGCTAACAAACATTTGCTTCACCGACGAATCCATATTGCTTCTTAATGGGAGAGTCCACAAACATAACTTTAGATACTGATGCAAAAAGAATCCTCGTGAGATCCACAAAGTTTCCTTAAAAATTATTAATGTTTGGGCTGAAATAATCGAGAATAGGATGACAATTGGGCCAATATTCTTGAGGTAAAATTTAAGTAAATTGTGGCCCGAAATACAAAGAGTTGCAAGAAATAATTTTGGAAATGTGGTTTTCCAACAAGATGGAGTGCCTCATTATTTTAGAATCATAAGGCAGTTTTTGGACCCAGAATTTCCTGGGCGGTGGATTGGTCGCAGAGGTGCCAGCTAGGTCGCCAGATTTGCCACATTAGTTTTTTTCTTATGGGGTTACGTAAAGGCAAAAGTATTCTGAATGCAATGTCATTAAATGATCTAGACGAGAGAATTCGTGATTCATGCAGTTCAATTACGCCAGAAACTTTATTTAAGAGTTTGAAAATCAGGGCAGATGGGAGTCATTTTTAACCAACGTTGTAGTTTTTTATTAGTTTGCGTTATAAAATTTGTCGAAATTAATTACCTACTTATTATTTTCTCCTTGGCCAGATTTAGGTTAAATTAAAAAGTAGTCAGTGCATTGCATAGAGGAAAAGACCTTTAAAATGACGTATCACATGACCCCCCGATCCATTTAAGAAATTATCCAAAATGGCGTCCCTCCGCCATCTCCTACGATTTTTGAGAACTCTATACGTCAAAAAGTAGCACCGATAGCCCCATTGATCTCACCCAAATTTGAAAAAAAAAAACTCACTCAAAGTGAAAAGGGGGGCTTACAAATGGTGAAATTTCCCAAACTTTAACTTTTCGCAAAAAAGTTACTCTTCATAAAAGTTTTTGCTTTCTCCGAAATCAAGATTCACGCTGAGAAAATATTAATTTCATACACGGGTGTTCAAAAATTTCAAATTTTGAAATTAGGTGAATTACTCCTATTTTTCAAAATATTTCAAGAAGTTATTTACAAAAGTTGTTTGGCATTGAGAGAAGATGTCAAATACCAAATCAAAGGTGCCTACTCGAAAAACATTTTTTTGCTATTATTGTTGATTATTGTCGGTCTTATGCATTAATTGTATTTGTTTACTCTGTATTTTAAAGTTTTTCATTAAATAATGATAATAATAATTTTAAAAAATTCAATTTTGCAATGAAATCTTTCTTGCCATTTTAGTAATATTTGAAAAAAAGAAGTGAACAAAATGTTTTTCGAGTAGTCGCCTGAGATTAGGAATTTGACATCTTCTGTCAATGCCAAACAACTTTTGTAAATAACTTCATTAAATATTTTTAGAAATTGGGGTACTTGACTCTTGACCTAATTTAAAAATTTACCCCATATAATAAATTACTATTTTCTCAGCGTGAATCTTGATTTCCCAGGAAGCAAAAACTTTTATGAAGAGTAATTTTTTTGGAGAAAGTTAAATTTTTTGGCAATTTCACCTCTTGTAAACTCCAGCCGGGGACATACTGTATATATGTTACAGTGCATATGTATAAGAAGCTTGTCCTTCAACAAACGGTCTAGTCAGTTTGCAAAAGGACTAGTCCATTTATACAGTGTGGTCATTTAAGTGTGTAACATATAGGATTTTTTTTTATTAATTGCACAACGAAAATACAAATATTCCAGAAAGATGGTGCATGTTCGATAATCGTATTAGGCGCACTTAGAATGGTTGCAAGTCAAACATCATACAGGGTAGGTAAAAAAAATATAAAAATTGTACAAGAGTAAAGTACCCTTATTTCAGAAAATTCAGCAAAATGTTATTAAGAAAACTTGTCTAGAATTAAAAGTGATGCCTAACTACCAAAACATGGCATCCTAAGAAAAACAAATATATATTTTTTGAAAAACATTAATAATTTCCTAAAATAATTTTGTTTTAATATTCACCCTAAACAATTTCATAAATCAATCAAAACTATATCAATTTCATATAACTTTGTTCAAATTCAAGCATATTTGTAAAATTAACTTAGATTTTTAATTTTTTAGGGAATCACAAACTTCATGTTTGTTGCAACAATATTAAACAAAACTTTAAAATTTCGCAAAAATTTTTCTGAACAAGGTAAAACATTAGTAATGATAATGTGTATATTATAAAACTCTCTAAGGTGCAAAATTTTTTATTTTAAATGTTTATTAAGAAACTGGAAATTAATAGACGAAAAAACATTTTTTTCTTTAAATCGTCAGTGAAGTGTTACAAAATCGTCATTAAAAGCTCAGAAATCGGCACTGAAGTAGCCCATTATTGTACGATTTTTTCAAAAGTAGGCCTTGGCGAGATGTAAACATCAAACGTCAGACGCGGAGCCACCGCCCATCAAAAGCGATCAAATATTCAAAACCCGGCCAATAAAGGCCCATTTAACTTTTATAGCACCGCAATCTTTCAGTATAAATATTTTAGTGGTTTGAATATCAATAGATTCGTTATGGAGGCAGCACAATAGGCAGCAGTTTGGATTATCTGTCAGAAAGTGCCATGTCTCATCATACTTAACCTAGGTAGAGCAATCTTCAAAGTCAAGCAACGCCGCGCGTAGTCGGTTCATGGACGGGTGATCCCTATGATTATTTTTTCGCCTAATAAAACATTTTTTCCCATTTCAAAAAAAAAATAATATCTACCTCGGCACTGAAGTTCTTTTTATAACCAATGTGGTTTATTTGCCTCGGCCAGAGGCCTCGGCAACTAAATTCCACATGAGTCACAAAAAGTTTAACTTCAGTGCCTTGGTACATAAATAACTATATTTCTTAGGAGGCTATGTTTTGGTATTTAGGCAAAGCTTTTAATTAACAACTTTTCTTAATAACCTGTTGAAATAAGGGTACTTTACTCTTGTAAATTTTTTATATTTTTTGACCTACCCTGTATGCTGTTTAACTTGCAACCTAATATGATTATTGAACATGCATCAACTTTTGGCAATGTCTGTATTTTGGTGGTGAATTTAATAAAAAAAGTCCCATATGTCGCACACTTAAATGACCACACTATACAGTCTATCTGCAACTGGACCACATATCACAGAGAGATTTAAACAAAGAAAGAATGTATGTGCAATGTTTTCCAGGTGGTTTCGAAGTCCCCCATTTCTTAATTACCCTTTCTTTTTTATATAGCCCCATCCAAGAAGGATATAACTTGTCGCTGGTACATAGTAATTTTGAAGAAAAAAAGGTAATTATTTAGTATAGGTATAGGTACAGGTACCCTAGATTTTTTTCTGCAAAATATGTACTAAAAAGGCATATTCTTCTTTAATGAAAAAACGAAATTTTGGCGATTTATTCTAGTTCATCAAGTTGGAAAGCTCTAAAAATGCCTGATTTTTTGAGACCATACCCTACTATGGTTTCCATTAAAAAAAAAACACAAGTTTGTGTCATATCTCGAAAATGGCAGCTGTCACGGAAAGTAGGACATGACAACCGCATTGGGGACACAATTCCCTCCAACTTTTGTGTTTACACTTTTTATCTAAAATCAGAAACAACAAAGCTAGATGGACTAGAATAAATCGCCAAAATTTCGTTTCTTCAAAATATCTAGTAAGCCATGACTTTTTTTGAAAATCCACCAGGTGCATTAAATTGGGCCTACAAAACTGCAATTCTTTCCCCATTTAATCTTCCTTCTATCTCTGCTAGTTTCCGAAATCTCCATACTGATCCAAAAAAACTCACCCTGTATAAACTGACATTAGGGGAGGATCCATAATATGTCTATTTATACGTGTAGGTTGGGTACAGTTATGTTCACATTTTCAAAAATAGACAGGGTTTAAAATAACAGATCAGAGTCTCTGAGCTACGAGAGTCTCCCGAATGTACCTTTTGAAGTTTTATATTATTTGAATATTCAAAATTCGTGATTCATAGCATATAATAATATGAAAGTAATACAAAGACATAAAAAAGTAATATGAAAGCTTAGTAGAGTAAATATTATATCACCAAAACATAAAATTGAACATAATATTATATGAAGATTATAATATGAAATTTTTAAACTGACCTGTAAGGACAGCATCAACAGTTCATCGTTCGTCTGTTTTCCACGCCATCTGATAAATAATAGCTACACTTTTGTATTCTGGCTCCAGAATTTATGGGGTTACAAAAAGACTGGATAATTACAATGTTTATTACTGTGTTTTTGTTACAAGCATATTCCGAAACCTATGCCCATCTTAATGAAGATAAAATTCCTGCTCGAGAGACAAAATGGACGAATTTATGCCGGCGTAAAGTTTAAAATTTAAAAAAATGTAACGACTAACTTATAAAGTAGTGTCATTAGTATCTATGTATATTTTAAAAATACCCGTATTTTTTGTAAACCTTTCAATTTCGCTAGTTTTTCCAGCTAGTTGTAAATAAAATTACATTGATGGCAACCAAACACAATTCCAACGCACCCTTAAGTCTGTCAACAACCAATCATTTTGTACTAAAATCAATAGATAACTTATTTGGAAAAATATCTCATACTTTGTATAAATGAGAAGAGGCTAAAAAGATATTTGCCTTAAGTGATATGTGACATCATCAATTGCTAGGTCACTTGTAGGCACTCCCTTGTTGCTTTTTATGAGCAAATCTATGGAAGTATGGAAATATATTCAAAAAGCAATATTCAAGTTTACTGCTGCAATAAAAAACAACATAGTAATTAAAACATGGTGTTTGGTAGTAATACCATTAATAGGGAGCAGAGAATGAATAATTGGTTCTTTAAGCTAAGAAATTTATTCCCACTAAGAAAAAATATATAGACCACATTCAAAGCAAAGCATCTCGTAAATGCAATGGGAAAACAAATAGGTACTATAATAATATCTCTACAACTAAACTGTATTATGCAGGCATATCGTTAATATGTTTCCCATTCTCCCCTCCCTATATTATGACTGTAGCAGTATGTATTGTCGCCATCAGAATAATTGAAGCAAATGTGTAACCTTCTAATGGACACAACTCACAAAAACACTAAATTATTTTTCAAAAATTTGCTTATTATCAATTTCCATATGGTACTTTCAAATATACTGTGTAGGTATAAAACAGTTGCTTTTCTAACCTGATAATGACAATAAATTCTGTAAATTTTAAATTACCAGTAAAAATAGAAAACTTACATCAGATACCAATAATACAGAAGGACGTGGAGAGGGATAAAGGGATTGTTGGCAAGCATTTCATTGCAAAATTCATTGAAGCAGGAAGTACACTGGGTATAGGACCTGGTAGGACAAAGTACTTGGTTAGTTTTAGAGCAACCATATTTAAGATGTAAATAAATCGCATGATTTATCTTGCCTTACTATTTTGAAAGAAAATTATTTATTACAGGAAATTCAGTGACATCCTAACTTATAGATCTGGCATCTTCGTTCATGAGATCTCATTTGCTTTTTCACTCGGATTGTTCCATTGAAGATTAAGATGAAAAGTTCGTCCACTACTAGGTGTTTGTTGGGCTTGCTTTACGAAATGTCATATGTGTAGCATAATAAGAGGACAAATAAATAAACCATCCAAGTAGTAATACAAAGAGAGTACGGGACCACTTTGACCTCAGTTGACCCCTTGATTCTGAGAGTCCCCTACGGCCCGAGGTCACGGGAGCAAAGTGGCTACGTCATGCCCGAGGTCACGTAACGTCACCGGATGACCCCAGTTGACCCCTAGATCCTGATAGGTTAACCTTTGACCTTTGGGCCACGTGTGACCCCCAGTTGACCCCCCCCCCACTCCAACGACGGGGCAACCCCCACTCCAACGGCTTGGTGGGGTGAGGTCTATATATTCGTGCGCAAGAGCAGTTTTCCCGTTATATACACTTACAATTTCCCACAGTCTGATTTGCCGAGTTCAAAATGCAGTCGTTCCTGAATCACCTGAACAAGAATTTGATCGTCAAGAAATTCGAAAGCGTTCAAAATATGGACGTGGATGAAAATTTTCAAATCACGAGCGTGGACAAAGTGAACACGCAATACGGAGAGAAGGTCTACGTAGAGTTCGAAGAATTTAAGACGGTGCTGCCGCAACGATACACGGCCGAGTTTACGCCCCAACGGATCGAAGAAATTAATAGGGATATCGGTAACGGAAGGAGGTATTACATGAAGAGTCTTGGACCCGTCGGCCGATCTACAAATATCGAATTTATTGTAGAACCATGACGAAGCTGAAGTACAGAAGAAAACTGCAACAATATTTGAAGAATTTAGAAGCATTGAAATATGAACTTATGTTATATGAAATTAAAATGAAGATAAAACATATTGACTTACACAATTAATTTTTAATAAACGTTTAAAAATCTTTTGTTGTGTTTTTTTATAAGAATCTTTGTGTTGAAGGGAAAACACCTGAAGCATCATATTATAATAAAACTCTCACTCTAAGCAATAATATCACTCTATTCCACTGTTATGTGTATACAGGGTGATTCTTAACTTATACACATAAATTTGGAAAATTGTAGGTTATGTCAAGTAATGGCTAATAATGAAAAAAAATGTCTAATAAAATTGTTATCGATAAGGTCTGCGTTTGTGATCTTATGAACCATAATTTTTAATTTATTTGTGCAAATAAACCCCGAATTGTTCAAGTACACAAAATTATAACTCAGCTGTTGCGTCGCATCGGGTTACTCGCTGCGAACGCGTGACCGCATAGTAAATATATAGTAAGAGAAAACACGTGGAATAGTTCACGACAGACGCCTGCTTTGTTTGGTCGAGCACTCAGCGATTTTGCTGAAACCGCATATAGAACAATAGGCTACAAATTTCACCCAATTATCTTCTAAATAAAAAAATCTGAAAAAATTGCAGATAGAATAATAAACGGAAAATTTGGGAAAATCAGCATGTAACGCAAACGATTTAGGCCGGAATCTTCAACTAGACACGTGGAAATCCGAGGTAGACTCCTTGGTATCAGGAAATGTGATACATTATGGTAAATAAGAAACCACGTGGAACCGTATATGATGCGATGTACAACGTAAACAATTAGTACGTCAGGGGCTCGGATTTTCTGCTGATGCAGGTATATCGTGATTTCCAGGGCCGAAGGCCGAAGGCCTCCGTCCGACTGGCATGTAGTTGCCCGAACAAAATCCACCCTTCCCCCTTGCACGCGTTTCGCGCATGCGCAGTTCCGCACTTTTGATACCTATGAAAATTCGAAAAATTTTGAAATTTTTTATTCAAAAAATGTAATTTTAAAAAGGTCCTGATCCTATAATCCCGATAACATTTTGGGAAATTTTCATTTTTTGACGGTGAAATGTACAAGACAAGACTCAGACGAATGTTTTATATACAAGTGCAGATAGAATTTTTTCGAGTGACTGATAAAAACAGTTATTATAATAGTTAGTCGGAAGGCCCCAGATAACATAGGAAATTTTGTTTGAACAAAATCTGTAAAAAGAATCCAAGACGTGAAAATGTAGGTAGAATTTTCGAATAAGTTTTGTATACCGGTAAAAATATATGTAAAGGTAAAAATAACGTCAGTTTCACTTGGAAAAAAATGATGAAAAAATTTCAGTAAAAGAAATACGATGTAGAGGTTGTACCAAAAAAAAATTGGAAATAATTATTTATTCCAGTAAAATATACACAAGACCGAAAAAGGTAATTGCGCGGCTGTCCCATTTTATACACCCTAGCTGTTTCAGTTCATCTCGTTTGGAAAAATTTTAGGGGTTATTACTTTTTTAAATACCGGTTTCCTCAACCTTATTTGAAAGTAAATATTTTTTAGTTCCCCACAGAAGGAAATAATGACGATATTTTATACCGGTGGATTCAAAAAATATATAAGGTTAGGAAAAACCCTTGGTAGGCAAACGCGGCTCTGCTGACCAGACAAAAAAAAACCTTAGTCGACAAATAATGGCCTATAAGAAGGGTGCGTGATTCCACGTATCAGTTCGAGTGCTCCAAGATGCAAGTAAGTATATACCAGCTGTCCCATTTTTAAACAGCTAGATATTTGGAAACCTTTCGTAAAAAAATTCCCAAGGATTACATGAGCAAAAGAAAGAAAAAAATGTAAATATACCAGCTGTCCCATTTATAAACCGCTTGATATCTTGGAAACGAAAACTTATATAAAGGAAGTAAAAGCTATATCTTAATAGGCGGAGGACCGACTGTCATTCAGACAGGTGAAAATTTTTTGTGATTTTTTGTAGAAGTTTTTTGCCAAAATTTTTTTTTAACAATTTTTTTTTGCCAAAATTTTTTTTTTGCCAAAATTTTTTTTGCCAAAATTTTTTTTTACCAAAATTTTTTTTTACCAAAATTTTTTTTTGCAAAATTTTTGTCAAATTTTTTTTTGCAAATTTTTTTTTCCCAAATTTTTTTTTCGTCAAAATTTTTTTCCCCAAATTTTTTTTTCGTCAAAATTTTTTTCCCTAAATTTTTTTTTCGTCAAAATTTTTTTTTGTCAAATTTTTTTTTTTTACAATTTTTTTGCCAAAATTTTTTTTTGCCAAATTTTTTTTTGCCAAATTTTTTTTTGCCAAATTTTTTTTTGCCAATTTTTTTTTTGTCAAAATTTTTTGTCAAAATTTTTTTTTGCCAAATTTTTTTTTTGTCAAAATTTTTTTTGTCAAAATTTTTTTTTGTAAAATTTTTTTTGACATTTTTTTTGCCAAATTTTTTTTTGTCGAATTTTTTTTTGCCAATTTTTTTTTTGCCAAATTCTTTTTCGACAAAATTTTTTTTGATACAAATATAATTGCTAACGTTTAATTTGTTTACCCCATTTACGAAAATGATAACAAAATTGGATCAGACAAGATGTTTTTTCGAAGTATAGTTTTTAAACACAGGGTGCCACCACCGGTTTTACGATATAGGTTTCAAAATGCGACGCAAGTACATAAAAAAAATACCCTAGAGATAAGAAAACAAAATACAACTCACCGAAAGATTCTTGATGATGTATAAAAAGAAATCAGGTTACATCTAATGCCCCAGACAGTAAAATAAACATCCCCGAGCTATCAGATATAACCAAACATCATTTTTCTAACGGCACAGTCATTTTCACGGGAAAAACAACCAGTAACCGTTCAAATTCCATAGATAGGTACTGCCGTAATCCAAAATTTCACTGAACTACGCGTATCTATTACAGTGAAGTAGGTACTGATACACTTCCATCTTTCCAAAGAAAAACAAATACGAAACTCAGACTTTTCATATATTTATTACAACGCCTCGATAGAGTCTTTATCTGTGGCCACGACCGAGAATCTACTGAAGCAAGTGCGACGCATAGGACGTGAAAAGTGCCGAGTTGGTTTTATTAAACAATGAAACTTATACCTACGTATATATAAAATAAATGAGAAATATGCCAGAGATGTGAAACCTAATTGTGTTGCAAGTTTGAGGGTCCAAAAAAAATATTGGCTTTAATTTTTTAAGGTGAGAAACACATCTAACAGCCAGTTTGGAAATATACAAGGCAAAAAAAGTAGTGATGTGGCTGTCCCATTTTATGTTTTATACAGGTTGGGTTATTTTAGAATAGTTGTTCAATAGACCGAGACAACATCATAAACGCTTCCCGTTAGAACAGAATCTGATGAAAAGAAAAATTCCATCTGGGTCAAGCTACTACATAACCAAAATAAAAAATACTGAACGTTATAAAATTTAAAAAATCATATTTTCAAGGGATTTTTGTCCTCTGAAAATTGGTTTTGTGTAAATTGAGTTTCAATAAGTTACTAATTGAGATAATAGGAAAAAAATCTTAAGAATCTCTTATAGAATTCTGAGACAACGACCCTGAGAGTAAATATCATACAAAAATCTTTGTGCGTTGACTTTCAACTCAATTTAATAATTAAGTTTAATAATGACAATTTTCTCGATTATCTAGAATCAAAAATATTGCGAGTGGCAATTCACAATTTTCTAGATATCATGTGAAGCCTTAATTTTGCGTCGTAAGTTAGAGGATCCAAAAATATTGGCTTAAATTGTTTAGTAAATGCGATTAAAATATGTTTAGTTTATCAACAGTTAATTGTAACAGCTTATAATCTTAGAAGCTAAACTCTTTAAAAAAATTTTTAGACAAAAAGTTGTAGTTTAATAATGGTCAGTTGGATTCCTTTTGAATCATGTTTGCATATTACCTACAAGGAGTTACAACTTCAAAACATAGAAATCGCTCATTTTAAACCGATTTAATAAAAATTTCACCAAAACAATACTTTCACTCATATGATACACTTCTGATTAATAAAAAAGGCACCATAGGTAGTAATAATAAGATATTCAACGGAATTTTTATCGACTGTTTGCCCATTTTGCTAGCTTTTGGGGGTATTCCTTGATATTTTAAACTGATAAAAATGAATAATAAAAATTTCACCAAAACAATACTTTCACTCATATAATACACTTCTGATTAATAAAAAAGGCACCATAGGTAGTAGTAATAAGATATTCAACGGAATTTTTATCGACTGTTTGTCCATTTTGCTAGCTTTTGGGGGTATTCCTTGATATTTTAGACGGATAAAAATGAATAACTAAAATACAAAACGCACTGTTGACTTTACTTACGTGAATAGTAAGCCTATAATACGTATCGAAAACAGAGAAATATTCAGGTCAAGAAAAAAATGGCCTAATTTACAAGTTTGTAAATCAAAAACTACCTTTTGGCTTTTCATTTTGATGAGAAAATACGTCTAATTAGTAAGTCAAATAAATGGGACATCATGAAAGATATACTAATAATTGAACAAATGCTATCTTAGTTCTATAGGCAGAAAGGTACTATGGGTAGTAATAGTTTTGGGATCAAAAGACGACCTGTTAGCTTTTAAATTTGTTAAGAAAATACGTCTAATGAAATCGAAAGTAGTAACTAGGTTTTGGTTAACATTTCGTTAACGCGTTGATGAATAAGAATGCAAGTGAAAAGTAGACCGAATTTCCCAAAAAACGGTGAGTGACCAAACAAGTTATTATAAAAAGTGGCTCGGGAGACCGATGTAACCTAGAAAACGCCTTTCCTTCGAATAGAAAGTAAAAAAAAGTTGCAAAATGGGACTTAGATGAATATTTGATGCAAGTGAAAAGTAGGCAGAATTTTCGAAAATCGGGGACGGATCAAAAAATATTAAGTTGATCGGGAGGTTGAGATAACCTATGAAACACCTTTCATTCCGACAGAATCTGACAAAAAATTCCAAGAAAATTTTAGACGACTGTTTGCAAGTGAAAAGTATACATAATTTTTTTGAAAAAACTGAGACTGACCAAAAAAAATAGATATTAGAAAATTTTGCTCGGGAGATCGAGGTAACATAGAAAACGCCTTTCATCCGAATATAATCTGAAATAAATTCCGAGATGGGACTTAGACGAATGTTTGATGCAAGTGGAAAGTAGACCGAATTGCCGAAAAACGCGGGAGGTCGAGGTAACCTAGGAAAAACGCCTTTTATTCGAACAGAATCTGACAAAAAAATCCAAGACGAATGTTTGATGCAATTGAAAGGTAGACAGAATTTTAGAAAAACGGCAACTGATCAAAAAATATATATTCGAAAATTTTGTTCGGGAGCCCGAGGTAACCTAGAAAACGCCTTTCGTTCTAACATAATCCGACAAAAAAATTCCAAGACGGGATGGTAGTGGGACGAATGTTTGACGGAAGTTAAAAGTAGACAGAATATTAAAAAACGAGAACCGACCAAATAGTTATTAGAAAAAGTGGCTCAGGAGGTCGAGGTAACCTAGGAAATGCCTTTAGTTTGAAAAGAATCTGACAAACAAAAAATCCAAGACGAATATTTGATGCAATTGAAAGGTAGACAGGATTTTAGAAAAACGGCAACTGATCAAAAAAATATATATTCGAAAATTGTGGTCGGGAGCCCGAGGTAACCTAGAAAATGCCTTTCGTTCGAACAGAATCCGACAAAAAAATTCCAAGACGGGATGGTAGTTGGACGAGTGTTTGACGCAAGTTAAAAGTAGACAGAATATTAAAAACGAGAACCGACCAAATAGTTATTAGAAGAAGTGGCTCGGGAGGTCGAGGTAACCTAGGAAATGCCTTTCGTTCGAACAGAATTCGACAAAAAAAAATTCCAAGACATGACTTAGAAAAATATTCATTTGATGCAGATGAAAAAGAGACAGCATTTCCAAAAAAAACTTCGACTGACCTAAAAGTTATTAGAAAAAGTTGCTCGGGAGGCCGATGTCTAGCAAAATATAACACCATTGCACCAGAGTTATTTCCATCTACGTAACATTATTGGCGTGGTGGTCGACTAACCGCGTTCACTATTAAATTAATTATGACTGGTCAAATACGTATATAATGCAAATTAAAAAACGCTTTAACGAAGCGTTTACAACGCGTTAACGAGGATTGACAGCGCGTTAACGAGGCGTTACCAACGCGTTAAACGCGTGAAAGAAACGTTATCAACGTGTTAAACGCGTGAAAGAAGCGTTATCCATGCGTTACGCGTTAACGAAGCGTTATCAACGCGTTAACAACGCGTTATCCATGCGTTAACTACTAGTTATCGATTCGTTAACAATGCGTTAACGAACAACGCATTAACGAACAACGCGTTAACGAAACGTTAACGACGTGTCAGCAAAGTTTTAACAAAGCGTTAACGAAGCTTTAACATCGCGTCAATGCGTTAAGACGCGTTAAAACCGCGTTAACGAATCTTTGACGACGCATTAACGAAGCGTTGACGAGTGTGGAAGTGCGTGGACCCTCCAACTCCCAGAATCGCAACTTACACCAGATCAAACTCAACTGTGGAATCTTGTGACGTCACAGAGATGCTACTTTACATTTCTTTTAAGTAGTTAACCTAACCTAACATTATTGTCGCGGTGTCCAAGAGGTTAGCGACTGGTGAACCGATTGCAATTGGATTTGGGAGAGGTGTATCAGAGGCGGATTAAGTCAGTTTTGGATTTGGGAGAGGTGTATCAGAGGCGGATTAAGTCAGTTTTGCTCAATAGCAATCGGTTCACCAGTCGCTAACCTCTTGGACACCGCGACAATAATGTTAGGTTAGGTTATCTACCTAAAAGAAATGTAAGGTAGCATCTCTGTGACGTCACAGCATTCCACAGTTGAGTTTGATCTGGTGTAAGTTGCGATTGTATCTCCTGGGATTAACGAGTTGTCAACGCATTAATTTAAGGTAGCATCTTTGTGACGCGTGATCCGGTGTAAGGTTGCGAATGTATCTCCTAAGATTTGGAGGGTCCACACTCGTCAACGCTTCGTTAACGAGTTGTCAAAGTTAAGTTATCGCGTTGTTAGCACCTCGTTCGTTAACATGTTGTCAATGCTCGTTAACGCCTTGTTAACTATATTTTTACTTTACATTATATACGTATTTGACCTGTCATATACTTACTCATGACACATTGGCTAACTAGGGATTCCATAAACAAAGGGTATTATTAATTAGAATAAATTGTGATAAATTTCCTAAAATGTGAGCAGACAATGGACGTTTTATTTTTCTCACGTCATTAAGTTTCCAATAATTTGTAAAAATCTCATTTAATCATATGGAAAACACACAAATTTCGACTTATTGAGGGGCATTTTCTCCCTTCTGTTTAGGGTTATAGATCACTCCAATCGTCCTTGCATTCTTATTCATCTATGTCTAAATTTTTTTTGTCGCATTTTGTTTGAATGAACGGCGTTTCCTAGGTACCACGGCCCCGAACAACTTTTCTAATAATTTTTGGTCAGCCGCCGTTTTTCGAAAAAAAAATCTGTATGCTTTTCACTTGCAAACATTCGTCTAAGTCACGTCTTGGAATTTTTTTTGTTACATTCTATTCGAATGAAAGGTATTTCCTAGGTTACCTCGGCCTCCCAATCAACTTTTCTAATAATTTTTTGTTTCTCTTTCACTTGCAAACATTCGTCTAAGTCACGTCTCGGATTTTTTTTTGTCATATTCTATTCGAATGAAAGGCGTTTCCTAGGTTAAACCTTCCGGTCAACTTTTCTAATAATTTTTTTGTTTTTTTTTTTCACTTGCAAACATTCGTCTAAGTCACGTCTTGGCATTTTTTTTTGCAGATTTTGTTCAAACAAAATATCAATGTTATCTGGGGGCCTTCCGACTAACTATTTTTATCAGTCACTCGAAAAAATCTATCTATACTTTTCCACTTGCATCAAATATTCGTCTAATAAGTCCCGTTCCTTATTCGATTTTTTTATTATATTCAAACGAATGGCGTTTTTTTCGGGAATTCGGTCTATACTATTCACTTGCATCAAACATTCGCCTAAGTCCCCATCATGGAATTTTATTTCAGATTATATTCGGACGAGAGGCGTTTTCTAGGTTACCTCGGTCTCCCGAGCAAAATTTTCTAATAAGTATATTTTTTGTCAGTCGCCGGTTTTCGAAAAAAATCTGTATACTTTTCACTTGCAAACAGTCGTCTAAAATTTTCTTGGATTTTTTTTGTCAGATTCTATTCGAATGAAAGGCGTTTCATAGGTTATCTCAACCTCCCGATCAACTTAATAATTTTGGTCCGTCCCGATTTTCGAAAATTCTGCCTACTTTTCACTTGCATCGAATATCCGTCTAAGTCCCATTTTGTAACTATTTATGTCACTTTCTATTCGAAGGAAAGGCGTTTTCTAGGTTACATCGGTCTCCTGAGCAACTTTTTATAATAACTTGTTTGGTCAGTCACCGTTTTTTGGAAAATTCGATCTACTTTTCACTTGCATCAAACATTCATCAACGCGTTAACGAAATGTTAACCAAAATCTAGTTACTACTTTCAATTTCATTAGACGTATTTTCTTAACAAATTTAAAAGCTTGTCTTTTGATCCCAAAACTATTACTACCCATAGTACCTTTGTGCCTATAGAACTGAGATAGCATTTGTTCAATTATTAGTATATCTTTCATGATGTCCCATTTATTTGACTTACGAATTAGACGTATTTTCTCATCAAAATTAAAAGACAAAAGGTAGTTTTTGATTCCCAAACTTGTAAATTAGGCTACTTTTTTCTTGACCTGAATATTTCTCTGTTTTCGATACGTATTATAGGCTTACTATTCACGTAAGTAAAGTCAACAGTGCGTTTTGTATTTTAGTTATTCATTTTTATCCGTCTAAAATATCAAGGAATACCCCCAAAAGCTAGCAAAATGGGCAAACAGTCGATAAAAATTCCGTTGAATATCTTATTACTACTACCTATGGTGCCTTTTTTATTAATCAGAAGTGTATTATATGAGTGAAAGTATTGTTTTGGTGAAATTTTTATTATTCATTTTTATCAGTTTAAAATATCAAGGAATACCCCCAAAAGCTAGCAAAATGGGCAAACAGTCGATAAAAATTCCGTTGAATATCTTATTATTACTACCTATGGTGCCTTTTTTATTAATCAGAAGTGTATCATATGAGTGAAAGTATTGTTTTGGTGAAATTTTTATTAAATCGGTTTAAAATGAGCGATTTCTATGTTTTGAAGTTGTAACTCCTTGTAGGTAATATGCAAACATGATTCAAAAGGAATCCAACTGACCATTATTAAACTACAACTTTTTGTCTAAAAATTTTTTTAAAGAGTTTAGCTTCTAAGATTATAAGCTGTTACAATTAACTGTTGATAAACTAAACATATTTTAATCGCATTTACTAAACAATTTAAGCCAATATTTTTGGATCCTCTAACTTACGACGCAAAATTAAGGCTTCACATGATATCTAGAAAATTGTGAATTGCCACTCGCAATATTTTTGATTCTAGATAATCGAGAAAATTGTCATTATTAAACTTAATTATTAAATTGAGTTGAAAGTCAACGCACAAAGATTTTTGTATGATATTTACTCTCAGGGTCGTTGTCTCAGAATTCTATAAGAGATTCTTAAGATTTTTTTCCTATTATCTCAATTAGTAACTTATTGAAACTCAATTTACACAAAACCAATTTTCAGAGGACAAAAATCCCTTGAAAATATGATTTTTTAAATTTTATAACGTTCAGTATTTTTTATTTTGGTTATGTAGTAGCTTGACCCAGATGGAATTTTTCTTTTCATCAGATTCTGTTCTAACGGGAAGCGTTTATGATGTTGTCTCGGTCTATTGAACAACTATTCTAAAATAACCCAACCTGTATAAAACATAAAATGGGACAGCCACATCACTACTTTTTTTGCCTTGTATATTTCCAAACTGGCTGTTAGATGTGTTTCTCACCTTAAAAAATTAAAGCCAATATTTTTTTTGGACCCTCAAACTTGCAACACAATTAGGTTTCACATCTCTGGCATATTTCTCATTTATTTTATATATACGTAGGTATAAGTTTCATTGTTTAATAAAACCAACTCGGCACTTTTCACGTCCTATGCGTCGCACTTGCTTCAGTAGATTCTCGGTCGTGGCCACAGATAAAGACTCTATCGAGGCGTTGTAATAAATATACAGTGTGACCCATTTGTTTTGGGGTCAGTCTGTAAAAAGTGTATCAATCGTGCGATTTGGCTGATTTTTTTTTTAAATTGTAGAGCTCGATGAACTGCACATTTTGAACAAAAATTGCCTGGTTCGCATAAAATCCAAAGCCTACTATGACCGTTTTTATGAGCAAAATTTTAAGAAACCATATTAGCGTTTTTTTTTGAAAAAAATCTGTGTGCGCCAATGGATTGAGCACCCCTCGAAATGGGTATGTACAAAATTTCATCAAAATATTTCAAGTAATAACGATTTTGTAGAAAAATTAAAAATGCAGCCAAGGTACGTCTTTATTTTCAAAAATTCAAAGTTGGCCATGGAAAATAATTGAATTGTTTACTTTTATTAAGTGTCAAACTGTCTAAATTGAGTTCAGAAATTGTTTGTGCTCAATACAATTAATTATCATAATTATGGAATATTTAAGCATAAGAGACAAAATAGAAATTGTTCGACTCGTGGGCGACAACGAGCGCTCGGCAGCAGAAGCTGCGGCCGAATTTAACAATAGACACCCAGGTAGATCAGTGAGTCGAAGTACTGTACAACGTATAAACAATATTTTTGATGAAACTGGATCGATTTCTAAAAATTTATTAAAAACTAGGCAAAATGGACGCCGTGGACTTGTTGAAAATAACAATCAAATTCTGCAATACTTTAGTGACAATCCTTGAAATAGTGTTCGAACGGCTAGTTTAGACCTTCATATACCCAGAGAGAGTATAAGGAGATGTTTGAGACAAAACAAAATAAAACCGTTTAAGCCAAAATTTTTGCACACCCTGGAACCAGGAGATGAGGAGAGAAGATTAGAATTTTGCTATTGGCTGCAAGGTGAATATCTCCATAATGGCAACTTTTTAAATGAAATTTTATTCACCGACGAAGCCACGTTTACTACAAATGGTGTAGTATCAAGTCAAAACTGCCGTCACTGGTCAGCTGAAAATCCAGAGTTTATAATAAATGCAAGGAGACAATATTCACAAAAAATTAACGTTTGGTGTGGAATACTACGCGACAGAATAATTGGCCCATTTTTCTTTGAAGGGAATTTGAATGCGGCTGGCTTCTTGAATTTTCTAGAAATTGAATTTAGAAATGCTTTAGATGAGTTACCATTAAGATACCATTTAAATTTAAAGTTACAGTTAGATGGCAGTCCTATTCATAATGCTCGTTTAATCAGAAACTGGCTAGATAATAATTTTGAAAACTGTTGGATAGGGCGAAATAGTCCTTTCTGTGAGTGGCCACGGAGATCTCCGGACTTAACTCCTTTAGATTTTTTTCTTTGGGGTACACTTAAGCAAAATGTTTATAAGTCAAGACCCCATAATTTACAAGAACTGCAAGCTAGGATAAACCGTAGTTGTGAGGAAATTACTCCACAGCAAATACGAAATGTAATTTTGAATGTACGCAAGAGGAACGACAAATGCATTGTAGAAAATGGAGGCTTGGTAGAAGTTACAAAAATTTTATAATTTTAATTGTTTTTATGTTTTGTGTTTATAAGCATAAGGTTGTATTATTACAATTCAATTATTTTCCATGGCCAACTTTGAATTTTTGAAAATAAAGACGTACCTTGGCTGCATTTTTAATTTTTCTACAAAATCGTTATTACTTGAAATATTTTGATGAAATTTTGTACATACCCATTTCGAGGGGTGCTCAATCCATTGGCGCACACAGATTTTTTCAAAAAAAAACGCTAATATGGTTTCTTAAAATTTTGCTCATAAAAACGGTCATAGTAGGCTTTGGATTTTATGCGAACCAGGCAATTTTTGTTCAAAATGTGCAGTTCATCGAGCTCTACAATTTAAAAAAAAAATCAGCCAAATCGCACGATTGATACACTTTTTACAGACTGACCCCAAAACAAATGGGTCACACTGTATGAAAAGTCTGAGTTTCGTATTTGTTTTTCTTTGGAAAGATGGAAGTGTATCAGTACCTACTTCAGTATAATAGATACGCGTAGTTCAGTGAAATTTTGGATTACGGCAGTACCTATCTATGGAATTTGAACGGTTACTGGTTGTTTTTCCCGTGAAAATGACTGTGCCGTTAGAAAAATGATGTTTGGTTATATCTGATAGCTCGGGGATGTTTATTTTACTGTCTGGGGCATTAGATGTAACCTGATTTCTTTTTATACATCATCAAGAATCTTTCGGTGAGTTGTATTTTGTTTTCTTATCTCTAGGGTATTTTTTTTATGTACTTGCGTCGCATTTTGAAACCTATATCGTAAAACCGGTGGTGGCACCCTGTGTTTAAAAACTATACTTCGAAAAAACATCTTGTCTGATCCAATTTTGTTATCATTTTCGTAAATGGGGTAAACAAATTAAACGTTAGCAATTATATTTGTATCAAAAAAAATTTTGTCGAAAAAGAATTTGGCAAAAAAAAAATTGGCAAAAAAAAATTCGACAAAAAAAAAATTTGGCAAAAAAAATGTCAAAAAAATTTTACAAAAAAAAATTTTGACAAAAAAAATTTTGACGAAAAAAAAATTTGGGAAAAAAAATTTTGCAAAAAAAAAATTTGACAAAAAAAAAATTTTGCAAAAAAAAATTTTGGTAAAAAAAAATTTTGGTAAAAAAAAATTTTGGCAAAAAAAATTTTGACGAAAAAAAAATTTGGGAAAAAAAATTTTGCAAAAAAAAATTTGACAAAAAAATTTAAAAAAAAAAAATTTTGGTAAAAAAAAATTTTGGTAAAAAAAAATTTTGGCAAAAAAAATTTTGGCAAAAAAAAATTTTGGCAAAAAAAAAATTTTGTCAAAAAAAAATTGTTAAAAAAAAATTTTGGCAAAAAACTTCTACAAAAAATCACAAAAAATTTTCACCTGTCTGAATGACAGTCGGTCCTCCGCCTATTAAGATATAGCTTTTACTTCCCTTATATAAGTTTTCGTTTCCAAGATATCAAGCGGTTTATAAATGGGACAGCTGGTATATTTACATTTTCTTCTTTCTTTTGCTCATGTAATCCTTGGGAATTTTTTTACGAAAGGTTTCCAAATATCTAGCTGTTTAAAAATGGGACAGCTGGTATATACTTACTTGCATCTTGGAGCACTCGAACTGATACGTGGAATCACGCACCCTTCTTATAGGCCATTATTTGTCGACTAAGGTTTTTTTTTGTCTGGTCAGCAGAACCGCGTTTGCCTACCAAGGTTTTTTCCTAACCTTATATATTTTTTGAATCCACCGGTATAAAATATCGTAATTATTTCCTTCTGTGGGGAACTAAAAAATATTTACTTTCAAATAAGGTTGAGGAAACCGGTATTTAAAAAAGTAATAACCCCTAAAATTTTTCCAAACGAGATGAACTGAAACAGCTAGGGTGTATAAAATGGGACAGCCGCGCAATTACCTTTACCTTTAAATAATTATTTCCAATTTTTTTTTGGTACAACCTCTACATCGTATTTTT
Source organism: Pseudeuparius sepicola (assembly GCA_963920635.1). Classification (NCBI taxonomy): domain Eukaryota; kingdom Metazoa; phylum Arthropoda; class Insecta; order Coleoptera; family Anthribidae; genus Pseudeuparius; species Pseudeuparius sepicola. The sequence continues at coordinate 34,517,171 of OY987300.1, read as the reverse complement.
TTTACTGAAATTTTTTCATCATTTTTTTCCAAGTGAAACTGACGTTATTTTTACCTTTACATATATTTTTACCGGTATACAAAACTTATTCGAAAATTCTACCTACATTTTCACGTCTTGGATTCTTTTTACAGATTTTGTTCAAACAAAATTTCCTATGTTATCTGGGGCCTTCCGACTAACTATTATAATAACTGTTTTTATCAGTCACTCGAAAAAATTCTATCTGCACTTGTATATAAAACATTCGTCTGAGTCTTGTCTTGTACATTTCACCGTCAAAAAATGAAAATTTCCCAAAATGTTATCGGGATTATAGGATCAGGACCTTTTTAAAATTACATTTTTTGAATAAAAAATTTTCAAAATTTTTCGATTTTTCATAGGTATCAAAAGTGCGGAACTGCGCATGCGCGAAACGCGTGCAAGGGGGAAGGGTGGATTTTGTTCGGGCAACTACATGCCAGTCGGACGGAGGCCTTCGGCCTCCGTTCCTCCTGGCACGTAGTTGCCCACCCGCCACCCCCCACCCACCCCGGGGTAGACTAAGTCCAAGAATTTATTTTGCAACCAAACTGCTGTTGACGAATATATTCATCTTATTTTATAAATCAAAAAGTGCGCAAAATAAAAAATTTTTTTGTTCTACACTATTTAATATAAACATACCACTTTGTGTGGTAAATACCGAACCATGGGGCCATGCAAAGGGGGGCATAACACTCTTTACACATATAACGGGACTCTCAGTGTTTTTTATTTTGTGTACAGACAACACATCTTTTGGTAGGTCTTTTCCTAAATGTAGTTTCTGGAATAATGTCAAGAAAATGTCTTCCAGTTAATCTTGTTTGGGATTGTTTTCATTATGTCCACATTACGTATGTTAACATTATGTCAACATAATTTTTTTTTTCGAAAACATCTCAAAAATATGGGAGGAACAGTAACTAATCGCAATAAACCACCGTACACCAACTTATAAAGCACTAGAATAGTTCATGATTTTTCATAGGTATCAAAAGTGCGGAACTGCGCATGCGCGAAACGCGTGCAAGGGGGAAGGGTGGATTTTGTTCGGGCAACTACATGCCAGTCGGACGGAGGCCTTCGGCCTCCGTTCCTCCTGGCACGTAGTTGCCCACCCGCCACCCCCCACCCACCCCGGGGTAGACTAAGTCCACCCCCCCAAGGGGTGGCCCCAAAATCGATTGCGCTATATGAGGATTTTTTCCGATCAGCCGATCAGAAGATATATTTGGAAATCACGATACACCTGCATCAGCAGAAAATCCGAGCCCCTGACGTACTAATTGTTTACGTTGTACATCGCATCATATACGGTTCCACGTGGTTTCTTATTTACCATAATGTATCACATTTCCTGATACCAAGGAGTCTACCTCGGATTTCCACGTGTCTAGTTGAAGATTCCGGCCTAAATCGTTTGCGTTACATGCTGATTTTCCCAAATTTTCCGTTTATTATTCTATCTGCAATTTTTTCAGATTTTTTTATTTAGAAGATAATTGGGTGAAATTTGTAGCCTATTGTTCTATATGCGGTTTCAGCAAAATCGCTGAGTGCTCGACCAAACAAAGCAGGCGTCTGTCGTGAACTATTCCACGTGTTTTCTCTTACTATATATTTACTATGCGGTCACGCGTTCGCAGCGAGTAACCCGATGCGACGCAACAGCTGAGTTATAATTTTGTGTACTTGAACAATTCGGGGTTTATTTGCACAAATAAATTAAAAATTATGGTTCATAAGATCACAAACGCAGACCTTATCGATAATTTTATTAGACTTTTTTTTTCATTATTAGCCATTACTTGACATAACCTACAATTTTCCAAATTTATGTGTATAAGTTAAGAATCACCCTGTATACACATAACAGTGGAATAGAGTGATATTATTGCTTAGAGTGAGAGTTTTATTATAATATGATGCTTCAGGTGTTTTCCCTTCAACACAAAGATTCTTATAAAAAAACACAACAAAAGATTTTTAAACGTTTATTAAAAATTAATTGTGTAAGTCAATATGTTTTATCTTCATTTTAATTTCATATAACATAAGTTCATATTTCAATGCTTCTAAATTCTTCAAATATTGTTGCAGTTTTCTTCTGTACTTCAGCTTCGTCATGGTTCTACAATAAATTCGATATTTGTAGATCGGCCGACGGGTCCAAGACTCTTCATGTAATACCTCCTTCCGTTACCGATATCCCTATTAATTTCTTCGATCCGTTGGGGCGTAAACTCGGCCGTGTATCGTTGCGGCAGCACCGTCTTAAATTCTTCGAACTCTACGTAGACCTTCTCTCCGTATTGCGTGTTCACTTTGTCCACGCTCGTGATTTGAAAATTTTCATCCACGTCCATATTTTGAACGCTTTCGAATTTCTTGACGATCAAATTCTTGTTCAGGTGATTCAGGAACGACTGCATTTTGAACTCGGCAAATCAGACTGTGGGAAATTGTAAGTGTATATAACGGGAAAACTGCTCTTGCGCACGAATATATAGACCTCACCCCACCAAGCCGTTGGAGTGGGGGTTGCCCCGTCGTTGGAGTGGGGGGGGGTCAACTGAGGGTCACACGTGGCCCAAAGGTCAAAGGTTAACCTATCAGGATCTAGGGGTCAACTGGGGTCATCCGGTGACGTCACGTGACCTCGGGCATGACGTAGCCACTTTGCTCCCGTGACCTCGGGCCGTAGGGGACTCTCAGAATCAAGGGGTCAACTGAGGTCAAAGTGGTCCCGTACTCTCTTTGTATTACTACTCATCCATATCATAAATAATACCCATATTGACACCATTTGACACCACCGGTCAAATCTTATATAATGTATACTTATACAGTTTTATGGACACTTTTACTACAAACTGAAGAATTCGGAGATATTATGAGTGGGGTGATATTTTGACTGTGATCATATCAGGGTCCCAGGTTTCAATCAAAACAGGCCAATCTATAGGTTAGGACGACATTGTGGGTACACATGAAAACAATGCTAGACCTTTTGTACTAGCATGAAATATAGCTATCAAAAAATCTCTACATGCTGGTGACTCTTGATTTTTTTTAATAATTATTATCCTATTTTCACCTGATTTCACGTTATATAAGGTGATCCAACTTTTATGAGCGAAACTTTTAGATTCCATAGAAAATGTCAAAATAATATAAAATATGAGACATAACCTCAGTTACTCCACTGGTTGAATATAGAGAAAATACCATGAATCTGAGTTTCTTCTAGATGAATCATATGTCAGTGAAACTTCTCATTCCAAACTTTCGTCCTCGATTGCCCAGGGCATCCTCAAGGCACGAAGATTACACTGAGACCGATTGTTCTGAATATGGGGTACCAAGTCTTGCTAATGATACAAAAATCCTATCAAAATCATCCCATCCAAAGAAAAATCCTTGAATCCACTGAAATCCTTAAACACCCTAACAATCTGAACCGTGATCATGGTTTATTTTTACATAAATGTTGGCACACATTTTTCAAAAATACGCAGTAAAACCAACCACATTAAATCGTATCCTTAATTTTCCCGTATTTTCGCTTGTTCCCTCGATTTTTCAGTGTTCCTATAAATACCATCACAGGTAATAGAACAATCACTCTCAGTGTGATCGTTGTGGCCTGAGGATGTCCTGTGCAATCGAGAACAAAAGCTTGGAACGAAAAGTTTTGCTGATGCAAGATTCATCTGAAAGAAACTTGGATTCATCACACTCTGAATGTGAAAGTTTCCAATCAAGATTAGAGAAAATTCTATCAAATGAGCTACTTTGGGACAGCATAAATGTGTACCAAATTTTTTACGAGGTATTAAAAAATATACAAAAATAAATCATTGATATTTCAATGTTACTTTATATGAAAAAGTCATAATATATTTGGACGTTTTCTATCTATTATAGAAATTTTACAGATAAAAGTTGAACCACCCTGTAATAATATTGTAAGTGTTAACATAATTCTGGTAATATTATTGTACAAACTTGAATTTAATTTTACCGTCTAGAGTTCAAGCTTGGAATTAGAACTATTAAAGAAATAAAATTTTCATGTTAACCCTTTCGTTAAAGCACATACAAAAATCAACGTTGGCCATAACTGCGGCAATTGTTTCACGTGAGAGGTAAATTGTCCATAGCAGTAGCGGCAACAAAAAAAAAGAATTTATTTTGCAACCAAACTGCTGTTGACGAATATATTCATCTTATTTTATAAATCAAAAAGTGCGCAAAATAAAAAATTTTTTTGTTCTACACTATTTAATATAAACATACCACTTTGTGTGGTAAATACCGAACCATGGGGCCATGCAAAGGGGGGCATAACACTCTTTACACATATAACGGGACTCTCAGTGTTTTTTATTTTGTGTACAGACAACACATCTTTTGGTAGGTCTTTTCCTAAATGTAGTTTCTGGAATAATGTCAAGAAAATGTCTTCCAGTTAATCTTGTTTGGGATTGTTTTCATTATGTCCACATTACGTATGTTAACATTATGTCAACATAATTTTTTTTTTCGAAAACATCTCAAAAATATGGGAGGAACAGTAACTAATCGCAATAAACCACCGTACACCAACTTATAAAGCACTAGAATAGTTCATGATGCCCAAACTGCGGTTGACGAGAATACTAGATCACGTCATTCAATCACATGGCTGATTTTGACCAATAAGGCTTCGCCTGACCCCATTTTAGTCGGCACCCGCATGCGAGATAACTTGCGTTTAGCAGTTTGCCCCCAAAATTAAAATTAAAATGCTCGTCATTAGCACTAGGGGTACAGAAATTCATTTGTGATCATACTCGTCAATAGCAGCCAAAGGGTTAAATATTAAATCTCAATCTCAATATGGACAAGGCACTCGCATGTTTTCAGGGTGAGTCCATTTTTCACTTTAACATTGGATATAAAATGACATTTTAAAACAAAAATGTCACATTAACATAGGTTCACAAAATGCTTCATTTTCAAGATACAGGGCGTTACAATTTTGGGGCTCAAATTACAGGTATTGTTATTCCTTGTATATTTGCAATAATTTGATTTATAGCTTTGTGGGGGTCTGTTTAACATAATTAACTTTGATCAATTACATATTCCTTTATTGCCCCACTTTTTGTTGGAAAAAATAATTTGAGTTTATTTTTTTGAAATTAGTCATGAAATCATAACAGATATAAAAAAATATACAGTTCTACTACTGGTTGCATGGGAACAACGAAATTAAAACCATGATGTTGCTGTCTACCTGCACATATATTTCATACCAAAATTCAATATCTCTATTTGTTTATTGGAAGATATAAAAAATATACATTGTGTCCACACACAGACAGAGTTGATGCAAGTTTCAATTTTCTCAACTATAACACTTTGTTTAATATCCTGTCCAAGCAGAAATCTGAAAGTGTCATTTCTTCAAATTAAATATTTTTGTTTTTTGTGTTTCAAAACTGTGGTATATACAAATCTACGAGCGCAACATGGCCACCAGCTAACAGTGGAGTCAGGCTGGGTTTGCAATATGACAATCTGTAATATACAAGTGCCACTTTTTTATGTGCTGGTACTGGTACTATTAAGTCAAAAACACGAAAAGCTATTTATTCCTAGATTTATACCATTTATTCTACAAAGTGGTTCATGAGATAACAGTTTATTTATTTTAGTCCCCTACTGTATTGAAACACTCCGACCCCACAAGCTGTTTTTTTTTTTCATAGGTTTACCTTCAATATTTTTCTCATTCCAATATTATTTCTCAGTGCTGTAAAGCCCAAATTCTAATTATTTCTTTTAAGTGCACTTTCGGCCCTAAAAACACGTCATTTGCCTTTTTATAAAGGTGCTAAATTGCATGCAAACTTTTCTTTGTATTTTGCAAGCCAACGTCCACCATTGGCATCTAGGCTAAACTGTGGCATATATATAGGGCCCAGGCCCTGACTTCTGGATTTTTCTTCTGTGCTCCTATTTTATCTGGTCCCGGCACCTTTTATATATTTATGGCATGGTCAAGTAGCATCCTATAAGACAGAGTTTCGGAGGTAAAACATATTTTTTAATCTTTTACTTTTATGCTAATGGGTGATTGTGGTTCTCGTTTAGTAAACTACTCTCATTACTGCTTTTGTAGCAAATGTGTCACTAAAAACACTTTTCTAATAAGCAGCTGCCCCTCAATCAACTTTATAATAGTTTATATTATATTTCTAATCAGATATCTATGTGATTTCCTCTAATTATTCCAAGAATCATCAAAGTAAAAGCTGTCGGCATATGTGTACATTTATCTTGGCTATCCTCACCTAAAACATTACATCTTTCGCAGCAAATGTGTCACTAAAACCACTTCTCGAGTAAGTAACTGTCAATAAAGTGTTATTTTATTGCCGATACAGGCTTACTCTTTTTTAATCTAATACCGACGAGATCTGTATTCATGTAATCACACATTCAACTTTGATTTGCCTCAGTTTTGCCCACAAATTTCATTAAGAAATTTTTTCGGTAACTCTTGAAACAAAATAAAGTTCTTTGAAAAATGCATATTTGTCAAGATTTTCTCAAGTGACCATTCTCAATTATTATTTTTGTCCGTAACTTTTCGAGAACACCCTGTATATCAATTCTGAAGCTAGATTCGGATTCTCCAGAGAAAACTGCATCATCCTGGTTTTAAGCTGGTCTTTTTATTTAAAAAAACTAAGGATATAACCGGGCGTTATTTGAGACACCTAATATACCCTGAAAAAGTTTCTCTTTTTGCAATGCAAAAAACACAATTCTATTATACTTAGAAAAATAGTTATTTGTGTAACTAATGCAAAAAGTGCATATTTGTTGCACGAGGCATGAAGTTTTCAGCTCGAGACGCAGTCGAGGTAACTGATGGACAAATTTCATTTCCAGTAATTTTTGAATTTTGTTTTCTTCGTTGCCTGTGAAGGTCTCAGGTTCTTCACTTAAAACACTTTTTCGAATTGTTGTGAAGTTCCTGGTGCTGGTACTTGGTTCACTTTCCAGAATTTGAGCAGCTATTTCAGTTTTTTTATAAATTGACTCCTCAATGTAGCCCTCAGCTACATATACAGTTGATGATTTCCATCCTCCATGGCGTTTTAGTGACTAATGTTAACAGGTCTGCCCCAGATTCCACAAGCAATGTTGCAGAAGATCTGTGAAAACAGTGTCCTGTGTATATCATTGGGTTTTCAATCTTTAAGTATTTTGCAATATCACTTAAAATTTTACTAAAAGTATTTACACCAACAGGTTGAACGGAGCATTTTCCGTTATATCTTAGTGTGACTGGTAGACTGGGAACGAAGGCATGCATACTTGCGATACATTTCAACAAAATTAAAACTTCTAATTTGACCGCTTATTACAAATAATAATGATCGAGGTTTGTTTGTCTTGCTATCGGGAATTTTCACAGTTATGACAGAATCCATGTCGTTAATATCATTTAATGGTAATTTCTGTAACTCGCCTCTACGGCAAGCTCCTGCAATGCCAACTACTGCAACTATCTATAACAATACATAAGTAAGTAGGTATAAAGTTAAAAATTGGCCAAGTGCGAGTCGAACTCGCACACGAAGGGTTCCGTACCACCGTACAATATTTAACACTACATATTTTTTAAAAATACTTTAGTAAAAAATAAAAACAAAATAAAAAAGTTTGTCTCAGAGCGTGGTTTCGAACGCCGGGCCTCTGGGTTATGAGCCCAGCACGCTTCCACTGCGCCACTTCGCTGTTTTAGAAATGTGCGATACTAGTTAGTTAGCCCGTAGCCGTGTCATCATTATTTTTAACGATATGAAACTAACTTTATTTTACTTTTATTACTTGTTATTATAGCGGCCATAGTGGTACACACTATGTGAAAATTTGTCTACCTATTACGATTCAAAAAATACAGCCCTATAAAGGATAGAAGGCATATCCAGTGGAGTTTTCTAAAATATTCTACGAGATTTTGCCCGTACCTGAAAAAGTCCTCCACAGAATAACAGATGGGCCTCTGAGCCCCCAAAGTCTCAAATCACTGCGAAATTTGAAAATCCTCAATATCGAAACAAAACCAAATGTCAGTCGATGTTAACGACAATCGGGCGTGCGCCTCGGCCACGATGTATACAGTACGATCCCGGGGACCTCGCCAAATCGCGAAATTAAAGCGGCTCAAACGGCCGAACGGCTTTTTCGATCGGGGGGCCCTCTCTGGCAGGCGAGAGGCCCATATCAGTCGGCGGCCCTACGCAAAAAATGAACTCGACCGGCGCTGCCCCTTCCAATCGTTAGCCATTTTTCCCAAAAAAAGGGAAAAAAATTCCGGGGGCCAAACAGCTCTCCCGATTCGGACGCCCTTGAATAGGGTTGTTGCTGGACCGCTGTACGCCAAATTTGGGCTCGAAATATCGAAAACTGTGTCCTGTAGACAAGAGCATAGGTACACGTATTACTATTCAGGAGCCGGGGCCATCACTCGGCCTATGGTCCGGCAGGACCGGTAAGCGCTTGTTAACAAGGTAATCATCACATCAGCAGGACTTATGCAACGATTTTTATTAATAAATAAATTGGTAGAAGTTTCTATTTCACTGTTATAATAATTAGTAATAAAAATTCCTGTGTTTAGACCAACGTTTATTACATGTTAAAAGTGTGTTTTTTGTTTTTACTTTTGAAATATAAATTACTTCTTTATTACAACACGTGTTTCAGACTATTCTCGAGCCATCATCAGGTACATATAATTAGGACAATTTTTGTTATACAATTCTTGTTATTTGGTGGTAATAAATTATTATTCTACAAAAAAGGAAACAAATGAATACAATGGAAATTATAAATGGTTATTTACATTGCCAGATGCGTAAGTGCACTTTTTTGGTCGAGGAGGTTGTTTAAAGACCAAGGCAACGCTTGCGTTGCCTCGGGCATTTCTTGCACGTATCCAGACTTCTTTACTTAACCGAGTGAATTTGTGCATCGAGGTTAACGGCAGCCTCTTTGAACAGCTACTGTAGTTCTTTGCATATGTGTGCTAGTGCAGATGTGTTTTTTGGTTACCCTTCGGGGTTTTCCTGGTGGAGGGCATCCACCTCGTCGCCAGGCTGAGTACCTCACTTCAAACAAAAGGAATGGCTGAGGGAAACCAAGAGGTCCCCAACAGATTTAGAAAATGTGAATGTTATGTTGTGTAGTGCTGTGTGACTTTTAATGTAAGAAAGCAAGAAAACAGAATATGGTGCAATATTCAATCCTGGAAATGTCAGTAAGGTAGGTGTTTCATATGCATTCTACATGTTCCTTAGAAAGGAATCGTTTTTAACCCTTTCGGGACCGGACCTGGACAAACACGCATATAAAAGTTAGGTCAGTGGGACCGGAACCGACTATAAACGCAAGCAGGGAGGCATGAGAAAGGACTGGAACCGGACGGACACGCGTTGACTACGGATACATTGGAATGCCTACTTTACATTGGTCATGCCCCCAAATAATGTCATTGGCAGATTTTCTAGTAATGGCATCTAGTTGGGTGGTCCTACTCGTAAAAAAAACTTACTTGTGCACTTAAATACATCAATAAATTCGAACACAAGCTCATTTGCATGTGGGTGCATGCAAAAAATGACTTATATTGTGAAAAGATCTGTTGTTATGTAATGACTGTTTTGCAATTAAGGACCGGAACCGTACATACACGCATGCGCTTCCTGCTGTGGTCCACTGGGCACAGATCCTCAGGCGGCCGCAGTCCCGAAAGGATTAAAAGGAAATCGAAATTTTGTGGTGAATCCCCGGATAAATTGATAGACGTGGCAACGCCGCGCTATTTCACTACCTGTCACTACCATTGACAGAGGCAAAATTTTAAGACACGTCACGGAGGCGCCCATAGGAGGCGTTTTTTGAGGGGTTTTAAACAATTTGCTTAACCCATTAGGGACTGAATTTTCAAATTTACCAAAAAATATATAAAATATGTTCATTACTACTTGAAATAACACTAAAAACACCACTACATCAAAAGTTATGAGTAACTGCCTGGCGCTTTAAAAATGGCGGCCGTTCCATATATGAAACGCTAGTCCTCTAAGGTGTGGAAAATATAAACAAAATAGAAAGTTATTTTTTATGATAAATGTTTTACTATGAGTAGACATGAACACAAAATAAATATTAGTTTGTATGAAAGTCAATAAAACAATCAATGCATAGACCTGTGTCGCATTTTTGGCATTGCTTGCGCATGGTCCTGCGCATGTCCTATACGCATCGTCTGGTATTCACAATGCAGACATTTCAGTATTTCGAAGAATCTGTCACGTCTCATCTTTATACAGGTCAATATTTCTAAGATCTCCTCAAGAATTCCAGTAGTTCTTTTCCAATAGTTTTTTAATCGTATCCTGACACTACGAGTATAGCCAAAAAGCATATAATCTCGTGATGAGTTACATTACTATATTAGGATTCCAACAAATCTTGAATATAGCGGAATTATTACTATGTTTTAACAAAAGTCGACAATATCTTCTGCAATAAAACATTCAAATAAGTCAACTGGAGACATAATACTTCTGTAATCAGATGTGTCAGGTTGCCGAAACAAAGCATAATCTTTAGACAAAAAGTAATTTTATTTTACCCATTTACCCACTCAGAAAAATATTGATAACGGTAGGTGCATTATCATCACAATCAGCAACATAAATTTTTCACTTGTGTCTTACTTTCTATTAACAAGTTCGGCCTTCGCCTCGAGTTGTCTATCTGACAGATTTTTCAACAAGCCTCCAGAATCTTCGTCTGATAATTCCATATTTTCTGGAGATCCAATAATATCTAATATACTCATATCAGACCAAAATTCATAGCTTTCCACTAAATTTGTATAATACAATATATCCAATATAGCATTGAAAAGGTGACACAAAAGCCTAGTGTTCGCTATATGGAACACAATCAAAATCTTCAAATCTAACCAATAAGAAAATATATTTATTGTTTCCCAATACAAGCAATCAAATAAATGAGATAGGAACTCAACAAAACACTGGTTATTTAGAGTACTAACGATCTAAAATATAAAAAATATGTACTTTCCCTTTACTCCTCGACATTTTTGCACGTTCACAAACTCAATGATAAAAATATAATACAGCAGATATTGTGTCCAAACTATCAAGAGGCACTGCATGAAACATCTGTAAAGACAGTGACTATACAACCTAAAAATGGTGTCCAAAAGGGTTTTTTTTTATTTCGAATATATTAGAAAGCGCTTTATTGCAGATGATGTTTTGTGTTCCATATATGGAACGCTAGTACCTAATGGGTTAAGGCAGATGTTAGAAAATTTTTGAAAATTTATTTTGGCAAGTCTAATTTTTCTTTATCTGCCATAAAAAATTTTAAACTAAGTGATAGTTAACCCTGTATAAGGCATAGAAAAGTATTTAGTTTGAATTTCATTTATAGAGTTTTTTTTTACGAATTGTTATACAGGGTGATTCATTGGGAATGGGAAATCCCGAAACTGGAGGTAGGGGAGACCAAAATATTGCGATTGAGTCCAACATTGCTTAAACAAATGTTGTTTGTTTGAGAGATACCGTGCGTTCAAGTTCTTCTTTTTAAATTGAATTATGGCTATATCTACCAAAATAATCAAGCTGCTGACCTGAAATTTGGCACTGCTATGTTTTTGGGGATGGAGAATAAGCTGAATATGTCAATTTCTATGTATCTCACAGAATGCGTCACTTGCACTTTGAATCGTGCTTTTACTCGTAACTTTTGTGAGGTTATCTTTTTGGTCCTGCAGGTTTGTCATTTTAGCGCACCTTTTCATTCTGCAACAAAAAGGTACTCTTGTTCCATAACCGCCAAATCAACCGTTTGCGTTTAAATTGCCAAAACGTGCCCCAAAACACCTGTTGACTTCAAGATTCGAAAAATAAAATATTTACCTACTGCTTTCAAATATTGCACAACGACTGTACCATTTAAAGCGAGAAAAAAACCCGTATGAACAATGTCCCAAAAAATGTTCACTTTCAAAATGGAACAGATTGAAACTCGACAAACTTTGGACACCCTATTTCAAGAAAACAAATGTGTTCGACCAATGTTCATTTGGCATTTTTTTCTTCATTTTCAATATACAGTTGATCTGTAACATTTGAAAGTAGTAGGTGAAAATTTTATTTTTCGAATCTTGAAGTCAACAGGTGTTTTGGGGCACGTTTTGGCAATTTAAACGCAAACGGTTGATTTGGGCGTTATGGAACAAGAGTACCTTTTTGTTGCAGAATGAAAAAGTGCGCTAAAATGACAAACCTGCAGGACCAAAAAGATAACCTCACAAAAGTTACGAGTAAAAGCACGATCCACAAACCGCGCAAGTGGCGCCCTGTGTGAGATACGTAGAAATTGACACTTTCAGCTTATTCTCCATCCCCAAAAACATAGCAGTGCCAAATTTCAGGTCAGCAGCTTGATTATTTTGGTAGATATAGCCATAATTCAATCTAAAAAAGAAGAACTTGAACGCACTGTATCTCTCAAACAAACAACATTTGTTTAAGCAATGTTGGACTCAATCGCAATATTTTGGTCTCCCCTACCCCCAGTTTCGGGATTTCCCATTCCCAATGAATCACCCTGTATATTTGATGAATAGGTTTTTTGATTATTGGTTCAAAGAATTTTTTAGGATAATTATTTTTAGAGTAATTTTTTTATTTTTTTGAGGTTATCTGGTCTAGTTTTGGTTGTGAAAGTGTGATTGCTTGGTCAGTAAGGCTGTTAACGACACTTTTTTGTAAATAGAAGGTACTTTTGAATTGAAATTGAAATATCTTTCGGTCCAAATTTCTTTATTAAACCAATTTGTAGTGATGTAGCCTTTTTTATTGTAATAGTTAAATTTAAAAAATTAATAGATTTATTTTGTTCTTTTTCAACTGTAAATTGCAAACGAGGATGGAAGCTATTGAAATTGTTATGTTTGTTGATTTCATCCTTATGTATACATAAAATGCAACCGTCAACATATCGTTTATACAGGGTGTCCCGAAATTAGCCTGCCATATTTTACCAGCGAGTTCTGCCATTTAAAAAAAATGAAAAAAATTCCATAAACATGGCCTCAAAAATCCCCTCTAAGGTGGCTATAGCCCCCTAAATGACAAAGATAAAATTCTGAAATTTGGTATGTGATGTACCTGTCAGACTTGACATTTGCCGAAATAGTGATCGTTAGACATTCTTAATCATAGGCGTCCTAAATGGGGGGGTTAAGGGGTTAAACATACCCCAAATTTTGTGTGCGTGCTTTTCCCCAAATTGTTTGCGAAATTATACAATTTCAGGGTATGCTACGAAAAAATGGTGCTCTTGTTGAACTTTGATAGCGTGCACAGTTTTCGAGTAAAATCGTATTGAAATTTGTTTGCAGAGGGCCATGAAAATGCGTATTAGAAATTAGCTTGTCATATTTTACCAGCGTGTTCTGCGACCCAAAAAAATTAAAAAGTCCCTATAAACATGGCCTCACAAATGCCCCCTAAGAGGGCTATAGCTCCCGAAATGGACACTTTGGCAAACAGTTTTTTTCTAAATATGGCGGTAAATGTCAAATCTCACAGGTATATCACATACCAAATTTCAGAATTTTATCTTTGTTCGTTCTGGAAATATTTATTATATAATAATAATAATAATAATAATATAATAATAACGCAGGGGGGATCTGACCTGTGAGAGAGGCAGATCCACGGGTGTGACAATCCCGCGCTCCCGAGTTACGCAGGGATGGGTCTGGCCTGTGAGAGGGGCAGATTCACGGGTGTAACGATCCCGCGATTCCCAGTTACGCATGGAGAGGCTTGGCCTGTGACAGGGGCAGACCTACGGGTGTGACAATCCCGCGATATCCAGTTGCGCAGGGAGGGGTCTAGCCGGTGACGGGGGCTGATCCTCGGGTGTGACAATCCCGCGACTCCCAGTTACACAGGGATGGGTCTAGCCTGTGAGAGGGGCAGATCCTCGGGTGTAATGATCCCGTGTTTCCCAGTTAACGCAAGGAGGGGTTTGGCCTGTGACAGGGGCAGATCCTCGGGAGTAACGATCCCGCGTTATCCTAGTTGACCCGTATGGGTAGCGGGTTAGAATACTCCTATCGTGGCTCCGCGAGTCGTAAAAGGCGACCGAGGGCCGTCACTCCCACGTTACGGAAGAAAACTATGGAATGGAGAATAATAGGATAATTGTCATAGGGCCGCTGCCTGGGGATCGCCAGGGCATGTCTGGAGCCGGCGCTGGGCATGACAGCGAGCGGGACGTCGGTGACAGGGCGCTGATGAGGCGGGCCCCTGTTGCACAAACAGCTACAGCCCAACAACAACACGAACATCTACAACATGGGAGCCAAACGAGAACTAGGGTTCCACCCACCGAAGGTGCTGCGCGGGAACTTCAGCCAGCGTTCACAGAGGCGGGATTACAACGACGACGCATGAAATGGACTGTGTCCATGAATGAATCGATTATGCGTATTTTTTACAGGGTGACAAACTTAGGAAAAGAGATTATCGGCTACCGACAACAACTGCATGCCGAGTTCTGCAGGGAGTTTCCACACATGCAAGTGTCTGAACAAAGAGTGTCAGATCAGTATCGAACTATTCTAAGAAATAACCGAATTCCAGAAACTCGACTTAACGCTATCAAACGGGAAGTTGAGCTAGAGATCCACGGCGAACACATAGACATAGATGACAACAACAACAATGGGGAACTTCAAGAGCCTGGACAACAACTAGAAGCCGAAACGGTAGAACTAACAACCGAGAGTCTGGAATCGGTTAACGAAGAACATTTTGAAGGCTTGGACACACATATGAGACAGGCAGTATTGCGATACGAAGGCACAGACCCACTTAGCAGTCCACCGCTACCAAGATTAAATTCTTCCAGGAAACTTGCGATCGTGCTCGATCTTATGAACACAAGAATTTTACCAAGCTATGTTTCAGTGACACCAACATTAGAACGTATGCACATGTTAATCTACTGTGCCGCAACGGCAGTCATCACTGTAATGGGTGCCAAGATCCGAACGGCCCAAGAGTTGAATCGTGCAAGACCAGAACCACGAATGGCTCAATGGGAAATGCGACTAAATCGGAAGATCGAGAGTCTCCGTAAAGACATAGGACAAGTGACGGAATATATCAGAGGAGTTAGAACTAGAAGGATCCAGAGGGCGGTGCAGGCAATAATGAGCCGCACCCAAATGCATTCTCGGCATGACCCCGCGAACATCACTGCTCAACAATGTCTTGACACATTAAAACAAAAACTTTCTGTTTTCGCAGGGCGTCTGAGGAAATACAAGGCTAGTAACAACAGGAAACGAGACAACAAACTCTTTGAACGATCAGAAAAGGGTTTCTACCGTGCTTTTAATTCTAGCGCCGATGCCACAAATGCGAGTTACCCTAGCAGAGAACAGGTCGACGGTTTCTGGAGAAATCAACTTGCCACACCAGGTCCATACAATGTCAGTGCAAGCTGGATCAGCGAAGAACGCGAGATGGGCCGGAACTATAGCCAGATGCAAAACGAGCAATTCACAACCGCTGAGGTCTCCGATGTCATCAAGAATTCCCACAACTGGAAGGCACCAGGTCCAGATCATCTCCAAAATTATTGGATTAAGAAGTTGTGGTGCACGCATGAACAAATAACTACCTTAATTAATGAAGTCTTGCTCGATCCTCTGAAAATGCCATTGTTTCTTACACAGGCTGCAACCTACCTGTTACCAAAAGACCAGCGGAATACGGATAACCCTGCCAAGTACCGCCCAATAACCTGCTTGCCTACGCTTTACAAGATAATCACATCTTGCCTTACGCAGCGAATATATGCTCACTGCGAGCGGAACAACATCATTGCAATGCAGCAGAAAGGCTGCTCGAAGGGCACAATGGGATGCAAAGAGCAACTCATCATAGACTCTGTCATCTGCAACCAGGCTCATTCCAAGCAACGAAACCTCCACATGGCTTATGTGGACTACAAAAAAGCTTTTGATTCCGTACCTCACGACTGGCTCACAGGTATCTTAAAGCTGTATAAAATAGATCATCATACAGTTTCCTTTTTAGAACACGTTATGACAACCTGGCGCACTAAGATACAACTCAGAACCGCAAACAGTAACATCAAGACCGACACAATCAACATCCGAAGAGGGATTTTCCAAGGAGATTCACTCAGTCCACTGTGGGTCTGCATGGCGATGAACCCTCTATCACATCGGTTGAACTCTACAAAATATGGCTTCGCTATCAAAAGCAACAACGCAGAAGCGATCAAGTTGAATCACCTATTATATATGGATGATTTAAAACTGATCGCCGCAACCAAAAACCAACTAACGCAAATGCTTAAAATTGTAGAGGAGTTCTCCAGGGACATCGGAATGCTGTTTGGACTGGACAAGTGCCGCACCCTTAATATCATCCGGGGAAAGCTCGAACAAAGCGCACACGAGATGCAGGACGGCCAGGAGATCGAAGCAATGAGCATGGGAGATACATACAAGTATCTCGGGATGAAACAAGCTCAAAGGATACACCATCGAACAATGAAGACTGATTTAACGAATGAATTCATCAAGAGAGTAAGACAAGTAGTGCGAACTGATCTTAACAGCAGGAATTTGTTTAAGGCCCTGAACACGTATGCGTGCTCTGTACTCAGCTATTCGTTCGGAATAGTGAATTGGACCAACACGGACATCAACAACCTGCAACGAAAAGTTAGGACACTACTGACAAAAGCTCATAAACATCATCCCCGTAGCGCCGTAGAAAGAACAACTCTGCCACGTCAACTAGGAGGAAGAGGATTGGCAGATCTCAGCAAGCAATTGGACCAACAAATATTAAATCTGCGTAATTATTTCTACAGGCAGGCCAATAGCTCCACACTACATAGGGCTATAGGCGGAGCAGACGTCTCAACACCGCTACGTCTGACGGAACACGAGCGTCAAAATCACCACTGAACCGACAACGATAAACTACAGAGGTGGTTGGGGAAGCCGCTGCACGGGAGGCATCCTAATGAGGTTAACCAGGAACATGTCGACAAGTTAGCGTCGAACTATTGGCTGACCTCGGGACGAATGTTCCCCGAGACGGAAGGCTTCCTACTGGCCATACAAGATCAGGTTATACCAACTCGCAACTACCTAAAATTCATTGTAGGAGATGCATCGGTAATGGATGACAGATGCAGATACGGGTGCCCAACTTCAGAAACAATCCAGCACATAACAGGAGGATGTCAGATGTTCGCATCAACGGAATATAAGGAACGACACGATTCGGTTGCCAAGATCTTGCACCGGGAACTGGCGGAAAAGCTGCTGCTTGTGCAGACAGAGAGGGTCCCATATTACAACTACACACCTGAGCCTGTTCTTGAGAACAGCAACTACAAGATGTACTGGGATCGTACAGTTCTGACTGATCAACGAGTTGCCCATAACAGACCGGACCTTATAATAGTTGATAAAATTTCTAGGAAGACAACTCTGATTGATGTGGCCATCCCGAACAACAACAACCTGCGTGTGAAGCAAGTCGAGAAGATCGCGAAGTACAGACTTAGAAGAACGAATTAGAAGGCAATGGGAAATGGAGAACGTCCAGACAATTCCAATCATCATGTCAACAACTGGTGTTATACTAAAAAGTTTGCTGAGAAACATCAAGGAGCTGAATCTAACTGAGAGTCTTTACAGGTCCATGCAGAAAGCGGTACTACTTGCGACAGCCCGAACCGTCAGGAAATTCATGGGGAATGCAGGATCGTCCAACAAGATCAATGTCACCTAAGGCCCGATAACATGGCAAGGGTCTCGTCCGAGCCAGATCCTTTTGGTATCCGGGATGCCCGGGATCTGAGTGAATGTTCCCCGTAGAGGGAGTGCGAATGCCTTTTGGCTAAGTCGAGATAATAATAATAATAATAATAATAATAATAACCACGAATGGCTCAATGGGAAATGCGACTGAATCGGAAGATCGAGAGTCTCCGTAAAGACATAGGACAAGTGACGGAATATATCAGAGGAGTTAGAACTAGAAGGATCCAGAGGGCGGTGCAGGCAATAATGAGCCACACCCAAATGCATTCTCGGCATGACCCCGCGAACATCACTGCTCAACAATGTCTTGACACATTAAAACAAAAACTTTCTGTTTTCGCAGGGCGTCTGAGAAGATACAAGGCTAGTAACAACAGGAAACGAGACAACAAACTCTTTGAACGATCAGAAAAGGGTTTCTACCGTGCTTTTAATTCTAGCGCCGATGCCACAAATGCGAGTTACCCTAGCAGAGAACAGGTCGACGGTTTCTGGAGAAATCAACTTGCCACACCAGGTCCATACAATGTCAGTGCAAGCTGGATCAGCGAAGAACGCGAGATGGGCCGGAACTATAGCCAGATGCAACACGAGCAATTCACAACCGCTGAGGTCTCCGATGTCATCAAGAATTCCCACAACTGGAAGGCACCAGGTCCAGATCATCTCCAGAATTATTGGATTAAGAAGCTGTGGTGCACGCATGAACAAATAACTGCCTTAATTAATGAAGTCTTGCTCGATCCTCTGAAAATGCCATTGTTTCTTACACAGGGTGCAACCTACCTGTTACCAAAAGACCAGCGGAATACGGATAACCCTGCCAAGTACCGCCCAATAACCTGCTTGCCTACGCTGTACAAGATAATCACATCTTGCCTTACGCAGCGAATATATGCTCACTGCGAGCGGAACAACATCATTGCAATGCAGCAGAAAGGCTGCTCGAAG
Organism: Pseudeuparius sepicola; assembly: GCA_963920635.1. NCBI lineage: Eukaryota > Metazoa > Arthropoda > Insecta > Coleoptera > Anthribidae > Pseudeuparius > Pseudeuparius sepicola. Next base: position 34,498,189 of record OY987300.1, on the reverse strand, counting down.
GGCGCAATGGGATGCAAAGAGCAACTCATCATAGACTCTGTCATCTGCAACCAGGCTCATTCCAAGCAACGAAACCTCCACATGGCTTATGTGGACTACAAAAAAGCATTTGATTCCGTACCTCACGACTGGCTCACAGGTATCTTAAAGCTGTATAAAATAGATCATCATACAGTTTCCTTTTTAGAACACGTTATGACAACCTGGCGCACTAATATACAACTCAGAACCGCAAACAGTAACATCGAGACCGACACAATCAACATCCGAAGAGGGATTTTCCAAGGAGATTCACTCAGTCCACTGTGGTTCTGCATGGCGATGAACCCTCTATCACATCGGTTGAACTCTACAAAATATGGCTTCGCTATCAAGAGCAACAACGCAGAAGCGATCAAGTTGAATCACCTATTATATATGGATGATTTAAAACTGATCGCCGCAACCAAAAACCAACTAACGCAAATGCTTAAAATTGTAGAGGAGTTCTCCAGGGACATCGGAATGCTGTTTGGACTGGACAAGTGCCGCACCCTTAATATCATCCGGGGAAAGCTCGAACAAAGCGCACACGAGATGCAGGACGGCCAGGAGATCGAAGCAATGAGCATGGGAGATACATACAAGTACCTCGGGATGAAACAAGCTCAAAGGATAGACCATCGAACAATGAAGACTGATTTAACGAATGAATTCATCAAGAGAGTAAGACAAGTAGTGCGAACTGATCTTAACAGCAGGAATTTGTTTAAGACCCTGAACACGTATGCGTGCTCTGTACTCAGCTATTCGTTCGGAATAGTGAATTGGACCAACACGGACATCAACAACCTGCAACGAAAAGTTAGGACACTACTGACAAAAGCTCATAAACATCATCCCCGTAGCGCCGTAGAAAGAACAACTCTGCCACGTCAACTAGGAGGAAGAGGATTGGCAGATCTCAGCAAGCAATTGGACCAACAAATATTAAATCTGCGTAATTATTTCTACAGGCAGGCCAACAGCTCCACACTACATAGGGCTATATGCGGAGCAGACGTCTCAACACCGCTACGTCTGACGGAACACGAGCGTCAAAATCACCACAGAACCGACAACGATAAACTACAGAGGTGGTTGGGGAAGCCGCTGCACGGGAGGCATCCTAATGAGGTTAACCAGGAACATGTCGACAAGTTAGCGTCGAACTATTGGCTGACCTCGGGACGAATGTTCCCCGAGACGGAAGGCTTCCTACTGGCCATACAAGATCAGGTTATACCAACTCGCAACTACCTAAAATTCATTGTAGGAGATGCATCGGTAGTGGATGACAGATGCAGATACGGGTGCCCAACTTCAGAAACAATCCAGCACATAACAGGAGGATGTCAGATGTTCGCATCAACGGAATATAAGGAACGACACGATTCGGTTGCCAAGATCTTGCACCAGGAACTGGCGGAAAAACTTCTGCTTGTGCAGGCAGAGAGGATCCCATATTACAGCTACACACCGGAGCCTGTTCTTGAGAACAGCAACTACAAGATGTACTGGGATCGTACAGTTCTGACAGATGAACGAGTTGCCCATAACAGACCGGACCTTATAATAGTTGATAAAATTTCTAGGAAGACAACTCTGATTGATGTGGCCATCCCGAACAACAACAACCTGCGTGTGAAGCAAGTCGAGAAGATCGCGAAGTACAGAGACTTAGAAGAACGAATTAGAAGGCAATGGGAAATGGACAACGTTCAGACGATTCCAATCATCGTGTCAACAACTGGTGTCATACCAAAAAGTTTGCTGAGAAACATCAAAGAGCTGGGTCTAACTGATAATCTTTACAGGTCCATGCAGAAAGCGGTACTACTTGCGACAGCCCGAACCGTCAGGAAATTCATGGGGAGTGCAGGAACGTCCAACAACATCAATGTCACCTAAGGCCCGATAACATGGCAAGGGTCTCGTCCGAGCCAGATCCTTATGGTATCCGGGATACCCGGGATCTGAGTGAATATTCCCCAGAGAGGGAGTGCGAATGCCTTTTGGCTAAGTCGAGATAATAATAATAATAACTAACTGATAATCTTTACAGGTCCATGCAGAAAGCGGTACTACTTGCGACAGCCCGAACCGTCAGGAAATTCATGGGGAGTGCAGGAACGTCCAACAACATCAATGTCACCTAAGGCCCGATAACATGGCAAGGGTCTCGTCCGAGCCAGATCCTTTTGGTATCTGGGATACCCGGGATCTGAGTGAATGTTCCCCGTAGAGGGAGTGCGAATGCCTTTTGGCTAAGTCGAGATAATAATAATAATAATAATAATGACTTTATTGCAATCATTGGTTGGAACAACAACAACAACAATTACAAAAGGCGAAGTTGAAGCCATGCTTCCTCACTTAACCTACTTTAATGTACCTTAACCTAACCTATACACACATATATATTAGAAATTCAGATGAACGTTACCTGTAGCTAGTTAAAATTATATTTAATATTTAACACAATAAAAACAATGACAACACAACAACCTGGCTATTCATCAGCGATATTACTTACATGTGGCAATATTGCTCTCTTGAATTTCAAGGGACAAACCTCCTTTATTTCAGTAGGAACCATGTTGTAAAATTTTGATATCGTATAGCTGAAGCCTCGCTCAAATAGGGAAGTGCCATGTGATGGGGGGATAATGGTCAATTTTTGCCTTGTATTCATATTATGAGTACTGTGTTCTTGAAATATGATTTTATTGTATAAATACACCGGCGTCTTATTAAGTACAATTTTATTAAACATAACCAAAGAATGTAACATTCGCCTATCGCTCATCGTTAACCATGGAATACATTTCAACTCATTGGTCACACCATGATCGCCACGCCGTATGCCACCTATAAGCCTAACGGAATTATTTTGCATAAGCTGGATTCTGCGTTTATCAGAATCCAACAAACATGCATTGTACAACACATCACAGTAATTGTAATGTGTTAACACAAGTGAATCACAAAGCATTATTTTCAATTTTTTATTCAGCACTTTCCTGTGTCCATAAATGATTTTTAAGTTTGTAAAGGCTTTCCGATTGCCGTGGCTAACATGGTCTGAGAAGCGTAAGTTATCATCAATTGTCACCCCCAGGTTTTTCACTTTGCGAACAACCTGCAATGAGGCTCTGTCTACTTTGATGTTCAGATCATGTCGAAATTGTTCCCGTGCCAGCCGCGGACCAAGTAACATAACTTGGGATTTATTTGGATTAATTTCTAGACAATGGTTTTTTGATGCTTCCCCTATCAATGCAAGCCCATTATTGATTTCGAGACTGGCATTCATTATATTACTTGGTGCAAAAGAATGGTATAGCTGGGTGTCGTCTGCATAAAAATGCACAGAGCATTTTCTAATATTTATACAGAGTTGCGAGGTATATATACAAAATAAAACGGGGCCTATAATTGATCCTTGAGGTACACCATGTGTCATCTCCCTTTCCGACGACTCTAAGCCATTGACCATAACCTTCTGCTTACGACCAGTCAGGTAGCTTTCCACCAACTCCAATGCTTCAGTGCCAAACCCAATGTACCTCAGTATTGCCAACAACATGCAATGATTAATTTTGTCGAAGGCTTTAGAATAATCTAGCAATATTAAAGCTGACAACTGCCCATCATCTGCCTTCGTCAAGATGTGATCTATAACTTTAAGTAACGCGGTGGCACAGCTGTGACCAGTTCTAAACCCAGACTGTACAGTAGGCAATATGTTACACGTATGAATATGGTCCTTTAGTTGGTTACATATTATTTTTTCAAATACTTTTGATACGGTCGGCAAAATGCTAATTGGCCGGAGATCTTTTAACTCCGTTGGGTTATTGACTTTTGGCAGAGGAGTGACGTGAGAAATCTTCCAAAGTTCTGGAACAGTTCTCTTTTCTATACTGTAATTTACTAAGTGCGTAATAACAGGTATAATGACTGGACAACATCTTAGTAACATATCAATTCCAATTTTGTCACATCCTATAGCTTGCGATTTAAAAGAAAATAGCGCTGACTTAACTTCCTCTATTGAAGCGTATTTAAAATTATTAAAATCTGTTGCCCCAGCTTTTCTACTATTTCTATAGAATGATAATGTATTCAAATTAGGATCACTATGCGAGATGTCAGCAAAATAATTATTAATAGCATCTGCATCATTAAAAAGTGCTAGAATTTGTTGTATATTTTTTATGTACATCTAGTGTCCGTAACATATTCCAGTTTTGTTTTGGAGTATTATTAGAAAATTTACTATTAATGTAGGATTTTTTCTCATTGGCTACTGCGATACTAACAAAATTTCTCAGTTGTTTGTAGTATTCCCAGCTAGATATCGTTTTAGCTTTCTTATATTTTTAAAGTGCTTTATTTCTGAGAGACATAAGATACCTTATATTAGGAGTAAGCCAAGGAGATTTTCTTTTAGTTATTCACGCAGTCCTAAAGGGAGCATGACGATCAAACAAACCAAGTAGATAACTGTTGAATAATTTTAACTTGTTGTTTATACCTTCCACATAGTAAATATTAGAAAACGGGGTTTTAAGTAAATCAGCGTTAAATATTTTTTCATTAAAATTTCTATAGTCCCTATAGGTGTGTGTAGTAGGTCGTTGCTTAGAAATTGCTAGATTTATGGAGCACTTTATTATGAAATGGTCAGTGCCCCCTATAGGATTATCAACAACAGCATTGTTAATTAATTCAGGCCTAGAACTCAATATAAAGTCCAAAAGCATGGCAGAATGTACTCCCTGTCTGGTGGGTTCCGAGATCATTTGATGAATGTTGTAGCTATTCAATAATGAAAGAAAATTTTTGGTATGCCTTGACTCGAGATCCAAGAGATTTAAATTAAAGTCACCAACACAAATTACATTATTACTATTTAACAATACTTTAGAAATGTTTTCCTCAAATTCTACAAAAAAATTTCGCACCTCTGAAAAGCCAGGTCGCCTATATATAACCCCAAAAGAGTTAACAATTTTATTTAATTTAAAAGAGATCCAGAACTGTTCTAACTGGCTAGCCACAAGATCAGTAATTAATTTGAATTGTATTACATTTTTTATACACAATAATAAACCTTTTCCTCTCCCACCATCCCTTCGGATCAAAACATAACCAGCAATATTCAATACACTATCAGGTGTAAAATTCGTAAGCCAAGTTTCTGATATAGCCGCTAAATAAATTTTATTATCCAAAATGTAAGATTTCACTAACGGTAACTTAGATAATATTGATCTTATGTTAATATGAAAAATCTTTAATTTGCCCATTTTTTAGAGAAACACATAAAAATTTCAGTCTACATACCTAGATTATAATACGTACCTACTTTAAAGATTCTAATTGGGCCAAAGACCGTATTCTTACAATAGGAGCATTATCAGCTCTTCTTACCAGTACTTTGACCTCTTTAACCCACACATATTTGTTATCTTTTTTAATTCCCTACTCTTCCTATACAAATCTCTAAGGCTTGCCGGTAAATCATCATTAATAAAAATTTTCCTATTAACGTTTGCTGCAATACCACACGAATCTGTATCTAACATATTAGACTTTTTTGCTTCCATCACTTGTGTCTTTGCGCTAATGCTACCAAAGCTGACTAAAACTAATTTATCATTAGACTGCTTGTTAGGTAGTGTTTTCAGGTTATAATCAGTTTCTTCAATATTCACTTTTAACCGATCAAACACCTTTCTAACATCACTATTAGTTACGAGTCCAGATATAATGACTTTGTTTTTCCTATCTTCAATATCTTCCTTATCAAACCTTTCCTGTAGCACTTCCACTTTCTTCTCGAGATGGGATACCCGACTCTTCAAACTGATTTGTTCCTTCTTCAACTTTTTATTTTCCTCCATAATTTCCTTTACAGATGACTTCAGTTCCTCCATGATTCAATTATTAAAATCCATGGCAGACTTCAAATCTCCGAATGGAAATATTTATTATTATATTTGTGAAACTGCCCCTTTCGGGGGCTATAGCCCCATTAAGGGGCATTTTTGAGGCCATGTTTATAGGAACTTTTTTCATTTTTTTAGATCCTAGAACATGCTGGTAAATTATGACAGGCCAATTTCGGGACACCCTGTATAGGAAAGGTTTATGTCTTAATTTTTGAATAGCAAAACTTTCAAGTTCCTCCATTACTAAATTAGCGATTGTGGAAGAAATGGGGGATATCCCATAGCGGTTCCAAATGTTTGTAGGTAAAAGATATTATTGAATTTTAAAAAAGTAAAGGTAAGGCAAAGCTCAGTACATTCTACAAATTTGTGTCATAGGTATAAGGTTCAATTTTCTTCCAGGATAATTATTTATTATATTATCTTCCAGTGTTTAATATCTTTTTAAAATATGTAACAAAAAGTCACTGCACAAAAAAAGTTCCATTTTTTTTGCTTGTAACCACGAAATCGTTAGTTTCAGCATGCTATTGAAAGTGGAAACGTCGAAATGGTTTATTCTAACGCGGAAAGGGTAGAAATTGTTGCAATTTGTTATCAAAATCATGATTGCGCTAAAGCTACAGCACGAATTGCAACAATTTCTAACCTTTCCGTGATAGTATAAACCATTTCAAAAATACGTTTACACTTTCAATAGCGATTTCGTAGTTACAAGCAAAAAAACGGGGACCTTTTTGTGACAGTGACTTTTTGTTATTTTAAAAAAGGTATATGGTTTGAATTCACATGAACTTTTTTGTTTTGCTTCAGCTTTTTCATTAGTGACTTTTTTGTAAACTGATCGACACCATCAATAAAAAGTAGGTAACTTGGTCGTGTGTAGTAAATAAAAAACTTATTAGTGGCGAGCATTTGTGTAAGAAATTACTACGCATACTGTCACATACAGTGGATTGTCAACTTTCCGTTTTTAGCCAATAATTCTCTCAAATGTTAACAATTTCTAAAAACGATGCATCACTGTATTCGCGATTAAAAGGGCTTTAAAATGATGCGCCACAAGTGAAGTAGTTCCATTTGAAATTTTAAAGTTGGGGTTGGTAGGGATTAGGGGATGATCATGTCGAGTTGGCTTGACTGTAGAAAAGCTCCCCCAAAAAACAAAAATCGACGGGTCTCGGCAAATTTTCAAATATTTTTTGGTTTTCTAATTTTTGGGGGGCTCACGTTTTCATTGGGAAACCCTGTATACATGATTATCTAAGTATTTGAACTCCAAAACAACTTTTTCATGCTCCCTCCTCAGTAAGTACACTTTACATACTCGCCAACAGGCCGTAAAAGCGAAAGTCAAATGTTCGAGATGCTCTGTTATTTTGGTTGCTAGCTGCGAAAGTGGTTAGGTACAAAAAGTATTGCTCAGCAACCTTTACGCAGCAAGGAACTTAAAACCATTAATAAAATATATGTAGCAACGCGAAACTTGCGTAAATTTTAATAGGTTTCACAACAATCATTTTACAAGCTGATTTTGATCAAAAAGACATAAATTATACCAAAGAAAAATTAATAATATCAATATTTCTCTGGCGTAAAATAAGAGCCTCATAATAGAACAAATTTGACGGGCATCTCGCTACCGGTAGGGCTCAACATTTTTTATTTATTTTTTATTATCACTGCATTCTGCATTCTCGCGTTGCCTCGGTCATTAAAAGTACCTCCGAGACAAAAAAAGAGCTTACGCATCGTGACATATGGAGTAGATTGTGAGTAATAATGATCTTCAAAATAACCTTTGTTCACTTACTAAAAATGATATTCAGTGATAAATATAAGAGGCAGAATGCAGCGATAATAAAAAATAAATAAAAAATGTTGAGCCCACCGGTAGCCTTAAGCAAATTGTTTAAAACGCCGCCTATGGACGCCCACGTGACGTGTCTTAAAATTTCGCCTATGTCAATGGTAGTGACAGGTAGTGAAATAGCGCGGCGTTGCCACGTCTATCAATTTATCCGAGGATTCACCACAAAATTTCGATTTCCTTTTAAAAATGATTACTTTCTAAGGAGCATGTAGAATGCATATGAAACACCTACCTTACTGACATTTCCAGGATTGAATATTGCACCATATTCTGTTTTCTTGCTTTCTTACATTAAAAGTCACACAGCACTACACAACATAACATTCACATTTTCTAAATCTGTTGGGGACCTCTTGGTTTCCCTCAGCCATTCCTTTTGTTTGAAGTGAGGTACTCAGCCTGGCGACCAAGATGAGGTGGATCCCCTCCGCCAGGAAAACCCCGAAGGGTAACCAAAAAACACAACTGCCTATAGCACACATATGCAAAGAACTACAGTAGCTGTTCAAAGAGGCCGCCGTTAACCTCGAAGCACAAATTCACTCAGTTAAGTAAAGAAGTCTGGATACGTGCAAAAAGTCCATGATTATTCCAGATTTGATCAGCTGCACCTTCAATTCGTTCACGTAACTGCTGCTCGTTGTCGATTTCCGGTTCGTACACAATCGCCTTCATGAATCCCCAAATACAAAAATCCATTGGATTCAAGTCTGGTGATTGAGGCGGCCATCCAATTGGGCCTCCTTGTCCGATCCAACGATTGGGGTATTGATCGTCTAAAAGTGCACGAACAGGTTTCGCAAAATGGGCTGGTGCATCATCGTGCATAAACCACATATCATGCAGTACTTGTAGTGGCAAATTATCAAACAAAACATTTCTTAGAAAATCCAAGTATCGTTCAGCGTTTAAATTTTCCGGTAGAATGTATGGTCCAATTAATCGATCTCCATAAACTCCTGCCCAAACATTGATGGAAAACCGACGTTGGAAATTAAACCGCCGAACAGCATGCGGGTTTTCATCTGACCAAATGTGACTTGTTATGTCTAAAAAAAAACCCAGAAATTATAAATATTCACAATTTTGGCGAATGCGTTAGGATTTACATAGCCAATTTTATAATAAATAAAAAAGATAATATGGAAGAGGAAAAGCTAAGTTTGGGTTCTAACACTTGGACCTTTTGTATGTGATAAGGGTGAAGGCCGTTTTCCCTTAGAATCCTCCATGCCTGTCAATAATTGTATTGTTACATTTTAAATTTCATGTAGGTATTAGGTGCAAGCAAAGACAATCCCATCAGATGGGATTGTCTTTGGTACAAGTCAGTTTTATTGGTTTTATTTTACTTGCCTTGTTCTGAGATATTCCCAATCTCCTTGCAATAGCTGTAGTTTATGGAAGGTTGCTCTTCCACCAAATCAAGCACTGCCCTCAACATCGTTCATATTCATTTGCCCTCAAGGTCCAACGCTTCGAGCTTGCAAAACACCAGTGTTTCACAAATGTTGTACAACGTTCACAAACGTACGTGGGTTAGGCATATTTGCCCTATTGGGAAAACTAATACGGTATTCTGCAGCAGCTCGATGTGCACTTTCATTGCATATCCCATACATTATAACCATGTCTGTTAACTCGGCGTTCGAATACTCCGGCATTTTCACAAAGACGCTGAACGGTTTACCGCGAAAACCAAAACAAAACTGGGAAATAACGCGAGGTTACATTCGCAAATGCCCTCCGTCGGCTACTAGCGAGACTAATGCGAAGTGTGACGCTGTATTAGAAATGCGACGACGAACAAGATAAATGCATCGATTCGATATACATAGACGTTCAGTCTTTGTATTACAAAGCGTTAAGAAATCACAGAATTCTTTTTGTTTACTTAAGTGTTTCCAAAAGTAACTAACCACTAATGTTTAATGTGAGTGGGTTCGTGGTACGTGCATGATGGCTGAATTTTGGGCGTTATCTCCGAAACGGTAAAATTTATGAAAGAAACAGTAGAATAATTTTTTGTAGGGAATGGAATTTTTTACAAAGTGGTTCGAATTAATTTACAAGTTAACTGTGGGCAAAAAAGTTCTGAGCATAATAAATGAAACTGGTTGGCACAAGTGGCGCCCACTGGCGGTTGCGGATACTGCACTATAACATAATTATGTGACATAATTATTTATGAACGTGTGCAAAAGATCATATATAGCGAAAAAACTAAATTTTAGGGCCCGTGGGGCCCTTAATATAGAGCTTTGAACAAAAATAAAAAACACGGGTCACTTTATTTTTGGAGTAGAATACCGCTGTGCTACGGGTGGCATTTGTTTTTGAATAACCCTGTATATTGGTCAGACTAAGCAATATCTACATAAAAGCCTATATAAACATAAATATGATGCCAGAACAAATAATATCAATTCCACTGCATTAAGTAAATATTCTCTGGAGAACTTTCACCATTTTAATTTCAATAATACCGAAATCTTATGCAAAGAAAATGACCATCCAAAATTAAATATTTTAGAAATGATCAACATTAAAAAGAATAATAATTGTGTAAACTATAGAACTGACATCGAAAACCTATCCCATGTCTACTATAACCTCATAACTTAACAATGCTATTTTCTAGAAAAAAATCATTTCCATATTTTCCAAAAATAAATATTATAATAATGCATATTAAATGTTATAAAAAACAATTTTTCCCCAAACAAAATAATACATATAAAATTCTTGCATTTTATAATATCATACGGTATATGAACTCTTCTCTTTCTTTACTTTTTATAGTGAGAAAAACAAACCTTTTTTACTCTCTCCAAATTGTTCGAAACGCCAACCGGCCTGCATTTAATATTTTCATTCATATCTGCCACGATGTAAAAATTAAAAAATCCTCCTATAAAAATACCTCTTACCCTACCTTTAAAAAGCACAATACAAAGAGAACATTTATGTAAAAATAAAGAAGATAATATAAAAAAAAATAGTAAATTTAGAGGAAGGAAGAACCATACCATGCAATTGAAATTTGTTTTGACAGACTTGTCATGGCCTACTTAGTATTAGGCAAAAAAAAACGCTTTTAAGTGTTACAACTAACGAAAAAATCATTAGTGTGACACATCAATGGAAAGAGAATTTCATGTAAATTTCGAATTTGTAAAAGTCCAAGATAGCGTCCATAAGAAAATCAAAAGTTGTGAGTCATATCTCGAAAATGAAAACTTTCTTAAAGAAACTGACATTACCGCTTAAAAGGCTGGACAAAAGTGCCTTAATAATGTCAAAGTCCTGTCTTTGAGAAACCATCGGTTTCTAAGATATTTAAGAAAAACGAAAATGATAAAATTCGGTTTTTTGGTAATAACTCGAAAACGATCCCAGTTAGTCTTGATTTCTCAGCGGCATCAGATTGACCATAAAATTGTATAAAACTTTCCCCATTTAACCGACTCGCTATCTCTTGTAGTTACCGAGATCCCAATGGTGAGCATCGAATTTGGGACACACTGTATACATGATTATCTAAGTATTTTAACACCAAAACAAATTTTTATAATTTCCATTGTATTCATTTGTTTCCTTTTTTGATAGAATAATAATTATTTACACCAAATAACAACAATTCTATAACAAAAACTGTCCTAATTACATGTACCTGATGATGGCTCAAGAATAGTCCGAAACACGCGTTGCAATAAAAAAGTAATTTATATTTCAAAAGTAAAACAAAAAACACAATTTTAACATGTAATAAACGTTGGTCAAAACCCAGGAATTTTAATTACTACTTATTGAATAACGACCAGGAAATACAAAACAATTGTTATGATAATAATAATCACTAGTTAACAAATACGAAAAAAAAAATTGTGACTGATGTTATAATGGGTGTTGGGGGGTGTTTAAAGTTTTAAAGCATCCTAATTACGAATTCAGCAACCAAAATTTTCCACAAGGTATAGATTTTGAGTTATAGATTACATCGTCTTTTATTATTTTTAGTTCAAACCAATTAATAAAAATCAACATATTTTAAGGATAATTGGTTTTCTTTGCAAAAATATACATCAAAACACATTTACAGTTTGTTCAGCGAATGTTCGGCCCTACGTCACAACTCCCGTCCTTGTCTGACTCGTGAATATACGACCGATATCCAACGTATATTCATGAGTAAGACAAGGACGGGACTTTCGCTTATACACTTGATGACTTTCTCTCATAAAAAAAAACAACAATAATCCCCCCTCATTGCTGGATCTCATCTGCATTGGTAGCGTTGCTCCATTATTAGAATTTCTTGGTGGAACCGTTCTCCTTGCTCATCACTAAAAGCACCCAAATTTTCGGGAAAAAAAAACAAATTTGAGTGTAATAAGTGTATTTTGAGAGACATACGACAACCCATTTTACTAATAGCTTTCAAGTAATTCTTCTACAGGTTTTTGGAAGTTTTCAACATTTTTGTTTCCTAAAAACTCCGAAACAATTCTTTTAAAACACCCTACTTAATATAATTTTCTAATTTGTGGTTCAACAAATATTCCTTCTTGAAGCTTAGCATCACTTAGCTTCGGAAACACTTCCTTAAGGTATTTAAATGCATCTCCCTCTTTATCTAATGCTTTTACGGAATTTTTTCTCAATCCCAATTTAATATGTAACAGAATTTTTTTTAGGATCAACGAAAAGTAGTATATTCTTGGCCGGCATCGTTACAGGGCCGGCATCGTCATAGATGTTTATTTTATAGGTTTATAGAATGCTTGGCATGCCGAATAAGAAATAATAATATAATTTCATTTTTTTAAATTTTAACAAAGGTTGCTTAAAATGTCGTAATTTAAAATAATTTGCATTTAATAACATATTTTTTAAAAACTTATAATACAAAAATCCTACTAATCTTACTAGTCTTCTTAACACCATTTTTTGGAAGTTTATGATATCATATTCGTATTTAGCAACCAAGAATTAACAAAAAAAACGCCTTTTACGCCATAGTCGCAAAATGGCTGTAAACTAGTGATTTGGGTTTCCAATTTTCGGGATCACGATCCCGTTTTGAGATCCCGGGATGAAAATCCAAATCCCGGGATCCCGTTTTGGATCCCGAGATCCAAAACCCAAATCTCGAGATCTAGGATCCCGAGATCTCGGGATCCTAATATTTTTATTAAAATGCGTAATGTTAGCAATAGCAAATAAAAATGCAGACATACGGAATTTTTTTTTTAAAAACAAAAATAAAAAACATTTTTATATATTTACCTACATAACATTGTATTAGGTAGGTATAGGTAAGTGAAATGAAAAAGTGAATCCCCGGTTGTATCATAGTAAATACGTAAATAACTTGGGTAAAACTAAATAAAACACTGATAAAGTACAAAAAAATGCATTTTACACAAAAACCGTCAAGAAAAGATTAAAGTTCGATCATATAAAAAAATCGGGATTTTTGGGACCGCTGTATCTCAACCCGGGATTTTCGAGGCCCCACCGGCATCCCGGGATCTCAAAAATCCCGGGATCCCATCTAAAACCCCTCCGGAATCCCGGGATTTCGAGATCCCTACTAGTGATAACTGAATAAATAAATAAAGTAAGTAACTACATTATTTTGTGATTAAAATCATTTTATTTTCCATCTGCATGGACCAAAACAATATTTTTATAATTTACATTTATCTCAATCCACATAAATTAACTGATTTTAGTGGAATTACTTCTTCCATCCTTGTTTTGTATGCAAAGGCTTCAACATTACATTATTTCGGTGTTAAATCTCTGAAATAAGTAGAAAAAACATATATTTATCTTATTATTGTTGTTCACATAACATGCATAACAACAATTGTACCCTATAGTAAGCCTTCTATTATATTCCTACAAAAAATGATTATTGCTGCTGTTTTCCTTTGATGTTATTTGCATAAAACTCCAAATTATTGTTTTTAATATTTTATCTTTTAGGCACCTCCGCCTATGCACATGGCGTCAGTAGGCAACAATAGTGGTCCAAAAATACCGCTGTCGAGCTTTTCTATTCAGCAAAGTGTATATAATATTAGGTATATGGCTGTGCCCTACCTGCGCCCACAGAGTCCCGGTTAGTAGAGTAAGTAGAAAAAAATGGTCATTTTAAATCACCATAACCCATCTGCATGATACTTTAAAAATGCTTCTTAAAAATGTTTACCCCCTTGCAGGATACGCAAATTTACCAAGCAAAAATTCTTATAAACAATTTTTTCCAGTTTTTCGCTTATATCTCTGTTAATATTGGTCCTAGGTCCTAGCTCAGTTATTCATGTATATGTTACAGACTGTATATGTAAAACAAGCCGTATACAAAAGGACTAGTCCATATGTAAACGGACTGAAGATATTATAAGAAGCTTGTCCTTCAACAAACGGTCTAGTCGGTTTGCAAAAGGACTAGTCCTATTATATACGGTCTATCTGCATCTGGACCATACATCACAGAGAGATTTAAACAAAGACGGAATGTGTGTGCAATGTTTTCCGGTTTTGACGTCCGTCATTTCTGAATTACCCCTTCTTTTTTATATAGGCCCATCAAAGAAGGATATTACTTCTTGCTGGTACGTAGTATTTTGAAGGAAAAAAGGTAATTATTTAGTATAATGTATAGGTACCCTAGACTTTTTTCTGCAAAATACATACTTACTAAAAAGAAGGCATATTCTGTCTGAATGTCAATAGTCCGTATGTTAACTATCTAGTCCGTATATGAAATGCCATGTCATTTACATACGGTCTGCGCCATTTAGGACGTATAGATACAGCCTACACCGTATACATACCGTCTGTTTTCATAAACGGGCTGTAACATATACAAATCGAAACCTGAGCAAGTTCTACACAAATTTCATTCTAGGTATATTTTCGTACGAGCAAAAACAACCGTGCTAGCGAATTATATATAATAAGTATTTTTCTAAGAGTGGGAGGTGTGGCTAACATTAGGCAGCATGCACGCACTTAGCAAAATAAAATCTTATTGTTAAATAAAGCATTTTCTGCCAAAAAATTAAAACGCACAAAAATCAAAGTAGACCTAGACTTTTGACATTTTTCACATCTACAGGGTGATTTATTCATAACTACATTAATTTTAACAGTGGGTAGGGAAAAATACCCTGAACGCGAAATTGAATTAAAAAAATTCCTCGAAAAATTCCAACTTTTTTTAAAGCCGGAAGTATTTTTTCTAGACCGCATTTTTACCTATTTGGCCCTCTATTTACGGCTGCCACTGACTTGTTTTCAGGGCGCATGAGGTATTGGATGACGCTTGCCCTCGTGCACGTCAACATTGTTGCCAGATGTACGCAACTATCGTAAATTTAAAGGAATGTTTGCAGTACATAATTATTTGTATTGTAGGCGAATGTTCTGCCAAATGCTTGCGGAAATGATGGACAAATGTTAACGATTACCTCTTGTAACGGTTAGTTTTGGCCTGAGATAACTATTAAGGGATAAATGCCAAGGAGAAAAATAAATGAAACGACTGCTTAGGTGACCTTTTGATTTTTGGATGCTTTATTAAGTACTCAACTAGGGGGCTTACAATTATTTCGTGGAACTCGACACCACTGAGGATGATCTTTTTCTCACTCACTTTCACTTGGGGCACTAATTTTTCCGCTCACTAGTTCACTGATAATCCTTTTTACTGCACCAAGACGCTCCTAGAGTAAGTAGTTGTGGTGTGTGAGTTTTCCGCTTCCTTTGAAGAAATAAGAACAACATTAGCCAACCTCTCTGGGATATGGTTGCTTAAAATTACCTTACTTTCCGCTTAAGTGGTTACCATCACCAACGACACACTTCTCATTCCTTTATTCCTCGTTATGGTTGCTTTTCATCGTTATTAGGGCTACATATTTGCAATAGAATCGTCTCCGTGGGGGTGGTTCTCGTTGGTTCAGTCGTAAGTACTTGAATCTTTCTAATTTTGTTTCTCCTTTTGATCTTTATGGCTTTTTCGCACATAATATTGGGTACGCATTACAAATAGTTTGCAAATATGTTTGGGCTTCTTGGGTCTTTTCGTGATGATATTTGTTTCCTGTATTTCACAGAGCACATAATTCTCCGTACTTTTGTTTGGATATTTTTGAAGGTTATGTCGCATTCATTGACACTAGTACCTTCATAGGAAACATTCCTGTAATTTAACGTGGTGAAGTTTCGCACGAGGGCCGTCTTAGTTTCGCTACCTGCCGATAGGTGGCGTGCTGGGCGTGGATTTCTTCTTCCATGTCATAAATAGTTCCGCGGTAGCTTGAGCTTGACTGACATTCTGCAGGCATTCTCCATAAAGGATCATGTCTTTCATTTCCGCACTTGTCTAGAGAACCATTTTGGTAAAAAACAAAAATGTTGCACAAAGAGTACCGCATAAACAGAATGTAGGCAACTCTGGTTTCTGCAGTACGTGCTGCCGTCTGTTAGAAAGGTTCGCTAGTTACCGTGTCAGAAAGCACGCTGCAGACTTTTGGTTTTGAACACAGAGAGGAGTGACTGAGAGCTCTACCACAGATTCGGCGACGTTAATAATAATAAAAATGACGAGGTGGCACCACGGTGCCACCTCAGGGTGTCTACCAAATCGAGTTTTTAAAATTCCCTGACTTTTCCAGGTTTTCCCTGACCAAAAGGCAAACAATTCCCTGACTAATACCTACCTACTGAGATATATACGATCGTGCTTCTAACAAAAAAAATTCAAAAGCAGACTATTAGTTTTAGTGATGTCATCTGACATTAATTAAATGTGCAAATTATGTCCCATTATGTTTTCGAAGAAAGTTATAAAGTGGCTTGGAATTTCAACTTTTTGGCAGAAACTGTTGCTAACGAGGTTAATAAAGTACAGTATAAATTGACACCCCCCCTTAACTTGCTAGTGTCTGAGGTTAGAAAAAAAAGTTTTGTTACAAAAGTTTTAGATACTAATACAACATTTTTGGGATGCTATTGGACCTTATACAGTGTGTTCTACAAAGCCGTGGCAAACATAACATTTGTTTTTTAAATGGAACGCCTTGTATATTTTCTACGCATTTTTCCGATTCCAATGAAGCATATATGTTATATGTTGGCTCCAAGCGTTCGTTCAGAACAGCCTTTTTTGTGAGGGTTTACTCCTTGGGTCATAGGTTGCCATGGAAGACAAAGGCCAATTTATAGTAACAATTATTGACAGTTTGCAAGTATATTCACGCTTTGGAAAACAAAATGGGCTATTTTAAGTTTTCAGAAAAAATTAAGAATGGAAATTGAGAGAAATGAGAAATTTTAAATAGTAAGTGACATAGTTAATAAACTTCGTTGGATTTATTGTTCGAAATTTAATTTATATTGAAAACGACAATAACATTTAGAAAAAAGGATATACGTATGAATTTATTGATATTTGCTACTAACTTTCTGTTTATTGGAGCAACAATAAAATTGCTGTGTATGTGGATTTCTTCCCGAATTCTACCTTTTAGTGTTTCTACATTTTTCGGTCTGTCATAATAAATTCTGTTTTTTAAATAACCCCACAAAAACATATAAAAATATATCCTTTTTGTAAATGTCATTGTCGTTTTCAATAAAAATTAAATTACAAACAATAAATTTGACGAATGTTACTATTTAAAATTTCTTATTTCTCTCAATTTCCCTCCTTCATTTTCCCTGAAATTTTAAAAGAGCCCATTTTGTTTTCCAAATCATGAATATACTTGCAAACTGTCAGCTATTACTATAATTTGGCATTTGTCTTTCATGGCAGCCTATGACCCAAGGAGTAATCCCTCAAAAAAGGCTTAGTTCTGAACGAATGGTTGGAGCGAACATATAACAAAAATATACAAGATGTTCCATTTAAAGAAACATAAGTTATGTCTGCCACGGCTTTCTAGAACACACTGTATAAGGTCCAATATAAAAAAACTTTGTATTAGTATCTATAACTTTTGTAAAAAACTTTTTTCTAACCTCAAAAACTAGCAAGTTAAAGGGGGGTGTCAATTTATAATGAGCCTCCCTGTAAAAAAAAGATACAAGATTTATTGTAAAAATATAAAATGACGTATAAAACAAAGAAATATCTTTTACACATAAAAAATAAACACCTTCAAAACAAAAATAAATAGCTTCGTAAAATCTTATTTAGTTAGATTATCTTTAGAGTATAGTAGAAGCACAGGGATCACATATAAATAAATAACATGTGATCTCTGTGGAGTAGAATCAAAATTAATATGATATAATTTTGATTAGTTTTTGTAGGAATTAAAGATTTTCTATTTTAACATCTATTAAACCACAAATTTCCAGGTTATTTGATACATTTCCCTGACTTTTCCCTGATTTCCCTGACCAAAAATAATTCCCTGACATTTCCAGGTTTTCCAGGTTGGTAGACACCCTGCACCTAGAATAGAAACTAGGTAATCGTGATAGAAACCGGCAGCAGATCCTTGACAAGTTTGACGTAATAAATAATAGTTGTGGATTGCGGATGGGACGCGCGCATTGTTTAAATAAAACTTTTGTCTTAAATCTCCAAAATCTATCGAATTTCGGAAACAGTTTCAGTATTTTCCAGCCTCTGTTTGTAGACACTGAGTGCGTTTTGTGAGTGTGATTATGACTCGGATTATGAAGGCCTCTTATATTGTTATAGCGCGTGATGTGAAAAGTGTAGTGATAAGGGTCTCTCAAGTTAGATGCCGAACACGCCAAGTCCAAGGTGTGCTAACACCCTGTTATTGTCCTGTCAACTAGGTAAATTCATAAACTGAATATTTTTTCGTATTTAAATTATCAATAAATAACGGCAACGTCACGGCCGGTGCCATGTGCTGCAGCTAACGTCGTAGTCACATGCGTTCAGGTGCGCCTTGTTACGTGGGATTTGGGATAAATTGCCCCATTATTTAAACATGCAGTAAAAATTTTTTTTGCGTTTTCGGCATATTATATGTTAATGTATTTATGAATAAATCACCCTGTATACAGTTTTACAATGTGAACAAGTTTTCTTAATAACATTTTGCCGCAAAACCTTTCAAAAAGGGCACTTTTCGAAAAAAAGTGGAAAAATATGCCAAAAAATAAAAGTATGCCTAGACTTTCGAAATTTCTCAAGCCTACTCATTTTTTCATTCTGAACAAGTTTCCTCAATAACATTTTGTCGTAAAACCTACAAAAAGGCCACTTTACTGATGTGGAAATTAGTTTCTTCATAATTTCCAAGGCATACCTACATGATTTTTCGAAACTAAAATTATGTCACAAATTAGTTTCAAACCAAGCATGGCTGTTCCCCAAAAACTCAAATTGCAACTCGAAAATTTTTTTTGTTATTTACACCTTACTATATAGGTCTGTGGTAATATGCATGTAGTAATATGTATTTCTTTAGTCATCATTTAACTACTGAAAGCAATACCTACGTTAAAAAAAAAACTTTTTAAATGATGAAATTTTCATTTCATGTTTACCGCCCTCAGGCCAGGGCCAATTTTTTAGCATTCCGAAATATGAGACCTCACAATTTATAATTCTAAGAAAACGGCATTATAGAGGGTGATAGAAAAACTACATCAAAATTATACTTACAAAATTAAACAGCTGATTATACTTTAAGAAAAACCCAGAATATAAGGGGTGTCCAAAAAAAATATGCAGGGTGTTCGAACAAAACGGTATACAAGGTGATTGAAAGAAGTCGATCGTAATATTTTCGATTGTATACAGGGAGATAATAAAACGGCTGGAAAATGTCTTACAAATGAAAAAATATACGAGGTATCCCAACAAATCGAAAAATCCAAAGTATATGGGGGCGTCAAGAAATACAGGTGGTCTCAATAAAACTATAAGCAGGGTGACCTAATAAAACCGAAATCTAAAATTAGCCCATAAAAAAAGTATGTCTCAAAAGGTGATAAAAAAAGTCCATCGTATCCTTTTCGATTAAAAAAAAATACACCACCCGAAAAATTCAAAGCGCAATAGAAACGGAGGTATTCTTTGAGCCTTCTCCAGCCTGGCACATTTGAATGTATTTTAAGGTAAATAAGGAAATCAATATTTCTTACAGTAGTTGCTTTTATTTTTTTTACGAAATGCAGATTAGTGGGTTCAGGCAAGCCACAAACACCCGCTGTTCTAGCAAACGCAGGGATTCCTCCAACGTTAAGTAAATACTTACCAATAATTTATTATCTATTATCTATTTTTATTTAGGTACAACATGCATTTAGAGGTGGTACATACTCTTTTTTAAACAGAGTGTGGCTAGGCAATCAACTGGAGCCAGAACACTGGGGTTGGAAATTAATAGATAATACTTTGAAGCCAATTCAAACTTTACTCAAACCTTACTCGCTCCAGAAAAACTTCTTAACACCATTTTTGCAATTGCCAAAATGGTTGTAGTACAAACTGTCAATTTCTTTATATATGCTTTAGTTTACGAGAGCCATCCAACATTTCTATATTTAATTTGCGTGAATGTTTGTTTATTTGAAATTTTTTTGCCCACGGCTTATTTAAAAAATTGAATTGCTAGAAAAATAACGAAGCTAGAACAAAAATCCATGATGGGTTTTCAAGGGGATCAAAAATACTTTCATCTGTTACCTTTTTAATGCTATTATTACTATGTATAAAAATTTGCAATAAATTTAGTTGTCTCCTAATTTTTTGCAATTAGAAGAATTCTAAGGCCTGTAACACATAACCGTCTTCAAATTAGTTAATATGTTGTTTTGTTTTTAGTTAAAGGGTAGTGTTCCAAAGTAGAAAAAGTCGGAAATGAAAATGTTTACATAAATATACAATATTACCAACAGGTTAAA
Source organism: Pseudeuparius sepicola (assembly GCA_963920635.1). Taxonomy (NCBI): domain Eukaryota; kingdom Metazoa; phylum Arthropoda; class Insecta; order Coleoptera; family Anthribidae; genus Pseudeuparius; species Pseudeuparius sepicola. The sequence goes on along the minus strand of OY987300.1, from coordinate 34,477,423 downwards.
ATTTACCAAAGTTTGGTTGTTTTTCATTTTTCTTGAATCTAAAAAAATAAATAAATATTTTTTTTATAAAGCGATTTTCTCGTAAACAAAAAATGAGAAACAATGTATTTTTAGCAAAATTTTCAATAAACAATTTTTGATATCTCCAACGGTTAACGAGTTATTAGCAAAAAAAAGACTTTTTTCTCATCAAAGAGGTAGGTTTTGGGGAGGAGGGGATGTGGCACCCCCTCAGAATTGATTTTTGTGGTTTCATGATGTACGATCCGCGACAGACGTCCTTTCCAATAAATTAAGAAAGACTTTTTAGTGTTTCCCGAATTTTCAAATTTTTTTCCATAAAAACCTCAAGTGTTTCTATGGTTGTTTAGGGGGCAATCAGTCTTAAAACATAACATTTTTTGCCATCTCCATAATCCGTTTGACTCTACTAGAGCACAGGATTTATCCATTTTTAAAATGATATGACCACAGAACACACTATTAAATTTTTTTTTCCATTAAAAGGGAAAAAAATAATGTGTTAATATATAATTTTCACACGGTCGAATCCCAGGAATTTTATTCAACAAAATAATTGACGACCAGGAATGAAAATTACATAAATATATTCTCACTGAATAAGATGCCCTTGTTAGAATTGGCCTAGGAATAAAAAAAGGAAAATCGGAAAAATTCTATTTTTTAAAAACTGATATCTCTAAAAGTGCTACTTATTAAGGGCTGAAATTTTCAGATGTTACTCTCGAAATATTGTACTTTTAGGGTTGTACCAGTTTAGGAATTATAACACATATTTTCACGTGTTCAGTGGACCATTTTACATTGAATATAGTGTTTTTAAAATTATTTTACTGCAAAATTTGAAGTTCATAGAGAAAAATGGTCGAGTGTCTCTAAATTATCGATTATTCGGTTAAAAATTAAAAAAATCACCATGGGCTAAATTACATAATAATTAACAACTAAAACTTGGGCTTTCCTAATATTTTGTCAACATTAAACCATGTGCAAAATTTCAGCAAAATCGGAGATGGTCAATTTGTTTTGACATGGAATTACCCATTTTCAAATTAGAAACATTTCATACTGTAATTTTTTTTAAATCCCTACTTTCTTCTTTAATAGATCATGGATAGCGATGAGGAGATGTGTATAATTTGTCATCAATGAAAGTAAGCAGTCTCAATCAGTCTTCAAGAAAGGTTTTAAATCATTACAAGATGTTTTAATTGAAAGAGAAGATGGTCTTTTTGATAAAAATACAACAGTTCCTTTCAAAGTCCACAGATTATGTAGCATATGTCCTATGTGAATAGAAAAAAATGTCGAGTTGTACAAGAGAAAATTAGAAAAAGGTCTAGTTTCAGTTGTAAAGTCCAAACAAGCTCCATTTACGTGAGTCAAAAATTGGTTTTAACTGGGTTGAGCAGTGCGCTAAAATTAAAGACGCAAAAACAATGTCGTATCAACTGTTTCATCAACTATAAAAGATGCAATACTTAATAATATTCCTGTAAAAGCTGATGAATCTTAAAAACAACTGCGTGATCAAATGATCAAATACACCGATTTTGTCACTATTGGAGCTGAGTATCACAAAAAATGTTTAACAAAGTTTTTGACATCAAATCAACAGAAACTTCATGTTGATATTTTCTAAAATTTATTTGTGGCGCAAACAGATCCATTTAATTTTTAATTGGGTTTTTCGCCACCAAACTTATCGAAAGACAACTTTTTCAAGTTGCCTGGAAAATTCATAAATTCTTAACAGTTAATGAATGAAACTTTAAACGTGTAACTCAAAAAATAACTTCAACAAATTTGTTTTCTGAGCTTTCGGAGAATAAATCTTCCTCCTTTCTCAAAGATCATGCCACATCAAAGTGAAGTGACAGATTAATAAATTTCAGGTTGAAATGTCATGACAACAGAAACAATAGCCTAGCCACCTGCCTGATATTGTACCCTGTGTTCTATCTAATTATCTATACTAACTTCTCTTTGAATAAGTGGCAATAATATTTTACTGAACTCCACTGAACATTCAGCAACATTGTTGTCCATATTTCCTAGAATAAATGCAGATTCTATAATTTTTCGTCCATTTCCTACTTCTTCGTTGAGAATTGGTTTGGACCTCTCCCACAATATCCTATGATTGTTATTAAAAGAATGTTCACATATTTTTGACTTAGAAATTTGATTTTGCCTGATATAATTTTTATGTTCTTTTAAACGAAAGTTAAATGGCCTACAAGTCTCCCCAACATAGAACTTTCCACATTCACAAGGAATTTTATAAATGCAATTTTTTGAACTTTGTACCTCATTAAATGGTTTCGTTTTAACTAGCATCGATCTTAATGTATTTTTGGTTTTAAATACTGTTCTGACATTAAAACGATTGTCTATGCGTTTTAGCTTATCTGATAGTCGAGGAATACGAGTATAAGGAATAATGGACAAGTATACTTAGGAATGAAAAATCATTTTTTGCCTTGGAATTTGTAAAACATGTCTAGATAATCACGAAACCCAACCAACAGATTTTTTTCCCATTAGTTTGCTCAGAAATTGAAAAAAACGGTCACAAAAGTAGGGAATATGACGTCACGATCCCTAATTTCAATAAGTACCTGCTATTTTCTTAGTACTTATTTCGTCTTTTTTTATATAACCAAGCATTCCCAGGCAAATTATTAGATTCAGTTTGTATACGCCTGATGAGAAATAATCAAATTTCGTAGCATTTCAATGAAATATTTGGATTTTACTGATCCCATTCTGAACTTATTAGATGCCCCCTATAAAATATGACAGATGACATATTACTCAATTCTTTAAAGAAAATCGTCGGCAACGCCGCACTTTGCATAACCTCACTTTCGCCCGCGGAACGCGGAAACCAAGGTTAATAACCTTAGTGAAAACTAAATAAATTCTATTCTCAGTTTTAAAAGAATCTTGCAGTGAATACTTTATTTTTTCGGTTTATAATGAAGACAAGATTTGTTAAAGCTTGTCCTGATAACTTGCCTTGCATAGATTTTGATATGGTGTGTCAATTTTATCAATAAAAACGGGGAGCAAAACATGGAGAAATGAAGAGGTATGTTTGTTATTTGATTTGTATATTGTTTTAATATTGCTTAATGATGATGATAATATAGCTTAAATTCTGGTTTTAGGTAGACTAGAGAATAAATATTATTGTAACAATGTTATTGGAGACACGCAGAGGAAAGAACAGCAATGAATGCATAATGCCCGGTTAAGGCAAAAATTACCCCCGAGCACAAAATTAATAAGAAAAATGTTAATGATACTGTGGTTAAAAACGAAGAAATTCAACTGAATAGTTGTGGAAGTAGGTATATTATGTTGCAATTACCCAACATAAGCAGATTAGTCCCAAATTATGCACATACCACGATGTACGAGGATCATACATCGTGGCCCCAAACTAAGTTATGTTTATGTTCTCGCAGGCTGACAGCTTGGCATTGAGGTGCGGCGTTGCCAACCATGGTGCCATGGCGGTAAATTTAGGGAAAAATAAAATTCAACAGGTAGTTACGTATATTGAACTTTAAAAATTAATTGCGGCAAAACGGGGGCGAAAAAAAAAATTAAAAAAATACAGCAAGTATATCTCACCCAATACTATCCGATGAGCAAATAAAAAAAAGTGGTGTATTAGTCCATTAAATTTACTGGTCGGTCCACCAGATTTATTTCTCTAATTCTATTAGCATTGTTATTTTGTTGGCAATCCTGAAAAACTTGCTCAACAAATTCAATAGGATAACTATTCTTCTCAAGAACATATTTTACATGTTTAATTTCCTCCTCAAATTTTGTGTTATTAGAACAAATCGTTCTAGCCCTGTCATACAAACTTTTAATTACTCCGTTTTTAACACTAATATGACAATTGGAGTTGAAATGGAGATATCTATTAGTATGTGTTGGTTTTCTATAGACACTAGTTTCTATACTATCCGATTTCAGTATAGAAACGTCTAAGAAAGGTAATTGATTATTATTTTCAATTTCTAAGGTAAACTTAATAGAAGGTTCTTGTGAGTTTATAAAATTTAATAATGAATTTAAATCATTTACTCCATGTTCCCATATAATAAATATGTCATCTACATATCTCCACCAAACATTAGGTTGGTGATCATATCTAGTCAATTCATTTTGTTCAAAATCTTCCATGAATAAATTGCTTATGAATGGTGATAAAGGAGACCCCATAGCCATTCCAAATTCCTGCTGGTAAAATTCATTTCCTAATTGAAAATAAGTGGTTTTAACACACAGTGTTGTTAGTTCTAATATTGCATCTACAGGGTGTTTCATCTTAAGTGCGAACACCCCCGTAAAATTTGTATTCTCCATCCGATTTTAGCCGCGTTTTTTTCTAAAAATAAAATTTTAAGGGGGTGTTCGCACTTAAGATGAAACACCCTGTATATTCAAATTCGTCCTTTCTACTAAAGTCTGATCATTTTCTAACTTTCTGCGTAAAATGTTCAATGATTTGTTAACAGGGACATTTGTAAAAAAACTAACCACATCAAAGCTAGCTAATATATAATTATCCAGAAATTGATAATTTTTTCTAGAAAATGATTACTGAATTAAATTTAAATGAATTTAAATTTCCCACTAACGGATTATCAATGTTAAGTAAATATTTTGCTAACGAATGACATGGCGAATTTATTGAACTTACAATGGGGCGAAGAGGAATGTTAGTTTTGTGTATTTTTGGTAATCCGTATAAGAGTGGAGGTTTTGAATGATGCGGAGTTAAGAGTGTCCTTTGTCTCTGTGTCATTTGTTCGCGGTATTTATACAGTGTTTTGTATATTTTAGTTTCTATTGAAGTTGTAGGGTCTTTGTTTATCCTCTTGTAAGTTCCTTTATTTAATAAATCATTTAATTTATTATCATACACAGTTTTTTCTAAAATAACAGTTGCATTTCCCTTATCTGCTTTCAATATTTTAATTATCCTATGTGATTTAAGTGATCTAATTGCTACTTTTTCTTCCTTTGAAATATTTAGCTTTGGTTTAAAATCTTTTTCTAAGATTATTTTTGACCTGACTCTAAATTCTTGACCTAAGTCCTCAGGTAATGCTTGAGCTGTTTCCTCTACCGATGTTACTATGTCAAGCTTAGAAATTTTTTTGTCAATAACAGAAAAATTTAACCCTTTTGCCAAAACTAACTTTTCGGAAATGGTAAGTTCTCTGTTAGATAAATTAATTACTGTCCTGTTGACAAAATCATTGTCTATTTGATTGAATTCCTCACTATGCTTTTCCTCAACTAATCTTCGGAATTTGTTAATCTGCCTAAGTTTGACTATTAAAATGCCTATTATGGCTTATGCTGATACAATTTGATATGTAATTAAAATCATAGAAAGATACACTTTCCCTAACATTTTCCCATATTTCATTTATATCCCTCCATAATTTGTTTATGTTACTTCTTTGGTTCTGGATTCTTTCTCTTATCAGCATCATACTACATCTGAACAATATTTTGCTACATTTCCTACTAGTAAAAGGTTCATGTTGATGTTATGCAAAAACCGAAGTTAAAAATGCAATGGAAGTAGTTTTTGATTATATAGAGAACAGTAATGATTGTCAATTTACTATGGACCAACTAACAGAGGAAATTCTCGACAAAGAGATTGCAGCTCCACATAAAATGACTATTCGAGACAAATTGGAGCAAAAATATGGTGATAATATTATGATTGATACAAACAATTTTGACTTGCTTCATCGATAGTATTTACTGTAAATTAGCTAAATTATCCCAACATGTCGAATTGCTGAATCAATGGATGAAGATGAAAAACACGATAAATTTTTAGACATTGCTATAGCTATTTTACGTGCAGACACAAGTACTACTGAAAATGTTTGATACATATCCGCCTAACTATGCGTAATAAAAAGGGACAATATGAGTCATTGCAATCATAAAAAATAAGAGTCACTTCAATTTGTCATGCCAATATGGCGGCCAAGAAATTTCGATCTTTTTTATCTCCTTTACAAGTCAGCCTTAGTGTTACCCTTCATCGTAAATTTGGCAACAGAAGTATTATAGATATTTCTAACAGTCTTGGATTTTGCTCATCATAAATATAAAGAGGCGCAGTTGTATGAAGTAAGCAAGTAAGTTTATTTAGGAAATTACAATGCAAAGTATGAAACACTTTAAAAAAGGAAGACTGTACAAAATAAAGAGACATTAGACATCCCACTCTGAATACAAACACAGTGCCTTATTCAAAAAATTAAAAATTTTAAAATTTAAAAACTCATCCACAGAATATGGTTCCACACTACACAAGTGTTTCTATGGGCCACGTTTGGTGCTGCTAAGGTTGTACAGAGGTACAACAAAATTTGTTTTATGCCTAGTAACATGCCTATGTGTGAGGGGGGGATGCAAGTTCATTGAGGTAAATTAAGAAGAGGAGTGGCCCTAGAACACTTCCCAGGGGGACTCCAATATACCAGATTTAAAATACTGGTTATTTGCCAATAAACGTACCTATTGAGACCTGTTCCGCAAGTAGGATGAAAACCAAGCATGGCTGACCCCCCTAAATCCAATGTCATTCAGTTTTCCTAATAGACACGAGTGGTTAAGGGTGTCGAAATCCTTTAAGACATCGAGCAGGACTGCACAAATAAAAATTGCTTCGGATCAAAATTGATGCCTAAGGCGGCGTTTACAAGGGTCGATTTCTGTCGCACGACTAGGCTGTACGGCGAAAATCGACTGTAAATTGCAAATTGACTGCACATCAGGGGACTAAAATCACAAACGCCAAAGTAGGACCCCGACTGAATTTTGCCATGCAATCATAGGCCGCATGGTGGTGGGCGACTAAAATCGACCGTGCAAATGCTTTTCAGTCGCAGATGATCAGCTCGCCGGTTGGGAAAAAGGTGTTTTTTTTGCGCTATTTTGTTTCATAGCATGGCCACATCAATCTACGTAGATATGTGTAGCTCAGATCGTTGGGTTTTGCAAATAGTGAATAAATAAAACCATGGATAAAATAGTACCATATTCTTTTTGGAAAGCTATGAAAGGCACCCATGCTATGGAACCCAAGAGAACAAGACTTATAGGAGAAATGATGTTCGTTGACACCTGTTCTGGTCAACATGTTTTTAACAAAATGAGTTGTCGCTTGAGATTTTTAGTCAACTGTGCAAATGGGGTAGCAATACAGGTCATATTTGGCTTTTTGTACTTGACGAAAGAACGCAAACTCAAATGAGATTATCAAACTAGCGGAGTGTCCTACTTACCCTTCATTTGCAAGCAGCCAAATGATTATAATACAATTAAAATGACAATTCAACTAGTAGTACCTCGAGAAGAAGCAGTAAATCAAAAAAACTTGCTTTCAACATTTAATTGGTTCAAATTGTGTTGGGCAGTGTAGGCTATATCATGGGAGGCAGTGGTTTAAAAGAATCCTTGTGCATGATTTACACTGATAATATGACAGATCATATGCTGACAGGTCATGCTTATTTCAGAGCCATGCGTGGTCATTTTTTATGCAGGCGGCTGTGGTAAGTCTCATTTTTTAAGAAATGAAAAACAATTATGAGTTTAAACAATTTACAGACCTTGCAAATCTTCGTAAATTGCTAGACATTAAAGAAAGAAGACTATACTATAGAATCAATTAGAAAAACTATTTCAGAACAAATTTCCCGATTTACAAGAGAAATCTCGCACTTCAAAACTATGGACAAATTATATCAATATAAACATTATAAAAGCTTTTCTTGCAGCTGGAAAAATGGGTGATTGTGATTTGCATCTTGCATCGATTATAGCCATAATACCATTCTTTCATGCTGCGGGTCATTTTCCTTATGCAAAATAACCATAAATATATTTGCAAGATATGAGAAGCTCACCATCGCTTTTAGATTCTGATAAGTTTGAATGGTTTGCATCCAAATGATATTTTACTGCTAGGCGTACGGAGAAATTTTTCGCCGAGATTCCTACATCAGACAATTGAACAGGTCCTTGTGAAGTTTATGAAATACACTGGAGAACCATTTAAACATGGAGCTATTCCAACTGTCATGCATAAATGGAATGAAACTAAAGTATCACATGGTGATGTAATTAATCGCATGGAAGACCTTTGCAACATTTCACTCGCAACTAGCGAACAACATATTGAGTCAAGATATAGTCGTATAAATCGAGACTTGAATGACATGCAAGAAATACTTGATTGGTTACGAATACGTAACCCTTTCGACTCAACAATAGAGGATCTAATAAATGTCTCTAATGGCTCTGTTACGCATGGTAAGGTTAACTGCGATGCCACTTTTCAAATTGGGATGAAAGCACTGGGGGAATTTTATGGTTTAAATGCAGCTGAAATGAGATGCAAGGTTACTACTTGATTTTAAATGTTTTTATTAAACGATCCTGAAAAATCAGCTGTGAAATCTTATTACGTCACAGCTGATTTTTTCAGGATCGTTTAATAAAAAAAAACAATTTTTAAGAAAGTCCATTATTGGGGGCCCTTAAAAGTTTGTAGGGGTCCCAAAAAGAAAAAATGCCCCGCTACTAAGAATTTTCTTATGTAAGGAGATATCCGACTGGACATAATGAACACATCTACAAAGTCTTAATGGCGAGGTAATCAAAACATTTTTTAAAGGCATGGACCCGGGGACTATAATCGACAAAACCTTACTAAACTTATATGTGCATCCAGTTATTCGTAAAAATAAACAACTTCGAAAATATTTAATCTCTTGGTAGAATGCTTATTTTTGCAATAAAAAATATGCCTAATATGAAATTTATGTAAAATTTGTTCAGCTATCGCTATAGATATGAATAAAAGCACGATTGAGGTATGGAATGTATTTATAAAATTATAAGTAAAAAAACCTTTCTTTTTATTAATTATAGGGGAAAATCACACTTTCAACATTTTAATCACCATCTATTAACTACTCAGTGAAAATGTATAAAAAAAAATTGTTCTGAATTACTTTTTAAGATAAAATTGGTTTTTAAAATAAAATTGGTTTTATTTTGTTGGTATAATAATGTTCATACATTTTGTGTAAATAATCAGATTATAGACGATTGCATAGTTATATTTCAATATTTGAGTTTTTTTTAAATTTGCCATTTCGAAATTGTTTAAAAAAGATCTGTATTGTACAATTCGCTAGCGCATTTGTTTTTACACGTACAAAAATATACCCGTAATTAAATTTTTGTAGATTGTGTAAATATGTATAATTGAGCTAGGATCAATACTACCCGAGATATATGCCAAAAACTGAAAAAAAATTGTTTATAACAATTTTCGCTGGTAAATTTATGTATCCTACAAGGGGGTAAACATTTTTAAACGTTCAAAAAAAGTATTTATCAAAGTTCATGCAGGTGGGCTATGGTGATTTAAAATGACCCATACTTACTGTACTAGATGGTTGACAGGGACTAGGGATATCAGGGAACACCTACTCTGCACATCTATTTCTTTCTCTTGAGGTACTTCCTGTACTAATTAACGGTGCATTCCTGTATGTCTGTCCCGGACAATCAGGTGATTACCTGCAAGTGCATTGTGGTAAATAAATAATACACAGTCTTCCCAGGGCAAAGAAGGGTAAATTGTGTAATCACTGTCTCGGTTAGACTTTCGTAGGACAGTGAAGTTTTATTGGATTTTCCTCTCCGTGTCCGGGTTCCTGCCCTACCAACACAAAACAAAGTCGGGTCCTAACCGCACATAATTAATTAAACACACCAATTATGCCACCAACAAACCCTAGTCTTATTTAAAACCCTTCCTTACTTAGAGAACAGGTGACAGTGCAAAGTTGGTCAAAAATAACTTTATTGCTGTATCCTTGTCTCCTTAACCTTTAACCGCTACCTAGCGGTATCTCATATCACACTGTTACATCCCCCCCCCTCTTTTTTTAAACTGACGCATCTTGACCTTGCCTGTCTCAGACCTTACAGTGTCGGTGCACACGTAGTATCACGATGAACGATCAGTGCAGTAACACGTGCAAGTTTTGAAGGAATTACTGTCGGCAGCTGACCGGGAGCCCACGACCTTTTTGAGTCGGTCATACAATTCCTGCTTGAACCCATATAATTATAAACTTTGTGTCAAACTAAAACTAATAGGAGTGATAGCGAGTTCCAAAGTGGAGGAAATCATTTAAATAAATAATTATTAATTTGTCACAAAAGTCAGTTTTTTAAGTAATACAATTCTGTAAAAAAGTTGTAAATTTCAAGTTTAGATGATTTAATATGACGCTAGCGCATTCCAAGCGGTTTTGGCGGGGGCAATCAAAGGTCCAAGCGGTTATGAAGTTGCGCGAGAAAACACACTTTTTGAAGTCATTCCATTCCTGCTTGTTTCAAGTATACTCATCAATAACATTATTATAAAGACGAAAAGAATTATCCAAGCGGTTTTGGAGGGGGCAATCCATTTTTTATTACTAAGTAAAGTTGCAATTTTTAATAAATTTTTTAAAGTCATTAAATTCCACTTGATTCCTCAATAGACATTCCAGATATGTTATATGGATAACGAAAAAAATTATCCAAGCGGGTTTGGAGGGGGCAATCTATTTTTTATACTGAAGCAAAGTTGCACAAAAAAACATGTTTTTCTAAGTCATTCCATTCTCGCTTGCTTGAAGTATACTCATCAATAACATCATTGTAATGACAAAAAAAAATTATACAAGCGGTTTTGGAGGGGGCAATCCAATCTGAAAACTCAAGCGAAGTTGCACTTTGTTTTCTTTTTTTTTTTGTTAATTTTTCTGAATATTTTTCATTTATTCCATTTTTATTTATTCTCTTCTGTTAATAAGTTATTTTCCATAAATATTATTGATTTTACTGACCTTTTGTTTGTTTGAAATATCTTCAAACCGCGTTTTTTGACCTTGTTACCATTGTCAACATGCAAATCCAGGACTAGGTACTATTTTTTGTACCCCCAATTTTCAATAAATGCATTTAGCGATTTTTTTTGTTAAAATCAGACACCACACCGTTAATCAGGACACCACAGAACCTCCATATACCAAATTTGAACAGAAAATATTACAGAGAGTTCTTTTCTAAAGGGTGCCAAAATTTAGCAAAATAGGGATTTTAACGGAATTTGGGGGTCAAGAGTCAAGTGTGCCATGAAATTATCGCAAAACTGAATGGTCAACAGGACCACACAGAGTATTGGCATGCAAAGATCCAATAACAAATATACAGGTTATTTTTCTGTGTGCCAACTCAAAGTGCTAATTTTTTTAAACTTTACATATATGGATCAAGAGCGATAAAAATCGATTAGGTGTATCAAAACCGCCGCAAAAATTATAAACGAACTACGTCTAAAATTTACAGAAGCCTGCCAGTCAGCAGATGAATTAAGGCAGGTAGTGTGCCATGGCTATGTCGAGAAAAGTACAATAATTTAAATAGTTTTTTACTTGATTGATGATAGTTTGTTTCCAATAAATTATAATAATTCCAGGGTGCATTTGACCCTTATAAACTTTAAAAAAATTCAGCACTTTGAGACGGCAGAGAGAAACACAAGGTGGCTCATCCAAGTAGAAAAAGTGTGTTACATGGAGACAGGCTAACATAAAATCGCCATTCAAAAAATGAGATTGTAGTAAATATTAAGGGGAATTCGAAGGTGTACTAGGATTTCGTATATGAGGCTCGATAAAAAAGTTATTGTAGAAGAACAATTTTTCGTTATAGCTTTCGGTTCTGAATATGTTTTTTGTGCTCATAGATATTTAACGATCAATGTGTTAAGAGGCTACGATACTTATATTTCATATCCGCCTGAAGTGCCCGACTCAATTCAGGATAAACGTCGCTCGATTAGATATGCCTATCCTTTTCCTTCCTCTAGCCCCCACGACTCCCCACTCCAGCCTACCCCTCCATAGTGCTACGATTGAGGGGCAGCCGGCCGTAGTTACTACACTGAGAAAAATCTGTCACTTTGTAAAAAAAACCTGTTTAATTCAATATGTGATATTATTATCCCTCAAACTCAAGCAGAAGCTTTTTTGTAACTAACTATAATCAATTCAATGACAAATGATATTGAATTCTAATGAATAATTTAAATGTAACATTTTATTTCAATAAATAGCATGTTCTGGAATTGATTCTATAATACTTCTTTTCTAAGCACATTCTTTTGTCAGAACAACATAACGTTTCATGGTGTTGAATTGAATAGGGGTACAGGGTTTTTCCGTATATTTTTCAACCCACCCTAGAACCTCCATTTTTGATCCTAGAAAAAAACTTTTTATATGAAAGTTATAGGATTTTTTACGAGCCATTTGAATCTGTTAACAGATGAAACAAATGAACGTCGAAAAATTGAGAAAAATATATAAACTTTTGTTTTTTAAATGGAACACCCTGTATATTTTTGGATTTTTGAAATCTACTGGTTCTTCTGATTCCAGCGATATATATATGTTACATATTTGCTCCACCCGCCTGCTCAGTATTTCACGTTGCATAATTTGACTATATAGTGTAAGGATCAAGAGACCCATGGAAAAACAAATTTGTATTTATTCATAGATATTTTAATAACTTTATTAACAACAAGAAGAATAAAATAATAAAGGGTTATATCTCGACATATCCACCATAAACTTCGTAACATCTTGTGATATTGTTTTTCCATTTATTTAAGGCATTTCTAATGAATTGAGTCTTCCGTATTTAGCTCAAAAATATCTACTTCTAATTTATTTCGAAGGGTATTGATATTTTCCGGTCTGTCATAATATATTTTATTTTTTTAATATCCCCACAGAAATATATCCTAGGAAGGCAGGTCCGGGCTGTTTTCCGGCCATCTAATTGAACCATGTCTTCCGATCCATGAATCATATTTGTCATTAAAATAATTTGTTACCGACCTGATGTTATGTGGGGGTGCCCCATCTTGTTGCCAAATTAATTGTTGGCGGTTCGGAAGATGTTGCAGTAAAACTTCAATTTCGTTCTCAAGGTAATTTTTGTATCTTTCTCCTGGTTAAACTGCCTTCAAAAATAATCGGCCCCAAAACTCTATTTTCTAATATGCCACACCAAACGTTCAGTGATTGTCGACCTTGGATTTTAACAGCTTGGTACTTATGTGGATTTTCTGTGTTCCAGTATCTTTTATTTTGCCTGTTAAACATTCCGGCTGTTGTGAACGTAGCTTCGTCCGTAAAAATTATTTTATTTAGTAAATCGGTAACAAATTATTTGAATGTCAAATATGATTCATGGCTAGAAAGACATGGTTCAATTAGATGGCCGGCAAACAGCCCGGATATATTTCTGTGGGGATATTTAAAAAATAAAATATATTATGACAGACCGGAAAATATCAATACCCTTCGAAATAAATTAGAAGTAGAGATTTTTGAGCTAAATACGGAAGACTCATTTCATTAGAAATGCCTTAAATAAATGAAAAACAATATCACAATATGTTACGAAGTTTATGGTGGATACGTCGAGATATAACCCTTTATTATTTTATTTTTCTTGTTGTTAATACAGTTCTAATAAAGTTATTAAAATATCTATGAATAAATACAAATTTGTTTTTCCATGGGTCTCTTGATCCTTACACTATATAGTCAAATTATACAACGTGAAATAATGAGCAGGCGGGTGGAGCAAATATGTAACATATATATGTCGTTGGAATCAGAAGAACCAGTAGATTTAAAAAATCCAAAAATATACAGGGTGTTCCATTTAAAAAACAAAAGTTTATATATTTTTCTCAATTTTCCGACGTTCATTTGTTTCATCTGTTAACAGATTCAAATGGCTCGTAAAAAATCCTATAACTTTCATATAAAGTTTTTTTCTAGGATCAAAAATGGAGGTTCTAGGGTGGGTTGAAAAATATACGGAAAAACCCTGTACATTTAACTGTTCATTATACTGAAATTGCAACTACTGTCACTGAATTTTTGCTGGATTTGTAATAATTGTGGGTACTAATATCAATTATAATTATTAGTAATATATCATATTATTGCCTAAATAATAAGCAAATGATGTGTAAAATGCAAATCAAGTTGCTAGTGTAGCAACTTATAATTGACAAAACAGAAATGTTGCAGATGAGATCAATAAATTAATAACATTTAATTTTAGTGGATACAAGTTTTAGTAACCCCCAGTTTGTTAATAGCCATTCACTTGCACAGTGTTCATTATGACTACGAACGATATAAAATGTAGGGTTGATTCAAAACCTTTGCGATCATTGATTTTGGTAAATTACTCAGTCAAGGTCACAGCTTTTTTTACTAACGTGTTTGTAATAGGATATTAGTTCAGTCGAGTAAAAAGTACTTGATTCGATCTAACTTGTATTAGACATGAATTCTAATATGAAAATTCTAAAAATTTCTTGAATACCATAAAAATTTAAAAACATGATTTACTGATTATATTGATGAATACCTATAAAAGTTGCAATTAAGTTGTTTTGTTCATCCAATGAATTATAATGTTTTTTCAGTTGCTTCTGGGGTACTCTTAGATAGTTTGGAGTAGTCTGAGGGTAAGAATTATTATTATTTAAATAAAATAAATTTAATTGTTTAAATAAAACATGAGACATTTTAAAACCGAGGTTATGCTTCCATTGTAGTATGCCAATTTTAGTATCGAAGTGACAATACGTCTTCTTAATGGAAATTTAAACTATTTTAAACTTACTAGTTCATCTGCAATTACGTCAAAAGTATAGATTAGATTAGAAAAGTGACTATTCACTAAAATCACAACAGTCTTTTTTTCCTGTGTAGATAATATGAAATAATAAGTCAGGTGCCAGCCGCCGCCGCCGGGTCACACGAGTCTTGCCGATGCCGACGAAGAAGCGCGAATATATATATTTAAAAAACGGCGGTGGCCTGTTTGCTTTATTGCAAAAATGATATTTTTTGGGAGTTATAGAGGGCGTTCACTTTTCGTTGGCAACACACTGCATAGCTTTTTGGCGTCGAAGCAATTTTACTATTATTAGCAAAGGTGCATAGGTACTATGAAGAGTTCGTGTATAAAAAACTTCTGTAATTGCTCAATTATAAAATCTAAATTAACGATTCGATTACCGAATTCTTCTTGAACCACGTTAGGGTCAGTTGAACATCTATCAATGTTTGATTGGATAATTATTGTTCTGCATAATAGTGTTGTTACGACTAAAAAAGTGCGTCTAAAGTCTACTTCTATAAAATGTTTTATATACCTAGTATTCCATATTTATATTTCTGTAATAAATAAATCTAACTGAAAACTTTCTACACTGTAAGAGCAGCGTCCAGAGATATACTTTCTAGACTTTGGTAAGAGTTCACTTTAGAGGGATTAGAGTGAATAGGCCATAGGTATAATATTATATCACAACTACGATTGTTTATTTAAAAACAGTAAGCGGTTTCGTTAATCTATAAAATTACATCATCAAGGACTACAATATAAGATTTAAAAAAGTAAATAAATAAAGGATAATCACTTATAGTCCAAGAGCTTGCAGGAAATTTGAAGGAGATACTTGAAAAAAGATTATAATTATGTAAATGTTTTTAATTGTTTCAACTTTGACTTGTGGCTGAATGTATATATATTTCAAATATAATAATGGCTAGGTAAGTAAAGGTTCTTTATTTATTTATACATATACCTACTACCTGCCCTGAGGACTGAGGATGTAGGTAAATTTATAGAGTTGCGAAACCGGTCTCCCTTTTTAAATAAAGTAATAGTTTTGAGATAATAGGAGCTATTAATTTCTAATCCCTTGTAAATGTTTCATTCAAAGCCCTGTTTTTCCCAGAAAGTTTGTTTCCCAAACCCTATGCACCTGCACTTATACCTAAATCTGAATAATAAGTGTGCAAAATGCAAAATATGTGTTAGTACCACTCTCTCAAATTCTGGGAACCATATTAGGTACGGGAATAAAAGCACACAAGCCCACAAATTACTCCTATTGGTTTCACTGTGACTGTTGCGACATCATTATCAAACATTATAGGTATTCTTGCCCTGACTGCCGTTCAGTTTCAGAACCTTCTGACAAATCTGAATTATCGAACATCCTAGAAAATGTATTAAAATGTCATAAATTCGACAGACTGGAACAATAAAATGTACCTTCTATTTTTATTTTGCCCGATTTTCAACTCAAATGACTTTCGAACAATCTTCTAACGAAGAAGTTTCTAAAACTGAATGGATGTCAGAATTATTATCGTTCCCTCTGGAAAGTATATAAATTAGCTTTTATCATGCAGCGATTTGACACAATAATCGTATTACATAGGATATTATTCGTTTTCAAAAAATGCTTCACATGACCCATTTATTTGACAAAAATATTACTTGTACCTATCACATTTTTAAAGTAAAAATCAAGCGCACAATTTGATCTAGAATTTAAATTTACTCTTTTTGCACGACCAGGCCATTTTATGCCCTAGGGATTAAACCATTTTACCCAAAAGCAAAAAGTACTTTGTGAATAATAATTATTTATTTATTATTCCTGGAGGAATAATAATAATGAGTATTATTATATGCCAGTCGACATACATAATGTAATATTCTAACATTCAAAACAAGCGAAACACAAATAAGGGAGACTGAGACTAATAAAATGAAAAATGAAACATCTGATATCGATTGAAAGTTCCCCTGACGTGGTTCCCGAGCCCAGTGAGGTAGGCCGAAGTAGGGGGAGTAGGGGAACCACAAGTTCCAGCGAACGCCCGCCCGCCCGTCTATCTCCGTACGTCTAATTCCTGCTCGGATGGCCAATTCACGGATCATTTTATTGCCGGGCAATGGGTTCGTACTTTTCAAATCATAGCCAAACGAACAAACGTATCGACTTGAAAGTAGTCTTAAAAGAATGTTATCGCATGCCTCAATCGTCGTTGTGTCTTTCAAATTATTTTTGAGCGGCGGAAATACTTGAAATTCTTAACCGAATAGTCGAATTTCGGGTATGTTTGGCATTTTTTTTAACAGTGTCGCATTAGTCCTGCACAGTTCGTGATACACAACGATGATTCTTCATAGTTTTATCTAAGCCACAAAAAAAAATCAAGTGAAAATATTAAGAAATGCAAGTATAGGAGATGTAAACTACGAAACCCTTGAAAATGGGGGGTATTGTAGTGCCTTAACTGAAAGCATATATTCTAGTCCTATATTAAATTTGGTAATGTGAAGAAGTTATCAGGTTATCAGTTTTAGCTGCCACAATATTGGTTTAGCATAACTAGGACGTAACTAAGAGAGTAGGATTTCAGCGAAAATACCACTAGTAGTATTATCGCTGAAATCATCACCTGATTGGTTGATATTTCAAAAATCATGTCACTTCATTGGTTCACATTGTCAGCCATTGAATTCTCAGTAAAATAAAGTATCCGTGACACTTAAAATTGTACTAAGCTATCAAACGTTATGGGGCTATGTTTCCAAGGCATTCTATGCAAAAACGTCAAACATTATGGGGCTTTTGTTTCCGAGGCACTCTAAGCAAAAACGATTAATTTGATATTACGGCAAGAAAAATAAAGTAAAGCATAATGTGTGACATATCATTTTAACCAGAAACCAATCCTCTTTTAAATAATGCAAAAATTCAATATATGGCACCACTAAGAAAAATAAAAGTTGATCGTCATATCTTTGTCCAAGGAGGTGACAAAAAATGTGAGGTCATATTTGGATTCCTTGTAAAAAAAGTGCCTTAATAACTTAGAAATTTCCAGCTCCCTTCGTTTTCGTTTAAAAAACATAAAAACCAAAACGGCAATTTTCAGTTTTTTCGCATTATTTTCAAAACGAGAAAGGCCAGCCATTTTTTCACCATGTTACTCTGCATCAGATTCCCCAACTTTGCCCCAATTTAACCGACCTCGTATCTCTTAAGATATCCAAGATCCTCATGCATAGACTCGAAATATGGTCACCCTGTATGCATAAGTATCTCTTACTCACTTGTTAAAGTATCTTTTACTCACTTGTTAATTCTCTTTTGTTTACTTTTAGAAAACCCTCAAAGAACTGTAAATAAAAGATTTAAAAAGTTACTAAGATATTTCATTTTATAATTTTTATTTAATACATATTTAAAATAAAGGAGTAATTTTCTTTTAGTCCTGTTTTTAATATTCCTTTCAATATGTACATTTTTGAAACTGAGTAAATTAGAAAAAATATGATTTTAAGAAATTCCAGAAAATTAAGCATTTAATTCTTTATGTAGGTAAGTCAAAATCTACTCTTAATGAATCTGAGCTTAGTAAAACTGCAATAGAAAAAGTAATAAACAACAACAAAAATGCAATAAAGCTTAGAATCAAGTAGGTTGTCAATTCAACATTTCTACTTACCTGTCAGTTTAATTTCAGTCGATCTAAATCTTACACGAGACACAATTTGTAAAACCATCTCTTACATATTTCTTTTAAATCTGTAACTAGTAAATTATAGGATCGGCAACAAAATTTCAAATTAATCTGACAGGTAAGTAAAAATATTGAATTGACAGACTACTTCATTCTCAGGTTCATTGTCATGGCTGACTTGGTTTTTCATAAATCTGGTTCTAACAAGGATATACAAGGTGCCCCGAATATGTGGGCAATCTCTCGGATCTATAAAGGGGATGTTAAAGTAACATGACAAGTTCCTATAAAAACTTCCCCAGAGGGCCCACCTACGGAGATACAAGCCCCTAAAGGACACCCCTGAAAATTTATTATTTTAAATAACTTTTGAAATACTTTGTGTAATTTAATTATTTTTTAATACGATGGACAATAGATAAGACTCTTTAAAAAGGGTGCAGGAAAACAATTTTGGCTTATTTGGTTTGCCAGGGACGGACTAGCAGTAGCACAATAATGTCAATTTTTTTACACCCTTTACGATAAAGGCACAAAAATATATTTTTAGATAGCTTGAACTTAAACTAAAAAAGACACACTTGGTTGATATCGATAAAATGAACTGTTTTCAAGAAAAAAACTATTTTTGTTTTTATTGCATTCGTAAAGAAGACCTAAACCGATGAAATTTACATTATTTCTGGGCCTGTAACAAAATTACACTCTTATTTACATTTATTTCTTGTTGCTCTGGTTGTTTTTTGGCATGTACCGATTTAACAATCTTCATTTCGTAGAGCTAGGAAATGCATAACAAAGGATGTTTTTTAGTGGCATGTCAGGTAAAACAAATATGAACAAATAGGAAGTTCACATAACCAACAATCATGAATGGTTACCCTACACCCTCTAACCCCTTCTAGTAGCTGTAGAAGACGCCGTAGTCTTCTACATCTCACCACTACTAACTATATATCAATTGGAATAAATAACACCTAGCCGATGGAACCCGTACCTCCGTAGCTTAGTTGGTTAAGTGCCTACGGCCACAGTACGAGTCCCAGGTTCGAGTTCCGGCTAGCGTCTCCAGTCCGTGATCCCGGGTCCCGGAATCTCGAAATCCCGGGATTCCGGAGGGGTTTTAGATGGGATCCCGGGATTTCGAGATTCCGGGATGCCGGTGGGGTCTCGAAAATCCCGGGTTGAGATATAGTGGTCTCGAAAATCCCATTTTTTTTAAATGATCGAACTTTAATCTGTTTTCGACGGTTTTTGTGTAAAATGCATTTTTTTTTGTACTTTATTGGTGTTTTATTTAGTTTTACCCAAGTTATTTACGTATTTATTATGATACAACCGGGGATTCACTTTTTCATTTCACTTACCTATACCTACCTAATACAATATTATGTAGGTAAATATATAAAAATGTTTTTTATTTATGTGTTTTTTAATAAATTTTTTCCGTATATCTGCATTTTTATTTGCTATTGTTAATATTACGCATTTTAATAAAAATATTATTAGGATTGATCTCGGGATCCCGACATTTGGGTTTTGGATCCCAGGATCCAAAACGGGATCCCGGGATTTGGATTTTCATCCCGGGGTCTCAAAACGGGATCCCGATCCCGAAAATTGGAAACCCTAGTCCGGGCTGGAGTGCATTTTTTTCAATTGATATCCCGTAATGGAATTGTTTGTTAAAAGTCCGTTACCACGTTTTTAAAGTATTATGATCAACCTTCAACACATAATTTGAGTGTTCTGTACTAAAGTCGCAAATTCGAACTTTAATTCAGTCGAATATCAGTTCTCTAAATTTGTTTTGTGATATCGATTTCCCGTGTGACGTAGTGAATTCGTTTTTAAATAATCCAAGGTACGTGAACCTTAGAGTACACTGTAACACATGTGGTAGGTCGTTCGGCTCGGTTCGCCTGGATCTAGGTTAGCGCTTAGATTCTGGTGGTGTGTTCGGATACCCTGACTGGGTTTGTTCCACTAATCAGGTTGGTTCGGTCATGGATCTGTGGAGGTCAGTGTTTGAGTTCAAGTGATCTGTTCGCAGTGCACTCTGCGGGTTTTGTCACTACTTTGTGCTACTCTTTTAAAACACTCGAACAATTCGGGGTTCTTGAGTACTGACGTCCCGAGATCACGGACCTAACTTAAATATTTTCTCATGACACGCTCATATTTCCCCGAGCAGATACAACCCTTTTTTTTGGCGAATTAAAAATTTCGTTTCTGTTTGGATGGAATGTGTACGGGAAAGGAAGGAAACCGACGTGATAAAATTTGCCCCTGCCTAGTTGGTTTTCGAGAAACTTTTTTATTTTCGGAGATTGGAATAAAGGGCAAAGTGCACGAACCCTTTCTTCAAACACCCTGTATATTTTACCCGAAAAAAAATTTCCATCTACCTACTGGATTTTCGAGAAAACGCGTGCAACATTTTGGTTTTCAAAGGTAGAAACTTGGTTCCTTCGGGGATGTAAAGGACACGTAAAAGTAAATAAAAGTTACTTGGAACAATTGTTTTCCAGCCTACATGATTTTCAAGAAAAACCTTAAAACAAATTCCACGGACTTAGCCGTTTTTTTTGAGAGGTTTTTTTCTCAGAACCGTCAGGTATACAACACATTTACACTTTCAAAATGATGGCTAACCTACATTCAGGTTAGGTTCCTATGTCAGGGGTGTTTCCTGCAAAGGAACTGATCGAGAGGTTAGGATTAGACGTCACTATGCGGCTTGAGAAGGCGTACCTGTCGATATGAGAATTTTTGCACTTTGAAACTGGACGATGGAGGTTAGAATTCGCCTTCACGTTACTGCCAAGCCAAAAGGCCTTTGAGGTTACAGAACCCTGCTAAAACTTCTATGATTCAGTTTTTGCCTAAAAATGTTGTACCCGATCTGACCCACTTATTAAATTAAATGGTAATTGGATCCAGCCTGTCGAAACCATTAAGTTCCTCGGCGTTTACCTGGATAGAAAGCTTACATGGGAGTCTCATATAGATGTGGTCTGTACAAAACTAAGTAGTGTGTGTTATCTGATCAGAACACTGAAGGGAACTGTCTCTTGTTGTATCATGAGGCTGTTGTATTTTGGTCTCGTGCAGTCTGTTTTACAAAATGGTCTGATATTCTGGGGATGTTCTGCTCACGTACCTAGTAGTCAGTTTTGAATTGTACAAATATTAGGTCCCGTGTGCAAATTAGTGAAGCAATAACAACAACAACAAAACACCGCAATGCCGCACACCGAGTAGGTCGTATATTTGTCGGTCCGTCGGAAATCTTAAATTTTGCGTATATAAAGTGCAAATTAAATATTAGTTTTGGTGCAACACATTTCCAACAAATAGTAAAGATTAAGTATGGGTCCAAAAACTACTGTAGATACAAAAAACGTCGTAAAAGAAGCATTAAAAGAACTATTATTGGATGAAGAATTCCTCGATAAAATTTTACAAAAGGTAGCAAGTAAACTGGAGGTGCTTGAAGAAAACGTGGAAAAAAAACACACAAAAAATTGAACAGCTAACTAATCAACTGGATATGTTGCAACAAAATAGCAAAACAAGAAACATATGTGTCTACAATTTGAAAGAAGAAAACAACGAAAAAATACACGAAAAATTTTTGAAATTATGCAATGAGAAAATTAAAATACCTATTAGACGTGAAGATATCGTAAGGTGTTACAGAGTGGGTCGAAATAATGGAAATGCAAACCGACCGGTTGTTGTGGAAATGGAAACGTATAGCAACAAGTACAACATCATAAAAAATTCATTCAATCTCAAGGGAACAGGAATTGGAATAACAGAAGACTTATCAAGAGGGAGGCTGGATATCTACAAAAAAGCACAGGAAAAATATGGAAGACACTTAGTATATACAAAACATGGAAACATATATCTGAAAACTCAAAATGGACACAAGAAAATTAACAAATCGGACATTATTTAGTCTTCTAGTTATCGAGATTTAGGTAATACAGAATGCTATTGTTGTTGTGCCAATCATATAAGGTAACTTAAAGAAATTAATTTAAAACTATTATTTTCAAATCGATGGGCCTTGTTCTGTTGTTTGTTAGTGTTAGGTGTTAGGTATTGTTTAAAGCAATATTAATTTAGAAGGATTAGGTTTAGGGATATGATTGTTGATTATCTAGATGAATTAGAAAATTATGCTAAGATTAATACTATTGTTTCGAAAAGAATTGAGGATGATTTAAGTGCAATAAGTGGTGATGGGAATATCAATATTTTTCATATGAATATAAGAAGTCTTAGAAAAAATTTTGATGAATTAATAATATATTTAGAGACATTTAAATTTAAAAACGTGGATGTCTTAATACTGTCGGAAACATTCAACTTAAATAACATACATGATTTTAATATAGAAGGTTATAATATGTTCTATAACGAGTCTAATTTCAACAAAAACGATGGCACTCTGATATATATCAAAAATAATATCACTGTTTCGCATAATATTATCACACTCATAGAAACAAAACTTATACGTTGCACTTTCAAAATAAATAAGACATCATTTGGGCTCACAGCTTGTTATAGACCACCATCCACAAACACAGGACTTTTTTTAAATGAAATTGAGGAATATTTCTCTAAAACAAGTTTTAACCAGACAGAAGTGTTTGCGGGTGATTTGAATATTAATATACATGACAGTACTGAAGATTCTAATAAATACTTAAATATTTTGGCTGGTGTAGGGTTTGTTCCCTGTATTAACTCACCAACTTGAGTAACTCACGAAACTAGCAGTTTAATAGATCACTTCTTTGTAAAAGTTGAAAATAATCATAATATAAGTCAATATATAACAGCAATAATATTTGAAACGGCGCTCACCGATCATTATACTATTACCTTAAGCATACAAAACGCAAAAAATAAACAAATTTCAGATCGGAAGCATGTAAACACATCATATAGATATTCTATGAACTATGATAAACTCACTGATCTGTTAAGGCATGAAACCTGGAGTGACGTAATGAGTAGTACTGATGCTCAACAGTGCTACACAATATTTATTGATAAATTTAAAAAATATGTTGATTTAAGTACTCACGCTACAAAAATAGTTTCTGAAATTCGCAAGCGCACACCGTGGATCACAGTAGCTATAATAAACTCAATAAAACATAGAGATAAGTTAAAAAAAGAATTAACAACACATTTCAACGAAAAATCTCATTCAAACTATAAACTGTATAGAAACAAGTTGAAATGTGCTAAAAGAAATTACTATTGCTCCAAGGTAACGGAGATTGGTAACGATTCTAAAAAAATGTGGAAATTAATTAACGAACTCTCGAATAAAAAACACAATAATAATGAAAATATCACAGATAATATCACAGATCGAAATGGGCATCTAGTAAGTAATGACAAAGACAAAGCTAATTTACTCAATGATTTTTTTATCAGCATCGGCAAAAACTTACAGTCGAACATTACAAACACAAACAGAAAATTTCCATTCAGAAAAAGAATACAAAACTCGCATTTTTTAGACCTAGTCAATAAAAATGAATTAATTTCTACTATTGCCACTTTAAAAAATAGCTCGGCTCCCGGCGAGGATGGATTAACTTCGTACCTAATTAAAAAAGTGCATATATATATCATTGAACCTTTAACTCGAATAATAAACCTTTGTTTTTGTAACAAGAAAATACCATCTTAATGGAAAGTATCTATTGTGACGCCTATATATAAATTAGGTGATCCTAAACTGATAGTTAATTATAGGCCCGTGTCATTAATAAACAATTTTGCCAAAATATTCGAAAAGTGTGTAAAAAAGAGGCTCGTATCATTTCTTGATAAAGAAAATGTTTTATACAGCAAACAATTTGGATTTAGAAGGACTTTCTGTACTGAGGATGCGGTTTTCGATTTGGTCAATAACATCATAAAAAATCAACAAAGTAAATGCCTCACAGTATTTCTCGATCTCAGTAAAGCTTTTGATAGATTTTATATGAAAAATTGGAAGAAGTTGGAATAAGAGGAAATACATTGGAGTTGATTCAAAATTACCTAACAGATAGATGTCAAATTGTGCGTATGGGAAAATCATTGAGTAAGCCACAAAAAATTACTACCGGAGTTCCTCAAGGAACCGTCCTAGGACCCATTTTATTCTTAATTTATGTCAATAGTATTGGTGATATGGTCAATGGTACCGTATTCTCATATGCTGATGATACAGCTATCTTGTTTCATGCGAACCAGTGGGAAAAGGTATACGAAATAGCCGAGAGAGGAATGAATTTAATATCTGAATGGCTTAACGCACATTTATTGAACCTAAATATCCAGAAAACCTCATTCATTACTTTTTCCTCAACTGCAGCTGATCAGCCAAATATCACTTCATTAAAAATCCACAGCAATAGCTGTAAAAATCATGTGTCGTGTAACTGTCCTAAATTAAAAAAAGTATCTGAAATCAAATATTTAGGAGTATACATAGACCAACATCTCAAGTGGAAAGAACATATTAATCATATCTCTAGTAAAATACGTAAAATGTATTACAAATTTTTTAAAATTCGAGAAATACTACCTACTAAATTACTTAAAATGTTATATGTATCCTTAGTAGAATCTGTATTGAGATATTGTATTGTGATTTGGGGAGGGTTATATCATAATGCCCTGAGAACTTTAGAAGTGTGTCAAAATTATGTCTTAAAGTTAATATATAAAAAAGATCGACTATATTCTACAAACTTGTTATATAAAAGCAGTGGTTTTCTTAATGTAAGGAATCTTTATGTACACCGAGCATTAAATTTTTTATACAAAATAATAGAATTCTGCCCAAATATTAATCATAATTACATAACTAGATCTAACTTCAGCAAGCACTTATCAGTCCCGTTATTCCGCAATTCATTTACGCAGAGATTTGTAACCTATTATGCCCCAAAGGTATATAATATGCTACCGAATTCACTAAAAGCCTTATTTTCTGATAAAAAAGTATTTAACAAAATTACTAAAATACATCTACTTGAGAATCCACAAAAATATATTGATGTTTTCTAGACCACACTGTTGTATTGTTTTTTTTTATAGACATGTCGCTATTGCCTGTCCTACAATTGTAAAATGGAAATTGTATATATTTTTGTATATATTTTTATTTTCTGTATATATTTTTATTTGTATCATATTTATAATATTATAAGGATAGTTGACGTTTGCACACAAGTTTTAGCATGACTAGAACTTAGGCAAATATCTCCTGCAATGTCACTATTTCATGTTCTATAATGTTCAATAAATCAATCAATATTATGTGATACATCAAAATTTTCGGAAAAATGTCTAGATTACGAATATCTATGGGGCGCATCTCGCAAAGGTGGCAGAAGGGTGAAAACTACCCCTATACTATCCTTCTAAATATATAATTAAAAAATTGCATTTTTTGATTAAATTAACCCGAGATTACTTAAAATAATAAAAAAATAATGTGTTTTACTAAAAAATTAATATTAGTAATTCCCACCCCCGCTGGGGTGGGTGAAATATATTTTTACCAAAAAATAATTTCACACGAACGTTTCCGTTTTATTTCCATTTTGTTTAAGTCCTGTAAGTAAAATAATACTTACTATTGAGAAATATAAAATAGGAAGTGCAACCACCCTTTCCACAATTTAATTGTACAAATATTAGGACCCGTGTGCAAATTAGTGAAGCGATATTATGTGATATATCAAAATTTTCAAAAAATGTCTAGATTACGAATATCTATGGGGCGCATCTCGCAAAGGTAGCAGAGGGGGTGAAAACTACCCCTATACTATCCTTTTAAAGATATAATTAAAAAATTGCATTTTTTATTAAATTGACCCGAGCTTACTTAAAATAATAAAAAAATAATGTGTTTTACTAAAAAAACTAATATTAGAAGTCCTATCCCCGCCGGCAGGGGTGAAATTTTATATTTTTACCAAAAAATAATTTCACGTTCCCATTTTATTTTCGTTTTGTTTAAGTTTAATTTTTGGTAACGTGGATAAAAACAATTCGGATTGTTTTCAGCATTGCAGTTATTGATGGTATGGCAAAAGTACAGACGCTTCTGCTAAAAGATGAATTATCTGAGCAGTTTTCAAATAAACTGTTAAAAAAATATGCTTTATATTCTGAAACACACGTTATTTTTGATACTTATATTACTGGCTCCCTTAAGTCCTCAGAAAGAATCAGAAGGCAAAATGGTACAGACCCTATACGTTACCATATTCAATAAAAAACTAATATAAAGAATACAACCATTAAAAAGCTTTTGTCTCACACCTCAACCAAGGAAGATATAACCCAGTATTTTTCAGAAAAACGTATTGCATCAGGAAATATGTGTAATAAAAGATCGTTTGCTCTTATAAGGATACGATATGAATCATTTAAAGAGTTCTCACGAAGAGGCCGATACCAGAATAATTTTCCATTCTTTGGATGCATCTAAAAGGGGCGCAAACATATTAAGAATTTTTTCGCCAGATACAGATGTTTTGGTACTGGCTGTAAGGCGAGCTCCCTTATTACCTAAGGATACCATGTTCATTTGTATTGGTTCTAGCGGTCGTGAAATACCTTTGCAACCAATTTACAGTGCTCTTGGGCCACTAAAAGCTGAAGCACTTCCAGGTCTTCATGCCCTTTCAGGATCAGATGTCATGGGAGGTTTTAAGGGTAAAGCTAAAATTAGTTTTTGGAAAAAGTTTTTGGAATGGACTCCATCTACGCTTCAGGCATTGGCTTCTTTAGGTAAAAACGAAACACTAAGTGACTCTGATCTTGAGCAGATCGAGGCTTTTATCTGTTCTTTATATTCAGCATCCAAAAAATGTTTTAAAAGTCTATCAGAATTAAGATGGTGGCTGTTTGCACAGAGGCAAGTTTCTACTGGTAATATGCCCCCCACTCAAGCAGCGTTAAAACCGGCAATACAAAGATGCCACTACCAGTGTACTGAATGGAATCGTGATACACAGGCTCATCCAAATTTACCACCACCAACGGATTACGGTTGGAAATTGGACAATGGAGAATTTGAACCCATTATGTGTACTCTTCCTTGTGCACCTGAAGAAATACTCAATCTTATAAAATGTTCCTGTAAAAAAATAATTATACTCAAAGCTGCAAATGTTCAACCGAAAAAATTCGTTGCAGGGAAATGTGTGAATACGAAGCTGATCCAGAATTTTGTTCAAATACCAGAACAGATGAAAAAAAATTATATCATAATGACTCTGACGATGCACTGGACAGCGATTCCGATGACGAGTAATGATTCAATCCATTTATAAAATGCAAACGAGCTATATATTTTAACATAATTTTGTTTTGTTAAAACTGTACAAATATATATAATAAATATATAAAAAATATTTTCAGCAAATTTTTCTTATCGTAGCATTTATTTTTATATAGGGGTTGTTTAAGGGTAGTTTTCTCCCTTCAGCCGCCTCTTAGAGGTACGCCCCATAGAGATTCAAGCAAATAAATACATTTTAGAAATATTTGCAGCTATTTTTGTATCGTAACATTTATTTTTATATAGGGGTTGTTTAAGGGTAGTTTTCTCCCCTCTGCCACCTTTGCCAAATGCGCCCCATAGATATTCGTAATCTACATATTTTTCCTAAAATTTTGATGTATAGCATGATATTGCTTCACAAAGTTGCACACGGAATACCAATTTAAAACTGACTATAGGGAGTTTTTAATTCAGAAAAGAATTATTCGGTGTATGTGCAATGCTCATCCGCTTGCTCACTGTAAACCATTATTTAAAAAATACAACATATTAACTCTTCCTGGATTGTATATATTTAACCTAATAATGTTTATTAAGCATAGTGAGGACAGTTTTATGAGAAGTTCTGATCTGCACTCCTATGAGACACGTACCAGGCACAATTTATACCAGAGATATTCACGCCTGTCTGTTGGTCAGAATTCCCCCTCTTACATTGGTGTAAAATGCTTCAACAAAGTAAAAAAACATTATTAAGGGTGACAGCAAAGCAACATTCAAAAACAATTTATACTTATTTATGGTCGAGAGATCACCTTACTCTGTGGATGAGTTCTTGCAGGATACGTTATAACAGTGCAGTGATTTTGATTCTTATTTTGTTGTGTAAGTGAATTGTAGGTTACTATAAAGCTGTACGGGGATTTTAGTTTTGGTCTTATCGTGTAAGTGAGTTGTGTATACCTAATATTTTAATCTTGTATGTTTATGTTTTATCTCAGTTACTTCCATTTTTTTTACTAATCATATAAACTGATACTTTTACTGTACCAATTTTACTGTGATGAATAAAATGACTTACTTACTTACTAGACTTTTCAAACTGCGAATGTGTAGGTGTCTCTTTCTGGAAAATGATAAGGTTCGAAACAACTTGGAATTTTACGATACATTTCGGAGGTGAATAACTTTTTTATTAGTAGAGAAATAGTCTTGGTTTTTTTTTGTTCGACACCAAATGCGAGAAAAATTTTCCATGGTTTTTGACGATTTTTTGGAGGTATATAACTTTTTGTTGGTAGAAATGCCTCGGGAAAAATTATCTAGAACATTTTTTCCTTATGACACCCTTAGTTTTCCCAGAACAGATACAACTCTTTTGTTTAGCGAAATAAAAATTTTGTTTGTTGGGATGGAAAGGAAGGACACCTACGTGAAAAAATTTCCCCCCAGCTTCTTGATTTTGGAGCTAACAGCGTAAACTTGTAAACTAATCTTGTCGGCAAAGTTAGCAATGAGGTATTAAAGAAGGCATACCATAGCCACTTTCATTCACATGCGACTTATGGCATACTTTTGTGGGGGCATTCCTCGCATGCACTGCGGGCGTTTGGTGCCCAGAGGAAGTGCATTAGGTTGATGACTGGTTTGATGTTTGATGATCCTTGTAGGGATAAATTTGTCGCACTGGGAATTCTCACGTTACCCTGTGTATATATACTTGAATGTCTTGTTTATGTGAAGAACAACATAAATGCATATAATAAAAACTCCGACCTTCATACATATGACACCAGAAATAAGAACAACCTAATCATAGAATTTCATAGAATTAATAAAGCCAGAGATGGACTCAACTACTTTGCAATAAACCTCTATAAGGCCCTGCCTGACTGGATCAAAGACTTGTCAGTTGCGAGATTTAAAATAACTCTGAAATCATACTTGAAGACAAAAGCATTTCTTAACCTCCATGAATACTTGCAAAATGATTTTAATGATCTTACCTTGCCATCCACATGAATAAGGACTGTTGTATTCAATGATTCACTAATTTTATTATTTTTGTGAAATCTTTTCTTTTATTTGTCATCAGCAGACCATTAGCTTTTAATTAGTAATTAAATTTTAACATTGTGACCTGTGAAAATACTCTTGTATGTACATCATCAATAAATATTATTATTATTATCATTATTTTGCCTGAAAAAGTTTTTTTCCTATGCTCTCTAGATTTTCGAGAAAACGCGCCTGACTTTTTTGGTTTCAAAGACAGAGACTTTCTGCGGAGGTGAAAAGGACATACGGAACTAAAAAAACTACTTGAAAAATTTTTCCCAGCCGCCTTGATTACTTAGAAAATACCGTTATTTGCAAATCGCGACGAGCGAAGCGAGGAGCAATGGCCGGCAGAGCCCACCAGCTTCCGCACTAGGCCGAAGAGCGAGTGAGGCAATAAGCCGAGAGGTATCCATCACGAGGGGAATGTGAGGCCACGAAGCGGTCGAACTTCGGCGGCGGCGAAGCCGCCGCACTGACCAGACGTTCGAAATGCCCGCGTGAGTAAAGAAGGTTGTGGCGGCAAAGCCGCCGCCGGCCGCAGGTCTGGGGATACGTCCATCCTGCGTGCCAGCACAGGTGGGCGAATTTCTAGTCTAAAAATATTATTTTGAGCCTTTATCGTAAAGGGTGCAAAAAAATTGACATTATTGTGCTAGAGCTAGTCCGTCCCTGGTAAACCAAATAAGCCAAAATTGTTTTCATGGTCTCTTTTTAAGGAGTCTTATCTATTGTCCATCGTATTAAAAAAATAACTAAATTACATAAAGTATTTTAAAAATTGATTTTCAAGGGCGTCCTCTAGGGGCTTGTATCTCTGTAGGTGGGCTCTCTGGGGAAAATTTTTAAAGGAACTTGTCATGTTATTTTAACGTCCCCTGTAGACCATATTTAATTGCCGTCAAAGAATTAGAAAAAACAAATAATTTAACTTCTAGTAGATACAAGATAGTTTAACAAACCTTTTCTTACCTAGTGCTATACCATCCAATAAAATAGTACTAATGCTTTCAGATGCTGCGGCATATATGTTAAAAACTGCAATTAATTTAAAGGTTTTTTATCCTAACTTAATTCATGGCACTTGTGTTGCCCACGGGATAAATAAAATAGCTGAGGAAATACAAAATCAGTTTCCGTTGGTGAATGATTTCATAAATTTTATGAAAAACGATTTCTTGAAGGCTCCGTTAAGGGTGCAGATATATAAAGGAAGACTGCCCGGTGTCCCTTTGCCACCTAAACCAGTGGTTACAAGGTGGAGAACATGGCTTGAAGCAGTTTTCTTTTACTTTGAACACTGCAGTGAAATAGAATTAGTAATGTCAGAATTTGATGATAGTATTTCCGAAGCAATTCGAGAAGCAAAAAAATCTTGAAACCTAAATTAAAACAACAACTTGCGTACATCAATACCAATTTTAAATTAATTGTTAAAACAACTACCCTGTTGGAGAGGCAAGAGATAAATTTATGTGAATCAGTTAAATTAATAGATGATTTAAAGTCAACAATTACCTTAGCACCTGGAAGTACTGGACAAATAATTTCTAAAAAAATTAAAAACATTTTTTACAAGAATGAAGATTTCTCGTTTCTATCTGATGTTTTTAAGGTTTTGAATGGGAAATTTTCAGAAGAATTACAAATTGAACCTGATTTATTATCTGCTCTTAAATTTACTCCGATTACATCTGTCGATCTAGAGCGTTTTGTTAAAAATAATTAAATTTGCTTAATAAATTGTCGAGTTTATTATTTGTTTTAATATAGGTACACATACACATAGGCAGTTGCCTATATCCCAAAATTTCTGCCTTTTGTAATAAAAATCTATGCCTATATAGGCGCCTTTTTCTTAAAATTCTTTTGCCTATAAATCCGAGCTTTAACCATGAGTAACAAGAGAGGCATAGCAAAAAATCTAAAAAAATCTTATTTTTGTGTAAATCACTGTTAATCTTATTTTTGGAAGACGCATAGGGGATGTGGTAATATAGAAAAAAAAAACTGTAGGGGGTGCCGTGACAAAAGACATTGGCGCCACAAAAAAATCCCAAGAATCTTATTTTTGTGTAAATCTTAATCTTAAAGATATTTTTGGGAGACACAGGGGATGTAGTTAGATAGAAGAAACCTGTAGGAGGTGCCGTGATGAACGAAAATCTTGATTTTTTTTTATGTAAATCAATCTCAATCTCAAATATATTTTTGAGTGACGCATAGGTGATGTAGTGGTATAGAAGAAACCTGTAGGGGTGGTGTAATAAACAACAGTGGCCTCGCAAAAAAAACCAAAGAAAAATGTTTTGTGTAAATCAATCTCAATTTGAAATATACTTTGTGGGGAAGCGTAGGAGATGTAGAAGTATTGAAAAAATCTGTAGGAATGCCCTGGTAAACGATAGTGGCATCACAAAAAAATTCCAAAGAAGAAATTCTGAATTTTTTTGTGTAAATTCACCTGGATCTCAAAGATATTTGTGGGAAACTCATAGGGGACGTAGGAGTATAGAAAAACCTGTATGGGTGCCGTAACAAAAGACAGTGGCATCGCAAAAAATCACAAAGAAGAAAATCTCAAAGATTTGTAGGGCACAGGTAGGGGATATAGGAGTTGAGAAAAAACTTGTAGGGGTGCTGTGACAAGCGACAGTGATATCGCAAAAAAAACGCATGGGCGTTTATAAGCCTACTGCGGTTTCAGTGCGGAGACAACTTGGCACCCCTCAAGTTGGTGGCGCTCCAAGGTCCATACTTGTTTATTTACATTCTTGAAATTGTTTTTTGAAATTAAAAAATGGTTGTTGCTTTAGTTGAAGAAAATGTAGGTATCTACTATTAAGGATATTGGCAGTTTTTACAAAGAAAATACCTATTCACTTGGACCTATCCAAAGCCATCAATTTTGTGCAAATCCAAGATGGCGAAAATGAAAACATTTTTTGAAAAACTAACATTACCGTTAAAAAACTTGTGTAAAAGTGCCTCAATAATATATCGTTGAGATTAAGAGTCCTGTCTTCGCGAAACCACTGGTTTCAAAGATGTTTAACAAAAACGAAAATAGGAAAATTCGGACTTTTCAAAACAACCCAAAAACGGTTTCAGTTAGCTCCAATTTCTCAACGGCGTCTGATTGGCCATGACATTGTCTAAAACTTTCCCCATTTAACCGACTCTATCTCTTGTAGTTACCGAGATCCCAATGGAGAGGGTCGAGTTTGGGACACACTGTATATGTATACTTAGACACCAAGTTTGTGGTTCTAAGTGATTTTGAAGCCGATATAAAATCCAATATGGAGTGTAGTGTAGTGCTTTTGTCTGGTGTATCCACATTTACACGAAATTCGACATTAAACCGTTCCACTATTGATGATTTATATAAAAACTATTTGACTGTTGTTGGCTGTGTCTGTAAGTCCTCACATAACCGATAAAAATTGACCTAGTGTGCATGTTACATCTTCTAGGAATATACAGGGTGTTCGAAAAATAGACGGAGATATTTTAGAGGGTGATTCCCTGTTAAGAAATATGAAAAAAAGTTTCTATAAACATGGGTCCGGAAATGCAGAGTTTTCAAGATACAGGATGTTAAATATATTGCATGTCACTGGACAAAATTGGTTTATCAATTTTTGCAAAAAAAATCACAAGTGCCTTGGAAAACAAATAATCAAAAGCATTTCTAGGAAAGAGTGTTATTGCAACTTTTCCAATATCATAACATAAAGTACACTACAACCAATTTTGTCCAGTGACATGCAATAAAACGGTTTTTATTTTTTTTTCTCGAAAACGAAGTGAGATAGGAAAACAATACAAGAGGGAAAGAAGTTGTATTTTTAGATGCTTAATCAAACAAAAAATATTAAAGTTACAAAAAAGGTAGTGGCGTACATTTTTTTGATAATAATATTCGCTAAGGTGCCCTCCGGGACGCCACTGGACTTAATAAATTTAATCTAGTTAGGGCGAAATTAGCCTCTTAATACAACAAATAACATTGCCAAATTTCAACAGAATCGAGTAAATAATTTTTAAGACATTAATAATTTCATGTTTTATTTTTTTTTTATTTAACATCCTGTATCTTGAAAACTCTGCATTTCCGGACCCATGTTTATAGAAACTTTTTTTCATATTTCTTAACAGGGAATCACCCTCTAAAATATCTCCGTCTATTTTTCGAACACCCTGTAGAGTTTGAGTTTTTATTATTTGTACCCCGACTTTCCGTGATAGACCCGTTCATACTTTGTGCTATTTCATTAACGATTTTTTCTCCGATTTTTTTGTTCGTTATTTTATTCCCATCACAAGTGATAATAGTCAGGGCATGGGTTGCTTTTTTTTGTCATGGTTTGTGATTTCGTTTATAGTATCCCATTTCTTTTTGTAATTATTACCAGCTTCATTTATTTTTAGCTTGTAGTAGTTATTTTAATTGAATTGGTTAAGTAATTATGGTAGTTTTTATATTATGGGAAAAGCACATCGTTATGTCTATTTTGCAGTACTTTTTGTTTTAACCGGTCTCTATTATTTATTGAGGTTAGACGACTCGCGCTGATCCATGGTTTTAATTTCCAATTTTTATTTGGTATACTTTTATAGTGGTAGCATAATTGGTACAAGAATTTATTTTCCTTTAGAGCATGTCTAAAGAATTGTTAGCATTGTCTATTTCCAAAACCTCAAGCCAGTTTAATTTATTAGCCTCTTCTATTAGTTTGTTCTTGTTTAGCATTTTAATTCCCTTTATTATCGTACTGCTAACCCCACCATTTTTATTGATAAATGGTAAGTTGTAAATGAAGGGACCGTGATCAGTTAAGGAATTTTTCAAAATCATGGGCGTGCCTTCAATGTCGTTTTGTTTAGTATTTGTTTTCGTAAAGATATGGCCAATTATGGAGGACGAATTGTTTTCTTCTCTAGTGGGTGCATTAATTTGAGATTGAAATCCATTTTTTCCAGCATATTCATATATTTTAGAGCAGAGAGATCTACCAGGTTTTTAATATTTATATTTATATCTCCTATTATGATAGTGGTTAGTAATCCAGATCGTCTATAAAGTTGTTAGTGTTTGTGGATGGTGGTCTGTATATACATGCTAGCAGAATTTTTTCTTCGTTAAAATACAATTTACATTCTAACATTGTTACTTCTGACAGGTTAATAACTGCCACCTCGCCACAGAGATCACTTCTCAAATACAACATCACCACATCATTTTGGTTAAAATGGGAATCGTTATAATAAAGTTTATAACCATCAATAAAGAAGTCTTCAACTTCTGGAATTGACCAGGTTTCCAAGAGTACCACGATTGCCACATCCATATTGACTTTTTTTTATTTATTTCAAGAATATTGAGACAGAGGTCATTATAAATAGTTGGCTTTGATGCTGCTTATGTTATAGTTACTATCACAGATGTTTTTTGACGGCTGCGAGAGGTGATTCTCTGTTCCTCGAAATTTTTACATTCCAAGGTATTTTTGTTATTATATCTTCCCAATATACTCATTGCTATATTATGTATATTTGCCATGTGCGAAAATTTAATTGTATTATGCAATATACTTAGAGAAAAAAAACTTGATAACTATACTATTCTAAAACTTAAATTTAAAGAAATTTAAAAAAGGAAAGTAAATATAAACTAATAAAACTAAACTGACAAAGCAAATGAAATATGTATCAGTCTATGCCCTCATCCCAAGGGAAATTAAAATAAAAGTCGGCCTAGAATTGATTTAGGTCCTGCTAAGATTTGATAATAAGGCTTCTCTCCCCACTTCACACACGAATTTCTCCTCCGAAGTACCATACCTTATCCTTGCCGATTTTTTGAATAGCCATATTCAACCCTAAGTTTTATTCTTTAATAATTATTATATACTTTTGGATAGATATCTACTTTCAAACTATACAAATCAATAAAATCTTTATTTATCACTTGAACTTTTTTTGTTTGAAAGAACCTCAAAAGCCATTTCTTTTGACCTTCCTGCATTTTCAAAATGCAAATCCAGGCCCGGCTGCGACTTTTTTTACACCCTCGATTTTCACGTAAACTATTTAGCGATTTTTTTATTCAAAATTTGATTTGATCTAAAATCAGCATTAATCAGGGCACCCCACCCCCATATACCAAATGTGAACAAAAAATATACAGGGAGTTCCCTTCTGCAGAGTGTCAAAGTTGGGAAAAATAGGAATTTTAAAGGCATCTGGCGAATCAAGTTTAATGATCAACAGGACCACTCACAGTGCTGATGTGCAAAGATCCGATAAAAAATATACAAGGTGCCAACTTAAAATGCTTAATTTTTTTGAAACTTTATAAGGGTCAAAAACCAAGTGTATCAAAACCACCAAGTCTAAAACATACAGAAGTCTGCCAGTCAGTAAGTCCATATGATTTAAAGAGTCTAGTGTGCCACAATAGAAAACACACTGAAAATGTATCACCTTAGGCAGTGACTTTGTTGAGAAAGGTCCAACAATAATTTAAGTTGTTTTTTATTTGTTGGTTGGCATTTTGTAAAAAAATAAATTGCCTCAAAACAGTTGAATAGTCAACAGGACCACTCGAAGTGTTGGTGTGCAAAGATTCAATACAATATTATACAAGATGTTTGTCTCTGGTTCATCTCAAAATGCAGAACTTTTTTAACATCGGGGTCTAGAGCACCATGGCATTATTGAAAAACTGCTAACAAACACAAAAGTATTTTATTTTTATTTTACAAAATATCAACCAACATGTAAAAAAGATTTTTCATTATTGGGCCCTTCTCGACAAAGCCACCCTCTAAGATGGTACATGTCCATAAATAATACTCTAATCTTTTTTCTATTTGGTGTCGGTGGCGACTTTATTTTGTTTCATACATTTCACTTCTTTACAGCAAATCACTCAATTCATAATTTAAAAAAAATGGGATTTACTTTAATATTTGTACAGTACCGTTATATTGTTTGAGTTCTCTTTGTCTAGAGTTCTCAGCAGAGATATTTGAAAAAATCATATCTGCCATGGAAATCGAAACAATTAAATATACAGATACATTAAACTTGACAGTTCAAGTAATAATAAAAGTGTTTGGCTGACTCTGTAACACAATCATCTTACTTCGAGAGAAAAAATTGATATTAAGAAAACATTTAACAGGTGAAAATGTGCCCTATTGTGAACTCGCCAGAATATTTAATGCGTGTCATGAACATAGCATACATTTTACAACTGTTGTATACTTCAGTCTGGATAAAATAGAAAGTAGGTCAGTCATGCGCAGTATAGAATTTGCAGATTATTTCTATGAAAGCCACCATGGGCGTCCCCATATTGTTTAAAATTCCCTAAAGGCCTAAATGAAGGTGCTTCCTGCATTTTTAACGTATAATTATTATAATAAACACTCCGAAATAAGGTGGCACAATCTACAGCACTCGCCCCCTGCCGTAATGCAAAACTGCGGTTTTCTGTATGCATGGGAGAAGGTATTCGCGACGTGATTCGCCCATGAATTGCGGACCCTATAAAAATAGATATTTGGCGCGCTCGGCCTTTAAGCCAATCAGAGGCGCTAGAGCTGACAGAAGAAGACCCTGGAAGAAGAACCTGGAATTGGAGGTTGCCATATCAACGAGGCAAGTGATCAGAAATCGCGGGTTATGGATTATATTTCGACGTGGAAAGAAAGCTTTATATGCCAGGTTCGGCAACTCTGTTTTTTATCATCGATCCAAATGCCACATTGCGCAAGACTGGCCTACTTTCTATTTTATTCAGACTGGAGTATAGCAATAATAAACAGGAAATTTGATGAAAGAGGTGGAATAAGCTTTAAGAAGTTTGGAAAGTAACTAATGTCCTATAAACTGAAATGTTTTCTAGGAAATGTAATCAAGACGATACCCATACCATGCAACGTCAACCAAAGATCTGAAGAAATTTTGGAATATTTCCGGAATAACCCCAAAAATTCTTTAAATCGTGCAGGCAGAGATTTACACCAGAAAAAGTCTACCATCTGGAAATGTTTAAAAGCAAATAAAATAAAGCCACTTAAAGCAATGTTTTTGCATACATTAGAAGGTGGTGTATAGATAAAAGATTAGAGTATTGTTTGTGGGCACAAGGGGAATATTTAAGTAAAAGATCTTAAAAAATATTATTTACAGATGAAGCCACTTTTACTACAAATGGTATAGTTTCATCTCAAAACATCCATCACTGGGCAGAAGACAACCCAATTTTATCGGGCACTGCATGAGTCAGTTCTCACATAAAATAAATGTAGTCTGTGGAATAACCTGCCAAAGGGTGATAGGGCCTTTCTTTTTTACCTGATCATTAAATAGTGCCCGTTTTCTTGAATTCATAAGAGGGGAGTTCCCAAATGCACTTGATGAGCTGTCACTAGTAGAAACCAGGGAAATGATATAATTGGATGAAGCACTTATCCACGCAACTCGGCCGGTCGTTGAATGGCTAGGTTTGCAGTTTCTTGCACCGTTCATTTTAATGTCTTCTTTTAAATGGATAGGACGAAACAGTCCTTTAATTAGATGGTCGCCAAGATCACCAGACTTATCCCCGATGGACTTTTATTTTTGGAGTACGATAAAAAAACGAGTATATCACAACTGCCCCAGAAATGTACACGAACTACATCTAAAAACTACCGAACATAACATCTTTTAACATCAATTGCTTTTGTGATTATTAGCAGTTTTTCAATAATTCCAGGATGCTCTGGTCCCTGATAAAGGTTAAAACATTCTGCATCTTGAGATAACCCAGATACAAACATCCTGTATAATATTGTATTGGATCCTTTGCACACCAGTACTTTGAGTGGTCCTATTAACTATTCAATTGTTTTGAGGCGATTCCATGGCACACTTGATTCACCAAATGCCTTTAAAATTCCTATTTTTTCCAACTTTGACACCACGCAGAATGGAACTTCCTGTACATTTTTTGTTCAAATTTGATATATGGAGGTTTGGAGTGTTCTGATTAACGCTGTGGGATCAGATTTTAAATTAAAAAAAAAATGCTAAATGATTTTCGTGGCATTTGGAAGGTATAAAAAATTGCAGCCGGCCCTGGATTTGCACTTTGCAAATGGTAGAATGGTCAAGAGAAACGTGTTTTGAAGGCCATTCAAACAAAAAAAGTTCAGGAGATTATCTCCAATAATAAAGATTTTATGGATTTGTATATGTTTGAAAGTAGACACCCTGTACCTTTCCAATTCATTATTTATTTACATGCTTACTGTTCACAATAGTCAATGATATGATATGATAATGATAAGGTGAATAAGCTCTGAAGTAAAGTATTAACGTTGTTTAAATTATAGTTTGCAACTATTTAAAAATATTATTGATTTATTATTAGTTTATTTCATGTATATAGGGTGGCCCACATAACATTTAACCCCTTAACTTCTTTATTTGTAGTTAAAGAAAAAATTGTATATATATATATATGATGGAACACACTGTATATAGAGCCCTACGATTTGGGTTACAAGTTCTTTAAATAGTGTTATTTCATGGCCTACTGTTATTAAACGAAGGCCCCCCAAAAAAAACACAAAACCATATTAGGCATTTTTTAAGAATAAAATGGATAGTGTCATCGAACTGACCATAGTTCAAAACCCTTGGTACAAAATTTCAATACTCTAAGTTATACACAAAATGGGGCCAAAGTTCGAAAAAATTGGGGTTTCCGGAGTACCCTGCATACATCAGGGAACATATTTTAGTGATATTTTTTCGAGATTCAATTAACCTTTGCCTAAGGGGGTATTATGTTACGTAGTATAGTCAATGTAGCTCATACAGGGTGATTGTAAAGAAATGAAAATTTTACAAAAAATCATTTATTTAATTTTTTTAAGAAACAAATCAGGTTTTACATTATGCGCTATATACATAGGTAACTGTTGAATGTATAGACGATACCGTTTCTGTTTTCATGACATTCATGGCACGTCTGGTTTGATTGATGTGGCTCAACTTGTTGAATAAAGCAGAATTAAGTAATGATGGAGAATGATAATTGTTATGTTTTTACGAACTTGATTCTGCCGAATGGCAAATAAAACAATAATTTCTAATCAGACGACGATGTTTATTGCTTTAGCATTGCGAACAGAATGAATCCGAACACGATTACAATGGCCGGCCACCTTCGGACCGGAAACACGTCATAAAGTGGTGGGGACAGTATAAAGTATAACATTAATATACTACACTCTTCCCCCTTTAGTTGCAAAAAAGGTTCAAACACCAATTTGAAATATGAGAATCACAAACTATACTAAATTATTTGTAACTTATATGCCTAATGAAAACACATTATTTGGTCAATGAAACTAACGATACATTAATCTATCGACTGGTTTAATCAATCTTTTAGGCCTTATATAACTACTACTTAACTCTCTAGAAATGTCACAAGTCGGGTTAACTGCACTACTATGAGCGTCTATATTGTCGTAATCGGGAACGTCCTTTATCGGGTTTAAAGCACTTTCAGTAATAATAGTTTTCCGACAACTATCAGTGTTATCGATAAGGTCAGAATTTACCTCGTGGTTGGTAATAACAGTATCCACATTGGGCCTACTAATTTTACATACTGAATTTTTTTGACTGTTGCCAAAATCAGAGGAACCGAGTTTCTTTATTTGATTTGCGTGACGTTTCCACTTTTTCTCTAACTCTGGCACTTCTACAAGATATGTACATTTTCGCTTTTTAACAATTTTTCCTTTGATACAATTTGGTTTATTAACAATTAAGTAATTTTTTACTAAAACAACTTCTAATTCAAACTGTATATTCTTTCTCCCCCCAGATTCGCAAATTTGTCGTTTCTGGGCGTTTTCCACTCTTTTACTGACGTCATCAAATAGTTGTTCATTGGGTTTAGATTCTTTACAGACGTTATTAGGCAAAAGAGTGGAAAATCTGGTTCTGAGAGTACGACCAAACATTAAGCTAGCTGGACTAACCCCTGTCGTACAATGTGGAGTGTTTCTATAGTCAAATAAAAATCTACATAGAGCAAGGTTTAAACTTCCATTACCGTTGTCAAGAAAAGCTTTTTTTAAGGCATTTTTTGCTGTCTTAACTGCATTCTCCGCAGCACCATTAGAAGCTGGGTGACAAGGGGCGCTAGTTAAATGTTTAATTTTATTGTTATTTAAGAAATCTTGAAACTCATCTGAACAAAACGAGCGTCCATTATCAGATACTAATAAAACAGGTAAACCGAAACGAGAAAATAAGTTTCTAAGGACAGTTATAGTAGATGTAGATATTATATTTTGCATTTGAAAAACTTCGAGCCATTTGGTATATGCATCTATCACTACCAAATAAAAAATCTTTTTAAATTCGAAAAAATCGATGTGTATTCTTTCCCAAGGAAAACTTGCTGGAGGCCAAGGCGATATTTCTGATTTAGGAGGGTTATTTCCTAACGAATTGCAAGTTTCGCAAAGTTTGGCCACTTTTTCTATTTGTCAATGCCTGGAAACCAAAAATATTGACGAGAAATTGACATCATTTTTACAACACCTATATGGCTAGAATGTAATTGTAATAAAATTTCTTTTTGTAAAATTAAGGAAATTACTATCCTGTGGTTCCAAAGAACACAATCATCTATTATATAAAATTCATGTTTTTTAGTCGCAGAAGGCTTAAACTGAATATCAACCTTATCAGGCCAACCTGACATGATATACTTTTTAATTTTAATTAAAATTTAATCTTTTGCAGTTTCTGATTTAATAGTTTCGTGATTTAAAGAAAAATGTTCTGAACTGTTGATGAAAAAATTATAATCTATATCGAAATCGGGTGTTTCAGAAATCTGGCATTCCTTAATAGGTAATCTGGATAGCCAATCAGCATTATTTTTGCTTGAAGATATATATTCGATTTCATAAGAGTATCCAGTCAAAATAATAGCCCAACGGCGAAGTCTTTTAGCCGAAAATTGTGGAATAGCTCTGTTCTCACCAAAAATTGCTAATAACGGTTTGTTATCGGTGACAAGCTTGAATTTTCTAACGTACAAAAATTGATTAAATTTAGTAATGCCATAAATAATAGCTAAACCTTCGCGTTCGATTTGTGGATATTTGCTTTGCATCGACTGTTAATCTAAGTTCAAAATCGGGATTATAATGCACTAAAACATCTGCTGATTTTTTTTTTTTTTACTTTAAGAGGCTACGATACTTATGAAATCCGCCCGAAATGCCCGACTCAATTCAGGACAAACGTCGCTCGATTAGATATGCCTATCCTTTTCCTTCCTCTGGTCCCCACGACTCCCCACTCCAGCCTGCCCCTTCATAGTGCTACGATTGAGGGGCAGGCCGGCCGTGGGTACTACACTGAGAAAACTCTGTCACTTTGTAAAAAAACCCTGTTTAATTCAATATGAGATATTATTCCTCAAACTCAAGCAGAAGCTTTTTTGTAACTAACAATAATCAATTCAATTACAATTGATATTGAATTCTAATGAATAATTTAAATGTAATATTTTATTTCAATAAATAGCGTGTTCTGGAATTGATTCTATAATACTTCTTTTCTAAGCACATTCTTTTGTCAGAACAACATAACGTTTCATGGTGTTGAATTGAATAGGGATACATTTAACTGTTCATTATACTGAAATTACAACTATTGTCACTGAATTGTTGCTGGATTTGTAATACTTAATTGTGGGTACTAATATCAATTATAGCCATTCACTTGCAGTGTTCATTATGACTACGAACGATATAGAGTGTAGGGTTGAATCAAAACCTTTAATTTGCGATCACTGTGTGCACTCCTAAGTTAACCCCCAGTTAACCCTGAAAAAATCAGCTTGTTTTAAAGAATTTTTTTTTACCCTTATAAAGCACTTTAGATAGTGGTGATCTTTTACCTATATCTCGTGAAGTATTGAAGTTAAAAAAAAAAACTTCATGAGAGAAAGTTGTAGAGAACGTAATAATGTATACATAACAAGAAGAAAAATTGTACACATGAGAAGAAAAAAAATTGCAAAAAAATGTTTGCAAAACCACTCCTATTGCGGGGTTCGTAACACGACTTCCACGGTGATTTTTTGGGGTTATACTCAGGACGCTACCCACAACCAACCCTGAAAATATCTACCTGTTAAGAATCTTTTTTTTTTTTCTACCTCTATAAAAAAATGACAATTTGCTTGGACTATGATTACTTACATTGATGAATATAAAAGTTGCAATTAAGTTTTTTGTTCATCCAATGAATTATAATGTTTTTTCAGTTGCTTCTGGGGTACTCTTATATAGTTTGGAGTAGTCTGAGGGTGAGAATTATTATTATTCAAATAAAATAAATTTAATCGTTTAAATAAAACATAAGATATTTTAAAACCGAGGTTATGCTTTCATTGTAGTATGCCAATTTTAGTATCGAAGTGACAATACGTCTTCTTAACGGAAATTCAAACTATTTTGAACTTATTGGTTCATCTGCAATTACGTCAAAAGTATAGATTATATTGTTGGGACCACATGGATTTGCTTGTATATTTAAAGTAGGTAATGGAAAAGTGACTATATACACGAACTCACTAAAATCACAACAGTCTTTTTTTCCTGTGTAGACGTGTAGATAATATGAAATAATAACTCGTGCCGGCCGCCGCCGACGGCCGCCGGGGTCACACGAGTCTCGCCGATGCCGACGAAGAAGCGCGAATATATATTTAAAAAACGGCGGTGGCCTGTTTGCTTTATTGCAAAAATGATATTTTTCAAGGCGTTCACTTTTCGTTGGCAACACACTGCATAGCTTTTTGGCGTCGAAGCAATTTTACTATTATTTTTCATATCAGCAAAGGTGCATGCTATGAAGGGTTCGTGTATAAAAAAAACTTGTAATTGCTCAATTATAAAATCTAAATTAACGATTCGATTACCGAATTCTTGAACCACATTAGGGTCAGTTGAACATCTATTAATGTTTGATTGGATAATTGTTCTGCATAATAGTGTTGCTACGACTAAAAAAGTGCGTCTAAAGTCTACTTCTTCAAAATGTTTTATATAACTAGTAGGTATTCCATATTTACATTTGTGTAATAATAAATAAATCTAACTAAAAACTTTCTACACTGTAAGAGTTCACTTTAGAGGGATTAGAGTGAATAGGCCATATTATATCACAACGGTTTCGTTAATCTATAAAATTACATCCTCAAGGACTAATTTACAGAGTTACGAAACTGGTCTCCCTTTTTAAATAAAGTAATAGTTGTGAGATAGTAGGAGCTATTAATTTCTAATCCCTTGTAAATGTTCCATTCAAAGCCCTGTTTTTCACAGAAAGTTTGTTTCCCAAACCCTATGCACCTGCAGTACTATTTATACCTAAATCCGAATAAGTGTGCAAAATGCAAAATATGTAGGTACCCCTCTCTCAAATTCTGGAAACCATATTAGGTACCTACGGGAATAAAAGCACTCAAGCCCACAAATTACTCCTATTGGTTTCACTACATGTGACTGTTGTGACATCATTATCAAACATTATAGGTATTCTTGCCCTGACTGCGGTTCAGTTTCAGAACCTTATTCTGACAAATCTGAATTATCGAACATCCTAGAAAATGTATTAAAATGTCATAAATTCGACAGACTGGAACAATAAAATGTACTATTTTTATTTTGCCCGATTTTCAACTCCAATGACTTTCGAACAATCTTCTAACGAAGAAGTTTCTAAAACTGACTGGATGTCAGAATTATTATCGTTCCCTCTGGAAAGTATATAAATTAGCTTTTATCACGCAGCGATTTACATAGGAATTCGT
Source organism: Pseudeuparius sepicola (assembly GCA_963920635.1). Lineage (NCBI taxonomy): Eukaryota > Metazoa > Arthropoda > Insecta > Coleoptera > Anthribidae > Pseudeuparius > Pseudeuparius sepicola. The sequence continues at coordinate 34,432,542 of OY987300.1, read as the reverse complement.
TTTCAAAAAATGCTTCACATGACCCATTTATTTGGCAAAATTATTACTTGTACCTATCACATTTTTAAAGTAAAAATCAAGCGCACAATTTGGTCTAGAATTTAAATTTACTCTTTTTGCACGACCAGGCCATTTTATGCCCTAGGGATTAAACCATTTTACACAAAAGCAAAAAGTAGGTACTTTGTGAATAATAATTATTTATTTTCTAAAATTTATTTGTGGCGCAATGGATTAATAATTATTTATTTATAATTCCTGGAGGAATAATAATAATGAGTATTATTATATGCCAGTCGACATACATAATGTCGCGGTAGAAAATATTTTCTTCGGGTACTCGGAAATATAAATATTTGCTAACATACTAACATTCAAAACAAGCGAAACACAAATAAGGGAGACTGAGACTAATAAAATGAAAAATGAACCATCTGATATCGATTGAAAGTTCTCCTGACGTGGTTTCCGAGCCCGGTGAGGTACGCCGAAGTAGGGGGAAGTAGGGGAACCACGAGTTCCAGCGAACGCCCGCCCGCCCGCCTATCTCCGTACGTCTAATTCCTGCTCGAATGGCCAATTCACGGATCATTTTATTGCCGGGCAATGGGTTCGTAGTTTTCAAATCATAGCCAAACGAACAAACGTATCGACTTGAAAGTAGTCTTAAAATAATGTTATAGAATGCCTCAATCGTCGTTGTGTCCTTCGAATTATTTTTGAGTGGTGGAAATACTCGAAATTCTTAACCGAATATAGTCGAATTTCGGGTATGTTTGGCATTTTTTTTCACAGTGTCGCATTAGTCCTGCACAGTTCGTGATACACAACGACGATTCTTCGTAGTTTTATCTAAGCCACAAAAAAAAATCAAGTGAAAATATTAAGAAATGCAAGTAGGAGATGTAAACTACGAAACCCTTGAAAATGGGGGGTATCGTAGCGCCTTAAGGAATGATTCGTTGCACTGGGGTGACCAATCCCGTTTAACTTCATTTTTTAGCAAGTTATATAGGGGGCTTAAAATAATTGATAAATTTTTAATAAATCTGCCGTAGTAATTTATACCACCCAAAAAAGATTTTAACTGAGTCACGCTTTGGGGCGTTGGAATTTTGTCTATAACTTCAATTTTCGCTAAAGAAGGGTGTAAACCTTCGAAGTCAATGACAAAGCCTAAATATTGTACACTTTTCTGAAAGAACGTGCATTTTTCTAAGTTAACCTTTAATCCTGATTTTTTTAAAATACTTAATACCTTCTTTAGATTTGTAATATGTTCTTGCTGATTTTTCCGTTACTAAGATATCGTCTTGAAAAATAGATACGCCTTGCAAACCACCCAGTAAGGAATCCATAATCTTTTGAAATTTGGCAGGGGCACATGCTATACCAAATGCTAGTCTTTGATACCTAAATAAGCCTACATGGGTTGATATAGTTAGAAGCTCCTGGCTGCGTTCATCCACTGGGATCTGCTGGTATGCTTGAGAGAGATCGAGTTTGGTGAAATGAGTCCCGCCTTGTAGACTACAAAAAAGCTCTTCTATCCTCGGCAATGGATGTTGGTCTACTTCGATTTCGGGGTTGACTGTAACCTTGAAATCTCCACAGATGCGTACTTGTCCGTTCTTTTTGAAAACTGGTACGATGGGGGTAGCCCAACTGCTGTAGTCCACAGGTTTGATTACACCTAAAAATAAAAGTCTCTTAATTTCATCCTCAACTTTGTTTTTGATGGCGAATGGTATTGGTCTTGCCTTAATGAATTTCGGGGTGACATCAGAATTTTTAAGCTTAATAGTAGCTAAGCCTTTATTGAACATTCCCAATCCGGGAGAAAAAACTTCATCATACTGTTTAATTGAATTTTCCAAGTTATTATCGTATGCACTAATATTGTCAATTTGAACAAAACGAATACCATAAAGTCTCATAAAGTTTCTGCCAGCTATAGGTGGGCCACCATTTCTAACAACATATAAGTTTAGTTCACGAAGTTTACCAATAAAATGAACTATTACGGTGATGTAACCTAAAGGAATGGTTCCGACACCCGTGTAAAAGTAAAAATTTTTTGTTGAAGGTAGAATGTCATAAAATGAAAATTTTTTAAGATATAAGTTTTCAGAAATACAGCTAACACCGCTACCTGAATCGATTTGAAACGTTATTTCTTCATTTTCGACTGTAACATTTACATAATTGGGTTCATCTTTACAAACAGTTTCTTGCAAATTAAATAAACACACATCATCGGAAACATTGTTTGATTGAGTGTCCTGAAGAAAATTTTGTCTCGTAATGTTTCTGTTTTGGTAATTATTGTTGGGATATTTTCTAAGTTTTTTTCCTGCAAACAACTGCTAAGTGACCTTTAATTTTACAATATGAGCAAATAGAATTTTTTAGGAAACACTTATCTTTAGAATGATTCGTTCCGCCACAAACGTCACAGGTGACGTCGTCTGCGTTGCTGCCATCTTAGCGACGTGTAGGTCGACGTGGGAAGTGACCATGCGCTGTGATCCGGAGGTCTGGTGGGCGGAGCCATGGGCGCTGCCGGCGCCACTACTTCCGGTGGCGCGTGCTCTGTGTCCTCGCCTTGTCCTTCCCCGCAGGTAGTTGATCGGCTCCTGTTTGATCATCACCGCATCGTGGGCTTCCTTGGCAGCCATCTTGGTCGTTGCGAGAAACCATTTTTTCAAAATGTGAGCTGATGTCTTCTTCCATCAGGCGGTCCAAGATCGATCCGCGGTCAAAACCAAAAACAAACTTGTCTCTGAGGGAGGTCTTGAGTTCACTACCAAATTCGCATCCCACTGCCAAACCAGAGTCGTGCGGCCCATTGGTTAGCCGTCTCGGATGGCTCCTTTCTTGCCGTGTAAAATTTGTACCTTTTGGCAAATGCACTCTGTTGGGGCGTGAAATGGGAGTCGAACACTTTTACAAGGTCTTGGTACGATTTTTCTTCGGGTTGGAAGGGGCTTGTAAGATCAAAAATGAGTTGATAAGTGTCTTCGTCGAGAACGTTTAGCAAAATTGCCTTTTTCTTGGCTTTGCCGGTGCCTTCATCACTGATTCCATTGGCCACGAAATAATTCTCGAAAACGAAAACCGGGAGGCGACGAAGCGGAAGAGAGACTGGGCCACGTGCCGTGTGCTCGGACGACGATTCGGGAGGTACTGGCGGTCGGAGGGTCACCGCGTCGCGAAAATTCACCACCTGACGACAGGCCCGGGCCTCGCGTAGATTCTTGTAATAGACTGCGCCACAATTGTTATGTTTTTACGAACTTGATTCTGCTGAATGGCAAATAAAACAATTTCTAATCAGACGACGATGTTTATTGCTTTAGCATTGCGAACAGAATGAATCCGAACACGATTACAATGGCCGGCCACCTTCGGACCGGAAACACGTCATAAAGTAGTGGGGACAGTATAACATTAATATACTACAATAATTATAATTGTAAGAAAATTTTAAAATGAAATGTTTTAAAAATGCCTAATATGGTTTAGTGATTTTTGGGGCTCTTCTCTTAATAACAGTAGGCTATGGAATAGGACTATTTCAAAAAATTATGTAAAGCTCTTCGAGTACTATAGGTTAGAAAAACTTTTATCTCCACAATTGGTTGTTTAACGCAAAAAATAAAGAAGTTAAAGGGGGGTAAAATGTTATGTGGATCACCCTGTAGGTAACATGAAATTTACACCCGAATGATATTATGGTTTGTAATATATTAGACTACATTTTCACATTTTGGGACACTTAATGCATGCTGTGACACCATGTATCTCGAAAATGAGGCATCTGTGGAAAAAAGTTATAGAAGTCCCAGGATAAAACTGAGTCACCCAGGTTGGTAGCACAACTTGTTGTTAATTACTCACCTCAAATGGATTAGTTCACCTAATTCAGCAGGCAGTGACCTCAGCTTGTTATAGCTCAAATCAAGGTTGCGTAAATTAGTTAGATGACATATTTCGGCAGGAAGTCTATGCAGGCAGTTGTTTTTCAGAAATAACGCGGTTAAATGCGACATCTGAAATAAAAAAAAATATTTAGTCTGGACTCTCCTGAAAGACAACATAATATCACTCCGCCAATAAGTTTTATCATTTTGCCAGATGACAGAACCTAGCATTTTCCTATAATTCTGTTTGCTTTCTGTTGTCACTTTGAGCTATAGATCGACCTTAGAAACCACAATGACGTCATCATGTAGATCGCATAATTTTTTACTTTTGTGGGACATGCCATAAAAATTGAAGGGTTGATACCATAACTTTTTACACACATTCGACTTTATGCCAAAATTCAGCTTTTTAATACAATGGTCTGGGAAATTAAATAAAAAAAAAAAAGAAACATTTTGACATTTATTAAAATTAAATATATTGGAATATATGCACTTAAAAATTATTCTAATAGGACATAATAGGGTTGCCAGACATCCCGCTTTTATTCCAAATGTTTCGCGTCCCGCCTGACTTTTAAAATGTCCCGCGTTTTTATTCCTTGTCATACTCATGCAAAGTACCCGGTTCCGGTATTGCTATCGCCATCTGTTATACGATGGGGGCACTTACTTACATTTACAATTTAGGCCAGACTGCCACTAGGTGACCTTCAAGGTAGACATCACTATACACAGTGTACACAGATAACGGTATGCCAGCTAGGAGAACGAAAATTAAACTCTTCTGCGCACCTACGTCACTTCGACAAAAGCACGGCCAAATTACCATAAATAGTCCTGAAATTAGTTTCACTAGCATACGTCAGTTATCAATTTCACGTCAAGTTAAGACCAAAAATAGTATGTAGGCATCTTTGAGACACCATGGTGTATTGTGGTTGCCTAGCTCACCAACAAACGAGTCAAATTTCGGTTTAAAAATAAAAGGTAGCCACGATTTTGTTGAATAAGCATCACCGTTGATGTCACAGCACCTGCGCGCGGACATACCGTTATCTGTGTATCGTGGGTAAACATAAGGAATAGCACAGAAAATATATTCAGAACAGAAGGCTCCTTAATGACATCTATCAAATGGACTCCAACTGTTAAGCTTAATATTTTCCAAATGCAGGTGAACGAAAATTAAACTCTTCTGCACACCTACGTCACTTCGACAAAAGCACGGCCAAATTACCATAGATAGTCCTGAAATTAGTTTCACTAGCATACGTCAGTTATCAATTTCACGTCCAGTTAAGACCAAAAGTAGTATGTAGGCATCTTTGAGACACCATGGTGTATATGTGGTTGCCTAGCTCACCAACAAACGAGTCAAATTTCGGTTTAAAAATAAAAGGTAGCCACAATTTTGTTGAATAAGCATCACCGTTGATGTCACAGCACCTGCGCGCGGACATACCGTTATCTGTGTATCGTGGGTAAACATAAGGAATAGCACAGAAAATATACTCAGAAGAGAAGGCTCCTTAATGACATCTATCAAATGGACTCCAACTTTTAAGCTTAATATTTTCCAAATGCATTGATATTGAGGTCCACTATTAGATGTTGGCTAATCTATGAATTGGGAAGATTATATTTTAGGGAAATATCATTTCATAAAAAATGCAATCTGCTTGTTTTTGGAGTATGAAGTTGGAGTCCATTTGACACATATTGTTAAGAAACGTTCTGTTGTGGAACTATATTTTCTGTGGGAATAGCGGATATGATATAGGTTAGGTTTTAAATTCGCTTGGTTTTGAGCTCTGTTTGCCGGTCCGCCTGCGAAGTATGAATTGCGAGTTCTGAACTCTATAAATCTAACAGTACACAGTATAACGCAAAGCAAAGCACTAAACTAAGTAGGAAGTACGTGGAATTCGCTTCGCGGATTAAGAGTGGTGGTAATCACGTTCAATATAATATTTGTAAGGCGAGATATATGTACATATGTAGTTTGTTTCCAGTTTTTTTTTGTTTTATAGGTTTATTTATACAATCCAAAGAATTTTGTTTTTAGATTTTTTTATTAAAATAAATTACCTAAATATAAAAATAGATGTATTTGTGTGTGTGGTGGGGGGGGGGGGGGCTATTGTCCCGCTTTGAGATTTTGGAAATCTGGCAACCCTAAGGACATAATAATTAATTAAATATATATTTTTGCATATTGTAACATGGAATAATTATTGCATTTAAATCAAGCATCTGTATTAAATTAATAATGTTATACACTTTACATGTAAGATGAATATAAATAGCTACTACTAAACAAATTATATTATTATTATTTTTATCAACTTAGCCAAAAGGCATTCGCACTCCCTCTACATTCACTCAGATCCCGGGTATCCCGGATACCATAAGGATCTGGCTCGGACGAGACCCTTGCCATGTTATCGGGTCCTAGGTGACATTGACGTTGTTGGAGGCTCCTGCATTCCCCATGAATTTTCTGACGGTTCGGGCTGTCACAAGTAGTACCGCTTTCTGCATGGACCTGTAAAGACTATCAGTTAGACCCAGCTCTTTGATGTTTCTCAGCAAACTTTTTGGTATAACACCAGTTGTTGACACGATGATTCCCACTGCCTTCTAATTCGTTCTTCTAAGTCTCTGTACTTCGCGATCTTCTCGACATGCTTCACACGCAGGTTGTTGTTGTTCGGGATGGCCGCATCAATCAGAGTTTCTTCCTAGAAATTATATCAACTATTATAAGGTCCGGTCTGTTATGGGCAACTCGTTCATCTGTCAGAACTGTACGATCCCAGTACATCTTGTAGTTGCTGTTCTCAAGAACAGGCTCCGGTGTGTAGCTGTAGTAAGGGACCCTCTCTGCCTGCACAAGCAGCAGTTTTTCCGCCAGTTCCTGGTGCAAGATCTTGGCAACCGAATCGTGTCGTTCCTTACATTCCGTTGATGCGAACATCTGACATCCTCCTGTTATGTGCTGGATTGTTTCTGAAGTTGGGCACCCGTATCTGCATCTGTCATCTACTACCGATGCATCTCCTACAATGAATTTTAGGTAGTTGCGAGTTGGTATAACCTGATCTTGTATGGCCAGTGAGAAGCCTTCCATCTCGGGGAACATTCGTCCCGAGGTCAGCCAATAGTTCGACGCTAACTTGTCGACATGTTCCTGGTTAACCTCATTAGGATGCCTTCCGTGCAGCGGCTTCTCCAACCACCTCTGTAGTTTATCATTGTCACTTCTGTGGTGATTTTGATGCTTGTGTTCCCTCAGACGTAGCGGTGTTGAGACGTCTGCTCCACACATAGCATTATGTAGTGTGGAGCTGTTGGCCTGCCTGTGGAAATAATTACGCAGATTTAATATTTGTTGGTCCAATTGCTTGCTGAGGTCTGCCAATCCTCTTCCTCCTAGTTGACGTGGCAGAGTTGTTCTTTCTACGGTGCTACGGGGGTGATGTTTACGAGCTTTTGTCAGTAGTGTCCTAACTTTTCGCTGCAGGTTGTTGATGCCCGTTTTGGTCCAATTCACTATTCCAAAGGAATAGCTGAGTACAGAGCATGCATATATGTTTAGGGCCTTAAACAAATTCCTGCTGTTGAGATCAGTTCGCACTACTTGTCTTACTCTCTTGATGAATTCATTCGTTCAATCGGTCTTCATTGTTCGATGGTCTATCCTTTAGCTTGTTTCATCCCGAGATACTTGTATGTATCTCCCATGCTCATTGCTTCAATCTCCTGGCCGTCCTGCATCTCGTGTGCACCTTGTTCGAGCTTTCCCCGGACAATGTTAAGGGTGCGGCATTTGTCCAGTCCAAACTGCATTCCGATGTCCCTAGAGAACTCCTCTACAATTTTAAGCATTTGCGTTAGTTGGTTTTTGGTTGCGGCCATCAGTTTTAAATCATCCATATATAATAAGTGATTTAACTTGTCGCTTCTGCGTTGTTGCTCTTGATAGCGAAGCCGTATTGTGTAGAGTTCAACCGATGTGATAGAGGGTTCATCGCCATGCAGAACCACAGTGGACTGAGTGAATCTCCTTGGAAAATCCCTCTTCGGATGTTGATTGTGTCGGTCTCGATGTTACTGCTTGTGGTTCTGAGTTGTATCTTACTTTAAGATGTAGAGGTTTCGGTGCTTGGAATGAGCCTGGTTGCAGATGACAGAGTCTATGATGAGTTGCCCTTTGCATCCCATTGCGCCCTTCACGCAGCCCTTCTGCTGCATTGCCATTATGTTGTTCCACTCGCAATGAGCATATATTCGCTGCGTAAGGCAAGATGTGATTATCTTGTACAGCGTAGGCGAGCAGGTTATTGGGCGGTACTTGGCAGGGTTGTCCGTATTCCGCTGGTCTTTTGGTAACAAGTAGGTTGCTCCCTGTGTAAGAAATAATGGCATTTTCAGAGGGTCGAGCAAGACTACATGAATTAAGGCAGTTAGTTGTTCATGCGTGCACCACAACTTCTTAATCCAATAATTTTGGAGATGATCAGGACCAGGACCTGGTGCCTTCCAGTTGTGGGAATTCTTGATGACATTGGAGACCTCATCAGTTGTGAATTGCTCGTGTTGCATCTGGCTATAGTTCCGACCCATCTCGCGTTCTTCACTGATCCAGCTTGCACTGACATTGCATGGACCTGGTGTGGCAAGTTGATTTCTCCAGAAACCGTCAACCTGTTCTCTGCTAGGGTAACTCGTATTTGTGGCATCGGCGGTAGAATTCAAAGTACGATAGAAACCTTTTTCTGATCGTTCAAAGAGTTTGTTGTCTCGTTTCCTGTTGTTACTAGCCTTGTATCTCCTCAGACGCCCTGCGAAAACAGAAGGTTTTTGTTTAAATGTGTCAAGATATTGTTGAGCAGTGATGTTCGCGGGGTCATGCAGAGAATGCATTTGAGTGCGGCCCATTACTGCCTGCACCGCCCTTTGGATCCTTCTAGTTCTAACTCCTCTGATATAGTCCGTCACTTGTCCTATGTCTTTACGGAGACTCTCGATCTTCCGATTTAGTCGCATTTCCCATTGAGCCATTCGTGGTTCTGGTCTTGCACGATTCAACTCTTGGGCCGTTCGGATCTTGGCACCCATTACAGTGGTGACTGCCGTTGCGGCACAGTAGATTAACGTGTGCATACGTTCTAATGTTGGTGTCACTGAAACATAGTTTGGTAAAATTCTTGTGTTCATAAGATCGAGCACGATCGCAAGTTTCCTGGAAGAATTTAATCTTGGTAGCGGTGGCCTGCTCAGTGGGTCTGTGCCTTCGTATCGCAATACTGCCTGTCTCATATGTGTGTTTAAGCCTTCAAAATGTTCTTCGTTAACCGATTCCAGACTTTCGGTTGTTGGTTCTACCGTTTCGGCTTTTAGTTGTTGTCCAGGCTCTTGAAGTTCCCCATTGTTGTTGTTGTCATCTATGTCTATGTGTTCACCGTGGATCTCTAGCTCAACTTCCCGTTTGATAGCGTTAAGTCGCGTTTCTGGAATTCGGTTATTTTTTAGAATAGTTCGATACTGATCTGACACTCTTTGTTCAGACACTTGCATGTGTGGAAACTACCTGCAGAACTCGGCATGCAGTTGTTGTCGGTAGCCGATAATATCTTGTCCTAAGTTTGTCACCCTGTAAAAAATACGCATAATCGATTCATTCATGGACACAGTCCATTTCATGCGTCGTCGTTGTAATCCCGCCTCTGTGAACGCTGGCTGAAGTTCCTGCACAGCACCTTCGGTGGGTGGAACCCTAGTTCTCGTTTGGCTCCCATGTTGTAGATGTTCGTGTTGTTGTTGGGCTGTAGCTGTTTGTGCAACAGGGGCCCGCCTCATCAGCCCTGTCATGTTATTAGCCCAACTTGGATTTTAACAGTTTGCACCAGACAAATTTGGAAAAGCAGTTGATTACGACTAGCATGAATTTAAAGTTTCTATTGCGGCTGGCGTACTGATCCAGCTGCTCTAGGTCGGCTTACCAAAGATCATCCAAACCTTTAATAATAGTTCTACGTCTAGGGTAATTTTTTCGTATTGGTTTATGTAATTCCCTAATCAGCTGAACTTTTTCCTTGGTATACTTGGAGTTCATATCGAAATTTGTGGCCTGCTTTCTTCAGCGCGACTCAGTTTTTTATCGAAATCTAAAGCTTCCTTTCCCAAGGTCCATTTTGAATCGCTTGCGCTATACTTGGGTCCGTATACAAAATCGATTTGGGGTGACTTTGCATTATATTTTTGAATATACGGTCGAGCTATTTCCGGATATGCTTCTAGGTAGTCCTTTATAATGGTAGGAGGATACTGGGGTACATCTTCAAAATCTCTTCTTCCTCTTCATTTTTCTCTTCGACTGGTGGCAGTGTCGGATTAAAATCTGCGTTGCCTTTTCGACGTGTGGTGGAAGTCTCAGAGTAAAATCTCCTTTTAATTTTTCAATCTGTTGCTTTAATGTTTCCACTTTTTTCTGTATTCTTGTATTGCTGATTTCCCAATTTCTTCTCTTTTAGATTCCACCTTAGTTTTTTCTTTCTTCGGTTCGATCTCTAGAATGTCTTTTTTTATTTGTAACGTTTCGCTAGATTGCGTCACTGGTTTGAACATTTTTTCCAGCGCCTTATCTTCCTCGAATTTCCCCAACTTCAAAGCCGTGTGTTTTTTTCTAATCGCTCGTGCAAGTTCACTGACTTTCCTTGCGCGGTGCGCTTTTAGAATTTGATCCTCTGACGTCAGTGGCAGGTTGACCATGAGAAGTACTCACAGCCTTATATACTTATATACTTGTCAAAACCTTTCCTATACCGCCTGTTTCTCAGGCTAAAATCCTTAACTATGACTAGAGTGCCATATCTGTCGTTCCAACATTGACAGCACAGCTTTTTGAAATCTTCATACGTGACATCTGGCGACACATGTTCCTCATAAACGTGTTTCAGATTTACATCGTCTTGTTTAAATAACACGATCACTTTACAATTATCGCGTACGAGCTGCTTAGGAATTTTCGAATACGTTTAACATAGATAAGCGACGTCCACCGCTTTGTGGCGTCCCATCAAATAAAAATTCCAGATTTTATTTTGTTTTTCGCAGGATACATCATCAAATATGCATATCGAATTTTCTAGAGCTTCCGACGGATCGATGACGTCCTCGTTTATTGTATACGGAAAGATGCAACCGACTTTTTTTTATTACATCCTGCAATAATTGATATTTCGGTTCGTACAACGATTTGGTATATAAGTAGATATTTTCGAATTTCAGACCGTTTTCGTTGAAAATCAAACTAAGGAGTGCGTTCGTTTTACCACACCCGCTATGTCCACACAAGATTGCCCTAAACGAGTCTGGTAGTAGGGTACCGTGTTTTGATTTTACCGTATCCCCTTGTATAACATCTAGATTTTCGATAGGGAGACAAACTTGCTGTTGCTGAACTTGCATCTTGTCAACTGAGAAATTCTGCGTGCGACTTCTCAATATATAGCTGACTGACCCGAAAATAAAAACAAGTTTTTGTTTTAAAACTTTATTTGTTTTATACATTTATTATATAAATAGCTTATGGTAGATAGACACGCACTTTTTCACGTATCATCGTTCTGCACAAAGGACATGAGGAGATTTGAAGTGCGCATTCCATGCAAAACATTACGTGTCCGCAGGGAATCATCACAACCTGTATATCGTTGTTGTAGCAAATTTTACATAAATTACTTTTTGATGCGGTCTGAGGTTGACGAACTACGGTATCTTCGACGACGGAGTTTGGTAGTATTTCGACCACTGGCAAGGGTTTAATATCCGCGAATGTCGTATTAAGTCCCGCATTACTTGCTTGAATGAAAGGGCAACTGGGGCTCCAACTTGCATGGTCTTGCAATGGATCGTCGCCTTCTTCCCATCGGTAGCCTTTTATGAAACAAAATGGACACTGGACAACGTCTTCATAATCTGTGTAATGGAATCCCGCTTCAGCCAATTGTATTGGGGAAATCGACGGATTTGACCACTTTGCGAAAGATTTCAATCTATCATTTCGGTTTCTATAGTCACACACTTCTTCCATTTTTGACACAGTAGGGACATGCTCGCTGTGTTTAAATAGGTATGAAACAGAAGTGGGAGGCGTTTTTTGTGGGGAGAATCTTAATGGGAGGCAGCGCCTGCCTCCCACTACCGAGCCAGGCAAACAATTTCTCGCAATTTATGAAACTGCACATCCACATTGACTCTTGGTTGTGGTATGCACACATCAAAATGCTTTTTTCAAATTTAGGTACACCTGAATGGCGTTCCAGGTTAATTACTTCGGCATTGATGATTTCTCGTAGGAAGCGTTCTTTCTGTTGGCCCTTGACGTAGACGCGCTCGACACCGAGATATTTTTTTAGGAGACCTTCCATCTCGACGTAGTCCACATGGCAGGCTAGTGTATGCGATCCCCCAAATGATTTTTCTCCAAATACCGCACTTGTCTTTTGTCACGTTCGTTGAGATCACTAAAGGTTTTCGGAGGTCTTATAAGAATATGTAAAGTTTCGTTAACTTTTATTGTCAGCTCTTTAGGACAGAAACGTCCGTCTATCATAAATCCCTGTGCGTCCACTACGGCGACCTTCATCTTAATGGGGATCTGTCTACCCCAACCACTTTATTTATCGATTTCGAAAAATGTATGGTAATGGGAGGGGGAAAGGAAATACCGATATTTTATTTTGTTCTTTTATTTGGTCAAGTACAAGTACAATACCTTACACCTAAAAAACTCTCCTTAAAATTTAACTACATAAGTTCCCTAACTACTTCACTTAATGGTAAATATTAGATGGTACTATCATGTATAATAATACAATAAGCTCGGGTTGAGGCTGGAAAACCTTCGTTACTCTGGATGTCCAGCTTTACGTGAACTGTGGTGCTTTTCATGGACTCTATTTGTCGGGAACAGTCGATGAGAAAGAGAGCTGCGTTATTTTTGTATTCAGTGTAGCTAAGCAAGGGGTGCCTCTCATTCATATAACTAGAGCAAAAGTCTACGTAATTATGGTAGGCCTCCAGATAGTCATTGCCATTAAAATCCAATCTCAGCCATTCAAATGGAAAATATTCACCATTTAAAATCAATCTGACATACGCTATATTTATATTATCGAATATGGAAGGGCCCTTTCTAGCATTTTCATTGTGACTCCTTTGAAATCCCACTATAACGTATCGAGGACTCGACACGGCCATTGAAGTTTTGACTGACCAAATTTCTCTGTTGGCATTGACCGTAAGACTTGGCAGTTCATGAAGTTCCCATTTACGATACGGTATAATTATAGGGCGATCACGTTTAATAGACTGAAGCAGCTAAATGTTCCATCCAAATTTACGGTCAAAGGCTTGGTTGGACCAGACCAACTTGTAGTTACCAGGAATTTTTCATCGCTGGGGGCGTAGCATAGATATGTTCTGATAGCACTCACAATTCCAGGATTTCGAACTGTTTTCAATTCCTTTCCATTCAGTTCATATGAAATCGAATCGAAGAGAAACGCACCTCCATTATTAGCAAAACTACATTTCCCGGTTCCAGTTTTCTTCTCTATTTTACCTTTGATATAAATTGCAGCGTCATACATCAATAACCAACTGTCTCCTTGGTTAATCGTTATCTCCACAATGTCATTATTCAGAAAAGATTTCACAAACGGGTAATATGTTCGTTGCTCTAATCGCTGAATGGACTCATCAAAGGTTGGAGTGCGGTGCACGTCGAATACTTTGGGCATTAACGACATGGTAGCCGAGTGCTTCTAGAAATCGACGGTTTTCCGGCATTAGATTAAAGTTGCAATGGTGTTTCCACTTCGATGACGTCTTCGTCAGTGAGGGTTGGAGGTTACTAAACTGCCTTTTATATGGTTGGTAGTTCCCTCCAAAAACCAAACGCATTTCACATAGACAGTCGTTTCACTTCCAATCTAACGATAATTTCTTCACCTCTGAAATTGATAGGCTTGAAATTCTGATCGAGGATGTTTATGGTCAGATTGTTTATTTCACGTTTCGTGACAGGCACGTAGAGTAAATTTTTAGGAGTTTCGTCTATGGCGTAACCAGGATCGACCCCAACGGCGAATTCGTAAATCGTGTGCGTAGGTTGGTTTACGTAATAAGCACCGGCAGTGATGTTACAATCTATATGTATCGTTCTAACTTTAACGATATCTACTGGCAAATCCGAAAAATGTACTTTTCCTTTGTCTAAATATCGTTCGGAAAAACCCAAAAGTCACCTATAGACCCGGGCGTAATAAAATCGATGGTATATTGATCGCTGTAGATCTCACACTGCAGAGTACTCTTATTCGCTTTTATCGGTATGGTACCGCTATCGTTTTCGTCTTCAGACTTTTTCAAATTTTTTCTTATGTGCTCTTCTATATTCTTTACATCGTACGATCCGGTGGGAAATGTTTATTACTCTGCTACCACCGAAACTGCCGGTTACATAATAAAAATTATTGTCACCGCTTTCCTCTTCGATATTTGGTATCCTGTTGTACGTGTGGAATCCCAGCAAAGCTAAGCCGTATTCGGCGTTTGGGTCCAAAACTAATGGGCTATCGAAATCGATGGAGAGCATGGATGTACGTCCATGCAGAGTAAATAACAATGATATGACTGGCGACTTCTAAGGTGACCTCCACCTTTTATATAGAAATTCGAGACACAAATGACCGCAATTTATTTCGTTAAAATTTTGATAGGCATCGTTATTGTACGTGACCTTGACACCCTTTCCAAAATATCTAATCAGTTCTTTGGGCGGTTTTAAAGCGCCAAAGCTATCGAAATATTCTACGACGGGGCCTCTTTTTTTGTAAGCCACCTAATGTGTTCCTTTGTTTCGCTGCACGTCTAAATATAAAATGGCCGCTTCATTAATTCTTGGCGTCGACGGAAGAATATCTCTCATAAACATGCCTCTGAAATGTGGTATTTTTAAAATTTCTACGTAATTCGATATGTCTTTGTCGGACAGCAGTAATTTGCAATAAATAATTAAAGTTGTGGCCGCAAGTTATTCATTTGAAACAGAGCCGGACTGGACCATCAGATCGGCCCGGGCCACGGCTTGCAACTAGCCCTTCTGTACCTAGACCTTGCCCGCGGCGTATTGGCATATTTAAAGAAAAGTCCAAAGCCCCCCTCCCAATGTATGGACTATCGACTTAGGGACAAATATGTACATAAAACTTTTATTATTTATTAAGGTAACCCCAAAACTTAAATTTCAAAAAAGTCATTAATTAAAAATTTTCCTCTATGCTGCGAACTTTTTGGAGGACACTGTATATTGAAACCAAATATTCATGTGGAAAATTTGCACACGAATGTATGTATTTTACTGATCGGAATTCCTTTAGTAGGCTAGAACCTAAGCCATCCTGACGCGATAAGTTATTAAATTTTGATAAGAAAATATTTCCTAAATTGATTATATAATCACTAAATTCTCGTGGAGTTACTGTCAAATTGCCAAATGGTCCGGAACTGCCTTCAAAGGCTTTTAGTTCGCAACATATTGTTGGCTTGTCTCTGCCTGCCAGATTACGTATACGAATATGCCGCTAACCATAAGCTTCTGGTAATAATCTTAATGGAACAGCAATTGTTAATAAACTTTTTCCGGACGAAGTGAATGATTAGTCATCAAAAAGTGCCTTGCAAATTTTTATACGTTTATGTGCCTCTTCAGGTGCAATATTCGCAAATTTACGGTCTTTGATGAAGCCTAAGGCCTTCTTCCATTGCTGACATCTGCAATTATCAATATTTTTATTTACAACAAAGGAAAAAACAAACCAGTTAGATGTTGGCTTTATATTATTCAACATATATAATATTATGCATAATATTATTAATGAAATAATTGATTAAGACATTTTTTTTATACGTCAAACTAAATCTTAACTTTCAGGGTCTTTAGGGATTCGAAAAAAGAACACACAGCCTTTTGAATTGCTTTTACAGCCATCCGCACTGCAATAAGAACCGTGATAAGCCATCACTACTCAAAATTGGCAACGCTCGGAATCGCCAGCTCAGCGGGATATCAATCGAGGGCTAAGGTGAAAGAAGCGGGATCGGGCAGGGGGGAAATATTTATTTACACAGGCCAAGTGAGCGGATTTATAGTATTCTCTAGACTTTGTTACAAGTACAAGTGCAGCCCACGGCTGGTGCGGCTTGCGGCCGAAGGCTGAAGCGCCGAAGCGATGTTGCCAATTAGAAACATCGCAGCATCGCCAAAGTTTACAGAATAAAATATTCATCGCTGTCAACTTTATGGCCACGAAGGTGCTGCAGCGGCCCGCGCTCATCGCGAGTCGCGATCATCTGTCTACCGTTGCGACCAATATATCCCCCCCCACTGCCACCTGTGACCTCTATATTTCTATAATTTATTACATGACTTGTGGGTTGTGGGTTGCAGGGGGCCTGCGGCCTGCATCAGTCCCAAACCCGGCGGCCCTTCAGGCGCTCGCCCGATCGCCCGGCCTCCCAGTCCGGCTCTGATTTGAAACGACACGAAAAGTGCGGGAATGGTTGTGACGTCACGCTGCTCAATCGATCGGAAGGCAGTGACAGGAGTGAGAGCTACACAGAATTAGAGAAGGGAGAATGGAAATTGAACGTTAAAATAAAAAGTTCGGCAACCCATTTCCAGAGGGATCTGATATAGGTCAAAAATAAGAACCGCCTAAAAGTTTAAATTTAACAAGCACTATTCTTGAACTGAATTGTGAGGCCATCGGACCAGTAATTCGTAGGTCCTGCGGGTTCAATCCCACAAGAAGTTATTTTTAATTATCATTGCATTCTACCTCTTATATTTATCACTGATTATCATTTTTAGTAATAATTGGACAATGGTTATTATGAAGATTATTACTCACAATCTACTCCATAGTGTATTTAAATTCAAAGTACTTACCTACCTAATACAAAATTGTCAGTAGCAGGAAAAATTTAATACATTGCTCGATGTATAAGCTCTTTTTGGCCTCGGAGAGTTTTAAGACCCGAGGCAAAACGGGCGTTAAACAACCTCCTCGCCCAAAAAAGTGCGCTTACGCATCTCGCAATGTAAATACCTATTTAATACAGCACACTCTTTTAAAACATTTTCAACAATATCAAGACTGAGATAGGCTATAATAAGACGGATAGACAAGGATGGGACGTTCTTGTTGATCTTTCTAAAGAAAGCTTGCGTGGTGTTGTAGATTTTATACATGTGCCTCCCATATTAGTTTCTACATGGTGCCGCCGTCCACCAGAGGCGTCACCACCAACAAGCTACTTGACGTCACAACCAAGGAGGGCACGTTACAAGAATGATTTGAATTATGCAGTTTTTAATTGCTTATATAAAAATAAAAAATGAGTTTTTTTGTGAACTGTGGTTCATTTAATGGCAATAAATTACGTTTGAAAGTACTATTTTTCAAATTTAATTTTTGTGCAAGTTCCCCATTATTAGGGCTAAAAGTGTCACAATTATTAAACCACCCTTATCTCAAGTACACCCTCTTCTCTAGAAGGTAACATAGAAAATCAGTTATATCCCAGTTTTAAGTAGAGAAGTAGTAAATTTTCATTTCAAAATAATATTCCACACGTGCCTCTTTGAAGTTGGAAATCCGATACCCCGGTATAACCAGTCCAAATGTTAAAGAAAGGTACGAATGATAAACTGATGGCTAAAAGTATGGGTTCAAGGAATAAAAAAATAAATAAACAGACATCACCATGAGATCAATGTATTTTTATTTTTTTATGCACATAGGGACTTGATAACAGAATTTTTGCAAGAAAAAATTGGTCATTTTAATCGGAGTAATACCAGGAAAGGGAATGCGCGGGGCATGCGTAGACAAGAAATGCAACCAAATACCCTTCCATCTGGTACAAGTACAGGCATCAATGGGAAGGGACTCCTTGAAAAAGGAGTCGGGAGAGGATGAAACGAGGACCTTGAAACAGTGAGTGACTATAAAAGAAAGCAAGTGTGTGTGTTAGAGTGTTGTATAGCATAAGAGGTTTAGAGTTAAGTTTTTGTAATAGTATTAAGAAAAGTACTCAAAAGATAGTAATATATAGTAGATATTCATGTGTAATCCTAGATGAGTAAGGAGTGATTAAGATAACGTAGGTTAGTGAAAAGGAAGTTTAAGATTAAAAATTTAGGAACAACTCAGCCATGATTTGTAAGGTCAGTCCATAGGGTTAAAATAACCACAGCAAGAAAATTTTTATAATTCCAGAAAATTAAAAATAGTATTTTAAATTTTCTTTTAATAAGAAGGGAGGAATGTGGTGCCCCTTCGGAAACTACAGATAATTTTTTCAAAAACTTAGAATCCTTGCGGGAGCACCAAGCGAAAGTCTCAATTTTCCGACATCTCTATGCTAACCCAGTTGCGGTTTCGAGATTCGCATATCGGTAAATCAAAACCTTACAATAGGCCTCCCTGAAGTTGGAAGGATGCCGCCAAAGCAGGGACGGCATAAATTCACGGCGAACATGTCCAATATGATTAAATTACGATTATTATGTCAATAAATACATCAAATATGATTGAATTACAATTATTATGCCAATAAATACTTCAAATATGATTGAATAGTGGTAAATATGAAAATAAATCTGTCAAAATCTGATTGAGTTACGTACTGCCAATCCAAGGAGTGGAATGCGTGAAACATGGGGGAATTAGATATACAGGACTAACCTAGACCGGGAGCTCTGTTTAGATACAAAAATGGCCACTGAAAGTCCTGCCCGAGAGCTCCAAGAAATAAGAACCTATCTGCTAGACACTGCTAACAGATTTGGACTGGCCAAAAAGTAAGAAATTTTGTATTGTTGAGATTTCCGTGAGTTTCATTTTGCCTTTTATTTGAATTTCAAAATTATCTTGAATTTGAATTATTCTTTTTTGAAACTGAATTAACTTTGCAACCGTATTTGAAGCCATTTACTAAATTATTTCAAACTAAAATATTTTATATTGGGTAACGTTAATTGCGGTTATGCCAACTGAGGTGATGAGTGTTTATTCTAGTCTTTAGGCTAACTGAGAACTTTTATTCATTTTGTACAATTATTCTTAATTTTTAGCCATATTAGTTGTTGTTGATTTCAAGAGCTTTATCTTTCTATTTGAACAATTTTAAACCACAAGCAAATTTTAGTTACATTTATGCCAATTTTGTACTGCGAGATTAGTCAATGTATTACAGTGTAATCGATTAATTTTATGCTATTTGGAACCTTTTGGTAAATTTTGTATGTTTATTGAATGTTACACACTTTTATGCCATAGTTTATGTATGTTGTGCCAATTTTGACATATTGATTGGTGCCCTATTTTATGGTCGGTTATTTTACAGTGTATTTTCTTGAAACATTTGACTACTTTAGTATTTTGTGTAAAAAGGTTTGTATCTCCGATTTCTTGCGCTTAACGTAACGTGTATCCAATTATCCATATTTTTATACTGATCATTAATCACTGAAAATTTTGGAAGTTCTTTGATATTTCATTTCACATTTAATCGGTACTGTTTTGTATGTTATTTTCGTATTTATTTTAAATACACCTATTAAACTATCCCTGTCTTTTTGTTATGTCCTTAGACCCACACAAAAAGTAAAATCTTGTAGCATTTTTATTTTCCGATATCTCCAAACTTATAAAATGCTCCATTTCTACTCTACCTCTTGTTACATTGTGATTATCGCTTATTACTTCCTCACTACCCCGTATATCAGTTCCCAAAATATAATAGGATCCTTACCTTATGCAACCAACAATACACCTGGTAATTCCAATTTCCAAATAAAGCGCGCTAGCGTAGGAATGACGTGTCCTTGGCTTTACTTTCCAGTAGGCAATGGCCATCGTTTGTTTGTTTATTTATTTTTATTTTAAGCGTCCCATGCGACAGTACCGAATCCGGCAGAAGCCCAAAATGTTAGATTCCGGGAGTGGATTTAATCGAATCTAATGTTTAGTGAAACAGTAAACCAATCTCTGAAGAAATACTGAAGGGTGCCGTGATTTCTGGCTACGATTCGACGCGATTTTTCTTGTCATTCCTGCGTAAGATTCTTTGTACCATCCTTACTGGTTGTGCTATATTTTCGGCCTACTCTTTCTAAAATACTTGTAATGTGTTCTACAACAATTCCTTATTGTATTTTAGCATCCTTGATTATACGAGACCACAGAATAACTAAACAGAATTGTAGCGTCCGTATACGCGCATACGGCGACCCGTTAAGGACAGAGTTAGTATCGCCATCTATGTGCTTCCTTAAGTACTGTGTAGATCATAGTCACCCAAGCAAGTAATTGGCACACATATTCGTGAGTATCGGCTTGGTCGACCCGCGGCGCGCCCCACTTTGCAGTCCATCGGGCGGTCGATGGCTCGGCTTATATCGGTCGGCGACGTAGAGGTTCGTGTGGGACGCACGTGCTTCTCCCTCCAGTGTGCTACCGCCTGCTCGTAGTCAGAGCCGGTGTATTACATACACTTGTATTGGAAGTTTTGTTCCTGGTTCCTGTGTTTCAAAAGCGAATTGTTCTGTTTTGGCGTTAAGTTGTTGTTTTGTTGTGGATTTGTTAAGTACTGTTGTTTGCTGTTAAATTGTTGTTGTGGCTGTTATTATTTGCTGTTAAGTTATGTTTTGTGATTTTGTTCTTTTGCCGATCAGCAATGGCCGCAAAGCGGTGCAGTTTTAAAAACTGCACCAGTTCTGGACTGGTCGAAGGAGTAGGACGAACATATTTTTAGACTTTCCCAAAAATGACTTTATCCGTGCAATATGGGTACAGAATTCTGGAAATTTGGACCTAATTAATTTACCCTATTCGGCCCTAACAAACAAAGTTTTGTGTTCCCGCCAGTTTAAAAACCCTTCGTTTTTGATTCCCGACAAAAAAAACTATATATAACATTATTTGACTTTATTATTGTTTGTCTATCATCAAAACGTGGTATTTTTTAGTTATGGACCGTTTTTAGGTCGTAATCTGCTAGTTTCAAGAAAAAGTCAACTTACAAGGTGCAATTTTTATATTTTTTCAAAAGATCAAAAATTTATCTTGTCAGAATTTTTGGCTGAAAATTTTTACATAGGGGTAAAATAAAATTCCAAGCAACTTTTTCAAATAACATTTTTCGATTTTGGCTATTTATTTAATTAAATGTCATTTTTGACAGATATGTCAAATTACGTCACGACGTTTAATTATCTCATTTCGAATATTTTTGCAAGCAGAGATGATCTCCCCAGAGCAGTTTCATAAAATAAAAAAAATTTCCATATGGTTCCAACTTTCTGTGGCACTGTATAACATTACCGATTTATCTCTTACCGCTTTCGAAATGTTCGCCTCTGTTTTCCTGGTTGGTGTAGAAAAAGGAAGCGTATCTTCTAATTGTATAAAACAAATTTTCGGTCCATGACCTACTTATAGCTGTGGTCACAGAATAATATTTTGTGCTGTACGGTTAGTGTTATGTATTAAAAAGCAAAAATGAAGTCATGGACTACTTTCAGGTAGTTGTAATATACGCTCCCTTATTCTATTTAAATCAGAAAACCTGGGCGAATATCTCAAAAACAGCAAGAGAGGTCCCTATAATTTTGTATAGAAAAATAACAATTTCCTAAAATATTTTTTTACTTCCCGTTAAACCGGGAATGATGTATAAATTACAAACGAGCAGATTTTAATATATTTTGTCCGTAATATTAAAAATGGAAACAAACAGTATTTTTTATTTTTCGAAAAAATTGTTTTTTCGAGGACACCCAGTATGTCAATTGTGACGCTAGATTCAGATTCCCCGGAAAAACTCACCCGGGTTTTAGCAGACCCTTTTTCTTTTGACTAAGGAAATAATCGGACTTTTTAAAACACTTTTCTTGGGAAACCCTGTATACAGGGTGTCCAACTTTAAAACTGTACAAAGCCGTAAAATCTTCATTTTTGGAGATATTCGCCTAAACTTTTTTTTGTTTGAAAGACCTTCAAAAACCGCGTCTTTTGACCTTCCTTCCATTTTCAAAATGCAAATCCAGGGCCGGCTGCGATTTTTTTTATACGCCCGATTTTCAAGAAAACCATTTAGCGATTTTTTTTATTTAAAATCTGACCCCATAGCGTTAATCACAACACCCTAAAACCCCCATATACCAAATTCGAACAAAAAATGTACAGGGAGTTCCAATCTGTAGGGTGTCAAAGTTCAGCAAAATAGGAATTTTAGACATCTGGCGAGTCAAGTGTGCCATGGAATCCCTTCAGAACAGTCGAATGGTTAACAGGGCCGCTTAAAATGTTGATGTGAAAAGATTTACTACAAAAATAACAGGGTATTTTTCTCTGAGCCATCTCAAAATTCTGAAATTTTATCTTATACGGATCAAGAGTAGGTACTCTGGAATCATTGAAAAAATATTGATAAACACAAAAGTAACAGATAAAAACAATTTAAATTATTGTACCTTTCTCAACAAAGTCACTGCCTAAGATGATACATTTTCTGTGTGTTTCCTGATATGGAATTACTGACTGACAGGCTTCTGTATTTTTTAGATTTAGTTCGTTTATAGTTTGTGGAGCGGCTTTGATGTGTCTACTTGATTTTTGACCCGTATAAAATCTCAAAAATTTAGTAATTTGAGGTGGCACAGATAAGAATACTCTATATATTTTGTATTGGACTTTTGCACACCAATAGCTTGAGTGGTTCTATTGACCATTCAACTGTTTTGAGGGGATTCCATGGCACACTGGACTTGGCAGATAGATGCCTTTAAAATTCCTATTTTGCTCAACTTGAACACCCTGCAGAATGGAACTCCCTGTATATTTTTTTATTCAAATTTAGTATATAGAGGTTTTGGCGTGTTCTGATTAACGCTGTGAGGTCAGATTTTAAATAAAAAAATCGCTAAAGAGTTTTCGTGAAAATCGGGGGTATAAAAAATCGGAGTCGGCCCTGGATTTGCATTTTGAAAATAGCAGGAAGGTCAAAAGAAGCGGTTTTTGAAGGCCTTTCAAACAAAAAAAGTTTAGGCTTTTGTCTCCAAAAATGAAGATTTTAATGATTTCTACAGTTATAAAGTTGGACACCATACATCAAAATTATTGCTTATAAAAACTAAGATTTTCTAAAATTCTGGGCGGTTCCAAGGAAGTTTTTAGAATTTATGTACAGGGTTAGTAATAATTGTTTTCAAACAAATAAAATTGGAGTATATGAGTGGCAATTAGGCCAGGGTAGATAATTTTTGAGAACAAAAAAATCTAGAACAGCATGACACCCATTGGAAAAGGAAGAAAATATAGCAAAAATAACAGAAAAAATAATTTAAGGGCGATTTAAGCTACGGGTGTTGTAGGGGGTGATCTTTTAGGGGAGGAAAACGGTTTATCACGATATCCGGCAAAACTGCAACTCCTATCAAAAAAGTTAAATGGCAAAGTTGTAGGTAATAAAAAGATCTACAACTTTTGTATTTACACTTTTTTCAAATAACCTCAAAATATCCACGAAAAATCAAAATAACCGATTTTTTGGTTTTTAATTTTTATCTCACAAAAAAAATTCTACGAAATTTGGTGGAAACTTACCTTCTTATGTCTCGAACACGCTGTAATTTTTTCGAATCAAAATATTTATTTTTACCCCTTTTTTTGATTTTAAACCGAAAAAGTAACCTCATTTTCAATCGAAAATACCCACGTCAAAAAAGCTGCTTTTTAAAAAAAGTCGGTTCGCTTTTTGTTCGTTGAAACCTCTACTTCCTGATGGTGTAAAACATATACATCACTTTGAAAATTTTCTCAGAAAATGCAAAAAACGAAAAACTCGATATCGAAAAATTGGTTTTTAATCATTTTTTAAAATTTTGGACTATTTATTGAAATTTACACTTTAATTACTTGAAAATTTTAAGATTGCATGTTGAACAGTATGGGAATCTTGCAAACGGTGAGAGATAGAACAACAACAAACAACAAATGCGGAAAAAGTTGTGCAATTTTGAGGTCAGTAAAATGGTACAAACAGATTTCTAATATATTTTTTCGTTTTTGAGTTATTTCGACAAAAGTGAAATTTTGCATTTTTGATTTTATTTTTTTCTGAAGTTGTTATCAACATTTAAATACAGGGAAACAATGAGTAGAAAAAAAAGGAATTTTCAGTATAATTGTCTCAAAACATTTTAAAAATATTGTCCATACATCATGGTATTTGGAATGAAAGTGCTTTCAAAATCTGCAAAAAAATCCAGGTCCGTATTTAAAAAAATTAAGTTGAAAATGGTTTCTCAAAAAACGAAATGTTGTAGAACAAATCTAAAAACGCCATCTTAAAGCCCGTTAAAAAGTGCCATAAGAAAGTGTTTTTCTTTTTTCCTATCTGTGATAACAACTTCAGAAAAAAATAAAATCCAAAATGCAAATTTTCACTTTTTTCAAAATAACTCAAAAACGAAAAAAGATATTAGAAATCTGTTTGTACCATTTTAGCTTGTAGCAGTCTCCGTATATTCAATAACGTATTGCTATCCTAAATTTTGTTCCTAAACCTATTTTTTTAATACTTTTTAAATAACTTTGAAATATATTTTTTAATATATCAGCAAAAAGTCGCTTCGTTCTCAAAAAACAAAATTTTTGAGGGTAGAACTAGATCAGATCCCATAGGTGTTGTTAAGTACATCACTGTTCATACGAAATGGCGATTTACGACATTTTTTTGTGGTCGAGACCTTATTTAGAAAAAACTGTCGAAATTGGCATTTTACGGAAATTGTGTTTTTTTACATTTCCATCGTCATATCTTTGAGAGTAGTGGAGCTATCGACTCGAATTTTCTTTAAAATTGAAGCTAACATATGAGCGCTTACAACGAATGCCATAGTTGTTGTCCAATATTGTTTATTAACCACTTTAAATAGCAACAAAATTGCAAGGTTATAAAAAATGTAATGAAATTTTCACTAAGCGAGAAACTTTTTTATTTGTGGAAATTTTTATACACATGCTGCGAGGGAAATGTGCTCAAAAGTTTTTGGTAAAAAAAAAATACCTATAGCGCCTATAGTTTTTGGACTGTGCATTTTTTTGTGGCGCGCGCTACTCACGTGGAACGCAAAATTAATAATCCCTTGCGTGATAATATCCACGCGTGGCAGGCATGTCTCAACAACTGATGCGTAGTTTACATGCGCAAGTGAAACTATCACAAATATGAATATCTTAGAGTATTTCCTAAAAGTTTGCCAATGTAAACCCTCTCAGGAAGAACTCTGGGAGCGTTTACATGAACTCACAAGTCGTACTGAGAGTACTTCCAAATAGTTTATGTAAACGCTCCCAGAGACGTACCTACCTACTCTTTTATGGCAGAGAGTTCTCACTGAGAGGGTTTACATTGGCAAACTATTAGCACAGACCTATGTGCTATTAGGAATTACTCTAAGATATTTATATTTGTGATAGTTTCACTTGCGCATGTAAACTACGCATTCGCATTAGTTGTTGAGACATGCCCGCCACGCGTGAATATTCTCAGGCAAGGGATTAATTTTGCGTTCCACGTGAGTAGCGCGCGCCACAAAAAAAAATTCACAGTTCAAAAACTATAGGCACTATAGGTAATTTTTTTTTGCCAAAAACTTTTTTCGTGTTTTGGGCACATTTCCCTCGCAGCATGTATATAAAAATTTCCACAAATAAAAAAGTTTCTCGCTTAGTGAAAATTTCATTACACTTTTTATAACGTTGCAATTTTGTTGCTATTTAAAGTGGTTAATAAACAATATTGGACAACAAAAATGGCATCCGTTGTAAGCGCTCATATGTTAGCTTCAATTTAAAAAAAAATTCGAGTCGATAGCTCCACTACTCTCAAAGATATGACGATGTTAACGTAAAAAAACACAATTTCCGTAAATTGTCAATTTCGACAGTTTTTTCGAAATAAAAAAGGACTCGACCACAAAAAAATTTCGTAAATCACCATTTCGTATGCAGAGTGATGTACTTAACAACACCTATGGGGTCCGATCTAGTTCTACCTTGAAAAATTTTTTGACGACTTTTTAGCCCGATTTCGCTTCACTAAATAGGACGAGGCGGGCCGGGCACCGTTTTCGTTGCACAAAGAAGCAGGTAAATAGTTTTGATGACTCCGCAGGCGGCGATCGTGCTTGGCACCGAGCGCTGTCTCAAAATTTGTTTCCTCACTGGTCCCGTCGACCTGAGACGGGCCGGCAAACCGAGATTATTGCCGCGGTAAGCGTTGGAATTCTGTTTAGTTATTCTGTGACGAGACATATCATGTTTATGAAGTATATTCTATCAAAAGGGAAACCCTCATGCAAATGAGGTGAGTAATAACGAGATTAACGTGATTTTCACAACCTACAATCAATGTTCTTTTTTAGAGTTTTCTTTCTGTACTCTTTCTGCCCATTACTTTGCATACGACGTTCCTCCTACAAGGTTATTCCTTGTATTTCTCGTGTTCCTGCCAATACTTAAGAATTTTGCCTATGACAAGTTTCCGTTAATGTGTTCCTGCACATAATCTGAGGTGCTCAAGACTACTCGCACCAATCGTTTTCGACTATTCAACCACCGCTGGAGTAACAGGCCAGTCCCATCCATTTTCTTATTATCAATTTGCGTAATATGTTATTTCTAAACGATACGGTAACTAATTCAATTTCATTTAATTAAAATTCTATAACATTTATATACATACTGCTGGAATGTAAGTATCACTTTATATATATACGATTGCGATATATAAAAGGAAACAAGGAAAAGTTCATGAACTTCGCCGCAATAGTTAATTAATTTTGATATAAAGAGATACAATAGTCAGGTATAGTTACTTTTTTTATAACCATATTTATAAAGAAAATCCATAGTACTAACTAATAGTTAGTAAAGTATCTTTCTAATGTTATATCATATACAGACATTCTGTTCTCATGTATAACAACAACCTGTCGGCAATAAAGCGACTATTGTGCAAAGGTCTATATCTTTTGAGTGGCTTTTTATTTATATCTGCACTGGAGTCATTTATATCTACTTTATGCTTTTTCTTAGTTTAAAGCTAACAAACTAAGTTGCACCCTACTACTTTTAAAATGACAGGATAACATCTACTTCAGCCTAACCCAATTACGAGAAGCTTCCTTGTCCATTTTGCTCTCCAGGCGAACAGCTGCCGTCCGCCTTATGGATAGTGTGTTTTAAATACGCTACACTTAAGTTAAGTGACGCACGCAACATGGGGCCTGAAGTTTGTCTAACTCGTTTCTAACTCACTTCTAGTTAAATTCTGCCTTTGCTTTCTTTAATATTACCTAGGTGCAGTTGATTAAATATTCTCTGTAAAGCATAAGCTACATACTGGTGTAGAGAAGACTAAGGTCATCTCTCATTAGTTATATTAATATTTTCTATACTTTTCTAGTGCAAACGGTAGACCCAAACCTAACAATGGAAACCGCCACATTTCAAGTAGGTCATTTACTTATCGATGAACTTAACTATGAGCTTAAAATTCGTAACATAGTCACACAATGTGATATGAATGAAAAACCAAAAATTTTAAGTAGGTTATTAGAGAAAGAAATCTTATCGACATGTCAAATTATGATGTTACACATGAACAAGAATGTACTGCTATTACAAATACCTTGTTATTAATTAAGTCTCTCTTTAATGAATTTGAGTCCAGCGACTCTCTTTTTAAAAGACTTAAATCCCGTTTATCCCATCTTTCGGCTCGAGTGTTACATATACCTATGCCTAAAGTTGATGATAAAAAAGCAAAGCATGAAGCATTAGTTTTTAAAAATGAATCATACGCTACCTGTTTACAACTGGAAGCAGAATTACACGAACGTGTAATACTTTCTCGCCCTGTAAGTCCTGTCATTCTTGGTGGTTCTTTAGGTCATCCTATACCTAATGTTGAAATTCCACCACAGGTTAATAACGTAGGTAAACCTTTAAATTTATCTGAATGGAATATCAAGTTTAACGGTGACCCAAAATCTGTTTTTACTTTTCTGGAATATGTTACTGAACTTGCTAATGCCCGTAACGTTAATAATCAAGACCTTTTTCGTTCTGCTGTAGAACTTTTTGTGGGAGATGCGTTTGTTTGGTTTCGTAGTATCAAAGACACGGTTAATAGTTGGGATTCTCTTGTCGACAAACTTAAAAGTTGATTTTCTACCACCAGATATTGATGATGACATTTGGGAACAAATTAAAAATAGAAAACAAAAGAAAAATGAATCTATAGTCATTTTTATCGCCCAGTTAGATGCTTTATTTAAACGTTTGAGTAGACCACCCGCCAAACCAACAAAAATCAAACATATTAGACGTAACTTATTGCCTAAATACGTTTCGGAGTTAGCTTTAATAGAAACTGATTCGGTACAGCATTTAATCTCCTTGTGTAAAAAATTAGAAGAATCTAGCCTTAGAATAAAGAAACAAAATTTACCTCAGGTTTACACTTGTTCTTCAGGTGTTACCTCACCAATAAACAAACCCCCGAGTACCTCAAGGTATGTTTTCAGGAAAACAGTTAGTAAAGAGCAAAATACTGAGGAGAATATAAAGAACTCTGGTCTCAAACAGCAACCCACTCAAAAATTTCATTCTAATGCCTCTTCTGTTAGTTGTTGGAACTGCGGTCGGTCTAACCATGTCTATAACAATTGCAGACTTCCTAGAAAACGGTTTTGTTATCGCTGTGGTAAACCTAACTTCACTATTAGTACCTGCCCTAACTGCCAAAAAAAATAACAGGGGAAGTATGGCCCAGCGGCAGGCATGTCATCCCTAAATTTAATGTCGCTGATTGGTTAAAATGGCTCGATACGGTTAAGAATTTTCTACATCCACCCCTGTTATCATCCATGAAGTTGCCATTAATCAAAAAAGGCGCAGATAATCGACATTAACTTAAGGTTAAGATATTTAACAATGACTTCTTAGTACTTTTGGATACAGGTAGTACAAATACTGTAATTGGTAACGATGGCTTAGAATATCTTAAGAAACTGAAGATTGATTTAGTTATCTCACCTTTTGACCCCTAAATGAGATAACGAAACATGATTCTTATCCCTTGCCTCATATCGATCGAATACTCAATTCACTTCGCAATGCAAAATTCATTTCCTCAATAGATCTACGAAAATCATTTTGGCAAATTCCTCTTGATCTTCCCTCCCGTGAAAAAACCGCATTTAGTGTCTTGGGCCGTGGCCTATTTCAATTTGTAACCATGCCGTTTGGCCTTTGTAACGCTGCCCAAACACAACAGCGTTTAGTAGATGCAATATTTGGTCATCGTTTTGAACCTTATATTTTTTGTTACTTAGACGACATAATTATTTGTTCCCCTACTTTTGAAGAACATGTCCCTCTTCTCAAGGAGGTCAAACAAAAATTACAAGAAGCGAATCTTACTGTGAATCTTAAAAAATGTGAATTCTTTAAAACATCCCTCAGATTTCTTGGTTTTGTTATAGGTGATAATACGTTACGTACAGACCCAGAAAAAAGCGATTCATAGGCTTGTGTTCATGGTATCGACGCTTTATTAAAGATTTTTCATCACTAGTATTTCCTTTAAATGATCTGAAAGGCAAAAAGAAGAAAGCTTCAATTTCTTGGTCAGCAGAAGCTGAACAGTCATTTGACTCAATAAAAAAGGCATTAGTCTCGTCACCTATTCTATCTCAGCCTGATTTCTCTCAACCTTTCACTATTCATTGTGATGCATCAAACTCTGGTCTTGGAGGAGTTGTGACACAAATTATCGGAGGTGAAGAAAAAGTTATTGCTTATGCTAGTCGTTCTCTTTCCCGAGCTGAACGCAACTACAGTGTTACTGAACGCGAGTGCCTCGCTGTGCTATTTTCGATTGAGAAGTTTCACTGTCATTACTGACCACTACTCTCTTCTCTGGCTTAGCAATCTTAAAAACCCCACTGGTAAACTTGCTAGATGGTCTGTAAGACTCAGACAACACAGCTTTGATTTGGTGCATCGTAAAGGAGAACATCATGTTGTCCCTGATGCTTTAGGCCTTATGTTTTCGACTAACTCTGATGATGAGGTCTCTGATATTCCTTCTTCTCTACCCGAAATCTCTTTTATTGAAATCGATACAGACAGAATAGACCCCTGTTATGTTTCCTTGCATGAGAAAATTAGTAGATCTCCACAAAGCTATCCACAATGGAAAGTTAAACAAGACAAAGTATATAAGTTTATTCCTTCAAATACCCCTTTTCAAACCTACACTATCGAATGGAAAACTTTAGTACCAAAACCACAGAGGCTTGAAATTCTTCAGTCTTGTCATGATCCTCCAACTTCTGCCCACTTAGGTTTTTTTAAAACTCTAGCTAGAATTCAAGAATTTTATTATTGGCCAAAGATGCGCCAAGATGTTCTTAAGTTTGTTAGGTCGTGTCTAGTTTGTGGAGCACAAAAGATGCCAAATACAGCTAGAATGGGTTTCATGGGCAAAGAAAAAGAAGCTAAGTTTCCATGGCAAATTGTCGCTTTAGATCTTATAGGCCCACTTCCTCGATCGAAAAGTGGCTACAGTTGGCTTTTAGTCGTTGGTGACTGATTTTCTAAATATACTCTCGTCCACCCCTTACGCAATGCTAAGTCTAAAAATATCATAGATTTCTTAGAAAACAAGGTTTTTCCTTGTCTTTGGGGTACCACAGTTTGTCATTTGTGACAACGCACCAAACCTTAGTGGACATGAATTGCGTAATTTGTGTAACAAATATAACGTTCAGAAAATTTGGTTTAACGCTGTCTATTCCGCCCAGTGCAATTTTGTTGAGCGCACTAACAAAACTATTGGTACAGCCATTCGCTGTTTTATTGACGAACACCAAATGCGGGATAAAGAATTGCCTAAGCTACAACAAGCTATTAATACCGCTAAGCATGAACTTACTAAATTTTCTCCCGCCTTTCTAAATTTTGCATGACATTTACCTTTATCTGGCAATTATTATGCTACTGGTCCAATTACAGACGACATAGAAATTTTACCTGGAAGTAGAGATACTTATGCTTCTGAAATTACCGGTCTTCGAGACATTTTCTCTACTGTTCGCAAGAATTTGCATACTGCCTACGTTCGTAACGCCAAGGCTTATAACCTCAGGAAACGAGAAGCATCCTTTTCTGTCGGAGATAAGGTCTGGTGAAGAAACAAAGTCCTATCGTTCATATTGCTCTCCAGGCAAACAGCTGCCGTCCGCCTTATGGATAGTGTGTTTTAAATACGCTACAATCTTGTAGACCACACTGTTCATTCCGCTTGCCAACTAACATCCAATGGGGTGGGCCATTTCAATTTTATACCCCGATTGCTGTAAGAAGTCCGGATTTTGTCAAATGACAATTCTTCACAAAATCCCTAGGAATTTTCTGTTGTCCATGGGTATAACATTGGTATATATGCGTCGAAACCAGTTAATGATGTCACTCATTGATTTATGGTGGTAAAATTTTTGCAAATGATACTAAAAGAGCATACAAATAAAAACCATAGTGCAAACACGATTATACCGCTAAAAATAACAATAATAATTATGACTACAACTCTCATGAATAATAATTTAAAACATCATGTAAACACTTTTCATTTTGGTATAATCAGCTGCTTTCAGCAGCGTCAATGTGCAGGATAGATCAAACTGGTTTCGTGAGTTTTACCGTTATCTGTGTTGTTCTTGTTCTTGTTACTTTTCGTGTTATTAGTAGTTATTCATTGTGCAAATGGGCACATTACTGACCTGAACTTATGACCCGGTTGCATTTTTTGCTGCATTGATGTCAACTTAGGATGTCTAAATTACCAATTGCCATCACTAGTATGGACTTCTTAAAAAAAATTACTCTATTTTAAGTCTTTTTTCACTTGTTCATTAGTGTTCTTTAACATCAAATAAAATTCTTCATTTACCTAAAGTTGTTTCTTAGGATTATTCAAATAGTATTCATATTAAATGAATCGAGGGGTTTGAATACATTGTCCCAGCCAGCAACGCTATAACCTTGACGTCAATACGACGTCGAATATTGGTGACAAGCTGTGTACCCATATTTTTTAAAATATAGGACGTCGAATTGACGTTGATTTTGCGTTTACTTATGTTTCATTATTGGAGATTATAAGACGTCAAAATTACTTCTATGCATAATTTTTATTCTCGTGATAGTTAACGTCGAGAAGATGTGATAATGATGTACTGCAGCCTGCACTTGCGCGTCCTAGCCGGCAGGCCACGCCATCTCCGCCCTCCGGTCAAGCCACACCATTATTGTCTGGAGCTGTTCTTGCGAGCATGTGTCGTTCCCTGTTATTAACCTAGCTATTGTGTGGATCCAGTGTTCCGGTACTTCGTGTTGTAGTACTTGAGTAAGTTTTTATTGTCTATTATCCCCTATGTAAGTAGTAAAAGCTCGAGAAAAAGTAAACATGTAGCCCAATGCCACACCACTTCTCTAGCCACCATGATGAATTTACATTATGCAAATTTTAACATAATCACCTGGCATAAAATTAACCCAAATGACATTCATTCAAGTCAAGGTTCCTGCTTGTTCAAAGTGATTTAATTGTCAATTTTATACTGCAAATACTACCTTCTACCATTTTATTTATCCCTATTGTCATTATAATTTGAAACTTGGGTTGTGGATATTTCCACATAGGTTGTTTTAGCTGCCTCCATGGCAACGTTAGTACAAGCCCCAAATCCAGAGCTGCAAATGTGCTGTTGGCTCCTGCCTGAACTTCATTATTGTGTTGCTTCCCAAATCATGCCTATCTTTCTGATTTGGTTAATGTTATACCGTACTGATGATTGCATAATAGCATAAATTACTTGCTCTTGTATTATATTTTATTTATGTTTTTGTTTTGTTTTTTATTGTGTTTGTTGATACTTAAAATATTAATAAACGTATATTGCTTAAAAAATTTATTTCATTTACAAATCACAAACCCTTTTATATATCTTTTGAGTATGCGTTGCAACGCCATTAAGTAATTTTTCACGTCTTATTAGACATCACCATTAAGTAATTTTGCACGTAACCCATATTGTAAATTCGTGCATAGAGCAAGGTTATTTTCCAGCCAGTGGCGAATCTCTGTGGGGAGTCCTTTACCTAAAAAGGCTACCCGAGGAATTTTCTGACTTGAGGATTGTGAGCATATTACCAGCAATATCTAAAATTTTGGAAAAAGTGCTTTATGAACAAATGTTCCAGTATGTCATTGATAAGGAAATATTTCCAACCTCTCAGTGCGGGTTTCGCAGGGGATTCTCTACGGATACTGATGTAACTAGCGATATTATCGAAGCTCGTGATAAAAATTACATGGTAGCTTTAACTTTGTTGGATTTTTCAAAAGCGTTCGACAGTATAAGTCATGAACTTCTAATCTCAAAGTTGAAATATTATGGGTTTTCAGCATTAGCCACTGATCTAATGACCTCCTACTTGACTGGACGAACACAGCAGGTAATATATAGGGGTACCACCTCTCCTTGTTTGGAAATATAATCAGGGGTTCCTCAGGGCAGTATTCTTGGGCCTTTGCTGTTTTTGACTTATACATCAGACATCCTGAATTTTCCTTACCATTATTGTAAAACGCAGGCTTATGCAGACAACATTCAAATGTATCTAGATTTCAAGAATGATGATTGGCGTTCTGCATGCAACAGTATAAATAGCGACCTAAAGAACATATACAGGGTGGAACTGAATCATGGTACATCCCACTTTTTTCCCTTGTTTTTTGAGATACAATTTTGAAATTTGGCATGTCGATGTTACTTTATAAATGTCACTTTTTGATGTGTAAATTCATTTATTTCCACTTCCGGTTTTACCGGAAGTGACATTCACTTTTGTTTTTTAAATTGAACACCCTGTATATTATTTAAGTTTCGGATTCTCCTCGATGTACTGAAACCAACGATGCCTCACAAGTGACATTTTGGCTGACAGAAAGTGGTTTTTCTTTAACTTATTTGGATTTGTAATAATAAACTGAAGGTGGCTATGAAACAAATGAACTTCGACAAACTGAACATCTTTAATGAACTGCCAAACCGTCTGTCTACAGAAAAGTACTTCTCTTATAATAAATTACGGTATCAATGTGTTGTCGACTAAAACAATTGCAAAAATAGTGCTTGCAAAATGTCTCAAAGTTAGAAAAGATCGGAAAAAGTGGATATGTTGCTGATTTATGGAGAGTGCCAAAAAATGCCGTTGTTGCTAAAAACTTGTATGCCAAACGATATCCTTACCCTGAAAGACAATGCCCTGCAAGAAATAATTACTTCCACCGTCTGAAAACGTAACTTAGAATAGAGCCAAAATTAATCTTGTGTCAGTTTGCGGCATTTTGCAAACACTATTTTTGCAATTGTTTTAGTTGACAACACATTGAAACCGTAATTTATTATAAGAGAAGTACTTTTCTGTAGACAGACGGTTTGACAGTTTATTAAAGATGTTCAGTTTGTCGAAGTTCATTTGTTTCATAGCCACCTTTAGTTTATTATTGCAAATCCAAATAAGTTAAAGAAAAACCACTTTCTGTCAGCCAAAATGTCACTTGTGACGCATCGTTGGTTTCAGTACATGGAGGAGAATCCGAAACTTAAATAATATACAGGGTGTTCCATTTAAAAAACTAAAGTGAATGTCACTTCCGGTAAAACCGGAAGCGGAAATAAATGAATTTACACGTAAAAAAGTGACATTTATAAAGTAACATCAACATGCCAAATTTCAAAATTGTATCTCAAAAAACAAGGGAAAAAAAGTGGGGTGTACCATGATTCAGTTCCACTCTGTATAGTATCTCTGAGGAACACAACCTCCAACTGAATCCTTTTCTAAATGCTGTGTTTTATTATTCGGCTCAAAAAGATCTGTACTGGATTTATCAGATAACCTTAATATTAATATTAAGGGTACTACTTTGCCAAAAGTTGACTCAACTAGAAATTTGCGAATCATTATGGACAAAGATTTTAGATATCGAGACCATGTTAAGAAGGCTATACAGAAATCATATAGCTCCCTAAAATTACTATATTCTAATAAACACCTTCTTAGCCAAAATATTCGAAAAAATCTGTGTGAGGCTCTTGTAATGTCTCACTTCAATTACTGTAACTTCATTTATTGGCCTTCACTAGATCTTGCTAGTAAATCTAGAATACAAAAAGTTCAAAATGTCTGTTGTCGACTGGTCTGTAATTTGAGAAAGTATGATCATGTCTCCGCTAAAATAAATGAGTTGGGATGGCTCAGGATGGAGAAGCGCATGCTCCTCCATCTTAGGATGTTTTTATATAAACTGTTAAATGATAAATTATGCTCTTCTCCTCTCAGTAACAAGTTCATTCCACGCTCTAGTATACATGCTAGGTCCCTTAGAGGAGCTAATCGCTATACAATTCCCTGTCACCACACTGCTCTGTATAAGAGAGGTTTTCTGTACAGTTCTATAAGATTTTACAACTCATTGCCTGACCTATTAAATTGTAACTCCTCTTCTACTTTTAGAATACAGTTAAGAAGATATCTGTTACATTAGGTGTAGTATTAATGTGAATATTTGGTTTGTGTAATGCTCTGTATCTGTACTTTGTTTGCCTATATCAGATGTTTGCGCATTTTTTTTGTTTTTTTTTTAGCTTGTTGCTGGGATTGAGCAATTATATAGTCATTTGCGATATATGATTTATGTTTACCATATTATTCTTTTGTTTTTGTGTAACATGGTAGTTAAGTAGAATAGCTGTAGCTAGACTTCGCTGCTGTGTGGCACTTCATATAATTGATTTGCGAATTACTTATTATTAATAAAGGCGATTTATTATTATTATTAGGTACATGTCGTCATTACGTAATTTTGCACGTCTTATTAGACGTCGCTGAGCACGTAAATTCTGTGACATATTGCCGTCGATTCTACGTGTTTTCTGCGTCGAACTTTTCGTCGATTGACGTAATGCCGTACGTCTATTCAACGTAGAAGAAACGTCTTTTTGCTGGCTGGGGTATTTAAATACCATTTTTCCCCGCAGTCAAATACGGTATTCAAATACATTATAGAATACGGTATTCAGGATTTGTATTCAAATACTGTATTTCAGGATTTGATCCAAGTCTGCTTAGTGGTTACCACCTCGGTTCAAAAATAATGTTGTAGTACCAAAAACCATGTCCAGATTAGTTAAAAAATTAATATGAAATTATGTAGATATCAATAGTTATTAAACAATGAGAAACGCTTAACCTCTGAGCAATAAACGCCTGGGATTTAACACCTACCTGAAAAAGATTGGGGCTTAAATTGCGAATAGTTCCCGTTATCTCCAACTCCGTCCAGTCCGACTTCTTTCCACTTGCTTGATCCTCTGATGACATATACGAATGGCACTTCCGATTGCTGGGGGGACCATTTTCGTACTTATCTCTAGAATTCCGAGGCATTGTATATCCTAAAAATCAATCACGTGTTACCCATTTGTTGTTGCAAAAGGCCATTTTTTTGGCAAAGTGGCACTAAGATTTTAAGACATTTTTTACAATGAAATGATATTTGAGTAACTGTACCTGTATTTCAATAATTTCAATGCCAACCAATACTTGAAGTAGGTTTTTTTTTCTGTGAAATTAAAACATTTTGAAAGCTTCACAAAATCTTTATAAAAGACTGTTTTCTAGCCCTTCTTCATACTTATGATATAATTAGGTATTTACCAGTAATAGGGATAGCAAGGATATATCGAAATATATCCATATATATTTTTTGAAATATTTAATATTTCTTGACACAGGTAAGTATATATAATATATTTATATCGATATTTTGTTGCTATACCTATATCCTATATCGGTCAATACTTATATTTAATATTTTGATGTGGTCTCGGATATGATACCTATATCGATATGATAACGAAAACTATTAGATATAATTTCTCCGGTTTAGGTCCTAAACTGGAGAATGGGGAAGGTACTAGGAAAACAGAAATTGAGATAATGCTCTCGTTCACGTGTGCAAGCAATCATAAATTTCATACAAATTTGTCAGAAATTTATTAAGTACCTACATTAAAAAATTATAAAACAAAAAATCAGTAATATTCGATACCTATATCGAATTATTCAATCCCATATCGATATTTTTTCTCGATATATCGATATATTCAATTATATGGGACAATATAATATATATTCTTAAATTTTGCCATCCCTAACAGTTATGAAAAGTGAAACTTCCATATAAAGAGCAAACTTTTGTTAGGTCCCTAGGTATTTATATGGTTTTATACCTCATAAAAAAATATTAAATATGCAGCCTACTTACAGATTTAATTCATACATTTTCAAAGAATGCGTCTATTTTGAAGAAATATCCAAGAACATCCAATGTTTACTAAACAGCATTATGACGCACAAAATTAGGTTCTCATAAATAATAATACTATTTTAAACGGATAGAATATTGTTCCAAATTTGTTCCTTTCAGAAACTTGAAGTAACTCTTATAAGTAGAATTATGCTTACCCTCATCTACTCTCTAATTTATAATAAAATATTAATATTAGTATTAAATTTAGCTAAATCCAGCCAGATTTTAATAGAACGGTTTCTGAAGATTGACTGTAAGTAAAGCCTGTCAAGATGGCCAAACATTTTTTTTTTTACATTATTGACATTGACATTTGACAGACGTCAAAGATTATAATAAATGACAGACGGTGAAATTTTAGCTTCGTTCGATTCATAAAAAATAGTACAGGCTGAGCTTATAAAACATGCTCTGGTACAGGGCAGAGAAGTGGAGTAGGGAAAATTCGCTACAAGCTGCGCGAACTGCCTAATAAAAGTGGCGGCCATATTAAACCAACTTCATCCATGGGCGTATCATTTGTTAACAGGCTTGGCACTGCAGACTGCTTTAGAGGTCTTCGTCCTCGTTCGCCACGATGCACAGTAAAGGCATCAGCAGCAATATGTTTTGAACAAACAAATTTATTTGGACTCAAAGTCCAATCAGTCCCCAAGTTAAGAATTTTTAACCACATATTCAATCATTAAAATTATACAGATGCGCGCCTATGGTGCCCAAAATTTCGGCGATTGTTTTTACTAAACTTACCGAAAAAATGATACTCCGCGAGGTCTCCTAGACTTATAATTCTTACAGCTTGGTACTGCACACGACATTTTCCAAAAACACTGACCATTTCTCTGCTGAAAATACAACAACTGGCGCTGAGAACAAACTGCAAACGTCAAAGTGAGGACAATATGGCGGCCATTAAATTTGCCTGGAAATAGGATGCACACTATGTTCTCGCGTTCTCCCTACCCCATTTCTCTGGTACAGGGTAATGCGGTATAGTCAAATTATTTTTCCTGCTCCCTCCCCCGTAAGTTCACTTTACATACTCGCCAACAGGCCCGAAAGCGAAAGTCAAATGTTCGAGGTGCCCTGTTATTTTGGTTGCTAGCGGCGAAAATGGTTGCTAGGTACAAAAAGTATTGCTTAGCAACGCTTACGCAGCAAGGACCTTAAAACCATTAATAAAATATATGTAGAAACGCGAATCTTGCGTCAATTTTAATAGGTTACACAACAATCGTTTTACAAACTGGTTTTAATCATAAAGAACACGAATTATACCAAAGAAAAATTAATAATTTATATGTTTCTCTGGGGTCAAATAAGAGCCGCATAACGGAACAAATTTGACAAGCACAACGCTACCGATGGGGTGAGAGCAGGGCCTGGAAACTCCCCCTTGTACAGGGTGTTCCCGTATATTTTGACCCACCCCTATAGAGCCTTTATTTTTCGAGTTAGAAAAAAATTACTTAAATGAAAGTTGTAGGATACCAAGGTGTATTGTCCCAAAAATAATGGATTGCCATTAATGCTCTTGTCTAAATTGAAATGTTTTTCCATGGCAACCTTGATTAAATATAAAGATCGTATTTATCTGCAATTTGGAATAATATGCGAATGCTTAGAGCAAACATATAACACATTTATATTGTTGGAATCGGAAAAATGCGTGCAATTCAAAAATACACAAATATACAGGGTGTTTTATTAAAAAAAGTAAGCTTATATTTTTTCATAAATTTGCGACGCTCATTTGTTTTATCTAGTAACAGATCCTAGCGGTTCAGAAAATACCCTGCAACTTTCATTTAAGTAATTTTTTCTAACTCGAAAAATAAAGGCTGTAGGGCGGGTCAAAATATACGGGAACACCCTGTACTTAGCAAAGCCTTCCCAATAGTTTGTACTTAGGTCGCTTGAGGGCGCTGATAGCTTATTTCTGTCAATTATTATCAAAAATTTGTAGGCGGCGGCCGGCGGCCATTATTTTAATTTGTGGCGTTGCATTTGACATGTTTTGCTTGTGATTCTCGGTTCTTTTTATTTATAGTTTTTCATGTATTGATTCATATTTTCTGCGTTTTTTAGTGTTTGTTTTGTTCATTTATATGTTTATCGTTATTTTCATATATTATTTGGTTTGGTTTTTAAAATGGTTTTGGTTTGTTGTGTACCTGGTTGCGAAGAAGGACGACGCGACGCGACGGTCGAAGATGGAAATGCTTATTTTTCCCAAAGACGAAACGGTAAGTAAAATATCTCGATTTTATTGTGATAAAACAAACTGCTATTTTTACAGCTTTGTTAACTTGGTCTGAAAAGAAAAATGGAAACAAAAAATTAAATGATCCTCCCCTTGAATCATTAAGAAGATGCTATGAGTACCGGGTTTGTGACATGCATTTTAGGCCAGATTGTACATGTACGTACCCAGGAGGCAAATGGTCAAACTCTAAGGTTAAAAGGGATGCTGTGCCATCTTTATTTTTGCCCACAGTTTGCATTGGTAAGAAGTATTAGTATTACAAATGGTGTTTATTTCTTCAAACGTTGTGGCTCGGGGCACGTGTATGTGCCGCTATGTTTACCACATAGGCAGGCTAAGACTACTATAATTATTATTTATTTTTTTCTACAGATTCCCCTAGAAATTGATCCAAGGATTCACTTACCCAATTTAAAATTCCACTAATAGCTAGTAGGTACCTACTAGTTGGGAGTCCCTTGCAGCTGAACCACCAATACCTACTTGGAAACATTTTTCACTGGAAAATGTAGATTTTAGATTTTATCTATTTAAACAATAATTTCTTTCTTAATTTACTTATAAATAACCTTAAGCTTAAGAAGACTAAAATGCAATATATCTGTAATGTTTAGCATTATTGTTGTGCACACTGCACGTATTTTACAAAATGTTTGTAATATATAAAGTTATTCCCATATAATTTTTGATTTCACTATACCTATCTTAATATTGTCACTTATCGCGTTTTAACTTTATAACTCGACACAGACATAGATATTTGTCATGATATAATAGATATTTATCATATTATATGTCTATGTGGAGTTATAAAATTAAAAAGTGTCTTAAAAATTGTAAGTATAATAACTATAAAAGGTTTCAAATTTCCCGCCTAAATAGTCTAGTTTGTACTTAGGTCACCAGGGGCCGTATGGCATCTAAAAATTATAGGGAGTTGCCTATCTATTCCTATATTTAAATCCTTTGTCTATGGGTGAGAGTACGCGATTAGTAATTCGTAGATGGCCATGGTTCCAATCCCATACAAAGCTCAACATTTTTTATTTATTTTTTATTATCGCTGCATTCTGCCTCTTATATTTATCACTGATTATCATTTTTAGTAATTGAACAAAGGTCAATTTGAAGATCATTATTACTCACAATCTACTCCATATGTATTTAGACCTTTATTCAAAGTACCTATAACTTGAAATTTTCGGTAGCAGGAAAAATGTAATACATTGCACGATGCGTAAGCTCTTTTTTGGCCTCGGAGGTACGTTTAATGACCGAGGCAACGCTCGCGGCAATGTAAATAACTATTAAGAGGGGGTTGCCGACAGCGAAAGTGACGTTAGATTTCGTATTTTTTCAAGTTGTATAACATAAAATCTAATAACATTTTACCTGGCAAAAATTTAGTAAAAACATCTCTGTCTCCATTTTAATCATAAGATCTTAAAAGCATATGCACTGGAATTATTATTTTTCCCAAGGTTTTCATAACCTATAAAACAAAACGATGCTTTTAAGATCTTATGATTAAAATGAAGACAGAGATGGTTGTACTAAATTTTTGCCAGGTAAAATGTTATTAGATTTTATGCTATACAACTTAAAAAAATACGAAATCTAACGTCACTTTCGCTGTCGGCAACCCCCTCTTAAGAAGTCCTTACTGGGACTGTCAATTGGTAATTTCGATATCCTAAGTTGGCATCAATGCTTCAAAAAATGCAACCGGGTCATAAGTTCAGGTTAGTAACGAGCCCATTTGCACTAATAACACGAAAAGTAACAAGAACAACACAAATAACGGCAAAACTCACGAAACGTAGAAAACCCGCCAATATTTTCACTGCTGAATGTTCGCACACATAGTGGCACACATAGTGGCTGCCAAAAGCAGCTGATTATACCAAAATACCTGAATGAAAAGTGTTTCCATGACGTTTGAAATTTTTATTAAAATGAGTTGCAGTCATAGTTATTTTTATTTATAGCGGTATAATCGTGATTGCAATAGGGTGTTTATTTTATTATGTTCTTTTTTCGTATCACCTGGGTAACTTTTCACTTTCACATCATAAATCAATGAGTGACGTCATTAACTGGTTGAGACACATATACCAATGTTATACCCATGGTTAACAGAAAATTTCTAGGGATTTTGTGGAGAATGTCATCTGACAAAATTGGGACTTCTGAAGCCGCGTACAGACCGAGTTCGAGAACAGTTCTAGAGCAGTTC
Source organism: Pseudeuparius sepicola (assembly GCA_963920635.1). Classification (NCBI taxonomy): domain Eukaryota; kingdom Metazoa; phylum Arthropoda; class Insecta; order Coleoptera; family Anthribidae; genus Pseudeuparius; species Pseudeuparius sepicola. The sequence continues at coordinate 34,390,451 of OY987300.1, read as the reverse complement.
GCGACAGGGTCGCAAACTTGGTGTAGACGCGGGTTCGCGAGCAGTTCGATACGTCTCGTATCATTTTATAAATTAGCATTCCAAATATTCAATTGAACTGCCACCAGTTCAATTGAATATTTTTTGTCAAATTGAAATAGAGTGGAGTGACGAGAAAATAATCGAATTAATCGGCCAAAATTAATTGCATCCGAACTTGTGGAATCCAGAAAATTCCAATTACTTATAAAAAACGAAATGCTAAAAAATATCTCCTCACAGGCTTTTTCAAGACAAAAACAACACCACAAATAGTCAGAGCATCTTCTTCGTCGTCTGTATTCATTATTTTCAAAATTATTTTTGCAACTCAATAGCGAACCAATGCCGAACTCCAAAAAATGACGATACGAAACAAGCCGAACACAATTAAATTTGGCTCCCGAACAGTTCGGTAGCAATTCGCGAGCAGTTCTCGAGCATCAATTTTGGTTTGTACGCGGCTTTACAGTAATCGGGGTTATAGAAGTCAAGGTCTCCAGAGTCCTTGGGTGGAAGCATATAAAATAGAAAAAATAAGGGAAACGTCAATGTTATCGTCTGAGAACTTTTGTAGCGCCCTCGGTGTTGTGGAAATTAATGTCCTTTTTTTATTGGGCACTAGGTGTCGCCAGCGTATTATCTTTAGCGCGAAATTTAAATTAATGATCAGACTGCCTTTTTGCTTTATTTTGTTAAACCAGAATTATCTGTAATCCAGGATTTTTATAGAAATCATTGTCCTAACAATCATTTCGATAAAAATAATATTCCTGGATTACAACTAATCCTGATTTAACAAAATGGGCATTTTGATCATTCTTTTAAATTTCACATGCAACGAACTGTTCACTACCAATTTTATGCAATATATATTTATATATATATATGCAAAATTTTGGAACATAACATACCTTTTTATATTATAGATATAAAATAATTTGTCTTTATTTTTGACCGCATTTTAGGTACCGGTGAAGAATTGGAAGTGAACAATTCTGTCATGCCGTCATACCACTTCGACATTTTAATAAACAGTTTTATTATACAGTGGTGGGATTTGCACTGTTTCTTATTGCTGTGTAAAGAAATCAAAGAAGCGACTGTCTTTATTACATTCATATTTATAAAAATACAAAAAAGCACATTGACAATGTTGTAATAATATGCACTACTATAAAAACAAAACTATAAAAGCATGCAAAATAGAAAGCATAAAACAAAAAAGTGCTAGGTATACAAATTAAATATAAAACAAACAAGAATGATAGGTATGAGTTAAGTTAATTACCTACGTTTTTTTTGTCGGGAAATATACTTCTTATATAAACTAATACCTTTATTGGATCTATCCCGGGCGAATTATATATGTATATTAATACATCGAATAATCAGATTTTTAAAATTCGTGCCTAAATTATTATGGGTCTTACAATTTAAAACAGAAAAATTTATATTGGCGGAAAGTACCACACTTAGCAATTTTGAAATATTATTTTTGAAACACAACCTTGGAAGTAAATAAAACAAGTGAGATATGCTTTGTCTAACAGCAAAGTGAAGAAACCCTCCAGCTTTCACCAAATTGCAATTATCGTACTGACAAACATTAACAAATTCTGAATAGGTAGCTGAGATTTGTACCAACATTTGCCATTAGGTTAGCCTTACAAGTATCACAAGCATTAATGAATATAGTTTTTAACTTACTAGCCACATAACTTGCTATATAAAAATGGTATTTTCACTAACCCTAGTTCTTTTTAAAATGTTAACAAATCCCGGAATCTCAATGTCACTATTGGGCTTTTCTAATGGACCTACACCAGCAACCTCTTCCCTCGGTAAAAAACACCTCAAATTGGGGCATTTTTAGAATTGGCATTGAGGCTATCAAACAATTTGTCGAGAAACAAAATCAACTGTGCAGCCTCTACATCCAGTCTTAAACGATCGTTTATAGCTGAAAGAAAAAGAAAGTAAGCAAAATATTTAATATTTCACAAAAAAAACAACAAATAATAGTACTACTAACCCCAACTTGAAGTTCTCAGCATCAGTATCAGCACAGACACGAAGCTATATATGTCTGTGGTATCAGTAATAATTCCCATATCTTCATATCTTCTTGGAAATTTTCAACAAAGGATATCACAAGTTTTTCGCATCAAAAATAACACTTCATGACGACTCTGCATTTAGATTACCACGGGCCAGCCTTATCTCCAGATAAAACTTAATAAATTATAAGGAAAATTAGGTATTTTCCTTTTGTTTTTCTGCCGCCAAATATAACCTAACTTCCTAACCTAATTTATTAATTTCTTTACATTTAACATCTGTCAAATATAAACTAGCTACAGCGCCAGAAGTGGTTGTTGTGTGAAATATAACATCGTTCAAGGTCGTCGATTTAACTTGCCCTTATATATTTGTATTTTATATGGGTGGAAGTGTTCTTTAAGGGTAAGCCAAAATTCTGGTTTAATGTTCCAAAAGTAACCAAACAGCTAGGGTTGTTGAAGGTGGGGTTCGTTTAGTAGGAGAGTGTTGCCAAGCCTATTACAATACGCCATTGAATATAAGAAATACGCCCCCTATAGGCTCAATGCTAAACTAGTCTATGGGCCTTGCCAACAATGAACAAGAACAAAGAACAATGCGGTGTACACCCGGTGGCTAGCACCGTTCACATGGTGACGATGGCCCATATCTATATCTGGACCAATACTATATTAAAGACCTGTGCATAGCGCTGTTTCAAGTAATCGCCACTGGCGCCACACGACGAAAAAAAAAACGACAGGGTGGATTAATTTTTAAAACACCATTGTTGCAGAATTTTTTATAAAATAAAAGCATGCAAATGAGTTTTACAACGAATTTAACTTCCAAAATAAAATAAAATGCTTGTTTGTTATATTCCTTAAATTTGGCAAGCTTACATGGCATACATTCAAAGATTTTATTAAGAAAAGCCAGTCTAAAAAGCAAGCAAGAGTATTTTGGTACCTTTTGATTTAAAATAAAGTCCATGGCTATAGTTTTAATGTAAGTAAGCATATTTTTTTTTAGTTTCTTCTTATAGTGGATCTTTGGTTCGCTTTGGGGCTATAAACAATATATTTTTTTATTTTCATTCTGCATAGTTTACAAAATACTCTTCCAAAATGTAATATCCAGAATTCTAGCTTCTTCAACTGGTTGAACAGATCACAGATCATCCCTTAATTCCAAAATAGTGATTATATTTCGGCACCTCGTCCGAACAGATTACTTTTTAACTATGTAGTACCGCCTCTGCGTGCTAGAGTTCGACACGATGTTGACAGTAATTCAATTTCCTGCCCGTCCCTACCTTACCGACCGCTCCCCCAGCCCGCCATTACGTTTTTTCGTGCTAGGAGTGACACCACGTCAATTAGTTTTTTTTAGCAACTTTCATTATTGCTCCCAAATGGGAAGACACAAAGAAAAAAGGCGAAGCAGCCGCTCTCCGTCCCCAAGGGAACGTAAAAAATACAAAAAAGAATTCGATGTCAGAGAAATTGAAGAATTAAAAAGGCGTTTAGAGAAGCTTGAACAGGAACGAAACGACAAGCGGGAGACGTCTCTTTAAAATCGGCCAAGGCAATTGAGAAGTCGGTCATAGACTTAAAATCAGTTCCAAAAAAAGATTTCAAGAAACCGAACGCGGCACGACCATCATTCATAAATCGAAATACGGGGCCAGGGTACCATTACCATTTAAACTCGAGGGGGCTGTCGAGTGCGAAGAGGGAGCCTCGACACAAGCTCCCGTACCTCCGAACAACAGCATCGACTCCAACAACAAACAAAAGGAGTTGGAAAACACCCCGAAAATAAATATAGTAGGTATAACCCAGGCAGGTTCACTTAGGTTATTCATTAAGGAGTGGCAAAAGCTACTTCCCCATGATAATATCATTTTAAATTGGATAAAAGGATATGAAATACCTTTTATAGAAAGGCCAAAAGGCAAATGTTTCAAAAATCAGATAACCTCAAAAGAGGAACGTTCTGAAATTTGTAAATTAGAGAAAAAAGGTGCAGTGGTAAAGTGTAACAAGGTCGAGAATCAATTCCTTTCTAGTTTCTTTTTAGCAAAAAAGCCCAATGGGGAAAATCGTTTTATCTTAAACTTAAAAAGCTTAAATAAATTTATAAATCCTCCACATTTCAAAATGGAGGACACAAGAACAGTCATGAAACTCCTTAGTAAAGGAGATTATATGGCAACCTTGGACTTACAAGACGCATATTTCTTAATTCCAATCGGGGGAAACTAAAGGAAATTTTTAAGATTTCAGGCAGATAATTATATTTATGAATTTACCTGTATGCCTTTTGGTCTCTCATATGTGTTCACCAACATTATGAAACCAGTGGTCACCCTATTGAGAAAAAGGGGTATAACAATTATAGTGTATTTAGACGATTTCTTAATCATTAATCCGCCAGAAAAAGTTTGTCAGGAACACGTGACTATAACCTTAGAAGTTTTATCAAATCTGGGTTTCATTGTAAATAAGAAAAAAAGTCAATTGGTGCCGTCAAGGAAAGGCAAATTTCTAGGTTTCAACTTCAATACTGATACTATGACTATTGAAGTCCCTAGTGAAAAGAAATCAAAGATTTTGAGCGTAATCAACGAAATAAAGGGAAAAACGTGTTTCACAATTCGTTATTTTGCAAAATTCATCGGATTATTCGTGTCGGTATGTCCGGCAGTTAAATACGGTCAGTTATACACAAAAGCGTTCGAAAGGGAAAAGTATCTAGCTTTGCGAAGCTGTGGTCAAGACTATAGTCAAAAAATGGTCATGTATTCAAAAGAAGCCAAAGAAGACCTTTATGTTGGTGGGCTAGAAACATCATATTAGGGAAAAATCAAATAAGGCAAGGCTCATTCCTTTTAGAAATATATTCAGACGCGTCAAATACAGGTTGGGGAGCTTTTTGTAGAGGTCAATCAGCCAAAGGATGGTGGGACCTCACAGATAAATCAAGACACATTAATTATTTAGAACTAAAGGCGGTTTTTTATGCACTTCAGTCCTTTGCGAAAGATCAAATAGCTTGTAATATCTTGCTTCGAATCGATAACACAACAGCCTTGGCATATATTAATCGAATGGGGAGTGTACAGCACTTGGAGCTGTCAAATTTGTCAAAAAGTATTTGGCAATGGTGTGAAGCGAGAGAAATATGGTTACAGGCTAGTTACGTTAACTCGGCAGAAAATTTTGCTGACAAACCATCCCGGGCTTTACCTTGCGAAACGGAATGGGAGCTTTCACAGACTGTATTTAGGGAAATTATTCAACAATTTGGGAACCCAGATATTGATCTTTTCGCATCTTATGCAAATCATAAAGTAGAAAAATATATATCATGGCACCAGGATCCAGGGTCGGTAACAGTAGATGCCTTTAGCGTTTCTTGGACAGACTGGTACTTCTATGCATTTCCACCTTTTTCGATGATCTTAAAAATGCTGAAGAAAATTCTGTCCGACAAAGCAAAGGGGATCGTAGTGGTACCAGACTGGTCATACTAACCCTGGTATCCGTTGTTTAAAAAACTACAGATTTCTGAACCTCTCATTTTAAAAGCAAGCCCTAATCTCTTAATGTGTTCTTGCAGGGAGCAACATCCATTGCACGCCTCCCTTTCCCTGGTGGCAGGGAGGTTATCCGCCGGAGCCTTAAGCAACAAGGATATCCCTCAGAGACCCTAGAAACCGTACTAAGTTCCATCGCCAATTCAACCCAAAAACAGTATGAATCTTCCTTAAAGGCTTGGTGGATGTTTTGCGGAAAACTGGGAATAAACCCATTTCAGGCCAAAGCAAGTACGGTGCTATCCTTTCTCCAACAAGAGCTAAACTGCAGGAAAGTAAATATGGCACTTTCAATCAACACCGAGCAGCACTAAATTTAATCCCCCCAGAGGAGATGGGAAAAAACATGCAAATTAGAAGATTCTTAAAGGGGGTTGCAAGACTGAGACCGGCAAAACCTAAGTACAATGTGACCTGGGATCCGGAGGAAGTGCTAAAATATTTTAGATCGACTAGTATTAAAAATCAAACACACTCACTGTTAGAATTAGCAAAAAAAGTGGCAATGTTATTGGCTTTAGCAACAGGAGCAAGAATACAAACGCTTCATGCTATTCGTGTCGAAAATATTATAATTAACGAAGCAGGCGTAAGAATATTTATAGAAGATGAGATTAAGACATCGGGGATAGGTAGATATCAACCTTACTGGGCACTACCTTACTTGGAAGATGTGAGAATATGCGTTGCCACTAACCTAATTGAATACAAAGACAAGACGGCTTTGCTTAGGACGGAAGATAATTTGTTTTTATTCTTATCCACACAAGAGCCATTCAAAAGGGCTTCGAAGGACACCATAGCACGCTGGTTAAAATCAGTGATGGCAGCTGCTGGTGTTAATACAAATGATTTTTCTCCACACTCGACAAGGCATGCAGCCACATCTTCTGCAGCGAGAAGAGGTGTATCGTGGGATACCATAAGGATGTCGGCGGGATGGACAGAAAAATCGAAATGTTTTGCTACTTTCTTCAACAGACCCTTAAAAGAGTCTGTAGGGAAGTTCAGTGCAGCTATATTGATAAATAATGTACCAGATAGGATGTCAAATAAAAACAAATAAGCAAATTTTGATGTTAATTTTTTCTAATAAAACTTTAAACATCTACATAGTTAAAAAGTAATCTGTTCGGAAGAGGTGCCGAAATATAATTATACGATCAAACGAACTTACCTGTGATGTTCGATCGTAATTATATCAGGCACCTCGTCCGAACAGATACGACCCGCCCGACCCACCCAGGAATTAGAAAAAATTAAAAACTTTAAAATATAATGGCGGGCTGGGGAGAGCGGTCGGTAAGGTAGGGACGGGCAGGAAATTGAATTACTGTCAACATCGTGGCGAACTCTAACACGCAGAGGTGGTACTACATAGTTAAAAAGTAATCTGTTCGGACGAGGTGCCTCATATAATTACGATCTAACATCACAGGTAAGTTCGTTTGATCGTATAATTATTCTTCTGCAATTCACATAATGGTCTGCGCATACGATTTTCTTCATGAGCATGGCAATTTCATAATATCACTAACAAATATCTACCTATAAAAGTTCTGTTAATATGATAAAACTGCGAAATATTGGCGCAAAGAGAATTCGTGACCGTAAAAAGGGCGGAAATGGTAATAGAGCTAGATATTTAAAATATGGGACATTCGAAATGTCAGAAACTGACATACCTATAACCACAGAATAGCCGTTATAACCTATAATAAGTAGCCATTTTTTTCATCGTGCAGCGCCACCGCAGTTCGCCAACAAACAATGAAATATGACATGATGCTCGGGTCTCTCATATAGTGTCGGTCCAGCCCATATATTAGTTCGCATAGTCCCGTCGGGGCGTTGGCATCTTAAATTCAGTCGCGTATACAATAATTGTAATAGATCTATACGCCATTGAATATAAGAAATACGCCCCCTATAGGCTCAATGCTAAACTAGTCTATGGGCCATGCAGAGATATAGCCTCATATCTCTGGGACCATGCCAACAATGAACAAAAACAAAGAACAACGCAGTGTAGACCCAAGGCTAGCACCGTTCACATGTTGACGATGGCCCATATACAGGGTGTTTCAGACGTAACTACAATAATTTTAACAACATGTGGAGAAAATTAAGCATAATACGAATCCGCAATTAAAAAAATTAAAAGTTAATAATAAATCAAGATTTTTTTAAGGAAGCTATTTTTTACAGATAATAACGACGCCACTGGCATGGAAACGACCGCAAAGTGGGCCGGCCAGTAGCTACATTATTAGGCGACGTGCAATGTTGCCGGTTTTAGCTGGTATTCCCCGATTTTAAATACTTTCAAGTAATTTTACCGTTTATGCATTTATGAAAGGCCAATTCAATTAAAATTACGTTCCTTCCATTATGGCCGTCCAGCAACTGACTAATGAAATCAGGCGGTGGAGACGGCCCTTCCGTGCGGCAGGAGAGGGGGCGATCATGTATCTATCTGCCGTATGCCAGTTTAGTTTTTAGTTGTTATCGTGTCGCCTTTTAAAACATAAAACCTTAACTAAGCGCCGTGTTTTGTGCTTTTATGTTTTTGTTTGCTAAAGATTATCCCTGTTGTCGGAGGACACTCACTGTACATAGTAATAAATACATAAATAATAAATATAGTTAGTAGTAAAAAATCAGACAATGAATTGTATCGGCAACGTCGCACCGCAAGCAAAACGACAGTCGCCACATCGAGAGCGCGACCGCGCAGGACAGTCGGCCATTAGAAACCAAGAAACCAACAACGCAAAAAGGTACGCGGAGAAGGTACTACAATTCCCCTCGGACGCAGGGCGAGTTGAGGTCTAAATTCCGTCGGTGGACGCCGTGGAAAACCGCAGTACCATATCGTCCGGGCGCTGCCGTGCCGCCGAACTTTCTTTTCGAAACCGGGAGTTTTGTGATAATATGGCAAGTGCGAATGTGAGTGGGTGTCTTACCGAAGTGTTACCATTCAACTTACCAGAGGAGGATAGTTTTTAAACCACCTTTCATTTGCTATCAGCGATTATTATCCTAAAGGATAATAAAAGGTAGGCACATTTAGATAAATCAGTAGATACCTTGAAAAGATAAAAAAAATATTGAGTGTTTTCGTTGCCTGGCGTCGCGATCTGGTAACGTCGTAAGGAAGACCTGAAACGAATTTGCCTCTCCCTCACGCCTTGGGTAAGCGTCAACCCGATAATAAAACTGAGCGGCTCGTTAGGGGAGATATAAAATTATTGAATTATTTCTAAAATATTTCCGAAACATTTTTTTTTCGATTTTCCGCATTTAAACACCTTTCTGAGTATGTGGTTAAAATTATTGTATTTAGGTCTGAAACACCCTGTATTAGTTCGCATAGTCGTATGTGGCATAGTCCCGTCGGGGCGTTGGCATCTTAAATTCAGTCGCGTATTACATTTGGATGCGGTCTATTTAGGGTTGCCAACGCCAACCCTCCCGATTTATGTTATTTATATTATTATATACCTATATTATTATATTATATTTATATTATAGCCAAAATTCTGGTTTAATGTTCCAAAAGTAACCAAACAGCTAGAGGCTGGTGGGGTTCCTTTAGTAGGAGAGCGTTGCCAAGCGTATTACAATTATTGTAATAGATCTATTACATTTGGGTGCGTTCTATTACACCATTACATTCGACCCGAAATCTATTAAGTAAATTTTCGAATTTTTATATTTCCAATGTTTTTTTTTTGCATTTTTATTATCTGTATCGTTTCTAATCTAATGCAAGTAAAAAAAGGAGAAGAGATTAATATAACCAGGAAATATAACCTTTTAGCAGAGCATACCCATGATTGGCCATGATACAAAGAAAAGAAGGTATTATATTGCGCATGTGGGCGGGGCCTATCTCTGTGACGTCGTGGTGACGTCCAAGGTGACGTCTACATCACGTGGAGCGGTTTTCAAAATATGGAAAAATGTTGTACTTGAGTTTGGACTGTATTTGCCGGTGTTATAATGCGTTGTATAAATGTGCAGTGGCCGAGTGTAAGTCAGATAATGCATCCAAACATTTTATGCGTGATTTGATGTTCTTGCGCTTCCCCAACGACGAAAGTCTCTCAAAGATTTGGATCATTAAGTGCAAACGAGCAGATAAATGTTGATCAGGATTACGGTGATGATGTAAATAACAATGTAGGGGATTCACCATAGACAAAGGAATTTATACCGCACTTTCACCGTTTTAATATACATAGCCATGGCTGGGCGGCGCGCCGCCGTGTATTCGGCTAGGTTCGTCAGTCGTTGGCGGGGGGCGGGGCGTGTTTTTTGCTCGCAAAACTCGACTGATAAGCGGTGCGGGACTACTGTGTACTCCCCCCGCCAACTACTGACAAACCTAGCTGGACGCACGGCGACGCGCGGCCACCTATGTCTACTAAAACGGTGAAAGTACGGTATAAGGAATATAATTTTTATTAATTTCTCTATGGGATTCGTCATGCTTGCACCGTTGATCAACGGCCTAACCTAACCTAACCTATACATTTTGTGGCACTAAAAGTACAATGGACAAAGGAAGGTAGGTATATTTTAAGTTTATTTAATCGTTTTATATAACATGAAATTTAAAAACGAATTGAAATTAATTGTTGTAAATACTTGAACTATAGCTTTATGTCCTGGAAAACAGATGGCTCTGATGGCTAACAATGGATTCTGCATTGTATTTTATCTCCGGAAAGCGCATGGTGAGCCAAAAATGTGTCAGACGTGACAGCCGTGAGCAGTCTTTAATAATATATCAGTCAACGCTTGAACGTTATAATTTTTGTTTTCAGTATGAATATGGAGAATGATGAAAGAGATGAAACAATTACCAAATTGGGACAAGAGATTGAAAGACTGAAAAACGAAAACAAGGTTTTGGAAAATATTTTCACTCTAGCCCAAATTCGAAAAATAAAGCAACCTTAGAAATGTATAATGTGGACCATTGAAGACATATCAAAAGCTATTGGTATTCATTCTGCGGGTTCTCGAACCTACAGATTGATGCTTAAAAAGGGCTATCCCTTTTCGGATAAGAGTCGACACTTAATTGGGGCCTGGCGCAAAAAAAAAAACAATAAGAACCTGGGATTTAAAAAAAGGTAACCATATCATTTTTATTATGTGAATGTGTTTATAGGTATTATTTTTTGCAGGTTTTTATTATTGTTAAATGTGAGGGGGCCCCTACGACAAAAGGTAAAATTGGCAACAAAACTGTTTTCACATACGATTTCAAGCAATCACCCGATGTGGTATGATGGGGAAGTATAATGAAGACGTTGTGACACAGAGAACGAACCATCTATGTTCTAATAGTCAAACTAATTATTTTTACACCTGGAGGCGGGTGACCCTAATTAACTAAATGTTTAGGAAACATCCTTACCAAAGTATACAAGGGAGGGTCAATAATGTAAATAAGAGGCACAATTAATAAGTATAGTAAAACACCAGAGAACGCTAGAGACGCAGGGGGGAAGTAAAATAAAAAACGCGTGAATAGGCCATAAAATTGCTGCCGCCACAGGCGTCGGTAATAACGGCGGTGAAAATTTTGATAGTCAGTTGAGGAGTCTGATAAAATAAGTAATTTGAAAGCGTTATTAGTTGCCTCCTCATCGCAAACCCTTATTACGTTTGCGATAATTTCCCTGGCTTGGCTATGCATGGTCTTTCCGCGGACACTGGTCTTTATCCAACCACTACTAACACCGCAAAACTCAAATTGTCTCCCTTCGCGCACGGCTATGAGGCGAAGACAACTGTACGTGACTTAAATAGATATTTACGACCGCCAGTCGCTCAGCTTGGGGTACCGATAGCAGGGTGAATCTTTACTGGGCTTGCTAGGCGTTGCCGGATCGCAAAAAACCTGTACAATTTTGGTGCACTAGCGTAATGGCTTTGGTTTATTATATTTCCTAAGGAGAATTATATTTCGAAGTTTGGCAACATTCGAATTTTTTTACTCGCATTCTTGCGAGTCGCCGCCCTGGTCGCCAGGATGCGTGTCCTAAAAGCCATACTGTGAGTCGTCTCAATAAAACCAAGTTTTATAAATACCTCGTGTCGTTATAGTGGCGTGTGTTTTCTCCTGGGATTACCTACGTCCAGCACCCACTGCCAGTCGTCCCTCTCAAAGATCCCCGGCAAGCCGCGAGGGACAACAGGGTTCTCTCGTGGTACACACAGGGCATTCCCAGCCCGGTGTGACAATATTTTAACATACAGATTGAACCAAGATGTGCTGGAAAACCTTTTCTGAGTTCTTCCATTCAATATAAAAAATGTATTCTGCAAAATTACAGTTTTCTACCATTGCCCTGTCCCAAAAAATGCAGTGATTATTAAATTTTACATTGTTACCTTAAAAATTGGGTTATTATTTTTTTTAAAATTCTATCTTTTATTTATTTATTTTTCAGTAATTACAAACTATGTCATCGGTATTTATTTTTTACTTATGGCGACTGCTATTCTGGTATTATCTTGCAATCCTTGGCAATTTTCGTTGTTACCGATTATTTTTATTTCCTTCGTAAGAAGAAATAAACTTTGATAAGTTATTTACCTGCACCTGCACTAAGAAAGTCCTTACAGTCCATATGTTAAAAATACAAATGCTTACCCTATTGAGCATTTTCTTAGCTTGATTATCATGTTATTTTTGAATTAGTGGTATGTTCTAAATCATGCTAACTAATACAACATTAATTTACGGGTACATAACGCAATAGGACATTAAAAAACCCACTTCCCGCCTTAAAATTCAAATCATCTGCCCCGCGTTACGTCATGCGCAGAGCCGGACGAAATTGTGACACCGATCTATCTTAACTTTAAATTATTTGTATCATGGAGCATACCTATATATTTTTTGGAATTTATGTTATTATATTTTGGGAATTTATATTTATTTTGTTTTTTTTTCAGTTTATATTTATTTTGGTTATAGGTACTAATTGGAATTTTGTATTTATTTTGTTATATGTTTCAGAGTTTACTTTTTTGTTTCCATTTTGTAAATATTGAATATTTGTAGAATTATATTTTTGTTATACTTTGTGTTATTGTCTTATTTTAATAAATTATTGAAAACAAAATTGCAGTGTTTAATGTTTGTTATCTAATTTCCATCTCTGAACTAAATTTCAAGTAATACACATATTTACCTCATACGTATTACCAGTAAATATTTGTACTACTTGAAATTTGGTTAGAGATGGAAATAAAATTAAAATCATTGCCTAGGATCCCCAGAAGCGCGTCCTAGTCCGATTTAAATTTCCCGCCTATTTAATTAGTTTGCCACCAAGCCACGAGGTGCGCCGTGTAGCCCGTGCTGCCAACTGTTAACTAGGGGGCTTTCCTTTCTTCCGTGTTGAATGTTCTGTGGCATACCTTATAACCAAAATGGTTTTGTTTGAGCGCCAGAAGCTTGAACTATTTAGTGGTTAAATAAAAAGCACATTTTTCTATTTACAATATATTTACAAGTTGTAATTTGTACATGAAAATGTTTACAATAAAGTTGGTAATTGAGCAGTGAATTTTATTGTTTACAATTAGGATTTATTAGTGTTGAAAAGTAAAGAAAATACTGTGAAAAATGTTCGAACTTAAAAATACAAAATCAGAGATGTTCGACAACACTAATAGCACGAAAAGTTCACGTGAGCAATTAAAGTCTTGTTTACGAGCACTTCGAAAATTTGGACGACAGTTCTACAGAGTATGTACCTTAAAACCTTCCCAAATTAAAGCTGAGTAGAGGCCATCCTCGCTCCTTGTTCGTGGATTAGGACCTCGGCTAGGCCTCGAGACTCGAGCGGGTCGTGGGATGTCCGAGCTGGTGCTGGAGGGCGTGCTCACTACTCTAAGCCGGTGGTAACGTTGGTGTGCTGGTACTTAGTCCGTCCCTGTCTCGCTTACGTGCTTCGCTCACGTACCGGAGTGCATGTAACAGAAAACACAAAGAACAGTCTCCGAAAACCAGCAGTCGATGTTTCGACGCTTTTACAATTACTAGTTAAATTTATTAAACGTAAAAAGGGGTTAAAAAAGAATTGAATCTGTACAGATTTTGCAATTACATATGGCAAACCTTAATTAACAACCCCAAGATAGATTAAAGCATGTAACTTTGAATTATTGAACCTTGAAATTGACTGTGAAATAGATTAAAAAGGACTATACAAAACGATCAATTATCTCGACTACACTTGACTTATAAATTTACTATACAATATTCACAAGATAAATGGTAACAATAATAAAATATAAAAAGTTTGGCGACTTCCCCGTTCGATCTCGAAACACTAGACAAAAAAATATAACAGCTACAAAAGCTAGATAACCAAAAAAAAGGAAACGTGGTAGAGTCCACGTCAGTCTCGGGCAACTTGAGGGTTCGTTTCGCTACGTTTGTGCTAATAAACAAAAATATACAACCAAATTATGACCACAGCCTACTACGTGTAACACACAGAGAAAAGGGGCAACAGGTCTAGGTGAGAGTAGCTCAAGAAGTCGTCAAAGTGACGTTATTAATAAAAAAATTATTAAAAATTGAGCATATACTCACCCAGACTGTGTTCCCAGGTTGTCCTCTCCGTGGTTCCACCTGCAGCAGCAATACACGTGGTCTCAGCACATGTAATAAAAAACAGAAAAAAAAAACAAATTAGCACCGCGAAAATATATGCACACCGTGTACAGAACCACTCAAGCCGCCCGTAAGGCTGAAAGTTAGGCTTCGAAAAGAGTTTTCACACGGAAATCTTCTAGACAGAAAATCAAAACCGAACTTTCCCCTGACGTGAGACCACCACGAGTCGTCGATAGGGAAGTGGCCTCATGCCCGTCGCCGGTTCTATTTATAACCTCGCTTGCCAAATGATGACGAGTTCCGTTTCTAGAATGAATTGGAAGGTTTGGGAAACCAAATCTATAAAAAAAAACAATCGGAAGTCGCCATTTAGGACGGCGATGCCAGGCCAGGGTGTCAACTGTCTGCCAAACTTTTACCACTGATATTAGACTAGTAGAAACGTCGGAAACAAAGAGTGACGTTAGTACACGGACTCACCGTGGCGCTTAGTCAATCGCAAACTGAATAAAGTGAATATTATCTCTATAATTAAAGTCAGACAGTGATTACTACAATGTAACGGTTCTAGTAATACAAACCTTCAATCGATGAATAAAATTTAAACATTTTTGCAACCGCACATAGCCTTTAATAAACAATTTGTTTGGTAACAACAAGGTAGGCAACTTATTATGCATCCGCTTGTATAGGTGGTTGCAGATAGCAGGGCAACATTTTTTTAAAATTGGTAGGTGTATACGGGGTGTGATGAATTAATAAGAATTAAATAATGCATTTAAACGCTGTAACGGAAATTAGATAAAATTTTCGTTACAACCTTTAGTTCAACAAAAGCTTAAATGGTTCACAACCTAACTTTATTAACTTTGGTGCTAACACAAACAAACAAAAGCAAAAATCAAAAATCACTAACAGCCAAGGAAAAAGAAGGTTCATACCTGAGAAGGTTATTACGAAGAGGTTTAGTTAGGTCGGTAAGGAGCTTAGACAAGGAAAGAGAGAGGACGGGTAAACATGGATTCGACTTTGTGATCATTTGCCACCACATCGTTCCGTCCAGCGGCGTATCCAAAAAGTTTAAGTTTTTGGCAAATACGTAGCGATTAAAGGTTTTTATATTAACATTATTACAGCTAATTTATTTATATACTATAAGATGAGAAGAAAAACTAAACATTGTATTATTAATATCGGCAAAAATTAATATAAAACAACAATAAATTGGTTTAAACTTTATTATCGTCTTTTACAAGGAGTATCCAGTAACAAAACATAAATTAACAATAACGTACAAGTACGACAGTAATTACAAGGAAAATTATTGTCCTTTAAATATTATAGTTTTTGATAGATGGCTTCGAACAGGATCTGTTATTTCTGACCTCTTTTTTGACATGAAATGTATCCTAATACTGAGGTATTTAGAAATAACAGATTCTGTTGGAAAATATATATGGTTGCTATTGCAATTTAAAATATGGTCTTTCAATTCATTAAAGTAATTATTCTGAACACAATTAAACATTATTTTGTTTTTTAAAACATTAACAAAATTATTTTTTGTTAAGTTGAGTTCATTCACTCGCAAAAAATGCTCAAAAACTTTACAAATCCCTATAATGTCTTTTGATGGATATGTGAGGCCACCTCGATTTTTTTTATATCAACGAATTTAGAAAATCTTCTTTATTGCCACTTAAAACTGCCAAACATTCTTCACACTTAAATGTTTTTGTGGAGAGTTACAAAACCAGCAATATAAATAATAATTTGTAGTGAACAATTATATTAGTATTTTAGTATTAGTATTCATTATATAATCATGGTCACTCCAGATTGTTTGTAAATCATAATTTTGATTTTCCTCAGTAAGATCAAGTCTGGACTGATTTATGGCATTGATATTTGAGTCTGGGTTATTAAATATAGTTGTGCCTGTTAGAATATGAATGTCCTCGAGTGCAATGCAATTGCCCATTCCACCATCACGAATCTCTGCCCTTACCAATAATCTTTTATATGCGGCAGTAAATTGTCGACTTGTAGGATTGTTATTCCAGCCACCTTTCGACCGTACAGAACTAAAAAAAAGCTCCAAGTGGTTTTGAGAAACTTTATAAAGGGGAAGATATATTAAAGTTTGTTGTTCCACTATCAAATCGTTGTACATAGCTAATGAACTTTTTAATGATATTATTAAACCCAAGAAACCAGTTTTTCTTCTTGAATCTATAATTAAAATTCCATCAGGAAATGTTAAATTTGATATATATTCAATGGCAGTGGTGACAAAATTTTTAGTAAGAGTTCTATTCTCTTTACACAAGGCTTTTTTGTAACTTGGAGGAACTAAGGATCTGCTGAATGAAATGTTTTGATTATGAATCTTAATAGTAAATAAAACACGAAAATATTTTTTCCGATTTTTTTTCGACCGGGAAATGCCCTCAAAACGTTTTTGAAATTCAAATTTCTTGGGCCCGTGACGTCACGGGCCCAAAAAGCTGATTGGCTACTGTTTTGCAACGTTGACACGATTTACGGCAATATCGATATGTTTCTATTTGAGATTTGTGAAGACTGAAGAAGAAGAAAATTAACCTAACTTGCCAAATAGACGTACACATGACCTCAATATCAGGGGGCGGCGCGGCGGTGCACGAGTGGGTGAGTCTTTCATGGTTCCCCACGCTTTGGCACCGTACATCGCCCCATAGTGGCTAGTAGATTGCTCAAAAAGAGCAGAGGCACAGAATAAATAGCTTCACAATATTTATTCTGTGGCAGAGGCCATAAAAAGAAATAAAAAATAACCTCAATATCAATTAATTTAATAATATACCACAATCGCAATGTTTTCCCCCTTTTTTGAGTTAAAAGTTACATGCAGAATGGTCACCAACTCGTAAGTTGTCCAAACCTAAATAAATCTGGTTTATAACAACTATAGACATAATCTTGACAATCAAAATTTAATTTCGAAATATTCTGACATTGTTGATTTCTGCCGTTGATCTTCTTCATCTTGCAATTATTCTTAAAAGAATATTCCTTTCTCCTTTCTGTCGAATGTGTTTTCTATCATCTCCTAAACCGTGTGTTTTATTTATAGAATTGTTATATGCTATACAAGCGTAAGGAAGCATTTGAAATGGGTGTTCGTTAGGATTTCCTGTCCTACACGCGCGTATCATTTCAGTTAAGGTAGCATGAAATCTTTCTAAGGGACCATTTGATTGCGGATGACTAACACTAGAGAAAGTTAATTTTATATTGTATAGTTTACAAAGATCTTTCATTAATTGATTATTAAATGCTTTACCTACATCGCAATGGATTCTTAAAGGAGTTCCAAAATGTTGAAAATAGAGTAAAAGAGCGTCTACTACAGATCTCGCTGTTTTATTAGGAAGTGCATAAGCCTGGGTAAATTTTGTCAGTTCGTCTCTTATGGTAAGGATATTATTTTTTACTGGGATTTCTAGGATGTCGATATTTATTCTTTCGAAAGGAGTTTTAGGAGTTTCGGTAATAACTAAGGGACTGTCCAAGTTTTGTCTACAAATTTTTGTCTTTTTGCAGATTTCGCACTGCCGAATAAATGTTTCGACGTCTTTAGTTAGTCCTGTCCAATTATATTTTTGTTTGATGCGTCTAATTGTTTCGTTTATTCCTCGATGTAAGTTTGTCTTGCCTGAATGAAATTGATCTATTATTATAGGTATTTGGTCTTCGTCTGGTATAGTCACAATGTTCTGACAAATTGTTAGTTGGAAATTTTTATCTGAGAACAAAAAATTAAACATTTCTAAAATTGGAAAATCTGGATTGTTTTCAATGTAATAAGTTTTATTTTCTTCGAATATATCTTTACTGTAATAAAGAGATATGAAGAGTACTTGTATTGCGGTTTCAAAATTAAAAGGAACAGGAATTATATAATATTTTCTTTTAGCTACGGTCTGACTGGAAAGAACATTTGCTTTATTATAGTTAAAATCAGGATTTAGCTCAAGTAAATCATCAATAACTTTTTCGTGAAGGTCTGTTAATTTGTCTTGTTGAAAAATTAGTACAATGTCCTTGTGTGTTTTGTCTAAAAGTTGATTATTTGTATATTGGATTTTAGAATAATCGATCATTGAAGTCGTCTTGTATGAATCGAAAAATCTGTCAAATTCATTACAGATTAAAGCAATTTCGTCAGTCTCATTATTGTCAATAGGCGGCTCAAGGTCTTGAGGATTATCGTGGGAAGTAGATGGTTCGTCTAGGGAAGTGTGAAAGGAAACAGCTTCTTTTATATGATTGATTTTGATTCGATACAAAGCGTCGGCATTTCGATTAATTTTTCCAGGTTTATAAATTATTTGATAATTATATTCTTCTAATTTAAGTCGCCAACGTGCTAAGCGACTACCGGGATCTTTTATTGAGAAAAGCCAGGTTAAAGGTCTATGATCCGTAAACAATAATAATTTTCGTCCGAAAAGATAAGGTCTAAAGTTTTTTACGGCAGCAATTATTGCCAAAAGTTCTTTCTCTATAACGCTATATTTCATTTCTGCTGGACTTAAGGTTCTCGAAAAGTATGCTATGGGAAGATCATTTCCAACAGGTCATACTGGGGATAACCATGGTGAAACAGAAGGTCTAATTATTCCTTGAGAAAGCATTTTAATAATTTGCGTTTTTACTTCTTCCTTGTGAACTTGTGGATATCGATAAGATTTAGTAAAAATTGGCTTAGCGTCGCCTGTATCGATAGTATGTTTTATTTCATTAGTAAAACTTAAGAAATCTCCGTCCAAATAAAATATATCTTCAAAATTCAAGCATAAATTAGTAATTAGTTCCTTTTTTTCTTCATTTAGATGTTCTAGCCTTAATGATTCTTTTATTTCTTCGACTCTACTTTTTGTTTTATTGAAATTACAAATAATATTAGTACTAGCGTTCGTTTCTTTAATGTAAGGCTCAAATTCAAATTCTTCGAAACAAAGATCCTTTGTTATGACATTAGCGTTTAATATTGTCGTATAAAAATTACCGTCTTCGTTTATTTTTACTATAGCATTTGGCACATATACCTTTTCTATACGTTGTGCGCATAAAATCATTTCTTTATTCGTATATTTATTCGTATGAAACTTGCATATTTTTTCGCAACGTGGTTCTATCGTAACCTTATTTATATTATAACTTGTATTTTCGCTTTCAAAATTATTTATATTTTCCGTATAATCATTATTATTATTATTTCGTTCATAAGCGTTTATATGAAGGCTATCGTATCTTTCGTCAACATTAACTTGTCTTTTATAAACAACTCGATTATTATTATCATTATTATTCGAAAGCTCGTTAAATTAATCTCCGTCTTTAAGTAATTCGTGTACCTTATAGTACGTAATTAATTGTTTATTCCTAAAATCTACTACTGCACCGTACCATTCTAAAAAGTCAGCGCCTTAAATTCCGTCGAATCCTATATCTAGATCGCAAATATAAACTTTATGAGGAGAAAATGGATCAGTAAAATAAACAAATACCGCTTCAGTAATAGGAATTGATTGGCCAGAAATACCTTTAATTTGAAAATTCTCTGGACATCGATTTAAAAATTGTTGAACCGTTTCTGGTTTGAAAATTGAAATACCAGCTCCTGTGTCGATTAAAATTTTGTACTTATCGGTATTATCTTTAATATAATATAAATTGCTATTATCAACGGTATTTATGCAAACGTTTGGTCCGTATTGGTCATACCAAGATTCTTGAAGTTCGGAATAGGATTCTGGTCCGAGGCTGTTAATTGAAAATATTCGCTTTGGCCCAGATAATGTTGTTGGGGAGTTCTATTTTGGTTATTTGGATTTGAATTTGGGAATCTAGGAGTAAAATTTTGATTAGAAGGCTGGAACCCTGAATTATTATTAAAAGTTCTGGGGAAGTTATTTCTTGGAGTATTATTAGAAAAATTTCTAGGAGGTTGATTTCTTGGTTGGAAGTTTTGAGGGTGATTCCTAGGTTGGAAAGAAGGAGTTTGAAAATTATTTTGCTGAGGAAAAGATGGTACCGGGTTTTCGATTAAACTTGTTTCTTGTTCATTTATTATTTTTTCTCGATTTTGGAAATAGACCAATGTATTGATTGGTTTCGCCAAGTTGTTTGACTAATGTTTACTAATGGTAATGTCGAACTGTTTGCATGTAGTTATACTTCTTGAAGTGAGGAGTTGAATTCCACAAGGTGCGTCTTCTCGGATTTCTTCTAGGTCCAGTTTTTTACAAACGTAGTCTTGGGACTTCGTTCTTGAGCATGCCTTACTCGTGAATGCGTAGTGCAATTTATTTTTTAATAAGAATTTGTTTTTTGGAAAAATTGTCTTAAAATGACTCTCCGAAAATATAGGAGTAGAGAATAAATGAAAGTATTCAAAATCAAAAGGGAAAGTAATAGGGATTTTTAATAAATAAGTGATTTTGTTATTTAGAATATAACATGCAATATTAATTAGACTTTCAAAAAGTAAAATATTTTCTAAAGAAATTTTAATGGAAATTGTTCAGGTTTTAAGAATTTTTGAAGTTTAAGAAGTTCCTTGTAAAAGTCTGATGTGTTAAAGATGCTTGGATGCATAATTTTTAATTTGGAAAAGACGATTGAATTTTCAATATCTTGTAAAATTGAATTGATAATTCCGTAAAGATATATTACTTGATTTGTAATATCTTTGATAAAGATCGAGTTTTCTTTATAAGCTTCCTTTTGGACAATTGTTGAAATTTGTTTTGTGATGCCTCGTAGATACCAATGAGGTAAACCGTATATACCAACCAAAATTCTCATTTTATTTTATGAAATAATTCGATACAATGTTAAGTAGGTACTTCCTTAAAATATCTTGTTTCAAATTCATCGCGCCAGAGACCAAGCCGCCGAATATCGGGTAATAAATTGAATCGAAAAACCATGTTGTTTATATTAGATAGATTGGCCAGGGTAATTAATATCCCCCGAAAAACATGTTTGTTTATGTATCCTACCCGCCGACAAGCTCGCGAGCGGATAGTGAACACCTGCAGACCCCGAATCGAGTCGAAAACAATGTCCCCATCTGATATAAAAGAGGGTTGCTCCCGGACAGGAGCCAGTCGTTGCCGACCACCTTTTGCCGGGCGAAGCCCTGCCCGGCAACCCAGCGAGTGTCCGATGCCGTGCCAGCCGTAGAAGAGTCGTTGCCGACCACCTTTTGCCGGACGAAGCCCTGCCCGTTAACCCAGCGAGTGTCCGATGCCGCGCTAGCCGTAGAAGATCCCGAGTGTTGGGCGAAGTACTGCCCGAGAAGTCATCTAGAGTCTGCCGCCTTGCCTGCCATAGATTCCAGCACCAGAGTCTCAGCACAGAATAGGGGAATCTCAGTACAGTATGCAGTCCGTTGAACTGACCACAGAGTAAGCGATTGAATTGTGTTTTGTTGGGTTTATGCTTTTATGCTATAAGCTAGTATTGTTCGCCACTTAGGTTTGAAACCAGTTACTAAAATTTAAAGATAATTATTTTGCGCTAGATTCTTTATTGTTGATTCTTTTCTGTAATATTTACTTAGGAATATTTTAATAATTCAGTTTGTTCTCGTCTGTGCATCCTCAATTCATTTTACTGTGTAATTCGTAACCTGTATATTTTATACGCCATAGGCGTACCATTTACTTTTTAATATATGTATTAAAATTCCCCTGTTGTTTCCGTTAATCCTTAGGCCCACACCAAAAATAAATTAACTTATGGACCACTTTTAAACATACCGCTCGACCAACTAACATCTAAAACAAAGGTGCGCGCCATAAATGGTGTCAGGTGTGGGGTACTATAAGGATAACGGAGGGGTAGAAAGGATAACGTAAAATTTTTAAGAAAATTTTGGAAAATTTTAGAAAAATTTCGAAAAAAGGAAAATTTTAAGAGAGTTGTGGGGTCCAATAAGGATAACGGAGGGGTAGTGTGGAAAATTATTGGAAAATTTGGAAAATTATTAGGATAAAATTTATGAGGTAAGGAGGGAGGTAACCTTGAAACTGTTAATGGGAATATAGATAAAATTTAGAGGTTAGGTCGTGCGTCAAAATTAATAATGGAATAGAAACTGCACCAATATTCAACGGGAAAGCTAAAAATAGAATATTTTTGTATAAAGAAACGGCATTATTGGCAAACTCGGTCTGAAGGACAGAAAATAGCTATAGTCAGGTTAAAACTAAGAAGCGGCGCGAAACAATAAATAAAAGCGGAGCCAGAGTTACAAAAAGAACAACGGATTGGCTTAAGTTTAGGGCTACATTACATAAATACTTCAAAAAGCGAATTACAGCAAGAACAAAATTTTAAATATAAATATTCATGGAAGTTAGGCAAAAATACGGCAAAAATTATAGGCAAATTTTAACACAACAAAATTTTTTAGGAAATAGAAGAGTAATCTTAGTTAACGGTCAAGTAAAAAATAGCGTTCTCCAAGAAAACAAAACTAGAACGGGACGTTACTACGCAATTTGGGTTAGGATTTTTAAGGCATATTAAACAACGAGTATTATCTATAGAACAGCAACATATAATAGAAGCTTTAAATTATGCGGAAAAGAACATACGATTAGGCCGCTGCAACACAATAGAGAATGTCGGCGAAGTAGATATTATACAGCCTGATTTTACCGCGGAGAGCACGCATGATTGCGCAATGTTGCATGAATCATAAATAGGAGAGAACGTGCGTCGCCGTGAATCGCCCTCAAGTGTTTTAGCTAATAAAATTAGGATATTTTTGCTCAAAATTTGGAAGAAAAGCCGCCGCGGAGTATAGTATAATAAAGTTTGCTAAAATAGTAGAAATTAGACCATTTTGTACGGAAATGCACAGAGGACCGCCTCAAAAATCGACGCGAAAATTGGGAAATGAAATTAAGCAAGATAAAATTACAAGTAGGTAATATACCACAGGGAAGTAAGAGAGCGAATTTAGGGGATATTAATAAAACAAAATTATTGAATCATCAGATGTGAGAAAGTATTGCATAAGCAAAGCATAGGCTATACAATATTGAGAAACGAGAAAATCAAATGCAGAAATTTAGTTTGAGATTAAGACTAGAAATTATAAAAAAATGAATTAGTTACATGGTAAATTAAAAGTTAATAGGAAAAATAAATTATCCACATGGTAGATCAATGAAAATGGAGAATCAAAAGTGTAGTTAAAAGGCGTAAAAGAATTATTATTATGAATAATAAATTATACGACGAAGTTCAAGAGTTGAGAGTTATAGTTGAATGTTAGCTAGTGAAGTTAAAGGGCAACAAGAGAGTGTTGTGATTAGTGACAGTGTACTTAGAAGAGAAGAAGAAAAAATTCTGTGTGAACAAAGCAAGGAGGTAAAAAGTGAAGTTCTGTGTGAACAAAGTAAGGAGGTAAAAAGTGAAGTTCTGTGTGAACAAAGTAATGAGGTTAAAAGTGAAGTTAATGAAGTTAAGTTGTTAAAAAGTGAAGTTAGTGAAGTGAAGGGAGGAGTTAGGAAGTGAAGTTACGAGTTTGGGGAAGAAGTTAACTCGCCTGTCCGAGGCCGCCGCTTATTCTTAGTCTTTGCCAGAGGTCAAGAATACCAGTGTGACTACTGGCAATTGTTCTGAACACTACACAAACAATAACAACCAGGTAGACCAACAGGTGAAGTTAGCGACATCCAGGGAAGCGCGAAGTTCCCAGAAAGTAGAAAACTAAGTGAAGATGAAGGTAAGGAGAAAGTAAGTGAGAAAGAAAAAGGGAAAAAATAAAATAGTAGAGCAAAAGAGAGAGAGGGAGATAATAGAATGGGATGAGAGAGTTAGACAGATACAAGTACAAATCCAGGAGTGTTTTTGCCATTTTTGAGGATATTTGCCCAAGGGCCATACCTCTTAATTTTCGTAAGAGAAATGGAACACTCAACGCGACAGGAAGGAAGTTGTACTTTAAAAGAAGGAAAATTACAAAAGTTCGATAGGTTCGAAGTACAAGCCAAGAGTGTGTGTACGCCGTCTTAAGGATAGTCTGTCAAATTGGACCACTACCTGAATTTCTAAGGAAAAGAGATGGAACACTAACTCAAAAAGGGATGAACGTGAACTAAAAAGGATTTAGTAATTCCCCGATATGCCAAGAAGTATGCATGACAACTGTAAGAAAATTAAGAAATGAAAACAGCAATTTTAGTCGCTGAACAAAATCAGGACACAGGGTATAATAGTTGACCGAAGAAATTCTAAAAGGCAACGAGAAGACAAGGAAGCATCTGTTATAATTCAAAACATAAACAAATACAGACCCGAATGCTATTTGGGAGACGATGACCTATTATACGTGACTAGAAGTGGGTCAGAAAGAAGCGATAAATTATATGCGCCGAGATCAATTATAAACGACATAATGTTTCTTTATCATAACAGTGTCTTAGCGGGACACGACACGCCGGTTGTGAATGAAAATAATAACCGCCCAGAGTATACATTCGTATCAAATGCGTTCAAGGGGGGAAATACAAGAATAGCACCCTTGGGTTTTGAGAAAAGCGATTTAAGTGTTCAGGTAGATAATAAGATAATAGGTTGAGAATAGGTTAAGTAGATAGAGTTAGGTAAATAATAGCGCACAGCTATCAGATTCGAGCGTAAAAACAGTTCATAGGGAAACAAACAAAAGCCAAAATGAAACGAGAATTTTAAATTTAAATGTAAATCCTCTCCGCACAGGTGACTTTAGGTAAATTTCATGAAAATAATACAAAATAGGCAGGCGCAAAGTTGTATATACAATCGGCACGTAGGTATTGTAAACAAAGTCAATGACTCCCGAGACCCAAGATTCAATAGCATAGATAAACAGAACACGCCGCACCGATGTATTACAAGTATAATAATAATAAAACAAGGTAGGTAACTCAGGCAGATGAAAACTGGGAAACAGAAGTCGGTCGCCAATTGGTTAGTTTATTGGGAGTAGTGTCGAGGGTCAGTACGCACGTGACATGCGTGGTACCTTGTTTAGTGGGCAGTAGGTACATCCAAGCGCCTACACCTGTAGCAAGTGCAGGTATTTAGCAATCAGGAACGAGTACAGTCGAGGAGGGTCGCCTCCTCCTGTGACGTGGCCAGGGCCGCCGCAAGCAACGCCGCACCGCCACCGGGAGAGAGCCGCATCGCAGAGAGAGCCGTATCGCAGGCGCCAGCCAGCCAGCGCCGCCGTCGCAGTCAACGCCCGCAGCGCAGCTACTAGAGCGAGTGGAAATGGACATGGTCTTCGATGGCAATGGAGATAGCTACAGTGGTACCACACCGACTGGTATATGGAGCAGAGACTGGAGCATCACTATGGGGTTGAGGCACCGCCAGCACCGTGAGGAATCTTCGAGTCGTAAGTTATACGACCATGACTTCTTGAAAAAGGAGTCGGGAGAGGAGGAGAAGACGCAGTAACAGTGAGTGACGATGAGAGAAAGCTCGCGTGTTTAAGTGAAGTGCATCGTTGAGAAATCTAGATTTAAGTTATAACATTGTATTATAAGAAGCAATAAGATGTTAGTAGATAGTAGTTGTACTTGTATGTAAGCGTAGATAAGTCAAGAGTGGTTAAAAAATAGGTAGATTAGGGAAACATAATTAAGAGAGTAGATATGTTAGGAAATAAAAAATTTTTTTATAGGGAAAACAAAGAAGGCATAGTATTTTAAAGGCATAAGAGCAACTCAGTTCAATATGTAAAAGGTCAGTTCAATGTGGGAAAGTAAAGGAAAGAAGTAAGAGCAATCAAATCAAGAGAACCAGAATCACGATCGCATTAACAGAAAAGTAATTATATCATAATTCCTTTTCAAATTAAGGAGGGAGGAATGTGATGCCTCGTAGATACCAATGAGGTACCCCGTATATACCAACCAAAATTCTCATTTTATTTTATGAAATAATTCGATACAATGTTAAGTAGGTACTTCCTTAAAATATCTTGTTTCAAATTCATCGCGCCAGAGACCAAGCCGCCGAATATCGGGTAATTAATTAAATCGAAAAACCATGTTGTTTATATTAGATAGATTGGCCAGGGTAATTAATGTCCCCCGAAAAACATGTTTGTTTATGTATCCTACCCGCCGACAAGCTCGCGAGCGGATAGTGAACACCTGCAGACCCCGAATCGAGTCGAAAACAATGTCCCCATCTGATATAAAAGAGGGTTGCTCCCGGACAGGAGCCAGTCGTTGCCGACCACCTTTTGCCGGGCGAAGCCCTGCCCGGCAACCCAGCGAGTGTCCGATGCCGTGCCAGCCGTAGAAGAGTCGTTGCCGACCACCTTTTGCCGGGCGAAGCCCTGCCCGTTAACCCAGCGAGTGTCCGATGCCGCGCTAGCCGTAGAAGATCCCGAGTGTTGGGCGAAGTACTGCCCGAGAAGTCATCTAGAGTCTGCCGCCTTGCCTGCCATAGATTCCAGCACCAGAGACTCAGCACAGAATAGGGGAATCTCAGTACAGTATGCAGTCCGTTGAACTGACCACAGAGTAAGCGATTGAATTGTGTTTTGTTTGGTTTTGTCGACTGAGTTGCCTTTCTATTTCTAGTTACTGAATTTAATTGAGTTTATTTTATTTTGAATGCTATTGGTGTTTATTTGAGGTGTCGTAAAGGATGGTTATATTTTGTCATAATATTTTAAATCAGTGTCGTTACAGTTCTGAATATTTTACGCTTAATTATGCGTATTTAAAAAGCTGTTAGCATAGCAGTGCCGTATTAAGTCCAATATTAATATTTTACGCTAACTTTTGGGTATTTTTAAATACGTTTCGTGTCAATTTCAAGTGATTTTAATAATTTTGTGTCTCTATTATCAATTTCGAATTATATTTAATTTACATATTTTATTATCGCATTTGTGTGATCAGGCTAACTAAATTGTGTGCCAATAATTTTGGTATTATTTCTTGGAATAATTTGAGCTTAATTCACGTACTATTTTCGCAGGTTTTTGTTATAAGTTTATGCTATAAGCTAGTATTGTTCGCCACTTAGGTTTGAAACCAGTTACTAAAATTTAAAGATAATTATTTTGCGCTAGATTCTTTATTGTTGATTCTTTTCTGTAATATTTACTTAGGAATATTTTATTAATTCATTTTGTTCACGTCTGTGCATCCTCAATTCATTTTACTGTGTAATTCGTAACCTGTATATTTTATACGCCATAGGCGTACCATTTACTTTTTAATATATGTATTAAAATTCCCCTGTCGTTTCCGTTAATCCTTAGGCCTACACCAAAAATAAATTAACTTAAACATACCGCTCGACCAACTAACATCTAAAACAAAGGTGCGCGCCATAGATTTATTTTGGATTCAAGTAAAAGTTCATTGTGTTTTATTTGTTCAATAGTGTTCTTAAATTTGTCGATAACTTCCGTCGATATTGAATTCTGGCGTTTAATATTATATTCTAATTTTTCTTGATTTTGTTGCAATTCTTTAATTATGTTTTCGAAACGTTCGCCATCTGAGGCATCCAAATTTCCAGTCACTGCCTTGAATATAGAGCCTAAACCCTTTATTAACCCTCTTTTATATCTACGAGCATTTGGCAAAATTTCTTCTACTTTAATATGTACTTTTGATCTAGTAAAATTTAATATTTTGAAATAATTAGAGATATCGAGTTTGTAGCCATCATTCGAATTAATTAAGTTTTCAATCTGATTGGATTTATGATCCAATTCTTCAATTTCAGTAATCAAAGGGTTCAAGTCGTAAAAATGAATTAAAATGTGGGTGTATTCTTGAATTTTCGCGTTTCCTAATTTTAAAGGTAGCATTCCAAAATTTTGGTCCAGATTTCTTATTTCGATTTTTTCTTGAAATCCGAAGACTAGCAAGGGTAAGCTAAAAGAGAGAAATATGAAATTAATTTTAAGAGTTTGCAAAGGTATAGGTTTTCTTTAGTGGGCGTTTAAAGGTTATCCATATGCACTTTATCTTGGGTGTCCGTTGACACGGTTTTGCGAGCGGTATCTACAGTAACAGCTGTTGTGGGTTTATTGAATTTGTTAGCATTTTTCTGCCTAATGTTTTTCTTGGTATATACCCGTTGTTGTTCGCTAAACAAATTTGGATCATCGCGATTTCGATTGATTTTTTCTATTAAATTTTGTTTGTTTTGAGACAGAGTTTGATTTATTTTAGAGTACAATAATTTGGTTCTGTCTTTATGGGAATTAATATAATCATTCGTCAATAGTTGATCAATATTTATGTCAAAAATATTTTCATCGCTAATATGGCCGTTTAATACGTCTATTGGTTTGAATTTGGTGGCCGAATGGATTGAATGATTGTAGGCTAGTATAGCATACGTCATTTTTAAAGGTACTGGTGTTTTTAAGAATCCTTGAGTATTAAGTAAACGTATGTGTTCTACCATACCATTGGACTGTGGATGATTGGGAGAACAGAAATGAATTTTAATTTTGTGTAGACTCAAAAGTTCGTTTATCACAGAGTTTTTAAATTCAGTCCCATTATCAGTTATTGTTGTCGTTGAGTGAGAAAAGGACTGATTATCTACTACTTCGCTTGAAACTAATGACTTTAGTGGGTATGCTTGAGCATATTTTGAAAAACTATCTATAATTGTTAAGAATTTTATTTGTTCTAAAGTGAATGTGTCCATATGGATAATTTCGAAAGGCTTACTAGCGTTTGGTGTTATATTCATTTGCATTCTTACATGGTGTCTTTCATACTTGCACTGTTGGCATAATTCACAATCATTAATAAAGGTTTGAATTGAATTTTTTAATTGCGGCGATGATTGGTTTTACTTTCATGGTATTTTTTTATGATATCGGAAGTCTCGTTTTTATTGGTAACATCAATAAGTTTTATTGTGTAACGTTTTAATTTCAGAGAGGGCCATTTAAAATGTTGTCTAACAGTTTCGCAGAAAGGTTCATATATGTCTGGATTTTCAAAATGAAGATGATATTGGACATTGGGTAACAAATAGTCTTTAACAAAGTTAGTTACATCTGATTCAAAATCATTTTTCGAAATTTGAACCTCTATTCTTCTTTTCTTTTCAAAAAGAATTTTAATTTTTGGTTTGGCAGGGGAATGAAAAACGCTATTAATTATTACTTGATGAGAACCGTAATTTACAGGGGTTTCTGATTTTCTGCATTAGAATGGACTGTTTCATTTTCATCAACATTTTCGTTTGTGCTTTCATCAATATCTAAAATATCGTTATCAGGTTGAACTTGAGTAGATAAAGTGTCTAAATTTTGAGATTGATTTTCGTTTTCTAGTTTCTCGTTAAATCTGTGAATATAATCAAAAATATTTTGGGCATTATCGCTTGACTTAGTTTCTTTTGTGTTTATTTCGATACGAGACAAAGCGTCTGCGTTCGTATTTAGTTTTCCTTTTTTGTATATGATGTTATAGTCATATTCATCCAATTTAATCCGTCATCTTAACAATTTTGAACTTGGGTCTTTAAGAGAAAACAGCCATTGAAGGGGCTTGTGGTCAGTAATTATATTAAATTTTCTGCCGCATAAATACGGTCGAAAATATTTAGTTGACCAGACGATACAGAGCAATTCTTTCTCAATGGTACTGTAGTTTTGCTCGGATTCATTCAACGTTCGCGACGCATAGGCGATTGGTAGATCTTTACCAAGAGGGCCTTGAGATAATACGACGCCTAAAGCAACGTTACTGGCGTCAGTTGTCAAATTGAACGGTTTTGGAAAATCCGGATATTGTAAAATTGGCGAATTAGTTAACAGATTTTTACAAGTTTCGAAACATGATATAAATTCTTGATCGCGAATAATTTTAGCGTTCTTTTTTAAGCATTTTGTTAGGGGTTTTGTCACTTTTGCAAACGATGGAATGAACCTTCGGTAGTAACCGACTAGGCCGAGGAAACCTTTGATTTCTTTTGTAGATTTGGGAATAGGATATTGTTTTATTGTCACGATTTTGGAAGGCTTCACGCCTTCTGTAGTGACTACATGTCCTAGATAACCTACCTCTTTACGTAAGAATTCGGATTTATCTACCTGAAGTTTTAAGTTTGCCTCTCTAAATCTGTCAAATACTGATTTTAAACGATCTATGTGCTTTTGTAAACTAGTCGAAAAAATTATAACTTCCTCCAAATATACCAGGCACATTTCGTTTTGGATACCCCGTAGTATATTATCCATTATTCGCTGAAAGGAAGCCGGCGCATTCTTTAAACCGAATGGCATACGAAGGTATTCGTAATGACCGGTTTTACAACTAAAGGCCGTTTTTGGGATGTAATTTTCTTCCATTTGAATCTGATGGAAGCCGCTTGCTAAGTTGAGAGTACTGAAATACTGGCAACGACCCAGTTTGTCCAAAAGATCAGTAATGTTCGGCAGTGGGTACTGATCATCGATAGTCTTTTCATTAAGACGTCGATAATCCACTACAACACGCCACTTTTGTTTGCCAGTTGCATCTATATTTTTGGGCACAGCCCAAATAGGTGATGACCATGGCGAACTACTGTGCCGAATGATATTTTGGTCAAGCATTTTTTCGATTTGATTTTCGACTTCTTTTTTGTGAATATAGGGATAACGGTAAGACTTTGTGTATATGGGTGATTCATCCGTTAATTTTATTTTATGTTTAATTTTATTAGTGAAAGTTAAAGTTGAGTTTTCATTGTAAAATATATCAGAATATTGAGAAAATAAATTAATTAATGCTTCTTTTTCTTCGGCGTTTAGATGATCAAGCCTATGTTTTGATATATCGAGATTAGGTGTGGTTTCGAAATTTTGAGTGTTAAAATTATTCAGATCAATATTTTCGAAACAATTTTGATCAAATATTTCAACTTCTAAAGGTTCCGAGAAATTTAGCATCACCTCTTTATCAGTCGGGTTTAGAATTATTGTAGTTATCGCATAACCGTTCTTAGAAGTTATCAGCGACTCTAGGATTTCACAATCTTGTACCTTTTGGTGTGGAATTACAGTATCGCCGTTTTCTGCGGTAGTTTTAATTTTTATAACTTGTTTACAACGAGGAGCTACTGCTATCAGGTTTAGCGTTTTATGTTTAGTGTAATAGAAGTACATTTTAATTTTTGTATAGGGTGTTACAATAAATTTATCCACATAGTCTAATTTTGATTGCAATAATAAAATATTGTCTAGTCCGATTAAACCATCAAAAAGTTCGTGAAATTTGAATAAGTAGAACTTTAATAGTCTTGGTTCAGGCAGATTAAAACATTTTGAAGCGGGGATCATGACACTATGATCGTGCGAAGATGTTTGCAAAGCGGTTACGATAATAAATGGGTCATACTGTACACTTTTCGAAAAAGTTTTGAAAACTAAATCTGGGTTCAAAAATGAGAGGGATGCTCCGGTGTCAATTAATAATTTTAGGTTATTTTCGGGCCAATAAATGTAAGAAACTTTACTTTTGTCTAAATTATTTAGCGAAATAATTTCAGGTATTTTAGTCATAGAATTCGAGTCAGGCGGTTCTGGTAATGGTGGCAAATCTTTAGAAGGATTCGTGAAACTATTAGGGGGTTTGGTTAAAGGAGTTAAAAATGGAGTTTTAGTTATGGGTTTAGAATCGTAAGGAGTCTCATCGGAATTTGTGGAGCCGTGGATAGGTAAGGGCATTTTTAAGTGGTTGGCAGGGAATAGGAAAATTTTCATCATTGTGGTCACGGTCATTGTGGTCATTATGGTCGAGCGGATTTTCGTAATCAAAATTTTCTTGTTATTTGTTATTTGTTTCAACTTGAACGTTAAAATGTGAAATTTCAGATTGATATTGATTTTCAGTTTCATATAAATTGGAAATATCATAAAGATCATCGTCATTGTTTTCTTCGTTGATTTCAGTATTGTAAAGTTCTTCGATAATAGGTTGTTGACGAGGGCGATAGGAGGTAGAAGGGCGATATGACGTGGAAGAGCGATAGGAAGTAGAAGATTGGTAAGGCTTTTTATAACTTAGGTGAGCGGTGGTAGACAATGGCGTTGGTTTTGAAAATTGTCTATTTTGGTTTGGTCTGAACACATTCGATTTTTGCGAATTTTGCGTTTGCGGTTTGCCAGATACTTGTGAGTTACTCGGGAATCTTTGATTAGCGATTGGTTTTGGCTGAATATTGATTAACTGCGACGGAAAACCTGGATTCATCGGAAAACGACATGGCTGAGAATTGTTAAATTGTACAGGTGGAAATTTGGGAATAACGTAATTTTAAGGGCTATTTAGCTGAAATTGTAATTTTGAAAATGGCGCATTTATTCTAGATTTCATAACATCACTGGCACTGGTTATATTTATATAATATTGTCTTCTTGAGTTACTAATTGCAAAATTTCGTTTTAATTTGTGGGGCGCATACAACGTATGGTAGTCCCAAGTGGTTCCTTTAACGCGGACAAAAATGTCTTGAGAGCTAAATTATTATAAAGGGTTCTTTTGAGAATTTTTGCTTCTTGAGTGTCTTCGTGAATATCAACATAGTTAATAATTAAATTTAAGAGTTGTAGAATTCTATCATAAAATTGCTGTGGTCTTTCGTTATGTTGTTGTCGCAACATAACCAAATCCCTGTTGATCAGCGAAATGACGATACAGTGTTTCCTTGATATCATTCCAGCAAGTGATAGTTTGAATATTTACAATAAGTTTAGCATTTCTACTTAGTTTCTCAATTAAATAATGCATCAGATAAACATTTTGAAAACATGTTGGGTTTGTGGTGTCAAAAAATTGATTTACTATTGATTCGGAAACAGTCAAATATCGATTTAATTCGGTTGGGTTACCGTCAAATTCGGGAACACATTTTAAAAATTCGGGTTTAAATGGAGTGGTCATTTTTTGTGATTTTTGAGAAATATTTTCGAATAAAACTTCTGGTCGATCAAAATTTTGGATTTCAGTTTCACTAAGTTCGTTTGAGTCACTTGAAGACAAAGACAAATTGGCAAGATCTTCGACAAATTTATCAAAAGACATCAAAATTGCACTTACATTAAGAGATGAGAATTTTGGCCATCTGAAGTCTGGGTTCGGCGATGTGGTCCTCTTCCAAAGCTTCTGATTGGTCCGTGCGGGAAACAGACGATTTTGTTCTGATGACCGGCGATGGTTCGATAATCGATCAATCGTTGATACGATCTCGCGGCACGTTCGATACGCGGCGTTTCGATTATCCGGAAGACTGCGACAGTTAATGGTCGGGAGCGTAACGCGGTCTTTTTAAAAAAATATTTATTGAACATAAAGTTACAATACAAAGTATAGAATAAGAATTAGGTATACAATATAGCAAAGTCCCGCTTTTATAGGGGACGCTTCGGTGGTGTCTTCTTGTGCAGCGTCAGCGCTTCTTCGGGATCGGTGGTGACATAATTTGCGAGTTGCTTGTGCTCCAGCCGTACCCCGAGGGTCTTGAGCGGCTGGTTGGTCGTTTAAATGACCGTGTACTACCCGGCGATATGTCGGAGAATTCCCCGGACAATTTCTAGCATAATGACCTGGGCGCCGGCATTGATAGCAAAGATCGTTATTATTCGGCAGTGGTCTGTCACGTTCCTTGCGATATTTTAAACATTCCCGAACGTAGTGATCTACTACGAAGTAGATCACTGTCACGAGACAGTTAAAACATTCCTGGCCAATTCGCAGCGGTATTTCCATTTCCCTACGTCCACCACAATCTCTCGCTAAATGTGCACCTTGTTTACAATTATGGCACCTAATATTCGTGTAACCGCTAGACCTGGCGTTTCCGGTTTCATTCTTATCTACCACTCGGCATTCCCTATTATTTTGAGATGGCCTAATAATTCTTTCTATGGATTCTTCTCTTTCTGCGTACTTTATTGCCTCTTCCATATTTTTTGGTCTTAACGACAAAACCCGCTGTTTTACGGCTTAATAACCCTAAAACAAATTGCGTCGTGATATTCATTTCGAGTTTCTCCTGCAGAACTTTCGTCTTTACCGGGTCATCTACAAACGTTACGGACCTGTTCCCTAATATCTTAAGCCTAGTCAAAAATTGGCGACAGCTTTCCCCGTATCTCTGCCTAGCGTCTATGAACATCTTTATCGCCGTACCTGGTACATGTCTTCGTTCAAATTGCTTTTTTAAAATAGCTTTTAATTTAGCCAAATCCGTTGTCTTTTGCAATTCTGGTTACGCTTCTATTAATTGTTTGGCGCTACCTCTCAATTTTAGCCTAACAATAGCCACTTTTTGTTCCTGGGACCATCCTGCCAGTAACGCGGTTTCTTCTATTATCCCTAAAAATTCCTCTACTCTGTCTCTCCCATCATAAGTTGGTACAGTTTCTATTCCCATTAACAATCTCGAGGTTACCTCCCTTCTTACCTCACCTTCCGCGCCGTTTGCCCCTGCCATTGCCTCCACTTGTTCGTTTGGCATTTCAAAATTCTTTAATAAAATAAATCCTAAATTTTCTTGCCTATTTACCTCTATTTTTGGATGGAATTTTTCTTCAACCTTAAATAGTTTCTCCTAGCCTCTCTTTCCTTAATACCTAATTTTCTAAACCGTTATCTCACACAGTTATGTTATACAGTTTCCCTAAAATTTTCTTTTTCTCAATTTTCCGCCTTTGCTATTAATTTCCTACCAAAATATCCGTTAAAATTCTTTTGACCCTACAATTCCGTTATCTCCTCTTACACTTCAGATTTTCTACAAAAACTATTTTTTTTACTTTTCCCGAAATTTTCCTAAACTACCCCTCCGTTATCCTTATTGTACCCCACAAGTCTCTTAAAATTTTTCTTTTAATAATTTCTGACAATTTTCTTTAAATTCCTATTTTCCGTCAAATTTGACAACTCACCCCTAACCGTTAAAATCCTTTTTCTACACCTCAGATTTTTTATAAAAACTATTTTTCGACTTTTTCCGACAAATTACAAATTTTTCTGTCAACTTGACACTCACCCCTATCCGTTATCCTTATTCAACCCAACAACTCTCTTAAAATTTTCCTTTAAATACATTTTCTGACAAATTTTCCTTAAATTTCCTATTTTCCGTCAAATTTGACAACTCACTCCTCCGTTAAAATCCTTTTGACCCCTATCTGTTATCCTTTTCTATACTTCAGATTTTCTATAAAAACTTTTTCTTGATTTTTCCCGGACAATAAAATTTTCCTATCAACTTTGACAACTCACCCCTCCGTTAAAATCCTTTTGACCCCTATCTGTTATCCTTTTCTATACTTCAGATTTTCTATAAAAACTTTTTCTTGATTTTTCCCGGACAATAAAATTTTCCTATCAACTTTGACAACTCACCCCTCCGTTAAAATCCTTTTGACCCCACACCTGACACCATTTATGGTGCCCACCTTTGGTTTAGATATTAGTTGGTCGAGGGGTATATATAAGGTGGTCCATAAGTTAATTTATTTTTGGTGTGAGTCTAAGGATTAACGGAAACAACGGGGAATTTTAATACATATATTTAAAAAGTAAATGGTACGTCTATGGCGTATAAATTATTACAGTTGAAACTACAGAAAAATAACTTGAGGATGCACAAACGTGAACAAAATGAACTATTACAATATGACATAAATAAATATAACTGAAAAGAATCGAAAATAAAGGGTTTAGCGCAAAATAATTATCTATAAATTTTAGTAACTGGTTTCAGACCTAGGTGGCGAACAATACTAGCTTGTAGCGTACTTGACAATTCGAACTCTCTCCCAAAATAAGTATATTTTTAATCGCCAAAAAGACGAAAACATTTATTAAAAAATCAGGCAATCCTGATTGCGTACGCTTTGAGAGGCAAACTTCACGTCATATCTTTTAAATATATTCCTTCCTACATCGGCGTAACACTCAAGTATTTTTTGTGACGCAGACGCGACACCGCTCGCCGGCCGAGTATTCCCAGAGACAACAGTCACAGAGTCGTTTTGTTCAACTCTCAGTAGCGATTATTATTATGTTACATAAAGCAAGGTTGTGGATAACGTTTTTATCTACAAATTTTATCGTGTTTTCTTTGTTATAAACAAGTAAGAAACCATCCCTAATGGGAGCTCTAAGGAGGGTCTATAAGTGTGATATTTTGGTTGGATACTCAGGAAACAAGGAACAACCTTAAAAAATTAATTTCCCGCAATTTCTTAATTTGAAAAATTATATCGTTACTGGACTACAAGAGGGCCCCATGCAGGATTCTGCACCGGGGCCCCAAGACCCCTAGCTACGCTACTGTTTCTACCGTGACGAGTCTTAAATTCAACTTCTTTTCTAGCTTTTCCAAACAATATTCTAAATTTTTCGAAAGTAAAATTATGCCACAAATTAGTTCCAAACCAAGCAGGACTGATCCCCAGAAGTTAAAATTTCAATTAGTTTTTTTTGTTATTCACACCCTATGTGAACTCAATCCGTGAACACACTGTATATACAGTGAGTCCGCGTTTGCTTGTGAACACCATAGAAATCTATGAAGATAGGAGTAAAATTCGGCATTATATTTTTTTAGTTTGATCTAGGGGACTATACAGGGTGAGTCATAAGTAATGGTCCAAACTGAAAAGGTAGATTCTTGGCTTCAAAAAAATACGTTTTGATCCTATATACCTCAGTACAAATGTTGATAATAAAAAAATTACAGGGTGTTAAAGTTGAAAAATGGATTTATCTTTTTCTTAAAATCCACGTCGACCCTATCGTTATAGGGTCGATTGAGCTGAAAATTAGTATAGTTGTGTTTTTTGGGTCGAGAAATCCAAATATTATGTCGGTTTGGAGTTAGCCGCTAGAGGGCGCGCGTTATGCTGTTTCCATTGCATAAATTTGCTTTTAACTTTTTTATCCGTTGAGATATAAAAATTCTGTCTAGATTTGTTGAAAGAACGTTTAATTCTGAACAAAAAACTAATACTTGTTGCAAGTCGGAAAACTTAACCGTTTTCCAGGTAATCGCATTTAAACAATCAGCTGCACAATTTTCATATTGTCCATTACGAAAAATATTGACATAGTAGGCGCTGACGTTAATGAATGATTTTGTTAGATATGAAGCATTGTTTTTGACAGTTCTGTTCTGTGTTCACTTAGGTATTCCACCCTCATTTGTGGCCTGTGATTAAAAATGGAAAATGTCGAGGCATAATAACTTTTCTAATCCAGAAATGAGGGATATGATTACTATTTATTGCGCAGCGGGAATATTTGAGAAGATATCCAAATAGATTGCAACCTAGTGTGTGATTATTTCAAAACCTGTACAGGAATTTAGGCGAAGGTGGTGCATTTCGTGTTAAGCGTGATAATTTAGGGGGTCCAAAGATTATTACGCCTGATATGGAACATGAAATTTTGGTTCTTGTTACAAGTGATCCTCAGACAAGTTCAAGGCAAGTATCTGTAGCAACAGGAATCAGTCAACGTTCCATTATAAGAATATTGAAGAAAGAAAATTTTCATCCCTACCATTTTACACCTGTGCAAAATTTGTTACCTACTGACCTTCTTTTGCGGTATCAGTTTGCACACGATATTCAGAACAAACAAAATGTTGACCCTTCTTTTGTGAGCAGAATATTATTTACGGATGAAGCCACTTTTACTCGTCGTGGCATCTTTAATTTGCGAAATAATCATTTTTGGGACTTTGATAATCCTCATGTAACGATGGAACGACATTTTCAACATCAATGTTTGAATGTTTAGTGTGGGGTCATTGGGGATCACTTATTAGGGCCACTTGAGTTGCCGCCAAAATTAAAGGTGATAGTGATAGTTACCTCCATTTTTTGGAAAATGACTTAGTTGATTAGCTATGGAAGACTTACCACTAAATTTGAGACAAAACATGTGGTTTATGCAAGATGGTGCCACATTTACCCGTCGAGTACGAACTTATTTAAAGGGCACATTTCCCGCATGCTGGATTGGTCACGGTAGTCCATTTCCTTAGCCTCCACGTAGTCCAGACTTTAACCCACTAGACTTCAGTATCTGGGCACAATGAAAGCACTTGTTTACAAAGACCGCATAAATACTCGCGACCAACTTTGGCAAAAGATTACTTCAGTGGTAACCTTTTTTGAGCCAATCTTTTTTAGATCGTATGGATAAATGTGTGGAAGTGAACGGTGGACATATTGAACACTTACTGTAAAAAACCGTGTCATTGTATGCTTTTGTTTTATTATCATAATTATTATTAGTTTGTTCAGTCTGTTCTCCAATAATATTGTTATCACTATGTATTAGTTTTTTAAATAAAATTTGTTGATTCCATAATTTGATATTTCAATGAAAACATTTTAAATTAACTTTTTTTTGCTTCAGCGACTTGACAAGCCGGTGTTACACTTACCAATTTTATTCCAATAAATTGTCCAAATAAAGGTGACAACCGAAAAAACATATTTATGCAAATGCTCCCTGGAAAACAATTTGCCATAAAGACTTTTCAGGTAATACTGTCAATATCTGCATACTTCTGAATACTTACTAAACGTCTGAAATCAGCTCAACCTATTACCTAAGTCAATATTTTTCGTAATGTACAAAATGAAAATTGTGCAGCTGATTGTTTAAATGCGATTACCTCGAAAACGGTTAAGTTTTTCGACTTGCAACAAGTATTAATTTTTTGTTCGGAATTAAACGTTCTTTCATAAAATCTAAACATAATTTTCATATCTCAACCGACAAAAAAGTTATAAGCGAATTTATGCAGCGGCAAACTCCAAACCGACATAATATTTGGATTTATCGACCCAAAAAACACAAGTGTTATAATTTTCAGCTCAATCGATCGCATCGTTACGGATATTTTAAGAAAAAGGTAAATCCATTTTTCAACTTTACACCCAGTAACTTTTTTATTATCAACATTTGTACTGAGGTATGTTGGATCAAAACATATTTTTTTTAAGCCAAGAATTTACTTTTTCAGTTTGGACCATTACTTTTGACTCACCCTGTATATCACAGACACTTGTATCTCGGTTGGATGATTCCATGGCTAGCTATGAATTGTTTAAATGACCAATTTTTGGAATACCATAGTAGGCATTATTTTAAGAATAAAATGGATGGTGCCATCGAATTCAATGTTGACAAAGTGGGGTCGTAGTTTAAAAAAATTGGATTTTCCGAAGTACCCTGTATAAATCACGAGACACAGTTTGGTAGCCAGTCTAGCTCATACAGGTTGTTCATAAAAAAAATCAAATTTGACAAAATAATCATCACTTAAAAAAAATACTTAAAATAAAAAATAGGGATTCCAATGCATTCTGCCGGTCCCTCTTGGAAAAAACACTTCATTTTAACATGTCCTTACAATTTGAGGCATCATACTCCATGCTTAATTAATTATGCTTCATTCATCACGTTGGAACGAATCAGTCAACTCAGGTGTGCCATGAATGCCATAAAAAAACTATAGCGTCTACATATTTGACGGTTACCTAGGGGCCTAAAGTAAAGTCCCGATTTTTTCTTTTGGTAGTTTTTCAATAAATGATTCTTTCGTCAAATTTGATGTATGAGCTAGACTGGCTATACTAAGTAGGTATGTACAATAATACCTTAAACAAAACTTAACCGATTTGCTAAAAAAGATTACCAAACTGTGCCCCGTCGTTTATACAGGGTAGGTACTCCAATTTATTTAAACTACGGCCCCAATTTGTCAACGCCCTGTACCTATAGCTCAGAGTATTGATATTGAATTCGATGAAACCATCGATTTTATTATTAAAATAGGTAATGTCTATTATGGTATTCCAAAAATTGGTCATTTAAAAAATTCATAGCTAGCCAAAAAAATATATATAATGCCGAATTTTACTCGGCCCTCCATAGATTTCTAGAGTGTTCACAAGCAAACGCGGACACACCGTACATATGTCATTTGTTTGCTCCAGCCGTTTTTACAATACAGGCCGTTCAAACTTCATACTTTTCATGACTTCACTCCCTGTATCTCGAAAACGAAACATTTGCGGATAAATTGATTATAAGAAAAAATGATGAAAATACGGTCACTTTGTAGTGATCCACACAAAAAAGTTAAGGTTCATATTTCCAGTCCAGGGCAAAATATGAACCTTGATTCGGAGTGAGTTCAAAATGGTTATGAACGCTTTAGGGGTATTATTTTCATCAGCGTAGATGATAAAACGAAATAGGTTAAAGAAACTTTTTTGTAGAAAATTTAAGTTTAAAATTTTCTGGGCGACCAATGGTTTCTTAGAAAAACGAGAAAAACCACCGCAATGCGTGTTAGAGGTAGTTTTTGGGGCTGAAGAACTCTTTTTATTTTAGAAACTCTTCATTTTATGCATACAATCTCCAACTGGCAAGACTTTATAATTTTTGTTTCTATTCGGCTATTCTAGGTCTAATATAAATAGACTAATCATTTAAATATAAATATACATATACATATACATATACATATACATATACATATACATATACATATACATATACATATACATATACATATACATATACATATACATATACATATACATATACATATACATATACATATACATATACATATACATATACATATACATATACATATACATATACATATACATATACATATACATATACATATACATATACATATACATATACATATACATATACATATACATATACATATACATATACATATACATATACATATACATATACATATACATATACATATACATATACATATACATATACATATACATATACATATACATATACATATACATATACATATACATATACATATACATATACATATACATATACATATACATATACATATACATATACATATACATATACATATACATATACATATACATATACATATACATATACATATACATATACATATACATATACATATACATATACATATACATATACATATACATATACATATACATATACATATACATATACATATACATATACATATACATATACATATACATATACATATACATATACATATACATATACATATACATATACATATACATATACATATACATATACATATACATATACATATACATATACATATACATATACATATACATATACATATACATATACATATACATATACATATACATATACATATACATATACATATACATATACATATACATATACATATACATATACATATACATATACATATAGGTACATATACATATACATATAAACAACAAGAACCAAATTTAGTGGGAAATAAGCCAATTTTTAAGTGTGAGACTCTTTTTATTGGTGAAAGCTTTCGCAGTTGTTTAACTGCTTCTTCAGTCACTCTAAAATTACATTAAAATAGTTTTTGTGATATAAATTTCAAAATTACTTACAATTAAGTGAGTTCCTAATATAATGTAATGATGTTAATGTTTGAATTTTGCATTGGACAGGGCAAAAGTACAAAATTTTTTAAATTTAGTTTTGACAAAAATCTAGTTCAATATGACACTTAAAAATAGTTTATTTTTAAAGGTATATAAATGTCACTAGTTACTATTATTATACCTTTATCTAGGTATATTTGAATTATTATTGTTGTTAGTAAAATTTGGTTTGTTTTCTAAGAAAAGTAAATTTGAAAAAATTATATTAAGGTCCTGAATATCTGTTTTTTTGTTAAGAGTATTTTCAACTTGGTTAATGTAACACATTTCAAGAAAAGAACGCTTAAAATAATTTTTTTCAGTTTTTAAGCGTTCTTACCAGCAATACACAGATAGTATACCTATACAGGGTAAGTCATAAATAATACGACATAGACCAGCTGCATATATTTTGGGCCAAAATATTATACGATTGAGGCTAATATGCCTTACATAGAAATGTTGTTTGTTTAAGGGAATTTGGAAAAATGTACCATCAAAACACCTGTTGACTCCAACATTTGAAAAATAAAATTTTTACCGACCACTTTCAAATGTTACAAATCAACTGTACCATTTAAAGTGAGAAGAAAGTCACTATTAACAATGTACCAAAAGTGTATCGTTTTCAAAATGAAATGGATTCAAACTCAGCAAAATTTGGACACTCTATTTCACGAAAAAGAATGGTGTTTTGACCAATGCCTATTTGGCATTACTTTCTTCACTTTGAATGTACAGCAAAGTTGATCTGTAAGATTTGAAAGCGGTAGCTGAAAATTGTTTGTTTTGAATGTTGGAGTTAAAAGATGCACTAAATGATGAACCCGCGACACCAAAAGGATAACTTCAAAAAAGTTAGGAGCAAAAGCGCGGTTTAAAAACAGCGCCCACTATGAGATACGTAGAAACTGACATTTCAGCTTATTCTCCATCCACAAAAACATATAAGTGCTAAATTTCAGTTCAGCAGCTTAACTGTATTGGGAGATGTAGCCAAAATGCAATTTCAAAAAACAAATTTCAACGCCCTGTATCTCTTAAACAAACGACATTTCTATTTTGGTCCAAAATTTATGCAGTTGCTCCATGTGCCATTATTTATGACATGACTCACCCCGTATACCTACTTATTTCATTCTTGCCACATTTATTAGATACACGAACAAGACACATATGTAAAAGCAGTGTGTACTGCGTTCAGAAGTGCAGAAAGTGGATTTTAGTACTTACTGGAACTGTATTGAAATCTCAAATAAATCGTAAAAGTAAAAATTAGGTAGGTAGGTACCAGCTAACTAGGTACATAGTAACATACATACAGGTAACTTGTTTGATCTTCAAAAAATACTAAACGTTACTTCAGGAAGATTTTATTATAACGGTCAGTTTTAAAGTGGCATTTAAGTTTATAAAATAATGAATTAACTACATTTTCATGAGATTTTTTGTCTCGTCACCTCAAAATCTGATTGTAAATCTCGTGGAGTTACAGCACTCGTCGCTGCGCGGCTCGTGTGCAACTTTTCCGCTCTCCTTATACAACTTTACAACTCTCGTTATGTAATATATTATCTGACTGTTTCTCACCATTCTGAACTGCTTGTATTGCAATAACATACCTATTAAAATTATACAGGGTTATTGCTTATGGCAATTCGATACATTCCTTTGAAGATCTGATAGGGGAAGGGGTAAGAAGTAAATTTAACCCTATATGCATTATGCAAAACCCAATTTCATTAAATATGTTTGACGTTTTATTTAAAATTTTCCTACGATCTAAATGTTTCGGGACTTCACAGTGTTTGGTAAGTAATCCAGTTGAAAAGTTTTAAAAAAGTTCCATAGATTTTTTTGTCTACTAAGAAAAATTTAAATATCTCAAAAACTATTGAGGTTTGCATAATGCATATTAGGATTAAATTTACTCCTTACCTCCTCCCCTATAACATCTCCAAAGGGATGTATCGAATTACCAATAACCCTGTATTATTGTTGAAATAAGTAACGTTACTGTATATGAAAAGCTAACAGGTGCTACAATTTTTAAATTTATAGGTATATTGTGATAGATAAGCAAGGTACAATGATAGAGAAGCAAGGTAAATAATTTTTTACTCAGTTAAGAAGAAAAATGTGATGTTTTTATTGGGGATGCAGTCAACAGGCAATATAAGAAAACTCTTTTACTTTTTTATGTAGTCAAGCTTTCGGAATAATTTATTACATCTTCAGGACAACTACAAATGGTAGGTATAAAGGAATATTATAAAAACTAAAAGACTAGTTACTAAATTGAGGTTGTATAAATTCGCAAACTGTGAAACAGTGAAATAATGTATAAAACTACTATACAGGGTGTTCCGCATAAGAACCGACACAGAGCAGGAGCATACAGGGGAGCCCAAAATAAGGTGATTTAACATTTAACGCAACTTACCTCTATACTAAGTTGTACACTTGAAAAGTTATAGGCCTTGAAAGTGACCTTTGTAATTTCGAAAAAACAATATATCAGTTATTTTTGAACTTCGAAAAACCAAATTTGGCACACACTGTTGCAAGGGCATTAATCGACAGACAACATAGTTCAATTGTACCATTTAAAGGGTTGATACAGAGTGATGCACCTTAAAAATGTGACAGAACTTTTTTGTCCATTGGCGGACTGACAAAATTGGTACTTTTTGTTATGAGTAATTTAATTCTTTCGCCAAAAACGCGAATAACTGAAAACACGTGTTGCATATTATGTGATATTTAAAATCTTTGAAAATTCAAAAGTTGCCTTTGAAATTAAACGTCAAACTTGAGAAGAAATTGAATGGAAAAAGAATTCAAATAAATGGATTGGAAGAGGAAATAATTGCCCAAAGAAAGAAGTCACATTTATTTGGATTCT
This sequence comes from Pseudeuparius sepicola, assembly GCA_963920635.1. NCBI lineage: Eukaryota > Metazoa > Arthropoda > Insecta > Coleoptera > Anthribidae > Pseudeuparius > Pseudeuparius sepicola. The sequence continues at coordinate 34,345,663 of OY987300.1, read as the reverse complement.
TTTTAGATTAAATGGTTTTTGCGAATTTATACAACCTAAATTTAGTAAGTAGTCTTTTAATTTATATAATACTCCTTTGTTTAAATATTACCATTTGTAGTAGCCCTGATTCCCTGATAAATTACTCCGAAAGCTTGACTACATAAAAAAAGAGTTTTCTTATATTACCTCTTGACTGCATGCATCCCCACTAAAAACATCACATTTTTCGTATTAAGTGAGTGAGTCCAGACTTATATACCTTGCTTCTCTATCAAAGCAGTCCGGAATGGTGAGAAACATTCACAAACAATCGCCCAACAAAACTGTTCGAAGGAAAAATGCACTTAGCATGTAAAAAATTTCTGGCCATCAGAAACACGGCATAAATCTTTCAAAATTTTGGTTTTTCTGCGGGTTTGGCGCAGTAATAATTCCTACACCCCACTTTAACAAAAAAAAACGGATAGAACACGGTTTGCCCGGCTAAAGACAGAAATACCTATAATGTCGGTTATATTTCTTACTTTACCCACGTTCCTTGGGTATTTCGCAGTTTACTCGGGTAAACCTAAGTTTAACCGTTAACCTTACTTTACCCGTACCCGTAACATATATATTTTATATCTCCAGTGGTCTGAGGCAAATTGTTATCTACAACTATTCAACTGTTTCTTTTTATTCAAATATCGAAAAATAACTTTTAGGGTAATTTTCATATTTCACCCCCGTACAGAACTACTTTTGACGCCTTGTGGTATTTTATAGCATTAATGGTGGGGTGGGGAATCATCTAAAATTTATTTTAACTTTTAATATGAAAGTACAAATGAAAATCACAATTTGAAGATTAATGGACTCTACTAAAAGAACATAAATCGATGCATCAGTTTTGTTCCCGTGGACGCACAAACAACAAACCCGGGAGACGAATATATCATAATAATAAAACTACGTGAAAAAACCATGCGCGACGTTGCCAACTTTCTTGGATGCAGAAAACGCGAAGACATGTAATAAATATACACGAACGCGTATATTACCGGTGGCTTCAGCAGCGCCCTCGTGGCGGATTCCACGAACTAAAATATACACGTTTTTTCATCTCAACGACAATTCGACGTCCACCTGAAAATTCGTATATAGACACTTCTCACAGTTCTGAGCACTTTGGCGACTTTTCCATTTCTGCGTCCGTATACGGACGTCGAATTACACAGGACGCAGAATTACATGCGCAAACCATAATGTATGGACGCAGAAATGACGTACAGACGTATATATACATATACATATACATATACATATACATATACATATACATATACATATACATATACATATACATATACATATACATATACATATACATATACATATACATATACATATACATATACATATACATATACATATACATATACATATACATATACATATACATATACATATACATATACATATACATATACATATACATATACATATACATATACATATACATATACATATACATATACATATACATATACATATACATATACATATACATATACATATACATATACATATACATATACATATACATATACATATACATATACATATACATATACATATACATATACATATACATATACATATACATATACATATACATATACATATACATATACATATACATATACATATACATATACATATACATATACATATACATATACATATACATATACATATACATATACATATACATATACATATACATATACATATACATATACATATACATATACATATACATATACATATACATATACATATACATATACATATACATATACATATACATATACATATACATATACATATACATATACATATACATATACATATACATATACATATACATATACATATACATATACATATACATATACATATACATATACATATACATATACATATACATATACATATACATATACATATACATATACATATACATATACATATACATATACATATACATATACATATACATATACATATACATATACATATACATATACATATACATATACATATACATATACATATACATATACATATACATATACATATACATATACATATACATATACATATACAATAAGGATGTAAGATTAGCGAGTGTAAATGTAAACTTTTCTTGTAATTATACATATACATATACATATACATATACATATACATATACATCTCGCTATATCTTCTGCGTCCGCCTTATATACCCTCGCACATTACATTCTGCGTCCGCTCCTATTGTGGGTCCGTATAAGGATGCAGAACATTTACCCCCAATTTTGGCGCCACAACTTTAGGCGCCATTTTTTTTTATATTATATCTATCACTTATTTTTAATTTATCTAACGGTCGATAAAAGTACATACAAATGTTTGCACGCAATGTCTTAGTGAGAAATTAAGGAATGAAAATCGTCCGCTGGACGCAGAACATTGCGCGCACTGGATAATTCTACACAAATGTAGTTCCACCCAACTCCGTGTGGGGCGCTGTAGGATATACATTTTGTGTATAGTCGCTTTCATTCTGCGTTTTATTCTGCGCCTTCAATTTGGCAACGCTGCGCCGTGCGCCGTTCAGAGCGGGGCTAATCGAATTTATTGCTATTTATTAAAAGCTTTTCCATTTAATTTTTTAATTGAGTTTTTCGCCACCAAACTGATTAAAAAACAACTTTTTCAAGTTGCCTGGAAAATTTATAAATGCCTAACAGTAAATAAACGAAACTTTGAACGTGCGTAACTCAAAAAATAACTTCAACAAATTAGTTTCCTGAGCTTTCGGAGAATAAATCTTCCTCCTTTCTCAAAGATCGTGTCACTTCAAAGTCAAATGGCAGAATAATAAATTTAAGGTTAAAATGCCATGACAACAGAAACAATAGCCTAGCCACCTCTCTGATATTGTACCCTGTGTTCTAATTATCTATACTAACTTCTCTTTGAATAGATTTGTAGATTTGTAGATTTCTTAGGGGTCGTTTTTTTGCCCTTACGGCCTTTCTTCACTGCGACCTAATTAGATCTTTTGTGAATGACCCTGCTCTAATAAATTCCAAGGTCACCTAGGCTTTTGACGAAGCTTAGTATTTTCCTTGGGTCTAAGTTGCCAATTTCATTTGGATTTATATTGATCCTTTCGAAGTATTTAAGTCTGTTTCGAATTAAGAGGGGACACTCACACAGTATGTGCTCGCTAGTCTCATCCCGTTCGTTGCAAAATCTGCATAGTCCATTGTCTGTTTTGCCCATTTTTTTAAGATGATATCTTAAAGGGCAGTGTCCAGTCAGGAGACCTGTGATGAGTCTTAATTCATTCTTGTTTAGAGTGAGAAGCTTTTTGGCGTTCTGAGGCGAATAGGTCAAAAATCTTTTCGCTTGTCTTTGTCCCGGAGTGTTACTCCAGTAGGCTTCCTTTTGTTCCTTTTCCCATGTTTTGATCTCTGTCAATAGGTGGCTTTTATTTATGCCACAGAATGGTTCAGGACCGTAAAATGGAGCCTTAGCCCCTTTTCTAGCGAGGCTATCAGCAATTTCATTCCCATGAACACCTTCATGCCCTGGCACCCACATTAAGGTCAATCTGTTGCCTATAGCCAGTTGCTTTAGATGTGTTTTACATTCCCAGGCAACCTTAGACTCATAAGTATAAGACTTTAGAGCTTTCAATGCTGCCTGACTGTCTGATAAAATGTATATTCTTGCCCCCTTGATGCGTCTGTTGATACACTCATGAGCACATACATTTATGGCTTGAAGTTCTGCCTGGAAGATGGATGGTGTCTTGCCTAGGGACTGTGAGGTCCTATGATTAGGACCATATATCCAAATTCCAACCCCATCATCCATTTTAGATCCGTCTGTGTACCAGATGCTTGTTCCTGAAGATGTCTCTGGTATTGCGATTTGACTAGTTTGGCGATCTTGGATGACCACTTCAAACGATAGTTCAAAGTCGTATTTCTTCTGCATGTAGTCCTTTAGCATTGTCAAGGATTGTAGTTGGACAGTGTGAATAAGTAGCAATACTATTTTACTGAATTCCACTGAACATTCAGCAACACAGTTGTCCGTATTTCCTAGAATAAATGCTGAATAATATACTGTTCTGAGAAAGGAGGAAGATTTATTCTCCAAAAGCTCAGAAAACAAATTTGTTGAAGTTGTTTTTTGAGTTACACGTTGAAAGTTCATTCATTTACTGTTAAGAATCTATACATTTTCCAGGCAGTTTGAAAAAGTTGTTTTTTAATCAGTTTGGTGGCGAAAAACCTAATTAAAAAATTAAATGGATCTGTTTGCACTAAAAATAAATTTAGAGAATATGTGAAGCTCTTAGTTACCTTGCCCTGTTAGTATTTATGTATGTATGTGTGTATGAGTGTATGTATGTATGTGTGTATACCTATGTGTGTGTGGGTGTGTGGAATTTTGCAAGCTGAATTAGAACCCTTCTTGACATCCGATTGAGCTAAAATTTTGCATAGGTACACCTTTACTTCTGGTGACAATACAATATGCAATACTCAATACTGTAATACTTTCAAAATGGCCGCCGCTCCAAGATGGCGGATGATGTACTTTTTGTCAATCCCTTTAATATGGGTGTCAATCAAATGGTTTGAAGAGTAAAAAACGATAAAGTTAGTGAAAGACTAAATTCAATATGGCCGCCGCTCCAAGATGGCGGATTACATTTTCTTTTCAACCAAATATGGGTATCAAGCAAATGAAAGGGCTTGAACAGTAGAAAACGATAAAGTTAGTGACATCACACTAAATTCGATATGGCCGCCGCTCTAAGATCGCGGATTACCTATCGATACCCAACATGCGGGTATCAAAAATGGAAGGGCTCGACGAGTAGAAAACAATAAGGCGAATGACATCATACTAAATCCAATGTGACAGCCGCCCCAAGACGGCGGATTACCTAATTCGTCACAACCTCCTCGACATGGATATCAAATGAATGGATTTGACGATTAGAAAACGATAAGGTGAGTGACATCATACTAAATCCAATAGGGCGGATGCTCCAAGATTGCGGACTAAATTTATTTAGCACCCTGACATGGGAATCAAATAGGTACTAAAAAGCACAACATAAAAAATAAAAAAAACCTTTTTAAAAAACATGCTTTTATTCAAGCCATGTACTAGAACGAAAAGTCATTCTTTATAAAAACTCCTGCTCGTTCCAAAACTTCTAAAACTGTTAAAATATTTTTGATTTTTTATACAGGGTTTTCAGTATTTCGAAAAATTTAGAAAAAATGTGATAGTCACCAAGAGTAAAGGTCCGTTGTTTTTGACAATATCGAAAAATATTATCAAGGATGTAATTTAAGTTAAAAGTTGTCATGAAAAATTGCCGAAAATGTTTGATAGACAAGGAAAGGCAGAAGAATGGAAAAACGGCCCACTCATCAGAATGAAGTAATTTTTATTGATAAACTTGTTTGGTTAGGCCAATAATAAGTTTAGGTTTTCGTTAAGATAATTCAATTCCAAATTGCAAAGTTATTGCAAATCGAAAAGTTTGTTGCGCGAAAATTGTAAAGAAAAAATAAATTTGGCAAGTAGGTATGTACTTGCTTATCAACCAATCATTGACAATAAAATTAATTGGTACCTAATACTTTTATCAACTATAAACATTTCGCGCCACATTTATTTTTTATTATTTATGTGTTACCTATTACATTATTGAGAGTTAATGTGTGTTGAATAGCTATTTATATTTTGAAATGCAATTGTAATCATGTAACACATAAATAATATAAGGGAATCATAAATTCACGTATACCTACATATTTAGATTCAAATAGTAATAATAACAAAAAAATATATACCTGACGATGGCTATTAGCCGAAACACGTATCGTACCTGTAATTTTTTAAATAAATGTGGATCTTTTCACTGTGATTTGAACTTGTTTTAATGGAGGAAGGAAAAAAATTGTCGCAATCCAAAATTCTAATTATTATTATTATAATATACAGCGTGTCCCACTCTAATGTCCGGAAGAGGGAAAAGTTTTTTATTCGTAAATTTACGACAAAAAGTCATTCTTTATAAAAACTCCTGCTAGTTCCAAAACTTCTAAAACTGTTAAAATATTTTTGATTTTTTATACAGGGTGTTCAGTATTTCGAAAAATTTAGAAAAAATGTGATAGTCACCAAGAATAAAGGACTGTTGTTTTTGATAATATCGAAAAATATTATCAAGGATGTCATTTAAGTTAAAAGTTTTCATGAAAAATTGCCGAAAATTTTTGATAGACAAGGAATGGCAGAAGAATGGAAAAACGGCCCACTCATCAGAATGGAATAATTTTTATTGATAAACTTGTTTGGTTAGGCCAATATTTTTGGAAATTACAGAGTTTTTCAGCAAATTTTTCAGATAATTTTTCAGAAATACCCCGAAATAATACAAAAAAATTAAATTTGCCATTAAACTACAACACATGCGAGCAAATACCAAGAGGACATCTTTGTCGGCAATTAAAATCTATATAAAAAAATCAATACCTTTTATTACACAAAATAGCGGCAAAAATAACAGTAAGCGGATAGGGAACTCTATGTACTTGCACAATACCGATGAATCAGAAGTGTTAATGCAGATTAGAAACTTAAAAACAAAGAAAGCACCCGGCCATGATAATGTTTCTTCTGAAACGGTAAAGGAGATCCATATGGAAATCGATAAACCACTCACATACATTATTAATTTGTGTTTTAATACAGGTAGTTTCCCCCAATGTGTTGAAAACGGGGGTGGTAAAACCCTTGCATAAAAGTGGCCCAAAAGATGACGTAAACAATTACCGCCCAATTTCGTTGATATCTGTATTTTCTAAAATAATAGAACAAATTTTGAAAAGGCGTATGACAATGTTCTTGTATAAATATAATGCCATATCCTGTAATCAATTGAGTTCCGTCAGGGTCGCTCAACCGAGGATGCTATCTACACTCTTAGTACACACTTGTATGACATGATCGACAAAAAAACACAAACTTTAAGCATATTTGTCGACTTAAAAAAAGCTTTCGACACAGTTAGTCATGACATTTTGTTGGACAAATTAGAGTCTTATGGCTTACGAGGGTCTGTCCACAAACTGTTAGAAAGCTACTAGTCGAACCGTACACAAATAGTAAATATCGATGGAGTAAGTAGTATACAACGAAAAATTACTTTTGGCGTCCCCCAGGGTACGGTTCTAGGCCCATTGCTATTTATTATTTACATTAATTATCTGTTACAACTTCCCGCTGAGGGCAGTATTGTGTGTTTTGCAGATGACACTGTAATAACCTATTCGGATAAATCATGGGAAAAACTAAAACAAAAAGCTGAGATCGATTTTGGCGAGATTAACAAATGGTTCCAACATAATAAATTAACGCTGAACACCCCTAGGACAAAATATTTACCGTCTACATTCTCTACAAACCATCTTCCTGATCTGGGGACATTGCACATCGACTCCTCTACAGAGATTCCAGAGACAGATACCATAAAGTATTTGGGCGTGCAGATGGACTGACATTTAAGATGGGATCTCCACAAGAGATTTGTAGCAAATAAAATTAGGTGCATACTCTACAAACTAAAATTTCTGAAAGACTACCTTGATATAAATGACTTGAGAATTCTGTACTTTGCTCTAGTTCAGTCCCATATATCATATGGAATAGTTAGATGGAGTGGAGTTAGCGATTGTCACCTTCTGCCTTTGACCATTGTTCAGAAGTGGGCTAAGAATAATTTACGGAAAAAGCTGACCTTCCCCAGTGACGAACTTTTCACAGAGAGCCATGTTCTTGATATTAAACAACTGTTTTGCTTGAGAGTTATTCTTCTTGGGTATCGGGGGAAAATCCCCTTAACAAAAAACGAACACCATTATCCTACGAGGAACAAAGAAAGAGTGCTTTTGACACCAAGATGTCATAAAAGCATCGGACAAAATTTGCAAAATTGTATGCACTTGTGCCTGGTGATCTGATGAGGATATCCAATTATAGTCTATTAAAAAAAAGATATCGGACTTATTAAAAATAAAAGAGTGAGCGGAAATACATAATATAATAAATAATACCAGTTGAAGACATACTATTATGGCTAACTTCTTATTTAATTAGACTTGAGATAGAGTACCACCTATTTTTTCCTGGCTTCTGACGACCACTGCTACAAGAATTATTAAAGTTACCTATTCCCGATTATGACTCATTCTCGGATTGTAACATTGTGGCGTTTAAAAAAAACAAGAATATAACATATAATAATAATAATAATAATAATAATTCTCGCCCTCACAATACTCCAAACTAGGAGTACCCCTGAAGCAACCACATGCTTGTGCGGGGGCAATTACTATTATTTTGTCTTCGTTGCCATTTGCGGCTATGGCCGACTTTTTTCCCAATAGAACTTGCATAGCATTCGCTCAAGTACTACGGAAAACCCTAGAAAACCGTAGCAATCCCAGTGAGTATAGGAGCAATACCGTGAACCCACATTTGATACTCTTGCGCCGCTCTTGGCCATAGCGGTGTTTTTCTTGCATGCGCCTGCCTCGAACCAAGTTCGATCGAAGGCAGAAAAACATGCAGTCTAAAAAGTCAGCGCCGGTACGAGCGACGCCACCGCGGCCTAATAAACAAATAATGTAGAATAAACCTCAAAGACTCTCGAGAGATGTTCACTACCTCTCTGAGCAGATTTTACGGCCGCCAGCGCTTTTAGACAGTGGAGACGGGCTGGGTTTACAGTATAACAAACTGCAAAAAAATACGGGCGCCACTTGTTTTGTTTAACGCGCCGATACTCGTACTAAGCCAAAAACAAGAAAAGCTAGGTCTTCCTAGATTCACATGGTTTATTCTACTAAGTGGTTGACGACAACAGTTTATATTCATTTCCCTTGCCTACTATATTTTTACTTAATAAACAAATTTAAAGTTACGCACCCTACATGCCTTATTAAAACATAGTATATAGTTCTTACAAGTCGGTTTAAATCCCCGAACGTGTACACGCACGGTTCACACGACGTACAATACAAATCACAACGTACGCAAAATATAATAACACAACGTCCGCAATAACAGTAGTACAACGTAATAATAGTAATAATGTACGCAATAATGTGTGACAACAGTGTACGCTCTCAAATGTACACGTACTGAATTCAGCTATACTAATTAGGGCACAATGAAAAGTACAAGTAAAATATAGCAAGACTTAGCTGTCGTTGGGTCTTCCAAACCACGATGTCCTCCAATAATCTTAGATGACACTTCAGAACGGTTAGATGGTAATACAATGTTCCCAAAAGATAAATACATGTGGGTCTCAGCTGTCGTTGATCACACTCCAGGTTCCAAAAGAAAATAACATGAGCTTGGCTTTGGGTGTTGGTGTCCAAGCTCCAAAAGATAACACAGGTTGTCAAATGTCCTGTCAAACACCTCACAAGGTCATCCAAGAAAACTTACCTCTGGCCTGAGGGTTTTCCTTCCAAAAAACAATCAATCAACCACTCCGTGGTTGAATCCAATTAACCTTTGCGGTTACTATGCAAAATCTCCAAGATGGCCCAATAAAATGACCCTGAGATTGTGGTGGACGCTCAAAAACCTGGTTCTAGTTCAGATGAGAGTGATTCAGTCGGATGGAAAAATAAAACGGCACAGTAATAAGTCGTGGGTGACTATCTATCTCCCATAAACTGGCGGAACCCCGAAGAACCAAAACTGCAACGATCGCGATCAGCTCACTCCTTGTGAGGTTCACCAACAATTCCAAACGGCGAATTACTAAAAATAACTTCCACTCACAAGCCACCAGCAAATGACCTTTTCAATTCAACTGCCGACGACCGAATGAATTGGAGATTGGAGTCCAACGCCCACGCGGTCACTCCCCTCTCACATAGCCGGAAACGGAAATAGTAGACACCACAAATCATCAAAAACTGCGTCAACAATATCGAATTTCAAAATAGTGTCAATTCTGCCAGAATGTCAAAATAACGTCAACAGCGTTAAACGACTATCAGAACCTCAACCTGTCAATCAGACCAAAACAATACGAGAAATAATCTTCCAACAACATTCAGATCAGGACCTCCGGAAAATGAACAAAGAACGACCAGCGACGGCTAAAAGTGAAAACATGCATGCTTCCAAGCGGTAGCGATCAATCTCGCGTCACCTGTGAGCGTTTCCTGGGCGAGTACCAAACAAAACAGGGGTGCACCAACGCAAATGCCGAGCAAAGTGGGCAAACTATTCCCTGTCCTTCCTACAATTTAAAATCGCCCTTGTGACACCGTCACAATATTATGTACCACTGTAGCCTGTATGTACATACTTGCTGAAGTGGTTATTAAACGGATATTGTTGTCTACCCCCAAACAAGCAACTTGAAAGTTGCTGTTTATTTATTATATCTACATTATTGTATTTGTAATTTTTATGTAAGTGGATGGTAAATAAATAAACATTATTATTATTATCGACTTAGCCAAAAGGCATTCGCATTCCCTCTCTGGGGAACATTCACTCAGATCCCGGGTATCCCGGATACCATAAGGATCTGGCTCGGACGAGACCTTTGCCAAGTTATCGGGCCTTAGGTGACATTGATGTTGTTGGACGTTCCTGCACTCCCCATGAATTTCCTGACAGTTCGGGCTGTCGCAAGTAGTACCGCTTTCTGCATGGACCTGTAAAGATTATCAGTTAGACCCAGCTCTTTGATGTTTCTCAGCAAACTTTTTGGTATGACACCAGTTGTTGACACGATGATTGGAATCGTCTGAACGTTGTCCATTTCCCATTGCCTTCTAATTCGTTCTTCTAAGTCTCTGTACTTCGCGATCTTCTCGACTTGCTTCACACGCAGGTTGTTGTTGTTCGGGATGGCCACATCAATCAGAGTTGTCTTCCTAGAAGTTTTACCAACTATTATAAGGTCCGGTCTGTTATGGGCAACTCGTTGATCTGTCAGAACTGTACGATCCCAGTACATCTTGTAGTTGCTGTTCTCAAGAACAGGCTCAGGTGTGTAGTTGTAATATGGGACCCTCTCTGTCTGCACAAGCAGCAGCTTTTCCGCCAGTTCCCGGTGCAAGATCTTGGCAACCGAATCGTGTCGTTCCTTATATTCCGTTGATGCGAACATCTGACATCCTCCTGTTATGTGCTGGATTGTTTCTGAAGTTGGGCACCCGTATCTGCATCTGTCATCCACTACCGATGCATCTCCTACAATGAATTTTAGGTAGTTGCGAGTTGGTATAACCTGATCTTGTATGGCCAGTAGGAAGCCTTCCGTCTCGGGGAACATTCGTCCCGAGGTCAGCCAATAGTTCGACGCTAACTTGTCGACATGTTCCTGGTTAACCTCATTAGGATGCCTCCCGTGCAGCGGCTTCCCCAACCACCTCCCTAGTTGTTGTCCAGGCGCTTGAAGTTCCCCATTGTTGTTGTTGTCATCTATGTCTATGTGTTCGCCGTGGATCTCTAGCTCAACTTCCCGTTTGATAGCGTTAAGTCGCGTTTCTGGAATTCGGTTATTTCTTAGAATAATTCGATACTGATCTGACACTCTTTGTTCAGACACTTGCATGTGTGGAAACTCCCTGCAGAACTCGGCATGCAGTTGTTGTCGGTAGCCGATCATCTCTTGTCCTAACCAAATCAAAAGATAGGCTTGATTTGGGAAGCAACAAATGAAGTCCAGGCAGGAGCCAACAGCACATTTGCAGCTTCAGTCAGCACATCCCCTATTTTGGCGCTTGTACTAACATCGCCACGGAGGCTGCTAAAACGACCTGCATGGAAATCTTCATAACCCAAGATATCTTGCTTTAGGCCGACTTGATCAACAAGAAACCGCATCAAGTCGTCCTTGAGCAATTGACCGGGATCTATCGGCACTGAAATCTGTGTCCCGGTAAATTGATTTAGAACTACATAATTCACGAGAAACCGTTTCAATTCGTCCTAAAGTCATTGATCGGAATCTATCGGCATTGAAATTGTCGATTCGCTATTTTACTTGAAAAGTCCCTGGTTCACTCCGTAGCTGTATTGAGTGGCAGGTGTCAGGAAAACGTTCAAAGTCGCTCCTAGAGAATGCCGTAAAATCCGGTCCAAATTTATAATTTTTCCGGGGTAAAGCCTTTCTGGGGAAATGGAAATAGACAACTTCCTTTTAAGTATTATTAATATAAGTAAACATATTCTTTATTCTTAGAAAAATATAAATTGTTTTGTAGAATACAAAGTCCTAGACAAAATTGGAGAAGGGTCTTTTTCGGAAGTTTTAAAGGTCGAAGACAAATCTACTGGTTATTTGTTCGCAGCAAAACGGCTAAAAAGGCAGTACAAAACGTAAGAAGAACACAATAATAGGTGCAACATGGCATTATCTACATTTTTATATTGCAGAGAAGCCAACATAATGACTTGTGCCGAAATCGTGGCGGCACAAAAGATTCCATTCCACTTGAATGTGCTAAATATGCTGGAGTTTCATTAGTATGATGATGTAAACATAAAATGATTTGTTTAATTACTGAAAGTAGTGACTCATTTTCAGGAAAAACCACATTTGTTTTTGAACTGATGGATATGAGCATGCACGATTATTTGAAGACGAGAAAAAAGTAAGTACCTAGTCCTTACCTACTTGCTACTTATCTCTTAAGTATTCAAGAATTCACGAGCCATACATCTACACCCTACTAGATCTAGAGATGTGGTAAGTGAGATGAGCTTATGGTATTTTTAAATTTGTGCTTGGTTTAGCCACCGAACTATGTTTGGCCAAGAAACAATAATTAAAACATCTGAAGAAAACAGCTAAATCCATCTCCGACTTTTCGTTGGATCTGGCAAATCCGCACCGCTGCAATTCTGAGGTCAGTTTAAAATTTAAATAAATCATCGTATCCCTATTAATATGGGAGTGTTCTGTAAGTATCCATACGATATTGATATTCATGATCTCCATTATGGTGTTAATTTCAAATAAAAATTTTACAGGGCGATCAACGTAATATTTCACCCCTTAACTCCTTTATTTTTCTAGTTAAATAAAAAATTGTTGATATAGGTAAAAGTTTTCCAATTTATGGTGAACTTTTGCACGATCTTGTTGAAATTGATACAGATGTAAAAACCAAACATAAGTTTTTTAAAGGAACACTCTGTATATTTTTGAATTTTCGAAATCTACGCTTAATTCCGAATCCAACGCATATATACAGTGTGTCCACGGATGGAGTCCCCAAGAGGACAAATGGACCAAAAATTTCATTTTTTGATAAAAAGTCATTCTTGATAAAAGTTTCTGCTTCTCGAAAAAAATATGGTCTACGGAGGGAATTTTTGATTTTTTTATACAGGGTGCCCAAAAAATACAAATACATGAAATACCATCAAGAGTAAACTACCTTTATTTTTAAAAATATCAAAAAATTTTACTTAGAAAAGTTGTTTAGAATTAAAAGATGTGTGCGATTGTCACTTTTCAAGCAAATCAGCCAACTTCGATTTTTTTTATTGCCAAGCCGGTACTCCTTTGTTTTTAAAAATATCAAAAACATTTATTTAGAAAAGTTGTTTATAATTAAAAGACGTGTCCGATTGTAACTTTTTAAGCAAATCGGCCGACTTTGATTTAAATAGTAAAAAACAAAAAAATCAAAGTCATCTGAATTGCTTGAAAATTTACAATCTGACACGTCTTTTAATTATAAACAACTTTTCTAAATAAAAGTTTTTGATATTTTTAAAAATAAATGTAGTTTATTCTTGATGATATTTCATGTTTTTGTATTTTTTGGGCACCCTGTATAAAAAAATACAAAATTCTCTCCGTAGACCATATTTTTTCGAGAAGCAGAAACTTTTATCAAGAATGACTTTTTGTCGAAAAATGAAATTTTTGCTCCATTTGTCCTCTTGGGGACTCCATCCACGGACACACTGTATACAGGGTGGGCCAGGTCGACTATATGACAGGTGTAAAAAAGAAAAAAAAATTCGAGTTGAAACTTGACCTTTGGGGGATCAGCCTTGCTTGATTAGAAACTAATTTGCACCATATTAATATATTTTAAAAATCAAGCAGGCCTTGACGGGCAATTTATTCGTTTCCAGTTTAGGTAAACGACATTTTCCTTAAGAGATATCGAAACATTTTATTGGAAAAAGTTGTCTAGAATGAAAATTTAAGTCCTCGTACCAAATTTGAAAACAATCGGCAGACTTTGTTTTTTTTTTAATTTCAACTTTATTTTTTGGAAAAAAATCAAAGAATGCCGATTGTTTTGGAATTTAGTACAGGGTCTTAAATTTGCATTCTGAAAATTTTTTTCTGATAAAATTTTTCGATAAAAGTATATACTTGATTTGCGCTAAAACCGCAAAAATTATAAAAAAAAAAAAAAAAAAATCAAAATGTGCCGATTGTTTTATAATTTGGTACGGCGATTTGGAATTGCATTCTGAACAACTTTTTTTAATAAAATTTTTCGATATCTCTTGAGGAAAAGGTAGTATACCAGAACTGAAAATGAATAAATTGCCCCTGTCAAGGCCTGCTTGATTTTTAAAATATAAAAATACGGTGCAAATCACTTTCTAATCAAGTAAGGCTGATCCCCCAAAGCTCAAGTTTCAACTCGAAATTTGTTTGTCTTTTATACCTATCGTATAGTCCATCTGAGTCCACCCTGTATATGCAGGGTGAGTTTTTTTTTTTCGATGACCACTATGGGGTCTCGGAAACTAGCAGAGCTAGAACAAAGGTTAGATGGGGAAAGAATTGCGGTTTTGAATGCTCAATCTAATGTCCCTTTTGGATTTTTTAAAAAGTTCATGGCTCACTAGATATTTTGAAAAAAGTGATTTTTTGCCATTTCATTAGATCTCTGTAGCTCCGTTATTTCTGATTATACAGAAAAACTGTTGAGACAAAAATTGTAGATAATTTTGGACTTAACAAGATAATCTAATCCAATTTTTTATGTTGTTTGTGATTTTTGAGATATGACATAAACATGTGTTTTTTTAAAATGTAAATCATAGTTAGCTGTGGCCTTATCAAATCGGCCATTTTTTGAGCTTTCCAAAGATATAATACTAGGCATAGTTATTATAAAAAATAAAAGAGCTATGGCTAATTTTCTGATTTTTTTAATTTTCACATAGTCAGCCATGGAATATTTTCATAATTACGTTCTATTTTATAATAAGACATTAATATGTACTTCAAACTTTCAAATATTTTATTTTTAGCTGGTAACAAAATGTAACAAAATAAAACAAAAATTATCATGATGGAGCTCCACCACTTTTGAGGGGATTCCATGGCACACTTGACTTGGCAGATGCCTTTAAAATTCGTATTTTGCTCAACTTTGACTCCCTGCAGAATGGAACTCCCTGTATATTTTTTATTCAAATTTGGTATATGGGAGTTTTGGGGCGTTCTGATTAACGCTGTGGGGTCAGATTTTAAATAAAAAAAATCGCTAAATGGTTTTCGGGAAAATCGGGGGTATAAAAAATCGCAGCCGGTCCTGCATTAGCATTTTGAAAATGGCAGGAAGGTCAAAAGAAGCGGCTTTTGAAGGCCTCTCAAACAAAAAAAAGTTTAGGCAATTATTTCCAAAAATGAAGATTTTTACGGATTTGTACAGTTTTAAAGTTGGACACCCTGTATATACAGGACACCCTGTAAATACATCGGGGTGACGAAAAGTGTTAACGTTACCGCGGCAACGCCAAATAGGTACCATACAATAATAGAAAACAACAATGAAATAACCTCTAATGTCATATAAACGTCGTCTGCTCGTCTGCTGTAGCGTCTGTGTTACGAAATATAAAAATTGATATTCTTACAGAAAAACAGATTCGAAATTGTAACTATTCACATGGTGTGAAAGAAGTGAAAAAAGAGTGCATAAAAACCATCGGTTTTTATAGATAAAAGTAAGTGCTTACTATTTATTTAACATTATTTAACAATAAATAAATTTGTTATTTTTTAGAATCGACTCTAGGTGCTAATCAAGCTGTACCGGAATGGGGTTCTGAGGCCAACAAATAATAAAAACGCAGACTTGGAGGAGATGGGGGGTTTTTAATATCACAGGTTCTCTTGAGCAAACAATAAGCTGCAAATAACACAAATGTTGTTTGAATAACGTTAACATACAATATAAAAATGTTCCATACCTGCACCAGGCCAAATAAGCCTCACAATCGTGGTTGAAAATTTGTGCACCTTAGGCTGCTGCTTATCGTTTCAGGTTTGGCACGCAAATGGCCGATAAATTCAACCGTTTTCGCGAAGGACGCGGAGCCACACAGTTTTTCATGTGTTAAAAAAACAATGAGAAAAGAATATATATAATAAATCTGAGGCGCCATGTGGAATTGTCAAGCAAGTGGCGACATCTGTTAACAACTGCAATCAGTACCAGACCGCAGACACTTTCCCAACGGTTTCCTTCCTTCCTCCCCGCACGCATCCTTTTCAGTACAGCTATTTGCCCATAGGGGGCGCGCTTGCCCAAATTTGGTAAATTATTTAAATAATCCAGAATATATAAGAATATTCTGCTACATCTGCCTCCCTGAACGAACGAAACTTTGTCGCCTCGGAACGTGAAAAGTGAGTCCGATCACTAAATCTCAAGACAACAAAAGGAAACACCGAGACTATATAAACAAATGAACCTATCACTAAAATTACCCACGCAACACATGGAAAAAAACCACACCCAACAATCATCAGTCACCTGTCAACACGGGTGGCAAGTATTCTTTCAAGTGGGAGACGTGGAAGGTGTCCCTCTCATTTTCAGTATCCAATGATACCAGCACATATGTATGCAAGCTCACCTGCTTTTTAACTCTGTATGGGCCCTCAAAATGCACGATAAACTTCTTTATTTCCGCAGTGAGTGCAGAAGAAACTGGGTTTGCACGAAGTAAGACAATATCTCCGTGGCGAATGTAGGGTAAGTCCCAGAAGGGTAGTTAATCCTTCGACGTGCGGCGCGACTCTCAAGTGTCTCCTTAGCCAGAATCATGTTATTTTTGGGGGGAATCCCAGCATCATTAGCCGGGCCTTGTAGTCCCATCGGCAAGAGTCCACGAGGAGGCGCCCCAAAATGGAGCTCGACAGGCAAGAAACCTGTGGATTCATGAACTACTGTGTTCAAGAATTCCGAAAACCTTGTCAGCTCACAGGCCCATCGGGTGTGTTGTCCCTGGCAGTACACACGGCAAAGCCGACCCAACTCGTGCATCACTCTTTCGGCACTGTTCGCTTGGGGATGTCTGATCGAGTTATGAATGACTTCGATTCCCAAAGATGAAAGAGAGGTCTTCCATCGTGTAGCCATAAATTGGGTTCCGTGATCTGAAAGAATCCGTTTAGGACGACCACAACGAGGAAAATAGTCAATCATTAACCGACTCAGGACAGCATCTATCGTTGCTCTCTTCAAAGCGTAAAGCGCCACGTACTTGGTAAAGCAATCTAGCACCACCAGGATACAAGTTGTGCCACCACGACTCTTCGGAAGAGGCCTATATAAATCCAGATCCGATTTTCCCTCTGGAACCACCGGTGTGATAGGAGGCTTGGGCATGGAGGTGCACTTTGTCTTTTGACACACGTCACAACCCTTCGTGTATCTCTTAATTGACACATACATGTTTGTCCACCACACCTCACGCCTAAGAGCCTTCCATGTTTTAAAGGCGCCAAAATGGCCCATCGACTCATGATAAGCCCTACAGAAGTCTGCAACTAAGGATTTGGGTACGCATAAAAGGTACCACTCATTTGAGGCCTAGCGATAATACAAGACGTTATCATGGATAACGAATCGCTGCTGAAGCTTTGAATTTGCAGGTAAATCCTTCATGATGTCACTCAATTTCGTATCATCTTTTTGGAGACTACTTATATTTTTTATCTTTTCAAGGAAGTTAACAGGAAGCTTAAGCAAAGACAAGAGCTTAAAACATTTGTCTATTGGAATGGGAGGCCTGACACATGAATATCGAGACAACGCGTCACAGACAATATTATCTAGACCCGGGATGTGCTCAATTTTGAAATCAAATTCCTGTAGCGCCAGGGCCCATCGAGAAATTCTCGGCAAGAGAAGGCGACAAGTGTTCAAATAAGTTATTTTTCGATTGTCAGTATGAAGATTGAATCTTCGACCTAAAAGATAGACCCTCCAACGTGTAAGGGCAAAAACACACGCCAATGCTTCTTTCTCATTACTGTGATAGCGGACCTCTCGCGGCAACAACAAGCGACTCGCCTACGCAACTGTTCTCTTTTCGCCATTTATTATTTGGTAAAGTTGAGCAGCTATGCCCACTTCACTAGCATCAACCCCCACGTGCCAATCGGCAGTTAATACCGGGTGATACAGCATCGTAGCATCAGCCAATGCGTCCCTGACGCGCTCGAAAGCCTTTTGGTGAGTTTCGGACCAAACCCAGGGATTATTCTTTTTTAGAAGGGAGGTCAGGGGCTGGCACAATGTGGAAAAGTCGGGACAGAATGCCCTATCGAAGTTGCACATGCCCAAGAAGCGTTGCAGCTGCTTGACATTTTTTGGAGGACTGTAGTCACTTATTGCCTGTATCCTCTCGGGATCGGCCCGCAAATTCTGATCTTTCGAAGTCTCCCTTTCGAATCAACTCGTTCGATTCGATGGCAAACTCGATTTCGAGAGCATAGCGATTCTAATTTAATTTCTAGTATACCTTCGACCGTGCCGTCGACCTTCGAGTTGGCGTCGTAGCATCCGTAGTAAAAATAACACGATCGATAGCGGATTATGGCGAACATTCACGAGCACGAGTCACCGGTATTATTCAAAAAAAGCAATATTTTGTTCAGGGTTCAGGTGTACTGCTGAAATTTACTGAGACCATTATTTAATAATTATAATTTGATTTATTTATCGATATTTCCATACAGAGATGCTTCCTGTCGTGCGGCAAATAATTGAGGAGCGGCAAAGAAGAGAAAGAGAAAAGCAGATATTAAGAATAAGTAGAAGAAGGCTTCGAGAAGTCGCCAATCCTATGGATTTGCCTGATAGAGTTGTTTCGGCTAAATAAAAATGGATTTATAGAGTTAAAAAATCGTTTGCTTCTGCACATAGGAGCAACTACAGGAATGCAATATTGCCACAAATAAAAATATTTGTTGCACTGCGTTTCTTGGCAACGGGGAGTTACCAAAGAGTTGCCGGTGGAGATTTCAATTTGGGAGTAAGCCAGACAGCTGTTCATAGGTAATATCCATATACCTAGATACAAGTATGTGGTAATAACAGAAATTTGTAAGAGTTTATACTAAATAGTTTTTGATATTTAGGTGTATACACGAAGTTGTAGAAGCTATGAACGAACACATGATTGTCGAAAAAATTAAATTTCCCAGGGATAGACGTACCATTAATTCTAATAAAGAAAAATTTATAGACAGGTACAATTTCCCTGGTATCCTGGGTTGTATAGACTGCACTCATGTGGCCATATTGCGACCAAAAGAAGAAGAGCATAACTTTGTAAACCGTAAAAGTTACCATAGCCTTAATGTACAAATAATTTGTGATGCAGATTTAAGGATTATTAACGTAAATGCTAATTTTCCGGGAGCATCTCACGATTCATTCATTTGGAGACAATCTGCCATTAGAAATTTCCTGTTGGCACAGCATAATAACAGACAAATTAGAGGGACTTGGTTAATCGGCGATGCTGGATATCCACTGGAACCATTTCTAATGGTCACCTTTCCAAATCCAAATTGTTAACTAGACAATTCTTTATTTTCCTTAGACCCTAGTTCTATTAATAATTTATATATATAAATCACTCTCACCGTTAACTGAAGTTAAATGCTCTCGCTCAAATTTGTAATTGTTTTCAACTTAATATATTTCTTATTGTTTTAAGTTGTTCTTGTGTTCACGGAAAAGTCTGATATATCATTTTAAGAGAAAAATATTCAAAAATGCTATCAATATTTATCTTTGACCAAAAAGGTCAGAATTTCCCGTACATATGTAAGAATGACTTCAAACATTAAGGTTAGGTTAGGTGCAAACTGAACAAAATGAATATAATCTTTTAATGAAAAAACAAAACAAACTCATAGTAACAACGCATAAAATACTTTCTTGGCTATAAATAATATCTTGTCTATAATCTTAATGATTTGTCAAAAATTTAGCACATGCCTGTTCAAGTGTGTTATTTATTCTCTCTAGTCCAACTTCTAGAGTGTTTTCAATACTTTTTAGAACAGTAAGTGTTTCTTCTTATATATCTTCAGTTGTCCTTGCTACTTTTCTCTTCTTCGGGGTTCTTTCTTTAATTAAATAGTCGTGATCATCTACAACGTTATCCCTTTTGCTTGTTTCCTGTTTGTTTTCCTTTTTCTCTAAAACTGAAGTGGATTGATAAGTAATGTCGTGATCTTCATGATTTGATTCTTCACGAGAGGAAGTGGATGGTTTATTACTCTGCTCCCGACTTGCTACTGAGGGAACAACATCCATACTATATTCCAACTACAACAATTTACATATTAAGACACTATTAAATAATATTACAATCAAGTTAACAAGTTACTAATAATTATACACAAGTACATTTATGTAATGAAGAACCAGAGCTATTCATACGTAATATAAAGATAATGCAGTTTGTTCATTTACAAAGCGGAACGTCGGTAGGTATAGATAAATAAAAATCTATGTTGTACCTATTTATGAATTGCTCGAAATGTGTAGTTACATACCCCAACTTCTTTTACTCCACATCCTTCAAATGATGAACGACCCATAATATCTACTACCCTCAATTCTAAATGTGATAATTTGTCTTCTAGACAAGGCCCACCATCGGTTTTTTCTCGGGATAATTTAATTGCACTAGCCTTCTTTTTTAAATTCAATTTATAATCGGCCCAACACTGCAAGAGAATCAATGTAAATGTAATTAATAACTTCGTTCATACCTAGGTATATAATGTACTAATAGACAATAACAGACGTAGAACTCTATAACTTTACCACTACTATAAATAAACTAACGAACACTAGAATTGGCAAATGTTAAGAAATCATTCTATATAAGTACAATACCTACCTTTTGCCATTTCTCAACAAGCCTCATACCATATCCTAAGCTGTTGAGTTTGTTACTTAGATTTTCCCAAAGTTTTTTGTGCATTTCCTTGCCATTTATGTTAGAAAAACGGCCCCGGGCAAAGTCTTTATGATCTTCCATGAATTGTACCATGACACTCATATGGTCTTCCTTCAATCTAAACATATTGGGCTAAACCTAAACGGCTAAACTTTTCAGGATAAACGTATATTATATATTATTAATAATTTACGGCTTGACTGACAACACACGTAACGCGGGAGAAACGATTTTGTGAGGTTAAGTTTCCTACATTTGGACAAATCGATATCCCAGCCACTGTCGAGTATATTTGACAGCAAAACTCGAAGAGATCTCGACGTCGAAAGTGATTTGAATCGCTTTTTGCTCGAAACCTACTCGAATCGAATCGAGTCGAGAGATCAGAATTTGCGTGCAGGTGTAATCCCTTCGGATGTAAAAATATACCCTACGAAATTTAATTGCGGGCAGAAAAATTTGCATTTTTCCAAATTAAGTTTGAGATTGACATCCTGTATCCGTCTAAAAACGAGCTCTAGGTAGTGTAAGTGTTCAGCTAGACTATCCGACAAAACTAAGATATCGTCCACGTAGGCCACCACGAAGGACGAAATCTCGAGGCCAAAGGTCGCGTTAATCATACGAACAAAAGCTGCCGAACTGGTGGCAAGGCCAAAAGGAAGCCTTCGAAAGCAATATGTTTTCGAGCCCACCATAAACCCAGTATACCTTCTGGAATCGTCCTCCAAAGGAATCTGCCAGTACCCATTGGTAGCATCCAATTTTGAAAAGAATTTCTTTCCAGTGGACGATTGAAAATTCACGGTGTGCAGGATGTCCTCAGTTGGACGGGGCGCCTCATGGTCCATCTCTAACCGAGAATTGAGTTTCCTCGCATCTAGACAAAGTCTGATCGAGCCATCACGCTTTACCACCAACAGTGACCGGAGAAATGTAAGGACTAGGACTTCGTTCAATGATGTCATGTTGCTCCATTTGGAGTAACGTTTGTTCCACCGCATCGCGATACGCCACCGGAACCGGGTAAGGTTTGACGAATAATGGTTTTTCGTCCACCAATCTTATATGGCGCGCACCTTTGTTTTTGATGTTAGTTGGTCGAGCGGTACCTTTAAAGGTGGTCCATAAGTTAATTTATTTTTGGTGTGCGCCTAAGAATTAACGGAAATAACAGGGGAATTTTAATACATATATTAAAAAGTAAATGGTACGCCTATGGCGTAATAATATACAGGTTACGAATTACACAGTAAATGAATTGAGGATGCACAGACGTGAACAAAATGAATTATTAAAATATTCCTAAATAAATATTACAGAAAAGAATCAACAATAAAGAATCTAGCGCAAAATAATTATCTTTAAATTTTAGTAACTGGTTTCAAACCTAAGTGGCGAACAATACTAGCTTATAGCATAAACTGATAACAAAAACCTGCGAAAATAGTACGTGAATTAAGCTCAAATTATTCCAAGAAATAATACCAAAATTATTGGCACACAAGTTAATTAGCCTGATCACACAAATGCGATAATAAAATATGAAAATGAATAAGGATCCGAAATTGATAATAGACACAAAATTATTCAAAATAACTTGAACTTGGCACAAAAACGTATTTAAAAATACCCAAAATTTAGCGTAAGTTATTAATATTGGACTTCAGGACTTAATACGGCACTGCTATGCTAACAGCTTTTAAAATACCCAAAATTTAGCGTAAAATATTCAGAACTGTACGACACTGCTTTAAAATATGGCAAAATATAACCATCCTTTACGACACCTCAAATAAACACCAATAGCATTCAAAATAAAATAAAATCAAATAAATTAATTAACTAGAAATAGAAAGGCAACTCAGTCGACAAAACCCAACAAAATTAAATTAATTCGCTTACTCTGTGGTCAGTTCAACGGGCAGCATACTGTACTGAGGCTCTGGTACTGGATCTATGGCAGGCAAGGCGGCAGACTCTAGATGACTTCTCGGGCAGTACTTCGCCCAACACTTGGTGATCGGCGACTTCTTCTCATGACTGGTTCGACATCGGACACTCGCGGTTCTTTCGGGCAGGACTTAGCCCAGCAAGAGGTGGTCGGCAACAACTGGCTCCTGTCCGGGAGCAACCCTCTTTTATATCAGATGGGGACATTGTTTTCGACTCGATTCGGGGTCTGCAGGTGTTCACTATCCGCTCGCGAGCTTGTCGGCGGGTAGGATACATAAACAAACATGTTTTTCGGGGGACATTAATTACCCTGGCCAATCTATCTAATATAAACAACATGGTTTTTCGATTTAATTTATTACCCAATATTCGGCGGCTTGGTCCCTAGCGCGATGAATTTGAAACAAGATATTTTAAGGAAGTACTTAACATTGTATCGAATTATTTGATGAAATAAAAGGAGAATTTTGGTTGGTATATACGGGGTACCTCATTGGTATCTACGGAGCATCACACTTATTTTATGAACGTAATTTGTAACCACGCCCGGGATATTAGAAAAAATATTCGAATATTTCCGCAACAAACCTTCCAACCGGTCCCTACCGCCTTCAGGTGAACCCTGAATGGCTTCCCTAAAGTCAATCTCAACGTTTGCAACCAATGAGGCAGCAACCAGATATACATCAACCCGCGCAATACAAAGCAAAACCTGGGATTCATCAGGAGCCTGGTATTCATGCTCAAATGTTGTTTCAAGTAACGTTACTTCTATATCATCTACCCTGCAAGTAACCACATTTTTTTCTAAGTCGATGCGTGCTTTGTAACATCGCAAAAAATCTACCTCCAAAATTACTGCATAGACCAGGTCAGGGATAACTAGAAACTCCTGAATGAAATCAAAATCTTGTATTTTGATTAGTAAAAGTGCCTGGATTCGTACGCTACATTGTCTACCAGGAAACGCACCTACCACCTTCACGCCCGAACACTATATAAATCTTATAAGTAATGTAAAGAACAATACTGTAGCCTATAATATATTTTATAATTTTCGCCCCAGCCCCGCTCAAACCAATGAAACTAAGTGACAACCAAAAAGTAGACATCAATCATAAAATAAACATCAATCAATACAGTACCACTATAATGAGATGCATAACAAGGAAAACAGCTTTAACCCGCGATCACTCGCGTTATTTATAATTACGTCGTTACGCGCGTGTTAGATTTTATCTAACATATAATATTTTCGAATATTTGATGTTCGAATAAAATACAGAAACATATTTCTTGTTAATATTTATAAAGCACATTGGTAAAATAAGCCAAACTTCGCATTTCAGTCTATAAAATACTATTAAATAAACAAAACCCGTAATAAAAAATGAAATAAAAAATCGTAGGTAAAAAGACAACTAATAAATCTATTCGTCTTCTTGCAAAACGCAGTCACAGCATAAAATTGTAGTTTTTTTTGGTATGTTCCTTACAAATAGGCTTTGAGCATTCATCACACTGGTAATTTGTAAATCTATTTTTTCTAATAGGACAAAAAGAGCATCTTGGTTTTCGCTGGGTACCAGTTTGTTCCTCGTTGACTCGTTCTGCTGGAGGTGCTGCATTACCAAGGACATTTCGAATTTTTTGCCGCAAGGGGATTGAAAAAGTTTTAATTTTAGCACGCTTTAATAAATGAGGTTTGGCAAGCTGTTTTGCTAACTCGCTAAGTAGTTGTCGTCGTGGAACGTTATCTCCGGTGTTGCTGGTATAAATAATTCTGGCATTTATTCCTCCAATGTTTAGCATGGAGCAAAACAGGGTGAGTGGCCATCTGTTGCTTATCCTTGTAACGGAGTATTCAGTTTTCATCCTGTCTACAACGTCGACTGCGCCCTTTGTAAGGTTATAAAATGTAATAACACTAGGTTTGTGTTCATCTCCAGTTTCGACGTCTATTTCGTCGTCATCGTGGAATGTGGACAACATCAAAACATTTTTATTACGCGTTGGTACGTAAGATGTAAGCATGCATTGATTTGGGTCTTTTCCATATGTAAACATACTGCTTTTATCTTTACGAATTTTTGTATTTAGAAATAAATCAGGAATTTCCCGTTTGTTTTTTCTAAGTGTGCCTACCAAGGTTAATCTGCGTGATTTTGAAATCGATCATTGGCTAGCGGTACTGACGTAAAATAATTGTCCACGGTTACGTTCCTTCCACTTCCACTGCAATGCCTAAGAAGGCGCTTTACAACACTCGCCGCATCATTAGGTAACTGAAACTGGCCATCTGGTTGCTTTCCAGCGTATATCTCTAAATTGTGGGTATAAAATGTTCTTGCATCTACTTCCGCATATATTTTGATTCCATACTTTGCGGGCTTATTGGCAATATATTGTCTGAAACGGCAACGCCCCCTAAATGCTTCTAACATTTCGTCTATCGTAACGTATTCACCAAGAGAATAGTACCGAACACATTTGTCCACAAAATGATCAAAATGTAGCGCACTGGAGCCAGATTGTCCTCTTTTCGTCTTTCCTCCCTGATTGCCTTGTCATCAAATCGAATCGCCTGTACTAGCATGTGAAACCGACGCTTAGACACAACCGCCGAAAAAAACTCTGGTGCTGTTCCATCTGTAAGCCATACCCAGATAGCACAAACTGCAGTCAAGTGCAAAAAATGTGAAAAAAGTAATCACCAAATAAGTATTCAAATAAATGCGCAATAAAAATAGCTTTTAATCACCCTAGTACAAGTAGTTGAACCAGAACAGTGCATCCTAAGTGCTTTTTCTGCAATCACATTTTATTATTGAAATATGTGTGCTTTGTAAACGCATAAGAAGCACTATATATTAAATAGAAACATTCATGTGCATCTAGAGCACATAACTAATGCTGCCGAAAATCGTATTAAAACTAAAGCACTTTAGAATTGCAAAATAAGCACATATTTGGCGGTCGGTGCAGTTTCTAATTGTGCGCCTGCGCGCCTGCGCCGTTCACCCTCCGCCATCCACCGACGCCGACCGCTACCCGCCATTTTCCACTCCAGCTCCAACGGGTCTAGTTTTAGACGGCATCTGTTGCCTATTTTTTTCAAGTAGTCGTCTCGTCGTTTGAGTCTACTATGAGCCAGCTCAGCCAGCAAAGGTAAAAGCAATTATTATTATAACTACGTGTAGGTATGTATTTCCCCAGAAAAGACACGTATAGCTTGTTTGTATTGAGATGTTGAGCTTTTTTGACACCAGCTAAGTACAGAACTCCCATAAAAGCGTATATTTCTTCAAAGTCAGTCGGCAAACAATCTCTCTCACGTTGATAGTTAGTTCTCATAAAGTCAAGCTGTAGATTTGTAGACTCCACGATAAGGGTAATAATTTCATCAGGAAAATATAATTTCCAACAATCCATATATGTTTTGGCATTTTTAGCACTATTTTTTACCCCTGGTAATTTTGTGACAATGTTTTTAGAACGCGTTTTGCTTCGAAGAATGTCTTTATGCTTTAGCCACTTTGTTACACCATCTTTCCCAATGTAATATGAATTATAGTGGGTTTCCATTTTAGGCCTTTTAGGTTGCAAAAGCTCATCATTGGGTTGCTCCGTGTCCGTGTTATGTTCGCTATGTTCAGGTGGCAAGAACTCATCACCAGATTGCTCCGTGTCCGTGTCATGGTCACTGTGTTCAGACGGTGCATCATCATCTGAGACATCACACTCTACTGCAGGCAAAAAATCTTCTTTTTCCGAAGCTTCCCAAAGTGCTAATAGTGCTTGTTGTTCCTTTTCGTACGACATTTTGCGAAAACAAAACTTCAAATAGTTTCAACAGAATCACTCGCGTAGTCAGATAATTTCTAACAACTTCGTAAAAAAACATCAACGTAATAAGTCGCGCGTTAGATTCCGTCTAACAGTCTCGGAGCGCTCGCCTAAAAGCTACTATAACAAATCTTGTTGACCAGGGCACGCACGATCCAATATGGGGAGGGGTACGACGATCGATGAACTTGGCATTCTTGAAGCAACGTTGCCGCACTGCCATTATTGCGCTTTTATGAAGGGAAAAAGTTGAAATGTGATCGCGGGTTAACCTATTTTGACAAACTGCGCAGGCTATCAGGTCCGTCAATGCGACTAACTTTTCCGTCACATCGTACATAAATATTGTCGTTGTGTGTCCATGAATTTCGAAAGAATTTCTTTTTTGCTTCAGCAAATAACAGGATGCGAGTCTTCGTGAGATCTTCATTTATATATATTGCTGTATTTTTTAACTGTTTGCGGCTTTTTAGAATCTTGTCTCGAACCATACTTGAAGAAAAACGAACAAAAATAGGCGGCGAGTTTTTGTCCTTGATATTTTTCGTTGTCACGCGATAGCAGTTAACAATATCCTCACATTTAAAATTCAAATTTAAATGCTTTTTAAAAATATTTAGTGTAGGTACATACTACCTTGGACATCTTCATCCCGCTGCATAGGAACACCCAGATAGCAAAATTAACTCCACAAGTGCCAGAAAAGCACTTCTCAAAAGTAGTCAAATGCTTATAATGCACATGTAATATTCACCTGGCAAGTGCTCCAGTGCCAGCTCAAAAAGCGCTTAATAAGTGGTGGTCTACAAGTAGTATGCGCGCGCATCGTACTGCAGTGAAGTACTTTTGAAGCATTGTTAAAGCGTCCCGACTGTTGATATTATATACAAATCAGGCACTTCTCGTGTACTTTATTATTATTCTAAAGGTCCATACTGTAATCTTTTATATGTGCTTGCAGAATGATTTTTCTGTATATTTACTTTAAATAAATATGCATTTCATTTTGACACTTTGTTTGCATTCACTGAAGGTATATATTGTGTGTGCTACTAAATTGAATGTACAAATTAATTTTGATTGACCTTTCACATTGATTTTTTTCGAGAAAAATATATACAGGGTGAGTTTTCTTCGATGCCCACTATGGCATCGAAAAAATCTCACCCTGTATAATAAAATATACAGGGAGTAACATAAATGTTAGGAATAAAATAAACGGTGGATTTTTATGTATTTTTTTTTATAATTCATATATGGACTTATGCTCTACCGGTTTTAGTTTCCAAGCTACAAGGAGCGCTAAAAATTAAAAAAAAAATAGTTTCTCTAATAACTTTCTAACATTAGAAGATCATGATAAAATTATTGTCGCTTAATTTCGTTTCATTATCATCATTCAAGTTATTAGAGAAAAACTATTTTTTTTTGACATTGTTAGCGCCCCTGTAGCTTGTAAATAAAAGCCGGTAGAGCATGATTCCATATATAAATAAAACATTTTTTTTCCACCGTTTAATTTACTCCCAACCTTTATTTTACACCCTATATATTTGCGTAAAAAAATAGAGTAAAAAATATTAAGACAGTGAATATACCTTCTGTGATAAATGCTCTGTTGTTGATGATGGGGGGTCTTCTATAGTGAAACACCATAACGAAACTAAATAATTATCTTCATTAAAATATAAATATATTTAACTCTCATATTGCTTTCCACAAATGTTCCTTAAATATAGTTTAATTATGTCTTCAACCTCCTTTTCTGTTGTATTTCTCGACAGTGGATTTCGGCGCACTGCTACTGCAATAAAAAAATTATTTCAAAACAAAATAATTGCTCAGAAATTTGTACAAATATGAAAGTAAACTATAAATAAACAGGTGTATATCTTTCATCTTTCTTTTGATTTAATGGGTTTGTTTGTAGATAATTACTACACCACAATGTTCAGAACTTTTTAGTAGGTAATTAATGTTTTTGGTGTGCAGAGGATTGTAGTTCGAAATTGTGTAGGGTGGGACTGATTAATATACAGTGTGTCCCAATTTGATACTGGACACCTCAGAAATATATGAAGTGTAAGGAAAACAAATGCCCTCTATTTTTTTTATTGGTAGTACCAAGGGAGAGTATCTCATAGGCAGTGGTATTTGGATTGGGTAATTATTTCATGGCCTGCTATGATTTTTTTTAAATAATGAATTTTCAAGAAACCCCATTAGGGATTTTTTTTACGACGAAATGTTATTAAGAAAACTTGTTCATAATGCCCAGTTAACCACATTTGACGTATAACGTCAATTTAACGTATTTTTATAACATAAAAAATACGTAAAGAAATTACATTTCTAGAGTAGCGTTAAAATAACGTCATTATTTCGGCATCGTTAACCACATTTGATGTATAACGTCAATTTAACGTAAAAAAATATGTAAAGAAATTACGTTCCTAGAGTAGCGTTAATATTACGTCATTACTACGATACCCAGCTAACCACGAATTACCTATAACGCGTTATTTTAATAACGTAACAAATACGTAGCTCAATTTACGGAAATATAACTTTATAAATACATCAAAAATGACATAATAAAAATAAGTAATAAAACTAGCGTCAATATTACGTTATTACTACGGTACAGATACTCCCGAATAATAAAACTTGGACCAAGGTTTTTGGGAAATCACAATAGAGTCCTTTCGTTGAGACGATTAAGATCCTTTTGGCTTTGTCCCATCCATTACATGAATTTTTAGGCACCCTTTATTTTATTTCTATTTATTTCTGTGACGTCATCGAGATTCTAGCTTACAGTGTTTTAGGCAATATTTTTCAAGTGCTTCGATAGCTTAGTTGGAAAGAGCGTTGACATTAATTCCGATGTTCGTAGGTTCGAACCCTGGTGTTGGTATGCGAATTTTATTTTTTATGAGGTTATATCTACTTTAAGTTTATGAGGTTATTTCTACGTCAGGATATTGTCACTCTACCGGACTTTTTGTCATAATTATAACGTTAGTTTCACATGATTTTCCTAACGTTATAAGGTTATTTTATAACGACATTTTGACGTAGTAAAACCGTGGTTTGGTTAGCTGGGTGATAATCTGAATAGATTCGCAAAATTTCAAAAGGCTAGGCCTCCTTTGATTTTTAGATTTATCTCCCACTTTTTTCTTAGAAAAGTGTCCTTTCTGGAGCTTTCACGTCAAAATTTTATTTTTCACGATGATCAAGTTTCCTTAATAATATTTTGACGTGAAAGCTCCAGAAAGGACACATTTCTAAGAAAAAGTGGGTGAAAAAGGCGAAAAAGCTAAAAATCAAAGTAGGCTTAGACTTTTGAAATTTTGTAATTCTACTCAGTTTTTCATTCTGAACAAGTTTTCTTAATAACATTTTGTCGTAAAAAATCCCTAATAGGGTTTCCCTGTGATGGTGAGCTTGCGTCTGGGGGGGAGAGGGACTGGGGCAGTGATAGCCTCGGCCTACTTCCCCATAGGCGCGGAGTGTCCGCCGGAGGAGCTCAGAGCCCTGTGCTCCTTCTGCGAGTCGAAGGGTCTCCCTCTTCTTGTGGGGTGCGACAGCAATGCGCACCACTTTCTGTGGGGCAGTGCTGACTGCAACCGCAGGGGGGACCAATTGACGGAATTCATGGCCACGGTGGGGTTGCACACAGCCAACCGTGGTTCAGAATACACGTTCTTCACACCAGGGAGGCGCTCCGTCATAGATCTCACTCTATGTACGGGACCGCTTCTCGGGGAAGTGGGGGACTGGCACGTGTCTGGGGACGACTCCTTGTCGGACCACAGATACGTCTTGTTTACTCTCGGGGAACCCCATCAGGGACACCAAGAGTACAGAAATCCGCGAGCGACCAACTGGGACCTCTATAAAGAGGAACTAGGGGGGTGACTAGCGGGTTTCCCACGCAAATTCAAGA
Organism: Pseudeuparius sepicola; assembly: GCA_963920635.1. Taxonomy (NCBI): domain Eukaryota; kingdom Metazoa; phylum Arthropoda; class Insecta; order Coleoptera; family Anthribidae; genus Pseudeuparius; species Pseudeuparius sepicola. Next base: position 34,314,558 of record OY987300.1, on the reverse strand, counting down.
CAGTGGAGGAGCTCGATGCCGCTGCTGAGCGACTGGGCTCCATCATTGTTCAATCTTATGAGGACAACTGTCCCCTGAAAAGGAGGGTCAAGGAGGGCATGGTGGAATGCCAACCTGGAACGCCTCAGAAGGCAGGTTAGAAGGCTTCTGAATAGGGCCAAACGTTCGGACCTGGGAGTCTATTGGGAAGACTACAGGTCCTCCCAAAGACTCTATAAACATGAGATAAGGAACTCACAGAGAAGTGCCATTAGTACGCCTGCAGCCTCTAGGCTCTGCAGGGTGCTCTCAAGTGACCCTTTGTCAAATCTGGGCAGCATTCGCACTGGGGATGGGGAGTTTACCTCAACCCCACGCGATACCCTGCTGCAGCTGTTGACCACTCACTTCCCGGGTTCCATATTGGGTCACGGGGAGGCCGCTGCGAGTGAATGGGTCAGATGGGCCATCGGATCCTTCTCACCTTACAAGGCAGCCCGGCTCTTCATCAGAGGGACGGGGGGCACTCAATGGACCACTGGTAGGGGTGTTTCGAGCATCTGTGGCCAGGGGATGAAGACGCTGGAGAGGCTGGTGGACAGATATTTTAGGGAGCAGCTTGCTCTCAATGCCCCTCTGGGTCCCACCCAGCATGCGTACCAAATGGGCAGGTCTGTGGATTCGGCTCTGCACCATCTTACCGCAAGGCTGGACGAGGGACTGGAGGGGAGATTACTCTCAGTGGGGGCCTTTCTAGATATAGAGGGGGCCTTCGACAATACAGCAGTGGACTCTATCTGCAGGGCCGTGGAGGGCATGGGGGTCGGGGAGGCCTTGGTAAGGTGGACCCGATCCATGCTCACTGGCAGGGCGGTCGAGGCCAAGCTGTGCGGGGAACGAGTGACCGTCAATGCATCGAGGGGTTGTCCTCAGGGGGGGGGTTTTGTCCCCCCTTCTTTGGTGCATGGTGGTTGATGGGCTGCTGCGAATCCTGGAGGAGCAGGGGGTCTACGTGCAAGCGTACGCAGACGACATAGTGATCCTAGTTCAGGGTACTGATGTAGGGCTTCTAGAAGAGCTCCTTAATGGAGCTCTGGAGAGGTTCTTGCGCTGGTGCGAAATGAACGGATTAAGTGTCAACCCAAATAAGGTTGAATTGGTGATATTCACCAAGAAGAGAACTGTGGACCCGGTTCCTCGGATAGAGCTGCGCGGGGTTTACCTTGAGGATAGAAAGAGGGTTAAATATCTGGGGGTCCGGCTGGAATCCAGACTGACCTTCGAGGAGCATATCCTCATGAGGACCAAGAAGGCTTGCAACGCACTATGGGCGTGTCGCAGAGCTGTTGGAACCTCGTGGGGATTGAATCCTGGGATCATGCTCTGGATCTACAGAGCAATGATTATTCCCATGATTTCTCATAGGGCGGACGCGTAGTGGCCCGGCACCCGCAGGACGAGACCACGGACGGCGTTGGACAAAATACAGCGCCTTGCCTGCCTGTGCATCACGGGCGCCATGGAGACCACGCCCACCCGGGCCTTAGAAACCCTGGTGGGGCTGCCTCCATTGGGCGCGGTAGTGGAGTATGAGGCGGCCCTCAGATTAGAGGGTCTCCACCTTTGGGTCGCCAGTGGCTCGGTCCACGGGCACCGGCAGCTGTGGTCAGAGCTGAGGAGGTGCCCATCCTGGAAATGAGAAGGGATGTGCAGACTCCTTCCATCGGCTTCCACGACCGACTTCACTTTGTCTTTCAAGACAGGGAGGGGTGGGCCGAAGGAAATAGCGACGCCCAGGGCGGGCTCGTCTGGTACAGAGACGGATCCAAAATGGGGAATGGTACGGGGGCAGGGGCCTTTTGTCAGGGACTGACTAGGAGGCTGACCACCCCCCCTCGGGGAGCACACCACCGTGTTTCAAGCGGAGGTGTTCGCCATTATGATGGGAGCGGAGAAATCGCTCAGGCTCAGAATCAGGGGCCGTAGGCAGATGGTGTCTGGAGGATGAGGAGACACCGCACCACTTGGTTACTGACTGCCCTGCACTTGACAGGGTTAGATTCGAGTCCTTTGGCTCAGCCAAGCTGAGCGCAGAGGATGTGTATGGTGTCGGGGTGGGTGAGCTGCGGGCCTTCATTAAGAGGGCCGGCCTGCTGGCCACCGTGTGGATAGGATAGGGTTTCTTGAAAACTAGCTATTTTAAAAAATCATAGCAGGCCATGAAATAATTACCCCATCCAAATACCACCTGCCTATGAGATACCCTCCCTTGGGACTACTAATAAAATTGTTTATTTATTTATTGTTTTCCATGTCCTTCATATAGTTCTGAGGTGTCCAGTATCAAATTGGGACACACTGTAGTGTGTTTTCCATACTTACCAAGTATCAATTTTCTAAGATTTGTGTAGGTCGAAAAATTTTCTTTCTTGTTTCTTCCTGTCCAGTTTATTGATGCTGCTAACTCACTTTTTAAAAGTTTCGATAAAACCCTTCTTGTGGTGTCTACACTATCTCTTCCTCCAACTACTTGAAAAATTGCACACTAAAAATCATTATAAATTAAACATAACAGGGAAAACTAATTACATAATATAACGAAAAGAAGGGTAAAACCAAAGATCATAATGTAAAACTTACAGTCTCAGCTCCACAAACACAGTTTTTTTTATTTAACTGTACATATGTTTCAACCCACCCAGGGGGTCATCTTCACCAGTATAACATTATTAACATCAAAGCTAGAAAAATTATATAAATTAGGAAGGAAACCTATTTAGTGAATTCAAAAATTATACTTAACAATATGGAACTTACCTTTCTAGACGTAGTCAACTTTTTAGTATGCGAATGTGGGAAAATTGAATTTATGTGATTGTGTAAAAGGCTTGGTCAAAAATTTCAAAAACATTAATATAAAATGGAGGAATCTGAAAAAGAAAAAGGTAAAAAACCGGCCGAAGAAGCTTATCAAGAATCATGCATCTTACCCCAGGAAAAATGAATTATGTCGTTGTATTATCTTTGAAGAGAACTTGAGAGATATTAGAATTTGTAACGAGATTTCTTGGAGGTTCCGTAGAACCAAAAATTCATATTTAAGGATCAGAAATATACTTCAAGTCACCATTACCGTCGAAACATTAAAATATGTCTGTCAATTGTCAGTGTCGATCGTCGGTTCCATGCTGTCGAACTTAATTTTCCGTTCCAACAGCATGGAACTGACGATCGACACTGACAATTGACAGACATATTTTAATGTTTCGACGGTAATGGTGACTTGAAGTATATTTCTGATCCTTAAGAGGGGGTTGCCGACAGCGAAAGAGATGTTAGATTTCGTTTTTTTTAAGTTGCATAGCATAAAATCTAAAAACATTTTTCCTGGCAAAAATTTAGTACAAACATCTCTGTCTTAATTTTAATCATAAGATATTAAAAGCATATGCACTGGAATTATTATTTCCCCCAAGGTTTTCATAACCTATAAAACAAAACGCTGCTTATAAGATCTTATGATTCACATTAACACAGAAATGTTTGCACTAAATTTTTGCCAGGTAAAATGTTATTCGATTTTATGCTATACAACTTAAAAAAAATACGAAATCTAACGTCACTTTCACTGTTGGCAACCCCCTCTTAAATATGAATTTTTGGTTCTATGGAACCCCCAAGAAATCTCGTTACAAATTCTAATATCTCTCAAGTTCTCTTCAAAGATAATACAACGACATAATTTATTTTTCCTGGGGTAAGATGCATGATTCTTGATAAGCTTCCTCGACCGATTTTTTACCTTTTACTTTTTCAGATTCCTCCATTTTATATTTAATGTTTTTGAAATTTTTGACCAAGCCTTTTACACATTCACTTAAAATTCAATTTTTCCACATTCGCATACTAGTAAGTTGACTACTTCTAGAAAGGTAAGTTCCATATTGTTAAGTACAATTTTTGAATTCACTAAATAGGTTTCGTTCCTAATTTGTATAATTTTTCTAGCTTTGATGTTAATAATGTTATACTGCTGAAGATGACCCCCTGGGTGGGTTGAAGTTGAAACATTTGTACAGTTAAATAAAAAAAACTGTCTTTGTGGAGCTGAGACTAACTATTACCCTTCTTTATATGTTTACACCTCCACTGCAAGACATGGACTATTTCCTCAGTTTAAAACTAATTACTTATATTTCAACTTACTGTGGAACGAAAAACTTTTTCCTCACACAGAGATTGCTCTAAATTTTTTAAGTCCTCTATGGTTTCACAACTTTTAAATTTCATTACAGATTCTTCTGGGTCTTTCTGACTATTTTGATTACATAACATCAGATATTTAACATCGTCTGCCAGTGCTTCCACCTTTTCTAATATTTTTACAAGCAGTTCTGAAAAAGTAAATGGTAAAATAATGGATAGTTGTTTTTATCAAGTGTACCTACCTTCCATTTTTTGACATCTAGAGCAGCTAGACGTAACAGTGTTCAACGAGCTACCAGATAATGTGTCTACAAGGATGGGTAGTTGGCCAGCAGCTTCTTCGGCAATATATGTAACTTCGTTAGACTGAAGAACTTGAGGCATTTTATTATTATTTTCTGTATTATATGACTTTCGATGACTTTTCGGAGTGAGCCTTTGGTCTGTATTAGTGTCTACAAGAATCGGTAGTTGACCAGCAGCTTCTTCGACAATGTTTGTAACTTCGTTAGACTGAAGAACTTGAGGCATTTTATTATTATTTTCTGTATTATATGACTTTCGATGACTTTTCGGAGTGAGCCTTTGGTCTGTATTAGTGTCTACAAGAATCGGTAGTTGACCAGCAGCTTCTTCGACAATGTTTGTAACTTCGTTAGACTGAAGAACTTGAGGCATTTTATTATTATTTTCTGTATTATATGACTTTCGATGACTTTTCGGAGTGAGCCTTTGGTCTATATTAGTGTCTACAAGAATCGGTAGTTGGCCAGCAGCTTCTTCGACAATGTTTGTAACTTCATTAGACGAAACTTGGGGCATTATATTCATATTTTCTCTATTATATGACTTCCGTTGGCTTTTCTGAGTAAGCCTTAAGTCTGGTAAAAATTCATCATCGCTTGACAAATCGAGATCAAGTTCATATCCAGAAAACTTACTACTGACTTTTTTGTTCTCTTATTCTGTACCATTTTTAGACTTTTTTCTTCATCATCTGTTTGTGAAACACTTGAGATATTTTGAAGTAGTTTCATTTTATCAACGGCTTGACCATAAATGTCTAAAAATATGTAACATATTTGTATACCTGTATGCAAACAAATACAACTGTTCCATTCAATTTAAGCCAGTTATATACAGGGTGGTTCACTTTTAACGAACCAGACTGTAACACCGCACTGGTGTTTGATATTAACCTCGACTAGTTTGGTAAATATTCAATAAAGTCCATGTATTTTTAAAACTTTAGTTTGGATGAGAAAGTGCGGTTATTTTTTGAAGATTTATCACCTATTAGAGTTTGATCCCTTAAAAACGAACTACCCTGTATTTTGAAAATAGCGCATATTATGAAAAAATCTGCCTAATACATGTTTTCAATTTGTTTTTCAATTTTTACATTTCAATGATTTTTACTAAAATGCATAGTTTTCAAAATATGTAAGTAGTTATATTTATGGTTCCTCAAGTTAATTATAGACTGCCTCGTATATGAAGAACTTTAAATAGAAATGAACTCTTTTTAGATAAATAAAAAAGATTGCATCTACTTCTTCTAAAATTTAGAAGTAGCAGTTTTTAGGCATAAAAGAAATACATATAGCAATATAATTTGAGAACTATAGATATGTATAGTAGTTACAAGTTTTAGGGTCCACGAATGAAAGCATAATATAACTATACTTAGATTTAGGCTTCTTTTACTTACGTGATGTGTATTTTATTTTCAATCTGCATTTAATACATTTTTCAATGTCATTTTGTTGGTGTGTCAAAACTGCTTTTTTAAATTTCGCATTAGTATAATTTTGTGGCCAATAGCAAAATAATTCATTAGATTCATCTTTCACTATCCAAGTGCTAGAAATCACTTCATAACTGTACTCGTTCCATCCTCATTTATTTCATCTATAAATTCTACAACTACATATGCCTGTGTACGGCTACAAACAAAGAAAAGTCATTTCATAATGAAATAATAAACAATTATTATTATTATTGTTAAAATCCCAAATTAAGGACCAAACACGGCACAACAATTTTCAAGTAGGTATGTAAAACAGCTCTTAGAATTTCCTCTTATTGCTTCCCAATTTTATCAACGGAATGTATCATGCCAAAGAAAATGTTTTCATTGTCTTCCGTACTAATAAGGATTCCTTTGTGTTTAATTTCTGACGCTGCTTTACAAACATAGACTTCTCTATTAATTTTTACTTTAAAATTCAATATTATATCACTAGAGGTGGGATATTCTGAAAATGGTTCAATAACCGAAATAGCGTTGCCAATACAAAATATATCGTGTTTAACGTTTCTAGTAAACAACAAAATCTTTAGTAGAACTCCATCATTGAAAATTGCATAACTATTTCCATCTTTTGTCGAAAAAAAACCATTTTCATAGTAGTATCTTGAGAAAAACGTGTGATTTTGCATCCCGAATTTTGTTATGTCAAAAGTGCTCGTTACTGTAGAAATTGGCACTTCAAATTCTAAAAGTTTCGGGGGATGATATCTCGTATTAATTCCAAGCTCTTGATATCTTCTTACCACTTGTGAAAGTGGTAGACTTGGTTTCCTTAACAAGTTTTTCAATCGTCCTAAATAATTTTCAAATGCAAAGCAACTTATATTTTCCAAAGAACCAAAATTTGCAGCATGCTCCGATAAATGAATCAAGGAATGTGTGTTGTATGTACAAAATTTTTTGCCATACAACCCTACTGAATGCTTCACAAATGATTTTAATAATTTTCCTGCATAATTACCATATCTTTCATTTAAATGACTACTTAACAAAATTTTCATAGCATATGATAACATCATAAAATTTCCATATATGGAATTACGTACGATTCCTTTTAGAACCACAGGTCCAACATATAAAAGAAATTGACGAAATTCAGTAGCTTTCCAGTGTTCTAATTCTGTCAATACATTTGGTTTTCGATTAAATTCAACGGGCCAGTATGGTTTCAGTTTAGAAATTCTCGTATTTATATTATTAATATCTGTCGTTGTAATGCCATAACCTCTTCCTTGATCTCTCCATAAAAACAAAAGCTTACGCATTATGCCTAAACACACACTGTGCATGTAATCTAGAGGGTAATGTGATATCATTTTAGATACATTTTCTAATGGTGATTGACCTTTATGATGATGATGACATGTTCTATTAAAAAATGTTTCATTTGTCCTTAATGGTGCATTTAAGTCGCAATATGTCATCCTCCCTTCAACATATTCTCCCTTTACATGGCAGTAATCACAGCCATTGTAAGCATTATGTCCTTTGATGTTTTTTATAAAAGATCTCGCCGGAGTATCACAACAAAATGCACCCACCTGAACCGAAATATTGTAATTTAGAGTAGTAAATCCATCTTGTAAAAGACTTTCCAAATCCTGAACAAACTCTTGGAAATACTGATCAAGTGGAGGTTTAGTTTTGCCAAGGTATATAGCTATGATAAATGGTTCTAGTGAAGTGTAACCTATTTTACATAAAATGGGCCAAAATTGTTTTTTGGAATTTTTGTGGATTGGAAGGCCATCTATGTTAAAAATGAGATGTATTCTGTCATTGTGATGAAGTGATTTTGAAAGATATTTTTGTAATCCATTTTTAATGCCAAAATAATAGAACTCTCCAGAAAATTTGTTATCTTCTATAATAGCAATAGTAGTTTTTCTTGGTGTACAAAATAAAGTTCGAGCATCCTTCGGTAACCTAGTTAGAGTGGGCTTTGTATTAAGCCATTTTAAAAGTTCATTAAGAGCACAGTGAGGAATATTGTATGTTTTACCCCAATTTCTTAAAAATGTCACCGCCTGCTTTTCACTTTCAAGGGCACAACTAGTTCTAAGAATATCTCTTGTTAAGCTATCGTTATCGTCATCATCTCTGTTATACACATTATTGGACTTTGACTCGGTCCGATATAGTGAGCCTTGTAGATAAATATCATTTCCACTGTCAGAAGAATAATTATTCGAGCTTTCATTCGTAAAATTGTTTAGATTAGTTTCAATTATGTCTTCATTTATATTTGGCAACACTTCAGCTTTGCTGCATGATGCTATATTAGTTTTTGCATTTCGCAATAAGTCGTTGACTGTTTTTACAACTTTTCGCCGACGAGTACTGGCTGACATCCGACGATAAATAGGTTGACGAAGAATTCGACTTGAAGTGTTTAGACTGCTGCAAGCGAAAGTAAAATATTGCAAGTTGGCGTTTACAATCAAAATAAATATTAAGATAATAATATCATCATTGTCATACAGCCTACGATATACCGGGTGTTCCACAACTGTGGGAAATATCTTTTTCTTTTTAAAATATTTTTAATTATCTTAGAAAGTCGCATAAAATTGCATGGAAAACTCGGCTGGCGGCCTCGAGAAGCTCATATTCAAATTTGCAACTTGAGGTTGGCAATAGTGATGTCAATATTGGAACTACCCGGTATTAAATACCCGTTACTCGAAAATGTACCCGGTATCGGATAACTGTTAAAAAAAGTAACCGGTAGATCGGTATTATTAAATTTGCGGTTGCCACCGATCAGATCTCGGCAGGTCGGCGGCGGGGTATTAGTACTTTGTAGGTACAACAAACAGATTTGGTTGTCACCGATATCAGTATCCATGCGGTACCTAATCGGTATTTGACTTGGTACCGGTAGTGTAAAATATGGATACGATAGAATTTTACCTACTCGCCTAAGCTCTCTCAAACAACCTACACCTACCGAATACCGGAGTACCGGTACCGGGTATAAGGTACCCGCTATTTGCTTCAGTATTACTCGGTACCGGTAATACCAAAATGTACCTAGATACCTATATTTGACATCACTAGTTGGCAACATAGCTGAAATCGAAAAAGAAACTAAATCAACTTACCTAAATGCCAAAGTCGTAGTTTGTTGCAAATTTAGCAGCATGGCTAAGTTAAGAAAACGACAATTTGCAACTAAAATTTACCCATGTTAGAATTTTGTCAAACCCTATAACACCTTACGTATTTCGTTAAAAGTTAGAAAAAAGCATGACGCCATCAATCCAGAAAGTTGCAAATTTGCACAGGCATCTGAGGTGACTTCGGCGAGTAGGTATGCTGTGATTTTGCAGCAATGTTAAAATTTTGATCGCAAAGTTAATACTTTGCTAAATAATAAGTGGACCTGACACGAGATCTCGATTTACCTCCTGAAGTTTGGTCCCACAGTTCTAAAATACCCTGCATATTATAATGATATTGCAGCGGTTATGGTATACCAATTTAATAAAAATTCACCATCTAATAAAATTTACAGGGTGTCCCATAATTATTTTTTAATGAGATTATTTATTCCGCTTAGGATTCGGTAACATTATTCGATAGTGCAAAAAATTGGTATATACAGAAAAAATACATAAGGAATCCAGGAATCCTTATATGGTGTTATCAAAAAGTTACGCAAAAAAGTTTTTTATAAAAAAAAATTGGCATTTTAATATGGAATACTATTGATTAATTATGCAGCGTGTGATAAAAATGTCAGTTTTACATACGACTTCCGGTTTTACCGGAAGTGGGTATAACTCTCAGTTTTATAAAACCCACCCTCACTCTGTATGTTTCACTTGATTTGGATTTCTTGCGTTCTCCTGATTCGAAATATAGGTACCTATATACATTTGTAAGAAAATTTCTACAAATAATCATAGATATGACCTTTTTCTGAAAAAAAAAAAATAATAATTATATATTCTCCATAGTACTACTCAGTCTTTTTGGGAATTTTCTTACAAATGTAGCTATAATATATTTGAATTCAGGAGAACACAAAGAATTCAAATCGAATGTGAACTTAAAAAAAACTGAGAATTCCGGTGAAACCAAAAAAGTCGAATGTGACAACTGACATTTTTATGATATTCTGTTGAACAAAGAAGGATGTTTTTGTGGCATATCAGGTCAAGGATACCAATTGAAAAAAATGCACTCCATCCGGGACTCGAACCCGGGACTCCTACTGTGGCCGTAGGCACTTAACCAACTAAGCTACCGGAGATATGGGTTCCATCGGCTAGGTGCTATTTCTTCCAATTGATTATTAATGAGTAGTGGTGGGATGTCGAAGACTTCGGCGTCTTCTACAACTACTAGAAGGGGTTAGAAGGTGAAGGGTAATCATTCACTATTGCTGGTTGTGTGAACTTCCTATTTGTTCTTCTACCCACAAAATTCGACATAATAGCGACTTAATGTAAAAATTCCAACCCACAATATCAAGCCAAGAATATTAACAAAGAGAGAAGGATTTTTTTCACCTGTAATAAATAAAGAAGGATGTTTTTGTGGCATATCAGGTCAAGGATATCAATTGAAAAAAATCCACTCCAGCCGGGACTCGAACCCGGGACTCCTACGAAAAACATCCTTCTTTATTTATTACAGGTGAAAAAAATCCACCTCTCTTTGTTAATATTCTTGGCTTGATATTGTGGGTTGGAATGTCCATGTTCGATACTTACATTAAGTCGCTATATGTCGAATTTTGTGGGTAGAAGAACAAATAGGAAGTTCACACAACCAGCAATAGTGAATGATTACCCTCCACCTTTCTAACCCCTTCTAGTAGTTGTAGAAGATGCCAAAGTCTACTACATCTCATCACTACTCACTATAATAATCAATTGGAAGAAATAGCACCTAGCCGATGGAACCCGTTATCTCCGGTAGCCTACGGCCACAGTAGGAGTCCCGGGTTCGAGTCCCGGCTGGATATGCCACAAAAACATCCTTCTTTATTTATTACAGGTGAAAAAAATCCATCTCTCTTTGTTAATATTCTGTTGAACACCTATAGTATATTCCATACTCGATTCCATGTTCAAATGCCATATTTTTTGAGTAACTGGAGAAAGCATAACTTTTTGAGAACACCCTGTATACCGAGTGGCCATGACATGTCGAAAGATCAAGTTTGGTTTGTTAAAGGGAGTGGATAAAGGTCCGCGAGTCGCGAATCTCAATCCGTAAGGCAGTAGACTTGTTCCTTCTTGAAAATACCGGTCCTTGAAACGAATAGTAAAAGAAGGAACATCCTAGATAAGACGCGGACACCCCAAACGTAAAAATAAAAAATAAAAAAAAAAGAAAGTGGCTATTTATACTTCCGACGTATATAAAAGTCGGTATATACGTCTTGCGCTCTAATTGGCAAGTTGAGTCACGTGACTTCTTTGGACGTACATTTAACTCCATCATACACGTCTGAAGTAAAATGATTTAGATACGTCTGAAGTGAATTTCATCAAGCATCGTTGCAATAAGGGTTGTATGCCCTCCATGTATGCCTGTATGAAAAAAGAAGGGGTAATTATTTCCGAATGTCGGGCGAAAATAGGGGGTTAGCCTAAATCTCAAGAAAATCGTTTTCGGGTTACACCATTGGAAATAATTACCCCTTCTTTTTTATAAGGCAGCGCGCCCATCGTTGAGGACTGCCACGTATAAATAGCCACTGCCTAAAAAAAACTCTTGACGTGGGATTCGAACCCGGACCTTCCGACTGGTTTTCCAACGCTCTACCACTGCTCTAACGATGCTCTGACGAATCTCCTGTTGTACATGAAGACTCGCGGACCTTTAAAAAATACAATACAGATCCGCGACTCGCAGACCTTTATCCACTTCCATTGTTAAATAGGCCGCCCTCTATATTTTTGCATATTCCGATTCAACATAAAATCGTTGACTGACGTATTAATAAAGACTGCTCACGGCTATCACGTTTGACAGTTCTTTGGCTCACCATGCGCTTACTAGAGACAAAATACAATGCAAAACACACATATGTTGACCATCGGTACCATCTATTTTCCGGAATATGAAGTATGGCCGTGAGAAGTCTTATTACGTCAGTCAACGATAAAATTCTATGTACCCCACAAGATTTCTGTCAAATTTTGACAGCCCTATAAATTTTCATTTAAAAACGAAAAATACCGGCCGTGGCGCGGCGCGAACTCACGTGACTCTAGGAGTTCTCATTTAGGTTAGGTTAGGTACTTTGTTGTTAATATTTTTAGCTTGAGTGCCTAAATTTATCCAAATAATAAAATATTTACAATAATTCCAATGTATTGCATTTTTCCTACACTTTTTACAAGTGAAGCAATGGTAAACGTTTGCAATGCTATTTTATAGAACTCCTAATGTCACGTGAGTGCGGGAAATACACATACGTACTCGATAACACGTATAGTTATAATAAGTAATAATTGCAATTACCTTTGCTGGCTGAGCTGACTCATAGTAGACAAGTAGACACAAACGACGAGACGACAACTATAGACCCGTTAGAGCTGGGCTGGACTGGAGTCACTGGAGTGGAAAATGGCGGGTGGCAGTCGGCGGTCGGCGTCGGTGGATGGCGGAGGGTGAACCGCGCAGGCGCGCAGGCGCACAATTAGAAACTGCACCGACCGCCAAATATGTGCTTATTTTGCAATTCTAAAGTGCTTTAGTTGTAATACGATTTTCGGCAGCATTAGTTATGTGCTCTAGATGCACATGAATGTTTCTATTTAATATATAGTGCTTCTTATGCGTTTACAAAGCACACATATTTCAATAATAAAATGTGATTGCAGAAAAAGCACTTACGATGCACTGTTCTGGTTCAACTACTTGTACTAGGGTGATTAAAAGCTATTTTTATTGCGCATTTATTTGAATACTTATTTGGTGATTACTTTTTTCACATTTTTTGCACTTGACTGCAGTTTGTGCTATCTGGGCACCAAGTATGCGGATGTTACAGTTTCTTGAGCGCTGTTCTTGTTTGTCAGTGATCGTAAATAACTCATTATTTTCATCTTCAAGTAAACGTATTCTCTCCTCCAAGCGTGAAACGCTAGATTGCACCTCCTGTAATTGCCGTTCAAACTTGCTTCCAACCATTTCAGCTACTTTTACAGCGACCTCTTCCAGAAATTTGTCACTGAAAGTTGACGTAATCATGTTTCTGATACTTTCCAAGTCAGTCTTAGTTAGCCCCATGGTAATGACAAAATAATCCCAATCGCGTGAAACACGACTTTTTGGTGGTTTACTATCAGGATACCAAATATTCGCAGAGCGAAGCGAGGTACGTGTACGAGTGCACTACTCCGCATAACTTGAATTGAAGTCTTTTTGCAAAGTCCAATTGGGACTCATTCTTAAACGGTCTAGCCATGAAAATGTCCTGTTCTAAACACTCTAGATTTCTACGATCGCCAAAGCACTGGTTTAGCGCATCCTTATTTTTTTCCCATGTATTTAATTCATTTCTACAGCCTATCAACAATTCTGCTCTTCCTACTAATTTCATTTGAACAGCTCTAATTAAATAATTTTGCAAAAACTCCTCTGTGAATCTACTGTATGTTTCAAAGAGGTAATCGCAAGAGGATATGAATTTTGGTAACGAAGTCGCATTATACCATCAAAATTTGGGATAGTTTCCACATACATTTTGAGCATAGGGAGGTTAACATCTTGTTCGTTATTCGCCATTTTAGAACTTTCTTTTATTTCTTTATCTACTTTACTAGTAACTTGGTTAACGTTAGTTACGTTAACGTTACTTAAAAAAAAAACTTGTAAGATTTTCAATATCAAATCCGCTCATAAATTCAATTCTTGTTAAAAATATCTTATAACATAAAAATAGTATCAAATCACATAAAATAATTCAAACTATAGGGTAAAAGGTAAAATAAAAGGTAACTCAAAGGAACAACTTGACTCTTACCAAGTGTTGATTCTGGTCGCCGGCCAAAGTCCTTCGAGGAGTAGGTACTGCTTACTGTCTTCTTGCTGCTGTTGGAGTTGAGGTTCACGTCTTCAGGATTGAAATCCTTTAGCTCCTCGCGACACGGTAGAAACGTTGCCTTAATAGGGAATCGATCAAAGAACGTTCGCGGGAACTGGACGCAAAAATCCGCACGACTGCGCCAGTTAAGGTGACATTTTCAGACCACCAAAATTTAAACAAAAATTAGCAATTTTTCGGTACAGTTTTCTCCGCATGTAGATTCATTTTAGACTAGACAATCGAATGTGTAGCAGCAGCAGACATTCATTTACTCGCGTAGATACATGATAATTGCTAAAAGTATCCCGATTTTATATAAATAATCATTTTTTATGGACAGGTCTGGCGTCACTTTGACACCAAGGATTAAAATACAATTTCTAATATACCCCGTTAATGTGAAAACCCAAGCTTAGCCAGGTAGTTAAAGAGGGTTTCTTCAATCGAACACTACAACAACAACAAGAACATGGTTTTCCAAAAAAATGTACCTAAAAGAAAATATCCGAAACACAACCGTACACACGCAAAAAAGTATTGCTGGTTGCCTCCGGCCCGAGGGACAGCAATTGCCTGAGGTTATTAAGGCCCATTAATTCCCGTGGTACATAGATAATTTTATTTCTGACCGATTTCAATAAAATATTGTTCATTTTTAAAACGGAAAAAATGTACCAATTTATTACCTTCCCGGTATATTTGAATCAGGTACCATTGATTATAAGAGTTTTGTTGTTGCTAGGGTTGCTATGTTACTTGTTTATAAACATAACTGTTACTTGTTTATAAACAGAAAGAGGGAATTATAGAATCTATAATGTCCCAAGGGAGTTATGACCCTCTTTATTGATAGCGTAACTATGACGATATAAGCTTATAATATCCCGGTCAGAAATAAATCAATTTATTGCCCATTTTTTGAGAAATAAACGGTAAAACCAACCGTTTCGTTCATATTTTATGATTAATTACTAATATTTAATGGTTCTCACTGGACATGTCTATATAGAATAGACCAACAAATTTTGAGTATGTGTGTGTATTTTAAAAGGTTTAGTATATATAGATAGCAATAAATAGAAAATTTTAAAAATATAAAATAGGGAAACACAATATAATTATATGGTACTTTTATCTTAGGAAATAAAGTAATGATAACTATACATTATAATAAAACAACTCCAAACGTAGGTATGTTCAATTTATAATTGGTGTTTATTGTTGTTATATGTACATATAGAAAACTTTGTAATTAACAATTTTCTTCAGAGCTGTTGAAGTCCTAAAGCACTTGGTAAACGAGACTAAAAGTCAAAGAATAACTGCTTTAATTTTTGGTTTTTGACAATTTTATTTACTTATTTTCATGGATACAATGACAAATTATTCATAAAAAAATCAAAAGTGATATTACAATCTTCAACATCCTTCCCTTTGGATGATTTTTTCTTAAGCCCATTGTTTTACAGGAGTAACAGCCTCTCAAAATGTTTTTGGTTTAAATAAAGCTTTCATGAAAATGTTCACAATTCGCTTCATTGGGCTTGTTTGAGACCATAAAAACTTGTTTGGAGTCTACAAAACTCTATTGGTTTAATCTTATCATAACCTTTTGGTTGTTTCATGTAAACATCTTCATCGATTTTTCGATATAAGCGCATGCTGTAGAGACATCCATTGAGTCAATTCAACATTTTCACCAGCAGCTATATATGCTTAATATTGCTTTTATTATCATTCCAGATTTGACTACATGGCTAAACGATTTGACTACACGGCTAAACGTTTGGTCACCTTTTCTTTGTGAACAACCTTTCATTACCAATCTCGCCTAGTATTTATCTATTGATCCATCCGGAATTATCCTCTACAAGATACTATACCTAATGCTTTCTTGTCTTCTGGAAGTCTCTGTAAAACTCATTTTTGTTTTAATCATGTGACTTCATTTCTTTATCTATTACAGCTAACCAGTATAGCTTCGATCACCGGTCTTTACAGCTTCTTCATAGTTATTAGGACCACTAATTTTTAAAACATTTGCAACAGCTTTCATAACAAAGTTTTCAAATTTTGGTGGTTTTGCAATTTTCTACGGTCCCTCAGCTTCATTATTTTTATTTCTTCATTATCTTTCTTCTGCTAATCAGTCTTCTTTTGACCTTCTGTACCGCTTTTTCCAACTTCTTCATTGTATTCTTCTTCTGGATTACCATCATCTTCTTGCAACCTTCCCTCGCTTTTATACATTTCTTGCAAGACAACCATCTACGTTGTGGTCACCTTACTTTACTATTCTCAAAGAAAAACACAGATAAAGCGCAGAAATATGATAATACACACATAAACAAAGCGTACGTCCATAATAAGGGACAACACGAATGACGGATGTGTAGAATGACGCCGTCATTATGAAATCGATACAAATAAGTCGATCCATTATGACAGAATTTGACGAAACATGGCGGAACCAATCAAAAATCGGACCACGGTTGTCGCCACTGTCTCGTATAAAGTTACTGTAATCCGGTCCGACCTAACCCACAATTTAACACAGGGTTGCCGGATTAATTGAATTCAATTGGAATCTAACTACGAAAATGGAAAAGGTGTTTGCTATTATGAAAATGGAAAGTAATAATGAGTTTAGGTATCTCGATACTCAACAACAACAAATACGTTATCTTATAATTTGTTCTTATTGTTTTCTGTGGTTACCTTAAGAGAGTATCTGAGTTTACCTACATATTCAATAATCACTTCAAAAAATTTTGAAAAAAAAAAAAATAAAATAAAAAAAGACGTGCAAGTATTTAAAAAGTCCTAAATTGTCTCAAAGTACGAGAACCGGCTTTTCTGTAATTTGTTACCACCAAATTCAAGTCAAATTCTGATTTTACATAACATTCTCTCATTAAAGGAATTAACATTATTACCAAAGTAAATAGAAGGTGAATTACAGAATCATGTACCTACTGAAATTCATCATGATGCGTACTTCTGATAACAGCATATATCTTTTGAAGTATAAACCAGGTATAACAATCATCCAAAAAGGTATAACAAACATCCATGCCCATGGTCAATGAATTTGAAAAGTACTGAAATAATAAGACGCAGTAGGTAGTTGTTTTTTATATAAAATTTTATTCTAAAACACCCATTTATGTTGGCATAATAATGATAATAATAGCAATAACAATAATAAAGTTTAACGTGACATTTATTTAAAATTTGCATTATAAATAACAGAAAACAATACATAGATAAATAATATTCGTGGCAGGCAATGTACATAATAAAAGGAAATATAAAATAAACGTTAAATAACCATAAAATACATGTTGTTAACTGGTATCTATGTATCATAAGTAATTGAACATAATGACAAACACAGATTGAATAGAATGAATTGAAAAAGTTTATTTACATTTTTTAGAAATACATTTTATTTACTATGATATGATTACAATATGCTACAAATAAACTCAACAATACGTAGATGAAAGCAAATAGAACAAATTTAGCCAAAATATTCAAGACACATCCCAGTAAAAAGTTATTATCAATAGTTTTATACAGGGTGATTTATTCATAAATACATTAATTTTAACCACGTCATCAGAGAGGTAGATATATGCCGAAAACGCAAAAAAAATTTTTTTACTGCATGTTTAAATAACGGGGCAATTTATCCCAAATCCCACGTAACGAGGCGCACCTGAACGCACGTAACTGCGACCCTATGGTGGAGCACATGGCACCGGCCGCGACGTTGCCGTTGCGTTATACGAAAAAATAAATGAGTTTCTGAATTTACCTGGTTGCTGGGACAATAACAGGCATACCTTTCCGCGTTCATCACCTTACTGACACATATTCCTCAAGATAACCTTTTCATTACACTTTTCACAGCACGCGCCATGGTATAACTAATACCAATACCTACTTTCCCAGCACCACGTGGATTTCACAAAAAATCGTAAATAACTATTTTCGATGGCGCTATACCCGAATCCGAAAAAAGTTTAGGTAGTAATCATCTATTTTATAAATTATACTGATTTGAAATTTTCGAAAGAGAGCCCTTCACCTTCAGGAATGTTTACCGCGTTGGGATTTTCGTATTTCTTAGTAACTTTTGATTAGATTGGCAATGAACTCGCTATAAATTTGGTTGCCTACCTTTTCGCGGCTAACTAAGATTTGAAATTTAAATTTACCGCGCTGGGATTTTCGCAATTTCTTAGTAACTTTTGATTAGATTGGCAATGAACTCGCTATAAATTTGGTTGCCTACCTTTTCGGGGCTAACTAAGATTTGAAATTTAAATAATAATAATTGAAGCTAAGTGTTTTTGAGGATTATGATAATTGTTTACTTTCACTACTTCTTCCTGATTTTTGGTGATTTTTTGTATACCTGTGTCCTTATGAAATTCAGCATGATCTTTTAGGTAATTATGTAATTTTGATAAAATTTTACTTTGCAATCCTTGCACTCCCCTTTTTTCTTTTAAATTTTTGGCTGCATATGAAAATCTGGGGTATCTTTTTTTCTGTTAGAACGGCAGAACCCACCTTCCCGAGTAGGCTACGACAAGGGCTGCTATGTGCACCTGAGGCTGTACATTCGTTTGCTGGGAGTCAGTGCCCGTCATCACGATAAGTGGCATAATATGCCCCATTGTTCCCGACTACCAAAATAAAGGGCGTATGCCCTCTTCGTTCGTTCTTTCTTCATACGGCAGTGTTCACCGTTGCTAAGTGCCACCATAAGGGCTGTATGCCCCCTTCTTTTTTCAAACGACAACGCCTATCGTTGCATTGCAGACTGGCACAGTAAGAGGCATATACCCACTTCTTGTTTTTGGTTATGGGCTCCACCTTATGAAAAAAGAAGGAAGCTTACTCCTTTATAATGACAGACAGGAACGATGGGGGTGCACATACCAGTCCTTGTCGTAGCCTACTCGGGGCGACGGGTGCTGCCGAAAGTACAAAGAAGGGTGAACCGACTTGAAGATAGAGAACCTATAGGAAAGATGATACACCAGATTTTCGTATGCAACTAAAAATTTAAAAGAAAAAATTGGGAAGTGCAAAGACTGCAAAATACCATTTTACCAAAATTAATTAAAAGATTATGCTAAATTTTTTATACAAAAAAAATCTCCAAAATCAGGGAGATGTAGTGAAAGTAAACAATTACCATAATCCTCAAAAACACTTACCTTGAATTATTATTGTTTAAATTTCAAATCTTAGTTAGCCGCGAAAAGGTAGGCTACCAAACTTACAAGCGCGGTAAACGTTCCTAGGCGTCACTTTCGAAAATTTGGAATAGACGTTTGCTACTTAAAACTTTTTCATATTCGTATTTAGGGCCCTTGAAATCAGTTATTTATGAATTTTTGTGAAAATCAGTGTGGTGCCCGGAAAGTAAATAATTACCGCTATTTTTAACATCACAATTACACGCACGACGCACCTAGTGTCAACAAACAGCACTGGAGTAGTGGAGAATACTGAAACTGTTTCCGAAATTCAATAAGGCTTTTTTTTTAAACAACGCTCGCGTCGCTTCCGCGGCTACCTATTATTACTAATTACCACTGTCAAACGTGTCACTTGTCACTTGTCAAGTTATCGCCTAAAAGCGCTGCCGTCGGTTTCTCTCCTGGCGCCATCTCTCATAATAATTATTATTAACGTCGCAAAATTTTCGTTATTACAGGGTGGACCCAGATCGATCGATTATTCGCTGGGTGTACAAGACAAAACATTTGGAAGTTTAAATTTCATCTATTGGGATCACCCCTGCTTGTTTTAAGAACAATTTCTGCCAATTTTTTTCCGAAAATTAAGTAGGTGTTGACAGGAGCATAAATACTATTTTCTATGTTGGTAAACATCATTTTCTGAAAGAGATATCGAAAAATTTCATTAAAAGAAGTTGCTCAGAGTCAAGATTTATACCCGTATGTGAAGTTTGAAAACAATCGGCCTACTTTGGAGATGATCTTTGCTTTGGGTTTTTAATTTCATTACACTACCTAAACCATAACATTTAACTAAATAGATTCTTTATTCAAGGGTTAACATGTTTTCACAAAGTTCACAAACTTGAAGCACTGCAAAGCCAAACTGACAAACCAGAACAACTAGGTATCACTCAAGGGGTAGTAGATACAAAATGTAAAAACCCAAAGTAGGCCTATTATTTCAAACTTGACATACGGTGATAAATTTTGATTTTGAACAACTTTTTTTAATGAAATTTTTCGATATCTTTCAGAAAATGGTGTCTACTTACATAGAAAATAATATTTATGCTCCTGTCAACGCCTACTTAATTTTTCAGAAATAAAAATTTGGCAGAAATTGTTCTTAAAACAAGCAGGGGCGATCCCTAATAAATAAAATTTAAACTTCCAATTTTTTTGTCTTTTACACCTATCGAATAGTCGATCTGGGTCCGCCCTGTATAATAAAGATCTCTGTATCTCTCAGCCACTCATAGACTTCTGCTTATAAGTCTATGCAGCCACTTCATGTTCAAAAGCGAACTTTTACAGCGCGCTTTAAGACTCGATAACTAGCTTGCCTTTCCAACAGATGGCACAACCATACTACAAATTCGCGAATTCCAATTTGATCTGCGGCCAGTTCTCCATTGTGTTTATTCGGTACTGTTTAGTGGAACATTTTTGTTTTGTTTTTTCAAAATGGTTCGCTACACAAATGTGGAATTAGTAGATATTATGCTGCTTTATGGGGAATGCCTGCAGAATGCCAATCAAGCTGCCGCGGAATATCGCCGAAGATTTCCGAATAGGCAGAATATTCCTAATCCACGGACTTTTGTTAGAATAGTCCAACGGGCTAGGGATACCGGAATCTTGAAGGTTCAACGGGATAACGCAGGCAATTACGATGCAGATCAGCTGGATACAGTTGAGGATGTACTAGACATTCTGGAAGAATCTCCACAGACAAGTACAAGGACAATTGCCAGGAGATTAGGAATATCCCAGAATAAAGTAAATAAATGAAGTTTGTAAAACAGTAATAAGTAATACAATGTTCTCTAGGCATGGAGGATTGCAAAGGAAAACGGTCTGCACCCCTACCATTTTCAAAAGGTCCAAGCACTAGAACCAGATGATTTTCCGGCAAGAATGGAATATTGCACTTGGTTGAGAGACCAATGTGAGCAGAATATTAATTTTTTGAAGAATATTCTTTGGACTGACGAATGCTGTTTTACGCGTTCTGGCGTTTTTAACAGGTATGTAAATTTTAAAATTAAAAATAAAAGAAATTGCTGTTACCGGCGCATTCACCAAAAATGTAATATTTTACAGTTTATTTTACTAACATAGTTTTGACAACAGTTTCTACTATATCTTCTCCTACAAACTTGTATAGGAATTGAATTTGTTTTTGGTTTTTATCCGTATAAAATTCGCAAACATTAATATGGTAGTGTTTATTAACTAAATAAAAATAAAATTTTAAATGTAGGCCAAATTAATTTTCTTTCATTTTTTTACAGCCACAACAGTCACATCTGGTCAGATGAAAACCCCCATGCTATTCGTCGGTTTAACTTCCAGAGAAGGTTTTCGATAAATGTTTGGGCAGGAATTTACCAGGATCGACTTGTCGGGCCTTACATTCTGCCAGAACGTTTAAATGGGCATAGTTACTTGGACTTTTTGAATCAATTATTTGACGATCTGCCACTTCAGGCCCTGCATGAAATGTGGTTCATGCATGATGGTGCTCCAGCTCATTTTGCCAGGCCTGTCCGAGAATTCTTAGACGCACAGTGTCCTAATCGATGGATTGGAAGGGGAGGCCCAGTGCGATGGCCAGCTCGGTCCCCAGATCTTAATCCCTTGGATTTTTGTATCTGGGGCTACATGAAGGCAATCGTATACGAAGCGGAGCCTGAGGATCTGCAACAGCTACGTGCCCGAATCGACAATGCAGCTGAACAAATCCGCAACAAGCCCGGGCTATTTCCACGCATCCGTCGGTCGGCAATTAACCGAGTGAACTTGTGCATCGAGAATAATGGTGGCATATTCGAACAGCTGTTGTAAATTCATGGCAGTGATCGTATTTTTGTGTTTGGTTACTTCGTTAAATTGGAGTTTTCCCGACGTATGGAACCCACCTGGTCGTGGTCGTCGGGCTGAGTACCTCATCACCAAGCAATGGAGTGACTGAGGGAAACAAAGAGGTCCCAATAAATTCAACAATCAACTTTAGTGATAGTGATAGTGTAGTGTAATAAAGTAATAAACAAAAACAAAAAAAGTTCAGCATTTATCAAATCCGAGATAAAATCATTCACATATCAAGCACATCAGAGAGGTAAGCGTTAACATTTGTCCGTAATTGCATGCATTTTGGAAAACATTCTCCTACAATACAAATAATAGTGTACTTGAAACATTCCCTTAATTTTATGAAAGTTTCGTACATCTGGCAACGCGCACGATGGTAAGGTTAGTCACGCGTCGGCTGATGCATCATATGGGCTGGAATAAATCCAGTGGCAGTCGGAAATAAGGGGGCAAATGCGTAAAAATGCGGTTTCGAAAAAAAATAATTGCGGCTCTAAAAAAAAAGTTAGAATTTTTTTAATTGCGATTTCGCATTCTGAGTATTTTTCCCTACCCACTGTTAAAATTAATGTAGTTATGAATAAATCACTTTGTATACAGGTATTACTCTACAGATAATAGATATTTTATATTATAAATATTA
Organism: Pseudeuparius sepicola; assembly: GCA_963920635.1. Lineage (NCBI taxonomy): Eukaryota > Metazoa > Arthropoda > Insecta > Coleoptera > Anthribidae > Pseudeuparius > Pseudeuparius sepicola. The sequence continues at coordinate 34,291,726 of OY987300.1, read as the reverse complement.
ATAAAATAATATAATAGTGTTGAATGACGGATATCTTCAATCCAAAAATTTTGCTTTTTTATAGCTGGCTAAAACATTTCTGTCCAAAATTTTGAATATTTTTCATCTTGCAAAAAATCCGGCTAAAAATCGAGTTGCTATTTTAAAATCACCCCAAAATTATCCAATTTTGGCAGAGCGTAACAGCAGAGCATATAAAACAACAGTGCTGCTATGTGTGTGACCACTAATTCCCTGACCTTTTTGTGCAAATTGCACAATGCACAACCGGAAAATTTCAAAATCATCACAACAAAATAGAAGTAAAGTATGCTGGTGATTCTATATTTTTATGTTAAAAAACAATCTGTTTATAGTGGTACAAAAACAAGAAACTTTTACATCCTCAGGTTATTTTTATGAGTGAAAAAAAGAGGAGGTAGTTATAGGTAGATACATAGGTACTGTGGTGATATCAGCCCTTTTGTTGGTAGTAAAAGTTGGCGAGCGGATTTGTATAGGGCGAGCCACAATATTCTTTTTAGTGTGGGCCTAAGGTGTATGACGGAAACACAGGGATAGTTTGATATGTATATTAAAATTAAATACGACACCGTACATTGGGTTAACAAAATACAGTTCAATAGGAAGTTTAAAAACATGTCCAATAATTATTATTGAATAAACTTAAAAATCTATAAGTTCGCACATTGCTACACTCAAGATATCTGAAATATGACCCTTTTCTAAGTAACAAAATTCAAACGTTTCAAAAGATACACTGATAAACAATAGAATTTAAAATAAGACACAAAACAATATGACAAATGGCACAAATACATAACTATGACATAAAAGAACAAACCTTCAGATTAAAATACATAAATTGCAAAAGATTCCCCAACTAGAATAAATTTACTTGATTTCCTAAATAGAATAAAATTACTTTACTCTGTATAGCTTTGCTTGATTTCCTACATAGACTAAAATTAATTGATGACTCTGTATAGCTTTGCGTAGTTTCCAGTACAAGTTTGTATAAGAATGTAATTCAAATTACTCGAAAATTCTGACATAAAATAGTTCAATTAAAAACAAGATTCTGATTTCAATCCCAAAATAATCGACTCTAAATAGTTTCCCAAATCCCTTTCAATTTTCCCAATAAAAGTTACAAAATTATTTCTGCTTGAATAAAATAAAATTCTGGCATCTACAGTAAAATAATATCGTTCCAAATAAATTCCTAAAAATCATAATACGGTTCACAAAAGTTATTAAATTATTTTTTAATTAATTAAAAAGGCACAATAAATTCAATTTCTCTAAAAGTTTCCAAAATAATTCAAAATTCACAAATAAAAAGGCAATTCAGACACAAAGGAATCAAAACACAAATATTTGGCTTTTTGGTCAGCCCAAACTTACTGCGGTGCTAGGAGAGTATTTCTTTCTTGATTTTCTTCATTTTAACTGGGCGATAGCCTGCGGCTGGCTGGCTGCAGGGGTGGCCACCTGCCCTCTTCAGTCGGGCAGGGGTTCCCCTGGCATCTGGTGGAAGCTGGATTAGCACTGGAGAGCCGTGGAAGCGGTCCCCCTTTTTATCGGCTGGGATTTGCGGCGCGCGCATCGCGGGGTGGCATGATATGCCTCGCGAGTTTGGCTCCGCGCTTAACCTTGACACGTGCGGTCGGGAGAGCTCCATAGGAACGGTGGTTTTTAGGAATATGAAATGCTGGGCCTCTCTAGGACACTATAGGAATATTATGAATTTAAATATTCTGGCTTTAGGCGTTTGCCTGGGCACTACAGTACATATTTAGAGTACCTACCAAATAAATTCCTTAAAAATATGAAATCCAATCCAAAAGCCAGCTTTTATATTATATGTAGATATACAGTATATCCACGGTTAGGGTGTTCAATAGGAAAATCTTATTTATTTTTCATTTTATCGAAAAAAGTTACTCTCGATAAAAAAGTTTTGCTTGTTTTAAAATAAGATTGGCATAGAAATAATTAACATTTCTTGTCCAGGGGGGTTCAAAAAATTGAAAAACGTGAAATGGTACAAGAATCTGCCTTTATTTGTGGAGATTTGGAAAAAAGTTATTTAGGAAAAGTTGTCTGAAATTAAAAGGTAGCCCATAACGCCAAGTTTGGCCCGCTTTGATTAAAGGACATTAGAGATGCCGTTTCTTCAATATCTTTAGATGAAATTAGAAGAAAGTTTATCTGAATTAGTTTTTCATTTGAAAACGTGCTGAATTGCTGAATATGGAGGCAGTGTGTTTAAGTAGATAAATAATAATATGTTTAAAATTTGTGGATTGTTAATTTATAATAATTTGATTTGCATTTTTTTTTAATGATTAGAAATAAATTAAATTAGTAGATTTTTCCAAATATTGCTATTATGGACTGCCTTTTAATTTTGAACAACTCTTCCTAATAACCTTTTTCAATACAAAAATATACAGGGTATTTTTCTCTGGGCCATCTGAAAATACTGAATTTTTATGAAACTTTATACTGGTAAAGAGTGCTCTGGAATTGTTGAAAAAACATTAATAAACACAAAAGTAATTTATTTCTTTACAAAATGCCAACTAACAAATAAAAAACAATATAAATTACTGGACCTTTCTCAATATAAATTCACTCTCTAAATTGATAAATTTTCTGTGCGTTTCCTGTTGTGGCACACCAGCTACCTGACTTACTGACTTGTATTTTTAGGCTTAGTTCGTTTATAGGGTCTGCTGCGGTTTTGATATAGTCGATTTAAAGTTCCAAAAAATTCAGTATTTTGAGATGGTACAGAGAAAGACACTCTCTATATATTTTTGTATTAGATCTTTACACACCAACAGTTTGACTGGTCCTGTTGATGGTTTGGAATTTATTAAATCAAATAGTAGATCTAGTCTAGTTCGTTATTTTTGTATTATAGAGAATTCGGCTGTTTTAATTTTTGGTGTTAGAAGAATTTATTTCTTATATGTATTTCAAGATTATGCAAGAGGTTTTAAAGAAACTATCCAACTCAAAATAAACCTGCCTTTTATTACAAAATATCTTATTGGGCCGGAACGACTAAAATTCCCGGGCCGGTTGACGCTATCCCATACGCTATCCCATACCTGCAACACTCAAAAAAAATTGCGAATATCTCGAAAAGGGTTAGGAATAGGATACACATTATATTCAGAAAAAAGATTTGGAATTTAATAGGGAACCAAATGGTGTAATAATATATAGGGTGTTCTATTTGAAATAACAAAGTTGCTATCGACTTCCAGTATAACCTGAAGTGATCGGAAGTTGAAAATATTTTAGAAAGAAAGTTTACAACCTGTTATATAAGTAACCAAAATTTCAAATCAAAAATCGCACTCCTTCCCCGTAAACTTCTAATGAACCACTTACGTGAATCACCCTGTATATGACACAGTAGTTTTCTTATAAGGTCCAAATAAAAAAGTTTATAGAACAAACTAGGAATACATTTCTATATTCTACTAATCCTAGGAGTTTCGGTATTTCAAACTGAATCATCCTGTATAATTATTGTTTTAGGTATACAGTGTGTTTCATTTTGAGTCGAGACAATTCAGTATTAGTATAACCAGGGTAACTCGCATACTCGTAAAAAATGCAAATTTTACAAAAAGATCATTTATTTAAAAAATATATATTTAAAGAAAAAAACGGGGTTTGATATTAGGCGCTAGGCGCCTAGGTAATTGACAAATATGTAAACTAAAAGAATGCGATGAAAGCTCATTTTTTTATTTTTCGTCATATTTATTTATTTCACGAAACACCTTGTATGAGCTAGGATGTATATACTATGTAAAATAATACTTTGGGCATAGCTTAATCGATTCTCCAGAAATAGATCAACAAAATATGCCCTTTGTTTTATAGAGGGTAGGTAGGTACTCCAGAAACCTAAATTTTTTCGAACTTTGGCCTCATTTATTGAACACCCGGTATACTTAGATTCTTGAAATTTTGTACAATAGGTTTAGAACTATGGCTATAACTTTATGGCACTATCCATTTCAGTCTTAAAAAATGTCTAATATGTTTTTTTTAATTTTTGGGTGTCTTCTTTTAATAATAGTAGGCCATGGAATAGGGCTGTTTCAAAAAAATTATAACCCAAAATGTAGAGCTCTTGGAGTAGTATAGGTTGAAAAAAGGTTTTTTGAAAATCGGAATATCTTTCGAAAAATAAGAAATTGTCTTCTACTCAAAGTGAAGTGAGTAGATACAAAAAGTTCTATTATAATATCGAATACCAAAGAAAAGTTTCCACTCCCATATACAAAGAAAATTCTGTTATATGTAAGCAGGTTGGGTGGAGCAATAACAATAACGAAAAATTATTCTCACCTTGTCTCCTCTGAACTGTTTGGAGTAAGATACTTGAACTTCCCATGTAAATGGCGAGAAGCGGGACTTCCAGAAACGGGAAATTTCAATAAGTACAAACTCTTGTCTTGATAAATAGCACCGAGAGTCCATTCTAAAAAATAACAAATTTTTATTTTTTTCTACGAGCGTGCGGAAAAGTACACTTTTCGCATATTAGTATAGAAAGTGTCACTTTTCCGCACTAGTGCGCAAAAATACTTTTCCGCACTAGTGTGGAAAAGTGACACTTTCTAAACTAAAATGCGTGCTGAAAAGTGTACTTTTTTAGAGCGAATGCTATCCTATGCCTCTCAATGACAAAGACAAAATAATACACGCACGAGCATTTGCTTGCTTCTGGGGTACTTTCTCTGAGTTTGGAGTAGGTATTATGTGGGTGATAATTATTATTTGGTTACTAATTCCTATAATTCACTAAACACTAAACGATTCAGAACTATTTTTATATGCTTGATTAAACATCGTTAATATAATTTTAAGGAAACATCAATTTGAATGTAGTAATTCTTGACATGCTCACTGCTCACGACAATTTCTTCCTTTTTATTCATAAGTGGAGGACTTACAAAAGGTACATACCTACAAATATATAAGTATAATATTGAATACGAAAAAAAAGTTTCCACTAAGTACCATATACGAAGAAAATTATGTTATAAGTATGCAGGTTGGGTTAGGCAATAAAGCCTGGTTCATGCAGCAACTTTATCTTTATCTTTATGCGTTTGCTTTATCTTTTAAAAGTTGAACATAATGTAAAATAATGGAAGGGTTCAGGCAACACTTTTGCTTTATGATTTGCTTTTTCTTTTATTTAAAAGTTGGGAAGTTTCAACTTTTTCGTTATAATCTTTATAATTCTGAAAGCAGTTAGAACTGCGCACGCGTCGTTTTGTTCGAGGTTAAGAAATACAAAATTGTTAAAAGCTATATTGTTAACTACAATCACTAAGAAGAACTCCACTACGTGAAAACTCTATTTAGCAGTAAAAAAGTTCGTATGGATTTAAATTGCGCATGTGCAAATAATTTTTAAAAAGAAAGCTGCCTGAACGTATGCTTTATTTCTTAAAGTAAAACATAAAGCAAAAGCATAAAGATAAAGTTGCTGCATGAACCAGGCTTAACAATAATAAAAAATTCTCACCTTGTGTCCTCTGAACTCTCTGGAGTAATATATCTACTTGAACTTTCCATGTAAATAGCGAGATGCCGGACTTCTAGAAACAGGAATTTTCAACTACTCTTATTAGCTTTGTAGCAGAATATTCTTTCTGGATTATTTAAATAATTTAGGTACCAAATTTGGGCAAGCGCGCCCCCTATGGGCAAATAGCTGTACTGAAAAGGATGCGTGCGGGGAGGAAGGACGGAAACCGTTGGGAAAGTGTCTGCGGTCTGGTACTGATTGCAGTTGTTAACAGATGTCGCCACCTTTTTTGTTTTTTTTTAACACATGAAAAACTGTGTGGCTCCGCGTCCTTCGCGCAAACGGTTGAATTTATCGGCCATTTGCGTGCCAAACCTGAAACGATAAGCAGCAGCCTAGGGTGCACAAATTTTCAACCACTATGTGGGGCTTATTTGGCCTGGTGCAGGTATGGAACATTTTTATATTGTATGTTAACGTTATTCAAACAACATTTGTGTTATTTGCAGCTTATTGTTTGCTCAAGAGAATCTGTGATATTAAAAACCCCCCATCTCCTCCAAGTCTGCGTTTTTATTATTTGTTGGCCAAAGAACCCCATTCCGGCACAACTTGGGCGACCAACAACCCAGTTAACACAATGGCACCTAGCATATGCCAAAAATGTCCCGTCAGTATGCCGTTAGGGAATATTATTTTATCATATGGATGGTACATACTTATCATATTCCTTCAATATTCCCTATAACACATATTTCTGGTTTGTCTATGGCACATGCTAAGCATCTTCCTCACCAGTATATTCCTCCAAAGTATGTGACAAATACATACCAAAAAACATATGTTTTACAGGTACCTTTGTCACCTGCCAAGTATGTGCCATAAAAGTGCATATAAAGTATATTCCTCCAAAGTATGTGACAAATACATACCACAAAACATATTTTTTACAGGTACCTTTGTCACCTGCCAAGTATGTGCCATAAAAGTGCATATAAAGTATATTCCTCCAAAGTATGTGACAAATATATACCAAAAAAACATATTTTTTACAGGTACCTTATGTAATTTTAATGTTTTAAGGAGAGTATGCCATGGAAACAAAAATAAGAGTTTTCCGTCTTTGTGTCAAAATAATTTATTGTTGGAGGAACATGGGTAGAATAGATAAATTTAAATTATGATTGCATTTATAATATTTAAAAATTTATAAATAAAAAAAATATTTATTTCTGTAATTTGATACGTCATATTTTTTAATTCTGAGCAAGTTTTTCTAACAAAATTTTTCAATATTTCGCACAGAAAATTAAGGCACTTAACCTGATGCGATTTTTATTTTTAAGCTGCTACCAGCGCCCTCTATAATTTTTTAAAGTCCAAAATACTAAAAATAGTTTTTGGGTGAAGCAAGAGCAGAATACAAAAAATTGTGTTTGTACTGTAAAAAAATGTCATATACACCTATAATACCGCTTTGCCGTGGACACATTTTATGTATGCAGTACCTAAGCATAAGCATGTATGCACTGATTGAAGGTTTAAATTGATATTTCCATTGGACGACTTCCCGATATATGTATAAACGCGAGGTCATGCGTAGAGCAGAGATCGCCCTGTATTCACACGAAGTCGGTGGCGACGGTGGCCGAGGAGCGACCGAGGAGACCCGAACAACGAGATAGGAATTGGGCAGCGTTGCCAGATCTACCGAAGAAACGGTTGAATGGTACACAGATAGTTTAGGGCTTTAGAGGCGAAATCGTGCGCGAGCCTCAGCGGCGGCGTAGCCCCAGAAAAGAAGATTGCGGCGGCAAAGTTGCAGGCCTAACTTTCAAACCCCGCCGAAGGCGGGGGTGAAAAGCTAGTAAATATCTATATTCTACTCGTATATTGTTCCCCAAAATATTTAATATATTTTTAAAACATTAGTATAATTTTGTTACGTTACTGTTTTACAATGAATTTTGTTGTATAACTTGTAACAAAATAATAAAATATAATAACCAGCAGTTCCGTAGGACTTGCGGAACTACCGTAGAATCGAAAGTCTGGCAACCCTGTGATCTTAATCCGTGGGGGGGGGGGAGCGCTGGTGATCGCCCACCGCGCCGACGCAAATCGGCATTCGCAAATTCGTTTGCTGTGTTCGCGTTGGCGTCAGGGTCAGGTCGCCATTCTTTTTTGTGTTGTAGCTTGGTTTTGTGCTTCGCCCAAAAGAGTAGCAAGGTAGGTAGGTGCTAGTGGTACTCACGTGGCATTTTTTCGCAAGTAAACGCGGGCATTTTACAAATGCTTGTAGATAGGTAATTATTATGCCATTTTTCTATAATCGTTTGTAATAGTAGTATACCTATTTCTAGCAAGTGGCGAAACGTGTGGGGTAGAACAGGTACTTTTTAGAACGCGGCTGCCATTTTGCATTTACACGAACGACGCGAAGCACTTTTTCGTTTCCGCACGTGTGGAACAAGGCTTTGACGAAGGCTTTGAGGATTGCATTTGCCTTTTTCTCAAAATAGTATCAAGGTAAGTTTACTTATTATTTATATATTGGCACCATGAGCGTGTGTTCTGTTTTCTAATCGAAGTGATAAAAGTCGTTCCGTAATTGATTTCGGTTAGATTACGGAACGATACAGAAAGTTACCGGAGATTATTGAAGTAATCGTGCTCTCGACCAGAATAAAGGTGGGTTGATAAACTATTCCATTGTTGTTTAATGTCAATATGGATACAACCAAATTCTTTGTTAATGGTAACTTTAGTAAGTAAACAAAACACGTGTGAAGTTACAGAGCTACGCACCTATTGTTGACAATCCAATTTCCATTTTTCATTGTTGTGTAACCATCTCACTTCATGGTATCTATATTAAAAATTAAAAAATTGCATTGTCGACCATTCTGTTGTGTAGCAATCTCCTGCAAAAGCTGGTTTTTAATCTCTTGTTAACTTTTCTTATTTCTTTTGCAGAATGTTATGGTTATTGAAGGTGTATAGTAATTAGGGACACATATTATACCTAGATATATATAAATACATAACTTTTTATATTATGTGGGTGTATATTTTTTTTACCATACCCCAAAACCAGATTTTAGTCATATAACAAGTATGTACCAATTACATACCATGATGTTAATGTGGGAAGGTGAAAAGCATATGCTTTGATTCAAGATTCAAATGCAGTGTTCATTTTAGTCACGTTCTAAGTATATATACGAAAGTGAAAATTAAAATAAATGAAATATGAAAATCACATACTTATCATGTACTTTCATTTACGTGTAATGTTGGTTTTAGTCATATGACAAGTACATGACGTGGCACATTCCTGTCACTTAGTTGTCACCTGAATGGGGTGCCCTGTAACATGTGCCAAGCATATGCCTCAAATATGCTGTATGTTAAAAAAGAATATACTTGGAATGTGAACATTCTAAAATAGAATATGATTGGTATGTGCAAGTCATGAGATTGTGCTATCTGGGAAGCGAGGCCAACAAACACAATGAGCGACGAGGGGCGAGATCAGCAAACCCCGGACACACATGGGTATAATCTGAGGACTGGCATCAGGGAAAGGCACCCGTTTCTTCGCCGCTCTTGGGCCCCAGCAGCCCCCCCCCCCCAAATGACAGGGAGGCAGCATTGGAGGCAAGAGCCGAGTCAGCATCACTCCAAGGTAGGATCTTGCCATCTGCGGGGGGGCGTTCCCAATATGGGAGGCAATCCACTTCCAAATAGATCAAGTTCATCAAGTTTGTTAGAAAATATGGAGTTTCCTCGACAAAGGGAAACTGCTGGATTGCTTCCACCCCCATATGCCACGCCGGCTGGTGTTGGGGGCATCCGAACTTCGCCTACGTTCACGTTATCGCAAGAAGATATCACAAGGGTCGTAGCGCAAGTGGTTGCGACCATGCATAACCTCAATTTGGATAATAATCAACATAATTTTAATTTGAATAATAATCAGAGTCAGGGCAATAATATACAGTCAGAAAATAATGTAAGGTTGAAATTTCTTGCACCCAAGGCAGATGCTTCGCAGGTTCGATAGTAGAAGTTCGATAGTAGAAGTTTTGCTTTATTCTGCACTTATACGTTTGTTAACTGTTAGGATAACATATTATTTATATATAGGCCTTCTTGTGGTGGGCAATAATTCTTTTTAAGAATAACTGAACTGTTTATTTTTTAAGTTGGTGCATTCTTGTTCAGATAGTGTTAATGTGAGTTACATTTTATATAATTGTGATGCCTCATAATCGCTGCTCACGGACGTGATTCTGTTTTTTTTTGTCTATTCATGTTATGGCTGCTCTTAAATTGGCGCACGTTAATGCAAGATCCCTCCTGGTAGGTTTTACTGAGTTTAAGGATAATATTATTAGCAATAATTATGACTTATTTTTAGTGAGCGAAACTTGGTTAAATGATAGTAATTGACCCTTGCCAGATACAGGTACAGGGTTATGCACTTGTTCGAGAGGATAGGACAGGTCAGAGAGGTGGAGGGGAGGCTTATGTATGTACATAAAAAATAAGTTTCGTTATAAAGTAGTCCAAGTAGGTATTTCGGAGGGTTTTCAGCAATTGTGGGTACAAATTATATTGTCTCGTACTAAATACTCTATTGGAGTTATTTACCGGCCTCCAGGCAATAGCGTATTGAATTTTCTCGAGTCCTTTGAGGAAACTTTATTTAACTTATTACCAAATTTTAATAACATTGTATGTACGAGGGACGTTAATATAGACATGTTAAATTTGTCAAATAAGGATGTTTTAAGCTTTACTGATCTTTTAGAAGGTATTGAGCTTACCCAGCTGATCAAAGAGCCTACGAGACACTCTCTTAATAGGTCATCTCTGCTTGACGTTGTCATTTGTTCAAAAAGCATAGAAATCTTGGATAGTGGTGTTCTTAATTTTCATGACTTACGCACTGATCATGAGGTTGTATACTATATATTAAATGATATAAAAAACAAGAAAACGGCTGAATTTAAAACATTTGGGGATTATAAGGACTTTTGATCGTGCTGTGTTTATTGAAGATCTCAAATTATTACCATTCGAGCAAATCTTTCATGTAAAAAATATCGATGATAAGATACACCTCTTCAATTAACTGTTGTTGTCTGTATTTGAACGACATGATCCTATGAGAACCATTAGATGTACTAAACCTAAAGCCCCCTGGTTAACCGATAACATTAAATTAATGATACAACTCCGTGATCAAGCCTTTCTCAAGTACAAACGCTCCTTGCAGTCAGAGCATTACGCATACTATAAGCAATTGCGAAACTTAACAACCAAAGCAGTTAAGCGCGAAAAGAAAAGTTATCTTCGTCAAAAAATAACTACAGGCAACTCATGAACATTATGGAGAGAATTAGAGAGTTTAAATATTTATTCCAATAAAAAAACAATCAGTTGAACTACCGGAAGTTTTGTGTAATGCAGATAACCTAAACGATTATTTCATTTCCTCAGTAAAAGACATTCCAGTAAGTAATTTACAAGGTACCATAGACTTTTATAAGAAACAACGTAAATATGAAATTGGGCATTTACTCTCCTTTACTTTAATCACTCCTGAAGTCCTGAGGACTTTTATAATGTACTGCATTCCATTGCTAGTAATGCCTATCGCAATGCTAAAACACGGTTGCCCTTACTTAATACCACATATGACTCATATAATAAATTCCTGTCTTTTGGAAAGTTACTTTCCCCACTCCTGGAAAGTGTCCATTGTTTCACCTTTGCCGAAGGTTGCACAGCTCACAGAATGTAAGCACTTGCGCCCGATAAGCATTCTTCCTGCACTGTCCAAGGTTTTGGAAAAGTCTATCTCTGCACAACTTTCCAATCACTTAGATACCTTTGACATTCTGCCAAGTAGACAGTCTGGTTTTCGGAAGAACTTTAGTTGTGGTACTACCTTGGCTAATATAACTGATGATATTCTGAGAGCTAGGGATGATAATCAACTTACACTTCTAATGCTAATTGATTATACTAAAGCATTTGATTGCATTAATCACTCTATTCTTCTCTCTATTTTACATTATATTGGTTTCAATAGTTAGACTCTTGTGTTATCTGATTTTTCTTTCTGTGACATAGTATATAGCCCGTGCATTGACTTAGAAACTTCGAGAAGGATACAGCGTATTCAGCATTGTTGTGTCAGACTTATTTTGGGGATTAAAAGATAACACGTGTCTCATAGGCTCAAGGAGATTTTTTGGTTAAACATGTTCAATCGTAGACATTTACACATGTCTGTTTTTCCATAAAATTATAGTATCGAAACGTCCGCCATACCTATACAACAAAATAAGATTCAGAACAGATGTGCATAACGTAAACATAAGAAGGAAGTCGCTAATTACCATCCCACCTCATAAGACTCATCTTTATAAAAGATCTTTTCTATATAACATAGCTAAAATTTACAATGCTATTCCCTCAATAACGAAAATGTTTGGAGTTAACACATTCAGGAAGCGTATCTGTGGGCGGTTGTTTGAGCTCCAGTGATGCCTTATTGTGTATAATTGGGGGTTAGGTGTAAGAACAGTTCTTTGAACTGAACCTCGCCTCCACCAAATAGTGCATTTTTGTTGTTTTTTTTCTATAAATTGGTTAAATGTATGTAAAAATATGATCTATTTGGTTAATAAAAGTCCATTTATTATTATTATTATCTGAATCAGGCAGCAAAAGATATTTATTATAGGCAATATGACGAGGACCTTTGTCAGAGGATTGACAGGTCCTCTCCAAACTATTATTCGTTTAAAGGAACCTGCATCCCTAGAAGATGCGATGACCCTAATAATACAAGAAGAAAACTTTAACTATACTCAAAATATTTTCAGGAATAATTCTCAAAGTACTTTTACCTCACAAAATAACCCTAGGTCAAACAGACCAAGTAACTATCAAAATAATTACCAAAATAACTTTTCACGCCCAAATTATCAAACTAATGTTTCTCGTCTTAATTTCCAAAATAATTTCCCATCTCCTAATTACCAAGGTAAAGGGAATCGTGGCTCTGTTCTCCTGTTCCTTCTTTGGCGTCCAATATAATTGTCTTCCCAGTAGTCGATCAACCGGTCCATTTCTTGTGGGCAATCTTCTGCGAGAACCACAAAAACATCGATAACATCCGTTACTGGAACAAAACTTAGTGCCAAGATCATTTTAACGTGAATACGAATATTTTCATTGTCACGATATAGTTCCGTCATGTGCATTTCTTGTACTTTTCGCCATAACGATTGGCCCAAATGAAATAAACATCCTTGAACTTGTACTTCATTAAAAACACGCAATATTGCGTTCTGTATGCCCTTTTCGTGTAGTCCGATAAACTCGTTGGCTTCATGGTGGGTCTCAGTACTTTGTGTCTCTCAAAGACTCGAACATATGTAGGTAGGTATCTTCTGTTTTGTCCGAGAGAAGTGCTTACACTATTGGAAATGTTTTCTTGTCCACTAATGAATGAATGGTAAATACTTGATAAAACAGTTCTGGAGCAATCTTAAATGTCCCGTCTACGTGCCAGTTCTTCTGCTCTTCTAAAATCTGAAGATTATCTTCTGTCACAAACATCAAAATACGTTTGGGATCATCCGGACCAGAATCCCACAGCAAAAAATTATACAAATACTACTCGTTAAATCCGGGCCATTTTGCCATGGGGCCATTTTGTCATGGGGCTGTTTTGACGGGGCTATTTTGTCATGGAGCTGTTTTGACTGGGCCATATTGACGGGGCTGTTTTTGCCTGGGCTATTTTGACGGGGTACCCAATAAAATACAACAGTAGTAACAAAGCACGCATATCCGAGCCGTCTTGAACCTCCCGATGGTCGAGATCTGCTTGCGTAGCTTCCATAGTACAATGGGTATACACATTTCCGTCTAAATACCCAAATATATCAAAAAATTTTGTTTTTGTGACCGCACCCATACCGTAGCGGTAGGGTGAGTCACATGAGGACACCGGTGGCCCCAACAAATCGTCTTGACTTGACCGCAGGGATGGACAGGCAGTGGACTGAAAAAAAAAGAGTGGGTAAAGAGCGAAGAATATGCACATTTAAAATATTTTCATCGTTCATAGGGACTTTCAGCACATCCGTTTTGATAAAACACTTATTTGCTGATGGATGATTGGTTTCCGGCAAGACGCAGATCGGGGTAATCGGCGGCAAGACCGACGAATCCTCCTGATTTAGTGACGGTATATCAAGGGGTGGGCAGGTAGTGGACTGAAAATTCGCGACTTTTAATGTTTTCAACGGACTTTTTAGCACATTTTTGAAAATAGTAGGTACTTACTGGCTTTTTGAGGGACAGCGACGGCCTGTTGTTCATGACGGCTGGAGAAGCATGAACAGGTTTCTGGCAGGGCGCAGGCTGTCCACTAGTTGAAGGTTGGGATTCCATACCCAACAAATCCTCCCACATTTTGAAAATAGTACTTACTGACTTTTTGAGGGACCGCGACGCCTTGTCGATCATGGCTGGAGAAGCGCTGGTATAGATGGCTGGAGAAGCGCGAAAGTAGATGGTCGGTAAAAAACTGCTCACGCACGATCGCGAAAGTAGATGACAAATTAAGTGGAATCATCTAATGCAATGCACTTTATATAGGTATAGGGATTAAACACAGCGCCAGCAAAAAAATGCTGCGTCAGGATAAAATTCAGAAATGGTCTTAGAAGTGACATCTTCACCAAAGCAAAAAAAGTTGAATTTTGGTTAGGAATAGGTCCCATAAGTGGTACTCCGGCGCTAAAAAATCGAATTTGCATTATGTTTTCAAAACAATCGTTCAAGTACTCGAACCTACGTGTCAGCTGATTCCGCGGCAATGGCTCACTACTTAGATGACCTCGTAACCAACGTAGTGTAACGGATTTTTCCATTTCAAAATCCATTACTCGTTTTTTATATTTTGTTATTAACATAAAGTCATTATTTTCAAACATATATCTCATAATATCTCATACTTAATAACTAATTTATTTTTCGTACAGTTTCAATTCATTTATAACATTGTATTCAATTTTATTACCACTTTTTCAAATTTTAAAACTTCAAATAATTCAAATTTTCGCGCGTCATAATGGCGGTGTACTTTCGCCTAGCCTCGAACCCTGGCATATTCGAAATACGAAAATTCAAGTGTGTGTTTATTTATCTGCAGGTATGTAATTAAAAATCTGTATTATGAATTACTCGATTTTTCGGTTCTGTTGATGCATAATTTGAACATAAATACTGTTTAGTTGATTAAATACGTTTCATGCTAAATTCTGATTGGTCGAGAGTTGACGGGTGACGTAGGTCCTACCGGCCACCTCGTCGGGAGGGTCCGACCTGATTAGAGTTTGCTCCCGTCTTCGTTGGTATCGAGTCGCGCAGAGGCATCTGCCCATTTCCCGCCAAATTTTCGGCATTTTCGGCTTTTATCTAGTTAAATTTTTGCCATCGGTGATTTATACTAATGACTAATATTTTTGGGTTTTTCTGTTTTCTATGTCCACGGCGTCGTAAGGCAGCGACGCTTGCCCGAGGCGTTTCCTTTTTGGCTGCGTAGCTGAGGAAGCGCGTGACACAGCAAGCAGGTGGTGGCTGTTTCTCCTGGAAAACCCTACAGGTGAGTAATTTCTTTTGATTTTTGCTTAGTTCAGCAACTTTACTACTCACCTGTGGCATTTTTTTAGACGTGCTATTTTTTTAAAGGACTCATTTCGTCCAAGGCCCCGGCCATCTTTAACTCAAAAACATAGAATTGTCCTTTTTTGAATACCCACCATCTTGAGGTTGTTATCTTATTGAATATTTTCAAGTTTTGGTCACATTAGTCACACGTTCCTTTCTTATTTTTCGGGTTAGGTCTCGATTCAATTTGTATAACAATCCTAGGTTTGCTATACTTGGGTCTGTCCAATAAAATCCTGTTACCTTCGTTAAATACACAAGATTTATTTATCACAATTTTTAAGAGATGTTACAATTTTGGATTGTACAACTTTTAAGTTCTAATGATATAAAATGAATCGACTTTAGAATAAAGTTAATATTGAGCAACTATATAATAAACTAGAAAATTAGTTAAATTTTAGTTAGAAATTGAAAGTGAAATTTTTGATAAAAATTGGTTTGAGAACAAATTAATAAAAAGATTAAATTGGCTTTACAATTAAACTGACTGTTCAGCTTCGATAATGATTCACTCTGAATGTTAAGTTTGAACTGCGTCTTCAGTCGTCGCTTACGCTCAAACGAGGCTCGTAGTAATGCGGGGCGTTTAGAAAGACTTACCAACCCCCCTGATGAACAAACTATCGTGGATCAGATTAAACTTAATTTATTGCCTAGTTTCCATTCCCCGTTGGCTTTGTAAAACATAAATACAATTTCAGAACTTTCGTCTTATTGTAAGCGCCTTGAAGAATCTTTCTCTTGGTCAGAACGTTATAGAGCACCTCCTAGTCGTTCCTTTGGACTATTAGAGCCAGATTTGAGCTGCATACCGACAAATGAACGTCCAATTAATCGTGGTGTTAATTTCCAGTCAAATCGTGTTTGCACAATTTCGTCAGCACAGTGTTGGAATTGCAATAAGTTAGGGCATGTTTATAGAGAATGTAGAGGTCCCAAAACTCTATTTTGCTACGCTTGTGGTGCAAAAAATGTGTTCAAAAATAATTGCTCAAAATGTAATTCAAAAAACGGGTTAAATTCCAGTGGCGGTTCAGGTCGAATTGTCACTGGTCAAAATTACGATCGTCCAAGTACCTCTCGAGCACCAAACCAAAACAACAATCAGCAGTAAAACCTAACTTCTTCTCTATTCCGGACTGGCACAGATGGTTGGACACAGGACTAAATGTAAATTATGGTGACTCCTCGTACAAAATAATGGGTGAAAATCATCTTTTCGTAGTATCGGCCATTCATTCTTTTTCTGATTTATCGACTACCGAACAAAATATCTTACAGGGCATAATAAATTTATTTAAGGGTATTAGTTCAAAGGATAAGCTTGGATTAACTTCTCTTATCTCTCATAATATTGACACCAAACCTTTTAAACAACGACAATATCCACTCTCTCCAGCAATGCAGCAGCATTTAAACAAAGAGATCGATGAAATGCTACGCCTGGGAATCATTGAACCATCTCAATCCCCATGGTCAAGTCCATTGTGGCCGGTCACTAAAAAATCTGGCGATTATAGAGTCTGTTTTGATGGTCGTCGACTTAATCAAATATCTGTTAAGAATTCTTATCCTCTTCTTCTCATAGATTCAATTTTAAATAGACTACGAGATGCAAAATTTTTAACATCTATCGATTTAAAGCAAGCTTTTTTCCAAATACCCTTAGATAAATCTTCTCGTCCAAAAACTGCATTTGGTCTTCACGGTAGGGGTAGTTTCCAGTTCAAGGTTATGCCCTTTGGATTGATCCTAGTCTTGAGCCATATGCCTTCGTTTATTTAGACGACATCATAATAGCAACACCGACATTTGACAAGCATATAGAAATTTTTACAAAAATTTTTGACCGCCTAAGATTGGCTAATTTAACAGTAAATATCGATAAATGTGAGTTTGGTAGATCTTTGAAGTACCTAGGTTTTGTTGTTGATAAGCACGGACTAAGAACTGATTCAGAGAAAGTAGACGCAGTAAATAATTTTCCAACTCCTAAAACAAGTACCGATATTAAGAGATTGATGGTTTGATTAGTTACTACCGTAGATTTATTAAAGACTTTAGTACGTTATCCTCACCAATAACCGAGTTATTACATGGTAAGAAAAAAGGTCAGCCTATCAAGTGGACTCCTGCGGCTGAGCAAGCTTTCATAGAAATTAAAAAACGACTTACGACCAGTCCTGTGTTAGCTGCTCCTTGTTTTGACAAAATTTTTTATATTCAAACAGATGCTAGTAATACCGGCTTAGGCGCTGTGTTATATCAAAAAATTGATGGTGAAGAACGACCTATTGCATTTGCGAGTAAAACTTTAAACAAGTGTCAAAGAAATTACTCAGTTACTGAGAAGGAGTGCCTAGCGGTTCTGTTCGGCCTGGAGAAGTTTCGGCCTTATGTAGAAGGTACTCATTTTGTTGTAGAGACTGATCACGCCTCTCTTATCTAGTTAAAAAATTTGTCGAATCCAGCTGGTCGCTTAGCTCGCTGGGCTGTCACCTTGTCACAATATGATCTAGAAATTGTACACCGTAAGGGTTCCACTATGATAGTTGCTGATGCTTTGTCACGTTCTGTACCAGATATTGCCGTAATTGATGTCGCTAATTAAACCCATGCAATTGGTATCGCTCTCTTATAAAAAAGGTTCAGTTAAATCCGGATGATTACCCTACTTTTCTTGTGAAAGACCAGATTTTATATAAGCATATTTTTTCTGAAGTACCTTTAATATCTAATGTTTCGGAAAGGAAAATTGTGGTACCAAGTTCCAACCGAAGAGAGATCCTGGAAATGTAAAAAAATGTCCTACTTGTGCAGCAAGTAAAAGTCCTAATCTGACACGTCCAGGCCAAATGGGTTCATACCGAGACATTAACTTCCCGTTCCAGATGATTTCAACTGACTTGTTAGGGCCTTATCCTAGATAAAAAAATGGGAATCAATACCTTCTAGTCGTTGTGGACTGGTTTACTAAATATGTGTTAATACATCCCCTAATTAAACCTACGGCATCGTCTATCATTAAATTCATTGAAAATCACGTTTTTCTTGTATATGGAGTTCCCCAGATCATATGTTGTGATAACGGTAGTCAATTTGTCTCAAAAGAATTTAAAGCTCTAATGGAAAGTTATAAAGTACAAAAAATCTTTTATAACGCCCGATATCATCCACAGGTGAACCACACCGAGAGAGTAAACAGAGTAATTGTAACCGCACTTCGTTCTTTTATCCATGAAAACCATAAAACTTGGGATACCGATATTTATAGAATTGCTCAAGCTATACGCTCAAGCTATACACCATCGTTTCTTGTTTTTGGTCGCAATATTCCACTCTCTGGAGACTACTATGGAAAAATTTCTAAAAAATCCAGTAACATACCGGTTATTGAATCTAAAAATCAATTAATTGATGATCTCCAAGAGTTGCCGAAACTTTATCAAGACGTTCGTGTTAAATTGAAAAAAGCTTATGAGCACAACAAAAAATATTATAACTTAAGAAAGCGGCCAATGCAATTTCATGTTGGCGATTACGTGTGGAAAAAGAACTTTACTCTCTCTAGTGCACCTAATGATTATTCGGCAAAATTATCTTCAAAGTATCTACCGTGTATTATTAACAAAGTCTTATCCCCTCTTGTGTATAATCTTAAGGATAGATCTGGAAAAGATCTTGGGAATTTCCATATCAAGGACTTGAAGCCAAATTTCTGTGAAGAAGCATCTGGTGACGACTCTGACGATGACGTTGAATCATCAAACAATACAGAATCTAACGATGAATGAACTATATCTTTCAACTTTTTTTATTGGTGTGACATATGTCTGGACTTAACATCCATTCAGCATATGTTACAATTGGGTTTTAGAGGTGGGTACATGCATTTTAATTTCGCTCTAGATTTTGGCGCTTGCCACTGAAAGCTAATTTCTATCGAGCATAGTTAGAGAACATCTTCCTAACATCTTGATCTGTTGATCAAGCTCAGTCTCGGTTGTGATAAGTTCCCAGTAATATCTTACCTATATCTGTAATATCTCGTAATTATCGTATCTTAAATTATTTTTTTGAATGAATTCAATTAATATCTTGATTATCAAATTTTGATTGCGTTTAACTTATCATAACTTATGCAGTATTTATATTTGATTAACTATTGATCCTTAGATTCTGTCTTGTCCATTTTGGTCAAATATATATTGTGTCAATTTCTTGGTATGGATCTTGTCATCTATCGAGTAACATAGTTGACTAATTTTGTGCTCTGAGGTGTTGTTGTTTTACCTGAATACCGATCTAGTTTCGAGAATTTGTCGTTGTATACGAACTGACTGTGACTGACCTGATTTGATTAGGGCAATTTAAGTTTCTGTTAATGATTGATGTAATACAGGTTTCCTTTTATACCAAAACCATTTTTCGTTTAGTTGCGAAGCTGCTTCGAATGGTTGCATGTCCGTTCCTTTTGGGAACCTGGAAATATTAGAACAGAGCAAGCGTGCCTTCGGGTGATCGGCCGTATTTCCAGCATGCAACTATTCCAATCAGTGGGTTATCTTTATTATTTTTCCTCATCTTTTGAATATCCCCCTGTATCTGCATCAAAAGTTTACATTTCAATTCAATGGTACTTTCAATTCCTTCTGGCATTTTTTCTTCAAAATCCAGACCCATTCTTACACAACTGCTCCACACAACAGGCTGGAACCCTCTTGTGTGACGATTTGGTTTTTCTTCATTAAATCCTCCTTGTTTCTTTTACATATCTTTTGAGCATTTATAGTTGTACCGGACATACTGTCTTTTCAAAACTTGCAGTTAGTTATTCCTTTCCGCTTTTCTCCGGCAATGAATCAAAGACGAGCTGGCAGCCTACCGACTATTGGTGGCGGACGCAATAGTTGTGGCTAAGGCTATTGTCGTCTTCTTTTCCTATCGGCCCGTAGCCTTCCTTCTTGTTCTGGGGGGTAGGGCGCATTCCATGGGTTGTGGTCTTCTCGGGTGTCGGGAGTTGCGTTATTGTTGTCTCCGACGTGGGAAACCTTGAGGCTCGGCACTGGGTGAGTCCTAGTTCGTGGAGTGTACGCTATCGTCAAGCAAGCAGCGGTTACGCTTCTTGGGAAGTTCTTTCTTTCATTTCCCTTCCCTGCTTAGTTTTAGTTAACTCGTTAGTGAGTTTTTTTGAATTTGGGATTTGAACGGTTTCAGGTTTTCGCATCTATTCAATTTTTGCATCTATTATCTTGTGTCATTTTCTATCGGTTAGTTGCCTTAGGAAGTGGTGTTACATTCATCGTAGGCCCCGATAGCACTTAAGACGTAAGTGTCCGAAAATGAATGTACCATCACTACACCTTACATCTTAATAATCAGACATTCATCGTAGGCCAGGATAGCACTTAAGACGTAAGTGTCCGAAAGTGGATGTACTGTTATTTCTCTTTAAATCCTAGTGATCACTCTTTCATCTTAGGCTCGGATAGCACTTAGTAAGTGTCCTAGTGATCACTCATTCATCGTAGGCTCGGATAGCACTTAGTAAGTGTCCAAAAGTGAGAGATTTATCATTACGATTTCACAGACAGATAATTTTTTCTTTTGACAAATCAATTTTTTGAGATTAATTTTCCTATTACAATAATTTATTTTCAAGCTTATGTGTGGGCCGTACACTATCAGTCAAATATAATGTTTTTGGCGAATGGGCAGACTAATCTGTAGGTACATGACTTATTACTTTAACGTAACTCAACAATTTTTTAAGAAAAATACTTAAATTGCGTTTTCGCATTTTTCTAAACCGGGGAGAGGAGGTGTGTAACGGATTTTTCCATTTCAAAATCCGATACTCGTTTTTTATATTTTGATATCAACATAAAGTCATTATTTTCAAACATATATCTCATAATATCTTATACTTAATAACTAATTTATTTTTCGTACAGTTTCAATTCATTTATAACATTGTATTCAATTTTATTACCACTTTTTCAAATTTTAAAACTTCAAATAATTCAAATTTTCGCGCGCCATATAAAATTTTAAATTCAAATTTTCGCGCGTCATAATGGCGGTGTACTTTCGCCTAGCCTCGAACCCTGGCATATTCGAAATGCGAAAATTCAAGTGTGTGTTTATTTATCTGCAGGTATGTAATTAAAAATCTGTATTATGAATTACTCGATTTTTCGGTTCTGTTGATGCATAATTTGAACATAAATACTGTTTAGTTGATTAAATACGTTTCATGCTAAATTCTGATTGGTCGAGAGTTGACGGGTGACGTAGGTCCTACCGGCCACCTCGTCGGGAGGGTCCGACCTGATTAGAGTTTGCTCCCGTCTTCGTTGGTATCGAGTCGCGCAGAGGCATCTGCCCATTTCCCGCCAAATTTTCGGTATTTTCGGCTTTTATCTAGTTAAATTTTTGCCATCGGTGATTTATACTAATGACTAATATTTTTGGGTTTTTCTGTTTTCTATGTCCACGGCGTCGTGAGGCAGCGACGCTTGCCCGAGGCGTTTCCTTTTTGGCTGCGTAGCTGAGGAAGCGCGGGACACAGCAAGCAGGTGGTGGCTGTTTCTCCTGGAAAACCCCACAGGTGAGTAATTTCTTTTGATTTTTGCTTAGTTCAGCAACTTTACTACTCACCTGTGGCGTTTTTTTTAGACGTGCTATTTTTTTGAAGGACTCATTTCGTCCAAGGCCCCGGCCATCTTTAACTCAAAAACATAGCATTGTCCTTTTTTTGAATACCCACCATCTTGCGGCTGTTATCTTATTGAATATTTTCAAGTTTTGGTCACATTAGTCACACGTTCCTTTCTTATTTTTCGGGTTAGGTCTCGATTCTGTGGTACCGGGCCACTCAAATAAATCCGACACCGATATCTTCACTTGTAAATTCATATCAACTTTAGTTTTATCAATTTTCTTAAATTTCGTACTACCGTTCAGGTCTCAAATAAATTCTTCGTGTTAAGTTTGAGTTAAAATATCTTAAATTTCAAAATTCGGGCTGGAGCATTCTCACAATATTTTCTTTTAATTAAATTATAAGCATTCTGCTATTCCGGTCAGTTAATTAATATTATTTAGGGAATTTAGAGCTATGCATAGTTCCCCATAGTTTAGTATAGTTCTTAACGTTTAATTTTTATCATTATTTGTCAATATTTAATAACTTTAGTATCATAATTCAATTTTAAATATTAATCGTAACCTATTGGTTTATAAATTTCTGTAAAAGGCTTAGACCTTGTCTAATGCTACTTTCTTTCTGATCTGTTCACGCTTGCAACACCATCGTTGAGGACGCTATAACCACAGCCCGCTGTCGACAAACAACGTAACGAGAGCTGCGTAGGCATCGAGAGGAGTTGCGTTGGCATAGGTGTTGACTCCTGGTCAGCTCTACTTCGGCGCAACCCCTCAGAAATCTGCTAGCCACGACATCTGAAACGCCTACCCGAGCAGACAAGGACCGGAGGAAGCCCTAGCCACGCCCCGCATTACTACGAGCCTCGTTTGAGCGTAAGCGACTGAAGACGCAGTTTAAACTTAACATTCAGAGTGAATCATAATCGAAGCTGAACAGTCAGTTTAATTGTAAAGCCAATTTAATATTTTTATTAATTTGTTCTCAAACCAATTTTTATCAAAAATTTAACTTTCAATTTCTAACTAAAATTTAACTAATTTTCTAGTTTATTATATAGTTGCTCAATATTAACTTTATTCTAAAGTCGATTCATTTTATATCATTATAACTTAAAAGTTGTACAATCCAAAATTGTAACATCTCTTAAAAATTGTGATAAATAAATCTTGTATATTTAACGAAGGTAACAGGATTTTATTGGACAGACCCAAGTATAGCAAACCTAGGATTGTTATAGTAGTAAAAAATAGTAAGATAGTACGAGGTTTGCATTCTTCCTCTGTGAATACGTAGAAATCGACATTTTCAGCTTATTCTCCATCCTCGGAAACATAGCAGTGCCAAATTTCAGTTCAGCAGCTTGATTATATAGGGAGATGTAGCCAAAATGCGATTTCAAAAAACAAACTTAAACAACTCTTAAAGAAACAACATTTATACAGGGTGAGTCACATCTAAAGGCAGAGCCGAAAACACAAGGTAGAATTCGCTAAAATAAGCACATATGCTTAATAAACATTAGCTCAAAAACGCTTGGTTCTCCATATACAGAGTGTTGAAACTTTTCCAAATATTTTTTAATTTTTTTCTAGCCCGTTTAGGAATTATTTTATACATATTATGGGTTGTCATTTTGTGCAATAATTGGGCCCTGTTCAGATGAGCAGCGGCGTAGATACAAATAATGTTATTTTAAATGCCAGCATAATCACCTTGACACTAGTTAAAAAAAATCCGAAATTACGAAGAAACTGTACCAGAAATAAAAAAATACCAAGAGGCACTTTTTGTTCCAAATTAAATGGGCTATCCAAAAAAGGCAATTTTTGGTTTTGCACAGGGCCGTACTACTTTTTTTCTACAATTATTTACAGTAACTATTTGTACCTACGCCGCTGGTGATCGGAACGGGGTCAAATTATTCCACAAAATGGCAACCGTCCAGTGTATAATGTGTACCAAATTTGGTTGGAATTCCTAAATGGGATCGAAAGAAATTAAAAAAATATGTTATTTTTGGAAAATTTTCAACACGCTGTATATGGAGAACCAAGCTTTTTTGGGCTAATGTTTATTAAGCATATGTGCTTATTTTAGCGAGTTCTACCTTGTGTTTTCGGCTCTGCCTTTAGATGTGACTCACCCTGTATAATGCATATTAGCATCAATCGTAATATTTTGGCCCAAAATATATGCAGTTGCTCTAGGGCCCATTAATTTTGCAACACCCTGTATATTTTATTTTACTAGGGCACGGGAAAAATAAAAAAAAAATTCTCCTATACGATGCAGTTTCCTTTCCAAATCACGATATTTATTTTCAAAGTAAAAAACTCACACAGTGTTAATGACAGTTCAAATAACGAAAAACGTCAAAACACGCGTTACACACAGCCTTCTATTTATTTGTGGATGACGTACAAATAAATATTTACCTAATGTTTTATTTTTAAATTATTCCGGTATAAAATTTTCTTACCGAATCTCCCGCGAGTTTGAATTAAAATTCCTTAAATTTTTTCTCAATTGCGAATTTTTTAAGAAAATTTTCAAAAAATTCGAACCTCCAAAAAATTTCCGGAAATAATTCATGCTCTAGGGAGATTATAAGTGATTTTTTGTTATTTACACCTTATGTGAACTCATTCCGTGGACACACTGTATATTTTCACTGAAACTGCCTCACTACTTTGTATTCGAAATTTATATTTGTTTTACTTTGTAAGCACCATTTACATGTAATAATAGTATATTATACACCTAGGTTGTGTGTGAGCCATTATCTAGCGAGCATTTTTATATCCTGAGGCGCGTAGCGCCGAAGGATATAATATGCGAGGTAAATAATGGCCTTCTCAACCGAAGTGTGTATAGAAATTTTTTTACTACTAACATTGAAATATTGCCATATTTTAGTCATTATTTACCTAGGTATTTTTTTATTATCATTATTTACCTAGGTAGAGAATTATTACTTCTCATTAGAGGAATGAGGTAAATAATGGTGATTTCTCAGGTTAGTAGTAAAAAAAGGTATTTATATTATTATTCAATATATACAAGTCGAGTCGTGACATTAAAAAAAGGTAGAAATAAAAAAATTAATATTACACAAGAATTTGCGGTGGTATAAAAAACTACTAGATATACAGGCTGCAGACTTCAAACTTTCAACTGATTTTGAGATTTAGATTCCACAATTTTATTTCAGTTTTTCACCCTCCCTCCCAAAAGTGAGCAAAGTAGAGAGGGGAGAATCTAGATTCGGTTTAATATTGGAGCCTGAGAAACGGGGAGGGTTGTAGGGGGTAATTGTAGAGTATCCAGAAACGGCATAAGTCGTGAGAAGAGGTACCTATACAAGAGTACAGAGGTGTGAAGTAGAGGAGAAAATGTGGTGGGGTACAGGGGAGTGGGGCTAGAGAAGGAAAAGTGAGGCGGAGGAGTGTGGCAGGGGGAGCATCTCAGAGTCGGCTTACTCTTCCTACTATTAGGGATGGTATCGAACAGCTTATTTTTGTAACAGATGCAGCTGTTCCTGTTCCGTAAAAATACTTGTTCTAGTAGGGGAGCCCAATAGGGGATTTTTGGATTTACTCAAGCGCGAAAGATTAACATATGGGGGATACCTTGCGCCCTGTTGAGTACCTCCACCATATCTAAGCCCACTATACAGGGCCGCGCGTGTAGGGCAGCCGATCAGAATAGTAAAAAAAAAACGATAGGTGGATATACTCGAGCGCGTCAGATTAAGATATGATGGGTTAATTACATGCTGAAAAGTGTGCATTTCAATAATCTGACAATTTGAGCGTGGCGTAAGGGGGTGGGAGGGTAACAAACTTGCAAAAAAAAACGTTACTTCGACTTTCTCGAGCGCGGTCGAATATTTTTTTATTTTGAAGGAAATAATGTTCAATGGGACCAAACGAAGACTAAATTAAGATAAAATTGAGAATATTTGACAAACGACGCTCTGCGTCGCGGCGCCCTTCAATTTTTTTTGCAACAAACGTACATTTTTATTTGATATTTGGATAGACCTTCTTTTTATCTATAAGTTTTATTTTAGACGTTTTGTCAAATTTTGTTTAGTTTAAGAAATATAGGTAATACAATATTTGAAAAGTCCACGTTCAACACCCTGTAATATAAAAAATAAACTATTAAGAGCATATGTTTATAGACAAAAATTCCTTAATTTTTAACAGACAACATATTTTTCTTAGAAAACGCAAATATTCATTAAAAAAAATCATGATTTTTTTTCCAAACAGTCAGATTAAGAAAATCCCTCCAAATAATCGTCAGATTATGGATCAGCACGACCATGACATCAAGCTGAACCGTCTATATGAAAATCTGACGCGCTCGAGTATTTCAAAATGGCGAATTTTTTTCATTTTCAAAAAGCCGCCACGAGCTGGCGTCACATCCGAATCGTCAGTCTATTGAAGAGAGCTTCTTTCGGGTTCACTTAACATCCCTTCTGAATATCTGACGCGCTCGAGTAAATTTTTTTTCTTCCCTTTTTTAACCCTTCCGTACGGCCGCCCCCACAATGCAAACCGGCAGATTAACATACCTACGTCATCGGAGACACGTGGGGCATATACACTATCAATATCTGACGCGCTCGAGTATCTCCATGTGACTATTTTTTTTTTACATTTGTGAAAGCTGTCGACGCTCCCCCCACCATCTAATCTTCAAAATACAATAGGTCCCT
The DNA here is from genome assembly GCA_963920635.1 of Pseudeuparius sepicola. Lineage (NCBI taxonomy): Eukaryota > Metazoa > Arthropoda > Insecta > Coleoptera > Anthribidae > Pseudeuparius > Pseudeuparius sepicola. The sequence continues at coordinate 34,264,990 of OY987300.1, read as the reverse complement.
ACGACGCTCGAGTAAATCACCATTTAGCATCGTGGGCTCCCCTACTATTCCGAAAACACTGCTCCAGTTCGGAGTAAAACTAATTCAAATTGATCCCATTTTGTTACTAACATGGTTCGGTTCTTTAGATAATGGTGAAGGCGACGGTTGTGCCATAGGTTGCGCCCACGATACACTGCATCGTGGTTGCGCCTCAAACTGAAATTATTGTACAGGGTGTACAAATAAGCGAGGACGATTATTTACACACCCTGTACAGTCAACTGAACTGTTTCAACTCTACATGTTTAAATAAAGCGAGCTTTCATAATATGACATAATAATAACCGTATATTTCAAGGGTCCGCGACGTTCTACGTCGTGAGTTTTGTTCCGCCAGTATACTCATAATGTGGCTAGGAATAAAATACATAATTCAGAAGAAAATCTAGAACCGCTTACGAATAAAATGAGGTGCACATGATAAACAAATCACCCTGTACAAACTTTGGGACTAACTGGCCTACTTTGTTTTTTCCTTTCTTACGATCTTTAATTTTTTAACTGGCAAGGTCTCCTTCGCCTACAAGATTCGGGAAACATTTATTCTGAACAACTTTCCTTAATAAAATTTAATACATGTGTAGTTCCTCCCCGCTTTTAGCGTGGGAAGCTACATGTATGGTATTTGGTATAAATGAAGTTACTTCGAACAGCATCAAAACCTTTGAATTTTATACGGTTGATTTCTGCTGATAAATCTGGTATTTTTACCAGTAGCAGAGCGTGGTAAATGCTATTAAATAGATCGCGCCCCGTATATCACTGTGTTTCAAGTGAGTTCATTTATATTTTACCAGGGTAGCTAGAGAACAGGCGCCTCGGCAATAAAATACGAGACAAAACACTTTTTTAACGATATTAAACCACACCTGGTAATAGTAGTAAAAAAAGATGAAGGAGACAGAGAAGATAGATATTGTAGTAGAAACAAGTGACTGCATGCTCGCCTAATATAATATCTACTCTAGTGTTTTTTTTGGTTACTCTTAACCAAAATATGCAAGTCGAAACCCTAAAAATATGCGCATAAATATGCAATAATTTAGTCAAAATATACAGGAAAATGTTGAAAATATGCAAATTAAGAAAGACATTAAAAATATAAATTTATTGTTTAATTTACAAATAAACATATATAATGTACAGCGTGTCCCAAAAGTTTGTCCTACCCCCTGGATCTCAGGAACCGTAAGAGGTACGAAAAAAAAACTTAAACACAAAAGTTGTAAGGTTGGCAGTGGACGTAACCTCTCTTTTATTTTCACATATACAGGGCGATCGTATTTGCTACAGAACCGTTTTTTTGTTTTGTATTTTGGATGCAGCGTTGCCAAAATATCGAATTTTTCTTGGAATTTAGGGACTTCGTGGAGGATATGGAAACTGAATGCTGTATCTTTATTTTAATAAATATCAAAGATATATTTTACCCGAAGTATGACAGCACAACCATGTGTGGTGTGATATGTCGAAATTGGTTTTTGCATATACAGTGTGTTCATAACAGGCTCTCAAAATCAGATAATTTCAAACAGCAATAACTTATTTTTTCAAATGGAATAACCCATATTTCTATAGTTTGTTGGATGCCGGCGTTCAAGCCCCATATTTTATGTGAATAACATTCTATACCAAAAACTACCTGTTTTCGAGATATTTAGTATTTAAGAAAATTTCTTTGCATTTTTCATTCAGGTGAGAAGGTTTTATCAAGCAAGCCATAACTATTTTTCCAGACAGTGGCAGAAATAATTGTCATTTTAGATAATGCGGGAAATAAAATTCCTATACCCGTATACAGTATGTCCACGGATAGACATCCCAAGAGGACAAATGGACCAAAAATTTCATTTTTCGACAAAAAGTCATTCTTGATAAAAGTTTCTGCAAAAACATTAAGTGCGATCAAGAATAAACTGCCTTTATTTTTAAAAATATCAAAAACCTTTACTTAGAAAAGTTTTTTAGAATTAAAAGATGTGTCCGATTGTCACTTTTCAAACAAATCAGCCAACTCCGATTTTTTTTATTTCCAAGTGTGAAACTCCTTTGTGTTTAAAATTACCAAAAATATTTATTTATAAAAGTTGTTTAGAATTAAAAGACGTGTCTGATTGTAACTTTTTAAGCAAATCGGACGACTTTGACTTAAATGGGTAAAAAATTACCCTCTGAAGTTTTTTAATTCTAAAAAACTCTTCTAAGTAAATATTTTTGATATCTTTAAAAACAAAGGAATTTCACACTTGGAAATAAAAAAAATCGGAGTTGGATGATTTGTTTGAAAAGTGACAATCGGACACATCTTTTAATTCTAAACTACTTTTCTAAGTAAAGGTTTTTAATATTTTTAAAAATAAAGGCAGTTTATTCTTGATCGCACTTCATGTTTTTGTATTTTTTGAAAACCCTGTATAAAAAAATCGAAAATTCTCTTCGTGGACCGTATTTTTTCGAGAAGCAGAAACTTTCATCAAGAATGACTTTTTGTCGAAAAATGAAATTTTTGGTCCATTTGTCCTCTTGGGATGTCTATCCGTGGACATACTGTATACGGGTATAGGAATTTTATTTCCCGCATTATCTAAAATGACAATTATTTCTGCCACTGTCTGGAAAAATAGTTATGGCTTGCTTGATAAAACCTTCTCACCTGAATGAAAAATGCAAAGAAATTTTCTTAAATACTAAATATCTCGAAAACGGGTAGTTTTTGGTATAGAATGTTATTTACATAAAATGTGGGGCTTGCACGCCGGCATCCAACAAACTATAGAAATATGGGTCATTCCATTTGAAAAACAAAATAAGTTATTGCTGTTTGAAATTATCTGATTTTGAGAGCCTGTTATGAACACACTGTATATGCAAAAACCAATTTCGACATACCACACCACACGTGGTTGTGCTGTCATACTTCGGCTAAAATATAACTTTGATATCAATGACTTCATTTATCTCGACGCATTCGATCCTATTGAGAGAGGTTTGAATTCACTGGAGCGGACTCAAATACACGGCGTAAACCCTACAGATTGAAATTCAATAATATTTAAAATTCCAAGTCAAGCTGCTATTTCCAAACAAAAGTTGGCCAGAATGTACACCAACCTACTGTGGAATAAGTATAATAAGTTAATATCCCTAGAGAGGATTGAAAACCGTAGGATTCAATACTGATGATGTAAACGTAGAATTATAAAAGATTTGACATAACTCAATCGGATCCATTTCAATCCGATCGAGTTGTCACGAGATAAACGTAGTCTATTAAAATAAAGATACAGCATTCAGTTTCTAGAACCTCCACGAAGTCCCTAAATTCCAAGAAAAAATTCGATCTTGGCAACGCTGCATCCAAGATACAAAACAGAAAAACGGTTCTGTAGCAAATTTCATGGAGAATGCAAATATTCCAAAGGATTAATGCAATTGTCAAAATCTAAATATTTTATTTTTGTCCTGCAAATACGAATCGCCCTGTATATGTGAAAATAAAAGAGAGGTTACGTCCACTGCCAACCTTACAACTTTTGTATTTAAGTTTTTTTCGTATCTCGTACGGTTCCTGAGATCCAGGGGGTAGGACAAACTATTTGGGACACGCGTACATACAAATTTCTAAATGCATTTATACATAGTAAAAGTAACAATATTTTATTTTAAATTTTCTACATACAGGGCGATTGAACTAAATCTAAATATGCATTTATTATAAATTATAAAAATCAGTAAAAAATTTAGTTGTAAAAACAATAAACCACTAAATGTTGCTCAAAATTCTCAATTAAAAAATTTTGTCTTCTATCAGAATATAAAAATTTATAAATGGAGAAACTCCTTTCCACATCATCCCATGTAAGAGGTGCGCTTTTAAAATTGCTCACTATCAAAGGATCCAAATCGATGGATTCGGTAAAATCTCCCTTTAAAATATTTTTCCATCACATTTCTAAACTTTTGAAATATTTTGTCCCCAATTTTATCTGTGACATTTTGAAAAGCAACCTCATATTGTTTTACCAGTTCTACACTTCGGGTTAATGTCAAATTAGATTCCTCCATTTGTGTTATTGTTTTAGAAAGAAAGCTATAATTTGCCTTTAGAAAGGAAAGTTGTTTCTTTATTTCCTTGTTTTCGTCTGTAAGGGACTTGGAAGATTCGTTCGAAAATTCTGAAATTGAATCTTTCAGTAGGCAAAAATCCTCGCAATAAAAAAATGCAGCTTCCAACCAAGTGCCCCATCTTGTAATAACAGGTTGAGGTGGAAGAGGAGTGTTTGGTAGTTTTTCCTTTTAGAACTGAACCCTTATAGGCGCTTTAAGGAAGACTTTTTCCATGTTGGAAATTAAACTATTTACAAGCGGAAAATGTTTCCTAATTTCCTCAGCAACGCTATTTAGAGCATGAGCAAGCCATGTTACATGTATCAACTTCGGATAAAAGATTTTCAAATTTTGCCCGGCTCTTACCATGTACGGTGCTGCATCTGACAAAACGAGCAAAAAATTATCTGTAGGAACAGGTGTAGTAAGAAAAAATGTTGATAATTCCTCTAGAACAAATCTGGTCACTGTCAATGCATTCGATTTTTCTAATTCTTTAGAAGCAAGGAGGTAACATTTTGGTAAAATCTCGCCGCTAAGAACTCCAATCAATAAATGAGCAATATAACGTACTTTTGAATCGGTGGTTTCATCAATACAGATGTAAAAATATCTGTTTCGAATTTTTGTTTTAATTTTCTCCATTACCTCCGAATACAAGGAACTTGCGTCGTTTCTTCGTAGTGTTGTTTCACTTGGGACATTAAATTTGCAATACTTCTGGAGAAAAGAAGTGAAGTTTTGATTACGTAGCTTTGACAACGGAATATTTGACGCCATCATTGCACGACATAGGTCTCGGTTAAAGATGTATTTTTCATGTGGCTCCTTATTTTTGGGCATTGGTTGGAAACATTGCGTTAATGTCGGTTGTGGCACATCTCCAGATTTCATCTTACTCAATTTGGCAATATATGAGCAGAAGTTTTCACATGTTGGTCCACTTGGAATATTTTATCGCATGGAATCTGCAATGAAAGAAAAATTGAATATTATTAAACTGAATATCAGTAGATACGTAGGTAGGAACTTTGATAGAAATGTTAAACGAAAGTGTCGTGATTCCTGAGTGTCCCAATGGTTTGAAATCGGTTGATATAATATGTGTTATTTTTCTAGATAAAAAAATATAGATAGACGAACGAATAAAAAATATATGGGGTTCCATAATATAGGTATCCCAAGAAGAATTTAACTTTCGAACGATTTTGCACCATTGGTACACCCTGTATATTGAATATTCAAAAACTATACTTACAATTTTAACGCGCGCAGAACAGTAGACTTTTCCCATATCTATTCTTAGTTCTTTGTATGGCTTAATCCACACTGACGCACTATTGACTTTGGGCATTTTACTTACACTCTATTCAAACTAAACGCAAGTAAAACAAACACAAGTTGTTGCATGGCAAGAGCATGATACGCACGTGATCGGCTTGCTATTGGCTAGACGGCAATAAAATTTCACCCGACAGGCGAGTGCAGCGAGTCGGTGATTCTTATAGGCCGTCAGACAGTGACAGATTTTCCTTATTGATTTTCTCATTTATGCCTTGGAGAGGGTTGAAAGGTAAATCGATGCTGAGTCGGAAAATAGTAATTTTAAGTTTGGCCCCCGAAGATAACATATGGAAAATTCGATTTTTCAAATCAGAAAAAAGGTACTAATTCTCACTTATGCCATGTTCACCGTGTGATTTCTTATAATATTCCGACCTCGAAAACCCAAAGGCATAAGTGTAGCGTGTGGAAAAAGGGTTGAATTAAGGGTTTGGCAGATCACACAAAAAATGACTTGGTTTACTGACTCCGTCAGTTATGCCGTTCGAAATGATGAAAACTTATATCGTCACTAGCCCAAAAATTGATTGGCAGAAGTGACGCGTGGGGGAAAATGCACTTTTGGGTCGGAAAATAACTAGGAAACATTGTTTTTTTCGTCAACTGATTTTTGCACTTGTGCCTCTGAAACTATAGAAAGTTTTATTGCTATTCATTTTATCCCTGACAACATCAGTTGACGAAAAAAAAATTTTTCCGACCCAAACGTTCATTTTTCCCCACGCGTCACTACTGCCAATCAATTTTTGGGCTAGTGAGGATATAAGTTTTCATCATTTCGAACGGAGTCAGTAAACCAAGTCATTTTTTGTGTGATCTGCCAAACCCTTAATTCAACCCTTTTTCCACACGCTACACTTATGCCTTTGGGTTTTCGAGGTCGGAATAGTATAAGAAATCATACGGTGAACATGGTATAAGTGAGAATTAGTATATTTTTTTTCTGTTTGGAAAAATCGAATTTTCCATATGTTTTCCCCGGGGGTCAAACTTAAAATTACTATTTTCCGACTCAGCATCGATTTACCTTTCAACCCTCTCCAAGGCATAAATGAGAAAATCAGTAAGGAAAATCTGTCACTGTCTGACGGTTTATTACGGAGGTGTATTGAGTTGCAAGTGGAAATTCCGATAATAATTATTTCGCTGTTTATTATTCGTTGGAGCTACGATTGCATTTCCAAGAAGTCTAGGTGTGCCATAAAGGCTTGTTTTTAAAGTTCTTAATACTGGGGCATATTATTTGAATATTTTATATTATAAAATTCCTAGAGATCATCCTTAATGCGGCCCTGTCTCGTATTAGCCCTCAGAATTTGTTTGAATAGAGTTTAGTAAAATACAACAACTCCCAACACAAAACAAACACAAATCGAGGCCGACATGATCACTTCAAAAGCAGAATCAGAAATAAAATGCAGAAATGGATTATCCTTCGTATATAAATATTTACCTATCTATAATTTATTCTGTCTTTTTCAATAATTGTACTTTATTAAACAGGTATAAATACCTACTTTATTCGTTTTCAGATAACCAAGATAACTAAGATAACCAAGATTAGTGCCCATAAAATTATAATTTACCTAGGTATATTATTTTGGGAAAACCAGGTACCTACAGTCCGACAAACGAGAGAAGTCCAATGAAAAACTCAGTCTAACCGCCCATGCCCACATTAATAACATAGGGATGGGGCTTAGACTGAGTTTTTCATTGGACTTATTTCGGTTGTCAGACTGTACAGGGTGTCCCATTTTGGGTGTTTTTGGGTGTTTTTCTCAAAAATCTCGGTTATTATTAAAGGTAGAGGGTTGCGGTTTTCATGTCACTATACTACTTTTTTGAGAGGAATTTGGTGGACCAATCAGATTTTAGATAAGTTTTATAGTTTCCGCGCATTGGCGCAGGACTGAAATTTTCGATTTTTTGGAAACCTCTCTCCTTGCTACAACTTATATATATCGACAAATTTAATCAACTATTTTTATAGATTTTTTGGCTTAGAATCGAATGGAATAATTAGTTTTTTGGTAGCGTCAATGGTTTTTGAGATATGAACTATGGTTTCCATTTAAAAAAATATATAACTTTGGTTCATATCTCAAAAACTATTAACGCTACCAAAAAACTAATCATTCCATTCGATTCTACGAAAATTTCAGTCCTGCGCCAATGCGCGGAAACTATAAAACTTATCTAAAATCTGATTGGTCCACCAAATTCCTCTCAAAAAAGTAGTACAGTGACGTGAAAACCGCAACCCTCTACCTTTAATAATAACCGAGATTTTTGAGAACAACACCCAAAAACACCCAATAAAATACCCTTGTACCTACCTAGACACCGACCCCTGTTCCCAAAAATGAATGAAACGCCTGCCAAAGATTTAAATTATACTAAATTCTTTCAATTATGCACAATATGCCATATTTTAAGGATATATGCAAATATTAAAAAAATGCATATAGTATGCTAAATATGCGTGTTGCATATTTGGGTTACTCTAAATATCACCAATACTTGCTCGGGTTACTTTACACTGTTCGACAGCCGGCTACTTGTGCAACGAAATGCGGTGCATAGCCGCGTGCCATAATTTCACAGATTTTAGGATATGCTTGCGTAAATAGTTATAATCGATATGGCTTTTTAGAGAGCTTTTGACAATATTATATGGTGCATTAACCTTTGCGTTGTGTTTGACGACAATCTTAAAAGTGAAATATTATGTTGCTTATAGAATATATGTATATTTTTGAAAACGGCGTGATGCTTATGTTCTATATTCTTTTTGTGGCGCCAATTAGAGTTTTTATGCTGTTTCAAGTGACTTTAAAAATAGGTACTATTTTAATAAAATTGAAGCCGAATTTACAGCGTTACTATTTCTAAGCAAGACATCGTTTTAATTTAGAAAATTACTAATAACTTAGATAAAACTAACATAATTTGTGAAACGAAATCGATTCGGTGTTGGTTAGTAATAAATATATCAAGCAGATGTAAGTACAGCTAATTATTATTTTAGGGGCCTTTCGGAACAAAAAGGAAAAGCTTATGTATTTCAAATACTGTTGGGATTGGAACATTTACATCGAAATGGGCTCTTCCATCGAGATATCAAACCAGAAAATGTATTGATAAAATTTCCTTCACTGCAGTTTTCCCCACTTCGTGAAACTCAAAGAGTGGGTAATTCAATTGGTCTAATAAACTCTAGTGAAAATCTTATTATTTTAAATCTTCAGTATGAAATGGTGAAGTTAGCCGATCTGGGGTCTGTCAGAGGGATCTACAGCAGCCCGCCATATACAGAATACATTTCCACCAGATGGTATCGATCTCCAGAATGTTTACTAACTTCTGGAAATTATGGACCAAAAATGGATGTGTGGGCCACAGGATGTGTATTCTACGAGATGTTGACGTACGAATTAATTTCTATAATTTATACAGGAGGGTGTCCCGCATTAATAAAAGGGCGACGCTTACCGAGAAAATACTGACACTATTTATGTAAGAACTAGAATTTTAGAGCGATTGAACCTCCGATCAAAAAATATGAGTAGGTAAGTAATACCTGGTTTGTACAAGGTGATCATTTTTAGACGCCCGGCCTATATTCGTGGAAAACGGTCGAAAATATGAGGGATATTATTTATGGAAGATGACGTAGTTTTTGTAGATTTTTCAAAGAAAGAAAATTTCAGGCGAATATCATCTCCAAAAATAAAATCATTGAAAACTCTACGTCATCCCTGGAGCGATTAACAAAATTAATATTTTAATGTTTTTTGAAAAATAACTTTTTAACGAGAGAATGAAGAAAATATTGCTTTTAGAAAAAATGTTCAGAAATACTAGGATTTTTGAGAGCTGTGACAAAAGTTGGTCGGAAAAATATTTATTGGTGTCGCGACGCCAAGCATCGTATTTGCAAAGAGGCGCTAAATGGGCCAATTGGTTCCTTTATAAACCCTACATAATCTCCCATAAATAATACCACCATATCCTAGACCGTTTCCACGAACAGAGGCCGAGCGTCTAAAAACAATCAGCCGTACATACAGAGAGTCTACTGTCTGCTTTTAAAATTACTATAAAAATCCATAAAATCTTTATTTTTGGAGACAACCTTCTGAAATTTTTACAAGCTTTTATTTAACTTGGCCTGTTGTTAATATGTACAGATCATACAAAATTTGAAGGCGGAGAATTCTAGGAAGTAGTTTGTAAATAATACCCAAAAAACCCACCTGCACTGGCTCAATTCACACAGCAGCGTAACAACAATTGGAAAATACTGTGTTATGTTATCAAAACCGAAGACAAGTACTTACAAAATGAAATTAATATAGACATAATCACAGAACAACTAATTATTACTAATTCCGAAAGTGACTCCTCCGATGACGATGTTAGTGAATATGCATCAGATTGACAAATATTACCTATTGTAATTGTAAATTATTATACTTAATAGTTGTGTAAGATAAAAAATATATTATTTATTGCTAATAATTATTTAAATTACTTTTTAACAAAATTCATCAGTCGTAATTTAATTCTGTGCAATTACTCTCCAAGCACGCCACTGAAATCTGTATTAATATTTACGATTTCCTACAAATCTATTCTAGGAATTCTCCGTGTTCAAATTTTGATCTGTATGTATGTATGTATGTATGTATGTATGAATGATTGTATGTATGTATGTATGACGTATCTTGCAAGCTGGATTAGAACCACTTCTTGACATCCGATTGAGCTGCAATTTTGCATACACCTTTAGTTCCGGTGACAATACAATATGCAATACTCAATATTGAAATACTTACAAAATGGCCGTCGCCACAAGATGGCGTATTACATTTTCTTTTCAACCCCCTTAATATGGGTATCAAATTAAAGGGCTTGAAGAGTAGAAAAGGATAAACTTAGTGACATTACACCAAATTCAATATAGTCGCCGCTCCAAGGTGGCGGATTACATTTTCCTTTCAACCTCCTTAATATGAGTATCAAATGAAAGGGCTTGAAGAGTAGAAAACGGTAAAGTTAGGGACATCACACTAAATTCAATATGGTCGCCACTCCAAGATGGCGGATTACATGTTCGTTTCAACCCCCTTAATATGGTATCAAATGAAAGGGCTTAAAGCAGTGTTTAGGTAGGTTTAAGTTAGCTACAGTAAATGGGCGAATTTTGCTTATTAATTTCATGAACGGTGGCGTGGTACATTACAATCCGCGACAGTTTTCTTCGATGCACGAATGAATCGCGGTAGTCATCTATAGGGTTTGGAGCCTGACTACACTACGAGGGTCGCTTCCTTAGTAGTACCTGCGGTGCTTTCATCGGCAGAGTAACAAGTTAGCGAGAACGACATGGCAAGTAAAAAAAGGACGGAGTAATGAATCACATTTGAAGGTCGCCGCAGCCACCGCGCGGCAAATAATATCATCTACTTGTGAATACAATTCCGAATGGAGTGCCGATGTAGCGCCGCCAGAGCGCGGTGCAATTCAAACAGGTATAGTATATCAGTATAGAGGCAAAAGGTAACAGAGTTGGCCCTATTTGTGTGCATAATGTCTATTCTATTAATACCTATAACTTTACTAGAATGAGTGTCCCAGAATTTTGTTTACACAGAATGTCTAATTATTTTCTAAGGTAAAAATAAAATTAAAAAACTATTTTACAATGGAGAAAAAAGTGCCGTTCTCAAAATAAACTAACTTCAATGATTGTTCTCGAAATAAAAAGTAGATATTCATAATACCCATTAATTGTTACATCGGTGTGCCAAACTTATTTAACCAAAGAAGACACAAATCAATCGATGTTGTTATAGCTTGGAAAACTAGCTTGGAAAGCCGGAACTTAATAAAAGTATTTATACGTACCCAGTTAAATAATTTATGTAAAAGAATAAATTTTTGAGGATGGTTTCATAACAAAAAAACACGGGAAAAATGTCTCCTTAATTCAAATGCTGTTACGGTTAAGTTTCGGTTTTAGTTTTCGAATTAATGACAGTAGTTGAACCACGAGAGATCCAGAGCGGAAGTGACGTCACAAGGTGGCCGCCAGCCATATTCACCTACAGGTCGATGAACTTTAAGAGGTCACAAGGTTACCTTATAGGTCCATGAACTTTACGAGGTCACAAGGTCAGTCACCGAGAGGTCAATAACCTTTAAGAGATCACCAGGTCAATCACCTAGAGATCGATAACCTTTAAGAGGTCACAAGGTCAATCACCTAGAGGTCGATAACCTTTAAGGGGTCACGAGGTTACCTAGAGTTCAATAACCTTTAAGAGGTCACCAGGTTACCTAGAGGTCGATAACCTTTAAGAGGTCACAAGGTGAATCACTTAGACGACAATGACCTTTAATGGGTTACAAGGACACCTCGACCTAAAGGTCAATGATATAGTGGTCACCTTAAAACGTGGCAGGACATTCACCTGGGTGCAACCTTGATATATGTACAAATACTTGTAGGTAGGCAAAAATGATTATATGCTGATCGTAACCTTGACACGTGGCTGGACATTCACCTAGATACAACCTTGATATTTATACAATTACGTGTAGATAGGCAAAAATGATTATGCTGATGTACACAGTATCTCATGGTCACCTTGACACGTGGCAGGGCATTCACCTAGCTACAACCTTGATATACAATTACGTGTACGTAAGAAAAAATTATGCAGATGTTTGCACTAAAACAGTTGACGTAGCATTTAGGTGGGGGAGGGATTGGGATTATAAGGAGGATGCTGGTGGAGAGCTCATCAGTCTACCCAGACAACAGTGCTTGTATAATACTTGAATATCTAAATATGTCTTTTCTCAAACAATTGAATGAAAATAACTTCGTTAAAGAAATTGTGAGTGCAAGAGAGTTAGTGGTTGGTGAGAAGCATAAAATTTTATCTTTTAGAAGAATTGAAACACGTACTGGTGAGAAAGTGTTCGTCGAATTTGGAAATTTTCAAACTGCGCTACCTGCACGGTTCGTAATAGTATATTACATAGCGAGAGTATGTATGTATGTAATAAGCTTCAAACACATAAATTTAGAATATTGTATAAAAAAATAAAATATGAAACCTAATCGATATTTTATTTACTCCTATTATAATAAATTATTATATATATATATCGCTCTATAATAATTATAAATTATAACATATCGTAAATGGGAACTTCCCGAACTACTAAGTCTTACGGTTAATTCCAATAGGGAAATTTGGTCCGTCAAAACTTCGATGGCTGTGTCAAGTCTCAGATACTTTATAGTGGGATTTCAAAGTAGTCGCAATGAAAATGCTAGAAGGGACCCTTCCATATTCGATTATACGAATGTAACGGATTAATTTTAAACGGTGAATATTTTCCATTTGGACTACTGCGATTGTATTTCAATGGTAACGACTATCTGGAGGCCTACCATAATTACGTGGACTTTTGCTCGAGTTATATGAACGAGAGGCACCCGTTGCTTAGTTACGCAGAGTACAAAAATAACGCAGCTCTGTTTGTCGTCGACTGTTCCCGACGAATCGAGTCCATGAAAAGCACCACGGTTGACGTAAAACTGGACATCGAGAGTAACGCAGGATTTTTAGCACATCCGTTTTGATAAAACTCTTACTGGTATTATTATTTGCTGATGGATGATTGGTTTCCGGCAAGACGCAGATCGGGGACCACTACTTGATGGTTGATCTGTGGTGATCGGAGGCAAGATCGAAGAATCCTACTGACTTACTGATGGCATATCAAGGGGTGGGCATGTAGTAGGCTAAAAATTCGCGACTTTAAAATGTTTTCAACGGACTTTTTAGCACATTTTGAAAATAGTACTTACTGGCTTTTTGAGGGACATCGACGGCCTCTTGGTTATGACGGCTGTAAAAGCGTGAACAGGTTTCTGGCAGGGCGCAGGCTGTCCACTAGTTGAAGGTTGGGATTCCAGGCCCAACAAATCCTCCGGATAAAGCGACCGTATGTCGGAAGGTGAACAGGCGGTGGACTGAAAATTTGCGACTTTTAATGTTTTCAACTTTTTAGCACATTTTGAAAATAGTACTTACTGGCTTTTTGAGGGATAGCGACGGCCTCTTGTTCATGGCTGGAGAAGCGCTGGTAGATGGCTGGAGAAGCGCGAAAGTAGATGGTCGGTAAAAAACTGCTCACGCTCGATCGCGAAAGTAGATGACAAACTAACTGGAATCATCTAATGCGATGCACTTTATAGGGATTAAACACAGCGTCATCAAAAAAATGCTGCGTCAGCAAATAAATTCAGAAAAGGCCCTAGAAGTGACATCTTCACCAAAGCAAAAAAGTTGAATTTTGGTTAGGAATAGGTCCCATAAGTGGTACTACAGCGCTAAAAAATCGAATTTGCATGTTTTCAAAACAACCATTCAAGTACGCGAACCTACGTGTCAGCAGATGACCTAGTAACCAACATAATAAAAACATATTAAGAAAGTACGAGGTTTGCATTTCAGCCAGACGCTCCGGCTCGTAGACGAGAATTCGCTAACAGTCATGCTTTCGTTCGGCCGGGCTCCCGAAATCATATTGTGGAAATTTCGAGGGTTATCGTTGAAACTTTTTTTTAGAGTTTCTAGAAAATTTTCACTAGTAATCGCCCTAGTCCTTGAATTATTGCCGGAAATTTTTCGAGTACACGAATTTTCTTCTAACACGAATTTTCTTAAAAAATTCGTGTTAGAAAAAAATTTCCGGATATTAATTCAAGAACGTGGGGATTCGGTAAGAAAATTCCATACCTACATGCACGTACATTAAACGAAATTATAAAAAATTTTGTTGAGTATATGTTACAATGTCACCTCCTGCTGCCTAGAGCAAGTGAGAATATTTCCGGATTTTTTTTGAGTTGCCATTACCTCGAAGCAAGAAACGAGCCTCTGATTGGTCGAAAAAGGTAGGTATGAATTTTCGAAAATCGGGGACGGACCAAAAATTATTAGAAAAAGTTGATCGGGAGGTTGAGATAACCTAGGAAACGTCTTTCATTAAAATAGAATCTGACAAAAAAATTTCCAAGAAAATTTTAGACTGTTTGCAAGTGACAGTATACAGAATTTTTTCAAAAAACGGCGACTGACCAAAAAAATATTAGAAAATTTTGCTCGGGAGACCGAGGTAACCTAGGAAACACCTTTCGTCCGAATATAATCTGAAATAAATTCCAAGATGGGACTTAGACGAATGTTTGATGCAAGTAAAAAGTAGACCGAATTCCCGAAAATTGCCTTTCGTTCGAATATAATAAAAAAATCGAATACGGAACGGGACTTATTAGACGAATATTTGATGCAAGTGAAAAGTAGATAGAATTTTCGAAAACCGGGGACGGACAAAAATCATTATTAGAAAAAGTTGATCGGAAGGTTGAGATAACCTAGGAAACGCCTTTCATTCGAATAGAATTTGACAAAAAAGTCCAAGACGGGACAGGAGTTGGACGCTCGCCACAAAATTTCTCACAATAATGCAAGGACGATTGGAGTGATCTATAACCCTAAATACAAGGGAGAAAATGCCCCTCAATAAGTCGAAATTTGTGTTTCCTGTAAGATTCAATGAGATTTTTACAAATTATTGGAAACTTAATGACGTCAGCAAAATAGAACGTCCATTGTTTGCTCACATTTTAGGAAATTTATCACAATTTACTCTAATTAATAATACCCCTTGTTTATGGAATCCCTATCAATCAAATACGTATATAAAGTAAAGTAAAAATATAGTTAACAAGGCGTTAACGAGGAGTTGACAATATGTTAACGAGGCGTTAACAACGCGATAACTTAACTTTGAAAAGGCGTTAACGAGTGTAGACCCTCCAAATCTTAGGAGATACAGTCACACCCTTACACCAGATCACGCGTCACAAAGATGCTACCTTAAATTAACGCGTTGACAAATCGTTAACAATGCATTAACAACGCGTTAACAATGCGTTAACGAACAACGCGTTAACAAAAAGGTTAACAACGCATTAACAAACGAAGCGTTAACTAAATATTAACATCACATCAATGCGTTAACACGCGTTAAGGAAGCGTTAACAACGCGTTACCGAAGCTTTGACAACGCGTTAACGAGTTGACGAGTGTGGACCCTCCAGCTCCCAAGAGATACAATGGCACTTTACACCAGATCAAACTCAACTGTGGAATCCGTGACGTCACAGAGATGCTACCTTACATTATTTTAGGTTTTAGGTAAGTAACCTGACCTATCATTATTGTCGCGGTGACCAAGAGCTTAGTGAACTGGTGAACCGATTACCATTGGATTTGGTAGAGGAGTATCATAGGCGGATTAAGTCAATTTTGACCATCTTTGAATTTATTTCAGATTATATTCGGACGAAAGGCATTTCCTAAGTTACCTCGGTTTCCCGAGCAAAATTTTCTAATATTTTTTTCGGTCAGTCGCCGTTTTTTGAAAAAATTCTGTATACTTTTCACTTGCAAACAGCCGTCTAAAATTTTCTGGGACTTTTTTTTGTCGGATTCTATTCGAATGAAAGACTTTTCCTAGGTTATCTCAACCTCCCGATCAACTTTTTCTAATAATTTTTGGTCCGTCCCCGATTTTCCAAAATTCTGTCTACTTTTCACTTTTCACGTCTAAGTTTCATTTTGTAACTTTTTTTAACAATTTATATTCGAAGGAAAGTCGTTTGTTTTCTTGGTTATCTCGGCCTCCCGATCAACTTTTCTAATAACTCTTTGATCGGTTCTCGTTTTTCAGAATTCTGTCTACTTTTCACTTGAATCAAATATTCGTCCAGAATTCGAATTTTTACCTTTTTTGCCGCCTTTTTTTGGAAAATTGTGTCTACTCTTTACTTAAATTAGTCGTTCATTTAAGTCTTTGAATTTTTTGTCGCATTTTGTTCGAATGAAAGGCGTTTCCTAGGTTACCTCGGCCCAGGAATCTGACTAAACATTTGGATAACATAACCTTAAAGGTGATTTGTCCTTTTCTCTTACAGGACGCCGATCAACCAAAATTAAGCCATTCCCGAAGAATGAAAACAAATAAACTGGTTGCTACCTAGGGGGCAATGCTTACACTAACTAGACGAATGCAGTGCCCGAACAAAAAGCTAAAAGGCGACAACAACCTGGTAAGTTTTCATATAAAATTTGACAATTATATTAAAAATAATGTGGCTATGGGCAACCTACTAGCAATACGAATGATTTTTTTCTTTACTTACAGGTCGAAGTTACAGGCGGAGAAAAATAACAAATACCTATAAGAAGAAAAAAAGTAATTTGGAGGGATTTAAAATAGAGGATTATCCGGAAATACTTATGATTATAGTGCTGTTATATGCGTGGATCTCTCATGTGATGTTACTGTGTGTTACTGCCTGAATTAAAGAAATAATAAAAAAACTCCAATAATTTTAGGCTTTTATTTTCAGGTGGTCACTAAGTATTAAAATCTGGATCCAATTTGATCGTAATAATGCTCTTTTTTCAATTTCTTAACGGCTTTTCTTTTGTAACACACAAGTTTTTTCAAACGTATGCTAAAATTAGGATAAAAAGAACAAAAATTACCTTGAAAATTTTCTAGAAACGCTGAAAAAAAAGTTTCAACGATAACCCTCAAAATTTCCACAATATGATTGCTTTTAAAATGCTCCACAGGGTGGCGTAAATATTAGTTTTTAACCAATGAAATTGACATATAGTTGTTTTTATACCGGTTTTAAAACCATATTTATACTTTCCGTCTAACCAGAATGCATGGAGCTAAATTTAGTAGTAACTAAGCAGCATCCCATTAGCAGTATGGCCCATCGCTGAAGTCGATTAGCTGTGGTAGTTGGTACACCTGTCTTAGAACCGAATATGCTTGAAAGTACACGATGATCGGTAAGTAATTTGAAGGTTCGTGCCCAGATACTGATGATTTCTTTTAATTCCGAAGACTATTAGCTAATCCTTCTCGGTCTATCTGTGAGTAACGTTGTTCTTCAGGTTTCAAGATCTTTGAAGCATGCGTAATTGGTTTTTCAAAACCATCTGGGTATCGATGAGAAATTACCGCACCTATCCCCACTGAAGAAGCATCAGCTGCCAGGATTAATGGAAGTTGGGATCGTAATTAGCTAGAAAATTAGGGGATGATAATTCTTCTTGAATTTTATAAGCTTGTTCACATTTAAGAGACCCTTGCCACGGAATTTTTTTTCTTAAGCCTATTTAAAAGATAAGATAAGCTAGCTATAGATTAGGAATAAATTTCGAATAATGGTTAACCATTCTTAAGTAAGATTGTAAATTTTCTAGGTCAGTAGAGCATGTCATTTTGAAGATAGCATCATTTTTTTCTGAGATTTGTGAAGACCAGAAGCAGAAATACTGAATCCTAAATATTCAACTGAGGGTTGCATGAATTTGCATTTTTAAAATTTGACTCGAAGATTGAATTCATCAATTTTTTTCAAAACTAATTTTAAGTTATTTAAATGTACATTATTGTTCTCTCCTGGAACAATGATATCATCAAGGTAGGTAGTAAGCAGTTTCAGTTTGTCGGTATATACTTGGTGAAGAAGCTATACCGTAAGCTAATCGCTGAAAGCTAAAAAGTTCTTTGTGTGTATTACTAACTGTAAATTCTTTACTGGATTCATCTAACTTAATTTGTATGTAGGGTTCAGAAAAATCTAGGACATTGAAGTGTTTTCCCCCGTTTAAACTTATAATTTTCTTCGGGTCTCGGAAGAGGATACTGATGTATTTCTAAAACTTGATTTAATTCTGTTTTAAAGTCAGCACACAAACGAATTTTTCCAGCAGGTTTACGCACTGATACTATAAGAGCTGCCCAATGAGAATATGAAACTGGCTTTAAAACACCTTTTTCGACCCAATTTTGAAGTTCTTCTTCGACGGCTTCTGTTAAGGCAAATGGAAGTGGACGTGCATAGCAGAAAATCGGTTTGGCGCTCGGTTTTAGTTCTAAATGAGCACGGAAGTTTTTACATTTTCCTAGGGATTTCTCAAAATTTTTTGGAATCTGTGCAAGTAAGGAATTAATTTTTGTATTTATTGACTTAGGAGTTGTCGACTTTAACACGTTAGGAGGAGTGAAGTTTCTTGCAAGGAAAGTATTACGTGAAGTGGTGTCTAATAAAACAACATTTTTACTGAAATCTATAAGTTAGTGGTTTCATATGTAAGCCCAAATTCCTAATGCAATCTTATCCTAACAAGTTACTTACATTTCCAGAACAGAAAAGTAATCTTAAAGTAGCTTATTTATTTTTATACTTGACACCAACTTGTGTTTCTCCCAGTATGTGATGTCCAGAAAAACTTCAAAGTCGGGTATCAGTTGTAGTCAGAGGTGGTTTCCCGTTATTTTCCCAAACATCTTCATTTACAATGGTGGCGCCACTTCCCGTGTCCCATTCTAAACCAATCGGGCTCTCATTAATTAAAATAGGAACATAAATAGGAGGTGCTTTTACTTCAACATAAATTCTATCTAAATTCTATCTATCTTCTATCTCGTATATGGTTTATTTGGAGTGGCTTTGCGGCATACTTTGTCAATAGGGGAAATCAGGGTAATAAGGAACATGGGGTAATTGAGAAAGTATTTTTTTTTTCAAAAATATGGCATGAAATTAAATTTTGAAAGATAAACTAAAAATCTATAATATTTTGCAATGACAAATCTGTCTCGTTCCTTTCTTCACGTCTACTTAATAATATGCTAAAGGAGTTTGAAAATAGTCCTTACAAAAAAACTTGTTTTAAGTGTAGACCCATCCAAAATAAAAAATTACCATGGCAATATAAAAGTTACGAGCATGCTTGAAATTTAGTGCCATGGTGTAGAAGCATCACAGTAATTAATTGATTTTTCAAAATTCTACATTTTTGCACATTTTTTTTATACCACGCAGTGTTCCTATTTACCCAAAATGTTTAAATTTGGGGTAAACAGGAACATGGGGCAATGAAGAACAAAGCAATCTAAATGCGTTGTGATTATTGGGGTCAATTAGGAACACTTCAAAATAATATCGCTTATAGGTCTGTGATAATATGCGTAATAACGTCTTGCAACCAACTCTAGTGGATACAACGAATCTTGATCCCTGCGTCCAGGAGCGTGCAGTCCATGGAAGCAAGGGAAGCAGTGCTTCCCCTAAACCAAAACAATGTAAAATGATAAAATGTAATTTTTGAATTTTTAAACCGGAAGCAATTAGTTTAGTTACCTAGGTATATAAAAAAACGCTAAAAATTATCTTATATATCATAATATATCAACCTAAAATATGTTATGCCTCTAGCAAATGCGGCGTTGACCGTTGACTCCGACTGCGCCCATCCTACCTAGCGACAGTACAATGTAAGCTATGCCGCTAACGGCCCGTTAGCGAGAGACGAGAGGTTATTGAACTTTCCGTCTCCACCGCACTGGCTGACGCGAATGAGAACGTCTGTTTAAAGCGTGCGTGGAAGCTATCGTTGCAGTAGCTTTGTTTAGTTTAGTTGGAGTTGGTTTTGATATCTGCGTTGGTGGGTCGCGCGCGTCGTATCTCGGAAGACAATACAAACATGGACATGTAAATACCGTCAACTTCGGCTGTCGGGAGTCGGGAATGACGTTGAAAATGCTAAAGTTGGATAACTAAGTAAGAGTGTGTGTGAATGTGCAGTGTGTGCCTTAATAATAAAGGGATTTTCAACATTAAACTTTGCCGATAAGCTTCAATTAATTACTAACGGAAGGGCAAACCCCCTATGAAAAATTTAACCACAAAAATGAATGAATGACTTTCACAGATATCGCTGTTGTCTATAGAGAATATACTTCTCCAGAACATGTTAGAGCATCGACGTTTTTATGATGACGTCATTGACGAATTCGCAAAAAGTGATCGAAAAATCGAATTAGGTACATTACAAATAGGTAAGTTTTTAAACATTGCTTCCCTTACTTAAAATGTCACCGCACGCCCCTGACTGCGTCACAATGGACAACAATGTAATTTCCATTGTCCACCATTGTGAGGCAGGGATAATTAGTCGTGATATCCACTATATGCACTGCAGTGTTAATTTCATGGTATGTGGGCCGAATACAGGAGAAAATCAAAAAATTATACTTTTTACGAAATGTTTCAGTATTTCTTATGTACTAGAGTGAATTTATAGAGATGTTTTTTATTTTTTTGTATCACAAGAATGTTTAACCATTTATACTTGGTGAAAATAAAATATTTTTCTTGAAATCGGCAGTGAAGTGTCCCAAAATCGTCATTAAAAGCTCAGAAATCGGCACTGAAGTAGCCCATTATTGTAAGATTTTTTCAATAAGTAGACCTTGGCGAGATAAACATCAAACGTCAGACGCGGAGCCATTGCCCGTCAAAAGTGACCAAATATTCAAAACCCGGCCAATAAAGGCCCATTTAATTTTTCGTACATATTGCGAAATTGTTACCTATAGCAGCGCAATCTATCAGCATAAATATTTTATTAGGTTTGAATATCAATAGATTTATTATGGAGGCTGCACAACAAGCAACAGTTTGGTTTTTCAGTTCGAAGGCGCTGTGTCTTGTCATACTTGACTTTAGGTAGAGCGATCGTCAAAGTCAAGCATCACCACGTGCAGTTGGTTCATGGACGGGTGATCCCGTATGATTATTTTCTTGCCTAATAAAACATTTTTTTCCGATTTAAAAAAAAAATATGTACCTCGGCACTGAAGTTCTTTTTATGACTCATGTGGTTTATTTGCCTCGGCCAGAGGCCTCGGCAACTAAATTCCACATAAGTCATAAAAAGTTGAACTTTAGTGTCTTGGTACAAAAATAAATATTATTCTATTGTGTCCGTTTATTTCCCGAAACTACATAGAATTATATATTTTTTTCCAGAACAGGACAGTCTAAATTTTATTTCTAATTACCCCAAAGATTGAAATACGAAGTTAAACTAGAATTTCTCTGGGTGTTATTTTAGATTGGCGGAAAGAAGGTCGAAACACAAAAGGTCGAAATTTTTAAAAATCTCGAAAACAGAAAAGGCCGAATAATCAAAAGATCGAAAAACAAAAGATAGAAGCACAAAAGGTCGAAACTATAAAAGGTCGAATCACAAAAGGTCGAATCACAAAAGGTCGAACCACAAAAGGTCGAATCACAATAGGTCGAATCACAAAAGGTCGAAATTAAAAAAAAGGCGGAAACAGAAAAGTTTGAGTATACTTAATCAAATGACCGAATAATTGAAAATAAATGTTGGCTAAAAAAGTTCGAAAATCAAATGGTTTGAAAACAAAGGGTCAAAAAACAAACAGTCGAAACTAATTATACAAGGTATCCCCGTTTTTGTAGACAAACTGACATTTGATAGAAAGGGCCATTTTGAGACAAAAAAAATCCCACAAACATGCTTATACTGGTATAGTTACTTAGTTTTCGTTAGTTTTTTCATATATTTTTTAATATCTGGAACGAAAAGAGATATAGACAGACTTAAAACTCGGTATGTAATAATAGGTCGTCTTCCATTGAAGGTATATACATTTTGAGCCCAAAAAGGCAAACTACAGGTATACGCCGATGCAGGAGGCTTCTTATGTTTAAACGAAAATTATTGTCAGTAGGTAGCCATTACTGACATCAGCTTAGACCAGAAGTGAGCGTCCCAGTTTTTTGAGACACCCTGTATATTTTGCGGCAAAATAGTTTATGTCACGTGTAGGGTCCTTTTGAGACACTCTGTACATTTTGCCGCAAAATATACAGGGTGTCTCAAAAAACCTTAGACCAGAAGTGAGCGTCCCAGTTTTTTGAGACACCCTGTATATTTTGCCGCAAAATATACAGGGTGTCTCAAAAACCTGGGACGCTCACTTCTGGTCAAGCTGAAGTCAGTAATGGCTACCTACTGACAATAATTTTCGTTTACATATAAGAAGCTTTTCCCGCTTTTGTGTTTATACATTTGATTTTCGACCTTTGCATTTTCGACCTTTTTCCCTCCAATCATCATTTTCAATTATTCGCTAAAAACGTTGAGTGAGGGAATCTAAAAATTAGAACTATTTTTTATTAATTCGACCTTTTGTGATTCGACATTTTATGATTCGACCTTTTGTAATTCGACCTCTTGTGATTCGACCTTTTGTGATTCGACCTTTTGTAATTCGACCTTTTGTGATTCGACCTTTTGTGTTTCGACCTTTTGTAGTTTCGACCTTGTGTCTTTCGATCTTTTTTGATTCGACCTTTTGTGATTCGATCTTTTGTAGCTTCTTTTGATTTTCCATCTTTTTTCCGTCAACCGTTATTTTATACCCCAGAGTTGTGGGGCAATTAGAAACATAGACAGTTTTTTTAATTATTGTAACCATAATTATTTTACATATTTTTTCAAAAGTGAAAACATTTTAATACTAAAGAATAGTTACATTACCACTGTAAAAAAGTTAATTTGACCTGATTATTTCTAGTATGATTTTAAGGTCCTTAAAGTTAAAACTTGCAAAAAGTGTTCCTAATTACCCTGGTTTCCCCTATGTCCTTTACTCTTGCAAAATTCGCAAATAGCATCTTTACAAAGACAATGGAGACGACAGTGGAATTCTCCATACGAATGGAAAGGACTTTTTGGAGAATTATTACTTGAAGAATGGCTTAGGGGTAGTAGTAGGACTAATATTCCTAGGCATTTTCGTTTTATGTAATTTATGTGTAGAATTATGCGAAATATCATTTTTCAACACACTCTCCAATGTACGCGAAAGTTCCACTGTTTCGTCGAATTGTAATTATTTTTGAAGTAGTTGTTTTCGAATTGTGTCATTTTCCATGCCTGTTAAAAATGCCGTAATAACGGCATCTTGATAGAAGTAATTGGAAAATCACATTTTCTCGTTAAGTCTTTTAAAGTGTTAGCAAAATCAAATCTGTAGATTTAAATGCAACTCTCTTATAATTATTGTTTTGAAGTTTCTCAACCAGTTCCTCAAGTGTAATTTCTTTTGTATAGACATGGTACTTGCTGCTGATTCTTGGTGTCGATTTCATGGCAGGCTCGGCATCGGGGCCCTCGGCTGGGCTCTCGGGCAGTACGCAACTGATGGATCTGCGACTATCCAATTCAGGTGGAATTCACCCTTTTTATACTAGAATCGGCCGTGGCCCTATCTCAGTAGTAACGTATTGCACGTGTTCTAGAGGCGCTTCCTGTGTTTGTCGGCGCGTAGAACATATAAACAACAAGCTTTTGGGCATGCTTTTGAATAAACTAATGTCCGATCTCCGTCGGTTGAATCATAAATCAATATGATTTATGGTGGTTTCATAGAGAATAATTCGGGAAATTGGGTTTACTTTGTAAGGGATTATTTGACAAAAGAATAGAAATAAAAAAATATTTGGCAGCTCTGGGCCACCACACTTGCATTATCATTTCATTTACTAAATGCCGCGGCAGTTACTAAAATTTCAATTTCACTCTAAAATATTTTATTTCCAAGGCGGGTAAAGTCACAGTTTTTAGTCCCTAAAAAAGAATTTATTCGCCGCAACAGGTTTATAATGGGCAAAAAAACTGTTGAATCGTATAATATCGATCCATACCTCAAAACCACTGGCGGCGATAAGGCGCCCGCAGAGCCCGCCTTGCGGGGGGCCCAGTTCCGGAAGGGGCCTTTAAAAACTAATATTAATTTTTGCGAAATATTAACGCTAATAGTCTGAAGATCGGTGTCTACCAAACAACTTAGAAGATTTTTATTTCAGGAAACAATTAGCAGATTCTGAGGAAATTATTAAAACACTCCGGAAAACACGAAAAAAAAAGCATTTTTTGTCAAATTTTGTGCGTTTATTTTAAGTGCCTTTAGTTTCTCTTTTAAACTGGTATAGAGGAAATTATTACGAAAAATATTCACTTCTATTTTTCAGTAGGTAGTACTTTTGTACACTCTGTTACTGCGAATTAAATTTAGATCATTTTTTCTGAAATTAATCAGAAAGATTTTAACGAAGAGCCCAAAGCTATCCTTTTTTTATAAAAATATTTTACAACGTACGTTTCGGCTTTTAAGCCATCTTCAGGTACATGTTAAAAATTGTCAGTCTAAAAATTTTTTAAAAAGTTTATATAAAAATATAATGCTGAAAAAGGAAAACATAAAAAGTCAGAAAAACGTTAAAATTACTTACATTTTTCAATCATAACGCCTATATGAACGGTATGTTATAAATACGGTTCTTTATACAAACGTCTACGTCGCATTCAAAATGATGAACAAGTTTCTTCAAAAAGTCAAAATAAATTCAAACATATTTGTTGTGGAGGATATAATTATTTTAAACAAAGAGATGTTTCAGAGGTGGCTACATGTTAGCAAATGGTTCGAAATGTGTTCAGGTATGCTCTGCGTTAAAATATTTTATACAAATAAAAAAGGTGGAACTGATACGTAGTGTTTTTTTTACATTTCGGAAATATACCGTGACAATAATAATTTTAAATTTTTCAAAAAAAATAGTTTTTAATAATTTTTAACAAATTCTGTTGGTGAGGTCCAAAAAACAAAATATAAAAGAAAACATGAAACAAAGTTTAAGAAATTAGATTGTTATAAATATGTGAGAGGCCTTCTGTGTCAGTTCTAAAGTTTACGCAATTTTGTTGTTTTTTTTTTATGTGGATCATTTCAAAAACATTTCTCTTCAATTGGTCATTTTCTTTACATAGAACAACAGGGTTATTAATATCAAAATTGTGGAAATTATCTAATGCATGTTTACAAAGGGCAGTTGAGTTTTTACATCGGTCAAACAAAACAATATCTTCACAAAAGAATTTATAGACACCAATATTATGTAAAAAATAAAAATTTAAACTCAACTGCCCTTTGTAAACATGCATTAGATAATTTCCACAATTTTGATTTTAATAACCCTGTTGTTCTATGTAAAGAAAATGACCAATTGAAGAGAAATGTTTTTGAAATGATCCACAACAAAATTGCGTAAACTTTAGAACTGACACAGAAGGCCTCTCACATATTTATAACAATCTAATTTCTTAAACTTTGTTTCATGTCTTCTTTTATATTTTGTTTTTTGGACCTCACCAACAGAATTTGTTAAAAATTATTAAAAACTATTTTTTTTGAAAAATTTAAAATTATTATTGTCACGGTATATTTCCGAAATGTAAAAAAAAAACACTACGTATCAGTTCCACCTTTTTTATTTGTATAAAATATTTTAACGCAGAGCATACCTGAACACATTTCGAACCATTTGCTAACATGTAGCCACCTCTGAAACATCTCTTTGTTTAAAATAATTATATCCTCCACAACAAATATGTTTGAATTTATTTTGACTTTTTGAAGAAACTTGTTAATAATTTGGAATGCGACGTAGAGGTTTATATAAAGAACCGTATTTATAACATAACGTTCATATAGGCGTTATGAGTCAAAAATGTAAGTAATTTTAAGGTTTTTCTGACTTTTTATGCTTTCCTTTTTCAGTATTATATTTTTATATAAACTTTAAAAAAAAAAATTAGACTGATAATTTTTAATATGTACCTACCTGAAGATGGCTTAAAAGCCGAAACGTACGTTGTAAAATATTTTTGTAAAAAAAGGATAGCTTTTGGCTCTTCGTTTTAAATACAAATTGGTAGAATACCCAGGAATTTTATTTGAATGGTAAGATTTTATATTTAAGGCAATTAGTAGATAAGGGTATTTGTATTATTCGGAGTGGCGGAGTCCCTTTTATTATACTTAATAAATATTTTGTAATATAAATATCAAGATAAAAATACAGGGTTAACTATCACTTAGTACAAAAAATTTTACCACGTGCGCAGGGTGGCTTAAGAAAACATAGAAAAATATTTTTAGATTTTTTTACGATCTTTTAAAAAAGGGGTAAAAACCCCTATTTTCCCTGTAAATCTCCGCCTATAATTACGTCATCCAATATGGCTTCGGAACGTACTGTCAGGTGGAAGTGATTTTCCGCGGTGTGGCCGTTGTTTTAGGAAGGATGAAATAGTATATTACACACCGAGGTGGGAAGTGTTTCATTACTGTCGAGAGATTAAATAGTTAACCGAGGTGCGAAGCGCCGAGGTTAACTTTATCTCGAGACAGTAATGAAACACGTCACCCAGGTTTTTATACTATTTTATTTACAACCATCAATATTTTGTAATTTCAAAATTTTATCTCCGTTTACTTCCCGCCCTCCTGGGTGGAAAGTAAACTTTCCATCGGGCGGGAGGGCGGGAAGTAAAAGTCAAAAAATTGACACTTTCAAACTTCTAAAAAGTCAGAAATGTCAACATTACATACATGGTTGTAAATAAATACCTTTTTACTCAAACAAATTAAAAAATACATAAATAACAATCGATTCGAATCTGTTCAGCTGCAGCGCTATTAGATTTAGCCGAGGTTCGCCCGGATTCCCCTTACCTTAGTTTAAAATTTGAAAACAGGATACTTATGAATCCCGAGACTCGTCTTGAGCTCGTATCCGGACCGGCCCCTGCGGTCCTATTTCGATCACCGATAGTCTCGCGGAGAGCGGAGTACCGCGTGACACCACACCACACGCGGTCTCCCTTAATACCTCCGCAGCTCCTCTGATTAATTCTTGTCCACCATCTATCCTCTCCTGAAGAATCGGCGCTATGAATTAAGCGACGTATCGGCCGGGTCGAGTCGATGAAAATACTTGGACAACTCGTCGGGCAGTTGTTGTCCTCCTACCAAGGAATATTTGGGCGGCAGCTGACGTTACCTCAGACCGCCTGGCGATCGTAGTCGTAGTACGGCTCCGGCAGCGTCTGCTCTCCACCGCGTCAAGTCAAGCCGCCTACTTCCTCGTCGCCCGTCGGGCACCTCGCACCTCGTTTTGACTGCTTCCCGCCTGGCGGGCGGACGGCGGATCATTCCGTCCGGCGCACCGCTCCTCTTTTGTTCGCGGGCGCAGGGCGCACTACCGACACTTCACAACTTACTAGCTAGGCGCAACTGTACATACATTATAATCAAAGATGGGTGAATAAACAATACCTACATAAAGATGGACATGGTACAAGTAGAGGTTGGAGTGGTGCGTAATAATTGTCGATATCGATGTCAAGGTTAGATTAGTTGATTGCGTCTTGAAAAAAATAATTTTCATAAGCAAACTTATTGAAAATCTCACTTAACTAAACAAAAAGAATTCTGTGATTTCTTAACGCTTTGTAATACAAAACGGAACGTCTATGTTTATCGAATCGATGCATTTATCTTGATCGACGTCGCATCTCTAATACTGACTGACACTTCACACTAGTTTCGCTAGTAGCCGACGGAGGGCATTTGCGAATGTAACCTCGCGTTATTTCCCAGTTTTGTCTTGGTTTTCGCGGTAAGTTCAGCGTCTTTGTGAAAATGCCGAAGTATTCGAACGCCGAGTTAACGGACATGGTTATAATGTACGCGATATGCAATGAAAGTGCAGAATACCGTATTCGTTTTCCCAAACGTTGTACAACGTTTGCGAAACACTGGTGTTTTGCAAGCTCGAAGGGGTGGACCTGGAGGGCAAATGAATATGAACGATGTTGAAACAGTGCTTGATTTGGTGGAAGAGCAACCTTCCCTAAGCACTACAGCTATTGCAAGGAGATTGGGAATATCTCAGAACAAGTAAAATAAAACCAATAAAACTCACTTGTACCAAAGACAATCCCATCTGATGGGATTGTCTTTGCTTGTACCTAATACCTGTCAGTAAGGTAGGTGTTTCATAGTCATTCTACATGTTCCTTAGCAAGTAGTCGTTTTTGAAAGGAAATCGAAATTTTGTGGTGAATCCTCGGATAAATTGATAGACGTAGCAACGCCGCGCTATTTCACTACCTGACACAACCATTGACATAGGCGAAATTTTAAGACACGTCACGCGGGCGTCCATAGGCGGCGTTTTTTAAGGGGTTTTAAACAATTTTAAAAAAAATTAGGCTTAAGACAAATGTTAAAATATTTTTGAAAATTTATTTTGGCAAGTCTAATTTTTCTTTATCTGCCATAAAAAAATTTGTACTAAGTGATAGTTAACCCTGTATACTATTATGCAATATTAAATCATGTCCCATTTATAAAATAAAATGTGAGACATTAGACATGCCCAGTTTTTATTAAGCTACGCTATAATACTCGCTATAATACAGAACATTTCCCAGGAACCTAGGTAGAAAAACTTAAAATAAAATTTATATATCCGAGCTTTTTTCTTATACTTTAGCATCTTAGACAAAATTTCGGTCTTTCCATATTTTATTACCACATTATTTTGTAGTTGATGAGCAATATTTATTTATTAACGGGACACTCGCACCCTGCATACCTTATGAAACTACAGGACTATTGCGAATGACTTTATTATTAATTTTGTTCTAGGTTGAAACCATTATTTCCAGGAAGTAATGAGATAGATCAGCTTTCAAAGATTCACTATATTCTGGGTTCTCCAACACTGCAACTTCTGGGAAAATTAAAATCAAAGTAGGTAACTTTGCACTAGTTTAGACTGTTGATCGGTGTAAGCGAATAACAGGAAGACTACCGTAACAAGTAAACTGTGCCAATCTAGGGGACCCATCCGTCGATAGACCACAGTGGTCTGTTGACAGGTTTTTACCATAGATTAAAGGAGCATTGTTTAAACCGCCCGGGAAGAATCCTGCGTCACCAACTTTCAAATTTTAATTTTTGAGCGAAAATAAATTAAACCGGATAAATTGTAATGTCTTACAATTTTTAGGACTCGATACTAAGTTGGGGTATAGATATATTAATGTAGTTTTTAGTTTTTATATAAAATTTTATGCAAAAAATTTAGTGTGGCGTGCGCCACTTTCAACAACGGTTCTGACAGTCTATGTGTAGCTTTGCCTATGTTTTTACGTTTCGGTCAGCATAGATTTCTGGTCATTCAAATGTGGTTCAGAAAATATTGTCACTTAACGACCATTTCGTCAGTTTAATGTCTCATTATTTTTTATTTAAAAATGCTTAATTACTATGATTTTCTAGTGCTAAAGTTTCGTTAACAAAATGTACCGAGCATTACTTAATAACTATTGTAAATATTTTCAAAAATAGGGGTGCTTCACTCTTGACCTAATTTAAAATTTGAAACTTTTGAATATATATGTACCGGCCATAAGTAAAGAGTAATTTTAATAATAAAAAGCAACACGTTTAGCGTCTGTATTTTTTTATTAATATTTGGGCGGACAAGGGATATTTTAATAACTAGTCGCATATCCATTATTTTTTATAACTTCTGCGCATCTTCTAGATAGAGAGGATATTAATTTATCAATATATTCTTGCGAAACATTATCCCATGCTCTCATGACCGCTTCTATAATGTAGCCAAGTTACAGAGGCAGTGAATCAAAACATTGGCCACCACTTGGTCGCGATGTGACCTATTTTCTTATTGGTCTGGCCGTCGTAAAATCTCAAGTGTTTAGGCGGCGAGTGGAATGCTGGGCCGGCTCTTCCCTCAATCGAATTTCCTGCATAGGTAGGATCGCGCGCAGATTTGTTGCAGAATCTCATATATTAGTCCGACCCTGGTAATCGATCACAATGCGGTCATGTGATTTTGTTTATATCTACTGTATCTGTAACTTGGACAGACTATAATAGTTATTCTTTAGATTCCTACTTATTTGCCATCGTTTTCTTCTCTTATTTTTCTATCAATATGATCTCAGAGGTTCTCAAAAGGGTTAAAATCATGACATTTATTTTTCAGTTGTAAACCTTTCTTTTACTATCTTGGCGGTATGCGTCGGATTGCTGTAATGCTGAAAAATCCACAATAAGGACAAATTCTCTTGAGCAAATGAAAGCATTTGTTCCTTTAAGATGTCTAGATAAACAAATCTGTCCATACCACCGATATAAAATAAGGGGGCCCACTCTGTGTCCAGAATAACAACCCCACAACATCACATTTCCACCGCTATATTGAATTTTATCCTTACTGTATTTAGGGTTAAACCTTTCGTTCTTCGGACGTCTTACCCACTGTATTCCATCAGAACTAAACAAGTACCGACCTCGGAGCGCCACCAACTTGAGGGGTTCCAATTTGTCGCCGCGCTGAAACCGCGGCAGGCTTATAAACGTCTACACGGATTTCTTTTTGCGATGCCACTGTCGCTTGTCACAGCACCCCTACAAGTTTTTTCTATACTCCCCTACCTGTCTCCCACAAATCTTTGAGATAGATTTGCACAACAATTTCAGAATTTTCTTCTTTGAGCTATCGTCGTTTGTTACGGCACCCATACAGGTTTTTTCGCTACTCCTAAATTCTCTACGAGTTTCCCCACAAATATTTTTGAAGTTCAGATTAATTTACAAAAAAAAAACAGAATTTCTTTACATTTTTTTGTGCCACTGTCATTTACCACGGCATCCGTACAGATTTTTTCAATACTCTTACGCGTCGCCACAAAATATATTTCAAAGTGAGATTGATTTACACAAAAAAGTTTTCTTTGGGATTTTTTTGCGACGCCACTGTTGTTTGTCGCCTCACTCCTTCAGGTTTTTTTCTATATTACTACATCCCCTATGCGTCTCCCAAAAATATCTTTGAGATTGAAATTGATTTACACAAAAAATAAGATTTTTTTCTTGAATTTTTGCGACGCCATGGCACCCCTACATGTTTTTTCTATACCTACTCCTACATCCCCTACGTATACTCCAAAAATATATTTGGGACTGACATTGATTTACACAAAAAAAATCTATCATCATATCTATACTCATACATCTCTTACGCGTCCCTCAAAAATATCTGATTGAGATCAACACAAAAAGAATCAGATTTTTAGTTTTGGATTTTTTGCGACAAAATAAAAATCCAAAACTGTTCAAGAAATTTTTCGCAAAATTTTTGAAATGTCCAGATTTAAAAAAAAACATAATAATTGTCAAAGTAATACTCACTTCCAGTCAAACCGGAAGATGGAAATAAGAACTGACCATTTTTTGCTACTCCCTGTATAGTCATTACTAACATTCAGTTAAATTAACGAATTCGAAAAGGGAGTTTTTAAAACAATATTTATTTCTGACAGCTACAGGGCAGCGTCTACTGCTACAGATCAAGACTTAAATTTATAGGTTTACAATATGCAAGCTTAGCCTACACGTGCCCGCGCACTCAGCACTTCGTCTGCACTTTTACACAACAGGAACATTGTTCATAGGGCCTTAACTCCTCCACCCTTAGAAGAAAATATCAAACTGGAGGGTTGTTTTTCCGGTTCCTTCTTTTCTTCTACCATTTCAAACTTAACTTGTCTTTTCTTCTTCCTAAATCTTCTCTGGTACATTTTCCATATTAAATATGCAGTGATTAAATAATAATAATACTGGTGGCAAATCCATAGCTTAAGGTGTGAATTTTCTGAATGTCGGGAACTTGCAGAAGTGTAGACTTTTCTTCTAGTTTATGAATATTTTCTAAAGCAATTGTTTGTAGTTGAAGAGGTTTCGCTCGTAGATAATTAAAGTTGAGGTCGTTGACTTGGATTTCGGGTAAAGTAAAGGGTTTTCCTCTAGTTTCTTCATTCATTCCTTCATTCATTCTTTGTTGATAAATTGGAAATCTTTTGTTTTGATTTCACAATTTTCGGGTAAGTGTATTAAATTTGGATCGGTGATAATCTTAATTTCTTCTTTCTTTTGACAGTTCGTTGAAATTTTTAGAGCTTCTTCGGCAGGGATGGCAATAACATATTCGCTGTTTATTGCTTGAATTATTGGACTAATCATATTGACAGATAAACCAAGACAAAATTTTCCTTCGGCTTCTTTTATCAGGGAAATGATACATTCATTTGTGTGAGGCGTGAGTAAATTTTGACAAATGTAGAAATTTTCAATCTTCGGGCAATCTTCATTCTCGAACTGTTGTTGGTTTGAGGCAAGTACAAGGTAGGGATGACTTGGGATAATAATTGAATTTTTTATAGGAATTGGGAATAATCGATAATTTGGAATTTTTCGTGTAAGAAAATTGGGAAATGAACGGCAAATATAATTTTGTCATTATTGAAATTTACTTGGATTCCAGCAATTTGGTAATAAGAAATTACATTTTTTAATTTTAAAATAGAGTCTGTAGAAGAGAGATTTTTCAAATATTTTATCATAGAGCGTAATTGAGCTGCAGAAATTATTGAGCTATGTAAAGTGTTAAGTTTTGCGAACATTATCGCGTTTTCCAAGTTATCAAGAAAAGTCACCAAATTTTGACAATTAAGAATATAATATATATTTTGTGATTGCAAATAAGCAGAAATGAAACGTCTAATATCAAAGGCGGCAATCCAGGGGCGGACTGGCACCTAAAAACGGCCCGGGCGCTTTGTATGAGACCGGCCCATGGACTGACACCGAAAGCGGGAATTCCGTAGGGTTCCTTGTAGCCAAAGTGCAAGAGACGCCAGAAACAGTTGGTTTCAAGATCTTTTTTATTTTTTTATGTATTTTTAGATTTTGGGGAGGATCAAATTGTCAAAATCAGTTTATGTCAAGGTTTTTATTTCAAAAGAGTATAAAGAAAATAAAAAATAAAAAATCAATTCTTAAAAACAATTAAAACAAATGTAAACATAAAAATATATCTTCATCTGTTAACCATTTAAAAAAATTAAAAACACAATAAATTACGTATGCCTTTGCACTGGCCGACTAGATAGTTTATTAGATCTTCATTATACAGGGTGAGTCACTATTAGTGAGTCACTATTAGTGTGTATTAGTGACTCACTAATAATGGCACATGGTGCAACCACATATATTTTGGGCCAAAATATTACGAATGAGGCTAATATGTTTTATAGAAATGTTGTTTGTTTAAGTTGAAGTTTGTTTTTTTGAAATTGCACTTTGGCTACATCTCCCAACATAATCAAGCTGCTGAACTAAAATTTGGCACTGCTATGTTTTTGGGGATGGAGAATAAGCTGAAAATGTCAGTTTCTACGTATCTCGCACAGAGGACGGCACTTGCGCTGTTTTTGGATCGTGCTTTTATTCGTAACTTTTTTGAGGATATCTTTTTGGTCCTTCAGGTTCATCATTTTAGTGCATCTTTTCATTCTGCAGCAAAGAGGTACCCTTGTTTCATAATGATCAAATCAACCGTTTGCATTGAATTTGCCAAAACGTGCTCCAATACACCTGTTGACTTCAATATTCGAAAAATACAATTTTCATCTACTGCTTTCAAATATTGCACAACGATTGTACTATTTAAAGCGAGAAAAATATGAAAATATGAAAAATGCCCAAAAAAAACGTTCACTTTCAAAATGGAACGGATTGAAACTTGATAAAATTTGGACACCCTATTTCAAGAAAAAGAATGTGTTTCGACCAATGTTCATTTGGCATTTTTGCCTTCATTTTCAGTGTACAGTTGATCTGTAACATTTGAAAGCAGTAGGTGCAAATTTTATTTTTTGAATATTGAAGTCAAAAGTTGTTTTGGGGCACGTTTTGGCAATGGATGGACCTGTAGGACAAAAAAGATAAGCTCAAAAAGTTACGAAACAGCGTACAAAAACAGCGCAAGTGGCGCCCTCTGTGAGATAGTTAGACATTGACATTTGCAGCTTATTCTCCTTCCCCAAAAACCTTAGCAATGCCAAATTTTAGTTCAGCAGCTTGCCTATGTTGGGAGGTGTAGCCAAAATGCAAATTCAAAAAACAAACTCCAACGCCATGTATCTCTTAAACAAACAACATTTCTATATTATGGCATGTTAGCCTCAATCGTAATATTTTGGCCCAAAATATATGATGTTGCACTATGTGCCATTATTACCGACTCACCCTGTATAATGAAATTAGCTTTTTTACAAACCATTAACATGAAAGCTTCCAAATGGTCTTGGGTTAGAGAACTCCTTAGCCGGTTTAAGATTATTTTTAATTTAGAGAAAGATTTTTCGCATGATACTTCTGAAATAGACAAACTTAATAAATATTTAAATGTCTTCTCCATAATGTCTATCAGCGACGGCCGGCCCACAGCGGCCCAAGTAGGTCCGGCCGATCGGGCTAGCGCTAGCCCGATCGCCCGATGGCCCAGTCCGCCCCTGCGGCAATCTCCAATTTTGCCGAAATTCGGTTTTTATATTCTATGTTATAGTCCTTTAGATGCTTTATCAACTAGTACAGTTTATTGGGACCAAACTCGGCAATATCCCGTGTATTTTAAATGTAGAAAATGAAGGTAAGATTCAAAATTGGCAATCTCCAGCAAGAACTTGGAATCAAAGGTGGCAAACTCCACTTTGGCCAATCACGAGGCTTCTAACAATCATGTGATGTGATGACAATCAAGAGAATACTGAGGACGATGATGATAATGGATATTGTGAATTTACTAAAGAAATTCCTTCGGTTCTAGTTTAAAATAAGTAATAAGTTTCACACTATTTTCAGTTAATAAAAGTTGCATTATCAACATTGTTGTTTTTTTATATTATATTATTTTTATTATTATGATAAAAAAAAGTATTTTTTTATTTGGCAAAAAAAAGGTTTGTAGATAATAGTGTTTTCAAAAAGCTATAATTTACATTTACATCAACACTGATTATTATTCGTTAAATTACCGAATATTTCTAAGGCAAAAATGAAAAACCATAGTAATTTTAAACCAGTTTTAGGATCAAAAATAGGGATCTCCCTATTGAGGATCAAAACTAGCAATATCCAAACTAAAATAACCTTTTCTTTTAATTTGTAAAAAAATTTAGGTAAAACCATATTAGTTTATGTAAGAAATGCAACTAATGATTTGAAATTACTTATCATTTTGAATAGACGGATTCTTTATTTACCCTATATCCTTTTTCGTCGATTACCAAAATTGTCTAAAATAGATATTGCCGCCTTTGATACTAGGCGTTTCAAATGTCATTAATTGTTTTATTAATGTTAAATTCGAAATTTTCTAGTCGTTCTTTTATTAAATTTTGGTTTGACTGGAAAATAGTTATAGTAGAATTATAATTATCAATAAGTTGTTTTGTTAATGAAATTTGCAAAGAAACTTCCTTTGTAAAGGATTGTTGATTATTTTGAAGGGTATAAAAAGCCATTTTGAAGCTTTACCAACTATATTAATTAAGCCTCTTTTATTCCTATTATGTGGAGCAATATTATCCAACTTTCTTTCTACTTCCATTATTAAATAATCTACGTGTTGTAATAAATTATATAAAACATTAGAATATGAGTTAGTAGTAACTTCTGATATATTAGTCTCATCTAAGGATAAATTCATTATGCTGTAAAACTTACCAATATTATTAAGCTGATTAATTATGGGTTTAATTTGAATATAATGAACGAATGTATGTTTGCTTTCTATAACTTTTGTATCTCCTAGCTGGGTTTTTATCGGTGTAAATGTCATCTCAGTCGTCGTTGTCAGTGTCTTTACTGGAGTCAACGTTAATAATATTGTCGTTGTCAGGAATAGCATAACTGCATGAAGGTTCATTTTCCTGCAACCAAGGGTTCGAATTAGATTTTGGCCTTTTTAATTGTGATTTATGAATTATTTTATCATCTGAAGTTTTGATTTTTGTTCCTAAATCTTCTTCAATTTGAATTTTCAAATGTTTTGGCTTAGTTTTATCTCTTAGTGATGTTTTATTTTTCTGAAATTGAGTAGTATAAGGTTCGTAATTTTGTGGTTCTTCCCTATCTCTATTGTGCCTTGTATTTTGTTTATATTTTTCGCATAATGATACCTCATGAATTTTGTCAAAAATTATTTTTAATTTATTCTTACGTTCGTCTATGTACTGATTTAAAATTATTTCATCTGTAATATCAAAGGGGTCAAGTGCATTTGTATGACCTGTAACGATATCAAAAGGCTTTTGTTTTGTTACGCTATGAGTGAAATTATTGTATCCTAATATAGCGTATTGCACTAATTGTTTTATATTCGAATCAGCATGAGTAAGTTTAGGTACGCGTATACTATCAAGTAGTGTATTATGCAATCTTTCTACGGGGCTATTACTTGTTGAGTTACCAGGGGTAGTGAAATGTAGTTTAACGTTATGAAGTTTGCAAAAATCTGATAAAAGAGTTGTCTTAAATTCGGTACCATTGTCACATGTTATTGACACAAAAGTGAAGATTCCATCAATCACATCAGTAGAATTACAAGATTCTAAGTAATAAGCTTGTGCATATTTTGAAAAAACATCACTTATGGTTAAAAATTTATTTCCTAAGACTTGAAAAGTATCCATATGAACAGATTCAAAAGGTTGCGAAGGAGTAGGGGTAAATGCAAATTTAATTTTAGGTGGATTCCTGTTATATTTAGCATTACAATATTCGCATATTTATTAATATATTCGGTTATGTCAGTTTTCATGTTGGGCCAATAATATAATTTTTTCAAAGCTAATAAGGTTTCATTTATGCCTCTATGACATGTTTTTGTTTCGTGATGATATTGTAATAATTCTTGTTGTCTATCTCTTTCAGTAATGTCAGTTAAGAAAATGTTCGAGAAATTTAGTTTATATGCATGATGTTAAAAATTTTGGCTAATAAATTACAAATTCTGGGTTTTAAGTCGATTTCGCTCTACTATAAAGTGATTTTGGATTTATATACTCCTTGAAAAATTTAATTAATTCATAAGCGTAGTTTTTCAATGTTACTTTGACAGTTAGCCTAATTTTATTGGGAAAAGGGTGTGTTTTGATAACGTGGTATCTTCCTGAATCTTTTAGGATAAATATAATTTGATTTGTATAAGTATTTAAGCAATTTTCGGTTATGGGAATAGTTAAAATTGGGTCTTCAATAGCAGAATGAACTGTAGACACTGGGGCAAAGTCTAGAGAATACTATAAGTCGGCGCACTCGGCCTTGTGTAAACAAACGTTTCCCCCCTGCCCTCTCCCGCTCCCTCGGACCGCCGTCATCGGAGTACTGCGATCGATATCTTATTTAATAAGAAAATAAGCTTATAGACCTGGAGATAGTGACAGATTTTTGGACGTGATTTTACTCAGTATGCCTTTCATATAGGGCAATATGTTGCGTATATTCTCACAATAATAAGGTATGAATCAGAGAGTCATCCTGGGTTCTTGATATGGAAAAATGAGTTTTCATTTATTCGAAAAATATGCGTTTTGATATGATTTTAGTCAGGCTGCCATGTGTTTTATAATGAAGTTCGAAATAGAAAATTCCTCGGAAAACCATAGGCATACCGTTAGCGTGGGTCCAAAGGGCTATTATTGCCATGTGAACTTGTATTTTAATAATTATTTTTTCCACGTTTCTAAACAAGCTGCCAATGAGAAGTATGCAAGTTCTTGTTACGAAACTGCTGAAGAAAAGATGGCATACCGTTTGCGCATATCCAAGTACACTTTACATCGAATAAATCGTTTAAATTATTAAATAACATTCAATTTAAACAGTACTTGGACAAGCGTAAAAGGTATGCCATCCTTTTTTCAGAATTTTCATAACAAGCACTTGCATACTTCTCCTTGGCAGCCTGTTCAGAAACGTGGAATTATTAAAATACAAGTTCACGTGAGTAGATAAGCTATGTTCCTTCTAGAAGAGCTTCCCCAAATTAATCGCCCATATACCAGAATCTTGCAAAAAAACGACCAAGAAGGCCCAGATCACCCGAACGTACACGAACATGCCCGATCTTATCTCTTCATCAGTCACCCGAGGATACGCGAACATGTCCGATCTTATCTCCCTATTAATCACGAGGCCCGAATGTACCCGATCTTATCTCCTTATCAGTCACGAGGCCCGAATATACTCGATCTTATCTCCTTATCAGTAACGAGGCCCGAATGTACCGGATCTTATCTCATCTTGAGCCACCAGGCCCGAATATCCTACCCTTCGAGGTCCGCGAGGTTATATGAATATAACCGATTCGGGGGGTGAGTCATCGCCTCATCATACGGGCGCGTCCGAGCGCTTGAGAGGACGTCTATCAGGTAGCGTTTAAGCTCCGAGAGGCATTAAATGTAGAGATGTATTGAGATAAAAATATATAATCTTAATAAAAATGAAATTTTCAAGTATCTAAAAATAAATAAATAAAATATAGAAAATATAGTTCCAAGCATTTCCAAACATAAAATACGATATAAAATTCAGGTATGACGTAATATGGTGTAATCATTCCCGCGGAAAAACTAAAAAAATCTATGCACATTCCTACATCCTAAGAGGGATGTAACTACTCTGGATTCCTTGAACTTAAATTATGTTTCTAGTTAAAGATAAAAGAAATGTAAGAATATAGGGGTGGTAATAAAAATGGGGGATGAAATGAATCAAAACATGCATGTGACATATCCTTAGATAGGTCTTTTTGCTAGAATTACGAATCTGATATTAATAAACCTTAAGTATGTGCCTATTTCATATTAGAAAATTCTAAGTACTAGATGTTTACTCTAAATTAATTTATTTAAATTACCATACAGCATTGGATGTTATCAGTTTCTGTCGACGCGTTGGTTAAAAATAGATATTATCTGTAATATTTTAGAACATATTTACGCGGATGAAAATATAATAATCCCCTAGCAATGTTAAGGCTTTATATATCTATTGTTTTTAGGTGACTTAACCTATTAAAAGTAAATAAATGTAACCTGAAACTGTGGGGAGTCATAAGAAAAAAGATGAAAAACATAATGAAAAACATAATAACCTAATATTAGCATGTAGAGGCGTCTTGAGATAAAAAAATATATAATCTTAATAAAAAATTACTTAAGTATACAGAGTAATCCTAAATTAATGTACAGAGTTTGACAAAAAAAAGCAAAGCCAAAAAGGCCTAATTTCAACGCATATTCTCTGACGTAATATTCTTATCGCAACTCTCTGACGTAAAGATGTGACAAAAATGCAAAAGCACCTTAATAATTTCATCACGTGATCTCGTAGAATTAAGAACACAGAATGAGAGAAAAATATAAACACAATGTACAGGGTGTGATAAAAATTAAGACGCATATGTCGATACACGTTGTGACGTCGGGGCTCTGTCTAAGGCACGTGCGCCGATGACGTCAAGATGTAACAAAAAATCCAAAAGGCTCTTAATGGATTTGATCACGTGATCTCGTAGAACTAAGAACACATGATGGGAGAAATACAAGGCGAGAGAAAAATTCAGAGTGAGCAAAAGTTCGGTAAATTTTTTTAAATGTGCCCTAATGGCACCTCGTTGGAATCGTCTCCACGCCAGGAACACGAATAAAATTCATAAGTAGATGGTCAGCTGTAGAAAAAACATTTAAATACAAGAGTGTGTTTTGAAATACATTCATTTCGATGTTGTTAGTCACCGGTGAAGGTTTAGTAAACACCTTAATCAACAAATTACCAATTGAATTACATATTCCCGGCTATCAGTTCTGCGGACCAGGAACAAAATTACAGAAAAGAATCGAACAGGGCGATACAGGCATAAATAAACTTGACTCAGCCTGTCGAATTCACGACTTGGCATATTTGAAAAATAAATCTGTGGAAGAGCGACACAAGGCAGACAGGGAATTAGAGAATCGAGCCTGGCAGAGGGTCAAATCAAACGACGCTAAAATTGGAGAGAAGGCCGCCTCGGGGGTCGTCACCACCGCCATGAAAACAAAGCGAAAACTAGGCATGGGCGTGGGCACAAAACAAAAGAAACCAGTATCATTTAGACGAGACATTGTGAAAAAAGTTGCAAAGTCTCTGAAAAAAATCGTTCGATGAACACCAACTCAACGATGTGAAAAATTTAAAGAAATCCTCTTTGGCAGCCATCCGTGCCGCTCGCATAGAAATCAGAAAGCGGGAGGAAAGAAAAACATTCGAATACCGAGGGTCATACCGTTCGAGCGAAAAACTGGAGGGTTTCTACCGCTTCTGCCTCTGTTGGGAGTCTTAGGGGCTCTAGGTTCCGTAGCCGGAGGTGCAAGTGCAATAGCAAGGACAGTAATCGATGCGAAAAACACACAAAAGAAAATGGAGGAGGGAAAAGAGACACAACGCTGCCATGGAAAAGATCGGAAAAGACGGTTCTGGACTATACCTACGAAAAAATAATCGTGGAGGACTCGGACTTTTTCTCAAAAAACAACAACAAAAAAAACTACCAGTAAAGCTACCCAATAGACCGCTGTCGAATAAAGATTTAATACAATTTGCTAAGAGGTTGAAATTAAGAAAATTTAGAGGAGTCTTTATGCGAGACACTCTTCCACGAAACGGTCCACATAAAAACGAATCGGCAATTGTAAATTTAGACGTTATGCGTAACAGCGGGACGCACTGGGTAGCTTATAAGAAATGTGGTAATCATGCCTCCCGCCTCCCGAACGAATTACCTATTTAGGAAAAGACGTAAAAATTACGTATAATAATAGTCCTTACCAAA
This sequence comes from Pseudeuparius sepicola, assembly GCA_963920635.1. Classification (NCBI taxonomy): domain Eukaryota; kingdom Metazoa; phylum Arthropoda; class Insecta; order Coleoptera; family Anthribidae; genus Pseudeuparius; species Pseudeuparius sepicola. The sequence continues at coordinate 34,223,829 of OY987300.1, read as the reverse complement.
AATACAGCGAAATAAATTGGGGATATCTATGTTTGGAGTTTCTCTATAAAAGTCGTGGTTTCGCGTGAAAAACGCTCAGCCATGTCTTCGCTTATCTTCACTGTGGACGGTATCTCATCCACGCTATCCATTGATTTCGATACGCCAATCTATTTAGAACAGGACGCCGAATACGGACTAGCTCTTTTAGGATTTCACTCCTACAACAGCATACCAAACATTGACAAAAGCACAGGCATAAACAAATTCTACTTGATTGTCAAAAATAATCAGGGGAAAACCATAGAAATTCCCACTGGTTCATATGAGATTAGTGCCATTGAATCGCAAATAATTAAAACTTTGCATTTACCCAAAGGAGACAAGGCTCAAAACGTGTTTTCGTTAAAGGCCTACAATAGCACTCTCCAGTGTGAAGTTTACAGCGAAAAGTACGCGATAGATTTTCAAACTGAAGGCTCCATAGGAAAAATTTTGGGGTTTTCGGAGCGTGTGTTACAACCGGGCATAGTGCACGCGTCTGATTTCCCTGTTAACATTGTTAAAGTTAGAACCGTCCACATAGATACCAATATATCCGTCGGATCATATTATAATAATCGTCCCACGCATACAATATACGAGTTTGCGATAGGAGCCGATACGCATAGACGAGACTCCCAGAAATCTTCTCTACGTACCGGTTACTTAGCGAGAATTCAATAACATTACACTATCGATTCTCGATCAAAATTTCGAGTTGGTAAATTTTCGGGGCGAAGAAATTATTGTGAGATTGGAATTAAAGAGATCGTCTTGATGGGTCTAGTCTTTGACAACAGATACCAACCGTATAAAAATGATCGAAACTATTCTCGAGCATCACAATCAGTCGCACCTTTAAAGTGCACAGATCGCAACCAAAATCTTACTGTCGAGAATCGTTTATTTTTGAAATCTCTCGGTTACCATGTCGTTGACGCCCCAAGTTTTCGACGTGCATCGAAACCCAAATTTTGATGAATCCATTCAACGGCTGGAGACGCGCACCTACTATCCCTTTGTTAAATCATTTATAAACAACGATGTAGTGGAGATCATAATTAATCAGGGTGATTCCTGGTTATTAATGTATGACGCCGCCATTTGTATTAAGGGAAAGTTAACTAAGACCGGTGGAACTGGTTCGTGTAAACTCGCCAATAATGCAGGTGCATTTCTATTCGACTCTGTCTCTTATGAAATAAATAGTAAGGAATTGGAGAGCGTGCGAGACCCGGGAATTGTAAGCGCCATAAGAGCGTATTTGTGCTATCCTCCCAACTCTGACAGATATCTGATATCTGATAACTCTTAAACATTTTTAACGATTATCAATATGCAATTTGCGGAAAGCAAACAATAAGACTAATTCGAGCCCGTAACGATAATAATTCCCTGCTGTTGGAAAAAACGCCAAACACGGAGGGAGAATTATCGGCAGAATTGACAATTAATAACATTGAACTAAAAGTGAAACACATTCAACCAAACGACATGATTAGATTAGATCTGTTGGAATCGATAAATATCGACAAACCAATAATTATACCATTTCGAAAATGGGAAGTGCACGAGCTGCCGACTCTCACGAAGGATTCTCAACGAGAAATCTGGCCTGTCAAAACGTCTGCGGCGGTGGAGAGTCCCCGTTATGTAATCGTTGGATTTCAAACTGACCGTAAAGAGAACGCCACAACTGATTCTTCAAGATTCAATCACGTGAGCATATCTGACGTAAGATTGATTTTGAACGGAGACTATGGTTAGAAATTCTTGTGTTTAGTAGAGGAAGGTTTATGTTGTTTAGTTTATTCGCATATCACACTATATATTTTTAAAAGGACAGAAAACGTCGGAACCATGACAGAGCTTGGAAAAATTATTATTATGTCAGAAGCAAGAGAAAAATAATAAAAAACACGCACATTCGTAAATCAAGTATAATTTAAATTCCCCCATACAGAACAAATAAAACAAAAACATTTTGGTAGCAGAGCGTGGTTTATCAGTTTAAAGAAGAATGTGCCGTGTTAATAACGTGCAAATCCCCGACGCAAGGCGCGAGTACGTTGGATCGCCACGATAGTGTTGACGCTGACGGAAGGTCGACGAAAAGGCGGAAGGAACATCGGCAGGCTAGAGGCCAGGTGGAAGCTTGCACATAACAACAGCGAGTGGCTGTAAAAAGAAGCCAGGTTCAAAGGAAGCGGGGCTCCCTAGGAAAGTGAGTTCGTTCCTTTTAATTTCCAATTCTAAGTTACCTAGCTTACTTGTTGGAGCAATTTGTTGAGTTTTAATTTGCATCAGTCGTTTATCGCGTGCAATAGAAGTTACCTACAATAAATACATTTTCAAAGTTAGTTCTTTGGTCAGTCGCTATCGCGCTAAAGACAAACATAAAAGGCCATGGCTACTGCTGATGCTGTAGCAATAAAAAAAAGGGGTGTGCTTAAGACAAAGCTCACTAATTTCAGCAAGTTCTTAGGGGACGTAGAGGGAAAAGAGTTCATATCCGAAGTAGATATAATCCAGTTACAGTCCCGTCTTGAGAAAATTCTAAAACTTGAGGACGAATTCGACGAAATTCAGTTTACTATTGAAAGCTTCATTGAAAGTCCTGAGGAACTAGAAGCACAGTCACAAGAGCGCATTGAATTTGAAACAAAATTCTATGAGCAAATTTTATTAGCAAAAATGCTTGTAAACAAAACAAAAAAGGACGGATCCAGTTCCCCAAATGACTCTCAACATGCTTTGAGCGCTAATAGTTCTATAAACCATGGGCTACGGTTGCCGGCCATAGAACTGCCAAAATTTGACGGATCATATTCGAGTTGGTTAGAATTTCGAGACACATACGAGTCCCTCATACACAAAAATGATACTATAAGCCAAATACAAAAGTTTCACTACTTAAGGTCCGCCCTAGTAGGTGACGCAAGCCAGGTGATAGGTTCTCTGGAATTTATTACTAACAATTATTCGGTAGCATGGAATGCACTTCTTGATCGCTACGACAATCGAGCTCTTTTAGTGCACAACCACATAAAGGCACTGTTTAATACAGAATCGTTATTTAAGGAGTCATCTAGCGGGCTTAGAAAAATAATAGATTCAGTATCAAAACACTTGCGGGCATTGCAGCAGTTAAACGAACCAACTAAGAATTGGGATACGCCCATAGTATACATCGTGTCCACAAAATTAGATTCTTCTACCTTAAGGGAGTGGGAAAACTTCAAAATTGGCAAAGAAGTTCCTAAATTCGAAGATCTAAAAACATTTTTAAAATCGCGGGCTGATTTGCTTGAAACCTTACAACTAAGAAGGTTAGAGAAAACCGTGTAAGGGGAAAGGGACACAGAAAAGGGGCAAATTTCTAAACACTCTCGCGGTTTTGTAGCGACGGAAAATAAGCCAAGCGATAAGTGTGTAGCAAAATGTAAGTTTTGCTCAAAACAACATTACATTCAAAATTGCGCGGAGTTTTTAAAATTATCTCCCGATAAAAAACTCGAAAATGTTAACAAATTGCAATTATGCACAAACTGTTTAAGATCGGGACATGCGCAGGAAGCTTGTCGTAGGGGAACTTGCTTAAAATGCAATGCAAAGCATCACACTTTGCTGCATACAAATCCTAAACCCGAAAATTCGACTTTTGTAAATCTCAATACTATCGCTTTGCCTAGTAAAGCAATTGACTTAACTCGGGATGGGTACGTTCTTTTAGCCACAGCGCTCGTGCAAATTTATGACGCGCGTGGCGATCCACACACAGTCCGTGCCTTACTAGATGCGGGTTCTCAATCCAATTATCTTACACAAGAAATGTGTGACAAGTTGCAAGTTACTACAGTTGATGAATCAATCGTAATATCAGGACTAAATAATGCGCTTTCGAAATCGGACGTCAGATGTGAAGTCATAATACAAGCGCTTCACAATGATTTTTCGATTAATATTTCTTGTTTTGCAATCCCAAAAGTCACCGAGTACTTGCCAGGTAGAGCTCTAATCGCAGCAGAGTTCAATATTCCCAAAAACTTAAAATTAGCGGATCCATTTATCCAAATATCACTAGGAAACAATAAACCTATTCTGCAAAAAACGCGTCTAGGATGGGTCATGGCCGGTCCAGTAGGCAAAAATTGCACTTCAAAGCGGATTTGTAATTTTAGTCAACAGAGGGAAATACAAGACATCCAGTCGCAATTGTCTCGTTTTTTGGAAATGGAAGAGTGCATTACTATGAGGCCGCTTTCTCAAGAAGAAAGGGATTGCGAGGAGCGCAGGTTTTTAGCTTTAGAGCGTAAATTACAGTCAAAACCAGAAATAAAGGCTCAATATATGGAGTTTATGAGTGAATATGTACAACTGCGACATATGTCTAAAGTCACCAAAGAATTTAGAAATTCAGAGAACGTTCCATACTATATGCCACATCACTGCGTTCTTAGGGAACATAGCATTACTACTAAACTACGCGTAGTCTTTGACGCTTCGGCGCCATCCTGCAGCGGTTATTCTCTGAATAATTTGCAAATGACCGGTCCAACTATTCAAAGTGAAATTTTCTCAATTTTGTTACGTTTTAGAGAGCATGCTTATGTATTATCTGGGGATATCGCAAAAATGTACCGGCAGGTACAAATTGTACCCGAACAGCACTGCTTACAACGCATTTTGTGGCGAGACAATCCAGATGAAGAACTGCAAATCTTTGAGTTGAACACGGTTACTTACGCCACAACTGCAGCTTCATATCTCGCTATACGTTGTTTATACCAGTTGGCCCAAGAAAACAAAATCGAACACCCTCAATTATCACAAATTATTGAGGAAGATTTTTACGTGGACGACTGTTTGACAGGCGCAAATACCATTGAGGAAACGGCGAAAATTGCGCGAGGCATATCTGATATTTTAAAACAAGGGTGCTTCGAATTGCGGAAGTTTTATTCAAATGAACGCGAAGTTCTTAAATATGTTTCTGACAAAGACGCACCAGCTAAAGTAATTGAATTTGGTGCTAATGAAAACGCAAAGACTTTAGGTTTGTCGTGATGTCCAACCACAGACAAATTGTTGTACAATATAAGTGAACCACCTGAAAATCAAAAGGTAAATAAGCGAACAATCTTATCCAGCACGTCTCAAATTTTTGACCCGCTGGGTTTATTAAGTCCATGTATCATAAATGCAAAAATTTTGCTGCAGCAATTGTGGCTCGAAAAGGTTGCTTGGTACGAGGGTTTACCGTTGAATATCCATTCATTTTGGTGCGACTTCAGAAGTGAATTAACTGAATTAAACAATCTTCGCATAAATCGTCATGCAATGCCTTTGAAGCCAAAACGAATAGAAATTCATGGGTTTTCAGATGCGTCCGAAAGGGCATACGGCGCTTGTTTATATTTGAGGTCTATAGATGAGCACGACCACGTTATGGTGACTCTCCTATGTGCAAAATCAAAGGTTGCACCTTTAAAGACGATTACTATACCGCGATTAGAATTATTGGGTGCTTTAATACTTGTCAGATTGGCAAACAAGGTTTCTCAGTCGCTAAGAACCACCATTGATGCTCGTATTTTCAGGACAGATTCGATGATAGTCCTTGGGTGGTTAAAACTACCGCCAAATAAACTAAAAACTTTCGTGTCGGAAATCCAAGAAAACACTAGTTCAGACAATTGGTTTCATTGTAAAGGGAATGAGAACCCAGCCGATTTCTTGTCGCGTGGGGTAAAGCCTTCACAGCTGGCAGATTTAGATTTATGGTGGCACGGGCCAACTTGGCTCACCCATAACCAAGAAAGCTGGCCGAAATCAAAAATATCAAAACAAAATTATGAAGACAACTTACCGGATATAAAAAAGATCACTCATGCCTTTGTTTCGCAATCTATTAACCTTTTTCCATGGCAGAGATATTCCAAGCTTTCAAAAATTCAAAGAGTAATGGCTTGGATCTTAAGATTTAAGGCTAATTGTAAATCAAAATACAAAAGTTCTGGGCCACTTCTTTTGCGCGAATTGGATATCGCTCTTACTACATTAATTAAAATTACTCAACAAGAAACTTTCTCACAGGAAATAGCAAATTTAAAGAAAGGCAAATCCTTGCATACGCAAAGTAGAATTTTAAAGTTAAACCCATTCTTAGACAATAATGGCGTTTTAAGAGTAGGTGGACGTCTTCAGAATTCGGATTTTTCGGAAGATAAAAAACACCCTATCCTAATATGTGCCAAGCATCACCTAACGTTACTAATTTTTGAAAACGAACATGTTCGGTTGTTGCATGCAGGTCCTCAGTTAATCTTGTCATCTTTAAGGGAGAAATATTGGCCGATATTGGGGAGAAATTTGGCCAAAAGGGTTATCAGGCAGTGCATTTCTTGTTATCGGACTAATCCAAAAACAATCCAACCTATAATGGGTCAGTTACCTGAACCACGCTTGCAACTAGGGCCACCCTTTTTCACAACAGGCATTGATTACGCGGGTCCGCTGCAAGTCAAGGACCGAAAAGGCCGCGGTGCAAAAATGCAAAAATGTTATATAGGCTTATTTGTGTGTTTTACGACCAAAGCCGTACATCTAGAGCTTATTTCCGAGTTAACAAAGGATGCGTTCATCATGGCGCTAAAAGGTTTGCATCACGTCGCGGAAAACCAGCGCGAATATTTTCCGACAATGGTAGTAATTTTGTGGCGGCAAGGTCGGAGCTAAAGGATCTTGGGGAATTTTTAAATAAAGCTGGTACAGAGCTAACAAGTCATTTTTATCAGGAAGGGATTGATTGGCAACTCATCCCTCCTTACTCCCCTCACTTCGGGGGTCTTTGGGAATCGGGAATTAAATCGTGTAAAGGGCATTTAAAGAGGGTTTTGGGAAACGCCCATCTTACGTTTGAGGAATTCAACACATTGCTCGTTCAGGTAGGAGCAGTCCTGAACTCCAGACCTCTTTGTCCCATTTCCTCAAATCCACAAGACCTAACTCCTTTAACCCCGGCTCACTTTCTGGTGGGGTGACCGCTCACGGCAATTCCTGACCAAGATCTTCGATAGGTCGCAACAAACAGGCTGTCTCGACTGCAGCACATCCAGCAGTGTCAGCAGCATTTTTGGCACCGCTGGCAACGAGAATACCTCTCAGAGTTGCAGCAGCGCATTAAGTGGACCAAAACGAAAGGCGAACTTCAAGTAGGAGATATGGTGCTCCTAAAGGACGACCAGTCGCCTCCTTTGTGTTGGAAGCTGGGGCGTATCGTTCAATTACACCCAGGAAAAGACAGTTTGTGTAGAGTGGCTACTGTCAAAACTGCAATGGGCAATGTCAAGCGCTCATATGCAAAGTTGTGCCCTCTATCCAAGGCCGAAGAGGACGCTAAGACTGTTTAATATTGTAAGCCCCCCTGTGGCCTTGCAAGGCGGGGGGCATGTTAGAAATTCTTGTGTTTTAGTAGAGGAAGGTTTATGTTGTTTAGTTTATTCGCATATCACACTATATATTTTCAAAAGGACAGAAAACGTCGGAACCATGACAGAGCTTGGAAAAATTATTATTATGTCAAAAGCAAGAGAAAAATAATAAAAAAACACGCACATTCGTAAATCAAGTATAATTTAAATTCCCCCATACAGAACAAATAAAACAAAAACAACTATTACCCATTCGAACGGCTCAGATTGAATTTTAAAAATGATTACGTGGACGCCTACAATAACTATACAGAATTTTATCCCAGTTTTATGAATGTTCGAGACAAACAACCTCTACTAAACTATAAAGATTACAAAGAGCACGCTCCGCTGTTTGTCATCGATTGTTCCCGAAGAAATGAATCGATGAAAACCAATACGGTCGACGTGAAGTTAGACATAGAGAGCACACAGGGTTTTCCGGATAAAACTCGAGTCTATTGCATCATCATTCACGATTGCGTCATGGAGTATTTGCCTTTGAGTGAAATTATTAGAAATCTCATGTAAATATTTTCGTTAGTCGGTTGTGTGCAGCGATGAAGATAGCAGTACTCGACATTCAGGGATTTACGTTGGAGGGCTGTTTTTACCCAAAAGAACTCACAATTAAAATCAACAAAAAAAACAAGTGCGAAAATTGGACAACAATTTATTTGGCTTTTGGTATTCGAGCGGCTATGTGGGGTACGAACTTGCACGAGAAATAATTAAAAAATTTTTGTTCAACGTCGACTGTGTATATGTCAAAGCTAACCATAAAAAAACATTTCTACGGTCCATTCTCGACGACGAGGCAGTCAAGATAATCAATGTGGAAAATCTGAAGAATCGAGATTGGTTGGAAATTCCCAAATACGAGAGGGTAGTACCATTGTGTATGTACCACGGTGAAAAAACCAAATACCTGTGTAGTTTAAATAATTGAGAAAAATTGTACGAGTGGTGATACACGTTTCAACCACAGTAAGAGCCATGTCCCTTAACGATCGCATCAAGAAACATCTGATGGAAATCAAAGAAGTGAAAAAAATAGTGGAAACGCTCGAGACCCGCAATCGGATGGTGGCGATGTTTGAGAAGCTAAACATAGAAGAAAAGAAATGGATTAGCAATGTTTTTACTAATAAAAATAGATTTAAGAATTCAAATCATGTTGTAGCAAAGAAATTGTTTTAAAATAAAAAAATATATGTACGCCAATGTGTTTTGATTTATTTAATCCCCACTCCATATTTTTGTATATAATAGAAATTCTTCATATAGATTTTTCATTCAGTGCCAAGATGTTGTTGAGAGCAGACTACGTTATAATATGCTCCATAATTAACAATATTTTATATGTTTATAAACCGAGCGATGTGCCCAAATCGGTCTGTGCACAGATAAAGATGATAATTGGCTATCTTTATATCCATCAACTATGGAATCTTCAGTGTTAATGATGGCAGTACCCAAAAATATCACACATTATAAGTTACGAATTGTATTCAACGATCGCACTTACGGAGATACGGCGTGGAAAACTTTGAGTAGTAGTAGTAGTGACGCTGAAACCAAAAACAGAACGGATACAAAGAATAATGAAGATGATGACATGGTTAATGTCTCGTCAGTATTGGGTCTCATTTACTCCATAACGGTATGTTTGTCGCTGCTTGTACTAAAATCAGTTGTTAGAACGACGCATAAAATATTAGTGATCCGTCAACGACAGTAGTAGCATGGACTATAGAAAACTACACAATAGACAATCTTTTGAAACGTGGCCGTATACTACCGTAATTTCACCTAAAAAACTGGCTGAGACCGGATTCTTCTACACAAATTTTGTGGATGTCGTTCAGTGTCCGTACTGTTTCATCGAAGGTTATCAATGGCAAGTCGAAGACGATCCTCTAGAAGATCACAAAAGATGGAGCCCCAGCTGTCCTTTTATATTAAATACACATGATGACGATACGCCGACACAAGAAATTCTACCCATTGCAGCCGTAGAAATTCGCCCCAACGCCGTGGTGGAGGATGAGAATTTAAGCTGTCAGAAAATTACGAATGAATGCAATGTTTTATGTAAAATTTGTTACGAGAATAATATAGAAATTTTGCTAGTGCCCTGTGGACACTTAGTATTTTGCATGATCTTTGATACATGTCCGTTGTGTAGAAAAATTGTAATGACTAAAATACGAGCCTACCTGCCATGAAACTGTGAAAATAAATTGTTGTCTTGATTTTAATTTTTCATTTCACACACTCCCCTGAGAGTAGGATCGTCTTAAAGAACGTCCGTCAAAACGTCAATCCGTGCGTCAAAGCGTGCGTCAAAACGTCAATCCGTGCGTCAAAGCGTGCGTCAAAACGTCAAAACGTGCGTCAAAACGTCACGTAAACGTCACGTAAACCGTCACGTAAACGTGGAAACATCACGTAAACCCTGTGTAAAAACGAGATGACTAATATAAGGCTTTACCTGAGAATTATCGGTCTTAGTGTTTAAGATGCGTTTGCAGCAACAACAGACTGCACTTCCCATCGAAAATTTGGATATTTTAAAAGGGGAGCAATGTCATGTAAATTCAAAACATGGTAAACTACTACCAAACTCGATAAGAGCGATATTTTGTGGGCCTAGCGGTTGCGGAAAGACGAACGCGCTACTAAGTTTAATATTTAACCCGAACGGTCTCAAATTCCAAAATGTTTATGTGTATAGTAAATCTCTGTACCAGCCGAAATATCAATTACTGCAAGACGTCCTAAAAAATGTCAAATGTGTTGGGTATTTTCCTTTTAAAGATAATGACGATGTAATCGAACCTTCGGACGCTCGTCCAAATTCCATTTTCATTTTTGATGATGTGGCCTGTGATAAACAAAACAAAATAAGAGAATTCTATTCCATGGGTAGACACAAGGGTATAGATGTTGTCTATCTTTGTCAGACTTATACGAAAATACCTAAACAGCTTATCCGCGATAACTGAAGATAAATGAAGAATTTAAGAAATTATGCTCGCAGTGTTGGAATGACAACTATGGCACTTTGGTGATCTTTAAGGATTTTAATTTGAAAAATGGACGCTATAGAAAGGGGTTCGATCAATATATAAAACTTTGATTTTATCGCGCAATTAATCATTTGCCAATATGCCTTTGACAACGCAAGAAGAAATCTTAAAAGCGCAAAGTTCCAAGAAAATCAATGAACTCGCACGGTCCATAAGAAAAAAGTATACGGCGTTAAAATTAGGGAAATTCGAAGAGGATGAGACGCTTGAGACAATGTTCAAACCCCTAACACGCAAACTTGAAAAAATTCAAACTAATACATCGTTGATCGACAAATTAAAATTTGAACCTAAAGAAGTACCAGAAATTATAGAAAAAGTAGAGCAAGAAGCACCAGAAAACATTATAGAAAAAGTAGAGCAAGAAGAAGGAATTGAAGATAGAATAAACAGAAAACTCGCCGCGTTGAAAGCCAGCATTGACAGATCTCGTTCGCCTTTTCTTCGAGACGAAACCTACTGGGAAGATTCCATTCGTCCCGATGACGACACGACGTTGCGTGATGATGATGATGATGACGATGTTGACATATCACAATATCCACCACAAGTTTTTCAAGAATATATGGAATCATACCCGGAGATTGCTCAACCCTATATCGGAGAATATCACGATAAATCGCTGCTAATAGATAAGGTGTATGGTCCCTTTTATGATTCCACTGAATCAAAATGGTTTCTAGGAAACAAACTTATCGATTTTGATAAAACTACAGGAGATATTATTGTCGACGGAAAGGATAAATTTAAAGGCACAAAAGGACTTTATAATTTAATTTTTCACGATGACCCACAAAGCAACGAAGAAGACAGGGAAAATTACAAGTTCATCTTAACTCTTACTGGAATTCATTTCGATTCGCTTGGCAGATTGAAGGGTACCACTCATCACAAGTACATGGAAATTATTAAACCTTTCTTTAGAACACCTAGCGCCATACCCGTAGCCGAAAATAAAGTTAGTACACGTTCAAAATCAACGTCATCGATTAGAGGTGGGGGTATGAAATTGGATTTTAACAAGAAACCGATAGAGTACGTGTACTGGGACGATATAAACGAATTAGTGGACAGGTTAAGACTGCTAGTGGCATCCAAAAACGCCGGAAATAATTCTCACGACAACGAGATTGTTGCTATCATAAACGAATTAAAAGAAACCAACCTCATTTATTAAGTTCGTGACAAAATTTTCGTTTATTGTCAAAATGAGGGTCAACAAGTTCGGACAGTATTCCCAATCCAAAAGTAGCGGTCAAAGTCCCCACCTCTCCACGCCTTTGGGCGGTGTTATTTTGGAATTAACTCGCGATGGATCAATAGACGCGATGAATTTGAAAATTAGCAACCTAAGCGAACCTACCGAAAACGCAGACGCCGCCACCAAACAATATACCGATCGTGCACAAAAAACGCACAAATTAATGCAACCAAAACATTAAATACGGTTATTATAGACGCAAATAAGTTTATAAAAGATTCTCGTATTGAACACGCCGCTATACAAAAAGAATTAAAGACAAAAATGGAATCCGAGCTAGACGGCAGAGTGAAGGACATAGGAGATGTTAAGAAACAAATTCAACAAATTGAAACGAACTACATGGATCGTTTGACAGACCTTGATAGTGATATGAACATTTTACGTGGTAAAATTGAAAATGTAGAACATGGCCTTAAAACTAAAGTAAATTCCGTCGAAATGGCGGTGGAAAAAGCCATTTTGGAAATCAATAAAAAGCTGGAAGGGGCTCGGAAAATAATAGAAACGCCCGAGCAACAGGGTGAAATGTCTACTCCTGCCGCAAAGAAACCTAAAAATTAAAATATGCGTTCCGATTATTCCAAAGAAAAAATTCAACTTGTCGAAGAGTTGCATAAACCCGCACGAAAACATTATCCCCGTCGTAGAACGGTAATTAAAGGACTTGATGATCTCTGGCAGGCAGATCTCGGTCAATTGGATCAATATGCCAAACAAAACAGAAATTTTAAATTTATTCTGGTCGTCATTGATTGTTTTTCAAAATTCGTGTGGTGTAAACCGCTTAAAACGAAGACGGGCGAAGAGGTCACAAAGGCTTTTCATGACATTTTAAAAAAATCTAATAATAGACACCCGCAAAATCTTCAAACAGACCACGGAAAAGAATTCTACAACACGCACTTTAATAAACTGATGAACACTTTCAACATTAATCATTACAGCACGTTTAGTAAAAGAAAAATTATTCAAATATTTCAGTTTAAGTGGAAAATATAAATGGATCGACGTGCTGCCTGCTTTAGTGAGCGAGTACAATAATCAAAAACATAGAACTACTCAAATGAAACCTAAAGATGTTAATAAGAGCAACGAACAAGAATTGTTGAAATCCGTTTACAGTCACTTGAAGATATTAGTTAAACAAAAATTTAATGTCGGCGATATGGTTAGAATCAGCCAATCCAAGCATGTGTTCCATAAAGGGTACAAGCTAAAGTGGACCACTGAACTATTTAAAATTACCAAGGTGCAAATTACAAATCCTGTGACATATCTGTTGGAGGATACCACCGGAAATCCTATAGAAGGCGGTTTTTATGCCGAAGAATTACAGAAAACTGTAAATCCCGACGTTTACCTCGTAGAAAAGATTTCGAGGAAAAAAGGACGGAAGGTGTTGGTACGCTGGCGTGGTCTCGACAAATCTCACGACTCGTGGATAGATGGCGCTAATGTTTTATGAAAATTTTGGTGGAGATGACATTATTCTACAAGAGCAGAATTTGAAGTGCGAGGCGCTCAGTCTGCATTAACAACTGACAGAACACGGTTTTGTAAAAATGTGCGACGACGACAATCATTACGGATCTTCTTCGAGGCCCTGTTGTGACTGTAATCACGAACTAGATAGAATGATCAATTTCTATGAGGATGAGGCGAAAAACTAAGACAATTTGATTCTGGACACGAGCTTCACGCTAAAACCAAACAATTATTTTACTGTGCACTGTGGATTGAGTCCGGCGAGATGTTTCACACCCGCTGTAAATATAATTAATCAGCCGAACACCCAAAATGAAAACAACAACAATGTATATATGGACCATTTGGAATGGAGCGAGCTAATTTTATGCTTGAGTAAACTGATGGACAACTTTTTTAAGTATAATGTTACTGTTACTACTACACCCATGAAAATTGGCAATTTGGAATTAAGAACGATGATCGGTTTGGACGGATTGAAATTCGTAGTTCTTTCAAAAAACAACATTTCTCAATTTTTTGTCGAATCTGATGTTTCCGAACTGCTTAGAATTGACAAAATTATTTCGCTAAAAATTAATATATTGTTAACATTTAAAATTGCGGAATTCTACCATAATTTTTTGGATAGAATTAATGAACTTTTAATGAAATGTAATTACGTCTTAAGTCCTGTGGATCTTATTTTAGAAATTTGTAGTGTATCGTTCACATTAGAGACGTACTGTATATTTGAACTTTTGCATTTTAGCAGAGATAAAATGATGTCTGATTTGTATAACAGAAGATATTATTAGAAATAAAACAATGTATAAAAAATTGGTTAATTACATAGGTCACATTATTGAATTATTAGCTTTTGTTAAATTGGTTCTTCACCATTGAGAAGTTTTGTATTTTGAGATATTTTACATATTATTCTATAATGTTTCTATTAGTATAAAATACAACTAAAAATTTGGATTGAAAAAATCATTAAAAGCGGGTTAAACACATGTTTAAAATATACTACTAGCAAATAAATTTAATGTACAGGGTGAGTAAATCTACTATACTATTTACAGATAATAATAACAAAAATTAAAAACTGATAAAAATATATATACAAAAACTAGTTGTTTTTGAGCCATTTGTGGTAACCGTAGGGTATAGAATCATAGCCCTCTACACGCCTCCTCTTATTAAAAGTCACTCGGAATATTTTCTTTTGTTCTACGGTTAGCACTTCGTGCTCCTTTGTACGGAGAATGTTCTGGCTTGTGACATAGACCGGGGGTCTCCTCTACCAAGATCATATCTCTTAGCTTCTCGAAGTTTACCAGTCTAGAGGAGTTGTAGGTGATGTGAATACCTGTAACAGAAAATTTTTGTGATTTATTTAATTATAAAATTCTTATCATTACCTTTTACCTTGCACACTTCGTGAAATTTTCCGGTGGTCGGGGTGTAGACGAGGTAGGTGTAGAATTTGGGACCACCTACTGCAAACTCTGTTATACAGGGTGTATCTTTGATAGGTACAGAAATTTTAACCACGTAATCGGGGACGTTCATAAAACCGAAAAATGAAAAAAAAAATTTTTTTAATCGATGTTTAGAAAATGGGGCAAATCAATCTTTATCCGTGCTCAATGCACGCCGCTGGATCGTCACTAGAAGCGCTGAGAGGGGAGGTCTAACCTCTCCCTAGGAGATGGAGGGAAATAACGTTAGATTAGGAAGGGGAATACCGCGACGTTGCCGCATGTCAGAGTGGAATAAATCTGCTTGCAGAATTAGGTACCTAGGTACCTTTGAAAATTACTGCTGGTAGGTATCCACGTTTTTTTATGATGTCGGTTGCTGTGACGAACTGTTTATTGCTTTCTTCACAGGCGCACACAATAATTTAACAAACACGTCAGTTTTTATCACTTTACTGTTATTTTAAGTCCCTAGGCAGCAGAAATGTATCCGAGCGCCGCTCGGAGAAGTCATTGCTAGAAAACTCATTGCTGATTTCACACTCATAATTTTTTGACAAGTCTTTTGTGGAGTAGGTATCTACCTACCTACCTATTTTACAACTGATTTTCAGGCCGCAATTTTTTTATACTAATAATTAGCCATCTCTTGGGACACCTTGGGATAATAAATTTCTGATCGGCAATCAACTGAATAAAGTATTTGTTTTAAAATACAAATTATCTGTAAAAATTGCAAATTTCCACAACCACCCATAGGGTAGAGCGTAGAGCAGCAGCGCGTTACTTTTTTTTAGCGAGTGTTCGCCTGTAGCCCTATCATCTCGAAAAAAGTGGGGGAAGACTGTAATTTGACGTGAATTTAACGCGCGGCTTCGATTTGTTCATAGTTTTTAATATTTTTCAACCCTTGCCCGATAGTGCGCCACCTTTAAACCCCCTCAGGGTTGTGGTCCTATGTATTATCTACTTTTAAAAAATTATTCGTTTCCGAAAAAAGTGGGGGAAAGACTGTCATTTGATGTGAATTTAACGCGCGGCCCCGATTTGTTCATCGTTTTTAATATTTTTCTACCCTTGCCTGATGGTGCGCCACTTTTAAACCCCCTCAGGGTTGTTGTCCTGTCTATTGTCTACTTTTAATAGTATATTACACACCAAGGTGTCTCGAGATAAAGTAAACTTTCCACCCGGGCGGGAGGGCGGGAAGTAAAAGTCAAAAAATTGACACTTTCAAACTTCTAAAAAGTCAGAAATGTCGATATTACATACATGGTTGTAACTAAAAATTATTCGGTTCCGAAAATAGTTGGGGAAGACTGTCAAATTGGCGTGCTTATCATTTCCGCATTTTTTAACCCTTTGCCGTTTCGGAACTCTCTCAAGTTAATTCCTAACCATTCCTCTTACTTTTCGTAAAAACTTGGTGGCGAAATGTCGCGTAATGTCCCCAAAAACCGAAAAACAGCGACTCCTCCTGGTGAATTTAAGCTTCTGCGTGCCCTTGACTACTGCCCGACATTCCTTCGCCGAGATTCGCCAGGCGCTGGCATATGACGTTGGCGTCGGGCGCTGGCGTCCGACGCCAACTTCACACAAAAACGACGCCGCGCCGAATCGCGCAATAATTACAATTACGAATGAATTCACTGGCACTGATTCACTCGATTTTGCTCCATTTCCACGCCGCCCGGCCCGGCCGACCTACTAAATTACAGCTGGGCGAGGAGCGCAAGCGCGGGGCGCCACTTGACATCGACAGTACAGGTGATCCCCACTACTCATAACTAGTGCGCGATATTAGCCAATCGCGGCTCGCGGCTCGCGGCCCCTACTTCTCTCGGGGCGGCGCTACTATGTTGCCAAGTGTGCTGAAAATTTACCTGATTTAGTAATTTAATTCCGTATAAATTTAATTGTGTAGTGGATTTTTAC
Source organism: Pseudeuparius sepicola (assembly GCA_963920635.1). Classification (NCBI taxonomy): domain Eukaryota; kingdom Metazoa; phylum Arthropoda; class Insecta; order Coleoptera; family Anthribidae; genus Pseudeuparius; species Pseudeuparius sepicola. The sequence continues at coordinate 34,207,097 of OY987300.1, read as the reverse complement.
ATGGATTTACCCGTTTTTGTGCGTAATAATTATACGAGATAGTAGATTAAATTATAACGAAAGAAACCCCGTATAAATCCGCGAAAATCAAAAATCGGATTTAAGGGACTTTAAGTCAGTTTGGGGACATGTCGGCATAAACGGCAACACCGAATAGTGGTATTGAATGGTATGGGCACAGAATAGCCTTACGGTGGCTATTCTGTGGTATGGGGGAAAGCTTGTGCGCCGTCACCGTACCGCCGCGCCGTAGCCGACGCGCTAGTCGAAGATCGTCCGTCCGATTATTATGGGATTTAACAGCTGATTGATATCGATCCGCGTCCGCCTGTAATTTTTGGGAGCGCCAGCTTCAACAAGCAATTTATTATTATACAGAATGCCTTACGTGTGGCTATTCTGTGGTATAACAATTCTGTTTCCAAAACGTGGACGCGTATGCAAACGTCGCGTCTCGCTAACCGATATTGTTCCGTTACTTTGCTTTGTTTTACGAACTGTCGTCGGAACTGAACCTGCTTCTGTACATTTTTCCAGATCCGTTCGCCATTTTTTTGGACCAGCAGTGATGTCCAAACCTGTTGCAATTGCCGCTACGAATTTGCAGTGAAATAACAAGTGATTTTTTCATATTTCCGTTAAGAAATGCAGTGTTAAACTTTCGCGGCCTTCGTATGAAAACAGTGCTAGATAGGTTCCTACTAGGTACCCCAATTACGCGCGAGAATAAAAGAAGCAGCTTCAAGGGTTCGCGAAAATTCCGGTTTTATTAGACGCATACGGTATGGATCTAATTGTACAATCCACCTAGTCGAGTCCCCGTTGGAATAAATCAGCTGAGGGAAACCGGGACGTCCCTAATATTTGGCATCGCGCCGCTTTAAGTGTGCAGTGAAAAAAAAAACAAGTGTTTTGTTCGTATTTCCGTAAAAAGAGACTATGAAGTGTTATACCTTCGCGACCATCGTATAAAAACAGTGCCACTAGTTAGGTAGGTACTTAGTGCTTTATGTGATTTTGTGAAGATTTTTGGATAGTATCTAAACACAAGAAAATAGTAAAAATAATCGATGCATCTCAAAGGTAGGCTTTTTCATGCTATTCGTCGAGCTATTCGCTAAAAGAACCTTTAAGGAGTTGTCCAAAAATTATTTATTTATTTATTTAATCTCCACATACACCAAATGATACATGGTTGCGTCAATATTCTTCAAATACTGCGAAAAAGCCTCGGAAAAAGCGATTCGACTGGCAACCAGTTACCTAGTGCTTCTTGTGATTTTCGAGAGGATTTTTGGATAACATAAGAAAGGAGTACGACACCCGCAAGGAAAATCATCCAGGCATCCGAAAGGTAGTTTTTTTGCATGCTATTCGCTAAAAGAACCATTAAAGATTTGTTCAAAAACTAGTTGAAAGACTATTCCTGAAATACTGTGAAAGAGCTATACGTCTGACAACGCTGCACGGCGGAATTGGGGGGGATCCGCCGGAACCGGCCTCAGTTCCAGCTGGTCCCGGCAAGGTCAAGGACCCATGGCCGTAGCGTCGGAAAAAGGGGTTTTAATAGCGTTTTAAAAAAAATTATTTCTGACGTTAATATGCACTTTAGAAAAATTTTAATTGCATAGGCGTAACAAGTGCATTTTTCCCGACCTGCCCTTAAAATTTCTGTACTTATCAAAGTTACACCCTGTATAGGAGCCGGGGTCATAGCACTCCAGTTCGTCGGTCATTTCACCAAGTACAGAAGTACAGTACCCTTTCACCTAGTTGTTCGAGATAACTGAAGAGTTTTAAGCGGGCCTGTGTTGTTGTGTATGCAGCCAGAGATACGTTCACGGTTGAAAGAGGGTTAAAACTTCCTTCTTTGTATTCCCAACTGATAACCAGAGTTTTCATTGATGGGTATAGCCACGTTTACCTCCATGGTGTGGTTAGTTAACATGACAAAAAACTCGTCTGAGCTATTATTGATGATGAATTTGGCCAGCGATCTGATCTCGGCATTTGAACGGAGGTGATACCAAAACCAAAGGTGTCCGTGTTCAGAACCCCCCCGTTGCTCTGAAAAATGCTCGAGAGAATGCGCCAAAACGTCTTCCACTGTGACCTTAAAATCAAACTTATTATTATTAGTAAATTTATGAAAATTTATTACCTTCGATGCCTCCCTAAAAGACTACCAGCCATCTCCTTTTTGGAAGGCCGAGTTACTAAAGGTAAACGCGGTCCTGTCCTTGGGTAGCAGGTCCTGCGAGGCGTGCAGGATTGCATCCTTAAGTGCTATTTTGACCCAGTCATTTGCAACTTATTTTCTGGTACGGCCTCGATCTTGAAATTAAGGCGTCGCCCTACCAGATTATAACGCCTGACCCTCTGTCCATAATAGCTTTGTTTTCTTTGTTTTCTAGGACCAGAATCACGTCCTTGAAGACTGCTTTTGTCCAATCACTCGTGTCCTTATTTTAAAAATCCGCTCGAAATACAGGCTTCTTTAGGTTAGTACTACTAGTGTGCGTAAAACTAGAAAAGAAAAATTATTTTAGGATATTCGCTTCACATACCATCCAATGAAAGCATAAAAATAAGGAAAGTAGTAAAAAATATACAAAGTGACAGCTTTAGACTGTATAACACCCAGGTTTTTACTTAAAAATTGAAATTACTTACTTTTTGTAAAGTCCTAGGCGTTGACCCCCCACACACAAAACACACAATTGTTCTAAACTAAATGTAAGATAGCGACAGATGTGCACAGGACTCCCGGAAACAGGTAAATTTTTTTCGAAATTTGAACGAAACAACTTGGAAGACTTCTGACAAACAAGTAAAAACAACGTTCGTTCGTTAAATTTCTGTTATACATTTTATAGATATATCAGGTTAAAGGTCAATAACAAGATAAGAGGAGACCTTTGATAAATATTATTTTCCATCGAAGTAATAATGTGCTTCAATTAAAACATTTTGTTCAGATTTAATATATGTTACCATCTACATAAGAATCACGGTTATAGCTAGTACACACTTAAGGTTTTCTGAGATGAAATAGGCACATACTTAAGGTTTATTAATGTCAGATTCTTAATTCCAGCAAAAAGACCTATCTAAGGATATGTCACATGCATGTTTTGATTCATTTCATCCCCCATTTTTATTACCACCCCTATATTCTTACATTTCTTTTATCTTTAACTAGAAACATAATTTAAGTTCAAGGAATCCAGAGTAGTTACATCCCTCTTAGGATGTAGGCATGTGCATAGATTTTTTTAGTTTTTCCGCGGGAATGATTACACCATATTACGTCATACCTGAATTTTATATCGTATTTTATGTTTGGAAATGCTTGGAACTATATTTCCTATATTTTATTTATTTATTTTTAGATACTTGAAAATTTCATTTTTTATTAAGATTATATATTTTTATCTCAATACATCTCTACATTTAATGCCTCTCGGAGCTTAAACGCTACCTGATAGACGTCCTCTCAAGCTCTCGGACGCGCCCGTATGATGAGGCGATGACTCACCCCCCGAATCGGTTATATATTCGAGTATATTCGGGCCTCGTGACTGATAAGGAGATAAGATCGGGTACATTCGGGCCTCGTGATTGATAGGGAGATAAGATCGGACATGTTCGCGTATCCTCGGGTGACTGATGAAGAGATAAGATCGGGCATGTTCGTGTACGTTCGGGTGATCTCGGCCTTTTTGGTCGTTTTTTTGCAAGATTCTGGTATATGGGCGATTAACATGGGGAAGCTGTTCTAGAAGGAACATAGCTTATCTACTCACGTAACAATAATAGCCCTTTGGACCCACGCTAACGGTATGCCTCTGGTTTTCCGAGGAATTTTCTATTTTGAACTTCATTATAAAACACATGGCAGCCTGACTAAAATCATATCAAAACGCATATTTTTCGAATACCTAATTGAAAACTCAGTTTTTCATATGAAGAACCCAGGATGACTCTCTGGTTCATACCTTATTATTGCGAGAATATGTGCCACATAATGCCCTCTGCAAGGCATACTGAGTAAAATCACGTCCAAAAATCTATCTCCCGGTCTATATGAAGCTGAGAGCGGTTCGAGGCTGATTTACGACCAGTCGCAAAAAATTGTTGTTTTCTCCGAGAGAACAAAGAAGTGAACTGACTTATAGTATTCTCTAGACTTTGACTGGGGTATCGTGATGAATTGTTTCGACTTCACCTGTAGGTTTTATGCGTATATCTGAAATAATATTTATTGTTGGCCTAACTCTCTCATTATTCTGATCAACTTCGTCATTTGATTCGGGAAATTCTGACTCCAAATACTCTCTTATAGGGTCATTCAAAAATTCTGGATTCAGAAATCTATAAATTTCTTCGTCAATGTCACCGAGGTTTCCTAAAATTGATTGATTTTCGATAGCGTTAACTTCATTGTTATTTCTATTTTTCCTAACCTTTTCCTTTTGCTGTCTTAAAAATTCGTTTAGCTTTATTTCTAATTCTGCGTTACTTTTATCGGTTCCTCGAAATTAACTGTTCGTTGATTTTCATCTATAGAAATTTTTATATTTTTTGGTAAGCCATATATGGGTTCAGGTGTATCTTTATTTGTTGAGAATATTGGATAAATTTCTGAAGTGTCATTATTTATAGAACAAACAATTATTTCTACTGGTATAAATTCAAAAATAAAATTAATCATTCTTTTGATTATGTTCAAATTTAATTGATCGAGTCCCCATCCGATTTTTGGCATTGCTAAATGTTTTACGTTATTCTTAACTATGTGCTATCTTATATTTCTAAGACAATTGAACACGTTATAATACGTAGGTTTCTCGTAAAAGTATTTTTTGGTTATTAAATAATAAATGAAACGTTTCTTATAATTTAAAATAGCTATTTCGCCTACTTTTCTTTTTGATTCTTTAAATATTCAATATTATCATACTTTTCCTTAAATTGTAGTGCTATCCCAGCACCTAATTTAAAATATTCTGATACGCAATGTGCTAATGAATATATTTCAGGCATTTCAAATAGATTTTCCTTAATTTCTATAACTTTGTCACTATTATTTTCAGTATTTTTCCTAAATTCTTGATATTCTGTGTCGATATCATGAAATAGAAAATTATTAATATTATCGTCATTTTCAAGTTGAATACGAGATAATGAATCCGCATTAGTATTGGGTTTTCCTTTCTTATCTGTAATTTCATAATCATATTCTTCTAGTTTTAATCTTCAGGGAACTAAACGTGAGTTTGGTTCTTTGAGGTTGAATAACCATTGTAATGGCTTATAATCTGTAATAATAGTGAACTTTCTTCCAAATAAATAAAGTCTAAAATAATTAGTAAAATAAACGATAGCTAATAACTCTTTTTCTATAGTACTATAATTTTGTTCTGCGGGATTTAACGTTCTAGAGCCGTAAGCGATCGGTAAGTCGCTACCAATTTTTCCTTGGCTTAATACGGCGCCAATAGCAATATTTGAAGCATCAGTAGTTAAATTAAATGGTTTTGTAAAATAAGGGTACTGTAATATTGGATCATTACAAAGTAATTTTTTGCAAGTTTCGAAAGTTTTCAAAAATTCTTCTGTGTGCTCTACTTTTTCACCTTTCTTTAAACATTGTGTAAACGGTTTTGTTATTTTCGCAAAATTTTTAGTGAATCTTCTATAATAACCTGTTTTTTGGAATTGGAAATCTCTTAATAGCTTCAATCTTTTTTGGGTTTGGTCTTACTCCATCAGGAGTCACCACATGACCTAAAAATTCAACTTCTTTACATAGAAATTCGGATTTATCGAGTTGTATCTTAAGCTTAGCTTTTCTCAGTGTATAAAATAATAACTTTAAATTAGCTATATGTTCTTCAAGATTTGACGAGAATACTATAATATCATCCATATAAAGTAAACAAATTTTGCCTTGCAACTCCCGAAGTACATTATCCATAACTCTTTGGAAAGTTTAGGGTGCGTTTTTAAGACCAAAGGGCATTCTAACATATTCGTAGTGACCATTTTCAACAGTAAAAACAGTTTTTTTCTATCGAATTCTCATGCATTTCAATTTGGTGAAAACCAAGGTCAATGGTTGGGAAATATTGACAACGGCCTAATTTATCTAAAATATCATTTATATTGGGTAAGGGGTACCTATAATCAACAGTTTTTTCATAAACTTTACGTTAATCTACTACAATTCTCCATTTTTGGACTCCGCTAGCTTCTAACTTTTTTGGGACTATCCAAATTGGGCTACTCCATGGACTTTGACTATGACGAATAATACCATCGTCTAACATTTTTGAATTTTGTTTCTGGACTTGTTTATGAATAAAATGGTGCCTATAAGATTTGGTATGAATTGGGATTTCGTCCGTAGTCTTAATTTCGTGTTTCATTTGATTTGTAAATGATAATTTTGTACCATCTTGGTGGAAAATATCAGAAAATTCGCGGCAAATTTTAATTAAAGCATTTTTCTCTTCCTCGTTTCAATGATTCATGCGTACTGCGTAAGTAGTGTCAAAATTATTTTTATTTTCGTGAACGTGGTTATTATCATTATTATTATCAATAAAATTCTCCATATTAAATAAATAAAAATTTTCCTTATGTGAATCCAGAAAGGCTTGCACGTGTAGCGGTGCATCAAAAGAATTCTGAATAGCATTGGCTGTGTTATTATGAATTTCTGTACATGCATGTTTAGCGGTTGTGAGCGTCTCTGGAAAATAAAGACTTCCTATGTTGCACTCTAGAATAATGATATCATTGTTATACTGAGAGACTGGTATTTTTATCGACACAGCCTCGTGTGCGTTTACCAAACTGGTGTGACAATCTTCTTTCGTGTCACGATAAAAGAATGGGATATTTGTTATATTATTTGTTAAAAATGGTCTATCGAGGTCAATAACAAATTTTAACTTTCTCATCTCACGTAGTCCTAAAATTCCGTCAAAAAATTCATGAAAATCAAAAAGTGTACATATTGTAACGTCCCAACCCCCGGCCCCTTACGGTGCCGAAGGAAGGAAGCTTTAATTGGCATGATCGTCTAGTATAATTGGTTAGGACCTTGTTCTACGTTGTGTTTTGTTTATTTGTAACCTTAGTAATTTTTAAAGTATTGATTGCATATTTGTTAATCTAACTGTAGGGTGTAGCCATAAACACTTGTTCACTGGTTATTTTATGATAGCATTAGGTAGACGAGGCTACCGCAATAAAAATTGGTTTGACCTAGTTTGCACAGTCAGCTGTGAGGGAAAATAGTAAATAAGACAAAGATTTGTTCGTTGCATAATTAATAGGTCTCGTTTATTAATTATGTTGCGGTTTAGGACCCGACTTCGTATTACATGGTGTTGGTAGGGTAGGGCATTAGCCCGGACACGGCGAGGAAAACCTAAATAAAACCCCGCCGGACTCGCAACGAAAACCTATACAAGGCAGCACATACACGACTTATACTCCTTCACCCTGGGAAGAAGGTTAAGCGTTTGGCTTATATTGACAACAAAAGACGTGTGGGTAAATACGGGAACACACGAGGTGTATATCGGCGGCCACACCGCCGATTGGTTCAGGTAACACCCGTAGGTAGATATACCGTACTTTCACCGTTTTGGTAGACATAGGGGAATAGGCCGCGCGTCGATGTGAGTCCAGCTAGGTTTGTCAGTCGTTGGCGGGGGGAGTACACAGTAATCCCGCACCGCTTATCAGTCGAGTTTTGCGAGCAAAAAACACGCCCCGCCCCCCGCCAACGACTGACGAACCTAGCCGAATACACGGCGGCGCGCCGCAATGTCTACTAAAACGGTGAAAGTACGGTATAGATATGTAGGCATTGTAGGCACCTATAGAATCGTGGCCGTCGTTACCAGGTCACATTGGACCTTCGGCCTCTCTCGGACCAGGATAGCCAGCTGTAGCCACAGGGGTTCTCCTCTCTTCCGGTAACGACGGATCGCAGGGATTCGTGTGTGTGCAGGTAGGGGGAAACGAAACCCGTCCAGTCGCGGACCGGGTTTGACATCCCTCGGTCGGGGAGTCTCCCCCGGGACCTCAACCGGTCGGGTTACGTTCAGTAACAAAGGTGTTAACTGACAACCAACCGGACAGGGCGTCCTCCAACACAGCACCACGCTTGGTCGAGTGTTTAACTACACGGCTGGTTTACTGAATTAATTAATTCTCACAAGAATAACTCATGTAGTATTGGAACATATTATTTAGGAAAGGTGTAGTTCAAAACAACTCCCTAATTAAATGTAGGGGGGTGTCGTCTCGGCGAGACCGACACGTACAGCGGAGAACAGCTAAATTTGAATATATAGTACACATATGTACAAGAGCATCTAAGAATGAAAGGTTATTGTTGTTTAGCCTGTCGCCTATGGTATTTACATTAACATTGTTATTGGTAAGGGGTGTGTGTGTTCAACACGCGGCGCGTGCGCCGTGCTAAACATGTAAATGAAAAGTTGAGTGAGTGATGGCGGAATACAGATCTCGTCGGTATTGAAAAAATAAGAAAAAGCTTGTCTCGACAATGTTCTGCCGTTTAGTTAACAGTTCGCTACTGGGCGAAGTGTTTTTAGTACCATGTTGACTTCGGCAAAAGTAATGTCTTCAGTGAGAATAAACAAGACAAAAATACGTGTTCAGAGACACTGTTACTGGAATGAGAGGTAATTTGTAGTCTTGTAGGTATCTGATCAAAAATATAATGGAACATATTATAAAATGGATTATATGACATCTGTGTTTTCAGTGGCGCACTGCACCCAAAGAACAAATGCAAATAGTTTGTTTACTCGACGAGATACATATTCCCGCAATAGATAGAATAGAAATATATCTCCCTCCAAAACCCTTTTTATAAGAGACTACTCGTCCATGCTATGCAAACATTAAAGGTGACGGAAATGAATTAAAGAAATCGTGAATAAATTAGAGATGCCGTGAATGAATTGGGCAAGCTTTAAATATACCAGAGAAGGCGGGAAAATAAAGGATGTCGTGAAAATTAAAGTAGCTGCGCCTAAATTAGAGCTCCGTGAATAAATTAGAGAAGCCGTGAGTATATGAAAGATGCCGTGACCAGAGAACAGGAGAAAAAATGGAAATTCGTGATTTATACTCACCTAGCTCCTGATTCAGGTTCTCGCGGGGCAACTCGCGAACACTCCGCGTATTAGGTCCGACTTTCATCGTGAATTACGGACTTACGCGACTGCGTTTGTAACTTTCGGGAACGAAGTAAGTACACGAACGGCGTGAATTGACGGAACGCGTTTAACACTTTCGAGCACGAGGTACGCGAATGCACTACCGAATGGGATATGGTTAGGGGAAGGAAAACTTCGGCAAAGCAACGACTTTTCACTCGAGGCGAACGGCCTAGCTCACACTTCAGTTTTTTAGGAAACTTTGGCAAAGCAACGACTTTTCACTCAATGGCGAACGGCCTAGCTCACACGTCAGTTTGGGGGATCCGAAGGGACTGATCCTGAAGTAAGCCTGCCTATGCTATTTATCCGCAAAGAAACAAAGAAGAGAAAAATGGCGCATCCCTTTTGGGGCGGCCCGTCTAGGGAAGTTCTTAGAAGTTGAGAAAAGGCCCATCTCGATCCTAGAGGCTGGCTAACAGATGTGGGCATTGACTAACAAAAAACAGACTGCATTTCACTTTTTCAAAAAGCGGCGAATTCTGATGAGTGCCTTGACAATGGCGTAGGTCGAAAACAAAAGGGCTCTGGAGACTAGGTGCGAGTGGCGACCGGATGTGGCGTAGGGCCCGAACGCAGGTTGGTCTGCCCGGTTCATTATAGGCGGCTATTGGAAATGCTTTTTTCTCTCGAAAGAAATATTTACAACAAATATTTATAATTTAAAGAGGACAACATCGTAAATATAAAATAGGAATAAGAAAATATTACCAGAAAAAATATACGAAACAACGGCCCTGGGGCCGGGGTGTTTCAATATAAACATTTGATCTGTTTTAAAAATATCAGGAGGCTGTATATTTGCTCTAAATTGAACTTCAGTTTGGCCTAAACTAGTTCGAATTCTTGTTGGACAGGTATAAATGTAATTTGGGTAATATTTTTCAAAAATAGAAGGTCTTAAAAGGGATTGCGAAAACAACCAGTGTCGACTAGTAGTTTTAAAGGAGGGTTTTCGACAACTATATAGGGTAAATCATTACAAATTTCGGTATGAATTTCAATAATTTCAGGTTCTATTTCTTACGTTTCGGGGACAACCTGACTTGTTGAAAATTTCCGGGACTTAGGTATATCATTTTTATTTTGAATTTGGACCTCATTCTGAGAGGGGACTAAGTCATACGCATTGCGCATTGACTGACTTTCATTATTAGCACTTGGTACAATTATTCGATTATAGTAATTTGTGGCTGAAAATTATTCCGGGGAAAATTGTTTTGTCTCGCTGAAAAACTTCTATGAACATTCGAAGGTACCCGTGAATTTGTTGACATAGCTTCGTGATTTCTAGGATTATTATTAAAAGTGTTATTATTTCGACTTGTTTGGGAATTGGTTTGCATTGGTTCATATTGTCTTTGTATGTTTTGTCCAGTAGGTCTGAAAACATTACGAGGTGGACCAAAAACTTGTCTGTTAGTAGGAAAACGTCTTTGTTAGTTATTATAATTGGGTTGAATATTGATGGGTTGGCTTGGGAAATTAGATCTAGGAGAATAATTTTGGAAATTATTCCTAGGTTGATTATTATATCCTTGATAATTATTCCTTGGGAAGTTATTTTGGAAATTATTACGAGGGTTTTGGTAGCTAGGTCTGGAAAAGTTGTTTTGAGAAAATATATTTTGAGGGAAATTATTTTGGTATAAGTTTTGTCTGTTTGTCCTAGGGTAATTTTGTTGCGAGCTCAGAAAGTTGTTTTGAGCATTCTTTTTAAAAATGTTTTGTGTATAGTTAAAATTTTCTTCCTGTATAATCAGGGTCATTGCATCCTCAAGAGATGCAGGTTCCTTCAGACGAATAATTGTCTGCAGGGGACCTACTAAACCTCTAACGAAAGTTCGCAAACACAGTTCATCATACTCTCTTGCACAAAAGTCTTTTGCGGCTTGGTTCAAATATGTATCAGAATTTACTTTTTGGCGTAAATTACTCCTCAGTCTTTTAACAAACTCTAACGGGAGTTCATTTTTTAAAGGCCTAGCTGTAAACAAATCTGGTTCTAAACATTCTAAATTACAACGATCGTCGAAACACTGATTCAGCGCGTCTTTGATTTTTTGCCATGAATCCAATTCATTACGACAACCTATTAACAATAATTCTGCACGTCCTGTAAGTTTCATTTGGACCGCCCTAATCAAATAGTTTTTCAAAAATTCATCGTCAATACCGTTATATGTTTCAAACAAATAGTCACACGACGAGATAAATTTCGGCAAAGAAGTCGCATTACCGTCAAATTGTGGAATTGTCTCCACGTACATTTTTAACATTGGCAAGTTAAGATTCTCGTTTGCCATTGTGTTTATTTTATTATTTTCTTTATCAATAACTTGGTTAACTTCCACTAAGTTGCTTTGTTCCTCAAAACTTAAATTGCTTGAGAATAAACTTGAAAGATTCTCTATACCAATATCGCTCATGAAAATATCTCAAAAATATCATTAAAATTATCTTCAAAATCGTCAAAAATATCAAATAAATCAAAAACATGTCTTAAAAATAAAGGGAAACAGGGTAAAGATAGGAACCAAAGGAGTACTCAACTCTTACCAAATTGATGGTCGCAGGCCAAGGTCCTCTGGTGAGCAGTAGTCTTTATCTGTAGTTGCTGCGGTGTTGGCTGCCAGGGGTTGATCCAGGGGCTGTCTGCTGCGATGCCTCGAAGATCAGGGTTGTTGGACGACGTCTTCAGAATAAAGATCCTTCAGCTTCTCGCGACGCGGTAGAATGCGGTTCCGATACCGTGGGGATTCCAAACTACGCACGAACGTGGAAACTGGACCCACGTCCTACCGACTGCGCCAGTTAAATTAAAGAATTCGAAAAGGGAGTTTTTAAAACAATGTTTATTTCTGACAGTTACAGGGCAGCGTCTACTGCTACAGATCAAGACTTAAAGCTAATTACATGGAGCAGAGCTCGAATTTATAGGTTTACAATATGCAAGCTTAGCCTACACGTGCCCGCGCACTCAGCACTTTGTCTGCACTTTTACACAACAGGACCATTGTTCATAGGGCCATAACTATTCCGTGATAAAAGCCTTGTTTTTTAATAATTTTTTGACAATCCCCATATAAAAAACCTGAAACTTGTGAGACTGCAAATCTCTGTGCTAAAGATAGGTGAGGCCTATTTAATCGTAGCTTCAACAGCTGATCAATTTTCTGTATTTTTTATACCTTCCATTCTAAAAAATAATTAATCTCTACATCCTTATTCAAATTAAATAGTGCCTCAAAAACGGCACAATTTGGAAGATGAAACGTTTTTCAAATGCATGTCAATAATATTATAAGAATAATATAAATGCCATGAATGTGCTAAAGAAGCGAATTTTAAGCGCCGCTCGCGTGCAGAAGAGTGTGCAATTCAATTTTCCGTTTGCATAAAGAAGCGATGATTATTATTTTTACCAAAAAAATGCAGATTGTATTGTTTCCTATTATGACATTAGATCGTAGTATAGGTACAATAAAAATAAAAAATAAAATCTGAATTTTCGTTGATAGTTAAAAAAAGAAAAATAATTGTGTGGGATTTGAACCTACGATGAAATAAATGAATTTTCTTAGGTAAGCGCCTTTACCCACTCGGCTATACCCACTACTGTAAATTCTTTCCATGAGTTTGCTCATATCTAAAATAACCTGAAATTGTTTGCACTTTTCGCATTTCCTTTTGACAATGTTCTGCACCACAGGGGCTGCATCGTCAAGTGCAAAAACCTACTTAAGTTTCTCATGGACTGATTCTAAAGCTTTTCTGGCCTAACTTTCCCAAATAAAGGAAGGAAATAGAAGACGTCGAGAGCATTGTATACAATCAAGTTAGGTTATGTACAGTAAAAGCAATCGCGCAATTACCTGTTCGCCGCGTGAATACTACCTACTCACTAAGTAAAAGCCCATACTGCCAGAAAATTAAAGAAATTCTCGGAAAAGCAAACGAAACAAAACTAACCAATTTTCTCTTACGGATACCTTGATCGATTTCTATAACTAACATCGTGGGGCGGCGGTGTACGAGTGGGTCTTTCGATTTGACCCACGGTTTGGCACCGTACGTTGTGGGTTCGAGTCCCACCACGGTATGTGCCATGGGTGTTGTGTTTGTATTTATGTTTGTGTACGTCTTTAGGTTAAGATTAGGATAAGAAATAAACCAGACAAATATATATATATATATATATATATATATATATATATATATATATATATATATATATATATATATATATATATATATATATATATATATATATATATATATATATATATATATATATATATATATAGGGTGATTCAAATCTATGCGGCACCCTTTCAGGGGCGTACTTTACTCGTTAAAATAAGACGAGAAGTTCATATTAACATGGGTCCAAAAACTCTTCGTTATGAAAATACGGGGTGATTAAACTTTTAAAAATATATCGATTAACAATCAATTATTTTTTTATGCCTTAGCGCCTTACTAGTAACAAAAATTACATACTCCTACTGCCATTCCATTTGAAAATTATTTCGTTTACTTCAAATAATAGTTACATACCTCAACCCGAAATAGCGTTAGAGTCGAAAAAAGACGACAAATCGGAAAACTCCAACTTTCCGCGAAAGGGAGAGAGATATGAAAAAAATGAAAGAGGCATTTTTTGTTCCAAATTGTAATGTTTATTCAATAACATAATAAATTATTGTCGCGACCTGATATTAGCATTTCTTATGTCACCCTATGATGGTATTATTGTTTACCAAATTTGGTTTAAATATTCTTATTTGTTTGGAAGGTAGGGTTTTCCAATAGGAACGCTCGATCTTCGAAATGTAATTAAAAAAATTGTGTAAGTGAAACTGACATGTTTTTATTTTTATATTAAAGCATATGTGAACTCATTATTTTTTAAAAATTATATCAGCTAAATGCCCTCCGCGGCTTTGCCTGGTCGCTTGAATCCTGGAGATCCAATTTTCGATTACTTTATCGCATAGAAGTAGGTAAATTTCACCAATGAAGCGCCTGATGCTGGCCTTTAAGGCGGCAACGGTTCCGAATTTGGAGCGACGAAAATCCACGGGAGATTCATTAGGTCCCACTTCATTCCGAGAAAGTCACTGTATGGTGTGCACTGTGGTCCGGCGGAATCATCGGTCCATATTTTTTTCGAAAACGCAGACGGAGTTGCACTTACTGTCAATGGTGAGCGGAATAGGGCAATGATAAGAGAGTTTTTTTGGCCTAGAGTGGATGGGATGGATCTAACAAACACATAGTTTCAACAAAACGGTGCCACGTGCCATACTGCACGTGATACACTGGCATTATTGCATGAGAAGTTTGAAGGTTCCGTTATATCGAGAGGTGGCGACATCAACTGGCCGCCCAGATCGTGCGATTTAACGCCACTGGATTTTTTTCTCTGTGACTTTGTGACATCTCGAGTCATGCCGACAAACAACAAACTGTTGCCGCCTTAAAGGCCAACATCAGGCGCTTCATTGGTGAAATTTACCTACTTCTATGCGATAAAGTAATCGAAAATAGGATCTCCAGGATTCAAGCGACCAGGCAAAGCCGCGGAGGGCATTTAGCTGATATAATTTTTTAAAAATAATGAGTTCACATATGCTTTAATATAAAAATAAAAACATGTCAGTTTCACTTACACAATTTTTTTAATTACATTTCGAAAATCGAGCGTTTCTATTGGAAAACCCTATATAAAGAAAAATCGATATATTTTTTAAAGTTTAATCACCCTGTATCTTCGAAACGAAGAGATTTTGGACCCATGTCAACATGAACTTTTCGTCTTATTTTAACGAGTAAATTACGCCCCTGAAAGGGTGCCGCATAGTTTTGAATCACCCTGTATATATATTAATAAAGAAACAGACAATTTAAAGGGGGACGTGTAACGCTGACATGGTCCCCGACACTGGGTAAATGGATAAGGCCGTAAAGGCAAAACCGAGCCCAAATAAAAACTAAAATCGTGGTGTAAATAAAACCACGTGATCAGCGAGCCTAGCAACAGGGGCGTACTCGATCGCAAAAGTATATGTACGCGGTTCTATCTTGTTATTTTCAGCTATTTAGACACTGCCACAAATAATTTTATCGATGCTTTGAACCATTTTAATTAAGCCAATAATTTTCCGAAATATTTTTATGTAAACAATTGTAAAACTAAAATTAAATACAGGTCGTGCCTCAGTGCGGCACTGGCGAATATCTCAGACCACGTGCTCTTGTTTACGACAGAGTTGCTCGATTTTAGTATAGGGACTTTCGACTCCCTCCCCGGCGCGTACCGCTTCTGGCGCTCTTCAATAGCGATGTGGCACTTATTTTTTTGCGGCCCCAGGCGAAATTTTGACTTAAAATATCGAAAACTGCGCCCGCTAGCCGTGACCAAAGGAAAGCGTTACATACATATCTACTACATTTTTTTGAGAAGCGAGGGCGACTATAAACACCTAGGAGGTCCGGCAGGACCGGACTAGGCGTTTATAACAAATTAAACTTTCTTTGATCAGAAAATAAAACGTTTTTCCATTGACGAACTTCTCAGTTAATATGATTTCTTGCAAATTCTAACCTGTCTCATCTGTTTTTAGCAGAAACAAAAGGCTTCTTCGCTGGTCTTCGCTATAAAGACCGAATTCATTCAACCAACGCCCAATAGATCTCTAAAGTAGGAACCAATTTGGCTAAATCTATCCAAATTTGTATAACAAATTTGTATAACAAACCGAGGTCTGCTATAGCTGGGTCTGCTCAATAAAACCTTGTTACCTTCGTAAAATATACAAGATTTATTTATCACAATTTTTGCGAGATATTACAATTTTGATTTACAACTTTTAAGTTATAATGATATAAAATGAATCAACTTTAGAATAAAGTTAATATTGAGCAAATATTTAAATACAACAAACTAGAAAATAGAGTTAAATTTTTAGTTAAAAATTTGTTTCAGAATAAAGGTTAAATTATCTTTACAAATAAACTCTGACTGTTCAGCTATAATTATTATTCCTCTGAATAATAAGTTGGATCTGCGTCCTCAGTCGCTTACGCTCAAACGAGGCTCGTAGTAGTGCGGGGCGAGGCTAGGGCTTCCTCCGGTCCTTGTCTGCTCGAGTAGGCGTTGCTGTTGTTGAGGCTATCAGATATATCAGAGGTTGCGCCGAAGTAGAGCTGACCAGGAATCGACACCTATGCCAACGCAAGTCCTCTCTATGCCTACGCAGCTCTCGTTACGTTGTTCGTCGTCAGAGGGCTGTGGTCGTAGCGTCCTCAGAGATGATGTGCAAGCATGAACAAATCAGAGAGAAAATAGCATTAGACAAGGTCCAAGCCTTTTACAAGATTTATAAACCACAAGGTTACGATTAATATTTAAAATTAAATTATGACACCAAACTTATGTAATATTGACAAACAATGATGAAAATTAAATGTTTAGAATTATACTAAACTATTGGGAACTATGCATAGTTTTTTAAATTTTAAGATAATATAAATCAACTGAAAAAAAAATTTTGAGAATGCTCCAGCCTGAATTTTGAAATTTATGAAATTTTAAATCTAATTTAACGCGAAAAGTTTATTTGAGACTTGAACGGTAAGTACAGAATTTAAGAAAGCTAATAAAACTGCAGTCAATACGAATTTACTAGAAAACTGAATTTATCGGTGTCAGATTTAATTGAGTGGCCCGGTATCACCGAATCGAGACTTAACCCGAAAGAAAGAAAGGTAACGTGTGACTAATGTGACCCGAAAATTTAACAAACCTCACAAAAGGAAACAGACAGCAATTGGTGGTTGTTAAAGAAAGACAGTATGTACTATATTTCTGAATAAGATGGCCGAGGCCTTGGACGAAATGAGTCCCTCAAAAAAATATAGCACGTCAAAAAAAAGCTACAGGTGAGTACTAAAGACGCTGAATTTACGCAAAAATCAAAAGAACTTACTCACCTGTAGGGTCCTTCCGACGAATCAATCACCTTTTGCTAGCAGCTGTGTCCCCGTTTCATACGCCACGCAGCGAAAAAAAAATGCCTGGTGCAAGCGCCGTTGCCTTTCGACGCCGTGCACATGCAAAGATAAAAAACAAAAATATTAGACACAACTATCAAAACCTTAACACCAAAATACAAAACCACTCAAATAATCCACCGATGGCGACAATTGAACTAGATAAAAATCGAAAAGATTCAAAATTCGAAAGATATTTTGACGAGTTTTCTCTACGAATTGTATTCGAGGAAGGACGGGAGCAAACTAAAAACTGCCGTTGGCGCGGGTCCTGGGCGGCACCAAAAATCATCCGACCGCATTCGACCAATCGGGTGTTAGCATGAAACGTATCTAATAAACTAGACAGAGTTTATATGCAAGATATGCATCAAAAGAACCGGAAAATCGAGTAATTCATAATGCAGATTTTTAATCACATACCTGCTGATAGGTAAACATAATTCGCACTTGATTTTCGTATTTTGAATCTGGGTTAGAGGCTAGGCGGAAGTATACGGCCATTGACGTATACGGCGCGCGAAAATTTGAATTATTTGAGATAATTCAAGTTTTTTTAAAATTCGATAAATTGTTAGAATAAAATTGAATACAATATTGTAAATGAATTGAAACTACGAAAAATAAATTAGTTATTAAGTATGGATATATATTTGAAAATAATGACTTTATGTTAATAAAAAAATATAAAAACGAGTAACGGATTTTGAAATGGAAAAATCCGTTACAGTAGATCCAAAAATCAAAAATACATCAAAGAGAATAAGCAACTCATTTTTTCTTAAGGGCATCCATGAATACAATTAAACTTCTAAAAAAAAGAAAGCTCCTGGACTAGATGGAATAACAAATGAAACTGTTATAGACTGTGCTGAAAGCATATGGGCGCCGTTGGCGCACATCTTTAACAAGTCTATGGAAATCGGTGTCTTTCCATAAGCATTAAATATCGGACTGATTAAACCAATATACAAGTTAGGTGATAAGCTGCTAACTTCAAACTATAGGCCGATCACGCTTATAAGCACTATAGCCAAAATTTTTGAAAAGATTTTACACAAAAGAATTGTTACCTATTTGGACAAATATAACATCTTATCGCCCAAACAATATGGATTCAGAACAGGAATGTCGACGGAAGATGCTATGATAGAGCTAACAAAACATATGTATAGTGCTTTAGACAACAGCCTGCCTTCCTTATGCGTATTTCTCGATTTAGCTAAGGCTTTTGACACGGTAAGCCATGAGAAACTGCTTTGATTCCTAGAAAACGTCGGATTCCGCGGAATTACCTATAAATTAATCAGTAGCTACCTTCTTAATAGAATGAACGGGTTAAAGTGGGAGAGGCTATCAGCACTACTAGAGTTGTTGAATGTGGAGTTCCTCAGGGCACCGCATTAGGACCATTATTATTCAACATATACAGCATGATTCAGTTTTAGTCTGCGACACTTCAACAGGTTATAGAAAACCAAAAAATAACCGCACTTTTTTCTATAAACTATATTATTTTAAGGCCTTATAAAAAAGTTACAGGGTGTTAAAGTTGTAAGAAATATGTTAACTTTATTGAATATTTACCAAACTAGTTGAGATATTTAAGTCATATTTGGTACAGGTTATAACGGCATGGGTTAGCATAAAACCTGTTAATATCAAACACCTTGAACAACCAGTGGCGTAGAAGTGGGTAATTGGTATAACTGTTTTTAGAAAAAAAAATGTACCACCTTGTATAGCAATGGAATGTATTCAATTTCTTATGTAAATTTTAATTTTAAATAAAAATGTCCTCTTGCTGATTTTTCGTATGTGTCATGATTTCATGGCAAGTTTGATTTTTTGTATTATTTCCGGGTATTTCTGAAAAATTATCTAAAAAATTTGCTCCATAAGTAACACTTAAAGTAGAAATAATGTGTTTGTTACTTGAAATAAAGTAACTTTTTCCAATAAACTTACCTATTTAAGGCTATACTTTTGAAGATACAGGGTCTAAAACATTTAAGGAAGATACAATTAATGTTACGCTCTGTATCTTGAAAAGTAAAATCTTGAATAGGTAAGTTTATTGGGAAAAGTTAGTGTATTTAAAGTAAGAAACACATTTTTTCTACTTTGAGTCTTACTTATGGAGCGAATTTTTAAGTTAATTTGTCAGAAATATGTAATAATACGAACAAATCAAATTTGCTATGAAACCATGACACATATTTAAAAATGCTAGGAGAACGTTTTTGTTTACAATTAAAAATTACATAAGAAATTGAATACATTTTATTGCTATACAAGATGTTTATTTTTTTTTTCTAAAAACAATTATACTAATTACCCACTTCTACGCCACTGGTTGCTCAAGGTGTTTGATATTAACCGGTTTTATGCTAACCCATGCCGTTATAACGTGTACCAAATATGACTTAAATATCTCAACTAGCTTGATAAATATTCAATAAAGATCACATATTTCTTACAACTTTAACACCTTGTAACTTTTTTATAAGGCCTTAAAATGTTATAGTTTATAGAGAAAAAATAAGTAGTATTCGAATATGTAAAAATATATAGGGCGTTCTATTTAAAAAAAAACGAAAGTTTTTTTATATCGCGAAAACGCGACTTTCAATTGTTTTTTGAAAACTCCATTAGAAAGATAAGAAAATGCTTTACAACTTTCATATAAAACTTTTTTTTCTATCTCGAAAAATAAAAAAGTTAAGAGGGGTGGAATTTTCGGTGGGACACCCTATACACATTTTTTTATTTATTAATTGATGAATTTTTTTTCTAGGGATGGTGCGAATAGTTCTTTTTTAAGCTGGGCTAATCTAGGGGACTCCCTAATATAATCTGGTAGATCACAGAATAACAGTGGTGCTAGGTAAGTATGGTTACATTGAGCAATGGTTTTTGAGACTTTTGGGACATAGCTGGCTTTAATTTTGTGTCTAGTTGAGTAGTTGTGTGAGATTGGTGATAAGTTTGCTTTGTTTTTATATTGCCACGTAATTATTTTTTGGTAGAATAGTTGTCTTATATCTAACATGGACGATTCCTCAAATAATTTGTCGGTGTTGTATTTATATTCTTTATTATATATAACTTTAAGGACCCAGTTCTGTACTACTTGCAAATTTGCTACGTATTCCTTAAGTGCCGATCCCCACATTATAATTCCATATGTTAAGTGAGGTCTTATAAGAGCCTCATACAACACAATGAAGTGTTTTAAATCAAGAAATTGTTTATATAATTTAAATCTGTATATAAAAGATGGCAGTGTTTTAAGGACGTATTCACTATGTGCACTCCATTTCAGGTGAGCATTAAAGTACACTCCTAGATATTTAATTTTTGTGTATGGCTTTATATTGGTCAGCTTGTTGTTTATTAAACTGTTTAATGAGGTAAAGTGAGGCAGAGTACCTTTGTAACATGAAAATGGTAGAAAAAGCGTTTTCTCAAAATTTATAGTAAGTAGTGCTTTACTTAGCCAACCGACAATGAGGGGTAGATCTTGTTCAACTTTGTCTTTGAGTTTGATCCATGATAGGTCCTCGTAAAATATTGCGGTGTCATCGGCAAAGCTTATGATTCTTCCGGAAGAATTTAATTGGTACAGGCCGTTAATGTACAGACTGAGTCATTTTCGATGGTTTTATGGGGTATCTGCGTTATTTGTATAGATAGAAAAAAACAAGGTAGGTGTTCATGAGTTAATTTTTTGAGATATTTACGATGCTCAAGACAGATCTCTGATATCTCCAATACTTTAGGAGATACAGGGCGTTTTTGAAATTTTTGCTATTTTTTACAATTATCATAGCTCATTTGTTTTTAAACCTCTATATTTCGTTGAAAACGCTTTATACGCATTTTTTTACGTAGAATCCATTGGAGTAAACAGTTTTTCTATAAAATAGTTATTTATGTACCAAGGCACTGAAGTTGAATTATTAAGTTGAACTTCAGTGCCTTGGTAGGTAAAATAACTATTTTTTAGAAAAACTGTTTACTCCAATGGATTATACGTAAAAAAATGCGTATAAAGCGTTTTCAACGAAATATAGAGGTTTAAAAAGAAATGAGCTATGATAATTGTAAAAAATAGCAAAAATTTCAAAAACGCCCTGTATCTCCTAAAGTATTGGAGATATCAGAGATCTGTCTTGAGCATCGTAAATATCTCAAAAAATTAACTCATGAACACCTACCTTGTTTTTTTCTATCTATACAAATAACGCAGATACCCCATAAAACCATCGAAAATGACTCAGTCTGTACATTAACGGCCTGTACCAATTAAATTCTTCCGGAAGAATCATAAGCTTTGCCGATGACACCGCAATATTTTACGAGGACCTATCATGGATCAAACTCAAAGACAAAGTTGAACAAGATCTACCCCTCATTGTCGGTTGGCTAAGTAAAGCACTACTTACTATAAATTTTGAGAAAACGTTTTTTCTACCATTTTCATGTTACAAAGATACGCTGCCTCACTTTACCTCATTAAACAGTTTAATAAACAACAAGCTGACCAATATAAAGCCATACACAAAAATTAAATATCTAGGAGTGTACTTTAATGCTCACCTGAAATGGAGTGCACATAGTGAATACGTCCTTAAAACACTGCCATCTTTTATATACAGATTTAAATTATATAAACAATTTCTTGATTTAAAACACTTCATTGTGTTGTATGAGGCTCTTATAAGACCTCACTTAACATATGGAATTATAATGTGGGGATCGGCACTTAAGGAATACGTAGCAAATTTGCAAGTAGTACAGAACTGGGTCCTTAAAGTTATATATAATAAAGAATATAAATACAACACCGACAAATTATTTGAGGAATCGTCCATGTTAGATATAAGACAACTATTCTACCAAAAAATAATTACGTGGCAATATAAAAACAAAGCAAACTTATCACCAATCTCACACAACTACTCAACAAGACACAAAATTAAAGCCAGCTATCTCCCAAAAGTCAAAACCATTGCTCAATGTAACCATACTTACCTAGCACCACTGTTATTCTGTGATCTACCAGATTATATTAGGGAGTCCCCTAGATTAGCCCAGATTAAAAAAGAATTATTCGCACCATCCCTAGAAAAAAAAATTCATCAATTAATAAATAATAAAAAAAAAAAATCTTTCTAATGGAGTTTTCAAAAAACAATTGAAAGTCGCGTTTTCGCGATATAAAAAAACTTTCGTTTTTTTTAAATAGAACGCCCTATATATTTTTACATATTCGAATACTACTTATTTTTCTGATTGCAACCATATACCTATATATGTTGGTCATTTACTTTTATTTTTATAATTTATGGAGGGTGAATAAAGTGGAAAAATCAATTCTCATGTATATTTTGAAATTTTGCTTTTATCATAGATATCCATGGAAACAAAGAATTTAAAATAAACTATAATGACTTGTCAAAAATCTTTCAAAAGTAAGTCAACGCGTCTGTAAATAATATATGTATTCTGAATTAGAAAGATATGATATATTGTCTGTTTATATCAAGTATGATAAAAATGCTAAAAGAGGTAAATTGTAATTTGAATTGAACCCTACATGACTGTAAGTATTTTTGTTTTTAGCTAGAAAAGAATATGCATTGTTATATCCCGACAGAATTTTACCCTCCGTTAAAACGTTCAAAAATATAAATAATAAATTACAGATAACGAAATCTTTAAAAAATAAAAAGCGATTAGCGAGAGTGAACGAAAATCGCGAATTGGAAATTTTTTTGTTTTTTGAAAAAAATAAGAGGTCATCGTTAAGAAATACCACTCGTATTTTAGGACATACAAAATCATATATAAGTAGGATATTAAGAAAGCACAATGTCAAACCCTACAAAATTATGCCAGTGCAAAAATTAAGTCCCGCTAATAAACAAGAAAGACTTAATTTTTGTAGAATAATGTTAAATCGTTTGGAGGAAAATCCAAACTTTTTTCGACAAATTTTGTGGACCGACGAAGCATCATTATAGGAATATATAACCGGCAAAATTCGCGTGTATGGGCAAATGAAAATAATTACGAAATCAAAGAAATAAAATCTCAAGGAAGAAAAACATTGCATGCTTGGTGCGGTGTGATCTGCAACCGAATTTTGGGACCATTTCTTTTTGAAGAAACATGGACTGCCGATTTATATTTTGAATTAATTAGTACTCACATAAGTGACTTCATTGAAACTTTACCGCTACATATAAGAAGTAATATTATCTGGCAGCAAGACGGTGCACCGCCCCATAGTAGTTTAGCAATCCGGGAACTCCTTGATGGAATGTATCCTGAATGGATAGGGAGAAGGGGCAGTATAAATTGGCCTCCTAATAGCCCCGACCTTACTCCGTTGGATACATTTGTTTGGGGATATTTGAAAAATATTGTTTATAGTGAGCCAAAATACATCAGATATGAGAATTAAAATATTAGAAGCAATTCAAAATATCAATGATAGCGATATGATCGGAAAGAGTTTAACCAATCTAAAAAAATTAACTATATCGGTTATGTGTGCAACACGAAGGAGGGCATTTTGAACAATTTTTATAGGGATGTTATTAGTTATTATAAGAATATGCTCCTGTATTTTGTTGTTTTAGTTAAATATAATAATTTTTTTCGTCTTGGTTGCATTGAATTATTTAAAATAGTGGTTTCCATCGCCTCTTTATTGCTTATAGTATTTCAATGATATTTTGTTCAAATACTTCAAAACGGAAAAGCAAATGACCAACATATACAGTGTGTCCCGTTTTTCATGTTAACACCCCTGAAAATCTAAGTAGGCTGAAGGAATTGAACGGGGCAATTTTTTTATAGATATGTCCCTGAAAGGTCATCATTTGCGAAGTATTGGTTTGGCATTGCCGCGAAAGCCTGGCCTACTGAGATTTTTTAAAAGGGTGCGTTTTTCGAAAAACCATATTAGGCATTTTTTTATTTAAAATCTGACACCACAGCGTTAATCAGGACACACCGAAACCCCCATACACCAAATTTGAACAAAAAATATACAGGGAGTTCCATTCTGCAAGGTGTCAAAGTTGAGCAAAATAGGAATTTTAAAGGCATCTGGCGAGTAAAGTGTGCTATGGAATTCCCTCAAAACAGTTGAATGATCAATAGGACCACTCAAGGTGTTGGTGTGCAAAGGTCCAATACAAAATATACAGAGTGTTCTTATTCATGCTATCTCAAAATACTGAATTTTTGGAACTTTATACGGGACAAAAATCGAATATATCAAAACCGCTCCACACACTATAAATGAACTAAATCTAAAAAATACAGAAGCCTGCCAGTTAGTAAGTCCATATCAGTTAAGGTGGCTGGTGTGCCACAACAGGAAACGCACAGAAAATGTATCATCTTAGACAGTGACTTTGTTGAAAAATTCCAATATTTTAAATTGTTTTTATTTGTTAGTTGGCATTTTGTAAAGAAATACATTACTTTTGTGTTTATCAATATTTTTTCAATGATTCCAGAGCACTCTTGATCCGTTTACGTTTCATAAAATTTCAGAATCCTTGCACAGCAACACTTTGAGTGGTCCTATTGACCATTCAATTGTTTTGAGGTAATTCCATAGCACACTTGACTCGCCAGATGCCTTTAAAATTCCTATTTTGCTCAACTTTGACACCCTGCACAATGGAACTCCCTGTATATTTTTTGTTAAAATTTGGTATATGGGGGTTTCGGTGTGTCCTGATTAACGCTGTTGTGTCAGATTGTAAATAAAAAATCCCTAATATGGTTTTTCGAAAAACGCACCCCTTTAAAAAATCGCAGTAGGCCAGGCTTCCGCGGCAATGCCAAACCAATACTTCGCAAATGATGACCTTTCAGGGGCATATCTATAAAAAAATTGCCCCGTTCAATTCCTTCAGCCTACTTAGATTTTCAGGGGTGTTAACATGAAAAACGGGACACACTGTATATATGGTTGTAATCAGAAAAATGAGTAGTATTCAAATATTTAAAAATATATAGGGCGTTCTATTTAAAAAAACGAAAGCTTATTTTATATCGCGAAAACGCGACGTTCGATGGTTCTTTTGAAAACTCCATTGAAAAGATAAGAAAATGCTTTACAACTTTCATATAAAACTTTTTTTCTATCTCGAAAAATAAAAAAGTTAAGGGGAGGTGGAATTTTCGGTGTACAATACTTAAATGAAAAATGATTTAATAAACACGAGCTGCATAATACTTACCAAATATGAAGTCATCCTCCATTTTCAATGGTGTTTCATTAGTGTAATTATTATAGTATCTAGATTTTAACATTTTTCATCTTAATTTTTTTTTGCTTTATGTTATTTTGTTTTATATTATTATATTATTTTATTTTCTTGTCATTGCCAATAAGGGCCTTGGTAGTCCCAGCTAACCAACAACCGTTTTTTTACGTCAAAATACCGTTATAGTTATAACTCCATAACGTTAGGAAAATCACGTTAAACTAACGTTATAATTATGACGAAAAGTCCGGTAGAGTGACGTTAATATCCTAACGTAGAAATAACCTCATAAACTTAACGTAGATATAACCTCATAAAAAAATAAAATTCGCACACCAACACCAGGGTTCGAACCTACGAACATCGGAATTAATGTCGATGCTCTTTTAAGACTAAGCTATCGAAGCTCTTGAAAAATGTTGCCTAAAACAGTGTAAGCTAGAATCTCGATGACGTCACAGAAATAAATAGAAATAAAATAAAGGGTGCCTAAAAATTCATGTAACGGAGGGGACAAAGCCAAAAGGATCTTAATCGTCTCAGGAAATGACTCTATTGTGATTTCCCAAAAAACCTTGGTCCAAGTTTTATTATTCGGGAGTATCTGTATCTGTACCGTAGTAATAACGTAATATTGACGCTAGTTTTATTAATTATTTTTATTATGTCATTTTTGATGTATTTATAAAGTTATATTTCCGTAAATTGAGCTACATATTTGTTACGTTATTAAAATAACGCGTTATAGGTAATTTGTGGTTAGCTGGGTATCGTAGTAATGACGTAATATTGACGCTACTCTAGGAACGTAATTTCTTTACGTATTTTTTATGTTATAAAAATACGTTAAATTGACGTTATACATCAAATGTGGTCAACGATGCCGAAATAATGACGTTATTTTAACGCTACTCTAGAAACGTAATTTCTTTACGTATTTTTTATGTTATAAAAATACGTTAAATTGACGTTATACGTCAAATGTGGTTAACTGGGGTGATTGCAACAATACTGTAATGTGAACTCGCACACCGTAGGTATGTAAATCAATATAAAAATTGCGCCATGCACAAGGTTTTACCTTTATGGCATTTTGTATTTATTTTCCTCCTCATACTGCATAATAATAATTATAAAATATAGCTATGTAGGTAAACAAATAATTTGAATTTGAATTTGAAAACTACAAGGGTAGCGATGCTACTGAGGCAAGGCAATGCTTCAGTGCCAAAACAGTATTAAATATACAAAGGCTTAAACCTATGTTTATAAACTAGAGAATGCTGATTCAGCTTCCACGCGCCGCGACCTCATCGTCTCTTACTGCACTTTTCCACAATAAAGTCCATTGTCTATAGGGCCTTAAATCCTCCCTCCTTAAGAGGAAAACAAGAGTTTTGACCGCTTGTTTTCGAGCTCTACCATTTCCACTATTCGTCCTCTTCTTTCTTCTTTCTTCTTTCTTCCTTCTTCTTTCTTCATGAATTTCTTTAGTCTTCCTACATATTTTCTCCATATTAGGTAAAGTATTATTGTAGTATTAAAATTAAAATAGCGGTTCCATAGCCGTAACTTAAAATGCGAATCTTTTCGATTTAGGGTATTTCTAGATTTTGTGATTTTACTTTTATGTCGATGTCTTGGAGTTGTAAAGGTTTTTTTTTGTAAAAGTAATTTGAAGTTTAAATCACTAATTTTTATCTCAGGTAAATGAAGTGGTTTTCCCTGGATTTCTTCTTTTTTAATAATAAATATGAAAGTTTTGGTTTTAATTTCACAATTTTCAGGAACATAGATTAAATTTGACTCGTGAATTATTTTAATTTCTTTGTCTAATTCACATCTCTTTGAAATGAAAGAACGCTGTAAGTTTATCTTGACAAATATAGATATTTTTGACTGTGGGGCATTCTTCTTCTTGGAGTTGTTGTTGGCTTGAGCCAAGAATAAGGAAAGGGTGATTTGGGATAATTATTGAATTTTTAACTGGGATAATAAATAGATGGTACATTTGAAATTTTTCCTTTAGAAATACTGGAATATGTATAGCAAATATAATTTTGTTATTAGAAAAGTTGATTTGTATACCTGATAATTGATAATAAAAAATAACATTTTAAGTTTCAAAATTTATTCTTTATCGTAAAGTTTTTCTAGATATTTTATTGTTTTTCGAAGTTCTGGTGCTGAAATAATTGTGCTGTGTAAAGTATTTAGTTTTGCGAACATTATTGCGTTTTCCAAATTATCTAGAAAAGTTATTAAATTTTGACATTTAAGAATTGTTTGATCTAAAACATTTTCGGCTCACAAATATGCTGTGAAATCTGAAATTGTTCTATTTACATTAAATTCGTAATATTCTAGTCCTTCTTTTATTAAATTTTGATTTGATTGCAAAATCATTATAGTAGAGTTATAATTGTCGATAAGTTGTTTAGTTAAAGAAATTTGTAGTGATACTTCTTTAGAAAAAGATTGTTGGTTATTTTAAAGGGCATAAATCGCTTTGTCTTTGGAATCTAGCGTTCCAAAAAAACCATTTTGAAGCTTTACCTATTACATAAACTAGTCATATTTTCCAGTGGGGCACCCAGGGGGGGCGGGGGGCAGGGGGCCTCGCCCCCAGACCTCTCATATTTTAAAAAATTCTCGAGGGTGGTATTGTGGATGTACTGTCCTCTGTGCGACTCTCGGCAATTATTTTCCCAATCCAAGACCTGGCCTGGAAATTTCTTTTAATCATAAAATATTTTGTATGCAATACGTCAAACTTTTCAAGTTGGGCCCCCCAATCATATTTTCTGGGCGCGCCACTGCTCTTTTTACTCTATTATGTGGAGTAATATTGTCTATTTTATTTTCTACTTCTATAATTAAATAATCAATATGTCGTAATAGGTTATTTAATACATTCTTATACGAATTATTGGGTAAAATACTAATTTTATTAGTAAGGGTTAGTTTAATTATATTAGGAAATTTACGTATATTGGTTAATTGATTGATAATAGAGTTAATCTCTACGTAATGGATAAATGTATGTCTATTTTTAATTATATCCTAAAATCGCATACTACATTATTTGTTTTATATTTGAGTTCGAATTAGTAAGTTTTAAAACTCGTATCGTTGACTGACGTATTAATAAGACTTCTCACGGCTATAGCTTCATATTCTGAAAAGTAGATGGCGCCTATGGCCAACAATGTATTTTGCATTGTATTTTGTCTCCGGGAAGCGCATGGTGAGCCAGATAACTGTCAAACATGACAGCCGTGAGCAGTCTTTATTTAAGAGTACCGTGTAATCTTTTTATGTTACTGTTACTATTTGAGTTACCGGGTGTAGTAAAATGTAAATTGACATTATGAAGTATGCAAAAATGTGTCAAAAGACTTGTTTTAAATTCGGGGCCATTATCGCATGTACTTGTTTTAGGGATACCAAAATGTGATACAAAAGTAATAATTCCGTCTATTACGTCGGTTGAAGTACAGGATTCTTAGTAATAAACTTGAGCATATTTCGAAATAACATCGATTATCATTAGAAAATTCTTTCCTAGAACTTGGAAAGTATCCATAAGGACAGGTTCAAAAGGTTTTGTGAGAGTTGTAGTTAAAGCAAATTTTATTTGTCTATCGTATTTTGCAGTATTACAAAATTCATATTTGTTAATATATTCGGTTATGTCGTTTTTCATATTAGGCCAGTAATACATATATCTTCTTTAGGGCTGTGTTTCATTACTATGACACGTTTTTCGTTCATGGTGGTAAACTAAAAGTTCTACTTGGCGATATTTTTCAGTGACTTCTGTTAGAAATACAGGGTTGTTGGTAATTCGATCCATTCCTTTGGAGATGTGATAGGGAACGGAGGTAAGGAGTAAATTTAATCATAATATGCATTATGCAAAACTCAATAGATTTTGAGATGTTTCAATTTTTTTTAGTAGACAGAAAATCTACAGAACTTTTTTTAAACTTTTCAACTGGATTACTTGGACAACACTATGGTCTATGGTCTTACGTTTGGAATGAAAAAGTCCAGAAACATTTAGACCATACGAAAATTTTAAATAAAAATTTGTCAAAAATATAAAAAAAGAGTTTTGCATAATGCATATAGGATTAAATTTACTCCTAACCTCCTCCCCTATCACATCTCCAAAGGAATGTATCGAATTACCAATAACCCGGTATATTAGAAAATACTAATTTATATGCATGATTTTTAAATGTTTGTGCTAATAAAGTACAAATTCTTGGTTTCAGGTCGATTTCGCTTTTATTAATATAAATACAACAATAAGTTCTAGGGTTTATATATTTTTAAAAGACTTTTATTAATTCGTAAGCGTAATCTTTCAAAGTTACGTTGACAGTTAGTGTAATTTTGTTAGGAAAAGGATATGTTTTAATATCATGATAACGTCCAGAGTCTTTTAGATTAAATATTATTTGATTAATATAAGTATTTGACAATTTTCCAAAAATGGCACACTTAAAATTGGATTTGAACAGTTTCAATTTCGTTTCTGTTTTCAATAAGCGTTTCGATCTCTCCAGTAGGTTTAATTAGAATATCGGATATTATATTTTTTATTTTTGGTTTCGAACGATTTTCATTTACTTCACGATTTACTTCGGGGAATTCGGATTCTAAATATTCTTGTATTTCTACTTCAGTTATAGGATTATTTAAAAATTCTGGGTTTAGAAATTGATTTTTATATCATTATCCAGGGTTTACTATTACTGATTGGTTTTCAATGGAGTTGATTTCATCGCTATCTATGTGACAAATAATTATTTTCCAATTTAATTAACCAAGACCGCATCCTATCCTTGGCATAGCTAAATATTTTATGTCATTCTTAATCACACGACGTAAGTTTCTAAGACAATTAAATACATTATAATACGTTGGTTTCTCATAAAACTATTTCTTGGTAATTAAATAAAGTTAAATTAACGATTTCGAAAAATACGTTTTTAAAACAATTTATTTGACAGTTACAACAGGGCAGCGTCTACTGCTACAAGACAAGATAGAACTGATTAACAATAGAGCAAAGCTTAAATATATAGGGATACAAAATGCAACTTAGCCTACACGTGCCCGCGCACTCAGCACTCTGTCTGCACTTTAACACAATCAGGACCATTGTTCATAGCGACGTAACTCCTCCCTCCTTAAGACGAAAATATCAACCTGGAGGGTTGTTTTTCCGTTTCCTTCTCCACCATTTCAAATTTGACTTATCCTCTTCTTTTCTTGAATTTTCTTTGATATATTTTCCATCCAATATATCCAATAAGTAGTAGAAAAATAATAATGATGCTTGTAGCGAATCCATAGCTGAGGGTATGTATCTTCTGAATATCGGGGACTTGCAATAGTGTAGACTTTTCCTGAAGCTTGTGAATATTTTCTAAGTTAATAGTTTGGAGTTGAAGTGGCTTCGCTCCTAGGTAGTTAAAGTTGAGGTCATTTATTCCAATTTCTGGTAAATTAAACGGTTTTCTATTTATTTCTTCATTTTTATTAATAAATTGGAAATCTTTGACTTTGATTTGACAATTTCCTGGCAAATGTATCAAATTAGGTTCGCTGATAATTTTGATTTCTTCTTTCTTTTGACAATTTGTTGAAATTTTGAGTGTTTCTTCGGCAGGAATAGCAATAATGTATTCACTGTTGATTGCTTGGATTATTGGGTTTATTATGTTAATTGATAAACCATGACAGAACTTTCCTTCGGCTTCTTTTATCATGGAAATTATGCATTCGTTTGAGTGAGGCGTGAGTGAATTTTGACAAATATACATATTTTCAACCTTGGGACATTCCTCGTTCTGGAACTGTTGTTGGTTCGAGCCAAGTATAAGGTAAGGGTGACTCGGGATAACAATTGAATTTTTAATTGGGATTGGGAACAATCGATATGTTTGAAATTTTTCGTGTGAAAATATTGGAAAATGAATTGCAAATATAATTTTATCATTATTAAAGTTTACTTGTATTCCAGCGAGTTCATAATAAGAAATTACATTTTTTAATTTTAAAATGGATTCAATAGAGTATAAATTTTTCAAATATTTAATCATGGAACGTAATTGCAATGCAGAAATTATTGAACTATGTAAAGTATTAAGTTTTGCGAACATTATCGCGTTTTCCAAATTATCGAGAAAAGTTATGAGATTTTGACAATTAAGAATAGTTTGATCTAAAATGTTTTGTGCTTGTAAATATGCAGAAATATCGTTAATGGTTTTATTGATATTAACCTCAAAATTTTCTAATTTTTCTTTTATCAAATTTTGATTTGATTGCAAAATTGTTATAGTAGAATTATAATTATCAATAAGTTGCTTTGTTAATGAGATTTGTAGAGAAACTTCCTTCGTAAAGGATTGCTGATTATTTTGAAGTGCGTAAATCGCTTTATCATACTTTTCACCATCGTCAGAATCTAGTGTGCCAAAAAGCCATTTTGAAGCTTTACCTACGATATTTATTAAACCTCTCTTACTTCTATTATGGGGAGTAATATTGTCTAATTTTCTTTCTACTTCCATTATTAAATATTCTACATGTTGTAGTAGGTTATATAAAACATTAGAATAGGAGTTAGTAGCGATTTCTGATATATTATTTTTATCTAAAGATAATTTCATGATGCTATAAAATTTACGCATATTATTTAATTGATTAATTATAGGATTAATTTTAATATAGTGAATAAAAGTGTGTTTTGTTTCAGTAATTTTTGTATCTCCTAACTGGAAAGGTAGTAAAGGAGTTTTTAGAGGTGTAAAAGTCATTTCAGTCGTCGTTGTCAGTGTCAAAACTGGAGTCAAGATTAATAACGTTGTCGTCAGGGACAGCATAACTGCAGGAAGGAATTGTATCAATGTCAATATCCTGTAAACAAGGGTTTAAATTAGATTTTGGGCGTTTTAGTTGCGATTTGTGAATAATTTTGTCATCGGAAGTTTTGACTTTTGTCCCTAAATCTTCCTTAATTTCGATTTTCGTATGTTTTGGTTTGGTTTTATCCCTTAATGACGCTTTATTTTTCTGGAATTGAACAGTACAAGGCTCGTAATTTTGCGGTTCTTCCCTATCCTTGTTGTGGCTTGTATTTTGTTTATGTTTTTCGCTTAGTGAAACCTCATGAATTTTATCAAAAATTATTTTTAATTTGTTTTTTCGCTCATCTATGTACTGGTTTAGTATTATTTCATCTGTGATGTCGAATGGGTCGAGGGCACTGGTGTGACCGTTAATAATATCAAAAGGCCTTTGTTTTGTCGTACTATGAACGGAATTATTGTAACCTAATATAGCATACTGCATTAATTGTTTTATTTCCGAGTTCGGATGAGTAAGTTTTAGTACGCGTATACTATCAAGTAGCGTATTATGTAATCTTTCTATATTACTATTACTGTTCGAGTTACCGGGTGTCGTAAAATGTAGATTTGCATTATGAAGTTTACAAAAATCAGTAAGAAGACTTGTTTTGAACTCAGTACCTTTATCGCATGTTATTGATTTTGGTATTCCAAAGTGTGATACAAAATTAAAAATTCCATCCATTACATCAGTTGAATTACATGATTCTAAAGGATAAGCTTGAGCGTATTTTGAAAAAACATCAATTATTGTCAAATACTTTCTTCCTAAAATTTGAAAAGTGTCCATATGTATGGATTCAAAAGGTTGTGACGGAGTTGTAGTTAAAGCAAATTTTATTTTAGGTGGGTTCCTATCATATTTAGCATTACAATATTCGCATCTATTAATATATTCCGTTATGTCATTTTTCATATTGGGCCAATAATATAATTTTTTCAAAGCTAACAGAGTTTCGTTTATGCCACGATGACATGTCTTTGTTTCATGATGGTATCGTAACAGTTCTTGTTGACGATCCTTTTCAGTAACATCGGTTAAGAAAATGTTAGAGAAATTAAGTTTATACGCATGATTTTTGAAAGTTTTTGCTAGTAAATTGCAGATTCTCGGTTTCAAATCAATTTCACTCTCTTGAATATAAATACTGTAGAGTAGTTTCGGATTTATGTATTCCTTGAAAAATTTAATTAATTCATAAGCATAATTTTTCAGTGTTAGGTAGACAGTTAGTCTAATTTTATTGGGAAAAGGACATGTCTTTATAACATGATATCTTCCAGAGTCTTTTAAAATAAATATAATTTGATTAGTATAAGTGTTTAGACAATTTTCAGTTATTGGAATGGTTAAAATTGGATCTTCTATTGCAGAATGAACAGTTTCAATTTCGTTTCTATTTTCAATAAGTTCTTCAATCTCTCCGGTAGGTTTAATTAGAATATCGGATATTATATTTATTTTTGGTTTTGAACGATTTTCATTTACTTCACGATTTTCTTCGGGGAATTCGGCCTCTAAATATTCTCTGATTTCATCATTAGTTATAGGGTTATTCAAAAATCTATGAATTTCTTCATCAATATCACCGGGATTTCCTAAAATTGACTGATTCTCGATAGCGTTAAGGTCATTGTTATTTTGATTTTTCCTAACCTTTTCTTTTTGTTCTTTTAAAAATTCGTCTAACTTTAATTCGAATTCTAAATCCGGGTTACTTAATTGAAAATTATTTTCAGGAATATATTTTACTGTTATCTTGTTTCCGTCAACGGTACGTTCCTTATAAAATTGTATTGGTTCTTCGAAATTAATTGTTCGTTGATCTTTGTTTAGAGAAATTTTTATGTTTTTTGGTACACCATATATAGGTTCCGGTGGACTTTCATTTGCAGAAAAAATCGGGTTTACTTTTGAAACATCATTATCTATGTAGCAAATGACTATTTCCGCTTGCACAGATTTAAAAATAAAATTAATCATTTCTTTCATTATATTCCAATCTAATTGGTCAAGACCGCATCCTATCCTTGGCATAGCTAAATATTTTATGTCATTTTTGATCACATGACTTCGTAAGTTTTTAAGACAAGTAAATATGTTATAGTAAGTCGGTTTCTCATAAAAGTGTTTCTTAGTAATTAAATAATATATAAAACGTTTTCTAGTATTTATAACTGTTAATATCCTACTTCGCCTACTTGTTTGTTTTGTTTCTTTAATTTAGCAACGTTATCATACCTTTCTTTAAATTCGGCTGCAATACCAGCGCTCATTTTAAAATCGGACGACACACAATGTGCCAGTGAGTACCTCTCGGGCATCTCAAATAAATTTCTTTTTATTTCAACAACATTACCATTATTTTCATTGTTATCATTATTTTCTATAATTTTCCTAAATTCATAATATTCTTTATCAATATCATAAAATAAGATGTTATTGACATTATCGTCATCAAATTGAATACGAGATAATGAATCTGCATTAGTATTTATTTTATCCTTTTTTGTATTTAATTTCATAGTCGTATTCTTCTAGTTTCAACCTCCAGCGCACTAAACGTGAGTTTGGTTCTTTGAGGTTGAATAACCATTGTAATGGTTTGTGATCAGTAATTATTGTAAACTTTCTTCCAAATAAATACGGTCTAAAGTAATTTGTAAAATAAACGATAGCTAAAAGTTCTTTTTCTATAGTGCTATAATTTTGTTCAGCGGGACTTAATGTCCTTGATCCATAAGCAATTGGTAAATCACTACCTATTTTTCCTTGACTTAGAACTGCACCAATAGCGATGTTTGAAGCATCTGTTGTTAAATTAAAAGGTTTTGTAAAATCTGGGTAATGAAGTATAGGGTCATTACATAAAATATTCTTGCAAATTTCAAAAGTCTTTAAAAATTCCTCAGTATGTTCTATTTTTTCACCTTTCTTTAAACATTGCGTAAATGGCTTAGTTATTTTTGCAAAATTTTTAATAAATCTTCTATAGTAGCCTAAAAGACCTAGGAAAGATTTAATTTCTTTAGTAGTTTTTGGTATAGGAAAGCGTTTTATTGCCTCTATCTTTTTTGGGTTCGGTTTAACACCATCCGGCGTTACCACGTGACCTAAAAATTCAACTTCCTTTCGCAAAAATTCCGATTTGTCTAACTGAATTTTAAACCTAGCTTTTCTCAGTGTAGTAAATAATAACTTTAAATTAGAAATATGTTCTGTAAGATTTGTTGAGAATACTATTATATCGTCCATATAAAGTAAACAAATTTTTCCTTGTAACTCCCGAAGTACATTATCCATAACTCTCTGAAAACTTGCCGGGGCATTTTTTAAACCAAAGGGCATTCGAACATATTCATAGTGACCATTTTCAACAGTAAAAGCAGTTTTTTCTATTGAGTTCTCATTCATTTCAATTTGATGAAAACCTGACGCGAGGTCAATGGTCGAAAAATATTGACAACGGCCTAATTTGTCTAAAATGTCATTAATATTCGGTAAGGGATACCTATCATCAATAGTTTTTTCATTTACTTTACGATAATCTACCACAATTCTCCACTTTTGGATTCCGCTAGCGTCTAACTTTTTCGGGACAATCCAAATTGGGCTACTCCATGGGCTTTGACTATGACGAATAATACCATCGTCTAACATTTTTGAAATTTGTTTTTGAACTTCATTTTTATGAATAAAAGGATACCTATAAGCACAGAATAAATAACTTCGCAACAGAAGCCTCCTTACGGACATGTGTCAGAAATAAGCGAGTCTCCTTTTCAATTTACAGAAATACAGACAGTATTTTAAGCATAAATTTGGTTCTAATATAATCTCATCGCTATGTAGATTAATGTACAATCAAATAAAATGCACATTATTCATGTATTCAGAAGATATTTCGTTAAAAAGCGAGTCTCCTTTTGACACATGTCGCTAAGGAATTGTCTGTATTACTCGTTAGTCTGTGCTATAAGATTTCGTATAAATTGGGATTTCGTCAGTAGTCCTTATTTCATGTTTTATCTGATTAGTAAAAGTTAATTTGGAACCATCATTATGAAAAATATCTCGAAATTCATTACAAAGTTTAAATAAAGCGTTCTTTTCCTCTTCGTTCAAATGATCCATCCTAATCATGTTCCTAACATCTATATTGTCAGAATTATTTTTCTCAGTGTATGTGAAATTTTCAATATTAAATAAATAAAAGTCATCTTTGCGTTTGTTAGAAAATTCTTGCACCTGCATGGGCTCTACAAAAGTTAATTGTATTGTCTTATCTGTATTATTATGAACCTCGGTATAAGCAAAGCCTTTGTTTGCTGTCGTTAATGTTTCAAGAAAATAAAGTCCGTTTATATTACTTTCTGGGACAATGATATCTTTATTAAATTTATTCACTGGTATTTTAGCTGAAAGCGCCTCGTGTGCGTTAACTGAAATGGAGTATTGTTTATCATCCGGTCGCCTATAATAAAAAGGAATTGTTGTTACATGGTTGACAAGAATATCAT
Organism: Pseudeuparius sepicola; assembly: GCA_963920635.1. Classification (NCBI taxonomy): domain Eukaryota; kingdom Metazoa; phylum Arthropoda; class Insecta; order Coleoptera; family Anthribidae; genus Pseudeuparius; species Pseudeuparius sepicola. Next base: position 34,170,023 of record OY987300.1, on the reverse strand, counting down.
TTTCGAGGTCAATATGGAATTTTAATTTCTTTAAATCGCGTAAGCCTATAATGCCATCAAAATAAGGGTGGAAATCAAATAAAATTATCGGAATGACCATATCAGTGTTTAGTTCTTCTGGAGCCGGAATATTGGCTCTGAATTTAATTTCTGTTTCGCCTAAACTCGTTTTGACTTGCGTGGGACAAGTATAAATACAATTTGGAAAATATTTTTCTACGATAGAAGGTCTTAAAATTGAATGAAAACAACCTGTATCGATAAGCAATTTCATTTTGGGATTTTTAATTTGAATATAAGCTAAACTGTTATGTTGTTCCACATAAATTTCGACTATTTCTTTTTCCTGGTTTATTTCTTCCGTTTGGGAGGATGACTCACCAATGGAAAATTTCCGGAGTTAATTTTTTGAGTTTGAATTTGATTTTGGGGTTCATTCTGAGAAAGAGTTTGGTCATACGCATCGCGCATTGACTGTGTTGAATTATTACTCGCGTTTTCATTATTAATTTGATATAGTTCTTCGACTATAGCGTTATTTTGCGGCTGATAATTATTTCGGGGAAAATTATTCTGTCGTGCTGAAAAGCTTCTGTGTACATTAGAAGGTACACGCGAATTTGTTGACATAGCTTCCGGGTTTCCAAAATTTGTGTTATTAAAAGTATTATTTCTAGTCATCTGGGAATTGACTTGCATAGGCTCGTATTGCCTTTGTATATTTTGTCCTGTGGGTCTAAAAACGTTAAGGGGTGGTCCAAAAACTTGTCTGTTCGTGGGAAAACGTCTCTGTTGGTTATTAAAATTTGGTTGAATGTTAATGGGTTGGCTTGGGAAGTTTGGTCTAGTTGAAAAATTCTGATTTTGGAAATTATTCCTAAAAGGTTGGTTATTATAACTTTGGAAATTATTTCTAGGGAAATTATTTTGATAACTAGGACGAGGGAAGTTATTTTGCAAATTGTTCTGATAGTTAGGGCGAGAAAAATTACTTTGTGAGAAATTATTTTGTCTTTGATATGTTCTCTGATTATTTTGTGGAAAACTTGGAAAATTACTTTGAGAACTACTTTTAAAAATATTTTGGGTATAGTTAAAATTCTCTTCTTGAATGATTAGTGTCATTGCATCTTCGAGAGATGCAGGTTCCTTCAAACGAATGATAGTCTGTAGGGGACCTGTCAAACCTCTAACAAAAGTCCTTAAACATAATTCATCATATTGCCTAACATAAATTTCTTTAGCGGCTTGGGTTAAGTATACATCTGAATTCACTTTTTGTCTCAGATTACTCCTCATAACCTGAAGTCGTTTTGCGAAATCTAAAGGAGATTCATTTTTAAATGGCCTAGCCGTAAATAAGTCCTGCTCTAGGCACTCCAAATTGCGACGATCACCAAAGCATTGATTTAGTGCGTCCTTAATTTTCTGCCACGTATTTAACTCATTGCGGCAACCTATCAATAATTCAGCGCGTCCAGTGAGTTTCATCTGAACCGCTCTGACTAAGTAATTTTTTAAAAGTTCATCATTTATGCCATCATAAGTTTCAAAAAGGTAATCACATGACGAGATAAATTTCGGCAAGGAAGTTGCATTGCCGTCAAAATTAGAAATTGTTTCTACATACATCTTAAGCATTGGTAAGTTAAGTTTTTCGTCTGCCATTGCGATTATTGTATTTTTACTTTCTTCTTTAATAACTTGGTTAACGTCAGATGAACTACTTGGTTCGTCAAAACTTAAACTTGATGAAAATAAACTTGTAATATCCTCAATATCAACGTCACTCATCAAATAAATATATCAAAATCTTCAAAAATATCTTAAAATCTTCAAAAATAACTTAAAATCTTCAAAAATATCGTAAAAATCTTCAAAAATATCGTAAAAAAATAAGGAATAAAAATAGGAATCCAAAGGAACACTTGACTCTTACCAAAAGCTGGTTCTGGTCGCCGGCCAAAGTCCTAAGGTGAGCAATATCTTGTCTGTAGCTCCTGCGGTGTTGGCTGCCAGGGGTTGATCCAGGGGCTGCTGTTGCGATGCCTCGAAGATCAGGTTGTTGGACGACGTCTTCAAGATAAAAATCTTTCAGCTTCTCGCGACGCGGTAGAATGCGGTGCCGATACCGTGGGGATTCCAAACTACGGTCGCGGAAACTGGACGCACGTCCTACCGACTGCGCCAGTTAAATTAACGATTTCGAAAAATACGTTTTTAAAACAATTTATTTGACAGTTACAACAGGGCAGCGTCTACTGCTACAAGACAAGATAGAACTGATTAACAATAGAGCAAAGCTTAAATATATAGGGATACAAAATGCAACTTAGCCTACACGTGCCCGCGCACTCAGCACTCTGTCTGCACTTTAACACAATCAGGACCATTGTTCATAGCGACGTAACTATAATATATAAAACGTTTTCTAGTATTTATAACTGTTAATATTCCTAATTCGCCTACTTGTATAAACGCCTAGTCCGGTCCTGCCGGACCTCCTATGTGTTTATAGTCGCCCTCGCTTCTCAAAAAATGTAGTATATATGTAACGCTTTTGTTTGGTCACGGCTATCGGGAGCAGTTTTCGATATTTAAAGTCCAAATTTCGCCTGGGGCCTCAAAAAATAAGTGCCACATCGCTATTGAAGCGCGCCAGAAGCGGAAAAGCCGTTCCGCCATTTGAGCTATTTTCCGATTTGGTACGCGTTGGGGAGGGAGTCGAATTTGGCGCGCCGCGCCGAACAAGTAAAACTAAAGTCCCTATACTAAAATCGAGCAACTCTTACGCCTGGCGTAAACAAGAGCACGCCAGAGCCGCACTGAGGCACGACCTTTATTAAAATTTAGTTTTACAAATGCTTAGATACAAATATTACAGAAAAAAATTATTGGCTTAATTAAAATATCATTATTTGTGGCAGTGTCTAAATAGCTGAAAACAACAAGATAAAACCACGTAAATATACTTTTGCGATCGAGTACATCCCTGTTTCCAGGCACGCTGAACACGTGCTTCTATTTACGGCGGATGTCTCCAAACGATTTTCAAATGCATGCCAATATATTGTACACGATAAATTTGAACTACCAAATGACGATTTACCGATTGGCATGCAGTTCTGTGGTGCAGAACATTGTCAAAAGTTAATGCGAAAATTGCAGCAAATTTCAGGTTATTTTAGATATGAGAAACTTCATGGAAATAATTTACAGAAGTGGGTTCAAATCCCACAAAATGCTTTTTTTTTAATTATCAAAAAAAATTCAGATTTTAATTTATATTTTTTTTGTTTAATGTTATAATAGTAAACGATACAATCTGCATTTTTGTTGATAATAATAATCGTTTGGAGACATCGCTTTTTCATGCAAACGGAAAATTGAATGGCACACCCTTCTGCATGCCAGCGGCGCTTAAAATTCGCTTCTTTGGCACATTCATGGAATTTATATTCTTATATATGATTGGCATGCATTTTTGAGGCACTATTTATTTTGATTAAGGATGTATAGATTAATTATTATTTAGGATGGAAGGTAGAAAAAATACAGAAAATTGATCAGCTGTTATTAATATTAAATAAGTTACGAGTAATAACGCCTCACCTGTATTTAGCACAGAGATTTGCAGTCTCACAAGTTTCAGGTTTTTTTATATGTTATTAAAAAACAAGACTTTTATCACCAATTGTTAGTAATGACTATACTGGGAGTAGCAAAAAATGGTCAGTTCTTATTTCCATCTTCCGGTTTGACTGGAAGTGCGTATTACTTTGACAATTATGTTTTTTTTTATCTGGAATTTCAAATTTTTACGGAAAATTTCTTGAACATTTTTCGATTTTTATTTCGTTCAAAAAAAAGAAAAATCTGATTCTTTTTGTGTAGATCAATCTCAATCAGATATTTTTGAGGGACGCGTAAGGGATGTATGAGTATAGAGTATACTGATTTTTTTTGTGTAAATCAATGTCAGTCTCAAATATATTTTTGGAGGACACATAGGGGATGTAGGAGTAGGTAAAGAAAAAACATGTAGGGGTGCCGTGGGTTACGACAGTGGCGTCGAAAAAAATCCAAGAAAAAATCTTATTTTTTGTGTAAATCAATCTCAATCTCAAAGATATTTTTTGAAGACGCATAGGGAATGAAGTAGTATAGAGAAAAACTTGTAGGGGGTGCCGTGATAAACGACAGTGGCGTCACAAAAAAAAAAGACAAAAAATCTTATTTTTGTGTAAATCAATCTTAATCTCAAAGATATTTTTGGGAGACGCATAGGGGATATAGTAATATAGAAAAACCCTGTAGGAGGTGCTGTGACAAACGACATTGGCATCGCAAAAAATCCCAAAAATCTTATTTTTGTGCAAACCAATCTCAAAAATATTTTTGGAAGACACATAGGGGATGTTGTAATATAGAAAAAACCTGTAGGGGTGCTGTGACAAACAACCGTGGCGTCGCAAAGAAATCTCAAAAATCTTATTTTTGTATAAATCAATCTCAGTCTCAAAGATATTTTTGGGAGACGCATAGGGGATGTAGTAATATAGAAAAACCTGTAGGAGATGTCGTGACAAACGACGTTGGCGTCACAAAAAAATCTCAAAAATCCTATTTTTGTGTAAATCAATCTTAATTTCAAAGGTATTTTTGGAAGACGCATAGGGAATGTAGTAATATAGAAAAAAAATGTAGGGTTGCTCTGACAAACAACAGTGGCGTCGCAAAAAATCCTAAAGAAAACTTTTTTGTGTAAATCAATCTCAATTTGAAAATGAAAAATATATTTTGTGGGGATGCGTAGGAGTATTGAAAAAATCTGTAGGGATGCCGTGGTAAACGACAGTGGCGTCACAAAAATTTTTAAAGAAATTCTGTTTTTTTTTTAATCTGAATCTTAAAGATATTTGTGAGAAACTCGTAGGAGATGTAGGTGTATCGAAAAAACCTGTATGGGTGCCGTAACAAACGACGGTGGCTTCGCAAAAAATCCCAAAGAAGAAATTTCTGAAATTTGTGTGCAAATATATCTCAAAGATTTGTGGGGGACAGGTAGGGTATATAGGAGTATAGAAAAAACTTGTAGGAGTGCTGTGACAAGCGACACTGGCATCGCAAAAAAAACCGCGTAGGCGTTTATAAACCTGCGGCGATTTCAGCGCGACGACTACTTGGCACAGTTGGTGGCGCTCCGAGGTTCGTACTTGTTTATTTTGTTTTCTTAAATTAACAACATTATCACACTTTTCTTTAAATTCGGCTGCGATACCAGCGCTCATTTTAAAATCAGATGACACACAATGTGCCAATGAATATTTCTCAGGCATCTCAAATAAATTTCTTTTTATTTCAAAAACATTACTATTATTTTCATTGTTAATATTTTCTTTAAATTCTTTATATTCTTCGTCAATATCATAAATTAAAACATTATTAATATTATTATTTTCTACGCCACTTACAATTAAGTTTCCTATAAACTCATTTTCTTTTAACTAAATACGAGATAACGAATCCGCATTCGTATTTACATTTCCTTTTTTATACTTAATTTCATATTCATATTCCTCAAGCTTTAAACGCCATCTAACTAATCTAGAATTTGGCTCTTTTAAATTAAATAACCATTGTAATTCAAGGTAAATTGGTAAATCGCTACCTATTTTTCCTTGACTTAAGACTGCTCCAATAGCGACATTCGAAGCATCTGTTGTTAAATGAAAGGGTTTTTCGAAATCTAGATATTGTAGTATAGGGTCAAAATATTTTTACAAAATTCAAAATCTTTTAAGAATTCATCGTTATGTTCTATTTTTACTCCTTTCTTTAGGCATTGTGTAAATGGTTTTGTAATTTCTTCTTTATAAATCTCCTGTAATATCCTACCAATCCTAAAAATGACTTAATTTCTTTCGTGACTTTTGGTATTGGAAATTTCTTAATAGCTTTTTGGTGTTTGATTTTACACCATCCGGCGTTACTACATGACCTAAAAATTCAGTTTATTTCCTTAAAAATTCTAATTTGTCTAACTGAATTTTAAATCTAGCTTTTCTCAGGGTAGTAAATAACAGTTTTAAATTTGATATATGTTCTGTAAGATTTCTTGAAAATACTATAGTGTCATCCATATAAAGAAAACAAATTTTTCCTTGTAACTCTATTAGTACATTATCTATGACTCTTTGAAAAGTTGCAGGGGCGTTTTTCAAACCAAGGGGCATTCTGACATATTCATAGTGTCAATTTTCTACAGTAAAAGCGTTTTTTTTTCGACTTGGTGAAAACCTAACGCGAGGTCAATTGTTGAAAAATATTGGCAACGGCCAAGTTTATCCAGAATATTTTTAATATTAGGCAAAGGGTACCTATCATCTATTGTCTTTTCATTTACTTTCCTATAGTCCACTACTATTCTCCACTTTTGAATTCCGCTTGCGTCTAATTTGGTTGTATAATACCGTCATCTAACATTTTCGAAATTTGTTTTTGAACTTCATATTTGTGTATAAAAGCGTACCTATATGATTTCGTATAAACTGGGAGGTCGACTGTAGTTTTAATTTCGCGCTTTATTTGATTAGTGAAAGTTAATTTTGAACTTTCTTTGTGAAAAATATCAGAGAATACGCGACATAATTTTATTAAAGCTTATTTTTATTCTTCATTTAAATTATTTGTTCTAATCATATCTTCAACATTAAGATTGTCGGTGCTATTTATTTCAGTACCGTAAGTAAAATCTACTATTTTAAATAAGTGAAAGTTTTCTTTATATTCTCTAGAAAAGTTTTCCACTTGCAGTGTTTCTTCAACGGTTAATTGTATCGCTTTATCGATATTATTATGAATTTCAATGTAAACGAATCCCCTTCGTCAATGTTGCAGGAAAATGAAGGCCATTTATATTATTCTTGGGTATAATAATGTCACTGTTGAACTTATTTACTGGGATTTTAGTCTGTAGTATAAATGCAATTTGGAAAATGTTTTTCTACAATTGAGGGTCTTAAAATTGAATGAAAACAACCTGTATCGATTAATAATTTCACACTGGGATTTTTAATCTGAATATAAGCTAAGCTATTACATTGTTCTACATAAATTTCTACTACTTATTTATGCCAGTAGGCTTCTTGTTTTATTTCTTCCGGTTTGGATGTGGTTTGACCTGGCGAAAATTTTCGGTATTTTCGTTATTTTGATTTTGAAACTGAATTTGATTATTATTTGATGAATTTACAGATTCGTTTTGCTCGAACGCATCACGCGATGGTTGTTTAATGTTATTAGTAGCATTGTCGATATCAATTTGATATAACTCTTCAGATATAAAATTTCTTGGGCCAGTAGGGCTAAATAATTCGGGATATTTCTTGGAATATTATTTATATATTGGTTCGAAAAACTTCTGTGAATATTAGAAGGCATTCTTGAATTTACAGACATAGCTTCATTATTATTTGCGAATCTAGACACAGTGGAATCTTGCATATTAGTAATTTGTCTTTGGGGAATTTGTCCAGTTGGTCTAAAGACGTTACGGGGTGGTCCAAAAACTTGCCGGTTAGTTGGATAGTGTCTGGGTTGGTTAGTATTTTGTCGGATATTTATTGGTTGAATGGGAAAATTGGTCTTGTAGAAAAGTTCGGGTTTTGGAAGTTCTTTCTTTGAGGTTGCTTACTATAATTTTGGGAATTAGGACGTTGGAAGTTTTTTGGAAATTGGGTCGAGAAACATTATTTTGATAATTACTTGGTCTATTCGACCTAGAGTTATTTTGTGAGTTTGTAAAAGTATTTTGAGAATTATTTCTGAAAATATTTTGGGTGTAATTGAAGTTTTCTTCTTGTATAATTAACGTCATTGCATCTTCGTATGAAGTAGGTTCTTTTAAACGAATAATAGTTTGAAGAGGACCTGTTAAACCTCTGACAAAGGTCCTTAAGCACAACTGATCATATTGCCTATAATAAATATCTTTTGCCGCTTGGGTTAGATAAGCGGCAGAATTTATTTTCAGCCTTAAATTACTCCGCATAACTTGAAGTCTTTTCGCGAAGTCCAATGGGTACTCATTCTTAAACGGTGTAGCCATGAAAACGTCCTGTTCTAAACATTCTAGATTTCTTCTATAGCCAAAGCATTGGTTTAGCGCATCCTTAATTTTTTCCCAGGTATTCAAATCATTTCTTCAACCTATTGACAGTTCTGCTCTTCCTACTAATTTCATTTGAACAGCTCTCTAATTAAATAATTTTGCAAAAATTCACCGGTGAACCTACTGTATGTTTCAAAGAGATAATCGCAAGAGGATATGAATTTTGGTAACGAAGTCGCATTACCATCAAAATTTGGGAGTTTTGTTGTGCACTTAATTCGAGGATTCAAGCTGGTTGCATTGTGGAAAATGGTCAGCTCTGCACTGGTTTATGAGTTGTGCTAGTTCCCTACCAGCTTCGCGATAAGGTTGTTGTAATTGAACCACTAGTTGTTCCTGAACTCCCTCGCAGTTTAATCCTGGGAATCGACTTTTGGTTAAGAATGGGTATTATACCAGACTTATACTCCGGTGAATGGTACTTCCGAGATAAAAGTTTCGTACCCCCTCGAGTAGACGCTATTCAGCCTTTGGGCACATTGACGACAGAGTAGAAGGCCATGCTGGATTCTGTCGTATCGGATGCATTTTCTCAAATGGGTGTTAAGCTAGGTTCCACTTCTCTTGTTGAATTATAAATTAAAACCAATTCGTGTCCCATAAAACAACGTTACTATCCCCTTCCCCTGCATTACAAAAAAATGTAAATATCGAACTCGAGGAAATGTTGTCTAGCGGAATAGTAGAACCATCTAAATCACCGTGGTCCAGTCCTATTATCATGATCAAGAAGAAATCCGGAAGGTGGAGATTTTGCGTTGACTATAGAGCCTTCAATAAAGTTACTGTAACGGACGCATACCCCATACCATATGTAAGCGCCACGCTAGATAAACTACGCGATGCTAAATATCTAAGTACACTTGACATTAAATCCGTATATTTTCAGATTCCGATAGATGAAAAGTCTAGACCTTTAACGGCTTTCACAGTCCCCACAAGAAGTCTTTGCCAGTTCAGGAGGATGCCCTTTGGGCTTACCAATGCACCAGCGGTATGGCAATGATTAATTGATTAAGTTTTAGGGGTTGTTTTGGAACCTTACGTATTCGTTTACCTCGACGATGTTACTATATGCACCTCAAATTTCGAAAAAGATGTCAAAGTTTTGTGCCAGGTTATGGCTCGAATTATTAATGCCGGATTAACCTTGAATCGCGGCAAATGTGTTTTATGTAAACCGGAAATAAAGTATTTAGGGTATGTCGTTAATGCGTCAGAGCATTTAGTTGATTTAGAAAAAGTTGAAGCTATTTTGAAAATACCGCCACCACAAAATGTTAGGGATGTTTCGTCGGGTTGTGGGACTTGCATGTTGGTACAGACGTTTCGTACCCAATTTTTCTTCTTTGGTTTCCCCTTTGACCGCCTTTACTAGAAAAAAAGTAAAATTTTCTTGGGATGAAAAATGTGGTACCGCGTTGAAAGCAATAAAGCATCATTTAATCAAGGCTCCAGTTTTGTCGTGTCCAAATATTGATCTTCCGTTTGCCGTGCAGTGTGATGCCTCCGATTACGGACTGGGTGCCGTTTTATCTCAAATTCAGCAAAACGAGGGCCGTGTCATTTCTTATCTTAGTCGTTCCTTAAATAAAAATGAAAGAAAATTCAGCACTACAGAAAAAGAATGTTAAGCCGTATTGTTTGCAATTGAAAGATTACGACCATATCTTGAGGGAAGCAGGTTTACGGTAATTACTGGTCACTATTCTCTAAAATGGCTTATTTCTAGAAAAGATCCGGTCGGCTGAGTCGCGAGATAGGCCATTAGATTAAAACAGTATGATTTCGACATTGTGAATAGGAAAGGTTGCGAGAATTTCGTGCCAGACGCTGTCTAGGAGTGTCCCCGTAATCGACTCTATTGAGATATCTAACGACCTTCGGCTGAAACTTTTGAAACGCATCAAGGATCCTTATCCTGATCTTACAAGCGGGGCTAATTTCTGGGTCTTGGTCGCACCGCGAGAAAACCGTTCAGCTATCATAAAATAAAATCACGATTCTCCCACCTCGGGCCATCTAGGGACTTATAAAACTTTCTCGCCGATTGCACAGATAATATTATTGGCCTAATATGCGAAATGATGCCGCCAAATACATTAAGAGTTGCAGAGTTTGTCTTTCTACGAAACCTCAACAACACGCTCCCGCGGGTCACATGAGAAGTCTTCAGCGTATTTCTTCTAAACCTTGGCAAATAATAAGTGTTGATTTGGTCGGACCACTTCCTAGATCGTCTCAGGGCTATGCATACAGGGTTAACTATCACTTAGTACAAAAAATTTTACCACGTGCGCAGGGTGGCTTAAGAAAGCAGAAAAATATTTATAGATTTTTTACGATCTTTAAAAAAAGGGTAAAAACCACTATTTTCCCTGTAAATCTCCGCCTCTAATTAAGTCATCCAATATGGCTTCGGAACGTACTGTCAGCTTGAAGTTATTTCCGCGGTGTTGCCGTTGTTTTCGGAAGGATGAAAATACCTTTTTACTCAAACAAATCTCTGTATGCACTCACCCACCATGCATCAACAACTTTAGTGCAGTTGATTCCCTCGCTTGGATGTTCACTAATCGTGCCGCTCCCTCGTACACAACACTCCGAGGCTTTTGGCTTGGCGCCGAGTACCGGTCGCCTGGGCCCGGTCGGTCCGCCGTGGCAACACCTCTTAATTTCCTGTATTCGGGGTACAGGGCGTCTCCAAATTCTCCACAATTTTCCTTCTCCTCTAGGCTTCTCACTACACTCCAGCTTCCCTTTTCTCCGCAAAAACGGGCTGCTGCCCGTGTGCCGTTTACTCCATTACTACTGTCCTCCCCTCTTGGCTCTCCCGCGCAAGTCAGGACGCGATGTTGACCAAACCGCAAACTGAAGTATTCCCCTATCCCCTAAACTAAATCAAATAGGTTTCCCAGTGCGTTCACCTAAATTTCAACAGCAGCACTACCCATACAACTTATTGGAATACTGTCGCTATGAAATTTTTAATTTAATTTAATTAACCGAGTGAATGTGTGCATCGAGGTGAACGGCGGCCTCTTTGAACAGTTACTGTAGTGCTTTGCATGTGCAATGTGCAATGTGTGTTAGTGCAGTTGTGTTTTTTGGTTGCCCTTCGGAGTTTTTCTGGCGAAGCGGATCCTCCTCCGTGGTCGTCAGGCTGAGTACCTCGCTTCAAACAAAAGGAATGGCGGAGGGAAACAAGAGGTCCCCAACAGCTTTAGAAAATGTGATGAATGTTGTGTTGTATAGTTGTGTGACTTTTAATGTAACAACGCAAGAAAACAGAAAATGGTGCAATATGCAATCCTGGAAATGTCATTAAGGTAGGTGTTTCATAGGCATTCTACATGTTCCTTATAAAGTAATCGTTTTTAAAAGGAAATCGTAATTTCGTGGTGAATCCCCGGATAAATCAATAGACGTGGCAACGCCGCGCTATTTCACTACCTGTAACTCCCATTGACATAGGCGAAATTTTAAGACACGTCTCGTGGGCCTCCATAGGCGGCGTTTTTTGAGGGGTTTTAAACAATTTGAAAAAAAAAAATTTTTAGCCTTAAGACAAATGTTAGAAAATTTTTGAAAATTTATTTTGGCAAGTCTAATTTTTCTTTATCTGCCATAAATTTTTTTGTACTAAGTGATAGTTAATCCTGTATACAGGGTGAGTCTGAAATAACCGGCATCCTTTTTTGGGTAATGGAGATGGTCATTCTGAACCACTTTTCTTAATAATTTTTTTCCTAGCGCCGAGATTTTTCTATAATTCATCCCCTCAAAATCCCCCCTCTATGAAAACACGGCACTGACGCCCTGCCAACAACCGAGTAGAAAATGGTAAATCATCAACTAGTATAGTATTTTGAGACCGAGTTTACGCTATTCTATCCGCTGTGTATGAAATAAATGTTGGTAAATTTAAAAAAAAATGGAGAAAAATTTCGGCGATAGGAAAAAAAAATATTAAGAAAAGTTGTTCAGAATGACTATCTCTCTTACCCAAAAAAAGGATGCTAGTTATTTCAGACTCACCCTGTATACTCTCTGTATTGGATTGTTTTAGTAAATACGTTCTCTTTTTCCCACTCAGGTCTGCTACGGCTCAGAGTATTGTTGATAACGGTATACAGTTCCGTATACAGTTCCGCGGCAAATTATTTCAAAATCTTGAAGCAGTGGATGCTATTCGCCGACCTATTACTAACGGTGATTTTCCCGAGATTGACTGTGATTTTTCTTGTATTTATTTTGATAATAAATTGTACTTTTTGGTATTGTCAATTTCCCGTTTTTTTAAATTTCAACTAAGGCATTGCTTTTTCTGTTCTTTGGGGTTTATTTGAGTAAAACGGGTGGCGCATTTTTTTTATTAAGAACTATTTAACCCACACCACTCTCCGTGTGAGTTAGCAAGGGTAACCTCCGTAAAAGCGTGCTGGATTTAATTTACTGTAAGTACTACTTATTTTCTTGGAGCTTTATTATTTTATGTCACCCATATTTTAAGAATATTCCGTTTCTGCTTCGCCGACTAGAAATAGCGTGGCAAGCGGGGGCAACAAGAAAGAGCGGGGGGAGTATCCAGAACTGTCTTTATCACCCTACTGACGGAACTCGTCACGCGATGATTCCTTTCTTTTTTGTCCACCCTGTATTTAATTTATCTCTCTGTATTTTCTCTCATCCTGTATATACCAGAAGCTTACAGTGATAAGAACTAATGCGCGTGCACACCCGTTAACTGAATTTGGCGACAGAATCACGTGCCAAGGCGCGCGTCATTGCTGCTTAGAGTGTTGTGATTGGTCAGCGAGGAAAGGGGCGGGGCATAAGTGGAAAGTTTCTGAAGTGCCCCGTTCCCTACTCCGGTCTTCGGCGAAGATAGAAAAATGACCAAAATTGCTAGCAATCGGCTATTGCGTTGGACCATGCCTCCAACAGTTAAAACTTCGATGTTATTTATCAATCTGAAATAGAAAATTGTCCGACTGATGCATTGTCAGGTCTTCCACTTCCCAACATAGGAGTGTCACCAATCGAAGCAGAGGAAGAACCATTGAAGGCACCACTCCTTCATCTTGGACTTCGCAAACTCCCTACGCGAAGACGGTTATTGAAGGACCAGACCATAAAATATCAGGTCCTATCTAAAGTGATAACCTACGTGGAAAAACATTGGCCAGAAAAGGACCACTTGAAAACGACCTACTTCCCTATTTCGAAAAACGTAATGAATTAACGTTTGAGGAAAACATCCTTATATGGAAATGACGCATATACGTACCATCTTACACCTGCGTGATGAAGTATTATTTATGCTGCATGATGGACATGATGGTCATCCGGGGATAAATGCTATGCAATATATGGCCAGATGGAATGTATATTGGACAATAATCGACGGGGACCTTGTCCAGAAGTTAAAAAAATGTCAACAGTCCAAAGTGAATGGAAGTTGTTCAAATGAAGGACAATTCGCCTCTGCCTGCTATTGACACCCTTCGAGAGATTTTCGCCCGTTTTGGATTACCAAAGTTTTGGTCTCAGATAACGACCCTCAGTTGACGTCTAACGAATTTGAACAATACTGTACAAATAATGGTAATACGCACATCCGAGTAACTCCTTATCACCCTACATACAATGGTCTGGCCGAACGCGCTGTTCGCACTTTTAAAGAAAGAATGCGTGCCAGTGACCCCAACTTAAGCTTGTCAGAACGATTATGCAACTTCTTATTCTCGTATAGAAATACTGTTAGGAGATCCACTAATAAAACGCCCAGCCAGATGATGTTGGATCGTCATTTGAGCTGCCTTTTCGATCAACTCAAACCTGACTTGTCTAGAGAAAGAACAGATCGTTCAAAAACAAAATCAAAACAGAGAGGCTCATAAAAAATTCTTCAGCGATGAACGGTAAGTTTGGGTAAGGGAAAAGGCAGCACCCCGGAACAGATTATCGAACAAATAGGGAACTAGTAGGGATACAAAGCGGATACAAGCCCAAGATGGCCGCCAAGGTCAAGTGGGTGGAGCTTAGGGGTTTCTGGGAATTGAGGTTTAAGGTCAATGGGCGGGGTCAAGGTTTCCGAGAATCGCTTCAAGTTGGTTTCTGAGAATTGGGGTTCAAGGACAACGGACGGGGTTTCATGGTTTCTGGGAATCTATTTTGATTTTTGGCGAATCGTTTTGGAGGTCCCCCACCCCTCTAGCTTTGATAAAAGACATAATTTGCTGTTGTGGAGTTCAGTAGCCAAGGTGAGCTAAGACGTGATGGCTTGCAGCAAAGAAATGGATTTGAAAACCATCAACAAATTTAATAGCTTGTCTCAGAAACCAGTGGTTAAGTTGGTGGAATTGGGTGAAGGTGTGTCGATGAAAATTTACTCGGGGAAGATGATGAAAACAACGTTCGGGGAGACCAATTTGTTGGCGTTGGAGTATAGTGTCATTTTCGTGCTGAACAGAGTGACGGACTCGTTCAAACCGTGCCTCGAATATTTTTCCTGTGAAAATACTCGCTGGTTTACAAAGGACAGCTGGACATTGGGAAAAACCACACGGCCAATCACTTTGAAATAGTAGAAAATTGTCATGACCCCATGGGGGAATAGAAAATTAACATGGGGCAATCGGAATTAGAAAATATCATTGGAATAGAAAATGTTCAAATCGTGTGTTTAATTGCTAAGAAAATATCTTGTAATTCTTGGAATAGAAAACATCCAAAGCTTATGTTTAAATGTTTGAAAATAGTACTTGTAATCCTTTAATACAGGAATGAACATCAACCAGTATTTTATTATTAGAAACGTCACATCGAACGAAACTGTTGTAAATAAAACAAATCATCCTCCGAAAATTTTATACATGTTTATAAACAACGGCGATGAACATGTGTGTTTACAAGTCCGATGCGAAGATCCACAAAAACACGGGCCCTAAAAAACCAAGATCCCTAAAAAACAAAGGCTCTTAAAAAACCAAGGTCCCTAAATACAAGGGCCCTAAAACCAAAGTCCCCAAAAAACAAGTACAGACCTCGGAGCGTCACCAACTTGAGGAGTGCCTAGTTGTGGCCGTGCTGAAACCACGGCAGGCTTACAAGCGCCTATGCAGAATACTCCATTTATTAAAGCCTGTTTAACAAATAACAATTTTCGTCCAACAAATCCCCCAATAAACCTTACAATTTATTTTCTGAGAACTTTATTTGAAATAAATGATTGCTTTCTTGATAGGGTAACTTTGTTTAACATTTGAGATCCATAGCCTACTTTCAGAGATATTTTTGAAAAACCCGAAAACTGCCTAAATTTCTTCGGTTTGTAATTTTTTGTTTCGAGAGTTAACGAAACATTTTCCCCAATATAATTTGTGGGCCAAACTATTAGTTGCTTTAAGCCTACTTTATCAGAATTTAAAACAATGCCACGGTTTAATGGGTGCTCTCTTAGTACGCCGTCGAGCCGCCGTATCTGTGACTTTGAAGCACAGAAAATATACGTGTGTGCTTGTAGCCAAAAGCCGGGTGGTGGCTAGGCTAGATTTGTTGCTAGGGAATTCTTATGGAATTTGGAGATATGGGTATTAAGTAATGCGGGTAGGCATTCGTCACCCGTCGACGCAGAAAATTTTATAAGTATTTTACTTGCACATTACGTGAGGAATGAGTGGAAGTAGGATTGTTTCCTTTATACAAGCTTTTATTTAACTTGCCCTGTTAGTATGTATGTATGTATGTGTGGGTCGAATCTTGCAAGCTGAATTAGAACCACTTCTTGATATCCGATTGAGCTGAAATTTTGCATACACCTTTAGTTCTTGTGACAATATAATATGCAATACTCAATATTGTAATACTTTAAAATGACCGTCGCCACAAGATGGCGGATGATGTATTTCTTGTCAAGCCCCTTAATATGGGTATCAAATGAAAGGGCTTGAAGAGTATAAAACGATAAAGTTAGTGACATCACACTAAATTCAACATGGCCGTCGCTCCAAAATTCAAAATAAAAAGGCAATTCAGACACTAAGGAATCAAAACACAAATATTTTACTTTTTGGCCAGTCTACACTTACTTGGGTGCTTAGGAGAATGCTTCTTTCTTGGTTTTGTTTATAGGGATTTCTACAGCATCTGGGGACTACGGGCCGCGGGCCGTGGGCCGCGTCCCGCGACATCTCTGCTGCTGGACGGGTTGGTGGTCGATTGGGCACACACTCGCGGCTTCGCCTCCTTATATACTGAATTTTTCCTAATATTATTCAGGGGCCTCAACACCTGGGATCTCGGCGGCATCGGAATCAAAGGAAACGAACCTTGAAAAACACTTAGGGTGCATGTTTTTGGTATCTCAAAGAAATACCGCTCACAGCGGCTTTTTCCAGGCCTACAGTCAATTCACGTATAAGTGTGACTTTGCCTGGGGCCCCTCACTGGGATATCGTAGGAATATCGTGAAATTAAATATTCTGGCTTAGGCGCTTGCCTGGGCACTACACCAACTTTTATGAACATTTCGCGCGATAAGCTTTTAGACTTCAAAAACTTATCGCAATTTGGAATTGAATTATCGTTACGAAAACCTAGACTTATTTTACTTTATATTATTCGTTTTAGTACATGGCTCAAAAAGCTTGTTTTTTTAAAAAATGTCTTTTATTTTTTTATATTCAAATTCAAAATCAAATTCAAATTCAAATTTATTGACTTCACATGGCAACACATACAATAAATAAATAAAATAAAGAATATAACAATAGAAATAGGTACAATAATCAATTTAAATATGATTTAAATAGGATTTGATTTATAAATTGTAAGTTGAAAGTGTCCAGATTCATGCGTTGGATTTTAGCAAATATACTAGATTGGAAAAGGTAACAAGCTTTTATTATAAAAAGATTATCTTCTATGTAAAGAGCTAAACTTTAAACAGAGTTAGGAAATGGCATTTTATGAATTTCTTTATGAACACTTTCGTTTTAGATACACAGGGTGTTTACTTTTATCTTGTACACTATTGGGATCTTTGAAACCGTTAGAGCTACAGGGTCGGTTAAATTAGGAAAACGTTTTTTTATGGGCTTCAAGGATCTGAAAAGAAATTTGAGATAGCTCACTCCGAAAATATCTTTTTTTTTTCTTAAACATCCAAACATTACGAAATTTGGTACTCTTATGTTCTTGGGCATGTCCTTTCCACTGATGACATCAAAATTTTTCTAGGAATAATAGATTTTTAGTTACCGGTTTCAAAGATCCCTATCGTGTACAAGATAAAAATAAACACCCTGTATAAAGTGTTGTGTTAAAAAATCGACTAAATTCGAAATATTCTAAGTCACAATAGAGATATTGCAACCATATTTGGTATACGATATGAAAACATTAAATGCAGTTAAGCATATTAATATCAGACTCCTCGAGCCACAATGTGGCGGAGGTCTAAGTAGACAGTATCAATATTTAAAAAAAAGTTGTCCTGTATTTCATTTTTTCTTAACCTTCTGGCAAATAACAAATAGAACATTTTTTATTTTACATATTATTGTACCACATAAAATCTACTTCGATTTTTTGTGTTGGCCTTTCGTGGACACAATATGGTTGCAGTATCTCCATTCATAAAATGGCATATCCTAACTATATTTAAAGTTTGTTCTTTACAAAGTATACCACCTTTAGTAAAAGTACGTACGTACCTACCAAAATATTAAATACCTATATTATAAAATCTTAGAAATTTTTAAATTTTTAATCTTTTGATTAAATGTTTGCGGTGAAGAAACGGCCCATTTGCAAAATTTAAACAAACATTGTGCCTGCAGCATGTCAGGACATGTCCCAACAAAGATAGCAGTATCTTTGACGTTACGTTGGTAAAGGAGAAAACTTTGATCTATGCAAGTCGTCACTAATTTGTTTAAAAAGAAATCCATATGCTCACTACAGTCTTGGGCGTCAAATGGCCAGTTTTTTATTTTAGTTAAAATTTCATTTCTTGTCTTGAACTTTAAAGATTCTTCCCGCTGTAGTTTGTCAAGATAGGTACTAAATATAACCATTGCTTCTTTAACAACATTTGCAGGCATAAAGCTATTTCTTTGGTGCTGTAATTTTTATTTAGCAAATATAATTGCCTTGGGTCGTTCAACCTAAACCTAAACGTAAACTTATTTTCTTCGTTTTAGTACATGGCTTAAATAAAAGCTTGTTTTTATAAAAAGGTTTATTTTTATTTTATTTCGTACTTTTTGCAACTGATGACTTCACATGACGCATTTATATGTTAAAATTTGCGCACTACAAAATTAAAGTTGACGTGTCCGAGCGATTTTTTTCCTAGCCCCATAGAGATTTTATTGAATTTGTTCCAACCTTCGCGTTCTCTCTGTATAATGGTCCCCTTTGGACATTATGCTTTATTAGCAAATTTTTGTCAATAGGCCATAAGCGTATCCATATCGTGAGATTTACAAATTCAAGTTAAATAAATTTAGCGTAAAATTTGAAAACGGAATATTTCACAAACTGAATAGATAATAATAATACAAAGTTTTACATCATTTTAATCGTCGTGAGGAATAAGTTTCAAAAAATGCATATTTGGGGTGTTCCAATTAAAAACAATGAATTTTTTATGTCACGGTTTTGTGCAACACCCTGTATAAAATGTAGTATCACCGTAAAAAATACCATTCAGTATGTACAAGTTTTATTCAAAATATTTATTTCAATCTCGAAAAAGAAGAAAGTTAAGGAGGTGGAAATTTTCGGTGGAACACACGGTCCATAGAGATAAAATTGGGAATAACATTGCATGTAGAAACTATTTTTTAACTCAACACAAATTTAACCTGCAGACTGCAGAAAATGTCACCAAAAATATTATTCTTAAAAAATAGACCATATTATGTTATTGTGCTAAACTTATTCTTTCTTTTTTATTATTAGTCATTTTATTATATGAATAATAAGAATTTTAGTAAAATCCCAAAAAGAACTGCATTTTAGAATCTTGGGATGGCATTTCTTTGTTTATACCAGATTTTTTTTGTTATAGCATGTAGGTATCGCCATCATCTGTCTATCACGAGAATCACAAATTCAAATTAAATAAGTTTACCAGGTATAATATTTAAAAAATAAAAGATACCAAATGGTGTAATTTTGTTTATAATTTTAAACGTAGTGACGGGTAAATTTGACAAAATCTAAAAGTATGTTGTTACATTACATATTCTAATAAAACATAAATTTATTTTGCTACGCTTATTATTGTCTCACAAAAAAACAAAAAACACAAATCACAATTTTCCACCCGTTTTAAACAAATGTTCGAGTTCCTTTCCGCAGGAAATTCGAACATTCGTATGCCTGATCTTCTAGAGGCTCCGCAGTGGTAATATTGGCATTTGTTGCCCATTCCGCCAAAGCCAATAACTCAATACACCACCAACAAACAAAAACACAATACAGCTTTTTAGCTCCAACACGTGTTAGATATTCTCTCTAATAAGTATGATAATTTGGCTCTTATTAGAAATTAGAAAAACACTCCTGAGCCAGGACGTAAGTGATTAAAGGCTATAGAACACTGTTGGCAGTGTCCAATGTCCAGCCGGCAATCAATATAATTTTACCATAGAAATCTATTCGTAGTGGATTTTCTGTGATTATACCAAGCGTCCAGATGAGAATAAATGAATCACGAATTTTGTATCTAAACGCCGATCGCCGATGTCGTCGCTCTAGGACTCGAAATCGCCGTATTCACAGAATAGCCACCGGCTATTCTGTGCCGTATTCCATGCATTTGATTCTTTTCGTCCAAATTTAGGGAAAGTTGGTAGTATCCGACAACGCCGGCATTGGCTAACGGCTACGAGTCGTGCGACATTTGTGAAGCAAAAGCATAACGTTCCACCGAAGTGCTATGATTATGAAGGTTACTATAGGTGGAGTCGGTTTCAGAACATTCCTAGTCCTTTTGGGTCTTGAATTTAATACATGTAAATGACCTTCTGTTCGTAATATATTTTCTGTGATAGGTTCTACATTGGAAACCTTGTAAAATTATTGCGAGGTATCGGTATCTTGCACATTTTTCACATTTTTACAATTTTCTACTATTTAAAAAATTTCTTGTTTTTCTTTCCTGGTCGTTTTTGTAGTATTATAGTTTTCTTTTGGTTACTGGGTTGGCGACCATTAATTACGCATTTTTAAAAAAAAATTTTTGTCATTTAATGAACAATTATAAAAAAAAATTTCCATTACACAACACGTGTTTCGGCATAGGGCCATCATCAGGTATATCAAACTAAAAAACAACATGTTTCCTACTATAACAATGTGTACATTCAAAACGGTATCAACAAAAATGATTTTTTTTCCTTCAATTATAACAATTTTCTTTTATATTTATACAGTATTGCTAAACAATTCCAAACATTTAAAAAAAATTTTATTAAAAATTTCTTTAAAAATTTTTAAAAAAAAAATAGATTAACGAAACAGGAAAAAACATCAGACTGAAATTAAAAATTATAAAGGTAAGTAATTACGTAGTGTTTGTTAACATTTACGGATTTTTCTTTTTATTTTTTAAAATTTATTAATAAGTTAGGCAGACATGGAAGAATATATCAAAATTTTTAAGTGTATCGTATGGACGTCTGCAGGTATATGAATTTCAATACGGCAGGCGGTACAAAAATAGCATGGTTGTAGTAAAAAAGAATGAGAGTTTTTTATATAAAGTGAAAATATTTAATTTAATAGGCGTAGTAGAATTATTTTTAGATAAATCTTTCTATAAATAGTAAAAGTAAAATGCAAGAACGGATTTCTAGTTATTTTATGAATATGTATTTTTGAAAAAAAATTTTATATTAATTTATTAGATTTAAATATATGTGTGATAGGTTTTCGGTGTCTGTTCTGAAATTTATGGTGTTATTATGTTTTTTAATATTTAACATTTCTAACACATTTCTTTTTGAGTAATCATTTTCTTTATATAATATTTCGGTGTTGTTAAAATCGAAACTATGAACATTTTCTAAGGCATGTTTGCATAATGCGGTGGCATTTTTATTATTAGTTTTAATATCATATTTATGTTTATAAATACGTTTGTGTAAATATTGTTTAGTTTGGCCTATATATATTGATTGGCAGTCTAAACAAGAAACTTTATAGATTAAATTTGATTGCATATCTTTGTTTACAGTAGGTTTGGGGTTTGTAAAAAATTTTTTGGTACTGTTGATAGTTTTATGTCCCATATTTATATTATGTGTTTTGAAAATTTTAGATATTTGTTCTGATGCTCCATGTATATATGGCATTGAGAAATATTTTTCAGGTAGGTTAGTATTTTTAGTTTTTTGTGATTTATTATAAAGATTGTGTATACGTTTTTTAATTAATGGGTTGTAAAATTTTGTTGGATAATTATTATCGTTTAATGTATTTTTTTTTTTGAGGTTGTTTGGTCTGTATATAGGGTTCGAGAGACAAACGGCATGATCAACAAGGTTGTTTACTACATTTTTTTTGTAAATATTTGGTACATTTGAATTGAAATTTAGGTACCTGGCAGACCAAATATCTTTTGTGAACCAATTTGTGTTAATAATACCTTTTTTATTATAAGAAATAGTTAGGTTAAGGAAATTTATTTTATTATTATGTTCTTTCTCATAAGTAAATTGTAGTCTTTGGTGGAAATTATTGAAGGTTTTAAGGGTGTTGTCGATTTCATTTTCATGTAGGCAAAGTAAGCAATCATCAACGTATCTTTTGTAAAAGAAAGGTTTAACTTGTAGTTTTTTTAAAACGGTAGATTCTAATTCTTCCATAACTAAGTTAGCGATTGTTGATGAAATAGGTGAGCCCATTGGGGTTCCAAAAATTTGTTTATAAAATAGGTTATTAAAATTAAAGAAAGTAGAGGTTAGGCAAAATTTTAAATCTTCTAAAAATATATTTTTAGGTAATGTAGTAAACGGTATCAAATTATTCCAATGTTTATCAACGCAATCAATAGCTAACTCGATTGGAATATTTGTAAAAAGTGATTTTACATCAAACGATATGAGGACATGTTTCTGAGGAACAACTATGGTTTTAATAAAGTCATGAAAATGCCATGAATTCTTGATATAATATTCATTATTGCCAATGATATTTGTTATTATTTAGAAAAAAAAATTGACAAATTATAAGTGGGAGAACCGACATTGGATACAATAGGACGTAATGGAACATTTTGTTTATGTAATTTAGGCAAACCATAAACATAAGGAGGAAGACCGTTATAACAGGTTAATAGATTTTTTGTTTGTGTGTTTATGAATTTATTTTGATGCCAATTTAGAATTAATTTATTTAACTCAGATTGGATTTTATTTAAGGGGTTATATGACAATTTTTTGTAAGTATTTTCGTCGTTTATAAGGTCGTACATTTTTTCTTGGTATTCAGTTTTATTCATAATGACTGTTTTGTTACATTTATCTGCGGTTAAAATAAGAAGATTAGGATTATCAGTAATAAATTTTTTAGTTTCTTTGATGAAGTGGTTGTATTGTTTTTTGAGAAATTTTTTGGTATTATTAATTTTATGTTTATGGTTATTTATAATATTGCAGATATTCCCACGTATAATGTCTTTTTGTTCATTACAATTTATATAAGAAAGGCCTTGTTCAATGGAAGCTATTATACTTTCAGTAGGAATTGATAAATTAGGGAGGATGAATTTTGGGCCAAGACTCAAAAAATAGTAAATATTATTTGGAATTTTGACAGTTGTAAGGTTCTCAATCCAGTTTTGGTTTAAAGGTGGTTTAGTGTTATTATTAATGGACAAAGATAGTAGTTTATTTATTTTATTTAAATGTTCCATTACGTCCTATTGTATCCAATGTCGTTTCTCCCACTTATAATTTGTCAAATTTTTTTTCTAAAATAATAACAAATATCATTGGCAATAATGAATATTATATCAAGAATTCATGGCATTTTCATGACTTTATTAAAACCATAGTTGTTCCTCAGAAACATGTCCTCATATCGTTTGATGTAAAATCACTTTTTACAAATATTCCAATCGAGTTAGCTATTGATTGCGTTGATAAACATTGGAATAATTTGATACCGTTTACTACATTACCTAAAAATATATTTTTAAAAGGTTTAAAATTTTGCCTAACCTCTACTTTCTTTAATTTTAATAACCTATTTTATAAACATATTTTTGGAATCCCAATGGGCTCACCTATTTCATCAACAATCGCTAACTTAGTTATGGAAGAATTAGAATCTACCGTTTTAAAAAAACTACAAGTTAAACCTTTCTTTTACAAAAGATACGTTGATGATTGCTTACTTTGCCTACATGAAAATGAAATCGACAACACCCTTAAAACCTTCAATAATTTCCACCAAAGACTACAATTTACTTATGAGAAAGAACATAATAATAAAATAAATTTCCTTAACCTAACTATTTCTTATAATAAAAAAGGTATTATTAACACAAATTGGTTCACAAAAGATATTTGGTCTGCCAGGTACCTAAATTTCAATTCAAATGTACCAAATATTTACAAAAAAAATGTAGTAAACAACCTTGTTGATCATGCCGTTTGTCTCTCGAACCCTATATACAGACCAAACAACCTCAAAAAAATAAAAAATACATTAAACGATAATAATTATCCAACAAAATTTTACAACCCATTAATTAAAAAACGTATACACAATCTTTATAATAAATCACAAAAAACTAAAAATACTAACCTACCTGAAAAATATTTCTCAATGCCATATATACATGGAGCATCAGAACAAATATCTAAAATTTTCAAAACACATAATATAAATATGGGACATAAAACTATCAATAGTACCAAAAAATTTTTTACAAATCCCAAACCTACTGTAAACAAAGATATGCAATCAAATTTAATCTATAAAGTTTCTTGTTTAGACTGCCAATCAATATATATAGGCCAAACTAAACAATATTTACACAAACGTATTTATAAACATAAATATGATATTAAAACTAATAATAAAAATGCCACCGCATTATGCAAACATGCCTTAGAAAATGTTCATAGTTTCGATTTTAACAACACCGAAATATTATGTAAAGAAAATGATTACCCAAAAAGAAATGTGTTAGAAATGTTAAATATTAAAAACATAATAACACCATAAATTTCAGAACAGACACCGAAAACCTATCACACATATATTTAAATCTAATAAATTAATATAAATTTTTTTTTCAAAAATACATATTCATAAAATAACTAGAAATCCGTTCTTGCATTTTACTTTTACTATTTATAGAAAGATTTATCTAAAAATAATTCTACTACGCCTATTAAATTAAATATTTTCACTTTATATAAAAAACTCTCATTCTTTTTTACTACAACCATGCTATTTTTGTACCGCCTGCCATATTGAAATTCATATACCTGCAGACGTCCATACGATACACTTAAAAATTTTGATATATTCTTCCATGTCTGCCTAACTTATTAATAAATTTTAAAAAATAAAAAGAAAAATCCGTAAATGTTAACAAACACTACGTAAGTACTTACCTTTATAATTTTTAATTTCAGTCTGATGTTTTTTCCTGGAAATTTTTTTTTTATAATTGTTCATTAAATGACAAAAATTTTTTTAAAAAAATGCGTAATTAATGGTCGCCAACCCAGTAACCAAAAGAAAACTATAATTTTCTACTATGTATGATAGCTATAAATAAAAAAAATAAGAATTAAGAGAGCACACAACAAACCATGGGTTTTTCCAAATTCTGATAAACTAGGTTTAAAGCAATCAGTTTTACCCGCAAATTTCATTAACTAAGGATATAATCGGACTTTATTTGAGACACCTAATCGTTTACTACCCCCACTAAGTTTATACGCATCAGATTTACCGATGAATATCGTCGAAACCAGAACAATACATATTGACAGCAATTTAACCTCTGGAGCGTACTATAACAACATACTATACTCATACTATTTACGAGTTTCTCCTGAATGTAATCCGGGGGACGCCATAGACGAAACTCTCAGAAACCTACCTGTCACTAAGCGGGAAATAAATAATATAAACTTATCGATTTTGGATCAAAATTTTCAGTTAGAAAATTTCCGTATAGAAGAAATAATTATTGTGAAATGAGAAGTAAAACCTTTGTAATGGGCGCGCGCCGCCTATAGTGTCCCCCTTCCCCTGTCTGGACCAACACTATAGTGTATAAATAAATAAATAAAATAAATAAACACTATAGTGTTGGTCCAGCCCGTCACTTGTCCACGGACGTAAACAAGTAAGTCAGTTTGAAAACATCCTGGCCCTGGCGATCTGACGGATGTAGAGGAAGAGAAATATGAAGATTTAAAAGTTGAAGAGCATGAATAACATTATGACCTTTTTTGAAATATGCAATAGTTTAAAGAATCTTATTTTTAATTGGTCAAAAATATTGAAAATTGGTATAGACTACCTGACTCTTATCTGATGAATCCATTTTGTCCCAACCGAACCGTATGCCGCTCAAGAGACTTGTATAATTACGTGAATATTTAACAAAAGTCACAATGGCATACGTTATACTATCATTCCAAATTTACAAGATAATTATGCAAATCTCTTATCAGATAAAAACTACTTTGTCTCAACCGAACTGTATGCCGCTCGAGAAACTTTTATAATTTCATGAATATTTCACAAAAATCACAATAGTATACGTTACATTATCATTGCAAATTGACCTAAAATTTTGCACTCTTTTTTCACATGCCACAGGGTAAGACCCTTATAAACCGTATGCCGTTGATATATTTGATATATCTTATCCCTATGGATCATATATTCCAAGGGCATACGTTATTCTATCATTTCAAAAACCTATAAATTTGTTACACATTTATAAAAATGTAAAATTAGTTAGTTCCCCGGGAACAGTATGCCCTTTGGTAATTGTGCATTTTATGAAAAAAATTGTTCAATTTCAAAATGGCATACGTTATACTATCATTTAAAAATGAGGAATTTTATGACGCACTTAAGGGCGAACGCCGAGCATTATGTCCCACGCTACACGTATGCCGATCATTTTCCGATGGATTTTCTTATTTTAAAATATCGATTGATGTGCTCGGCATACGTTATACTATCATTGCAAAACCCGTTATTTTTTAAAAATAAACAATAAACTCCAGCGATTTGGATCTGTGGCCTAAACAACCCGTTTTTAAAAACAGATTTTATTCGATAAAACCTAACAAAATTTATAAGGGTTGTAAGATAATTACGATACAATAAAAATGTCAAGACTGTCTTAAGGCGGGCCAGCGCGAGAATATATAGCCTCGGTTGGTGTTGAGTTGGCAAAATAGTCTCTCGTGCTTTCTAGGCAATTCTAGCTCCTGTAACTTCTCCATCCTCTGAAGAAGTTTTGTAAGGGACGAACAGAACTTTATTTTTGGCTTTTTCTTCCTGGTGCTTCTTGAGTCTAAGTCGGTGCAGGCATTTGTAGCAGACAAATGCGAAAATTACTGTCACAAGTAAGTACAGCGGTGTGGTCCAAAAATGGGTGTAGTCGATGGCGTCTTCGTAGACTAATGATTCGAGTTGTTCTTCTTGTTGAATTTTATGCATCTCGTCTAAAGGTATTTTATCCAATTTAATCGGCCTTCTGATTTCTTTCCGATTAATTTGGGTTGTCTTAATTTTTGGTAACAGCAAGGGGTTGTCCTTTGGATGAGTCATCGGAGTTGATGAAGTTCTCTGTTGGAGTTTTAAAGTTGCAGCTTAGGGGTAACTCGATGAGGTAGGTACCGTGAAGGTCTGCGATGCTTGAAGTCGTACAGTATAGATAGACTTTGGTTGGCTTCGGGAAAATTCCAATATAACTTGATTTTGTTAATTCTTCAATAAGTGTGCTGTTCACAACAACTGGAATGTAGTGGCAACGGGCTTCTCGATCGGTGAGGCGAAATATTTCTACGATGCAATCGTCCGAGTTTTCGTGGAGTTGTAAAGATCGAGTAGGGCATAAATAAATTGATTGAATTTTTCGACATTTGAGTATTGATAAAGTGCAGTATTCATGGTCAGATAAGGCAAAGGTGGAATAATTGTGATAGAATTGTTAGTGGGGATTGAATAGAGATGATAATGTGTAAAAACTTGAGGGTGTAGGAGACGAAAGTGCAGAATAAAGACTATCATCTGGTTCGAGTAATAGGCATCTACTGATATGACGTCATAATATGCAGTCAAATCTTGTTCTTTGACGTAAAGCAGCTGTTCTTTTGAATGACTTTCTAACATTGTTTTGATTATGGTTTCCATTTAATCTATTTTTACTATACTATTATGCAGGGTGTTTACCTTTGCAAACGTGATTGCGTTTTCTAGGTCAGTTAGAAGATGTAATACAATCTGTAGCGATAAACTCAGCTGGGCCATGATACTGTGTATTCTTATATACTGGGATGTCCCATAAATATTCTGTTGAAGTTGCCAGGATATTTTGGTTATGTTTTACCATTGTTGTCGTAGTGTTAAAATTATTAGTTTTTTAGTTAAGGAAATATGTGGGTTTACTTCTCGAATGACATTTTTTTGATTTTTTGTAAGGTCGAGATTGCCTTGTTATATCGTTCCGCATCCTCGTTGTCTAAATTTCCAGATATCGTTTTAATAATGCTGCCTAAAGCATTTATTAGTCCTCTTTTGGTCCTGTGAATTGAGTAAATTGTTTCAAATTTTCGATGAACTACTTGTATTTGATTTTGTAGAATTTTATTGAAGTTTTTTAAGTTTTCGTTTCCGTATCCAATTAGAGTAGGCATACATTTTGAAAGTTCTTAGAAATATTTTTGTAAGTGGTCGATCTCTTGGGCGATCGGTGTTAAGTTATAATAATGTATAAAATCGTGTGTACTAGTTTGAATCCTTGCTTGTCCCAGATTTAGGGGAATCCCTGGATTGTCTTTCAGGTCTTTTATTTTCACTTCCTGGCCCATGGCGAGGATCCATCTGTAATGAAGTACCTGTGTCAAATTTTTGTTGTTTCAATTTGGGTGTATGTTTAATATTTTTCTTATGGATGGTTGTATTAGGGAGGTTTACTGTGACTTTATTATTTTATTTTACTTTAGTGGCAGTAAATCTAGGCAACATTTTATTTCTTTTTGTTGTAGTTTTGGTGTAAATTTTAGTGTTTGCCTTATATGTCACTGGTACTTGTCGTTCGTTTTTTGTTTCTGTTCTGTTCTCGATAGTATGTTATTTTGTTTGAATAGATTTTTTATTTAGTTCAGAATATATCGTTTCTGTTTTTTCTCTGTTATTTTCAATGTAGTTATTAACCAAAGTACGATTTATATCAATATCGAAAGGGTCGCTCGGGTCTAGATGTCCATTTAACACGTCGATTGGTCTTTGTTTCGTCACGGAGTGTACAGAGTGATTGTATCCTAAAATTGCGTAAGGCATTTCTTATTTTATATTAAACGGTTTTTTCTTTTCTTTTAGAATGCGGAGATGTTCTATGATAGTTGAATGAAAACGTTCGATCATTCCATTTGATTGTGGATTTTCTGGAGTTGTATTATGAATTGAAATTTTGTGTGTATCGACAAATTCTTGCATAAGTCCGTTTTTGAATTCGGTTCCGTTGTCCGAAACTAACTTGTGGGGAAAACCATGGTGTGTTATAAAAATCAATAAGGCATTGAGTACGCTGACTGCATTGAATCCATCAATTGGGTATGCCTGTCCATATTTTGAAAATGCGTCTATTATTGTTAAAAACTTTTGCCCGTTAGCTTGAAATGTGTCCAAGTGAATAATTTCTAATGGTTTAGTTGGGGTCGGTGTTATCATAAATTTTGGTTTTGGCGGATTTCTGTCGTACTTGTTGGTTTTACAAGTGTCGCAAAGTTTAATATATTCCTCGATGTCACTCTTTAAAGTTGGCTAATAATAGCGTCTTCTGATTTGAATTTCTGTCCCGTTTATTCCTCGGTGGTTGGTCTTTCCTTCATGGATAGTTTTTTATAGTTTCTTGTTGACGTTCGGTGATATTGACGTCTTCCAAAATTTGGTTGCATTTGACAAGGTCGAAGGCTGTATTTTTTAAAGTTTTTTGAAGAAATTCGCATGTTGGTTGGTAATTGTTTTCGGGTTCAAAACGTACTGCGTACTTCACTTTAGGTCGGACATATTCTTAAAAAAATAATTATTATATTTTGTTCTGTGTTATCTAAGCCAATTTGAACATGATATCTTTTTTTGTTTAGAAAACATTGTTCTATGACTGGTCTGACTGCACTGTGATTGACAAAACTTAGTCTTATTTGATTATTATAGTAATTTAGGGTTTTTCTGAAATTGGAAAACTAAATATAGGTTCTTCTTGGTTTGTGTGAACAGTTTCGTCATCATCGGGAGATAAGTCAGGTATTTCATCAGCTGTTTCTGTTGTGGAAGTTTCGTTGCTCTCTCGTCGGTAATTTCTGAGAAATCGTCCGTTCTGTCATCAGGCGGGTTATTGTACAGCGAAGCATTTTCAACGTCGTTGTTTTCGAGCTGTTTATTAAAATCTTTCATATAGTCAAAAAGGTCGAATGTTTCTTTTGTATGAATTTCTATTCTTGAGAGGGCAGCAGCATTAGTGTTACTTTTCCTTTTTTATACACAATGCGGTAGGTGTATTCCTCTAATTTTAGTCTCCATCGTATTAATTTTGAATTTGGGTCCTTTAATGAGAAGAGCCATTGTAGAGGTCGATGATCCGAAAGAATGGTGAATTTTCTGCCAAACAAGTACGGCCTGAAATACTTGGTACCCCAAATGATTGCAAGCATTTCTTTTCCTATCGTCGAGTAATTTTGTTCAGAGTCATTGAGTGTCCTTGAAGCATATGCTATTGGCCGAGGCACACGGGATAGATGGCCTGCAGCCATCCCCTCCCCTCCGCTGCAACGTCACACTGTCAGGCTCATGCCAAAGCCTCGTTCACGCTCTCAGTTTTCACTCGAGGCCACAGATTAAAAAATAGCGAGGCATATGCAATATGCAGCTTCAAATCCTCATATTCAGTTATCCTTTCTTATATCGTGTTTAGCGCAATTCAGGTATTCAGGCTGTATATCATCATCATTTAATTGAAAAAAAAACAGGGGCAGTACGTAATTACAGCTGTGTTAAACTACTAGAAATTTGTCTCAAAATATGTCCTTGTTAACAGAAAGAATTAATTCTTGCGGTGTATTCTATCATGAGTTAATTTTAAAATGTTTGGCTACAACACTGGCAAACATATATCTCGATAATTATCGAAAGATTATTAATGATAGACTAATGGCGCAAAAGGTAAAAAGAAAACTAAAAAAGTAAGTGATATTTCTTATTTTCATTCATTATATTAGGTATGTTTATTTCTACGTACTTAATCGGCTACAGCAATTTGCCTGCAAGTGTTTTTTATTTTCATTGAGTTTATTACGTTTGTTTCTACGTATTATCACTTCACCTCCTCTTCATTATCATTAATAAAAAGATAAATGTTCATAATGTTGCTTTCTGCACGAGGTTTTTATGCAGTTTTCATTTCCTTAAAATTTCTTTACTATCTCGCTATAGACGATAACCCACTTTTATCTTTGTAGTCTGCTCTAATCTGCTCTATAAAATGATAATGGAGTGATAGAGAAGCGATAATGAGTGCTGCATAAAGCCTACCTTTAATAATTGTTGAATTTCATTAAGTTTATTATGTTTATTACTACGAATTTGATTGTTTAGAATGGATTATTTACGTTGTGCGTAACATTTAACGGTTTCTTATGGTATCTATTAATAAATAATCTGGAAAATAAAAAAAATGGCTCTAAAACTCCTCAAAATGCTGCAATGCATCGAATATCTTAGTTAGAATTGGCCTGAGTGTGTGACGTCATCGATCGAGTCTGTAGGCCTTCTATCCTGTGTGCCTCGTATTGGCTTGTCTTTCCCAATCTGTCCTTGAGATAAGATAGCACCAATTGTAAAATTGCTAGCATCTGTTGTGAGATTGAAGGGTTGGTCAAAGTCGGTATACTGTAGTAAAGGCTCATTTGTAAGTAGATTCTTACATATTTCGAAACATTGAATAAATTTTGGCGTATGTTCTATTTTTGCATCCTTTTTGAGACATGAAGTTAACAGTTTGGTAATTTTAGCAAAATCTTTGATGAATTTACGGTAGTATCCCAAAAGCCCTAAAAATCCTTTAATTTCTCGTGTTGTCTTAGGAATAGGATATTTTAAAATTGCCTGAATTTTGTAGGGATTGGGTCTTATTCCCTCTGGTGTGATGATATGACCTAAGAATGAAACTTGTTTTTGCAAAAATTCTGACTTATCAAGCTGGATTTTCAAGTTGGTCTCTCGAAGTCGTTGGAAAACTTTTGTGAGGTTAACGATGTGTTCTTGTAGGGAAGTTGAATAGATAATAATATCATCCATGTAAACCAAGCAGATATGTCCTTGTAGTCCTATCCATAACCCGTTGGAAAGTGGCAGGAGCGTTTTTGAGACCTAATGGCATTCGGACATATTCAAAATGTCCATGTTCCACGTTAAATGCAGTTTTAGGTATATATTCTTTTGCCATTTCTATTTGATGGAAGCCACTGGCAAGGTCCAAGGTAGTGAAGTATTGGCATCGTCCTAATTTGTCCAATACGTCTGAGATGTTGGAAGAGGATACTTATCGTAAATGATTTTCTCATTTACTTTTCGGTAGTCGACTACTATTCTCCACTTAATTTTTTCAGATGCGTCTGGTTTTTTTGGGACTACCCAAATTGGCGATGACAATGGGGAATCACTCGGTCTTATTATGCCCTGATCTAGCATTGATGAAATTTGGTTTTCTACTTCTGGTTTGTGGACATGTGGGTACCGGTAAGATTTTGTGTACACTGGGATTTCGTCCTTAGTTTTAATACGGTGTTTGACTTGATTGGTGAAAGTTAAAGGCATATTAGGTCGGTGGAAAATATCTGAGAATTTTTCACATAGTCTTTCTACTTGTTCTTTTTCTTCGGAATTCATATGATCTGTACGAATCAGATTTTTTATATCTGTATCTTCTTGGGAAACGGGGACTGGATATATTTCCGCTGAATAAAGATGATGTTCGTGTAAATTAAACTCAGTTGCAATTACTGGGTCGGTTACTGTAATCTGAACGCTAAACTTTTATTCGCTGTCCACAACGTGTTTCTAATAATTGCGCCTTGAATATTCTGTTGGGATAACATTACGGATCCATGTTCTTGTGTTACTGGTAACTTAACCTTTGTCAATGTGTGGGGCTCAAGTTCAATGTGATAAAAATGCGCTTTGTTTGTTTCGTATGATTCGAGGGGTAATATTGCTTTTGAAGTCAACAAACGATGTAGATACGATCTGAGATCTAACAGAGCTTGTAAAAGCTTAAGATTGTCCATTCCAATAAGTCCGTGGAAGGTCTTATGAAATTTGAATAAGTAAAATTTTGGAATACAGAAGTTACGATAAAGGGTTCATTTTGGATATATTTTTGGAAATTTTGAAAAGCGATGTCGGGATTTATAAAGGATTTTGACGATCCGGTATCAATAAGTAATTTGAGAGGTGGGTTTTTTTATGACAATATAGGGTAACTCTTTTTTGTCTTCTAACTTATTAAGTTCAATTATGTTGCTTCGTGGAAGTAGGCCTCTGTAGGAAAATTTACTTCTTCGGTCGTGTTTTCATATTGGGGTTCTGTCAAAAATTCTTCTTGTGTTGTTTCCTCGAAGTAAGGATTTTCCAAATTTTCTTCGGCATGGTAATAAGATTGCTCTTTTTGTTCAATATTATAAAGTGGAGCTTTGTACGATGGTGTCGCAAGTGGTTTTTTATTCTGTTGACTTTGAGTATATCTCGAAGTTGTGCTCATGGAAGTTGGTTTTGGAAGTAAGCCGGAAGGGGTATTTTTTGGTGCCCATACAATCTGAGGTGGCTTTCCAAAAACTTGTTTGTTAGTGAAAATTTTTTGAGGTTGCAAGTTTGGTTTAGTCGTTACAGGTATAGGTCCTGTTGGAAATTTTTGGGGTGCCTGTTGATAATAATTTTGATATTGCTGTGAATGATTTTGAGGTGCTTGCGAGAAGTGTGCTTGTTGATAATTTTGGTTTTGAGACGTGTTTTGAGAATGCCATTGCATTTTTGGTTGAAGTTGAGATTGGGGTTTTCTTGGAACTTGTACTTGGGGCGAGTAATTTCTTTGAAGATAACGAATATTATTTTAATAATTATAATAATTTTTATTGTAGTAGTTATACACAGCAGATATCAAGACAAGGCATTAACATTAGCTAACTACTAAAGGGCTGAAATGGCAGCATAACTGGTAAATAGTTCCAGCCCTAGTAACTATTACTTTCAATCTCAATAGCATTTAAAAGTTAATGACACATCCACAACCAAGTGACATACAAAAAGATAATAATAACAACTACTTGAACATTTAATTAGCCTTACGTAACTTTATATAAACTAAGCAAGTATCACAGGCACTCCGAGTGACCTGTTTACCCAGAAGACATCGACGGTAAGCTGTGTTGAATCTCTCACCACACATAAACTTAAACTGCTGAGGAAGGTTATTTTATATGTTGTAAATGTTATAGGAAAATAACTTACAAAAAGAAGAAAAATTAAATTGAGGTGGTGACAAGTCACCTCTGAATCTATAGTAAAATCAAGCAATCCGTACGCCTGACGTAAATAAAACCACGTGTTCAATGACGATCCGCGATTGGTCGGTAGGCTATAAAATTTCACCCGACTCGGCAACAGGGACGTGCTCTATCGCAAAAGTGTAGATATTCGGTTTTATCTTGTTGTTTTCAGCTATTTAGACATTGCCACAAATAATTTTATCGATGTTTTGAACCATTTTAATGAAGCCAATAATTCTTGTCTGAAATATTTTGATGTACACAATTGTAAGACTAAAATTAAATAAAGGTCGTACCACCGTGCGGCTATGGCAGATATTTCAACGCACGTGCTCTTGTTTACGCCAGGCGTAAGAGTTGCTCGATTTTAGTATAGTGTTCAGAGTATGAACGTCAGATCGAAATCTTATTTTGTTGTACAAATATGGAGGGGACTGAAACAAGCAGGCCGAATGTAATTTCCTTCTATCCGCTAGCGGTGGCCAGCTTATAAGACACTGGTTCATATTTCCGGATGCCATAGGCAAATCTGAGGCATGACTTTTGCAATCGTTCCACATCGTAGGCAAGTGCCTACGCTCTATGGACCCTGTTTAAGTAAACAGGGTCCATAGAGCGCAACACAGTAATTCAAATGACATAAAACAGTAGCGTTCGAGAGCTTTAGTTTCAGTTTGGTGGGCAGTATGTGCCTGTGAACATAGAGCCTTTTTAAATTAGCATAAGCAATTTTAAGCTTGTTGGTGATGTGATTGCTTTTCTTCTTGAATGTACTGCATAGCGAGTGCGAGTGTAGTTG
Organism: Pseudeuparius sepicola; assembly: GCA_963920635.1. Classification (NCBI taxonomy): domain Eukaryota; kingdom Metazoa; phylum Arthropoda; class Insecta; order Coleoptera; family Anthribidae; genus Pseudeuparius; species Pseudeuparius sepicola. The sequence continues at coordinate 34,135,222 of OY987300.1, read as the reverse complement.
GTCGCATAGCTCTTATTGTTGAACCGAGGGGTTCACGAAGTATTGCTAAGAAGGTTGTTAGTGTTTGCTTTCTGAAAAAGTCCTTTTTGTTATTCCTGATATTTTCTATGTTGTTATGAATATCGATATAATTGCAGATTGTATTTAACAGTCGTAAATTAACTAAGTCTCTGGTTAAAGAATTTTCGTCACGTTGGTCACCGAAATTTTGAATAAGGGTGTTTTTTATGGTGTCCCAGGATTGACATCCATGAATGGAGATAACTTCTTTTGCGCGTCCTGTAAGTTTGCTTGTAATACCGTGTAGAAGCAATTTATTTTGAATACAGTTGACATTTGCCGGTGCGAAGTCGAAATAATGATTTAATAATGTGGTAGATACGTTTATAAAGTCGTGAAGTTCGTTGAGATTTCCATCGAAATTCGGGAGAATGGTAAGAACTTTGAAATCGAATTGTGGTCTAGCCATAATTTCTTCTCATAAATTTTCTGAATTTGACCAAATTTGCAAGTTGCTGAGGAGTTCGCTTAAACCTAACTCTGCACTTGGGTCCGACAAAGGATAAGGAACAGAGGACTCTGACATGAAATACTCACAGTAAGATGATTATGCCCAATTGCATTCCGTCTTTTGCTTTCTTGAAAAGCTAATCAAAGTCCTGGGCAGGGTTGGGCACGTAGTTAATATGACATTAATTACGCAATTAACTACCGTAGTTAATGTAATTTACTACGTCATGTTTTTGTACAATTAACTACATTAACTACATAACTTTAACTACGTTAACTACGCAAAATTTAAACATTTAAAATGCCCTATTTGATTAAATAAAATTGGTCAATAATTTGTTTTATTGTTTTATTCTCACTCAAAACGTTTAGGTAAATAGGTAGGAAGGCAAGGTAGGTAGGTAGGAAGAGTAGGTACAGGTAGGTATTATTAAATTATTATTATATCTAGTCCTAAATAGACAGCAATAATGACGGCATATTGCATATTAAATTTTTACACGGTGAATGATTACTGATTTGCCATATAAATAAAATAACTAATTATTTTTATTTATTTTTAAAATATAAAAAGAAAATAAAAATTTGTCAACTTAAATAATAAAAAAATAAAAAAATAACACATTTGTATTTGATTGCTGTAGATCGTCCGTTGTCTAATTTTATGCTTAGAAACTTCAATTCTTCGTAATGGTTATGGTATTTTCGTCCAGCCACAATTATTATATTTTGTAAAAATTATATTGCACATGTAGATGTAAAATTGTACAGATTGAGATTATAAAGTGAGGTTAGAGAGCGTGTGTTAATGTGACGTTGACTATCGACAGGAATGACCTTCAATCGACCAATCAGATTATTTACTACATTAACTACACAGAGTTAACTACATTTCGAATTAACTACGTAGTTAATGTAGTTAATGTAATTAATATAAAATTTTCGCTACATTCCCAAGTCTGGTCCTGGGGGTGACCGTCCAAGTGCTGCCTCCAATGGAACCACAAGTTAACAGTTTTTGAGCGGTCTGATCGAGAATTAATGTGTATCCCGTCGCGGACTCTTTCACCATCCTACCGGCAAGACTGCGCCAGTTAGGATCTGTGCTACAACCCCGCCGATGAAAAATGCACCTCAAGTTTGAATAGAGATTCAACGTTCAGTTTTAGAGTTCCACTTAAACACCTGTTTGACATCTTTAACGATTAACAGCATGCAATTTCTGGTAAACAAACAATACGGTTAACTAGAGCTCGAAATGACAAAACCTCTATATTGTTGGAACAAACACCCGGTACAACTCCAGATTTAACGGTTGAAGTAATCAATACCGGCATCGAGTTGAAAGTAAAACATATAATACCAAACGATAAAATTAAGTAAAACTTATTGCAAGCCCTCAAGAGTAACAAACCCATCTTGATACCGTTTCGCAAATGGGAGTTACACGAATTACCTAGTCTCACAGTAAATGCAGCCAAAGAAATATGGTCCGTTAAAACCTCTGCCACAGTGGAAAGCCCAAGGTTTGTTATTGTCGGCTTTCAAACCGACCGCAAAGAAAATTCAAAAGTCGATCCGACATACTTTGATCACGTAAATATTTCCGACGTACGCCTTATAATAATCGGTGAATACTTTCCGTTTGAATGCTTGTGGCAAGATTTCAATAGGGATTACTTGGAAGTATTTTTTGGTTTAGCTTAGTTGGGAAAGGGTCAAAACGCTATCAATACACTATTTCTTCGCCAACGTTTCAAATAATGTATAATCTTCATCAGCGCTCTAAAATACATTACAATCTAATATAAAATGAATACATATAAACTAAAAATACTAATGTAAGAAAAGAGGTTTTCTGGCACATGTTATAAATTTATATATAAAAAGAAGACTTACCAGAAATAAGATTGATGATTTTAAATAATATTATAAGTATATTAACGTTTTAGACACACATGTCCACAATTTATTTCGTTAAATAAACTTTTAAACTTTTCCTAAATATTTAACAAGTTCCTTCGGCGGTTTTAAGTTACCAAAACTATCAAAGTATTCAAGAATATTATTATCTTTTTTATATGCTACTCAGTGAGTGCCTCTGCACTTTCTTCTTTCCACCTACTTTTTCAACCGATAATTGCAGCTAGTGTGGTTTTCTTAATTCCTTTTTCACTATTAAGTTGATTTCTGTTAAATGATTTTTTCAACCTTTTTCACTATATCACGTTTGAACGATTTTTACAAAACCATACCTAATTTGCGTTTAGTTTTCATTGTTGTAGTAACAAACCAAGCAACTACCTTTTCACCTAGTTTTGCGTGCTTAGCTATTTGCCGAGCTTTATTTCTTTAATTCATCACCAATTATCTAAACACTGGATCGTCGATGCCAGCGCGGGACAACTCTGATTTTTAATTTAATTTTAAAACGCCTTCGTTTAGTGTTATTTTAGCATAAATATTTAGGTATAATATTAGTATAATTTCAATTTACACTGAACCTCGCAACTAATGGGTGACCATAAAAGTACCTCGATTTATGAATGGGATATTATTCCACATTTTAAACAGTAGTTGGCATGTTGCTGTTTTTCATTGCTATCGAATTATGGATCGCTTAATCCAGCTACTTTGTGAGTCATGTCGCCGTTGTTTAACTATTCACAGCAAATAAAGTTTGGAATTCGGATGATTTGTTTTATTTACAATAGTTTCGTTCGATGTGACGTTTCTCATAATAAGATACTGGGTGATGTTCATTCCTTTATTAAAGAATTACAGGTACTATTTTCAAACATTTAAATACAAGCTTTGGATGTTTACTATTTTAAGAATTACAAGATATTTTCATAGCATTTAAACACAAGCTTTAGACATTTTAATGATATTTTCTAATTCAGATTTCCCCATGTTAATTTCCCCATGTTAATTTTCTATTCCCGCATGGGGACATGACAATTTTATACTATTTCAAACTGATTGGTCTTGTGGTTTTTCCCCATGTCCAGCTGTCCTTTGTAAACCAGCGAGTATTTTTCACTGGAAAAATGTTCCAGGCACGGTTTGAAAGAGTCCGTCACTCTGTTCGGCAGGAAAACGACACTATTCTCCAACTCCAACAAAATGGTCTCCCCGAACGTTGTTTTTACCACCTTCTCCGAGAAAATTTTCATTTGCACGCCTTCACCCAATTCCACCAACTTAACCACCGGTTTCTGAGATCAATTTATTGATGGTTTTCAAATACATTTCTTTGCTGCAAGCCATCACGTCTTAGCTACTTCACCTTGGCTACTGAACTCCACAACAGCAAATTATGTCTTTTATCAAAGCTACAGGGGTGGGGGGCCTCCAAAAACGATTCCCCAGAAATCAAAATAGATTCCCAGAAACCTTGAAACCCCACCCTTTCACCTTGAACCTCGATTCTCAGAAATCAACTTGAAACGATTCTCGGAAACCCTGACCCCGCCCCTTGACCTTGAGCTTGAATCCCAATTCCCAGAAACCTCTAAACTTCACCCTCTTCACCTTGGCGGCCATTTTGGGCTCGTACCAGCTTTGTATCACTACTGGAGCCTACCCTACTTAGTAGATATGGAAGGGGTGATACGATGAAACATGCTGGCCAAATTCGAGAACGGGTAAAGCGAGTAAACGAGACTGACGGATTATCAGAAACTACCAACGAACTCCTTGGTCCTATACTAAGCAGAACACCCAAAATATTACTGACGAGTTTCGTGGTATCAGGAACCAGAAGTGTTGGAATCTTCATCAGACGACAAATTTTCGATATCTAGACGAAATCCTGATAGAAACAAAAAACTGTCGCTTTCGGGTATTACACTTAGAGCACTCCAGAGCTACTCAGGAGTACTCCACTTCCATTTCATCCTTTCGGGTATGCTTGAGCTTGATGCTCCAGAGTTGCTCTTTTTTCCTCCCCCCTGCCCCCTCGAGCACCAGCCGTTTATTAGGTACGTGACGCTCCGAGTTGCGCAGTAGAATCATTGATTGTCAGTTTGATGATTTATGGACCTTGGCTTGATTCTCTTGCGGAGTCAATGCGAATTAACGAAAAATATAACTTACCATAACTTCACTATCAACCCTTTTTCCATTTCTATTTGCAATTATAGCATTTGCATCGTAAATTGAAGGTTAGTTCATAGATATAAAACAAAAATAATAACTGGATCCTATAGAGCGTTCGGGTATGAACGGCACTCAAGCAAAACGGAGTCTAAAACACACAGAGCTTGACACATCATACCCGAAAGCGCCCCAGGACTAGGGTTTCCACGTGTAGCTATGTGTGGTAACCCTGGCCGCCGGTTACACGAGCCTCACTGGTTACGCCAGCTACATTGGGCACCGGGTTGTCGTGTTTGGATGACTCTAGAATGCGGACGATTTTAGTGTCTTATCGGGACGCGCTCTACCACTACGCGTCGCTTACAGTTACTGTTTTTATTATACCCCGCATTGCCATGCTACAACTAATCATGAAACAAAATGTAGCAAAATACTCTTGCTTCCTTTTTAGGCTTGCTTTTCTTAACAAATGTATGGAAGTATGCCATGTAAACTTGTCAAACTAAAGGGAAGTAACAACCAAGCATTTTATTTTATTTTGGATGTAAAATTCATTGTAACAGACACATTTGCATGTTTTCATTTTACAGAAGGTTCTGCCAATGGTGTTTTTAACATTAAACCACCCAAGTTATATGGCATTTTGAAGTTTCTCGGGTCGATTCTTTCTTCTAGTTATACAGGGACTTTAGCTACTACTCTAATTGCTAAGCAAGGGGGTGTGCCTAAATCTGTCACACAATCACACAGCAATTATTATTTCAGGTCAAGAAATTGCATACGCTTCCCCAAAACTCAAGGAGCTGGTATCGACATGTTACTTCCATATGCCACTAGACAAAGCAAACAAATTCTGCAGCAGATGATAGAATACGATGCCGATAAAAGAACAAATGTGAGAAGACTTTTAAGAAACAGATACTTCGACGATATTAGGTAGAAATCTAATATTTTGTATAATAAAATATTAGGCACAATGTAGACAAATTTTAGAGAGAAACACGAATCAATTGATTATCAGAAACAAGTAAATAAACATCAACACCTGCATAAGTCCAATGAAGGAATTAAAAGGAGTATGGGAGATGACCAGTTTGTTCATGGAAAACCGACGGTAGATATTATAGTAATTTTCTTTACAAAATAACTCTTAAGAAAACGTCCGTAGATTAAACTAAAAATTTTAAAAAGAGATCATCCAGAGGAGCCCAGAAAATCATCAAAATCGTCAAAGTCAAGTTCTCATTCTGATAGTAAAGAAGGAAACATAAAATTATCAACACCTTCTATTGAAATACCTTATTATGACACGCACAAGTTCCGGTCTTCCTATAAAAGCATAAAATCGACTTCCCTGCCATTTGTTGATTTCAAATTATCAACGCTTAATAACTCCGCTCATTCGTGTGAATCCAACACTAGCAGAACATCTAGAAATTCCGTTAAACGCAGTGTTGAGAAAATTTTAAGGACAAGGTAACTATTTTGTACATAAGTGGTAGGTAACCATCGAATTAATAATTAGCATGGAAGTAGTATATAATTAGGCAGCCAACTCTAGGGATGCATAGGTTTCAACTTCAAATTGGCAATAAGAAAGACAAGGACGCGCAATGATCGTGTCACGTGACGGGCGACAAAGACGTAATATGGGTGTTTATTATTAGTTTATTAATTTATGTTATCTACATATATTCCTCCAAAAAACTATCAATTCAAATTTCTTGTATTTTGTATTTAAACCAAACACTAACGGGAAAAACGAACACACCCACAAAACTATATTCTATTTTAAATAATAAATACATACATATTTAGTAATAACGCATAATAAACGGAAATCAAAAAAGAAAAAGCTGGATAACCGTTGCGACCGACATACACGACGGGATGAAAATGGCGACTTGACCCATTGACTTGTATACGTGTAATCTTGGCTACAATAGGACGGTTCGAAATGACAAAATTACTCTCCACAAGGCGGTGAAAACGAGGGGGGATGAAAACAGATATTACTTACTTAGGTTCGCAAATACAATAGTTTTTTGCCAACGAAATTAGTACATAATTGTCATCACAGGGCATTGTTGTTATTATTATAAAATTTGACAGTGGTGTAAAGCGAGTGATAAGTCGTTTTCTAAATTTATGGAGTCAAACGCATAGAATTCCATTTTGGCATTATTTTGCAGAAACAAAGAATGGTTACGAGTAGATGAAAGTCAAAAAAAGTGCAAATATATAGATTATATTGTACGATGTGTAAAATATTGAAATTTACCGTTAAGTAATGGATTTAAAAAGAGTTATGTGGAAGTAATGATTCCGTTGGCAGCAGTTTTTGTTGTTTCACTTACTCAAGTTTGGCTGCCAGTTTTTCTATTTAGACTCCTTCCATTCTAACGTATGAAACGAAAGCTTTGGAAAAATTCCAAGCTTAACATATTTAAATGGGGACTGTGTTAAAAATGCCGAATGCAATTGAAGATAATGCCCCCCATCCATCTTATAAATGGTTTCATGATATTATCAGATAATGTAAAAGCAACCAACCGTGTTAATGTTTAATTAAATCGTTTGTACTTTTTAATATCTGGCATTAAACATTTTCCAAAAACTTTTGTTTCAAACGTTGCTTATCAATTCGATGGTAACTAATATAGGCTTCTTAATTAATTTTTAGTATAACCAAAAAGGGGAATGATATTTGCTCCGAATCCAAGAAAATGCATTCAAAATCGTTGATCTTCCAGAATAGGGCACTACAGTACAGAGTGGATTCCAAAATAGAGTATAAGAGTTTGCAAAAAAATGTACTGCAAAATAATACGCCGAGAAAAAAGAAATGCCTAGCATAAAAAAATATTGAACATAATATTGCTCTAATAAATCAATAAAACTTGACCAAGTCAAAAGTATGTTTCTCAGTTTGCTTATAAACATTGTTTTTGGGAAGAGTTATTCAACCGCAGCTAGTATTCACAGCAGTGAAAGTCAGGGGCAAGGGGGCGCTATTAATGATGTGTGCTTATTCACATAAATTTACCCTAACGTACAGCAAATACAAACGGTGAGTATTTTTAGTTTATAATTCAGTACAAAAATTAGGTATTTTACAAAAAGTACTCACACGTTTTGGATAGTTTGAGTCTCTGTGTCTTCTTCTTTTATTATTAGATATTTTTGCATATATTTTACATGTCTTTCCAATGCATTGTAACGAAAATTTTGCCTAATTTCCTTTACAAGGTTTTGAACGTATTATTTCGTTCCGTTTTCTAAAATACTCTATTGTTTCACTCAGTATAAACAAGCAATTTACACCAGTGGCGGCTCGTCCATAGGGGCTGTGCATTATGCCCGTAGAAAGTGGGAAAAATAGTTTACTTCCGCGACTGCAATATTCTATGTTTTACTTCGGGTAATTTAACATTTAACTAGACAGTCTCCAGAAACGCTTGGAATCACAAAACACCTTGTGTATCGTACTTATGCATCTCCGGCGCACCATTCGCGACTTTCGCTGCGCCTTCTATCCCTACTTCGTTCAGTGTACCCGGCATGTGTTGTTTCTATCTCTCTTCTCTGCCTAATCTAAATGGAATTTTAGTTGCCCGTGTATAAGGAGGCGAGGGGTTCGTGAGGGGGCAAGAACGCGGGCACTTGCTCAGGCCAACTCGGCTTCTTCCGCCAATATTTCAAGTAAACGAAGGGCTCGTCATTTATATGCCTGAGTCTATTATTAGTCTCGCCACGACTGCCAGGCTGGCCTCTCCGCCTGTTCGGGAACGAGTGTCCAGTCGTCGACCCTTGCGACGCGTCGTGCAAAATGCCAAATAGAAATATAGACCGGGAGATAGTGACAGACGTGGTTTTCCGAGGAATTTTCCTTTTGAACTTCATTATAAAACACATGGCAGCCTGTATAAAATCATATCAAAACGCATATTTGTCGAATAAGTGAAAACTCAGTTTTTCACATGAAGAACCCAGGATGACTCTCTGATTCATACCTTATTATTGTGAGAATATGTGCCACATAATGCCCTTTCCAAGGCATACTGAGTAAAATCGCGTCCAAAAATCTGTCACTATCTCCCGGTCCAATAGTGTACTGGATATTTTGAAAGGTAACTTTTCAAGTCTTTCATTGACAGAGCGATTTTATTAATTAGAGACCAAAACAGATGAAATATGGCAAGCTGTTAAAACTAAACATGGAATTGGTGTTATTGCGAAAGAGATTTGTGACACAATACTCTTCCAAATGAAAGAAAGATTTTCATACAGAGATCATTTAGGAGCTGCATCTTTATTGAATACAGATAACTTTTTGCGATATTCAAAAAATTGTCCAGAATCGATACTAAATACAGTTAGTAGAAAGCGGTTTTATGTAACTTTTTCTGTAGAATCGTTGAATGAAGCTTCAAGTTTAGAAATTCTTGATAATACAGCAATTCTAATTTTATATTTCCAATTATGAAGAAGTAGGTACCTACAGAAATGCCTACAGTTTGTTCAGCGAATGTCCGGCGCTACGTCACAACTCCCGCTCTTGTCTGACTCGTGAATATACGACCGATATCCATCGTATATTCATGAGTAACACAAGGACGGAAGTTGTGACGTAGGGCCGAACATTCGCTGAACAAACTGTATGCCACTTTGGGTCATCTCCTCAAAAGTTAATTAATTACAAAGCTAAGCAATAATAACTCGAAAAATATTTAAATACCACATACTGACACCTCTATCACCTTGTCAGATATAAAAATGTTGTGTCAAAACTTGGTTATTACTCAGGGCGATTTCCGTCTCACGTATTAATAATACACATAAAGCTTTGACTACTTCCTGTGATTCTTTATTCAAAGGTGTAAACGAAACAATTTACACCTTAAGCTGGCTATTAAGAACTAAGTTAACAAAATAAGCAATTTTCTGAATAACTAATAAGAGCCGAATAGTGAAGTCGTGGCAAAATCGTGCAGTTTCCAAATTTATCTTTAAATGTGTTTCGTAAGCAAGGTAAGCTACTATAATCGCTACATCTAGGGTTATCAAGCAATCTGAGTGCTTGCAAGTATATTAACAATACATATAATTTGTTTCAGAATTTGAAGTATTTCTTGGTAAACTTAAATGTAGCTAATGACTAGATGTAGATATACGAGTAAATTAAGTATGACTGACATATTGAAACATTTTATGGTTTCCTTGTACCTATTAGACATATGGAGTGCCCCTTAGTTAAACTTTCATCTCAATAAAAAAGTTTTTAAAAAAGGTTTTTCAATATATCAGTAAACAATTAAAGTGTCAACTATTATTCAACATAAAAATCAGTATAATGTATAATTTTTCCTTACCTGAAATAAGTCTTAAAATATTATTGTTATTTTTAAAAGCTGGTTTGTCGTTTCTGCCAGTCCAATTTATTTTTAGTGCCAAACTGTTGCTAATTAATCGAGAAAGAGTTCTTTTTGCTGTGTCAAAAAAATATTTTCCTCCGATAAACTTCAAGCAGTTAAACTATGAAGAACAAATTATAACTTACAGACATTTGCAACTAGGACAAAAATGAGTGTAGTTAAGTTATTCTTAGACCCATTTCATATACAACTGATGTGGCGCTAGGCGCTGATAACCAACTACTGAACGTCAGTTACAGTCCTCACGAAACACTAGAGACTATCTAACCAACAGTATTATTTTGGTCAGGGCTGATTGTCAGTATTCATGATCAGCGCCTTATCAGTTGCATTTAAAAGGGTTCTTACAGACACCAAATGTTGACATATTTTATTAGGCAATCTGGGATAACATGAAGGCAAGGAATAATAAGAGGTATAAAAGATATATGGTGATTCCAAGCACCTCAGAGATCTTGTTAAAAGAATCTGCGACATCCTGTGGGTTTTCCACAGTCATACCGCCTTGGTATAATTTTAAATTTCCACAACTAACCGCTTCCTTATTACTCAAGCTGCTGACAACTTTCCAAGCTGATTTTATTTTGTTTTCAGAACAGTTAATTTTGCTTTGGTAAAAAGCTCTTTTTGTTTTTGCCACTAAATTTGCATGTTTGCGTTTGTTCCTTGCGTATAAGGATTCCAATTCGGGAAATATTTGTTTCATATGGAAAAGATCCTTTAAGTTCTTACTGGATTCTTTTACGGAGTCATTGACCCAATGTTTACTTTGCTTTTTATAGAACATTTTCTTTGGAAAGTTTTTGTTAAAATGCAGCAAAAACTTGTTGATAAAAAACTCATATGCTTCATCTATTTTTTTGCGCGCATACAGGCCTTCCCAATATAAGTTGGTAATAAATTCTTGAACGTTATTTTCGTGAAAATCACGCCCGCACTCTGTCAGACTCGTAGATCTTTTTCCATATACAATTTTGGATTTTATGGCCCTATGATCAGAAAAAAACACATCCGATACTACACTATCTGACTGGACATTGGAAAATACAAAATCAATCCTGTAGTTATTTCTAGTTGGTCCCGTGTTATAGACTTTCAAATTAAATGTTGCCAAAATGTCTCTGATTACAATATAATCTCCTTCGTCTCTCACAGGATCGACATTGAAATCCCCACACAAAACAATGTTATTGTCGCACTGAAAGGAAATATCGCAAATCTCGAAATGTTCCTCAATGCAAAAATGTTCCAATGGTATTTGTTTAGATTGAATCTCTGAAGAGCACCAAATTCCCACACCGCCTCCCTTCACCTCCCTCCTCGAGAAGGAAGCCCCGTTGTAGAAATTATGAAACATGGAATTGGTGTCATTGCGAAAGAGATTTGCGACACAATACTCTTCCAAATGAAAGAAAGATTTTCATAGAGAGATCATTTAGGAGCTGCATCTTTATTGAATACAGATAACTTTTTGCGATATTCAAAAAATTGTCCAGAATCGATACTAAATACTGTTAGTAGAAAGCGGTTTTATGTAACTTTTTCTGTAGAATCGTTGAATGAAGCTTCAAGTTTAGGAATTCTTGATAATACAGCAATTCTAATTTTAAATTTCCAATTATGAAGAAGTAGAAGTAGGTACCTACAGAAATGCCTACAGTTTGTTCAGCGAATGTCCGGCGCTACGTCACAACTCCCGCCCTTGTCTGACTCGTGAATATACGACCGATATCCATCGTATATTCATGAGTAACACAAGGACGGGAGTTGTGACGTAGGGCCGAACATTCGCTGAACAAACTGTATGCCACTTTGGGTCATGATCTCAAAAGTTAATTAATTACAAAGCTAAGCAATAATAACTCGAAAAATATTTAAATACCACATACTGACACCTCTATCACCTTGTCAGATATAAAAATGTTGTGTCAAAACTTGGTTATTACTCAGGGCGATTTCCGTCTCACGTATTTTATAATACACATAGAGCTTTGACTACTTCCTGTGATTCTTTATTCAAAGGTGTAAACGAAACAATTTACACCTTAAGCTGGCTATTAAGAACTAAGTTAACAAAATAATCAATTTTCTGAATAACTAATAAGACCCGAATAGTGAAGTCGTGGCAAAATCGTGCAGTTTCCAAATTTATCTTTAAATGTGTTTCGTAAGCAAGGTAAGCTACTATAATCGCTACATCTAGGGTTATCAAGCAATCTGAGTGCTTGCAAGTATATTAACAATACATATAATTTGTTTCAGAATTTGAAGTATTTATTGGTAAACTTAAATGTAGCTAATGACTAGATGTAGATATACGAGTAAGTTAAGTATGACTGACATATTGAAACATTTTATGGGTTCCTTGTGTGGTGATCTCAGCCCTTGTTGGTGGTAGTTGGCGAGCGCATTTGTATAGGGCGAGCCACAATATTCTTTTTAGTGTGGGCCTAAGGTGTATGACGGAAACACACAGGGATAGTTTGATATGTATATTAAAATTAAATACGATACCGTACATTGAGTTAACAAAATACAGTACAATAGTAAGTTTAAAAACATGTGCAATAATTATTATTACTGAATAAAATTATTAATCTATAAGTTCGCACAATGCTGCACTCAAGATATCTGAAATATGACCCCTTTCTAAGTAACAAAATCCAAACGTTTCAAAAGATACACTGATAAACAACAGAATTTATAATAGGACACAAGACAATATGACAAAATGGCACAAATACAACACTATGGCATAAAATGACAAACCTTCAGATTAAAATACAAAAATTGCAAAAGATTCCCCAAGTAGAATAAAATTACTCGATTTCCTAAATAGAATAAAATTACTTGACTCTGTATAGCTTTGCTTAATTTCCAGCACAAGTTTGTATAAGAATGTAATTCAAATTACTCGAAAATTCTGACATAAAATAGTTCTATTAAAAACAAGATTCTGATTTCAACCCCAAAATAATTGACTCTAAATAGTTTCCCAAAACCCGTTCAAATTTCCCAATAAAAGTTACAAGATTATTTTTGTTTGAATAAAATAAAAACTCTGACATCTACAGTAAAATAATATGGTTCCAAATAAATTCCCAAAAATCATAATACGGCTTACAAAAGTTATTAAATTATTTTTAATTAATTAAAAATGCACAATAAATTCGATTTCTCTAAAAGTTTCCAAAATAATTCAAAATTCAAAAATAAAGAGGCAATTCAGACACCAAGAAATCAAAACACAAATATTTGGCTTTTTGGTCAGCCCAAACTGACTGCGGTGCTAGGAGAGTATTTCTTTCTTGATTTTCTTCATTTTAAACTGGGTGCTGTTCTGCGGCCGGTTGGCTGCAGGGGGTGGCCGCCTGCCCTCTTCAGTCGGGCAGGGGTTCCCCTGGCATCTGCTGGTAGCTGGAGTACTACTGTTGGAGTCGTGCTGGCGGCTCCCCTTTTATACCGGTTCGGCTGGGATTTGCAGCGCGCGCATCGCGGTGGTGTGATTCCTACCTGGCGAATTTGGCCTCGCGGTTAGCCTTGACACGTGCGGTCGGGCCAGCTTCATCGGAACAGTGGTTTTTAGGAATATGAAATGCTGGGCCTCTCTAGGATACTGTAGGAATATTATGAATTTTAATATTCTGGCTTTAGGCGTTTGCCTGGGCACTACACTTGTACCTATTAGACAGATTGAGTGCCCCTTAGTTAAACTTTCATCTCAATAAAAAAGTTTTTAAAAAATGTTTTTCAATATCAGTAAACAATTAAAGTGTCAACTATTATTCAATATAAAAATCAGTATAATGTATAATTTTTCCTTACCTGAAATAAGTCTTAAAATATTATTGTTATTTTTAAAAGCTGGTTTGTCGTTTCTGCCAGTCCAATTTATTTTTAGTGCCAAACTGTTGCTAATTAATCGAGAAAGAGTTCTTCTTGCTGTGTCAAAAAAATATTTTCCTCCGATAAACTTCAAGCAGTTAAACTATAAAGAACAAATTATAACTTACAGACATTTGCAACTAGGACAAAAATGAGTGTAGTTAAGTTATTCTTAGACCCATTTCATATACAACTGATGTGGCGCTAGGCGCTGATAACCAACTACTGAACGTCAGTTACAGTCCTCACGAAACACTAGAGACTATCTAACCAACAGTATTATTTTGGTCAGGACTGATTGTCAGTATTCATGATCAGCGCCTTATCAGTTGCATTTAAAAGGGTTCTTACAGACACAAAATGTTGACATATTTTATTAGACAATCTGGGATAACATGAAGGCAAGGAATAATAAGAGGTATAAAAGATATATGGTGATTCCAAGCACCTCAGAGATCCTGTATTCTGTCACTAGCGAGATTTTATGTGGTTTGTCGGCAGGTGAACAATAAAAAAATGCGAAACCGTCATATAGGCCAGTCGGTAAGGCGTTCTAATATACCTAGGTGGAAAAGGCCCATTCAATTTCAAAAATAGAACTTTAACGCCCTGTATCTCTTAAACAAACAATAATATTTCTATAAGTCATATTGGCCCCAATTGTCATATTATTTTGGCTTGAAATATATGCAGTTGCTCTATGGACCATTATTAACAGAACATCCTATATATGTCTTAGATGTTAAGTGCTATAACTTCAGAACCTAAGTTTACAAAATAAATGAATAAAACCTTTTTGTAGATAATTTAATTGGCTTTGCTTTTGGTAATTCCAAAATTTTCTGTACGGTGCACGTAGACCGAGTTATTTTAAATATGGCGGCCACATCCGGGATCGATAGACTGTGCAAATTTCGTATTTCGTATTTCCACCTAGAACCCTTTGTTGACTGGCCTACTAAGATTTTTGTCGGATTTTTTGATTGTTCGTATTTTGTTTTACGACAATCCACATGAAATCAGGCGAGTTCACGTGACGTGACACGTGAGGTCAGTTCACATGACATGATTGCGTGTCTGTACAATACAATTTTGAATCCAGGGATTATTATGCGAATAAAATAGTTTGTCGTGGTTTTTTTTATTACTTTTCCCTTATTCCTCTATCTAAGTATTCTATTTCCTTCCAACCATAGCTGAGTATTTAAATTCAACAGTAATTCCTCCATATATGGATGATGCCTCGATGCATGAATTAGCCGAGTACCTTTACCTCCTTTCAGGTAGAATCTACTTATTTGAAAGAGTGATATCAGCTAACTCGTGCCCATGAGGTTTTCCTTTCATGGGTATTTGAAAGACATAAATAAAAACAATCTTAATCAGAAATCTACCGATGGGCTAATCACCCATTGCCGATGAATTTAAAAACTTTGCTCATATAGACTAAAAGCACAGCTAAATAAAATTTTATAAAAAATTTACTTACCCTCTTCACATATTCTTCTTTTTCGTTTAATTGGTTCTCCATGTTCTCCAGATCTTGTTCAGATTGTAACGGTAAATTTAAGTTAATGTCTATAGTCGTTTCACTCTTATCTGAACTATTATTATTAATAATTGAAGCATTGACTATGTGTGACAATGAATCAAGTTTCCTTGAATTTTTTTCTACTGCAGTTAAAATGGCTGTGCATAATTCTGAAAAATAATTTAAAAATTCCAAAACATATTTATAGGCTAGGTTATGAATACCAATTAACGCTAGTCTATGTAAAGTGGCAATTACATTAGGCTGCTTTATTAGGTGCTGATTGCTGCCGGCTGCTAATAGTTATCTAACATCAGCCGCTGTTTGAACCCAAAACAGCTGCAGTAAGTAAGGTACTAGCAGCACAGAATAGTTACGGTGGCTATTCTGTGTAGCAGCAACCCGCAGCTGGCAATGTGAATGCCGCTTAACTGACAAAAGTGTGTAATGCAAATAAGCATTATCAAAACAGGTCAACTGTAGGTGTACTCGAAGCAATACGGTACAAAGAGTCAATCACAACCATGTCACATGACGTTTTGAGTTGTTCCGATTGGGTCGCACCGTTTGAACGATTACAGATATGTGGGTGAGAAGTTCTCATACCATTTTTAACTTTTGTTTTTCATATAGTGTCTTCAAAAAGGTCCGCCTCCTGTGGGAAACTATTATATAATATATATATATATAAAATAATATAATAACTTGTCATGTTATTTTAAGGTCCCCTATGAATAAATCCGAGAGATTGCCCACATATTCTGGGACACCCTGTATAAACGAAAATTATTATCATTATTTGACCAGGTATATTATACCGTACTTTCACCGTTTTAGTATACATAGCCATGACTGGGCGGCGCGCCGCCGTGTATTCGGCTAGGTTCGTCAGTCGTTGGCGAGGGGCGGGGCGTGTTTTTTGCTCGCAAAACTCGACTGATAAGCGGTGCGGGACTATTGTGTACTCTGTGTACTTTGACGGCAAAATATACAGGGTGTTTACTTTTATCTTATATACTATAGGGATCTTTGAAACCGTTAGAGCTGTCGGTTAAATTAGGAAAAAGTTGCACTTTTTTATGAACTAGAAGGATCTGAAAAGAAATTTGGGATGGCTCACTCCGTTCCTGAAATATCCTGAAAAAACTGAAAACTGCCGATTTCTAAAATATTTTATTAAACATCCAAACATTACGAAATTTGGTACTCTTATGATTTTGGACATGCCCTTTCCACTGATGGCATCAAAATTTTTCTAGGAGTAATAGATTTTGAGTTACAGATAGTAACGGTTTCACAGATCCCTATAGTGTACAAGATAAAAGTAAACACCCTGTATAGTCAAATTCTGACAATAATTTTCGTTTATATAAAATAAGCTTTCGGCATCGGCATAATACAATACATGGTGGCCGTAATACGAAATCAAATTAATAAGTATAAGACAAATCATTAGAAATGTAGGATTTGAACAAATTATTTAATTTGAATGTTCACATAACTATTGAACATTTTATATACTTATTGCCAAACGATGCAATGTGGAACTATCTAATGCTTATAAAAATACACAGAGCGAATAATGAAGGCGGACATTTAAAAATTAAAATGATAGTGAATAATAATAACTCGTATATTTAAAAAAATAATAATAACGAAAACTAAGGAACTAAATAAGTATAAGCAAATTTTTGTGTCAAAATGGCCTTTTCTACCAAGAGTCAGTTTGTCTACAAAAATCGAGGACACCCTGTATAATTTTTTTCGACCCTTTGTTTTTCGACCCATTGTTTTTCGACCTTTTGTGTTTCGACCCTTTGTTTTTCGACCAAATGTTTTCGACCTTTTTTCCGCCAACCATGATTTTTTGAAAAAAATTCCAGGGCCGAATGTAACGTTTTTTCTTTAGTTTCGCCGTCAGAATTACACTTATTACATGTGATGCATCATTGTATTCAGAAGACAGAGGATTCTGAAAATGCAATAAAAAACGCAGGTCCGTATTAAAAAAAAATAAGTTGGCCCACATATCTCTAAAAGAGAGCATCATTTAAAAATATATAAAAATGCTAACTTGTAGGGCAGAAAAAGTGTGATTTATTTCTTGATATCTTCAGAAATAACGGCAGAAAAAAATAAATTCGATTAAAAAAAAAGTTTTTTTTTTTTCGAATATCCCAGCAAGCCCTCGAATTTGTAACACCCTGTATGTACCTACTCTTTTGGACAATAATAAACTAAATAATAAAGTTGTATATAAAAACAAAAATATGAAATAGCTAGCTCGGTACGTAGGTACATAATATAATCGATTACACAAATTGTTCAGGAAATTACATTGTTGACCATTGTAATGTAGACGTGAACGTCCTTGTATTCAATAACAATTATTATACTCGTTATTATACCTATATACATACAGTGCGAATGTTCGGCCCTACGTCACAACTCCCGTCCTTGTATTACTCGTGACTATACGACGGTCGTATATTCACGAGCCAGACAAGGACCGGAGTTGTGACGTAGGGCCGAACATTCGCTGAACAAACTGTAATCCACTACACCCCATAAAAATTACTCGCTAAAATGTACAAGTTGGCAACAAAAAAATTGATCGGGCTCATTTCACGTTTTTTTCTGATAAGCTCAGATGATATCTTTGACTAAAATTTATTTATGGATTTCTTTCAAATTTTTTTGAAGCCCCGTTTGGCCGAAAAAAAATAAAAATGCCCACGGAGTGAGTATAGGTACTTTTTGTAGGTCCGGCAACGCCGCAAAACGGTCAGGTTCAAATTTAAACAGCCCGCCCACCTTTCTGTCAAATCACAGCTGTGACCTATTGCGTTGGTTTGTTTTTGTTGGTTATTCGTTATTCCTTTGGCTAGCCATCGTTTACGTTTTGTTGTGAGTTACTGCTTAATATAATAGTGTTCAGCATGGAAGACGGCTTTGTTAAAGCATTGTTTAGTTTTCATAATGAAAAATGAAAAAACTCTCAACACAAAGAACAAATCACCAACTACCGATGAGGTTAACTCCGACGACGTAAGACGTAAACAATCGAAATGACAGTTGTGCGATGTTGCTTTCTATTTTGTCGTCTACCTGGGAGGGTTTATTACTTTAAAATGTCCTATTTAAATTACATCATAAAACTAAAATTAAACTATAATCTGGTTATAATTGTCACGTCTTTGGCTGCGGGTTATTAAAACAATAACGAGGCGTCTTATAATTTACACTGTATTGTTTACGCAGGTTTACATTAGAAGCTTACAACGTTGGTTCATGTATTTTATGCACGTCATGGCGATGTCCGCACGTCATCGATCTGTCCTGTCTTGTGGTTACTGTCAAGCTGGTCACTTGACATAATGTTGCCAGTGCAACCTGGGAGTAGAACCAAGACAGGCCGAGACTACCGCGACGTTGCCAATACGATACATCACACGCCCCTTTTTTTTAACAATAAAAATTATCTTACATTTTAATACAGGATTTTATAAATCTAATATATCAGGACGTTTTACAACTCGTCCACTTCTAGTTGTTACAATACTATCATTTTTTGGAAGAGGTACAGTTTCTTGGGTGATTCCCCCATTTTTGTCATTGTCATTTGTGGGTGTATAGTCAATTGTAGCAGTAGTGTCAGGTTTGGTTTCTTCCTTTTCTGTAATTGGATCAAGTTGTTTATCACTAAGTTCATTTAAGGGGCGTAAATATATTCTGTTCCGTCTGTATAGTGTATCATCCTGGGTTTTGACGGTATAGTCTCGAGGACCTGTTTGTTGTATAACAACAGCTGGTTTCCAATCCCGAGATTTCTCTTGAAGTAGGACTTTCTGATTTAGCTCTAGGTCTTGTAATTTTTTAGCGTTTTGATTGTGATAGTAACTTTGTTTTAATTGCCTTTCTTTCAATTTTGTCTTAACACCGGACAAGGGAAATTTTGGAGTTAAAAGATGTTTGGACACGGGTAAGGTTGTTCTCAACTTCCTACCCATCATTAGTTTTCAAGGAGGTGGTAGATCTTGTTTGGGAGTTACGTTATATTGCAGCAAGAACAGAAATGGGTCTGCATTATCTTTAAAGGCTTTAGTAAGCAAGTTCTTTACATCCTGAATAGCCCTTTCAACCATGCCATTTGAACGAGGGTAATGAGGACTAGACGTGGTGTGTTTAATGTCATGTTGAGATAAAAAATTAGCAAATTCAAATGAGTTAAAAGGAGGGCCGTTATCTGAAATAATTTCTAAAGGGAGGCCATGTGAGGAAAAAATTGATTTCAAAGTATGAACTACGCTGCTAGCGGTTTTATTAGTTAACTTATTAATTATAACGAATTTACTAAAGTAATCAATTGATACTAAAAAGTCTATGTTGTTAAATGACTTGAAATCGATGCCAATTTTTTCCCATGGGCGATCCGGGATTGGGTGCGAAGTAAGCGGTTCTCTTTGATAGTTCCTTGAATACTTTTGACATATGAGACAATTCAACACAAGATTTTCTATATCTACGGAAATCCCTGGCCAATACACTGAAACCTGAGCTAGTTTCTTACACGAAACTACACCTTGGTGGGCCTTGTGCAATAAATTCAGAAATTCTTGTCTCAGACTAGTAGGGATAATAAGTCTTTTGCCATAGAACAACACATCTTCGTGAAGATAAATATCATTTCTGACAGGCCAATACTCTTTAACGTCAGGAATGACATTAGCTTTATGAGCAGGCCAGCCATTTTTCGTGTAATATTTTATTTTTTGTAGAGCTCCGTCATCATTAATGGCTTTGATAAGTCTTTGCTCATTTTCAGGTGTTGTTGAAATTACACTATGTACATAAAGTTCTTGATTAAGGTAATCTGTAGATATGCCTTCGGCATTTGGGTCTCTACTTAGAGCATCAGCTACTAGTAGCTGTTTACCTGGGACATATTCGAGTTCAAAATTGTAGCGAAGTAGCCTAATTGCGAGTCTCTGTATTCTGGGTGAAAGATCCTCCAGAGGTTTTTTCAGCAACCCCAAGAGTGGGCGATGATCTGTCTCAATTTTAAAACGTCTACCATAGAGATAATAGTGAAAACGTTCACAACCGAACACCAAAGCTAACAGTTCTTTCTCGATATGGTTATATTTTTGTTGAGTTGGTGTTAAAGACACAGAAGCATACTCTACAGGGTGTTTGTTTTGTGAGACAACAGCAACGATACCAAATGGACTGGCATCAACGGATAAGATAGTATTTTGTGAATTGTCAAAATATGACAAAACAGGCGTATTCGTAACAAGTTGTTTAAGTCTGTTGAAACAAATTTCTTCATTAGTTGTCCACACCCACTCAACTTTGTCACTTAGCAGCTTCCTAAGCATGACAGTTTCTTGTGAAAGATTAGGGATAAATTTAGCGAGATAGGTAATCATTCCCAAAAAACGCTGTAACTCTTTTTTGCACTTGGGGGGGTTCATCTGCAATATAGCTTTAATTTTAGTGTTATCAGATGCAATACCATGTGAACTAATAATATGACCAAGAAACCTAACAGAAGACACACATATTTTGGATTTTTCCCAGTTTAGAGTAAGACCGCTATTTGCTATTTTTGTAAGAACTCTATCGAGATTTGTGTTGTGTTCCCTCAGGGTACAACCGAATACCAAAATGTCATCAAAGTAGGATATTACTCCGCTGTCACCCTCCAAAATATCACTGATTACCCTCTGGAAAATTTCGGGCGCCGATGATATGCCATAAGGCAACCTAAGATATCGGAATCTACCCCAAGGAGTAGTTATGGTACACAGTTTGGAGCTGTTGTAGTCTAAAGGAATTTGTAAGAATGCTTGAGAAGCATCTAACAACGTAAAATACTTTGCACCATTAAGTTCGTTAAGTAAAGAATCGATAGTTGGTATTGGAAAAATTTCACGTTTTATATATACATTCAGAGCACGAGGATCCATGCAAACGCGAATGTCGCCACCTTTTTTGGGAACTATAACAATTGGGTGAGCCCAATCAGTAGGCTCCGTTACTTTATTATTTTCTTTTTAACAAGATCGTCTATTTTAGATTTAACTTTATCTTTAAGTGCTAAGGGTATTTTCCTGCAAGCCGAAATCCGCGGGATAGCATCATTATTTAAGGCGATTTTACAAACAGTTTCCACCTTACCAAGTCCTGAAAAAACAGTCTTATGCTTGTCAAGTATACTGTCTAACGATACGTCAGTGGAGTCTAAGTTAACAGTTTTTACATTGAGTGTTTTTTTAACAATTAAACGATCAGAGTCAATATTAATAATATGTAAAGCTTTACTAGTTTTAAGACCTATCAGAGAACCTAATATGTCATTTCCCAATACATAAAAATAAGCTTGGCAATTGTTACCATTATGAGAACAATTTAGTTTAATTTTTCCTAAAATTTCTATCTCATGGCGAGTATATGATAACAATTTAACTGTAGTTTTTTCAATTGCGGAACGAGGTATTTTTAATTTTTGAAAATCACTATAGTTAAGAATATTTGCTTGGCTTCCGCTGTCAATTTTTAGCATAATTTTGACATCACGTGAGAAAAAATCAATAACCTCATACCAGTCTTCATTCTTTTCGGAAGAATCAGACACAGTCCAAACAACACTGTATTTATCAAAACAACATTCTTCACTTGGTTCTTCGGGTTCGACTGAACAGTCTGAATCGGGGTCCGAATGATCACATTCATCGTTTTCTTGTACTTCATTCACAATTTTGCTTTTACAAAACTTTCTATAATGTCCTTGTTGTTTGCACCGACTACAGTACCTGTTATTGGCTAGGCACTTACCTTGTTGATGTTCATAACCGCAACGATAACATAGGTTACTTCTGTTACCTTCTGAGAATCTCGAGGCAGCACCTTGGGCACCTCCACTCGATGTCGATGCTGGTCTGGGATTAGAATTACTTGAGGCAGATGCTCGAGTCCCTTCGCTACGATGAGAACTTCGAAATTGGTTGTTGAAGCTGGAGCGACGATTTTGCTTGTTGATCGCACAAACATTGGTTACATGTTGGATTTTGGTAATTTTCTCCTGGGTAGCGACACTGCATTCCATAGCTCGGCATATTTTTATAGCGTTAGTTAATTGTAGGTCGGAACTTTGAAGCAATCGTTCTTGGATTCTTAAGTCTCTGACACCTAAGACTAGCCGATCCCGAATGAGTACGTCTTTCAATTCTTTAAATTCACAGTTTGATGACAGTTGCTTGAGGGCAGTTACAAACTGATCGATTGTTTCGCCTGCTAGCTGGTCTCTTTTAAAGAATTTGAAGTGCTCGTATACCACATTCTTGACCGGGTTGCAATATCCGTCGAATTTTTCCAGTACAATACTCAACTTTGTTTTATCTTCTTCAGTCGTCCATTCAAATCTATTATAAATATTTAGGCCTTCGTCACCAAGTAGGTTCAGCAAAACAGCCACTTTAACTTCATCAGTTTTTCCCACTTTATCACTCGCTAATAAGTATAAATTAAATTTCTGTTTCCACAGTTTCCAGTTTGAAGCTAATTCCCCTTTGAAGGACAGTTCTTCTGGCGCTTTGGAGCGGTCTCCCATTGTCAGTAGAACGCTTTAGGTTACTAACGAGTTTAAATTTCCGCGGAATAAGTAAACATTCACGCGTATCACGCCTGATCCGTTTTTTCCGGAACTCTCGACGTATCTTCTGCCGCCTTCCTTCTAATTGCTCGTGCGTTTTCAACAAATATCAGCGCACTTTTCACGCTGCCACCATGTCACGTCTTTGGCTGCGGGTTATTAAAACAATAACGAGGCGTCTTATAATTTACACTGTATTGTTTACGCAGGTTTACATTAGAAGCTTACAACGTTGGTTCATGTATTTTATGCACGTCATGGCGATGTCCGCACGTCATCGATCTGTCCTGTCTTGTGGTTACTGTCAAGCTGGTCACTTGACATAATGTTGCCAGTGCAACCTGGGAGTAGAACCAAGACAGGCCGAGACTACCGCGACGTTGCCAATACGATACATCACAATAATGGTGTGCCATATAATTAAAACACCCCAGTTGTATATCTTTTATTAATAATAAGTGTTAAAAAACAAGTAAATCTATTAATTTTTTTAGCCCGAACTTATGAAACTGATTGGTAAAGGGTCCAGCTGACGTCAGCAGGACCCCGATTTTCAAATTTCAATTCTAATTTTTGGCCTAGTTAAAGATAATAAAAACAAACGGGTGGACTTTTTGGGACTTTGAAGACATAACACATAAAGTAAACACAAAGAAAACAATTTTTTTTTATGAAATGACCCCATTTGGAGCAACAAACACTTATAATAAATATCGTTTTGGCAAAACGAAATAATGTTGGTATTTTTTATTACTAAAAAATGATTCAATATGCTTGATTCTGTGGGATAATAATTATAAAAGCTTTCCAAAATATCCAACTCTACTCCATTGAAAATCTCTTCTCCAAAGTTATCCGAATTCACCATTTCAACATTTTTTTTATTCTTCAAGATAAAACAGCGATCGCATTAGTTTGTAATTTTGTTTAAAATAATTGACAAATTAGACCAATGTTTCTTTTCATTACTATAATTTAAATAGTTCGCTTCTAATATCCTTTTGCAAACGTGTTGCAGCGGGTGGTTGCTTTTTCGTAATTTCTTTTTTAAATAGCCCAAGTAATTTTCAAACGGAAGGCAGTTTGCATTGTTCAATGAGCCATATCTAAGGGCATCTGCTGAAAGATGGGATAACGGAGTGGACATTATAGGACACAAATTCTTTGCCATAAATGTACAGACTGTTTTATGAAACAACAGAGAAGTTTATGGACATATTCATTATAACTTTTATTTAAATCAGTGTTTAATAAAACATTCATGGCAAATGAAAGTAACAAAAAGTGGTGATATATTTTTCTCGGCAATTTTTTTTCAAAATCACGGGGCCGACATATAATACAAACTGACGAAACTCTGTGGCTTTCCAATGCTTCAACTCTAAAAGACTCCTTGGCTTTCTATTCAAGTCTGAAGGCCAAGAATCACAGAGACTAAGTATTTTCTCATTAAGATCTCTAATGTCGGCTTTGGTAATGCCGAAGGATCTTCCACTATCTCTCCATAAACATATAACAGTTTACGCCTTACCCCTAAACATACACAATGCATGTAATCAACAGGAAAACTGTCAATTAAATCTATTTCTAATTCATTTAAGGGGGTGCGGCCCTTTTGGTGGTTACTATATATTTCACGTTTAAAATCGTCATGTAACCGAGGAGCCTGATTTACTTGTGCAAATGTCATATTATGTCTATTGACATATTCACCTTTAACACAACATTTTTCGCATCCTAAATAAGCATTATGTCCTACTGTATTTCTTATAAATGCTCTTGCGGGTGTATCACAACAAATAGATCTAATTTTGATGGTAACACTTTTAAGGTTCAAACCATTGTTACATAAAAGAAATAACTCGTTACAAAACTTTGATAAAAATTCATTGAGTGGTGGCTTATTTTTGCCAAGGTAAATGGCCACTGGAAAAGGATCTTGATTTTGTTTAAGGTTATAAATTTTGCACAATATTGGCCAGAACTGTTTAGACGAGCTTTTATACAATGGCAAACCGTCAACATTAAAATCAAGCTCTAACTAAGTTGGGTTATTATCAGTTTTCACATTTTAATATTACACAACTGGTTTTTTAACCAAAATACTAAAACTCCCATTACTTGAACAGCGATACTTCTGGGTGTCCTTAGTAAAGTTCGGGCATCAGTTGGCAATTCCGACAAATTGGCTGGAGACAAATGCAGCCACTTCAATAATTCTGTTACAGCTGCGTGTGAAATATTATTTTTGATGCTCCAATTAGTCAAAAAGGTGTTATTGCAACAGTTACTTTTAATTTCAGTGCTCGTTCAAGTAGTGAAATAGCTTCTTCTTCACAATCTTTTATGTCCTCATCTATGTCTGGAAAGGTACCGCAGACACGTTTATTAGAATGTTGACTATCAGTATCATAACTTCTTTCAGCATCCACAAAACTTGTATTTTGATTTTGATTAATAATGTTTTTTGGTTCCACATTATGCCAAGATTGCATGCAATTGAAAGTCTCTATTGGAGATGTATTATTAATATGTGGAATAAGTTGCGGTGATTTTCTAGTTTATCCACTTTTGGGTTAGAGAAAAACTAAAATTACCTTTGTGTTGTACATAATCCCAGAAACACGGAAACCACTTTCATATGTTGCGCTAATGACCGGAAGTGTCCCGAAAAAATTATTGAAATCTAGATAATAATACGTACGAAACCAGCGCGATGTTTTTCAGCGGCTATTGCGGGTGCGCTGACTTGGTTACTAGGCAATGTTGTCAAACGCACGAATTAAAAATGTTTCCTTAAAAATTTTCCTTGCCCTGAGTGGAGCGATTTCCTTATTTAATTACAAAAGTCTAGAGAATATTTTCGAAACGAAATTGACATCATATTTGATATTTTCCTTGCCCTAAAAAGAAACTTGTTTAACTCCCACAGGGTCATTGTAATGATAGAAAGGCGCAACTCCGTTGCAACTCCCAAAGGGTCAAACATTTTTAATTCATGCGTTTGGCAACATTGCCTAGTAACGTCAGCGCACCCGCAATAGCCGCTGAAAAACATCATGGCGCTGGTTTTATACGTGTTATTGTCTCTTGATTTCAATATTTTTTTCGGGACACTTCCGGACATTAGCGCAACATAAGAAAGTGGTTTCCGCGTTTCTGGGATTATGTACAACACAAAGGTAATTTTAGTTTTTCTCTAACCCAAAAGTGGATAAACTAGAAAATTACCTAAATTGCAAACTATTTCTTCTTCTTTCAATAATGCGAGCCACTTTGTTTTTTAAGAGTCTGTTGTTTTGCCTATTTGATACTTTCTTAAAGAAGTTAGGATGAGACATTGTTGATTTGCTATATTTGCGACGAGACGAACAAGATATAAATGGTTTTATATTGCACTTACTGTTGATTCATTGTCACCGCAATAGGCTAATGAATAAAGAATTCCGGCACAATACCGAAAAAACACGCACCAAACCAAGCTGCAAGTTCGGTCGTCATTGATTTTCCGCGCACCCTATTCATAAAAAACACTCTTCAGCACTCTATGTATATATATGATCTCTGTGGGGTCTCTACTAACCTTGGCCGAATCCGTAATCTTTCACCACGAGAGGATGGTATAATAACAACCGGTAATCCGTGAATCCGTATTAAATCGAATCCGGAAAGTTAACCCGAAACCAAATGTCGAAACGGCACAGAGCCGAATAGTCCGCGTCTGCCACTCATCAATCCCGTTTCGTACTAGCATAATCGTTCATCTTTAGGTGAAAATTTGAATCCGTATTCCGATTCCGCAACAAATCGGCATATTTGGATTAATCCAAATATTTTATTATTCGGATTGGACGGATATTTTAATACGTATTCTTACATCACTATTCAGAATCCCTCGGGATATCTCACTACAAATATTCGTGGACCAATACAAATTATATAAAAGAGGTAGGTGAACATTTTAACCAATTTAAAACACACCAAAAATCACCTAGAATCGCTAACCAATCAAAACCAAATTAAAAACATAACCTCCACCTACAAACATTTCTCCTTGTTCAAACATGTTTTACTAACCCTGTATGTCCACTGCCCAGGCGGTACTGGCGATAAGTTGTCGGTGACCGGTCCATCCGACGTCAAAATGGTGGTTCCACTTCACGTGGGGTCACATGTCGTGGCCGTTTCCTGTGAGTCGGAGGGCGGAGGAAGGCTCAAAAAGGGAAGACGAGTGTAATCTCAGACGCACTTTAGAGTGCCTTCCCGAAAGTATAATAATGACCGAAGATTTTAAAGAAGTGGCGTTTGCCCCATATTGGCTAAATTGCTGTAAGGTAGAGGCCGTAAAAAGAAGGGAAGGAAGGAAGGCTAACCTTATATGCCGAGAGTAGGTACCTAGCTAGAGCGTGTATAAATTTCTATCAAAGAAAAGAATGAACAATTCCTATTCAACCCCTATTTTATTCCTTTCTTACTATCCCAGTTCTTTCACCATAATTTTAAAATACTTTCCATTGGGAAACCGACTATGTGACCCTCCACTCATCCCTGATGTTTGTATCAGAGCATAGTGTATATTCTATTTAGTTGGAGTTCCCCGTTATTGGGGGTGAATTTGGCGGCGTGTGGGTAGTCCTTCATGACCTCGAGTGTCTAGAGGATGAATATTCATATTCCCTACCGCCCTATGACCTTGAGCTCAAACGACTGTTGCGGATCACAGATTAAAGATTTGCGGATATTATCTAGGTTTTCACGAAATGGTGTCCGCCACGATTGTCCCGATTGTATCAAGGGAGTCCTTGGAATCCTTGAACGACGCTGAGCCATGATAAAATATTAATAAGGTATACTCCATATACCTATAGAATAATTTGGCGCCCATTTTTAACCCTAAATGAGGCGGGAAATTTGAAATAATTTATACGGGTGGGTTCCATAAATAATATAATGTCTTGGTTGTCGTTTTGTGTAAAATGGAAATTATTTTAGTTCAAAGTACAGGGTGGCCCATCCAAGCGGAAAAAGTGTGCTACGTGGAGACAGGTTAACATAAAATCGTCATTCAAAAAATGAGGTTGTAGTAAAAATTAAGGGGAATTCGAGGGTGTACCCTAATTTTGTATACGGGGGTCGGTAAAAAAGTTATCGCGAAAAAACATTTTTTGCAAAATAAAAAAAATATATTTTTTTACCTACACATCCATTAGAGAACCTTTAAGTAGTATTCCCGAATATTCAGTTTTTTAATATAACTTCCGGTTATAGCGGAAATGAAAGTGGTTTTCTCTATTTTACAACTTACACATTTTTATTAACCATCACAGGATTCCTTTTTTCATTCTGAATCCAACGATATATAATTTGACCTATTTATCTCCAACCATTTCCGAGATATTTATCAGAGAAGCTCCATCAAACTAGATACATGGTCTTATGGTCGGTGTCTGATGTTCGATCTGAGTAGGCCAAACAATAAAACCAAATTTATGACAAATCAAGTCAGCCATGATCATAAAACTGACAAGCGAGTAGGCTGAATGTTAAAGTGGCTATAGCCATTCAACTGCATTCAACTTAATTAAAAATCTCGTGGAAATTATGAAACATTTATTATTTTTACTACTGTCATATTTATTATAACAACAACAATATGATTAGTTATTAAAAATTAGTTAGAAGTTCATTTACATTAAATGTTCAAAATGGTTTCCATTATTATTTACACATAACCTAAGTCTTTTTAAGAAATTTTTTCGGACATTTTCAAAGTTTAGGGACGATTGTTTAAACTATCAATTTCTAATTTTACTCGTCTTTTAATCTCCTCAACATTTTCGGGGCGGTTCTTATAAACTTTATTTTTTAAATGCCCCCACAAGAAAAAATCCAAGGCGGTTAAATCTGGACTTCGTGGCGGCCACCTTATCGTTCCATGTTTACCAATCCAATTTTCAAACGAATTGTTCAAAAATTCTGTTATGGGCCCACAGTTATGGAAGGAAGCGCCATCTTGCTGCCATATTAATTGTCTTTCTTGGAGTTGGTTAAGAAAAATTTATGGCAACTGGTCAAAGTATTGTTCCAACTCGTTCTGGATTAAATGTAGGTATTTCCTACCTGTCATACTTCCTGAATAAAATAGAGGGCCCATTATAAAATTTCCCACAATTCCGCACCAAACACCCACGGAATTTCTGCCGGATTTCACAACTTCACAAAATGCCCGTGGATTCTCAACAGACCAAAATATACTATATTTCCGGTTGTATATTCCCGCCGTTGTAAATGTAGCTTCATCGGACCAAATAATTTGTTTAAAAAATCCAGCTCCACCTCTTGCAAAATAAAAGTTTAACATTGTTTGACAATATTCCAGTCTTCTTGCAGCATCTCCAGGGAATAGCCTTTGAACCGGTAATATTTTGAAGGCTTTAAATTTGCTTAATTTCATTACCCTTTGTATTGTAGACCGGGGAATTTGTAAATCTCTTGCTGCATCTCTCTGAGATTTTTCGTTATTTCTTCTGAAATAATTTAAAATTCGTTCTCTCTCGTCCTCACTAATTCTAAACCCTTTTTTTCTCTTGCTAGTCACACTTCCTGTCGATCTGAATCTTCGACACAGCTTATTACATATAAATGAAGCACTCGGAACATTTCTATTTGGATATTTACGAGAATACTCCCTCAAAGTTTCTACGTACCTTTTATCATTTTTGATGAAGATCTCTAAAATATCACAGCATTCTTCTTTCAAAAACATTTTTTAAACTGCAACTACTAACAGCTTCAGCAACAAAATTTTAGACTAATCTGACACGTAAATAGAAATATTGAATTGACAGCCTACTCGATTGTCAGTTTTATTATCATGGCTGACTTGATTTGTCATAAATTTGGTTTTATTGTTTGGCCTACTCAGATCGAACACCAGACACCGACCATGAGACCATGTATCTAGTTTGATGGAGCTTCTCTGATAAATATCTCGGAAACGGTTGGAGATAAATAGGTCAAATTATATATCGTTGGATTCAGAATTAAAAAAGGAATCCTGTGATGGTTAAGAGAAATATGTAAGTTGTAAAATAGAGAAAACCACTTTAATTTCCGCTATAACCAGAAGTTATAGTAAAAAACTGAATATTCGGGAATACTACTTAAAGGTTCTCTAATGGATGTGTAGGTAAAAAAATATTTTTTTATTTTGCAAAAAATGTTTTTCGCGATAACTTTCTTACCGACCCCCGTATACAAAATTAGGGTACACCCTCGAATTCCCCTTAATTTTTACTACAATCTCATTTTTGAATGACGACTTTATGTTAACGTGTCTCCACGTAGCACACTTTTTCCGCTTGGAAGGGCCACCCTGTACAGGGTGTCCCATTTTGGGTGTTTTTGGGCGTTTTTCTCAAAAATCTCGGTTATTATTAAAACTAGAGGGTTGCGATTTTCACGTCACTGTACTACTTTTTTGAGAGGAATTTGGTGGACCAATCAGATTTTAGATAAGTTTTATAGTTTCCACGCATTGGCGCAGGACTGAAATTTTCGATTTTTTGGAAACGTCTCTCCTGGCTACATCTTATATATATCGACAAATTTAATCAACTATTTTTATAGATTTTTGGCGTAGAATCGAATGGAATAATTAGTTTTTTGGTAGCGTTAATAGTTTTTGAGATATGAACTATGGTTTCCATTTAAAAAAAATATAGAACTTTGGTTTTGGTTTTGTAGGTTGAGAAATTATACAACTTAATCATCATAATATCATAATCATAATAATAACCTATTTTCCAAGAATAACATATCTATACCTATTTCTGAATTTTTAGGGGGCTAGTTTTATCCCTTAGAACTTTTTCTTGATAACTTCAACTTATACCACTTTAATCTTTGCTTCAAAAATGCTTTGCTTCAAAAATGCAAGTGTGCTCTTTTTTGATAAGCATCATAATTTTATTGGCGATGATTTGCATTTAACAGGTTTACTTGCTGCTGCCTGCTGCTGTTTGCATTTCTTCGGTTAATTCTATTTGCTCCAGAAATGCGGCTCTCTTCGTCGTATCGAGAATTACAATGTTTCCATTTTCCTCATCTCCATGAGTTACTTCTTGAACCGGAATGAATTTCTTTGGTGGTCTTACCAATTTTGAAGCCACTGCTTCTTCGGTTAAGTTCCTAGATGGTAGAGCGCCACTTTTCGCATTCTTTCTTGTTGAATTAAAAAATCCTGTTCATCAAAATTAAGAGAACACGCATACATAGAGTCCTTCCAGAGAATATTACCAGAGCATATAAAACAACTAGCAGTATAACTCCCCATGGCGGGAAAATTCTGCGCACCTGTTCGCGCAGTCGTCATTTGGGAATAGATTCTGTCAAATGGATGCAGTGTATGGGGCGATTGGGCAGTTCTTTTTTGGCTATATGAGAGATATTACAATGCCGTGGAGTGTGCTTTTTTGTAAATTGTGCTTTTTGCTGGTTTCTTTAAATAAAGAATCCCAGGAAGGAGTCAAAGCTGCTTGTGCTTACCACTATATACTTTACTAATATTACTCTGTATTTCTGAATTGATTTTCCCGACTACACTTCAGAAGTAATATGGCTCAAGGTCATTGAATTTGCGGATGATTTCTCAAGAGTAAGTTATACTACTGGTTGTTTTATATATGCTCTGAGCTCTGATATTAGCCAGTGATATAGCTGAGACAAACACCCGTTCTTTAGGACAATAAATGTGATATCTCAAGGTACATCCAGATATGTAACAGAGATATTAAAATGTCCGCTACAAGTCGCCATTCTTAATATGTGATGATGACATTGCGATGGTATATATCTGTGATATATATGCTTCTGTAATGGGTATATACCACATCATCCCAGATTACATCTCCGTCATATAGATATCCCAGGCGATGGCCCAGTGAGGTAACCAAAATTTATTTCGGGGGCATATCAGATGTCTGCACATTACATACTTGTTATATCAGCAGCTCGTCATATTCATTTACCATGATATATTCTTGTGATATAATGTAAACTTATTTCAGATATACAGGGTTAACCATCACTTAGTAAAAAATTTTTTATGGTAGATAAAGAAAAATTAGACTTGCCAAACATTTCTTAAACCTTAATTTTTTTTTCAAATTGTATAAAATCCCTGAAAAACGCCGCCTATGGACGCCCGCGTGACGTGTCTTAAAATTTTGCCTATGTCAATGGTAGTGACAGGTAGTGAAATAGCGCGGCGTTACCACGTCTATCAATTTATTCGAGGATTCACCACGAAATTTCGATTTCCTGTTGGAAACGACTACTTTCTAAGGAACATGTAGAATGCCTATGAAACACCTACCTTACTGACATTTCCAGGATTGGATATTGCACCATATTCTGTTTTCTTGCTTTTCTACATTAAAAGTCGCACAGCACTACACAACATAACATTCACATTTTCTAAATCTGTTGGGGACGTCTTGGTTTACCTCAGCCATTCCTTTTGTTTGAAGTGAGGTACTCAGCCTGGCGACCACGACGAGGTGGATCCCCTCCACCAGGAAAACCCCGAAGGGTAACCAAAAAACACAACTGCACTAGCACACATATGCAAAGAACTACAGTAGCTGTTCAAAGAGGCCGCCGTTAACCTCGATGCATAAATTCACTCGGTTAATTAAAGAAGTCCGGATACGTGCAAAAAGTCCATGATTATTCCGGATTTGATCAGCTGCACCTTCAATTCGTTCACGTAACTGCTGCTCGTTGTCTATTTCCTGTTCGTACACAATCGCCTTCATGTATCTCCGAATACAAAAATCCATTGGATTCAAGTCTGGTGATCGAGGCTGCCATCTAATGGGCCCTCCTCGTCCGATCCAACGATCCGTGAACTCGGCGGTTGAATACTCCGGCATTTTCACAAAGACTCTGAGAAATAACGCGAGGTTAGATTCGCAAACGCCCTCCGCGGGCGACTAGCGCAACTAGTGTGAAGTGTGACACAGGTGAGATGCGACGTCGAACAAGACAGTGCATCGATTCGATACACATCGACGTTCAGTATCTTTGTATTGCTAAGCGTTCAGTCCAATAACGCCGGCATTAAGAAATCACAGAATTCTTTTTGTTTGGTTTAGATATATTTTCAATAAGTTTTCTTATGAAAATTATTTTTTTGAAGACGCAATCAACTAATCTAACATTGACATCGATATCGATAATTATTACGCACCACAGTTGTTTCGTATGTCAGTCCGCCATCCCTACGAAATTTTCGTGGTTTTGCGTTTCGCGAGAAATGTGTATGTAGTTTTGTACTTACTTGGTGCTGCTATGTGTAATGCAAAAACAAAGAACACGTAGGGATTCAGGATTACCTAGCTACGGGACCGAGCTCGAGACGAGCCTCGGGACTCGGGATTCATATTCTGTTTTCAAATTTCAAACTAAGGTAACGTAAATCCAGGCGAACCTCGGGTAAATCTAGCAGCGTTGCTGCTGTATAGATTCAAATCAATTGTTATTTATGTATTTTTTAAATTTGTTTGAGTAAATAGGTATTTTCATCCTTCCTAAAACAACTACAACACCGCAGAAAATCACTTCCAGCTGGCACTACTTTCCGAATCCATATTGTATGACGTAATTGTAGGCGGAGATTTACAGGGAAAATTGGGGTTTTTACCCTTTGTTTAAAGAACATAAAAAAATATTTTTCTATGTTTTCTTAAGCCACCCTGCGCACGTGGTAAAATTTTTTGTACTAAGTGATAGTTAACCCTGTATATCAAATGAGTGTACAATACATATACCTGTTATCTCTCTCCTATGTATATGGGAATCCCAATTTCGCGCCCTGGGCTTATTAAGAGAAATAGAAAGAGAAAAAAATATTCTGCTTTATGTGTGAATTGGAAGATTTCGGCATTTTTAAGAAGCCTATTATTCCATTTTGTAAGTATTCTACAAGATATTTTCTCACATTTTGTATATTTTAAAAAATATAGGTAGGTAACACATATTGGACCCGTTTGCTTTTAATTGTATTATTTGTATTTGTGTTGACCGTGAGCAGGATTAATAGTTGTTATAGTAGAGAGACTAAGAGAGCACCAGACCAAACTTGTCGAAACCTGTCTAGTCTGGTACCCTCTTAGGATTTGGGAGGTATATTGATTGGTCTGGTACTCTCATAGACAGGCTAAGAGAGTACCAGAACAAACCTGTCGAAACCTGTGTTCTCAGTTTGGCAGGTGCGCATAAGAGAGGTTCGATCTATAAACAGAGAAGTAAAAAATTCGAGATTCAGAGTTTTAAGAGGATAAACACTAAGTATGGTGGTTGTCGAATTTGCCGACTTGCCTGCCTCAGCGGTTTGCAACTCGAGAACGAGTTGTAACAAAAGTTTAACAAGCTTGGGAGCTGTTGGCAAAACGACTAATATTTTCTGAAGTGGAGGAACTGTCTGAAAAGCATGATCGAGTTAAAAAATTTAAAAGTGTTGGGAAAATAAAAATATTAGTGTAAAATTATAAAAATATTATTTGTGTGTTTTTTACGACTTGATAATAGTTGGTAAAAATAGTTTTCAAGTTTTTAAAAGTGTGAATTTCAGACAAATATTTGCGGACGATAGAACTTGTCCGGACAGAAAAAAGTCAGTAAGGGTGAATATACTTCGCCAGAACTTGTCCAAGCCTTATTTATACGGAAGAGTGCCGCTGAATAGAACATAATCGGAGGGTAATCCCGCGGTAGGGCTCCCGTGTTCGCTTTTTGTTAAAAATCCAAATGAAATAAGACTCTAGTAGCAAGAATCATCCCGGCGAAATAGAATGTTGTTAACCTTAAAAATCAATATGAATATACCCTCTATAAAACCTCTAAAGGTGATAGCAGGCGTGTGCCATTTTATTACCACAAAGGATTATATGCTTAGATTTCGTAAAAGAATTTTGTGTTGAATATTGGGTTTCAAGTTTTAAACGCGAGAATATGTCACAAGTACCTACGCGTATTTAACGAGTTTTTTACATAGTTTTAAACTTTATATTTTCACCTTAATTTGTTACATGAATCCGAGTATGTAGTACTTTACTATGATTGTTTTCGGATAAAATGTAAAAAATAACTTGTTTTATTTTGCTATAACGCCCCCTGGGTGCCAGCGTCTGCATTACTGGCCGAGAAATTTTAACCGTTACTAATAGCGGGGCAGATTCCTATTGAAACAGCTTGGAGACTATTCGAGCGCCGGTATTTTGTATTTTTTTTCCTCAGTCCGCCAGATGGGTCTATTGTGCATCTTCCCGACATGAACTTGTTTGAAATAGATAAGTTCTTGTCTTGAACCTCTCCACAATCGAGCTGAGGTTCAAAAGGTACAGCACTATTATATATTAGTCAGGTTCAGGTACCAAGAAACCCCGTTAACTCCCTCCGTCTCCGGCACAATCCGGACGGGCCTGTATTAGTACAGTTCCGGAAGGGAGGTCTGTCGGTAAAAAAAGCCCGCGTAAGGTTCGGCAATAATTTCTCAATTCTACTTTTCTCTCTCTTAGAAATCCAGCTAACTCTATAGCAGTTTACGCTACGCAACAGGGCTCTAAGTATATTGGTGAATCACCTCCCGACTCGGTTAAAAATTTAATAATGTTTAAATCCAGTTAACTCAATAACAGTTGCATTCAAACAGGATTATGCAAAAACTTAGCGATTTTTTCAATATCCAGTTATCAGATATCAGATATATCGTCCGGGCGGACGCGGAACACGCCAAGCCTAGACCTAGACCCATAGACATGCCTTGTAATAATTATTACTCTCAGAGCACTTCAAGATTTTGACTTAGCAATTATAGCTTCCTTTCTTCGGTACAATAAGGGGTCGAGGTTTGCACGTAATATATTAAATATTCTTAGCATGCGATATAAACTCCAAAAACCTTAATTACAGATTCAAACAAAGTTCTCAGATTTAATGGTAGCACCGTGTCAATGTTCAAGTATGATATATCTATATGTTCTAAACATTGAAGTATGTTTAAAGAACATTAATAGGAAAGTTAGCCTAATATTGTATAATAAAATACAGTAAAATTTTTAATTATTTATTACACAATGAAAAAAATATTACAATGTTATTATTCTAATTTTGTCTCATATACAAGAGGTTTGAAGCAAACTTTAATTTTAGATTCCATGCAATTTGAGAGTATTTTTCTAAGCGTTTCATCCAATTTTATATACTTAATTTCCGGCTCTAATGAAAGACTCTGTTGTAATGGAATTTTTGTTCGATGATATAATAAGGGAATCCTTTCTTCTTGACCTTCAATTGTCGCAAGATTTGGTTTGCACGAATGAGCGGTCGAGAAAATAACTTTCCCATTTTGTGTTTTAAGTTTTCCTCGACACTTATCAGACTTTTGCTTCAAGCATAGCCAGCTGTAAACGTTTAACTTGTTGGTTATATATCGTCGGTATTTATAATCCTGATAAATTGCCGAAAGATTTCTTCCCTTGGTGGTTTTAACAATTCGAAGTTCTTCCATAGTCCGTGTCTATCAAAATTGATATAAAGACTATTAAAAACAAAAACTTTTACATCCTTTTATACTAAGGGCGCGGGATAATTCCAAGAATTCAGCGGGCAATTTAAATAATAATTTTGTACTAGAGTCAGCAAACGACCTATTAAGTTGTAAAGGAAACGACCTATTTTGTACGCAAACCAAATTTTACGCAATTGAAGCGGCAAGATGTATGCAAAACCATCCTTATACGAAAGTCGCACGCAAAAATTGAACGCAACTCGCAAACTGTAAGCAACTGTATATTGTACGCAATTTGTGTTTCCCCACATGTGTTAGGTCTGGACCAACACTATTAGTGTTGGTCCAGGCCAGGTTGAAAGACATTTGAACTGCCCTTGAAATCTATAATGGACATCTTTCATACTTTTTCGGCTTTTAGGTGTATGAGTATTAACTACTATAGTTACTTTTCGAAAAAGAGAGTATCTTTTTGCGAGGTGTTTCAACAAACTAATTGAGGGGTATAATACATGTAAAAATTATAACTTACGTTTATTTCTTTAAGCTTAGGAATCCTTCATAATATTGTCAACAAAGTGACATCTGTGGACCGATGACCAAACTATTCAAATTCATTTCTACTAAATCATAACAAGTAAAAATAACATTATACAAATTTATATATACAGGGGTCAATTAATAACAAAACATACAAAGATCGTTCAATAAGATAAACATTAGACAAATCAAAGTCCAATCGCCGAGTCAGCAAAATCTGCTAGTATAAATTCGGCACCAGCCACAAGCTGGGCATCAGACTCACCTTTCCATCCGTCAAGAATCCTGACAAGTCCTCCGACGAGATCCGAAAGGGAGGACGACTTAGTGTTGATAGCGACGACAATCCAGACAAGGGCAGAAGATCCGGAAAAAATAACGGCAATAAGGGTAGCAGACCCAAATATCCGAAAAGTGCCAGAGGAGCAAAAGGTGAGTGCTAACGTGCCAAAAAGGCAAGCAGAAAGCAGAAAGAAAAGAAGCAGATAGATATAGGGGAACAAGAGGACAAAGAAAGTCAGGACGATTTAGGAGAGGCAGAAGAAGAGGGTCAAAGTACAGAGATTAAGGAGATAGAAGTGCCAGAAGAATCAAACGAGAGGAAATTTAAGGATGAACCAAATGGTGAATACAACAATTTACTAGGCTACACAGGCGGGCAAAAAACCATCCCTCCCTCAATTCCCTACCATCACGCAAAGGGTTCGGCCGACCAATTCATAAAAGGATACGAACGCACGGCGATAGCCAACGGGTGGGACGACACGCTGAAAATTGTGTACTTCGAGACTTTTTTAGAAGGTGCGGCAAGTCTATGGTTCATGCAATAGAAAGAGAATCATCTAGAGAGCACGTGGAAAGAGCTATGCACACCATTTCAGGAGGAGTTTGGCGATTACGAAACAAAAGATACAATCGAGCCAAGCTAGACAGGAAAAGGCAAACCACTGCATCCGAAAGAGAGTTCCTGTATGACCTCCAAGTACTGTATAACGAGTATACAACCGAGATGGACTTCAAAGAATTTCGGAGTTTTTTCGAAAAAGGGCTGACAGAAGAGGCATACCATCACTACT
Organism: Pseudeuparius sepicola; assembly: GCA_963920635.1. Taxonomy (NCBI): domain Eukaryota; kingdom Metazoa; phylum Arthropoda; class Insecta; order Coleoptera; family Anthribidae; genus Pseudeuparius; species Pseudeuparius sepicola. The sequence goes on along the minus strand of OY987300.1, from coordinate 34,096,914 downwards.
ATTGGATGACGAACGCCCAAAATCAAGCCCCACGTCCACGAGACATGGAAGAGTTGAAGAGGTTGACAAAAATCATCGACAAGGCCCCGCAGAGAAGAGATACGCAAAGCTACCAACAACAGGCTCATGCCAGAATGGAACCAGTAACGAATCCACACGCCGATCAGTCGGCGAGCGACAGGCCAAAAGGGCGGCAGAATTGGAGTTACAGGAATAACACGCCAATGTGCTATGTGTTATGATAGCATGTAGAGCGGCGAAACAGATGACCCTGGGTTTCCAGTCCACAGCAAGGCCACCTTACGAAGGTAGCAGACGGAAAGTGGCAAGACCTGCATACCAGCCACCCCGCCAGTGTGGTGCCCACCTTTGGTTTAGATTAGAGTTCCTGGATAGGGAGAGTTAGGACAATAATGTCACTTTTTAACAGAAAAAATAATTTTTCAAAAGTCACATCAATTTTGTGGATGAAAAATAATTTGGGATAGATTCCATGGGCGTAACAAACTTCTGATCACAGGAATTTCTATATATGTATTAAAGTTGTTCCGCGGTACACGCGCGCCATCTATGAGGTGATGAATATACTAAACAAATGGCGGGTTATTTGAAAAGCTCCTCCTATTCATTATTTAATTACTATTACTGTTACTAAATCGTATTTGTTGGCAAAATCCACTGTTTAATTATGAAAAAATGAAAAGTGCAATGAAAGTCACAAAAACTGTAAGTTTTGTCGGCAGATAGGATTTAGTAATAAAAATGAAGATTAAAATGCAAATTTTTTTAAATTAATGTATTGGATACATTTATATGTGTATAATCTAGAACACATCCTAACAATGCTTCGCTACAGACTGTGCTTCGCCGTATCACAGACCTATATAGCAAGCTATATAGCAAGCTATATAGGTCTGTGGTAAAAGTCTTCTAATGTAGGTAACCTCTGCTCTAGTTTCTCTCCAGTTCCAATAATTTTATCAGCTATTGAACATTGGTCTGCTTTTTAAATACAATCAAAAATACATAATTTATTAGTGGTCGTGGTTGTGCACTAGGATTTGGAGTTAATTTTTAATCTAAAATAGGAGATAAAATATATCTTATTAGGATTGCAGATAGGTATTTCATTATCATACCTCACAACTTTATTGATTTCTAGTCTCCATTTAAGCTAATAGGACATCTTCTTTGCTGTTTCTCTAGTGTTTTCTCTAATAATAATTCTGCAGAATGCATTTTGTGATACTGGAGTCATTTGAAATAATTCCCAGAGCTTTTACACTTCTTGCTAGCATGCGCGCTAAATGCGCTACACCATATTAGTTTCGCCATACCATACCAGGTAGGTATTTAGTTATTTCTAATAATCGGGCAGCTGCAACTATTGCTTGAAAACTAATAAAGTGCAATATTTTACATTTTCCTTTTGAATTATTTTAAAGTTGAAATGACAGTGTCATTCTTTTACTGACATTTTCATGCTGCTTTGATTTTGATACGGCGACGTATCTGCTGGCGTCTATTTGGATTCGCCACCCTCTGCTTCTGACACATACTACCTGCATACCTTGTACAGACGTAAAAGTCAATAAAAAATTTCAATAAATTAATATTTTATTTATCTATAATTTTTAAATGGTGCAATTTTGCGGTGTTATCAATTGCCAAAACACAATTGAAGATTATCAGTTGTTTCCATTGCCCGTGAAAGATGAGAAAAAATTAAAAATTTTGAAAGATGCAATGAGGTTCCCTACCTGCAAAGTACCTAAATAGAAAAAGCAAAATATGCCAGGTAAGTCATTATTTTATGTACGTACATTATATGTATAGCGGCTTTTTTTATTTACAAAAAAATTTTTTGGCGCTTTTTACAAAAAAAAATACAAATCATGTATTTTATTTCGCTGTTAAAATATTAAAATTTATACAGAAATGTATCAAAACATTATTTATTTTAAGATGAATTTAGTAAGTATTAATTAATTAATTTGCAGGTTCACTCTCCTGAGAGAGATTTCGAAATTAAACCCACTTTAAAAGAAAATTCAGTACCTACTATTTTCCGACCAGAAGAATTTCAACTAAAACATTTTAACAGAGACAATAATAATCTCCATTCGAAAATTGCAAATCTTGAGGAAAAAATCAACTTGTGGAACGTGAATTGGAAAAACTGAAATTCAAAATTGCCCAGAATAGTAAAGAAATAATAAAGAAATTTAAAGGAGTTTTTAACGAAAATCTAATTCAAAATCTAGGAGATCGGAAAAAAAATCATGGTCCCAAGAAACGATTGAAACAGGACTGAAAATTAAGTTTGTGTGCAGATCTTCCGGTTACAATTATTACGTAATCAAAATTTTCCGTTATAATCGAAAAGAACTCTCACCAGAAAAATAAGCCACATCAAGTTTCAACCAGGGATATTATATGAATTTCTTTACCATTTATCTCTAAAAATTTCTAGCTTCAATAATTTCGAAAAAAACTGTTGCCTCTTCGTAGATGAAATGGCATTAACTCCTTATGTAGTATGTAGTTATAGGTACCTAATAGTTTGTTATTGTGATCGTATAGGTACTATTATATAGGTCGATATGTTTTAATAATGTATTTTCAAATGTAAGAATAAATGAATTTCATTTTGTTGTTTAATTAAAAATTCCAATAATACCTAGGTACCTAATGGCCATTTTTGTAAACTCAAAGCTTAAAATATTCCATATAGTTATTCATATTTTACGTTTGCTTATCGCAGCCAACCAGACAGTCACTGTTTCAGTTTCCTATTAAAAAAAACACTCCGCCCATGAGTTCTCATCATTTTTCTTTAATTTGACATAAATCATAACCTAAATACAAGAAACCTCTAATTTGACATACAGTTTCTATGGAAATCTAAAATTTTGGCGAAGGCAAAAGACAGAAAATATCTAGCTATCTCTTTAATGCCCAAAATCTGCGAATAATAACACTAATGACTTTACTGTCCCAACTCTCCCTATCCAGGAACCCTAGTTTAGATGTTAGTTGGTCGAGCGGTATGTATAAGGTGGTCCATAAGTTAATTATTTTTGGTGTGAGTCTAAGGATCAACGGAAACAACATATATTAAAAAAGTAAATGGTACGCCTATGGCGTATAAAGTATTACAGTTACGAAATACAGAAAAATTACTTGAGGATGCACAAACGTGAACAAAATGAACTATTATAATATGACTAAATAAATAGAACAGAAAAGAATCGACAATAAAGGGTTTAGCGCAAAATAATTATCTATAAATTTTAGTAACTGGTTTCAAACCTAGGTGGCGAACAATACTAACTTATAGCATTAGAAGGCAATGGGAAATGGACAACGTTCAGACGATTCCAATCATCGTGTCAACAACTGGTGTCATACCAAAAAGTTTGTTGAGAGTAGTAGTACAAAGAGAGTTCTAACCCACGACCTTGAAAAAGCGTGCACATTGGCTACGTCAGTCCCGAGGTCACGTGACGTCACAAGATGGCCGCCAAGGCGGGAAATTTGAAAATGGCCTTGACCTGAAGGTCAATGAACTTTAAGGGGTCACGTTCAGTTAACCTTGACCTGAAGGTTATCTAGAGGTCAAGGGGTTACCAGATCGATAACCTTTAAGGGGTCATTGACCCGCGGGTTCAATGAACTTTAAGGGGTCACGTTCATTTAACCTTGACCGGTCGATGAACTTTAAGAGGTCACCTTGTTAACCTTGACCTGAAGGTCAATGAACTTTAAGAGGTCACCTTTTCTACCTTGACCGGTCAATGAACTTTAATAGGTCACCTTGTTAACCTTGACCTGAAGGTCAATGAACTTTAAGAGGTCACCTTCAGTTAACCTTGACCTAAAGGTCAATGAACTTTAAGAGGTCACCTTGAGTTAACCTTGACCTGAAGGTCGATGAACATTAAGAGTTCACCGTGTTAACCTTGACCTGAAGGTCAATGAACTTTTAAGAGGTCACCTTGACACGTGGCACTTGAAAAATTGAACTTTGCTCACAGTTCTGGGAAGTGACGTCACAAGATATAAGGTTAGGAAAAAAACTTTGGTAGGCAAACGCGGCTCTGCTGACCAGACAAAAAAAAAACCTTAGTCGACAAATAATGGCCTATAAGAACTTCCAATCTTGGAAAAAGGTATAAATAATACTCGTCGTTGTTCGTTCAGCTCAGTGTGATGTCGTCTTTCGCAGGAAGTGGATTGGTTAATAGCGTCATCAATAGGTTGCCAGTCGAATTACACCTTCCCGGCTACCAGTACTGCGGTCCAGGAACAAAGTTGGAGAAACGCCTTGCTCGGGGAGATCCCGGCATTAACAAGCTCGACGCCGCCTGCAAAGATCACGACATCGCATATTCCAAAAATAAGTCTCTGGAAGAGAGACATAAAGCAGACAAAGAATTGGAAAATCGAGCGTGGGGCGAGTGGTATCGAGGGACGCTAAATTTGACGAAAAAGCTGCCGCGTGGTTCGTTACAAATACGATGAAGGTCAAACGCAAGGTCGGTATGGGCATAAATAAGCGCCCGGTTTCGTTTAAAAGAGACATCGTCAAAAAAGTTGAAAGATCTCTGAAAAAAACTTTGAGCAATAGTCAGTTGAATGACACGAAGCATTTGAAGAAAGCGTCGTTAGCTGCTTTGAAAGCGGCACGAATAGCCAAATAATAGAAACAAAAAAACTCCCAATGAAGATACCCAATAGACCGCTGTCCGACGAAGATATATTGAATTACGTCAAAATTTTAAAAATACCATATTTCAGAGGCGTATTTATGAGAGATACACTTCCGTCGACGCCGAAAAATTACGAAGCGGCCATTTTAAATTTAGACGTACAACGCAACAAAGGAACGCATTGGGTAGCTTACAAAAAAAGAGGCTGTGCCGTAGAATATTTCGATAGCTTTGGCGCTTTGAAACCGCCCAAAGAACTGATTCGATATTTTGGAAAGGGTGTCAAGGTCACGTACAATAACGACGCCTATCAAAATTTTAATGAAATAAATTGCGGTCATTTGTGCATTGAATTTCTCTATAAAAGGTGGGGGACAACTTAAAAAGTCGTCAGTCATGTCACTGTTGTTTACTCTACACGGACGCACATCCACGCTCTCCATCGATTTTGACAGTCCGATAGTTTTGGACCCAAACGCCGAATACGGTTTAGCTTTGCTGGGATTCCACACGTTCAACAGCATACCGAATATCGAAGAGGAGAGCGGCGACAACAATTTTCGTTATCTAACCGGTAGTTTCGGTGCTAGCAAAGTAATATCACTTCCCACCGGTTCATACGAGATAAAGAATATAGAAGAGCACATACGGAAAAATCTGAAAAAATCGGAAGACGAAAACGATAGCGGTAGCATATCGATACAAGCGAACAAGAGCACTCTGCAGTGTGAGATCTACAGCGATCAATATACCATAGATTTTGTTACAGCCGGGTCTATTGGAAGACTTTTGGGGTTTTCCGAACGATACTTAGATAAAGGGAAAGTGCACGTTTCAGATTTGCCGGTAAATATCGTGAAAGTTAGAACGATACATATAGATTGTAACATCACAGCCGGTGCTTATTACGTAAATCGACCTACGCACACGATTTACGAATTTGCCGTTGCGGTTGATCCCGGTTACGCCATAGACGAAACCCCTAAAAATTTACTCTACGTGCCTGTCACGAAACGTGAAATAAATAACCTGAGCATAAACATCCTCGATCAGAATTTCAAGCCTGTCAATTTCAGAGGTGAAGAAATTATCGTTAGATTGGAAGTGAAACGACTATCGTCTATGTGAAATGCGTTTGGTTTTTGGAGGCAACTACCAACCGTATAAAAGAAGGTTTAGTGACCTCCGACCCTCATTGACGAAGACGTCATCGAAGTGGAAACACCATTGCAACTTGAATCTAACGCCGGAAAACCATCGATTTCTAGAAGCACTCGGCTACCATGTCGTTAACGCCGCAAGTATTCGACGTGCACCGCACCCCAACCTTCGATGAGTCCATTCAGCGATTAGAGCAACGAACATATTACCCGTTTGTGAAATCTTTTCTGAATAATGACATTGTGGAGATAACGATTAACCAAGGAGACACCTGGTTATTGATGTATGACGCTGCAATTTATATCAAAGGTAAAATAGAGAAGAAAACGGGAACCGGGAAATGTAGTTTTGCTAATAATGGAGGTGCGTTTCTCTTCGATTCGATTTCATATGAACTGAATGGAAAGGAATTGGAAACAGTTCGAAATCCTGGAATTGTGAGTGCTATCAGAACATATCTATGCTACGCCCCCAGCGATGAAAAATTCCTGGTAACTGCAAGTTGGGTTGGTCCCACCAAACCTTTAAACGTAAATACCGATGGAACGTTCAGCTTGAGAATACCTCTGAAACATTTGTTCGGAATATTTAACGATTATCAGTTGGCCACTTGTGGTAAACAGACATTAAGATTAATACGAGCTAGAAACGACAACAACTCTTTATTTCTGGAAGATGATCCTGCATCTGCTGCCGAATTGACGGCAGAAATAACAGTTTCCAATGTCTAGTTAAAAGTGAAACATATTCAACCTAGCGATTTCATTAGATTGGATCTGCTTCAGTCTATTAAACGTGATCGCCCTATAATTATACCGTATCGTAAATGGGAACTTCATGAACTGCCAAGTCTTACGGTCAATGCCAACAGAGAAATTTGGTCAGTCAAAACTTCAATGGCCGTGTCGAGTCCTCGATACGTTATAGTAGGATTTCAAAGGAGTCGCAATGAAAATGCTAGAAAGGACCCTTCCGTATTCGATAATATCAATATAGCGGATGTCAGATTGATTTTAAATGGTGAATATTTTCCTTTTGAACGGCTGAGATTGGATTTTAATGGCAATGACTATCTGGAGGCCTACCATAATTACGTAGACTTTTGCTCTAGTTATATGAATGAGAGGCACCCCTTGCTTAGCTACACCGAATACAAAAATAACGCAGCTCTCTTTGTCATCGACTGTTCGCGACGAATAGAGTCCATGAAAAGCACCACGGTTGACGTAAAGTTGGACATCGAGAGTAACGAAGGATTTCCAGCCTCAACCCGAGCTTATTGAATTATTATACATGATAGTACCATCGAATATTTACCATTAAGTGAAGTAGTTAGGGAACTTATGTAGTTTAATTTTAAGGAGAGTTTTTTAGGTGTAAGGTATTATTGTACTTGTACTTGACCTAATAAAATAACAAAAATAAAATATCGGTGTTTCCTTTCCCCCTCCCATTATCATACATTTTCCGAAATCGATAAATAAAGTGGTTGGGGTAGACAGATCCCCATTAAGATGAAGGTCGCCGTAGTGGACGCACAGGGATTTATGATAGACGGGCGTTTCTGTCCTAAAGAGCTGACAATAAAAGCTAACGATGAAACTTTACATATTCTTATAAGACCTCCGAAAGCCTTTAGTGATCTCAACGAACGCGACAAAAGACAAGTGCGGTATTTGGAGAAAAATCATTTGGGGATCGCATACACTAGCGACCATGTGGACTACGTCGAGATGGAAGGTCTCCTAAAAAAATATCTCAGTGTCGAGCGCGTCTACGTCAAGGGCCAACAGAAAGAACGCTTCCTACGAGAAACTATCGATGCCGAAGTAATTAACCTGGAACGTCATTCAGGGGTACCTAAATTTGAAAAAAGCATTTCGATGTGTGCACACCACAACCAAGAGTCAATGTGGATGTGCAGTTTCATAAATTGTGAGAAATTATTTGCCTGGCTCGGTAGTTGGAGGCAGGCGCCTCCCATTAGGATTCCCCCCACCACAAACGCCTCCCACTTCTGTTTCATATCTATTTAAACACAGCAAGCATGTCCCTACTGTGTATAAAATGGAAGAAGTGTGTGACTATAGAAACCGAAATGATAGATTGAAATCTTTCGCGAAGTGGTCAAATCCGTCGATTTCCCCAATACAATTGGCTGAAGCGGGATTCCATTACACAGATTATGAAGACGTGGTCAAGTGTCCATTTTGCTTCATAGAAGGCTACCGATGGGAAGAAGGCGACAATCCATTGCAAGACCACGAAAGTTGGAGCCCCAGTTGCCCTTTCATCCAAGCAAGTAATGTGGGACTTAATACGACGTTCGCGGATATTAAACCCTTGCCAGTGGTCGCAATACTACCAAACTCCGTCGTCGAAGATACCGTAGTTCGTCAACCTCAAACCGCATCAAAAAGTAATTTATGTAAAATTTGCTACAACAACGATATACAGGTTGTGATGATTCCCTGCGGACACGTAATGCTTTGCATAGAATGCGCACTTCAAATCTCCTCATGTCCTTTGTGCAGAACGATGATACGTGAAAAAGTGCGTGACCATGGACCACGTGGAGTGGAAAGAACTTATCTTGCACCTGTATAAGTTTTTCGAACACGGTGATGGTCTGCCTGGGAAATTTGGTTGCGACATGGAATTGGACACGATTAATTCGGACGGACTAGAAATCGTGTCGCTCGGCAGAAACGACGTATACTTTTACTTCAGCGAGGCATGTTGTATCGAACTGCTACGCATAGATAAGGATGTTTCTTTTAAAATCGCTTTATTGCACAGTTTTAAGTTAGTGGATTTCTATTTTAATTTTTTAGATACGGTAAATGAGATGTTGATAAAAAAGTAATTTTAGAATAAGTATTAGAGATACTATTAAGTTACTTTGTAATCCAATGTGTAACATAGAAAAGTATTGTATTTATGAACTCTTTTATCTTGATAGGGAGTTTTTGTTAGCTGACTTGTATAGGAGAAGGTTTTCTTAAATAAAACGACATTTTAAAAATATTTTTTTTTATTCACACACCCACACATTCTCACATTTCAATCTACGTCTATGATATCCTTATGACCCCAAGGCAGGGTGACTATATTGTCGACGATATATCTCTTATTATCGAAAGGGTTGAGGCCGACTTTGCTTTGTTCGATACTAAACACCGTATGGGCGTACGAACGTATGGTGCACTGGCTGGCGATTTTTTCCCTCTTTTCGAACAAGCAATAGACGTAATCCTGGTACGTAATTTTATTTTTTACCACGCTGTATTTGACTCCCTTCGCTTTTTTCACGCACTTCTTTCCCCCGTCCACCAGATAAGTATACATTTTCGATCGGAGTCCAACGAAATGGGTTAAGATCCTACCGTTTAACTCGTCCTTCATCAGTCCCGGCACTTTTTTATTTACCAGCGGAATTTCGTAACCGTTATTAGGTGGGAAGTCGAAGGTATCGAAACGAGCTAAATTTTTAAGTATGATGTCGCGGTAAACATCGTCGCAAGAAATTTCGTAGATGAGACTATCCGTGTCCGTGTACAATAATTGACAGTCGGAAGGCGAGGAGTTTTTTAGCATAAAATCTTAATGAAACTCGTAGACGCAGGTTTTGGATATGTCTAGAATCGCCATTCCGATATACAGCGGCTTATTAAAGTTAATGCGCGTCTTATTCAATTCGACGCTAATTAGGTTTTCGTCGAATATCGATCTGGATCTAAAAGCCGGACACGAAATTAAATGTTTCGCTCCGTACCTGCCCTCCCACTTATTCACCAACTTAACGATTCTGTGTTTCCTAATATTCTCCATGGTTTTTCCGTAGATGGCGTTGTTCATAAGTATAATGATGGTCTTTTCGAAATCAAACTTCGCCTGCCAAATCGCGTGTTGAACTTTATGTATGGCGCCAAAAAAGCGGACTGCTTAAATTTTAAAATTCTGTGCGTCTTTTTCAAAATCAGACCGTGATTCAGGGCCTGCTTGAGCGCCCTGTAATGTATCACGTATTTTTCCTTAGAATAAAGGGTGGTCATGAGTTTCGACGATTTCGCTTCCGGCGGTATGCGATGTTCGGCCGCGAAAGGTAGATCTTTGTGCGAGTCATGTAGTCCCTCCGGATATTCTAAGTCCACCTCTAACACGTATCCCTCTTTAGCGTCGTCGGGAATTTTAGCGTCAATATCGTCGACCCAACGAAAATTACCCTGAGGTAAACACTCGCACATCGCCCAACTGTACAGATTGTTTACGTCTAGATACAGGATATATTTGGAGGGATCACTCGGATCGTACTCTTCCATGTACTTGTTATTGGCCTGCGCGAAGCGCTTACAACACTGACTCAGTCCGCCCCTAATGCCCCTCTCGAAAAATAGCAAAATATCTATATCTTGAAACGTCTCCAGTCGAGAGCCGGTGAATTTTAACATACAATCATAAGTATACCCTGGCATGTTGTAATACCAAGCGGGATCCAAACCGTAATTAGCGTGACACGATTTTCTGAACGTTTCGAAGATGTCGGTCAGCAGCATTATGTCGGTTTTTAAGTACAAATCCGAGTATTCGCCGATAGTCTGTATGCGGAATTTTTCCCAAACCAGTTGCGCGTGCGCGTAGTCACTGTCGGTGATATCGGTGTCATTCAGTTTGTTATAAAATTTATCGATGGGCGGAAGCGAAGTTTCTCGTAATTTCTCCAAATCATCGATGTAGTCATAACAAAAGACCCCTTTTCTAGTTAACAATGTCAAATCGTCGGAAGGGACGTCACGAAATTCCTTTCCGGTATTGACGAAATCAGCTTTTGTGAGAGAGGAAGCTAGCGTGTCGAGAGAAAACCCCATGAATCTGAGAGAATCGATAAAGCGGAATTTTACGTTGGTGTCGGCGTCGAAAATCGTAAAACTTATATATTTTTCTTTATTTATGGGAAGCAGGGTGATATGATTGCGTTTGGCGAGATCCCTGATTATGAAATGACTGTCGTAACCGCTGAAATTGTGAAATACCACGGGGATCATGAACGAATTTCTATAATTTAGATTACAGCTCTGATGGGCGTACCCGCGAAACCGCGATGTCAAATGACAATCGCGAACTATGATGTCATCGAGAGTGAATCTTTTGTCGCAAATATGGCAATTCGCCGTGGCATTTTTCAAACTTATGTTTTCCTTCATCGGTTCAACGTTTGTCAGTTTCAACGCGACGAATTTCGCGATTTCATCCATCTGATCCGCGAACCAAGACATGCAATCCGGCCCTCGATAGCTTTTGTAGAAAGACAGAGAGTTATCTTAGGAGCATTTAAAATAAAAGCCAGCGCTCAACGCCTCGTGTTTCTGATACTTGGAAGTCTGCGACATCGGCTCAGAGTGGTGATAAGGTTTTAGAATGGACTCGAAATCCGAGTACACGACGAAAGGAGTACGTTCCTTATGTACGTAGTTTTTAAAGTATATAAATTTTTCTTTGGGGAACGTTACCTGGGAATTATTCAGTTCTCGACAATAAACCGCGTGGTCGTCTAATTTCGCTTGGGTTTGAAAATAATTCAGACATCTGTCACATATGAACATTTTGCCGTTGTGTTTATTCATTTGCGTTGCAATTAGACGCGATAAATTTTTAATCCAACAGAAATGATATTTTATATCGTTCATTGCGACGTCTTCCTCGGGAGGCGTCTCGTAATCGTTCATATTCGGGAAATATTGATCTTGAACGATGAGTAAGTTCACGTGCCTATCCATCTTCTTTTTAGTTAACCGCACCGGACCGGTATGAAATTTACGCGGATCTTCACATACTAACTCTAGGACGTACACGTTGACGGATATTTCGTTTACTTTTTCGAACCTATCGATTTTAGCTAGCGTCATGGGAAATTCTAACCCATCCAAGTGCAAAACCTCCGCGTAGTGGGGGTAAGCACTCATGCGTTCCGAATGACAATCTACGGGGAATAGCGCGGAAACGACGGCCCACGCGAAGCAGGCGTCGTCGTCGTTTTTAACGTTAATGCAAGCTTTCTTCTTCGAAATCTCATCCGGTAGCCTCACGTACGTCCCGCCGCCGTTTCCCATTTGGACTTTGTTTATGTTAACTTCCAAACTTAAAATTCGATGTAGCGCCCAACCGGAATCGCGCTCCTGGAACTCCTCCAGGCTCTTTAGGATGCTATCGGTAACGTGGTCGGCGAACCATCGTTTTAGGTCCGTCCCCCCGTCGATAGTGACATTTTTCGTGCTGAAATATTTATTTTCCAAAATTTCTTCGTCTCCGATTTTTTTTATAAATTCCCCACAGAAAACGGTGTTGATCTTAATCATTCTATATTCTTTCACGATCATAGGTACGCGACGTTTTAGAAGGAGAAAAGCGTCATTCAAAAATTCCGTTACGTCTTTATGATTCAGATTTATGATTATGCCCGAACGAATTCTACGTTTAAATGCCGACTTAGTTTCCTCCCATTTCACCCGATCGCGTCTCGTCAAACCGCTCCCCCTGTGTCTCGTTTTTAAGTAAGCTCTGAATCTTTTGAAATGCCCCAAATTCGTTTGAAGTTTCGTCATCGTACCGGGATTGCAATCGTATACTTTTATGGCGGCGTAAACCAGTCTAATATTGCGGTCGCAGACTGGTGCCGTTCGATGCGAGACTTCTTTATACCTATCGAACGGCTCATTTGCTACACTAAAAAAAATAGAAAAAAAGTGAAAAAGTTGAAAAAAAAACATTGGGAAGATATAAATTTACATATTATAGAAAAAATTTTGACAAAAAAAATTGACAAAAAAAAAATTTGACAAAAAAAAATGTTTGACAAAAAAAAATTTTTGACGAAAAAAAAATTTTTTGTAAAAAAAAAAATCTGCAAAAAAAAAATTTGGCAAAAAAAAATTGACAAAATAAAAATTTGGCAAAAAAGAAATTGGCAAAAAAAATTCGGTAAAAAAAAATTTTGGCAAAAAAAACTTGTCAAAAAAAAAATTTTGGCAAAAAAAATTTTGGTAAAAAAAATTTGGCAAAAATAAAAATTTAACAAAAAAAAATTTTGGCAAAAAAAATTTGGTAAAAAAATTTTGACAAAAAAAAATTGACAAAAAAATTTTGATAAAAAAAATTGTGACAAAAAAGTTTTTTTTTAAATACCAAAAAAATTAAAAAAAAAACTTCTACAAAAAAATCATAAAAAAATTTCAGACAGAACTGGAAAGAAAAATTTTTCGCCTGTTTAAATGACAGTCGGTCCTCCGCCTATTAAGATATGGCCATTTATATAAGTTTTCGTTTCCAAAATATCTAGCTGTTTAAAAATGGGACAGCTGGTATATACTTACATGTATCTTGGAGCACTCGAACTGATATCGCAATGGAATCACGTCCTTCTCATAGGCCATTATTTGTCGACTAAGGTTTTTTTGTCTGGTCAGCAGAGCCGCGTTTGCCTACCAAGGTTTTTTTCCTAACCTTATATCTTTTGACGTCACTTCCGTTCCCAGAACTGTGAGCAAAGTTCAATTTTTCAAGTGCCACGTGTCAAGGTGACCTCTTAAAGTTCATTGACCTTCAGTTCAAGGTTAACAAGGTGAACTCTTAAAGTTCATCGACCGGTCAAGGTTAACTCAAGGTGACCCCTTCAAGTTCATTGACCGGTCAAGGTTAACTCAAGGTGACCTCTTAAAGTTCATCGACCGGTCAAGGTTAACTGTGACCCCTTAAAGTTCATTGACCCGTCAAGGTAGACAAGGTGACCTCTTAAAGTTCATTGACCGGTCAAGGTTAACAAGGTGACCTCTTAAAGTTCATCGACCGGTCAAGGTTAACTGTGACCCCTTAAAGTTCATTGAACCCGCGGGTCAATGACCCCTTAAAGGTTATCGATCTGGTAACCCCTTGATGTCTAGATAACCTTCAGGTCAAGGTTAACTGAACGTGACCCCTTAAAGTTCATTGACCTTCAGGTCAAGGCCATTTTCAAATTTCCCGCCTTGGCGGCCATCTTGTGACGTCACGTGACCTCGGGAATGACGTAGCCAATTTGCACGCTTTTTCAAGGTCGTGGGTTAGAACTCTCTTTGTACTACTACTGCTGAGAAGCATCAAAGAGCTGGGTCCAACTGATAATCTTTACAGGTCCATGCAGAAAGCGGTAGTACTTGCGACAGCCCGAACCGTCAGGAAATTCATGGGGAGTGCAGGAACGTCCAACAACATCAATGTCACCTAAGGCCCGATAACATGGCAAGGGTCTAGTCCGAGCCAGATCCTTATGGTATCCGGGATACCCGGGATCTGAGTGAATGTTCCCCAGAGAGGGAGTGCGAATACCTTTTGGCTAAGTCGATAATAATAATAATAATAATAAACTACAGAGGTGGTTGGGGAAGCCGCTGCACGGGAGGCATCCTAATGAGGTTAACCAGGAACATGTCGACAAGTTAGCGTCGAACTATTGGCTGACCTCGGGACGAATGTTCCCCGAGACGGAAGGCTTCCTACTGGCCATACAAGATCAGGTTATACCAACTCGCAACTACCTAAAATTCATTGTAGGAGATGCATCGGTAGTGGATGACAGATGCAGATACGGGTGCCCAACTTCAGAAACAATCCAGCACATAACAGGAGGATATCAGATGTTCGCATCAACGGAATATAAGGAACGACACGATTCGGTTGCCAAGATCTTGCACCAGGAACTGGCGGAAAAGCTGCTGCTTGTGCAGGCAGAGAGGGTCCCATATTACAACTACACACCTGAGCCTGTTCTTGAGAACAGCAACTACAAGATGTACTGGGATCGTACAGTTCTGACAGATCAACGAGTTGCCCATAACAGACCGGACCTTATAATAGTTGATAAAATTTCTAGGCAGACAACTCTGATTGATGTGGCCATCCCGAACAACAACAACCTGCGTGTGAAGCAAGTCGAGAAGATCGCGAAGTACAGAGATTTAGAAGAACGAATTAGAAGGCCATGGGAAATGGAGAACGTCCAGACGATTCCAATCATCATGTCAACAACTGGTGTTATACCAAAAAGTTTGCTGAGAAACATCAAGGAGCTGGGTCTAACTGATAGTCTTTACAGGTCCATGCAGAAAGCGGTACTACTTGCGACAGCCCGAACCGTCAGGAAATTCATGGGGAATGCAGGATCATCCAACAACATCAATGTCACCTAAGGCCCGATAACATGGCAAGGGTCTCGTCCGAGCCAGATCCTTTTGGCATCCGGGATACCCGGGATCTGAGTGAATGTTCCCCGTAGAGGGAGTGCGAATGCCTTTTGGCTAAGTCGATAATAATAATAATAATAATAATAGATGCGCAGGGCGGGTCTGACCTGTGAGAGAGGCAGACCCACGGGTGTGACGATCCCGCGCTCCCCAGTTACGCAGGGATGGGTCTGGCCTGTGAGAGGGGCAGATTCACGGGTGTAACGATCCCGCGATTCCCAGTTACGCATGGAGAGGCTTGGCCTGTGACAGGGGCAGACCTACGGGTGTGACAATCCCGCGATATCCAGTTGCGCAGGGAGGGGTCTAGCCGGTGACGGGGGCTGATCCTCGGGTGTGACAATCCCGCGACTCCCAGTTACACAGGGATGGGTCTAGCCTGTGAGAGGGGCAGATCCTCGGGTGTAACGATCCCGTGTTTCCCAGTTAACGCAAGGAGGGGTTTGGCCGGTGACAGGGGCAGATCCTCGGGAGTAACGATCCCGCGTTATCCTAGTTGACCCGTATGGGTAGCGGGTTAGAATACTCCTATCGTGGCTCCGCGAGTCGTAAAAGGCGACCGAGGGCCGTCACTTTCACGTTACGGGAGAAACCCATGGAATGGAGATTAATAGGAATTTTGTCATAGGGCCGCTGCCTGGCGATCTCCAGGGCATGTCTGGAGCCGGCGCTGGACATGACAGCGAGCGGGACGTCGGTTACAGGGCGCTGATGAGGCGGGCTACAGCCCAGCAACACGAACATCTACAACATGGGAGCCAAACGAGAACTAGGGTTCCACCCACCGAAGGTGCTGCGCGGGAACTTCAGCCAGCGTTCACTCAGGCGGGATTACAACGACGACGCATGAAATGGACTGGGTCCATAAATGAATCGATAATGCGTATTTTTTACAGGGTGACAAACTTAGGACAAGAGATGATCGGCTACCGACAACAACTGCATGCCGAGTTCTGCAGGGAGTTTCCACACATGCAAGTGTCTGAACAAAGAGTGTCAGATCAGTATCGAACTATTCTAAGAAATAACCGAATTCCAGAAACGCGACTTAACGCTATAAAACGGGAAGTTGAGCTAGAGATCCATGGCGAACACATAGACATAGACAACAACAACGGGGAAATTCAAGTGCCTGGACCACAACAAGAAGCCGGAACGGCAGAGCGAACAACTGAGAATCGGGAAATTCAAGTGCCTGGACCACAACAAGAAGCCGAGACGGCGGGACGAACAACTGAGAATCGGGAATCAGTTAACGGAGAACACTTTGAAAGCCTGGACACACAGCTGAGAAGGGCGGTATTGCGATATGAAGGCACAGACCCACTGAGCAGACCACCGCTACCAAGATTGAATTCTTCCAGGAAGCTTGCAATCATGCTCGATATTATGAACACCAGAATTTTACCCAACTATGTTTCAGTAACACCCACATTAGAACATATGCACATGTTAATCTACTGTGCCGCAACGGCCATCATCACTGCAATGGGAGCCAAGATCCGGACGGCTCAAGAGTTAAATCGTGCAAGACCAGAACCACGAATGGCTCAATGGGAGATGCGACTAAATCGGAAGATCGAGAGTCTCCGTAAAGACATAGGACAGGTGACGGAATATATCAGAGGAGTTAGAACTAAAAAGATCCAGAGGGCGGTGCAGGCAATAATGAGCCGCACCCAAATGCATTCTCAGCGTGACCCCGCGAACATCACTGCTCAACAATGTCTTGATACATTAAAACAAAAACTTTCTGTTTTCGCAGGGCGTCTGAGGAGATACAAGGCTGGTAACAACAGGAAACGAGACAACAAACTTTTTGACCGATCAGAAAAAGTTTTCTACCGTACTTTGAATTCTAGCGCCGATGCCACAAATACGAGTTACCCTAGCAGAGAACAGGTCGACGGTTTCTGGAGAAATCAGCTTGCCACACCAGGTCCATGCAATGTCAGTGCAAGCTGGATCAGTGAAGAACGCGAGATGGGCCGGAACTATAGCCAGATGCAACACGAGCAATTCACAACTGATGAGGTCTCCAATGTCATCAAGAATTCCCACAACTGGAAAGCACCAGGTCCAGATCATCTCCAAAATTATTGGATTAAGAAGTTGTGGTGCACGCATGAACAAATAACTACCTTAATTAATGAAGTCTTGCTCGATCCTCTGAAAATGCCATTGTTTCTTACACAGGGTGCCACCTACTTGTTACCAAAAGACCAGCGGAATACGGATAACCCTGCCAAGTACCGCCCAATAACCTGCTTGCCTACGCTGTACAAGATAATCACTTCTTGCCTTACGCAGCGAATATATGCTCACTGCGAGCGGAACAACATCATTGCAATGCAGCAGAAGGGCTGCGCGAAGGGCGCAATGGGATGCAAAGAGCAACTCATCATAGACTCTGTCATCTGCAACCAGGCTCATTTCAAGCAACGAAACCTCTACATGGCTTATGTGGACTACAAAAAAGCATTTGATTCCGTACCTCACGACTGGCTAACAGGTATCTTAAAGCTGTATAAAATAGATCATCATACAGTTTCCTTTTTAGAACACGTTATGACAACCTGGCGCACTAAGATACAACTCAGAACCGCAAGCAGCAACATCGAGACCGACACAATCAACATCCGAAGAGGGATTTTCCAAGGAGATTCACTCAGTCCACTGTGGTTCTGCATGGCGATGAACCCTCTATCACATCGGTTGAACTCTACAAAATACGGCTTCGCTATCAAAAGCAACAACGCAGAAGCGATCAAGTTGAATCACCTATTATATATGGATGATTTAAAACTGATGGCCGCAACCAAAAACCAACTAACGCAAATGCTTAAAATTGTAGAGGAGTTCTCCAGGGACATCGGAATGCAGTTTGGACTGGACAAGTGCCGCACCCTTAACATTGTCCGGGGAAGGCTCGAACAGGGCGCACACGAGATGCAGGACGGCCAGGAGATCGAAGCAATGAGCATGGGAGATACATACAAGTATCTCGGGATGAAACAAGCTCAAAGGATAGACCATCGAACAATGAAGATCGATTTAAGGAATGAATTCATCAAGAGAGTAAGACAAGTAGTGCGAACTGATCTTAACAGCAGGAATTTGTTTAAGGCCCTGAACACGTATGCGTGCTCTGTACTCAGCTATTCGTTTGGAATAGTGAATTGGACCAACACGGACATCAACAACCTGCAGCGAAAAGTTAGGACACTACTGACAAAAGCTCATAAACATCATCCCCGTAGCGCCGTAGAAAGAACTACTCTGCCACGTCAACTAGGAGGAAGAGGATTGGCAGACTCAGCAAGCAATTGGACCAACAAATAATAAATCTGCGTAATTATTTCCAGAGACAGGCCAACAGCTCCACACTACATAAAGCTATATGCGGAGCAGACGTCTCAACACCGCTACGTCTGACGGAACACGAGCATCAAAATCACCACCGAACCGACAACAATACACTACAGAGGTGGTTGGAGAAGCCGCTACACGGGAGGCATCCTAATGAGGTCAACCAGGAACATGTCGACAAGTTAGCGTCGAACTACTGGCTGACCTCGGGAAGAATGTTCCCCGAGACGGAAGGCTTCTTACTGGCCATACAAGATCAGGTTATACCAACTCGCAACTACCTAAAATTCATTGTAGGAGATGCATCGGTAGTGGATGACAGATGCAGATACGGGTGCCCAACTTCAGAAACAATCCAGCACATAACAGGAGGATGTCAGATGTTCCCATCAACGGAATATAAGGAACGACACGATTCGGTTGCCAAGATCTTGCACCAGGAACTGGGGGAAAAACTGCTGCTTGTGCAGGCAGAGAGGGTCCCATATTACAGCTACACACCGGAGCCTGTTCTTGAGAACAGCAACTACAAGATGTACTGGGATCGCACAGTTCTGACAGATCAACGAGTTGCCCATAACAGACCGGACCTTATAATAGTTGATAAAATTTCTAGGAAGACAACTCTGATTGATGTGGCCATCCCGAACAACAACAACCTGCGTGTGAAGCAAGTCGAGAAGATCGCGAAGTACAGAGACTTAGAAGAACGAATTAGAAGGCAATGGGAAATGGAAAACGTCAAGACGATTCCAATTATCGTGTCAACAACTGGTGTTATACCAAAAAGTTTGCTGAGAAACATAAAAGAGCTGGGTCTAACTGATATTCTTTACAGGTCCATGCAGAAAGCGGTACTACTTGCGACAGCCCGAACCGTCAGGAAATTCATGGGGAATGCAGGAACGTCCGACAACATCAATGTCACCTAAGGCCCGATAACATGGCAAGGGTCTCGTCCGAGCCAGATCCTTATGGTATCCGGGATACCCGGGATCTGAGTGAATGTTCCCCGTAGAGGGAGTGTAAATGCCTTTTGGCTAAGTCGATAATAATAATAACGTCTTTATTAAAGAAAATAGCAAAATGGGACTCAAAATGGCGAAGTTTAGCATTAGCTATATACTCTTACACTTAACCATAATGGGCCAACTGCACTTGATCTAAGTAATTGCATGTAATTACAAAATAAGTTACTGTATAGATACCAATGATACAATAAACAATGAAGCAAAGATAGAAACAAATATATATAAGATAGAGAAAAGTAGGCACTACACGTCCTTAATCAATATATTTTTGGCATGTCGTCGAAAGCATGAAAGGGACATAGTTTTATAGGTAACATATATTGAATCATATAATATAGCTGCATTGTAAGAGAAGCTACGTTTAAAGAGAGACATGCTATGTTGAGGAATTATAACAATGTTACGATCTGTGACAGCCCTGTGGTGAATATCACCATTAAATATCACCTTCTCCCTCAGGTAGTCTGGTCTCGACGCTAAAATCAATCTGTGTATGAATACGAGAAAATGATATTTAATCAAAGAATCATAATTTTTAACCACTTAAGTTCGACATATTTATACGACCCATTGTCAAACTTTCTGAGACCGAAAATTAAGCGCACACAGCTATTTTGGATGTACTGAAGCCTAGTTTTTATATGCTAGTCCAAACACGGAAAGTACAAAATATCACAATAGTTTAGAATAGACATTATCTGCATTTCACTTAGTTTTCTCCTGAGCACAAAACCAAACAGATACCGATGAGCATAAAGAGTGCGCAGTCGCAGGTATGCTTTCTGTACTAATTGCATTACGCATTTAAGTTATGATTAGCTGTGTGGCGGTTGGTCCTTTTTAGATGGTAATTGGCGAGCGGTATATACAGGGCCAGCCACAAGAACTTACTTTTCGTGTGAGTCTTGGGAAGTAACGGAAATACGGGGTTGAATTTAATACATTTATTAAATAAAGTAAAATGTGATTAATTTGAATATAAAAGAAAATTATCAATTTTGTATTTACACTGGTGGTTATAATTGTATAAAGGGTATATTCTTTAAGGACTAGAGACACACTCCTACCTTAATATCTAGTTAAGACCTAACCTTATTGACATGAACCTGTAGCTATTGGCATAATTTATAATTACTCTGAATGTTTCTCTAATTTTTGCATTATTATTTCCTAAAAACGACAAAGCTTCTTAAATGCACGGCTCAAATATTAAAAACTCACGAAAGGTAACTCAGATTTCAGAAAATCTTACAAACAAAGTTGCTTACTTTCGATCAGCTCAACGGTGAGGGTGGTGGCTTTGATTTCTGTGCTGGCCTTTGAGGTGTTGTCTGCGTGGCGACTTCTGACAATTTCTTGCTACGGCTTCGACTGTTCTTCCGCTGGACTGCGACTCTTTTCAAGGGGACTGTCTGGACACTCTTCTGCGACTATTCTTGCCTTCTGACGACTCTGTTTCAACTGTCCTGGCTCGTCGTGCGAGGCCTGCTTAAATACCCGGATCCTTCTCCTGCTTGATCCCTGGACCGTGAAAATCCTGGTTTGGCCTCTCGTAAATCACTTTAATTTATGGCCCAATAATCGTAAATCAGTCATTTTTGTATATATTTTCGAATATTTATTAGCATAACAATCGTAATTCATCCAGATTTGTATATACACCGTGACATATGTTTATGATTTCCTTTCTTTGGCGGCATCTCCCCGATTTCAGGAGATTTTATCCTGGGGCTCCCGCAAAGTTTCTAAAATTTTGAAGTTTTTCTTCTGCAGTTACTGCAGGGGCACCACATTCCTTCCTCCTTAGAAAAAAAATTAAATAAAGTAGATTTAATTTTTGAATGAACGATCTTGACCTGCTTCTCCACCCTTATTATATTGAGTTGACCCTTTACATTATGTGACTGAGTTACCTGTTCCTAGGCTATTTAAACTTATCCTAATTTAACAACTATCCTAATTAATTACGAACTTACAGCTAAGATTACAACCTTAATTACTACCTTAACCTACACTTAACCGTTATCCTTTCCACTTACACTTAACCATTATCTTTTTTCCACTCCACGTTCACATGCGGCACTATTGTCTTATTGACCGCCCTTCTCAGTACCAGGGGGTGCGTCTGGTTCCTGCTTAAATTGTATGAACGAAAGTACATGTGTCAAGTACAAGAGGGGGAGGCGGTCTACGGAGCTCCGCCTCTTCATCTCGGAGATAGTCTTCCAGTCCCCAGTCCTCTTCAGGCATGAGGACGGGATTGGAAGTTGAGGGTGGGGGCGGGTGGTCTACGGACGTCGATGCGGCTGGTGCATCCCCTGTCCTTGCTACAAAAAGTGGCTGGCACACGACTGGCGGGGGTGCTGTGGTCGAACTTGCCGGCGTGGCCAGTGGGGGTTGTTGACGTGCGGCTGGTGGCGATGCGGCGGGTGCGTTCGCCGACGTAGCGCCTGGGGGTGGCCTACCGTGTGACGGCAACCAGGTGGGGAGCAAGTGACTTACGGGTGGCAGCCGGGTACCTGCCGGTCGCCTGGGGTTGGTGTTCTGCCTTGTCGGGCCGGTTGTGGCGCGTGCAGGCCTACCTGGGGTCGGCTGGGCCATTTCAGGTGGGCGCCAGTCAGGCCAAGGAACAAATGGCGGCGGTCCTTCAAACCCGCGCTGCTCCCACTCCGTACTGTAACGGCACCATAGACATCTGCACGTTGCCGGGTCCACACCTGCTAACACCACATACCACGTATGGTACAGTGAAACCCATATCCTCATAAGGGTTCTCGTCGAGTCGTGCGTTGTTGGTATTATTTCCGCCCAGTATATTAGTCCCGGGAACCAGGTCAACAATCGCTCCAGGATGACGGCAGCCGTCCCGCGAGAGAGTCGCAAAATCGAGCGCAACGCGAGCGCAACGCGAGATCCATTTTGTCAGAGCCCTGATCCACTACTGACCGTTTTAAAATTTTCGTCTGGTCGGTTTGGCTATTTGTTTCCAAGTTTCCATCAATCTAAGTCACCTTTATTTATAATAACCATAACTAAAAAATGTTTGTTCCTTTTGTAGCATGCCGCCTTTAAAGAAAAAGTCGTGTTCTATTTAGGTTATGCCAATAACGTAGGTTTATAAGTCCGCGACTATGTTTATCGTACGTGCCTAATCGGTATTCTTCACTGAACTATTTTCTACGCGTAATATTGACATTGATTCCCTACTGAGGCCTAGCCTGGAAATAATTTTCTTTGTCTACCCCTTTTTAATTAAGTCTAGGATATAATTCGTTTGTTATGTTATCCTCTGGGGCTGTAGGAGTATTCAAAACAGCTGGAGGATTGCAAACTACGACGCTGTCAAATTCTAGCTGCGTTTCTGCGGTTATATTTCCCTTATTTTGTTTCGAAGGATTACTTTTATCTTTACTGTTGTCGAAGTTTCTTCGTAAAATGATAAAATGTACTAATGTAGTCCAACAACTTGCAAACAGGTGATAAGTACAACCTGTTGCGTGGTGGAGAGCCATTGCATTGATAAAAGTGGATATTAAAAATTTTATTACTCGAAATATGAAATATATCCCAATAAATGCGCTTGTCCACTCCCCTAGTATTATAAAACACTCATAAAATTTTCTCAGGGCTGAAGATGCTAGTTCTTGAAATTCTTCTGGATTAAATAATGAAAGGGTTGAAAATCCCTGCGCATCCACCATTTTTCCAGCGATTCTACGGACTATAATATTAGATACGGCCTTTCTTTCTTGGTGGAACATAATAGATTCCTGCGCTTGCCTAATTTCGTTACTTGTATATATCCCTCCTGAACCTAAGTTTTTTTATTTCCTGGAATTGATATTTCTCTTCTTTATCAACTTCTAATTGAGATGGTTTGACGTGCACAATAGGATTAGGACCAAAACCTACCCATTTTTGCCCTAACACAAATAAAGGGGGTATCAAATTATTGCATTCTATTTCTTCACCAAAGTCCTGGATAATGTGAGTTAAAGGTGCCATAAAACAACTTTTGTTATAGGCAGTAATGGGTAATTCATTATAACACCGTTTTGCGTCTCTCCTAATTTCTACTAGAATAGGTAAACACTTCATTAAATATAGTACTTCTCCGGCAATTTTACCTACATAGCCTTGCGAATTTTTTAACAATAATGTCGCTGCGTTGGGGGTAACTGTAGCCAATAAGAGTAGTTTTTTTTTAAATTTCCCTGTGTAATAAACATCGGCGGTGCACGGTTTGCGTAAACATTTCCCCCATAGTTCTCTTAAATGCCTGTTCCACATACAGAAATTTAGTATTTACGTAAGTGATAAGATCTAGGTTTCGTGTCTGTTTTTCGGTGGACCAACTATTTCGGATTTGTAACTGAGGTTCTTCCAAAACTAATAGTCTAGGGTGCTCTGTAGTCCAAACCATTGTTCCACATAGCCGATCTTGTTCGAGCATTTGGATTGCAAACACCTGCTGTTCACTTTCTACTACGGCATATCGTTTATTGCAAGCCTCGGCCCTTTGTTCTAGTACTATAGTAGCGTTACAATCATACAGTATGTTATATTTCTTACAAGTTTCTAAGCTATTGATTTTCCAAACTGACTCCCCCATACTAGGGTCCATGCAATACCCATCTAGAAAAGGACAAACTACTCCATTGAATAGACTTATTTCGTTTAGGTCTAATTTCGTAACTGCAATGTAGTCTCTAACAATGATTTTTATTGAGGCGGGGACTATGACGTCGCGCCATTGTTTACCATGTTCGTAGTAATCTGTACCTTCACAACTTCCATCGTTGCCTAGCGTTCCGGCTAGAGTCACTGTCGTGGTAAGAGTACTGTTCGGTTTAATATCCGATATAATTATTCCTCGGAACCCTCGATATTCCTGAAATTCGTGAATTTTTTGACATTCCTCTCTTCCTACTTGGTGTATGTAGGTAAGTATTCCATCTGCCACTATTGAGTTATGTGACCACATTCCGCAATGCGTTATTTGTCTAGTTACTTCTATTAAACAAGTTTTCACCATTATATCCTGATATTTCTTCTTTTCAATTACTTGTATTTCTTTAGTAGTGGACACATAATTTGTTTCGGGATTTGGGCACGGAGTGACATCTCTCAAGGATATGGCAGATATATTTGTGGCGACATTACGGCAGTCATATGCGACCAAACTACCCGCCACTACTTCTAATAGGGCTATTCCAACAATCACTGTGGTCACCACTGTAACAAAAGACTAATGGCAGTCTATTACTCTCCCAATTTCTAACTAATCTATATTTTAACTTTAATTACTATCTTATTATTATCTTATTTATTTTTCCCAAACTTTGATAATTAATTCTATATGGCCCTTTTTAGAACCTAGGGGTGCTCGTCGACTTCTCCCCTTGACCTAGTCTGGTAAGTGTGCCTCGGTTCTTCAAGTGGCGCGCGTTCATTCATAGGTTCCAGAGCAGCAGCTGGTACCTGACCTACTTCACGGCGACCTTCATTGAGGCCTGGTTCGTCGTCCGGTATACGTGGATGCCGGTCGACTGGGTTATCCTCTATCGCGTCATTCTCGTCAGAACTACTGTCGGTGTCTTCCAGTGGCGGCGGTGCGGGTGGAATATCTTCGTCATTCCAATTTTCTTCGGACTCTCCCTCACTAAGTGTGTCCTGAATGTCATTATTCTGTACGTTCGGTTTATCTGGTACCTGTCCATGGAATTATTTTAATCGGTTCGCATGTACTATTTGTTCTTTCCGTCCTCCTAGCTCTTTTATTTTAAATGTTACGGGGCCTTTCTTTTCTGTAACTCGAAAAGGACCTGTGCATTTTGGTTGGAACTTTTTTGCTAACTTACTCCCAGGTATTACTGGAGTATTTAGATATACTCTATCTCCTACCTGAAATTCTTTCTTAGTTTTCTTGGCATTAAATTTATTACAGCGAACTTCTACCGACTGCTCTATGTTTTCTTTCGCTTTTTCATGTGCCAACTGCATACGTGCTAACATTTCAGTGGCGTAGTTTTCATCCAGATCATATTTTACTGTTCTATTTTTTATAGTTAAATGTTGTGGCAATTCCATATATCTTCCAAACATTAAAAAAAAAGGAGTTTCCCTTGTGACACTGTGAACGTTGTTTCGATAAGCCATTAAGGCGAATGGCAACCAGTTATCCCAGCTATCCTGATCCTGGTTAACATAATGTGAAATATGAGTTTTTAAGGTTTTGTGGAACCGTTCTATAATCGCATTACCTTGAGGGTGATAAGGAGTCGTTTGCAACTCTGTGATATTTAATAACTTGCAAATTTCTTTGAATAATTTTGACAAAAATTGAGTTCCCTGATCTGTAAGAATTTCTCGTGGTACTCCGAATTGTGTAATGAGATATACTACAAACGCTTTTGCAACCGTTTCCGCACTTATATTCGGTAGTGGTACACAAATTGGATATCTTGTTAAGACGTCTATACATGTCAAAATGTATTTATTCCCATTTCTAGTTTGATTGAGTGGACCTACAATATCAAGAGCTACTCTTCCGAACACAATAGATGGTGTTGGCATTTTTGTAGCTCTGCGGGTGGACTATAATTGCTTTTTCTGACATTACATGAATGACAGTTCAAACAGTATCTCTTTACATCGGTGGCCATCCTTCTCCAATAAAAATCCTTCTTTATTAGCTCGAGGGTCTTCTTTTGTCCTGCATGTCCCGCTAGGGCACTATTATGATAAATAAACAGTTATATCACTTACAATAGCTCGCGGCGCGAAAATCTCGTCTTGGCGTTCGTTTTCCGTCCTGGTTACATATAATAGTCCGTCGTCACTTAAGTAGCACTCCGGTCGATATCTCTGTAAGTTTCTAAGTATTTAAACGGCGTCTTCATCTTCGCGCTGTTTTCTTTGGATTTCCTCTCGGCTCCATATAGTACCTATTATTGGAATCATAGTGCTGTTATCTTCGTGGCTTACCATTGCGATTCGTGGTGTTTCCTCACGAAGTCTTGTAAGACTGTCCGCGTTAGTATTCCGTTTTCCTGGCCTATACTCAATGCTAAATGAATACTCCATTAGGAACATAGCCCATTTGGCTAGCCTCGAACTCGGATCTTTTATCGTTAATAGATATTTTAACGGTCGGTGGTCAGTTATTATCAAAAAATGGGTACCTGTCAAATACTCTCGCCACATCTTGATTGTCCACGTCACTGCTAACCCTTCTCTCTCTATAGTCGAGTACCTGCGCTCTGCATTATTTAGACTTCGACTAGCATAACATACAGGGTGTTCTAAATTTTCATATTTTTGGCACACTAACGCTCCGAGCGCGGTGGCGCTGGAGTCTGTTACTACTATAAAATGTTTACTAAAATCTGGGAATTTTAAAATTGGACTTGTGATTAGAAAATTTTTTAATGTTTCGAACGCTTCCTGCTGTTTTTCTGTCCATTGAAATGGTACGTCTTTCTTAGTTAATTCCGTTAATGGTTGTGCTATTCTTGAAAATTCCCTTACCATTGTTCGGTAATATGACGCTAAGCCAATAAATGCTCTAATTTCCCTCACTGTCTTTGGCACTGGATAATTCTTTACCACCTCTATCTTTTCTGGATGTGCTCTGTAACCCTTGGAATTTATAATGTGACCTAAATATTCTATTTCCTCCTTCATGAAATAACACTTAAAAGGTTTAAATTTCAAATTACTTTCTCGCATTTTTTCAAACACATGTCTTAGGCGTGTAAGATGTTCTTCTACGTCTCCCGCGCTGAAAACTATGATATCATCTCAGTATATGAGACACTCTTTGTACGTGAGGGTAGAAAATTGATTGTACATCAACCGCTGCCATGTCGCTGGCGCGTTCTTAAAACCCATTCCCATTCTTTTGAACTCGTAATGACCGTCCTGCGTCGAAAATGCACTTTTCTCCCTGTCTTGTTCTTCTAATTTGACTTGAAAGTAACCACTGGCTAAATCCATCGTGGAAAACAGACTGCAACCCTGCAGTAAGTCAATGGTGTCCTGTAATCGTGGAAGTGGGAAAAAATCTGTTTTTGTAATTGCATTTAATTCCCTGTAGTCGATGCATAACCTAAATTGAGGTTCTTCTCCCGGGTGCAAACGTTTTTCTACCAGCAGAGCTGGAAAGCTCCACGGAGATTGACTTTCGGTTATTATGTCATTATCTAATAGTTCCTGTATTTCTCTCCTCAAAATTTCCTTTCTGTGATGAGGAACTCGGTACGGTCGTTTCAAGATTGGCGGAACATCTTCTGTAATAATCCGATGCTTTACCTTAGTTGTACATGTCAACTTTTCACTAGGTACTCGGAAAATGTCTATAAACTCTCTTATTAAATTTTTCAATTTTTCTTCGTCTTCAGTCTTTACGTTATCCAGCTGTAGTAATTTTAATATATCTTCTGATTCTTGTATATTTACCTTCCTTATAGTTTTTCCTTCTGTTGTATTCTCATTTTCCTCAGCTTCGTAAGCATTTGCTAGCACATGCTTCCTGTGTACCATTAATTCCTGATCCGTAATATTCATTAAGCGGATTGGTATCTCCCTCTCAGCTTTATTTATACTTCTTGCAACAATTATTCCATGGGTAATGTCCTGTCTTGGTTCAACGACAATAAATGGCGTTTCCATTCTCCCAACTTTCCCTATTGCTGCCATACAAACTGCTTGACTTCTTGGGGGTATCACTAAGTCCTGTCTAAGGTATACGTTCATTCCCTTCAAGTTTGATGTCCCATTTCTTTCTTTACAGAAATTAGAGTTAGTGGACCTTGGTTGACTATACTCAAAATGGTAATCGCACTCTTGGGTTTGTACTTGTACCTCTCTTACCTTCCTTTCTTTCGAAGTTACCTGTTTCTCCTTATCTTTACTTACTTCTTTCTTCTCACTATCATTTTCACTTAGATTTTCTGCTTTCTGGGAATCTCGAGCTTCCCTGGATGTAGCTAACTTTACTTGTCTATCCACCTGTTCGTTGTTATTCTGGTTGTGCCCAAAACGAGTACCAGTCGTTTGAACGCTGACATTCCTAATCTCTCGTACAGACCAAGAATGATCGGCGGCATCTGACAAGCTAGTTAACTGCAACCCCAACTCCCTAACTTCACTTCTCAACTTATTAACTTCTTCACATAGAACCTCACTTAGAACCACATTTTCTGGTTTTCTTGCACTAAGCATACCATTTACCTGTCTCTTTCTAACTTCATTAATTAATTCCTTAATTTCTCTGCGCAATTCCTGCACTTCACTGTATAAAACATCACTAACATCACTAAGAATAACACTTTCCTTCCCCCTTATTTCTTCATTATCACTAAGACTCTCAAACTTATCTTTTCTTCGAACGACACTTGCTCTGTTACTATAGTTATTTTCATCTATTAGGTCAATTTCCCCCTCTAATACATAAATAACACTATTACCCCAGTCTACTTTCACTCCGTATTTATAAAAGAAATCCAGTCCCAACAAAATATCTGCGTTAAACGCGATATCGTCATTTTCTAACACAGTAGCCTTATGCTCTAAGTTTTTTACATTTGGTAACTTAATTTTCAAATTAATGTCTCCCAAACTCGCTATACTGTATATCTACTAATATTACATTATTTTTTCTAAGTTTCAACCCCTTTGCAAACTCTGGCTTTACTAAAGAAACAACTGCACCGGAATCTATTAATATTCTACATTCTTTATCGCACACAGTCATTACCGCAATATTCCGAGGATGTATTCCGGGCCTAAAGCAATTGCGGATCGGTTTCTTTATTAATTTCGAGTTTCTAATGTTCCAGCCGTACTTCGGAGTTGTGAAGTGGCTGCCTGTTCGTTTAAATGGTCACCCTGTACCTCACGTCGGCGCGGCGAATTTCCCGTACACTCGCGCGCGTAATGTCCCGTCTGTCTACACTGAAAACAAATTCGGTCCTTTCTCGGCGGCGGATTGCCGTGCGCTCGATTTGTCTCGGGACACTCTCGAGCTAGGTGTCCTGGTTTCCTACAGTTATAGCAATTTTGGTTATAACGCGCCGGTGGTTTCTTTTGCGTTGGACAGTTTCGTGCAATATGCCCTTCTTGTTGACAATTGTAGCAGTTATAGTTTTTCTTTTCGGTTGTTGTTCTTTTTCCTACCATTCGACATTCCCTATTAATCTGAAATGGCTTTATTATCCGTTCTATTGACTCCTCTCACTCGGCATACTCTAAGGCATCTGCCATGTTTCTTGGTTCTAACGAGAGAACTCGCTGTTTAGTTGGCATTAATAGTCCTAATACGAACTGAGTGGTGATATCTACTTCAAGTTTTTCTTTGAGAACGCGATTTTTTACTGGGTCATTCACAAAAGTTCTCTCCGTATCTTTGTTTCGCGTCTATAAACATTTTTATAGCCGTCCCAGGTATGTGTCTCCGCTCGAATTGTTTTTGCAAGGTAGCCTTAAAATTAGCCCAATCAGTGGTTTTTTGTAAATCAGGTTCTGCCTCTATAAGTTGTTTTGCGCTACCCCTCAATTTTAACCTAACTATTGTTACTTTCTGTCCATCGGACCATCCTGGCAAGAGTGCAGTTTCCTCGATTATACTTAAGAATTCCTCTATTTTCCCTTTTCCATCGTAAGTTGGCACTGTATCTATCTCTAACAATAATTTGGTCGCTACGTCCCGCCTAGCTTGATCCTCGTTTCCGTTTGCTCCTGCTACTACATTTTCTTGGTCGTTAGGCATTTCTTTTAATTTTATTTTACTTTTCTACGAAATATATTCAGTTGCTATTGTACCTAGTTTTTAGATAGGATGTTGCATCACCTTAAAACTAGTATTCGCAGTCTCTAATAAATTTTCTAATATCGCCTTCCTAGTACCGTCTTAAAATTTCCGTTTTGTTTACTAAATTTTCCTATAACTCTTCCAGCCGTTTGCTCTTAGCACTGTCCAAAAATTTGCCTTTACTATACTCTCTTTAGTACCTCACAGGTTAAAATTTTTCCTAAATTTTTCTGAAAATTTTTCCAAACTACTCCTCTGTTTACAACCCTTTGACCCTACAACAGCGTTATAATTTTTCACGCCTCAGATTATAAAAAAATATATTTCTTGATGTTTTCTAACAAATTAAAAAAAAATTTTTTTTCTGTCAAATTTGACACCCCACGAACTCACCCCTATCCATTAACACCCCTTTGACCCCACACCTGACACCATTTGTGGCGGTTGGTCCTTTTTAGATGGTAATTGGCGAGCGGTATATACAGGGCCAGCCACAAGAACTTACTTTTGGTGTGAGTCTTGGGAAGTAACGGAAATACGGGGTTGAATTTAATACATTTATTAAATAAAGTAAAATGTGATTAATTTGAATATAAAAGAAAATTATCAATTTTGTAGTTACACTGGTGGTTATAATTGTATGAAGGGTATATTCTTTAAGGACTAGAGACACACTCCTACCTTAATATCTAGTTAAGACCTAACCTTATTGACATGAACCTGTAGCTATTGGCATAATTTATAATTACTCTGAATGTTTCTCTAATTTTTGCATTATTATTTCCTAAAAACGACAAAGCTTCTTAAATGCACGGCTCAAATATTAAAAATTCACGAAAGGTAACTCAGATTTCAGAAAATCTTACAAAGTTGCTTACTTTCGATCAGCTCAACGGTGAGGGTGGTGGCTTTGATTTCTGTGCTGGCCTTTGAGGTGTTGTCTGCGTGGCGACTTCTGACAATTTCTTGCTACGGCTTCGACTGTTCTTCCGCTGGACTGCGACTCTTTTCAACGGGGACTGTCTGGACACTCTTCTGCGACTATTCTTGCCTTCTGACGACTCTGTTTCAACTGTCCTGGCTCGTCGTGCGAGGCCTGCTTAAATACCCGGATCCTTCTCCTGCTTGATCCCTGGACCGTGAGAATCCTGGTTTGGCCTCTCGTAAATCACTTTGATTTATGGCCCAATAATCGTAAATCAGTCATTTTTGTATATATTTTCGAATATTTATTAGCATAACAATCGTAATTCATCCAGATTTGTATATACACCGTGACATATGTTTATGATTTCCTTTCTTTGGCGGCATCTCCCCGATTTCAGGAGATTTTATCCTGGGGCTCCCGCAAAGATTCTAAAATTTTGAAGTTTTTCTTCTGCAGTTACTGCAGGGGCACCACAGCTAAATACCTGTAGACATTATCTATGTCATCCTGCAATATTGAAGCAGAAGATAGCTAGTAAAAAATGAAACAGTGAGGCTGTCAAAACCGATATATCGTAGCTTGGAACATAGAAGTTTATGATTTATTTTATCGAAAGCTTTCGAATAATCAACCGAAACCAATGCGACTGCCATCATTTTGTCAATGGCTCGAAAGATGTGGTCACACAAATTTAATAAGGCCGATGTCGTGCTGTAGTGTTTCCTAAAACCAGACTGGTTTGAAGGAATTATATTAAATGTTTCAAGGTAGGTTGTGATTTGCAGTTGAACTATCTTTTCTAATATTTTAGAAAAGACTGGTCGGCCTAAGATCGGATAGCTGATTCACATTTGATTTTTTTGGAATTGGTATGACAACCGCCTGCTTCCAAATTTTCGGAAAATAACCACTCTCCAAGCACAAATTTACTATGTGAGTAATATGAGGAAAAGTCATAGATAGAGATATTTTTATCATGGTTAGTGTTAGGCCATCAAATTCCTCTAGCATCTGACTTAAAAATTTTATTGCCTGCAGGACTTCATAGGGCTCAACAATGTTCAGTGAAAAAGAAGTATTTGGATGCAACTTGTTAAAGTAGTAGAATTGATTTGCACATAAAATAATCATTGATTTGCACATGAAATAATCATTGACAGGTTGACAGGTAAAGAAGGCTTACTTCGAAAATTTAAATTTAAGTCCCTAAGCCCCTTCCATAATTTTTTTGATCTACTTTGTTTAGCCAGAAATTTTAAATAAGCCTTTTTCCTTCCTTATCCTTGAGAGAGCAATATTCCTAATTAATTTGAAATTCTGAAAGTTTCCAGCAGTTTTATTAGCTTTGTAGACAGCATACACATGATCTTTCTCCCTCAGAAACTTCTTCAACTCAGGGCTCAGCCATGGTGCTGGCGGTTTATTGACCCGTAACTTTTTCAACAATATTTCGAACAAAAAATAGCTCGTGTAAGTTCGAAGAGGGAAGGTCAGACAGAAAGTCTTCCTCATTGAATGTCTTAAAGTCTCTTACAGAAACAAACTTTTGTCTTCTTTTGTATGAGGTCAACTCCAAGCGGCATGAAACAACTTTGTGGTCAGAAATCTCATCAGCATCCACAACCGTACAGTCCACGAACATCCGTGGCTGAATCGTAAAAACCGGATCAAGTAGAGTGGCCATATTTTGCGTCACACGGGTTGGCAATGTCACAAGTTGTGTGAAACCAACAGTTTCAAAACAGGTAGAGATGGCATTATCAGGATTCAACATGTTTATATTTAAATCGCCCAAAATAATAACATTATCAAAATCGCTTAGAAGGCCTGGTAAAAAGCTATCCAGTTTTTTTGCGCATTCTGTAACACTTTGAGATGGTGGTCGATACAAGATTCCTAAAATTAAGTTACATTTATTAATGGATACCTTCACCCAGAGATTTTCCAAACAAGTACCAAAGTCAACGTCAAAATCAATAAACTCCGAGTGAAAGTCAGACCTAACATAGATGCCAACCTAGGCCGCACAACAATTGTGCGGCCTAGTGCCAACACCGCCGCCATGCGACCCTCTATCACAACGATGGAAATTAAAATTTTCTATACCTACGAAATCGCTAGCAATGTCATTTGTCAGCCATGTCTCAGTGACCGCAAACATGTCGAACTTTTCCATCCTCAACAAACTAACAACAGCAACGAAATCAGACACAAGAGAAATTTAAATGAACTATATAAATTAAGTTTACTGATGTACTAGCCATAATTTATCCTACATTTAAGGTTTTGAAGGTTATTTACAAATATTGGATAGATCTTATCAGCAGCTGAGTGATTTACATCTAATTTAGAACGGAACTTGTTGTATTATTTTATACAATTAAAACATTAACGGGACGGGTCACCATATTCTAGACGGGATATTTTCGGGTAAGCAAGTTGAAGGAGACAGACAGGCAATTTTAGGTACATAATAACATTTTTAGGTGCTAAGTACGAGTCAGGAATATTCTTTCTAAAGCTTGCACATGCTAGGGATGTCCTGATTTTTCATACAGGATATACAAAGTACATACAAAGTATGAGTTGTTGTCCACCTGTTTGATGTACTTCTCTACATTCTGGGCATATGCTTTTGTATATGCTTCTCATGTTATGTCATAAAGTGATGCATTGTGGTACGTTCTAAGCACATTCAGGTATATGCTATGCATAATACATAGGTCATATTTCTCAGGTATGAAGTATAGCGTAAGAATGGCCATCTAACATTCCTATCGCATGTCAAAATAATGCCACATCACACATTCTTAGAATGTGTAGAGGGTGCTCACCTAGGCCGCACAGTAATATTATAGGCCTGCATAGAGCGCTATCTCTCCACGTACGTCGCGCTAACCGCCCGATCAGTCCAGGCCACCGAACAATTGTAATTATTGTTTTGTGTTGGGCAACAAATACAATTGTTGGGTGGCCTGGACTGATCGGGCGGTTAGCGTGACGTATATGGAGAGAGAGATAGCGATCTATGCTGGCCTGTGCTGCTGTGCGGCCTAGTGCTCACTGAAAATGCCCTCCCACTAACTTTTTTCTTAATTGTTAGTTTTTAAGAATAGAAAAAATATTAATCAAAACTTTTAGATGCTTAATACAAAGTTTTTAGGACAGTATTGAATACAGAAGTAAAAACCTAACTTGTTTTTTTTTATGGAGCACTCTGTATAGACGGTAAATACTGCCGTAACAAATGTTGTATAAGCATCCAAAATGTAATCATAACTTTTTCTAATCTCGAAAACCAACAATATGACGTATGGACATATTGAAGATATTATGTATATGGAGGTTGACTGAAATATTTCAGTCAACGCTATGGAATAGTTGTTACGAGTTTACATTATTTACTCAAGCAATGATTAAAATAATTTTACCAAGAACTCTTCCCCAGGTTCTTCGATTTTTGTCAGACTTTCAATAAAATATTTTATCGAGCATTTCCTTTTTTTGGAAAACGGAATTACCTTTTGTCTAAGTATGGTTTGCACATTTCCACTTAATTTTAGGACTATCGGATATAAATTAATAGAACTCTTTGAAATGAAGGTTTTAATTAAGGTTTTCTTTCTGATACATATCTATTTATATTGCATGTGGTGGTGCTGCCTCTTTATCGCTTCCATCTGAGTTCTAAAAATACAAAAGAAACATGAGTTGAAGTAGTAGTAAGGTAGGTAGTGGGCAGATTTTCCTAAAAGATAAATTGTATGATCTTGATGGGAAAAAACGAAAAACTAAGGAAAAAAACTCACTCAGGGAAAAGACCTAAACATAATAAACCCTGTAAAAAAAACTTTGGGAATCTTTGAAAAACCCAACCCGGTTTTAACCCTCAATTAAGAATAAACCATAATTAGAAGGAAAAACCCCTGCGCACATCTCTACAGGGTGGCCCAATTTTTAATTCGCAAGCATTACCAACACCAACCATTAAAAAATAGTGAATATTGAAATATTTCATATTGATTCATTTAATTTTTAATTGGGTTTTTGGCCACAAGTCTATAATCAACTTTAAAAACTCATAAATGCTTAACGATAACTCAAAAATAACTTCAACAACTTTGCTTTCTGAGCTATCGGAGAATAAATCTTTCCGCTTTCTCAAAGAAAATGGCAAGTCAGTGTGACATGACAGAATAATCATTTATTAATACACTCTAATAATTATTTATAATATATAATCATTTATAATATATATACAATAATTATTCTGGCATGTCACACTGATTTGGCATTTTCTTTGAGAAAGGAGAAAGATTCATTCTCGGAAAGCTCAGAAAACAAAGTTGTTGAAGTTATTTTTGAGTTACCGTTTAAAGTTTCGTTAAGCATTTATGCGTTTTTAAAGTTGATTATAGTTGATTATAGACTTGCTGTGAAAATCCCAATTAAAAATTAAATGAACCAGTTTGCGCCACAAA
Organism: Pseudeuparius sepicola; assembly: GCA_963920635.1. Classification (NCBI taxonomy): domain Eukaryota; kingdom Metazoa; phylum Arthropoda; class Insecta; order Coleoptera; family Anthribidae; genus Pseudeuparius; species Pseudeuparius sepicola. Next base: position 34,061,144 of record OY987300.1, on the reverse strand, counting down.
GAAATTCCCGACAATATTATTTCATATGGACATTAGTAGAGTGCATTTTTAATTTTTCTACAAAATCGTTATTACTTGAAATTTTTTGGTAAAATTTAGCAGAGGCCCGTTTTGGGGGGGGGGTACTGAATCCAGTGGCGGGCTCAGATTTTTTTCTAAAAAAAATCCCTAGTGATTTATTGAAATTTTGCTCCTAGAAACTGGCAAGGTCGTTTTTGCTCAAAAAATGCAGTTTACCAAGTTCTACAATTTTAGAAAAATTAAAGTTAAATCACAAAATTAATAAACTTTTTAAAGGATGGCCCGAAAACAAATGGGGTACACTGTATAAGTAGATTTTAAATTAATTAAAATATCTGATACCTATACATTATCATACCTCTATCGGCTGCTCTATCTGCTGTAGGTTTTCCTTATCAGATTTGCTTTTATTCATCCTCTCTTTTGCTTTTACAAGCCACGCCCTTATGACATTTATTGCCTCAGTTTCTGTAATACTTTGTGGCCGAATAATATCTAAAAAATTAAATACCTAATAAAACATCAGAAAAGATAATTTACTATAAATACAAGGATACAAGTCTAATAAATCTCAAAAACGTGAATTATTTATCAGTGAAATTTACCCAGTACAATTTTTCCCAAAAACAAATCCTTGAAAGCTTTTTTGCCTTTGACCCCATCCCATGAGTATTTGACAGCTACCTCGTTAGAAAGGACTCTGTATAATATCTTCCTGATGCTTTGAGACGGAGTGGCACCTCCTAATCGACTCAGTTCTGCGATCTGAAAGAACATTAAACCCATTACCAAAAGCTAAGATTGAATTGCACTGTTTCTTATGTATGGCACAGTATAATATGCAGAGCGAGCCAACTTCTTCTTATTCTAATCTTTAATCTACTTCTAAAACCATTGAAAAATAATCGCGCAACTTTGAAAACAGTTGTATTTGACGTACAGAATATGACCCACATTAAACCCTAACACCCCAGTAAAATTTGTATTTGTCGTCTGACTTCGAGTTTTTTTTTTTGTTTTGGTTTAAAAGGGATCACACTGTGAGTATATTTTACCATGATCTTTGTTTATTTTGAAGCCAATTCTCCAACTCTTTTAGGCTATTCTCATCTCTGAGATTGAGATAGGTAACTTCTCATACACTTCTCGATTCTCTGTCGTATCATGGTCGCTAATGTTCTTCACTCGACTCTGAAGCTTTATAACTTCATCAACTTTATCAATTAAACTATTAACTTTAAGATGTAAAAATGATAACTCATTTAAAACAACTTTTTTGAAATCTAAAAATAAATAAATATACATTAAGGGTATTGTAGAATTATGGGGCCAAATTGATACATAAAAAAGAGATGTCATTTTAAGCCGCCGAAAATTCTACAGTGTCCCAATTTGATACTGGACACCTCAGAAATATATGAAGGGCAAGGAAAACAAATGGTCTTTATTTTTTTATTGGTAGTACCAAGGGAGAGTATCTCATAGGCGGTGGTATTTGGATGGGGTAATTATCTCATGGCCTGGTATGATTTTTTAAAATAGCAAATTTTCAAGAACCTCCATTAGGGATTTTTTTATGACCAAATGTTATTAAGAAAACTTGTTCAGAATGAAAAACTGAGTATATTCGCAAAATTTCAAAAGGCTAGGCCTACTTTGATTTTTAGATTTCTCTCCCACTTTTTTCTTAGAAAAGTGTCCTTTCTGGAGATTTCACGTCAAAATTTTATTTTTTCATGATGATCAAGTTTCCTTAATATTTTTGACGTGAAAGCTCCAGAAATGACACATTTCTAAGAAAAAAGTGGGAGAAAAAGGCGAAAAAGCTAAAAATAAAAGTAGGCCTAGACTTTTGAAATTTTGCAATTCTACTCAGTGTGTCATTCTGAATAGGTTTTCTAAATAAGATTTTGTCGTAAAAAAATCCCTAATAAAGTTTCTTGAAAATTAGCTATTTTAAGAAATCAAAGCGGGCCATGAAATAATTACCCCATCCAAATACCACCGCCTATGAGAAACTCTCCCTTGGGACTACCAATGAAAAATACAGACCATTTGTTTTCCTTGACCTTCATATAGTTCTGAGGTGTCCAGTATCAAATTGGGACACACTGTATATGAAGGCAGTGTAGCATCTTCATGTGAAATTTTCGGCTTAAAATGACATTTCCTAGATATCGACACTAGATGAGGGATGAGGTGCTTTAAAACTTCGATGAAAATAGCTTACCATCATCTTCCACTCCAGGTATTCTCGATAATGTTTTTGGAGTTCGACAGATATCCGCACTACTTGAGTTCAGATCATGACCTTTCTTCATATCAAGACTGAAAGTTCCCTTATTATGTCTATAAACATTTTTCAAAGCAGATGAACTTATCTTATGAGAACTCTGCGAAATATTTTCTGAACTGGAGATTCTCTTGCTTATAGGCTCCTGAATCCTTTCTCCACTAGATGATCTAGGTGCCAAGCTTATCTTCTTTTGGGTACTACGGGGAAACTTCTTGATCGATTTTTCCACAACTTTTCAGTTCAGAAACAGATGGTGTTGACGTTGCTGAAAAAAAAACAATATAACATTGTATGTACAGGGTGGGCCAAATTGGACACTTTTAAAGGGAAACTCCTATTTTTGACGGAGATAGACGAAAACTGATGTCGGTGTCTGAGGCTCATTTTTTATGAAAACTGTCACCGTTTTTGAGTTACAGGGCGTTTTTCGAAAATGTGCGTTTTCGAAAAGTGCCCGTAACTTTTTTCGGGTTGAAAATTTTGTATTTCTGTAAAAACATTCTTAAAGCACTTTTTTACGTAGAATCCAATGCTGGTCAATGGTTTAAGAGTTACGGATAAAAAATATTATTTTTTAAATGGAACACTCTGTATATTTTTGCATTTTTTAATAGAGGAAAAAAATACCATTACAAAAATATATAACACTTAATCATTTAGGCTTTGGATGGTGAGGCAATGAAACAATCGTGGAAAAATGTTTACTGTTACCTACCTGTAAAATTTTCAGTTTGGCTGTTTAGGCAGGGTAAAGATTTTTTTATTTTTGTGTAATACTTTATAACATACCTACAATGAAATTTGAAAGTTATGAAAAATGGGATATGATAGTCTGTTTTATACAATCCAGTTTAACTCGTACCTATACCTTCTCGGCCTACTATTAATCAAATCTATTAACTATTACTCTAACACTATTAATCAAATTGTGTCGCAATCTTGCAAAAATGTGCTTGAAAGGATGTCTTCTCTCTGGATACCGTAGTATAAATTGCTCGTTGCATGTGATTTTTCCCCGGATTGTATAAAACAGACTATCATATCCCATTGTTCATAACTTTCAAATTTCATTGTCGGTATGTTATAAAGTTTATAAATTACACAAAAATAGCAAAATCTTTACCCTGCCTAAACAGCCTAACTGAAAATTTGACAGGTAGGTAACAGTAAACATTTTTCCACGGTTGTTTCGTTGTCTCACCGTCCAAAGCCTACTTGTTAAAAGGGCATACACATGAAATCATAAAAGCTATTAGTAACTGATAACTACTTAAGTAAATCATTAAGTGTTATATATTTTTGGAATGGTAATTTTTTGCTCAATTAAAAAATGCAAAAATATACAGGGTGTTCCATTTAAAAAAATATTTTTTATCCGTAAGTCTTAAACCATTGACTAGAAAAAAATGTAGTAGCAGCATTGGATTCTACGTAAAAAACTGCTTTAAGATTGTTTATACAGAAACACAAAATTTTCAATCCGAAAAAAGTTACGGCCACTTTTAAAAAACGCACATTTTCGAAAAACGCCCTGTAACTCAAGAACGGTGACAGATATCGATTTGAGGTTTTCGCCATTAAGTTTATCATAAAAAATGAGCCTCAGACACCGATATCAGTTTTCGTCTATCTCCGTCAAAAATAGGAGTTTCCCTTTAAAAGTGTCCAATTTGGCCCACCCTGTACCTATAAGACAAAATGAGATATTTAATTACCACGAAATTCATTTCTCGAAATTTGATGAGACTGACTTTTGTATTACTCAATGTTATAAATAATTTGGCAATGTAACAAACTCCAGCTTAAACGTGCCTTGCTTACCATATTTTCCTAATAATTTGGCTTTGCAAACGACCCACTCTGACATAGGTTCTTGGCATTTTTCTATGAAGTTGGCTACTTTGGCTCTCTTTGTGTTTAGTGGAGGCCAAAAACATTCTTCGGAATCGTCAACATACCACAATAAAGGTACAACTTCAACAGTGTTTTCTTCTTCAAACTTAACCACAGCCCAAGTCATTTTTTTCTGCCTTTGAAGTAATATTATCGTATTCATTTATGCATTATATGTAGAGAATATTGTGATGCCCCGTAGATACCAATGAGGTACCCCGTATATACCAACCAAAATTCTCATTTTTATTTTACCAAATAACACTGCCAATATTAAATAAAATCCTTGAAATTCTTCTGCGAGAAATCATCGGGTTATGAGTCAAACCACCGGAAACTAGGAACATTAAGTTAAACGAAAAACCATGTTGTTTATATCTTACAATTATCAAAACGCCAGAAAAGTTCGCTACGGTTATTAGTATTCTTGGAAAAACTTACGCTAAAATCATGTTGTTATACATTCCATCCGCCCACACAAGCACACGTGCAAATCCTGGAATCGAGGCGAGAACAAAGAACTTGGCTGCTATAAAAAGGGGGTTACTCCCAAAAGTAGGAGAAGTCTCCGACTACCAGTTGTAAGGTGAAGTCCTGGCCGAAACAACATCCAGAATCTGCTGCCGTACCTGCTCAGAGTCACACCAAGAACCGACCTTAGTATAAGCATGCTGTCCGTTGAGCTGACCAAAAGTAAGCTATCTTGTTTTTTATTAATTTTGGTATTTTGATTGTGTTTTGTGCCAAGTTCAAATTAGTAATGATTTTGTGTCTATATTTTCATTTTTGAGCATTTTTCATAATTTGTAGTTATTACCGTTTGTGACATCAGGCTAACTACCTTGTATACCTAAGCCTTATAATTTTATGTGAAGTAATTTAAGCTACATTTATTCTCAGCCGAATTCTTTTTGAAATAAGCTATTATTGTTTGCCACCTAGGTTTGGGAACCAAGGGCAACTAGTAAATACATTTTGTTCAAACTTTTATTGTCAATTCAGTCTTTAATATTTTTAATAAGTCAACTGTAATTTTTTAACGATTATTTTACCATATTTATGTACCCATATTTTGTACACCATAGGCGTACTATATTTATTTTTAATATATGTTAAAGTTCCCCTGTTGTTTCCGTTAATTCTTAGGCCCACACCAAAAACAAATTAACTTATGGACCACCTTTAAAGGTACCGCTCGACCAACTAACATCGAAAACAAAGGTGCGCGCCATAAATGGTGTCAGGTGTGGGGTTTACAATAAGGATAACGGATAGGGGTGAGTGTCAAATTGACAGGAAAAATTTTAATTGTCGGAAAATTAGAAAAAATTTCGAAAAATTATCAGAATACATTTTTGTGGAACAGTATTGTGGGGTACAATAAGGATAACGGAAGGGTAGAAAGGATAACGGAAAATTTTAGGAAAATTTTGGAAAATTTTAGGAAAATTTCGGAAAAAGGAAAATTTTAAGAGAGTTGTGTGGTACAATAAGGATAACGGAGGGGTGAGGTGTCAAATTTGTCGGAAAAATAGGAAAAGAGAGGCTAGGAGGAACTATTTAAGGGTGAAGAAAAATTCCATCCAAAAATAGAGGTAAATAAGCAGGAAAATTTAGGAGAACATTTTATTAAAAGATTTTGAAATGCCGAACGAACAAGAGCAGGCAATGGCAGGGGCAAACGGCGCGGAAGGTGAGGTAAGGAGGGAAATAACCTCGAGGCTTTTAATGGGGATAGAAACAGTACCAAATTATGATGGGAGAGATAGAGTGGAAGATTTTCTAAGTATAATAGAGGAGACCGCCTTGTTAGCCGGATGGTCAGAGGAACAAAAAGTGGCTATTGTTAGGCTGAAATTAAGAGGTAGCGCCAAGCAATTAATAGAAGCAGAGCCGGAATTGCAAAAGACAACGGATTGGGTTAAATTAAAAGGAGTTTTAAAGAAGCAATTTGAACGAAGGCACGTACCAGGTACGGCTATAAAAATGTTTATAGACGCGAGGCAGAGATACGGGGAAAGTAGTCGCCAATTTTTGACTAGGCTTAAAATACTAGGAAACAGGACCGTAACGTTTGTAGATGACCCGGTAAAGACGCAAGTTCTTCAAGAGAAACTTGAAATGGATATCACGACGCAATTTGTTTTAGGGTTATTAATGCTGATAAAACAGCGGGTTTTGTCATTAAGACCGAAAAATATGGAAGAGGCAATCAAATACGCGGAAAGGGAGGATAGTATAGAGAGAATTATTAGGCCAGTCCAAATCAATAGGGAATGTCGAGTGGTAGGTAAGAATGAAACCAAAGACGCCAGGTCTAGCGGTTACGCGGATATTAGGTGCCATAAATGTAAACAAGTGGGGCATTTAGCGAGAGATTGTGGTAGGCGTAGAGAAATACAGCCGCGAAGCAGACAGGAATGTTTTACCTGCCACGGAATAGGACATTACGCTCGAGATTGTTTACAATATCGTCCGGAACGTGCCAGATCGCGGCCGAATAATAACGATCTTTGCTACCAATGTAGGCGGCCAGGCCATATTGCTTTAAATTGCCCGGGAAATGCTCCGACGTATCGCCGTGCAGTACAGGGTCATTTAAACGACCAACCAGCCACTCAAGACTCTCGGGGTACGGCTGGGACAACCGCAACTCGCATGTAATAACGAAACCGATCCGCAACTGCTTCAGAAAGGGAATACATCCACGGAACGTTGCGGAGATGACTGTGTGTCATAGAAAAAGTAGAGTTTTAATAGATTCTGGTGCAGTTGTGTCTTTAGTAAAGCCAGAGTTTGCAGAGGGTCTAAAAATTAGGAAAAATAATGTAGTATTAGTAGATATACAAGGAAATGATATATCAAGTTTAGGAGTTACGAGTTTATATATTGAGTTACCCAATGGGAAAAGTATAGTGCACGAAGCTACGGTCTTAGACACGGATGATATCGCATTTAACGCGGATATTTTATTAGGTATAGATTTTTTGCATAAGTATGGAGTAAAAGTTGACTGGGGAAGTGGAGTAATTTATATGCTGGAAGAAGAGATACCGCTAATTGAGGAAAACAATTATAGTACGAGAGCAAGTATAGTTAAAAGGCGTGAAGGAAGTATTATTACGAGTGATAATGTATACGACGAAATTCAAGAATTGAGAGTTATAGTTGAAAGGTTAGCTAGTGAAGTTAGAGAGCAACGAGAGAGTGTTATGATTAATGACCGTGTAATTAAAAGAGAAGAGGAAAAAGTGGTTCTAAGTGAAGGTCTGTGTGAACAAAGTAAGGAGGTAAAAAGTGAAGTTATGATGTTAAAACGTGAGGTTATGAGGTTAAAGGGGGAAGTTATGGAGTTAAAAAGTGAAGTAAGTGAAGTGAAGGGAGGAGTTAAGGAGATAGGAAGTGAAGTTAGGAGTTTGGGGAAGAAGTTAACTCGCCTGTCAGAGGCCGCCGCTTATTCTTGGTCTTTGCCCGAGATCAAGAATGTTAGTGTTCAGACTACGGGCAATTGTTCTGAACACTACACAAAAACTAACAACCAGGTGTACCAACAGGTGAAGTTAGCGACATCCAGGGGAGCTGCAGATTCTCAGAAAGTAGAAAAAGTAAGTGAGATGGAAGGTCAAGAGAAACTAAGTGAAAAGGAAGGTAAAATGAAAATAGTAGATCAAAGGAGAGAAAGCGAGATGATAAGAGGGGATGAGAGAGTTAGACAGGTACAAGCACCAGCCCAAGAGTCAGGTAACCGTCTTGAGGACAGTCGGCTATCGCACACTGCCTCCAATTTCCGACAGGAGAGAGATGAACCATCAGGCTCGACAGGTATGGACGTGTATCTTAAAAAGGACTTAGTGTTACCCCCGAGAAGCCAAGTAGTATGTATGGCTACGATAAGAAAAGTTGCAAAAATGGAGACGCCAATTGTCGTCGTAGAACCAAACCAAGATATAACGCACGGTATAATAATTGCTAGAAGTATAAATAAAGCAGAAAAAGAGGTACCAATCCGCTTAATGAATATGACAGAACAAAGCTTAATGGTACAGAGAAAGCATGTCATAGCGAAAGCCTATGAGGCCGAAGTAAGTGAGTGTCCAAAGAATGGAAAGCCAGTAAGGAAGGTAAATGTACAGGACTCAGAAGAAATATTAAGATTATTGCACCTAGATAAAGTGAAGAATTCAAGCGAAGAAAAGCTAAAAGATTTAATAGAGGAATATGTAGATATTTTCAGAGCACCTAGCGCAAAGTTGACGTGTACAACCAAGGTCAAGCATCGCATCATCACGGAAGACGTCCCACCAATTTCTAAAAGGCCATACCGAGTTCCATATCATAGGAAGGAAATTCTAAGGAAGGAAATTCAAGAATTGTTAGATAACGACATAATCGTAGAAAGTCAGTCTCCATGGAGTTTCCCAGCCCTTCTGGTAGAAAAGCGTTTACACCCAGGAGAGGAGCCTCAATTTAGGTTATGCATCGACTACAGGGAATTAAATGCCATAACGAAGACAGATTTCTTTCCCTTACCAAGGTTACAGGACACCATTGACTTACTACATGGCTGTAGTTTATTTTCGACGATGGATTTGGCTAGTGGTTATTTTCAGGTGGAACTAGATGAGCGGGATAGAGAGAAAAGTGCTTTTTCGACACAGGAAAACCATTACGAGTTTAAACGTATGAGTATGGGATTAAAAAATGCGCCCGCTAGTTGGCAGAGATTAATGCACAATGTGTTTTCTACCCTAACCTACAAGGAGTGCCTAATATATCTCGATGACATCATAGTTTTTAGTGCAGGAGACGTAGAAGAGCATCTTAAACGCCTCAGGAATGTATTTGATAAAATGAGAGAAAAGCAATTTAAGTTTTAAGAAATAATAAGTAGTATATATATACGTTAATTAAGTTATGTAAAATTATTTATCATGGGAGAGGATCCAAGACTGCACCTAGTATTTTGTTACAGTGTTGCCAATTGTCCTACTGGGAACTACCTTGATAGAAATAATGGCGACCAGCCTTATAGCATATGATTGTCGAAATGCCGCTACAAACATATCTGCCATATCGTTACTAGATGTCGCACCATGCCCAAACCCGGAAACAAATTATGAAACAATAAATAAGATGGTACAAGTAATTGAAAAGCAAAAATATCAGTATATACAAGTAAGAAGTTGTCTTATTGAAGTAACAAGACAAATTATGCACTGCGGAATGTTCTCACATAATTCCATTGTCGCCGACGGGTTACTCACATATGTGCATGAAACAGGAAAGGAGGATTGTAAGAAAATTCATGAATTTCAAGAATATAGAGGATTAGCCGGAAATGTCATAACAGGAATTAAGCCAAACAGTTCGATTACCACTACTTTGACATTAGCGGGAAGATTAGATAGCGACGGTACATGCGAAGGTATTAGCTATTACGACCATGGAAGGCAATGGCACGAGGTGATTGTCACTGCATCAGTAAAAATTACTGTACGGGACTACACTGCCAGCGCAAAACTAGACAATAATGAAATAAAATTAGCGGAAGGAATAGTTTGCTCATTCCTGGACGGATATTGTATGGATTCGTTAACAGGTGAATCAGTATGGGAAATCAATAGGTTAGATACCTGTAATAATTATCGAGTGCTCTATGAAGGCGAAGCTTCTATCATAATAGAAAATGATATGGGGTCATCTCATAAACAATATATAGTAGTGGAAAGCGCACAACATGTATTTGCAATCCAATTGCTAGACCGAGACACGCTATGTGGTATGAAGATTTGGACTACGGAACACCCTAGGTTATTAGTAGTGGAAGAAATGCCACCGCCAGCGCCAAATAAATGGTTCAATATAAATCAGTCACAGAACATAGATCTTATTACTTATGTAAACACAAAATTTTTATATGTAGAGCAGGCGTACAAAAGGGCTTTAGGAGATATGTTTGCACAAACCGTGTACCGCAGATGCCTACTTCACAGGGAAATCTTAAAAAATAGGCTCTTGTTAGCGACCGTTACGCCCAACGCCGCGGCAGTTTTATTAAAAAAATTCACAAGGATATGTTGCAAAAATAGCCGGTGAAGTACTATATGTAATGAAATGTTTACCGATATTAGTCGAAGTTAGGAGAGAAACGAAACTTTGTTATAATGAATTACCTATCACTGCGTATAATAAAAGTTATTTTATGGCGCCTTTTACGCATGTTATTCAAGAATATGGCGAAGAAATTGAATGCAACACATTAATACCTTCTTTATTCGTATTAAATAAAAATTGGGTAGGATTCGGTCCAAATCCTATTTTTCACGTAAAACCTACGCAATTAGAAGTAGATAAGGAAGACAGGTACCAATTTCATGAAATAAAGAACCTCGGTTCTGGTGGAATTTACACAAATGAAGAAATAAGGCTAGCGCAAGAATCAATAATGTTCCATCAAGAAAGGAAAGCCGTATCTAATATAATCATTCGTAGGATCGCAGGTAAAGAAGTAGATTCACAAGGATTTTCTACACTTTCGTTATTTAACCCGGAGGAAATTCAAAAATTAGCTTCCTCCGCTCTGAGAAAATTTTATGAATATTTTATAGTATTGGGAGAGTGGACAAGCGGATTCATAGGAATATATTTTATTTTTAGGATAATGAAATTTTTAGTTTCGACCTTTATTAACGCCTTAGCATTGCACCACGCAACGGGTTGTAGCTATCAGATGATTGCCAGTTGTTGGACAACTTTAACGCATTTTATCATATTGAGACAAAAACCCACCTCTAGTTCCAAGGATAGTCAAAATCAGGGGATAAATGAGAATCAAATGACATCATACAGTGAGAATTTCGATAGGGAACCGCGAACACGAACCGAAAATATCACGAATTGGGTACCAACCGCAAATCCAAGCGCGCCCACACACTCGGTGGCTGAAACAAAGATCGCTTGTATCCCGCTCTCTAAAATCAAATCAGTTAGTCATTCGCACCATTGATGGATGGAAATTAGGTAATAGGATACAAGATAGCTGAGCAAAAACTCCAGATTGGTTTATAATATAGGCACGAATTGTAAACTGTGTAGCGAATTTTTATTACCCAAAATTGGCTTAAGATAAACAGAAATCAATCCTTTTAAAAAATAAGAAGCGATTAATGACATATTAATGGTGGCAGTTTGGAAAAATAAATTGATAAAGACAAGATGGTTGGGATATGGGGCCAGTGTAGTGTGAGAAGCCGAAGTCACATCATGGATCTCGCCCTTCGCGCGATTGTGCGTCTCCCGCGAGTTGTGGCGGCGGATCTGCTCCGTCGCCTATTAACATGGTTCCCGGCGATGGTGTTTGCCTTAAGCACCTCGCCGGTGCAGCAGCCTCTGACGCAAGCGTTGGTGAGAATATGGGCCACTCTGTACCATTCCTGGTACATTGTGATGGCCCAGATTGAAGTGTCACAATGCCACTGCGAGTGGTGTACCTATACAGAAGAGTGGAGGAGGATGGGCTGGGATGGTCCACCTCCCCCGGTCATGTGGCCTGGACTACTGGGATGGGGCCCCGAACCTGAAGAAGCTACCACTAGGGCAACTCAAGGATGGACCACTCCAGTGCCAAGTCACCAGTCACCAGGGGTAGCTCCCAGTCGGCCGGAGGTCGAAACCGCGACCTTCGCTGCGGCCGCTGCCCCCAACGAGCCGCCAGAACGAGGATCCCAAGAGCAACCTTTACGGATAAGGTTAAGGAGAGCGACAAACACCGGAAGATGGGTACGTGAAGCAACGCAGACTCCACCCCGCGCCACGCAACCTGTTCTCGCCCCGGACGAGGACTGGGGGCTTGAGGACTGGGTGCGGGAACCGGAGCCACCCTTAAGGCTCACTAGGGGGCCTAGGGAAGTGCATACACTTGATTTCGTGCACTTCAAAGAAGAGGACGACCCAGAATGAACAAAGTGAAAACGTGGGTATAGTGTAAGGTATAACCAGTTATTTTTGTAGATTAAGGTAGAGATAAGGTATAACCCAGTTATTTTTGTAGATTAAGGTAGAGATAAGGTATAACCAAGATAATTTTAGAGTAAGGTAGGATAGCGAGCAACAAGGTAGGATCGCCGTAAGTAAGAAGGGCAAAACGCAAAGCCAAAACGACATTAGTAATAGCGATTATGTTAATAACGAGTTTAAAGGGAATGATCATTTAAATAGCTGCTAGGATAAAGTTAGGAAAGCACTCAGGACGGGGTGTAACAGGTCAGTTCAACGCAAACAGAAAAGTAAAAATGTTGTATTTACTTTTCAAATTAAGGAGGGAGGGTTGTGATGCCCCGTAGATACCAATGAGGTACCCCGTATATACCTACCAAAATTCTCATTTTTATTTTACCAAATAACACGTGCCAATATTAAATATGTTAAAGTTCCCCTGTTGTTTTCGTTAATTCTTAGGCCCACACCAAAAACAAATTAACTTATGGACCACCTTTAAAGGTACCGCTCGACCAACTAACATCAAAAACAAAGGTGCGCGCCATAATATAAATGAGGCGTTTAGTGCAAGAGTGGCCCAACTCGAAAAAATCGCTTATTGTGTTAATAGTACAGGCTGCATGGATTTTTATTAATCTATCATGTACAATAACGGCCTATATCGATTTCTCTAAGATGCCTCTAGATGGCCCATATAATGTTACTTTAGCATATTGCAATCTGATCATATCAGTTACCTAGTACAAAAATGGCCCAACATTCGCGAATCAATGACTTAGTTCGTATGTTTTGCGCAATAGCGGACTATCTTTTAATCAGGAGTTTTTTAAAAAGAATTTAAGCGTTTCTGATGGTCGACTTACACGTGCTTTACTTCAAAAAGGACAAAGCGGCCACCCTTTCTAGGGATAAGAGGGGGAAAAAAAGTCAACACAGTAAAACAATCGAAAAAAAATTGAATCTGTCACTATTTTTTTATTTCGAGTTTCCCAAGGTATCAGATTATTGAAAAAAGAAAAATCCTAACCTTTGCAACTTACCCCCACCTTAAATTTGTCGATAATGCAAAAAAATTAAACGCACGACCCTGGGTCACTATCTGTTTTCTACGAAGGCCTAGAAGGGACGCACTCGCATTTTTTTCTTATAAGTCGAAATATTGACCGTCAATATTTCGACTTATAAGTCAAACCTTTAAGGTTTTGAGTTACGAGACGAAATATTACTTCAATATTTCGACTTATTACTCGAAACTTTAAAGCTTCGAGTTACAAGTCGAAATTTTAAAGTTTCAACTTATAAGTCGAAATTTTAGGAGCGGATCTAGAAAGAAAAGGCGAGTGTCCCAGGCATTCGTAGTTTTCAGAGATGTTTCCAGGAAGAAATTATTAACTTTCGCGCACCTGTGTATGACAATTGCAGGAGGTGGGACAAATTTGAACAAAAAATAAAAGTTGAACTCTCTGGACTATAGCTTTGGCGACTTTAAGATTAAAAACACTTAGAAAAGGAATGCATTTGAGAAACTCAGATAGTGCACATACTGAAACGGTGGAAAAAGACAGTCGAAGGCGAGTCTGTCAACTGGTTGAAGGAAGATATATATATTTTTTCAAATACATAATTGAATAACCATTGGGTTTATTTTAAAGATACATCGACATTTCCAAACGAAATACAAACACTTTTGTATTTCGTTGTTGTATCCAACAAGCAGAAAAATTGAAGCAGCAACCTGCAGCAACTTAACAGGATTTATTAATGTATGTCCCACCATATTTACATTATTTTTATAAAAACCTAACTGTGAAAAATTCAGTTCAAGAAGTAGAAAATAACGATGACGATGTACTTCACTCTGTCGATGATTCTCAACAAAGAGTTGACTAAAAAATGTAAATAACGAGACACTAACAAAGTGTTTATGTATACTTGTTTATTGTTGCCGTGTTTCTTGCTATTTATTCTTCTAAGTATTTTACTTTTAGGGTTAGGTTTATGTTTTTTTATAAAGCTACTGTGAAAATAAATCTAGTGCACAAATACACTTTATTTTTATTTACCCAAAAATGTTAGTGCAAAAGCGGCCCACCATTTTTTTTCCAAAAATTTATAAAGTTTTTCATTTTAATTGAACTTATCTCAAATTAAATATAATAAAATAATTAAATAATCACAAATCTAATTATTGAATTATATAAACTGCAACATAAAAATACAGGGTGGTCAAAATCATGAAATATTAAACGGTGTTTTTCTCAAAACTACGTTTCATGGCTTGGGCCACTATTGCACTAAACGCCTCAAATGTGATGCTTGTCAATAAAGACCAGTGAGGTGTATTTCGAGGTGTATTTAAATCAAGTTTTGCCCAACCCTGTTGAGTGTTAATAATATTTTAGCATTCTATGCAAATATATCGTACGATATCATATAGGTACTTATTTGAAAAATATCGGATGAAATTTACCAAAAAATTAAAATGTGGTCCAAACTTTATCAGCAATACTTTAAAAACTGCTAGAAAATTTCAAAATAATAGGATTTTTTCATATGAACATATATATCGAAATGGTTTTCGCTGTACAGGGGATTGAAGTTGGAATTTTTTTAACAATATTTTTACGTATCTCCTAAAATATAAGAGACAAGTCAACAAAGTTTGGTAGGCATCTACACCATCAAAGTAGCTTTAATATTGGGGTATTTCCGATTTGTTTTGTTGAAGCAGTGGTGGGGCGTTGGGGGGTAGTCTTAGAAAAATTCTCAGCTAAAAATGATGGGACAATCCAAAAATGATTTTATCTCATAATTTTTTAGTTCTCCTGTTAATTTAGATGTTTTTTCGAAAAACCCTTAGTTTTGTCCAAAACACTCAACGACGTTCCTCCGGTAACTTATTGAAACACTCAACTTGAAATAAAATAAGAAAGAAAATAATGTGAAAATAATCTGGGCATACCTAACGATTTCCAGATACAGATCTAATACCTAACACTGAATTAATGACAATATAATTATTTGCTCAAACGTTAAAACTGCCAGTTTATTTGAAAAACAAAAGGCTTGATTCCTTCATTCAAGTAAGTCTTCGACTATATGTTTGATCGCTCTTGAACAAGGATTAAATATCTGCGTGTTTTGGACAAAACGAAGGGTTTTTCGAAAAATCACCAAGAGCACTTCCTCTAAATTAACAGGAGAACTCAAAAGTGATGAGATAGAATCATTTTCGGATTGTCGCATCATTTTTAGGTGAGAATTTGTCTAAGACTACCCCGAACGCCTCGCCACTGGTTGAATAAAACAAATCGGAAATACCACAATATTAAAGCTACTTTATTGGTGTAGATGCCTACCAAACGTTGTTGACTTATCTCTCATATTTTAGGAGATACATAAAAATATTGTTAAAAAAATTCCAACTTTAATCCCCTGTACAGCGAAAACCATTGAGTTTTTGATATATGTTCATATGAAAAAAATCTATTATTTTGAAATTTTCTAGCAGTTTTTAAAGTATTGCTGAGAAAGTTTGGACCACCCTGTATATGTAAATCGTTAAAATTGGGAGAACCCAGGGGAGAACAAAAATAACCTAAAAACCGCAAAGTATACAGGTCAACTCAAAAACTTACCAAATACCAAAAATAGAGAAATATCAATCATTCGGGCACTTTTTCTCATCGTATCGAATAATTGTCAAGTCGATATTCGTTCGATACCGATGAAATGCCAAAATAGAGAAATGTCCAACGTGCAGCAAGGAACGTCCAGGCATTTTTCTGACCATAATATGGAATAATTTTCAGTCGATATTCGTTCGATACGGATACCTAACACAAATAGAGAAATATATCGACCGTCCGAGTAGGTACTTTGTCCAACGATATCAGTTTCCAAAAATCGACAGTAACATTGATTAAAAAATAAGTAAATGGTTTTTATTGATATTCCCATACCTACCTATTTTCCCAGTCCTGATACTGACTAGACTAGGGGGTGATGTAACGAATTTTATGATTTTATGTAGATAGGACCTAACTTCTGTAAAATTAAAATAGGATGTTTCAACAGTTGCTTCGGTTTTGAAAGATAGGTAAGTAGGTATCTCTTTACATGTCAAAATTGGGAAAAAGTTACCTACCTAACTACAGTTGTTAACTTGGAATTGTCTATTTAAGAGGGGGTTGCCGACAGCGAAAGTGACGTTAGATTTCGTATTTTTTTAAGTTGTATAGCATAAAATCTAATAACATTTTACCTGGCAAAAATTTAGTACAAACATATCTGTCTTCATTTTAATCATAAGATCTTAAAAGCGTATGCACTGGAATTATTATTTTTCCCAAGGTTTTCATAACCTATAAAAACAAAGCACTGCCTTTAAGATCTTATGATTAAAATGAAGACAGAGATGTTTTTACTAAATTTTTGCCAGGTAAAATATTATTAGATTTTATGCCATACAACTTAAAAAAATACGAAATCTAACGTCACTTTCGCTGTCGGCAACCCCCTCTTAACCTCTTTTCTTTAGGTTTATAGGTACATGTGGTCGGGCCTAGGGATGCTAACGATACTTCGAAAGTATCGATACTTTTGCTGCAGTATCGAGTATTTTTGGTATCGATAGTTCTAGAACGATTCCAAGTTGGTATCGATACTTTCGTAGCGGTATCGGTATGGAAAATAATTACTTATTTTATTATACTGTCAGTTGCCACCGCCATCTGTTACGCCTTAGCTAAAGCGAGCATTTATTTACGTAGGAATCGTAGGAGTCTTTAGGCCGTTTTGTTTCTTGTAAGCCTAATTCGAGTCGTGGTGCATTAGTGGCACCACTGGACCACTGACATCTGAAGTCTGGACAGAAATTGGAAATTATATTTCTCTGTAAATCACAAAAATGCTACGTAAACTTTCGATACCGATACCTAAAAGTATCGATACTTTTTAGACAAGTATCGGTAGGAATCGATACTTGGTAAAAAAGTATCTGTATCGGTATCGATACTTTTTACTATTTTCGCATCCCTAGGTCGGGCTTCAACGCCCTACCCTTGTCAGAACAATATACATATAACATAACCTATATCTTAAATCCATTAAAATCTGGTAAATCCTTTTAAATTTCGGGGTATATTCAAACAAAAGTTGACAAAAACAACACATTAAAAAAGAAAACTTGGATATCGTGGTCTAATTCCGTCAGCCGACATCAAGAAGAACGAAACAGTATGTTTGTGCATGTCGCCAAAATCTTCTATGGAAACGTATTATTTTGGTGTTTTTTAAGAATAACAACAAATAGGTATTATCAGGGACCCTTTAATTACTTTAAAGGGTATTATTATACATAATAATGTTCTTATTACCTGTTGTATTAAATCCGTTAGAATATATGGAGATGGACGTGTCGGCGTCAGTTGCACTGGTCGCTTGTCGCTCCGCTCGGCTCGCTACTCGCTGGAGTCCACATATTACCCACCTCTGGAGCCGCTGGTCGCACGCTCGTGGACGGAACCACATAACATATTATGTGTTATGTGGACGGCATTGACGGTTTGATACAATCATATACCTATAGCCAGGTATATGGATACAATAAACGGATCATGTGTATATGTGGAGGACGCCGGCCGGATGGAACTGTCGGAGCGTCAGAACTAACGGACGAAACACGAACGCGCACGCGCCTGTCGCCAGCGTTGCCAGGCCACTCACTAGCGGCAATATGTCAAGAACTAAGAGACGTAACGAATAAGAATAAAAACCAGAAAACTTTCATTATTAATCTTCAAAGCCCTTTAATATGCAAGAAAGTTGAAGAAAATATTTAACCTATTTATGATTGTAGAGTTGGGTGAAAATTGCAAATTTTTAAGGATCGTGTACCCACCATGCAGTAAATTTATGCCCAACACCTGGCAACGTAGCTGGATTCCGCCAAGCCTTCGCCGCTCATTGGCCTCCGTCCCAAGCTGGCTTGTTATGCTGCTATCTGATTAGATAACCATCATAGCGCGGGAAATTCGCATTTTTTAAATATCCAGATATGTTTATAGGTAACTGCCTAACACAAAAATAAATATGATTTTATCGTGAGGGTCTCTGTATATATTTATAAATTTTTAACTTATTTAATTACTATACATTTCACTAAATTTTTTACTTACAAATTCGCTTGTTTAGGACATAAAAAATATTTTAATATACCAAAATAGGTAAATTTTCAGGGTTGGGCGATATTAAATTTTTGATATCGAATATCGATATAACAAATATATAGTTATTTCGATAATAGGTATTCCTAGACCTAGACAGGTATATACTGTGAATATACATGGAACGTACCTAATTAAAATGCATCAGGGCACCTAGTGAGTACATGGAAAACATGTCATTAAAAGTACAAGTTAAGTATATTCCAAAAAACATATGAATTTCATGTGCCCACCAAGTATGTTCCTGACGGGCATGAACTTAGCACATGTTTTTAATAATGTTCTGATTTGGTTCATAACATACATACTCATAGCAGATACTTTAAAGAACGTTCTAACCCGCACCTTGAGCGCACATCCTTAGAACATTTAAAGTACTTCGATGCTATCTGGGATAACAGATGCGTCATATGGTGGATCATCGAGGCAGCAGGCTAGCACGTCGAGGTGTCAGCAAGAGCTACATGGAGATCTCTACCGGAAACAATAGGGTACGAGGCAACCATTCCATTAACATACTCATCAAAATGGTACATACAGGGTGTTTCATCTTAAGTGCGAACACCCCTGTAAAATTTGTATTCTCCATCCGATTTTAGCCACGTTTTTTTCTAAAAATGGGCCACAAAAAACTCTACGTTGGTGCAAAATTTTTTTCTAGTAAAAATTACGAAAACCATTTAGCGATTTTTTATTTAAAATCTGAGACTGCAGCGTTCATCAGAACAACCTAAAAACCCCGTATACCAAATTTGAACAAAAAATATACAGGGAGTTCCATTCTGCAGGGTGTGAAATTTGAGCAAAATAGGAATTTTAAAGGCATCTGGAGAGTCAAGTGTGCCATGGAATCCCGTCAAAACAGATGAATGATCAACAGGACTACTCAAAGTGTCGGTGTGCAAACATTCAATACAAAAATGTACAGGGTATTTTTCTCTGGGTGATGTCAAAATGCTGAATTTTTATTAAACTTTATATTGGCCAGGAGTGCTCTGGAATCATTGAATAAATATTAATAAATACAAAAGCAATTTATTTCTTTACATTATCCCAACCAACAAATAAAAACAATTCAAATTGTTGGACCTTTATCAATAAAGTCACTGTCTAAGATGATACATTTTCTGTGCGTTTCCTGTTGTGGCAACCAGCCACCTTAACTTTTATGGACTTAGTGACTGGCAGGCTTCTGTATTTTTTATACTTAGTTCGTTTGTAATGTCTGGGGTGGTTTTGATATACTCGATTTTTGACCTGTATAGTTTAAAAAATTCAGCATTTCAAGTTGCTACAGAGAAGAACACCTTGTATATTTTTTATTGGATCTTTGCATATCGACACTGTGAGTGGTCCTGTTCATCATCCAACTGTTTCGAAGTAATTCCATGACTTGACACACTTGACTCGCCAGATGAGAGTTTAAAATTCCTATTTTGTTCAATTTTCACACCCTGCAGAATGGAACTCCCTGTATATTTTTTGTTCAAATTTGGTATACGGGGGTTTTAGGTTGTTCTGATGAATGCTGTAGTGTCAGATTTTAAATAAAAAAATCGCTAAATGGTTTTCGTATTTTTTTACTAGAAAAAAATTTGTAGTAGGCCTTGAAAATTGACATTAAGACCTGAAATTTTGCACCAACGTAGAGTTTTCTGTGGCCTATTTTTAGAAAAAAAACGCGTCTAAAATCGGATGGAGGATACAAATTTTACGGGGGTGTTCGCACTTAAGATGAAACACCCTGTAGATCAACCAACCCCAAGGAAAAGACAACCTTGTAACAGCAACAACCTAGAATGTAAAATAATACAAGTAATAGATCAAACGACAAACGCCGCAGACCACGAAATAAATCTACTATCGCACGAAGGCACGAATGGGACATAAGGTACTTACAGAATTTGACCAATCCAATCAGAAAAAAGAGAGCATTTTCTCTGACAGCATAAGCATAAGCAAAGAGTCAAGGAATCTGGAAGACGCGGACCGTAGGCAGGCAACAGCAACAAAATTAACTGAAACAAAAATAAAAGAATTAGAAGAATTTGGTGAATTTACAAGACAAAATACAGCCACATTAGAGGAGGAAAGACATAATATTTTAATAAGCATGAGTAACAATTTCGTGGATATTACAAAAAAAAATTGATGAGACTCGCCAGGATAAGTATCCAGGCATGTGCGCAGCACCTCATCCCCGCCACAATCTTGAAACCAGGTACACTACATGAAGATTTGAACAAACTTGAAGAAGAGCTCAAGGCAAGCTCGATAGATCTAGCCATTCCAGTATCACATTTAACCAAATACTACGAACTGCCCATCTGCGAATGTACAGGGTCATTCAAACTCGGCGTCCCAGGCCAATTATGGGCAAACGAAAGGCGAAAAAAAAACTGCGTCCGTGGCGTTAAAGGGGCCCAAATAAAGATTAGATCGCAACTAAATTTAAAATTTTTGACAAACGACGCTCGGCGTCGCGACGCCCGGTTTATTTTTTTGTAACGAACATACCTTTTTTATTTGATATTTGGGTAGCCATATTCTTTCTAAGTAACTTTTGTCTTGAACGTTTTGTTGGTTTTTTTTTTCGTTTAAAATTTACAGGCAACAATATACAGAAAATTAAAGAAGTTAATTTACTTGATTCTCCCATGAAGTGGGCGACGAGCACGAGCGACTGTCATTTGTTTTCCATATATTGACGTAAAGCAAACAATATAATATACTAACAACTATTTATTATAGGATATAGGTATACAGTGTGTCCGTAAAGTAACGCATAAAATCATTATTTCTGAAAATACATGGTTAGAAAAAATCCTCGGACGCATCGATTTTGTTTCAAAAATGACATTTTGTGACATATCATCCAAATCTGTAAGGTCATCGTTGTTCCGGATATGACGCCATCGGCAACTTTTTCAAATGACAACCCCCTTCTTTTATGAAGTAATTAGAAAGGCCGTCACAGCCTACATTGAAATTGTAATTGAAAGATTTTGACAAATTACAAATTTATTTCAATTATTAAATATTCAAACCTCAAAAATACTGTGTATATAAAAGCAAACCGGAACATATTGAAGAATTCGAAGAGAATGCACCAATATTTCTCTAGAAATTATAAGCAAAGTCCAACAAGAATTTGTTCACCGCTTAGCATACTGTCAGGCACAAGATGGTCTCCACTTCGAACATTTACTTCAGTATTGCAATTCAAACTAAACTATCAAATTTTGGCATCCACTTGAAATAAATAAATTTGTAAATTTTTCAAACTTCAAACATATTTTTGTAATATAACATTTTTTTATAATTTCAATGTAGGCTGTGACTGTCTTTCTAATTACTCATAGAAGGGGGGGTTGCCATTTGAAAAAATTGCCGATGACGTCATATCCGGAACAACGATGACCTCACAGATTTGAGTGAAACGTCACAAAATGTCATTTTTTTAACCATGTTTTTTCAGAAGTAATGATTTTATGCGTTACTTTACGGATACAGTGTATACAGCGTGTCCATTTAGTATTCCCTTCTTCGATTGTGGCTATACTTTTAAGGATAAAAAAAAATCGGTTCGGGGGATCCAAATAAGGGAAGATGGAGCACATTTTAAAATTAGTTTGGTATATACAGGGTGTCCCAAAAAAGTGTAGCGACAAAAAAAATAAATGTTTTTAAATGGAATGACCCGATTTTTTTTATCGCAAATGAAGCATATCAAAGTACAGTATACATCCCTAAATTATTTCCGCTTCCATCTGCGGCGTTGCCAAGTTACAATTTTTTAATGTATTTTTTGCTAAATATCAACCCTTCATTAATATTGCTATATTTTTCTTTCGGCTTGATTTTTTCTCTTGAAACTTTGGTTGTGGATTTACACTTAACCATTTTATTAATGACTAAGAACCAAGTTGAAAATTTTTGTACAGGATGTTTCACTTTTTTCCGCCAAAACTCCGACATTTTCAAACTTAATTTACTATTTTTTTTAAATGGAACACCCTATATCTAACATTTCTATTGGATAGAGCATTCATTCAGCTTTAATTTGATACCTAATACAGTACCTCTATCTTTAGCGGTTTTTTCAAAAATCCAGTATAAACAGAAAATTTGCAACTTTTTTACTTATTACATACACGCAAATTACTCGAGAATCAAACTTGTACTTATTTGAAAAGCTGCATATCAAAAAAGCGATAGTACCAGTTACAATCTGTAGTTTACCATATTTTTGTATACCTACTACACCTGCATAAATAGAATATTAAAATAAAAAGTTAAAAGTTTTAGAACTCATAGATGGCTATGGTTTTGTTTCTAGTTTGACATATTTCATTTGCTGCTTGTATTCTGTGTTCGCTGTTTAATTTAAAACAGCAAAAAGTTGTCACAAAATGAATTATTGTAAACATGACTTGATAAGTATGATTTACGTAATTGGTGAATGTTTTGGAAATTGTTTTTGGCATATCGAGTTTATGCCCAAAAATTCCCAGGTAGAAGGCATCCTGATACCAGAATGCTGCAGAACTTAAAGGAGCGATTCGATCGCACAGGAAATATTGCCTATGAAAAGCAAACTAGAACAAAACCAGTTTTAAATGAAGAAAGTCAGTTAGCTTTAACATTGGCTGTTGTAGAACACCCTGAAATAGGTGTAAGACAACTGAGTCGGGATTTAGAAATAAAAAAGTCCTCAGTAGTTTCACCCATACCATGTGCAGTTACACCAGGAACTGAATGGTAACGATTTTCAAAAAAAAATAAGGATGACCAATTACAAAATTATGGACTAATCCTCCCCAAACATTAATACTCCAGTTGTGTTGAAAATTATTCACAAAAATCTTATGAGGGATTTGCTTATCATAAAAATGAAAATTATGTCTTATTTACAAAACCATTTCTGTGGAATGTAGATTCATTGGTAAATAATACAAATTTAAAAAAAATTTCATCCTCCGCTGCTTGACCTTGTGCCCATGTACAAAAAGTTACTCTTTTCTGAAAGTCGTTATCATTCAGTTCCTGGTGTAACTGCACATGGTATGGGTGAAATTTGTTACGCAGGCATTGTCCTACTGAGAACTTTTTTATTTCTAAATCCCGACTCAGTTGTCTTACACTTATCTTAGGGTGTTCCACAACAGCCAATGTTACAGAAAACTGATTTTCTAGATTTGTTCTAGTTTGTTTTTCATATGCAACATTTCCTGTGCGATCGAATATCGAATCGCTCCTTTAAGTTCTGCAGCATTTTGGTATCAGGATGCCTTCTATTTGGGAATTTTTGAGCATAAACTCGAGATGCCAAAAACAATTTCCAAAACATTCACCAATTACGTAAGTCATACTTATCAAGTCATGTTTACAATAATTCATTTTGTGACAACTTTTTGCTGTTTGAAATTAAACAACGAACACAGAATACAAGCAGCAAATGAAATATTTACCAAATGTCAAACAAGAAACAAAACCATGGCCACCTATGAGTTCTCCTAAAACTTTTAACTTTTTGTTTTAATATTTTAATTATGCAGGTATAGTAGGTATACAAAAATATGGTAAACTACAGATTGTAACTGGTACTAACGCTTTTTTGATATGCAGTTTTTTAAATAAGTACAAGTTTGATTCTCGGGTAATTTGCGTGTATGTAATAAGTAAAAAAGTTGCAAATCTTCTGTTTATACTGGATTTTTGAAAAAACCGCTAGAGATAGAGGTACTGTATTAGGTTTAAATTAAAGCTGAATGAATGCTCTATCCAATAGAAATGTTAGATATGGGGTGTTCCATTTGAAAAAAAATAGTAAATTAAGTTTGAAAATGTCGGAGTTTTGGCGGAAAAAAGTGAAACATCCTGTACAAAAATTTTCAACTTGATTCTTAGTTATTAATAAAATGGTTAAGTTTAAATCCACAACCCAAGTTTCAAGAGAAAAAATCAAGCCGAAAGAAAAATATAGCAATATTAATGAAGGGTTGATATTTAGCAAAAAATACATTGAAAAAATTATAACTTGGCAACGCCGCAGATGGAAGCGGAAATAGTTTAGGGATGTACACTGTACTTTGATATGCTTCAGTTGCGATAAAAAAAATCGGGTCATTCCATTTAAAACAAATTATTTTTTGTCGCCACACTTTTTTGGAACACCCTGTATATACCAAACTAATTTTAAAATATGCTCCATCTTCCCTTATTTGGATCCCCCGAACCGATTTTTTTATCCTTAAAAGTATAGCCACAATCGAAGAAGGGAATACTAAATGGACACGCTGTATATTTAACAATTTAACAAATGAAATAAGTAACATATTTACAACAAATTTTCAACGTGTTGTAGTATCCTACCCTGGTAGATGTTAATTGGCGAGCGGTATTATACAGGGTGGTCTACAAGTTCTTTAATTTAGTGTGGGCCTAAGGGTGTATGACGGAGACACAGGGTAGTTTAAATGTGTATATTAAGGTTAATTACGGAACAGTACATTACGTTAACAAAATACAGAGGAAGTTTAAAAACATGTGCAATAATTAAATAATGAATAATTGCAAAAATCTATGAATTCGCACAACGCCACTCAAGATATCCGAAATATGAACTCTTTTCATGCAACACAATCCAAACGTTTCAAAAGGTACACTGTTAAACAATTGAACTTAAATCAGGGCACAAAACAATATGTCAAAAATGGCACGACACACAAACTATGGCAATAAAATGACAATATGCAGATCAAAAGTACAAAATTGCAAAAGATTTCCCAAATAGCACAAAATTAATTGATTAATCTGCATAACAATGAATAATGAGCCAGTACAAAATTGGCATAAACTGTAAATCAATATTACTCAAGTTTGTAGCATAAAATGGTTCAATTAAAAGACAATACTCTTGCAAGCAATACCAAAATAATATGGCTCAAAATTCAGAATAATCGTACGGCATGAATAGAAGTTCTTAATTAGCATAAAGACTAGATAAAACACTCATTACCTCAACTGACATAACTGTAAATAAGTTTACCAAATCCTCAGTATAAAAATGAAAATAAAAAGACTCAATTTCTGATATTAACTCTAAAATTCAAATAAAAATTGCACAATAAATTCAGTATCTCCAAAGCTTTCAAAATGATTTCAAAATTCAAGATAAAAGGCAATTCAAACACAAAGGAATCAAAACAAAAATATGTTACTACTTGGCCAGTCCAACTTACTCAGGTGCTTTAGAAGAATTTTGGTGGTTTTGTTGACCGGGGGTTTCCTAAGACATCACTGGGCTAGGGCTGCGGGCCGCGGGCCCCGTCCCGCGACTTGTCCGCTGGTGGATGGGTTTACCGTCGACTATTCTTGCTTGACTACTGAACTGCTACTGGTCTTTGCGAATGGGCCCTCCCGGTATTTATACGTTTTTGGGTACCCCTCTGGTCTCCCCGCGGTCGCTACAATCCCTGCAAACTTTTGGGAAGACCGGTTCTCGCGAAATTAATTGAGGCAATTATCATAAGTCAGTCAAAATTAATTACTGCAATTAGCATAAATCGATCACTTTATTATATCAATTATCATAAATCAGTCTCACTGGCCGTGTTTTCGATCAATTTATGGTTTTTCTTCCTTTGGCGGCACCGCGGCCTAATGCAGTACTCTAATTAAGACTTTGATTTACTGAGATGGGTATTGAGGCCTAGTTGGGTCCCCGAGGAGAATCTGGCGAAAAAACTAACGTTAAGTTTCCAATTTGGGAACCGAACATTATATATTTTTTTGTTAAAAAAAATCCCGGGCACCACAATCCTCCCTTCTTATAAAAAGAAAATTAAAAATAATATTTTTAATTTTCATTTATCCATTTCAAGTGGATGCCAAAATTTGATAGTTTAGTTTGAATTGCAATACTGAAGTAAATGTTTGAAGTGGAGACCATCTTGTGCCTGACAGTATGCTAAGCGGTGAACAAATTCTTGTCGGACTTTGCTTATAATTTCTAGAGAAATATTGGTGCATTCTCTTCGAATTCTTCAATATGTTCCGGTTTGCTTTTGTATACACAATATTTCTGAGGTTTGAATATTTAATAATTGAAATAAATTTGTAATTTGTCAAAATCTTTCAATTACAATTTCAATGTAATTAAAAATAATATTTTTAATTTTCTGGAATGATCAGAACTTTCTTGCTGTGGTTAACTTACCCTTTGGACTTACCTTACAATTTTCAACTCTTAAACTTCCTCCTTCCTAACTTACGATAACTTATCTACCTTACTCTCTAGATTACATTTTAGTATTTGCTGCTTGTTAATATTTTTGTTCACATACGTGTCACAACTTATCTCTAAACCTCTTATGCTATGAACTACACGACACACGCGTCTCTCTTTTAGCGTCACTCACTATTTCAGAGTTCTTTTAACTTTTTTTTCCAACTCATTTTCAAAAAGTCCTGTTGCTTCCCGACTCCTTTTTCAAGACGTCTTGGGCCATGATAGTGCCGAATGCTGCTCCATTACTGCTGCATTGTTCGTTGGTGCTGACCATCCATACCCGCTGCGGCTGTACTGTGGCGTCGCGACGCTGTCGCTACGCTACCTCTAGGCGACAGGCGGCGGTCTCGCTTGCGGCTACTGTCGGCCTGACTTCATTCCATTTCCAATTTTTGAGTACCTATGCTGGCTAGCAAGGTACTTTATTGCGCGTGCTTCACGCATCCCCTTTTCTTTTCAGCACTACTTCGATTAAACTGACAAAATTTTTCTAGCAAAACTTTCTGCTTCAAGACCTTATATACCTGGATTGCCTAATTTGTTCTTAGTATGTACTTTGATTTTATTGTGGTGTGTGTTTATTTTTGGACTATGCAATCTTTGGACCTATTTTAGTTTTAATTTCAGCCATAAGTTTCTTTTCGTACCTACTCATCTGTTATCTAGCGTTTGGGGTTGTTTACATTATAAAGGGTACTGATTTTCTGACCTCAAGTGTGGCACGTGCAGCATAATATCTTTCTTAAAATTTGTCTCATTAAATTTTGTTTTGACTTGGGTTTCCTGCCGTTATTCTCAGTCTAAGAGGGTGCACTTCATATAATAGCGGTTCACTAATGTGACACTTGTAGCTCTAATAATAATGCAGTTTAGTGTTGAAGTTTTTATTTTTTATAAGCGCGACCTTTTTTCGTTAGCTTTTCTTTCGTGATTGGCTTCTTTAATAAAATCTTGGTTTTTAAAATAATAAGCGTGTCAACTTCTTCCAGTAACTAGAAATTATTTTATTACTCGGACTGTGAAATAACCCAATAAAATGCACTTATCAGTGTCCCAGTACTATACTTAGAGCCTTTAAAGCACTCCTAAAATTTTCATTACCTGCTTGACTCATCTTGAAGTGTACGTAGACGGCGCTACCTCTTTTACCTAATCTATTGTCTGTTTAGATTTTTCTATAGGCAATTGCCCTACAGCAATAATCGTTAACGTCTGTCTTTCTAACATCTAACTAGTTAATCCAATTTTTACTTAACTTATATTCCTATCTTACTTTCTTACCTATAATGCTTGCCTAAATCTAATTAATTCTAGACACGTATGGATTAAATAATTCAGCTCCCCAAATTTGTTAAATTCTGAATTTTCGATTAATTTTTTTTACTTACTTACTTTCTTATTGTTTGCTTTTTCATTTGCTTAATTTTTTTTGCTTTTCCTACCTCGTATATTTCTCGGAACTTTGGGCTTTGGACGCGTGTTGACCTCGCGTTGTGTTTTTCCGTCACGCGTGCATAACCTCTGGTGACTTTAAACTTGACCTACTTTAGTGGGTGCCTCGCTTCGGACTTATTTAGACTAGATAAAAGGTACTGCACGTATTTCTTTGATCTTCCGCGTTTTTAAACGTATTAATTTATTTACCGGTCACTTTTGTTTAAAATATATTTTTATCTTCTTACTTTTTATTAAATTTTTCACTTTTATTTTCACAATGTACTAATTTATTTAGTTACATTTATTTTAGTGTCTCTTCTAAGTCCTGTATACTCGTTTTTCTGTCGACCTTCCATTTCCTGGGTACTCTTTTTTTCCTCTACTTTATTGCTTTTGCTAGAGCTTTCTTTTTCCGTACCATCAACTTTTGATCTGTGATATTTATTAATTGATACCATCCCTTCTGCCTTATGCCATTTTTCTGTCAACTATTATACCGTGTGTCCTGATTTTGTTCAGCGGCTAAATTTGCTGTTTTTTTGTCCTAATTTTTCTTTACAGCTGTTATACATACTTTTTGACATATCGGGGAATTACTAGGTCCCTTTTTGGTTCACTTTCATCCCTTTTTGAGTTAGTGTTCCATCTCTTTCCTTAGAAATACAGGTAGTGTTCCAGCGTTGGCCGACTTTCCTTAAGACGGCGTACACGCACTCTTGAGCTTGTACTCGTAACTCTAGGCCTTTTGTAATTTCCTTCATTTAAGGTACAACTTCCTTCCTGTCGCGTTGACTGTTCCATTTCTTTTCTTACGAAAATAAAAAGGTATGGACCTTGGCTGAATATCCTCAAAAATGGCAAAAACACTCCTGGAATTGTACTTGTACCTGTCTGGCTTCTGGCTTTCAAACTTTTCTTATTTTCTAGATCTTCTGAATTTTTCCTTGCTATTTCATTCTTACCTTCCTTTTTATTTGGCTTTTCTTCTTTCTGGGAATTTCGCGCTTCCCTGAATGTTGCTAACTTCACTTATCTGTTCACATGACTATTGTTGTTAATTTTTGTAGTGTTCAGAACAATTGCCAGTGGTCTGAACGCTAGCATTCTTGATTTCTGGCAAAAACCAAGAATAAGTGGTGGCTCCTGATAGGCTAATTATTAACTTCATTCCTAAACTTTTTAATTTCATTCCGCAATCCTTTTCTTCTCTAATAAAATATCACCTGGTACAGGGTGGCCCATCCAAGCGGAAAAAGTGTGCTACGTGGAGACAGGTTAACATAAAATCGTCATTCAAAAAATGAGGTTGTAGTAAAAATTAAGGGGAATTCGAGGGTGTACCCTAATTT
Organism: Pseudeuparius sepicola; assembly: GCA_963920635.1. NCBI lineage: Eukaryota > Metazoa > Arthropoda > Insecta > Coleoptera > Anthribidae > Pseudeuparius > Pseudeuparius sepicola. The sequence goes on along the minus strand of OY987300.1, from coordinate 34,031,630 downwards.
TGTATACGAGGGTCAGTAAAAAAGTTATCGCGAAAAACATTTTTTGCAAAATAAAAAAAAATTTTTACCTACACATCCATTAGAGAACCTTTAAGTAGTATTCTCGAATATTCAGTTTTTTAATATAACTTCCGGTTATAGAGGAAATGAAAGTGGTTTTCTCTATTTTACAACTTACACATTTCTCTTAACCATCACAGGATTCCTTTTTTAATTCTGAATCCAACGATATATAATTTGACCTATTTATCTCCAACCGTTTCCGAGATATTTATCAGAGAAGCTCCATCAAACTAGATACATGGTCTCATGGTCGGTGTCTGATGTTCGACCTGAGTAGGCCAAACAATAAAACCAAATTTATGACAAATCAAGTCAGCCATGATAATAAAACTGACAAGCGAGTAGGCTGAATGTTAAAGTGGCGATAGCCATTCAACTGCATTCAACTTAATTAAAAATCTCGTGGAAATTATGAAACATTTATTATTTCTACTACTGTCATATTTATTATAACAACAATATGATCAGTTATTAAAAATTAGTTAGAAGTTCATTTACATTAAATGTTCAAATTGGTTTCCATTATTATTTACACATAACCTAAGTCCTTTTAAGAAATTTTTTCGGACATTTTCAAAGATTAAGGGACGATTGTTTAAACTATCAATTTCTAATTTTACTCGTCTTTTAATCTCCTCAACATTTTCGGGGCGGTTCTTATAAATTTTATTTTTTAAATGCCCCCACAAGAAAAAATCCAAGGGGTTAAATCTGGACTACGTGGCGGCCACCTTTCGTTCCATGTTTACCAATCCAATTTTCAAACGAATTGTTCAAAAATTCCGTTATGGGCCCACAGTTATGGAAGGAAGCGCCATCTTGCTGCCATATTAATTGTCTTTCTTGGAGTTGGTTAAGAAAAATTAATGGCAACTGGTCAAAGTATTGTTCCAATTCGTTCTGGATTAAATGTAGGTATTTCCTACCTGTCATACTTCCTGAATAAAATAGAGGGCCCATTATAAAATTTCCCACAATTCCGCACCAAACACCCACGGAATTGCCGCCGGATTTCACAACTTCACGAAATGCCCGTGGATTGTCAACAGACCAAAATATACTATTTTTCCGGTTGTATATTTCCGCCGTTGTAAACGTAGCTTCATCGGACCAAATAATTTGTTAAAAAAATCCAGCTCCACCTCTTGCAAAATAAAAGTTTAACATTGTTTGACAATATTCCAGTCTTCTTGCAGCATCTCCAGGGAATAGCCTTTGAACAGGTAATATTTGGAAGTAAATTTGCTTAATTTGATTACCCTTTGTATTATAGACCGGGGAATTTGTAAGTCTCTCGCTGCATCTCTCTGAGATTTTTCGTTATTTCTTCTGAAATAATTTAAAAATCGTTCTCTCTCGTCCTCACTAATTCTAAACCCTTTTTTTCTCTTGCTAATCACACTTCCTGTCGATCTGAATCTTCGATACAGCTTACATATAAATAAAGCACTCGGAACATTTCTATTTGGATATTTACGAGAATACTCCCTCAAAGTTTCTACGTACCTTTTATCATTTTTGATGAAGATCTCTAAAATATCACAGCATTCTTCTTTCAAAAACATTTTTTAAACTGCAACTACTAACAGCTTCAGCAACAAAATTTTAGACTAATCTGACACGTAAATAGAAATATTGAATTGACAGCCTACTCGATTGTCAGTTTTATTATCATGGCTGACTTGATTTGTCATAAATTTGGTTTTATTGTTTGGCCTACTCAGATCGAACACCAGACACCGACCATGAGACCATGTATCTAGTTTGATGGAGCTTCTCTGATAAATATCTCGGAAACGGTTGGAGATAAATAGGTCAAATTATATATCGTTGGATTCAGAATTAAAAAAGGAATCCTGTGATGGTTAAGAGAAATATGTAAGTTGTAAAATAGAGAAAACCACTTTAATTTCCGCTATAACCAGAAGTTATAGTAAAAAACTGAATATTCGGGAATACTACTTAAAGGTTCTCTAATGGATATGTAAGTAAAAAAATATATATTTTTTATTTTGCAAAAAATGTTTTTTCGCGATAACTTTTTTACCGACCCCCGTATACAAAATTAGGGTACACCCTCGAATTCCCCTTAATTTTTACTACAACCTCATTTTTGAATGACGATTTTATGTTAACCTGTCTCCACGTAGCACACTTTTTCCGCTTGGATGGGCCACCCTGTACTTTGAACTAAAACTTTTTGATATTTTAACAACTAGCCCCATTTTTAGCAATATATATTTTTAAATGTCATTTTTGACAGATAACGAAAAAGACATGACCACGTTTGAGTGGGTCATTTTTCATCTTTTTTAAACCAAAAGGTAACCCCAAAGTTAAATTTCAAAATAAAACATTAATTAAAAATTTCCCCAATATGGTGCGAACTTTTTGAAGTACACTGTATATTTTGTGGTTTGTGGTTGATAACACTACTGAAAATCTACTGACCATTGAGGTAGTATGGAGGGGAGAAGCTGTGACGTGACCCAAAACGGGTCGAGGCCAACGATAAAGACAGGCCACGGCGCTAACGCATAATCGCGTAGTCACGTGACCAACTTAGTGCTATTGTCAACAAAGTGACATCTGTGGACCTATGACCAAACTATTCAAACTTACTTCTACTGAATCATAACAAATAAAGATAACATTATACAAAATACAGGGGACAATCAATAACAAAATATACGAGGATTACTCGATAAGATAAACATTAGATAAATCAAAGTCCAATCGCCGAGTCGGCAAAATCTGCGAGTATAAATCCAGCACCAGCCACAGGCTGGGGATGAGTAAGCCCCGCTTATTAGCAGCTACTCGATCACTGACCACCCTCGGTGGTCTGACCTGGCAATGGATCCCGCTTAAATAGCCTCCTTGTTCAGGTCGGGCTCCGAGGGGCAGACGACAGCGCCCCTGGGCACTGTTGAAGACGTCAGTGGGTCAGTAGCGGCACCCCGCCGTCGCGTCGGGTCAAGGGCGCAGCTCGCGTCCCGGTCACTTCCACGTACTATTGGTCGCGTCGGTCCACAGTCCGCGCTACCTCCGCCATGGTCCAGATACTGTTAGAGCATATCTGTGAGTGCAAGAATAAACATCACCCTAGTTTGTACCTGCTGTCTTTCTTCTGCGCTTCGCGACTCCCGCACCCAGTGATCCCGGCAAGCTGTGAGGGTTAATCCAACCCTCCGGCACACACAAGTAGTGCGTCACATGGTAAAGGCTCCGTGTGGAGGCACTCAGTTGTGACACTATTTAATGAAAGGCATTTTTGGAGATAAGTAGAAAAAAACAAATTTCGTAACAATTTGGCAAGTTTTCTTTCATCTATTACATTATTGGTTTTGCGCATCCAAGCTTTCTCTAATTGTTTTTTCAAAATTCTCAACCTGCCTCAGCTGTTTTGGGCTGAGAGTTAAACGGCACTGCACTCACAATATTTTGGCACTTCTCAAAAATTGTTGGGACATCACCTTCCTTTAGCTTAGGTGATATTCTCTATAGGTATTTTCCTCCCACAACACATTTGTTCACTTTAATTATTGTTTCACTTTCTTGAAAATGTGTTAGTCACACATACTTAAGGGTTTTTTAGAAATTAAATCTCAGTTGGGCCTTGACGAATCCATTTTTGGCGGAAATTTTCATCCCGAGGCAAAACAAATGTTTGTTATGGCGAGACTTTCTTCCTGGCTTTTGTAATATGTATAAATATAATATAAACAGACTCAATATTTGGTATTTAGGTTATTTTTACGAAATAAAAATGAAAACTAACCTCAGTAGGTATATACTGCAAATATTGACGAGGTCTCAGTTGTTCGGCAGCGTGAAAGACCGAATAGATAAACCGTATCGGGGCGGGGGTCGACAACGAAAATCAACGGTTACAACACTGATTTATTTCGCACAAGGTGAATGGTGAATACAATAAATACACAACCCGAACGTGGTCAACGGGAACGGCTTCCAGCCACCCGGACCGTCTGAACTCGCGGATCTCCCGTAAGCAGTTCACCCCTCTGTGAATCAGGCTCCACTGTCCAATACGGTCCATGTCCATAATAGTCCATTCCGGAATTCCGGGCTCCCTATTCTGTGGTTCGGGGGAGAATTCCCCTTTACAGCGCTCACGCGTCGGTGCGAGCGGCACCAATACTCTTGGACGCCACGACTCCCACCGAGGCCATAATAACACCTGGGCGGTTCCCCTCCGCCAGGACACACGCGCACTAGACACAAACTTGTTTCTAAAATATAAACTAAGACGTTTAAAAACACTTTAAACATTTAAAACTTCTCAAAACCCAAGCTGCCGCTTTCAGTTATGTGACAAATGACATGTAACGTCTGACTAAGATGGTCACGTGATTTTTGTGCGCCAGGGCCTGTCTTTATAGTAGGCCTTGAAACGGGTTCACCTACGTCATAGATTACCAGAACAACGTCAATTTGTTGACTCTGTGCTAAAAGTGCATTAAAAGTGGCTAAAAGTGCAGTTTTCCTTGTTATTGCGAGCTATTGACCTCTGGAAATAAATATGTCATGTGCTGTACGTTGTTGCAGTAGCAATTCTAAAGTGGACAAAAAGATATTCACAGGAATTACATTTCACAGGTAATATAAACAATAGACAGAGCCGTATCAATATAATTTATAATATCCACTTTGGTACTTTCTGAAAAGAAAAATATTACCTTTATAACTACTCTAGGTATGTATTTTTCAAGGATTGCCTACTGGGTGTTTCTTCCTTCGATTCAAAATAACCCCATATTTTTTTCGTAGATTTTTTTATAATTTTACTAGGAATACTGTTTAATCAGACCCATAGAGACAAATAAATAAATAAGACGGTTTCTGTCAATTGACGGTTTGAGAAACACAAAAGAGGTCCTACTGCGCACGCCAGCGACGTCGCGGAACAAGGACGAGGAGAGCTTTAATTGTTAGTAATAAGGAAGAAAGATATTCGCATCTGGATTATTGATTATTTTGCTGCGTTAGCTACGTAGTTGTATTTACAAATCACGAAACGACTACGAAAAATTATTGTATTTGTAGGTAAGTAGGCCGAAATTTGATTGTATATTTTCCTGGTTTTATTAAATAAACAAGGATATTGTGATACCCATAATAGTTATTACAATAATTATAGTGCCTTAATGTGCCTATAGGTTATGTTGTTCAATAATTCAGTTGATTTTATGAATATTTTACAGATACTGTTCAGTAGAACATGTGCTGTGTGTAATGTCATTACTTATAAAGTTGTTAATATTACTTACCCATGTTTATTTTTAGGGATTTGACTTCCAATAATTATTGTTACCTATGATCGAGCCTATGATAGAAGGTACGAAGACTGACCAGACCAGAATGTGATATACATACCTTCGATTGAACTAATATGATTGTGATAAATGGAAAATAAGTATACTTATGTAGACGGTCTTTGATGTAGTAATGTAAGTAAAGGTGTGATAAATATTGATGAAGTAATATTACTTACCCATGTTTTTTAGGGATTTGACTTAAAATGTTACCTATGAGCAACCCAATGATACATAAGTAAATACGAAGACTGACCAGACCAGAATGTGATATACCTACCTAGTCCGATTCAACTAATGTGATACATGGAAAATAAGTACTTACGTAGATTTTCGAAGCGTGTGATTTATTACAGTCTTTGATGTAGTAATGTAAGTAAAGGTGTGATACAGTATTGATGATGTAATATTACTTATCCATGTTTTTTTAGGGATTTAATTTCAAATGTTACATGAGCGAGTCAATGATACCTAAGTAAATACGAAGACTGACCAGACCAGAATGTGATATACCTACCTAGTCCGATTCAACTAATCAACTAATATGTGATAAAGGGAAAATAAGTACCTAGGTCTTTGATGTAAGTAAAGGTATGATACACGTCGATAATATTCAGACAATAAAGAAAACCTAACATATGTTACTAAACCGGTGGTGGAGGTTCTGGAACAAATATATTATTTTGTTTACAAAATTCTACCGATCTTTGGCTATATTACGAATATATCCACTAAAATTCTAGATTTTCTTTATAAAAATATTAGTTTTGATTGGTTCACCTGCTCAGGCCATAAAGAAACAGTAAAAAAAGATTTTTTTAAACAAAGTGTTATTTTATTAATAAGAAAATATTATAATGATACGTCACGGCAGTTCGAAGATGATAATTTAAAAAAAATCAAATGAGAAAAAAAGAAAAAAAATGTACCATTTGAGTTGAAAGTTTTGAGTTAATTTTTTCTTGTTGTTTATCATTTATAATAAGATTTTTGTGCGTATTTGTATAAGACTGTTCTTTTGTTGCTGTGAAGGAAAAATCCAAATAATCTGTTATTTTTTTTATTTTAGTGTTGAATTTATAGTTTATTTCCCTTTATTTGTTATCATTTTGAGAGTTATTTTTATGTTTGCGTTATTTATATTGTTTTACTATTAATAATATAAGTTTTTTATCAATTGTTTTTTTTTAATAAACTTTTTTAATTATCACTAATAATATTAATACATTAATATATTAATTTAATAATAATTAATAACTTTTTTATATTATTTTTATTATTTTATTTTATTTTATTTATATTGTACTATATCTCAACAATCAAAGTCCAAACTCGTTGCCTTGGTTACCACTTTTATTGTTTAGCCTTCAGAAATCTCAAATAAACTTGTCAGATTACTGTCACTGTCCAAGAATATTCTTTCAGCTCCAAAATTCGCACAAAATCGGTTTCTAACCTTTTCACCTCACCAGGCCCAATTCCCAGGGCTTATATACTAAAAAGGGAGACTGGAGAATACTCTAGAAAATTCTTGGCCAATGATAGTTCACAAATCATAAGTTCTAGCAAACTTTCTTGAATGTTATGGAAGCTTTACAGGGAAAACCATGAAAACTAAAGGAAAATGGGGCCCTGGGGGCCTCAGGCCAACAAAGATGTGACGGAAAATGCCTCTAAATTAATTACAAAAATTATAAAACTGTAAGTAGAATACCCAAACTTAGAATTTATCTGCTAAATCTTTGAGTAGGTTAGAAAACCGTGCAGACATATTCATTGAAAGCTGATATAACAACTTAAGAGGCATTTTTCGTTACACTGCCCCCCTATAACATTTGATCGTCCCGATCAAGTTATATGACCTTCATCTATCTTCTCATGGTACGGAGACAACCTGACAATATTTACTATCTTCATCTTTGCTGTTGGGCTACGTGTTATACGATAAACGACATCGTTAATCTTGTTCACAACGATGTATGGTCCTTCCCAACTTCTATCGAGTTTTGGAGACCGACCTTTTCTTCACTTGGGATTGTATAACCACACTTTGTCACCCACATTAAATTCAACACTGGTTGCTTTCAGATCGTAGCAGATCTTCATCTTGTCACTTTCTTGATGCAACTTCTGGCGAACGTCTTCATGAACCAACAGGAAACTCAGGTGGCTCAAGTAATCATCAGTAGATTCTGGATTTTCTGGTGGGCCAGTTATGATGTCGATAGGGAGCCTTAGATCGTCTCCGAAAATAATCTTAGCTGGAGACTTTCCTGTCGCTTCATGCACAGCGGAACGGTAGGACAATAGAAAAGGTGGTATGCATGTGTCCCAATTACTTTGTTTCTAATTCACTACCATCTTCAGGTATGTTTCTAAAGTCTTATTGAACCGTTCCACCATACCATCAGACTGGGGGTGCAGGGGTGTTGTTCTTGTCTTGGAAATCCCTAGCAGGCGGCAGACATTTTGGAATACCTCCGACTCAAAATTGCTGCCCTGATCAGAGTGTAGTTCTCTTGGGACACCAAAACGACATACCCAATTTTGGAACAGGACCTCTGCGACTGTGGTGGCCTCTTGGTTGGGGATTGGATAAACTTCTGGCCATTTGCTGAAGTAGTCCATGACGACTAACACATAAAGGTTGCCAGATTTGCTGGTTGGGAACGGTCTCGCTACGTCGATGGCAATCCTTTCAAAAGGAGCTCCGACCAGGTATTGCATCATTTTACCCCTGTTCCTAGTTTTTGATCCTTTCGCCAAAGCACATTCTTCACACCGGCGGCACCACTCTTCGACTTCTTCCCGAGAGTTTACCCAGTAAAACCTCTCTCTAACTTTATGTGGTGCCCAGCGGGCATCCCAAGCAGAAAAGTCTTTAATTCACGATATTTCTACGATATCCCAGTAGGCGCCCCAGGCAAAATTATAAAAATATCACACTTATACGTGAATCTACTGTGGGCCTGGAAAAGCCGCGGCCGGCGGTACTCCTTTGAGATACCGAAAACATGTACCTACCCTCGTAAGTGCTTTCGTTCGTTTCCGTTGATTCCGATGCCGCCGAGATCCCAGGTGTTGAGGCCCCTGGATAATATTGGGGAAAATTCGGTAGGTATATAAGTAGGCGAGCTTCGAGTCGTGAGAGCAGTCTCCATCCAGAAAGCATTTGCCGCAGATAGCTCTGCCCGAAAGAAGAGAGCAGGCGGCAGCCCCTGCGGCTAGCTAGCCGCAGGCTGTAGAAGTGCCTAATGAAGAAAACCAAGAAAGAAGTATTTTCCTAAGCACCGCAGTAAGTTTGGACTGACCCAAAAGTAAGATATTTGTGTTTTAATTCCTTTGTGTCTGAATTGCCTTTTTATTTTTGAATTTTGAATTATTTTGGAAACTTTTAGAGAAATTGAAATTATTGTGCATTTTTAATTAATTAAAAATAATTTGATAACTTTTGTGAACCATATTATGATTTTTGGGAATTTATTTTGAAATTTGAAAGGGATTTGGGAAACTATTTAGAGTCAATTATTTTGGGGTTGAAATCAGAATTTTGTATTTCATTTTACTATGTCAGAAATTTTGAGTAATTTGAATTTTTATACAAACTTGTACTGAGTAATTAAGCAATGTTATGCAGAGTCGAGTAATTTTATTCTATTTAGGGAATCAAGTATTTTATTCTATTTGGGAAGCTTTTGCAATTTTTGTACTTTTAATCTGAAGGTTTGTCGTTTTATGCCATAGTTTATGTATTTGTGCCATTTTGTCATATTGTTTTGTGTCTTATTTTAAATTCTATTGTTTATCAGTGTATCTTTTGAAACGTTTGGACCTTGTTACATAAAAAGGGTCATATTTCAGATATCTTGAGTGCAGCATTGTGCGAACTTATAGATTTTTAATTTTATTCAGTAATAATTATTGCACATGTTTTTAAACTTCCTACTTAACTGTATTTTGTTAACTAAATGTACAGTATCATATTTAATTTTAATATACATATTAAACGATCCCTGTATTTCCGTCAAACACCCTTAGGCCCCACACTAAAAGAAAGTATATTGTGGCTCACCCTGTAAAACCGCTCGCCAACTACCACCAACAAGGGCTGAGATCTCCACATTTATTCAAGGTCTTACTAATGCCAAAGTGTCCACCTCCAACGCCTTCGTGCACGGCTTTCAGGACCTCCGACACTCTCTTCTTGGAAATTACTGTCAGAAATAGCTTTTCTTTTCCATCTGGACTTTCCCAAACTCTCTTTAGTACACCATCTTTAATTACTAACGAGTCCCATTGTGCCCAGTATGCCTTCAACTCTGGTGATTTGTCCGAAACATTAATTTTAGGTTAAATATTATATCGAATATGGGATCTTCGCTTTGCTCTCTGGCGATGACTTCCGAATTCCAATTTTCAGGTCCACGGACAGTAGTTCGTTTGCATAAAATTAGGTCCGGGTTTTCTCTTAATTCCTGTCGACTACAGTGATGACAGTCTTCATTACAGGGTCTTCTTGACAATGCATCAGCATTCTTATGGTTGTCCCCTTTGCGGTGTTCCACTTTGAAGTCATATTCCTGCAGCCTTTGAAGCCATCTTGCCACTTGTCCTTCTGGGTTCTTGAACTGGAATAGCCATTTTAGTGATGCGTGATCTGTTCTTAATATGAAAGGTTGGCCATATAAGTGTGGAAATGTTCAACGGCCTTGACCACTGCTAGCAGTTCCCTTCTTGTCACGCAGTAGTTTCTCTCTAGCTTTGACAGAGTTTTACTGAAGTAGGCAATAACTGATTCTTGCCTTTCTTGCTCTTGGGATAGCACTGCCACAACACCAAAGTTGCTGGCATCTGTATCCACGATGAATGTCTTTCCAGGAACGGGAAACGTCAAAATCGGTGAAGAACATAAAGCTTTCTTCAAGGTCTGAAATGCTTCTTCACAATCTGAGGTCCACATATAATCGATCCCATCCTCTGTGAGCCTATGCAGCGGCCTGACTATGTGTGCAAAGTTTAGGACGAATCTCCTGTAATAAGTGCACAGGCCCAGGAAGTTCCTTAGTTCATGCCTATCTTTCGGTCGCGGCCATTTTTCAATTGTCTCTATCTTTTCTGGGTTTGTTTTAACTCTTTGCTCTGAAATTACATGCCTCAAATATCTAACTTCCTTATTGAAGAAACAGCATTTCTTTGGGCTTAGTTTTAGGTTAGCTTCTCGTAACTTCTGGAATACCTCTCGGACATTCTTCAGGTAATCTTCGAATGTTCTACCCAAAATAATGACATCATCCAGATATACTAGACAATATACTAGACAGGTTTTCCATGTCATACCTCTTAGCACAGACTCCATGAGCCTCTCAAAGGTTGCTGGTGCATTACAGAGGCCAAATGGCATAACATTAAATTGCCATAAACCTGTACCAGTAGAAAATGCAGTTTTCTCTTTATCTTGAGTATGCCTTCGACTTGCCAGTACCCACTCTTCAAGTCCAACGTGGAAAACCATTTAGAACCAGATAGTGTCTAAAGTGTCATCTATTCTGGGTAGAGGGTAGCTGTCTCTCTTGGTGACGTCATTTAACCGTCGATAGTCTACGCAGACCTCATAGAACCATCCTTCTTCTTCACTAGGACAACTGGAGAAGTCCATGGGCTCTGTGATGGTTCAATGATTCTCTGTTGTTCCATTTCCTTCATCATAGCTGAGACCTCTTCTTGCTTAGCAAGGGGTATCCTTCGAGGAGCCTGTTTGATCGGAGGGCTATTACCACTATTTATACTGTGCTGTACTAAACCTGTCCTTCCAAAATCGCATTCAGACGTAGCAAACACATCACGATTTTCCTCAATCAGTTTTCGCAGTTGGTACTGCTGCTCCATTGGTAAGTAAGCAGCGGCTGCTTCGACCATATTCTTCAGACTCTCTGGTAGGGGCTGTGGAACTTGCTGTGGTGCAACCTGATTTCTCATAACTGCTTGAACTTCATGGCATAACCCAATCTTTTCGCCTTTGCTCAAATTTTGATCATAGTTCTTCAGGTTAGCAATCCGCACAAATATTACACGCCCTCTTTTGGTGGTCAGCGTATTCGCAGGAAATATACCTCTTTTATACAGTTCGCATTCTTCTTCGGGTTCCACAATAATTGTTTCGCCATTCAGTTCATCGTAGGTGGCCTTGATAACCTTTTCTAAATTAGCCGGAACCGTGGTATCTTCATAAGCGGTCACAGTTCGGGTAGTGTTGCCAGCCATGTTAGGACCTGTCATCAGAATCTCTTCTGTCTTTGTCCTCAAAATCCTCTCATGATCTTCTATCTTGAACCGCTGTTCACGCATGATATCTAGTCCTAATATGACATCGTCGGTTATTTCGGCCACAAGGACTCTGTGCTTGAACTTATTAGAGCCTATGGTTATAAAGGCGTCGGGCTCTCCTGTAACTGTAATATCTTCACCATTTGCCAATTCGACGATGTAGTTTGGTGGTGGTGCAATTATTCAGTGGGCTATGATGTTCAGTCTCACGATGGTATGACTAGAACCAGTGTCCACCACAATGTCACATTCCCGGCCGAAGATCTTTCCTGGTACTACCAAGCTGTCTCCTGAATTCGGCAGCCGGTTAACTTTTATCCTATTAGGTGGGGCTTGGTAGCACCCAGCCAGCTTTCGCCCCTCAAAGCTGGCTACTCGGAGTTTTCCTGCTTCTCACCATCAACAGGATTGGGGCACTGGCGTTTCAAATGCCCCTCAACTCCGCAGTTCCAACAGCGCAGTGGTGTACTTCTTCGAACACCCATCCCATCTTTGGAGGTCGTAGCACGTGAAAGGATGTTTTGGATATCCCGTACCATTTGTTCTACGTTGGCATTACTGGTACTGCTTCTGTTTTGCGGTCGCATCTGTCTTAACCTCACTTGTCTACGTGCTGCCTGCGTGGCGGCTTCGAATTCCAAAGCATGTGCCAAGGCCTCTGAGATGTTTTTGTGGCGGGCTAGCCGAAGCGCTTGGCTAGTCTCGCTGTCACGCACGCCATCTATGAAGCCACTTACCGAAATTTGTTCCCGGAATTCGACTGGAGCCGATGGATAGGCCAGATTTACCAGGCGGGCAATGTCCCTAATAGCACACAATGTCCGAGGGACGTCCATACAATGTCCATATTTGGTCGAAACGTCCAGGACATAACATGTACATCCCAAGGACGTCCGTTTTTGGACGTCAATTGTTCGTACATAAAATGTACATCCCAGGGACGTCCGTATTTGGACGTTAAATGTTTGTACTTAAAATAGACATCCGAGGGACATCCCTATATGGCCGAAAAATGAATAGGTCACATTAAATTATTTATACCATATATCCATATTATAGTATTAACTAATTAGTTCCTAAAGTAGCGATGGTGAAATTTTAAAATACACCTATGCTACATTGATGTTAATTAGGTAATAATTTGGTTGATAGAAAAAGTACCTATGTCTATAGAATATTTGCAGGAATAAGAAACGTTGCTTATTTATTGCAAAGAGTAGTAACTACCTACATAAAAGTAAATAATATGTAGCGGCATTATTGACATGTTTACCGCGTAATCTGTGGTAGGTATCTACAATTTAAAAAGACCGCTGGTTTCCTAGTTTCAAAGTTGGAGACTTACGGCAGTTGCCAGATCCACCACTTTAACTTTAGATCTGAGACATTTCTAAAATTCTATAATCTCATATTATAGTAACAGTAATACAATACATATTTAGTTTACTTTCGCACGCTGCTCCTGTTATTATTATACTATAAGACAGAACTAGTTCACATATTTGTTAGTACCTATCTTATCATTTATTAACTTTCTAACCTTTTCCACAATATTTATGTTTATACAACTCATCAAAAACCGGTAGACAATCTGGCAACGGGAGGAATCGCCCGCTAGGATACGCCAACCATTCTGCCGCAACAGCATTGGCCAAAATTGTCACGTGTCAAAAACGGCGTATTGCATTGGCAAATACGGTCAGTTGACTTGGCGGAGACTGCGCATTGTAGGGCACGCCGTGGGAGTGCGAGTAAGGACAAGCCGAGGCAGAGAAGATGATAAATGCAGATCGCGGACGCGGACGGCCGTCGGCCATGAATCTGTGGTTGTGGTTGTTTGTTGCATTGTTGTTCAATTAGCATTGTGATCCATGTGTTTTTTATAATAATTGTACTGAATTCCGATAGACCTCCGGAGGAGGTTTGCATTCCAGATTCCAGCCATACAGGAAGATAACTTATTACTTTGTTACATCTTTAGCGCATGAAGGGATAAGGTAAGCAAAATTTAATAGATTCTGGTGTTTTTATAAGGATTTTCTATAAAATGCTGAGTTTATCTAAATCTAAAAGATTTTCAACTTACAATTGAATTATTAGGTAATAGTGTATAATTGTCTTCCTTATTTCAAATGAAATATCCTAACCTATACTATTTTATTGCACTTATTAAGTTTTCCTAGTCAATATCTAATACCTATAATAGAATCCTACTTACTAGGAGGTGTTTATAGTATATGATTTTGTGAATGTATCATATGGTCGTCCCCCAGGAAATTTCGTGATTTCGATGTAATTAAAATTTATCGATCGAAAACAGCAGGTGCATTAAAGCTAGTATAGGTAAATACAAATGCTTGTTTAATAATGTGAGATTTAACATTAATGAATTCAAATGAATTAGGGAAGCATCGCATCAATATGTTTACCAATCTCTCATTGAAATTTTTACACGGCTTATCCAAAACTTTTACATCCCAAGGTACATCCTAGGTCAATATGCAAACGAAGGAATGCCAAAACTCAATTTTGTTACTATATTCGTTTCTCATATTTTTAAAATTCTATACAATTATCCCTTCTCAACTCTAATTTGAACACATTGCAGGTCTTAAACTATTTTTTATACATAAAAGTATTTCTTTTTGTTTTAGGTGCTGAGCAATTAAATCTGAAAAGGAAAATTGCAGCAGAAAAAAGATGTAGAAGAAACAATAAAAATCTCAGGCGAGTAAAATAATGGTTATATGTCGCAGAAAACAATAGATAGGTACCTACCTAAAATTATTTTATGTGTAATAAATTAAATGAAAAATATATTATTTTAAGTATTAATCTGTTCAGTAAAATATTTAAGAGGGGATAAACGATTGCCAAATCTGTCAGGTCCTATATATTTAATGTCGTGAGAAACTTAAGTTCCAATGTTCCAATATTAGTTGCTGTTGTAATAATTGAAATACCTACCTAGATGAAATTTGTTTTCGTCACCAAGGTTTGATGATTTGATAGCCATTTGGTTATCTATCCTCCCATAAGTACTTTACTTACTAATTTTATTTGTTTACCCAAGGGGCGTGGGCGTAAATTAAAAGGGGGTAAAAGTAAAAGGTAAGTAAAATTGATGTCCTAAAAACGTCCTAATCAGTAATCCAGGGGATGTCCCAAATAGACGTCTTATGGATGTTCCAAGTTGTGACATTTGGATGTCTTGCTGACATCCGATGGACGTCCATAGGATGTATACGGATGTCCAGGGGATGTCCAAATATCCGAATGAGGATGTCCGTCGGACATCTGTCGGATGTCCTTGTGCTATTAGGGGTCGGCTTCAAATTGTTGCAGGGTCTCATCAGTGCGTTGTCGTCGACCTTTTAGTTGCGCCTGGTATACCTGTTGCAGATGTGCTTCCCCATATCGCATTTCAAGTACTCTAACCAGGGAATTATAATCATGCTGAGCGTCGGCCGGTATCGTCCGCAACACTTTTCGGTGGCCTCACCTCGTAGACATAACTTCAAATTCCGAGCTTTTTCTTCTCCTGTCCAGAAGTTTCCTTCTGCAGCAGCCTCAAACTGGTTAAGGTAAGTGCTTCATGCCACTTTTCCATCAAACTTGGGAGACTTCATTTTCATAGAGGATGTAGTCATGCCTGCTTCTAATTTTGATACACCCTGTAGTGATAGCTGATTCATCCTCGCCTCCAGCTGTTCCATTCTTCCTTCACTGTTGTCAAATCTCGTTTTTATTCTGTCCAGTTCGGTTTGTACTTCCATCTTAATTTCCGTCTTCATTTGGGCAATTTCTTCTTCAACAACTTCTTCAAAGTTGAAAATTTTCTTCTGTAATTCTATTTGAATCTCTTCTAATTTCATGTTGGTTTCATCTAGTCCAGTTTTAATCTCTACTTTAAGGTCGCCCATCAGTTTTTCTTGTTTCGTGTCCCTATCCTCTTCCCTCTTGCGCCTTTCTTCTTCTTTTTCTTCGTGTTTCTTTTCTCTTTCTTTATATTTCTTGTCCATTTCGTCAAATTTCTTCATAAACATTTCCATCAACTTTTCCATTTCCATTGCGGTCTGTTTTCTGGTTGTGGGCATTCACCTCGGGGTCCTCTTAAAATCGCGCTTCTGACACCAAATGTACTGTATCTCAACAATCAAAGTCCAAATCCGTTGCCTTGGTTACCACTTTTATTGTTTAGCCTTCAGAAATCTCAAATAAACTTGTCAGATTACTGTCACTGTCCAACAATATTCTTTCAGCTCCAAAATTCGCACAAAATCGGTTTCTAACCTTTTCACCTCACCAGGCCCAATTCCCAGGGCTTATATACTAAAAAGGAAGACTGGAGAATACTCTAGAATATTCCTGGCCAATGATAGTTCACAAAGCATAAGTTCTAGCAAACTTTCTAGAATGTTATGGAAGCTTTACAGGGAAAACCATGAAAACTAAAAGAAAATGGGGCCCTGTTGGCCTCAGGCCAACAAAGATGTGACGGAAAATGCCTCTAAATTAATTACAAAAATTATAAAACTGTAAGTAGAATACCCAAACTTAAAATTTATCTGCTAAATCTTTGAGTAGGTTAGAAAACCGTGCAGACATATTCATTGAAAGCTGATATAACAACTTTAGAGGATTTTTCGTTACAATATTATCACTAATAATATTAATACATTAATATATTAATGTATTAATATTATTAGTGATTAATATATTAATGTATTAATTAATGTATTACTATTATTAGTGATAATATAAAAAAGTTCAGCTCCTTTAGTATGAAATATAAAAATTGAATTAAATTAAATTTCCCGCCATATCCCGATGACCATAGAGAAATAATTATTTATTTATTTGTCATGGAGCGGCGCTGAAGTTATGCTTCCAAGATTTGAGCACAGTTTTGGGATCTCTTCTTTTTTAATTCTTGTCTATGATCAGACCCTGGCGTGTCAGCCATATTGATCACAGACTTAGCCACACCCCCTGAACCCGTTTGCTATATGCGACAAAGTAATGTTATGGCGCCTCCCCCCCATACTACCTCAATGCTACTGAGTGACAAGGACAAGGCCGTCGATGACAAAATTAAAACGTCAGAAAGAAAAACATTAATTATACCTACCTTTGTGTTATCTTGAGTTACTTTTATCTTTTATCTAAATCATTGAGTTAGTATACTACCTTAATTATCTAAATCTAGGAAACATATAGAAAGATAATAATACCTACATAGTTTTTGTAGTTGGAATCGATCGATACCAACAACTTTTGCTAGGTTTGCAGGGAGGGTTAGTAATTACTTTATATAATAATTATTATTGTCTCAATATGGTACTGTGCTGTTTTCAATAGTAGCAATAATAATAATATGATACAGTGTTTTGTGACATGTTTTATAATTTAGGTTATTAGTTATTATATGTATATTCGAAGCTTGTGGAGGGTATATTATTAATAAGTTTTATATACCGACCTATCTGTTTGTTATTTTGTTGTTAATTAGTATTGAAAAATTTAATTTGTAAGTATTTCCAGTATCTGCATCTTGTTTTTAATAGATATCACCTTTGTAGCCCATAAACTGGGCCATACTGGTACTATGGCCACATGCACTTTTGGAAGTAGGGGAAAAGAAACCGTGGTACAGCAACTAAATGAGCTTTTCGGCAATGTTTTAAATCTTGATATTATAAAGAGTGTAGCCAACAACTGCCAATTTGACGGTAAGTGTTTTTTTGTATTTCTGTTTTCATTACACTGGCACCCTCGAATCACCCTAATTAAAAAATAGGAAGTGGCTATTTATAGGTTAAAAGTCAGTATACGTCTTGCGCTCTCATTGGTGGATTGAGTCACATGACACATAACCTTATTTCTACTTTTACCGTCCGATGGATGAGGAATCGGCCCTATATATTTTGTGGAATCGGCTTGTTTACCAAAGTCGATTGGATGATGTCCGAGATTATTCAGACCTATTTTGTCTCATATTTTATAGGAAGTGGCTATTTATACGTCCGACGGATACAAACATCAGTATACGTCTTGCGCTCTCATTGGTCGATTGAGTCACGTGACACATAACCTTACTTCTACCGTCTGATGGATTATGAATCGGCTTGTTTACTAAGTCGATTGGATGATGTCCGAAATTTTTCAGACCTATCTTGTCTGATTTTATATTGCGTATGCCCTACTTTTTCCGCGATGGGCGCTGCGGAATGAAAAATGAAGTTATAATTATTTACAATGATGTAATAATAACCCACCCCCGATTTTCTTGAAATTTTGGCTACCCCCCCCGACGTTCGGCGCGGTGCCGAATGTCGGGGAGTAGCCAAAATTTCGAATAAATCGGGGGTGGGTTACAACGCCGAACGTCGCATCGGGCGAAAATACGGGGTACCTACTACCTACCCGAGGGGCCAACCGCTGATGGCAATATATGTACAAAATCAGAAGAATTAATGCGCATTGTTTGCTGCATTGTTTGGCATTGCCTGCAGTAGCTGGAATTGATTGGCATTACCTAGCATTACAGTCGCATTGGGATGGCATTGTTTGGCATTGCAGTGGCATTGCTTAGAATTGTTTGGCATTGCGGGGGCATTACTTGGCATTGTGGTGATATTGTTACGCATTGTGGTGACATTGTTACGCATTGTAGTGGCATTTTTCGCATTGCCTTGGCTTGATTGATACTGCGTGGGTATTGATTTGCATTCAACGTGAACGATTGAAACGCGAAACATTTTCTTCAGTATCAGCTGCATTGTTTTACTGAGCTAAGGTAAATAATTTTTTTAAATCTAATTTTATTTCCTGGTTTATTTCCCACTCCCACACATAAGACGAGAATCTAAAGTATTTATATCACAAAATATCAATAAACATACCATGAACAATCAAATATATCCAGCAAAGTTCACCACTGACGAATAATACAATTTTTTAATTATTAGGTAAAGGATATGATAAAGTATGAATGAAATAGCCGGATATAGCAATGAACTTCGGTGTTTTTTCACACTTTCAGTTTCACATTCCCTTTTATCGAAAAACAAGATGATCCGTGCTATTTTCTCATAATCCTATGTATACATAGGATGATTCAGATTTATTCTGAGCTCCATTCTATGTAATACCTACTTCAATATTTGACAATGCCGCAAATAGCCAGTGGCGGAAATATGGCTATACAACAAATTTATTTTATCAGAAAAAATACTAATACGGCCCAAAAAATAGTTTTCCACATTTGAACACATTTTATTTTTAAAACAAAAATGCATTGTTTTTTGTATCTGACCTCATATCTGGCAGTTTCATGACAAATTTAATTTCTCTGTTATTATTCCTTTTTGAAGCGCGAAAAACAAAATTAGGTATTTAATTTGAAGAAATGACTCTAGATTTCTAGTTGGCCAGAACCACTCGTGCGTACCTACATAATTAATAATTATCGATTTTTGGAAAAGTCCACATTTGGCATTCGGTTATAAAAGTAGTAAGCCATGGGCTATGGATGACATTATTATTTTGTTGAATTGCTATGATATTTTAGTCAGTTCTGGCTAAATATCTAAATAAAATGACATTTTTTTAATGAAACAAGCTGAAGGATAAACCAAATTTGCCGTGAAACTGTTGCATATACAAAAAAATGCCAAGGGACAGTTTTTGCTTAGAATAAAAAAAGTTATACAAGGGCGTTAAAGAAAATTCTGTAGAGGGCCGTCTGACTTAGTAGATACTTTTCTTGATAAAATAAATAATGCTCCTATTACACGCTCATATGCTCATAGCCACTGATGGCTATTTGGGGAACTTGATATTTTGTGATAATAAAATCCATTTCGTTTAAATATTGTAACGGTTGGAAAAACAACAAAAAACCTTTTTAAAAACAAGCTTCTCTTTAAGCCATGTACTAAAACGAATAAAATAAGTTTAGGTTTTCGTTAAGATAATTCAATTCCAAAATGCCACAAGGTTTTGCAAATCAAAAAGCTTGTTGCGCGAACTGTAAAGAAAATACATAAACTTTGGTAGGTAATGGCTTATTAACCAATCACTGTCCGATAAAATTAATTGTTACCCAACTACCGAGCCAACTACCTACCTTTATGAACATTTTGGGTGACAAGCTTTTTGATTTGCAAAAACTTAACGCAACTTTGAATTTGGGATTATCTTAACGTATTTTATTTTGTGCTTTTTAGTACCTATTCGATTCCCATGTCAGGAGGGTGGTAAAGAAATTTAGTCTGCCATCTTGGGGCAACCGCCCTATTGGATTTAGTATGATGTCGCTCACGTTATTGTTTTCTACCCATCGAGCCCTTTATAGTTTGATATCCATGTTGGGTATCAAATAGGTCCGCCATCTTAGAGCGGCCGCTATATTGAATTTAGTGTGATGTCACTAACTATATCCTTTTCTACTCTTCAAGCCTTTTCATTTTGATACATATTAAGGGGGTTGAAAAGAAAATGTAATCCACCATCTTGGAGCGGCGGCCATATTAAGGGGGTTGAAAAGAAAATGTAATCCGCCATCGTGGAGTGGCGGCTATATTGAATTTAGTGTGATGCAAGTAACTTTATTGTTTTCTACTGTTCAAGACTTTTCATTTGACAGCCATATTAAGGGGGTTGAAAAAAAAATGGAATCCGCCATCTTGAAGCGGCGGCCATATTTAATTTAGTGTGATGTTACTAACTTTATCGTTTTATATTCTTCAAGCCTTTTCAGTTGATACCCATATTAAGTGGGTTGAAAAGAGAATGGAATCCGCCATCGTGGAGTGGAGCGGCGGCCATATTGAATGTAGTGTGATGTCACTAACTTTATCGTTTTTTACTGTTCAAGCCTTTTCCGCCATCTTGAAGCGGCGGCCATATTGAATTCAGTGTGATGTCACTAACTTTATCTTTTTATACTCTTCCTTTTCATCTGAAAGAAAATGGAATCTGCCATCGTGGAGCGGCGCCCATATTGAATTTAGTGTGATGTCACTCACTTTATCGTTTTCTACTCTTCAAGCCCTTTTATTTGATACCCATATTAAGGGGATTGAAAAGAAAATGTAATGTGCCATCTTGGAGCGGCGGCCATATTGAATTTAGTGTGATGCATTAACTTTATCGTTTTCTACTCTTCAAGCCCTTTCATTTGATACCGATATTATGGGGGTTGAAAAGAAAATTTAATCCGCCATCTTGGAGCAGCGGCCATATTGAATTTAGTGTGATGCATTAACTTTATCGTTTTCTACTCTTCAAGCCCTTTCATTTGATACCGATATTATGGGGGTTGAAAGAAAATGTAATCCGCCATCTTGGAGCGGCGGCCATATTGAATTTAGTGTGATGCATTAACTTTATCGTTTTCTACTCTTCAAGCCCTTTTACTTGATACCGATATTAAGGGGGTTGAAAAGAAAACGTAATCCGCCATCTTAGAGCGGCGGCCATATTGAATTTAGTGCAATATCACTAACTTTATCGTTTTCTACTCTTCCTTTTCATTTGACACCCATATTAAGGGGGTTGAAAAGAAAATGGAATCCGCCATCGTGGTACGGCGCCCATATTGAATTCAGTGTGATGTCACTAACTTTATCGTTTTCTACTCTTCAAGCCCTTTCACTTGATACCGATATTAAGGGGGTTGAAAAGAAAACGTAATCCGCCATCGTGGAGCGGCGGCCATATTGAATTTAGTGTGATGTCACTAACTTTATTGTTTTCTACACTTCAAGCCCTTTCACTTGATACCGATATTAAGGGGGTTGAAAAGAAAACGTAATCCGCCATCGTGGAGCGGCGGCCATATTGAATTTAGTGTGATGTCACTAACTTTATCGTTTTCTACTCTTCAAGCCCTTTCACTTGATACCAATATTAAGGGGGTTGAAAAGAAAACGTAATCCGCCATCGTGGAGCGGCGGCCACATTGAATTTAGTGTGATGTCACTAACTTTATCGTTTTCTACTCTTCAAGCCCTTTCATTTGATACCTGCCGATATTAAGAGGGTTGAAAAAAAAAAACGTAATCCGCCATCTTGGAGCGGCGGCCATATTGAATTTAGTGCGATATCACTAACTTTATCGTTTTCTACTCTTCCTTTTCATTTGACACCCATATTAAGGGGGTTGAAAGGAAAATGTAATCCGCCATCTTGGATGGCGGCCATATTGAATTTAGTGTGATAGATGTTTTTTATACAGGATGATTTTTTAGGACTAGCTGATGTACAGAAGACGAATGTTTGAGTTTTATGAAAAGAACCCTTACAAGAATTCAGCATTATTCCTCTATTTCTTATGACACTTGATTAACAAACCAAAGTTATTAACTGGTTTAAATGTTTTATAATTATTATTAGGATTTGCAAGAAATTTCATATCTACAGGATGATTTTTTTAGGTCTACCACTGCGATTTTCTCGCTCATTTTGCGGCCTACAAAAAAAACGTAAGAAACAAAAATGTGGCAATTTTGGACAGCTAAGTGGTGCTGCAAAAGAAATCGGCATCCATGGCCAACTTGTTGCGCAATATTAAAAAATCCTCAAATTGAGCAAAACTTTTAATGGCCGTGGAATGTTTATTTTAAGAGACAGGAAAACTTTTATATTGGAAATTGATGGCACTGAGAAGCTTTATCCACCCAGGTGCTCAGATAGTTTCAGCAAATTACACAGGGTCTTCGGCTCCCTTGAGGCTATGAATTTTTTTTTGTTTATTTCTTATTAAGCGATTTTCTCGCTTATTTTGGGCCGCACAGAAAATATGTAAGAAAACAAAATATGGCAATTTTGGTCAGTGAGGCGACATTAAAAATGAATGGGCCTCCATACCCAACTTTTCGCGGTGTACTAAAAAAACCTAAAATCGAAAAAAAATTTCATGGTCTCAAGAGAGCCGAAGACCCTGTGTAATTTTCTGAAACTATCTGAGCACCTGGGTGGATAAAGCATCTCAGTGCCATCAATTTTCAATATAAAAGTTTTCCTCTGTCTCTTAAAATAAACATTCCACGGCCATTAATAGTTTTGCTCAATTTGAGTTTTTTTTTAATATTGCGCGACAAGTTGGCCATGGATGCCGATTTCTTTTGCAGCACCACTTTGCTGTCCAAAATTGCCACATTTTTGTTTCTTACGTTTTTTTTGTAGGCCGCAAAATGAGCGAGAAAATCGCGGTGGCAGACCTAAAAAAATCATCCTGTATATTCACCACTGTAGCTGGCTTTATGTCCGCAGTAGTTGGTATTCTGCCTGCATTACCTTTGAATTATTCGCATTGCTTTCGCATTACTTGACATACACCCCTTTTTGATTGGCATTGTTTTGAATTATTTGGCATTTCCACTTTATATGTTGGCATTATCCGGCATTGCTTTGAAAATGGACGACATTACTTGGCATTGATCCTTTTTTGACTGGCATTGTTTTGAATTATTTGGAATTTCCACTTTAATTCTTGGCATTAATCGGCATTGCTGTGAAAATGGCCTGGATTACTGACATTGATTGAAAATGTATAAAATAATGCGCATTGTTTGGCAATATATGTACAAATTTGGGACCAGTGGTTGGCCCCTCGTACCTACCTAGCCAAAATTTCAAGAAAATCGGGGGTAGGTTACACCATTGGAAATTATTACCACTTATTTTTTCATGCAGCCGCACGCATCGCTGCCGACTGCCACAATAGGGTGCGAATGCCCCCGTCTATTTTCATACAGCAGCGTCTATCCCCCAAAAAGGAGCAGTGCATACGCTCCTTATTGCAAAGATGCTTGAGAAAAATGCACTTCCGACGTATCTAAACATTAGTTTACTTCGGCTTCGGACGTGTACGGAGTTAAATGCATGTCCAAAGAAGTCACGTGACTCAGCCCGCCAATGAGAGCGCAAGACGTATATTGACGTTTGTATCCGTCGGACGTATAAGTAGCCACTTCCTATTTTATATTGCGTATGCCCTCCTTTTTCGGCGATGGTGTAACCCATCCCAGATTTTATTGAAATTTTGGCTACCCCCCGACATTCGGCGCCGAATGTCGGGGGTAGCCAAAATTTCGAGAAAATCGGGGGTGGGTTACGGGTTATACCATTGGAAATGATTAATGATTACCAATTCTTTTTTCATACGGCAGCGCGCATCGCTGCCGACTGCCACAATATGGAGCGAATGCCCCCTTCTTTCTTCATATGGCAGCGCCTATCCCCCAAAAAGGAGGGCATACGCTCCAACGTATCTAAATAAGTTTATAAGAATAAGTTTACTTCGGACGTGTACGGAGTTAAATGTACATCCAAAGAGGTCACGTGACTCAACTCGCCAATGAGAGTGCAAGATGTATACCGACTTTATATACGTCGGACGTATAAATAGCCACTTCCTAAAAAATAATATTTCCCATGTATCACCCATTACTTATTTTATTACATTATTACCATTAAAAATACGGATTTATACCTACTTACATGGCGTCCCAAAATTAGCTTGCTGTAATTTACTAACGCATTCTGCGACCTAAAAAAAAAAAGAAAAAAGTTCCCGTAAACAAGGCTCAAAAATACCTTCTAAGGGAGCTATGGCTCCCCAAATGTACAGTTTTGCAAAAGGTTTTTCTAAATATTTTCAGCGAGAACAAAGACAAAATTCTCAAATTTCGTAGATACCTATGTGATATAAGTAGGTACCTACCCTCGGAACGAGCCTCGGACATACCTCTGTGATTTGACTTTTGCAGAGGTAGATATAGTTTGACATTCTTTATCATAGGCATCCCAAAGGGGTAAGAAATAGCCGAAATTTTGTGCTTTTTTCTCAGATTTCTTGCGAAATTATGAAATTTCAGGGTAAGGGTATTGTACGAAAAAAAGTGTTCTTGTTGAACTTCGATAGCATGCACTGTTTTTGAGTAAAATCATTTTGAAAATTTGTGCGAAGAAAATGCGTGTTAGAAATTAGGAGGTACCCTCTCAGAAATGACCAGAAATTAATTAAAAACTACTAATTTGGACACCAAATGTCAATTTCAGATATTTCATATTTGGATGTAGCCTAACGAGTAACGGCACGTGCCTATGAAAGCGTCATTTATTTGTAAAGTAAACAATAAAAAACAAACATTATTATTTTGTTGTATTTTTGTCGATAAAAAAAATAATGCATCGTGTAGGATTTGAACCTACGATGAAATAAATGACGCTTCCAATTCTGAAGACTATTTTCATATGAAGTCACTCATCTGAAATTAAAATTTTTTGTTGCACAAATAATTAGTAGTTTTTAATTAATTTCTGGTAATATCTGGGAGGGTACCTCTTTAGAATATTATTTCAGAGATTTTTCCCTTTTGATTGGTCCATAAATCATCCCCCGGGGAACTAAACTAGAGAATAAAATGCGAGGGGTGTGACACTCAAGAAATCTGAGGTATATTTTGCTGAAAATTTGTGAAATCTCGCAGAATCTTCAGAACCTTACAGAATCTCGAAAATCTTACAGAATCCCTAAAATCTCTAGAAATCCCAGAAATCTCGAGAAATCTCTAAATTCTTTAAAATCTTGAACAATATTGAAAATTTTACCCTTTAAAAATTATGCTCCAGGTTATATTTTGGGACTATTCACAAAGAAATCATATAAACAACCAATAGCAGTCGTTCCCCCTCCAGTACCCACTCATGCAGCGGCCACACGCCACGTGGACGCGGCCAAGCCAGCCAGTTTTATCTGGAATAATATTGTCATATTGTGTTAGGTGATTTTGAATATATTTACAGATTCTTCTTTGACTGCTATACTGCTGTTTGATTTATAAATTATGTATTTTTAATCCTGTTAAAAAAATCAAAACAAATGAATTTTACTTCTATTTTTACATTTAATATTTCCCAAGATGTTTCCGCACCTTGTTAATTTACAAATTAATAAATAATTCTCACTTTACATATTAACTTAGGTAGTTCATCTAAACCTAAAAGAAAATACTTGTTTCCTCTTCATTCACCTTCAGCTTTGGCCCCTCGTTTGGTCCTAAAATAAACATATACAATCATACGATATGTTCTCATATTTATAGTAAATATAAAATTGAATTTTATATATAATGATCATACTTACCTAATAAATATTCAAGAGAAAAAGAAAACTAATATGATGAATCTGAATTTCTTCCGGATGGATTCTGCGTCAGCGAAACTTTCGTCCTTGATGAAATCCCCTCAAAACAGTTGAATGATCATCAGGACTACTCAATGTGTTGGTGTGCAAAGATTCAATACAAAAATAATACAGGGTGTTTTTCTCTGGGCCATCTCAAAATGCTGAATTTTTATGAAACTTTATACTGGTCAAGAGTGCTCTAGAATTACTGAAAAAAACATTAATAAACACAAGGTAATTTATTTCTTTACAAAATGGGTGTTTCCTGCTGTGGCACACCAGCAACCTTAACTCATATGGACATACTGACTGGCAGCCTTCTGTATTTTTAGACATACTTCATTTATATAGTGTGTGGGGCGGTTTTGGTATACTCGATTTTTGACCCGTATAAAGTTCCAAAAATTCAGTATTTTGAGATGGCACACTCTGTATATTTTGTATTAAGTCTTTGCTCACCAACAGTTTGAGTGGTCCTGTTGACAATTCAACTGTTTTGAGGGGATTCCATATGGCACACTTGACTTGCTAGATGCCTTTAAAATTCCTATTTTGCTCAACTTTGACAATCCGCAGATGGGACTTCCTATAGTTTTGTGTTCAAATTTGGTATGTAGGGTTTAGGGTGTCCTGATTAATGCTTTGGTGTCAGATTTTAAATAAAAAATCGCTAAATGATTTTCCTCATTTTTTACTAAAAAAAAATCGTTAGTAGGCCTTGAAAATTGGGATTAAGACCTGAGATTTTTCACCAAAGTAAATTTTTTTGTAACCTACCTTTATAAAAAAAAACGGGTAAAATCCGATGAAAAATAAAAATTATACGAGGGTGCTTCCATTTCAAATGGGCCACCCTGTATGCATGATTTTTCTTATTAATATTTGTAGCAGAGCGTTTGGATTCTAGTGGCCTTGTTGCGCCGTTGCTTTGGATTTTTGATGTTACTCTGGCACACTAGGTGGCTCCGTGCGCCCGTCCAGCAAAAACAATTTTTTGCTGGCCCAAGTAAAAAAACCGCCGCCGCTCGTTTTCGAGATTTCCGATTTATTAGCCGCACTTTTATTATTTGTGAATGTCTATGAGGCTGGCAGCTTTTAGTGTTGTGTCTGCGTTTATTATTGTTAATAATATAAATAAGTCACCGGCTTAGTGCCAGGTAAGGTTTTGATTGTTAGTGTATTTAGCTTGGTATTGATTATTGTGTACTTTTCCAGCTTTTCGTAGAAACAAAAACATACTAAAATAAATACAACGCTGTTTCCATCGAGTGGCAAATTTTTTTATTTATTCGCCGCTACGAACCCACCTACCAGAAATCTGGTCACATATTGTACGCTTGTTTTAGGTATTATTATAAACAAGGGTGTTATTATTTACAAAGACTGTATTTTTTATATTTCCATTCAGAATTATTATACTTATTATTATACCCATTATTTTATTGTTTCCCTCCTTTAGGTGCGTTCGGCATTGGAAATCTAGGTCCTCTTTCAACTCGTTTCTCCCGATTTTCGTTCGGCATTGCAGATTATTCCGCTCTACTCGATCTGATCTGCGTTCGACATCACATTTTTAGAGTGTGTTGGTCACACTCGATTCGCTCCGACAAAATCGGTGGAGCTTGTAGATTTTAGTTGGGCGACGTCAAAAACGTAACCTCTAAATTAAAAACAAACCTGTTTCCATGCGGTGTTGTTTTACGAGGGCCTGTTTCAAATATTTTGATTGAAAATGGATATTACTACTGCAGCAGTAGTAGAGGTATCGCAGATTATTGATGAAAACCTGGCAATTCACAAAATTAATGGCCAAACTTATCTGTTTAATAAAATAGGTAAGATTAAGATATGCAAGGACATGTTCAGAAATCGTTAGGTAAACATTTATTTTCTCTCTGGTCAACAACACAAAATATGAAGGTTAGGGGTTATGGTGAATAACGCTTGAATTCGTTCGGTAATCATGTCTGTAATCACAGTACTCTTCGATCACATGACCAAAGCTCGCACCCGACCTGCTCACATCCACGATGTCCAATGCCGAACGCACCTTTTGTAATTACATCAGATGAGTGTGAAAGCAGCAACGCGTTTTCTGGCAATGACTTTGCCGCGGAGCTTTCCGTGGCGGCGGGGGACGGCTTGCACCAATATGTATTAGGTCCTACACTCAACGATTAGATTCATAATCTCCCTATATTATAGTCTTGCGATTTATTGTTGTTATTGAGCACAACGCATATATAAATAAAAAATAAGTAAATTCCTTTGAAATGGGCGATATTTTGGAATATTTAAAAGAAAAAAGTGTGTATCTAAAGATTTAAAAGGAACAAAGACTAAAACGTCATTATTTTGAGTTGCATGAATTTTCTTTTTTGCTAGAGAGGCACCTCTTGTCACCCTCTACCAAAGCTCAGAAGTTCAGAATTTGTTACCCTTGTCTTCGGCCATTTTCAACCCCCTAAGCCCAAAACGAAAAAAGACCAGAAAATCGCTATTTTGGGTTACATGACTTTTCTTTTTTGCTAGGTAGACACCCTTTGCCACACTCTACCGTAGTCCAGAAGTTCAGAATTTGTTACCCTCGTCTTCACCCATTTTCAACCCCTTAAAGCAAAAAGAAAAAAGACCAGAAAATCGCTATTTTGGGTTGCATGACTTTTCTTTTTTTCTAGATAGGCACCCCTTGTCACCCTCTACCATAGCTGAGAAGTTCAGAATTTGTTACCCTCGTCTTCACCCATTTTCAACCCCTTGAAACAAAAAACGAAAAAAGACCAGTTAATCGCTATTTTGGGTTGCATGACTTTTCTTTTTTGCTAGATAGGCACCCCTTTTCACCCTCTATACCATAGCTGAGAAGTTAAGAATTTGTTACCCTCGTCTTCACCCATTTTCAACCCCCTAAGCCAAAAACGAAAAAAGACCAGAAAATCGTATCTTTGAGTTGCATGACTTTTCTTTTTTGCTAGATAGTCACCCTTTGACACCCTATACAGTAGTCCAAAAGTTCCGAATTTGTTACCCTCATCTTCACCCATTTTCAACCCCTTAAGGCAAAAACAAAAAAAGACCAGAAAATCGCTATTTTGAGGTGCATGACTTTTCTTTTTTGCTAGCTAGACACCCTTTGCCACCCTCTACCGTAGGCCAGAAGTTCAGAATTTGTTACCCTCTTCTTCGCCCCTTTTCAACCACTTAAGCCAAAAACGAAAAAACACCTGAAAATCGCAAAATTGCATTTTGGTGGAAACGGCGCCTCCGCGATCGATTTAAAAGAGTAATTTGCGTGGAGTTCAGAGAGGTTTTTTTTTGGTTTCTCGAAGAACAAATGCGTTTCCGTGCCTATTTCTACCGAGATTTAGACCGTGCGAGCAACAACAAATTCATAAAGTTCTTCGTCATTGTAGAATTTTTTACGAGACATTATTGAAAGAAAAAAGGCCTACCACATCTAATTCTCCACTCCACTGTTGTTACCGCGCCACATACCCACAAACCGATCTGAATCTGAAAATTCATGCAACCACAGAAAATATAGTTCCACAACAGAAAGCTCCTTAACAATACCTGTCAAATGGACTCCAACTACAAACTCCAAAAACAAGCAGATTGCATTTCTTATGAAATATTTTCCCAAAATATAATCTTCCCAATTTGTAGATTAGCCAACATTTAATAGTGGACCTCAATATCACTGCATTTGGAAAATATTAAGCTTCAAAGTTGGAGTCCATTTGACAGCTGTCATTAAGGAGCTCTCTGTTCTGAATATATTTTCTGTGATGCAACTTAAAATTTTTGACTTAAGGGGTTGAACAGAGGTGAAGATGAGGGTAACAAATTCTGAACTTCTGGGCTACGGCAGAGGGTATCAACAATCAACTGTCAAAAAAGAAAATTCATGCAACTCAAAATAGCGATGTTCGGGCCTTTTTTCGTTTTTGACTTAAGGGGTTGAAAAGATGTGAAGATGAGGGTACCAAATCCTGAACTTCTGGGCTACTGTAGAGGGTGGCAAAGGGTGTCTATCTAGCAAGAAAGAAAAATCATGCAACTCAAAATAGCGATTTTCTGGTCTTTTTTCGCTTTTGCCTTAAGGGGTTGACAATGGGTGAAGACGAGGGTAACAAATTCTGAACTTTTGGGCTATGGTAGAGGGTGACAAAGGGTGCCTATCTAGTAAAAAAGAAAAGTCATGCAACTCAAAATAGTGATTTTCTGGTCTTTTTCATTTTTGCCTTAAGGGGTTGAAAATGGGTGAAGACGACGAGGGTAACAAATTCTGAACTTCTGGGCTATGGTAGAGGGTGGAAAAGCGTGTCTATCTAGCAAAAAAGGAAAGTCATGTAACTCAAAATAGCGATTTTCTGGTCTTTTTTCGTTTTTGCCTTAAGGGGTTGAAAATGGGTGAACTTCTGGGCTATGGTAGAGGGTGGCAAAGGGTGTCTATCTAGCAAAAAAGAAAAGTCATGCAACTCAAAGTAACTATTTTCGGGTCTTTTTCGTTTTTGGCTTAGGGGGTTGAAAATACGTGAAGACGAGGGTAACAAATTCTGAACTTCTGGGCTATGGTAGAGGGTGACAAAAGGTGCCTATCTAGCAAAAAGAAAAGTCATGCAACCCAAAATAGCGATTTTCTGGTCTTTTTCGTTTTTCCTTTAAGGGGTTGAAAATGGGTGAAGACAAGGGTAACAAATTCTGAACTTCTGAGCTGTGGTAGAGGGTGGCAAAGGGTGTCTATCTAGCAAAAAAGAAAAGTCTTGCAACTCAAAGTAACGCTTTTCTGGTCTTTTTTCGTTTTTGGCTTAGGGGGTTGAAAATGGGTGATGACGAGGGTAACAAATTCTGAACTTCTGGGCTGTGGTAGAGGGTGGCAAAGGGTGTCTATCTAGCAAAAAAGAAAAGTCATGCAACTCAAAGTAACGCTTTTCTGGTCTTTTTTCGTTTTTGGCTTAGGGGGTTGAAAATGGGTGATGACGAGGGTAACAAATTTTGAACTTCTGAGCTATGGTAGAGGGTGACAAGGGGTGCCCGTCTAGCACAAAAGAAAAGTCATGCAACCCAAAGTAGCGATTTTCTGGTCTTTTTTCGTTTTTTACTTAAGGGGTTGAAATAGGTGAAGATGAGGGTAACAAATTCTGAACTTCTGGGCTACTGTAGAGGGTGGCAAAGGGTGTCTATCTAGCAAAAAAGAAAAATCATGCAACTCAAAATAGCGATTTTCTGGTCTTTTTCGCTTTTGCCTTAAGGGGTTATTGAAAATGGGTGAAAACGAGGCTAACAAATTTTGAACTTCTGGGCTACTGTAGAGGGTGGCAAGCAAAAAAGAAAAGTCATGCAATTCAAAGTAACGATTTTCTGGTCTTTTTTCGTTTTTGGCTTAGGGGGTTGAAAATGGGTGAAGACGAGGGTAACAAATTCTGAACTTCTGAACTATGGTAGAGGGTGACAAAAGGTGCCTATCTAGCAAAAAGAAAAGTCATGCAACCCAAAATAGCGATTTTCTGGTCTTTTTCGTTTTTCCTTTAAGGGGTTGAAAATTGGTGAAGACAAGGGTAACAAATTCTGAACTTCTGGGCTACTGTAGAGGGTGGCAAAGGGTGTCTATCTAGCAAAAAAGAAAAGTCATGCAACTCAAAGTAACTATTTTCGGGTCTTTTTTGTTTTTGGCTTAGGGGGTTGAAAATACGTGAAGACGAGGGTAACAAATTCTGAACTTCTGGGCTATGGTAGAGGGTGACAAGGGGTGCCTATCTAGCAAAAAAGAAAATTCATGCAACTCAAAATAACGACGTTTTGGTCTTTGTTCCTTTTAAATCTTTAGATACACACTTTTAAATCTTTAGATACACACTAAATATTCCAAAATATCGCCCATTTCAAAGGTATTTACTTATTTTTTATTTATATATTCGTTGTGCTCAATAACAACAATAAATCGCAAGACTATAATATAGGGAGATTATGAATCTAATCGTTGAGTGTAGGACCTAATCATATACCTGAATATTAACGTATACCGCTTTTGGCCCTATTGCGCACGGAACGAAAAGAGATGGAATTCGCCGCCATTTTTAACCCTATTTTGACAGTTTGAATGGTGGCTACCTTATTCCTTGTTTAAATTTTTGTATACAGTAGAAATGAAATTGCATTATACTTTTTGAAGGCGCCGGTAAAATTATAAAAGTCACCGTGACATGCCTTTTTGATGAGAGATGCGTTTTTAGTTTTTAATCGCTATTTTTTCTTTTGTACGGTTGATAGCTTTTCGTTCTCATATTTATGAGATCAAAACATGACCTGGTGCAAAAATGCAAAGAGGCTTTTACATCCAGATTGCGAAATTGCATTCCATATGTAAGTAAATAAGTATAATTTTTTGCCAAATAATATTTTTTTCTCATCGATATTTTCTGATTTCTTGCTGATTTTTAGGTTTTCAAGAGAAGAAACTAAATTTAGAAAGTGGCTTAGTACTCTAGGTGTCATTGACTATAATATTCAAGAAGAAGTTCAAGAAATAACTCTGGGGATGAGGAAAATGGAGACATTGTAATTCTCGATACGACGAAGAAATGCAAACAGCAGCAGCAAGTAAACCTGTTAACTGCGCAGATCACCGCCAGCAAAATTATTGAAGCTTATCAAAGAAGAGCGTATTAAAAATCACTTCACTTTCATTTTTAAAGCAAAGATTAAAGTGGTAGAAGTTGAAGTTACCAAGTTAACTTTTGCTTGTATTTTTTAAACAAACAAAAATAAAAAGCTTTAAGGAATAAAACTAGCTGCCTAAAAATTCAGAAACAGGTATAGATATGTTCCTGGAAAATAGGTTATTATTATTAAAAGTATTCAAAGAAATAATTATATCTGTATGAAAATGTTAGGTAATTAAAAATATTTTCATATTTTTGCAAGTATTTATAATGTAGCTATTGTATAAAGTGTAATGTACAATAATAATTATATTACTTCTCCTTATGATGATTAAAATATTGTTTTGATTAAGTTGTACAATTTCATAACCTATTTAACTGCTTCGTTTCCCGAATGCATTAATTTAAAATTAAAACCAACAAAAATAGTGGACCTGTGATGTACTTTTAACTAAAATAATTTCCATTTTACACAAAACGACAACCAAGACATTACATTATTTAAGGAACCCACCCGTATAAATTATTTCAAATTTCCCGCCTCATTTAGGGGTAAAAATGGCCGCCAAGTTATTCCCCCGGTCGAACGTCTCTCTTGCGCGGTATAGGTTGCTATAGGTATATGGACCTAATACAATATTGGTGCAAGCCGTCCCCCGGAGAGTGTCCCACGGAGAGCGCCGCGGCAAAGTCATTGCCAGAAAACCCGTTGCTGCTTTCACATTCATTTACTTCAGGTGTTGTGTAGTAATTTACAAACAAAATACATGCATTGAAAAATCTGACAAAATCCTTGAAATCTCAGAAATTGTCGAAAATCTCAAAAAATCTAGAGATTTTTAAAATCTTTAAAATCACTAAAATCTCTCAAAATCCCTGAAATCTTCTAAACTCTCATGAAGTCTCAATATTTCAAAATACCAGTAAATTTGTTCAAAGATTTTAGGGATTCTCGTAAGAAACAATGTAATCTCGAGCTAAATCCCAAATCTGGTGTACAACATTTCTTGGAGTGTCACACCCCTCGGTTAGAACTCTCTCGGGATCTTGGGGTCACATGTGTCGCAAACACGGCACTAGATTTCTAAGAATTTTAAATCGTGTCGGAACAAGTTCAACACAAGTCTAATCACATTCTCGTGAATAGGCGGCGGCCAAGTGGTCCAGAAATTTGTGAAAATTTGAGAAAATCTTGCAGGCCACTTGTAAAAATGCAGCCTTTTGGCCTTGTGAAGATTTACATGGGGGTGGTGGTTCAGAACTCTCTCGGGATCTAGGGGTCATCTGGGGGTCACACGTGTACACCTGTAATCATCCCTTGCTACCATCCAGTGGCGTGCAATGCTAGTTATAGTAGGGTAGGAAAACATTTTAATAGGTAAAAATTACTTACCATGATCGATCAAAATGAAGATATGGCATATGCTCTCGTTCGGAAATTCAGTATAAAATAAAAATAATCAATAATTGAATTGGACGTTGCACTTAAAACTAAATATTTCTAAAACAGTAAAAACAGTGGGTTTTTGAATAACACACCAAGTAACAAATACATATCTATTAGATTAGAAAATATTAAACAGTATTATTTTTTATAAATCAGGTCAATTAGTATTTAGTTTTAGGTCTTGCATAAGTTCTTTTTCAATTGAAATAGTTGCTAAGTTAGTTACTCTCTCTTGTCCCTGAGTGTTTCGTAAGTAGGTATGAATTCGTAAATATTTTAAAAAATATTGTTCTGCCGAAGCGCTACTAGCTGGTATCGTCACAACAACCTTGGCCAATGTAACAAGTTCAGGAAACACGTGGCACATAGTGTTCTTTTCGCAAAACCTAATAATTTCATAGACATTGAGACCGGCAAATTCTGATGAAGAATACAAACAAATCAACTCGTTTTTTAATCTGTCAAAATCAAATCATTGGTTATATTTTCTCTTTAGCTCAAAAAAAATATATCTTCAGGAAAATTAGTTTTGAATTCCGAAAAATAATCTAGATCCAGAAGGCGAAACAAACGCTGCTGGTTAATTTTGTTATATCTATCAGAAATTTATATTTTAATATTGTCCAATATTTCTCGAAATATTCGCTTATAATGTACTTTCACATCACTGGCATCACTAATCCACTTTCTTTTTGGCTCGCTGCAAAAAGTTACAGTTTTCTCATAAATTCTGTCAGTCATTGTAAAAATTATCAATAAAGTTTTTAAATCCTTCTATTTTTGTTTAAACAATAGCCAATATCTACCATTTTAGACTCAATTATATTAAAAAGAATATCTGTTTGTATAAATATTGTATTGAAAATTGCCAAAAAAATAATTAAACTCGAAGTCGTTCAAAGTAAATTCGTACATTCTAGCTGCTGAAAGTGTCTCTCCGTCCCAATTTGCATCATTTTCACAAATTTCATTAAAAATATGAAGCAGGTTCTTGTGTTCACTAAAAATTACATTTAGTGTCCTTGAATTATAAACCCATCGAGTTATCACAACATGCGGTAATTTCTTTGAACATAATTTATTATATAAATCCGATCTCTTGGTACTCGTATGGAAAAATGTTGCTAAGTTTTTAACAGTCGAATAAAAGTTTTTAGTTTCCACAATTCTTTGACAAGACTTTGATAGGACTAAATTTAAAATATGAGTGTTACACCAAACAAACAAAGCATCTGGACAAATTTCACGAACTCTCTTTTGCACACCATTTTTCTCCGATGAAAGGACTGCAGCTCCGTCATAAGTTTGCGCAATTAATTTTGTACAACATTTATAGTCAATTAAAAAGTCAATAATAATTTTTGTTAATTCTTCAGCAGTACGATTGGAGCTAACATCAACAAACCCGATGAAACGATCAACAACTTCATTAGATATAGAGAGATAGATATCTCAAAATTAGGCAAAGTTGTTCCTTTCCGCTAACGTCTGGGGTCTCATCTATCATCACAGCAACATAATCTGTTTGCTTTATTTCTAATCGAATTTTATTTTTAATTACAGCTGCTATACTATTAATCAAATCATTTTGTATTCGGTTTGATAATCTACTGAACCCGGCTCTGGCTTTGTTTTGGTCAGTGGATGTGGATTGTAAATGGTCGCTCAAAATACCATCATAATTAGCAAGTAATTTAATGCACTCTATAAAGTTTCCACGATTTGCCGATTCTACCGATTCAATATGTCCACGAAAAGGCAGCTTTTGTTTCGCCAAGTAACATGTAATATGAATAAGCCTACGCATTACATTTCGATTTCTATCTACTTTGGCATTATGTCTTTCAATTTCTTCTCGAAATTGGCATGAAAGATACTTTCTATATACACTTTTCCAAAACTATGTAAAGCCAGAGCAGCATTTAAGTGATGTGTTGATTGATCATATTTCTTTGACGCGTTAGAAAAATTATTTAAGTCTGTATAACCTGTCATGTTCCAATCATTTTTGTCCTTGGAAATTAATAAACACGACCAACAGTATAGTATATTCGCATTTATACTGTTGATCTTTTGCCCACCATAAAACGGTCATTATCCCTTTGACCATAAAATGCCTCATATTTCGGGCAGGGTCGGATTATATATATACCTGTAACTGTAATTCATATAATACAACTGTTTGAAGATTGGTTTGAACATCGTCTTTTGAGGTATATATTTAAGCTGACCCTGCACCCAGAAAAATATTATACCTGTACACAATGGGGTCTTATCAGGTAGTTGATTTATTTCAGAAAGGTCAAGGGTATAAATGCGAATATACTATACATTTTGTTGTCATGTATACAACCAGAGAGCCACTTATAATTGTCGTAAAACTTACTATTGAAATACCGTGTAGTTTTTGATTGCTGTGTTAATTTTAAAGATGGAGTAGGCCGGCCTAGTTGAACCATTCTCTGTTTTTCGTCAAATGTTAACATGTGAAACGCTGTTATTTTTAACTTCCGAATACAGTTGTTATTATTGTCACTCACACACTCACACGGTACCGACACTACCGACACACTCATCTCCATAGTATAGACCATATAAGGGTGCACAAAACAGTTATGCTAATGATAATAACACAATATGAACTAATAACTTCAACGATGCCGATGACCGATACCGACAGCAGTCTCACCTGATTGCAAATGAAATGGTTTCTCCGATCGGGCGCTTTCGGGTCCTCCCGCCTTGCATCGACTATAAGCAGTGCTTTTGAGCTCCGTATGAATTTGTATTAATCACTCGGAACTGCTTTGCTTTCTTTTTAAATGGGATGCTTATTTGTAGAGCGGTCCTGCGGCGAGAGCGAGAGGTGTATAATTTTATTATATTATTATGAGAGTGATCAAAATAGTATGTAAAAAACTGTTTATCGATATTTAAACAAAATATAAGTAATGATTAATTTTTCAGTAGCAGGTAATTCTAATTTTTCTAGGGTAGGCATTGCTTTTATGCTTCTATTGTATGCACGCCACTGCTACCATCGTGGTAATTAAAAATGCAGCTTTTGAGCCTTATGGCACAGACTAACGAGTAATACAGACAATTCCTTAGCGACATGTGTCAAAAGGAGACTCGCTATTTAGCGAAATAACTTCTGAATACATGAATAATGTGCACTTTATTTGATTGTACATTAATCTGCATACCGAAGAGATTGTATTATAATCAAATTTATCCTTAGAATACTGTCTGTTTTTCTGTAAATTGAAATGGAGACTCGCTTATTTCTGACACATGTCCTTAAGGAGGCTTCTGTTGCAAAGCTATTTATGCAAAGCTATTTATTCTGTGCTTATGGAGATTTACATGTAAATCATGAGCCAGAACTCTCTTAGTATATCTACTGTACTTTACTCTTAAGCCGTGTTTAAGTTAAAAAAAAAAAACATTTGTTACGTACATTCTGCCCGTCACTGTATAAACATGGATGCGGAAATGCTTAATAAAAAGAACACAGGGTGTAAAAGTTTATTACTTTAAACGGTTCTTATAATAATATCTTGGAAACAATAAATGCTATTAACTTAAAATTTGATACACAGTATCCAGGTATGAAATGCTATAAAATGAAGCTACCAGCTTTTTATTGTCATAACCAGTGGCATACAGGAAGGTAGGACTCACCCCCTTTTTAAAAATAATTTCTACACCAATGGTTTTTTGGTCAGGTAATATCATTTTTAAATTGCCCATTCATTTTTCCATAAAAATACCTCTTGTCAATTGTCCCTAAAACTACTGGGTTTTGAGCAAACCAAGCAAATTCAAGTTGTTGCTCCAAAAGTGATCCTTCAGGAATGGATTCAACTGTGTATTTAGGAATTGACGCATTTTTGGGCGTTTTTTACTCTTCATGCAAACAATCAATTACCAAGGCTTGAAGGGCACATAAAAATTAATAAATTAATAAAAAAAAATTGTATTCCTTAATATTCCAAACGAAATTCTCAATTAGTAAAAAAATACTATTCTTTTCAAATCTTGGCAACTGATTTTTTACACCAAAAGCGCAAAAAAGGTGCTTATAAACATAGTTCCCAAAATGTGTCATTTTCTAAATACAGAGTTGATCCATTCACTTTTTCTGAGCAACAACTTGAATTTTCTTTGTTTGCTCACAATTCAGTAGTTTTAGGGCAAATTGACGAAGCAGTTTTTATGTAAAAATGGATTGGCATTGCAAGGGTTTAAGGTAATTAAGCAAAGCAATCGCTTGCAAGAGGATTACTATCTCTCTCTGTACATGGAAAAATAGAAACAGCGCTATTAACTGTCAGCAAGCGATTGATTCTGCTGGGGAACATTAGACGCAAGCAATGCAAAAATGCTGTTGACGTCACCACAAAACCATGGGCGTAGAAATTATTTTTGAAAAGCTTCATTTTATTGCATTCTAGACTCGCATACTGTGCCAAATTTTTAGTTAATATCATTTGTTGTTTCTAATATATTATTAAAAACAGTTACAACAAATAAACCTGACCCATGGGACCCATGCACACATGAACTTTTTTGCCCAAAATTAAATTTTCTATTGTGTATTTCAAAATTGTGGTTTACAGTTAGGCACCTTTACAGGGAATTAAAGGTGGCCCCTGGCCATATCTTGGAAATTACTGTGCAGAGAAATTCAGGGAAAGAATTTTATTACTAAAGTGGCCATGAGAAGATTCGGGAAATTATTTTGCATTATTTTGGTCTAAGGCTCATTGGCGTACCAACCTTGTTAAGAGTGGGGAAGCTATTTAAACATTTAAATCGCTGTAACTTCTCAACGACTTATCTGATTTTACTAAACTTGGGCTTGTTTGGAAAAGAAATGTAAGTAATTTTAATTATCGTATCCTATGGTACACAATAGTTAGTAATAAAATTGCCATAGGACGCAATTTGCAACAATAACAATTTTTTTATTTTATCCTGGAAAGTTAAATCATACAGATAATTATATACAGGGTAAGTTTTTTTCGATGCCCACTATGGGGATCTCGTAAACCAGCAGAGCTAGAACAAAAGTTAAATGGGGAAAGAATTGCGGTTTTGAATGCTCAATCTAATGCCCCTTTTGGATTTTTAAAAAAGTTCATGGCCCACTAGATATTTTGAAAAGAGTGATTTTTTGCTATTTCATCAGATCTCTGTAGCTCCGTTATTTCTGATTATACAGAAAAACTGTAGAGACAAAAATTGTAGATAATATTGGGCTTAATAAGATAATCCATCCAATTTTTTATGTTGTTTGTGATTTTTGAGATATGACATAAACTTGTGTTTTTTTAAATGTAAATCATAGTTGGCTGTGGCCTTATCAAATCGGCCATTTTTTGAGCTTTCCAAAAATATAATACTCTGCATAGTTATTATAATAAATAAAATAGCTATGGCTAATTTTCTGATTTTTTTTTAAATTTTCACATAGTCAGCCATGGAATATTTTCATAATTACGTTCTATTGTATAATAAGACATACTTCAAACTTTCAAATATTTTATTTTTAGCTGGTGACAAAATGTAACAAAATAAAACAAAAATTATCATAATGAAGCCCCACCAAATAATTATTTGCCTGTAAGAAATTACCTAGATCAGCTCTATCCAAATAGTTGGCTAGGGAGAAATAGACCTATTTCGTGGCAGCCCCGATCCCCCGATTTTTCTGGATTTCTTTTTGTGGGGAACAGTACAAAATAAAGTATGTGACAATTGTTGAATTAAGAGCAGCTGTTTTAAAAGCAATTGCCAGTATTCACAGGCACTCTCTATGAAAGGTGACAAATTTAGCTTTAAAAAGATGCAATATTTGCATAAATAATAATGGTGGATTGTTTGAACACCTTTTTTATTTTAAAAGGTGACCCTTTAAAATAATAATTTGAATTTGAGTTTTTTAATTTTTGTTTTATTTTGTTACATTTTGTTACCAGCTAAAAACAAAATATTAGAAAGTTTGAAGTATGTCTAATTATAAAATAGAACGTAATTATGAAAATATTTCATGGCTGACTATTTGAAAATAAAAAAAAAACAGAAAATCAGCCATAGCTCTTTTATTTTTTATAATAACTTTGCCGAGTATTATATCTTTGGAAAGCTGATAAGGCCACAGCTAACTATGATTTACATTTAAAAAACACAAGTTTATGTCATATCTCAAAAATCACAAACAACATAAAAAATTGGATTAGATTATCTTATTAAACCCAAAATTATCTACAATTTTTGCCTCTACAGTTTTTCTGTATAATCAGAAATAATGGAGCTACAGAGATCTGATGAAACAGCCAAATATGTAGTGAGCCATGAACTTTTTTGAAAATCCAAAGGGGGCATTACATTGAGCATTCAAAACTGCAATTCTTTCCCCATTTAACCTTTGTTCTAGCTCTGATAGTTTCCGAGATCCCCATAGTGGGCATAGAAAAAAACTCACCCTGTATAATATCAGTATTAAAATAATTATGGAAAACTTTTTAAGGAAACAATCGAAAGACAATAATCAAATTTTTTTAAGGAAATAATTGAAAGGCTTTATTAATGTTCAAAATAACCTCCGTTTTGCAAAATACAACTAATTCTTGCTCTAGAACTAGAAATTTCTGTTTCAATTTCAGCTCGTGAAATTGAATTTATGCATTTTCAATTTGCTCAATCATGTTGGCCCTTGTGGTTGGTCGCGTTTTAAAAAGTGTGCCAGGCAACCATCATGTTGATACCACATGTATGGTGTTAGGTCATAGGATGGCCATTCAAAATAAACGGTCTGATAATTGTGTGTTCTAAAACTCCGCCCCACACGTTTACACTCCACCTGTTTTGCTGATCTACTTGACGCATACAATGAGGATTTGTGACCAATACTGCATATTGTGTAAATTAATCATAAAACCAGGAAGAGGAATTGAGGGTTTCCATTACACATCTCTCTTATCCAATAGGAATAGTGGAACTGCTTGTCAAAATCAGTTTCTGTAGGGTCTGATGTAAAAATAGATGATAGGGATGCAGCTTAAAATCCCTTAAAATTCGGAACACTGTAATGACACTTACACCTAGGTCTAAGGAAATTTCTCTTTTGCTTAAATAATGCGGATCAGTTTCCACGTACGCTAAAACATCTATAATATTGTCTTCATTTCTTACCAAACGTTTTCTGTTAGGAACTGGACTGGGTTGCACACTTCCCGTTTGCCTTAAACATATTGCCAGTCGCAGAAATACTCACGATATCTAGTAGCATATTCGCGTTCTGCAATAGGTGTATGTTGAAAACATTCAAAATATACGGCAAGCATAGCGAAAGCCTCGGCATTGGTATAAGCCTTTTTTGAAGGATGTAGTACAAATTTTGATGAGAGGTAACGAAAAATTCAAAAAGAATCAAGGAGAAACTTTTACACTATAAAACTATAAACCTATAAAAATTAAATCAGTTGACAAATATTCCACTTTCTTATCTCCATGGAAATCGGTCGATTTGGTTTCACCGCTATCTAGATGTATTTTTTAAAATGCCATAATAGCTGGTCACAGACGGGCGTAGTTGTCTTAAAACATCAACGCGTAAACGACATACACGAACGCATATTCTTTGCAGAACGATGTCGGCGGAGTTGCATTTGATTGCAGTGGCGTGCGCTATCTTTTTAAATCCACAACGCAGTATTAATTTCTTGTACAACTGTATTCTTGGTTGCATCTGGCTGTACAACTTTTAATTTTTTCGCCAAAATATAGGATGCATTTTTTAAATTTTTGTCAAGGTACTCCTTTGACTTGGTTTTCCATAAACAAGGATGACCTTGATATAACTCAATAAATTCTCTTAAGAAATCTCGAGTTAAATTTCTTGAGTCTGACATGATTGTTATATTACTCTGTACCTAACCTACATTTATTATATCCGACGAGAAAATATGTTTATAGTGAGATAATAAACAAAATTTGAAGTGTTTATTGTAATAAATCCGGAATAATCAATAATTAATAAACTCGAGCTGACAGAAGGAATTTTAAAATAGTATATACATACTTCACTGAAGAAAACCGCGGCAATGATGCGCGTTTGTTAACACACACAGTGAAACATCAACTTGCATTCATCAATGCACACACATGTTTTCAGCGAGACCAGGTTCAAAAGTGCGTCGTACTTCAACGCGCATTCAAGTACGTGGCGGTATTATCACCACAGATGGACGTTGTTGAACGGGCGTCGATGAATGCGCGTTGATGTTTTAAGGCAATTACGGCTGTCTGTGACCAGCTAATATTAGCATTATGCCTAAATTAGAAGTTTTCCATGATTATGTTATCAATTCTAGAGTAATTTTTGGGCCATTGGAATAAAGAATAACAAAGAACGACAACTACACAACCATAAAGTATAAAAATACTTTTTGTCATGGAATGCTTGACCACGGAATTAGGAAACCAATCACATCAACATCACTTATAGTGGTAAAAATTATTCTTTTGGAAATAACTCTGAAACCAACGAAGATATCGAAAAGTCATTGAGAATTTACAGTGATTTAAATGATTACTCACACTCTTATCAAGGTCGGTACACCAATGAGCCTTAGACCAAAGTGATGCAGAATTGTCCAAGATTTCTAATGATGTTACCAAAGGTAACCTCAATGTGGGAATTTTTGGAGAAATTTAGAATTTTTATATTTACCTTTCAATTGTGCCCCCTTGCAGCAAAAAGGGGAGCTTTAAAATAATTTCCAGAACCGTAGATTACGAAACTGCCAGAAATATGTGACGGAAATGTGTATTTTTAGAGATATAAAAAAAACACTTGTTGATGATGATGTTTTCAGGGTACCTGTATTACAAACTGCCTGTACTGTTTTCAGCTGTTTTATGCTTTTTGACGCATGTGTGTCACCACAAAACACATCTACCTCCAAGGTCACCAAAAAGTTAGGCTAGATTTCAGATTTTGGCCCGATTTTTGTTTACTCGCCAAAAAATAAAATAAAATAAAAATGAATAAAGGAGTTCCTGTGCAATTATGAACAAAAACTGGTCTATATCACCTACGTTGATGCAGGAATCATCAAATACAGTGTGCAAAAATCTCCAATAAAGAAATAAAATAGTTATGCATTGCAGTGGCTTTATCTTTTTTCATATGGTGGCAGTCGGCAATGATGAGCACTGCCATATGAAAAAAAGAAGGGGACATACGCCTCTTATGGTGCCAGTCGGCATCGATGGGTGCTACTGTATGAATAAAGGGGCATACGCCCCTTATGGTGGCAGTCGGCATCAATGGGTGCTGCTGTATGAAAAAAGAAGGGACATACACTCCTTACAGTGGCAGTCGGCAACAATGGGCCCTGCAGTATGAAAAAAGAAAGGGACATAATATGCTTCTTATCGTAGCAGTCGGCAACGATGGGCGCTGCCGTATGAAAAGAAGGGGACATACACTCCTTATGGTGGCAGTCGGCAACGATGGGCCCTGCAGTATTAAAAAAGGAAGGGACATAATATGCTCGTGATGGGTGCTACCGTATGATAATAGAAGGGGGCATGCCCCCTTTATGGTGGCAGTCGGCAGCGATGGGCTCTCCTCTGTATTTTTCCAAAAGGTCCTTCAAGTTGAAAAAGGAAGATATAATTAACTTTCAAAACAATTTGGATCATTATTAACGTTCCTCTTTTTCCATTTATCTGAAGTGTTTTCATTGACACTGGTCTTTTTGATAATATGAGTTCTTCAAGATGTATAATAAAGTGGCTATTTATAATTCCAACGTAATAATAGTGCTTGATTCTACGAAAATTACCATTTTGGAGATCGAGCTAAAGTTCATAAGGCCACAATAAAAATCTTCAATTTGACACAAATTTACTAAAGACATATGATAAAAACTAAAAACATTGCTAAAAGCCATTATTATTGCCAATGACGTCAGAACCTATAGACAGGTTTGTTTTGATAAACGCTTGACGCCCAGAACTAATCACAATCTAAGCGCTCCATTAAATTATTCCGAAAATGTCGCGAGATTGTCAGAAATTGTTCCTTTTAAACTTATGTCGACTCTGGGCTCAGAGGCTGGCGTCGTTAGACCATCCCCCGAGTCTTCAGGTGAGGTTCCGATGCTTCCGGCACCCCCAAACAAGAAAAAACATGCGATATGTAAGTGTGATTCTGGAGGAACTATAACTGGGAATTACCGGGTGTATAATAGTTGGTTGATGGTTGGCTTTCTGTCTTTGTTTGTAGCATGTTTTTAGAGTAGTATGGATATATTTAATCTTGGAGTCAAAATAAAGGCCATTTTAAAAATGGGGCACCACGTCTATAGGTTTTGACGTCACTGATTATTGCAATGCATAACTATTTGGTTTCTTGATTGGAGGTTTCACAAGGTAAAGGTATTTGATAATTCCTGCATTGATGTAGCTGATATATACCAGTTTTTGCTCA
The DNA here is from genome assembly GCA_963920635.1 of Pseudeuparius sepicola. Taxonomy (NCBI): domain Eukaryota; kingdom Metazoa; phylum Arthropoda; class Insecta; order Coleoptera; family Anthribidae; genus Pseudeuparius; species Pseudeuparius sepicola. The sequence continues at coordinate 33,987,088 of OY987300.1, read as the reverse complement.
CAATTGCACGGGAACTCATTTATCTATTATTTTATATATTCTTTAAAATCAAACAAACAGGCCAAAATCTAAAATGTAACCGAGAGATTAATCTCTCTGGTGACACTGACATCCATCAAAATCATAAAACAGCTGAAAATAGCTTTGATCCAACACATAGTTCTGAGGTTCTGAACCAGTTCTAGCGAATCAGAATGCAGGAAAGTAATTCCAGGACTGTTTTCAACCAATTAAATCTCAGAGAACCGGTTACGAACTGCTGTTGGAACAAATCCAATTCAGGTGGTTTGTAATACAAGTACCTCGAAAACATCGGTTTAAAATAATGATATCTCAAAAAATACGCATTTCCGCCAAATATTTGTGGAACTTTCGTAATCTACGGCCCCAAAATAGGGGTATATAAAGTTCTGCGAAAATCGGACACAAGTGCTAGAAGTAAAAAATACCATTAATTTTTTTCCCTGAATTTCTATACCCAGTAATTGCCGAGATATGGCCAGTGGCCACTCGTAATGAAACACCCTATATAAGAACTTAGGATTCTGCCCAATCCGTCCAGTTTCTAACCTAAAAAGTCTCAAGGTGGTTGCTGGGGTATAAACACACCCTTTGTTTATACTAGGCATTGCGGTTTTTCAAAAGTTGTTGGTTAATTATAAACCACAACCGACTTAAATTATAAAAACATGAACTGAGAAATCTGGCAACAAGTGACAGCTGATTTGACTGTGTAAGTTAACCTGCCCTAACTGACAAGCCAAAGTGCCGAAAAGTTCACCAAAAAGGCCGATGCTATTAGCCCCGCTAGATTACATATACCTGTTGAACTGTCCCGCTGCAGCATTGCCACATGTCTATTCATGGCTTGAAATATAAGTCGGTTGTGTTTCAAACACTTGGAATTCGGCAAATGCCGCATGTGCGAAGCCGACTTTTATACATAAAAATGATAATTTGGTATTATATCTAAACAATGTAACTTTATTTTTAGTGGAGGCATCTTCGAATCAGTTAATTGAACTTACATTAAGAAATCAAAGCAACCAGCACAGAATCATGAATGTTACGGGGCCACAGATTCAATCTATAGCGGAAGTACTGAATAATTCACAATCAATTTCATTTGAAGAAGTAAAAACTGATACACCTTCAACAAATTCTCCTAAAAAGTCAAAGAAAATGATAGAAATTGAACAGTCTATAGTCAATATCCGTGAAGGGTATAAAGTTCTTGTTCTTCTTCGTGGGATGCCAGGGTGTGGAAAATCCTATCTTGCCAAATATCTCTTGGAGAAAACCATAGGTTATGATTCAAACACCAAGAATCATATTTTGTCCACTGATGATTTCTTTATGAAAAATGGTGTTTATAATCATCAACCTGAATTATTTTCCGATGCACATGGATGGAACCAGCAAAGAGCATTTAAGATCATGAGTAATGGGTTTAGCCCTGTGATAATTGACAATACTAATACACAAATGTGGGAAATGAAAGCCTATGCAACCATGGCAATTGATTTTGGATACATAATAAAAATTTTAGAACCTGACACCCACTGGTGTTTTAATGATAAGGAATTAACAAAGAGAAACATACACGGTGTTCCCAAAGTGACTATACATAAAATGATTGAGCGGTATGAGAAGAATATAACACCGCAAAAACTTTTAAGTGCATACAATTTAAAGTATACTTTGCAGAAACCTCCTCAGTTACGTTTGTATCCCCCTCCTAATATTGGTTCATATGCAAATGATCCATATGATATGTCTTCAAAACACCAATTAAATGCTGATGCTCCAGGGTTTGTGTCAAATTACATTAATAATTATTCAATTAATCATAAAACTGAAGATATGCAAAATTTAATGGATTTCAATGAGGATCATACTTCAACTGTAGGGCTATCTCAAGTTATTGAGATATCAGATGATAGTAGCAGCAGTGATGAGAATTCTATAGATAAGATTTTAATGGTACAAGGAAATAACATAGAAAACAACATATTGCAACCGCAAAATTCTACTATAAATAAGTCCCCAAAATTAAAAATATTTCCAGACATCCAATCTGCCTGGGGTATTAATGAAGAATCGCTTTGTTCCTGGGATATTGTGACACCATTAAGAAGCAACACCAGCAGTGAAGCAAAACCTCTAAGAATAGATAAACCAAAATCGGTGGAATTGAAAGAATCTAGCGTGAATACTGAAGATGGTGTGTTTCAAATTATTCAGAACTTCAATCCTACCCTTCTTAAGGACTATAAAATAATTAATACCTTTAATAGAGATATTAACAGATACACAATAGAAAAACCTGTAACACTACGTAAGAAAATAATGATCGATAAAAGCTGTTTAACAGACGAGATTTTTGAAGATGCTGAAATACACCTAGAACGATTAATAAATTTGTTTCCTAATATTCCTGATAAATACTTAAAATATTGGTACGAAAAATGCAAAGGAGATATAGATTGTACTGTTGAACTTATTTTGTCTGAAAAAGAGGAAAACTTAATACTCGATCTTCAAGAAAATGTAATTCAAAATGTGCAAGAACTTATTGTAAATAATGGTGAAGTTAAACCCAATATTGAAAAAGAAACTAAATCAAAAAGAAAAAGTCGTTTATTCTCAGAAGAAACCCTTCAGTTGAAGAAGTGCATTGAGCAGAAAATTAACATAAACGAGGATTGTTACTCTAAGAATTTACTTAAAATTAAACAATACAAAAGTAACATCCAAGTTGCTGGTAATTCTAAACCCAGTACATCAAAATCAGAAATGTTTAATACTAGTGTGGGAGACATATATTGCATTGACTCTGATATGGAATTTGATGACATTGATTTGGAAGATTCACTAGAAGAACCTCAAAGTAATAAATCGTGTATAATGGAAGCAGAAACAGAAACTGTTGAGCTTAACCTTGGAGACAAGTTTGTTGCTCAGCTTGAAAGTAATTTTGGTGATCAAACTTTTGTATATCCAAGAGGATTCCAGCCAGTAGTGCAGTTACCAATCGCCTTGGCAAGACAGTTATATACTTTCTACATTGAATCTGTTTACCAACAAATGGAGGCTCAAAGAAATGTAATGGATGCTCTTGTGAAAGAAGACGAAGACTTTGCTAGGAAACTGCAAGAGAGTGAGCAGGCCAGTTCCAGCTCAAGTCCAGAACTAGACAAAATACCAGATTTTCAACAAATTATACAAGAACAAACTGAAATTAGTAAGTACCAGAAAGAGACAGATAAATGGAAAGAACTTACACCAGATACATTGGCAGCTAAGCTTACTAGAGACAAATTGTTCAAAATATTCCCCACTATAGACAAGGATACACTGGTAGAAATATTGCATGCTCATAATAATAAGTATGAAGATACTGTTGAGACTTTAGTAGCGAGCACTAGTAGTGAAAATGTTAAGGGTTCCCCGGATTATATTAAGGAACCTCCTATCGATGATGTGATTCTCAAGGATATGAAGAAAGCTCAAGCCAGTTGTGCACATGAAGTGAGTATTTACAGAATGACTTGTAGTAGGTGTCCCAGTGTCGATTGTCGCAGAAAGTGACCCCCCTCGAACTCAAACTGCCCTAAAATGAGTTTAATGGTACAAACTGAAACACTTTGGTAGTTTACTGATTTTCACAATAATTATTCAACTATGTTTCGCCAACACAGTGGCTTTTTCAGACGTGTTTATACTTAGGCAGATAACAACAATAATTTTAATTCTGCTCCAGAGGGAAAACTGTAATGTATTTTATAGCAAGGGTAGTTGTTAATTTCTTAATGATAGGTTTACAAATATTGAAAAGAAATAAAATTATAAATTCAATAAAGGATTGGTTATTAAGCAAAAATTCTGTCCTTTTTTCTCATTGTAAAAAATCTCCAAATGTGTCAAATTTGAACCACAGGATTTTTTTTCTTTAAAACCGCTACCCAAAGAATATATTTCTACACCAATGAATTCTCTGCAAAAACATTAACCAAAACTTTTAACCGGAATCACAAACAAAAAAGTTATGGCACATTTAAGAAACACGACAAAATAACGAAACACCCTGTATCTCCCAAATTAATCAAGTTATCAGGGTGCGGTTTGAGGCATTAAACTTTTCTCAAAAATCGAGAACTGGGCATCTTAGCTATTTTTTTTGTCTATCTCTTTGGGAAAAAGGAGAAACCCCCTCTGAAAGTGTCCAATTTGGGACACCCCCATACATAAGTACAGTTGAACTCGGCTATAACGGCTACAGGATATAACGAATACTCGGTTATAACAAACGAATTTGAAATACCTGTCCAACCAACAAGATATTTTTTGCTGATCTTTTATAAAGAACACTTGCATATTACGAACCAATTTCACGATCCTCTAAAGGTTCGTTATAACCGAGTTTGACTGTAGTAATTAATTCAACTCATTCTAGGACTTTATTTGTTTGGGATCAAGTAGGGCCGTTTTCGCGGAAATTGGAAACCAACTCAATTTTTTTTTGCACCTATTGCTTAGTTCACCTACCCATGCACACACTGTAGTTAACTGTTAAGGCGAAACTCTCACCTTTTGTATTTTTTTTGCACCTATTCCTTAGATCGCCTATTCAGGAACACATTGTAGTTAAGTGTTAAGGCAAAACTCACTGGCATATCTTTAAAATTAATGGAGCTTCGACCTGATTTTTTTTATAATTGAAGCTCATATAATGAGCGCCGGCTTCTATATTATCGCCGTAGTCTAATATTGCTACCAGTGCATTTTTTTTTTAAATATAATTAATTCAAATAAATTTCACTGAGTAATTTATTTATTTATTTGTGCATATTTTTATACAGTGTGCTCACAGAGTTGAGAAGAGAAGAAAAATCATTACTAATTTTTCGACAAAAAAATAAAAAAATTTGCTTGTCGCGAAAATGAGGTTATAGTCTACTGGAATTAGACATCAAAATGTTCAATACGCAAAGCCACCCAGGGCTTGGCGCCCAGAACAGGGAATGAAAATGCACAAATTTTCGAGTTTTTTCGGTGCTTTTTTGCATTTTACTCGAAAACTACGCATTCTAGAGGAAAAATACCTCAGTCAAAAATTGTAGCGCAGAAAATTTCCTATCGACTTATGTTACTGCCCTCCTCATTAGTTCTTATTTCCGCCGCTGGAGCGCGCAAAATCTTTTGAATATTCATTTATTTTTTGTTTTTTCGTTTCTTCGCATTTAAATCCATAAATATGAAAAATTTAACCTATTTTGTTTCGTTGTCATGGCAACTCAAACAATTTCTGGAAATATTCTCACTTGCACTAGGCAGCAGAAGGTGATTACAGTGGACATTTTTTGAAAATTCCATAAAGCACTTTTAGGTTAATTTAATATAATTTATTGATTAAACTACGAATTTTAAGTATTGTATACAAAAATAAACTAGGAAAGATACATATTTTATTCAAATTGAATAAGTTTATAACAGTTAACTTTTATAACTTTCTTACTTTGAAACTGTAAAATTTCAAATTTTAGTTAGATGAAATTGTTATTGGCACTTAAATGTAAGTTTTATTTTTTTCCAAATTTTATTTCCTAATGTTGGTAAATTTATTATTTTTTATAACTACAGTAAAGCTCCGCTAATCCAAATTAAAAGTAAGTTTTATTTTTTTCCAAATTTTATTTCCTAATGTTGGTAAATTTATTATTTTTTATAACTACAGTAAAGCTCCGCTAATCCAAACCTCCACAAATCCGAATGTCCTTGTAATCTGGACAAAATAATAAAAAAATTAAGTTTTATGTTATGTACCTTGTAATCCGGACCGACCGCGAATTCTCTAATCCGGATAGCATGTCATGGGTTTTCTTTACAAATTTCTCAAACTGAATAGCACGGGGAATCCCCGACAAAGTGTGGAAAATAATCAACATGGCACCAAAAAGGCCACACAAAACGTTAACTCTCGCTGAAAAACAGGATATATTGGTGAAATTGAACAGTGATGTCAGTGGTAAAGAGCAAGCAGATAAATATGGTTATAATAAATGTTTCAACATTTATTGCACCGTTGCTCTACATATTTTAATATTGCTCCAGTAATCCGAATTTTCCACTAATCCAGATTAACACTTTCACTGCCATTGGTATATACGTGGCACGACCTAGGTGCCGCATTATTGTTTTTAAATTTCTTAGCAAATTTTAATAAATACGGACATATATAGATGTAAACAAAATTTAACACTTGAAAAAAAAGTGATTTTAACAAAAACGCCCGGCGCGTTGGTGGCACACGGAGTCGTAAATCATGCCGTGTGCCACCAACGCGCCTGGCGCGGTTTGGAAAAAACAAGGTTTTTTACGCCCTATTATTGTATATGTGGAATAATACTTTTTTTGAGAAAGCACATCACTTTACGAAAGTTTTATTCTGCATAAAAAAATAAAAATAAGTATCCAAAAAGTAAAACAAAATAAAAATATTTTCTCTTTGACATATAAAAATAATAAAATTTGGTACTATTTCATGCCCATGAAACTAAATCCCCAAAGATAATACAAAATTATAGTTATGTGCAGTTATCATATTCTACAATACAGTGTTTCAAATTTGCTAAGTGTGCAAGAACTATAAATTGCTTCATTCAGCTGTAATGTTAAAGCTCCCCTTCAAGCGCGCCAATGTACTTCACTACCTATATGAACCAATAAGTTCCAAATTCTCTCTGAATCAAACTATTCTTGCCAACACATTTGAAATCGCTTTTCATAAAATTATAGAAATTTGCATTAGTTCATATCCTCCAAATAACTGAATATGTTCCAATGTTTACTTATTTCTTATAATTTAATGTATATTAGACGAAAAATAAAATTAGAAGTCATCAAATATTACCTAACTATCAGTATTCAATATACAAATAAAAAAGTATTACTATAAATAAGAAATTACTTACCAATGAATTGAGAGTACATACACCTGCGAGACTATGCTAAACCCTGATCTAAAATACCGAAAAAACGGTCAATTTTAAAACCATGTATGTTTTTACAACCTGTGAGTCTATCCCCATGTGCCCAGCAAATAACAAATCCGTTCATGGAGTGCCGGCTCTGTTATACGTCATTATATATCAATATAACCAGAACACGCCTGGCGCGTGCAAGGCACACAGGCGATCATCCAGTCAACGCGCCAGGCGCGTTGGTGGCAGTGAAAGTGTTAAGCAAGATACAATTGATCCGGATTAGCGGAGCTTTACTGTATTTGTATTCTTATTATGTACAGGGTGTTCCAAATTCGATGCCCCCAGGGTTTTTATAGGCAAACAGCGAGTAAAAATTTGACTTGTGGGTTTCTTGTAGGACCACTCAAGTTTGCTTTTTGGCCAAGAAGATAGTTTTTAGGAATTTGGGAAATATAGGTTATGATCATCATTATATTTTCCCTGGACCATACCTGTTTCTCTTTATATTTGGAAAGATCATGTTTTTCTGGTAAATAATTTTTTTGATATCTTGTTTCATTAAAAAATTATATGCGTATTATTTGTAAAAATATCAAAAAGATGCCATGGTTTTTTTAATGAAAATCGAGTTAGCCATAACTTATGGAGGTATATTTTTGACAGAAACAATTCACAGATGCTCGGACAGATGTATTATGGAAAAAGAATTAAAATTTTATTATTAATTATTAAAATATAACTATAATAACACTTATTATTTATTATATTTAAAAACTTAACCATTTTAGCGAAAAACAAAAACCGACAATATAAAAATAAATGCTAGGTAGGTTCTTACTTATAAATTATTTTCAATGTGACTACCTTCTTTTAATAAACATAAGCCTAGACGGCCTCTAACTTCTGTCTTAGTGGACTTTCTTAATACATCTGGTGCTATTTGCCAGGCATCTTTCACTTTTTCTATTAAATGATCAATATTCCTAGATGGAGTTCTGTAAACAATGTTTTCTTGAAATAGGCAGTGAAGTGTCCCAAAATCGTCATTAAAAACTCAGAAATCGGCACTGAAGCCTATTATTGTAAGATTTTTTCAATAAGTAGGCCTGGGCTAGATGTAAACATCAAACGTCAGACGCGGAGCCATCGCCCGTCAAAAGTGACCAAATATTCAAAATCTGGCCGATAAAGGCCCATTTAACTTTTCGTACACAATGCGAAATTGTTAGCGCAATCTTTCAGGATAAATATTTTAGTAGGTTTGAATATCAATAGATTTGTTATGGAGGCTGCACAACAAGGAGCAGTTTGGTTTTTCTGTTCGAAGGCGCCGTGTCTTATCATACTTGACCTAGGTAGAGCGATCGTCAAAGTCAAGCAAAGCCGCGCGCAGTTGGCTCCTGGACGGGTGATCCCGTATGATTATTTTCTTGCCTAATAAAACATGTTTTTCCGATTTAAAAAAAATATATAATATGTACCTCGGCACTGAAGTTCTTTTTATGACTCATGTGGTTTATTTGCCTCGGCCAGAGGCCTCGGCGACTAAGTTCCACGAGTCATAAAAAGTTGAACTTCAGTGCCTTGGTACATAAATAACTATTTTCAGAAATCTCCATAAATTAAAATCTAATGGTGTTAAATCTGGCGACTTTCCTGGCCATTTTATGGGACCATTTATTCCATTTGTTTCCAAACTCATCATTTTGATATTCTTTTACAATGTTGGCTTTGTGTGGTAGAGCTCCGTCGTGTTGAAACCACATGGTTCTTCTTAACTGCAATGGCACATTTTCCATGAGAACTGACAGCTGTTGTTGCCAAAATTGGAGGTATGTTATTCCAGTTAAAACTCCTTCGTAAAAATATGGCCCAGCTAAATGATGACCACTAATTATGCCACACCATACATTAATGCCGAAGTGTCCCTGGTTCTGAATTGGATTGATAATATGAGAATTTTCAGTGGACCAATAATGTTCGTTTTTACGGTTAGGTAAGTCATTACTAACAAAACGACTTCCGTCTGTCCAAAGTATGTCTGAAAATAAGCTTGAAGTATGAATCAGAGAGTCATTGCAAAGGGCATTATGTGGCACATATTCTCACAATAATAAGGTATGAATCATTTACTAAAATATATAACTTTTGTAGCCATAACAAATTTTGAACTTCACTGATAAGAAAGAAAACAATATTTTGCTACATTGTGTACGTTCAAATTAATATCATTTACTACCCTACTTCTAAATAATCCTTTCCGCATTTTACTAGTGGCAGCGGAAGCTTTATTGTGCTATATTGGTATTGGATATTAACTTCCATATATCGGCATTTTTATTAAGATTGTGCACTTTGCATTTTTAATAGAAGCTTTTATCGTCCATAAATTGATACTGTCGCCAGTAACATGACACTAAAGCAGACGTAACATATACAACGGGCGACAATGTTGCTCCTGTCTTTTCAATTTTACTCCCTTCTTGGAAGTTAATGGATAATCATTGACATTTACAGGAGTCTATTAGGACATAAATTCAGCTCTGTGCTCTAGACGTAAAATTTTTACTAAGTTGGTTATTCAAGCAGTAAGATACATTGTAATGAATCAGAGAGTCATCATTCTTCATATGAAAAACTGAGTTTTCAATTATTTGAAAAATATGCGTTTTGATATGATTTTATACAGGCTGCCATGTTTTTTATAATGAAGTTCAAATAGAAAATTCCTCGGAAAACCATAGGCATACCGTTAGGGTGGGTCCAAAGAGCTATTATTGCCACGTGATCTTGTATTTTAATAATTAATTTTTCCACGTTTCTGAACAGGCTGTCAATGAGAAGTATGCAAGTTCTTATTATGAAAATGCTGAAAAAAGGATGGCATACCTTTCGCGCACGTCCAAGTACACTTTACATCGAATAACTCGTTTAAATGATTAAATAACATTCAATTTAAACAGTACTTGGACATGCGCGAAAGGTATGCTATCCTTTTTTCAGCATTTTCATAATAAGAACTTGCATACTTCTCATTGGCAGCCTGTTCAGAAACGTGGAAAAATTAATTATTAAAATACAAGATCACGTGGCAATAATAGCCCTTTGGACCCACCCTAAAGGTATGCCTATGGTTTTCCGAGGAATTTTCTATTTGAACTTATAAAACACATGGCAGCCTGTATAAAATCATATCAAAACGCATATTTTTCGAATAATTGAAAACTCAGTTTTTCACATGAAGAACCCAGGATGACTCTTTGATTCATACCTTATTATTGTGAGAATATGTGCCACATAATGCCCCTTGCAAGGCATACTGAGTAAAATCACGTCCAAAAATCTGTCACTATCTCCCGGTCTAAATGTTCCGTAATTCTCTTTATTGTATGATCTGTATTCCGAAATTCGGGGCTTGTTTGTAAGAATGATAATTTTTCTATATAACCACAATAATTATGTAAATATTGCACAGAAGAAAGTAGTAAATTGATTAAAAAAATACATGGCAATTTTATGAACCTGGAAGTAAATGGAGACAAATAAAATACAAATTCCAAAATAATAGTTTATTTTAAAATAAAGGCGACAAAATATCTAGGATAAGGTGTACATTTTCAACTTTAATTACGTATCTTAACTGATTTATTAATTTTAAAATTCAATTTAATAGGAAAAGCATCTAAGAGAGGTAGCTTTTACATATTTTTATATAATTTTTAATGTTTAGGCATCTAACAAAAAGAATTACAAATAAATACCTTATTAAAGGGACCAGAACTTCAAGATTAATTCCATCTTTAACTACGAAGTTGTAGGTTTATTAGCACAATATTTTGCCAGTTTTTCCCTTGATAGAGTTTCTATCATGACTTGGAAAATAAAAAACTGTAGTAATTACATACTTTTTAAGTTTGCGCTGCCCAAAATTCTCTATGAAATCGCTCTCAATAAAATGTTGACTACAAATGCAAGTCAATACTTGTAGACAGTAAGTACAATATTTTTCCTTTTTATTGCTGCAATCCACTTGTCTCTAATATCACCTTATCTCTTGGAAAACTGCAAAGTTATTAGCAAAGATTTTTAAGACTTACGAATGAAAAGAAACCCCACTATTCTTATTCTTTCCACCCCGTTTGGTACATCCAAATACACAACAGGAGTTAACCATCTTTTTTGTAATTTACAACTACAACAGAGAGAATACAGCCACATAGCTAAATTAAATTTTCTCTCCGATCTAAAAATAATATTAAACCAAATACCAACTAAGAAAACTCAACGCCATTTTATACGAAACTGCCACCACGACACGAACTCAAATCAAATATAAATAATACAATAACTACTCGTATTGGTATTGGGTCTTGGGACAGAAGGAAAATGAGGTTTGATAACGGAACTCGTTTGAAGCACAGGACACAAAAATATAAAGTTAGGACAAACACCTCTTTTGTGTTATGTGGTTTTTGCCGGAATCAGCTGATTTGTTTACTATTTCACTTACTCAAGTTTGGTTGCCAGTTTCTCTCTCTACACTCCTTCCATCTACTTGTCAATGGATTTGCCCTTGCCGGTAGAAAATGCCATTTTGGTTCTCCCTTAAGTTTTTTTCTAATCGAATAAACATTTTGTGATCAGGAATTTCAGTGATCAGGATATTTCTCCCTATAAATTCTACACGGCTCTTCTAGGGTTTTCTTCAGCTTCTCCATAGGCTAATAATATATCAACTTTTTCATTGCGTGTCCCAATTATTGAAGTTTTATGATACGTTCACTGACTGCATACAATAATTATTAAATGTAATAATAAATTAAAAAAGAAAGATTTTTTAATACCTTGCCTTATTATAAATAATAATAGTATATTATACACTTAGGTTGAGAAGTGAGCCATTATATACCGAGCTTTTTTATATCCTGAGGCGTGTAGCGCTGAAGGATATAATATGCGAGGTAAATAATGGCCTTCTCAACCGAAGTGTATATAGAATTTTTTTTACTACTAACATTGAAATATTGCCATATTTTAGTTTATTTTAGTCATTTCTCGCTTTTTTTTTCAAATACTTCGAAATATCAAGTAGCCTGGGACTCCTGGGAGTTCAGTTGTCATGCTGATAAAATGACACTAATCTTTAAATGTCATATAGAAATTTTTTCATTATTTACCTAGGTATTTTTTTATTATCATTATTTACGTAGGGTGAGAAATATTACTTCTCATTAGAGGAATGAGGTAAATAATGGTGATTTCTCAGGTTAGTAGTAAAAAAAAGATGTTTTAGTGGCAACTGTCAATTGTTTTCCATGGATACCCAATCAAGCCAAGGCTAATTTGATTCCGGATATATACTTTGTATTACACGAATATAATCTCTAATTTTTGCAATAACAGTTGCCAGGGACTGCGGCCGCCTGAGGATCTGTGCCTAGTGGACCACAGCAGGAAGCGCATGCGTGTATGCATCCGGTCCTTAATTGCAAAACAGTCATTACATAACAACAGATCTTTTCACAATATAAGTCATTTTTTGAATGCACCCACATGCAAATGAGCTTGTATTCGAATTTATTGATGTATTTAAGTGCACAAGTAAGTTTTTTTTACGAGAAGGACCACAAAACTAGATGCCATTACTAGAAAATCAGCCAATGACATTAATTGGGGGCATGACCAATGTAAAGTAGGCGGTCCAATGTATCCGTAGTCAACGCGTGTCCGTCCGGTTCCAGTCCTTTCTCATGCCTCCCTGCTTGCGTTTCGGTTCCGGTCCCACTGACCCAACTTTTATATGCGTATTCGTCCGGGTCCAGTCCCGAAAGGGTTAAGAAGAACCATGTGATTTTGACATGACAGAGCTCCACCACACAAAGCCATCATTGTAAAAGAATTTCTAAATGATGAGTTTGGAAACAAATAAGTCATGGCTAACTAAAAAATACCATGGCATCTTTTTCATATTTTTACAAAATTATTTACGAAAGTTTATCAGAAAAACGTGCTCTTACCAAATATAAAGAGAAACAGGTCAATAGGAAATTTTCTGAGCTACAAAATTTTTGACTGAGATAATTTTCCTGTAAAATGCGTAGTTTTTGAGTAAAACCTAAAGATCCGCGAAAAAAATTCGTGCATTTTCCTCCCCCCTCCTGAGCACCAAGCCGTGGCCGACTTTGTACGTAAAAACTTTTTTCTCACATGCTCCCAAAAATAGCTACTTTATGGACTCATTTAAGTCCGTAAAATGCTTATTTTTTGGTCTAGTCCCTAAAAGCCGTCATGGCAACCTTTACGGACTAATCCAAAATTCCTTATAATATTCCGTATGGTAAATGGCACGAGACTTAACACGATTTCTTTGGCCTTATTAGCAATATATTCGGGATTTTGAAGCATTTTAAAATTTCTGATAAATTTCGAATGACAACTTGTTGCTATGATTTCAAAAATTATGGAAAATTTAAAAATTTAAGCTTTCTGAAGAATTGTCAAAAGCGTATAACAAAATTTTGGAAGTGTATGACAAAAAATAGTGTTTGTCACACGTACCTAAAATGTTTTTAAGGACTCATCTGCTATTCTGGAGTCGGCTAAGGCCTCGTCCGGAAATAGCAATGATTCGTCCAGAAAAACTTCATTTTAGGTACTTCTTGTAACAAAAATAGCTATTTTTGCATTGTCAAAACCTACCTTTTGCACTCGGTCAGGTTGCTGTAGTTTTTGCGGTTGGAAAATTTTCCTAATTCCAGTGGACTATTACCAAATAAAAATCTTTCAAGAGAAAATGTTTCAAGAGAGATGTGCCGTTATTTATTATTTTAGACAAAAACCTTTATAAAAGAAAGTTTTTTATAATCTAAAATAAAGCCTTAATACAACATTTTAAACCTGAATTTTCAATTTTATGTGTTTATTTCTTTAGAGTTTTTTTATTTAGTTATTATTATTTATGAAAATCCATAATAAAAATCATCTTGTTAAACAAACAATAAAAATGAAATGACAATTTGTAAGAGATCGTGGAAAAAATTATACATCTATCCATTTTCACAAATTCAACTTTAAATAAATAATATCAGATTTCAAAATTCAGATTTCAAATTAGGTATTGAGGCTTTATGTTGTATTATAAACAACTGTCTTTTATAAACACTTTTTCTAAAATAATAAATAATGGTATTTCTCTCTTGAAACATTTTCGTGTTTTCTTAATTTATTATTACCCTGTACATCTGACTTAATATTTTTAAATGGTAGTCTTTTTTCTCAACAACCAAAATTTTTTTATAAGAATGACTTTTCATCATAAAATCAATAATAAACATTTTTCTCCTCATGTCAACTCCATCCGTGGACACACTATATATTACATTGTAACTTTAACAGGTTTGTGCAATTTCTGGTTTGTCAACTCTGGCTATTTTCAATTTTATTTGTTTCTAATTTTTGTTATTATAAATATATTTGCCCGGGCGCCAGATTTGTTAGGGGGGGTTTACTCTGCATGGTTTACTGAGAAAGCTTTTGTCAGAGAAAGTAAATTAATCCAGAGGTCAGAATGGTTATAGATGAACACATTCTGTATTAACGAAGTGCAAATATCCTGTATACCAAAGGAGAAAATATGTTGGTGATATTTTTCAGCAATTAAATAGGTACACACTAGGACTATGACTTAACACACTTTCAGTTGTCTACTTAACACAGGGCATTTTAGGCAAAATATAATACTTGATAAATTAATTGTATAAAATTATGCAAAGAAGCCAATGCGCACACACATTGGTAAGACTCTGAAGATTTCAAAAGAAAATATTATGTAATGCATGTAAAGGAAAAATTAAATAATTTGAACTTAACTGTTAACTTGTCAATAACAATGTTCTAAATCTCTTCAATACTCCTGCACCGTTACGTACAGTAAAAATATCTTGTTGTCTTGTTAAAGTATAGAAAACATCGATGTGATGAAAATTGGGTAGCATCTAAGAATCTACGTAATCTCATAAATATCACTGTTAAAGCAGAGAAGAAATAGTTCAGTCAAACGGTAGTTTAAAGTGGAAAGTTTTGGTGTAATTGTTTTTAGTGGTTTATTTTATGTTTTTTGGGGTGCTGAACACAAATCTGAAGTTGTCCAACAAAAATTTTCGCGGCAAATATGAGAAATCATCAATAAAACCACTAAAAATAGTGTTTTTAGTGGTGTTCGCCGTATAACTGGCAATGCAAGCCAGAGGCGGATCCAGGCAAATCTAAACGGGGGGGGGGAGTGGTAAAAAATTTTCCTGAGGGGCCAGGGTAAGGGAAATTTTTAGAATATAATATGTATTTTTGTGAAAAATAAAATAATTTATTTCTATAGAAAAAACAAAAAATGTTTACCCAAACAAAATAAAAAACAAACTAAAATAAAAACAACAATAAAAATCACAAAAAGAAACAATAATTCTTTAGATTTAAAAATAATGTACCTACTTATCACACAATAAAATCACATTTTCTCTTCTTTCGCTCAAACTTATCAATTACCTTTTCTTCATCTATAGGTACAGGGTGGTTCATTATAAATTGACACCCCCCTTAACTTGCTAGTTTTTGAGGTTAGAGAAAAGTTTTTTACAAACTTTTAGATACTAATACAAAGTTTTTTGTGACGCTAACGCTATTGGAATGTGTACAATGTGTTCTAGAAAGCCGTGGCAGACATAACTTATGTTTTTTTAAATGGAACACCCTATATATTTTTGCATTTTTGAAATCTGCTCATCAAGGCAATCAAAATGATATTAAACTTTGTGGCATTATCTTTTTCCGTTTTTGAAAAATTCCGTTTTCAAATTTTATATACTAAATTTATTTAACTCGATTTTGTGGATCTCGTGATAAAGATAGATGATCGATGTAATAACAAAAAAATATTTGTTTTAAACACGAGATACATATATATATATATATATATATACATATTCTCGAAATAAAGAATTTCAGGAAAATCGTAAAAGCTTCTAAACATTTTGGAGTTTCACTATGTTACTCTCTTGTTTAAAAGAAATATTTTTCGTTATTACATTGATCGTCTGTCTTTATCACAAGATCCACAAATTCGAGTTAAATAAATTTAGTATAAAATTTGAATACGGAATTTTTCAAAAACGGAAAAATATAATACCACAAAGTTTAATATCATTTTGATTGACTTGATAAGCAGATTTCAAAAATGCAAAAATATATAGGGTGTTCCATTTAAAAAAACATAAGTTATGTCTGCCACGGCTTTCTAGAACACACTGTACACGGTTCAATAGTGTCACAAAAAACTTTGTATTAGTATCTAAAACTTTTGTAAAAAACTTTTTTTCTAACCTCAAAAACTAACAAGTTAAGGGGGGTGTCAATTTATAATGAACCACCCTGTACATTGCGGTGTATATTTAGTAGTGCTAAATTACTAAGTCTGTCTTGGACCATATTAGTACGTAACCAAGTTTTAATTCTTTTAAGCGAAGAAAAACTCCTTTCCGTCGATGAATTGCTTATCGGGAAACTTGCAAATATGCAAATATATCACAGTCTGCAATGGCTTCTATAGCGTTATCAGGTACCTTTTTATTTCTACGAAACATTTCAAGATGACGTCCTTTCCAAGTAAGTATTTCTCCCATGAGGAGATCCTGTATGGCTTTTTACTCGACTTCAAAAAGAATGTTGTATTTTTTCGAAATATTACATATTTTTTTATAGATGTCGTCATTACTTAAGTTTATTACAACATTTGGTAAACATACGTTTAGATCAAACATATCCAAAATATCTATAGAAAAGCGTGTTTCGATATCTTTTATAATGCTATCCAATATTGGGATGTATACTAAAACTCAGAAGTAATCTTCTGGGGCAGACATGGGATGGTTTTCACGATGCGTCATTCTTACATTAATTCTTGGCAAACATAGATCTATTTTCAACTCTTCTAGCATCGATTTTATACTATTCATAGTGTATTTAAAAGAATCGTCTGTGAATGTCCTCTTGTTTTTTAGAGTATTCAATGTGGAAAGTACAAGACTATTTGCTTGATTTTTCGTTAGGTTTCTGAAGAAACAGAATTAAAGGTTGTGTGACAGATAAAATTTCCGATAAGCAACACAAAGTTACATTTTAGAAGTGGCTGCATGTACATTTCTGCTTTCCTAGAGGATGAAATATCTTTCCACTTTGAAATACATTCTAAGCACTTGATGATCTTACTTAGTCCAGTTTTAAATTGCAGGAATGAGTCGTGCCTCTCGGTCCAGCGAGTTCGCATAGACTATTCAAAATATTCTTGAGGATGCCGTAAAGAAGGAAACTAATTCTTTAATAGTTCCGATTAAGTTTCTAACAGCCTTAACTTGCGATGACTTGGAAACACTTAAATGTAATCCGTGATTATAACAAGCACATCTCTCGGCCACTAATGTAGATTTTTTATTTCTTGTTCAGAGACCATAACTTCACATCCATCCATGCCTATACCTACACAAAGTTTTAGATCCAATTCCAAAGATTTCAAAAGTTTGATCACAGTTCTACCCAGAATTTTTCCAGTTAATACAGGTTCAAAATTTTCACATTCATTGATATTTATTTTCTCATAATTTTCGACGTGACAGTTTAAAAATCCTACAAAGTCTTCATAAATTTTATCTTAATCTATCTATTATATCTTAAAACCACCGACATCTGAGAAGTGTGCGACAAATCTGTTGTCTTGTCAAACATAATACTGTAAAATTTTGCGTTATAGACGCGATTAATAATAACCGACAATACGTCTTGTCCACAACATTCAGTTAGTTCATTTTGAACTGTTTTGCTAATGTAAGTAGCTTTAAAAGAGGTATTCTTTAAAGGTTCTTCTAATTTAGTATCTCCGGCATCTATACGAAATCTCAGAAGTTCTCGAGAATTTCCTTCATTGTTTCTCACAATTGATGTTTCATCTGAGTCGTCCAATAATAAGAGACGACCATCGTCTCTGTGTCCACGAAATGGAATATTTTGCTTTCCTAAAAATATTATTGTTTTAATTATAGGTTTGAGGCATTCTCTATTTTCCTTCACTTGGGACATTCTTTTTTGGCATATCTCGTTTCTTACATCAAATTGTGGATTTTGCATAACTTTCAGAAACATCTGCCCTGAAATAATGGACTTTTCGTGATACTTGCGCCTGTTACGATTTTCCAAAATTCCATCCTTGCCTGTTTGGAAAATTTCGTCACGGGCTCTGTTACCAAGCTACTTAAATTATATTTGTCTTTAACTGCACAAAATATTACACAGTATTTGCAAAAGAGTCCTTGGTACTTGTGAGAATAGGTTAACCATTCAAACTTGCTGAGATGTGATCTATTGAGGAATCTTTTCTCCACTTTATTTTGCTTGTTGTGTTCACTGAATGGAAGCTTGTAATATTTGGGTGGGCACCAAAATTTTTTAAAATAATTGCACTTAGTGTTGTCATCCAAGGTCAAATTTTCCGAAATGCCGGCTGAATCGGAAATATTGTCATTTGCGTGAATGAAAGAACTTGGCCCTGCTTTAGATTCATCTGTTCTGTTTTCAGATTCAGTAGTTTTCGGAACTTTTGGTTGTAAAAATAATTTGTGATTGCAGTTTGACACTTCATTTTTTCATTAGGTATTGCTCTGTATTTTTATTATCCACTTAAAAGGATTCTAAAAAAAATAGACATAGACATATTTCTTCAAAACCAAATAAATAGCCGCTATCTGCTTTTATAAAGCAATTGGGAATTCAAGATAAGCGATACGCCCTCTGGGGAACGTAAAAGGTACCCAGTACAGCGGTATTCTCGTGACTGTAAAAAATCATAAATACCTACCACGATAGTTTAGCTGTTTAGCCAACGCCAGCTGACTATGCAGTTTCTAGGGACAAACGACAACGACCACAACTTGTGTAGGTATTCGCTTCGCACCACTCTTAGTCTCAGTTCGCGTTCAGCGCAGAGATATGGAGGTGGGGAGAATGTGCGTCAAGGTGCGCGAACTGACTATTTGTTTGTTGCCGTTTTGAAGACACTTTGCCCAGTTTATATACGTATATTAATAAAAACCTTAAATTTAATCCACCTAATCTATCTAGTAATAAATGTAATTGGTACAGAAAGGTACGACTCTGAGAACTGAAAAAAGTAAACAAACCTATTGGAAAATCCTTACCGGAAAAAAGATATTCACGTCTTTCTCTTGTAAAATTCTTACAGTCTTTCACAGAACACGAAAACTCCAAATAAAAGCAGGTAAGCACTCCGCACTAGCCGGTAAAATGTCATGTCCAAAATCATGATGCTCTGTAGAGCAAAGCGCGTTCTCCCCACCTCCATATCTCTGGTTCAGCGCCAAGCGCGAGCGTCGCCACCGCAGCCTTATTTTGGAAATATTCGGTTCTGGAAAAACGAATATTCGTTTATTTTATATTTCCCGGAAATTTTGTGAGAAACTTCGCAATTTTCAGCCCGAAAATTCATATCGAATATACAGGGTGTCCCATAACTAATCCGCCAGAGGGCAACAGGTGGTACTAGATGTCAAAATATTCCGTGTGAGCCAAAAATGCCTTAGTAAAATATTGCTCGTTTAAAAGATACAGAGTGTTGAAAATGAAACTTGATTTTCAAAAAATTGCAATAATTTCGAAGGTGAGAAATCCGAATTAATTTATTATTAATTCGGAAAAATTCAACAAGCGACCGATAATACCAAAAATGCTGAGAATACCTTCCCGATTTTGTCAGAAGTCCCGATTTTGTCAGATGATATTCTCCACAAAATCCCTTGGAGTTTTCTGTTAACCATTTTTATAACATTGGTATATGTGTCTCAACCAGTTAATGACGTCACTCATTGATGTATGATGTGAAAAGTTACCCAAGTGATACGAAAAAAAGAACATAATAAAATAAAAACCATATTGCAATCACGATTATACCGCTATAAATGAAAATAACTATGACTATAACTCATTTTAATAATAATTTCAGTGAAGGTTTTCCAGATCGTTCAAACTGGTTCAAACATTATCTGTGTTGTTCTTGTTCTTGTTACTTTTCGTCTTATTAGTGCAAATGGGCTCATTACTGACCTGAACTTATGACCCGGTTGCATTTTTTGCTGCATTGATGCCAACTTAGGATATCGAAATTACCAATTGACAGTCTCAGTCTTCTTAAAATAATTTTACTATAAGGCGTCATTTAATAAAGAGCATAAGAAAGTGACTTGAGGTAAACTGGGAACATTTTCAATACCTATTGAAGTAAATTTCAAAAAACATTTTGTATTTTGAATAAATTGCGTTGTATTTTCAAAATTTGGATTTTTTTTTCCGTGTTTCTACATTCGGAGACGAATATGTCGCAAAAGGCTTGCGATATCGATATTGACCAAGAGTATGTTTTTTACATCGTCAAAACATTCCCAGTTTCACAGGGTAAAATATGCAGAATTTAATTCATAGTTCGCACCAAGCGCCCTCTAGGAACTAGGTTCAAACTAGTACCGAATTCGGATTTCTCACTTTCGAAAACCCAAGTGTGTCGATTTTGATTAAGATATCTTCAACGGTTTTAGAATTATTGAAATTTTTCGAAAAACAAGTTTTATTTTCAATCTGTATCTTTTAAACGAGCAACATTTTACCAAGGCATTTTTGGCTCACACGGTATATTTTGACGTCTAGTACCACCTGTTGCCCTCTGGTGGATAAGTTATGGGACACCATACACAGCGCCTAATGCAGCGTCCCCTAGTATTTTCGTTAGAGGGCCTGATGTTATGTTTATTGGAATGTTTCTGTCTTCAAAAACTACTTATTTCCTTATTTCTATCATTTCAACACTCTTTTGCGTGAAAACCATGCGACGTACAAAAAAAAATGATAAGACAGTCCTATTGTAGATAATTTTCTTCCGTTTATTTTACTATAGGGCCACTTTTTGCGTAAATAGCTTGCTTTGCAAGTTATAAGCTGTAAATCACTAAAAAAACATTATTTTTATTTTTATAGTGTTTCTTTAATGATTTCTCATATTTGCCGCGAAAATTTTTGTTGGACAGCTTCAGATTCGTGTTTAGCACCACAAAGAACATGAAATAAACCACTAAAAACAATTACACCAGAACTTTCCACTTCGCCCCTCCTTGTGTACCATTTGACTGAACTAAAAGCCTATATCCAACTTTAAAAGTGACTCCAAAACTTTCTGGAAAAGAAACCTCCTTATATGTCTCTTAATATGTCTGATAGTAACAAATAGTCCGAGAGCTACACACATGTTTTTGTGAAACGTTTTGTGTACGAATGCAAATTGAAGCTAATGTTGTTTGAAACACAGAAAACGTAAAGATTTTTGTAGATAATGCATGTGCATGTCGTAAAAGTTTCATAACATTTTTTTTTTACTTGAAGGGATGCATATTACAACCTTAATCATAGGACTTTCATAAAAATACCCTTGGCATTCCGATTGGGCATGCACATTCTTTATCATGTTGCTAATTTTGAAAAATTTTAATGGGTAGGTTGAATGATTTATATACTCTTAAAACTGGTCTTAATATAATTATATTGTTGCCAATATGTCAGTTCTTTGTTTGCACTCGCGTATTACGTACTGAATATATAACAGAAAAAAGAAACATGTCGTTGGGGCTCTTGAAAAACAATGATTGATAACTGAATGCTTTTTTTTCTACATAATATAAGCTAAGTAATATGTACAAAATTCAAAAAGCATTCCAGTATCTTGTGCCGGTCAATCAAAATTGAACTAGCCAATTTTGAATTCTTTTTAAATAATTTGTATTCAAATGCCTTTCTGTAATCTGTTCCAATAATGCAAAATTAAGCGAAAACAAATTGCATTTGGCGTCAAAATTTATCGGGTAATATTTTTTTTATCAGGTAATATATTTTTAAACATAAATTATGTCAAACCATTGTCATATTGGAAAGCGTCGGCAAGTGTATATCCAGGGTCACATTAAGATACTGATGACAGCTGCGATAGCATAAAGCATATGTACATTTTTTAATACAGATAAATTTAGTTGAGCTTTTTTGCAAACGATTTATGTACTTCGTTTGTATATGAATATAAGTTAGTACTAATGGATTTCTTGTTAACAAATCCATGTTGAAACTCAACTATAGAGTTCTCTAAATGCTTGTATAGTTTCTGGTATATAACGTGTTCTAAAACATTAGCTGGCGCACTAATAATTGACATACAGCGATAGTTTTCGATGACCGATTTTTCTTCTGATTTATGTAGCGGTATACATTTTGCTAATTTCCATTGGCTTGGAAATATTCCTGTTTTTATTGCTAAGTAAATATACAATAAGGGGGCATTCAATAAGTTACTGCATGCTTTAATTATGAAAGGTGGGATTCTATCAATTCCAGCCGATTTTTTTGGTTTAAGCTTTTTAATCCCCGCCTCGTACTCATCACTACTGATGATATCCAATAAAAATATTTCCCCATTATAATTATTATAGTCATTCTTGTGATTATAATCATATTTTGGTTTTTCTCTATCATATACCGAGACAAAAAACTTCTCGAAACTCCCCAATTTCTTGACGGCACACTGGTTCTCCTTTTAAATAATACTCCTCTACAATTTTATCTGATGATCTTTTGTTTTTCACATAATTCCAAAATTTGTTCATATTTGCCGCTAGCTTCGTTTCAATTGAACTTAAATATTGCTTTTGTCTTTTATTTATTTCGCGTTTTAGTTTCGCCCTAATTTCAACAAATTTGTTATAATGAGATTCGGATATATTTCTTTGTATGTCACCAATTCCTTTATTTCAGTGCTGTACCAAACTGGATATTTTCTATTTCTTCCATTTTTGAATTTTGGGACGCATTCCAAAATACATTATTAACGATCCTATAAAAATTCTCTACTGCACTATTTATGTCTGTTTCTCTTAGAACATTTTCCCAGGTAGCTTCCCTAAATATTTGATACATTAGTTCAAAATTAGCTTTTTTGAAATTGAATTGGTGTCCCTGTATAAGGAAATATCAAGTGGAGGGTGATGGTTATCCCTATTAACAAAAGCCATATGTTCTTCACTTACAGAACACTCAATACTACTCGTGTTTTTCCCAATTACTTGATCTAGTGTTCTGCCTTTAGGGTTCAGGATATTATTTAAAAGTGAAAAATCGTTCAAATCTAAGAACTTCAAATTTGCACATTGCAAACTGAAATTTGTATGTTTTCCGCAGAAAAGACCAATATTAATATCTCCTATCATCTATGTGGTTATGTTGGAAATAATGTGCTCTTCAATAAATTCGAACATGTCATTGTAAGTAGGTTTGCATCTGGAGGAATATATGCGCCAATTATTTTAATTCTTACTGTATTGTTTATTTTGATTTTCCCCAAGTGCCTCATAAAGAGCACTTTTTTGTGTTACATTTAAGACTTTGCATTTCTTTTTTACCCCTATTAACACTCCACCCCCTCTACCCCTGCCAGTCAGTTCAAAATTCGCAAAGGACTGAGTAACTAGCCAAATCCAACGTTTCCCCATCGTTTATACCTTTAGTTAGCCAAGTTTTGCTGCAATTATGTCCCTATCTTGTTCCAAACTCGACGTATAAAATTCCTGTAGCTTTCCTCTCAATCCTCTACAATTCTGATACTAAATAGACAAACCTACCATTTTGTATTCCCTTCCTTAGCCATTAAAATAAATCCCAAAACATAAGTTAATTCTATTCTATACTAATCACTAAATCTACCTACATTTATTACTTGTGCATATGTAGGAATATATTATTGTGCTTAGTGTGCTCCTCTACACAGTACATTGTTCTAATTTTCCGTACAAATTAATGCAGACATAATCAATATACAATAAAAAATAACTACCTACTTACTGTGCATATTTCAACAGCTCGCGTTAAATTATTTGATCAACCGAACTTATTAATTTAACCTGATTATTACAGTTTATATAGATTTTTCCTCCCATTGTCCAGACGTGTCTTCTACAATATTTAGTTTGTGCTGCCCCAAAAACTTCATATTGGCTTTTTATGAGATCTTCGTTTATAGAAACGGCGGTTCCTTTCAGAGATTTTTTTCGCTTCGTATACAGGGTGTCCGGTAATTATGCAGCAATCTCGCGTGAGCAGGTATAGGACGTCAAAATATTACGATTGAGTTTAACAACTACGGGTCAAATCTTAATAGTTACTTAATAGTTGTAGTTCTTATTTTGAAATTGAATTATGGCAATATCTCCCAAAATAATCAAACTGCTGAACTGAAATTTGGTACTATTGTGTTTCTGGGGATGGCAAATAAGTTGAAAATGTCAGTTTCTACGTGTCTCACGCAGATAGCGCCACTTGCCCTGTTTTGGATCGTGCTTTTACTCGTAACTTTTTTGAGGTTATCTTTTTGGTCTTGCAGATCCATTATTTTAGTGCACCTTTTTATTCTGCAACAAAAAGGTACTCTTGTTTCATAAGGATAAAATCCACCATTTGCGTTGAAATTGGCAAAATGTGCCCCAAAACACCTGTGCGACAGATTAACTGTACATTCAAAATGAAGAAAAAATCCCTATGAACAATGTACCAAAAATTATTCGCTTTCAATTGAATTTGACAAAATTTTAACACCCCATTTCAAGAAAACCAATGGTGTTTTTACCAATATCCATTTAGCATTTTTTTCTTCATTTTAAATGTACAGTTGATCTGTAGCATTTGAAAGCAGTCTGTGAAAATTTTATGTTTCGAATATTGGAGTCAACAGGTGTTTTTGGGCACATTTTGCCAATTTAAACGCAAACGGTTGATTTTATCGTTATGAAACAAGTGTACCTCTTTGTCGTAGAATGTAAAGATGCACTGAAATGATGGACCCGCAGGCCCTAAAAGATAACCTCAAAAAAGTTATGAATAAAAGCGCAATCCAAAAACAGCGCAATTTGCGTCCTCTGTGAGACACGTAGAAATTGACATTTTCAGCTTATTTTCCATCCCCAAAAACATAATAGTACTAAATTTTAGTTCACCAGCTTGATTATTGTGGGAGTTATTGCCATAATTCAATCTCAAAAAAATAATTACAATGCCCTGTACCTCTGTAACTATTAAGATTTGACCCGTAGTTGTTAAGCTCAATCGTAATATTTTGATGTCCTCTACCTGCTCACGCAAGATTGCCACATAATTACCGGACACCTTGTATTTCATTCTTCTTTTTGACTGATAACTCTCATTCTCTGCATTCTTTAAGTGTTTTATTTATTATGCCCAAAATTACTTCTTCGACTTTCTCGCTCTTATTCTAAAAAACTCCATCAAATCTTAGTGTACTTTGTCTCTCAGCAATTTCGTAAGATTTCATTTTATTTCCATTTCTTCTCCTTTTTTCTAGATCGCTTTGGTTAGACGTAATATTTTCGACATTCTTGTCGATTTGACAGAGTTTTCCCTCTAATTTTGAGAATTTTTCTTCGAATTTATCGACAAGTTTTTGAAAAAGTCTATCACATACAGTCCGACAAACGAAAGAAGTCCAATGAAAAACTCAGTCTAAGCGCCATCCGTATGTTATTAAAGTGGGCATGGGCGGTTAGACTGAGTTTTTCATTGGACTTCTCTCATGTGTCGGACTGTACCTTTTCTACCATTTTTTCTATTATTGTTTCGAGCTGATGTTCATCTAATAGCATTGTATTTCTTGTTGTCGGTCAGGTAGCCATTTCCAATCAACATTTTCTTGATTATTTAGATTTGACTAATCAAAAAAGCAAAGAAAAAGAGAACTTAAAGGGTTTAACGAAATCCTAGTTAAAGAACTATTGACTAGGACAGTCTATTACGAAAACTCATGTTTTTGGAATGAACAAAGATGCAATCACATTTTTTAGCGGATATCTGGAAAACCGTATGCAGCATGTTGTAGTGCTCAATTCTATATCATCTTTGTTTTTCCCCTTGCTACAGGGTAGCCTACTCGGACCGCTTTTATTTTCACTTTATACTGCAAACCACTCACACTTGTATATAATTTACGAAAATTTGACCATGTAAATGAAGCTTGTCGGAATAGTGAATGGCTCAGTCTTGAAGAACGGTATGCATGTCAATTAGCGTTGCTGCTCTTTAAAATTAGAGCAAATGAGCAGCCCGAATATTTACTGGATTTGTTATCTATGGGTATGCATTATTATTATTATTATATCAACTTAGCCAAAAGGCATTCGCACTCCCCCTATGGGGAACATTCACTCAGATCCCGTGTATCCCGGATACCAAAAGATCCTTGCCATGTTATCGGGCCTTAGGTGACATTGATGGTGTTGGACGTTTCTGCATTCCCCAAAAATTTCCTGACGGTTCGGGCTGTCACAAGTAGTACCACTTTCGGCATGGACCTGTAAAGATTTTCAGTTAGACCCAGCTCTTTGATGTTTAGTCCGGCAGCAGAACCATTTTTTTAAATTTTTGTTATTATTATATTATTGTATAAATTATTTAAGTTACATTTATCATTAATATACAAGGTGTTTTAAAAACGTGTTATGAATTTAAAATATTCATGAATTTCTCTGTATTAGAACATTTCGTATCTAAGTTAAAAAACTAATAAAATTATAAAAATGGGTATGTTTAGAGATAAAGCTAAATGACAAGTACAGGGCGTCTTAAATTTGATGCTTGTCCACTCTGCAGCCAAATGAGCATTTTGTCTAAACTCAAAGTTGTACATTAAATTACGTAATTTTTCCTAATTGTGTGTAATTATAGGTAAACTTCGCCACTAATATGGGCATTACTACAATAAAAAAATTAAGATTTTTTATTTTAGTGTAATTTAGTGTACTTAATTTAATGGCATTTGCTACTCGGTATATTATAATATCCACAAATGAGATGAGAATTATTGGGAAGGACTAATAGCAATTAGGTCTATGTATAAAACCCATTTATTGGTTGTTAAACATTTATTTCCTGTATTATATTACTAGTCCCTCGTCCCTCATCCCATTTCCAAAACTCACCTTCTCAGTTTGCGTTTACTATATTTTAATTTTAGTGCATAAAAAGAATGCTTTTTTAATTTAAGTCTTGTGTATAATATCATTTTAGCAACCAGTGCGGGAATGTTATTGTGCTCGGGTTGCCACAGCAAACTGTGCGGGATTGTCATTGTGCAATGCAGATTTAAGAGAAGTAGTTGGAGGCCTTGGGAAAACAGCTCGCGTCTAGTTGTTTATTTGGGAATTAACGTACTTAACTGATTTGGAATTTCATCAATTCTCAAAAACGAACTAAAACAGCCTTATCATGTCTTGTGGCACAACTATAATAGTGTTTTGTTTCTCAGATTTTAAATTTTAATAAAAGGTTATTAGACATGAGTGATAAGAAGTGCTTTTTTGAGTGAAAATATGGTTGTGAAAAAAATGAGTCTTTCAGTTGCTATGGTATTCAGCGTATAAAAATAATTTAAATTGTAGTAAAGTTTACGAGGACAACATGTTTAGAGAATTGGAAGAAACGACCACTCACTGCTAGTAAGGTTTTTTTAATTTTGTTATAGAAGTTGCGTATCCACATATATTTCCAAAAGCCACTTAAAAAGATGCTTATCTCCGGAGAATATTGTTACCAATACCTAGTGGAACTCCAACTGTAAAAATGCAGCGGCGCGGCGTTCAGAAGTGACAAACTTTAATTTTAGAGATCAAGCAGGTTTGTACTGTGGACAAAACTGCGATTTAGAAAAAATAAAAAAATCTTCAACGATGGAGATCGTTCAGAGTCGTGGAAGACAAGAATACGAAAAAGCAATGAAGGAAGCTACCTATTTTACAAACATGTGTGGAACAGAATAATACCTGGGCTGCTGATGTTCGATTACGGATGGGTTGCTGTTAATGAATAGTAATGAGTCACCTAAAAAACACACTTTGTATACCAGGGGGTCCATTTAAAGGTGGTTTTAGTGGGTATTATTGAGTGTATAGTGTGTACAAAATTTGAGGGCGATCAGTTAAATGGTTCTGAAGTTAAGAAAAAGTGCCTTCGTGGAACCCCTTTCAGGGATCGTAGCTCCACATGGGGCCGCTTCACTAAATCTTCATAATTTCTCGAGAGGAATCTGTCATCGCACCCTGTATATTAAAATGCCTATAAAAAGCATGTAGAGCAGAAAAAATTTTCTTTCTTTTTTTATAACTGTTTTAACAAATTAATTAAAAAATAAAAACGATACCCGCCAGGTTCATTTTCAAAAATAAACATCAAAAGTGCAAAATTGAAAGTTTCAAGGTCGAATACTTTACAAACGCTTGAAACAAACATATTATTAAATGTGTATACATCATTGAAATTGTGATAATGAGCAGATTTCAAATATCTAAAAATATAAAGGGTATTCGATTTAAAAAAACAAAAGTTTGGTTTGGCACCGCTTTTCTGAACAACCTGTATAAAAATAAACGCTGAAAAAAGCTTGCTTTGGCTTCTACAACTTGTATCTGAAACTTTTTTCCTAACCTCCAAAATATATAAAATACAGGGGTGTAAAAATATACGTGATCACATGGTACGTATTAAAAGAATACCCTGTATCTCAAATTGCTCAAGGATGACAGTTTGTCATCACTTGGATATCAAAACTAGGAGTCCTAAAGATGTCAAATCCGTTTTGAAAAAAACTTCGTCCCATACCCCCGTGGCTGCAAACTTTTTGGTATAACACCATTTGTTGGCACGATGGTTGGAACCATCCGTACGTTCTCCATTTCCCATTGCCTTCTAATTCATTCTTCTAAGTCTCTGTATTTCGCGATCTTCTTTGTGATGGCCACATCAATCAGAGTTGTCTTCCTAGAAATTTTATCAACTATTATAAGGTCCGGCCTGTTATGGGCAACTCGTTGATCTGTCAGAACTGTACGATCCCAGTACATCTTGTATGCTGTTTTCAAGAACAGGCTGTGGTGTGTAGCTGTAATATGGGACCCTCTCTGCCTGCACAAGTAGTAGTTTTTCCGCCAGTTTCCGGTGCAAAATCTTGGCAACCGAATCGTGTCGTTCCTCTTATTCCATTGATGCGAACATCTGACATCCTCCTGTTATATGCTAGATTGTTTCTGAAGTTTGGCACCCGTATCTGCATCTGTCATCCACTACTGATGCATCTCCTACAATGAATTTTAGGTAGTTGCGAACTGGTATAACCTGATCTTGTATGGCCAGTAGGAAGAAAGCCTTCCGTCTCGGGGAACATTCATTTCGAGGTGAGCCAATAGTTTGACGCAAACATGTCAACATGTTCCTGGTTAACCTGCCTCCCATGCAGCGGCTTCTCCAACCAAATCTGTAGTTTATCATTGTCAGTTTGGTGGTGGTTTTGATGCTCGTGTTCCCTGAGATGTAGTGGTGTTGAGTCGTCTGCTCCCCATATAGCTTTATGTAGTGTGGAACTGTTTGCCTGCCTGTGGAAATAATTACGCAGGTTTAATATTTGTTGATTCAATTGCTTGTTGAGGTCTGCCAATCCTCTTCCTCCTAGTTGACGTGGCCACATAATAAATAGCTTTGCAACAGAAGCCTCCTTACGGACATGTGTCAAAAATAAGCGAGCCTCCATTTCAATATACAGAAAGACAGATATTATTTTAAGCATAAATTTGGTTCTAATATAATCTCTTTGTTATGTAGATTAACGTAAAATCCAATAAAATGCATATTACTCATGTCTTTAGAAGATATTTCGCTAAAAAGCGAACCTCCTTTTGACACATGTCGCTAAGGATTTTTCTGTATTACTCGTTAGTCTGTGACGTGGCAAAGTTGTTCTTTCTACGGCGCTACGGGGATGATGTTTATGAGCTTTTGTCAGCAGTGTCCTAACTTTTCACTGCAGATTGTCGATGTCCGTGTTGGTCCAATTCACTATTCCGAACGAATAGCTGAGTACAGAGCAAGCATACGTGTTTAGAGTCTTAAACAAATTCCTGCTGTTAAGATCAGTTTGCACCACCTGTCTTACTCTTTTGATGAATTCATTCATCAAATCGGTCTTCTTTATTATTATTATTAGTAATATATTTTATAGGGTGAGTTACATAGACCACAGTGCTCCATATCTTCTACACTGTTAATGCTAGAAAAAAAATGTTAAGACAAAACTTATAGAGAAACATGAGTACTACATTAAGAAAATATTGCAATGTACAGGGTAGTCAATTAAATACTGGTAACCCAAACTTGTTTTTTTAATTGGAAGACCCTGTATTTTGTTACATTTTTGAAAAGCCCTTAAAGCGTAGATTTTTTATATATGGTATTAAGAGTCCAACTTTAAAGGTTAGGGAGTTACTTTAATTTGAAATGAAAAAAGGGGTTACTTTTGGATATGTATTACTCAAATACCAAATAAGATTTTGGGCTATAAATAGGACTGGAGATTGCTTGTTACGCCTAGTTAAAGATTTTTGACTAATATTGAGATAAAGTTCTGAAGAACCTACCAGGTGATTCACATTTCAAAATCCTCATTTTACTCAGTAATTTAAAATGGAACACCCTATATTTTATTACATTTTTAAAAAGCCCTTAAGGAGTAGATTCATTTTGATATAAGGTATTAAGGGTCGAACTTTAAAGGTTGGGGAGTTTCCATTTTATTTTTAGAAATGGCTCAAAAGGACCGATTATTAGGGTGTCAAAACCACTGTTTAAGATGTATAAAATATAAAGACATTTTCTTCTTAATTTGTGATGTACTGGAAATAGTTGAAACATACCTGTAACTTCATTAATAATAAAAAAACCTACTGCACAATGCACATGAAGAAATAAAGTTACTGCATAATAAATTACGACATCGGCTTTTCTCATTTTTTATTGTTGGCGTTACAGGTAGGTTTCAACTATTTATTTCCAAAATACCAAAAAATTAACTAGAAGATGTCTTTTTATTTTTACAGCTTAAACTGATATTTTGACACCCTAATCAGGTAATCCGCCCTTTCTCAGAATAGAATGAAAATAACTCAGTAACCTTTAAAGTTAGACCATTAGTATAGGGTGGCCCATCCAAGCGGAAAAAGTGTGCTACGTGGAGACACGTTAACATAAAATCGTCATTCAAAAATGAGGTTGTAGTAAAAATTAAGGGGAATTCGAGGGTGTACCCTAATTTTGTATACGGGGGTCGGTAAAAAAGTTATCGCGAAAAAACATTTTTTGCAAAATAAAAAAATATATATATTTTTACTTACATATCCATTAGAGAACCTTTAAGTAGTATTCCCGAATATTCAGTTTTTTACTATAACTTCTGGTTATAGCGGAAATGAAAGTGGTTTTCTCTATTTTACAACTTACATATTTCTCTTAACCATCACAGGATTCCTTTTTTAATTCTGAATCCAACGATATATAATTTGACCTATTTATCTCCAACCGTTTCCGAGATATTTATCAGAGAAGCTCCATCAAACTAGATACATGGTCTCATGGTCGGTGTCTGGTGTTCGATCTGAGTAGGCCAAACAATAAAACCAAATTTATGACAAATCAAGTCAGCCATGATAATAAAACTGACAATCGAGTAGGCTGTCAATTCAATATTTCTATTTACGTGTCAGATTAGTCTAAAATTTTGTTGCTGAAGCTGTTAGTAGTTGCAGTTTAAAAAATGTCTTTGAAAGAAGAATGCTGTGATATTTTAGAGATCTTCATCAAAAATGATAAAAGATACGTAGAAACTTTGAGGGAGTATTCTCGTAAATATCCAAATAGAAATGTTCTGAGTGCTTTATTTATATGTAAGCTGTATCGAAGATTCAGATCGACAGGAAGTGTGATTAGCAAGAGAAAAAAAGGGTTTAGAATTAGTGAGGACGAGAGAGAATGAATTTTAAATTGTTTCAGAAGAAATAACGAAAAATCTCAGAGAGATGCAGCGAGAGACTTACAAATTCCCCGGTCTACAATACAAAGGGTAATGAAATTAAGCAAATTTACAGCCTTCCAAATATTACCGGTTCAAAGGCTATTCCCTGGAGATGCTGCAAGAAGACTGGAATATTGTCAAACAATGTTAAACTTTTATTTTGCAAGAGGTGGAGCTGGATTTTTTAAACAAATTATTTGGTCCGATGAAGCCACATTTACAACGGCGGGAATATACAACCAGAAAAATAGTATATTTTGGTCTGTTGACAATCCCCGGGCATTTCGTGAAGTTGTGAAATCCGGCAGAAATTCCGTGGGTGTTTGGCACGGAATTGTGGGAAATTTTATAATGGGCCCTCTATTTTATTCAGGAAGTATGACAGGTAGGAAATACCTACATTTAATCCAGAACGAATTGGAACAATACTTTGACCAGTTGCCATTAATTACTCCAAGAAAGACAATGAATATGGCAGCAAGATGGCGCTTCCTTCCATAACTGTGGGCCCATAACGGAATTTTTGAACAATTCGTTTGAAAATTGGATTGGTAAACATGGAACGATAAGGTGGCCGCCACGTAGTTCAGATTCAACCCCCTTGGATTTTTTCTTGTGAAGGCATTTAAAAAATAAAGTTTATAAGAACCGCCCCGAAAATGTTGAGGAGATTAAAAGACGAGTAAAATTATAAATTGATAGTTTAAACAATCGTCCCTTAATCTTTGAAAATGTCCGAAAAAATTTCTTAAAAAGACTTAGGTTATGTGTAAATAATAATGGAAACCATTTTGAACATTTAATGTAAATGAACTTCTAACTAATTTTTAATAACTAATCATATTGTTGTTGTTATAATAAATATGACAGTAGTAAAAATAATAAATGTTTCATAATTTCCATGAAATTTTTAATTAAGTTGAATGCAGTTTAACATTCAGCCTACTCGCTTGTCAGTTTTATTATCATGGCTGACTTGATTTGTCATAAATTTGGTTTTATTGTTTGGCCTACTCAGATAGAACATCAGACACCGACCATGAGACCATGTATCTAGTTTGATGGAGCTTCTCTGATAAATATCTTGGAAACGGTTGGAGATAAATAGGTCAAATTATATATCGTTGGATTCAGAATTAAAAAAGGAATTCTGTGATGGTTAAGAGAAATGTGTAAGTTGTAAAATAGAGAAAACCACTTTCATTTCCGCTATAACCGGAAGTTATATTAAAAAACTGAATATTCGGGAATACTACTTAAAGGTTGTGTAGGTAAAAAAATATATTTTTTTTATTTTGCAAAAAATGTTTTTTCGCGATAACTTTTTTACCGACCCCCGTATACAAAATTAGGGTACACCCTCGAATTCCCCTTAATTTTTACTACAACCTCATTTTTTGAATGACGATTTTATGTTAACGTGTCTCCACGTAGCACACTTTCCGCTTGGATGGGCCACCCTGTACCATGTATCAAAAAGCATCTATACAGGGTGGCCCACCACGAACTGCATCGATCTATATATGGAAAACTAAAAGTAGGAATATTCTGAAAATTTGGCACCTCACCAATGCCGATGGGCGCTGCTCAACTAAAATATTTTGGTGAATCTGGCACTTCCGGTTATACCGGAAGTCAATATCAACTTTCTTATTTCAAATGGAACACCCTGTATATTAATTTTTGGATTCTAGGCATCATTTTGGATCAAAAACATGCAACATGTCCTATGTCTAAATCCAACCGTTTTTAAGATATTTGCATTTTTCCGAAAAAAATTACAGGTGCAGACATAAAGTCAATTAGCAATTTATACGAGGAAACCACGAAAGTTCAAAACTAATTTTTGGCAACGTGTAACAGAAACCCTGACCTAGTGATCTCTGCTGAGAAATAAATCCGTTCTTATATAGGGTGTTCACAAAATATGAATAAAAATTACATTCAAAATGTGCTTAAATCTCGAAATTTTCAAATGGAAACCCCTTTTTTTTTAATGCGATCTTATTCACCACTAAAAATGATGACAACTTTGTGTAAGGTTTCCTATACCTAAATTCAGTAATTTTCAATTAATTGACGAAAAACCCACTTTTCGCCCATAAAATGCGGGGTTTGCTTAACGCTTGGAAAATCATATTAGCCGTGGACATTGAAAAGACAATCGCGGCTGAGGAAATGTCACTTGGTTTATAAATTATTGTCAAAAATAATGCCGGCGCGCTTAAATTACACAAACAAAGATTATTTAAATTTGTTCATTATCTACGGAGAATGCAACAAAGTAATATCAAGAACGTGCGATACATAATCTTCGTTTGTGTTATTTAAGCGCGCCGGCATTATTGTTGACAATAATTTATAAACCAAGTGATATTTCCTCAAGACGGGATTGTCTTTTCAACGTCCACGGCTAATATGATTTTGCAAGCGTTAAGCAAACCCCGCATTTTATGGGGAAAAGTGGGTTTTTCGTAAATTAATCGAAAATTACTGCATTTAGGTATAGGAAACCTTACACAAAGTTGTCATCATTTTTAGTGGTGAATAAGATCGCATTAAAAAAAATTGGGGTTTCCATTTGAAAATTTCGAGATTTATTCACATTTTGAATGTAATTTTTATTCATATTTTGTGAACACCCTGTATAAGAACGGATTTATTTCTCAGCAGATATCACTAGGTCAGGGCTTCTGTTACACGATGCCAAAAATGTTTTGAAATTTCGTGGTTTCCTCGTATAAATTGCTAATTGACTTTAGGTCTGCACCTGTATTTTTTTTCGGAAAAATGCAAATATCTCAAAAACGGTTGGATTTAGACATAGGACATGTTGCATGTTTTTGTTCCAAAATGATGCATAGAATCCAAAAATGCAATAATATACAGGGTGTTCCATTTGAAATAAGAAAGTTGATATCGACTTCCGGTATAACCGGAAGTGCCAGATTCACCAAAATATTTTAGTTGCGCGGCGCCCATCGGCATTGGTGAGGTGCCAAATTTTCAGAATTTTCCTTCTTTTAGTTTTCCATATATAGTTCGATGCAGTTCGTGGTGGGCCACCCTGTATAGTGTTTGACTTTTTCAGGGTATTCCTTTTAAAAAAGCATAACTTTGGGTCACCAGTAGTTATTGTACCACCCTGTATATTAGAAAATATTTTAAGAATGTAGCACTCATGTTTCTCTACAAGTTTTGTCTTTACTTTCTTTCTAGCATTAACAGTGTAGAAAATATGGGCCACCTTGCCCTACGTAACTCACCTTGTATACCTATATGATAAATATAAAAAAATAGTCGTATTATTTGTTATTAAGCCAAATAGTTCAAATACACAGCATGGGCTACTTTAATCCTTTAGTCTCTAATAATCTCTATTGGTTGAACAAGGTTCATAAGTGCCAAAGAATGAGCTGTTGCTTGATTCTTCACATACTCTTCTGCATGCTATGCTAAACAACTGAATCAGTACTTAAGTACAGGTTTCTACAGAAAATTTTTAATTCAATAATGGAAGGCGTTTTTTCACTGAGAACTAAATCAGCTGCGAATTTGCTATTGAATTTATTATGTATGATACACTAAATTTTAGCTCAAGAAAAAAGAAGAAATAAGAAGGGATGCTACTTATTACAGAGAAGAGGCTAATGGGTATTTAAAAAAACGGCAAGATCTTTATGAAAAAGCTCAGCAGTACTACCAGAAAGGGATGACAGAAGTAGCACAGTTCTACTCAAGACTTGCTGCCCAACAAACAAAATATTTGGATAAAGCAAACAGTTTGGCAGCTATGGCCTTTCTAGATGAACATTCAAAAAGGTTGCAGGATTTTAATACCATAGATTTGCATTATCTATTTGTTAAAGAAGCCATACCCGCATTAGATGTATTTCTTGATAGAAATATTAACTTGTTGAGGTTGAGTGCAACAAAGCTAACTGAGTGTTTGCAAATTATAACAGGAAGAGGCAAAAGGAGTGAGAATGGACAATCAAAAATCAAACCAGCTGTAATTGCTAGGTTGAATAAAAGGAATATAAGGTAGGAACTAAACATTAAGATTACAAATCTTGCTGAGCAAAGTTTTTTCCATATTTTAGGTTCATTACAATGAATCCAGGGCTGCTTAAAGTGAAAATATACAAAAGTTCATTGGTTACAAGTGAACTTGAAATGCAACAAGTACAGACTTCATAACGAGGTAAATGTATCACTACCAACAAATTAATACCCCTCTGTAGAGTTGTTTATATTTCAGAAAATGAAATACTAGGTTACCTACCATATCCAGGTGCTACATTTTTTATACTTAGTAAATACCATGACAGAAATGTGCAATTTCAAATTTAGTGTAAAGTTTTTGAAAGTACAAATATCAGGATCAATTTTTTAATCTTAATTTTTATTGTGTTCATGCAGTAGGTATTTAACTATCATTAGAGTCTCTGTCATCAGTGAGAATTGTAAATACATGAAAGTGCCATTTAATTTTGAATAAAAATAACATTGAGACAATACAGGAATAGCGTAATAACAATATGTCCCAATCGCCAGGTATGAACTATTTTGTTATTTTTAACATGTTTGCATAAATTATACGGTTAAATTTGACATAATATAGATTTTATATAAGTAACGTAAATTAAAATTTAGCATATATTTAATAGAAACTAGATAATTACTTGCATTTAGAAACAAAAACTACATTTATCTGTTTTCCTGAAATAAACATTCCACACTAGTGGACAAAGAATTTAGTGAGAAGTGTGGTTTGTCTCGTGAAACAATAATAAGTAAAACACAAGATTTTCTAACTTGTAATTTGCAGAACTTAGTTTCGATGGTGAAAGGATTATATGGTGTGCTACGGTGCGTGCTTATTTTGATTCAGTTTGCGTATTTGGCCAAGGTGACGTCGGAGTTTGGGAAGTTTGTTATTTCCATTGTCGGTATTGTTTTTTGTTGTATTTTTAATCAGATATCACCAATGTCAAATTTGTTGTATGTGATTGAATTTTTTTAAATTTTGCTCCCAAGCTGAGGCCATGGCATGTTATGTGCACCTATCATAAACCAATAGCAACCTATACAGGTACGTGGTGACAATATATCCACTTGTCGTCTACATGACATCAGCTTGGGGGAAATTTATTGACATAATATGCGCACAGGCACACCATATAATACTTCCACCATGATGGTACCTACAAATTTAAAACACATATTATAATAGCTGAGTTCGACATAGTTCTCCATTTGCTCTTTTTGCTGCGACAACAATGGTTTCTATGGCAACCTATTGTTGTTGGAGCAAAAAGAGCGAAACTTCAACTCCAGTGCACTGTCAAAAAGTCAGTGGTGCGTCGTTTTTTTTTTTAGAAATTAATGGCGTGTAAATTGGGTTGCATAATAAGGTATATTCAAAAAATGGTGAATACTTCAGGTTTATTTTTTAATAGGAGTAGAAAAAAATATTGTCTTTACTGTCAAATCAAGGGGAATTGCTCATTTATTAAAGATTTTATCTTGGGATTGTTAATAATGAACAGCAAAAATAGTAATAATTAGCATTTGAATTGAATTGTATATAGGCAACTAAAACAACACATAGGTGTATATAGGCAACTAAAACAACACATAGGTGTTGTTTTAGTTGCCTATATACAATTAACATCTAATAATGGTTTATTTGGACAAAACCCCACATGTAATATGGTATACCACCACACATATTTATTTATTTTATGTTTACTAAAATAAACTTCTGTACCTGTACTAAATCCCTATTTAATACTCGAAATATTATTACTTAAGGCTCAATGTACAGCACGTATGTGGTGATTCAACATTTTGACCCATAAAATGGCTTTTTTCGATCTGTAGCGAGTAACACGCAAAATTTTAAATTTTTGTCAATACAAATTTTAATCTAAGTAATTACTCACATTTTGAGACAAAAATTATTTATCACAATGGTCGTTATTAGGCTTTTTGCGCAAAAGCGAAACAAGTTCTGTTTATCAATGAAACTAGAGTTAGCTCCAGATGAATGTGAGCGTGCCTGGCGAAGGCAAGGAGAAAGGTTTGCCAGCTGCAATATCTCTCCTAAAGTACCTTTTGGTGGTGACTCTAAAATGTTTTGGTGGGGAATTTGTTCTGATGCTCATACGGAGTTGGTCCCTATACGTACGAGGTCTATGGATGTCCAATATTACTTAGACAACATTATTGTCAAACATGTAATGCCTTTTGCTCTGTTTGTTGGACCTAATTCTTTATTCATGCAGGACAATGCTCGTCCCCATGTGGCTAGTCAAGTTATTGGCTACCTAAATGATGTTAATCTCCCTTTATTCCAGTGGCCACCTACATGAATCCTGACTGAATCCTATAAAGCATATATGGAATTATCTCGAGATTCGAAATCATATGCTAATCACAACCAACTCATAGAGGTCGCTATTTGAAGAATGAGAGAATATTCCTCAAGCTTTTGTTGAACATTTGATATCAAGGAACTCGATGCATGAATGCAGTAATAAGAAGTAGAGGAGGGCCTGCACGGAATTAGTGTTGACCCAGATGCATTTATTCTGTTTTGCTATTTCTTTTCCTTTTTTTAATTGGGTTATGCTAGCTTATTTAGGCATTTTCAGCAAAAACACATTTTTAATGAAACCTTAATGCAAATTAAGGTCATGTTAAGGTCATGTTTGACTAATTTGTAGGTGTTGATTATCATTTCTATGTAACTTAGTTTTATTTTGTGTTTTTATTGTAAATATTTAGATCAATTAAAGTGGTGCGTTAATTTTGTCCAGGAGTGTATAAGGTCCTGTAGAAATTTTAGTTGGCGTTGTAAATTCATGAAACTTAAGATATTTGGATTTCAGGGGATACTGATTAATGCTACATTGTCAGATTTTCGATACAAAAATCGATAATAGAATTTTTAAAAATATCGCACAGAAAAAAACAGGCTTACATCATCATTATTTTAAAAAGATAAAACAGTGTTCTTTGCCGTTTTCTTTATTAATACGACATTTTTAGGATGCTTTGATAAGTTTGCCAAATTTCATATATTTTCCAAAGCATTCCTGATGATTTTTAATTAAAAATTAAAATAATCAATTTTTCCAACTTTAAGGTCCCGTTGAAATGATATTCGACGATGTAAATTAACAAAACTTAGGTCATTCGGGTTTCAGGTGGTGCTGAATAA
Source organism: Pseudeuparius sepicola (assembly GCA_963920635.1). Classification (NCBI taxonomy): domain Eukaryota; kingdom Metazoa; phylum Arthropoda; class Insecta; order Coleoptera; family Anthribidae; genus Pseudeuparius; species Pseudeuparius sepicola. The sequence goes on along the minus strand of OY987300.1, from coordinate 33,947,832 downwards.
AGCTAAGTAGCCAGATTTTCGATAAAAAAAAACTAATACCATTTTCCAAAAAATCGCCTAAAAAAAACCTTACACACACACACACACACACACACACACACACACACACACACACACACACACACACACACACACACACACACACACACACACACACACACACACACACACACACACACACACACACACACACACACACACACACACACACACACACACACACACACACACACACACAAAATAAATCAAAACCATGTAAAATTAACACAAACTTCTCTACCAACCCAGCTTTATTTGACCCCCTAGACGCCATTTTGTACTCGATCATCTGTTTTTTGGACTGCCCTATTGTGTAATAATATATTTTACAGTATACAGTCTATTACACTGAGTTAACAAGGGAAGAAACTTGTTTATTTTTCATAAAAGTGTTCCTTGTAAAATAAATAACATTTTCATATAGTGATATACCAGGTGGTTACAGCATAAAAATGTCTATGACTAAATTTCTACTAAATAGGTACTCATTATCTGTTATGTTTGCAACAATAATAATATGGTTAATTTTGAAGAAAAAAATCATCTGGAATTCAGTGCAAATTAAGTAAATTAATATTATGATTATGGTAAATGTACCAGAGTTGGCGATTAGTAAATCCTTGCCTATAAATTAATTTTACTAAAAGTGTTTAGTTAATAAGAAATAGAGGTACAGGCGCGGCCCTTGAAATCGTTCCAATACGTGCGGTCGCAAAGGAGTTCAACCAACAACCTTGCAATTACCCCTCCCCTCTTTCGCGGTTTGAAAGCCAGCCATAACCTCAAAGGCGTAAGTGACAGTAAATATAACATCTTATTATTGTTTGAATAATAGTGGAAAATATTACAAGGGGCCCATGGACATTGGCGTGTGTTTTGCAAAAGTCTTTCCACAACCTCGTTCTAAAAATTTGAGGAGGTGGTAAATCTCTTAATTGGGTCTCGTACTTTCCTTCGGTACCTAAAGAACCTTGAAAATCCGATATCTAAGAGAATTTTCTGATTGACGATTAACCACTTTCGATAAACGGGACGGCTGTAGAATCAACGAAACTGACGGATAATCCTCTGGAACCATTTTTGAAAATTGCGTCTTTTATCTAATTTCTCGATTTTTCGAGGGCCCGGGAAGCATCAGGACTTCACCCGAAGACTCCGGGGAAGCTTTAAAAATTAAGATAAAGCAGTGTAATAAACCATTGTAAAAAACGCCACGAGATTCTTCTCTAATAACACAATCATACTTATACCTTATTTAACTAATACCACTTTGACAATCACAGAAATCCGTGTAAATTCGCGTTACCTGAATCTTAAAACACCAACAAACAGTGTAAAAAATTAAATCCACTTATAAATTATAATAATAATGCAGCGATTTAACCTATTTTCGTTGACTGATTATACGTTAGTCAACGCTATTTTCTGCCTATATGGTACGGGGAGGAGCAGGGTCGTGCGAGGGAATGTAGGGGAAGTTGTTGATTTGAGAAGCCGTAGAATTGGCACAGTGTTGCCGCACTTACCCGAAATTCTTGATTTCTCGCTCAGTTCTCATGCCTAGTGGAAACATTTGAGGCCGCGCCTGTACTTTATTCATATATCATTTTGCCTTTTCTGGCCACTCAGTAGGTACATCTGAGGAGAAACTATTCTATGGCAATCTAATTCATTTTGCAAGGAAAAGTTTTCATAAAAAATAAGTATCTGGGAAAAAGTTAAAAATAAAAGAATTTTCCCCTCTTGTTAACTCAAAATCTTCACTGCATAATATCATATTTTTGGATGTGCCCAAAATTGATTGATTATGACACCAGCATGAATAGGGTACTTGACGAAATTTTACAAACTTCATAAGACAATATTTGGACACTTGCCTAGGATTCTAACAAAACTCACTTCTTTATAATGTATTTAACTGGAAAAAAGGGATTTTCGGTATAATAATTGTCTCAAAACGTTTTAAAAATATTTCGTGTCATACATTATGGTATTTGGAATGAAAAGTGTTTTCAAAATCTGCAAAAAAAATCCAGGTCCGTATTTAAAAAAATAAAGTTGAAGATCGTTTCTCAAAAAACGAAATGTTGTAAAACAAATCTAAAAACGCCATCTTAAAGCCCGTTAAAAAGTGACATAAGAAAGTGTTTTTCTTCTTTTCATATCTGGGATAACAACTTCAGAAAAAATAAAATCGAAAATGCAAAATTTCACCTTTTTCAAAATAACTCAAAAACAAAAAGAGATATTAGAATCTGTTTGTACCATTTTATTGTCCTCAAAATTGCGCAACTTTTTCCCCATTTAACCGTTGTTCTATCTCTCACCGTTTACAAAATCCCCATGCTGTTCATTCTTATCCGGGGCACATTGTATATCGATTTGCACTTTTATCAATATAACATAGAATCTTAAATTTTTCAAGTGCCTAATTAAAGTGTAAATTTCAATAAATAGCGCAAAATTTTAAATGAGGTTACTTTTTCGGTTTAAAATCAAAGAAAGGGGTAAAAATAAATATTTTGATTCAAAAAAATTACAGCGTATTCAAAAAAAGTCAAAAATAAAAGAATTTTCCCCTCTTGTTAACTCAAAATCTTCGCATAATATCATATTTTTGGATGTGCCCAAAATTGATTGATTATGACAACAGCATGAATAGGATACTTGACGAAATTTTACAAACTTCATAAGTCAATTCCTGGACACTTGCCTAAGATCCTAACAAAACTCACTTCTTTATAATGTATTTAACTGGAAAAAAGGGATTTTCGGTATAATAATTGTCTCAAAACATTTTAAAAATATTTCGTGTCATACATCATGGTATTTGGAATGAAAAGTGTTTTCAAAATCTGCAAAAAAAATCCAGGTCCGTATTTTAAAAAATAAAGTTGAAGATCGTTTCTCAAAAAACGAAATGTTGTAGAACAAATCTAAAAACGCCATCTTAAAGCCCATTAATAAGTGACATAAGAAAGTGTTTTTCTTTTTTTCCTATCTGTGATAACAACTTCAGAAATAATAAAATCGAAAATGCAAAATTTCACCTTTTTCAAAATAACTCAAAAACAAAAAGATATATTAGAAATCTGTTTGTACCATTTTATTGACCTCAAAATTGCGCAACTTTTTCCCCATTTAACCGTTGTTCTATCTCTCACCGTTTGCAAAATCCCCATGCTGTTCATTCTTATCCGGGGCATATTGTATATCGATTTGCACTTTTATCAATATAACATAGAATCTTAAATTTTTCAAGTACCTAATTAAAGTGTAAATTTCAATAAATAGCGCAAAATTTTAAATGAGGTTACTTTTTCAGTTTAAAATCAAAGAAAGGGATAGAAATAAATATTTTGATTCAAAAAAATTACAGCGTATTCGGGACATAAGAAGGTAAGTTTCCACCAAATTTTGTGGAATTTTTTTTGTGCGAGATAAGAATTAAAAACCAAAAAATCGGTTATTTCGATTTGTCGCGGATATTTTGAGGTTATGTGAAAAAAGTGTAAATACAAAAGTTGTAGATCTTTTCATTGCCTACAACTTTGCCATTTAACTTTTTTCGATAGGAGTTGCAGTTTTGCCGGAAATTGTGATAAATCGTTTTCCACCCCTAAAAGATTACCCCCTACAACCCCCGTACCTCAAATCGCCCTTAAATTATTTTTTCTGTTATTTTTGCTATATTTTCTTCCTTTTCCAATGGGTGTCATGCTGTTCTAGATTTTTTTTGTTCTCAAAAATTAGCTACCCTGGCCTAATTAGCAAGTTTTTTGACTTTCTTCAAGATTTGGCGGGAAAGCACTTATGACATCACAAGTATTCTATAAAGGCAATTTGATAACATGGCGATACTATTGAAGTGTTCTGAGACATAACCTTATTCTGCGGTGAAAGATGCAAGGAAAGTTGAAATTTCTAAGTACGGAATTTGGGTTCAGTACTTCTAAGCACTATGGCGCCTTTATAAACGCGCCTTCAAGATGGTCCCTATAGCCCCAGGTTCTCTGCTTATTAATAACTCATAAGACTTTACTATTACTACAACATAGGTACAAACCTTTGCAGTTTTATCCCATGAATTTAGGCAGACGTGAATATTTCTACATTATTGAAGCCTGCATATTTATAGTATGTTCCTTATACAGATACGTCACGTGACAGAGATGAAGGATATATAGTCTTTATGTGAAAACATGTTTATGTGCAATGCATTAGTTAAAGCTCAAAGGTTGCAATACCTTCCACGAATTATTGCAAACAGTCACCGGCAGCATTGTAATTACGTTTCTCCTGAGAAGCACAGAGATTGCCACGTTGGGCATTCTAGACAATAGAATGACGAAACTGTAGATTTCAGCCTGAACAAAATTGTGCAACTTTGTCTTTAATTATCATAAGTAAATAAGGGATAAAAGCCATTGTTTCGTTTATTATGTGTTATTTTGGTGCATTTACTGTAAACATAGTACAATTTTAGAGCAATTAAAAATATTGTCAAATACCCTATTATCTGAATCTTCTTGATGACAGATGCTCTGCCATATCATGTCCACACCATACTAGAAATATTGTACTATAGGAGTAATTTTACTATTTTTGGCAAGAAAAAAATTTACATTATTTACATTTACTGACGTTCTTATCTGCTTAGTTCTCATGGTTTAAATCAGCATATTTTAATTTTATTATATTTTATATAAATTTGACTTGATAGTGTCAAACTATTATAAGAGAACTTGTGTATTTAGAAAATAGTTGCCATCAATTGTTCTTTTGTGCATTTCCAATTGCATATTTTATAAAATGTAATTTTGCAGATACTCTACTTATTACAAAAGATGTCCAAAAATGTTAATTTGTAGGTTAGGGTGTTCTAATAAAAGGTACATTCTGCAAATGCAGATCATTACATTGTTCAAGAGGCATTAAGGTCCCAAAATAAATTGTTCTGTGTTAATCAATTTTAGTTTAATTTTAGTTCATTTATTGGTAAATTTTTCTTTGATCCTGGTTAGCATGGAACAGAAAAAATTACCCAACTTCCTGTCTAACTACAACAATTTGTAAGAAGCTACTCCCTCTCGAAATCTATTAAAATTTCAATAATTGTACATACCATGTAATTAACCTAGGATTCAATGTTGTTGTTTTTTACAAGAACCATTGTTTTACTGAACTGCATTTGTAGAATTGAAATATCTGTTTTGTTCCCAAAATATGGTGGTTTTATTTGGGCACCCTGTGCACGAAAATTATGTTTTAACAAAATTTACTAATAAGGATAAATCGAGAGATAAATACACATGTTTGTTATATTTATATGGTTTTTCCTAGAGTCCCTGTATAACTATAAGAAAGAGTCAGCCCCGAAAACTTCAAAAAGCAATCTAACATAGTTTGAAGTAAAAGTTATCCTTGATTATGTGACGAAAATTTTAAATAGGATATATCCATACGCATCCTATGACGAAATTATTCAATATTACCTTTAGGTTGAAAATATTTATTAGGTATAGCCAAGAACAGTAAAAGTTATAGAATCCAAGTACTATAAAGTACTATAATATTAAAGCGTATTTTCGTAAGTAAAGCCCTACAAAATCTTTATATTTATAAAAACCTGTCGTTTTCATGAGGCGGTTTTATCAGAGGCGAGGTTTCATTTTGTTCTTTGCCGATTGTTTTGTAGCATTGTGGAAGCTTAATATAATAAATACGAGCTAAAACATCTTTCCAAAAACATGTGTTTTGCAATATAAGAAAATTTACTTGGACGGGGAATCAGACTTAAATCAAACAAAATCTACCTAAACCTAAACTCTGTTCGCGAAAATACAGTTATAGAAAATATATCTAGGCAGTTTTGAGAAAATCTGGTGTTGTTTTTTACAAGAACCATTGTTTGAAAAGATATCTCAGACACTGCTATTTCCATTGGGTGATTATTCCCTGGCCAGCTCTGATCTTTATAATGATCATGGCGTTATTTAAAACCTCTTGTCATAAAAGGTTTCATTACAACAGAAACTGTCACCCAACCCAAGCAGTTTATTGCATAGGATATCATTTGTGCCTTAAGAGGGGGTTGCCGACAGCGAATGTGACGTTAGATTTCATATTTTTTTAAGTTGTATAGCATAAAATCTAATAACATTTTACCTGGCAAAAATTTAGTACAAACATCTCTGTCTTCATTTTAATCATAAGATCTTAAAAGCATATGCACTGGTATTATTATTTTTCCCAAGGTTTTCATAACCTATAAAATAAAACACTGCTTGTAATATTATCTTATGATTAAAATGAAGACAGATATGTTTGTACTACATTTTTGCCAGGTAAAATGTTATTAGATTTTATGCTATACAACTTAAAAAATACGAAATCTAATGTCACTTTCGCTGTCGGCAACCCCCTCTTAAAACATAGAATAAATAAGTAAAAACTTGTTTTCATCATTCTGTTTTGATTATCCTCATGCCTTAAATTAAATATTGGCGCAACATCCCAAACCTGTCACTAAATCGATGTAAACTTTTTTGTGTTGTTTTTCATGCCTACCTTGATTTTTCCAGTTATTTACATCCTGCTGTAATTTTTGTCTTATTATATCGATCAAATCTTGTAATTTTCAGCGTGTTTTTATTTATTTTGTCCATGTTTGACGACACACTTGACATCTGCTAAGGTAAACTGTTTGGCTTGGGTGGCAATTTCTGTTGTAATGAAACCTTTATAAAAAGAAGATAGTTTTTTCCTGTGAAATTTGATATATAGAGGTTTGACGTAACGTAAAATGATACGGTTCAGATTTTTAATATAAAAACCCTAATATTATTCTTAAAAATGGTCATTTTAAAAAATCATTGCTAGCCATGAATCGAGATAGTAGTGTCCCAAGATATCTTGCCTTAGCTCAGTCCAAAAAATATATACAGTGTGTTTGATTTTTCATGTTAACACCTTTGAAAATCTAAGTAGGCTAGGGGAATTGAATGGGGCAATTTTTTTAGACATGTCCCTGAAATGTCATCTTTTGCGAAGTATTGGTTTGGCATTGCCGCGAATTCCTGGCCTACTGCGATTTTTTAAAATTTTTCGTTTTCGAGAAACCTTATTAGGCATTTTTTATTTGATATCTGAGACCACACACCACACCACACAGGATACACCAAAACCCCCACATACAAAATTTGAACAAAAATTATACCGGGAGTTTCCATTCTGCAAGTTGTCAAAGTTTAGCAAAATAGAAATTTTAAAAGCATCTGGCAAGTTAAGTATGCCATGGAATTACTTCGAAACAGTTTAATGATAAAGAGGATCACTCACAGTGTTGTGCCAACTCAAAATGCTGAATTTTTGAAACTTTATACGCGTCAAAAATTGGGCATATCAAAACCACCCCAGACATTATAAAAGAACTAAGTCTAGAAAATACAGAAGCCTGCCAGTCAGTAAGTCCATATGAGTTAAGGTGGCTGGTTTGGCACAACAGGAAACACACAGAAAATATATATTGGAGTTGACTTTGTTGAGAAAGGTCCAATAATTGAAATTGTTTTTTATTTTTTGTTAGTCATTTTGTATAAAAATAAATTTTTTGGCGTTTATTATTATTATTTCCATAATTCCAGAGCATTCCGTATAAAGTTTCATAAAACTTCAAGATTTTGAGATGTTCCAGAGAAAAATACCCTGTATGTTTTTGTATTGAATCTTTGCACATTATCACTTTTAGTGGTCCTGTTCTTGTTTCCATGGCACATTTGACTCTCCAGATGCCTTTAAAATTCATATTTGGCTCAATTTTTGCACTCTGTATATTTTTTGTTCAAATTTGGTATGTGGGGGTTTTGGTGTGTCGTGATTAACGCTGTGGTATCAGATTTTTAATAAAAAAATGCCTGATATGGTTTTCAAAAAACGCACCCCTTTAAAAAATTGCAGTAGGCCAGGATTTCACGGCAATGCCAAACCAATAGTTCGCAAATGATGGCCTTTCAGGAACATATCTCTAAAAAAATTGCCCCGTTCAATTCCCCCAGCCTATTTAGATTTTCAGGGGTGTTAACATGAAAAACCAGACACACTATATAATGCCCAATTTTTTTAGCTCTTCATAGATTTCTGAAGTGTTCACAAGCAAATGCGGACACGCTTTAGAAAAGCAGAATTACTTAGGTACTTAATAGTACTTACACCTATTTGAGAAATCAATATGGATGAATGTTTCCAACAGCCACCATTACAAATTCATGGCAAAGAAAATCGAGTTGTAACAACTACAATTTTTTAGAAAATAAACTTTAAAAGAAGAATAAACAACTACTCATATATTGATGGTTGTGGTTAGTGGCCTTAATGTTGTATTCTGACATGGGCCCAAACACCATACTTTACAAAGAAAAAATCAAAATTAAAATCTACATTCCATTGTGCATCTAGGCAATATTTCCAAGTATATTTCATGGTGAATGTGCCCCATTTCCTTAAAAACATCAGGTCAGCTTTACTTAAGAACAATGTAAATTGTACTTCCAAATTTCTTCATAAAGTGCATCGTAAAATATGCTGAAAACAGAGCCCAAAAATTTTTTCCCCGCTTTTTTACGACCAAGAAAGGGACTAAAATTTAATATTAAGATCAGATTTTCTAGGGGCATGATGTCTTGATCTTAAAATGCCGATTTATTAGGTTTTAGCGTTGTTGTCAACGTCTTACTACTGTATTTTAGTTGTAAAAAAAATGATATTTCAAATTTTGAATGCACGACAAACAGCTGACTTTAATATTGGAAATGTAGAACATAATTCTGACAACAGGGCAAATCAGAACATACTCTCATTGATCCAAAATGTGGCAGGATATTTAGGTGGTTACAAATTTTTTGCCCGATAAAAAATTATGTGGTACCATTGAGTAAAGGAATAATAGGGGAAGAGGAACTACTACCATGTTGTGAGTTGCCAACAGGTAAAATTAAAACAGGGATTGCCATATAGAAGTCTGCAAAATTATTAAAATATTATTTTCTCAAATCTCGCGCCATCTAGTAGGTTGCAAAATTTGTAAAAATCGATCTTGTCATCTAACGCGGCCATCATTTCCTGCAGATCCCTCTTCCGTGTAGTGCTGGACATTAGAACGTGCACCTGCCGGGTCAGGACCAGCTTAAGCTTCTGCCGGACTAGGTACCACTTAAGGATGTGGGGTGCCGACATCCGAAAAGTAATAGATAGTTTGAGCTCTCTGTAGCATATATTTTCTATGGTTTAGAGCTATTATATTACAAGTAAATTTTTGAAAACGGCGTGTGTTGTCGCAATGCCTTTGAATTTTCTTTTCCCAATTAAATCCCTATGGTTACCCCACTGGAATGGTATATTTTTTGTGAGATTTTTACTTTCTGATAAGTTTGTCTAGTCCTTGTATGGTTTGCAATAGTTATCGACATTTTAATATAGAGATTTTTCAACTTTCATTCTCAAAACTTGAAACTTGAACATTTTTTAGATAAGAGATATGCTAAACATTTGTAAAGGAAAGTTACTGAGAATTAAAAATTATGGTTCTATATCAAATTTTCAAACTGTTGGTCAACTTATTATTGTTTTTATATTATATGATAATGATATATGATAATAAATAAATATTTGGTTTGGATGTGTCAAATATTGACATTTCTCCGACGGAACCTATGAATGAAAAAAGAAGACTTACATAAGAGTGTTAATATGGATATATCATTTTAGTATTGTAAATAAGTGTAGATAAGCATATTTGGTTACATTTGTCTTAAATTTAATACTTACAATATAGGTAATATTAATGTTCTACTCTTTTAAAGAGATATGTCTTAAGCGCATTGTAGACTGAGTCTCGGCTGGTGAATTCTGCAGTCTTCTGAAAAACCCAACTTTTCGTCCTTGTACCATAAACTAACTATTTCTGTAGGTACCTACTTATTAAACAATTCGTAATAATTACACTCATAACTGTCAATTCTAAACAACTTCCTTTATGAACGTTTACTGTATTAAGTTTTAGGAGGTTCTTCTATAGTGTATTACCGAATTTTGAGCATTAAAGTCTATTTAAATGTCAATAACTAGTAAACCGTAAGGATTTGGTTTAGAAAAAATATATTCAGTGAGTAGTAAAGACCCATGCAGTTTTTAAAAATTTACTTGTAATGGCTCAAATTATTCCTTGACCAATGCCATAATGCCAATTTTTAAAAAAGTGCTGTCGATTTCCTAAAAATACAAAGTGTCCTCAAATTTGGATCATCCATTATTCCTTGACCAATGCCACAATGCCAATTTTTAAAAAAGTGCTGTCGATTTCCTATGCCAATCTTATTTTAAGAACGTAACTTTTTATCGAGAGTAACTTTTTTCAGTAAAATGAAAAATAAAGAAGATTTTCCTATCAGAGGCCATAACGTACTGCAGATATACCGATGGGTGTTTTTTTAATAAAACCCTATATATATTTTTCTATTTTTGTGATCTACATATTTTTGCAATTCCAACGATATTTAGATGTTATATATTTGCTGCTTGGAAGATATTCTACCTTGAAACTTGAATTTTGCAATTTTGCTGCTCAGTGTTTCGAAAATGAATCCTTTGTGGGTATATTTTATGTAGCGGAAAATATCACAAATGACTATGAGCACTCGCACTTAAAATATGGCTGCATTTCCTCATATTCCAAATTTGAAAAGTGCTATTTACAGTCGAGGACACATTGTTTGGTTTCATGGCCAACTAAGAATGCTACCAATATTTAAAAAACTGCCAGAAGAATAATATACCAAGTATTTTATATCATCGAAAATGCCTTTTTGAGCACTTCCAGATGAACCTACAATATAGCGGTGTTCAATTCAAAAAGTTTAGTTTGCCACACTTAAGTTGAAAAATAAAAAATGGGTAAAAAACAACTCTGAACACCCTGTACATACTCTTAATTGCGTTAAAAGTGTTTTTACTTAAATAGCATTTATTTTTGTTTATAGATACTCACTATATAGGTCTGCGCTGCTAATATATAAAACAAAAATGGAGTGGGAATCCGAGTCGCGTCAGTGGATTCACCAATCAGAAGCCCCTTTTTTTGGGGTCAAGGTCAAAGATGCAATTAACACCGCACCCTTTTTCGCCACTATGTACAGAGTGTCCAACTTTAAAACTGTACAAATCCGTAAAATCTTCATTTTTGGAGATAATCGCCTAAACTTTTTTGTTTGAAAGGCCTTCAAAAACCGCTTCTTTTGAACTTCCTGCCATTTTCAAAATGCAAATCCAGGGCCGGCTGCGATGTTTTTATACCCCCCGATTTTCACGAAAACCATTTAGCGATTTTTTTATTTAAAATCTGACCCCACAGCGTTAATCAGAACATCCCAGAACCCTTATATACCAAATTTGAATAAAAAATATACAGGGAGTTCCATTCTGCAAGGTGTCAAAGTTGAGCAAAATAGGAATTTTAAAGGCATCTGCTAAGTCAAGTGTGCCATGGAATCCCCTCAAAACAGTTGAATGGTCAACAGGACCACTCAAGGTATTGGTGTGCAAAGGTCCAATACAAAATATACAGAGTGTTCTTATCTGTGCCATCTCAAATTACTGAATTTTTGGAACTTTATACGGGTCAAAAATCGAGTATATTAAAACCGCTCCACATACTATAAACGAACTAAATCTAAAAAATACAGAAGCCTGCCAGTCAGTAAGTCCATATCAGTTAATGTGGCTGATGTACCACAACAGGAAACACACTGAAAATGTATCATCTTAGACAGTGACTTTGTTGAGAAAGTTCCAATAATTAAAATCGTTTTTATTTGTTGGTTGGCATTTTGTAAAGAAATGAATTACTTTAGTATTTATTAATATTTTTTCAATGATTCCAGAGCACTCCTGACCAGTATAAAGTTTAATAAAAATTCAGAATTTCGAGATGGCTCAGAGATAAATACCCTGGATATTTTTGTAGTAAATCTTTTCACACCAACATTTTGAGTGCTCCTGTTGACCATTTAACTGTTTTGAAGGGATTCCATGGCACACTTGACTCGCCAGATGTCTTTAAAATTCCTATTTTGCTCAACTTTGACACCCTACAGAATGGAACTCCCTGTATACTTTTTGTTCAAATTTGGTATATGGGGGTTTTGGGGTGTTCTGATTAACGCTGTGTGGTCAGATTTTAAATAAAAAAATCGCTGAATGGTTTTCGTGAAAATCAGGGGTATACAAAAATAGCAGCGGGCCCTGGATTTGCATTTTGAAAATGGCAGGAAGGTCAAAAGAAGCGGTTTTTGAAGGCCTTTCAAACAAAAAAAGTTTAAATGATTATCTCTAAAAATGAAGATTTTACAGATTTGTACAGTTTTAAAGTTGGACACCCTGTATATGGCAAGGTGTGCCTGGTCCCATGAACTTGGTTCTTATCCACACAAACATTTACCTGTCGTAGATTAGATGGCGCACAAGGCAACATTGATTTCCAGGCAGTGTTAGATAGGCTCAAGCAATTTTAAAAACATTTTTAATTTGTGGTGAATGCTCTGGGTTAAATTCCTTGGTGCGTCAAAAAGCAGGGTGTTACAGATCCGCCCATTTGCTCGATTCCTCTTATTCTATCCTTTACTCAATGGTGGTACCTTTGGTACCACATAAGATCTTTACACTTCTGGTAAAGTAGCCATTTCATAGTTTTGAAACGGGTTTCTAACCCAACAAACAATTTTAGTATCCCCTGTCATAATTTTCTAACCAACAAATCCTACTTGTACAGCGTTTCCCTGGATATAGCCGAAACCCTTTGCCAGTAAAGGACATATGATAATATCTTATTTGTAACTGCGTAAAATAACGAATAATGATACTAATGACTTCTTTCGGGTCGACTTTTTTCTTTTGTTATACAGGGACTCTAGTCCTTCCTATTTTCCACTTCCGTAATGTCTACTTTGTGTTGTGGGAATTTCATTTCGATTTTTAAGGGCCTAGTTTTAATTTGTAGTGTTTAAACGGTTGGGTGTAATAAATGTGATTATGAACAAAAAACTGTTTCAGTTTTTTAAAGTTATTTTCAATAAATAATTTTTATAGTTACACTATTTTTAATTTATTTTTTCCAGAGCATTCATAGAGTGCTCCTGGAGCTCTTTGACCGCATTTCACGATTATTATTTAAGTTTCTTTTTCGCGAATTTTCACTGCATTATATTTCAATGTTTTTCACCAGATATAAAAAAATCACCACTGTTACCATCTCATGAAACAAAATTGTAAATGAAAATTTGTTTGGTTTGCTTCTAGTTCTGAGGATTTTTACAAATGTCATTTTGAAAAATCATTTATACACCCCACATCACACAATCGACACAGTCACTAAACAAACACAAAAGTAGGTCTAAAAAATTACTATATGTTTCTTTTTATCGACAAATTAATTTTGTAGTAGTCCTACACAGCTCGTTTATAAGATAAGATAAGATAAGAAGAAGAGGTTATAAGAAGTTTTCTCATAATGTCACTTATACAGATTGTTACAAAAAAGTAGCATTGGCAACAGATTCTTTGTGCTGACTGAACTATACCTACAGTGTTGAGAACTGGTAAAATCTTTATTTGTTGACCGATTTTGATAAACTATTTTTTGTTGGATAGGTTATTCAAAATGCACAAATCAATTTAATTTCAAAAGTACTATTAGGGTACGTTTTTAGTACTTAGTAAGTAATGCAGATTCTTGTTTAGGGTCACATAAAACCTATCTGTACCAACACTAAAGTTGTTAAGTTTTTGGAAGGTTTTTCTCTCCGAATGTTATATCAATACTTTACTCTCTATTCTACTGCTGAAGATGGAGTAGTTCAAAACATGTAATTTCTTAATAATAATAATAATGATAATGAAAACCTAGACACACAGCTGAGAAGGGCAGTATTGCGATACAAAGTTACAGACCCACTGAGCAGACCACCGCTACCAAGATTAAATTCTTCCCGGAAACTTGCAATCATGCTCGATATTATAAACACCAGAATTTTACCTAACTATGTTTCAGTGGCACCAACATTAGAACATATGCACATGTTAATCTACTGTGCCGCAACGGCAATTATCACTGTAATGGGAGCCAAGATCCGGACGGCCCAAGAGTTAAATCGTGCACGACCAGAACCACGAATGGTTCAATGGGAGATGCAACTAAATCGGAAGATCGAGAGTCTCCCTAAAGACATAGGACAAGTAACGGAATATATCAGAGGAGTTAGAACTAGAAAGATCCAAATGCATTCTCAGCGTGACCCCGCGAATGTCACTGCTCAACAATGTCTTGATACATTAAAACAAAAACTTTCTGTTTTCGCAGGGCGTCGGAGAAGATACAAGGCTAGTAACAACAGGAAACTCTTTGAACGATCAGAAAAACTTTTCTACCGTACTTTGAATTCTAGCGCCGATGCCACAAATACGAGTTACCCTAGCAGAGAACAGGTTGACGCTTTCTGGAGAAACCAACTTGCCACACCAGGCCCATCACATGTCAGTGCAGGCTGGATCAGTGAAGAACGCGAGATAAGCCGGAACTATAGCCAGATGCAACATGAGCAATTCACAACCGATGAGGTCTCCAATGTCATCAAGAATTCCCACAACTGGAAGGCACCACGTCCAGACCATCTCCAAAACTATTGGATTAAGAAATTGTGGTGCACGCATGAACGGCCAACTACTTTAATTAATGAAGTCTTGCTCGATCCCCTGAAAATGCCATTGTTTCTTATGCAGGGTGCAACATACCTGTTACGAAAAGACCAGCGGAATACAGATAACCCTGCCATTAGAACATATGCCCAATAACCTGCCTGCCTACGCTGTACAAAATAAATACATCTTGCCTTACGGAGCGAATATATGCTCACTGCGAGCGGAACAACATCATGGCAATGCAGCAGAAGGGCTGCGCGAAGGGCGCAATGGGATGCAAAGAGCAACTCATCATAGACTCTGTCATCTGCAACGAGGCTCATTATAAGCAACGAAACCTCTATATGGCTTATGTGGATTACAAAAAAGCATTTGATTCCGTACCCCACGAGTGGCTCACAGGTATCTTAAAGCTGTATAAAATAGATCATCATACAGTTTCCTTTTTAGAACATGTTATGACAACCTGGCGCACTAAGATACAACTCAGAACATCGAGACCGATACAATCAATATCCGAAGAGGGATTTTCTAAGGAGATTCACTCAGTCCACTGTGGTTTTGCATGGCGATGAACCCCCTATCACATCGGTTGGACTCTACGAAATACGGCTTCGCTATCAAGAGCAACAACGCAGAAGAGGTCAAGTTGAATCACCTGCTATATATGGATGATTTAAAACTGATGGCCGCAACCAAGATCCAACTAACACAAATTCTTAAAATTGTAGAGGAGTTCTCCAGGGACATCGGAATGCATTTAGGAAAACTCGAACAAGGCGCACACCGAATGCAGGACGGCCAGGAGATCGAAGCAATGAGCATGGTAGATACATAATAATAATAATAATAATAATATTTTGTATTGCCAACAAAATCATACAGGCTATGACAAAGCAACGTCAGTTATGTGTAACAACAGTTTCTTAGAAATCAAAAGAATACATACACTTTTCAAGTAAGTATGAAGTTACTGCTTTTCTAAACCCTTTCTCGCTTTCTATCAATTTAATATTTTGTGGAAGGCTTCGAAAAGCCCTTGTAGTATGGACCTTTCTCATAGAAAGACGATTTATGTACTGGGACCGACAGATCATTCCTCGTCCTAGTGACGATGTGGAAATCCTCATTATAAAGATTCATGTTTGTGCTAAACAAAGAGCTATTTCTTTTGACAAACATCACCAGTGACATAAAGTACATTGATGGTACTGTTAGAAAGTTCAGTTTTTGAAAATAATGTTTACATGAAGTCTGATGATGCAATTTTAATAGACACCTGATGATTCTTTTTTGAATCCTGAATATTGACAACGCAAATCGAGATGCACCCCAAAAGACAATCCCATACATAATGCAACTTTGGATGGATGCAAAGTAATATAGTCGTAAACTATCGAGAGAAACCATATCCCTTAGCCTGCGAATCAGGGCACAAGAACCAATCAATTTATATATAAGTTTGCCAATGTGGTCTTCCCAGCTCAATGTGGCATCTAAACTGACTCCCAGAAACCTCACACTGTGCACAATTGGTAGAGATCTGTTGTTGAGTTTAACATATAATGATTCTGTTTCATTAGTAGACTTTCTGAAACATATAAGACCTGTCTTGTCAGAGTTAAGTTTTAAATTATTCGATTGGCACCACCTGGCCATACTTTCCACAGCGCATGAACAAAAATGGGACAAACCACTTGTGTCAGCCTCTGTCAATATTACTGACGTATCATCAGCATACTGACATATTCTGCCCGGACCCATGGATGTATTTAAGTCATTTACATAGAGCAAAAACAAGATTGGTCCCAATATGGAGCCTTGTGGTACTCCCTGCTCTATTATTCGCCAATCAGAAAAACATTGATTTCCTTCAGTACTTCGAATACAGACTATCTCCCTTCTCTCGGACAGGTATGAGGACAAGAGCTTAAGAGGAATTCCTCGAACACCAGCATTAGCTAACTTCTGTGCCAACAATCCGTGATCCACAGTGTTGAAAGCTCTCGAAAGGTCAAAGTACAAACTGGCTACTTGGTTATATACATAAGATAGAGTATCAAATATCGTAAGCTCAGTAGATTTCCCTGGTCGGAAGCCAAATTGTTGTTTTACTGTAATATTGTGTTTATGTATAAAATTTAGCAACCTCTGGTAAATCGCCCTCTCAAAAACCTTCGACACTGTTGGCAAGAGAGAGACAGGTCGGTAATTACTTGACTTTGTCTGATCACCCTTTTTATAAACTGGAATCAGTTTGGCCTCCTTCAGTTTTGATGGAAATATCCCCGTATCAAAACACTCATTGATAATATCAACTAATGGATCGCAGACAAAGTTTGCAACCCGTTTCAGTAGGAATATAGGAATTTCATCTATTCCTGAAGAGAACTTATTTGGGAAGTCGCTAATAATTCGAGATATCTCCATTCGATCGACTGGAAAAAGGAACAAGGATGGAACGATTCTATTTTTTTCCGCACAAGATAGATTTTGAGTACTTCTGGGCAACGCAAATTGCTTCAGAAAAGCGTGTGCAACTTCTTGAGGATTGTCCAAAGTGCCAGAATCTGTTTTCAGACATATATTTTGACTTGATTTTGTTTTATTGGATGCTGTATTAAAAATGTTCCACATAGTCTTTGACTTGTTTCTGGAGTTTACAATTCTGTTGTCGTATATAGATTTTTGAAAAGATGCTAGGAACTTCCTATATTGTTTACGTTCACTTTTGTAATGATGGTAAGACCTCGGATCTTTGGTAACCTGGCACTGTACATATAGATCTTTAATGTAACTCGAATATCTTTTTATTTCTTGGTTTACCCAATTTCCACTATTGTTTTGCTTAGCTTTCATAACTGGAAAAGACAGGTCAAAGTAGTGTTTGATTATATTGTTAAAAAATTCATATTTATTATTTACCCCACTATTATTATAAATTGTATCCCATGATTCTGACTCTAGACAACTTTCAAAATTAGCAATATTTTTGTCAGTAAAGTACCTTTTTTTAATGTACTTATATTTGGTACCCTGCTTGTCATAATTAGTTATTGATATTGTTTGGCCATAATGATCTGAGATATTAGTAACATAGACATTGCATTCACCTATATGGAGTACATTGATATTACTGAATATATTATCTAATTGTGACCCAGAACTGATCCGAGTCACTCCAGATATATGAGGTACAACATCATAGCTTGCCAAAAGGTCCGTTAAATCGATAGAGTTGGGATCTCTGGTCTCAAAATGACAATTAAAGTCTCCAGCGAAAACCAGGGATTTATCAGTGCAGTATACTTCATCCATGATTAAAGCTAATCTCGACATGAAAGTCTCAAAATCACCCAACGGAGATCTGTACATACATACAAAGATAATTTTCCCAGCCTTAGTTGACATTTCACAAATAGAGAATTCACAATGAATTTCAATGGCTTGGCAATCTATGGGAACATTTAAAGCAGTGTTAGTGCTTTTTACAAATATGGCAGTTCCTCCTCTCCTGAAAACAGAACGAGAGGAATATGAAATGAGTTTATAACCATTCAAATGCACAGATTCAATATCTTTTTCACAAAACCAATGTTCAGTTAGACACAAAACGGTAGGTTTAATTTCATCTAAAATTGGTAGTAGTTCCAATATCTTATTATTTAATCCCTGTATGTTGATGTGAAGGAAAGTCATCTTACCATTTTCATTTACTTGATTTGAAACATTGTTTAAAGCCACTTACGGCTGAACACGATTTTGTCGCTCACTCAAAACACGATTCTGTCGCTCACTCAGAAAAAATCCGCTGCCGATGCCAAAAAATCTCTATGTTTACTAAAGAAGAAGCGCTTAATTCCAACATTCTGAGGCCAGAAAGCCGGATCATATAAATCATCTTTAAGAGCCAGTGGAGCAGTAACGACAAAGCATTTAAGTTTATGTGGGTCTGAAGGAAGTTCCTTAACCTTCACTTCAATCCTTTCAAAGCCTGGTTTCTTCCTGATATAATCTTCAATCACTTCCGAAGTTACATGTCGCTTTATTCTATTAATATATATCCAGGCTTTGCGATCTCCAGCAGTAAAACCCGTTTGTTCATCTGCACTGGGTCTCTGCGTGCCCAAACGCTTCTTAAATAATCGTCTCTGGTTTCTTGGAAGATGAAAACCATCATTTGCATCACTGGGATTTTTCTCTTCCTCCTCCCTATCTTTATTTACAGTTTTTCTGTTTGTTTTGATTTCTTCTAGACTCCTGTTTTTTTGTTTGTATTGTTTTTTTCACCTGAATATGTGGATCGGAGTAATGAAATTATTTCTGCTTGATTGGAAATATTTTCACGCAATTCTGCCACAACTGCATTTCTTTCTTCTAATAACCGATTTAAAAGCTCAACCTCCCGGTGTAGATTCACCAATTTTGTTTCTTCAAGGTAAGCTTTCACTTCCCCTGGTTTTATAGCCTTGCAGCACATTACTTCATTTCTTGATGTCACTATAAGACCAATTATACATATTTCACAAGCTGGATGATATGCACCATTGCATTCTGCACACTTAACAAAACTATTGACAACTTTTTTACAATATTTGCACTTGACTTCTGCCGAATTTTGCAAATTTACTGCAGAGTTGTTTTCTTTGGCTGCCATATTGGCTACAAGTATCTAGGGATGAAACAAGCTCAAAGGATAGACCATCAAACAATGAAGACCGATTTAACGATCTTAACAGCAGGAATTTGTTTAAATCCCTAAACACGTATGTGTGCTCTGTACTCAGCTATTCGTTCGTAATAGTGAATTGGACCAACACGGACATCAACAACCTGCAGCGAAAAGTTAGGACACTACTGACAAAAGCTCATAAACATCATCCCCGTAGCGCCGTAGAAAGGACAACTCTGCCACGTCAACTAGGAGGAAGAGGATTGGCAGACCTCAACAGGCAATTGGACCAACAAATATTAAATCTGTGTAATTATTTCCACCGGCTGGCCAACAGCTCCACACTACATAAGGCTATATGTGGGGCAGACGTCTCAACACCGCTACGTCTGAGGGAACACGAGCATGAGAAGCACCACTGAACCGACGATGATAAACTACAGATGTGGATGGAGAAGCCGCTGCACGGGAGGCATCCTAATGAGGTTAACCAGGAACATGTCGACAAGTTAGCGTCTAACTATTGGCTGACCTCGGGACGAATGTTCCCCGAGACGGAAGGCTTCTTACTGGCCATACAAGATCAGGTTATACCAACTCGCAACTACCTAAAATTCATCGTAGGAGATGCATCGGTAGTGGATGACAGTAGGTATCCCGACACTTGGTCCAGACAGCCAGGGGTCAGGGGTTATCAGCTGGGGTCAAGTGACCCCTGATAAGAGGTGTTAATTGGGGTCAAGAGGTTATCAGTTAGGCCCCGCCCCTTTCGTGACGTCATTAGGCCCCTCCTAAGCCCCGCCCCCAAGACCTCGACGACCAATTGGGAGAGCCGAATTTCCACGCCATTTTGTTTCTTATCCCTCCTTTTGACGCCATTTTAGTTTTAAGTCCTGCCCCATGGCCTCGCCGACCAATTGGGAGAGCCGAATTTCGACGCCATTTTGTTTCTTATCGCTCCTTTCCACACCATTTTCCTCCTAAGCCCCGCCCCATGGCCTCGCCGACCAATTGGGAGAGCCAAATTTCGACGCGATTTTAATTCTTATCACTACTTTCGACACCATTTTTCTCTTAAGCCCGACCCACCTGACCTTGCCAGCCAATTGGGAGCGTTGAATTCGAGCACGTGGTCTCTGACGTCACATCCTTATCTCTACTTTTGATCACTCGCTCGTCGCGGCGTTGCCGGATCCTCGATTCTTTCCTGGGATGCGACGTTGCCTTTTCCTGGAACGGCACCAAATTCAAAATTCTGAAAATTAAAAAACGCCAACACCAGTTGCAAGGTTCGAACCTATGACTGTCGATTTACGAGTCCGACGCCCCAACCAACTAGGCTATCGGCGCACTCGGAAAATTACTTTAAAACGGTGTAAACTAGAATCTCGCTGACGTCACAGAATTAGGAATAAGTACTGGGCGTCTCAAAACTCGTATAGGTACAGGGTGGACCAAAAAAAAATAATTATCTCTGACGTCAGGATGTGACCAAAAAAACAATATTTATACGACCATCGATTCATGAGTCCGATGTGCTAACGAACTAGATACACTCGGAAATCTTACCTTAAAATGGTGTAAACTATACCTTTTCAACTTCAAACTGGGAATAATCAATTTCAAATTGGGAATAAACAACTTCAAATTAAGAATAGTCAACTTCAAATTGAGATTAATCAAATTCAAATTGGGAATAGACAACTTCAAATATTCAATATTAAATTGAAAATCAACAACTTCATATTAAGCAATATTTTAATTGCTTATATCTAAGTAAACACATAATATGTACCTACTTATGGAATTTAAAATATAATATTTTTGCCATATATTTAATCCTTGTCTATCATTTAATATTTCTGGTATACAGGGTGTTTCTAAATTATGGTGCCAACGTAATATGACAGATATAAAATGTCATTTTGAACAAAAAGTTTCCTATAAACATGGGTCCTAAAATGCATAATAAAAAAGTTACAGGGTGATGAAAGTATAGTTTGAAAAACATCTTTATCGCAATAACTTCTACAGAAGTTATGCAATTTAAATGAAACTTGGTGCAATTCTTTAGTAACTGAAGTGCAACAATTTTGTGTAAAAACGATTTATTCCCATCAACCAGAGGCGGAGAGGTGGGGTATCACAATGGGTTTTCTACTCATAACTTTTTTGAGGTTATCTTTTTGGTCTCGCAGGTTCATTATTTTAGTGCATCTTTTTATTTTGCAACAAAAATATACTCTTGTTTCATAACGATAAAATCAACCGTTTGCGTTGAAATCGGCAAAACGTGCTCCAAAACACCTGTTAACTCCAAAATTCGAAAAATAAAATTTTCAACTACCGCTTTCAAATTTTACAAAATAATTGTACCATTTAAAGTAACCAAAAATTCCCTATGAACTATTTTTCAAAAATTTTTCGCTTTCAAAATGGAACTGATTGAAGTCGATAAAATTTTGAAATCCATATTTCAGCAAAACCAGTGATGTTTTACTAAATATACATTAGGCATTTTTTCTTAATTTTGAAAGTACAATTCATCTGTAAAACATTTAAATGCGGTAGGCGATAATTTTATTTTTCGAATTTTGGAGTTAACAGGTGTTTTGGGGCACATTTTGCTGATTTCAACGCAAACGGTTGATGTTATCGTTATGAAACAAGAGTATATTTTTGTTGCAAAATAAAAAGATGCACTAAAACGATGAACCGGCGAGACCAAAAAGATAACCTCAAAAAAGTTATGAATAGAAAACCCATTTTGCTATCCCGCCCCTCCGCCTCTGGTCAATGAGAATAAATCGTTTTTATACAAAATTGTTGCACTTCATTTAAATTGCATAACTTCTATAGAAGTTATTGCGATAAATATGTTTTTCTATGACTGTAAAGGAATGGCCTCATTGTATGTGTGGAAAGGGGCGCGTTGGGATGGCCGAGACTAAATATTTTATTCTTCAGATTTCAGGTTGGACTTTATTTCATAATTTTTACATAAAACGAGGGACGCTCTTCTCACACGTCATCCTCCATTTTCTTACATCTTTCTACTCTACTCCACAAAATATATCTTTACTCCACTGAGGTAACTAAAACTAAGACTTCCTGTCAACATGCCTAATCGTCAGGTTCTGCCAATCTACCAACTTAAGCGGGAAATTTGAATTTAAATATTTCGCCTACATATGATAGTTTTTAATTGAGAAATGTAGTACATTGTACACGGTTTTGGGCAACCGGTGCGGGAATGTTATTGTGCACGGGTTGCCATATCAATCAATAGATTTTTAAAGGATGCACCAGATAGTCAATATCTATTAACAAAGGTAGGTTTAGTTAACACTTTTGTCCTTATTAGATAGGTACCTACTTGTCCACACGGTGATATTTCCATTTTCTATATCAGTTCTGGCCACAGAGATATTTGTAAAACACAAAACCTCCAAAAATATATTTTTCAGGTTGTATCTATTAATTATGGGAGTTATGGGGCGAGATGAATTATATAAGCTGCGATCTAACAATATTAAAGATTTGAACTCGGCCATTTTAGTTGACTTGCCAAACACGAAAACAAAAGTGTCTAGAAAATTTACCATAACAGGAGAGTTTTATGACATTGTGAAAAAATTATTCAACTTTGTCCACATAAGGTGTTTTTTTTGTAAATTATCAGAAAGGTAAATGCACTACACAAAGAGTAGGTATAAATAAAATAGGAAATGTAAGTAAACAAATTGCCAAATATTTACACCTTCCGAATCCTCAATTGTATACCGGACACAGTTTTCGACGATCTTCTGCGACAATACTAATAGATGCAGGTGAGGATATAACATCACTTAAAAGGCATGGTGGTTGGAGGTCAACTGCTGTGGCGGAAGGTTATATTGACGAGTCAATAAAAAAGAAATATCAGGTAGCAGATACAATTTTAAAATCCATTACATCACCAAAAAGTGATGCTCCATTTAGAAAAACTGAAACATTTCAATGCAAATTCTCCGAAAATGATTTTTAATAATTGTAGCAACATAACATTCAATATTGTTAGTAACAAATAGATGTAGACATAAGAAATAATTTTGTTAATATTCGAAATAAATAAATGTAAAAAAAAACTAAAATGTGTCAAACTTTGTACTTGAACTTACTTGAATTTTGAAAAATACTATGGTTTAGTAAATATTACTCCATTTGTACTAGAAAGTTTTAAAAATGTGCGAGATACTTACAGTCACCTCGCAAGAAATTTCCATGATATGCAATGTAGTTTGTAGTTAAAAAAATACTGAAAATATGTACCTAAATCATTCGGGGCCATAGAAATATTACAATAAATGAGGAAAATTTTTAGGTAAGTGCTAAAAGAGCACTTATTAAACCGTGGCATTTTTCCAAATTCTGACAAAGTAGGCTTAAACTAATCAACTTTGCCCCCAAATATCATTAAAAAAAATTTCGGCAACTCTTGAAACAAAAAAGTTACAAGCTGAAGAAGTTTCGTCAATTTTTGGGTTTTTCAAACATATCTCGGAAAGTAGGCCATGGACCTCAAATGTGTTTTTACTCAAAGTTAGCACAACAAAAGCATTTTTTTTTCTTTCAAATAAAGTTCCCCGAAAAATTCATATTTGTCGAGTTATTTTCGAGTGGCCCTCCGTCAATAGACACCCTGTAGGTATAGGTACAGTCGTAGAAAAAGTATAGTGTAAAACACGCACGGAATGCTCATTTCCCACTCATATGACTTGCAGCACTCACCTGCGGCTCATGCCGCAAACTGTCAGACTCGTGGGAAATGAGTGTCATTCCGTGCCTGTTGTACAATATACTATTTTCAAACTATACTTTTATCACCCTGTAACTTTCTTATTATGCATTTTAGGACCCATGTTTATAGGAAACTTTTTGTTATCTGTGATATGACGTTGGCACCATAATTTAGAAACACCCTGTATTATTTATGTTATTTTGCACTACTTATACTTTCTAATTTCTATAAGCTAAATTTAGTTTGAGATAAATGATTTGGTCTTTGTTTTTCTAAGATTTCTGGCCAAGTCTTTTTGAACCTTACCAGGCAGTCAAAATTTTGCTTAATATTATAAACTTTAGTTAACAAATTGAGTTGTTCTTGTTGATAAGTGTTTTTATTTTATGAAGTTATTGATTTTCAATTTAATACTTAATATTCCCAATTTGAAATGTTTTATTCTCAATTTGATATTGACTATTCCCATTTTGAAGTTGTCTATTCCCAATTTGAAATTGATTAATCCCAATTTGAAGTTGACTATTCTCAATTTGAAGTTGTTTATTCCCAATTTGAAATTGATTATTCCCAATTTGAGGTTGAAAAGGTATAGAATCGCTGTGATGTCACAGAACTAATAATACAGGATGAGAAAAAATATAAATACAATGTACAGCGTGTGTCAAAAATCAATGCCAGAAGGGCCTTAATAATTTGATCACGTGATCTCGTGGAACTAAACACATGATGAGAGAAAAATGCAAGGCGAAAAAATACAGAGTGTACAAAAGTTAGGTAAAAAATTTTAAATGTACGCTGCTTTGATCTCTCGATCATCTCGGCGTTGTCGGATCCTCAATTAATTCCTTGGATGCGACGTTGCCAATTCCTGGAATGGCGCTAAATTTTGTAGACTTAAGAATACAGGATGACCTAAAATACAGAGTGAACCAATAAAAAATAATTATCTCTGACGCCGAGATGTGACAAAAATCCAAAAGGTACCGAGTGTCTCAAAACTCGTATAGGTACAGGGTGTACCAAGAAAAAATAAAATATCTCTAACGTCAGGGTGTGACAGAAACAAAGCCAAAAGGCCTAATTTCATCACAAATCAAACGTCTTTTCTTATCTTGTCATTGACCTTTAACCTTATCTCTCTATAAAATGCATAACAGAAATTTCTTATCAAACGGACGAACGTTGGTTTTACTGGAATTCTCTGACACTTGCTAACAAAATAACAAATTGCGCAATATATTGAAATAATAACGGAAAAACCGTTGGTGTTATCTTGTATGCATAACAAAAATTTCTTATCAAACGGACGAACGTTGTTTTTACTGGAATTCTCCGTTACTTGCTAATAAAATAACAAATTGCGCAATATCTTGAAATAATAACGGGAAAGCCGTTGGTGTTATCTCGTTGATTTTAGTATAAATAGGCTGTTTACGAAAAGATCGTCACACTTACTTGTTAACAGTTGCCGAAGTTGTCTCGACCAGTCTCAGTCTCTGCCATCTGTTTTACAACAAGTGAATTTTAAGGTACCAGTGAGTGAATTTTAGAATAATTTTGTTTTGTGTGTGTTTTTGTTTCAACGCCCAGGAATTTTTACAAAAGTAAGTTTTAATTTTAACTAAAGCTGATTAACAAATTACAACTAAATTGACTGAAGAACAGAACAGAAAAATATAAGCTACTTTCCGTAGTTTTGTGCTGCTACCATCGGTACGTGGAGCGAAAACCTAAAATCATTTTTCTTTTTCTAGTTTTATGCACACCATTAGTCCAAAGAAGCGTGCATTTCGAGTTCATTTTAACCACCGTCAATAAGAGGTAAATTTTTCCTGATTTTTGCTGATTGAACATTTTTTTAAAAATCACGTTTTTATAGAGATGGATAAGTTCGAAATCGTACAGGACTACGTCCAGAGGTTAGGCATTATAACCTTGTGGGACGCCGCCTTAATTTCAAAATTAAGGTGGTGCCGGAGAACAAGGACCCGGGCGATTGGGCCAAAACGTCCATTAAGGACGCAATCCTGCAGGCCTCCCAGGGCCTGCTACCGACCGATAGGGTAGCGTTTACGTTTAGCAGTCTTGCCTTTCAAAAAGGCGAAGGTTGGATGTCGTTCCGAGAGGCGTCAAAAGTAAGTTTTTCACAAACTGAAATTCATTTAGTTAATGATAGTAATATAAACCTACCCCAAAAAAATGAAAAACTATTTTTACAGGTTACCGTGGAAGATGTATGGAATATTCTGTCCAGCATTTTTCAGAGCAATGGGGAGGCTCTCAACACGGACACTTTTGTTTTGGGCGTCACCTCCGTACAACTGAACGTGGGAAAAGGTCGAGGAGTAAAATATAAGAATTTTACCGAAGAGTGTACTAAACGGCGGGGTTTGATTACCATCAACAACAAGGACAATTTGTGTTTGCCTCGCGCACTTGTGGCCATTGCGAATGTTGAGAAAGACTCAGAATATAGAAAGATCCTAAAAGACACAGGGTAAGCTCCAGACCATACGTGCCAAGAAAATGATGGAGGATGCTGGTACGGAAATTCCTATAGAGGGGGCGGGAATTCCGGAATTACAACAGTTGCAATGACATTTGAATGGTTATAACATTGTAGTGTATAAGTATGGCACAAAAGGCCGTGACGTAATTTTCAAAGGCACAGGGGGTACAAAAAATCTAAACTTACTACACCACGAAGGTCACTACAATGTAATCACGTCTTTGACGTCTGCTTTTGTGTGTGGTTATTTCTGTGAGATGTCATGTACCATACGATCATAAAGACAAGCACAGGTGTGGGGGCACATGTTTTGCCTGCCAACAATCACCACCGTGTTCAAAAGAAGAAAAGATATGCTGTTAGGAATGTTTTCGTATTTTCAATAGCCAAAATTGTTTTGATATGTTTGAAAACTATGAAGAAAAATCGCCAGCATAGGTACCTGTGGCGAAATTTACTGTAAGATCTGCCAGAAACACATGCCTGGCGATCATTTATGTTACATGCAGGTGGACACAGGAAAGCCAAAAACCAAAGATTTGTTATTCGTTTTTTACGACCTGGAAACGATGCAGGAAAAAATGATAGGTGAGAACCAAAAATTTACACGAGCCCAACTTATGTGTCTTTGCCCAGCGTTGTTCTGTGTGCATGAATAACGGTAGTGACCAACAACTTTGTTCAACGTGTGGCCTAAGATTGCAGCAAATCAAAGGAACTAGCTCACTGAGTAGATTCATAGAATTTGTTTTAAATCAAAGAAAGATCTTCAAGAAGGTTGTTGTCATATCACACAATGGTCAAGCCTTTGACCACCAGTTTATTCTGAATCATATCCTTACACAGACAGACCTGATGCCCAAGCTAATCACCCGTGGAACAAAATTGATTTCCATACATTTTTAGACTATCAATTACTTTCCAATGACCCTATCTAAACTACCAAAAGCTTTCGGAATCACAGAGCTTAAAAAAGGGTACTTTCCACACCTGTTCAACACCACCAAAAATCAAAATTACGTGGGACTCATACCGGCTGTAGAATTCTATAGCCCCCACGCCATGAAACCCGAGGACAGAGGCAAATTTTTAAACTGGTATAACGATCACAAAGACGATCATTTTGATCTTCAAAAAGAAATCGTGGATTACTGTATATCCGACATGCAAATTTTGACCCAGGCCTGTCTTATATTTCGAGCCCAATTGATGGAAGTTGGAAATGTGTGCCCTTTCACTGAAGCCTGTACCATACCCTCAACCTGTAATAAAATATTTCGGCGTAATTTCCTCAAACCCGCTACCATTGGAATAATACCTAAGAACGGGTATAGGTGGCAAGATAATCAATCGAAAATTGCCATAATGTGGTTGATTAACGAGGAAAGTCAGCGAAATATAAAGAGTATGCACGCGGCAAAGGGTAGAGAGGTTACTTTGTCTGGCGTAAAAGTAGATGGTTTTTGCGAAGAGACGAATCAGGTGTTCGAGTTCCACGGGTGCTATTTCCACGGTTGTCCCGAATGCATAAAGTCCAGCAGAAATCAACCGATGCACGAAGACACCACGGACACAATGCACTACAGATACGAGGCCACAGTAGCTAAAACCGAACGTCTCCGCAGCCTAGGGTACGACGTTTTAAAAAAATGGGAGTGTGAATTCCGCAGAGAACTGACCCCCGATCCAGAAAATACTCTGCAAAATCACCCCCTACTCCAGAAAACACAGATGCGTTTTACGGTGGAAGAATGGGCGCCGCCAAGCTCTACTACAAAGTAAAACCCGGCGAAAAAATTAAATACGTCGACATTTGCTCTCTGTACCCGTGGGTATGCAAATATGGAAAATTTCCTGTAGGCCACCCTACGGTACATGTAGGCCACGAGAAATGTCATCAGCTGGATTTAACGAAGACAGACGGCATGATTAAATGTAAGATTCTCCCGCCCCAAGACCTCTACCACCCGGTGTTACCTCAGAAAATGAATTCAAAGCTAATGTTTACATTGTGTCGGTCATGCGCGGAAGAGCAAAACGAAGCAGAATGTCGACATACGGAATGTCAGAGAGCGTTGTTGGGCACTTGGGTCATAGACGAGGTAACAAAAGCGTTGGAAAAGGGTTACAAACTGCTAGAAATTTATGAAGTTTGGAAATATGACATCTCAGTACGACAAAGCAAGCAAAACTGGTGGTTTGTTTGCTGAAATGATGAACAAATTCATCAAAACAAAACAAGAGGCGTCAGATTGGCCTTCTAACTGTGCCACAGAAGAATGCATACATAGAGGCCTTTTTCGAGAGCGAAGGAATTCAGCTGGAATTTTCGAAAATTGTTCTCTAGCCAAACTCATTCTCAACAGTTTTTGGGGTAAATTTGGACAGCAGGAGAATCAAGCGAAAACATCGACAATCAATAAACCCGAAGAATTTTTCGCAATGCTCACGAACCCGGGTATAGATGTCAATACTGCCATACCAATAAACGAGAACACCTTAATCGTAAATTGGGAATACAAGGAGACTTATGACCCTCTCTCTAAAGTAAATGTGGCTCTGGCGGCCTACACGACGACTCAGGCACGCCTTAAGCTCTTCAGTTACCTGGAGAAGCTAGGAGAGAGGGTGTTGTATTACGACACGGATAGCGTAATATGTGTCTAGACCGGGAGAGTGGGAGGTTCCTACGGGCAGTAGCCTTGGCGAAATGACGGATGAGGTCGAGTGCTATGGCCCAGGCACGTACATTACAGAATTTGCATCTGGCAGCCCCAAACTCTACGCCTATCTAGCCCACTCCCCGTCCACCAGCAAAGTCCATGAGGTGTGCAAGGCAAAAGGTAACAACAACAATAAGTTTTATTAAACAAAATTTACAAAATAATTCATTTGTTTCAGGTATTCGCATCACCTACGACTCCTCCAATCTTGTAAATTTCACCAGGCTGAGGGACATGATCTTGACGGAGGAGCCCCCCATCTACGTCACAAGCCAGAACATTCGGCACACGAAAGAACACCAAGTCATAACCGTAGAGGAAAGGAAAATATTTCGAGTTACTTTTCGTAAGAGGTGACGAATTGAAGACTACGATTCCATTCCCTACGGTTACAATAAACGTCTCAAACGTGACTAGAGCTTCTACATCCGCCTATTTCATTTGTATTCATTTTTTTTTAATTTTAGCATTTACTGTGATAAAAATAGTTTTTAATACCCTGTACAATTATATAATCTGGTGTGACCTACGTTATTAGGTGTTGGGGAAAAAATAAAAAACAACTAATTTTTATTCATTGCTTTATTTCTAATAAAATCTTCTGTCATACAAATGAGACATCATTTTATCTCTGCTAAAATGCAAAAGTTCAAATATACAGTACGTCTCTAATGTGAACGGTGCACTACATATTTCTAAAATAAGATCCACAGGACTTAAGACGTAATTACATTTCATTAAAAGTTCATTAATTCTATCCAAACAATTATCGTAAAATTCGGCAATTTTAAATGTTAACAATATATTAATTTTTAGCGAAATAATTTTATCAATTCTAAGCAGTTCTGAAACATCAGATTCGACAAAAAATTGAGAAATTTGTTTTTTTGTAAGAACTGCGAATTTCAATCCGTCCAAGCCGATCATCGTTCTTAATTCCAAATTGCCAATTTCATAGGTGTAGTAGTAACGGTAACATTATACTTAAAAAATTCGTCCATCAGTTGTAAAATTCGAAAAAATTTAAACCGTCCAGATGATGTAATCGAAACCAAATAATTTCATTTAAATTGGCTGGCTTCCCAGTTTGATGCACGCTTTGACGTTTCGACGCACGCATTGACGTTTCGACGCACGCATTGACGTTTTAACGCACGCTTTGACGTTTTGACACATGGATTAACGTTTTGACGCACGCTTTGACCCAGGGATTGACGATTTGACGCACGTTGTGACGTTTTGACGCATGTTTTGACGTTTTGAAGCACGCTTTGACGCACAGATTGACATTTTGATGGACGATTTCACGTTTTGATGGATGCTGTTTTGACATTTAAGCGGTGGCATTTGTTTGAATTGTTTCGTTTAAGTATTTATTTCTTTATTTAGTTTCCAGCCAGAATTTTTTGCAATACGCTTTTCAGCTGTTCGTTGCGCGGTATGTTAGGGCAATTAATTCCAAACAGATCGAGTGACAATTTCTCGCTAGCATGTAATGAATTTGTAAATTCACTATATTCGAAATATCTACCATTTTGAAAAAAATACATAATTCCATTAGTGTGTCTAAACACACTATCGAAATCTGAAGGAATGCCTCGAAAATATCTCGATATATACCCCATTGACTTTTTGCGTAGACCATCATCGAGCTTGATGTAGGTACATGTTCTCAGAGAAAAACAAAAATGTTTTCCCAGCATATGTAACTGCGGATGCCATAACTTTAAGAGACGGATCGTTTATGCCAAAGTAATTCAAATCACCTCGATTTTTCACCGTGAAACTTTGATACATTATAGCATAAACCTGATTTTCGATAATTAATATGATAGACGTTTGCTCTCTGAAATACAGCTGTAATTTCGTTAAATTTCGGTATAGTATGCAAATTATAATTCATATCTATTTATTGCGATGTAAAATTTTTCGTTTCTAGATCCATAACCCATGCCCACTTTTCATGGAAAATATACAAGTAGTTTTTTAGTGTTAGGAATTTTAACTTTGACACATCTACACTACACAAGTCGATTTTCGTTTGCGGTTGTGTTGTCGTCATCGACGGCGTTGATTGTTTGACAGTCCTGGTAGTGACAGGCGTGGTTTTTGGTGTAGTTCTAGCGGAAGGTGTTGGCGGCGGAGGTGGTGGCAGTGGTGGAGGTTTGCCATACAAAGCCTGGATTGCTGCAATATCGTCGGAATCTAGGTTGCCAGTGTCACCACTGTAAAATTGGTACATGATCGATGTCTGCTCCTGTGAGTGACTCAGTCCTAGAGCGTGTCCAATTTCATGAATTAAAATGGCGTACATGTCGGTGGCGCCCACCCCAGCCGCTTCATTAGGTTTGGTGTGCCACGGTTCGCTCCCATCCAAATGGATCTCCGTGCATTTGTCACCAAAGGGAACATTTGCATGTGCTAAAGTTCCTCCCCCATCATCGACACGTTTTGCCACTTTCCAAAAGCTAGAGAAGCAATTCGTTTATGATCCGGTGAAGGTGAATAGAAATACCAGTGTAGGTGGTTTCGATTCTATTTGGTTCCGTGTAAATTATAATTTGTGGTGGTCGGTGTATCCACCACCCCACATCGGGGTTTTCGCGTGAGTTCTACGGTTTCTGAATTCACTTTTCCACCTCCCTCTAGCCCGTAGAAATCTTGAAAATTTGCCAGGTCCTCTTCGGCAAACATAGCAGAGTTGTCGCTTTCATTTAAATACCCGTATTTTATAAGAAATTCTATAATGTTTTTATCGATTAAGTTAGCTGTATCATTAGCATCGTGGATATCGGCAACCACGTTCAATACTTCTTTGGTATAGTTGACGTTGTTTTTGTTGTCATTGTAGGCAACCGCATTTTCGAGAAACACTTCCCTGTTTATCAAAAATATATAAAAAATGATGATCAGCAACATTGGGCGTGTTGGGAACAGTGTCGTCATCGTTTACAGCGTCACGCTCGATATGAGGGCAGACATCGGAATGAGAAAATATATACATAGAATTCATTTATAGGTTTCCTATCGATAGTAGCAGTCTAGAACAACAACAACATCGCCCAAAAACACCAAATTTACATTGCTTGCTTGTTATGGAAAACACAAACATATTCAGGCTTATCAGGGGCCTTTTCGAAGCGAGTTTAGTACTCCGTCCGTCCTTTTAACGAATATAAGTGGTGGAAAAGTTGTTCTTTATTGCCAATTCAATTATGTCTGACTTCGAAGTAGCTAGTGCGTCCTCAAACGAATCGTTCCCTTGTTGGGAATATATAGACAACATTTTGCTTTCTTACCGAGAAGAAGTGCGAAAAGAGAAGAAATTATTGGGTGAAGTGTGGTATAATGTTCCGGACAGCACCTTCAAAGTGAGTACGGGCATTAGTTCTAGCAGACAGTTTGCATCGTGCCTGCGACTGACCAATCAAAATGAAGACTCCTCAACGTCAACTATCATTTCTTTGACTCAAACGGACTGGGTGGATTTTATTGAAAATTTGAAGTGGATCGTTCAATGCGAAGAGGTAGGCAATGGACAAGACAAAGAAGACGAAGGTTATTCGTCGCAAAACCAGCCGGCGTTTTTCTTCGATCACATCAGTGTTTGTGTAAAAACTATCCTAGAACGAAAGGTTATCGTTGTGGAGGATAGGGACACCAAAAAGCAACAAATCTACTTGCATTTGACCTTGAAGGAAGCCAGGGAATTGATTAATTTAAATGGAATTATTTGGTTTCGATTACGCTATCTGGACGGTTTAAATTTTTTAGAATTTTACAACGGTCTCTTACGTTATATAAGCAAATTGCAATCAACACAGCAGACTTGTATAGATTTAATTAAAAATATGTGCTTACTCAATCACTCCGATCTAAGTTGTTTAACCCTTTCGGGACCGGACCCGGACGGACACGCATATAAAAGTTGGGTCAGTGGGACCGGAACCGACTATAAACGCAAGCAGGGAGGCATGAGAAAGGACTGGAACCGGACAGACACGCGTTGACTATGGATACATTGGACCGCCTACTTTACATTGGTCATGCCCCCAATTAATGTCATTGGCTGATTTTCTAGTAATGGCATCTAGTTTTGTGGTCCTTCTCGTAAAAAAAAACTTACTTGTGCACTTAAATACATCAACAAATTTGAACACAAGCTCATTTGCATGTGGGTGCATTCAAAAAATGACTTATATTGTGAAAAGATCTGTTGTTATGTAATGATTGTTTTGCAATTAAGGACCGGAACCGTACATACATGCATGCGCTTCCTGCTGTGGTCCACTGGGCACAGATCCTCAGGCGGCCGCAGTCCCGAAAGGGTTAATGTTGTTTAATGTCATATGTGAAGTATATTTTGTAAACAATTATACGTGAGACGCAGATTTACTGTAAAATTACCTATGCGAGAAAATTTAAAACATATCGGAAATACTAAAGAAATTGAATTTTTAGAAAATGAATTAAAGCAAAATCCAGAATTCAAAATTTTATACACAAAATTAATGCGAGAATATGAAAGTTTAGGTCACATGACTGAAGTTTCTAAATTTTTTTTTCTATGAAAATGGAAGTCTAATTATAATGAGTTATTATACGATGACTTCTGACAAGATGCCTGAATATTTTATACGGGAAAGCGAAAGCGTAAAAACTTTAGTTTTATTACGGGACAATGAAAACGATACTTTGGGACACAAGGTGGATATTGGTCAAATGCCAAAAGCCATTTCAAAAAGAACAATACTTTCCACTGTCTCGAAAATATTAGACCCTTTAGGTCTTGTAGGACCAATTACTGTTAGAATTAAACTGCTTTTACAAAAGTAATGGCAAATAAAAAACGATTAGGATGAATCTGTACCACAAGATGTTTTTTCTGCGTGGATAGAATTTAAGAACAAATTAAGTACTTTAAATTACTTATGTATACCAAGACAAGTAATTATATCTGATTAAAATCATATAGAATTACATGGTTTCTGTGACGCGTATACTCAAGCTTATGGTGCTTGTGTATACATATGCTTACTTGCATGTGATGGAATTTATCACGCTAAATTACTAACAGCAAAGTCACGCATTGTTCCCTTAAAACCTATTAGTTTACCACGACACGAATTATGTATCCATTGAAATTTAATTGGGTTTTTCGCCACTTTGACGTGACATGAACTTTGAGAAAGGAGGAAGATTTATTGTCCGAAAGCTCAGGAAACAAATTTGTTGAAGATATTTTTTGAGTTACAAATTCAAAGTTTAGTTCATTTACTGTTAAGAATTTATTAATTTTCCAGGCAACTTGAAAAAGTTGTCTTTTAACCAGTTTGGTGGCGAAAAACCCAATTAAAATTCAATGGATCTGTTACGCCACAAATAAATTTTAGAAAATACAAATTATGTAGTGCAGTACTTTTAGCCAAACATTTTGTAAAATATTCTTATGGTCTGATTCCATAATTTCACTTGCTTAGATAGCATTGGAACCAAACTCTTTCAAAACTTTTGTGGCTAATCGTATTTCGGAAATACAGGAATTAACACCCAACATGCTTTGGATTCATGTCAGTTCAAATGACAATCCCGCAGATTTAATAAACCGAGGCATGTCTCCACAAAAATTTCAAAATTGTACGGTGGCACAGGCCAACATAGCTTCTTGAAGGTGAAAGTACTTAGATTATAAAAATGAAAAAATTGAAAAGACTGAAAATTTACCAGAAATGAAAAACAAAAGCAATTTAATTTTGTAACAATAGCAAACACCAATTTTAATTTATTTACCAAATTTTCTACTTTGAACAAATTAAAACGAGTTTTATCATACTGTTTATGCTTTTTAAAAAATACTAAAGAACCTTATAAAAAATCCGAATCACATAATTTAACACAATCTCAAATCGAACATGCCGAAAAATACTTAATAAGGATAATTCAAAACCAAAGTTTTCATAAAGAAATTTATGCATTGCAAAATAAACAAACAATTTCGAGAAAAGGTAAAATTCTATTGTTAAATCCTTTTTTAGATGACAACATATTACACCCTTACGATTTTGATAAAAACACCAAATATTACTGCCCAGTAGTCATTCATTTAGCGAATTGCTAATTAAACAAGAACATGAGAAAGTACTACACGCCGGTGCACAAGCAGTTTTGTTCGATTTAAGAATCAAATTCTGGATAGTTAATGGCCTTTCTTGCTCCAGGGACAGCACTGCTCCAACACCAAAATTGTTGGCATCTGTATCCACGATGAATGTCTTTCCAGGAACGGGAAACGTCAAAATTGGTGAAGAACATAAAGCTTTCTTCAAGGTCTGAAATGCTTCTTCACAATCTGAGGTCCACATATAATCGATCCCATCCTCTGTGAGCTTTGTAGCGGCCTGGCTATGTGTGCAAAATTTAGGACGAATCTTCTGTAATAAGTGCACAGGCCCAGGAAGATCCTTAATTCATCTTTTGGTCGCGGCCATTTTTCAATTGCCTCTATCTTTTCTGGGTCTGTTTTAACTCTTTGCTCTGAAATTACATGCCCCAAATATCTAACTTTCTTTTTCTCGAGGTAATTCTCAATGAAAATCAGTTTGACTGTGTTTGCCTTAACGAGCATTGGCTAACAGCTGATGAGTTTTCAGTAACGAATCTCAGTGGATACAAGGCCACTTCTGGTTTCTGTAGGTCTGTGAGAGGTCACGGTGGGGTGGCGATTTATTTAAGGGGCAACTTGGATTATACCGATCTTTGTGTCTCTAGGTTCTCTGAGGAGATACATTGTGAGATCTCGGGCGTTTTTCTGACAAAACCAAATACACAAGTTGTAACTGTTTATAGGTCCCCAAATGGCGATTTTGAGCAGTTTCTTACAATTATGGCAAATTGTCTCAATAGTCTAAATCTATCCAAATATATTGTTTTATCCGGCGATTTTAATGTGAATTTTTCTGACAACAGTCGAAGGACGCTTGATCTGTGCAATCTTATGCAGTCTTACGGCTTGGCTGGGAACGTTAGCTTCCCTACCAGGTCGGGGGTGTGTCTTGATAATGTATTTACCAATCTTAACTGTGAATTCTTTGACTCTGAACTGTTTGATCTCTACCATCTATCAGACCATCATGGCATACTGTCGACACTTGAATACCGCAACACTGGTATGAGCGGCACTCGTGCTCGTATTAACTATCGCCCCATAACAGAGCAAGGTCTGTTTTTGCTGTATCATGAGGTGGAAATGATGAACTGTGATTTTCTCACCTGTCGGGAGAGTTCAGTGGAGGATAAGTTTGAGTTGCTTATCGACTCAATTAATAATGCAGCAAATGCTTCTTTCCCAGTCAAATCGAGGGTGGTCTCCTCTGAGCAGCCACATACCCCTGTTGATTGGTTTAATGATAATCTTCGGGCTATGAGGGAGAGACGGCACATGCTGTCACTTATAAATAAGCAGAACCCTTTACTTATCCCCTTGTTTATGGTGAAAAATCACAAAAAGTATTATAAAAGCGATTTATCTAAAAAATGCATATGATCAACGCATACTGTAACAACTAGGTGTTACTCAAAAATATATAGAGAGAGCGAGATGCGGAGAGCAAGTTTTTCTCTTGGAACTAGTTATGAGGCCATCAAATAAAACACAATATTCTAAAAACAAGTTTTATTACAATGGGGAAGTAACTTGCATTAAATTGCCTTACAATTTGAAAATTTAAACAGAAATAAATTTGAAAGCTTTAACAGAAGTAAATTTGAAATTTAAACAGAAGTAATATGAAAGTTGAGATTAAGCTATCACCTTAAGTTACACACCGACTGAGATTTTTACTGTGGCTCGATTCTGTCCTTTCGACTTGGGTAAAAGTGATATAGTCCAACACCATACTTCAACTCCACACTGTGTAAGTCTGTGCCCAATGTGCGAGAACCTCCGATCAAATATGACTAGATAAGTAATACCTGGTTTTTACACGTATAAAATATTCGTGGCCTACAATAACAAAATACATAACCTCAATATCACTGTTGATTGCTGTCAATGAACCCAACAACAATGGGCGCGTGTATTCTAAGGGGCCAAAAATAAAACAATAACTATTCTAATAAAACATTGTATTTTCATTTAAGGCTACAAACATACAATACAAAAACATTTAGAAGAAATATAACTAGGTACTTATTTACATAATTTTACATAAATGATGATAAAAAAGCTAGGGTTATGGGGGATTAGGTTAAGAATATTCTAAATTTACCTAAATCAGTTTCTTATCAGATATTTAAAATTTTCAGATATTAACTTATTGTAGGTACTAATATATTATTGTATGATTTGAATCATTAGGAATAAACTTATTTTATATTTTTTACTTCATTTTAAAAAAATGTTTTCTTGCATATTGCCCAAGCACGTATGGCTCTCTTTGGACTACTCATGTCGTCGCTTTTGAGTTCCCCAAAATATCTCTGCTTTTTTAATGTACGTCTGGAAATGAAAAAATATATATACTTACTAGGGTTATTTTTAAACAAAATTTTATAATTTTATGCAGGGCAATGAATTTAAGACAGTCGAATGAACAGTGGTGAAACTACCGGAATTAGTACATAGGTATTAACTTCTTGATCGAAGTGCCCTCTTTATTATTTCTCCATGTTTGGCTGAAATCGAAAAACAAAAAAATTAAATTGTTCATTAAATTAGCACAAAATGAAAGCAGCTAATATAAGAAAATACCATCCATTAAGTGAAGTAAAGCAAAGAAGTGCAAGTCTTCTGGCAAATTATATGGTAAGATGTTTATGGGACATTCAAAAAAGTTAATCAAAATTTTGTTTTCATTGTTGTTATTTGGGTATACATCTTTCCACGGGACTTAACGTTTTCTTGATGGGGATTAATCTTAATAGGTAATCTTTTGAAATGAAATGAAATTTAACAAGCATATTAGTTGAGATTAGGGTCAAGAAAAGTTAGCCTAGAATTTATAATAATATATGGAGATTATATTAAAAAACAATTGATATATTTTATTGACCCTTGTCCCAATTAATACACCTAAAATAGTCTAGGTATATACTGGATATTTCCCAACTTCACACAGGGTTTTATTTTGCCCTAAGCGGTTTTTTGATCTTTTTAATACACTTGTTAATTTTAAGTTTGAATTATCAAAATAATGTTGTAAAAACTTTAATATAGCATCACAGAAAATATAGTTCCACAAAAGTATATGCTATATTTTCTGCGATAATATTGGAACTTACTTCTTTGTGGATTGTCTATTCTTGGAGTTTGTCACCAAGGCTGTGTCAGTTAATTCTGTGGATGAACTGTTTCGTACTTCAGGCAATCCTTATCGAATTCCACTTGCCGAATCTCTGATAACAGAGTCAGCAGATTCTTTCAACCTGCATTACAATTAAAATTAATTTCAGTTTTTCCAAATCAAATGATTATTGTCTAGTAATTTCACCATATAAAAATATCATATTATTTTAAGATAAATTAGTGCAGGTACTACTGAAATAATGGTATTTATAGGAATTTAACTACTGCGTGTCTTGTTAAGTCACGAAATTATAAGCATTGGTAGAAGACGTCATCCTAAGAAAAAAGTTCATATGAACATGAGGCCATAGAAGCTTTATAAGTAACATATAGGCTGAATTCTAAATTATGTTTTTTCTTACAATTCAAACATATTCATTATTATTATGGCAAGCATTACAACAATAAAACAACTTTTTTATTTTGTATTTTCCTCAAAAATTAAAGAAATCGAGGTACTTTAGTGTTGGACCTTTTTCAGACTTACATTTTCTAGCAATTCTGTACCTACATCTAAGAATAAGCCACTCTATGCCAACCTTATTTATTTTGCAAGCAAAAGTTTTTAGGAAGAATACCTATATTTTTCGCGAAGTCAAAAATGAAAAAGTTTCTCCTCTTGTCAACAATAACTTCCCTCTAATATTTTGTGGACTTACATTTTGGGTGGTAAAATCTCATTATGCATCTGAAAGCTCGGTTCAAAAGGAAGGAGTATTGTCTTTTTAACTCTTTAAAGAGGATAATAATATTATTGATTAGAAGCATTTTTAGGAGTTCAAAGTACGATTTAAATCTAAATACTTTTACTTTATTCCAATAAAATAAACACTTACCTTTTTGGGGCAGGGGGGATATCTGAGTGGGGTTCTTGAATGATTGATCCAGTATGTTTTTCATACAGTAAATCACAAGTACTAGATCTGGAAATTTAATAATTATTATTCATTTTACTATCTAAAATACAGCAAATTAATAAGTAATGCGTTGTTATAATATGGGTAGGTTGTAGGTTCATGGGGGTTCAAATCTCACATGATGACCAAATTGATTAGAAAGGTGTTGGTAAAAAAAAATAATAACAGCTGAATAGGTACCGACATATTTAATACTTTGTCCGTTTATTTCTTTGTCTGAGGCTTTCATGGAAAAAAGATGAGTACGAGAAATATGACGAACCCCAAAGTCTACTTTCATGTAATGATTTACTTACCTGTGCCAACTCCGCTGCTTTCCGGATCAGCGAGATTTTCGCATAGGACACAACTTTTGAACATATACTGGCAGGATTTAGTTGAAATAAAACTAATACTTTCCACCACCACTAAATACACGCGTTTTTACAAGAATAACTTTTAGCTGCCAAACGTAATGACAGCGTCAGCCATTAAACTGTCCTGTATTGCTTGGGTCGGCCTTGAGCCCGTAGGGACGCCGATTTCACGGGGGGAACGGGGCTCATGCCCTCCTCAGAAATTTCAAAAGGGGGCGACGTCTTCCTTGGAAAACCCGAGTGTGGCAATGCCCGCCTTTTATAACCCCTACTGGGACATCGCGCATTGCATTGACAATTTAGTTTTTTACAAATTCAAGAAATAACATTATTTCTTCTTGATTATATTTACTCCCTTCAGAATTTTGACAACCCGACGCCTCTGCACTTGAGTCTTAATAGTAAACAGATACCTGTTGATTTCTTATAATCTTGGCCACGGTTTATTTATTGTATGCTTTATCTATAGATATTTGATCAGAGGCGAGAACCAAACCAGACCACTTATAGCTGCAACGCTGCAGTGCCGACTAGCTGGGACGTGGGTCTTTGTGGTAGCTGGTGGATCTGTTGCTTAGCTGCACGTGACCAAATCAGAGCTTGTGATGTGGTAGGAGGTGGTGTAGTGTAACACCTTCGATGTATCTGTGAAGTCGAAAACCAAGCAGTACCCAATCTCTTAAGTCAAGAAAATATTCAGACAACTAATAGGCGATGTTGTTTATGTTACTTATAATTTTAAACTTGTATAGTCAGTAAAACTATCTTAATTACAACAAAGAGTATGACTAATTTAATAATGTGATATTTATAATTATTTAAAAAAACGAATCTGTGCACAGAGATAGTGAAACTAATGCAAAATATTTACTTGTAAAAATGTAATATACAATTTGACTTGATATTTAAAAGAACTCTGAACCTCAGACCAGGACAAGAGATTTTTTTTTTTATAATACACCTCTGGGTAAGAAAAACAAGTTTAGTTCATAAAAGAGAAAATTCGATGATATAATGATAATAGCATAAAAAAAATCTGAGGTGACTCTGCGTTACGTTCCTTCGGGATCAGACCTAGAGAGGTATCGTTGAAAATTAAGAAGGTTAAAAAAATTTAAGATAGGCAAATACAACCGGGCGCAATACCCAGGCCAAAATCCAGAGGACAGCTCGAGTTCGTAGAACCTAGGTGAGTAGATATCTCGAGACAACGGTACAAGAAAGACGACAAGAAAAGATAAATGAGATAAAATCTACTCACCAGGGCTTCCACGGACTTCCACGGCGCTCGAGCCTCCTGTGGGCCTCTCCTGTGCTGGCTGAATTGCAGCTGAACTCCTGGTTGGCACTCGTGGTTGACTACACGCCAGAAAACCAGGGCTCCAGTAGATAAGTTCACATGAAATTGAAAGATAACAAATATTAATTAAAGAATGGTAAAATTTCAACGATACACTCTTGATCACACCGCTAAATTAGGGATGAAAAATCGAAAAAGTGGCCAAGCCAAAAAAACAAGATGCGAGCACCTCAAGAACGCAACGAAAAGGATCTTTGGAACGAGAACTTATCAGAACCTTTTGTGGTACGATATCCGGTTTCAAGATTATGGAATATTCTATCGAATTCTATGGACAACCCGCGAAAATTCTTAATAAAAAAGCACTATGAAAAACTAACATTTTGAATACAATTTCCGTTTGTGTTTGTGATTCGGTACCACAAAAAGGTTAGGTGTTAGGTAGATGAACGACAAAATTGACACTTGACCGGGGAATCGACTGTAATCACAAATCACTTTAGTTAGATAAATTTGATATGATCGGAATAATATCAGGTATTTATTGCCAAAAGTAAGCACAACAAATTAAACGGTATTTTACTTTAACAAGCAATCAAAGGGAATTATTTAGTTACATACCTGAACTTTGGAATCTGGCTCGCCGACCAATATTCACACAACCACAAAATACAAATCCACGTCAGAAGAAGAAGAGTCTGATCGTATGCGCGATAGGCGTAGCATTATCTTTCGGTTACAGGGGTGGTTCAATAATGAATTGATAAATTTAATGAAATTAAAACGCCGTAACCGAATGAGACAAAATTTCAACGCATACGAACAGCTGATTGTCCCTAGTCCGCTATGTGGGACATTATTAAGAGCAATACAAAGACATCTAACAAAACCTCCGAGTTACTTAATGCTCAATCTTTTAATAATTATTTTGCAAATATTGCAGAGGAAGTTATTGGTGAATTGCCAACAACACAAAAACATTTCGCAGAGTACTTGATCGGAACTTTTAACAGTGAACATTTCTCTTTTAAGCCGATATCCTATAATAATGTTAGACAAACAATTGATAAGCTAAAGAATAGCAAAAGCAGGGACTGCTTTGATATCAGCACAAAATTTTTTAAAAAACTTAAAAAAGCTTTTAATATCTCCTCTTACGAACCTAATCAATCAGTGCATAGAGAGTAGTGTCTTTCCTGTGTCTGAAAAAAAGTAGTACCTATCTTTGAGAATAAGGGTTCTATAGATGATGTAGGCAACTATAGACCGATCTCCCTCCTTCCCATTTTTTCCAAAATCTTTGAATCAGTATTAAAGACCCAAATTAATGACTACTTTGAAACTCATCTCATTCCCAGAACCAGTATGGTTTTCGGAACAAAAAATCAACTTCCCTAGCCATCGATTCTCTTTCTAAATCCATATCTGCCGGTTTGATGATTCTTTTCGCAGATGACACCACCAACTTTATAAGTTACCATCTTTCTTAACCCATTCATAGTATCGTTCATGACGCATGGACTGCCATGGGGGAGTGGTTTCTGTCCAATTGTCTAATCCTTAATGATTCCAAGAAGCAAAACCTGAATTTTTCGCTTAGAACCCCCTGCTCGAATATGCAAGCAGATAGTGTGGTTAAGTTTCTAGGTGCATTCCTTGATCCCAAATTGACCTGGACAGAGCATGTCACGCAACTTAGTAAAAAATTATCTAAAGTAACTGGAAGTATTAAAAATGGCTTACCATGGGTTTTTTGGTTCTAACATACTGTACTGGATTCTCAATTGGGGCCATTCAGCCCGGGCTGCTAGGATTTTTGGCGTCCAATGAAGATGTGTGCGTGCTATGGTGGGACTGGGGTACCGTAAATGCTGTCGTCACTGATTTAAACAGCTTGGTCTACTCACTTTCCCCTGTGCTTTTATCTTGCAATGTCTTTGCTATATTAAACAAAACGTGCATCTTTTCACACTGCATCGTGAGGTATACGCGCGGCCTCATAAATCGTTCCACTAGGCACGAGAAATGAACAAGAAATCAAGAATTTCGGGTAAGTGTGGCAACGTTGCACCAATAACTTCCCCTACATTCCCTCATACCACCCCGCTCCTCTCCGTAGAAAATAAAAATTGTGTTAACATATTCACACGCCAGTAAACGAAAATAGGTTAATAAATCGCTGCATTATCATTAAAATAATTTAAAAGTGGATTTAAAGTCTTACACAGTTGCTTGGTGTTTTGAGATTCACGTAACGTGAAATTACGCGGATTTCTTTGATTGTCAAAGTGGTATTAGTTAAATAAGGTATAATATCTAAGTATAATAATTGTGTTATAGAAGAATCTCGTAGTGGTTTTTTACATTTGGTTTATTACACTTCTTTATCTTAACCGCGAACCAAATCTTTGATTTATTTCAATTTTTAAAGCTTCCCTGGAGTCTTCGGGTGAGGTTCTGATGCTTCCCGGGTCCCCAAAAAATCGAGAAATGAGAAAAACAAGCAATTTCCAATAGTGGTTTCACAGGATTTTCCATCGGTTACGTTGATTCTACAGCCATCCCGTTTCTCGAA
Organism: Pseudeuparius sepicola; assembly: GCA_963920635.1. Lineage (NCBI taxonomy): Eukaryota > Metazoa > Arthropoda > Insecta > Coleoptera > Anthribidae > Pseudeuparius > Pseudeuparius sepicola. The sequence continues at coordinate 33,903,867 of OY987300.1, read as the reverse complement.
AGTGGTTAATCTTGAATCTGGAATTTTTCTTAGATATCTGATTTGCGAGGTTCTTTGTGGTACCGGAGGAAAGTACGACACTCAATTGAGAGATTTACCACCTCCTTCGATTTTTAGAACTGCTCTATTCGAGGTTGTCGAAAGACTTTTATGAAAAAAAGGCTCCAATATCCGTGGGCAAGGTTGTAAGATTTTCCACTATTATTCAGGCAATCTAAGGCCAACCTAACAGCGCCGATTTAACTGTTTTTTGCACTGTAACTGGCAATGTCACGTAAGGCAATGTCTATCGCTGGCTTTCAAACTGCGAGAGAGGGGAGGAGTAATTGCAACGTTGTCAGTTGAATGCCTTTGCGTCAGCACGTATTGGAACGATTTCAAGGGCCGCGCGTGTATGATACGCACAACAACAGCAACCTGAATTCGCGGACTGGCCCGAACCAGAAGGGGCACTGATTACTACTGTGTGTCTTTTTTTAAGTCCTTCCTCCACCCATCAGAGTTGGAGCATACAATTTTCATGAGAAAACAATTTCAATGACCTATCTTAATGTATAACTATCACAAGTGCCTGTACTGTCTGTGTTGTTAATTAAGGTGTTATTAACTCTAAATTTTGAATTTTATAAAAATCTTTAAACTTAAGCATGTTCTCTTTATTAGAGATTATATATATATATATATATATATATATATATATATATATATATATATATATATATATATATATATATATATATATATATATTATATCCATTTTGACTTGTAAAAGCACTCTTGTGTAATAATTATGAATAAATATTTACTTACTTACTAAGTGGAATGCCCTACTTAGGTCCATGAAGAGGCCAAAACACTTTTGATTTTCATCCAGAGAACGATAGAGCTCACCCAAAAACTGTAGTAGAGCTGTCTTAGTATTTTTACCCCGACGAAAGCCATGTTGGCTATCACTGAGGACATTATGGAATGTTAAAAACTGAAACAGTTGTTTGTAAAATATTTTTTCAATTATTTTGATATGGGTCTATAATTATCAAAGTTTTGATTTCACCTTTTTTGAATACCGGTATCACCTCAGAGATTTTAAGAACATCTGTCATCATTTTCGAAAGGTAAGATGCTGCTTGAAAAAGCTTCCCTTGAAAAAGTTTCAACTCATTGACAGAGATCGTTCTTAACGTTGAGAAAAATAGAATGAATATTTAGTGTCCCCATTATAATTTTAAAAGAAATGGCTTGTGGCATATGGGACAAAATGCTTTGGTAATTGGCAACACCAAACTAGTTTCCAATATCTAATGGAAATTGTGTATGGGTCTTTCGGAGGTGTGCAGACCACGACAGGTACCTGTTTCGGGCTTGTTGGCCCTCATCAGGCAGACGTAGCGCACCTCAGCCGAAAAGACCCAAACACGTTGGCTTAGTGGAAAAGGAACTAGTATAATGCGGTGAGCATTTACCATCCAACGCCATCTAGCTGGTACTGCCAAAACCAAAGCAATGTGAGTGTGTATATATCGACCGGTCGATCGACATATAAAAAGAACTCGGCAAAGCGGCGCGGCGCGGTGGAAAAAAACCAGAAGAAGCATACATACGGGGGCCAAGAAACTCGTTTGATTCATCACCGAGTATCTTCTAATATACAGGGTGATTCAGGAGGAAATGTCAATATTTTAGGTACGTATTCGGGGACCCAAAATAAACATAAAAGTTCCTATAAACATGGGTCCTATTCCCGGCCGTTACCGAAATACAGGGGTAAACAACATTCAATTTAAGGTTTTTATTACATTATTTATAACAGGTAGGCTAGGTTTTATAGTTTTCAAAAATGCCACCGTTTACTTCTAAACATAAGTCAGCTCTCTGGTGAATAGCTCGGGTCGCTCTATGAATGGATACGGGCCTGTTTCTTATAGTTGCTGCTGCATTTATTATTCGATCGAGTAATGCATCTCTAGTGTTTACTTTACTTGAATATACCAATGATTTAAACCACCCCCAAAGACAATAATCCAGAGGATTAAGGTCTACTATTGCTAAGCAACAGGAATTTCCGCCTGAATCACCCAAAACCTAGCCTACCTGTTATAAATAATGTAATAAAAACCTTAAATTGAATGTTGTTTACCCCTGTATTTCGGTAACGGCCGGGAATAGGACCCATGTTTATAGGAACTTTTATGTTTATTTTGGGTCCCCGAATACGTACCTAAAATATTGACATTTCCTCCTGAATCACCCTGTATAGAAATCAACAAGGATCGAATCGTGAGTTTCAATCCTCGTGTGTTTACGTCTATAGCCAAACGATGATTAAACAGAATGAATATTTAGTGTCCCCATTATAATTTTAAAAGAAATGGCTTGTGGCATATGGGACAAAATGCTTTGGTAATTGGCAACACCAAACTAGTTTCCAATATCTAATGGAAATTGTGTATGGGTCTTTCGGAGGTGTGCAGACCACGACAGGTACCTGTTTCGGGCTTGTTGGCCCTCATCAGGCAGACGTAGCGCACCTATATGTCGATCGACCGGTCGATATATACACACTCACATTGCTTTGGTTTTGGCAGTACCAGCTAGATGGCGTTGGATGGTAAATGCTCACCGCATTATACTAGTTCCTTTTCCACTAAGCCAACGTGTTTGGGTCTTTTCGGCTGAGGTGCGCTACGTCTGCCTGATGAGGGCCAACAAGCCCGAAACAGGTACCTGTCGTGGTCTGCACACCTCCGAAAGACCCATACACAATTTCCATTAGATATTGGAAACTAGTTTGGTGTTGCCAATTACCAAAGCATTTTGTCCCATATGCCACAAGCCATTTCTTTCGTTGAGAAAAATTGTTTTACATAGTTTTACATCCCGAAAACCTCGATGTAATATAAAAATTTCACCAGGCAGAACAAGTCCTTCCACCCTTTTGGTTTTTTTAATAATGTTCAAATAATGATTAGGTTAATAATACTAGCATTAAATTTAGCGTTAAGTTTGTACTTTTCTCTCTGTTATCTATGATTCATTCTGGTTATTGAACTATATTTTTGTATTTCATACTAATTTTTGTGTATTAAGGTTGTGTATCTATCTATCTATCTATCTATGTATCTCTTTCCCCATCGTTCATATTCGCTTACACATATTGCAAACTGTTTGCACAAGTACACCTTTTTTTGCACTGAAAACGATTTTCTTTGCTACTCGTTGTTTGAACTCTTTCCTACGTAAATATTTTGCTTCTGATTATCTATCTATCTATCTATCTATGTATCTCTTTCCCCATCGTTCATATTCGCTTGCACATATAGTGTAGGCAAGTTAGATAAAAAAACGACGTTTAGAAGAAAAAATTTATAAAGTTTTGAAATTTTGGTTGTGAACTCCCAGTAGGAACCCGAATACAGATCCGAAGAGTTCCCACCCCTCTGGAAGGAGCTTCATCCCCTTTTGCCCAAAAAACCACCCCCAAACGTGACCATGACGGTGTTTTTTGCGTTTTTCACGTAAACCGTAACTCTGGCGAGAAAAAGTTATAGGACTTTTTAGATTCTCCATTAAATTCTCCACAAAAATGGCCATATAATTTTTTGCGTATCTCCCACCCAACGCTAATAAATGACCTTGGAAAATAAGCATAGTTTTCAGCGCGAACAGCGCCGTCTTTTGCGTCGATTATCTCGAAAAGTAGTAGTGTGAGCAAAAAAATGTATAGAAGCAAAATTGTACAGCAAGTCTTTCTCTACAAGATCCATATTGGATAAAATATTTTTGAGAAATTACTAGTTGATATATTAAGATTTTGGTCATGGTCACGTTTGGGGTGTTTTTTTGGGCAAAAGGAGATGAAGCTCCCCCCGGGGGGGTGGGAACTCTTCGGATCTGTATTCTGGTTCCTACTGGGAGTTCACAACCAAAATTTCAAAACTTTATAATTTTTTTCTTCTAAAAAGTCTAACTTGCCTACACTAATATTGCAAACTGTTTGCATAAGTACACCTTTTTTTGCACTGAAAACGATTTTCTTTGGTACTCGTTTGAACTCTTTCCTTTGTAAATATTTTGCTTCTGACGAAGGCGTCGACTCGACAGTTTTGTCACATTCACAACTATTGTTTCATATGACAAACGCAACAATACTTATGTGTAGCAAGCTCTATGGAAACATTAGACTTCCTCAAAACGTTCCTCAATTGCAACGAAACAGTTGGATCATCGGAGTTTGAATTATTCTCCACTTCACTCTCCATATTTACGATCCAATCAAATATGCTTTATTGTCAAAAGTACGACTTGTCGACAAAGCTAAGTAGCAACTAAACAAAACATAAATAAATAAATACCTATATATAAATATAAAATACACATACAACAATTGAGTAAAATAAAATTTAAAAGAAACAAATTAAAACAAGGCTTAGGAACTATGCACCACTCACAGGAAAAAACATAAAGTTACAATATACAATTCAAAGAGAGTTTAGGAAGAATTCTTCTAAAGTGTAAAATGCTTTATCCAAAAGTAAACTCTTAACCAGTCTCTTAAACGCGGTCCCAAAACTCAGGCATTTCATGGAACCACACAGGTCATTAAAAATCTTTCTGGATTCATAGAGCAGCGACCCTCTGATGAATGCTGAAGAAGGAATCTGGAGATTCTTGTGATGCGACTGCACTGCCTCGACGAGCCAGTCTTATAGCTCGTATAAATCAGACACAGTCTCGAGAATAAAGAGGCGTGTAAGAGTCAAAATTTTATTAGCCCTGAATAATTGGCGGCATTGTTCATGAGGCCTTGCACCACAAACATAACGCAGGGCCCCTTTCTGTAAAACAAAGACCGATCCCCACAAACCCATCCACATGCATCCCAAAAACAAATTCCATATTTCAATGAGACTCTATCAAAGCAAAGCAAGCAGTTCTCCTTACAGCTAGATCAAGCTCTCTAGAGATGACCAAAAGCATGTAGCACCCCCTTGACAACTTAGTGGACAAAGAATGAACATTATCATGGAAAACAACAAGTCATCGATGCTCAAACCTTGAACAAGTTGAGTGGTTAATAACCTGCTGATCAAAGCTCAAATTATTGAGACAACACTTAAACACGAGAACATTAGTTTTTGCAAAGTTACACTTCAGTAAGTTAGAATCACACCACAACAGTCGTGTCATCAGCATACATTGTAAATGCACCCTTAACATCAATAATAGCCAACTGTTTCACGCACTATCTCACCTTTCTGAAATGATGACAGAAGATGGAGCATTAAAGATACAAGCCATAAAAGACAGTAGTAATATTGTAAAAGTTCAACTGCCATTGAGGAACAAAATATACCAGTTCAAGTGCCATCAAGTAACATTAACAAAAAGTAATACAAATGTTTTATTGATTACTGTCCAAGTAAAAGAATCTTGATGGCATAAAAATATATTTTTGCGAATGCCCGGATGGGAGAAGAACTGTTAGCTGCTACTGTCACATCGCATCAATCACCGGGGTGGCGTCGCTCATACCGGCGCTGACTTTTTAGACTGCATCTTTTTCTGCCTTCGATCGACCTTGGTTCGAACCGATGTCGAGGCAGGCGCATGCACATGTCTTTAAAGAAAAACACCGCTATGGCCAAGAGTGCTGGACAAATGTGGGTTCACAGTATTGCTCCTAAATAGCTTTATCCGTGTGATTTCCTAATTGTTCGACACTCATTGGGATTACTACGGTTTTCTAGGGTTTTCCGTAGTACTTGAGCGAATGCTATCCTAGTTCTATCAGGAAAAAGTCGGTCCTAGCCGCAAATGGCAACGAAGACAAAATAATAGTAATTGCCCCCCTCCCCCGCACAAGCATATGGTTTCTTCTGGGGCACTCCTAGTTTGGAGTATTGTGAGGGTGAGAATTATTATTATTATTATATATATTACGTATCAAATACAAAGTACCTGTCAAACATTTGACCGGCTGAAATATTGTCTAGTTTTGTTCGGGTTCATGGGTTTCAAACTAAAATAATTGAAAAAAAAAGTGAAGATGAAGCTTGAATGTTTGCGATAGGTACTAAGCATGAAGGGATCTACTCGCACTACATTGGAAGTAGATTTGCATCAGTATCGTAATTAAGTATGTTTCTTAGGCATGAATAAACCAAGATGCTTTTGAGCAAACTATGTCTATAAATAATAATAATTCTCACCCTCACAATACTCCAAACTAGGAGTACCCCAGAAGCAACTGAATGCTTGTGCGGGGCATACTTACTAGTTCCATATGTATAAGTATATACTTACCTAATTACTTTATTTTGCAGTTTACTGTTCTACCTTTCTGTCAAATCAAATTTTAATCTGTGCCTGTTGGATCAGCCGCCTTATGTATAGTATAGTTATAGCCTTATACCACATATTTTGTTCTTGTGAAAAATAGCTTAATAGTGTCTGTGTTTTTTTTTTTTTCAACGACCCTAATAATTTAAGTAGGCTGAGGGAATTGAAAGGGTCATTTTTTTATAGATATGTCCCTGAAAGTTAATTTTTTGGTGAAGTATTGGTTTGGCATTGCCAGGAAAGCATGACCTTCTGCGATTTTTAAAGGGGTGCGTTTTTCAAATAACCATATTAGGCATTTTTTTATTTGAAATCTAACATCACAGCATTAGGCAGGACACCCCAAAAATCCCCACCTACCCAATTGAACAAAAAATATTCAGTTTCATTCGGCATTGAGCAAAATAGGAATTTTAAAGGAATCTGGTGAGTCAAATGTGCCAAAACGATTGAATGGTCAACAGGACCACTCAAAGTGTTGTTGTGCAAAGATTCAATTCAAAAATATACACGGTATTTTTCACTGGGCCATCTCAACAAATAAAAAAACAATTTAAATTATTGGGCCTTCCTCAACAAAGTCGCTGTCTAAGATAATACATTTTCTGTGTGTTTCCTGTTGTGGCACACCATCCACCTTAATTCATATGAACTTTCTGACTACCAGGCTTCTGTATTTTAAGACTTAGTTCGTTTATAGTGTCCAGAGGTGCGATCCCCAAAAGGGGTTCCGGTCCCATCGGCCTGCTCATGGATCCCTCCCTGGCCAAGAGGTCGGCGGTCTCATTTCCCTCGATGCCCGAATGCCCAGGCACCCAGGACAGAGTCACCTTGTTCCCTTCAGCCACCAGTTAAAGCAGACTCGCTCGACATTCCTCCACCAGAGATGTGGTACGGTTTGCTCGCAGCGCTAGAAGAGCTGCTTTGCTATCGGAGTAGAAGGTCAACTCATGCCTCCTGACCTGGAGTTTGAGTGATTCTTCCGCCCCCAACATAATGACAAACAGCTCCGCCTGGAACACCGTAGTGTGTTCTCCTAGGGAGACTGTAAGTTTACAGACCAGTTCCTTGCAGTATGCTCCGGCCCCCATCCCCTTCCCGTCTGTGTACAAGACTAGTCCTTTCCGGGTACTGATGTTCTCCATCCACTCTTTCCTTTGGGAGAAGGAGAAGTAGAGCCTATCATAAAAGCCAATAGATGGCTCTTTCACGTCCCTTCTCATATCCAGGACGGGAAGCGCCTCCCTCAGCTCAGACCATAGCCTCTGATGCCCGCCAGGTGGGCTCCCAGAAGCCCAAATGTTAAGACCCTCTAGCCTGAGGGCCGCCATGGCTGCCTCACCACCGCACCCAATGGAGGGAGACCCACCAGGGTCTCGAGGGCCCGGGAGTTGGCGGTCCCAAGGGCCCCCATGATGCAGAGGCAGGCTAGGCGTTGCATCTTATCAAGCGCCGCCTTTGATCTGGTCCTGCAAGCGTCTGACCACCAAACGACAGCCCATGTGTGATCATGGGTACAATCATTGCCTTGTAAATCCAAAGCATTCTCTTCGGACTCAGTCCCCATGAAGTTCCCACGGCTCTGCGGCACGCCCACAGCGCGTTGCATGCCTTTTTGGTCCTTGTGTTCCTCGTAGGTCAGTCTGGAGTCTAGCCAGACTCCCAGATACTTGACCTTCTTCTTTATTTCTAGTTGGGTCCCTTGAACGAGAGGGCTGGGGACCACTTTTCTCTTTCTGGTGAATAGTACCAGCTCAACCTTATTAGGGTTGACACTTAATCCATTAGCGGCGCACCACTGAGAGAACTTCACAAGAGCTCCATTTAGGAGCTCCTCCAAAAGCTCGATCTCTGTGCCCTGCACCAGGATCACAACATCGTCCGCATACGCCTGTACGTAGACACCCTGCTCCTCCTCTAGGATTCGCAGTAGTTCATCCACCACCATGCACCATAGGAGGGGGGACAGAACCCCCCCTGGGGACAACCCCTCGATGCATTGATGGTCACCGTTTCACCGCATAGCCCGGCCTCGACCTGCCTGTTGGTGAGCATGGATCGAGTCCACCTGCCCAAGGTGTTTCCGGCTTCCACCCTCTTCCCAGCCCTACAGATCGAGTCCACTGCCGTATTGTCAAAGGCACTCTCTATGTCCAAAAAGACCCCCACCGACACCAGTCCGCCCTCCCGCCCCCCAAACAGCCTTGTGACCAGCTTAAGGAGAGCCGGGAAGATCCCATCTAGCCCAGGCGACTTATACGGAGAGAAGAACTCAATGGCCCATCTGACCCTTTCATGGTTGACTACCCTTGTGGCGAGGCCATAGTCATTTATCTCCATGCTGCTGGCCTCCACCTCTCCCTGTCCCAATGTCGAGCCTGGGAAGTGTGTAGCCAGCAGATGTAACAGGGTACCACGGGGGGATGAGGTAAACTCATCTGCCCCAGTACGTACGCTGCCTATTTTTGTTATAGGATCCCTCGAGAGAACCTTGCAGAGCCTAGAAGCTGAAGGCGCACTATTGATGCCCTCGCAGAAGGTCCGCCAGGCCTCCCTCTGGGAGATTCTAATCTCATTTTTATAGAGTCTTTGAAAGGCCATATAGGCTTCCCAATGATCTCCTGTCACAGAACGTTTGTCTCTATTAAGGAGCCTACGTACCTGTTTCCTCAGGCGCTCCAGGTATGCATTCCACCATGGTGTCTTGCTACCCTCTGTCTTCCTTTTCAGGGGACAGTTCGCCTCATAGGATTGAACGATGATGGAGCTCAGTCGCTCAGCTGCGACATTGAACTCCTCCATGGTTCTGTGTTTGTGGGGAAATCCCGTTAACCGTCCAGCTAGTTCCTCGGCATAGAGATCCCAGTCTTTGCATTTCTGTAGGTGAGGTGCCCTTCAAGGTGCCCTCCAAACGTGAACGATACGTATCTGTGGTCCAACAGAGTCGTCCACGGACACCGTCCAGTCCCTTATCTCTCCAAGAAGCGGCCCCGAACACAGAGTTAGGTCTATGACGGAGCATCCTCTTGGAGTAAAGAATGTGAACTCAGAGCCCCGGTTGGCTACATGCAGCCCCGCCATAGCCATGAATTCTGCGAGTCTATCTCCTCTGCGGTTGCAATCCGCGCTGCCCCACAAAAAGTGATGGGCATTGCTATCAACTATCACAGCCCACAAGAAGAGGAAGGCCCTTTGCCTCACAAAAGGAGCACAGTGTCCTGAGCCCCTCTGGCGGGCATTCTGAATCTATGGGAAGGTATGCTGAGGCTATCACCGCCCCAACCATATTTCCCCCCACTGGAAACCATATCATCAGGGGAACTAAGTCCCTCGTTGACAGGTCCCGTAAAAGGAAGGCATCCACCCCCCGTGTGAAAATACAGGCCCTGGGAGCTCCTAGGGATGCGTCTGGTGTAAACAGCGTGCCTCCCGCCGAGCCCAAGCCCCTAGGCCTGTTTTGTACTATCCAGGGTTCCTGGATAAGTACGATGTCTGGGTTTTCGCACACGATCTTTCTACTTCCTTAGGAGGCTCCTCCGGGCGCCTCTCATCCTCGTCCGAAGAGGACGAGAGTAGCCTTCGCGCAACGATTGAGGACGCGGGAGACGCCTGCCCCTCTACCTCGTCTTCCCCGCCTCCAACCTCTGAGCCAGCTTCCCCACGGCCCTTCTGAGGTGGAGGCTTTCTGGGTAGACTTCTACCTGGTTTGCTAGTCCCCAGGGTCTGATATTCACCCGCTCCCTGCGGACCCACTCCCTGGATTCCTCCTCCCCTACCTCCACCACTAAATGCCGTCTCCAGAGCCAGGTGCCCTTCGTGGTAGGACCAAACCCGTCCCCCCTCAGGATGCACTCCATGACCCTTCTGCCCAGGGCCCCAATGAACTCCAGCAGCTCCCGGCAGTCGAAGTCAGTGACCTGACCGCGTAGACCCACCACAATCCTTGGTAGGCCCCTCTCTCCGCGGCTTACGCGTACGAACCCCCCCGAGACAACACCCTGGGGTTACCTTACGGGCCCCCCCTTGGCATCATCCCTCATTGGATTCGAGGCGGCCACCGCCACGGACCTTCCCCCAAACGCAGTACCACCCTTCTGGGAGCACGACGTCCGGGGGCCGGCTCGAGGTAGGTTAAGCCTTTGCTGCGACCCTGCGGGTAGGCTTGTGTTCCCCTGTGGGGGCCCTCGCTCCCTTCCCTCCCCGCTTCCTCTTTCCACTCGTCTCCGGCGTGTTCCCAGCGGAACTCACCGTAGACGGAGTGGTTGGAGGATCCGGCCTAGAGGAGGGGCCGGGGTCAGACGCTTCGGCCTTGGCCTCCTCCTCCAGCTTCCTCCTTGGCCTTCCTCTTCTCGGCCCCAGTCTTGTCCTTAGGGCGGACTCGGACCGATCCCAGGTTCTGGGCCAATGTGTCCACCTCTGAGGCATGAGTGAGGCAAGGGTCCCTTTGTGGGCCCCCCTGCCCTCCTCTAGCCTCATCGGCCGTTGTTGGGAGGGGTCCCTTTATGGGAGCCCCCTCCCTCTCATCTTCTTTCTTCTTAGTTACCATCGGTTGTTTGCCCCCCCCCAGAATCCGTGGGGCAGCCCACCGTACCGGTGGGGAGGGATTCTGGATCATCCGACATTCATAAGTTTTCGTGTACAGTTTATACCTTCTGCCAGGTTTGTACTGTAAGGTACGTGCAATCCTGTTGGTCCGTGGGTGGTATATTACTTCCCACCTACCCGCTCGGCCTGGTGCAATGCTGAGGTAGGGCACTCCCCTATCCGCCACCTGGGGACGCGCCTGGTAGCGGTTACAGGTGTCCGCCTCTTTTTGTTTTTTTTTACTTTGAATATAAAAAATAAAAATTTGTAATAGGTATAATGAAAATTTAAATTTGATGACAATAGGAAAGAAATTTTCTGGTGCTGCAAAGGTATAATGAAGAAAATATATTAGTATTAATATGAACAAATCACTTATTTATTAATTATATTTTCCGCAATTTTCTTTCCTTTAATTCACTTTTGTTATTTAAAAATGGATTGACCATTATTTTGGCTCCAAAACATAAATTTTCACATAGGTAATCTGTAGTTCATTTAAAATATATACATGCGGTTTTTCCGCTTTTACGGGAAAACGATTGGGAAAATCAAAATTTTTCATAGAGGCAATTTTATAGGAAATTTAATTTTAAACTACTTTCATTTGAAACTTTTTTTCGAAAAAATGCATCTTCTTTAAGATATTAGCAATTTTTAGTCAAAAAACGCGAAAAATCGTATACTCACAGTTCCGTTGGATTTGTCCACTTATTAGAGGTGTCCGCCTAATAGTGCATAGAAAAACAACAAAATGAAATCAAATACAAAAAACATGTCCGTTTAAAGAAGGTGTCCGCAAGGAGAGGTTTCACTGTATATATATGTCTATATCTCAAAACACTATGTTGCTGGTGGTTGCGTGTGTGACATGTTTTCTGACCTCAAAACCTACACTTTTCTATAAGAAAATCTGAGAGCGAAAAAGTTCGCTCATTTTTTCCCTATTTTCCTGGAATATATAGAAGTAGGTATCTAAAATTATTATAAAAGCTCACTGATAAAAAATATATTATTACATAAATTACAGCAATTATATAAAACTATAGGAATATAAGTGGAATATATAAATCTAAATAATTAATAAAAAAATAATATACCCATAGAACATAAAATAATTTTACTCAAGTGGAACATCTGAAAATAAAAAATTATCCAAAAATATTTAAACAAAAGGGTATTACTTACTCCTCTTTGCATTTATTTCATCCAAACACTTCTTAAAGGCAGCAACATTAGGATTACTTGTGTTTCTCAAAACTTCTCCCGACATTAAATCCGCACAATATTTCAGTACTTGTTGTGCATTATCTTTTCCAACAATTTTTAACTGAAAGAAAGATTGATGACATTAGCAAAAAATAGTAAATCCTGGTGTTTTTAATTATAAATACTCATCATCAAGTTTATGTGGTCAATGGGCCTTTACCAATAAATTTTTTTGCGCTTATTTCATGTATAATATCTTCGAAGTCTCAAGAAGTCTCTCAGTTATTCCTTTTTCGCCTTAACTAGGATAACAATTATAATTTAAATTTGAAAATTAGGTACAGGATGACCCATCCAAGGGGAAAAAGTTTGTTAGATAAAATGGTCATTCAAAAATAAGTTTGCAGTAAAAATTAAGGGGAATTCTACGATGTACTCAGATTTTATATACGGCTGTTGATAAAAAAGTTATCGCCAAAAATCTTACCTACACATCCATTGGTGAACTGCAGTATTCCTGAATATTCAGTTTTTTTAAATAACTTCCAGTTTTAGTGGAAATGAAAGTGATTTTCTGTATTTTCCAACTTACGCATTTCATTTAACTATTGTAGGATTTCTTTTTTAATTCTGAGTCCAACGATATTTAATTTGACCTATTTGTCTCCAACCATTTCCGAGATATTTACCAAAGAAACTCCCTCAAACTAGATAACATGGTCTCTTGTGTCAGTGTCTTATATTCGACGAAGTATGCCAAACATTAGAACCAGATTTATGAAATATCAAGTCAGCCACGACAATAAAACTGACAGCCAAGTAGACTGTCATTTCAACATTTCTCTATATAACAGACAAAATTTGTAAGAAACTATCTCTTACATGTCAGTATCTGATGTTCGATCTAAAAATCGGCCAAATATTGAAACCAAAGAATGTTGTTTGAGATTGTTTCTTGTATTTTGTTTTAATTTGGTTGACAATTCGAGGTTATATATACGACTGTTTTATATTTTGGCAGAATTGACAATGTTTGGAAATTCTACATTGATGACATAGTTTTTTTATGTTTTGTTATGGCAGCCATTTCTGGTTTCTCGAAAGGGAGGGCCGCTTGGAGTCGGATTCATTCGGTCCTCGGCATTTCAACTGAAAAGGTCGTTTGTTGGTGGCTTGCAAGTGGAAGTAATTTTTAGTAATTCACCACTGAAGAAGCAGTCAAAGTTGGAGACATTAGGTATAATGGTAATTGTTGCAGTTTTGTTCTTCGGGGTTCCGCCACCATATATGGGAGTCAGAAGCCACCCACGACTTATTACTGTGCTGTTTTATTTTTCCATCGGACCGGATCACTTTCATCGTAAGTAATAGAGACTTCTAGTCTGATTTTATTTCGTTCCTACATCATCGAAAACTATTTTAGTAAACTTGAACAGGGTTTTTGAACGTCCACCACAATATCAAGGTCATTCAATTGAATCATATTGAAAGTTTTGCATAGTAACTGCGAAGGTTAGTTGGATTCAACCACAAAGTGGTTGATTGGTTGTTTTTTGGAAGGAAAACCCTCAGACCAGAGCGTTTTCTTGGACGACCATGTGAGGTGTGTGACAAGACATTTTTGTTTTAGGGTTTTTGGGTTGCACCAGTTTTTTTGGTATAGGACCAGTTTTTTTTTAGGATAGGACTAGTTTTTTTCATAGGACTAGTTTTTTGGGATAGGAGCACAATTTTTAGGGCCAGTGTTTTAGAACTAGTTTTTTTGTCTTGGACCTGTTTTGTGACCCGTGTATTTGCTTAGGTCCTGTTGTTTTTTAGAGCGAGGACATCAACACCTAAAGCCAGCTCCTGTTATTTTCTTTTGGAATCTGGAGTGTGGTCACCAACAGCCAAGACCCACATGTGTTTATCTTTTTGGGAATGTCTTTTGTGACCATCTGACCATTCTAGAGGACATCGTGGTTTAGAAGATCCAATGAAAGCTAAGCCTTGTTATATTTTACTTGTACGTTTAATCGCACCCTAACTACTATAGCTGAATTCGGTACGTGTGGCCACTTATTGCCACTTATTATTTCGTACGTTGGGTTTACTTGCATATGTTGTGATTTGTAGCGGACGTCATGTCAACCATGGGACTTGTAAGAACCATATACTTATGCTCCAACTAGTAAAGATATAGTAAGCTAATGAAATGAATATTCTGTTATGTCATGGACCACTTTGTAGAATAAATGGTGTAAATCTAGGAAGACCTAGCTTTTCTTGTTTTTAGCTTTATAGTATGAGTTCGGCACATTAAACAAAACAAGTGGCACCTGAATTTTTTTACAGTTTATCATACTGTTGACCAAGCCCGTCTCCACTGTCTAAAAGCTGGCAGCCATATTGTGCTCGTCGAATCTGCTGAAGGTGGTAGTGAACATCCTCTTGTGAGTTTTTAAGGTTTATTCTACATTATTTGTTTATTTATTTGGTATTTTTTTTTAAACGCCACAATTAGCAAGATTGCCACCAGGAAGATAACTAGTGCACATATGAGGACGTCGTTGTCATGTGCTCTTAAAATGGAGAGAGAAGGCACCGAGTGAGTGACCAGCTTATCCCTACACTTATGGGGAGTTACAGGCAAATTGAGAGAGATTGATCTGAGACATGAGGTCATATTGGTGGAGAGCTGTGACTGTATGGAGAGTATCTGGATTAAAGTAACTTTTGGGAAGCGCATTTTTATTGTGGGTGTTCTGTATAGGCCACCAAATTTGGATGGTAATGCTTTCTTAAATAAGTTTGAGGACACCTTGGCCAACATTTTTTCTTCTTATGATAATATATGCTGCCTGGGCGATTTTAATATAGACATCTTAAAGAGTGAAAATGATCTAACAAGTAAACTCCTACAAACCACGGAACCTTTCAATCTTGAACAAATAATTACAGATGCAACAAGAATAACTAATGTAAACCAGACTTTAATTGATTTAATTTTTACAAATAATGTCGATATAATAATTAAAAAGGGTGTTACTTACTGTAATTTTTCAGATCATCTATCCATTTTTTGTGAATTAAAGTGTACTACTGGCCTGAATAGAGTGCCCAACACAATAGCTTATAGGGCCATAAAAAACCTAAACCCAAACTTATTTCAGACTGATTTAGAAAGGTTGCCTCTCCATATGATTTATCACATGGATAATATTGATGATAAAGTAGATTTCCTTAACACAAATATTTTGAGTTTGTTTGATTTCCATGCTCCGATTAGATACTTTACAGAACATAAGAAACCCTTCCAACCCTGGATCACTGAAAATATTAAGAGAATGCAAAGACTTAGAGGTAAAGCCCTCAAAGATTTCAAACGTAGTAAATTACCGAGTAAGTGGGATTACTATAAACAGCTGAGAAATTTGACAAATTCATCTATTGTACTGGAGAGAAAGGCATACTATAAATATAGATTTAAAAATTGTAGTGTAAAAGAAAAATGGAAAGAACTGAATCAATTAAGACCTGCAAACGGAAAAAAAAACCAGGCAAGTTTAAGGATGTACATGGGTTCAACTCGTATTTTATAAACGCAACTAAATCACATGTCTCTCGAAACTGCGAACTTGTTAATTTTTATTCTAACAACCTTAAGGGAGACATAGATTCTTTGTTGATGTTTCGACCTATGGTGAGCGGGGAGGTAGCTCAGATAATCCAGAACATTAAGAAAAAGGTTTTGGTTCGGATCAGCTCAATATAACTCTGATTACTTTGTGTTGTCCTTACATTATAGAATTTGTTACACACATAATTAATGAGTGCATAAAGCAGGAATACTTCCCTCAGGCTTGGAAAGAAGCTATTGCGATTCCTTTTCCTAAAGTAACAGAACCTCAAAATTACAACCAATTCCGTTCCATAAATATACTTACAACGCTATCAAAAATCTTAGAGAGACTGTTAGAAAGACAAATACGTGCACATATTAATCTTTATGATATATTACCTTTGAAGCAGTCAGGGTTTCGACCTGGCCACAGTTGTGCAACAGCAATGTCTGATATAACTGATGATATATTTTTGGCTCGTGATAGTAACAGAGCCACTGCTTTAATTTTGCTGGATTTTACAAAAGCATTTGATTTTCTTAACCATACTATATTAATATCCATGTTACACTATATAGTATTCTCCTCTAAGGCTATAAACAGTATAAAATCTTTTTTAACAAATCGAACACAACGAGTTAAGATTGGGAATGATGTATCAGACGCGCTTGCTGTGTCAACGGGTGTACCTCAAGGTAGTATATTGGGACCGCTGCTATTTAGCATTTATACCAGCACATTTCATACTTGTATTAAATATTGCAATTATCACTTATATGCGGACGACACTCAAATATTCTACTCTTTTTCGCCTTCTGCCTATGCAGGTGCTAACTCAAAAATTAATACCGACCTACAAGCTTTATTAGAGATTTCGTCAAATCATATGCTAAGACTGAATCCTGCCAAATCCCTTGTTCTTCTTTTTGGTAACAGGGGTATATTAGATGAACTTAAACCATTAATAAATATTTCCATAAATAATCAACATCTTTCCATTGTCGACAAGGCAAAAAGTTTAGGACTTATTCTTGATTCACAGCTACGTTTTACTGAACATATCTCCTATATACTTAATAAAGCATATTGCACACTAAAATTGATATATCCTCATAGCACAGAATAAATAGCTTTGCAACAGAAGCCTCCTTACGGACATGTGTCAGAAATAAGCGAGTCTCCATTTCAATTTACAGAAAGGCAGACAGTATTTTAAGCATTAATTTGGTTCTAATACAATCTCTTCGCTATGTAGATTAATGTACAATCAAATAAAATGCACATTATTCATGTATTCAGAAGATATTTCGCTAAAAAGCGAGTCCTTTTGACACATGTCGCTAAGGAATTGTCTGTATTACTCGTTAGTCTGTGCTCATAGGCATTACTTTGATCGGAATATTAAGAGGGAACTCAGTGATTCACTCGTTCTCTCTCGTTTCGATCATTGTGACAGTGTTTATGGACCATGCTTAAACAGCTTTGATTGCCGTAGAGTGCAAAAAATGCAAAATAACTGCATACGATTTATCTTTGGTATTAGGGGGGGAGGGACAGGGTTTCGCATAAATTGAAAGATGCCTCATGGCTAAACATGCATAATAGACGGAAACTACATGCCTCTTGTCTATACTATAAGATATTAAAATTTAAATCGCCAAGTTACCTTTATAATGAGATAACATTTCGGACAGATGTGCATCATTTAAATTTGCGAAGAAATACCTTAACCATTCCTAAGCACAAAACTGAAATGTTTAAAAGATGCTTTTCATATAATGTTGCTTTGCATATGAATATCTTGTCTTTGGATCTTGCTCAATGTTCTTTGTCATGTCAATTATTCAGGAAGAGGGAGGCTAGGCGTTTGCTTGATTCTCAGTGACTGGATGGAATATCTATAGATTAACTCAACTGTGTTGTTACTGGAGGTGCAGCTATATCACCGCACTGCTTGATTGACTGGTGACAGTGACTGGATGGAATATCTATAGATTAACTCAACTGTGTTGTTACTGGAGGTGCAGCTATATCACCGCACTGTTTCTTTTCTCGTTTCCCTTATTTTATTTATTTTCATTGTTTCCTCTCCTGCTTTTGATCATGGCGTAGATACTCATGTTACTTATATGTAGTGGTATAATTAGTTATAGTTATATTCATAAGTATGTTTTTTTGTTCTCTTTGTATATGTAATAATCCTGCATGAAAGTATTAATACTATTAAGTACTTATACAGGGTGACTGGTAATGAAAGGTATTCCTTTTAAGGAGTGATAGGGGACCTCATTTGAAGTTCATTGACCCCTATAATGCATTATACGAAAGGCAATGGTTTTTGAGTTATTTCAGTTTTTCCGTTTTTCAAAATTTCGCTGTCCCGTACCACTAATTGTACTATGTGTACCATTAGTGTACTCTAAATGGAGGAATAGACATAATTTGGAAAACTTGCTAGGCTTTTCAAAAATCTCTACAATTAGTGGTACGGGACAGCGAAATTTTAAAAAACGGAATAACTGAAATAAGTAAAAAACCATTGCCTTTCGTATAATGCATTATAGGGGTCAATGAACTTCAAATGAGGTCCCCTATCACTCCTTAAAAGGAATACCTTTCATTACCAGTCACCCTGTATAAGCATGGCCTCATTGGTAGAACAGAAGCTGCTTCAAACTGGCAGTCTGAAATGAGTGCCTTTGTTTGCTAGTTTAATGTATAGATGTAATACTGTTATTCTCAATGATGTCTTGAATTTGTGTGTAAATTAGCAAAAAATAACTATCTTTATTATTATTATTATATTTCTACGGGTTTGGTAGACTTCGCTGATGGCAGAGGTAGCAATGCCTATGCTAAGTAAGAATTGAAGTTGAACCACATACAGGGTGTCCGGTAAGTATGGGGCAATCTCACGGGATCGGGTAGGGTATGTCAAAATATTTCGATGGAGCTTAACAACTACGGGTCAAACCTCAATAGTTACTTACTGAGATACAGGGCATTGTAGTTCTTTTTCTTGAAATTGAATTATGGCAATATCTCTTAAAATAATAAGGCTGCTGAACTGTAATTTGGTACTTCTGTGTTTTTGGGGATGGAGAGTAAGCTGAAAGTGTCAATTTCTACGTATCTCACAGAGGGCACTGCTTGTGCTATTTTTGGATCATGCTTTCACTCCTTACCTTTTTTGAGGTTATCTTCTTGGTCTTGGAGATCCATCATTTTAGTGCTTCTTTTCATTTGCAAACAATAAAATCAACCATTTTCATTGCAATTGCAAAACGTGACCCAAAACACCTATTAATATTGAAAATATAACATTTTCACCTACCACTTTCAAATATTACAGATCTACAATAGACTCAAAATGAAGAAAAAAATGCCAAATGAATATTAGTCAAAACACCATTGATTTTCTTAAAATAGGGTGTCAATATTTTTTCAGATTTAATCCTTTCCATTTGAAAGTAAATAATTTGTGTTTCAAATGTGAATAATTTGTGGTACATTGTCCACAGGGATTTTTTTCTCAATTTAAATGGTACAGTTGATCTGTAACATTTGAAAGAGATAGTTGAAAATTTTATTTTTCCAATGTTATAATACCAGGTGTTTTGGAGCACGTTTTGCCAATTTCAACGCAAATGGTTGGTGTTGAAGACAAGAATAGCGCAAGTGGCGCCCTCTGTGAGATACGTGGAAATTGGCACTTTCAGCTTATTATCCATCCTCAACAACTAGTCTAAGATCCGAACTAGAAACGACCTTCACCCATCTGTTTAATGGATGAAAAGTATTTTATATCAAATTTAATATACTAGAAAATATATCTTGAGTGGGTTGCCTAAAAATTTCCTGGCCAGACTATGGTTAATTAAAAATTGAAAAATGACTTTTTATTAAATATTGCACTCATGAGTTTAACGAATAAATTTAATACCAACCGAAAGTATGAAGCCTACTGAATATACAAACGTTGGGTTGTCTATTTTTTTCCTGGCGTAACTACTGGGTTGGCGGGTATAAACAGGTAAATCGATAATAGTTATTTTCACCGATTTGTTTAATAAATAAATCTTATATCAAAATGAGCGCTATTTAATTGCGAATACGATAATATAGGGTTGTCTGTAAAAAATCTGGCCTGAATGACGGTTGTTGAAAGGTGAAAATTTTATGCGTATGTAAGTTACGACAAAGAGGTCCAAGCTAACTATCCCATGCGATAGAAGAGGACACTACATTGGATCTACGCGCGACCGCCAGATGAAAGAGAGCGCGCATGCTATTTGTTCATGCAACAGAGAAGGATAGCGATACATTATAAATACTGAACATTATCACAGACCTATATAGCTTCGCTATATAGGTCTGTGGCATTATTTTGGAGTAGTTAATAACCTAAAATATTGAGAACACGCGTTACTACATATCGTTGTTTATTGCCAATATATTGTATTGAAAAATGGCTAAAAAGTGTTTTTTGTGTGACTCGGACGATTCGATTGACTTTCATGATGAAACTTCTAAAAATTGTTCATTGAAGTTAGCTTTCGTAAAAAAAAAATAATTTTAAATACAACGAAGTTGAGCTAACTGAAGCATTACTCGCTTTTGTTGGTTACCATACCACGTGTTATAAGAAGGTGACTGTTTTGGGAAATAAATAGGTATAATGAAGAATTTATTTTTTTTTTTTCAGTACGGAGTCTACAGTAAGTATATACGGAGTATACAGTCAGTATATAATATATGATTCTTCAAAAGTATTAAATTAATTAATTAATATTAAATATTTCTTCAATATCTACTTTACAATGAAAGAATGTAATAATGGAAAATGTGAAATAAATGCCAAAAAGGCCTATTGGAATATATATATATATATATATATATTTTTTATTGTAAAAATATATGCATTTGAAGTGATTTCAAAACGATTAAGCAAAAACAATTTTTTATACGCCTTTTGGCTCCTACGGTATATATAGCATATTTATATCTTTTTGGCATTAGGCACGCGATATATTGTACAGCCACATATAAAATTATATTATATTATTATTTAATATATTATATATAGGGTGCGGCAAAATATACCCAGCCATGGAATATTGTTTTAATTTTGCTATTTTTTTGACAGCTGTCAAAAATTAATTTTTTATATCAAAGTAGAAAGACACAGAATTTTGTTTAGCAAACGCGTTTCTACAGAATGGCACAGTAAGTGATGTAAAGCATACTGGAAGACCTCGTTCTGGTCGTTCAAACGAAAATATTGAGCTTGTTCGGGCTGACGTTTAGGCAGAACCAACAACTTCCACAAGAAGACGTGCGGCGCAATTAGGGTTGTCTGAGCAGACTTTAAGAAGAATTTTGCACTTAGACTTGCATATGTATCCATACAAAATTCAAACTGCGTTGAAACTACGGCCGAATGATATTCAAAGACGTTTGCAATACGCACAAATCGTTACAAACTTAGTGGAAGTCGAACCTAATTTTTGGCAAAATTTGATAATGAGCGACGAAGCAAATTTTTGCCTTTCTGGTCGAGTTAACAAGCAAAATTATCATTTTTGGGGAACAGAAAACCCTCGTTTTATTCAAGAGAACATGCAGTTTGCTCAAAAAGTCGTTGTTTGGTGCGCAATATGCTCCGAACGAATTATTGGGCCCTTCTTTTTTAAAGATGCCAGGGGCAATGCAGTTACGGTTAATGCAGAACGGTACAGAACAATGATACGTGAATTTCTGCGACTAAAGTTGGAAGAACTTGGCATGGAAAACTTCTGGTTCCAGCAGGATGGCGCTACATGCCACACAGCGCGTGAAACGATCGCTCTTCTTAGAGATATTTTCCCTGCCAGGCTACTCTCAAAAAATGGAGATATTGAATGGCCCCCTCATTCCCCTGATTTAACGGGACCAGATTTTTTCTTGTGGGGATACTTGAAAAATAAAGTCTATATTAATCGCCCACAAACATTAGAAGACTTAAAGGCAAATATTCGTGAAGAAATTGCGCAAATTCCTGCTGAAATATTGCGCAAAGTTATGCTACACGCTCAAAGTAGAGTTGGTCATTGTCTGGCTGTTCGTGGCGGTCATTTACTCGATGTAATTTTCCGTACATAATTTTACATATTTCAACCAATAGTTTTCAATAAAAAAAAATTTATTTAGAGCTTAATTTTTTTTAACCTAAAAAAAAACTTGGCTGGGTATTTTTTTTTCTGTGTCTTTCTACTTTGATATAAAACCTTACTTTTGACAGCTGTCAAAAAAATAGCAAAATTAAAACAATATTCCATGGCTGGGTATATTGTGCCGCACCCTATATTTATCGTTGTTTTCTCAACTCTAATGCCAGTTGCTCCAAAATAATGTTTAGTATTTACTAATGTGTCCTCTTCTATTGCATGGGATAGTTAGCTCGGACCTCTTTGTCGTAACTTACATACGTATAAAATTTTCACCTTTCAAAACTCGACAACCGTCGTTCAAGCCAGATTTTTCACAGACAACCCTATATTATCGTATTCGCATCTAAATAGCGCTCATTTTGATATAAGATATATTTATTAAACAAATAGGTGAAAATAACTATTATCGATTTACCTGTTTATACCCGCCAACCCAGTAGTTACGCCAGGAAAAAATAGACAACCCAACGTTTGTATATTCAGTAGGCTTCATACTTTCGGTTGGTATTAAATTTATTCGTTAAACTCATGAGTGCAATATTTAATAAAAAGTCATTTTTCAATTTTTAATTAACCATAGTTTGGCCAGGAAATTTTTAGACAACCCACTCTAGATATATTTTCCAATATATTAAATTTAATATAAAATACTTTTCATCCATTAAACAGATGGGTGAAGGTCGTTTCTAGTGCGGATCCTCTACTAAACAAACCAGTACCAAAGTACAGTTCAGCAGCTTTATTATTTTGGGAAATATTGCCATAATTCAATTTCCAAAAACGAACTACAACGGCCTGTATCTCAGTAACTATTGAGATTTGACCATAGTGGTTAAGCTCAACAGAAATATTTTGACGTCCCTTACCTGATTCCGCGAGATTGCCCCATACTTATCAGACACCCTATATATATAGCAGGGTTCAGAACAAGCGAGCGGAGGTAGAAGATAGTGCTGAGGCCACGCAGGCCTCTTGTTGACAGAGGTTGCAAGGTTGATGTCTCTACTGGAAGAAAAGGAGATGAAGTTTGAAGTTAAGCATGATGTTCCTCAGGATGTTTCGATCTTGGAGATTGGATCATCATCAGAACCAGAGGATGAGTTTGTTGGTGTGTTGCATTATACAGTGTGTCCACGGATGGACTTAACTATACTTGTAAATTTTTTTATTTTCAATTCTTCGAAAAAAGTCATTCTTCATAAAAAGTCTGCTTGTTCTTAAAATAAAATTGGCATGGAAAAAGTTGACATTACTTATACTGGGTGACCAGAAAATTAAAGAAACGTTAATTAGCATAAGAGTAAACTACCTCTATTTGTAGAGATAATGAAAAAAGTTATAAAGAAAATTTGCTCAGCGTGGTAAGCTGCTTAAGTGTACAAAATTTCAAATCACGAGTTGGGAGGACCTCTTGAAGTTCTTGCGGGAAGACTTACAACCTAGTTACTACTATGAAAAACTCTTTGATAAGATCATCTTTTGATTATGTCTGCAATGTTTAGTTGTTCCACTTATTTGGTTTCGGAACCCACTCAATTGAAGGTCATTTTGAGGAACATCTCTCCATAATATCAGACCCAATTGGGGCTTGTGGATATCATTTCCATCGCTCAACTAAGAACTTTAGGTAGAAGCATTTTTGTTGCCAAGTTGCCGGCCACATACAGCATTAGAGCCAGATTTAGATTATGTTGGTGCTAGCACATCGGTGTCGTCCTGTATACTAGCAATAGGAGAAAAGGAGACTCCATTGCTATAAGTGCAAGAAAGAGGGAATCACAACTAGGAACTGACCAAACTGTAGTAGACAGGGAAATGGGCCACGGCATTCTTAAATGATTGTAATAGGAGCGCTGATTTCTGAGTAACGATCCCTAAAATTAAATTCATTTTAAAATACATCATAGATCATGCACAAGGGAACGAACGGTCTTATTTGAAGGTTAGCATGTTAGGTAGGAATATATTAGGTTTGTTGGATAGTAGTGCTTCAGTGACCATACTGGGTAGACTTGGTTGGGAGTACCTTCGAAGTTTGAAGCTTAATTTTAATTTGGGTGATGTTAGGCAAGTTACAATGGACAAAGGTAGCACTGGGAGTTGTATGATACCGTTTTGTGTCAGAGGTAGGCTACGATTGATTAAGACAATCGTGGTACCGGAGCTACCTATTAGGTTGATTCTTGGGGTTACTTTTTAACAGATGGGAGTGATACCTGACCTACTCCATGATGAGTGGCACTTTTCTACTGATGAGGAGGTCCTATACTTAGCAGAGATTGGCCAATTAAAACCCACTTCAGGGATATCGTGCCAAGATGAGGTTATCTTGGAGGAAATTGTAAATAGGAATAAGACACTTACGGGGAAGAAGTTGGGGTGCACCAGCTTAGTTGAACATGTCATATGTACTACAGCACCACCCATTAAATGGAGGTATTACCTTGTGTATCTAGTAGATCAACAAGGAGCCAGATGAGATGCTACGTTTCAGTGTGGTAGAAAGGGATCTATATCCTTTGCCTTATGTTTCGCTCACTTTAGACAAGTTACGTGAGGCCCATTTGCATTGTGGCAAGTGAGTGTTGTGAAGGAGTCATGATAGTATACAGCCTGTACCAGGCACTGTGAAGCTTGGTACAGGGTTGTTCGAGTTCACCAGGATGCCATTTGGTCTTCATAACTCCCCAGCCACATGGCAACGTCTCATGGATTCTATTCTGGGGCTGGAACTACATCCCCATGTATTTGCTTATTTGGATGGCATGGTGGTGCTCTCTCAGACTTACGAGAAACACATTGAAGTTTTGGAAGAGGTTTTCAGGAGGCTTCGAGAAGCCAACATTATATTATTTTATTTATTTCATTTAATCAAACAATTTATATTTAACATATAGTAAACTACAACTTACAATAATGCAGTACAGATTAAACAAAGTTACAAGAAAGAAGGAAGTGAAGACTTTAAATACAAAAAAACCTAAACTAAAGAAGACCCAAACAAGCAAGGGGCAGAAATGAAAATATAAACAAAAAATAAGTATGCAAAATTAATTTAAAAACCTACCTATGGAAGACCCCATTTAAAGCATAAAACATGAGAATTTTGAGAAAACCCGAATAGCAAAATAACTATTATATAAATTGTGCAATAAATTCAATGTCAAATTATTACTGGCCAAATTAGTGTGATAAGTTTTGTGGTAAAAGATAGCAAATGAATGTGTAGTTCTGATATGAGCATTAAGTGACAAACATTACTGTTAGTTGGGAGAAATGAAAGTTTTGTACCCCAGAGATGAAATATCTTGGATGTAATTGATAGCAAAGGCCTTCATGTTTAACCGGACGAGGTTCAAGCGCAGCTTCCTGCCCCACTTCTGTCAAGAAGGTACATAGACTCCTACATACTTTTAGCTGGTATTGTCGATTTTGCCAGACTTTTCTACTCTCAATAAAGAAGAATAAAGGAGCATTTCAATTCGGCACCTGTTCTTAGTTGCCCGAAATACGATTTTTTTGGACAGTGGAGAAGTTGAGACCCTAATTAGAGAGAATACATTTTCAAGTAGTTACAGATCACGGTGTGATACTCTTAGTAGGAGCGTGCTCATGTTAGACATCATCACGGCAACGGTTGGAGATCCGTGGTATAATACAATGTTGGATGTAGTTACTAAAACTCTAAGAAGTTTTCTAATTGGAATATAGTCGAAAGTCAACTAAATAAATATGTGAAGTTGTCTTATTCAGACTTATGGGACCCTTCGGAAAGATGGAAGCAAGTTGTTCCTAAGAGTAGTAGAAGATAATTTCTTGCCAGTCATCACGATCCCCACTGGCTGGTAAATAGGATATATTTCTGGTTTTCGGAATTCTCCGGTTGCTTATTTGTTCCAAGCACAAAGATACTCTATAATGCACACTATCACCCTCAAGCAGATCCAACAGAGAGTAAACCGTACGCTTAAGACAATGTTAGATTGAGTTAGATTTGAATATAAATTGGGAAAAAATAGCATGCACTTTGAGAACTGTAGCCCATGATTCAACTGTGTCATGGTTCAAAATGTTCCAGGATACAATCCTATATTTCTGAGGTTGACTGAATTATTATTGTCGCTAAACCAGCGCTTTCGCCGAATTTGGTAATTTGGGTCTCCACAGAACCACTTTGATCAGACGGTACGTTCCTCAAAACTAAGTGGCTTGGTAAACGACGGTTTTTTATTCGGTATAGGTATCTTCGTCTTCACTCGTTTTTTGATATTAGGTCGGTATGATGTAGATTTCTGTGAACTGGTGATTTTTGGATTTGGCTGTCCTGCTAGTTCTGGAGAATTTTGGTTCTTCAATGGCAGGTCACATTTTGCGAGGAAATAATCATAATCAAGAACAAGGCTAGAGGGGGAATTTTTTAACTAATCATTACCGTTCACGCAGTGTCCCTGGATAGGTGAAATCACTCTTGTAAAATATAAAAAAAAAATCTAGTAGAAATTTGAGTTTCAGGGGCCAGCCTTGGTTGTTTTGAAACTTTGTTAAATAATTTTCGTTTCGTAAAATCAAGAATGCCTCGGTATTTTTGGAAAAGCTAATTTTTCGCACCAATGAAGTGCCCTGTTTGTAGGTTTTACAACAAAATGTTATATAGAAAACTTGTTTAGAATGAAAAACTGAGTATGCATGCAAAATTTCAAAGGCATAGAACTAATTTAATTTATTTGCCGTTTTCCACTTTTTATTTACTTATGAAATTTAGCATGATCTGTTAGCGGCAATATGAACTACTATAAAATAGATCCACATTTCCAGTGTGCCAGCTAGGGAAAATCCAAATGAAAACATGGGGAATGAATATTGCAAAATGTCTCAAGAAACTAAAACATATTCACAAAATATTTACAATGCGCATCCATCATCCTCCTAACGAGCACAAGACCCCACTTGTCCCAAGGTAACACAATACCCTACGCGAAGGCATGCCCAAATCCAAGCCCTTGCAAAGCATTGCGATAAAAAGAAGTCAAAGCTAGCAACCCATCACCCCTAACTCGCCCGGCAATAATATTAAAACCCGGTAGGTTCCACATCAGGCTATACCCAGTAACATACCTAGAGGCAGGAAAAGTACAGAAAGCTAGGAAGATCGAAAGGAAAAGATTAGAAAAATTCAAGTAATTACAACTAAACCGGTGTTACAGGGGAGAACCACCCCCACAGCAGCGATTCTATTGCAAATATAGATCCCTAACTACGACAAAAAATATATCGAGAAAGGAATGAGTGAGAAAGGTGTGTTGTTGGTGTTGGAAATGACTTAAGTGGAAAGTTCGGTAAGTTTAAGCAACTAGACACCAGATGTTGGCTAATGTTGACATTCTTATTTCAAAGGAAGCGGAACACGCACAGAATACAACTTACTCTAAGAGCATCCCGGTGCAGTAAAAAGGATTAACAGTGAACCAGTGAGAGGAAAAATTAGTACCCCGAGCAAAAGTAAGTCAAGTTCTTTCTATCCAGAAAAAGATGTTTCTCAGTGACGCCGAGGTCCACGAAAACATGTAGCCAGTTCAGTACTTAATAAAGTATCCAAAAAGGTCACATAAGCAATCGTTTCATTTGTGCATAACTTTTGCATGCATTTTGCAGAATATTTGCTTACAATACAAATCGTGTATAGCTAACGCACATGACGGCAAGCGTTGTCCGATGCTTCATATGCACTGGAAGCAAGTCAGTGGCAGTCTGCTTAAATTGTGAAAAATACGTTCAGGGTATTTTTTCCTACCCACTGTTAAAATTTATATATTTATGAATAAATCACCCTACACACCATTGCAGTCCGCTCCATATGGGATTTTTTTTTAATAGCTTTGGTTACAATTTGATGTCGGGAACAGTTTTTGCTTCAAATTAGAGCAAAAATGACATTAAAGTTTACTTAACTGGTAAAAATTAATTTATTTGTCAGTTCCATGATGAATATTTTATTTGGTTTCCATAGTTCTAAAAACTAAAATTGCAACCATAAAAAATGTTGACACGAGCTGTGTAAAGTTCTAATAATTTTATCGTTTTCTTGAAGACATGAGTACTTAATCTTATAAAATATCAAATGGATGTTAAAAATATAGGAAAACTGCCAAAAGAAGGCATTCATTTGTTGTTGTTGTTTGTACTTTTTCTGAAAACATAATTTCTTGTAATAAGTAAATTGTTAAAACAGAAAGTTGGCTATGGTAAACGAATTGCAAGTTTGCACACTACATAAAATCGCAGAAGAAACAACTTTTCAAATATATTTTTTTTAAATTAAATTTAGAAAGCCACTTTCTGACACTTTTTGCAAGAAATGTCATTTTTGCTCTGATTTTAAGCAAAAACTGTTCCCAACATCAAATTTTAACCAAAGCTGTTTTTAAAAAAATCCCATATGGTGCGGACTTTAATGGGTGTTGCAAAATTAATGGGCTATAGGCTATAGAGCAACTGCATATATTTTGGGCTAAAATATTATGATTGACTCCAATATGCCTTATATAAATGTTGTTTGTTTAGGAGATACAGGGCGTTCAAGTTTGTTTTTTGAAATTGCATTTTGGCTACATCTCCCAACCTAATCAAGCTGCTGAACTGAAATTTGGCACTGCTATGTTTTTAAGGATGGAGAATAAGCTGAAAGTGCCAATTTCCACGTATCTCACAGAGGGCGCCACTTGCGCTATTCTTGTCTCCTACACCAACCATTTGCGTTGAAATTGGCAAAACGTGCTCCAAAACACCTGGTACTATAACATTGGAAAAATAAAATTTTAAACTATCTCTTTCAAATGTTACAGATCAACTGTACCATTTAAATTGAGAAACAATCCCTGTGGACAATGTACCACAAATTATTCACTTTCAAATGAAAAGGATTAAATCTGAAAAAATATTGACACCCTATTTTAAGAAAATCAATGGTGTTTTGACCAATATTCATTTCTACGTATCTCACAGAGGGAGCCACTTGCGCTGTTTTTAGATCGTGCTTTTACTCATAACTTGTTTGAGGTTATCTTTTTGGCCCTGCAGGTCCATCAGTTAAGTGCATCTTAATCCAAGCAGTAAGTGAACATTTTCTTTTTCGATTATTGAAGTCAACAGGTGTGTTGGGGCACGTTTTGGCAAATTCAATGCAAACGGTTGATTTGATCGTTATAAAACAAGGGTACTTCTTTGTTGCAGAATGAAAATATGCACTAAAATGATGGACCTGAAGAACCAAAAAGATAACCTCAAAAAAGTTACGAGTAAAAACAAGATCCTCTGTGGGATACGTAGAAATTGACATTTTCAGCTTATTCTTCATCCTAAAAAACATAGCAGTGCCAAATTTCATTTCAGCAGCTTAATTATGTTGGGAGATGTAGCCAAAATGCAATTTCAAAAAACAAACTTGAACACCCTGTATCTCTTAAACAAACAACATTTCTATAAGGAATATTAGCCTCAATCGTAATATTTTAGCCCAAAAATATATGCAGTTGCTCTATGGCCCATTAATTTTGCAACACCCTGTATATACAGGGTGGTCCGAATTTTAGTGCACAAAATTTAACACGTGATAGAGGAAGTAATTCTAAGCAAAAAATTCCTAATAAATATTATAGTCCTGTAAACGGTTCGTTTTTATGATACAGGGTGTGGAAGTTTTCCAAAAAAATTCGATTTTTTCATTTTTTTCCAAAACTACAAAAGGTATTTAACCACATACCTATATAATACATATACGGCGCAAAAGAGACGACCGACCGGGGTAACTTTTCAATCAAGGACGGCGGCCATTTGTACCCTTAAGGCGGAAATTTTAAAACGCTTAAAATTAAATCCATAAAACCCGGTTTCTCAGGATTTTCTTAGCGTTAAGGTGAACTGTAAGTAAACCCTTAACGACTAACAATGGTCGTACACCACATACCTATATAATATACGTATGTGTCGTACACTTAACGCGAAGAAGTAGATAGAAACCGAGCCTAAGCATTTCATTGCTCCAAATATGTAAGTATTCTGCTTGGTTTATATTTTCCTTTTTTTAATAAGCTTGTTTTCACATAACACAAAATGACTGTATTTTACTCACAGAAGAGAGAAAAACGAAAAAAAAGGCAGCTGTATAAATTATACAACTTCAAGGTAGAATTATTTTTATTAAAAAAACGCAATAGGTACTCTGTAAAATCTAATGCAGCAAAAATACCTACCTAGATATTATTTTGTACAGAAGTAATAACTTACCTGTAAAATTTAATATAACTTTCAGGAGGCACCAGTCTTTTGAGATTTTTGCAATTCTTTACAAAGCAAGCCATTGTTCTCGTCTAGTCGTAATTATCCACATACCTATAGGTATGTGTAATAATCACAGCAAAACACTTTCTTGTATGTAAGCACTACACTGTCACTAAAAAACGGTTAGTAACAGGCTATTTTCGAAATACCTAGATAACAAAAACTTGTGGGAAAACCGAAAACGAGCAGGGAAAACGAATAAACACAAAACAGCTGTTCCGATAAATGTCAATATAAGGGTACAAATGGCGGCATCATGCATCCTTTACTATGACCCGCGCACTAGCGTGCGCAGATGGTTAAAAATCGGTATATGTATTATATAGGTATGTGTATTTAACTCATATTTGGTTTATGTTATAAGTGTATAAGGTGACATAAGATAGCTTAGTATCGATCCCAACAGGCAACCAGTGGCGGAGATATGGAGGTTTAGTAATATTAAATTACCAGAAAAAATGATAACACCCTGTATAATGGATAAATTTGAAACTCATTTTAGATGTAGAATTTAATTGTTAATCAAAATGCTCCCTTGATATTTTTGCGTATCTGTCACCATTTTGCGGCAAAGTTGACTTTTTGAAGGTTAGTTCAAAACTAGGTTCAAAAAAAGAAGATAGCAAAAAACAAAACTTTTAATCAAATCTTACTTTTACTTCAGTATTGACAACAATTTAACTTACAGTTTATTTTGACTTCGAAAACTTAATATTTTTAAATACGGCCCTGTCTGGTAAGTGGTTTCCTCTGTTGTTGTACACCAAACAGTGTCGCATTGTGTTTTGGAGTAAATTCTTCGCTTTTTCTAATTGTGAGAAGAAAGCTTTAAGCCAACGAAACCAATAACTTTTGCCATTTATTAATTGCAACAATACATTCGTTCGGCCTCTATGCCCTCTACACTATTTCTGTAACACAAGATATAACATGCTGACATGATAAATTTGTCGTCATTTGGAAAAGCACCCTCCATTTCTATTGATACAAATTGGTAATTAAATGATACAGTGGGAGTAAAAATGACAAGGGGTTGGTTTCATTGTTTCAAAGCCTTCTAGGTGGAGGATTTTTATGAATTTTTTATTATCGTATGTGACTGTTATTAGTCTTTGCCGTCCTTTTTTTAGTTCTCCAATTGAAAGATAGATTGTAGATTTCTTAGGGGTCGTTTTTTTGCCCTTACGGCCTTTCTTCACTGCGACCTAATTAGATCTTTTGTGAATGACCCTGCTCTAATAAATTCCAAGGTCACCTAGGCTTTTGACGAAGCTTAGTATTTTCCTTGGGGCTAAGTTGCCAATTTCATTTGGATTTATATTGATCCTTTCGAAATATTTAAGTCTGTTTCGAATTAAGAGGGGACACTCACACAGTATGTGCTCGCTAGTCTCATCCCGTTCGTTGCAGAATCTGCATAGTCCATTGTCTGTTTTGCCCATTTTTTTAAGATGATATCTTAAAGGGCAGTGTCCAGTCAGGAGACCTGTGATGAGTCTTAATTCATTCTTGTTTAGAGTGAGAAGCTTTTTGGCGTTCTGAGGCGAATAGGTCAAAAATCTTTTCGCTTGTCTTTGTCCCGGAGTGTTACTCCAGTAGGCTTCCTTTTGTTCCTTTTCCCATGTTTTGATCTCTGTCAATAGGTGGCTTTTGTTTATGCCACAGAATGGTTCGAGACCGTAAAATGGAGCCTTAGCCCCTTCTCTAGCGAGGCTATCAGCAATTTCATTCCCATGAACACCTTCATGCCCTGGCACCCAATTGAAAGATAAGTTGTAAGTTAAATTGTTGACAATACTGATTAATATTTAGACTTCTTATTATTAAATGCAGGGCCGCATTAGAAAAAAATGAATTTTTAGTATAATTGTCTCAAAACATTTTAAAAATATTTTGTGTCATACATCATGGTATTTGCAATGAAAAGTGCTTTCAAACTCTGCAAAAAAAAAGGTCCGTATTTAAAAAAATTAAGTTGAAGATGGTTTCTCAAAAACGAAACGTTGTAGAACAAATCTAAAAACGCTATCTTCAGGAAAAAATAAAATCGAAAACGCAAAATTTTATTTTTTCAAAATAACTCAAAAACGAAAAAAGATATTAAAAATCTGTTTGTGCCATTTTATTGACCTCAAAATTGCGCAACTTTTCCCCCATTTAACCGTTGCTCTATCTCTCACCGTTTGCAATATCCCCATGCTGTTCACTCTTATCCGGGACACAGTGTATCCAGTATACAGGGTGAATCAGTTTTTTGTAGCAGGACTTTAACAGGTGATAGATCTTCAAAAAATAACCGCACTTTTTTCTATAAACTATATCATTTTAAGGCCTTATAAAAAAGTTACAGGGTGTTAAAATTTTAAGAAATTTGTGGATTCTGTTGAATATTTACCAAACTAGTTGAGATATTTAAGTCATATTTGGTATACGCTATAACGGCACGGGTTAGCATAAAACCTGTTAATATCGAACATCTTGCATGACCAGTGGCGGAGAAGTGGGTAATTGGTAAAATTATTTAAAAAAAATGAATCACCTTGTATTGTAATAAAAGGTATTGAATTTTTTATGTAGATTTTAATTGCATACAAAAATGTTCTCTTGGTATTTGTTCGCATGTGTTCTAGTTTAACGGCAAATTTCATTTTTTTGTACTATTTCGGGGTATTTCTGAAAATTATCTAAAAAAATTTGCTCCATAAGTAACACTTCAAGTAGAAATAATGTGTTTGCTACTCTAAATAAAGTAACTTTTTCCAATAAACGTACCTATTTAAGGCTATACTTTTGAAGTTACAGGGTCTAAAACATTTAAGGAAGATACAATTAAGGTTACGCTCTGTATCTTGAAAAGTAAAACCTTGAATGGGTTAGTTTATTGGAAAAAGTTACTTTATTTAAAAAAAAACACGTTTTTTCTACTTTAACACAACATGCGAACAAATACCAAGAGGACTTTTTTCTCTGCGATTAATATCTACATAAAAAATTCAATACCTTTTGTTAAAATACAAGGTGATTCTTTTTTTTTTTTTTCTGAAAATAATTTTACCAATTACCCACTTCTCCGCCACTGGTTATGCAAGATGTTCGATATTAACAGGTTTTATGCTAACCCATGCCGTTTTAATGTATACCATATATGACTTAAATATCTCAACTAGTTTGGTAAATATTCAATAAAGTCCGCATATTTTTTCCAAAATTAACACCCTGTAACTTTTTTCTAAGGCCTTAAAAAGATATAGTTTATACGAAAAAGTGACGTTATTTTTTGAAGATCTATCACCTGTTAAAGTCCTGCTACAAAAAACTGATTCACCCTGTATACCTCTACACAGCGTCACCGACTTCAAACCAGAACAGCCCCATAAAATTTTTATTTGTCATCCAATGTACTTTAGGGCAAAATGGCACATTTTATTTTAAAAACCAAGGCTTACTATGACATATTTTTTGGGTCAAAATCGGACAAATAATATTAGGCATATTTTTATAAAAAATTCGGAATACACCACTGGATTGGGCATCCCATTAAATTGGTTTGTACCAAATTTTATTATAAAATATCGAACAATAAAAATTATAGAAACCAATGAAAATCGTGATTTAACTACCTACTTTACCTGCCTACTCGGTTAAATCAAGTTGCATGGGGATTGAAAACAATTGAAACAGTAACTTGATTTATTACAAATAGGTATAGGTATAGTATTTCTAAAGTCACTTGAAACAGCATAAAAAACTCTAATTGGCGTCACAAAAAGAATATAGGACATAAGCGTCACGCAGTTTTCAAAAATATACATATTCTACAAGCAACATAATATTTCACTTATAAGGTTTTTTTAAGGTTGTCGTCAAGCACAACGTAAAGGTTAATGCACCATATAATATTGTCAAAAGGTCTCTAAAAAGCTATGTCGATTATAACTATTTACGCAAGTATATCCTAAGATCTTAGAAATTATGGCACGCCTATCCACCGCATTTCGCTGAACAAGTGGCCAGCCGTCGAACAGTGTAGCCCATGCAAGTATTGGTGATATTATATTAGGCGAGCATGCAGTCACTTGTTTTTACTACAATATCTATCTTCTCTGTCTCCTTCATCTCTTTTTACTGCTACTACCAGGTGCGGTTCAATATGGTTAAACAAGTGTTTTGTCTCGTATTTTATTGCCGAAACGCGTGTTCTCGAGCTACCCTGGTAAAATATAAATGAACTCACTTGGAACACAGTGATATACGGGGCGCGATCTATTTCATAGCATTTGCCATGCTCTGCTACTGGTAAAAATACCAGACTTATCAGCAGAAATCACCCGTATAAAATTCAAAGGTTTCTATGCGCTCAACGTCGACCTAATCAAGGAGGCAGCCAATAAGGAAGCGGGCGTAGCGATTTGATTGGTCGGCGTTTCGGAGATTCATCGAGCAGGTGTCGACGTGGGCTAATTAAGCTAGTATAACCAGTGCCGTGCACGGAAATAAGGATTGCGCTTTATTTTAAGGATTTTGCTTTTGTGTATAGATTTTTGTGTGGTGTTGTTTTGTGTGAAACAAAATTATTGGTTTGTTTTGGTTTGAATTATTTCAAAGTTTATTTTATTCTTTTTTTAGAGCATTTAAATAAAATTTTTATAATATTTTGAAGTGCCGCGCGCCGCCTAAGACTCGGTTTTGTTTTACAAAGAAAACGCTGCCCAAACGTTTTTATGCTGTTCCAAGTGACTTTAGAAATACTATACCTAAATACAAAAAAAAACTAAAGTAAAAATTAAATTTAATTTTTTTCTACTAATCCACCATTTATTTCGATAAATTTTTCATAACTCATAATTTTTCTTGATCACTGCCAATGGGACCAGAATCTGTTGTAGGCATATCAAAATCTACAGCTAAAAGATCCAATGCAGAGTGAACCAGAGGCAGAATGTCACAATATTGGCAAGACAGCTCTGGGATGGCACATGCAAAAACATAGGAAAGATTAGTCCTAAGAGAGCAAAACAATTGGTACAGCTGGACAGGGGTAATTTACGCACTGCAGCAGCCTTTTATACTGGTTACTAAGCTTGGCCTGGTTACTGAGTGCCAACTATGCTTAGAAGACAAAGAAACTGGACAAATTTCTCTCCTAAGTCAAGAGGATGGGACTTTCAGGCAGCATCTAAATCATAGTGAGCCACAAAAGGCCATGTTAGGTCGCAGTGGAGGGCCAAGTAACGGACCACTCACATTAGATTCATTCATTTATGCTTGGTCACTGCACCAGCTTGGTCCCGCCATTCGTAGGTCCGCAGATATTTTAGTAAACCACTTCCGTAAACATACCAAATATTTCAGACTTAGCTAGACCGTTTGCATAACTTAAACGATTTAAATCACTTGCTTTGCCTTTATAGTTGAGGAGCATAATGCACATTTACCTACTCTGTGGGCTTTTTGTGAAGGGAAGTCGCGACTATGTGGAATCTCTTTGTTGTATGCTACGTAATGGTGTAGTACCCGGTGTTTACCTTCGAGTTGTGCCGTTTGTTTTTTAGACGTCATAAATCCAATATGGCCGCCACACAAGATATTTATTCCTTCCATCAAGAATAACTCCTTCCAGAGGGCTCATACGCAAAATGTGCATAGAATATTTTCTATTCTGCATAAGCAGATGAACAAATTTAGATCTTATCAATTTTTCCATATCTTCTACCGTTTAAGAGTTATGATCTATTATATATGTCACAAGCAGTTATTTATTAAGGGTAAAAAAATAATGATTGTGCTGCTATTTACTCACAATAACTTTAATATTACACTTATATGCAACAAACATTACAAGTAGTCATTACAGTGGTATGAAACACACTTTAACAAGTTACCGAAAAATTTTCCCCAATGATATTTGCCAGCAAAACTAATTGCTTTAAGCCTACTTTATCAGAATTTAAAACACGGTTTAATGGGTGCTATCTTAGTATACCCACCGAAAAATGTGCCCATTTTATTGTAGCGAGCCGTGGCCTCGAATTCTGTATCTTCATGTTTTATGTATTTTTTCCCAACATACTACATTGGAAATCTTGAAAATTTCTTGGGAGGTATCGGCATCTTGCCCATTTTTCACATTTTTTAAATTTTCTAGTAGGTATACATGACAGTTATAAATAAAAAAAATTAAGTGTTAAAAGAGCACATATCAAACCATAGTTTTTTTCAAATTCTGATAAACTAGGTGTAAAGTAATCAGTTTTGCCCACAAATTTCATTAAGAAATTTCTTCGGTAACCCTTGAAACAAAAAAGTTACATGCCGAAGAAATTACAGCGATTTTGAAAAATATCTCGGAAAGTAGGCCATGGATCTCAAGTGTGTTTTTACGCAAAGGTAGCTCATAAAAAGCTTTTTTTTTTTTTCAAATTAAGTTCTCAGAAAATTGAATATTTGTCAAGATTTCCTCGAGTGGCCCTTCTTAAATAGACACCCTGTATTTTTGTTCTTAACTTTTCGAGATCAATTCTGAAGCTATATTCGGATTCTCCAGACAAAACTGCATCATCCTGGTTTTAAGCTAGTCTTTTTACTTAAAAAACTAATGATATAATCGGGCTTTATTTGAGAACCTAATATATTAGGTACCCTGAAAAAGTTTCTCTTTTTGCAATGCGAAAAACACAATTCTATTACACTCAGAAAAATAGTTATTTGTTTAGGTAACTATATAGTGCAAAAAGTGCATATTTGTTGCACGAGGCATGAAGTTGTCAATTCGAGACGCAGTCGAGGTAACTGATGGACAAACTTCATTTGCAGTAATTTTTTAAATTTTGTTTTCTTCATTGCCTGTGAAGGTCTCAGGTTCTTCACTTAAAACTCTTTTTAGAATTGTTGTGAAGTTTCCGGTACTCGTACTTGGTTCATCTTACAAATTGACTCCCCAAAATATAGCCCTCAGCTACAGTTGAAGATTTCCATCCTCCATGGCGTTTTAATGACTAATGTTTACAGGTCTGCCCTAGAGTCCACAATCAATGTTGCCGAAGATCTGCGAAAACAGTGTCCTATGTATTGCATTGGGTTTTCAATCTTTAAATACTTTGCAATATCACTTGGAATTTTACTAAAAGTATTTACACGAACAGGTTGAACGGAGCATTTTCCGTTATACCTAATATCTTGTAAAAAATCTAGTGTGACTGGTAGGCTGGGGACGAAGGGATGCATATTTGCAATACATTTCAACAAATTTAAAACTTCTAATTTTTCCGCTTATTACAAATGATCGAGGTTTGTTTATCTTGCTATCGGCAATTTTTACAGTTATGATAGAATCCATGTGGTTAATATTATTTAATGGTAATTTCTGTAACTCGTCTCTGCGGCATGCTCCTGCAATGCCAAATACCGCAACTATCTATAACAATACACAAGTGAGTAGGTATAAAGTTAAAAATCGGCCGAGTGCGAGTCGAACTCGCACACGAAGGGTTCCGTACACCGTACAATATTTAACACTACATATTTTTTAAAAATACTTTAGTAAAAAATAAAAAAAAATAATAAAAAAATTCGTTCTGGAGCGTGGTTTCGAACCCCGGATCTTCGTGCTATGAGCCCAGCACGCTGCCACTGCGCCACAAATGCTTGATATGAACCATACAGCTCTATAAGGATATAATATGGTCTCGCGTAGCGTTTCCTAAAATATTAGAGTTTTTACATAAAAATACAGCGCGCCCGTACCTGAAAAAGTCACATATGGTCATATGGAATAACACAACAATATGGCGTCTAATAGTGAGCAGCAAAATAAAAAGCTTTGCAAATATTGTGAAAAAAATGTAATAAAAAAAGTGTATATTGCCCTAAATGTGGCTCAAGTTATCACACAAGTTGTGCTGGAAGAATAAAGAGCTGTTGCAGCATGGAATTGATTGTGAAACAGTCAATATCTGAGATACGTGCTGACGAATTACTATGTACGGCGGAGTATTCAGAAAGAAACTTTCTTAAGGAAGAAAACAGGTATCTAAAACAGATAATATTAGACAAGGATACTATTATCGAAGATAAACTATACCTAATTAAACTCCTTGAAGAAAAGATAAATGCTTTAGAAAATAAATTTAACAAACAGGATTTGGATAATAAGTACAAAATCGAGGCACGCGGACCTGAATAAACCAATACATCAGATATAAAACATACGAAAACAACCAAAAAAACAAGGGAAGAAGTGTCAAATAAAAACCAAAACAAACAAAATACCTATAGCATTGAAGCTGAAAAACAACAGAAAATTATGGATAAATGCATTAATATTCAACAAATTGATGCCCAGAAAGATTATAATGAAATACAAATTGATAGGATGGAAAATGATAATGCGGTGTCGGAACAGCAGGAATGGTCGACGGTACGAAGGCAAAAAAGAAGAAAGAACGACACAATTATGGGAAATAGTTTATTACAACAGACAAATAATGCAATAAGGGGAGTTCCAAGGTTGACAACTCTTCACGTGTACAGACTTCAGCCTGATACGACAGATGATATGCTGAAAGATTTTTTGAAACCCCATTTTACTGAAGTTGAATGTCAAAAAATCACTTCTAAACATCCTGAAATATATTCTTCATTTAAAGTAAACATATTTGAACATAATTTTAGAAAGGCTATGAACCCAGATATCTGGCCGGAAAACAGCTGTGTACAGCGTTTTTTATACTTGAAGAAAAGAGAGGAGATGTAGATTTTCATCCCAATTTTCTTTTACTGAATATACAGGTCCTTAATCAACGAAAGTTGGATCAATTGTTACTGGAATTAAATAGTTACAAAACCATTAACTTTGTGTGTCTAACTGAAACCGGTGCTAGAGAGGATTCTATAGAT
Organism: Pseudeuparius sepicola; assembly: GCA_963920635.1. Lineage (NCBI taxonomy): Eukaryota > Metazoa > Arthropoda > Insecta > Coleoptera > Anthribidae > Pseudeuparius > Pseudeuparius sepicola. Next base: position 33,864,692 of record OY987300.1, on the reverse strand, counting down.
TATTTCTATCTTTGTGGTTTTAAGCTGGCCAGTAGTTTTTGTCGAACTGGTTACAGAAATGGAGGAGTTGCAATTTGGATTAAAAGTGATAGAAGTGAAAGATATACATGTATTGACCTAAAAGAATATTGTGTGGAGAAAGTCTTCGAAATATGTGCATTAAAACTAAAAGTTGATAGTAGGTATGTTATTATTCTAAATTGTTATAGATCGCCAGGAGAAGACATAACAATATTTTTTACGAAACTATCAGATATACTTTAACGTTTATATGATCCCAAAATTGATTTTGTTTGTGTTGGAGATTTTAATGTTAATGTGTATAATGTATTATCTAGAGAAAGAGTAGCCTTGGAAGAAATATTCAGTAGGCTGAATTTAAAAAATATCATTTTTTGGACCACCAGGGTAACAAGCAATTCGATCAGTACTATTGATCATGTGTATGTATATTCGGGACATGCTGGGCTGGTTTGTGTGGAGGATTTTACAGCTTCAGATCACAGACTTGTTTACTTTGAGTATAGACCAGGGAAATACCAAATTTCAAATGAAACTTTCTATAAAAGAAATTATTATAACAATGCTCTTATGCAATTTGAATGTAGTCTTGAAAATGAGGAATGGTCTTGTCTTTATAATTGTTTTGACATGAACGCTGCGTTTTCAATTTTTTATCGTGTTTTTATGCATTATTTTGAATTGTGCTTTCCTTCGAAGAAGTCAACTAAACAATGTAGACAAGGCTATGAATGGGTGAACTTAGTAATAAAACAATCCAGTGCTAATTTAAAAAATTTACATGCCCTAACTAAATGTATACCAGTCATGAAGTCATACTATAATATAAGAAAGAAACAACATAATAAATTAACACGTTGACTGCCAAGCTCGAGTTAACTCGTGGTCGGCATTCTATAGCCTGGCGCCAGCCACGAGTTAACTCGTTTTTGACGAACTGTTTTGCGGCGCCCAGTACGATTAAACTCGTGGCGTTTGCACTGAAATTAGTGATGCTGGGCGACCGCAATAGACAAGTAAAACACATAATGGCGTCATAAAAAGTATATTTTTTATTTTGTTTAGTACATTGAAGAAATAAAATCTGGGTATACAAAAAAGTTGTAATGTAATTACCATAAAAATAGGGAAAGTTAGTCGCCAAAGTACAAGCAAAAATAGTATTCAAATAAAAAAATATTCTCTAAAAAAATGGATAACCATTTTTAGTTTAGGTGGTAGTCCTTGAAGCAGTTTTCCACACAGAGCTGGCTTTTCTTCGCACACCGGACAGAAATAACGTGTCTCTCGCCGAACTTTATTCGAAGTACATACCCGGCAAGCCCTTGTGGGTCGCTGTTTCTTCTCCGTTGGTGGTATAGCTTCCAAGTAGTGAAAATTCCCCTGCTGTACGCTACTGAATTTAGGCATTTTATCACCGAGGAGAGTAGACACAAACATCTCTCTAAATTTTAAAGATTTTATTTTGCTTCCGGTCGATTTACGATAAAGCAAGTATGCATTTTGTATATATATTTCGAGAATGTGCAATGCAATCTTTTTCGGCCATCTAATGGTTTTTCTTAGTGCGCTGTAGTAACTTAGCATTTGATCGGACTGGTCGATACCTGACATTCCAGCATTGTAGTATTTTATTATGTTAGGTTTTATAGAAACTTTTCCGTTCCTGTTGCGCACTTCAACCATTTGTACCTTGTGCATATTTGAAATCGTTAATACCTCGCGTTTATCTTTCCACTTGCAAACAACTACCGATTTGCGTCTTTGCCATATACACTCGCCTTTCTTCAGCTTTTTTGAAACAACAGCTTTTGGATTTCCTTTTCGATTAGTGCGTAAGGTGCCACAAATATATGTTTTTTTCGCTGTCATGTTGTTAGTTAGGCCTACTGAATTATAAAAATTATCAGTATAGAGAACATAACCCTTATCTAAATACTTCTCCATCAAATGAAGAACTACACTTGCAGCATGACCCATATCATTTTCGTTAGCTTCTGATTTTCCGCAATATACTTTTATTTTTAAAACCATGCCAGCTGATTCGCATAGTTCATACAATTTTACTCCGTACTTATGTTTTTTATTTTTTATATATTGTCTAAAAAACAACCTGCCACGCCATAAGACCATTGATTCGTCAATGCATAAGTTTTTATCCGGAACATAGTGATCTTGCATTATTTTGTTAAAATGATCGAGGACTGGTCTAATTTTGAATAATCGATCTTCTGTCATTTGCGAGTTATCAGCAAAATGCAAAAAACGTAACAGTAACTGGAACCGATTTCTGCTCATAACATGGCTCCAAAAGGGCATCTTGTACATGATATTTTGAGACCAATAATGCTCAATAGATGGAAAGCTACAGGGACCCATATGTAAAAGAAGACCGAAAAATATTCGCAACTCATTTGGGGTTGTTTCGACCCATCTGGTCAGTCTGGAGGACCTCGTCAACGGATTTTTTGCGATCTCCTGGGTTGCATATAAATTTGTTTGTTGTGCCAAATAGGTTAAAAATTCATCAGAAAAGAACAAATTTATTAAATACATCATCGTTACCGGCCCTGGCAACTTAAATCCAACATCATTTACTAAAAAATCAAAATTTGGTGGCTCCTCCTCAATGTCAACCCACTCTGCGTCTAAATTTGGTTCTTCGGGTGGCTCGTCCTCAATGCCAACCCACTCGGCATCTAGATTTGGTTCTTCGGGTGGCTGAGTCCGAACCTGAACACATTCACTTATTGAATTCTCCTCACTAGACGTTTCATAGTCCGGGTCGTCACTCGAATTATCTTTTAGAAAACTGTCCCACTCATCCTCGTCCATTTCGGCAAATTTCTCAAGGTCTTGCTGGTTCAAACGACGTTTTCGCGACATTTTGTAGCTCAAGTTGGCACAAGAAAACAACTAGAAAGCATTAGAAATAACCATCCACTCGTTTACACGTCTGGCCTCATGTTAACTAAACTGCGTGCTTCTGCAAAATAGGTTAGGTATGCGGATTGTGCGCGCACATATACCGCTGATGAACCCATTGCGCAGCGACTTGCGCTGCGGGCTAAAAAGAGATACAAAGCGACTACCACCTACCATGTGCGTATCTAGGTATGCAACTGGACTTATGGGCCTGTTGAGAAGGAAACATATTTGCCACAGAGTTCACATGGTAACTATGGCAACCGTCGCATATTTATGGGCATCAAAATAGCCGCGCTTTGTGTCTCTTTTTAGACCGTAGCGCAAATCGCTGCGCAATGGGTTCATCAGCGGCATACGTATATGTGCGCGCCACGTGTTTATAATCTGCCTGCCTTACGAGTTATCTCGTGGCGCCTCAAGCATCTTCGGCTTAGAGACGCCCGACCACGAGATAACTCGTGAGTTGTTTTTTTGGGAAAAAAAAATTCTATGTTACCTAAAATTATAAGAAATGTTGGTAATTAACACACTTTGACTGATTATTGCGATTTCACACAGTGGCGTCCGGGAAGGGTTTTTATAAAAATGCCATGGCAGTCAACGTGTTAATAACAGATAGAAAAAAAGGAATATTATCATAATAAGATAATCAATGCTGAAAATCCCCAAAGAATGGCTTGGCGAGTGACTGATCAGTTGACCAATAGGGAGAAGAGTCATAATAGCAACATTATACTAAATGTGGGTGACGTCGTTACGGACAATCCAGTCAACGTGGCCAAAGCTTTTAATAATTTCTTTAGGGACGCTCCACTTCGGATAATCAGCCAAATTAAAGATAGGGAACCTCCGACTTTCACGGTAAACGATGACGGTGAGGATATGGCACTTTGCCCTTTTACGGAACATGAGTTTTTTAAGCTTATTATCAGTAAACTCAAGAATAAGAAGTCTTCAGGACCAGATGATGTCCCATCTTTCTTGGTGAGGCATGTTTTGCATTTGATTGTTAAACCTCTGTTGCATATAGTTAATTTGTCCTTCTGTAGAGGCGCTTTTCCTAAAATATTGAAAAAAGGGAAAATAGTTCTTATATATAAAAAGGGTGATTCACACAATATCGAGAACTACAGGCCTGTAACGATTCCATCAGTGTTCTCTAAAATTCTTTAATATTGTTTTCTTGACAGACTGGATAAGCACATATGTGTCGGGAAGCTTTTACCGGACTGCCAGCATGGCTTTCGAGGTGGTTGTTCGACGCATACTGCGATACATTCCATATACAGAGAGGTGTCGGAACACATGGATGCCGGTAGATGCCCTGCTGGGATCTTTTGTGACCTCAGCAGGGCGTTTGACTGCGTGTGTCATGATATACTTTTGGAAAAGCTGTGCAAATGCGGAATAAGGGGAGCAGCACTTAACTGGATTGAGTCGTTTGTGAGAGATCGTCAGCAATATGTCACTATAAAAAACAACAAATTCGGGGTTGTATCTGACAGTAATTCCAATATAGTTGAGGTGAATATAGGAGTTCCACAGGGCTCAGTTTTAGGCCCGGTGTTGTTTTCATTATATATGATAGGTTTAGAATTGGTAACGCTTAACGCTTTCTTTACTCTATAAGCTGATGATTCCTCCATGATAGTTTGCGAAAGGTCTTTGGAAAGCCTACCACGGACATGCAGTGAGGTTTTAGAACGAGTAACTAAATGGTTTAATTCACACTTTCTGTTTTTGAATACCACCAAAACAAATTTCATGGTTTTCCATAACAGGCAGAGATTGGTGGAGGACCTGCAGCTGGGTGTGGGGCAGGCGCCGGTGAATGGAAAGTCGCAAGTGAGGTTTTTGGGACTTCATATGGATAATAATCTGAATTGGAGCGGTCATTGTGCGTATTTACGATCAAAAATGGGTTCCGTTGCCTACATGATTAGGAACTTACGAACTGTCCTGTCTGTGAAACAGCTGTTAATTTTTTACTATGCGCATATTGAGTCACGTCTCAGATACGGAATATGTTTTTGGTGCTGGGCTACAGATGCAAAGGACATATTTTTGGCCCAGAAACGGATTTTGCGTTGTATTGCTGGTAAATCCAGTATATTCAGCTGTAGGTCACTCTTTAAAGAGTATAATATTCTCACACTGTCAAGTTTGTTTTTGATGGAGATGTCACTGTATATTTTTAAAAATAAGCACAATTTTTTGCGTGCTCATGACTTACATACTTATAATACCAGACAGAATCAAGACTTCTATGTTCCCAGCTCTAACAGTCTGGTAGCATTTAAATCTCCAAATCGTATTGGTTTAGTGATATTTAATGCCTTGCCAAAATTTTTGAGGGAAATCAGCACATTATCAGAATTTGGAAAGCAACTGAAGATTTTCTTGATCAATAAATGTTTTTATACTGTGAGTGAATTTTTTGAATAGCACATAACTCCGGTCTATGTAACTCTGATGTAGATTTATCTATTTCATTTGTCTTTTTTGTAAATTGTTTGTCTTTTTTTATTGCTTTTTTTATATGAGTCTTGTTTATGGTAGGTCACAATCATGCATGTTGTTAGATTTTAATTTTTTTTGACGGATCCTATACGATGTATTTATTGTCTAAAAGGAAATAAATTATATTCTATTCTATATATTCTATATATTCAGATGGGCCTCTGCGAACCCCCAAAATCCGAAATCGGTACAAAATTTGGAAATTCATCAAAATAATACCAAATGTCATTGTACAAATACGTATCGATCGGGGGGCGGGGCGTCGCCTCGCCTCGACCACGATGTAAGTATACAGTATGGTCCCGCGGACCGCACCAAATCGCGAAAATAAAGCGGCCCAAGAGGGGCCCAAACGGCCGAACGGCTTTTTCGATCGGGGGGCTCTTTCGTAGGCGGGAGGCCCATATCCCTCCGCGGCCCCATGCGAAAATTGAACTCGACCGGCGCTTTCAGTTCGAATCCCTATCCATATGAGCCGAAAAAATCGAAAAAAATGGAAAACAAAAATTCCGGGGGGCAAACGGCTCTTCCGATTCGAACGCCCATCAAAAGGCTTCTTGCCCATCAGCTCGGTCGACCGTATGCCAAATTTGGGCTCGAAAAATCGAAAACTGCGACCTGTAGAGGATAAAGTATGTACACCTATTACTACTCAGCATCAGGAGCCATAACAAGGCCTATGGTCCGGCAGGGCCGGTAGGCACTTGTTAATAATACATACAGGATGTCCGGTTAATAATTGTCCATATATTTCGGACTAAAATATATATAACGATTGAGGCCAATACGCCTTAATAGAAATGTTGTTTGTTTAAGAGATACAGAGCGTTGAAGTTCATTTTTTGAAATTGAATTATGGTTACATCTCCCAAAATGATCAAGCTGCTGAACTGAAATTTGACACTATAGCATTTTTGGGGACGAATAATAATAATAATTCCCACTTTCACAATACTCCAAACTCTGAGTACCCCAGAAGCAACCACATGCTTGTGCGGGGGAGGGGACAATTACTATTATTTTGTCTTCGTTGCCATTTGGGGCTAAGCTGAAGATGCCAATTTCTATGTATCTCACAGAGGGCGTCACTTGCGCTGTTTTTGAATAGAGCTTTTACACGTAACTTTTTTGTGGTTTCCTTTTTGTTGTTGCAGATCCATCATTTTATTGCATCTTTTCAATCTGAAATAAAAAGGTACTCTTGTTTCATAAAGATAAAATCAACTGTTTGCGTTGAAATTGGCAAAATGTGCCCCAAAACACCTATGTTAACTCCAACATTCGAAACATAAAATTTTCAGCTGTCACTTTCAAATGTTACAGATCAACTGTACATTCAAAATAAACAAAAAATGCAAAATGGGCATTGGTCAAAACACCATTCGTTTTCTTGAAATAGTGTCCAAATTTTGCCAAGTTTCAATCCTTTCCATTTTGAAAGCGAAACATTTTTGGTACATTGTTCATAGGAATTTTTTTCTCACTTTACATGGTACAGTTGATCTGTAACATTTGGAAGTGGTAGGTAAAAAAAATTATATTTCGAATGTTGGAGTCAACAGGTGTTTTGGTGCACATTTGCCAATTTCAACGCAAATGGTTGATTTTATCGTTATGAAACTAGAGTACCTTTTTTTACAGAATGAAAAGACGCACTAAAATGACGGACCTGCAAGATCAAAAAGATAACCTCAAAAAAGTTGCGAGTAAAAGCACGATTCAAAGTGCAAGTGATGCCTTCTGTGAGATACTTAGAAATTGACATCTTCAGCTTATTCTCCATCCCCAAAAACACAGCAGTGCCAAATTTCAGTTCAGCAGCTTTATTATTTTGGGAGATCTAGCCATAATTCCATTTTAAAAAATGAACTTCAACGCCCTGTATCTCTTAAACAATTATTAACTATTAAGGCATGTTAGCCTCAATAGTGATATTTTGGCCCTAAATATGCGTAAGTTGCTATTTGGACAGTTATTAACCGGACACTCTGTGTGTATTATTAAAGTGTGTTTCATACCATTGTAATGATTATTTGTAATGTTTGTTGCATATAAGTGTAATATTAAAGTTATTGTGAGTAAATAGCAGCACAGTCATTATTTTTTCACCCTTAATAAATAACCGATGGTTATATACAGGGTGTTTCATCTTAAGTGCGAACACCCCCGTAAAATTTGTATTCTCCACCCGATTTTAGCCGGGGTTTTTTCTAAAAATAGGCCACAAAAAACTCTTACGTTGGTGTAAAATTTCAGTTCTTAATCTCAATTTTCAAGGCCTACTACGATTTTTTTTCTAGTAAAAATTGAGAAAATCATTTAGCAATTTTTTTTATTTAAAATCTGACATTACAGCTTTAATTAGGACACACCAGAACCCCTACATACCAAATTTGAAAAAAAAGATACAGGGAGTTTCATTCTGCAAGGTGTGAAAGTTGGGCAAAGTAAGAATTTTAAACTCATCTGGCGAGTAAGTGTGCCATGGAATTACTTCGAAACAGTTGGATGATGAACAGGACTACTCACAGTGTCGATGTGCAAAAATCCAATAAAAAATATACAAGGCGTTCTTCTCTGTAGCAACTCGAAATGCCGAATTTTTTAAACTTTATACAGGTAAAAAATCAAGTATATCAAAACCACCCCAGACATTACAAACGAACTAAGTGTAAAAAATACAAAAGCCTGCCAGTCAGTAAGTCTATATAATTTAAGGTGGCTGGTGTGCCACAACAGGAAACGCACAGAAAATGTATCATCTTAGACAGTGACTTTATTGATAAAGATCCAACAATTTGAATTGTTTTTATTTGTTGGTTGGATGTAAAGAAATAAATTGCTTTTGTGTTTATTAATATTTTTTCATTGATTCTAGAGCACTCCTGACTAGTATAAAGTTTAATAAAAATTCAGCATTTTCACATCGCCCACAGAAAAAGACCCTGTACAATTTTGTATTGAATCTTTGCACACCAACACTTTGAGTAGTCCTGTTGATCATACATCTGTTTTGGCGGGATTCCATGGCACACTTGACTCTCCGGATGCGTTTAAAATTCCTATTTTGCTCAATTTTGACACCCTGCAGAATGGAACTTCCTGTATATTTTTTGTTCAAATTTGGTGTACGGGGGTTTTAGGTTATTCTGATTAACGCTGTGGTGTCAGATTTTAAATAAAAAAATCGCTAAATGCTTTTCGTCATTATTTACTAGAAAAAAATTCGCAGTAGGCCTTGAAAATTGAGATTTAGACCTGAAATTTTGCACCAACGTAAAAAAGAGTTTTTTGTGGCCTATTTTTAGAAAAAAACGCGGCTAAAATCGGATGAAGAATACAAATTTTACGGGGTGTTCGCACTTAAGATGAAACACCCTGTATATATAATGGATCATAACTCGTAAACGGTAGAAGATACGGAAAAATTGATAATTACTAAATTTGTTTGTCTGCTCATGCAGAACAGAAAATGTTCTATGCACATTTTGCGTATGAGCCCTCTGGAAGGAGTTATTCTTGATGGAATTATTAAATGTCTTGTATGGTGGCCATATTGGATTTATGACGTCATAAAAACCAAACGGCACAACTCGAAGGTAAACACCCGGTACTACGCCATTACATAGCATACAATAAAAAGATTCCACATAGTCTCAACTTCCATTCACAAAAGGTCCCACGGAATACATTATGCTCCTGTACTATTATTAAGCACTTTAGAATTCCTTGTACCACTTTCCTCCCCATGACCGATCACCTACTTAAGTCATTACTAACATGTTTGGTTAATAATTAATATATCATTTTGTTAAACCGTATGTTTGTTTAATTTTGCTCTTGTACCTAAAACACCACTACTGAACCTTTGGAATTTACTTTCTCCGATTGTTATCTGGGAAAAGTGGAGACAACCACTATAAAAATCTAGCACCTGGGCACACAGACTCTAATTCTTAAAATAGACTAATAGAGTGCCCAAAATCGAACACCAGTAAATAAATAAATAGTCAAAACCAAAACAAAAATAAAACGCTGGTTATAATACTAACCAAATCAAATAAAAAAATGAAATGGAGTCCAGGTAGGAGTCAACAGCACATTTGGGGCTTTCAGTCAGTCAGAGTATAATATCAGACAGGTGACTAGGTTAATAGATAGAGAGGATAGATAGATAGATAGATAGATAGATAGATAGATAGATAGATAGATAGATATCTTTATTTGTTCCTATAAAAGACCCATAGGGCATAGAACATGTCAATACAAGATAAGAATGCACAAATACGCAGACAGTAACATAATCAAAACAATCAAAATAAAAACAAAAAAAAACAGTCAAATTAAAAAATAGAAAGTAAAAATGCTTGCCTATATCACTCAATTAGTTACACTGTATCAGTAGGACGATTGATAAAACAATATAATGACCATCCAAACAGGAGAAACCGGAAAGAACAAGCACAAAACTCTATCATATATTAATTATATCCTCGAAAAATTCCTTTAGATTACAATAAGCTTTGGCAAGAAGGAAAATCCTTAGCTCATGTCTCATACAGGCCAGGGGATGAATCTGTAGTCTCGCTGGTAGTTGTTTCAAATTTGTTTTGTGAAATATTCAACATTTTTTTGAATGTATGTAAGGTTTTTAAAACCAGGCTTAAGATTCTGTCTGTTTCTTGTTTGATAATGGTGATTTTCTTCCAACAAAAATAAATCAGGTTTTTTTTATAAAAAGAGCAGCCTCCAGGATATAGGTACAGGTTCAGATTAAAAATACGTCTCAGGCAATTTTTCTAGTAAATCATCACCCTCCCCACATTTACAGAGTTTCCCCTGAAAATGATGCGTGGTAAGCAGACAAAGCCGCCTCGACGTCAATACTTGTCGCTAGGATATTCAGTGCAAATCCATATTTTGCTATATTTCTCGACAGATTATATCAAGTTGCCCATCCACCACAACTCCCAAGAACGAAACACTATTAGTTGCAGTTATTTCCACATTTCGGTAGGTGACCTTTAGATCTACATTTGCGTTTCTACTAAAGTTCAAGAGCTGTGTTTTGTCCACATTGAAAACAAGATTACTTGTCGCAAACCACTGGTCGAGCATTTCTAATGCTGACTAAATACTCCGTCTACTTGAGTCCAAAGTTAGTTTACTGAATACATGCAATATTATTCTAACATGTCACTTTGACTTGAAATTTCTTTGGGAAGATTTACTCTCTGAAATTTCCGAAACAGCAAAGTTGTTATAAAGTTATTGTTCAATGTTTCGTTCTTTTAATGTTAGGCATTTGCGGTTTTCCAAAGTTGAATTTGAACTAATTACTGAGAAAACCTCTGCTTAATAAGCAGCGCTTAATAAGCTCCTGCCTGGACTTCATTTGTTGCTTACCAAATCACATCTTTTTGATTTGGTTAATGTCACACCATACTGATGATTGCCAAGTAGCATGAAACATGTCTATGCGGTTACTACTTTTTTGTTTGTTTTGAGTGACTGTCCATTATTGCCTTTTCTTGCATTTTTACACTCGTTAATCTTACATCCTTAATAAATATAGTTTAAAAGACTTTACGGTTACTTCTTATTTATATTGTTACTGTCACACCCTGGGTGTAGTTTGCAACCCCGGGCATGTGTCCCAAGAGATTTCGCAGCATGTGCTTTAGGATTCAAGACTTGTCAGGATCTTCCTGCAGCTACAGGCCGGCGTCTGCAACTCCTGGGACCAGCTTCGCTCACATAGAGTCAAGGTAGGTGTCCGGAATGAATAAGGAGTAAGGATGGTAACAAATTTATTCTTAAAGAGAGGTGGTTTTGGCTTGGCGGTGGTTTCATGACTATCGGATGCGCAACAGAGAGTGACTTTTCTTATTGCCGAAGGATATGAGAGCAGGGCAAACTGAGGCAGGACATGAAGCACTTGCCACAATCTTCAATATAATGTTGGGCCGTTTTAAATTTGCTCATTTTGCAAATAGGCAAAACGTGTTTTGTGTCAGTTACAGCGGTGCCCTGGCAATATTATAATTTTTTCTTTAAAATACAATATAGTTTTGTAAGTGTTTTTTTTTTCATGTCAGTGTTTAACTTAAATATAAGCTACACAAGAAATTTTATATATTGCTGTTATTGTTTCGCTGTTGTTGATTATATTTTTATTTTATTTGTTTACCCTTAGTGGGTATTGTTTAAAAGCTGATTAAATTTGTTAGTTCATTAATAGATGTCATTGCTTTTAATTTCTACTTATTAACTCCATCTCTGTTGTTTGTTCACGAAACTATCACTTTGTGACACTATTGTTTCTATTACTGTCCTTGTTCTTCTAGCATGAACGCTGTCATCATTAACGGATTTATTATTATTATTATTATTATTATTATTATTATTATTATTATAGAAAGCTTCATTTTCTCAAACTCGATTAATAATTAATATCATATTAAATATTTCAAATTAAAAAACCAGTAGGGATATTGGGATTGCAAGAGGCAACACAGCTAATTAGAATCAACCGGATTCTTAAATTATCACCTCAATTCTAAGGGATTTCGGGGTTTTAAATTTGAAAAAATCATGCAGATACAGTTGATATCAGATGAAACCGAATGATGTAAAGCTCTTTCCTTGACACTTTTGGAGTAACACCCAAAATCCATTCAACGAATAACAGATTCAAGCTTGGGCCGAGGGACGAAGCGACCGACAGACGTGACATTGCCAAATCAGAATCAAAATCTCAAGAAAATGGTTTTACTGAGTTTAGTTTCATCTGATTTATACCATACTCCAAATATTTAATTATTATCTTTTGCGTTACTTACATTCAGTTCAATTTCTCTTGTATCATCGTGACCAACTAGTTTTTTATCAGTCTTTTCAAGTTTCCGTTTTTTGCCTTTTGGCAGAGGGTTGGAAGACTTTGTGTTATGCTCCTTTTCCTCTTTTTCTTTGTCCCTCTTGGGACACGAACATATTCGAACTGAAAGACTTTTCCGCCCTAATACTTGAGACCTGAAAAATACATCTTAGCAAAAATACTTATATACTTTTGAGAACACTTACTGTGCATTTTCTAAAGTAAATATAATCTCGAGAGGCCTTCTGTTCATCCCTGGTATGGGACATGAATTCTTGCACATGAAAACAAACATCTCTCGAACAGTGTCAACACCAGTTTGGGGGAATAAGAATGGTATAAGGATGCTTAGTCTTTCATTTTTTCGTTTATCCCCCATGTAAAATGCTTGCTGATTGAAACATCTTATTACATGCTGGCAAACATTTTCAGAAATACCTGAAATATAATAAAAACATTTTATACATTTGAATTAAAAATCCAGCTACACAAAGATCAAGACTGGCATTAAATTTGGTATATAAACACAGGCATGCTGGTGAAGTTGTGGGCTTAAAATCATTCAAATAAAATTTAGGGGTGCTACTCAGGGTTAGAGGAGAGCTGGGTTATTCGCAGGTTTGTTAAAATTTATTATAGGTATATTTATTTATTTTTAGTTAGAAATCGGGCGCCACCTACTTTTGGAACTTTTCTTACATCAAAATCACTTCTTAAAGTAGAAAATGGAAGTAAATATTGTCAATAGAAAAAACCCGAATCTCTGTATACCCTGCAATATTATTAATTAGAAAGAAAGGTCTAGTTTAGTCCTTCATTCAAATTCTGCCTTCTTTTTCACAAATAAAAATCACAAATGCGTGGAGACATTTATTAGTATTTTTTAAAGTTTACATTTACTGTGAAGCAACCATTTGCTTACAATGTAACTGCCAAAATGACATCTACGAAACTGTTTCGAAACTCTTCATTTACAGTTAGCATAATGTTAAACTTATTATCCTTATATGATCATAAATTTGGAAAGTTGATTTAAATTTTTATGACTATTGGCAATTATAATTTTAAGGTAAAGTTTATACTACAAAAATCATCAAAATTCATGTACGCCAAATCGTAAAATCACTGTTATAAAATTATCAGAATCACAAGTCAAACAAGTTGAATACAGATAAGGGTTGATCCTACCTCAACCACGTAGACGATGTCTAGATGCTGCGAACCATTACATACAATCAAACAAACCCCATGACTCGGAGGCAGTCGTTCCTAGCATCCTTCAGTTGACGAACGCACATGTGTGATTATTTCTGTATGAATCTTCCTTATTTTCCAAAATCTAACCTCTTGACAGCAAACTTCAAAATATTTACAAGCTTCCAGAAATTTTAACCTCTCATAAACTCTCGGAAATTTAGCATATCTTAAGTTTTATCTGATCAGAAGTTCCCTATAAAAAATTATCGTTTTTTTTTCCTTTTTTTCTTCAAAAATTTAAGAGTATACTCACCACTATTGAGTGGGAATCCTTTTTAAATAACCCAAAGAAAAGGAGTGAAATAGGCTTCACAGAACGCATAAAAATTTCATGAAGGTAGTTATTTTTTTAACCTAAAAAAGATACACATTGAAAAATATCAATGAAAACTAACAAAATGACGGCATAACTTACGAAATCAGCTGTAGGATGACAAGGGTCAGAAAACATAATCAATGGGAGTATTTCCATCCACAGGAACTATACAAATCACTCGCCATTTAACTTCGGCATGGTCTCCAATCAAACCAAAATAGACTTTGTTGAAGTTTGTTTAGAATCTCAAATCTGTGCCGAAAAGTTTGTTCTTGTCCCCATCGCCGGAATAATAAATTAATATCAACAAAAACAAAACAACAACCGTTCTATTTCGGTGGTAACGAAAGAACTAAACAAATGCGTTGCCAGCACCGTCTGCACGCGACTAGCGGAAAGTACTAGAAAGTTCTGGAAGGTGCTAGAGAAAACGCTCGCGAACGGCGTGTCAGTGGAATTTAGCAAAGAGGAGCGGAAAGTCACTTCTCATCAGTACCGCTAGGTGGCATCACTTGTTCAAATTGTATTTCTTTAAAAGATGGGAATTTGCAAATGTTACAAAGTATTTGCAATCTTGCTGGGTTTTAGTTGTTTAGTTATATTAGGTAGAATCTTTATAAATTATACAATAATATTTTTCAAATTAAATTTCGTTTGGTTACTTTAGACTTAGAAAAATATAAGTATATGGGGCTGTGAGTACCTTTTTTAATATACACAATATATATATATATTTCTTTACGGCATCACCGAGCGTCCGCAATGAAAAATCTTAGGTTCACTCGGCGTCCGACGTCACCCAGCGTCCGATATACGGGCGCCGGGTGACCAACACCTGAAAATCTGCTAATCTACTTCTCTTCAAGGTTTTATATCGTTTGGACATAAATTTGGGAGGACGCTGAATGACGCCGAAATTGAAAAAATGTATAAACCACAGTTCAGGACTTGACCGCTACGCGGCGCTTTAAAATTCTCCTATATACACGGTGAATATAAAAATCACGGCTTAGGTCCTCCTGGCGCTGTATAAAATAATCGTAGTAGCGGCCTAAGGAGCGTATTATATTACGTAGAATAACAGCAGGTGTTCATTCGGCACCGTATTTTTTATTTCACATCCCATTTCTCAATTTCCAATGTGACTGCGATGTGACCACGTGATTTGTAGTTTGATATTGCTGCAAATTCATACAAATTCGGACAACTGTGTTGCTGAATATTGAGTGGAATTCGGTAAAATATTATTGCCACTTGAAGTTAGTATAGATAATTAAATAGAACACGGGGTACAATATCAGACAGGTGGGTAGGCTACTGTTTCTGTTGTCATGGCATTTTAACCAGAAATTTATTAATCTGTAATTTCACTTTGACGTAACATGACCTTTGAGAAAGTAGGAAGATTTATTCTCCGAAAGCTCAGAAAACAAATTTGTTGAAGTTATTTTTTGAGTTACACGTTCAAAGTTTCGTTCAATTACTGTTAAGAAATTATTAAATTTCCAGGCAACTTGAAAAGGGTATCTTTTAACCAGTTTGGTGGCAAAAAAAACAAATTAAAAAATTCAATGGATATTTCATTTGTGTTACTTAGGGCAATGTTGTCAAGCAATAATGGAATATATTTTTTATTAATTTTCTTGTTTTTTAGATATAATTAACCAACCAACCACTGTAATGTGGTTATTGGCGTTATTATAAAAACATTCATTTCTAAGGTATATTTTGGCGAAATATTTCATCCACACTGTTTAAATTTTCAAAATTTGTTTGTCTCCTTTACTTCATGAATGCTTATTGGCATGCTGTATAAAAAATGTATTACATTTTAATGAGGCAACATTGATCTACAGGATGTGCCAAAAAATATACCGACAATTTGTAAGGGGTGGTAGAGGACATGAAAGCATTTTTTTTGTTTAATAACCCGGTTACCTAACGATAGCTTTTATTGTGATTTTCTGGATAAACTGCAAGCCCAAAGGGGTGTAATATATGAGAAATGAATCAGACAAAGCGGTAAGGAATAAACAATAAAATTGCAGGAACAGTGACATTAAAAAGGTACCGCTTACGTAATATAGCTGGTTGGTTTTCTTGGCTGGAATGGAAGCTCTTCTTGGGATATACCTCACCCTGCTCGATCTGGACGACTTCCTCTCTTGTACAACACTCCCGTTGAAGCACGGCGCGTTATGATGACCATAAATATTCTTACAACGTACTTTTTTTGTTTTTAAATGGAATGATGAAACAGCGTTTATCAAAAATAAATACGCATACGTTTCCTTCTTCCAATCGAGGAAACCAGTCTATTTTATTAAACGAAAACGTAACAAAACCTATGAACCGTTAGGGCTATAGAACAATAAAATGTTTTAGATCACACTCATATAACTAAATTAATTATCGATTTAGTTGAACACCAGTGTATTTCGTTCAACATTTTTTGTTTCAACTACGCTTTTTGCTCAAAGAAAAAAAATATCGCAATAAACATTCCAAAACTGACAATTTTAAGACCGTAGTATTATGACTTATTTAGTTGGCATCAGAACATTGATTTTATTGATATTTAATTCAAAATTTCTATTGAAAATGGATGATAATTTCTCATTTGAAGAACTTACCGATATCCACGTTGCTTATGGTACAGCAAATTGTAACGTATGAAAAGCTGCAATATCATTTATTTTATTTATCAATGAAACAAAGTCCTCATGAACATTTTTTGTAAATGAAATTAATTATTTATTATTGAAATGAACAAAATCCACCAAAACAATTTTTCTTTTTTTCTGTCGAAACGGCTCATTTTCGTGTTAATTAAACAAAAAAGGTTTGTTTTCATGTCCCCTATTTCCATCCCTTAAAGTTTGTCGATATATTTTTGGGACACCCTGTACAAATTTATGTTTGCAGTGAAGAACCATGATAAATGTTTCAAGCATAAATAACAAACAATAACTTGATAACTGCCAGTGGCGACGTGTTACAATCACTCTGGGAGGGGTAATAAAGGGTTGGGCTAAGTTATAGCTATATGAAAAAATAAAAAAGATTAAAACAAAAAAAATCATTTTTAATCAAAACTCTGAACATTTTCAAACACTTAAGACTACAGTCTAGTCTACACACAAGACAATCTGCAACTATTTGTTATTGTTAATATCAAACATTTTTGAAGAAAAAAAAACAAAACTTATTAAATATTTACAAGACAAAGGGTAATCTATCGATAACTTTTTCGGGATCGATTTTAATATCTCTATTTATATACATAAGCGCCAATCCAACTAATCTTTCTTGGTGAGTAGTTGACCTAAGCCAGATCTTTATATAGTCTATTTAAATAAGAAAAACTACGCTCTGCACTAGCAACGCTTACTGGCAATACCACCAACAAAGAGAGAGCTACGTTAATTGTAGGGTAAATAAGTTTTCTTGAAATCGGCAAAGAAGTGTCCCAAAATCGTCATTAAAAGCTCAGAAATCTGCACTGAAGTAACCCATTATTGTACGATTTTTTCAATAAGTAGGCCTTGGAGAGATGTAAACATCAAACGTCAGACGCGGAGCCATCGTCTGTCAAAAGTGACCAAATATTCAAAACCCATTTAACTATTCGTGCACATTGTGAAATTGTTACCTATAGCAGCGCAATCTATCAGTATAAATATTTTAGTAGGTTTGAATATCGATAGATTTATTATGGAGGCTGAACAACAAGCAGCAGTTTGATTTTTCTGTTCGAAGCCGCCGTGTCTGTCATACTTGACCTAGGTAGAGCTATTACGTCAAAGTCAAGCAACACCGCGCGTAGTCGGTTCATGGACGGGTGATCCCTTATTATTATTTTCTTGCATAATAAAACTTTTTTTCCGATTTAAAAAAAATATATAATATGTACCTCGGCACTGAAGTTCTTTTTATGACTCATGTGGTTTATTTGCCTCGGCCAGAGGCCTCGGCAACTAAATTCCACATGAGTCATAAAAAGTTGAACTTCAGTGCCTTGGTACATAAATAACTATTGCTATGCAAAGCGCTTATGGCTGAATTTGGGACACTTTGGATAGGAATGCCTTTCCATTTTTCCATCCATAAATAAATTTTTGGGGTAATTATAATTCCTGGTGGGGGTAATTACCCCCATTACCCCCCCCCCCCCCGACCCGTCGCCCCTGATAACTGCTAGTTTTACAGGGTGTTCCGTAAATATGTTTAAAAAATTGAACCGTGTATTGCTTGGAGTATTTTAGGAAGGTTGTTTCAGAAAAAAATCCAATTTGCCTAACCTTAACCCTTTTGTTCTTTCTATCACAACTTTTTTATCTGTAGTAAAGTTTTAGAGTTCCACTTGGATTTTGCACAAAATTTAAAATCTCTCAACATAGTTTATGCCAACATTAATGCAGAGAAAAAATTAAAACCTGAGATTTTTTGAGCTTCTGGGGATCACCCCTGTCCTGCTTAATTTGAAACTAATTTGTGAGATAATTTTACTTTTCCAAAAATCCCGTATGCCTTAAAAATGATGAAAAAACGAATTTTCCACATCAGTAAAATGCCCTTTTTGTAGGTTTTACGACAATGTTATTAAGGAAACTTGTTCATTTTTCCCATTTTTTTAGAAAAGTGCGCTTTGTGGAGCTTTCACATCAAAATGTTATTAAGAAACTGAATAGGTGTGAAAAAATTCAAAAGCCAAGGTCGACTTTGATTTTTTCTGCTAAAAAATTAAAACACACAAAAATCAAAGTAGGCCTAGGCTTTTGAATTTTTTCACACCTATCCAGTTTTTCATTGTGAACAAGTTTTCTCAGTAACATTTTGATGTGAAAGCTACACAAAGTGCACTTTTCTAAAAAAGTGGGAAAATGCCAAAAAAAAAACAAAGTAGGCCTAGACTTTCGAAATTTCGCAAACCTACTCAGTTTTTCATTCTGGACAAGTTTTCTTAATGACATTTTGTCGTAAAACCTACAAAAAGGTATTTTAATGATGTGGAAAATAAGTTTTTTCATCCAAGGCATACGTGATTTTTCGTAAGTAAAATTAAGTCACAAATTAGTTTCAAACCAAGCAGGGCTGATCCCAGATGCTCAAATTTCAACTAGATTTTTTTTTGTTATTTACACCTTATATTTTGAACTCAATCTGTGGAAACACTGTATACAGGATGAGTTTTTTCGATGCCCACTATGGGGATCTCTAAAACTAGCAGAGCTAGAACAAAGGTTAAATGGGGAAAGAATTGCAGTTTTGAATGTTCAATCAAATGCCCCTATTGGATATTTAAAAAGTTCGTGGCTCGCTAGTTATTTTGAAAAGAGTGATTTTTTGATATTTCATCAGGTCTTTGTAGCTCCGTTATTTCTGATTGTACAGAAAACCTATATAGACAAAAATTGTAGATAATTTTGGGCTTAATAAGATAATATAATCCAATTTTTTATGTTGTTTGTGCTTTTTGAGATATGACATAAATTTGTGTTTTTTTAAATGTAAATCATAATTGGCTGTGACCTTATCAAATCGGTCATTTTTTGAGCTTTCCAAAAATATAATACTCGGCATAGTTAAAATAACTATGGCTAATTTTCTGATTTTTACATAGTCAGCCATGGAATATTTTCATAATTACGTTCTATTTTATAATAAGACATACTTCAAACTTTCAAATATTTTGTTTTAAGCTGGTATCAAAATGTAACAAAATAAAACAAAAAATATCATGATGGAGCTCCACCACATAATTATTTGTCCGTAAGAAATTACCCAGATCAGCTCTATCCAAATAGTTGGAGAGGGAGAAATAGACCTATTTCCTGGCAGCCCCGATCCCCCGATCTGTCTGTTTTGGAATTCTTTCTGTGGGGAACAGTACAAAATAAAGTATGAGGCAATTGTTGAATTAAGAGCAGCTGTTTTAGAAGCAATTGCCAGTATTGACAGGCGCTCTCTAAGAAAGGCGACAAATTCAGTTTTAAAAAGATGCAATATTTGCAAAAATGATAATGGTGGATTGTTTGAACACCTTTTTTATTTTAAAAGGTGACCTTTAAAATAATAATAATTTGAACTTGAGTTTTTTTATTTTTGTTTTATTTTGTTACATTTTGTTACCAGCTGAAAACAAAATATTAGAAAGTTTGAAGTATGTCTAATTATGAAATAGAACGTAATTATGAAAATATTCCATGGCTGACTGTGAAAATTAAAAAAAAAAATAGAAAATTAGCCCTAGCTCTTTTATTTTTTATAATAACTATGCCCAGTATTATATCTTTGGAAAGCTCAAAAAATGGCCGATTTTATAAGGCCACAGCCAACTATGATTTACATTTAAAAAAAAACACAAGTTTATGTCATATCTCAAAAATCACATACAACATAAAATATTATTAAGCCCAAAATTATCTACAATTTTTGTCTCTACAGTTTTCCTTTATAATCAGAAATAACGGAGCTACAGAAATCTGATTAAATAGCAAAAAATCATTTTTTCCAAAATATCTAGTGAGCCATGAACTTTTTTAAAAATCCAAAAGGGGCATTTAACCTTTGTTCTGGCTCTGCTAGTTTCCGAGATCCCCATAGTGGGCATCAAAAAAACTCAGCTTGTATAAAAAAAACAAAAAATAATAAATTTTTTAATAGGTATAACGTTTTTAATAAACGCACTGAAAAAACGTGGGGCGCATGCAATAGATAATAATAATAATAATTTGATGCACGCACGTAAGTCACTAACAGTTTATTGTAGGTATCTATTGCATTGCAAATACCTAATGTTTTCCAATGTCAGCTAGTCAGCTATTTCTCTACACTCCTTACTATTATCTATAGCACGCGCCCCACGTTTGTCGAATATACGGAAGCGTGGAAGGGCCACGTAGATTTTTTTTAAATTCAGATTTTTTCTCAAAATGTGTACTTTATTCTCAAAATATTTAGATATTTCTTAAAATTTTAAGATTTTTTTACTTTTTTCTCGGAATTTTAAAATTCAGAGAATGACAAAAGAGAGAAAAAAGTCAAAACTTTGAGAAAAATCAACCAAAATTTTGAGAATAAAGTAAACATTTTAAGAAAAAAAACCTGAATTTAAAAAAAAAATACTACGTGGCTCTTCTACGTTTCAGTACGAATCTTTATGGGGGCTAGGATTATTTCATATTTGTGTTATAAAAAGCATTCTCGTGGACTGCCGGGAGCGGGGCAGCAGGCAGTGGGCCAAATCGGCACAGGCGGTAGGCCGGGGGGGCGCTCAGGCTAAGAGGGCGGGGGGGGGGGGAAAGGGCATCGCTCCCCCGCCCCCACCTAGCTACGCCACTGAGTAAATATGTAGAATATAATATGGCAATTGTTTTTGTTGTTGAAAGTCCTAAAATGCACCAAACAATACGTGGTTCAATTTTTAGACCTAGTCCAGTAGCACCCTGTAGAGCAACGCAAATATTTGACTTGCTCAGACTTTTGCGGTATCCCAACTCAAAAACGATCGAGCAGCGCTTTTTCTGGATATTAAAAAAGTAGTTTTTAAATATGGAACTCTCTGTCTATTAATGGATCCATTTAATCACATTATACGAGTATCTGTTAAAGTCAGGAATGTAAAACATACCCAATTTTTTGTATATGCAGAGATTTTTTATAGAAGCGACTTTGCCACGAAACCATGTCAGATTGTAGCAAACCTCGGTCGTGTAGGTTTTAAATAGCTTCAATTGTTTATTATTTGTTGACTAGCAAGAATAAATAACGGGTGTTGATATTTCTGATATAGTGGAGCGAAATCGGGCTAAAAAGTCACTCCGTTCTCGAAAAAATTTTTTGAGGGTAGAACTAAGAGACCTTTTTTATTTCGAAAAAACTGTCAAAATTGGCAATTTATGGAAATTGTGTTTTTTACGTTTCCATCGTCATATCTTTGAGAATAGTGGAGCTATCGACTAGATTTGTTTTAAAATTTATTTTTTTAACATATGAGTGCTTACAAAGAATGCCATATTGTTGTTGTCCAATATTGTTTATTAACCACTTTAAATAGCAGCAAAATTGCAAGGTTATAAAAAGTGTAATGAAATTTTCACTAAGCGAGAAACTTGTTAATTTGTGGAAGTTTTTATATACCTACATGCTGCTAGGGAAATGTGCCCAAAACATGAAACAAGTTTTTGGTAAAAAAAATTACCTATAGCGCCTATAGTTTTTGAACTGTCATTTTTTTTGTGAAATTAATCCCTTGCGTGAGAATATCCACGCGTGGCAGGTGTGTGTCAACAACTAACGACTAATGCGTAGTTTAGATGCGCAAGTGAAACTATTACAAGTATAAAAATATCTTAGAGTACTTCCTAATAGTTTGCCAATGTAAACCCTCTCAGGGAGAATTGTAAACGAACTCTAAAAGAGTAGGTACGTCTCTGCGACCGTTTACATAAACTATTTGGAAGTACTCTCAGATATACGACTTGTGATAGTTTTACCTCTCCGTGTAGACTATTCTATAACAGATCGCTGGTAAAATAAATTAATAATTTTGGACCAAATAATGTGGGTTCAAGCAGACCAATAAAATAAGAAATAAAATAACCAAATGGTTGATTTTTGGCAATTTTTGAGCAGTAATTACAGTGGCCAGGTGAACAAACAACCACCTGCTTATTTTATGTATCTTATTAAAGTCACCATTTATTTAATGAACTGCAAAATAAACATTTTTTTATATTGATTTTTTATAATAATTAAATCTTTGTGCATGCTGCACCTATAGTATATCATAGCACCTAAATATAGGTATAAAATAAATATTAAAAAAATCTCTTTCACGTTATCAACAGACTCGTCTTCGGTATTTTCTACATTACTATCACTATTATTGCACTTGCCACATTTACATTGATCACAGCATTTCAGTCTTTCCTTGATATGCAGTTGCACTTTTTCGGAACAAAAACAATGTTTGGTATGGATTTTTGAGATAAAAATGTGAGAATTCAATTGTCGTTTACTGAAGTCTATATCCATAAGATCCAGGATCTTCAAGTTGCAACTTCACAACGTTACTTGAATACCATCTTTTTAACTGCTGTGTACACCTGCAACTGCCAATAATGACACAATCCAATATAATATAATTTCAAACTTTTGTAATACCTAAAAAAAATGTTGATAAAAAGCACAGTCAGTAGTCAGTAGGGAGAAGTTCGTAAGAAGGTTTATTAGATTTGGTGGCCAGAATTGTGCTTTTTATCAACATTTTTTGAGGTATTGCTAGTTTCAAAATAATTATTTTTGGATTGTTTCATTATTGGCAGTTGCAGGTGCCCGTAGCAGTTAAAAATATGGTATTCAAATAATGTTGCGAAGTCACAACTTGAAGATCCTGGATCTTATGGATGGACTCCAGTAAACCTAAACTGGCTTCACATATATTTTCCTCTCAAGAATCCTTACCACCGCCAAAGTTTAAGCGTTTTTGTTTCGACAAAAACTGTAATACTAAAAATTGCAACTGTATCTGTATGATAAATAAAATAAGCAGGTGGTTGTTTGTTCACCTGCGGCAACTGTAATTACTGCTCAAAAATTGCCAAAAATTAACCATTTTGGTTATTTTATTTCTTATTTTATTTTATTGGTCTGCTTGAACCCACATTATTTGGTCTAAAATTATCAATTTATTTTACTAGCGATCTGTTATAGAATAGTCTACATGCTACACGGAGAGGTAAAATTATCACAAGCCGTATATCTAAGAGTAGTTCCAAATAGTTTATGTAAATGCTCCCAGAGATGTACCTACTCTTTTATAGCAGAGAGTTCTCCCTGAGAGGGTTTACATTGGCAAACTATTAGGAACTACTCTCAGATATATATACTTTTGGTAGTTTCACTTGCACATGTAAACTACGCATTAGTTGTTGAGACATGCCTGCCACGCGTGCATATTCTCACGCAAGGGATTAATTTTGCGTTCCACGTGAGTAGCGCCCGCCACAAAAAATGCACAGTTCAAAAACTATAGGCGCTATAGGTAATTTTTTTACCAAGAACTTCTTTCATGTTGTGGGCACATTTCTCTCGCAGCATGTAGATAAAAAATTCCACAAACAAAAAAGTTTCTCGCTTAGTGAAAATTTCATTACACTTTTTATAACCTTGCAATTTTGTTGCTATTTAAAGTGGTTAATAAACAATATTGGACAACAACAATGGCATTCGTTGTAAGCGCTCATATTATGTTAGCTTCAATTTAAGAAAAAATATAGCTCCACTACTCTTAAAGATATGACGATGGAAACGTAAAAAAACACAATTTCCGTAAATTGCCAATTTTGACAGTTTTTCCGAAATAAAAATGGTCTCGACCACAAAAAAATTTCGTAAATCACCATTTCGTATACAGAGTGATGTACTTAACAACACCTATAGGGTCTGATCTAGTTCTACCTTGAAAAAATTTTTTGACGACTTTTTAGCTCGATTTCGCTCCACTAATAGGTTCTTTTGCAATTTAATTTTAAAATTCAAGTTTTCGGTTTCGGTTTGCTCGGATACCAGATTTTTTTATGCGGTTTACTCACACAACCGTCCGCCTAGGGTACCCAAGTAACATTTAAAGTTGCATAAAACACGTGAAGACGTTGTTGCGACCAATAATACAACTTGTCTATAGACGTATCGTCCTTTTTACAACTCCTTTATGACTGAATATGGACG
Source organism: Pseudeuparius sepicola (assembly GCA_963920635.1). NCBI lineage: Eukaryota > Metazoa > Arthropoda > Insecta > Coleoptera > Anthribidae > Pseudeuparius > Pseudeuparius sepicola. The sequence continues at coordinate 33,840,039 of OY987300.1, read as the reverse complement.
GTTGAAAAGGAGTTTTCATGACTTTTCATACAACTTTTATCTGACTTAATTGGATATGACTTTTATAAGTCCATTAGGTCGTGTAAATTCAAAGATACCTTAACGTCATAAAGAAGTAGCTCTAAAGTTGTGAAGATCTCTATTATAATACCTTCCTATTACCAAAATATCTCGGTTTTTGACAATTGTACTCAAAGGAATCTATTGAGAATTTTTATTTACTGTGGAAATTATAAATATAGCTCGAAAATTTACAACGCGCCTTTAAAATAATGGAAATTAAAGGAAATGAAAGAAAAAATGTAAAATATGAACGTGCTTTAAATTAAAATTTAAAGTGCTTCAGTTGTACAGGAGAGTTCTATATGTCGAAAATACATGTTTTCCACTCAAATTTCTATGATTTGTGCCCACAAATTAAATTCGAAGTTTTGCCACTTTCGTAAGACAAACATGGTTGTCCTATTTAACTGAATTTCTGATGGTAAACATGGCCGACGGTGCTTATATGACTTAGTAGTTGTAAAACTTCAGTCAAACTACTAAGAGGTCATAAATAGTTCTAAAACTGTCAAACGACTATTAAGAGGTTATAAATCGACTAAAACTAAAATCAAAATTACAGAATAAGTATTTATATGCGCATGCGCGTGGAGGGCTGTTTTTAGAAATTTATGCAGTCCGGGGTAGGTGCCTCGTCAAGTTCGTAGTAGTGCTAGTAGTAGTTATATAAAAAAATAAAGATTTGTATGACAAAACTGATTTAATTCCAAATTTTTGTAACTGCTCGTCTATAACTTCCCGAGCATTTGTATTTGCCCAGTCTTTTGTAAAACTCATAAAAATTTTTAACAGATGCTGATATGCTTATACTGTAGATATTTATTACTGCATTACATTTACTGTATGATATATGGCACATCATAATATGATACAATAAATTAAGTCTCAATTTTACTAATGACCCTACGAAAGTCGTATAAAGGTATTTTATTAAAATTATCACTTACTGGGGTCATATTGAGGTTGAAATTAATATTAACGCGCATGTGCACTACTTTCTTACCGTCATGTTCTCATTTCTATGTTGTATTAAGATCTTGCTTAAGACTATTCTACAACATCTATGACTTCCACTTACTGATGTCTTATAATATACATTTAAATCGTCTTTATACGACTATAGCTCCACCAAGTTTTAATGTGGTCAAATTATTTTCTTTACAACCGTCGTAAATCTATATTTCTAAAGGCGTAAAAGTTGTTGTATTCTCAACGACGGAGATCTCTTTACAACCTTTACCTTTGAAAGACTATATAATGTTGACGTTAAAGTAACCATTTTATGCCTGTTATAAGACTTTTATAGAACAATTACTTTCACCGAGTAAATAACATCCTAGCAACTACCTACTATAAGACCTATAGTTATTTTGGTTATTTTGTCTACCCTAAGCGACAATTTTATAACCCTAAGTATTTTGTTTATAACTACACTCAATAATCTACATTTAAATTTAAATCATATCTCAACCAAAATAGTCGTCTAAGGTTATTACGATAGCCTCTACTTAATTCTCTGGCGCTTAGAGGATCTGAAACATTGCATTAAAATATTGGGAGCGCCACATGAACCCTACTTTGGTTTCTGAAAATACATGGCGTTTAAAATAACTTCTTTAATCGTTGTGAAGCGGATATAATATGCAATGGTTTTCATTTTTTTTACGTTGGACGCTGAGTGAACCTACAAATAAATTATGTGCCACGTGGACTCTTAAATAAATTTTCGAAATACAGGGCGTATATGGCCGGACGCCGCCTGAGTTATATATATATATATATATATATATATATATATATATCATTTTGTGGGTACGATGATTAAACTAATACGTCACATTCAATAACTATTATTTATTGAGATTAAATTAATACAAGACTTTGTAACGGATTTTTTTTATAAAACTCCGTTACCACATTTTTAAATAATTATTATCAACCTTTATATTTATTCTGAAATCGCAAATTCGAACCTTAATTCAGTCGAATATTCGTGCTCTCAACTCTTTTCATACTGATTTTTAGTGTGACGCAGTGAATACGAACCCATCTCTACTGATCCAAGGTACGTTCAACATTAGAGTACACTGTAATACATGTGGTAGATCGTACTGCTTGGTTCACCTGGATCTAAGTTAGCGCTTATATTCAGATAATCTATTCAGGTACACTAGCTGGGTTTGTTCCACTAATCAGTGGTATTCTTCCATGCACGCAGAAAGGTTGGTTCAGGAATCCTAACCGTAAAAACATATTCTGTTTTCGGCTAAAACACCGATAAAAGGAACGTCAACGACGTCGCCGCCCCTTCTGTCTGATTTTGGTCTTCAAGAATGAGAGGTTCAGGTTAAAGGTAGCATTGGGTGCATTGGTTTTCGGAGTTTAATCCATCTTTATCGCTGCCCTGATACTATCTTTTCGTAATCTTGTGTGCATATTTGCAGTATCTTGTTTTAGTGTAAACAATTTATGGTTTATTTCTGTATTTTCATATGGATCACCGGCATTGGAGGCTTTTGAGATTTTCGAGGACGTCGAACATTTTGTAGGTTAAGGGACGCGTGTAGCGGTTGTGGTCGACTGCGTTTTTTTGTATTTTGGGAGCAAAGGCACTGGACAGGACTGGAACAAAAGGACAGGTGAGTTATTGTAAAAATTATTTCTGTATATTTTTTGGTAAATCCATATTTGTATAACTCAAGAAATAAGCTGTGCTGCTCGATTAAGTTTGGGTACCTATTTTGTCGGTGATCACATGGGTCCTTAGCACACAAGGTTCTTTTGCCTGATCGCGTTTTTTTTTTGTTTTATCGTAATATTATATTATATATCTCAACTTTTTCCTTATCATCAATTTATTTTGGGCTCGCAACTAGTCAATTCGATGTTGTGATTAGTTAAATATAAAGGGGGGGTGTATTCATGAATATACTTTATAGTATCAATGGGATTTAATTTAATTAGTATTTTTGAGATTTAAGATATACTGTTTTGGATTTTCTCTAACATAAGTTATTAGTGTTACTTACATCTTGTCAAATTTTGCAATTTTTTATTGTAACCGAACAATCATAAAGACACAGTATATATAAGGGGTTTTAGTGGCCTGATTCGCCTGAAATTTTTTCATGATAACTGCACACGGAACATCTAAACAATTGACAAGTCGTTATGCCCTTCGAAGTTTGGCAGACCACAAGCTGAAGCAGTAGCAGCTGAACTTGGGAAAACTCTGAGAACCTGAGCTAGTAAGATCTACGCTACCATCACAGCTGTCAGACTGTTAGGCTTGGTCGCCATCGAAACTAGGACTTTGTCGGAGGCCACCACGGAAGCTTGGTCGAAGACTGCTCGTCATCCCAAGTGCTTCAAACCTCCATGTAAGGTGTTTTTTTTTTGTTTCAAGCATTCCAAACTTTAAGTTTCACATGCAGAACTTTATTAACTCAGATTTTTTTGGACTTTAATACTGTCAGTGTTCACTTAAATTTTAACTTTGTTTATTGTCCTTTTATGCATTTAATTTTTTTTGAAATCTGTAATTAATATGATTAAATATTTGTAAATTTTAGCTGTCCTCCTTTTACAGTTTTAAGTGATCTCAAATCGATTCCGAATCACTTTGATATCACATCAGCTGACATCGAGTGTTCCTTTTGCAAATGTTCAGTTGATTATGAAGTGATCAGTTTACACAGCAAATCGATTTTTATGCAATTTGTGTTGGTTTTGAGTGTTTCTGGGGTTAATTTGATTTTTTTAGGTTATTTTGATTATGATACGTTTCAAGGTGGTGAAAAATATTGAAAAATTCATTCAAGGGTTAGATTATAGATAACGTGGTCGTACACTGTTCCATTTACCAATAAAGAAATCATTTCACTATCAATTCACTTCATGTTCATTTCACTTCAAATTCACTTGTGCAAAAAGTCAAAAGGAGGACAACTTTTATATTAATCTTTTCAAATTCAAATTTTCTTTGTAAATCATCTAATTTAAAAACTGGAATCAGTTTGCCATCCGAATTTTCAATATTCATTTTGTAATGTTCAACTACATAACTTGTTGCAAATAAACAACCCTTGTAACTGTTTTAAATGTGTGTTTTATTTCAAGTATCATAATATCGAGTCATATAACCGGTTTCGATAGCCAGGCCGAAACTGTCATTATAACTTTGTAAAGTATAAACTTTCTTCTCGTTGTTATTCTCCTGTTGTTTAGCCCAGCCCTCCACAGAGACCGGAGGTTAGGGATGACAGACAAATAACAGGCTAATTAACTGTGACTGTCATGGAGACGAAAACGAACTCGGCGGCCAGAACGGGTAGTGTATTCTGCATGTGGTTGAATCCTGAAATACGAAAAGTTATTGGAGGCTCGCGAAGCAGAAACAGGGCAAAGTTGGGACATCTGTTGGCATAGTCATGAGACGTAGTTGCTGGCATCTTCATAACATTTGGTCTCTGATAATGGTGTCAGCAGTTCTCCACGTAAACAAAGAGGTTCGCCATAGACGAGTTCAGTGGAGGATGCATACAAGTCTGGTTTGAACATGCTATGAATTCCAAGAAGGACTAATGATAGAGACTGTAGCCACGGAATTTCTGGGTGACACATGATTGCTGCTTTGAGTTGGTGGTGCGTGCGTTCTACCATTCCATTGGAATAAGTGTGCCAGCTAGTGATTCTTTTTCGGCAGATGCCAAAAGTCATACCAAGTAAACGAAACTGAGAAGACTCAAATTGCCGGGTCTGTGGTGATACAGGATGGTACGCCAAATCAGGAGATCCAGCAGAAGGTAAAAGCTTCGGATGTCTCTTTGGCGGTGATCATTTCCATAGGCCAAACTTCTGGCCTTCGTGTAAATCTGTCTACTGTAGTTAAACAGTATCGATACCGACCAACTCTGGGTAACGGGCCAATATGTGGACATGCCGAAACCAGGACGATAGAGACATTATAGTACCAAATGGAGAGTGTACATGGCAGGTAACTTTGGCTCTTTGACAGTGTTGGCAAACGCGGGCCCAATTGCTACAATTGCGTTGAATATGTGGTCAAACAAAACACTGAGAAACTAGCTTTGCAGATGCTTTGGTATCTGGATGGCTAAGATTGTGCAGAGAATCAAACACCTTTCGTTGGAATTATTCAGGAAAGCTGGGAATGATTCAAGAACGTAGGGACGATGTAGTGGTGTTGAGGTATTGAAGTAAATTTGGTACACGAAAATAGACAGGTGTGACGCATGTCAAAGCATCAACATGGGAAAATGCATCAGCGACTATGTTTGTGGATCCCTCTATGTACTGGACATCTGTTGTGAATTGTACAATGAAGGATAATTTATTCGGTTGTACAGGTGGTAGTTTCTCTCGGCGTTGTAGAAAAGCGTAGGTTAGAGCCTTGTGGTCGGTGTAGATGGTAAAGGCTTGAGCTACTAGGCCATGGCAGAAATTTTGTACAGGGTGTTCCCGTATATTTTGACCCACCCTTAGAGCCTTTATTTTTGGAGTTAGAAAAAAATTACTGAAATGAAAGTTGTAGGGTACCAAGGTCTATTGTCCCAAAAATAATGGATTTACAGGAATGCTCTTGTCTAAGATGAAATGTTTTTCCATGGAAACCTTGATTAAATATAAAAATTGTATTTATCTACAATTTGGAATATCATGCGAATGCTTAGAGCAAACATATAACATATTTATATTGTTGGAATCGGAAAAATGCGTGCAATTCAAAAATCCAAAAATATACATGGTGTTCCATTAAAAAAATTAATTTTATATTTTTTCATAAATTTGCGACACTCATTTGTTTTATCTAGTAACAGATTCTAGCGGTTCAGAAAAAACCCTACAACTTTCATTTAAGTAATTTTTTTCTAACTAGAAAAATAAAGGCTCTAGAGGTGGGTCAAAATATACGGGAACACCCTGTACATACAGCGGCATAGACAGCAAACGTCTGTTTGTTGTGGCATCAACTTCTTGAACATGGTAAAATTATCTTCCAGTTCTGGTGTCCAAGTGACAGGCTGATTGCCACATAAACCAGTTAAGCCTGTGTGGAGAGATGCTTGATATTCTGCAGCAAAAGGAAGAAATAGGCGATAAAAATAGAGCATATCCATGAATCGACGTAGTCCTTTTTCTGTGCTTGGGAGCAGAAAATCTTGCAGTGCAACAATGCGTTCCGGCAGGGGACGTGTGCCACTAGGAGAAATTTCATAGCCCAAGAAAGTGATTGTACAGGGTTGCTACCACATTTCTAATTTTAAAATTTCTTGGTTTTCCCTGAACAAAGGCAAATCTCCTGCATAAAGGAACACTGAGGTGTAAAAGATAAAAATATTTAGAGTTGAAATTTGATCATTTCGAAATAAGACCTGCTTGATTAGAAACTAATTGGTGACAATTTTAGTTTTAAAAATCAATTATGCTTTGGGAATTTTAAAAAAACTGATTTCTCCCACCTACAAAGGACCGTTTCTGTACGTTTTATGACAAAATGTTTAAATTTTATTGAATTATTGTTTAAAATACATTGTTTTTATTGGGTTGTTAATTGAGGGAGTAGATGAAGTCAAGATAACTTTAGTTTTACCCAGATTCCAAGTGGTTTGAGCTTTAAACATGAAAACGCCGACGCGAATTTTTCTCTATCAGAAGGCATAAATGGACAATTGCTATAAAAGTGCAAATTTCGTAACAAAAAGCAGATTAAAGTTTTCTCATGTATACTCAAAACATTTTATTACAAGTGAATCAAATTTTACACATTTTGGATTTGCTTATCTCTCCAACAATACAATGTTGTCTTCGATTTTTAATGCTCCATATGATCACTAACAAAAATCCAAATATTTGAAAGCATTTAATTCTTGACCTATTATAATAATAATAATAATTCTCACCCTCACAATACTCCAAACTAGGAGTACCCCAGAAGCAACCACATGCTTGCGCGGGGGAGGGGGGCAATTACTATTATTTTGTCTTCGTTGCCATTTGCGGCTAGGGCCGACTTTTTTCCCGATAGAACTAGGATACCATTCACTCAAGTACTATGGAAAACCCTAGAAAACCATAGTAATCCCAATGAGTGTAGGACAATTAGTATTTCGCTCAATGATTTAAGATGTTCAAGGCTTTTTGTTGCATCGTATGCTTATTGTAAGCACTAAATAGGTATCTACCGATGTCCATATTTGAGACTGGAGGAAATTTAGCACCATTTGAACTGAATATTGAGTCGCTCAGTGAATGGTCCAAGGTTAGCACAGACTACCCAAAAGTGTAGGTACCTTTCTAAAACATTTAGTTTATAGCTGGTTGCTGCTGTAGGATTTTGAGCTTCTAATCAAATAATCACTCACTGTCAATATTATAGATATTTTTGCTGCTACATATAGGGCAGGCAGAATGATGAATCTAAGTTTCTTTCAGATGGATCCTGCGAAACTTCTCGGATTGAGAAGTTTCACTGATGCAGGATTCGTCCAGAAGAAACTCAGATTCATCTAAAGGGTTCTAAATTGTTAGCATACACCACAAACATATAAAAACATGTGATGTTTTATTACGATTTACATTCTTTTTACGGCCTTTATAGGTATGAAGTGCGGTCCAAAAACTTCCGGCCTGACCAATTTATAATTAATTAAACCGGTTCCGCCACTGCTAGTCATCAGCATATTCCAGCTAGTATCGCGTAAGCCTTGGTTTAAAGCAGATGGCTCGCAATTTTTTAAAATGTTTAAAATTAAATAAAGAGCTCTAATTAAATTTTTGACGAAGGGAAGGCACTCGCCAATAGAAATTTTTGGATGGAGTGTAAGGAGAGTCTTCTCCGTCTTATTTGACCGTAAAAGATTGGGCAAAATTGTTTAAATTGGGACGGGAAACGCTTGAAGAAGATCCCCGTTCTGGCCGTCCTGCAGAGGTCATTAACCTGGATATTATCACCCTTGTGGAGACTAAGGTCCTTAGTGGTCGACATCTGAAGGCAAAAGAAATTGCGGCAAGATTGGAGCCCCCAAAACATCCATGATTCGAATTCTCCATGTGCATTTGCACATGAACAAGGTTAGTGGAAGATGGGTTCCACGGCTCCTTTCCATTGTTCAAAAACAGGAACGTGTGCGGTGTTTCCAGGAGTTTGTGAATGACTATAGCTTCAACCTAAAAGCGGTATTGGAGTCTATTGTGATTGGTGATGAGACTATGATGCTATATTATGATGTCGATGGAATGGGGAAAACCAGGGGAAGCCTCGCCTTAAGATGCCCTGTTATTCACTCAACAACAAAGATTATTGAAGATCAAGTTTTTTCCTTCACCAACGTTACGTCAAAGATATAGCAATCTTTGTTGGGACATGTGCTGACATGCTGCAGGGACAATGATCCCGGCCAGCCCATTACCGGTTTCATCCTCTTTGGGAATCATCAGATGGACGTAGGCAAATCCTGGGTGGATGAATTCAAAAGATAGAACCAACAGAAACAACTACTCCGAGGGTTAATACCCCTACCGGCATTGAACTACACCATTGGTTCTCCGTTTTGCGTTGGGAATAAACATTGAAGATCAAGTTTTTTCCTTCACCAACGTTACGTCAAAGATATATCAATCTTTGTTACCATTACCTGCAGCATGTCAGGACATGTCCCAACAAAGATTGATATATCTTTGACGTAACGTTGGTGAAGGAAAAACTTGATCTTCAATGTTTATTCACAACGAAAACCGAGAACCAATGGTGTAGTTCAATGCTGGTAGGGAGTAGTTGTTTCTGTTGGTTCTATCTTTTTAACAAAGATTATGGCGACAATATTCGGGGATTTCAAAGGGATTCCTCTGGTAGATTGTAAAGAAACACCACAGTAAATGGGGAATATTATGCCATCCTTCTCGACCGCCTATGAGATGCCATTAAGAAACGGCAAGGAAAGCTGGCTTGAGGTGTCAGCTTTCTCCATGACAATGCTCCTGTTCACGCAGCAGCTGTTGCCAAGGCTGCTGTGCGCAATTCTGGGTTTCGGGGAATCGCTCATCTATCCTATAGTCCAGACTTGGCCCCCAGCCAGGGCCAATTTATCCATTAGGCAAGAAAGGTAGCTGCCTAGGGCGGCAGGCTGATGGGGGCGACATTGCGGCAAATTAATTTTTTAATGAAAGTACTTCCCAAAAATCTAAAAAAATAAAAATTAAATACGCATCTTACATTAGTAAACTGTCACTGATCGGGCTGATTTACGACCGCGTGTTGGGTGAACAGAACCAACAGTACCTACAGCTAAAGTTTATATACGATTCTACTTGACTTTACAGCTCTGAGATGGTGCTAGTCATGTCATAGTTTTCTCGGTAATTCCTCCAGGCACCATTTCGGTGATTCTCCGAAGCGTGAATGGAGCGAACGACAGACGGGTAGGGGTAGGAAAATGATTAATGTTTTTTCCCAAGAAAAGTCAAGGAAGAAACCCTTTTAAAGTTCAGAATACATTTTTTTATTTTAATTTTTGATTTGAAATTATTTGTTTTTGTATTTGTATGTTTTCTTACCACTAATCAGTGTTAAAAAGTTGTTTTTAGTTGACGAAGATTATTTTTTAAAAGAACTAGAGTTACTACCCAAGAGTTGTAATAGGTGTATGGATTTACAAGGAGGTTACAATGAAAAATAACATGTTCAGTTTTTTCTTTCACCCTTTCTTCTATCACAGGCCAGAACCTTTGGACCGCACCTCGTATATTTGCTTTTGTTAACATGAAATTACCATGCACATGAAGAAAACTGTATGCACAGACCATTGTATGAACTGCAGAAGAATAAGCACTATGTATTTTGGAATTTCGGGATGATCTGTACAAGCAGTTGAAGAAGCATGAATTCTAGATATTATACAGGGTGGGCCAACGAAAACGAAATGAGCTAATAATTCCCAGGAAAATATTTTTTCGCAAAAACGCAAAAACCCGTCGATTTTGTTTGAGAGAGGGACATTTTTTAGTCCAAATTTAACACCCATAACATCAACCCCTTAAGCAGGGTTGACACCCATTCAAAAATTTCAAATTGGATGGGGGTCAAGTGATCGGAAAGAGCTTTCAATTCTCTATACAACCAAGTTTTATTTTCCAAATCTTGCTTGGAAGAAAGGGGGTGCGAAATTAAAAACATACTAAATTTAGGCACTTTTAATTTTTAAGTTCGTCTAAGACTCATTAAATAGAGTAGTAATTAAAATTTAATAACCTTAACATCAACCCCCTGAGCGGGGGTTCAAATGGGATGGGGGAGGGGTCAAGTAATACATCTTCGGAAAGAGCTTTCAATTCTTGATACGTCCAAGTTTTATTTTTGAAATTTTATTTGGAAAATATAGGGATTCGAAATTGAAAACTATTCATTTTAACGACTTTTAATGTTTGCAACAGCACAGATTCGTTTGACAATGCTTAAATTACTAGCTACAATAAATGTTCAAATTGGCAACCCAATGACACTAAAAGTCGTTAAAATGAAATGCAGTAATTTTTCAATTTTACACCCTGTATCTTCTAAACGGATTGATGGAATTTGATGTTAAGGTTATCAAATTTTAATTACTACTCCATTTAACGAGTTTAAGACAAACTTGTGTCGTAGTTAAAATTAAAAGTACTTAAAATGAAAGGTACTACGTTTTTAATTGCACACCCCTATCTTCCAAATGGACCGATAAAATTTGAAAAATAAAACTTGGACGTATAGAAAATTGAAAGCTCTTTTTGACGATGTGTCACTCGACCCCCGATCCCATTCAAAATTTTTGAGGTGTCAACCCCGCTTAGGGGGTTGATGTTAGGGGTGTTAAATTTGAAATAAAATATGTCACCCTCTCAAACAAAATCGACGGGTTTTTACGTTTTTGTGAAACATTATTTTCCCGAGAATTACTGTCTGTTTCGTTTTCGTTGGCCCACTCTGTAATTTGGAACAGTATTTTGTAAGGTATGCAACAATGAAAATCAAGGTCTATAGACAGAAAGGTTGCCTCGTAACTTTCAACCAATCACCGTCGAACACGCAAACGCGTCATAGTTTGGGCCTAGTTTAAATATAGCGAATAACTGCAATAGAATAAAAATACATATTATACCTCCTTAACTTCATTAATAAATTATGCATATGGCATATTTGTCTTTATTTATGAATTAGGAACCTATCCAATATTTTATATATTAGAATGAATCATATATCAATTATTAAATAAGTTATAAATACGTTTGTTTCCGGAGTACTACCCTACCTGAAATATGACCTTTTTTACTAAATTAGTTATATTTGAAAAAGTAAAAAATATTTGCGGACACCTCAATATTGCGGACAGTTTTGTTTTCACTGCATTTTGCAATGAGGTTTTCTTAACAATATCACCTCTTAATAACGGACCCTCTAAAAAATGGACATGGACACTCTATTTTTCACCCAATACATGAAAATGTGTGTAAAATTATCTGATAATAACAGACAGACGGGATAGCTCCACCGGTGTAGAAGATTTGGAATTAAATTTATTGGTATATTGCACACCTAAATCTACCTACCCTGGTTTTCCCACCGGAAGGGCTTCACAATCAATGCAATAACAATCTCAGTTTGTATTCGTCTTGTATAGTATCACAGAAAAACAGCTTGTCAATATGAATTCTGGAAAGAGAAGCGTTTATCTCTTCAAGGTAAAATTGATGTTATTGCGGCTAGTGAACAACATAATAATTTAAGTATACGAAAACTTGCGGAAAAGTTTAGTGTGGGAAAAACGCTGGTTAGCGAAATCTTGAAGTCTCAGGACACTGTTGTGCTCAAACATGGAAGGAGATAAGGGAAAGCCGTTATATTATGTGGATAAATTGCCGATAGAGTGGGCCTCCAATAAGAAAGCGAAGATGAAGAGAGAAAAGGGAATTGTAGTCTTATTTCTCGATAATGCAACATCTCATCCCAAGATTTCATTAGAAATCGTAAAACTGATTTTTCTTCCTCCAAATATCACCTCACATTGCCAACCTATGGACCAGGGCATCATTCAAAACTTTAAGGTAATCTATAAAAGTATGAATGTTAAAAGACTTTTGGCATTAGTGGACACGGAAGATTCGCTGGAAATGGTAGAGAAAGCATTACACTAGTCAATGCGTTAATATGGATTTCAGCGACTTGTAAAAAATTATCACCTGTAACGATAAAAAACTGTTTCCTAAAATGTGGATTTAATCTGTGCGATAGTGACATAAGTGAGTGTGATATAAAAGATGATATACCCTTAGCATTTTTATTTACAATCTTTAATGTCGCTAATTTAGATTTAAAAATGTATTCATTAACTGACAATGATTTAATAACTGAAAATCAAAATCTAATGATCAAATCTAATCGAAGATTGAAGAAGAACTTGTAACTAGCATTTCATGAATTTCTGAAGCCCATAAAAGATTAAAAGATCTTGAGAATAATTTTTTGAGCTCTAGGAACTTAAATATCGCTAACAATATTTTTCAAGCTCTACTTGAATGTGAATCAGAAATATTTAACAGTAACATAAAAAAGCATATATATTATTGTTTTCATAATAATAAAATAATAATAATAATAAACAAAACCAGGAACATGTCGACAAGTTAATGTCAAACTATTGCCTGACCTCAGGACGAATGTTCTCCAAGACGGAAGGCCATACAAGATCGGGTTATACCAACTCGCAACTACCTAAAATTCATTGTAGGAGATGCAGCGGTAGTGGATGACAGATGCAGATACGGGTGCCAAACTTCAGAAACAATCCAGCACATAACAGGAGGATGTCAGATGTTCGCATCAACGGAATATAAGGAACGACACAATTCGGTTGCCACGATCTTGCACCAGGAACTGGCAGAAAAACTGCTGCTTGTGCAGGCAGAGAGGATCCCATATTACAGCTACACACCGGAGCCTGTTCTTGAAAACAGCAACTACAAGATGTACTGGGATCGTACAGTTCTTACAGATCAACGAGTTGCCCATAACAGACCAAACCTTATAATAGTTGATAAAATTTCTAGGAAGACAACTATGATTGATGTGGCCATCCCAAACAACAACAACCTGCGTGTGAAGTAGGCCGAGAAGATCGCGAAATACAGAAACTTAGAAAAACGAATTAGAAGGCAATGGGAAATGGAGAATGTTCAGACGGTTCCAGTCATCGTGTCAACAACAACTGGTGTTATACCAAAAAGTTTGCGAGAAACATCAAAGAGCTGGGTCTAACTGATAATCTTTACAGGTCCATGCAGAAAGCCTCACTACTTGCTGGAATATTATTTTTTTCGAAGTTTCCTGATATTATACCTTTCAATTTATATTTCTTCTCCCAACTTAAAATAATTGAAGATATTGAAATGAATTTAAATTTAAATTATTTATATAAATTATAACTATGACATTTATAATGTCTTCAAAGTTAAAGATATAATAAAGTAAGTCAGGTTTTAGAGTGGATTCCAAAGGGATCAAGATAGAATTAAATAATAATAATAATAATAAATAGTGATTTATTTAGACTGCATATCATACAGAAATATGTTACACAGTGAGAAGAATAGTTTGTTTGTACTTTGTAGCTACTTAACACATATACGAGTACAATAATGCATATCTTAAATGTACATCAGTGTAACTGAGACAGTGAAAGAAATAATAATTCACTCAACGATTCAAAACTTTATGTAATGCCAGTTTTCCACCAGATGGACAAAACAAAAACACAACAGCAACTCGAGTTGAAGAAGACAAAACTGCAGCTTTTTACAAACTTTTTGAACCCTGAATTTTTGCGACAGTTGCTGTTTTGTTTTCGGTGTCCCGTTCGGAAGCATTAAGATCAAAGATATTCGACGTGTTTACGAACTGAGTTGTTGTTCTCCGATGGAAGCAAATTTAAAGACTGCAAGCTAAAAAGATTTAATGTTGTAATCTAATAACAGTTAAACTATCAACTTAACATTTTTCTTTAATTTCGATGCTTGTCTACCCAGCAAACGAGCTTGTAATTCGATATCAAATTGTTCAGGTGCCAAATGATCACTACAGATATTTCGGTACGTCAAATCACCAAGTTTATCTTTTCGATAGCATTTTTGCACCCATTGTTTACAACATATGATGGCATTTTGTTGAAATGAAAAGAATATTATTTTCCTACAAAGCTCTTTACATTTTACTGTAGTACTGTTCTTGCAAGAAGCAACACTACAGTAAGTTTCACCAAGCATGGTTACTTAATAAAAAAATAGGTTTAGAAATTATAGAACCAGAACCTAATGTTTATTAGAGTTCCCATATTATACAATGATATTATTATAATAAGGCCCAAAATTGGCGAATAATGACACTATAATGACTGTATTGTCCCAACTCTCCCAATCTTGGAACCCTAATGTTTGTTAATGGATCTAAAATTAAATACAATAAATTTTTTTTTTTGTAAATCATTACTTGAATTTCAATTTGAATTTCACAATCTTTATATTTTTTTAAAATATCCACTTTCACACCCTTAACCTAACTTGACGTTATGTGCACTTACCGCCCAATATAGGTGTTCAATAACACCAAAAACCAAATTAATAAATTGTCCACTAAACACTACACTAAAAATTGTTCACAGAAACTATATATATTACTATAAAATAACACGAAATACAAGCTAAAGGCCAATGGGCAAAGATCATAATATCAATAGATACAAACGATGTTTATCAAACAGGCCCAAACGATGACGCTCAATATTGCGACGCCCCCCCCCCACCACTTTCAAGTTACGAGGCAACCTTGGCCTCTACTAACCTTGAATGAAAATAGAAAATTTTGTTTAAAGCTCCAAAGCAAACCAACATTTCATTATACAGGGTGTTCCGTAATGATGTGGAAATATTTGGAGAAAGTGTTATATGGGTGGTTTGAAGGGGGGTTTTTCATGTGAAAATTTTCGATTTAAGCCTCCTCTGCAAAGTTATTCCAGTCTTAAGAGGGACAACAAATTAGGTTTTTATTTATTTTTTTTTTTTCAAAAATGGTTGAACCTAGAGACTTGAATTTTGGGATACATTACCAGCAAGTTGGAAGGCACGTTACGGTTGAATCACTTTTTGCACCCTGTGCACCCTAAGGGTAGAAACTGGAAGCACCTATTTTTCTTTTTTATGGAATTTTTTTGTTTATTTCAAAAGAAAAATTCGTATTATAAACATTATTTCTCTTGAAATTTTTTCGTTAACTTAATAGTTTGTCTAGAAAACATAAAATTACTTTTTTGTTGTTTATTTAAATACAGTTATTGACACTTGCGATTACATAAGAACAAAGCAGCGGGTCATTTTTATCACTTTCATATTTTATTGTTTATGAGCACAGTAAATAATACTTTTCCTACATTCAAAGACAAACATCAAAAAAAAATTCTGGGTAAATTCAAAAGATTAAAAAATTTTAACAAAAAAATTAAAACCAACATAAAAAATTTGCCCGTATGAACACTCCACTAAAATTAAAAAAAAATAATAATAATAACACCGACTTCACAAATTTGCCCGTATGCACATTTCAACTAAAATTTTAGAAATATTTTTCTCTTTCTAAATTGAGTTATCTTTGGATTTGGTGACAGTCAAGGCAAGGAATTTAAATCTATTTAGATATGAATACATCATATCCTGCATACATCATAACACTGTCACCGACTCCAAAGATAACTCAACTTAGAAAGAGAAAAATATTTCTAAAATTTTAGTTGAAATGTGCATACGGGCAAATTTGTGAAGTCGGTGTTATTTTTTGTTATTTTTTTTTTTAATTTTCAGTGAAGTGTGCATACGGGCAAATTTTTATTAAATTCCATCCCCTATTTGTCTTCAAATTTAATTTCTCCTCAAATTCAAATGTGACCACCCCTAAGGTAACCCCTTTCTAATAAAATAAGAATCATCCAAATCTGTCCAATATGAACTTTCATGCCCTATTTATCTACCCTTAGGGGTGGAATTTTTTTCTTTAAATTTAAATGGGGCCACACCTAAGGTACCCCCTTTCCAATAAAGAAAGAATCATCGAAATTGGTTCAATATGAAATTTCATCCTCTATTTTCCACCCCTACCGTAGATTTTTTTTTTCAAATTTAAATGGGGCCACTCCTAAGTAATCCCTTTCTAATAAAAAGAGAATCATCGAAATCGGTCCAATATGAAATTTCATCCCCTCTTTTTTCACCCTTAGAGGTGGAATTTTTTCTTCAAATTTAAATGTGGCCACCCCTGAGGTACTCCCTTTCTAATAAAAAAATCATCGAATACGGTTCAATATGAAATTTCATCCCCTATTTGTCCACCCTTAGGGGTGGAATTTTTTCTTCAAATTTAAATGGGACCATTCTGTAGGTATACCCTTTCAAATAAAAAAAGAATTGCCCAAATCGGTTTATAAATAACGGAGTTCTGAGGTAATAAACATAAAAATAAATAAAAATACAACCAAATTGATAACCGTCTCCTTTTTTGAAGTCAGTTAAAAATGGGGCAGGTGCGCTCAATTTATTTTATTTAAATGTCTGAATGTAGGTAAAACAATTTCCTACCACACTCGTAAACAGCAAAATATGAAAGGGACAAAAATGGCACCCGCTTATTATGTTTTTATGTGATCGCAAGTATCAAAAATTGTATTTAAATACCGATGAAAAAAGTAATTTTATTTTTTACGAGACGAACTCTTAAGTTAATGAAAAACTATCAAGAGTAAAAAAAGTTTCTAAATTAATTTGGCTATGGTCAAACACATTTGCGAATATATCCAACTGGAGCAGTCAGAACCTATTTTATTTTATCCTCGAGATATAATGCTTGGAGTAGTTAACCAGTTGGCGACTATACTCATCTTGAGCTGTGAAAGAGTATTTTTGGTGCCAGTGGTGATCTCGTGAAACAGCGTTATGCATGTCTTTAATATAGTGTTGGTCCAGTTATAAATAAATAGATCTAACTACTCAGCAAACTTATAGTTTCAACACTTACTGATATTAGAAAGTTGTTTTGGATGTTCGTGTTGGATGCATCGGTACACGGGCTCTGGAGCATATTGCGGTAAGCTATACTGTGGTGTTATTCTAATAAACAACTCGTCTGGTGGTCTATTTCTTATCTTAAAATCTACTGGAAACGAATTACCCATATCCATATAAACTTTGTTCAAAACATATGAAAACTAGAATCAAATATGATAAAAAGCAATCGTAAGGTGTAAGAAGAACTTACCACCCAGGGATTTTTAGTTCCATTATTTGGAATAACTGACACTTCAAAATCATAAGGTCCTGGATGTTCCTCATTTGATAAGACATTATTTACTGCTGGCAGTTGGTGATTCCCATTGTCCAAAACTGGCTTATATTCTTCGGTGATGAAATTGGGTTTTTCATCCTGTAATTTTAAAGAAAATTATTTTTTCACTGTTTTTACAAATATGGATATGTAGGTACAGCCTGATGAGACACTCAAACTCACCTCTTCATTAACCATTATAATTTAAAGAATAATATAAATCTAGAAAAAAAACAAAGGAAAAATATCTGAAAAGTAACACAAACTTATCACCGCAAAGGTTTGATATGAAATGTCTAAACTACAACAGCACTGATGCATAAAATTAAAATATGCAAGTCTCAGCTTGTATTATCCAAAGTTGTCATCAGTGAATAACATCATTATGT
The DNA here is from genome assembly GCA_963920635.1 of Pseudeuparius sepicola. Taxonomy (NCBI): domain Eukaryota; kingdom Metazoa; phylum Arthropoda; class Insecta; order Coleoptera; family Anthribidae; genus Pseudeuparius; species Pseudeuparius sepicola. The sequence continues at coordinate 33,822,174 of OY987300.1, read as the reverse complement.
AATAATTACATTTTTAATGTTTATTTAATGATTTTATTTACTAAAAAAATGTTGACCTAAGAATAAATACTTACTGTTAACTGGCACGTTGCATCTGGATCATTAAACAGATCTTCCATACCATGTCCACTAAAACTAGTAAGCCAAATATTATTAATCATTAACACAGAAATATAACTAATCAAAAGCATACATTGTTAAAATGAACCGATAGATAAACCGACAGGTGTAAGATGCATATTGCCTATACAGGGTGCCTTACTCAAAATATCTGCCTACCCACCACCATGTACTGGTATTGCTTTATAAAAATATGTCTTAATCAATGACGTCAGAACCTATAGACAGGTTTGTTTTGATAAACGCTTGACGCCCAGAACAAAACAATCTAAGCGCTCCATTAAATTATTCTGAAAATGTCGCGAGATTGTCAGAAATTGCCCCTTTTTGTCGAGCCGTAGCGAATTTATTTCGACTCTGGACCCGGAGGCTGGCGTCGTTAGACCATCCCCAGAGTGTTCAGGTGAGGTTCCGATGCTTACGGCGCCCCCAAACAAGAAAAAACATGCGATATCTAAGTGTGATTCTGGAGGAACTATATCCGGGAATCACCGGGTGTATAGTTGGTTGATGGTTGACTTTCTGTCTTTGTTTGTAGCATGTTTTTAGAGTAGTATGGATATATTTAATCTTGGAGTCAAAATAAAGGGCATTTTAATAATGGGGCACCACGTCTATAGGTTTTGACGTCATTGGTCTTAATAAACCCTATTGCATTCTCGCACTATTGGTTCACCCTGTATGTTTTAGACACACTTCTCAATATTATTTTTTGAATTAATTTTGGAACTGTGGGACCAATCTTTACATAGAGGAAATTGAATTAATTTTAAAAATTATTATTAATGACTAAATGAGAAGTAACATAAAATTCTCAGTTTCCATTTCCATCTTCTGGTTTGCCCAGATTTTTTTGTACAAAATATTAGCTTTTTCTGCCAATTTTATACATTTTCAGCAATTGCGTGTTGTTATTTTTGAAAGTATAGAGTGTCTTCACAGATTGTGTCGGAGGGGGATTTTATTTTTCTAAAACTAAACTTTTTTGCAGGTAACAGTGCAACCCTAAAAAAGTAGAACTACAGGAGGTTCCCAAATTATAAATTTGGTGCAGCAGTTCCAAATTTAAAAAAATTGTACCAGTCAAGATAACAGTCTATAACATTGAATAATAAAAATTTGCTGCTCTAAAGAAAGCAATTTCATCGTGACATACTTTAACTATCATATTAAGTGACGTTTATTGTTGTGAAGAATATATTGTCCTAAAGAATATATTTTTATACTGTACGGTTTTTGCGAAAATGGGAAAACTATAGTATTTTCTGATATGGAAAAATGGGAATAATCTGGTGTAACTTCACCTTTCTCTGCATTCTACCGTCTTGATTAAACTTCAGGTGATAACTGAAGGAGAAAATAAAATAAAAAATTCTTATCCATTTTAGCAAAGGACCCCGCACACTTTCTTAGTAAAATCCGGCTCCCGTTAATTTTGCTAATTTTGTTAATCTACACATCATTCAGATCAAGTCCCTATGGGCAGAAAGTCCTAGGACCCCAAGGTTCAGAGCGAGGGGCGTTTCAGAGGGGGAAGTGCTGTACACTTGCAGGGAAGTCCAAAGGAAGTTTCAGGAAGTTCGAGGAAGTTTCAGGAAATCCAGGGAAGTTGGGTAAAATCAAAGGAAGCCACAGGGAAGTCCGGGGAAGTCCGTAGCTTTGGACGAGTCCATTTTCCTAAAAACAAGGTGAAGCAGGCCATTCCATTCTAACCTAACTTTTTAGTTAAAAGTCAGAAGCGGTCACAACAGAATCACGGCTACGTGTTTTAGTGTCTTAGTTCAAATTTATATTTATTACTTAAAGTAAGTGTACCTAATCGTAGATTAAACGGCTTGCCTGTAAGGATGTCTCGAAGGATGTTCAGTCCACTTCTCGATCTAGATTATTATGAAGAACCATTGATTGTAAAACAAAATTCGAGGAAAAATTACAGTGTGGTCTATAGTCGAGGGTTTATAGACTCTATTATTTTTCTTTAGTTCGTATCACCCCGTTTCGAATCGTTGCGCAGAAAACGACGATGATGTGTGGCGAAAACAGTCGTATTGTTTATTATTTCGGTACGAAGATTCGAATCGCGGCAATACGAACGGACGAAAAATAACAAAGTACCTATTATACTTAGATACCCTTACCCCTTACACATTATTCGTAGATGACTAAAATACAGCCACAACCAAAGTCCTGTTCTTTTTTGAGGACGTGGAAAATAATTTGAAAAATATTCTTAGGTTTGTGGATTATAACTTTTACGCATTAAAAAATTTATCAGATTCCGATATCTAGGCTATAGAAAAGCAAGTTAGATTTGATTTCCCTGCCATAATAGAAAAAAATGAATTTCAAAACTATTATCGTTGACTGACGTATTAATAAGACTTCTCACGGCTATAGTTTCATGTCCTGGAAAGTAGATGGCGCCTATGGTCAACAATATATTTTGCATTGTATTTTGTCTCCGGGAAGCGCATGGTGAGCCAGAGAACTGTCAAACATGACAGCCGTGAGCAGTCTTTATTAATATGACAGTCAACGCTATTATGGAATTTATTATAAGAATCCTACATCTTATAAAATTTCCCCGGGTCATAGAAAAATTCTATTTCATATTTTGGAACAAATTAAAAAAAAACGCTTCGAAAACACCAAAGAAAATAAGGACAGTCGAACAATCTGTAGAAGAGTCATCAGATGCAGATGCAGCAGTAACAGTCAACCAAGCAGTCAACTATGAAAAAGAAATTGCAACAGCCTCTAACGCATTGTTATCTTGGATAAAGAATAGGTCTAACCGGTGGATAAATTTTGAAGAATCTTCTTGGAAAAATTAAAATCAATATTTACTTGGATCTTGGATGACAATGATCGACTAATGGGAAAAATTCACGTACTTCTTCTTTGAAAATATAGCACCTCATCTACTCATTCGATTTCAAAAATAGCCAAAAAGATTGGAAATAAAAAGCGATGGCTCTATTCAAATGTATACAAGCATTTCAACTCAAAACACTTGTCGCCGTTAAAGAAAAAGAAAGCAAACAAGTAAGAAACAAAATAAATTTCTTATTATAAAAAATGAAAATAATATGTCCCGTCAACGTGTCCTAATAGTGATTTTAAAAATAAATGGGAGTTTTGATATAGAATTTTCTCCAAAAAAGCTTCGTTTTCAAATTAGTGGTGGTGGGATGTTAAACTTTTTTAATATTGTTTTATTTTATAATTTCTAAAACCCTAAAGATATACAATATCTACAATTAAGGCCTGGGCAAATTCTACAGAAAAATATTTTATTCTGTAAACATTGGTCTGGAATATGTGTGGCAAATTAATTTAACTTTAATGTAACATTTAAGAAATAAGAAAGGCTATTGGTCGGTTTTGAAATAAAGTAGCATTTTCATTGGTTGGTCTTTAAACATTACTTTAAAATTAAATTATTGTGCCATCCATAAACCTACCTGCGTGGCTTGTCGCCGGTATTTGAATAGGAGTGGCCATAGTGGAGCGACGAGAGCCTCTTTGTAGCAGACCAATGTTAATCTCAAAAATACTCTTACAAATGGGGACAATCGAATTTTCCAGTTACGCAAGAGCAACAAAGTATTTTTGAGACGAAAAAAACACTCGTGCAAAGGGGTTTTAGGCCACTCTGAAGAAGAATCAGATATTAGATCCCCCCTAAAAAAATCTCTAATGTAATTTCTAGAATTTTTGCACCTAAAACTGAAACCTATTGAACAAAAAAATTTTCAAAATTGGTGTGCCAATAAAAATTTTAGAGGGGTGGCACGTCCTTAACACACTGTATATGAAATTTACGGAAATTTATAGGGAAGTCCTAGGAAGTTTAGGGAAGTTCGGGGAAGTTTAGGGAAATTCACCAGAACTTCCCTTTCAGAGGGAAGTTTTGTACGTTTTTTGACCAGTGAAACGCCCCTCGGTTCGGTTCACGAAATATTGGAGACCCCTTAACTTTCTTATTTTTTACCAGAAAAAAAAGTGTTTTATATGAAAGTTGTAGAACATTTTCTCTACTTTCCAAAGCCGTTTTCAGAAAGAAAATCGAACGTCGCGTTTTCAAGGTAGAGACCTAACTTTTGTTATTTTTTAATGGAACACCCTGTATGTTATTGCATTTTTAGATTCTACGCTTCATTCCAATCAAAACGATATATATATATATATATATATATCCTTGTATATATAATATATATATAATAAGGATGTAAGATTAGCGAGTGTAAATGTAACAATTACAAGAAAAGGTGATAATGGGCAAACACTCAAAATTAACAAAAAGAAAAAACTAGTAACCGCATACACGTGTTTCATGCTATTTGGCAATCATCAGTACGGTGTAACATTAACCAAATCAAAAGATAGGCATGATTTAGGAAGCAACAAATGAAGTCCAGGCAGGAGCCAACAGCACATTTGCAGCTTCAGTCAGCACATCCCCTATTTTGGGGCTTGTACTAACATCGCCACGGAGGCTGCTAAAGCGACCAGCGTGGAAATCTTCATAACCCAAGATACAATGACAATAAGGATGTAAGATTATTATTATTATCTTTTAATAAGAAAGTGTGCGGGGTCTTTTTGTTATCAACAATGGACAAAAACAATTTCTTACTTACTATTTTACTTTTTTGGGAACTAATGAATGCGGAAGAAAACTGGTTCAAAATAATATTCTATTAATCAACATGGCGGGCGATAGGCCGTCCGAAAATCCTGAGTTAAAAAAAGTTAAGAAATTGTGCGTTCATTGCAAGAAAGACGTAAGTGGAGAAGTAAGGTGCAAGAAGTGCAACTGCATCTTTCATCCACGATGTTTGAAGCAGTCGGCGGAGGAAGGTTGATCCGAGGTAACCTCTGAATCGCTAAAAAATGAAATCTCCCTTCTTAGAGATTTGGTTGAAGAAGTGAGAAATAAAATCCAGAAATTGGAAGAAAATGGTGTTAAACTCAATAACAGGCTGGAATGCCTTGAGAAGAGGCTGAAAAGCATGGCAGAAAAAAACGGTAAACAAGAATTCGCGGGAAAAGATGATACGAAAAATGGCAACATTGACTCTGACGAGTCTGGAATAAAAAACAGTAAACAAGAAATCGCGGGAAAAGATGATACGGAAAATGGCAACGTTGCCTCTGACGAGTCTCACAGAACACCCAGGTTAGGTGAAACTAATGAAGTTAGCGGCAATGTACTGATGAAATACCAGTCAACAACTAGGAGTTCAAATAATCGACAACCGACCTTGATCACTTCGGTTAATGACGAAATCTCGAAATCTGTCAATTCCAGAAGCCTTGTAAATAGCCTAGATAAACAAGTGTTGTCTGATCTGGCAGACTCGTCCAAAAAAAAACAAGGACCCAGTCATAAACTCTGCTATGGATATGTCCAATGATACAAGTGGCTGGAAAACGGTGGAAAATAAACGTAAATCGAAATAACGCAGAATGGTGCAACCCTCAAGCAGGCCTCAACCAAGTAAGGGCACCAAAGAAAGTGCCCTTAGCCTTAAGGTTGCTGTTAACTATAAATGGCTATTTGTCTCCGGGTTGGACCCAGAAACAAAATCTGAAGATGTTCTCCACTATATCAGCGAGAATGGACACGAAGAAACATGTATCTGTGATAAAATGAAAACCAGGAAATCGAAGCAAATAAGCTCTTTCAAACTGGGTATTCCACGAACACTGGCCAGTACTATTAACTCTGGCTCCTTTTTGGCCTAGGGGTGTGACGATCAACCATTTTATGAACTTGCAAAGCCGTCATCAACATCAAACATCATGCTCTCAGTGATGGGGAATGGCGGGGACAAATCTAACAACATGCAGAACATTGTGTCTACGTGTACAAGACTTAGTCTTAAAATCCTACATATAAACATTCAAAGCTTGCGTAATAAGACTACGGAACTCGAGGTGGTTCTCAGGGATAATGATCTTGACTGCATTTGCATTAATGAACATTGGCTGACTGCTGGTGAATTCTCATTGAGACTACTTAGTGGCTACTCGGCCGCTTCTGGTTTTTGTAGGAGTGTGATGGGTCATGGAGGTGTGGCAATCTACTTGAAGGACAATTTGAAGTATACCATTCTTGAGGTTGATGGGCTCTCCGAGGAGGTGCATTGCGAGGTTTCGGGTGTGTTGCTTGCTGATCAAACGCAAATATTAACTCTATATAGGGCCCCAAATGGGAATTTTGAAAGATTTCTTGAAATACTGTCTAACTGTTTCAATAAATTAAATATGTCTAAGAAAATGGTTGTCACGGGGGACTTCAATGTTCACTTTGATGGTAAAGATCCCCGAGCGTTGCATCTGTGCAACCTTATGCGGTCCTATGGCCTGTCTAAGACTGTGGAATTTCCCACTAGGCGAGATGCATGCTTGGATAATGTGTTTACCAATATTGATTCAGGTGACTTCGAGTCACAACCTCTCCACCTTTATCTATTATATCTATTTATCTATTATATCTATTTATCAGATCACATTGGTATAATTTCTACTTTAAGGCGCTCCATCGACAACATTGGTCAGTCATGTGGTAGACGTATTAATTACCGACCTATAACTGAGGAAGGTCTTTTTTCAATGTATAGAGAGGTGGAAAAAGTGGACTGGAATTTTGTCTCCGACTCTGAAATGGCTGTTGAGCGTAAGTTTGACCTGTTTCTTGATAAAATAATTAGTGCAATTGAGGTTTCTTTTCTGATGAAGTCCAGACTGGATTCATCGAGCGGTGCTTCTCCTGCATCTGTTAGTTGGTTTGATGCGAGACTGAGAGCCATGAGGGAGAAGCTGTATATGATTTCTCTTATTAACAAGCAAAACCCTAATCTCATGCCTTTGACGGCCATTAAGAAGTTTAAAAATCAGTATAGGTATGAAATATCTCAAGTAAAAAAAAGAGCCTATGACAGACACATACTACTTGCAGACCGTCCTCATTCTGCCATGTGGGATATCATTAGTAGAGCTATCAAGACTCAGACCAAAGCATCTGACAAACTTAGCGCTCATGAATTCAATAATTTTTTTATTGGTATTGCTGAGGAAGTAATTAACAAATTACCAACATCCAATAAAGACTTCTCAGATTACTTACAGGTCACACCTGACAACGGATGTTTTATGTTTACACCTGTGACATTCAATACTGTTAGACAAAAGATCTGTCAAACTAAGAACAGCAATAGCAAAGATTGTTTCGGTATTAATGCCAAAATCCTAAAGACGCTCAAAAATCTTATAATATCTCCTCTAACCAAGCTGATAAATCTGTGTATAAGTGAAGCTGTCTTTCCTCCTTGTCTAAAGACTGCCAAGGTGATTCCTATCTTTAAGGGCAAAGGGTCCATTGACGACGTACATAATTACAGACCGATCTCGCTTGTGCCTGTTTTCTCTAAGGTTTTTGAATCTGTCATGAAGGATCAGATTAATAATTACTTTGAGGGGAACAACTTGTTTACGCAGAGTCAGTTTGGTTTTCGGAATGGGAGGTCTACCACTCTCGCCATAGACTACCTTATTCAAAACATAGCTGACGGCCTAGAGAGGGGCTTGGATACCTATGCCTCCTTCTTTGACTTGACAAAAGCATTTGATTGTGTGTCTCACGAAATTTTGTTAAAAAAAACTATCTCTCTACAACTTCAGGCCTGAATCTGTTCTACTTATGAATTCATACCTATCAAATCGCAGGCAATTTGTTTCCCTCAATGGTGGTGTATCTAGTGAACAGGTGATCAGGCATGGAGTTCCACAAGGATCTGTCTTGGGACCAACTTTATTCCTGATTTTCATTAATGACCTGGCTCAAACCCTGAATAATGTAATTCTTTTTGCTGATGACACCACTAATTTCATAAACTACCATCCATCTGAGCCCATACAGACCATTTCACATAATGTCCACTCCAGTATGGAGGAGTGGTTCTTGTCAAACTATCTGTGCATTAATGATGCTAAAACACAGAACATAAACTTTTCCCTCAGACTTCCTTATCGGGGTTTGCAGCATGAGAATGGTGTTAAGTTCCTTGGTATATTTCTCGATCCCGGACTAACATGGGTTGAACATGTCACCCAACTTAGTAAGAAACTGTCAAAAATAATCTTCCTAATGAGACATCTCTCATGTACTAAAAACTGCGTACCATGGGTATTTTGGGGCTAATATGCTGTATGGCATTCTTAACTGGGGTCACTCTGCACGGGCGAGGGATATTTTTGGCCTCCAACGGAAAATTGTTCGCGTTATGATGGGTCTTGGATACCGTGACTGCTGTCGACGCTACTTCGTTGAGCTTGGTTTGTTAACTTTCCCTTCCGCCTTTATCTTTCAGTGCCTAAAATACTTGAAACAGAATCTACATCGCTTTACGCAGCATCGCGAGATACACGAGTATGGGACACGTAGTAACACGGATATTTTGCCTAACTTCCATAGACTCTCAAGAACCAGAAGAGGTAACCGACTATTATTGCGTATTTTTCTACAATGTTTTGCCACCAGCAGATGAGAAGTTATTTTTAAGGAGAATAAAACGCTATTTAATTGCAGGATCATTTTATTCCTTTGAGGAGTACCTTCGAGGTGATTTTACTGGATTTTAAGGTGTCGTGTGATTGTAAACGTTCTAGTTAAGGAATACATGTCCTTGTACATTGAGTATTGTATTTTATATTTTGTGACTTGTATAAGCACTTCATGTGTATGTTTTTACCAATAAATGAATTATTATTATTATTATTATTAATATTCCTAACAAACTGCATTTTGGCAGTTTGGTTTCCGTTTCAATGCTTACAAATGTTGCCTATATTCCACGTTTAAAACAGAAATCTTACGGAAAATTATGAAAACCATATTTTATCGCTTGGTAAGTAAAAAGTATTGGTGCAGTGGGATGACTACTTTTTTCGAAAAATTGAGAAATAAAAATAGAGTCCCTCTCCAACCCACAATCCCAGGACACATCGTATATTAAGTCTATCGAACTAAAACTTCATCAAGAGTCTTGTAAGAAATTTGATGGGCTTCTGGCTAAACTTCAGTTTTTGACCTTTTAGAAGATTTTAAAATTTAATTAGCAAATAAAGAATTTTGGAAATTTGTTTGCCAAAACAATACTTCTCACATAGTGAAGTGGCAGTAACTGCCTTAAAAATTGGCAAATAATTAATTACATTAATGACATTGTATTACTCAACTTTTACAGATGAGAGAGACCCTAATTATTTAAATAAATATCGTTCCCATTTGAAAATTTGCGCACCTGATGTATTGTATTGTGTCCCAGTTGTAACCATGATTTTGAAACAAACGATTGAAAATTTGAATTTAAGGAAAAAGTTTATGTGAACATGGGTCCGGAAGTGCTTAATAAAAAAGATACAGGGTGTTAAAAATTTATTCTATAAACGTTTTTTATATTATTAATATCTCTGATATGACATTTTAATTTTGTTATACAGTATGGCTTATACTCGTATAAGTGGCTCACTCAAAATATCTCGATTGTTTTTTGCCAGAAAAAATCGGTGGTGGGTGCGATCAATAGCCCTTCCGGGCAGACTTCTTTTGTCATAATGAAAATTGGTATCCATGGCTACCTACGAAAACTATGGCCAAAAATAAGAAGAGTTACACAGAAATATTTAACATAAAAATTGTTTGCAAGAACTGTCAGAATGCAAATATTAAATCAGTTTTGAAATATTTGATATGCCAATTAATAACATCCACTTACAGAACCAAATTCCTTGGAGTATTCATCGATTAAAAGTTGACTTGAAATGCTCATATTGACTATGTTGTCTGATAAGAAATTTAAGAAAAACTGTATCATTCAGCATGCTTAAACTGCTGTACTTCGGTTTGGTGCAATCAGTCATCTCGAATGGCATTATTTTTTTTGGGATCGGTCTTTGTTGCAGAAAAGAAGCACAATATCCACCAAAGTAAGGAATGTAAAAAACTTTTTAAGTCGACAAATATACTTATGGCACCACGGCCTCTAATTTATACCCTCTGCTTATACAGAAAGAATAGCCAAAATAACAAAAGGCGGGGTGACGTGCATAGCTATACAACACGCACCCGCGAACAGTTTGACCTACCATTCTCGAGGCTGGCTGTGGCGCAGGCGGACCCATTGTATATAAGCACTAAATGTTTAAATAAACTAATCACACTCCAACCTCGCTGTTCAAAAATGGCAAAGAGATCTTTTAAAATAAACCTAAAAAATATCTTCTAGAGAAACATTATTAGAGTGTCTTCGAATTTTTAGATGAAAAGCCATAGACAAAATGTTTTGATTTTATACATAATAATAAATAATGTTGTACAGTTATACCTAAAAGTAACATGTCCCAAAATGTCTAGCATCTTTGTAAACTTATTACTTATACTTGTATGTACATTGTGTGGACCAATAAAGTTTACATTTATATTCCATGGAAATAAATAATCGATTATGACGTTAAACTAAATTAGACATAGTATGCTTTAAAAATTTAAAAATAAAGTGGTTTACATGCACTTAAACAAATAGCTAATCCTGAATTGTTATTTTAAATTATAAAAAAATACTAAACATGTAGACATTCTTTTGAAAATATATTAAAAATGCTTAATATTTTCCATTTAACAAAACACTTAGCAGGTATGGTATAAATAAGTCACTTGGAACCTTGGAACAGCATAAAAACGCTTGGGCGGCGTTTGCTTTGTAAAACAAGACCGAGTCTTAGGCGGCAGGCTGCCCTTAATAATATTATAAAAATTTTATTTAAATGCTCTAAAAAAGAATAAAATAAACTTTGAAGTAATTCAAACCAAAGCAAACTAATAATTTTGTTTCACACAAAACAACGCCACACAAAAATCTACACGCAAAGCCAAAATCCGTAAAATAAAGCACAGTCCTTATTTCCTTGCATGGCACTGGTTATACTGCCCTAACTGGCCTACGTCGACACCTGCTCCGTGGATCTCCGAAACGCCGATCAATCAAATCGGGAGATAGTGAGAGATTTTTGGACGTGATTTTACTCAGCATGCCTTTCATAGGGCATTATGTTGCGTATATTCTCACAATAATAAGGTATGAATCAGAGAGTCATCCTGGGTTCTTCATATGGAAAAATGAGTTTTCATTTATTCGAAAAATATGAACTTCAAAATAGAAAATTCCTCGGAAAATAATAGGCATACCATTAGCGTGGGCCCAAAGGGCTATTATTGCCACGTGAACTTGTATTTTATTAATTAATTTTTCCACGTTTCTGAACAGGCTGCCAATGAGAAGTATGCAAGTTCTTGTTATGAAACTGCTGAAGAAAAGATGGCATACCGTTTGCGCATATCCAAGTACACTTTACATCGAATAACTCGTTTAAATGATTAAATAACATTCAATTTAAAAAGTACTTGGACATGCGCAAAAGGTATGCCATCCTCTTTTCAGCATTTTTATAACAAGAACTTGCATTGGCAGCCTGTTCAGAAACGTGGAAAAATTAATTATTAAAATACAAGATCACGTGGCAATAATAGCCCTTTGGACCCACCCTAACGGTATACCTCTGGTTTTCCGAGGAATTTTCTGTTTTGAACTTCATTATAAAATACATGGCAGCCTGACTAAAATCATATCAAAACGCATATTTTTCGAATAATTAAAAACTCAATTTTTTACATGAAGAACCCAGGATGACACTGATTCATACCTTATTATGTGAGAATATGTGCCACATAATGCCCTTTGCAAGGCATACTGAGTAAAATCACGTCCAAAAATCTGTCACTATCTCCCGGTCTATTATTGGCTGCCTCCTTGACTAGGTCGACGTCGATCACATAAAAACCTTTGAATTTTATACGGCTGATTTCCGCTGATAAGTCTGGTATTTTTATCAGTAGCAGAGCGTGGTAAATGCTATGAAATAGATCGCGCCCCATATATCACTGTGTTCCAAGTGAGTTCATTTAAATTTTACCAGGGTAGCTCGAGAACAGATGCCTCGGCAATAAAATACGAGACAAAAAACTTTTTTAACCATATTAAACTGAACCTGATATTAGTAGTAAAAAGAGATGAAGAAGACAGAGAAGATAGATATTGTAGTAAAAACAAGTGACTGCATGCTCGCCTAATATAATATCACCAATACTTGCATGGGTTACACGGTTCGACGACTGGCCATTTGTGCGGTGGATAGCCGTGCCATAATTTCACAGATTTTAGGATATACTTGCGTAAATAGTTAAAATCAATATGGCTTTTTAGAGACCTTTTGATAATATTATAAGGTACATTAACCTTAACGTTGTGTTTGACGACAACCTTAAAAAACCTTTGAAATATTATGTTGCTTGTAGAATATGTATATTTTTGAAAAATGTGTGATGCTTGTGTCCTATATTCTTTTTTTGAAGCCAATTAGAGTTTTTTTTTATGCTGTTTCAAGTAGAAATACCTAATGCCATAACTATATGCAATAAGCTAGTATTTACACGTGCTTTTCACAACAAACAATACCACATTCTTCAACATTTCATCTTTTCTGCTTTAGCATTTCTGCTGCTGTTTATTTTAAGTATTTTCATTTTTTAATATTACACATTTTGTAAAGCTGCTGAGTAAACTTTTCTAAAACTAAATAGTTAAACTCATAAATGAAAAATTCCATCGTGGACGTCATTATTAAAGTCATAAGGTATCATTGCACAATTGTTTCATGGGTAACTAGATCTTATGCAAACCACAAATATTACCAATACTTTTTCTTAAATTTTTGTAGTAAATACAGAACAAACAGGCCAGTGAGGCACATCAAATTGAATGGGACATTTTGCTTTACAAAACACACATAATTAAACATTTTCACAAATAATTTAATTTTCAAGTCCAAGATGTCAAAATTTTATATATAACAACAAAACTAATGTCCCCCATAAATTCTGTTAGTTCTTGCAAACAATTTTCATGTTAAACTTTTTTCCATATGTCAAGAAAATTACAGCATTTAAAAAATTTTTGGCACAATTTTCGTAGGTGGCCAGGCACAGCAACTTGCCTAAACCAAAACCCCGCTCATGAAAATACAGCTAAAGACCCAAGCTTGATGACATAACTTAATTGTTGTTAGCAAACTGAAGTGGCGCTAGTGTATGAAAAAATTACGACTTATTCTAACTTATAGATGTCACTTTCGGATGTTTATAATGTCCCATATTTTACATATTCAGCTTTATTACAATGTACGATCTTTTTACGGTAACGAATTATCTTTGCAGGCAGCATTTCTCCTTAACACAGTTTTGATATGTAGATTTGTTTGTGATAACATGAAATTTCCATGCACATGAAGAAAATCGTATGCACAGACCATTACATGAATTGCAGAAGAATAAACACTATATTACAGGATGATCCGTTTGACCAGTTAAAGAAGCGAGAATTCTAAATATTTTATTTTGGAAGAATGTTTTGTAACATATGAAAGAATGAAAATAGAAAAATTGGTTTGAAGCCCCAAAGCGAATCAATGGTCCACTATATACAGAAGAAACCGAAGAATCTAATGCGTTCTATACATACTTGCACTACAACTAGCCATGGACTTCATTTCAAACCGAGGTACCAAAATATTCTGGCTTGCTTTTTAGACTCGCTTTTGTTGAGAAAATGTATGAAAATACGCCATGTAAACTTGTCAAATTAAAGGGATATAACAAACAAGCATTTTATTTTATTTTGGATATTAACTTTTTTGTAACAGACACATTATATTTTATAGTAATATTCTGCAATAATGGTACTTTCAACATTAAACCCCTATCAAATTTTTTCCTCATGTGGCGCCACTGGTGATCGCTTGAAACAGTGCTAGGCACAACTCTTTAATATAGTTGGTCCAACCCAAAGTTATCACTTTCTCCGAGCAGTTACTTGAATTTGCATTGTTTTTTCAAAGTCTAGGACTTATAAGGCAAATTGCCAAGAGACATTTTTTATGGAGAAATAAATGGGCAATTAAAAAATGCTATCGACTTCACCAAACAACCACGGGTGTATAAAATATTTTTGAAAAGATGTGTTCTATGTTCCCATAAGCTACTGGTATAGACAACGAAATGCCAGGAGCTTAATTGTATTGTATTTTATACCCGCATACTGTGTACCAAATTTTAAGTTAATATCATATTTATCATTTCTGAGACATTATTAACTTTAACACCCTGTATCTTTTTTATGAAGCATATCCGGACCCATATTCAATATCATTTGTTGATTCTGGGATATTATTAAAACACCACTTACAAAATAAATTTTAACACCCCGTATATTTTTTATTACGATTTTCCGAACCAATGTGCACATGAACTTTTTTGCTTAAAATCAAATTTCCTATAGTTTATTTCAAAATAGTGGTTTACAACTGAGACACCCTGTATATATCGTCACTGCAATAGGTTGTAGGTCAAAGGAAGGGACCTTTCAGGAGATAATTCTTTGTTTGTAACTTTTTTTGAAATCGGCACTAAAAAGTCTCAAAATCGTCATTAAACGGTCAGAAATTGGCACTGAAGTAAGTCGTTATTGTACAATTTTTTTAATAAAAAGGCATTGGCGAGATTTGGAGACAAACGTCAGACGGGCCATCGCCTGTCAAATGTGGCTAGATATTCAAAACCTGACCAATAAAGTGTCATTTAACTTTTTAACTTTTTTGCAACATGGTTACTTAACAAAGATAACAACTTAACAATATGAAAAGTTCGGTCAGTTTGAACAATAATAATATTTTATAATGTAGACTGAAAGAGATTGGCCAGAGGTCACCTGCAGATCAATAATTGCACTGTACTGCATCGGGCTGGACCTAGGTAGAGCGATACGAAGGTGCAACTCAAGGTTCTTGCAAATTTGTGCATTTCGAAATAGGGCAGTTTTTCCAGCCATGACTACAGTGACATAGAAATACAATTAAAGTTACTTATTTTAAGGGAAAAGGAATAATTAAAAAAACCGGTGTGTTATGACTGTCCTATGTACAGGGTATCCCAGTTAATGTGATAAATCCGATTTTCTCGGTAAAGATAAATTGATGGTTCAAAAATGAGACTTTTGTAAAAAATTGTCTTATTATGGGAAAGTTTTGTGTAATAATAGAATTTTAAAGGAAATTCGAAGTTCAAGTTGGATTTTAACAAGGACTATTAGTAATGAGTATACGGGGAGTAACAAAAAAGGTCGATTTTCATTTCTGAGTTCCGGTTTGACCAGGTCAAATTTTTGAGACACCCTGTACATTTTGGATTATTTATATATATTATTTTTAGAGAACTATATATGGTAGCAATTTGGAGAACAAAAGGAACCTAAAAAAAAACAAAGTATACAGGGTGTCTCAAAAATCTGACCAAGTGATGCTCACTTTCGGTCAAACCAGATGTCAGAAATTAAAACCGAGAATTTTTTGTTACTAATATTCCGTGTTAAAATCTAAGGTCACAATTTTTTGGAAAGAGGTATTTTTGAAATAACTTAAATAGGTACTGTACATAACCACTACGTTTGTATGTCGTAAATTTGTAAGTTAATGGGGTTATCCCGTATAATAAATAAATAAATAGATAAATAAATAAATAAACTCCCTGTGAAGTTTAGTCCCACACACTTTGAGTAATAATGAAAAATAATATAGCAATTCCGAACTAATTGCAAACTAGTAACTGTCAGCATCATTGGTGAATTTTAATTTTAGAATTTCTTTGGGCCAATGACATCGACAGGTACTAGTGCAGAACCAGTTTAGGATCTCTCCGCGAATATAGCTAATTATTGATGACATTACTTACCTACTTGGTTTCATTTATAACAATGTAAGCTACCTCTGCTGTGAATACATTTTCTGCCATAGTATTATACTGCCGCAAATGGCAATGAAGACAAAATAATAGTAATTGCCCCCTCCCCTGCACAAGCATTCAGTTGCTTCTGGGGTACTCCTAGTTTGGAGTATTGTGAAGGGGAGAATTATTATTATTATAAATAAATATACTTATACTGGGTGTTCCAACTTTTACAGATAATAGAAAATTCAAAAACACGTTTCAGGTCGAGAAGTAATTTTTATGGTTGGTTTTGCCGATATATCTCAGAAACAGACCTTGTATTAACGTTATCCTCTTTTCCACTTTGTACCCTAAACTGTCATTTCAGGTGTTTTTTTAAAAAAATTAAATATCATAATCCTGACAATATATTATAGTATTTTTGAAAATACGCAGGGTTTACTATAAACTTTTTTAAAGGATTATTTTATAAGTTGGGTAAAGTTAAAATTTAAAAAATGAATATATTATGATTATGGCATTATATTAAGTTCCATATGCCTCGAGATACCGGTAACCAACTGTAATAAAAAAGCATAGATTGTGTTTATTGCACAAATAGGAAAGAAATTGTAAACAAATTAGCAAGGCAAAATTAACATACAAGTTGTTCAAAGCCATCAACAAGGCGTGAAACATGGCAGGGGCGGGGCAAAATGGATAGCTGCTGTGGGTGTTGAACATAAGGAGGTACCAAAGGCACCCCAGAACTTAAAATTATAGGCTGAAACAGTCGTAAAAAAAAATGCTGTGGAACATATTTTTATGAATTTTGAAATTGGGCTAGTATTATATTTTTTGATAGAAGTGTTAAAAATAGCTGTTTGCGTAACCAGTTAGAGAAAGTGTGATTTTATGTAATTGGTGGGATATTTGCAGGACGAGCCAAGCGAGTTCCCATGACATCATGCGAGTAATGCGAAATCATATTTCCTAATGTAATATGTACAGGGTGTATACATATCTGACCATCTCTACAGTGCAATGTAAATAATCCAAACTGACTGGAAATGAAGGTTGGTTGGATTAGACATTTGTTTGGATTATTGAATTCTCGCTAAAAAAGTGTTTCACAATATTAATAACATTATGTTTGTATTTATTCAAGTGGCGTGTAACGAGCTCTCTCTTGAAGAAACCACGTGTAAAGTGCAGATTCAACTCCAGGATGCCTACCTGCCCTTAGAGTTTTTCATTTCTTCAGATCTTTGTTAGCAGAACTAACGAAATTAATAATTTTGAACTTGCTTTTTTTACTGCTTATTGTAGATTTTCCAGCAGCATTGTGTTTAGCCAATTGTGTCTCACATATTAACTATCAAGCTTATTTAAAATTTCAGATTTTTCAATCACTTAATGTATGTTTCCTTTTTAAAGACAATGTAAAATACATTCACTACAGCCCACAGATACACAACTAAATTATTTATTGTACTATTAAATAGCCGTAATAAAGTTCTATGATAGACCCTGTCTGGTCATGCACATGCATAAACAACAATGCAACATTTGCATTCTGTGATAGGAGCTAAATTTTTCTGTATGTTAGATTATCAGGAGTAATATAACAAGTGGTGTGCCTATTATCGATAATACCTTTCATTAATTTTAATTCCAAAGTTGAAAATACCATGACTGCGCGCTGGAGTGGTATTTTCTTAGCATTTAAGACGAAATTTCCTGGGATTCTACCATTTATATTTGTGGGTTCGACGAAATTATATATATTTGTTTATATTTTGCATGTAGATTTTTTATTATTATACTTATTATTTGTAGGACTTCATTTCAACCATCATCAGGTTTATAAAAACATTTACAAATCACATTTTTGTTAAACAATCAAATGTTAACCTAAAAATTAATACAATTATTAATCTATGATAAAAATTAACATTTTTGGTAGAAAAAAGTTAAAAAAATTTTATTTTCATCAATTTTCTAGAATCAAGTTAAAAGAAATACTTACAAAGATGAAGGACGAAGTAAACATAACATTACAAATTAAAATAAGGATATGTCAAGAATCTGGTTTACATGGTTTGAATTCATTTACTATTAATAACGTCTATTGTGTTAAAATTTTTTTTTTTTTAATTTTTAAATGACAGCAGTATGTTAGAATAAGGAATGTTGAGAAATGTGTTGCCTGGTTCTACATTTGGTTTATACAAAAAAGGCTGCAAGTTTTTTTCTTCAATCTAAAAAGAGAAGCAATTCGATTTTATACAATTAAAAAAATATATTCTCTATACAGGGTAATAAGCGAGGTGAGACGGGAAAACATACAGTGAAAGATGCAAAAACCCAAGTATCGAACATTTTAAATTTAACTCTATTTTTGAAAGTTAATAATTAATTTAGTTAAAACTTTAGGAAATTAAGTTATAATAAATATGCGAAAGACCATCAGTGTCGGTTCTAAAGTTAATTGTGTTTTTATGTTTCTTAATATGAATAATCTCCAATACGTTTCGCTTGAGGAAATCCTTTTCTTTGCATAATATTTCAGTGTTTTCAAAATCAAAATAATGGGATACCTCAATTGCATGTTTACTAAGTGCAGTTGAATTTTCATTTTTTTATTTTTAATGTCTTACTTGTGTTTATATAATCTCTTATGAAGGTATTGTCTGGTCTGGCCAATATAAGTTGATGGGCAATCAAGACAATTAACTTTATAAACAAGATTTGTTTGTAGATCGTTAGTTTTTTTAGGTTTAAGTTTGGAGAAAAATGTTTTTGTATCATTTTGTGTTTTATAGGCAACGTGAATATTAACTTCTTTGAAAATTTTGGTAATTGGTTCTGAAATACCTCTAACCAATGGCATAGAAAAAACTTATTAGGGTTCTGTGAATGAGATAAATGGTAGAATCCCAGGAAATTTCGTCTTAAATAAACTAAACCGACCAGGAACAACATAGAAATCAAATTTCTTAGCATTGGGATTATAATAAGTTAATAAATTAACGAAAGGTATTTAGGAGACTTTCACAGATGATAGAAAAAGGCATTTTAACCCTTTCGGGACCGGACCCGGACGAACATGCATATAAAAGTTGGGTCAGTGGGACCGGACGGACACGTGTTGACTACGGATACATTGGAACGCCTACTTTACATTGGCCATGCCCCCAATTAATGTCATTGGCTGATTTTCTAGTAATGGCATCTAGTTGGGTGGTCCTTCTCGTAAAAAAAACTTACTTGTGCACAAACTCCTTTGCATGTGGGTGCATGCAAAAAATGATTTATATTGTAATTATATGTAATGACTGTTTTGCAATTAAGGACCGGAACTGTACATACACGCATGTGCTTCCTGCTGTGGTCCACTGGGCACAGATCCTCAGGCGGCCGCAGTCCGGAAAGGGTGAAGGTTGCTTGCTCGTATAAATTAAGTTGACAAGTTCTTCTTTTCTGAGATACAGGGCATTAAAGGTAGGGTTTCCAGTCTCGGTATTTAGTACCGGGATTTTACCCAAAAAGTGTAGTCCCGGGATTTTCCTCATGGTCCCGAAACCTTAAAAGTCCCGAATTTCTTTATTATGTACATTTTTAGGTTTTAAACTGAATTTGTATACTTGTATACTTAGTCGTACATTTAAATTAGTTGGAGTTGGAGCTACTTTAGTTGTGTGTTGTGTTTTTTTAAAGTCATCTTAGTTTTAGTTTATTTTGTGTTTGTTATTTTGTAGGTACCTACGTACTACCCACATTTAAATAAAAATATTTATCTTATATAAACTTTTCCTCACAAAGTTTGTTGTAAAGAAACATCATCTTGATTTCGGGACCATTCTTCGGGACTTTCGGGACTAGTACCGGGACTTAAAATTTGGGACCAAAGTCCCGAATACATTTTCGGTCCCGGGACTTGGAAACCCTAAATAAAGGTTTTCCGAAAAAGGTTTTATTTTTTAATTTCCAAACTGTTAAAGACATTCAAACCAAATTTGGCATCCACCATGTGCGTATGGAAGGACATAACGATGTGTAATACCAAGTTTTTAAATTAAAGTGGCAGAGATATGGATAATCTGTAGCACTAATTATATAGAAAATTTACTACAGCCCTGAATAGAATGAAAAATCATTTTTAGACAGAAAATTCAATTTCGAGCAAAAAGTGCCTCTTGACATTTTTTATATCTGCCACCTTTTCGTCGCAAATTTTTGCAAAAATTTTTGGACAAAATTATTACTAAAATGATTTTGCCTAAAAGATTGACCAAAAACGGAAAAATGTGTTTTTATCATGCAAATTACCCAGTTTTTGTGTAAAAAAAATTTTTAGCAATTTTTCCAGTGGGGGTAGTCATGTGCAAGCGTGGGATTAATTTTCAGATAATTTAATTTATCTAAATAATTTAATAATATGTTGTAGCGTCATCCTCAAGCCTTTAATATTTTATATTTATTGTAAAAATATTATATATTACATTTAGTGGGAAAATATTAAGGTATTATTAATGCATTTAGTTAATACTAAATGTAAAAATATGAAAGGCGTGGGAATGATGCCACAACATTAAAGGGATTTAAATACTTAAATTAAATCTTAAAATTAATCCCACGCTTGCATATGTCTATGCCACAGAAAAATTATTTTTTGCAAAGTGTGTAATTTGCGTGGCAAAAAAACACATTTTTCTGTTTTTGTTAAAACATTTAGGCAAAATTATTTTATTAATCATTTTGTCGCAAAAATTTATGCAAAAATTGCGGTGAAATGATGACAGATACGAAAAAATTTCAAGAGGCACATTTTGCTTGAAATTTAATTATCTGTCTGTTCAGGAGGCACTAAATTTTTTATCAAATTAGTGGTACTGATTACGAATCTCATACACTTTTAAATGCACCCGAACACAGACAAAGCAGTTCAGTGCTTGTTGGCGAAGCAGATCGGCACCGACTTTTTACCGGAATAAATTTTTAATTCTTGGTCACTGGTTGTCGGCGCTGCATGTGAAAAAATAAATTCATTTTACTCGCCTAAATAGTAATCACAAGTCTCTCTTCTGGAAGGATTGGCTGCTGCTGCCAATTACAGCATGTTTTTGTTAACCACACTTTAATTTTTTCCAAGATGTAGGTGAATGTCGCAAAGGTCATTCTCATCATATACTGAAAAAAGAGTTGTTCGTGTTGTTTCAACGATTGGAATAAATGGTGATATTCACCATAAACTTTTCGTTCTTGATTCACTGGATGTATACCTTGCTTCGTGTAATAATGCATCTTTAGAAATGTATTTTCCATCAAATAAACTGGCCGAAAACCGGCGTTCATTGTGTGCTACTGATTAAACTTGTAAGCGCTGGTTTTCGGCGCCGGGAATAGGCGCTCATTAACCTGCTTTCTTTGTGTGCGTACCCATACATCTTGTGTGCCAAATTTGGTTTGAATATCTTTAGTTTAGAAATTAAAAATTAAAAACTTATGTAATAATATTTATACAAGCAAGTGTATATGTATGTAATATATTATCTTTTATATTCTTGACCATTTTCACAAAGATAACCTTGCGCTCTAACTCTAGCGTGTGATAACACTATAGCACTAAAATTCACCTATAATTAATAGGCAACAGTGGCTTTGAAAAATGATATACAGTGAAAAATATATAAAATCTTGCCCCTTTAAAAATGGCAGAATCACCACAAAAGGATTTTTTTAAAGGTGATATATACTTCACATGTTTTGTCTATATTTTTTGATTGAAAATATCCTTTATCTAAATAACTAATTCAACAGTATTACTTTTATTAAAACCAGAGCTGAGCCAAGTACAAACAATAAAATAAAATAATCATCAATTTCTCTTGTTTTCAAGTAACGAAGATCTTTATTCTTCGCTCTATAAAAATTGTTTGAAATGATTTATTGCAGACCTCAAAACAGTTACAATAAACTGACACCGAGGCCTTAAACCCAATATATTATTAAAAAAAAGAAAATAGAATAGTTATTTCAAACATCCTTATCTTAACATTTATAGGTACTAATCAATGAATAAAGAACCCCAGGAAGGAGCCAAAGCTCTATGGGCATTATAAAATACGTGCGCCGGAAATCGCCCTGTATGGAGACTGAATTTTGACACAATATTTTTATATTTGACAGTTGTCACGGTGGTTTGTGCTATTAGATATTTGTGTAGTTCTTCGATAAGTACTTTTTGGAGATCTATTATGGTTAGCTGTGCAGCCTGCGGCTATTCCGTGACTACCAGAACAAAATGTTTGGGGGATAACATTCCATCGGTAAGTACTTTTGTAAACCGGAAACGGCATGCCGCCATATGCAGAGACTGGACCGGTCCACCGTAAAGCCCAAATTTGCTCCTTCCTGGGGTTCTTTATTCATAGGTACTAATACTAATATACAGGGTTATTCAAAAACAAATGCCACCCGTAACACAGCGGTATTTTACTCCAAAAATAAAGTGACCCGTGTTTTTTCTTTTTGTTCAAAGCTCTATATTAAGGGCTCCACGGGCCCTTAAAAGGGGCCCTAAAATTTCGTTTTTTCGCTATATCTTTTAAAGGGCTTGATCGATTTTAATGATCTTTTCCACACGTTCATAGATAATTATGTCACATAATTATGTTATAGCGTTGAGTGAAGGAATAACAAGAGGCGCATCTAATGCGGAGATTTCGAGCCAGATTTCTACGCCCCGGCCAACTGCTTTAGGGCGACTTAATCGACGAGAAACCGCATCAAGTCGTCCTAAAGCAGTTGACCGGTATCTCTCGGCAATGACATTTTAGTCCCGGGCGACGCCGTAGAACGACACGATCGATGAGAAACCGCTTCAATTCGTCCTAAAACAATTGACCGGGATCTATCGAAATTGAGATTATGGACTCGCTATTATACGTGACGGTAGCGCCTCTTATTATTCTTCACTCAACGGTTATGTGCATTATCCGCCACCGCCAGAGGGCGCCACTTGTGCCAACCAGTTTCATTTATTATGCTCAGAACTTTTTTGCCCACAGTTAACTTGTAAATTAATTCGAACCACTTTGTAAAAAATTCCATTCTCTACAAAAAATGATTCAGTTTTTTTTTATAAATTTAACCGTTTCGGAGATAACGCCCAAAATTCAGCCATCATGCATGTACCACGAACCCACTCATATTAAACATTAGTGGCATAATGATCTAGTTATTTTTGGAAACAAACAATGAAACAATCACATTTACCTTTCGACCATGCTTTCTAAAATTCAAATACAGTTTTGTTGTAATTTAATACATTTAGTTAAGTTTCCCTAATAAAATATTGATACAAATACCTAATATTGAAATAACTACAGCAAATGCTCAAAAACTTAAAAATACTTAGCATTTGCTTCAAACTAAATGTCAAATACTTAATAAGTCCTGTTAAGTGTGATTGTTTCCAAAGGTAACTAGATAATTATGCTTATGTTTAATGTGCGTGGGTACAAGGTACGCGCATGATGGCTGAATTTTGGGCGTTATCTCCGAAATGGCATAATTTATGAAAAAAATACTAGAATAATTTTTTGTAGAGAATGGAATTTTTTACAAAGTGGTTCAAATTAATTTACAAGTTAACTGTGGGCAAAAAAGTTCCGAGCATAATAAATGAACCTGGTTGGCACAAGTGGCGCCCTGTGGCGGTTGCGGATACTGCACTATAACATAATTATGTGACATAATTATCTATGAACGTGTGCAAAAGATCGTTAAAATCGATCAAGCCGTTTAAAAGATATAGCGAAAAAACAAAATTTTAAGGCCCCTTTTAAGGGCCCGTGGAGCCCTTAATATAGAGCTTTGAACAAAAAGAAAAAACAGGGGTCGCTTTAGTTTTGGAGTAGAATACCGCTGAGCTACGGGTGGCATTTGTTTTTGAATAACCCTGTATATTAATATACCTTCATATTACACAAATATACATTTCCTTCAATATCTTTTTCTAAAATATTTTTGAGACGACACATTATTTTTTACTACCTACTAGAATATTTTTTGGAATTTGTTTAAACGTTTCTACACTTGTACAATGTACAGGGTGATCCACATAACATTTCACTCCCCCCCCCTTAACTTCTTTATTTTTTGAGTAAAAAAAAATTGTAGAAATAAAAGTTTTAAGATTTTTGGTGGTCTTTTCCACGGTTGTGTTGAAATTGATAAAGGGTGTTTCGTAAAAGCTGAACAAACCAAACTTATGTTTTTAATGGAACACCCTGTATATTATTGAATTTTCAGTAACTACGCTTCATCCCGATTCCAACAATATACAGTGTTTTACTTTTAATGTATATAAATCAATAAAAAAAATATATTTTGTGAGATATTTTCAAAAACCTTTTTTATTCGAAAGGTCTTCAAAAACGCTTCTTTTGACGTACTTTTGTCAAAATTCAAATCCAGGGACGGCAACGTTTTTTTTTATAGCACCGATTTTTACAAGAAGCATTTAGCGATTTTTTTATTTAAAATCTGACAGCATAGTGTTAATGAGAACACCCCAAAACCCCAAATTAACTAAAATACCAAATTTGAACAAAAAATATAGAGGGTGTTCGGTTCTACACCATGTTAAAGTTGAGCAAAATAGGGATTTTAAAGGCACCTGGCAAGTGCCATGGAATTATTTAAAAACAGTTGAAGAATTAACAGAACCACCCAAAGAGTTGATAGCCGAAATTACAAGAAGGAATATACAGGATGTTTTTGTCTACAGCATCTTAAATTTTCGACTCTTTTCGAATCTGATGTTGGTCAAGTTTACCTTGGATATTTTAAACAATGTTACTAAATGTAAAATAAATTCAATTATAAAAAAATATCAAGTAAAAGAGTTATTCGGTCCTTCCCCTTGTGTCTACGAACAACATACTAGTTTTTGTTATAAAATTTGCATTCAGGTAAATGTCTTTAATTGATTTATTTTTAAACAATTTCAGATTGTATATTTTTCGAGTGTAAGCCACTGCATTATTTGGAGAACTTTTAGATTGGGTAATAATTCTAAAAAAAATCGATCCAGACAGTTTAAGTCCTTAACACTTTCACTGCCACCAACGCGCCTGGCGCGTTGACTGCTTGATAGCCTGTGTGTATATCGATATATAATGACGCATAACAGAGCCGGCACTCCATGAACTATTTAGATTTCTTTCTCTAATTCTAGTAGCATTGTTATTTTGTTGGCACTCCTGAAAAACTTGCTTAACAAATTCAATGGGATACCTAACTGTTATTCTTAAGATCATGTTTTATATGTTGAAGTTCCTCCTCAAATTTAGTGTTATTAGAACAAATCATTTTAACCCTGTCATAGAAACCCAAGTCCCGGGACCGAAACTGTATTCGGGACTTTGGTCCCAAATTTTAAGTCCCGGTACTAGTACCGAAAGTCCTGAAAAATGGTCCCGAAATCAAGATGATGTTTCTTTACAACAAATTTTGTGAGGAAAAGTTTATATAAGAGACATATTTTTATTTAAATGTGGGTAGTAAACAAAATAAACTAAAACTGAGATGACTTAAAAAACACAACACAACTAAAGTAGCTCCAACTAATTTAAATGTATGACAAGTAAGTATTCTTAGTTCAGTTTAAAACCTAAAAATTGTAATAATTCCACACCACACAACCACACGGTTGGCCGTTCAGTGATGGCGTGCTCATGACGTAATAAAAAGTTCGGGACTTTTAAGGTTTCGGGACCATGAGCAAAATCCCGGGACCACACTTTTTGGGTAAAATCCCGGTACTAAATACCGGGACTGGAAACCCTACTACTGAAAAACTTGCTTAACAAATTCAATGGGAAAACTATTCTTCTTAAGAATATGTTTTATTTGTTTAATTTGTTTTTTTTAACACTAAGATGATTATTGTATAGTTAAAATATATTATTTTGCATCCTCTGTAACCTGCTTATGAGTTCAGCACTAGCAACATGCTATTAAATATCTTAGGTGTGGTTTATACAGGGTGGTAAAAATTTCGATGCCCACCATTGATATCTCGGAAACTATGAAAGGTACAACATCACACAAATTAGACAAAAGTTGCACTATTATACCCTCTATAATATAATAAATATTAAAAAAAAAATAAAATAATATTCTGTTACGAAATCCTTAATCTTAATTGGTTTGTAGTTTATAATAATAATAATAATAAAGGGTGCTGATGAGGCGGGCCCCTGTTGCACAAACAGCTACAGCCCAGCAACACGAACATCTACAACATGGGAGCCAAACGAGAACTAGGGTTCCACCCACCGAAGGTGCTGCGTGGGAACTCCAGCCAGCGTTCACTCAGGCGGGAGCGAATCGATAATGCGTATTTTTTACAGGGTGACAAACTTAGGACAAGAGATGATCGGCTACCGACAACAACTGCATGCCGAGTTCTGCAGGGAGTTTCCACACATGCAAGTGTCTGAACAAAGAGTGACAGATCAGTATCGAACTATTCTAAGAAATAACCGAATTCCAGAAACGCGACTTAACGCTATCAAACGGGAAGTTGAGCTAGAGATCCATGGCGAACACATAGACATAGACAACAACAACGGGGAAATTCAAGTGCCTGGACCACAACAAGAAGCTGGAACGGCAGAGCGAACAACTGAGAATCGGGAAATTCAAGTGCCTGGACCACAACAAGAAGCCGAGACGGCGGGACGAACAACTGAGAATCGGGAATCAGTTAACGGAGGCACAGGCCCACGGAGCAGACCACCGCTACCAAGATTGAATTCTTCCAGGAAGCTTGCAATCATGCTCGATATTATGAACACCAGAATTTTACCCAACTATGTTTCAGTAACACCAACATTAGAACATATGCACATGTTAATCTACTGTGCCGCAACGGCCATCATCACTGCAATGGGAGCCAAGATCCGGACGGCTCAAGAGTTAAATCGTGCAAGACCAGAACCACGAATGGCTCAATGGGAGATGCGACTAAATCGGAAGATCGAGAGTCTCCGTAAAGACATAGGACAAGTAACGGAATATATCAGAGGAGTTAGAACTAGGAAGATCCAGAGGGCGGTGCAGGCAATAATGAGCCGCACCCAAATGCATTCTCAGCGTGACCCCGCGAACATCACTGCTCAACAATGTCTTGATACATTAAAACAAAAACTTTCTGTTTTCGCAGGGCGTCTGAGGAGATACAAGGCTAGTAACAACAGGAAACGAGACAACAAACTTTTTGAACGATCAGAAAAAGTTTTCTACCGTACTTTGAATTCTAGCGCCGATGCCACAAATACGAGTTACCCTAGCAGAGAACTGGTCGACGGTTTCTGGATAAATCAGCTTGCCACACTAGGTCCATGCAATGTCAGTGCAAGCTGGATCAGTGAAGAACGCGAGATGGGTCGGAACTATAGCCAGATGCAACACGAGCAACTCACAACCGATGAGGTCTCCAATGTCATCAAGAATTCTCACAACTGGAAGGCACCAGGTCCAGATAATCTCCAAAATTATTGGATTAAGAAGTTGTGGTGCACGCATGAACAAATAACTACCTTAAACTGAAAACCTTAAAATGAAGTCTTGCTCGATCCTCTGAAAATGCAATTGTTTCTTACACAGGGTGCCACCTACTTGTTACCAAAAGACCAGCGGAATACGGATAACCCTGCCAAGTACCGCCCAATAACCTGCTTGCCTACGCTGTACAAGATAATCACTTCTTGCCTTACGCAGCGAATATATGCTCACTGCGAGCGGAACAACATCATTGCAATGCAGCAGAAGGGCTGCGCGAAGGGCGCAATGGGATGCAAAGAGCAACTCATCATAGACTCTGTCATCTGCAACCAGGCTCATTCCAAGCAACGAAACCTCTACATGACTTATGTGGACTACAAAAAAGCATTTGATTCCGTACCTCACGACTGGCTCACAGGTATCTTAAAGCTGTATAAAATAGATCATCATACAGTTTCTTTTTTAGAACACGTTATGACAACCTGGCGCACTAAGATACAGCTCAGACCCGCAAGCAGTAACATCGAGACTGACACAATCAACATCCAAAGAGGGATTTTCCAAGGAGATTCACTCAGTCCACTGTGGTTCTGCATGGCGATGAACC
Source organism: Pseudeuparius sepicola (assembly GCA_963920635.1). Classification (NCBI taxonomy): domain Eukaryota; kingdom Metazoa; phylum Arthropoda; class Insecta; order Coleoptera; family Anthribidae; genus Pseudeuparius; species Pseudeuparius sepicola. The sequence goes on along the minus strand of OY987300.1, from coordinate 33,793,984 downwards.
CTCTATCACATCGGTTGAACTCTACAAAATACGGCTTCTCTATCAAGAGCAACAACGCAGAAGCGATCAAGTTGAATCACCTATTATATATGGATGATTTAAAACTGATGGTCGCAACCAAACACCAACTAACGCAAATGCTTAAAATTGTAGAGGAGTTCTCCAGGGACATCGGAATGCCGTTTGGACTGGACAAGTGCCGCACCCTTAACATCATCCGGGGAAAGCTCGAACAAGGCGCACACGAGATGCAGGACGGCCAGAAGATCGAAGCAATGAGCATGGGAGATACATACAAGTATCTCGGAATGAAACAAGCTCAAAGGATAGACCATCGAACAATGAAGACTGATTTAACGAGTGAATTCATCAAGAGAGTAAGACAAGTAGTACGAACTGATCTTAACAGCAGGAATTTGTTTAAGGCCCTAAACACGTATGCGTGCTCTGTACTCAGCTATTCCTTTGGAATAGTGAATTGGACCAACACGGACATCAACAACCTGCAGCGAAAAGTTAGGACACTACTGACAAAAGCTCATAAACATCATCCCCGTAGCGCCGTAGAAAGAACAACTCTGCCACGTCAACTAGGAGGAAGAGGATTGGCAGACCTCAGCAAGCAATTGGACCAACAAATATTAAATTTGCGTAATTATTTCCACAGGCAGGCCAACAGCTCCACACTACATAATGCTATATGCGGAGCAGACGTCTCAACACCGCTACGTCTGAGGGAACACGAGCATCAGAATCACCACAGAAGCGACAATGATAAACTACAGAGATGGTTGGAGAAGCCGCTGCACGGGAGGCATCCTAATGAGGTTAACCAGGAACATATCGACAAGTTAGCGTCAAACTATTGGCTGACCTCGGGACGAATGTTCCCCGAGAAGGAAGGCTTCTTACTGGCCATACAAGATCAGGTTATACCAACTCGCAAATACCTAAAATTCATTGTAGGAGATGCATCGGTAGTGGATGACAGATGCAGATACGGGTGCCCAACTTCAGAAACAATCCAGCACATAACAGGAGGATGTCAGATGTTCGCATCAACGGAATATAAGGAACTACACGATTCGGTTGCCAAGATCTTGTACCAGGAACTGGCGGAAAAACTGCTGCTTGTGCAGGCAGAGAGGGTCCCCTATTACAGCTACACACTGGAGCCTGTTCTTGAGAACAGCAACTACAAGATGTACTGGGATCGTACAGTTCTGACAGATCAACGAGTTGCCCATAACAGACCGGACCTTATAATAGCTGATAAAATTTCTAGGAAGGCAACTCTGATTGATGTGGCCATCCCGAACAACAACAACAACCTGCGTGTGAAGCATGTCGAGAAGATCGCGAAGTACAGAGACTTAGAAGAACGAATTAGAAGGCAATGGGAAATGGAGAACGTTCAGACGGTTCCAATCATCGTGTCAACAACTGGTGTTATACCAAAAAGTTTGCTGAGAAACATCAAAGAGCTGGGTCTAACTGAAAATCTTTACAGGTCCATGCAGAAAGCGGTACTACTTGTGACAGCCCGAACCGTCAGGAAATTCATGGGGAATGCAGGAGCGTCCAACACCATCAATGTCACCTAAGGCCCGATAACATGGCAAGGGTCTCGTCCGAGCCAGATCCTTATGGTATCCGGGATACTTGGGATCTGAGTGAATGTTCCCGGTAGAGGGAGTGCAATTGCCTTTTGGCTAAGTCAATATAATAATACTAATAATAATAATAATAACTGGTCTTTATTAAACTAGAACAGAATAGTGATTCTTTTACAGTGTAGAGCTCTAGTGGTGAAGTTTAGCTACAGCTACTCTTACACTTAACCACCGAGCAGTAAATATAAGGTGTTATGTAATGTACGAAATGAAAAATTATATAAACATAAAAATAAGTATTATTGATATTAAGTATTGTGAAGATGCAAAATCGCAAGCACCCACCCACCGCGAAGCTCTACCAAAGTAGTAAGAGGTTTTTGACCTGCAAGCGGAATTTGGGAAGAGGAAGACTTTTCAAGTTAAAAGGAATACCATTGTAACGAGATGCGGAATTGTATGTAAAACAGCGCCGAAATAGAGCTGTTCGATGGTAAGGGATGGAAATCGTATTATGCTGAACCAGTCTATCGTGTGCTTCGTCCCTCAATATCAGCTTCTCCCTAAGGTAACCCGGCACAGATGTGAGAAAGAGTTTATGTATACAAGGTAGTGGTAGTTGACCACAACTTCTAATTTTAACCACCTAAGATCAATGTACCTCACAGATAGCATGGTCAAAACGGCGCAATCCAAATATAAATCGAACTCAATTGTTCTGAATAACCTGCAGACGAAGTTTGGAGACATAGTCCAAACAAGGGTAGTACACAATACAACCGTATGTTAGTATAGGAATTACAAGATACTCGCATAATTTTTTCCGGTATTTAAAATTCAGAATATTTCTATTTGCATAAAGAGCTCTCATTCTAACATAGGTTTTTTGAGACAAACTTTTCATATGTTGTTTAAATCGCATTTTATTATCAACTGTATGCCCCAGAATTTTAACTGATTCGGAAAAAGGTATATCCTGGCCACCTATTTTGACATTTAGAATTGAAGTTAGCGCTTGATACCTTTCGGAGTTGCTGCAAAGCAATAACACACTGGATTTATCTGGATTAATTGAAAGATTATGATTTTTTGAAAATTCATGTAAGCTGGTAATGTCGCTATTTAAGTTCAATGCGCCTCATCGACTTCCTCGCTGTCTATGTAGTTAATCAGTTGCATATCATCTGCAAAAGAGGGAATACTAGAAAATTTAATTGATGCAGGTAAGTCAGCTATATATATCAAAAATAGCAAAGGCCCCAATACAGACCTCTGGGGGTCTCCGGAGTTTATTAATTGCAGTGCTGATCGCTGGTCATCAATAGACACACACTGATTTTGACCCATCAAATATCCCCGAAAAAACCTCACTGAGCGCTTATCAAACCCAAATTAACTCAGCTTTTTGCACAACAAAGTGTGATTGATTTTATCAAATGCTTTTGAATAATCTATAGACACCAAGGCTACATCCATTTTTTTGTCGAGAGCACGAATTATATTGTCAGATATATTTAGCAAAGGTGAGGTAGTACTGTGAGACCTGCGAAATCCCGACTGAGTCTTAGGCAAAACTGAACACTCGCACAAAAACTCAGAGACTTGAGCGTGTACAATCCTTTCAAGTATATTGGACATGGTAGGAAGTAAGCTAATTGGTCTGAGATCCGTCAAGCCCCCAAGATTTACTTTCTTTGGCCGGGGAATAATAATTGCATTTTTCCATAAGCCCGGAAAGTGCCCCTTTTCTAAACAAATGTTAACAATATGTGTATATGAGGTAAGTAGATGGTAGGCTAATTTTTTATCATATTAAGACTGATTTCATCAATGGCTTTTGCATTAGATTTTAAGTTTTTTAGAATTTTAATAATTTCTTGTGGATCGCATGACTTAAATGAAAAATTATTATTGTTTAAATCTATTTCTTTCATAGAACTGTAAGACATCAGCTGGGATCTGGCCAGGATTGTACACAGAAATAAAATAATCAATAATCAATAAATGAAAAAATATATTTTTAAACGTTTATCTTCCGCATTGGTAAACTGAATTTAATAAAACTCTGTCGTTTTAGGTTTCTGGTCATGGTCAACTCGTTCTAGGTACCCTAGATTTTGAACAACCACAGCCAACTTCGTTTTTTCTTGTAGTCTCCATTGAATATTGAATTTTTACACGATTTGATATAGCAAAAAAATCTTATTTACCTCTAACAAAACAATATATCTAACAATATCTCTTAGAAACTGTTGTAACCACAACCCTTCTTTTGTAGCACTCGTAGATCTTCTAGAGTGAACATTTCCTGCATAGTCAGCATCAGAATATCCTTTCAACTCTTCTACCTTATTGCTTGCGATACGTAATGCTGTATTCTTGTTTTTATTGAGTACTTAAAGATTCTCTTGACAGCATTGCACTGTACGGTTGTGTAGTTGTTAACAACGACTTGCTACTCCCACTGCATGGGAGATGTCCGTACGACTGACAATGGCTAAGAACGTTAATAAACCAATCACTTGTCGGTATGGTACTTGGACATTTATTTATTTTACAGGATAACCCCATTAACTGACAAACTTACAATATACAAACGTAGTGGTTAGGTACAGTACTCAAGATGAAAGCTACAAAAGTAAAAGCATCAAAACTTAAAAGCATATTTTATTATTGAGCCAATTTTTGTTGTAAGATCACAGTTTTAACCTTCTGGAATGCTTACTGAAGTAGCATTTTTAAAGCCAAAATGCTTTACAAATAGCTGAATATAATTTGTTTGTTTAAAAAGCATTGAGTTATTTCCATGACGGGTGATCTCCAATCCAACAAAACATTCGGATTCACTGATAATCACCTTGAACATACTATTCGGTTTATGCAAAACCAAATCAATTGCTTGTGAACTTATTGAAAAAATTAGTCGATCATCAACATATAAAATCAACAGCACTTTATACCATTTACCAATTCCGTTAAATACACTTATCTGATTGTGCTTGCTGGAAGCCAAAACTCCTTAAAAACGTGTGGATTTTTTATTGCAGCATCGCAGAGCCTCTTTTAAACCATAGTGACTTTTTCGGTTTACAAACAAGTTTGAAGTTAGAGTTATTGTCATTTGACACTTCATCTGCTTCTAAACCTTCTGGTAGCTTCATCTAAATAACTTTATTCAGATCACCATTCAGGAAGGGGAGAATTGCATTATTTTTAAATTGTTCTTGACTGAAAGAAAATATTTCATTGTAGTTAATGCCTTTTCTTTGTTCAAACCCTCTGGTACATAGTTGAGCCTTGTACCGAAGGATGGAACCGTCTGGCTTTACTCTGGCTTAATCCACCTTTGTGGAGACATAGTCCATCGACAATATCAAAATCAAGACTACAAAAGATTGAAAAAATAATATATGTAACAACAAAATGTTGAAAAGTAAAATATTGAAAAACAAAATGTTGTATAGACAAAAAAATTGAACTCCTAAGATCGAAATACAAAATGTCGAAATATGAAATATTGCAAACAAAATCTCGAATACACAAAAATGGGATTCTTAAGATCGAAATACAAAATGTCGAATAAGTAAAATTTTCAGTCTTAATTATGTATTATGCACATTATGCCATAGCACATTCTTCGCAGAAGAAATTCTAAGATGACCATAGTTGCAAACTCTCCCTAGCTGTAACATTTACTCAGTACACCACTGTTGAATCATATAATATATGTTGATGCTGGTCAATTTACATTAAAATTCTTCTATTTAATTTACAATATTTTTAATGTCTCAAATCTGACAAATTTTTTATTATTTTTATTTTTGTTACTATGATAATTATAAACTACAGGATATCAAAAATAAACATTGTTGTTGCTACAATACTCCCCCTTCAGCAACAGTGTAAATTAATTAATTAAAAAAAGTAACTTTTTTAGATGTTCCCGGTTTTGGACAACAAACATCGTTATCTATGTAGGCAGGTTTTACCCTGTCTATTGAAACAGCGACTTCTTCATTTAGTTTTTGAATAAAAAATGTCTTCTGATGTTTTTTAATTACACGATATGGTCCTTTATATTGGCTGTTGTAAACTGCTCGTCTTTTTAGGGATTTTGACAAAAACATACTCACATGTTTTCAAATCTTCATGAACGAAAGGTTTACAATTATTAGAGCGAGAATTAGATGATTGAATTAACGAAAATGCATTTCTTAAGTTATTTAACGTATCTGAAGGATCTGCATTTGAAATTTAATTTTTATTGTCTTTGACAAAAATTTCTCCAGGAATACGGAGTGGTTGACCGTAAACTAATTCTGCCGAAGAGCATTTGAGGTCTTGCTTAAAAGATGTTCTAAAACCCAGCAATATAATAGGTATTTCTTGACTCCAGTGCTTAGTGTTTTGACGTGCCATTAGAGCAGCTTTTAATTGACGATGAAATCTTTCCACTAATCCATTACTTTGAGGGTGATAGGTATTGGTATGTATTTTATGAGAACCTAATAATTTTGCTAATTCTTTAAAAACTTTCGACTCGAATTGGGTACCTTGATCTGTTGTGATTTGAAGTAGTACACCAAAACGTGAAATATATTGAGAAAAAAATGTCTGAGCAACTGTTTGTGCTGATATGTTTTTTAACGGGTAAGCTTCAGGCCATCTTGTGAAACGTTCTACTATTGTTAAAATATGAGTAAATCCATTTGACGGAGGAAATGGTCTGGCCAAATCCATATGGATATGCTCAAATCTAGATTTAGATATTTCAAATTTTCCAAGCGGTGATTTCGTATGGCGTTGTATTTTTGATTTTTGACAATTTTGACATGTTTTTGTCCATTTATTGATATCTTTATTCATGTGGGGCCAAAAATATCTCGAATTTATTAATTTTCGGGTAGATCGAACACCAGGGTGTGACATAGAATGTAATTTTTTGAAAATCAAGTATCGAATGCTTTGAGGAATAAATGGTCTTATTTTTTCGTCAGAAATGTCACACCAAAGAGAATAGTTACTCATAGGAATTTCTATTTCTTTAAGTCTATTTGCAAATTTTGGATTTTGTTTCAGATATTTTATTTCTGTGTCTTCTTTTTGTAGGTTATAAATAGTGTTAGTATCTATAGTGTGGTTAAGTTGTAATTCTGACATTTCTGTATTTTCAATCCTAGATAACGTGTCTGCTACCACGTTTGATTTTCCTTTGATATGCCGTATATCTGATATAAATTGTGAAATATATTCCAAATGTCTGGTTTGTCGTGGGCTTCTCTCAGTTTTAGTAAATAACGCTCTCGTTAATGGTTTATGATCTGTATATACCGAAAATTCTCTACCTTCAAGAAAATACTTAAACTGTTTGATAGAAAGGTAAATTGCTAGTAGCTCCCTGTCAAAACTTGAATATTCGGATTCTGCATTAGAAAGTTTCTTTGAAAAAAATGCAACTGGCTCCCAACGCGAATTTTTGTGGCAGAATTGTTCCAAAACACAACCAACAGCAACATTAGATGCATCGACTGTTAAATTATATGTTGTACTTTCATTAGGATGTGCAAGTAATGTGGCTTTTGATAAAGCAATTTTTACTTTTTTAAATACGGTATCACATTCTTCTGACCATTGAAAAGAACGTGAAGATTTATTATTTTGAAAAGTGGTAACACAATTATGGAGTGGTGCAAGTAATTCTGCAATATTTGGAATAAATCTGTGATAATAGTTAACCATTCCTATAAACTGTTGTAACTGACGTAAAGAACTAGGTGCAGGGAATTCCTTTATAACCTTAATCCGGTCTTCTGAAGGTAAAATCCCAGCACTAGAAATTGTATGACTTAAGAAATTTATTGATGTTGCACCAAATTCACATTTATTGAATTTTATATTTATACCAAAATTTTCAAGTTTTTCAAAGATTTTTTTAAGGTGTTCCATATGTTCATTTTCATTCTTACTTGCCACTAAAATATCATCAATGTATACAAATACAAAAGGAAGATCAAATGTCACTTCATTTATAAAACGTTGAAAAGTTTGAGCTGAATTTCGAAGGCCAAATGGCATTCTAGTAAACTCAAAAAGTCCAAAAGGAGTTGTTATGGCAGTTTTATAAATATCTTCTTCGGCAATTGGAATTTGGTGATATGCTCTAACTAAGTCGATTTTAGAAAATACCCTACATTCGTATATATTATAATTAAAATTCTGGATATGTGGTAAAGGATATCTATCAAGTATTGTTACAGTGTTGAGGCGCCTATAATCACCACATGGTCTCCAATCATTGTCTTTCTTTGGAACCATATGCAATGGTGATGAAACAGGAGATGATGATGGTCGACATATACCTAGTTGAATCATATATTCAAATTCCGTTTTGGCTATTTTATATTTTGTGGGATCTAGTCTTCGAGGTTTGCTAAAAGGTAACTGCCGATTTGTGACTATATGATGTTGAGTACTGTGTTTAACAGGTAAAGTATAATCGGGTGGTAAAGTTAACGATGGAAATTTTTGTAGAAGTTCTGTATATTTGTTGTTTACTGCAAAAAGTTTAGGGGTAATGGTGTTTGACTTCATAATAAGACCATTTACTGATAAAGAAGTATTCGTGTCTATTAACCTTCTATTTTTGAGATCTACTAATAAGCCAAATTTTGCAATAAAATCAGCACCTATAATAGGTTTGTCGATATTAGCTAATATGAAAGGATATGTAAAATCTCTACGTAGATTTAGATCAACTTTTACTAGTTTTGTACCAAATGTTTCAATTGTTGAACCATTTATAGCAGATAAAAAATATGTATCATCTGGTATATATACTTTAAAAATATTATTAGGTATTACTGATACATCAGCACCAGTATCAATAAGAAAATTAAGCTTATTTTGCTTGTCAAAAATAAAAAGTCTATATGACTTAGATTTATTATCTATTGCTGAAACTGTGGGGGAAATTATTAGTTTTTTGGTTCGGAATTTGGTTGAAATTGGCAAGGAGGATTACATTTATTAGCTCTATGTCCGTAGGTATAATGGTACCAACAAAATCTTCCATTTTTGTTATAGGAAGCTTGTTTTTTATTAATTGATGATCTGCTCGTGCTTCTACTTCTACACCCAAAACAGGTTCGTGTAGGAGAACGAGATCTGTTTTCTGTCATTAACTTTTTAATTTCAGAAATTTCATTTTTTAATTCAACATATTTAAAATTTAAGTCAGAAAATGAGTTTAAGATTTCTGATGACACGCTGGTACACTGAGGTTTTTGTGTAAGACATTTATACTTTGAGGTTGGGAAACATCCAAGATTTTATCAGCAATATTTGTTAGATCTTGAACATCTGTTTTACCACAAGCAACAAAAGCGATATTTATTACTTTGGGCAGTTTTTTAAGCCATAGTTGTTTTAATAAATCACTACTTACAGTGGATGAACTACCAGCTAATAATTCCATGGAACGATACAAATCAGAGGGTCTACGATCACCCAACTCAGTATTTGAAAGTAGTTCTTCTAATTTCTTTTCTTCGTTTATAGAATGACGTTGAATAAGAGCTATTTTAAGTTGTTCATAATTTTGATTTTTTTATCTTTAATTTTGTCCCAAACTGTCAAAATTACATCTTGTGGCAAAGATGCAAGTACGAATTCATATTTTGTAGAATTATTATGAATGCCTTTAAGATTGAATTGACTTTCAGCTTGCAGAAACCAAGCTTCAGGACATTGTGTCAGATACAGATTGTTGTTCTACTAAATTTGTTGTACTACTATTCATATTTTTAATTATTTTCATTCAATACTTACTGAAAAAGGAGTAAATGTAGTTAAAAGGATATAAATATAAAAAAATCTGTGTTCTCAACTTGAATTTCTTCTCGTGGTTGGGTTGCAAATCGATGTCAAACTTGACAGCTCCTTCAGCTACGATGAATTTCAAATCACGGTAGTAACAGGTAAACAATAGTCCATGCATAAACAGGTAGGTAAATTTCTATTATACATACACACGACCGATTTTAATGAAATTTTGTACACTTACGTATATTGAGGTGTAGATTACGAAAATCAAAACGAAATTTGGGGCTGAGGCTTAGTTTTCCAGTTACATCTTTGTAAATCCATGTTTTTTCAGGGTACTTGTATTACAAACCGCCTGTATTGTTCTCAGCTGTTTTATGTTTTATTATTTTTACCACATTTTTGACATTGCAGCACATGAGTGAACAATATTGTACCTAATGGATTTATATTATTATAAAATATATTTTATTGAAAAACCTGCGTTTTGTTTATAATAATGCATGCAGTCGATGTGTGTTTTATTATTTTATGGTAAATTATAAATCACGTATAAAATTGACATTTTATTTTCTTCTTCTTCTTCGTAAATTCTGTTTCACTGAATATTTTTGTCTTCAATGTTTGGTTGGTGACACTGCTTGGCACCAAGGCCAACTTTCAAATTTTGAATTCAAATCGAAGCAAATTCGATTGTTTAATTAATTTTTGTGGATTTTCCTGCAGTTTTCCCTGTAAGTTTTTCGTACATAGAAAAAAGAGGGACAGCAGAAGGACAGCATAGTTTGCGGAAAATGTGATAAAACCATAGACTTATAATCATAAGTCTATGGATAAAACCATTTTCTTGAATAAATCCAATTTAGATGTGGAAAAATTGTGAAAAGCAAAAAAGGCAAAAAAAACAATGTGGTTTTTGTCTTAGTGCGTGAAAAAATACCTTTTTTGATTGTAAATTGGCAATTGATAAAATAGACCTATTTGTTGGCTATTTTTTATTGACCCCACATCCGCGATGCAGGTTTTTAAAAAGGGAATTAGAGATATCTTTTGGAACGGTAATTGATTGGAGTAATTATTGCAGAGAGGTAAGTGCGTAAAATATATTTTTAATATATCATAATACTGATATTTGTTCCTAAAAGTAATAAATTTTCTTTCAGGTTTGTATAGAATGGTGTTTGAAAAATACTGATGGGATGATTGGCGGAGAAGGAAAAACAGTTGAAATAGATGAAGCAAAGATAGGCAGACGGAAGTTCCACAAAGCTCGTTTGATCGAGGGACAATGGGTGTTTGGAGGAATCGAAAGGAACGGAGAAAAAATATTTTTGGTTCCTGTTCCTGACAGAGGAAAGGAGACCTTATTGCGTATTATTAAGAAATTTATCCTACCAGGGACCATAATAATTTCTGACTGCTGGAAATCATATGACTGTCTGAATGACGAAGGCTACCACCATTTAACTGTTAATCATTCTTTAAATTTTGTTGACCCAGATACAGGTTGGATTATTTACCTATTTATTGTCATTGCAAAATTTTAAATATGAATATTTTTTGTAGGTGCCCATACTCAGAACATCGAGAGAATATGGAGAGATGTAAAATCAAATATACCTCGGTATGGTACTCGTAAATATAATTTTAGTGGGTACCTGGCTGAATATATTTTTAAAAGGAAAGTGCCGGAAGAGAGGAGAATAGAAGAGTTTTTTTTAACAACTAAAAATATGTACTAGTTTGTGTTTATTTTGTAATCTTCTTGTAAACTTCTTTTCCAGAAGGTCATTTTCTAATGACATGATTGTATGTAGTTATTTTATAAATGGCTTCTATTTCTCTCTTCCATTTCTCTAGTATTCAAGTTTTACGGATTTTAGCTTATTAACTTTATTCACTGTATTTCTTTAGGTTTTCTTTGCTTTTTGAGTTGTTGCGAAAATGGAAAAAATATTAAGTAGTACCTATAGGAATTTATTACATTGTTTATTTGGCAATATTTATTTGTTATATTACATTTTTAGGAATGAAATTGTGGCAAACCCAAGATTTTTAATGTGTTCTTATGAAATTTAGCATGATCTTTTAATTGTATTCTGGTATAATTTTACTCTGCATTCTTTGATGTCTACATTTTGGCAGACTGACGTAAAATAGGGTATATGCTTATTTTGTTTTCATATGGAAGCAATCATTGTTGTCGAATGACATCGTAAGGGGCATATTCCCCCTTCTTTTTTCATACGGCAGCGCCCATCGTTGCCGAATACCCAGTAAGGGGTAAGGGACGTATGTCCTCTTATTTTTTCATACGGCAGTGCCCATCATTGCCGACTGCCACCATAGGGGCGCATGCCTCCTTCTTTTTTCATACGGCAGCGCCCATCATTGCCTAATGCCCTGTAAGGGGCGTATGCCCCCTTCTTTTTTCATATGGCAGCGCTCATAATTGCCGACTGCCACCATAGGGGCGCATGCCCCCTTCTTCTTTCATACGGCAGCTCCCATCGTTGCCGAATGCCCTGTGAGGGGCATAAGCCCCTTCTTTTTTCATACGGCAGCGCCCATCATTCTCGACTACCACCATAGGGGCGCATGCCCCCTTCTTTTTTCATATGGCAGCGCCCATCGTTGCCGAATGCCCTATGAGGGGCGTATGCTGCCTTCTTTTTTCATACGGCAGCGCCCATCGTTGCAAACTGCCACCGCAGGGGCGCATGCCCCCTTCTTTATTTATACGGCAGCGCCCATTGCTATTGTAGTTGCACTTAGCAACGATGGGCAACGCCTATCATTGTCATAGTTGCAGTTATAGCAACGATGGGCGCTGCCGTATGAGAAAAGAAGGGGGCATACGCCCATTATAGGGCATTCTGCAACGATGGGCGCTGCCGTATGAAAAAAGAAGGGGGCATGCGCCCCTATGGTGGCAATCGGCAATGATGGGCGCTGCCGTATGAAAAAAGAAGGGGGCATACGCCCGTTACAGGGCATTCGGCAACGATGGGCGCTGCTGTATGAAAAAAGAAGGGGCATATATCCCTTATTGTGGTAATCAGCAACGATGGACGCTGCTCTATGAAAAGGGGACATACCCACGTGACTTCTTCTTTTCATACAGCAGCACGCATCGCGAGAAAAATGCAGTTTCGACATATCTTAATAAGTTTACTTCGGACGTGTGTGGAGTTAAATGTATGTCCAAAGAAGTCACGTGACTCAACTCGCCAGTGAGAGCACAAGACGTATACCGACTTGTATATATGTCGGACGTATAAATAGCCACTGCCATTTACTATTAGGAGTTCGAGCTAAACTTCTAAGCCCACATTAAAAATCTTCAATTTGACAAGTCCTTTTCTAAAGCAAATATTGTTAAAAGCCATCACAATGCATAACCATTTTTTCTTGATTAGATATTTTCACAGCATGTATTTGATAATTCCATTTATGTAGCTGATATAGACCAGTTTTTGTTCACAATTGTACCGGAACTCCTTATGAAATGTTTTATTTTTTGAAAATTATTAAACAAAAATCAGAACATAATACATAATCTAAAATCTAACCTATCTTTATGGTGACATTGGTGGTAGATGTTTTGTGGTGACAGTGACATGCGTCAAAAATCATAAACCAGCTGAAAACAATACAGGCGGTTTGTAATACAAGTACCCTGAAAAAACATCGATTTACAAAGATGTAACTGGAAAATTAAGCCTCAGCCCCAAATTTCGTTTTGATTTTCGTAATCTACACCTCAATATACGTAAGTGTACAAAATTTCATTAAAATCGGTCGTGTGTACGTATAATAGAAATTTACCAACAGGTAGTTTGTAGGTACACGTTCAAATTCAAATTTCTCTCTTCTATACTGCTATATTCGTGGCAAAATCTTTCATCAATAATATATTTTTCGTGTCAAAAATGTCCAGAACTCGGAAAGGTGGTCCAAAATATTATCTTCAGGTTATTTCTGACTCCGAATAAAAAATGAAACTTTTATAGGTACTCTTCGTCGGGGTCACCAATGTTGAATCATATAATATATGTTGATGCTGGTCAATTTACATTAAAATTCTTCTATTTAATTTACAATATTTTTAATGTCTCAAATCTGACAAATTTTTTATTATTATTATTTTTGTTACTATGATAATTATAAACTACAGGATATCAAAAATAAACATTGTTGTTGCTACAACCACCATTCGAAATAGCATTCTGTGAAGATTATTTGTGCCAGGGTACCAAGGGTACCAACAGCACTCAGCTGTCCATCACTATGCAGGGTGATTCACTTTGAAATAGCGAAAATTTAAGAATAGAACATGAAAAAAGAATGTGAGTTTAATATATGTATAAACATAGTTCATTTGGGGCTTAGTTTTCAAGATACAGGGTGATCAAGTTTTGAAAAAGATGGTTTTAATTGTTTTTCTTCGTAAATATTAGAGAGATGAAAAATAAATTTAGTACACAAGATACATGAATATAGGAGTATAAAAGTGCAAGATATCACGTTTCAAAATTCACAAGTCGCGGAGATATGGGTAATTGGCATCAATAATTCGACAAAAAATAATACGGTGCTGCACAAAATAAAAAAGAAACATATTTCTCAATAGGATATTCAATTCTAAGCAAAAAAATGTCTCTTGGATTTTTTTTTGTAAATCTGGTCGTTTTTGCGTAATTGTAATATTTGTGATTTATTACATTTATTGTGGGAAACTGGTAAACATAATTAATTCAAATCAAACATTTTTAATTAAAGCAAAACTACATTAATTTAAACATTTTTAACATTATAATAAATGCTCGAAGTCCCTTCCCCTCATTTCTAAACATTTTTGGCATCGATATAGTAGATTAGCTACCGCAGAACTTATTGCACCTCGGTTTGTTTTGAGAGTTTCCACATTTTCTGCAATATTGAGCCTTAGTTCATCCATCCATCCATCATTTTTTCTTTTAAATATCCCCAAACAAAATAGACAGGAAATTGGTCCAAATCCATCAGGTTCTGGTTGTCGAGGCGGAAAGCGACCAATCCACCGCTGCGGAAAATTCTCGTTCAACCAATTCCTCACTTGTTGCGCATAGTGGGGTGGTGCCCCATCTAATTGAAACCATAGCCTCACCCTAACATTTAACGGCAGATCTTAAACTTGTCCGTCGTCACCAAACTATAGAGTGTATAAAAAGCACAATGTGGTTTTCCTCTTTAAATGTTAACGAGTAGACCCAATGCAAGAAAAGGAAAAAACATATATGTATATATGTATAAAACCTAAATAAATAACAAGAAAAAAACTGTATATACAAATATGCCTTACAATTTGTTTGCCCGATGTGTAAAAATAACATAATAGAATAATCATTAAAAATGAATACACTGTACCTACACAATAATAAACTTATTTGCATTAATTTTATTTACTCATCTAAATAAAGGTTTATCTACGTAAACTCATTTGTTAGGAGCCAAGAAGCTAACATGTTTATAAAGATTTTATAATGCTTTTTGCTTTTTAACTCAATAGGAAGTGAATTATATATGTTTATGCCCGTGTATCTAAATGTTTGTTGGCCCATTGTTTTTTGGGCTTTGTGCACATTTATATTTTCTCCTTCTCTAAACCTTGTCTCCTAACTATGTTCCGGCAAAGAAGTCCACATGTTATGTTTTATTAAGTATAAAAGTGTGGCTTTGTGATATAAATTAATGACATTTAAACATTTTGAATGTTGAAATAGTTCTTTAGAGGGAAATCTATTCGGTAATTTGTATATGATTTTTAGGATTGATTTTTGAAGTACTTCTACAGAATACATGTGACACAGGTTCCTCCCCAAGCAATGGTACCATATTCTGGAAGTGACTGCACAAGCGCAAAATACAATGTTAATTGATTTTGTGAAAGTATGTCGCTCATCTGTTTAAATATAGTAACGATCTTAGTTTTTTCGTTAATCCTTAATCACTTCATGTGACTATCCATAATAATTGCAAGATGTGGCGTCTGCGTTGAAGCCTGTCAAATCCAGTTTTGGTCTCTATGTGGAATATAAACAATTTACTGCTTGTTTTTAAGCTTGTTTATGGAAAAAGGCAAATAAATAGTTTTGCTCGTATTCAGTGTCAATATGTTGAAGTCTAACCATTGTAATATTTTTTTACGACTTCAGAAATTACATTTTCAACTTAGTTCCAAACACCTCCCTCCACAAACAAAACCGTATTATCAGGAAATTAAATGACATCTCCTGTGCAATTAATGGTAAGAAGCTCATTAATATAGTTGTCCTCCTTTTAACTTTTCGCAAAAGTGAACATGAAGTGATCTGATAGTAAAACGATTTTTGTTATTGGTAAATGGAACAGTTATCCATAACCTAGCCCTTGTTTTGATTGTCCCCTAACCTAAACAAAAAAAATTGTGTGTGACACCACAGATCAAACATTGAAATATTGTATTATCATTTATGGGGAAAGGACTCTGACTCGGTCGCAGGTTATCAGCTGGTCATCACATTTTTCTTAAAAAGCTTTGGCTCTGATAAAAACAATGCTATAACTATTTTTATGTACACACTCAAACAAATATTTCTTCTCGGCTATCACCTCATAATTGTCATATTATTGAGCGAAAGCTTTACCCTTAATGTATTTTTTTAGTACTTCAATCTTTTGGGATTCCATTTTTAATTTCTTTAGCATAACATCTTCACTAACATAATTCAAATGTCTCCCCTGTCTCACCATCAGTGAGAACAGTTTTCACCGATTGTTTTATATTTAAATCCATAATATATTAAAGCATGTAACGGATTTTTTGCATTCCTAAATCCGTTACACGTTTTTATTTTTTTCTGTTAACATAAAGTCATTATTTTCGAACATAAATCTCAAATTAAATAACTAAATCTGTTTTCCTGCAATGTTTCAATTCATTAATAATATTGTATTCAATTCTATTACGATTTTTCAAATTTTAAAACTTAAATTATTTCGAATACTTCATAAATTTCAAATCAGAAGCTGGAAACTGATACGCCTATGCCACCGCGCGTGACTTATATGCCGATCTGTCCTCCATATTGGCGTAAATGCGAAAATCAAGTGCGAATTGTGTGTTTATTCATAAGCAGGTATGTGATTAAAAATCGGCCCTGTGAATTAATCGATTTTTCGCTTCTTTTGGCACATAATTTGAATATACAGTTGTTTTAGTCTATTAAATGCTTTTTACGCTAAAACCTGATTGGTGGAAGGCGGACCCGTGACGTGGGTACTGCCCAGCGACAGCATTTCAGTTTGCTTCCGGCCTTGCTTGAATAATATTTATAGTGACAACTCTGTCAAATATCTCTTAATTTTGAACCTTTTCCTATTTTTATCTGGTTTAATTATCGCCATCGGTAGATTATTTGAGTGGTTTTGTATTTTGGTATTAAGGATTTATTAGGTGTAACTAATATTTTTGGGTATTTTTCAGGTGCATGGCATCGCGAGGCAACGGCTTGCGCGAGGCATTTTTTCGAAGCGTGGCGGATGAATTCAGAACACAGCCAGCAGTTGGTGGTTGGTTCATTGGGAAGAGCTTATAGGTGAGTAATTTCTTTTGATTTTTGCTTAGTTTAGCGACTTTTACTCACTTGTAGTGTTTTTTGACATGCACATTTTGAGGGACTCATTTACTTCCAATCTTATTCAGGGATATAACACTGTCATCTTTAATAATCACCAGTTGCAATCTGTTTCCTTTCCTTCGGGTTAAGTCTCGATTCCGTAATACTGGGCCACTCAAATAAATCTCAACACCGATAAACTCATATAGATAATTGTTTTTTTACTATTTAAAAATTTTGTAGTTGCCGTTCAAGACTCAAATTAACTTTTTCCATTAAATTTGATTTAAAATTGTGTAATTTTCATTAAATTAGGGCTGGAGCATTATCATAATTATTTTCTCTTTCAATTAAATATTAAGCACTTTTCTATTCTGGTCAGTTAAATTATTTCTAGAAATTCTAAAAGCTATGTATAGTTTCTAATAGTTTTTTTACATTTAAATTTTCATAATTATTTGTCTGTATTAAATAACTTCGGTATAATAATAGGTTTTTAAATATTACTCGTTACTTAATGGTTCATAAATTTTTGTAAAAGGCTTAGACCCTCTCTAATGCTATTCTTTTCTCTCTGATTTGTTCATGCTTGCAACACTTGACCGAGGACACTTCGACGAGAGCATTTCAATTTCAAACAACGTGGGAGGAGTTGTGTAGGTATAGGTGTGGACTCTTGGTCAGCTCTACTTTGGAGAAACCCCCTAGATACTTGCTAGCTACTACAACAGTGCCTACATGAGCAGCAAAGGACCAGAAGAAGCCCTAGCCTCGCCTCCACACTTACAATACTTGTGAATATTTAGTTTTAGAAACAAAAAATTCAGTATTTGTTGATATTTTTTATTAGATTTGAAGGTAAACATTTATAAATTTCCTTGCTAATTTTCACTTGTTTTGTATATAAATGACAAATATGTAAATATATCTATTTGGGTTAAAGAAAATCTACCTATCTTTTATTTTGGTTAGAATCTCAGTTCTGAAAATATCTTTGATTTTCATTTTTATGTATTTTAAATTTTTATCTTATTACAAGTTAGCATTACCCCTGAATTACATTACACCTGAACTACCCCTTTTATGCTACTCCAACTTTAATTAATAACTACGTTATATATATTCTCTTAGGTAATTGATAAAAAAGGAACAATGAAGCCACTCACATCTGATTTTTAAACAAACCCAGTATAAACAAACCCAATATTATCATTACAATAGCTAATAAAACCTTTCAATTGTAAATAATAAAGTAGACTTACCTAGTTAGACTTTTGAAGAAAAAGAATAATGTTTATTGTAACATTTAATGTAACGATTTTCATTGTAAATACATTGTAAAAAGGAAAATTTTATCTTTTATTTAATCGACAAATTAGTTCAAGCTTCTGGCGCTCTAATAAACCATTTTGGTTAGAAGGCTACCTGAAGATTTTTTTAAATCACAAGAAATCGTTGGTACTTTCCCTATTTTAGTTAATTTACAAGAAATGTTTTGTAATTTAAAGCCAACAACAGTGTGTAGCCACAATAAAGAAAAACTATTTGTTTCACCAGACCTAAAATATTCAAATTATGTTTTTGTTAAAGTTGAGGGTAAAAAACCATCTCTTTCACCAGCCTACAAAGGTCCTTACAAAGTAATTAAAAAAATTTCAAATCCATTTGTTATCTTTAAAGAAAATAAAGAGATGATAGTAGTAGTAAGTAAGCCACTTCAGTACACTTTGACCTTTAATCTTTGGTCTTTGACCTCTAAAATAACTTGAAACTTAGACTTAGGCTTTTACACAAAGCATGAAAATGTCACGTAACTGTCAAAACGCCACGGAAACATCAAAGCGTGTGCCAAACCATGCGTCAAAACACCATGTAAATGTGAAAATGTCACGTAAACGTCAAAGTGTGCGCTGAACCGTGCATCAACACATGACGTTTTCACGTTTATATGACTTTTTCACATTTACATGACGTTTTGATGCACAGTTTGGTGCACGCTTTGACTACGTGGCTTTTTGACAGTTACATGACGTTTGTACGTCTAAACACCTAAGTCTAAGTTATCTGAGAGGTCAAAGACCAAAGGTAAAAGGTCAAAGTGTACTGAAGTGGCTTACTTACTACTCATAGTATTAATCATGTTAAACCAGCATTTATTCTCTCAGAAAATTATGATAATAATTTATAAAGTGAAATTAAAAAAGAGTTACTTTTGCTTTTAATGAAATTAATATTTAATTTTTTTAAAGAGGGGAGTATTTGTGGCCTTTGTTTTATTCACATGTACATAGGTATTATAACTTTACAATGGTAACATTGTTGATAAAATAATATCTTTCTTGTTTACATGTTGCTATGGATGCATAAATAAATAAAAAACAAAATAACACACATAAAAAAGCATTTTTAAATTATCTACAAAATATGTCACTCTCAGCGGGTTTTTTTCCGGATTTTAGGAAGTGTTGTTATTTGAAGCCCATATTTAAGTCTGTGGACAGGAACAAGGTTATTAATTGGCGCCCGGGAGTAAAACTTGTTAAGTAACAAATAGCCATTTTAATTTTTTTTGCATGAAAAACATGGTAAGTGTATCTACTACAGATTTTCAAATGTTAATTTGGCTACCGCCCTATAGATGGCTCTAGCGGATTGGATGCAAAACTTGTTAAGTGTCAAGTAATGCGTCATTTGGCATGTAAAACTTGACATGTGCAGGCGTGTGTAGTTACCAAGTTGTACATTGTGCTGTTTATTCTGCAAAAAAATGGGTGTTAATGACAGTTCTTCTTTTGAGGAACCATATTTCAAGGTTTAGACTCCGATTCTGAATATACTCAAGAGGCAGAATCTTCCGATTCTTCAGAATCACAGAAGGTAATTTTTGTAGGTTAGATTCCTATTTATTGCGAGTAAAACTTGTTAAGTGTTTTCACATAACAAGTTTTACTAGATTCAAAATATACAAAAACTGTCACTTACCTAGGTTACTTTAGGTATTGTTTTTTGTATTTTAGAATAGTGTAAAACAAGGATCCCCCGATACACCACCCTTTTATTTTTCTCTGAAGGCAGATCAAAAATAGTTTTAAAAATTTTATAGTTGTAAAACTATTTTAAGTCTGGTGGAGGCAACACATAATACCTATACCACCTATGCTATGTTATGTTTTATATTATATAAAATATGTTTAAAATAGGTAATTTGTTCCTTGTCAATAGTCTTGTTTAATAAAAAGTTAGACTTTTTGGTATGCCTTCACTGCTTTTTCTTGGTTTCAAGAAAAACTTTGTGACATTTTTTAGGAAAAAAAATTGCCTGCCTACTACAAAAAAATCTGAGTAGTCAAAACTTAGGTTTTTTTCTTTACCAACAGATAATTTTAAAATTGTGAAGTTGTTAAAATTTGAAATTTATCTCAATTAAAATTATTAAGAATTTTTCTAAAAATCTAAAAATTAAGAATGTTACTTAACAAGTTTTACTCCCGGATGCCTCATTACAGAGCAATCTGTTCCCAATCTGACATTCCAAAAATGTTGGATGGTAGTTTTCGAGAAAATGAATTTTCAAATTTCCTTTTGACATCCCGGATTTCACGACGATATTTGTGGTTGTAATCGGGATGAATTTTTACTGTAAGCTCAAACTAATCACCACACTATTTTGCACCTTTTGCAGCATCGAAACTTCGCGAAAACCCGCGGGAAAACCGAAATTTTGAAACATTTTTACCGTGTTTACCTATGCTATTTTCGCCCATGCCCGACATTCGGCGCGTGCCGACGTACTCTCTCTACTTACGGTTGTGGAGGAGGTTTCACATAGCACTCGACTGCGATAGCAGTGACTGTTTGGTTGTGTGGTTCCGCTGCCAAGCGAATATAGATGTGATCGGAGTACACTGTTATCGCAGATACTGTTATAACTAGAAATATTTCTAATTTACAGATGAAAAAATGTATCATCTAATAGAATTATATCAATACAATTAATGTCTACGGGACATTTAAAGTCACCTTAATATATTTTTTTATATTTTTTTGCTTTTAATGAAATTAATATTTAATTTTTTTAAAGAGGGGAGTATTTGTGGCCTTTGTTTTATTCACATGTACATAGGTATTATAACTTTACAATGGTAACATTGTTGATAAAATAATATCTTTCTTGTTTACATGTTGCTATGGATGCATAAATAAATAAAAAACAAAATAACACACATAAAAAAGCATTTTTAAATTATCTACAAAATATGTCACTCTCAGCGGGTTTTTTTCCGGATTTTAGGAAGTGTTGTTATTTGAAGCCCATATTTAAGTCTGTGGACAGGAACAAGGTTATTAATTGGCGCCCGGGAGTAAAACTTGTTAAGTAACAAATAGCCATTTTAATTTTTTTTGCATGAAAAACATGGTAAGTGTATCTACTACAGATTTTCAAATGTTAATTTGGCTACCGCCCTATAGATGGCTCTAGCGGATTGGATGCAAAACTTGTTAAGTGTCAAGTAATGCGTCATTTGGCATGTAAAACTTGACATGTGCAGGCGTGTGTAGTTACCAAGTTGTACATTGTGCTGTTTATTCTGCAAAAAAATGGGTGTTAATGACAGTTCTTCTTTTGAGGAACCATATTTCAAGGTTTAGACTCCGATTCTGAATATACTCAAGAGGCAGAATCTTCCGATTCTTCAGAATCACAGAAGGTAATTTTTGTAGGTTAGATTCCTATTTATTGCGAGTAAAACTTGTTAAGTGTTTTCACATAACAAGTTTTACTAGATTCAAAATATACAAAAACTGTCACTTACCTAGGTTACTTTAGGTATTGTTTTTTGTATTTTAGAATAGTGTAAAACAAGGATCCCCCGATACACCACCCTTTTATTTTTCTCTGAAGGCAGATCAAAAATAGTTTTAAAAATTTTATAGTTGTAAAACTATTTTAAGTCTGGTGGAGGCAACACATAATACCTATACCACCTATGCTATGTTATGTTTTATATTATATAAAATATGTTTAAAATAGGTAATTTGTTCCTTGTCAATAGTCTTGTTTAATAAAAAGTTAGACTTTTTGGTATGCCTTCACTGCTTTTTCTTGGTTTCAAGAAAAACTTTGTGACATTTTTTAGGAAAAAAAATTGCCTGCCTACTACAAAAAAATCTGAGTAGTCAAAACTAAGGTTTTTTTCTTTACCAACAGATAATTTTAAAATTGTGAAGTTGTTAAAATTTGAAATTTATCTCAATTAAAATTATTAAGAATTTTTCTAAAAATCTAAAAATTAAGAATGTTACTTAACAAGTTTTACTCCCGGATGCCTCATTACAGAGCAATCTGTTCCCAATCTGACATTCCAAAAATGTTGGATGGTTTAGTGTGTCAGAGACTATCATGGGATTTCAGACAATCTTGTTCTGTATCGATATTTTATTACTTGCAGTATTGAGGGGGTGGACAGGTTGACTCTACCTATTTAGACTTCTCAAAGGCATTTGACTGAGTTAACCACACCCTCCTTTTGGCAAAGCTTGGGATGCTGGGGGTTGGTGGTGCATTTGGTAGCTGGCAGGCGCGGCTCGAGAGTTATTGTAGAGGTGGGTCAAATCGGGGTGGCTAGTCCCGCAGTCAAATTTTTTTTGTAGTGCTACACACAAACTAACTTTTATGTATTTTTTTATTGATCAATTTCCTGGGTTACTACCATATCAAACATTTGGAACCATTCAATAGTTTTTATTTAATTTCTTCTACGTACGTTTCGGCTGATAATAGCCATCTTCAGGTTATACAATATTTATTAAAATTACAAACATTTACAATTTAAAATCAGCCAGCAACATCTGTTTGTTACGTGTAACATTTTAAAAACATCATAAATGTTCTTTTTATTTTATAAATAATATGCGAGATTGATTTTCTTTACAATTTTTGTCGACCAGTAATAAACTAAAACATGATGCCGAATGCGTATTTTTTATGTTTTTGACTTTTTTAAATAGAGCAAAGAAAAGATATATACCTTGAGATATCCATTAGACAATTATTATGAAAAATGATACCTAATATTGAGATAATTCCGAGGATAATTCACTCACCTTTTAGAAATTCAGTAAGTATTTCCAATGGTGGAATCCGCCCCCGATTTGGCTACCTCCCCTATTTTCGAGGTCCCTGATCACGAATCCGGCCTTGGTTTTTTCCAGTTGGACGTAGTTTTCGAGAAAATGAATTTTCAAATTTCCTTTTGACATCCCGGATTTCACAACGATATTTGTGGTTGTAATCGGGATGAATTTTTACTGTAAGCTCAAACTAATCACCACACTATTTTGCACCTTTTGCAGCATCGAAACTTCGCGAAAACCCGCGGGAAAACCGAAATTTTGAAACATTTTTACCGTGTTTACCTATGCTATTTTCGCCCATGCCCGACATTCGGCGCGTGCCGACGTACTCTCTCTACTTACGGTTGTGGAGGAGGTTTCACATAGCACTCGACTGCGATAGCAGTGACTGTTTGGTTGTGTGGTTCCGCTGCCAAGCGAATATAGATGTGATCGGAGTACACTGTTATCGCAGATACTGTTATAACTAGAAATATTTCTAATTTACAGATGAAAAAATGTATCATCTAATAGAATTATATCAATACAATTAATGTCTACGGGACATTTAAAGTCACCTTAATATATTTTTCGTATAATAGGAGACGAGTAAAATTTTTCTACTGTTTATATTCAGTCAAAACATAGTCTGTTTAATAAAGGCGTTTTCACCCAATACATTTTCTTCTTATATTTACATTTAATAATTAACAAAAGGCACATGGTAGCATACACTTTTCTTTTATTCGGCGCCATTTTGTAACTACTACTGTCAACACACTTTTGCAAATATTGTGAAACGCCACATAACAGTTCTGCTATAGCAGTATAAGCCTCCCCCACCAAACAGTTGAACTGTGATTGCAGTTGGCTGGTATGTGAAACCGCTGCTTAAAGCATACATTATGAATGGTCAGCTGTCGACAATTTCGTCATCTACTTGTCTCTTTTCGATTTCAGAGCGGACGTTTATGCTGTTTTCTCTGTCTCACTTGCAAGGCATTTATCCTTGTGGATTGCCATATTAACCAATGAGGTCAATTTAAAATACGGCCAGGCAGCAGCTCATAGGAATAAATTATTATTAGACATTAGTAATCTTGGCTCCATTAGTAATAATTGGGGAGTATTTACACGAAAATGTAATTGCATTTTTTAATGGTAGTTTATTATTAAACATTTAAAAAATTACCGCAGGGTTTGCACTGTGACCCCATTTTGTTTTTGCTCTTCCTGCTGGATAGGAAGCCAAAAGTTGTATAAAACCCGGACTTGCCAGGCCCGAACCAGCAGTAGGAAGCCCGATTCCGGGCTTCCTGAAGATAAGCGTGTATAAAATTTATGGTACATTGGGGCCAGTCCAAGGAAGGCCGTAGCTCAATTTTTCGGTGGGCTTGGTAATGCCTATATACATCACCATTATATACAGATTTAGTTCGTACCAAGCCCATGTAGGGGGCGCTGCAAAATATACAAATATACAATGTAGGGACAAGTCTACCATTTGTAAGCCCGGCATGTTTTGCAGTACTCGGAAGCCCGAAAATCTGGCAACGCTCTGTGTATGCTAACATACAAACGTTATGCATTTTAGGCGGCCCTGCAGATTAATATTTCTAATAACGCTGCAATTTCAATTTCTACCGTGACGAGTCTTAAATTCAACTTCTTTTCTTGCTTTTCCAAACAATATTCTAAATTCTTTGGTTAAGAATTGTCACTAGTAATCTCCCCGGTGTGCGCATTTTTTGCTAAAAATTGTTACGAGTGGGCGAATATTCGTTTATCGTGTAATTACTATACTAAAATCAAATAATTCTGGCGCCTAAGTATTCCAACACTGAATAAAAGCCTCGTTTGCATAGCATTTTTTAACACAAGATTTAAAAATTTTAAAACCCTTGATAGCTTTTAATTTATTATTCAATTTATTGTATAACACAGCACCAATATAATAAGGATTTGACTTGTACAATTCCATATTGTGTAAGTTATAGTTTAAACTTTCTCCGTGACGAGTATCATAGTTGTAAAAAGAGTTCAAAGTGGAAAACTTTGAAATGTTGCTCTTTACGAAACACAAGATCTCCAAGATAAATAAGCAAGGCACAGTCAACATTCCGGGTAATTCACTTGCACAAATTCTAAGTTTACTCTTTATTTTTAAATGGAACACTCCATACTTTATTACATTTATAGAAAATCCTTAAATACTTATATATAGTATTAAGGATCTATCTTTAAAGGTTAGAGGGTTGTTTCCATTTTGTTTTTTTGTATAGTGTACTAAGGGTCTAACTTTAAAGGTTAGAGAGTTATTTCCATTTCATTCTAAGAAAGAGCTTCAAAAGGGCTGATTACCTGATTAGGGTGTCAAAAGGTCACTGTCTAATCTGTAAAGTATAAGAAGACATGTTCTTGTTAATTTTTAGTGTATTGGATATAGTTGAGAACCTACCTGTAACATCATCAATAAATAACAAGCCGATGAAGCCGATGTCGTAATTTATTATGCGTTAACTTTATTTCATCATATGCAGTATGTGTTTTATTGGCGTTACAGGTAGGTTTTCAACTATTTACAGTACATAAAAAAAACAAGTCTTTTTATTTTTACCAGCTTAAGCAGTGGCATTTTGACATTATAATAAGGTAAACGGTCCTATCTTAGAATTAAATGCAAATAACTCACTAACCTTCAAAGTTAGACCCTTAATACACTATACAAAAAGCATACACTTTTTAAGGGCTTAATGCAATAATACAGGGTGTCCCATTAAAAAACATAAATTTAGTTTGCACCGCTTTTACGGAACACCCTATATCAATTTCAACAAGACCATTGGAAATGCGCACAAAAAACCTAAAACTTTTATCTCTACACAATTTTTTCCTTAACTCGTAAAATAAAGAAGTAGAAGGGTAAATTATTATGTGGATCACCCTGTATAATGAATTATTTTTAATTATGATTACTATTTGATTACAGTGTTAATGAAAAACTTCTAAATACACAAACAAAACAATTCTGAAAACACCTTCCCCCTCAATTATGCATTCTTCCAAACGTTTCCAAAGATGTTATTAACTTCTTTTTTATGACCTAATTTCAAAATTTGCAATTTTTAAACATCGGCTTGTATATCAAATTGATATTTTCTCAATGCGAATCTTCATTTCGAAGGAATCAAAAAATTTTAAGAATAGTGACTTTTGTGAAAAGTTAAATATTTTGGCTATTTCACCTCTTGTAAACGTCATCCAGAGACATACTGTATATCGCTAGCCTGCCTTGCCCTTACCCTACCAGAGCGGTTCTCAATATTCGGAAAGGCCATGCACACTACGTTTAAGTAACAAACTCAAATGACTAACATTGCAATTTATCATTTTTTGTGCAATAGTAAAACATTTTCTATAATAATTTAAACTCCAAAAACCATTTTTATATTATCTGTAAAAGTTGGTACATTAAAAACTTAAATGCTGCACTTACACTTCTCCATAAATATGCTGCTGCATATCCTCTGTTAATATGTCGGAAGGAAATGAATCAAATTCGTCAGGTCTTATCATAATGCACGTGCAGGTATACTTTTTAAATGGTAATAAAGTATATCACTTCCCTCAACTGGTGTAGATACAGTATGCAAAAATGCTGGAAAGTTTTATTTAGTTTGTTAAATTTATACTTAAAAATTTAATCAGTTTTTTTTCAAGGGCAAAAGCCTGTAAGAATGCCTCTTGCATATCATTTATGTAGGCTGAATAATAGGCCGGGCCGATTTTTTTAAATTTTATCAAATGGCTAGTTGTCAAAAGTTGGGACTAGTATTTAAAAGATCTCACACCAAATATGGGCCGAATTAAAAAAAATGTTAGTTAAATTCAGGGCTAGTAATAAACTGTTAGAAAACGGTTTAAGTAGTCTCCAAAAAAAATCTTCAAATATCTGTACGGTAGACTGGGCCCCTTTATGAAAATTGAATTTTATGTTTTTTTGGTGCTGACCAAAATTATGAATACGTGACAATACATATCCAGGAGATCGCAAACTGCACAAAGGCGGAGTAATTCGGCTAATAGAAACATAGAAAAATCTTTACAATGGAGTATTTGCCTGTTGCAAGTTAACGAGCTTCCCTTGCGACTCTCCTTCGTATTCCAGGCTGATTGGTTTTCTCATTGCGAAAAAATGACTCGTTAAATTTAAACCAATTAAAACTGTTCTTCCTCGTGTAAATGAAAATGACCTAAGTACAGATCAAAAATATATGTATAAGATAACTAATGCCATTGGATATAGAGTGGTTCCTCACAATTTGGCCGAGAAAAGTCCAGGAAAAATGGAACACTCCCATTGGTTAACGACAGCCAACCGAATTCTTAGATTATAATATGTAGCTACAAACAATCCTCTGGAGAATTTAATAGTACTGACAGAGTTTGTAATAAAAGTATATTCGCATATGTGGTTTGAAATAAAGACTCAGCCACAGCTGGAAAATGGTACAAGATATCTGTGGACATTAATCAATTTTTCGAAAGATCCACCAAATCATGTAACAGAATTATCAATAAAGTGATCCAGGACAACGCGTATTTTGCGCATCTGGAAAATGTTTTAATATCTATGTTAACCGATAGAAGTCCACAAATTAGGGAGCTAGCCGTTAGAAGAATTTTAAAAGCTAGGAAATCTGATGTAAAAATAGCATTTTCAAAGTGCCCAAAGTAAATTTTAACGCAGATTATATAGATCTGGCCTAATTGTACTGCAACAGAACCTCCCCCAGTACAGCATTTGTCTGCCTAGGAATTGTGGGATACTGTTAAACAGGTTCCGAATTTTGACAATTATTTTCCTTGTCATACTCAGACAGTCGAGAAAAGTGTTAAAATTGTTACCAATGATTCGACAAAACTATGTGATGGAGAATCCAGAGATGGCTTAATTCGAGCTTAACTTGACCCCAGAAAGGACTTGCCAAAATTTGAAAGTAAAAATCAATATTATGCTTCAAGATCTAAGTAAGTAAAAGTATTGAGAAAAGGTGGGTGGAACTCAAAGTGTAGCCACCTCCTCGTGGCGAGTTCTGGGTTGAGTGAATATTTGAGCTGTAAAATATATATCGGATAATATCTCAATATAATCATTGTTGTTTAGTATAAGTAAGTAACACATTTTTGTGCCGAACATTGATTAAAGAGCTGCACACTCGCAGAAATGTGTAATTTGTCGACCACTAACTACACATTTTTTGTCTCGGGGCCCGGTCAGAGTTGGGAAAGATCACGCCAAAAAATCTTGGTCATAGGTCAGATCGTTTATAAAAAAAAGGATTGTTTAAAAATAGATATTTTCTTACAAAAACGATCTTAATCAAAGATCGTCTAAAAACGATGTTTTTAAAAAAATCATTCGATCTAAGATCTTTTAAAATATCTAAGATCTTCTAAACGATCTAAGATCTTCTAAACGATCTAAGACCTTTTGAAATATTACATCTAAAAATTCATGATATTTTATAGTTAATAGATGTCTATAAATACTTTTTCTAATTTTGACGTAGTATAAAGTAACATCTTTCAAAACCAGAGAAAGTGATGATATGTCCAATTTTACGTAACTAGTAACTAGTAAAATTTTATGTAACTGGTTACGTAATCAATCAGTTGAGAAGGAGAATTAGACTTGCAAAACCGTCTTCACTGATTATGTAAACAATTTATAATACAACTTATGTTTTTTAATCTAAACTTCTAAACAATCAAACAAAGATTCAGTAATTTATTCTTTTAGTTTAATGTTCTTTTTAAACTTTTGCGTTTGAGAGTATTATACAAGCCCTGTCTGAGTTAAGTTGGCCCAAGCAGACATTTTTGAAAAT
This sequence comes from Pseudeuparius sepicola, assembly GCA_963920635.1. Lineage (NCBI taxonomy): Eukaryota > Metazoa > Arthropoda > Insecta > Coleoptera > Anthribidae > Pseudeuparius > Pseudeuparius sepicola. Next base: position 33,764,905 of record OY987300.1, on the reverse strand, counting down.
GTGCTACTTTTTTGTTTCCTTGCAGGTTTTAGAGAATGTTTAAAAACATTTTTAGATATATTTAGCATTAAGTAGGTTGTTTTGTATAATAATTTGATTGCAACAAAATACATGATGAAAACAGCTTAAGTTGGATAGTCTATTTCTACAAGTTTAGTAGGTGGCTCTGAAATAAATCACAATATTTGACGTTTCAATAAGTTTTAACAAGGCGTTAGTGACATATTATCACAACATATTTGTGCATTCATTGTTGTTGACAAATAAAAATGTCTCGTGGTAAGGCTGTTTCTGAAGAAATAAGGAATGTTATAATTCACTTGCATTCAAAAGGCAAGTCTGCTGCGCAAACTTTACAAAACTACTGGATCTGTTGCTCAGAAGCAGAGAAATGGAAATCGGCCACCTTATTCTGATAATTGAGTTTTATGGAATCAGGCAACAGATAAATGTTTTTCAAGGACAACTTGTCACAGGGCTGCACGAAAACTAGGGTTTAAAACTTATAAGGTAAGCTCAAACTGTTTCGGATTTTTTCCCGTTTTCAATTCTACGATCTGTAGGCAAAGGAAAAGCCTTTACTAACAAAGAGGCAGAAGAAAGATAGACTTTTGTGGGCAAAAGAGCACAGAGCTTGGTCTCAGCATCAATGGAACTCAAGTATATGGAGTGATGAGGCTAGATTTTAAGTTTGTGTTTGTGATAGTCGAAGCAGAGTCATTAGCTAGAGGGGTCGGAAAATTACACTTTGTAGATGCCATCATGAACACTGATAAATAAATTAACATCCTTCAAAATAATTTGAAACTATTTTTTTATTGTATCTTCCAACAAGATGGCGCCTCTTGTCATGCGGCTAAAAAAGTGAAAGATTGGACGTTAGAAAACAATATTTCGCTTTTAAAATGGCGGCTAGCAGTCCAGATCTTTTGCCGATTGAAACATTATGGCATATAATGAAGATGTTGCGATCACAATCCACAAGAACCCTTCCACAGTTGCGTGCTCGTCTCCAAGAAATTTGGAAGAGTTTCACTCCAGATTATTGCCAAACATTAGTTAACACTATATCAAGACGTATTGAGGCAGTAATAAGTCGAAAAGGCGATATAAGACTGTGGTAATTTTCTATTTAATTTTTGTCTATTTTCTGTTTATTCACAATATTAGGAATTTCTTTAAAAAAAATCTTGGTTACATAAAATATAGTTTAATTATATGCCAAAAGTGAATAAACGTTTCCTATATAATTAGAAAAATGTGTTGATTTTAATAAATTTTCTGTTAACACGATAAATTTCTTCAAAAAACATATTTTTATTAGTTTGGGCCAACTTCACTGAAACAGGGCTCGTATAGGTATATTAATATCAATTATTAAAAAACGTATGTACCTAATACCACAGACCTATATAGCTTCGCTACAGACTGTGCCTCCCCGTATATTTTTAGGCGAACCCAAGGAACCAAGTCCCTGGAGTTGGCATCCTTTGTAGGAATTCGTACAAATATTTCCACTACCGTCCCATAGAGGTCGCTGAGTTCTACATCTTTCCACTCGTCGTTGACAAATGTCGCCTATCCGGCCCATTTTAGGGATAAAAATACATCTGCATACAAGCAGATGTATTATGTATATAAACACAGACCTATATAGCTTAGCTAAGCTATATACATCTGTGATATAAATAATATGTTCACAGAAAGAGGCAAGGAAGATGGAATTGGTAGGTAAGGATTTTTGAGATTCATATTGATGTACATATACTTAATTAAAATTGCCGGGAAAACTACACCCTGAAAATCTCAGAAGTAAAAAAATTGCCTTACAAAAAACTACCCCTTCCCACCCCCGAAGTTGTGTTTTTGGTCGAATCCTCGCCATTTTCAACCAGAACGTTCAAAGTTTACCCAGACGCACCAATCCGCGGTTGAAAAAATTTACCTGAAAAAACTACCCCCTGCAACCCTTTAGGGAAAAAAATTGATAACTCCATTGTTTCTGGTCCGATTTTCGCCGTTTTCACAAGAACGTTCAAAAGAGTCTCAGAAGCATAAAAAACTGCCTGACAAAAAACTACCCCTTCCCACGCCCGAAGTTGTGTTTTTGGTCGAATCCTCGCCATTTTCAGCCAGAACGTTCAAAATTTACCCAAACGCACCAATCCGCGGTTGAAAAAAATTTCCTGGCACAACTACCCCCTGCATCCCTTTAAGGAAAAAAATGATAACTCCATTGTTTATGGTCCGATTTTCGTCGTTTTCACAAGGATGTTAAAAAAAAGTCAGTCTGAGAAATAAAAAAAACTGCCGGAAAAAAAACTACCCCTTCCCACCCCCGAAGTTGTTTTTGGTCGGATCCTCGCTATTCTTAGCAAGGTCGTTCAGAATGACTCCAGAAACACCAATCCGCGGTTGAAAAAAATTGCCGGACAAAACTACCCCCTGCATCCCTTTAGGAAAAAAAAATATAAATCCATTGTTTCTGGTCCGATCTTCGCCGTTTTCACAAGGATGTTAAAAAAAGTCAGTCTCAGTAGCCAGAACGTTCAAAATTTACCCAGACGCACCAATCCGCGGTTGAAAAAAATTTCCTGGCACAACTACCCCCTGCATCCCTTTAAGGAAAAAAATGATAACTCCATTGTTTATGGTCCGATTTTCGTCGTTTTCACAAGGATGTTAAAAAAAGTCAGTCTGAGAAATAAAAAAAACTGCCGGAAAAAAAACTACCCCTTGCCACCCCCGAAGTTGTTTTTGGTCGGATCCTCGCTATTCTTAGCAAGGTCGTTCAGAATGACTCCAGAAGCACCAATCCGCGGATGAAAAAAATTGCCGGACAAAATACCCCCTGCATCCCGTTAGGAAAAAAAATGATAACTCCATTGTTTATGGTCCGATTTTCGCCGTTTTCACAAGGATGTTAAAAAAGTCAGTCTGAGAAATAAAAAACTGCCGGAAAAAAAACTACCCCTTCCCACCCCCGAAGTTGTTTTTGATCGGAACCTCGCCATTTTTAGCAAGGACTTTCAAAATTATTCCAGAAGCAACAATCCGCGGTTGAAAAAAATTGCCGGACAAAACTACCCCCTGCATCCCTTTAGGAAAAAAAAAATGATAACTCCATTGTTTATGGTCCGATTTTCGTCGTTTTCACAAGGATGTTAAAAAAAGTCAGTCTGAGAAATAAAAAAAAAATGCCGAAAAAAGACTACCCCTTCCCACCCCCGAAGTTGTTTTTGGTCGGATCCTCGCTATTCTTAGCAAGGTCGTTCAGAATGACTCCAGAAACACCAATCAGTGGTTGGAAAAAATTGCCGGACAAAACTACCCCCTGCATGCCTTTAGGACAAACAAGATAAATCCATTGGATTTTCACCGTTTTCACAAGGACGTTCAAAAGAGTCTCAGAAGCATAAAAAACTGCCTGACAAAAAACTACCCCTTCCCACCCCCGAAGTTGTTTTTGGTCAAATCCTCGCCATTTTCAGCCAGAACGTTCAAAATTTACCCAGACGCACCAATCCGCGGTTGAAAAAAATTTCCTGGCACAACTACCCCCTGCATCCCTTTAAGGAAAAAAATGATTCCTCCATTGTTTATGGTCCGATTTTCGTCGTTTTCACAAGGATGTTAAAAAAAGTCAGTCTGAGAAATAAAAAAAACTGGCGGAAAAAAAACTACCCCTTCCCACCCCCGAAGTTGTTTTTGGTCGGATCCTCGCTATTCTTAGCAAGGTCGTTCAGAATGACTCCAGAAACACCAATCCGCGGTTGAAAAAAATTGCCGGACAAAACTACCCCCTGCATCCCGTTAGGAAAAAAAAATGATAACTCCATTGTTTATGGTCCGATTTTCGCCGTTTTCACAAGGATGTTAAAAAAAGTCAGTCTCGGAAATAAAAAAAACTGCCGGAAAAAAACTACCCCTACCCACCCCCGAAGTTGTTTTTGATCGGAACCTCGCCATTTTTAGCAAGGGCGTTCAAAATTATTCCAGAAGCACCAATCCGCGGTTGAAAAAAATTGCCGGACAAAACTACCCCCTGCATCCCGTTAGGAAAAAAATGATAACTCCATTGTTTATGGTCCGATTTTCGGCGTTTTCACAAGGATGTTAAAAAAAAGTCGGTCTGAAAAATAAAAAAACTGCCGGAAAAAAAAACTACCCCTTCCCACCCCCGAAGTTGTTTTTGATCGGAACCTCGCCATTTTTAGCAAGGACTTTCAAAATTATTCCAGAAGCAACAATCCGCGGTTGAAAAAATTGCCGGACAAAACTACCCCCTGCATCCCTTTAGGAAAAAAAATGATAACTCCATTGCTTATGGTCCGATTTTCGTCGTTTTCACAAGGATGTTAAAAAAAGTCAGTATGAGAAATAAAAAAAAACTGCCGAAAAAAAAACTACCCCTTCCCACCCCCGAAGTTGTTTTTGGTCGGATCCTCGCTATTCTTAGCAAGGTCGTTCAGAATGACTCCAGAAACATCAATCAGTGGTTGAAAAAAATTGCCCTACAAAACTACCCCCTGCATCCCTTTAGGAAAAAAAAGATAAATCCATTGGTTTTTCACCGTTTTCACAAGGACGTTCAAAAGAGTCTCAGAAGCATAAAAAAACTGCCTGACAAAAAACTACCCCTTCCCACCCCCGAAGTTGTTTTTGATCGAATCCTCTCCATTTTCAGCCAGAACGCTCAAAATTTACCCAGACGCACCAATCCGCGGTTGAAAAAATTTTCCTGATACAACTACCCCACGCATCCCTTTAAGGAAAAAAAATTGATAACTCCATTGTTTCTGGTCTGATTTTCGCCGTTTTCACAAGGACGTTCAAAAGAGTCTCAGAAGCATAAAAAACTGCCTGACAAAAAACTACCCCTTCCCACCCCCGAAATTGTTTTTGGTCGAATCCTCGCCATTTTCAGCAAGGACGTTCAAAATAAGTAATCCCAAACGCACCAATTCGCAATTGAAAAAATTTGCCGGACAAAACTACCCCCTGCACCCCTTTACGAAAAAAATATCATTACTGCATTTTTTCTGGTCCGATTGTCGCCTTTTCACAAGGATATTATAAAGTCTCAGAATTCAAAAACAAATTTTCAGACAAAAAAACTAACCCTCCCCACCCCCAAGAGTCTTAACGAAGTTTCGTTTTACGAAAATCATAAAAGTTGAAATAACTTCTCAACAGTCAAACTTCGAATATCCCTTAATAGAGTCCCCTTTCCACAGGATTCGTTTGAATTACTGGCTCTGTGACACCCTGTATGTTATGCATTTTTCAGATTTTTCTCTGAAGTCCGCCATATTGAGAATTTAAGCTCCTTGGCCCGCACTTGATTCAACAGTTGCGCTTAAAATTCCTATTTTGTTTAACATTGACACCCTGTAGCATGGAACTCCCTGTATATTTTTATACAAATTTGGTATATGAGGGTTTTGATTTGTCCTGATTAAAGCAATAGTTGTGGCAGATTTTAAATAAGAAAAAAAAAAACGCTAAATGGCAGTTCTTTTAATTCTGAGACTTTTTGAACGTAGTTTTGAAAACGGCGAAAATCGAACCAGAAACAATGGAGTTATAATTTTTGTCCTAAAGAAATGCAGGGGGTATTTTTCTCCGGCAAATTTTTTCAACCGTGGATTGGTGCTTCTGGAATCATTTTGAACGTACTTGCTAAGAATGGCGAGGATCCAACCAAAAACAACTTCGGGGGTGGGAAGGGGTAGTTATTTTCCGGCAGTTTTTTTTATTTCTGAGACTGACTTTTTTTAACATCCTTGTGAAAACGGCAAAAATCGGACCATAAACAATGGAGTTATCATTTTTTTTTCCCTAAAGGGATGCAGGGGTTAGTTTTGTCCGGCAATTTTTTTCAACCGTGGATTGGTGCTTCTGGAATAATTTTAAATGTCCTTGCTAAAAATGGCGAGGTTCCGATCAAAAACAACTTCGGGGGTGGGAAGGGGTAGCTTTTTTCCGGCAGTTTTTTTTATTTCTGAGACTGACTTTTTTTAACATCCTTGTGAAAACGGCGAAAATCGGACCAGAAACAGTGGATTTATCTTTTTTTTTCCTAAAGGGATGCAGGGGGTAGTTTTTCCGGCAATTTTTTTCAACCGCGGATTGGTGGTTCTGGAGTAATTCTGAACGACCTTGCTAAGAATAGCGAGGATCCGACCAAAAACAACTTCGGGGGTGGGAAGGGGTGGTTTTTTTTCCGGAAGTTTTTTTATTTCTCAGACTGACTTTTTTTAACTTCCTTGTGAAAACGACGAAAATCGGACCATAAACAATGGAGTTATCATTTTTTTTCCTAAAGGGATGCAGGGGGTAGTTTTTCCGGCAATTTTTTTCAACCGCGGATTGGTGGTTCTGGAGTCATTCTGAACGTCCTTGCTAAAAATGGCGAGGTGTCGATCAAAAACAACTTCGGGGGTGGGAAGGGGTAGTTTTTTTTCCGGCAGTTTTTTTTATTTCTCAGACTGACTTTTTTTAACATCCTTGTGAAAACGACGAAAATCGGACCATAAACAATGGAGTTATCATTTTTTTTCCCTAAAGGGATGCAAGGGTTAGTTTTGTCCGGCAATTTTTTTCAACCGTGGATTGGTGCTTCTGGAATAATTTTAAACGTCCTTGCTAAAAATGGCGAGGTTCCGATCAAAAACAACTTCGGGGGTGGGAAGGGGTAGTTTTTTTCCGGCAGTTTTTTTTATTTCTCAGACTGACTTTTTTTAACATCCTTGTGAAAACGACGAAAATCGGACCATAAACAATGGAGTTATCATTTTTTTTTCCCTAAAGGGATGCAGGGGTTAGTTTTGTCCGGCAATTTTTTTCAACCGTGGATTGGTGCTTCTGGAATAATTTTAAATGTCCTTGCTAAAAATGGCGAGGTTCCGATCAAAAACAACTTCGGGGGTGGGAAGGGGTAGCTTTTTTCCGGCAGTTTTTTTTATTTCTGAGACTGACTTTTTTTAACATCCTTGTGAAAACGGCGAAAATCGGACCAGAAACAGTGGATTTATCTTTTTTTTTCCTAAAGGGATGCAGGGGTAGTTTTTCCGGCAATTTTTTTCAACCGCGGATTGGTGGTTCTGGAGTCATTCTGAACGACCTTGCTAAGAATAGCGAGGATCCGACCAAAAACAACTTCGGGGGTGGGAAGGGGTGGTTTTTTTTCCGGCAGTTTTTTTTATTTCTGAGACTGACTTTTTTTAACATCCTTGTGAAAACGGCGAAAATCGGACCAGAAACAATGGATTTATCTTTTTTTTTTTTCCTAAAGGGATGGAGGGGGTAGTTTTTCCGGCAATTTTTTTCAACCGCGGATTGGTGGTTCTGGAGTCATTCTGAACGACCTTGCTAAGAATAGCGAGGATCCGACCAAAAACAACTTCGGGGGTGGGAAGGGGTGGTTTTTTTTCCGGAAGTTTTTTTATTTCTCAGACTGACTTTTTTTAACTTCCTTGTGAAAACGACGAAAATCGGACCATAAACAATGGAGTTATCATTTTTTTTCCTAAAGGGATGCAGGGGGTAGATTTTCCGGCAATTTTTTTCAACCGCGGATTGGTGGTTCTGGAGTCATTCTGAACGACCTTGCTAAGAATAGCGAGGATCCGACCAAAAACAACTTCGGGGGTGGGAAGGGGTGGTTTTTTTTCCGGAAGTTTTTTTATTTCTCAGACTGACTTTTTTTAATATCCTTGTGAAAACGGCGAAAATCGGACCAGAAACAGTGGATTTATCTTTTTTTTTCCTAAAGGGATGCAGGGGGTAGTTTTTCCGGCAATTTTTTTCAACCGCGGATTGGTGGTTCTGGAGTCATTCTGAACGACCTTGCTAAGAATAGCGAGGATCCGACCAAAAACAACTTCGGGGGTGGGAAGGGGTGGTTTTTTTCCGGAAGTTTTTTATTTCTCAGACTGACTTTTTAACTTCCTTGTGAAAACGACGAAAATCGGACCATAAACAATGGAGTTATCATTTTTTTTCCTAAAGGGATGCAGGGGGTAGTTTTTCCGGCAATTTTTTTCAACCGCGGATTGGTGGTTCTGGAGTCATTCTGAACGACCTTGCTAAGAATAGCGAGGATCCGACCAAAAACAACTTCGGGGGTGGGAAGGGGTGGTTTTTTTTCCGGAAGTTTTTTTATTTCTCAGACTGACGTTTTTTTAATATCCTTGTGAAAATGGCGAAAATCGGACCAGAAACAGTGGATTTATCTTTTTTTTTTCCTAAAGGGATGCAGGGGGTAGTTTTTCCGGCAATTTTTTTCAACCGCGGATTGGTGGTTCTGGAGTCATTCTGAACGACCTTGCTAAGAATAGCGAGGATCCGACCAAAAACAACTTCGGGGGTGGGAAGGGGTGGTTTTTTTTCCGGAAGTTTTTTTATTTCTCAGACTGACTTTTTTTAACTTCCTTGTGAAAACGACGAAAATCGGACCATAAACAATGGAGTTATCATTTTTTTTCCTAAAGGGATGCAGGGGGTAGTTTTTCCGGCAATTTTTTTCAACCGCGGATTGGTGGTTCTGGAGTCATTCTGAACGACCTTGCTAAGAATAGCGAGGATCCGACCAAAAACAACTTCGGGGGTGGGAAGGGGTGGTTTTTTTTTCGGCAGTTTTTTTTTATTTCTGAGACTGACTTTTTTTAACATCCTTGTGAAAACGGCGAAAATCGGACCAGAAACAATGGATTTATCTTTTTTTTTCCTAAAGGGATGGAGGGGGAAGTTTTGTCCAGCAATTTTTTCAACCGCGGATTGCTGTTTCTGGAGTCATTCTGAACGACATTGCCAAGAATAGCGAGGATCCGACCAAAAACAACTTCGGGGGTGGGAAGGGGTAGTTTTTTTTCCGGCAGTTTTTTTTATTTCTCAGACTGACTTTTTTTAACATCCTTGTGAAAACGACGAAAATTGGACCATAAACAATGGAGTTATCATTTTTTTCGTAAAGGGATGCAGGGGGTAGTTTTGTCCGGCAATTTTTTTTTCAACCGCGGATTGGTGCTTCTGGAATAATTTTGAACGTCCTTGCTAAAAATGGCGAGGTGCCGATCAAAAACAACTTCGGGGGTGGGAAGGGGTAGTTTTTTTTGTTTCCGGCAGTTTTTTTTATTTCTCAGACTGACTTTTTTTAACATCCTTGTGACAACGACGAAAATCGGACCATAAACAATGGAGTTATCATTTTTTTCCCTTAAGGGATGCAGGGGGTAGTTTTGTCCGGCAATTTTTTTTTCAACCGCGGATTGGTGCTTCTGGAATAATTTTGAACGTCCTTGCTAAAAATGGCGAGGTGCCGATCAAAAACAACTTCGGGGGTGGGAAGGGGTAGTTTTTTTTCCGGCAGTTTTTTTTATTTCTCAGACTGACTTTTTTTAACATCCTTGTGAAAACGACGAAAATCGGACCATAAACAATGGAGTTATCATTTTTTTTCCCTAAAGGGATGCAGGGGTTAGTTTTGTCCGGCAATTTTTTTCAACCGTGGATTGGTGCTTCTGGAATAATTTTAAACGTCCTTGCTAAAAATGGCGAGGTTCCGATCAAAAACAACTTCGGGGGTGGGAAGGGGTAGTTTTTTTCCGGCAGTTTTTTTTATTTCTCAGACTGACTTTTTTTAACATCGTTCTGAAAACGACGAAAATCGGACCATAAACAATGGAGTTATCATTTTTTTTTCCTAAAGGGATGCAGGGGGTAGTTTTGTCCGGCAAATTTTTTCAACCGCGGATTGGGTGTGTCTGGGTCCGGAATAATTTTAAACGTCCTTGCTAAAAATGGCGAGGATCTGACCAAAAACAACTTCGGGGATGGGAAGGGGTAGTTTTTTCCCGCAGTTTTTTTATTTCTGAGACTTTTTGAACGCCCTAGTGGAGGTATGAAGTTGTTTCGCCAAAGAGATGCAGGGAGTAGTTTTTGGCAGGAAATTTTCTCCAATCGCGGATCGCGGATTGGTGCATCTGGAATAATTCTAATAATTTCGAATTGTGGCTGCCTTATTATTACTACTCGTATAAATGCTATTCCTTCTATTCACATGTTCTTGCATCGACAACGTTGCAGCGTTTTTTTATGGGATATGTGCTTTCAAGGCCACCGAATTATTGTCGCCAGGCCAGCCGATTATATTTTTATTGGAATTTCCCACATGCGGCGCCCTCTATTGGTGCCAGTTCAAACAATTGGGTCCCCAGGCCCCAGGCACTGTCTGTAGCGAAGCTATATAGGTCTGTGCTAATACTAAATAATGTTCAATATCAGTATTAAATTTAAGTAATTTTCTAATTCCTTTGCGATGAGATTTGGATGTTTAGAGTTTACGCGCCGCCTGTCGCATATGTAGAGATATGTTGTCATAACAATCTTAGATCCTTTTAAACATCGCCAAATTAAGATAAAAGATAAGACCTTTTTGAAACGATCTTTTTTAAATAGATCTGCCCAGCTCTGGGCCCGTTAAAATTATTTCAATCCGATCGATTTTTTTTGCAATATAAGGGTACCGATATGTATATGATGAGCACTAGCCCAACAAAAATGTTGAAAAAATTCAAAACATTTGACGCCGCTCTTAAGTAATTTAAAAAAAACTTGCCTTTTTCGGCCCGGCCTACTGAACAATAATGACAAGACAGTTTCCACCAAACAATATATAGGTATAGATACATTACCAAAGGCAACTTGTTTTGTTTCCTGATATTGAAAATATGTTATTGTTGGCACATTCAAGTTTTCCAGTTTTTTTTATACGATTTAGGTTATTTTGTAAATATAACTATCTCAAAGCATATATTATACGATATACAATTCTATCAGAAAACTATTTTTATTATGCATTACAAAATAGGAAAGACTGAATTTAAGAAATGCCAATGTAAACAAATTACCTCTTCTTCTTCCCCCCGACCCGCTAATGTAGAAGCAAAATAAAACCGATTTATTTGTGTGAGTCATCTATTCCTTTATATTGTTGGTTTCCACCCCTAAAAGTAGGTAGGTAATAATAAATTTGTTATATATGTTAAAATCACACCACAAAAAAGTTGCAAACATTTAAACAAATGTAAAATTGTAGCTTTTTTTTTCTTCCAGGAGTGTGTGACATCACACCCAAGCAATCTCTAAAATACATACAATTCTTTAGGAAAAAAATTAATAACACAGTCGTATTGGCCACACCCGCAAACCACATATACCATGTTTCACGGTCATAGCTTATACAGGGCGTTCAGAAAATAGCTTCAAATATGGCAAAAATACGTTTTTTCGGAGTACCCTGTACAAACACCGAGAGATATTTTAAAATTATTTCTTTGCAGTTTGATTAGGGCTCATATAAGCCATCAATTCCCACGATTTCATGGCCCTGCCTTAGACAGGGCGTTCGCATTAAAAATACAAATATCGAAAAATATCGATTTTTCCCTTGGTGTTTTTTTTTTACATTTTTTCTACATTTTTAACTTTTGCCTATTAAAAACATAAACAATATAAAATTTTAGAAAGTATTTTCAATAAAAAGCACCTTTTTTATATTAAAAAATTTATTGGTATCCACGTATCATGTATCCAGGGTGCTCTTTATTGAAATTACTTTCTAAAATGTAATATTGTTTATGTTTTTTAATAGGCATAAGTTAAAATTGAAGAAAAAAATGTAAAAAAACACCAAGAGAAAAATCTTTTTTTTTTTCGATTTTTGTATTTTTAATGCGTCTAAGGCAGTGCCATGAAATCGTGGGAATTGATAGCTTATGTGAGCCCTAATCAAACTGCAAAGAAATAATTTTAAAATATCTCTCGGTGTTTGTACAGAGTACTCCGAAAAATCATATTTTCGCTATGTTTGAAGCTATTTTGTGAACGCCCTGTAAAGTTATGTACCGTGAAACTTGGTATTTGGGGTTTTCGGGTATGGTCAATACAACTGTGCTATTAATTTTTTTCCTAAAAAATGCCTAATGTCCTTTTGCAGTTTTTGGGGGTATAACTATGATCATAGTAGGTCATGGAAAAGACGAATCTGAAAAAAAATAGTGTCAAAATGTAGATCTTTCGGAGCACTATTTAAAAAAAGTTTTTGAAAATCGGTCAATCCGTAAAAAAATCATGAATTGTCTCGACTTGAAGTGAAACACACTGTATAAGTGGCTCACTCATAACTCTGCTATTTTTTACAGAAAAAAAAACTATGGCCAAAAATCAAATAATTTAATTTTCGAGCCCAAGAGAGTCCAAAATTCACGGTAATCCACACATCAAAACTAATGTCACACATAAATTCTGTCGGTTCTTGCAAACAATTTTCATGTTAAACTTTTTGCCATATTTCGAAAAATAAAAAAGTTACAGCAGTTTAAACATTTCGAATTTTTCCGATTTTTTGCCAGTTTTCATAGATAGTCAGGGACAACAATTTTCATCATGACAAAAGAAGGCCGCCTAGGGGCTAGCGATCGTACCTGCCACTAATTTTTTCTGTCAAAAAATAACTTTTTTTTATTATCAAGTCATCCAAACAATCCGGGGTCACTATACTTATACTCATATATTAAGTTGGCAGGTCAATGATTCCATAACAAGGTAAGGTAGAACTACTACTAACTTGCAGCTTTTATTAAGTACCTCCTCCAAATTTCCTGCCAGCAGCTCTTGGACTGTGAGTGATAGCCCAGAAAAGAGAATATGCACTTAGCTAATTACCGAGGACAGAGGGTATTTTTTTATTTGGGCGATTTTGTTTTTGGGCGAAGTCGATGCGCCCACGGGTGTCCAAACTCATGCGCCAGGGGGGAAATTCTAACCGCGAACATCAAAGGCACTGACACTGAGTTTACCTGGTATGGTGATAGCATACCTCTCGGCATACCTTAAGGGAGCCAAAAGCATTGTTGACACCATCCGCAAAAAATTCCGCTACACCAACTTCCATACTTTTATTTTGGAACGAAACCCAATTAAAACAGATAAATTTTAATGTCTTACAATTCTTGAGACTCGATACTGACTTAAGGTAGGTATTTTATTTTATAGGTACCTATTTTAATTTAGTTATTAGTTTTTATATAAAATTTTATGCAAAATATTTGGTGTTCCGTGTGGAAATTTCAACAATGGTTCTGACAGTCTATGTGTAGCTTTGTCTATGGTGATAGACACCCCTCGGGCATGACCCTATATTATCTCACTTGAAGGAAATGGTTTTGAGATTGGCAGTGGCTATTTATATGTCCGACGCTCGGTCCGACGTATACAATATGTCGACGGATAGACATCCCAAGAGGACAAATGGACCAAAAATTCCATTTTGCGGCAAAAAGTTGTTCTTGATCAAAAAGTCTGCTTGTCCTTAAAATAAGATTGGCATGGAAAAAGTTAACATTCCTTATACTGGGTGAACAGAAAATTGATGAAACGTTAATTAGTATAGGAGTAAACTACCTCTATTTGTAGAGGTACTGAAAAAAGTTATAAAGAAAATTTGTTCAGCATGGTAAACTACTTAGGTTTACAAAATTTCAACGCGTTAGGCCTACTTTTATTTTCTTTTCTTGTTTTTCTTCGATTAAATACTTTTCTATAAGTAGTACGACAAAACTGTATAAATAAAAGTTACTCAGAGTAGAAAACTGTGTACGATGAAAAAATTTTTGACAATCCTGGGCCTACTTTGAGTTTCCTTAAACATTTTCCAAAATAAAAAATAGGCCTAGAATCATTAAATTGCATCATGCGCAGTTTTCCATTCCGAGTAAGTTTTTTTTAATACAGTTTTGTCGAAATATGTACAGAAAATCATTTATTAGGAAAAAAAATAGAATAAAATAAAAAAAGTAATTCATCGCGCTGAACAAATTTTCTCTACAACTTTTTTCAGTATCTCTACAAATAGAGGTAGTTTACTCTTATGCTAATTAACGTTTCTTCAATTTTCTGGTCACCCAGTATAAATAATGTTAACTTTTTCCATGCCAATTTTATTTTAAGAACAAGTAGACTTTTTTTTATCAAGAATGACTTTTTGCCGTAAAATGAAATTTTTGGTCCATTTGTTCTCTTGTAGTCCGGGAGGCAGCGACACTTGATGTAGTTATTCCTACAAAGCTGATTATTTCTCATTTTGCAGTTTTGATATGGCAAGTAAACGGAATGTCAGTCTACCGCGCCAATATGGGGGCAAACATTAATAACAATTTTTGAAACCTGTAAATAAATAGGAGGGTAATGACTTATTTCTACAAGCATAAAACTTTTTAGAGTGGTCAATGATACCTAAAAATGCAATATAATGATAGTCTACCGCCCACGCAAGGTGTTCACAAATTAACTTTTTTTACTTATTTCTACAAGCACAGAGTAACGAGTGATACAGACAACTCCTTAGCGACATGTGTCAAAAAGAGACTCGCTTTTTAGCGAAATATCTTCTGAATACATGAATAATGTGCATTTTATTTGATTGTACAATAATCTACATAGCGAAGAGATTGTATTAGAACCAAATTTATGCTTAAAATACTGTCTGTCTTTCTGTAAATTGAAATGGAGACTCGCTTATTTCTGACACATATAGGTCCGTAAGAAGGCTTCTGTTGCAAAGCTATTGATTCATTGCTACAAGGCTGAAAATTGTTTCTCAAATACTTTAGTTCATAAGAGAACTAGAAAAAATTTGTCTACCGATCATATTATAAGGGTGCAAAGCTTTGATAGACGCAATGGAATGCACGATCTCCCGAGCGCAGCCGCCGCGCCGATCCGCTATAAGTCGCTCTGAATTATTGCATACCGGGATTAAATTAATATCTACAAAGCTGCTTTTTTATCTATATCCATTTTACGATAACTGTTGTCAACTAAACATGTTCTACCTTCGATATAACGTGGCTAAAGCTTAGGTAGACGTGGGTTAAACTTTTGCGTGGGAACTCAATTTTCAAACTATTGTAATATATTATACTCGTATGTACAAAATATAATATTGATTATAAGCAGCTACAATAATATATTAATTTCATAATTATTTAATATTGAAATCCTATATTTCTATGTTTTTTTTAACTAAATGATAAAAAATTATTTCGTAGATTGTTCATAATATTCATTCTCTTGTGTTTAACTATCATGTCAATCTATAAATCACGCCTAAAGGCAGTTGTACTATTTATTAATAATCACATCATCTCGTGACAGATTCAAGGCATGACCTCGGTCATGACTTTTTTTTTCCGAACTGACATTGGCTACGTTCAACGGTATCGCACTTATGAAGCTTGTAACTTGTAACTTTGGACTTGTTTAAGCCATTTTCCATTCATAGTAGGTAGTAAAATAGTGAAGTGCATGCTTTGTAAGATGAAGGTAGAGATTATGATGTGGAAGGCGATGAGGAATTAAATGCCAGTGATGATTAATAAAAAAATATTGCATATAATATATTTATTTTTTATAAATTATATTCAATTATATTCAATTATTTTCAATTCAAATAAATTTAATTATTCAGCTTTAAAAAAGAACAAAATTCAACTTATTTAAAATAATGTATTTTGAACTTTCATTATATTAATATTATACTAGTAAAAAAACTCGCTCGCTAAAGATTTTCGTTATTATTATATCATACATTTTAATAATGGTGTAAGCTCCAAAAAGTATAATTAACATTTAAATTAGGAATTTTATTGCTTGTTATGGTTTTTGCAAGTTTCTGCGCAAAAGTTTAACCCACATCTACCGAAGCTTTAGCCACATTATATCGAAGGTAGAACATGTTTAGTTGACAATAGTTATCATAAAATGGATATAGATAAAAAAGCAGCTTTTTAGATATTAATTTAATCCCGGTATGCAATAATTCAGAGCGACTTATAGCAGATCGGCGCGGCGGCTGCGCTCAGGAGATCGTGCATTCCATTGCGTCTATCAAGGCTTTGCACCCTTATATGATCGGTAGACTAATTTTTTTAGTTCTCTTATGAACCAAAGTATTTGAGGAAAAAAATTCAACCTTGTAGAAATAAGTAAAAAAAAAGTTAATTTCTGAACACCTTGCGTGGGTGGTAGACCTATGATGGCCTCCCCTCAGGTGCGGTAGACTATCATTATATTACATTTTTAGGTATCAATGACCACTCTAAAAAAGTTTTATACTTGTAGGAATAAGTCATTACCGTCCTATTTATTTACAGGTTTCAAAAATTGTTATTAGTGTTTGCCCCCATATTGGCGCGGTAGACTGCCGTTCCATTTACTTTCCATATCAAAGCTACAAAATGAGAAAAAAACCAGCTCTGTAGGAATAACAACGTCAAAAGTATCGCTGCCTCCCGGACTATTGGGATGTCTATCCATGGACATACTCTATAATAATCGGTAAACATCTTGTGCTCTCATTGGCGAGCTGAGTCACATGACTTTGAACGTAAATTTAATTTCATATACGTCTAAAGTAAACGTTGCAATAAGGTGTGTATGCCCTCCTTTTTAGCAATGGGTGCTGCCGTATGATAAAATAAGAGGCATTTGTCCCATATTGTGGCAGTCGGTAGTGATGGCGCGGCCGTACGAATAAAGAATATTGAACTACAAGAATTATTACAAATGCACTTCCCAAAATTTTAAAAGATTTAAAATAACGTTCGTAACGAAGGCATACATCTTTTAAAATTTCGGGAAAGTCCATTACGCTCCTTATTGCAACGTTTGCTTCGGACATGTATGGAGTTAAATGTATGTCCAAAGAAGTCACGTGACTTAACTCGTCAATGAGAGCACAAGACATATACCAACTTTTATACAGGGTGTTTTTAAATTATGGTGCCAATATAACATGACTGGTAGAAAATGTCATTTTGAACAAAAAGTTTCCTATAAACATGGGCCCGAAAATGCATAATAAGAAAGTTACAGGGAAATAAAAGGTACAGTTTGAAAATAGTTATTTATGTACCAAGGCACTGAAGTTCAACTTTTTATGACTCATGTGGAATTTAGTTGCCGAGGCCTTTGGCAGAGGCAAATAAACCACATGAGGCATAAAAAGAACTTCAGTGCCGAGGTACATATTATATTTTTTTGAAATCGAGAAAAAAAAGTTTTATTAGGCAAGAAAATAATAATAAGGGATCACCCGTCCATGAACCGACTACGCGCGGCGTTGCTTGACTTTGACGATCGCTCTACCTAGGTCAAGTATGATGAGACACGGCACCTTCTGACAGAAAAACCAAACTGCTGCTTCTTGTGCAGCCTACACAACAAATCTATTGATATTCAAATTTACTAAAATATGTATACGAAAGGATTGCGCTTCTATATGAAAAAAATTTTTGCAATGTGTACGAAAAGTTAAATGGGCCTTTATCGGCCGGGTTTTGAATATTTGGTCACTTTTGACGGGCGATTTCTCCGCGTCTGACGTTTGATGTTTACATCTCGCCAAGGCCTACTTATTGAAAAAATCGTACAATAATGGGCTACATTATTGTACGATCTGTGCTTTTAATGACGATTTTGGGACACTTTACTGCCGATTTCAAGAAAACATATTTTTTGCAAAAACCTCTATAGAAGTTATGCAATTTAAATGAAACTTTAGCAGTACTTTAGTAGCTAAAGTGCAAAAATTTCGTCTAAAACCAATTTATTCCCATCGCCCAGAGGCGTAGGGGCGGGGTAGCTCAATGGGTTTTATACACATAAATTTTTTGAAATTATCTTTTTGGTCTTGAAGGTTCATCATTTTAGTGCATCTTTTCATTTTACAATAAATGGTTACTCTTGTTCCATAACGATAAAATCAACCGTTTGTGTTGAAATCGGCAAAATGTGCCCCAAAACCTGTTAACTCTAAACTTCGAATAATAAAATTATCGCCTACCGCATTTAAATGTCACAGATGAATTGTACGTTCAAAACTAAGAAAAAAATGCCTAATAGGCAATGAGTAAAACATGACTGCTTTTCTTGAAATAGGGTGTCAAAATTTTGTCGAGATCAATGATCAATCCATTCCATTTTGAAAGCGAACAATTTTTGGAACATTATTCATAGGGTATTTTTTGTCACTTTAAATGGTACAATTATTTTGTAAAATTTGAAAGCGGTAGTTAAAAATTTTATTACAAAGGAGTGCGGGGCACATTTTGCCAATTTGAACGCAAACGGTTGATTTTATTGTAAGGAACAAGAGTACCCTTTTGTTGCAAAATGCAAAGATGCACTAAAATGATCAACTTGCAAGACCAAAAAGATAACCTCAAAAAAGTTTTGAGGATAAAACCCATTGAGCTACCCCGCTCCTCTGCCTCTGGGCGATGGGAATAAATTGTTTTTACACAAAATTGTTGCACTTCTGTAAAAGTTTTTGCGAAAAATATGTTTGTCAAACTGTACCTTTATCACCCTGTAACTTTTTTATTATGCATTTTCGGACCCATGTTTATATGAAACTTTTTGTTCAAAATGACATTTTCTAAAGCGGGGACGCATTTAAAAGATACTTTCGGTCTGAGGAGCAAAGGGGGCCTCCTATTTAAAATAGGAAGTGGCTATTTATACGTCCGACGTATGTGAAAGTCGGTATACGTCTTGCGCTCTGATTGGCAAGTTGAGTCACGTGACTTCTTTGGACGTACATTTAGCTCCATACACGTCTTAAGTAAACTGATATACAGGGTGTCCAACTTTAAAACTGTACAAATCCATAGAAACTTCATTTTTGGAGATAATCGCCTAAACTTTTTTTTGTTTGAACGGCCTTCAAAAACCGCTTCTTTTGACCTTGCTGTCATTTTCAAAATACAAATACAGGGCCGGCTGCGATTTTTTTATACACCCGATTTTCACGAAAACCATTTAGCGATTTTTTTATTTAAAATCTGACCCCACAGCGTTAATCAGAACATACCAAAACTCCTATATACCAAATTTGAATAAAAAATTTACAGGGAGTTCCATTTTGCAGGGTGTCAAAGTTGAGCAAAATAGGAATTTTAAAGGCATCTGCCAAGTCAAGAGTGCCATGGAATCCCCTTAAAACAGTTGAATGGTCAATAGGACCACTGATGGTGTTGGTGTGCAAAGGTCCAATACAAAATATACAGAGTGCCCTTATCTGTGCCATCGCAAATTACTGAATTTTTGGAACTTTATACGGGTCAAAAATCGAGTATATCAAAACCGCTCCACACTATAAACGAACTAAATCTAAAAAATGCAGAAGTCTGCCAGTTAGTAAGTCCATATCAGTTAAGGTGGCTGGTATGCCAGAACAGGAAACACACAGAAAATGTATCATCTTAGACAGTGACTTTGTCGAGTAAGATCCAATAATTTAAATTGTTTTTATTTGTTGGTTGGCATTTTGTAAATAAATAAATTACTTTTGTGTTTATTAATATTTTTTCAATGATTCGAGAGTACTCCTGGCCAGTATAAAGTTTAATAAAATTTCAGAATTTTGAGATGGCTCAGAGAAAAATACCCTGTATATTTTTGTAGTAAATCTTTTCACACCAACATTTTGAGTGGTCCTGTTGACCATGCAACTGTTTTGAAGATGTCTTTAAAATTCCTATTTTGCTCAACTTTGCCACCCTACAGAATGGAACTCCCTGTATACTTTTTGTTGAAATTTGGTATATGGGTGTTTTGAGGTGTTCGCTGTGGGGTCAGATTTTAAATAGAAAAAATCGCTAAATGGTTTTCGTGAAAATCGGGTGTATAAAAAAATCGCAGCCGGCCCTGGATTTGCATTTCGAAAATGGCAGGAAGGTCAAAAGAAGCGGTTTTTGAAGACCTTTCAAACAAAAAAATGTTTAGGTGATTATCTACAAAAATGAAGATTTTACGGATTTGTAGAGTTTTAAAGTGGGACACCCTGTAGATACATCGGAAGTGCATTTTTCTCAAACATCGTTGCAATAACGAGCGTGTATGCCCTCCGTTTTCGGCGATGGGCGCTGCGGTATGAAAAAATAAGTGGTAATTATTTCCAATGGTGTAACCCACTCCAAATTTTCTTGAAATTTTGGCCCTATTTTCGTCCGACATTCGGTAAACTTTGATGTTTGACAATGCCATTTGACGTTTGAAAGTTCGACGTCGAAGATTAATTATTATAAACTAAAAAAAATTCCATCAGGGATAACAACGGACACGGACCTCCTGTAGGTAACGATACATAGTAGTTAATAAAATGTAATGTAGATAGATAGACTTTATTTGTTCAGCAAAGTACAATACATACCCCTTAGGGTGTCGAACATGTCATGCAGTTTTACAAAAACAGAAAATCAATCATTAGGAAGCTTATTCTATACATTAACATGTTATTCTAGAATTACCATTACAAATATCTAACAAGGCCCTCTCTGTGTTTATCATCGAAAAATTCATTTAGAGAGTAGTATGGATTATTGTATAAATAATTTTTTAAAGTGTTCTTTAAAAGTTTTTCCGTAGGCAGTTCTCTTATCTGTAGCGGTATTGAATTAAAGATTTTTATTATACTAGCCTGTACATTTCTCTGTATATAAGCATAATTCGTTTTTTTGTGCAAAAGATCACCTTTTTTCTGGTATTATATATGTTATTTCTAATACAATCTTTAAAGAGATCCTTGTTTTTGTATACAAAAATCACTGCGTGATAAAATATACAGCAAAAACAGTTAGTATTCTTTTTGATATGAAAATATGTTTACAGCTGTCAAATCTTTTCATGCCAAATATTGCCCTCAAACACTTTTTTTGTAATAACAATATTCTTTTCGCTTCACCAGCATTTGCCCAAAAAATTATACCATATGATATCTTTGAATTGACATAAGCATGGTAAGCAGAAAGCGCTGCAGTTTCATTGATATTACTAGCTATTTTTCTTAGCGCATAACAAAATGAAGAGACATTTTTAGACAACTAACTTGTTGATATGATTCGACCATTGCAATCTTCTATCTATTTCAATTCCTAGGAATGATATTGATTCTGAAGCTGTAACATATTTCCCTTTGTATGTCATTGTTAAATTATTTTGTCCTCTATTTGTAAATAGCAGTGTCTGCGTTTTGTCTGCATTTAAAATTAAATTGTGTTGTTCAATGTGTTCTATTGATGTTAATGATTGTATTATCTTTCTTGGGAGTATATCTGGTTCTTCTTCAGTAAAAATGACTGTAGTGTCATCAGCGTACATAACAATATGTGACGGTTGGTAGTTCATTAGTATACAATATATACAATAAAGGCCCCAATATAGATCCTTGTGGAATCCCACGTTTTATAGAGATTTTTCCCGATTTAAGTAGTCTGCCTTCTTTGTTCTGTTCTACTACACATTGTTTTCGATTTTGGAGATATGATTCTACCAGTTTCAGGGCTACACCCCGTACACCATATCTTTCTAGTTTATGACATAAAATTTTATGATCCACAAGGTCAAAGGCTTTAGATAAATCTAAACATACGGCCACTGTAGTCATATTTGAATTAAGAGAACTTATTATTTTAACCATAGCTTGGTAAATAGCACGTATTGTGGATTTGTTTTTTCTGAATCCGTTGTTGATCACTGAAAATATTATGTTTCTCCAAAAAGGGTACTAGTCTTTCATGAATTACTTGTTCAAATACTTTATTTATGTTGGATAATATAGACACCGGCCTGTAGTTTTTTTCTTTATCCCTTTCTCCTTTCTTAAATATCGGTTTAATTTGTGCCAATTTCAGTTTGTCTGGATATATTCCATCGTTTAGCATCCGGTTTATTATATGTGTTAGTGGTTCCTTTATGATATTTGATATTTTCTTTAATAGTGTTACTGGTATTTCATCATACCCTACTGATTTTTTGTTTTTTAAGTATCTGATGATTCTGTTTATCTCTTCTGGGGTTGTTGGATTTAAATAAATTGAATTCAAACAGGAACTTATCACACTTGGGTTGTTATTTTAGTCTTTGATTCACCTGCCACAGTAATAAAATAGCTGTTTAGATTATCAGAATATTGAAATCGAACGACTTCACTCCGATGACGATTGTTGTTCTATGCTTTATTTTTCTGATAACACACATGCGTACAGAAAATTCTAAACGGAACGGAAAAAGTTTATAAATGACTTGTAAACAGCAGCTGCGTCAACGTCAAACGGAAACTTCAAAGTTTATAAATCCGGCTTTTTACAGTGCCGAACGTCGGGCGAAAATAGGGGGTACCTAGCCAAAATTTCAAGAAAATCGGGGGTGGGTTACACTATTCTAAATAATTACCACTTCTTATTTTTCCATACCGCAGGGCCCATCACCGAAAAAGGAGCGCATACCCGCTTCTTATTGCAACGATGCTTAAAAAAAAAAGCACTTCCGACGTATCTAAAATCAGTTTACTTCAGACGTGTATGGAGCTAAATGTACGTCCAAAGAAGTCACGTGACTCAACTCGCCAATGAAAGCGCAATACGTATACC
Organism: Pseudeuparius sepicola; assembly: GCA_963920635.1. Classification (NCBI taxonomy): domain Eukaryota; kingdom Metazoa; phylum Arthropoda; class Insecta; order Coleoptera; family Anthribidae; genus Pseudeuparius; species Pseudeuparius sepicola. The sequence continues at coordinate 33,742,409 of OY987300.1, read as the reverse complement.
GACTTTCATATACGTCGGACGTATAAATAGCCACTTCCTATAAAATATGAGACAGAATAGGTCTGAATAATCTCGGACATCATCCAATCGACTTAGTAAACAAGCCGATTCATCATCCATTGGACGGTAGAAATAAGGTTATGTATCACGTGACTCAATCCACCAATGAGAGAGCAAGACGTATACCGACTTTTATATACGTCGGATGTATAAAAAGCCACTTCCATAAAATAAACCCCTCATCCGGCATCGCAGCAATTATAGGAGTTCGTTAATATCCAATAGACTTTCAGAGAGGAAGGGGGACTGCATTCTTCGCATTCCTGCCAAGTATCACCTTATTGCGGCTCAGCTTTACCTGTTGTATTAGGTTGGCACCATAATTTAGAAACACCCTGTATACAGGGTGTCCAACTTTAAAACTGTACAAATCCGTAAAATCTTCATTTTAGAGATAATAACCTAATTTTTTTTTGTTTGAAAAGATTTCAAAAACTGCTTCTTTTGACCTTCCTGCCATTTTCAAAATGCGAATCCAGGGCCGGCTGTGATTTTTTTATATCCCCGATTTTCACAAAAACCATTTAGCGATTTTTTTATTTAAAATCTGATCCCACAGCGTTAACCAGAATACCCCAAGTTGAGCAAAATAGGAAATTTAAAACGAGTGTGAAAACAGCCACGGTTTTTCATCCACGGTTTTGTAAAAATTCCGCCCACGAAAAATCCGGCAACACTGCATTCGTCACGGGAAACACTCTATCCACGGTCATCCACGGTTTTGTTTTAGTCATAGAACGTTATTATATCTTTTTCCAAGGGACCTAATTTTAAATTTTCGGTGAATGTACGATATTGCTGACAGCTGACAAACAGCCGCAGAATTATAGTCTTCAAATGGACCAGTTCAAAACCTTTGGCCGGCGATTTGGGGAAATGCTGGAATTTAAAAACTTGAAAAATTCCTGTTTTTTTTTTTAAATAAAAATTATTATCTTCTTTATTGGGAGATGTGCGCTATTGCCGATAGGTGCTAAACATTCACTAATATATGCCCTTCACCTAGACTAGTTCAAAACCTTTGGCCGGTGATTTGGGGAAATGCTGGAATTTAAAAACTTGAAAAATTCGCGTTTTTTCGCAAATAAAAATTATTAGCTTCTTTATTGGGAGATGTGCGCTATTGCTGATAGGTGCTAAATATTAGCTAATATATGCCCTTCAACTGGACTAGTTCAAAACCTTTGGCCGGCGATTTGGGGAGAAGCTGGAATTTAAAAACTTGAAAAATTCGCGTTTTTCCGCAAATAAAAATTATTAGCTTCTTTATCGGGAGATGTGCGCTATTGCCGATAGGTGCTAAATATTAGCTAATATATGCCCTTCACCTGGATTAGTTCAAAACCTTTGGCTGGCAATTTGGGGAGAAGCTGAAATTTAAAAACTTGAAAAATTCGCGTTTTTTCGCAAATAAAAATTATTAGCTTCTTTATCGGGAGATGTGCGCTATTGCCGATAAGTGCTAAATATTCGCTAATATATGCCCTTCACCTGGACTAGTTCAAAACCTTTGGCCGGTGATTTGGGGAGAAGCTGGAATTTAAAAACTTGAAAAATTCGCGTTTTTCCGCAAATAAAAATTATTAGCTTCTTTATCGGGAGATGTGCGCTATTGCCGATAGGTGCTAAATATTAGCTAATATATATATATGCCCTTCACCTGGATTAGTTCCAAACTTTTGGAAGGCGATTTTGGGAAATGCTGGAATTTAAAAACTGTTTGTCAGCTGTCAGCAATATCGTACATTCGCCGAAAATTTAAAATTACGTCCCTTGGAAAAAGATTTAATAACGTTCTATGAGTAAAACAAAACCGTGGATGACCGTGGATAGAGTGTTTCCCGTGACGAATGCAGTGTTGCCGGATTTTTCGTGGACGGGATTTTTACAAAACCGTGGATGAAAAACCGTGGCTGTTTTCACACTCGTTTTAAATTTCCTATTTTGCTCAACTTGGGGTATTCTGATTAACGCTGTGGGATCAGATTTTAAATAAAAAAATCGCTAAATGGTTTTCGTGAAAATCGGGGATATAAAAAAATCGCAGCCGGCCCTGGATTCGCATTTTGAAAATGGCAGGAAGCAGTTTTTGAAATCTTTTCAAACAAAAAAATTCCAGCATTTCCCCAAATCGCCGGCCAAAGGTTTTGAACTAATCCAGGTGAAGGGCATATATTAGCTAATATTTAGCACCTATCGGCAATAGCCCACATCTCCCGATAAAGAAGGTAATAATTTTTATTTGCGGAAAAACGCGAATTTTTCAAGTTTTTAAATTCCAGCTTCTCCCCAAATCACTGGCCAAAGGTTTTGAACTAGTCCAGGTGAAGGGCATATATTAGCGAATATTTAGTATCTATCGGCAATAGCGCACATCTCCCGATAAAAGAGCTAATAATTTTTATTTAAAAAAAAAAACGCTATTTTTCAAGTTTTTAAATTCCAGCATTTCCCCAAATCGCCGGCCAAAGGTTTTGAACTAATCCAGGTGAAGGGCATATATTAGCGAATATTTAGCACCTATCGGCAATAGCGCACATCTCCCGATAAACAAGGGCCTTTTACAAAACCGTGGATGAAAAACCGTGGCTGTTTTCACACTCGTAAATTTAAAGACATCTGGCGATTCAAGTGTGGCATGGAATTCCTTCAAAACAGTCCACTCAAAATGTTGGGGTGAAAAGATTTACTACAAAAATATACAGGGTATTTTTCTCTGAGCCATCTCAAAATTCTGAAATTTTATTATACTTTATACTGGTCAGGAGTGCTGAAATCATTAGAAAAATATTAAAAAACACAAAAGTAGTTTATTTCTTTACAAAATGCCAACCAACAAATAAAAACAATTTAAATTATTGGACCTTTCTCAACAAAGTCACTATCTATGATACATTTTCAGTGTGTTTCCTGTTGTGGCACACCAGCCACCTTAACTGATATGGACTTACTGACTGGCAGGCTTCTGTATTTTTTAAATTTAGTTCATTTATAGTGTGTGGAGCGGTTTTGAATACTCGATTTTTGAGCCGTACCTATAAAATTCCAAAAATTGGCAGATGCCTTTAGAATTCCTATTTTGCTCAACTTTGACATCCTGCAGAATGGAACTCACTGTATATTTTTTGTTGAAATTTTGTATATGGGGTTTTTGGGGTATACTGATTAAGGCTGTGGGGTCAGATTTTAAATAAAAAATCGCCAAATGGTTTTCGTGAAAATCGGGGGTATAAAGGAGGTATAAAGGTCAAAAGAAGCGGTTCTTGAAGGCATTTCAAACAAAAAAAAGTTTGGGCAATTATGTCCAAAAATGAAGATTTTACGGATTTGTACAGTATTAAAGTTGGACACCCTGTATGTCGGATGTATAAAGAGCCACTTTCATTAATTTATTATTTATTATTAAATTTATTATTATTATTGAAATAAAAACCGTGTAATAGAGTAATTAAATAACGCTAAAAACAAAATATCTAAATAAATTTAAATTTGGTTCCCCCAGTTTAACATAATTTTCGCAATGGTAACAATATAAAAAATATTATAATTACCTACTTATTTTTATTGGGTTTAATAATGTACACTGTAGTGTAGATGTAATAATTATTTTGCTTCCACCAACTTACCACACAAAAACATTTATTAAAAAAATCGATGAATACCTAAACCTTATAATATTTTATCTGTACAATAAACAAATCCGGGTTTGTCTATGAATAGGTACCGAACAAACACTAAATTACGTAAAAAAACAGATCAAACATAATATTAATAAGGAAACCAATACTAGAGAACAGAGTATTTTCTGCTAAAACACATAAAACTCACTTCCACTTCCACTTGTTACATTTGTTTATTATGGACACCACAAAACAGGTTAGCGCACGATAGACTTACCCATTCTATCTTGGGTTAACCATTGACATACTTAAAAAATGTCAATGGGGTTAACGCACACAACAGGTTACGTTACGGTTGACCACATAATCCCAGAAAAGGACGAATCAGAAGTGGCACTTGGCTAATTTAAGAGGGCAGAGGGGTATTTTTATGAGGTGGTGGGGACGGAGAGTATTGCTAGGCCGCCAGATCCTTAGAAAGGTTAAAACATGTCAACATATTTTTCACTATCATTTATTCATTTTGGGTAGGTATACCAATAAAATAAATATGAAAGCAATTAATATTATCTAATGTGTGCCGGTAGTAAAATTATAATGTTTTACGAACCATTTATTCTATTTATCTGAGCCCAGAAAACCCACAACCTGACCCCTGTTTTCTGGGACTTGATTATGAAAGCGGAATGCTTGACAACATCGCGGCGCGGCGCCACAGATTCCGTTCTTGCGGTACTGCCAGATCGTCCAGTCGGGAGCCGGTAACCAAGGCAACCCACAAAAATATAATGCAAATTAACTTAGTATAAAATGAAATCGATGATAATTTACTTATAAAAATGTTAGTCCTTGATAGTATTTTGGTTGATATTAAATTGAAGGCGATAAAAATAGCTAAATGAATTTAAGGAAATTGTCAGGCACATGGCCTCCTACGATTTACGGCTCCCTTCGCGTCCTTTCTGGCCTGCTCATTGAAGTAGATGGCGCCACCAGCCGTACCAATTTCAAGATGGCCACCGAAGTCATTTTTGGTCATTTGTTAATTGACCGCGTTTGACTTCGAATTTTTCATAACCTAAAATTTGAGCGTCCTTCGTCTTGCATCTATCTAAAATTATGTTCAATTTATCAATAACATAATTATTAGGTATCAAACTGCTATGAGATAATCAAGCCGACAGTTACGAGAATCGAGAATCTGTGATTAAAAAGGATAGCCGATAGCCGCAAATCGATTGTTGTGTTTACGAACTCCGAAGGCGTGGGTCCGTGAGTGACTCCGTGTTTCTCCGGTCTTCGGAATCAACGTTTTGGATTTAATAGGACCTCGATTGTCTTCCGAAAAGAAGTGGAACTTTTATTATTATTGATCTTCATGCTTAATGAGTGATGTTGACCATGGTTGACCAGTGCTTCAAAACTTATGATAATATGATCACACTAAAATAGTGAAAAACCTACCTGAAAACCGAGCAGTTGCAAACAAAAATAATATCTAACTTGCAATGTGCTTCTTGAGTATTCTTCATGGAATATGTAGTTCATTGCTGATAGAATGTTGAAGTAGGTATTTTATGTGTGAGTATTATCTGAGGTATTATCGTTGTTTAAACCAGAATGTTGTCAAAAGTAAGATGCCAAACTTTTATAGGTCATATTGAATCAACAGTCAACCATCTACGTGAAATCTGTGTAGGAAAATCATCAGATTCTTGATGTACCGATGGACTGAAAGATTGACGTACTTATGAAATTTTTGTTACGATGCACAAACCTAAATTGCCAGTAATATATAGCCAAACAACAAAAATTACTGTTCCCCTTTGTGTGGGAAATATATTAGTTTGTACATAATATAATGTTGATTACCTGTGATGATGATGTATCTAAAATTTGATTGAGAGAAGCGGGAATGACAAGACTCATTATTCCTTCTTGAAAAATGTCAGGACTATGAACAGCAGACTATAAATATATATATATATACAGGGTTAACTATCACTTAGTACAAAAATTTTTATGGCAGATAAAGAAAAATTAGACTTGCTAAAATAAATTTTCAAAAATTTTCTAACATTTGTCTTAAGCCTAAAAAATTTTTTTTTCAAATTGTATTAAACCCCTCAAAAAACGCCGCCTATGGACGCCCGCGCGACATGTCTAAAAATTTCGCATATGTCAATAGCGCGGCGTTGCCACGTCTATCAATTTATCCGAGGATTCACCACAAAATTTCGATTTCCTTTTAAAAACGATTACTTTCTGAGGAACATGTAGAATGCCTATGAAACACCTACCTTACTGACATTTCCAGGATTGTTTGCACCATTTTCTGTTTTCTTGCTTTTTTACATTAAAAGTCACACAACACAACATTCACATTTTTTAAATCTGTTGGGGATCTCTTGGTTTCCCTCTGCTATTTCTTTTGTTTGAAGCGAGGTACTCAGCCTGACGACCACGACGAGGTAGATCCCCTCCGCCAGGAAAACCCCGAAGGGTAACCGAAAAATCACAACTGCACTAGCACACATTGCACAAATGCACATGCAAAGCACTACAGTAGCTGTTCAAAGAGGCCGCCGTTAACTTCGATGCACAAATTCACTCGGTTAACTAAAGAAGTCCGGATACGTGCAAAAAGTCCATGATTATTCCGGATTTGAACAGCTGCACCTTCAATTCGTTCACGTAACTGCTGCTCGTTGTCGATTTCCTGCTCGTACACAATCGCCTTCATGAATCCCCAAATACAAAAATCCATTGGATTCAAGTCTGGTGATCGCGGCGGCCATGCAATGGGCCCTCCTCTTCCGATCCAACGGTTGGGGCATTGGTCGTCTAAAAGTGCACGAACAGGTCTCGCAAAATGGGCTGGTGCACCATCGTGCATAAACCACATGTCATGCAGTACTTGTAGTGGCAAATTATCAAACAAAACATTTGTCAGAAAATACAAGTATCGTTCAGCGTTTAAATTTTCCGGTAGAATGTATGGTCCAATTAATCGATCTCCATAAACTCCAGCCCAAACATTGATGGAAAACCGACGTTGGAAATTAAACCGCCGAACAGCATGTGGGTTCTCATCGGACCAAATATGGCTGTTGTGTCTAAAAAAAAAAAAACAAAAATTAGAAATATTCACAATTTTGGCGAAGGCGTTAGGATTGACATAGCCAATTTTATAATAAATAAAAAAGATAATATGGAGGAGAGAAAGCTATAAGTAAGTAAAAATTTACATACGTGTTTAAAACCCCAGCACGTGTGAAGCAGCATTCGTCTGTCCAAAGAATGTTGAAAACAAAGTTTGGGTCTTGGGCGATTCGATCACGTAGCCAAGTGCAGTAGGTCATTCTCACCGGAAAATCATTTGCTTCTAATGCTTGGACCTTTTGTATGTGATAAGGGTGAAGGCCGTTTTCCCTTAGAATCCTCCATGCCTGTAAATAATTGTATTGTTACATTTTAAATTTTATGTAGGTATTAGGTGCAAGCAAAGACAATCCCATCACATGGGATAGTCTTTGGTAGAAGTCAGTTTTATTGGTTTTATTTTACTTGCCTTGTTCTGAGATATTCCCAATCTCCTTGCAATAGCTGTAGTGCTTATGGAAGGTTGCTCGCCCACCCCTTCGAGCTTGCAAAACACCAGTGTTTCGCATACGTTGTACAATGTTCACGAAAGTACGTGGGTTAGGCATATTTGCCCTGTTAGGAAAACGAATACGGTATTCTGCTGCAGCTCGATGTGCACTTTCATCGCATCTCCCGTACATTATAACCATGTCCGTTAACTCGGCGTTCGAATACTCCGGCATTTTCACAAAGACGCTGAACGATTTGCCGCGAAAATCAAGACCAAACTGGGAAATAACGCCATGTTACATTCGCAAATGCCCTCCGTCGGCTACTAGCCAAACTTGAAAAGGTTTGTTCCAACAGGACCAATAACCGTGCTCAAGCACGTTCAGCGCATGCGCACTACCCCACTGGCTGTTCCAACTGAATTATGTACCTACCGACACGGGGCGATACACGCACTGTTCCAGCCGATTTATGGATCATTTGTGTATCGTCCTTGTACGATAAAAACGGTGCCTGGTCTAAAGCAATAGCCGCGTGTACTGACATGCGCAGTGTATGGTCGTGTGACAGAGATAAACATTAACCTCATATTTTTGTTTTTACGTAGATAGTTTTAAATCGATGGCTGGGATCGTGTTTTTTATTTCTTGTTGGTTTTTGGCTTGTTGGGTAGGGCGGGGAATCGTTGAACAATAATTTTTTAGAGTGAAGAGTGAGGTTAGCCCACCGAACATTCGGTTAGCCACATATTAAACACGCAGGTTAGGTGCGGTCACAAAACGTGATTTGGTCGATTTGATTCACAATCCGTTCCATCTGAAATTTTCTTTGGGATCGCACATGAACGGTGCAAAACTAGCGCATGCGTTCTTTAAGGGTTATCATCTAGTTCATGTACAGTTCTGTGACGGTACGTAAATTCGAGTTGGAACAAATGATCCCAAAGAAAATTTCAGATGGAACGGATTGTGAATCAAATCGACCAAATCATATTTGTGACCGCACCTAACCTGCGTGTTTAATATGTGGCTAACCGAATGTTCGGTGGGCTAACCTCACTCTTCACTCTAAAAAATTGTTCAACGATTCCCCGCCCTACCCAACAAGAAATAAAAAACACGATCCCAGCCATCGATTTAAAACTATCTACGTAAAAACAAAAATATGAGGTTAATGTTTATCTCTGTCACACGACCATACACTGCGCATGTCAGTACACGCGGTTATTGCTTTAGACCAGGCACCGTTTTTATCGTACAAGGACGATACACAAATGATCCATAAATCGGCTGGAACAGTGCGTGTATCGTCCCGTGTCGGTAGGTACATAATTCAGTTGGAACAGCCAGCGGGGTAGTGCGCATGCGCTGAACGTGCTTGAGCACGGTTATTGGCCCTGTTGGAACAAACCTTGTATGTACAGTTAGTTGCCTAGCTAGGAAGTTATGAAATGACGAACGGGGCAACGCGGAGCAGTCGAAAAAACGTTTCATAGACTCGACCGGGCCGATACGTCGCTTAATTCATACCGCCGAGGCTTCAGAACAATAAATCCTTTATCTATGCTTCAGAAGAGGTTAGATGGTGGACAAGAATTCATCAGAGGAGCTCCGGGGGTATTAAGGGAGACGGCTTGTGGTGTCGCGGTAATGAGCTTTCCGCGAGAGTAGGAACCGGTCCGGATACGAGCTAAGGTAAGGGGAATCTAATAGCGCTGCATCTGTACAGATTCAAATCGATTGTTATTTATGTATTTTTTAAATTTGTTTGAGTAAAAAGGTATTTTCACCGTTCCTAAATCAACGGCAACACCGCGGAAAATCACTTCAGCTGTCAGTACCTTCAGAAGCCAAATTGGATGACGTCATTAAAGGCGGGGATTTACAGGGAAAATAGGGGTCTTTACCCGTTTTTTTAAAGATCGTAAAAAAAATCTAAAAATATTTTTCTATGTTTTCTTAAGCCATCCTGCGCACGTGGTAAAATTTTTTGTACTAAGTCATAGTTAACCCTGTATATATATATATATATATATATATATATATATATATATATATTACTATCAATATACTTTTATTTTGTATTTATTTTATTACAATAAAATGTAGGACTTTTTTTGCATTTTTTCCTGGGTTTTGATTGGATCGGGAAGATGTTTTAGTACCTACTCACCCAAGATCATTGCAGTGAAAAAGGTTTGCTTTTAAAAAGTAAGAAAGATATTTCCTATATACTTTTCAAAAGTGGGTGATGTATAGAACTTTCTGTAATTACTGGAAAAAGTCACAATGATTTAATAGCAGCTAGACTTCCCGTGGTAGTTGGTTAAAAAAACTTTACATTCAAAATGATGTGAAGAGGTCACGGTCAGAACGGTTGAAGGAAAAAACATTTTATGCAATATTTTTTTGATACATTACCTGCGATGGCCATAGATTCGACACTTTAGGAGGAGATTTTGGAATATTAGGACTCTGTGTTACAAGGGTTATTTCTCTACAGGAGCTATTGGGATGCTGGACAGTGGTAGGCTATAAACACAAAACATACTTTTAATATGAATTATTTATTCAACTAAAAAAAAAACATCCCAACCAGCAAATTGGTTTTATAATTTCAATAAGTAGTATTATATTAGAGTTATGGAGAACGAGAACACTATTTTGTTGCCTGCAACCATTGAGTGAAGGATATATGTTATATACCCTATATAAATATATATCCTTTACTCAATGCTGCAACTATGTAGACTTCTACATTTACCTTTACAATGTTTATATGACAAAATTATAAAATTGCTTATAAATCAATAAAGAAATTATCATAGAAACGTTTCCATGATAATGTATAAAATATTTCAACTGTATAATGAAATTGTTTCATAGGTTTGGAACGAATTGTTAGAAGTGTTCCTTATCGCTTTATAAAACAGTTGTTTAAGCCCGGTTCCACAGAATAAATAATTACTCGTTAGTCTGTGCCGGTTCTGACGATGCAACAATATATCGGGCATCTTTTTGTTGCTGCGACTCTATTGCATGTGTGTTCACATTTGAGGTGTTTAGTGCAAGAGTGGCCCAACTCCAAAAAAATGCTTATTGTGTTAATAGTACAAGCTGCATGGATTTTTATTAATCTATCATATGCAATAACGGCCTATATCGATTCCTCTAAGACGCCTCTAGATGGCGCAAATGACTTAGTTCGAATGTTTTGCGCAATAGCGGCCTATCTTTTAATTAGGAGGTTTTTTTTAAGATTTTAAGCTTTTCTGAACGTCGACTTAGATGTGCTTTACATCAAAAAGGTCAATGTGACACCTTTCTAGGCATAAGAGGGGGAAGAAGGCTCCGAACAATAAGACAAGCAAAGAAAAAATTGAATCTGTCATTTTTTTTTTCGAGTTTCCCAAGGTATCGGTCCCATTATTCAAAAATCCTGACCTTTGCTACAGTTTGTTCAGCGAATGTTCGGCCCTACGTCACAACTCCCGCCCTTGTCTTACTCATGACTATATGACGGATATCGGTCGTATATTCACGAGCCAGACAAGGACAAGAGTTGCGACGTAGGGCTGAACATTCGCTGAACAAATTGTACTTACCCCCACCTTAAATTTGTCGATAATGTACGGCCTATGCAAAAATGAAACGCACGATCCTGGGTCACTATCTGTTTCCAGGAAAAAATTATTAACTTTTCACGCACCTGTGTCTGACAGTTACAGGAGGTGGGACGAATTTGAACAAAAAATAAAAACTGAACTCTCTGAACCAGCCTTGGCAACTTTAAAATTAAAAGCACTTGGAAAAGGAATTGCATTTGTGAAAGGTAGAGTCCACGTACTGAAATGGCGGAAAAAGACAGTCTAAGTCGAGTCTGTCAACTAGTTGAAGAAAGAGGCAGTGGTTGAGATATAAATTTATTATTACAAATAATCGAATAACGAATGAGTTTATTTTATACATACATCGACATTTCCAAACGAAATACAAACACTTTTGTATCCAACAAGCAGGAAAATTAAAGCAACAAAGTATAGCAGTTTAGAAAAAAAGATTTATTAGCGTATGTCCCACCATATTTGCATTATTTTTATAAAAACCTAAGGGTGACAAATTCAGTTCGTGAGGTAAAAAATAATTACGACGATGTGCTTCACTCTGTCGAAGATTCTTAACAAAGAGTTGACTAAAAAATATAAATAATGAGACACTAACAAACTGTTTATGTACCTACTTGTTTATTGTTGCCTTGTTTCTTGCTTGCGATGATGGAGAAAGTGTTTTACTTTTAGGGTTAGGTTTGTTTTTTTATAAATTTACTGTGAAAATAAATGTAGTGCACAAAACACTTTATTTGTGCAAAAGCAGCCCACCAATTATTTTTTTTTCAAAACCTTATAAACTACTTTATCTAATTTTTTCTTTATCTTCTTTATCTAATTTTATTATATAAACTGCAACATAAAAATAGGGGGCGGTCAAAATCATGAAATATAAACGGCGTTTTTCTCAAAACTATGTTTTAACTTTTGCACTAAACGCCTCATTTAATAGTTGCATCCATTGCAGCAATTTTCTAGTAACAAACCAGACTATTACCACAGACCTATATAGCGAAGCAAGTTACTAAAATTTGACATCCGATTAACAATACATAAACATTTTTAACACAAAATATATAAAAAAATATATTTTTAGGGTAATAGTATTTTGTATTTGGTGTTAATCTTAACAATGCAGCGACACCATTTTGACATTTTTCAGTGCGTTGGCATGGAAAAACCCCTAAAAACCTACTAAAGTTGCTGCAACTTAATTGCACAAAAATAGAACAATTAAGTTGCAGCAACTTAATTGCACAAAAATAGAGTAGGTAGTTTCTATTTGCATGCAACAAAATTGCAGTTACTAATTGCCAAGTGTGAACAATTAATTTCATGCAATTTTGGTGGCAGCAACAAAATTGAATCAGATCCGGGAAGTGTTGTTGGAAATCAATTCACATTTAAGAGTAAATCGTTGTCCCAAACTAAGTATTTTGTTTTTAAGCAAACTTGGGCAGCTCAAAAACGAATTATTTATAGGAAGTGGCTATTTATACGTCCGACGCATATGAAAGTCGGTATAAATCTTGCGCTCTGATTGAAGAGTTGAGTCACGTGACTTCTTTGGACGCACATTTAGCTCCATACACTTCCGAAGTAAACTCATTTAGATACGTCGGAAGCGCATTTTTCTCAAGCATCGTTGCAATAACGAGCGTGTATGCTGTCCTTTTTCGGCGATGGGCGTTGCGGTATGAAAAAAGAAGTGGTAATTATTTCCAATTGTGTAACCCACCCCCGATTTTCTTGAAATGTTGGCCCTATTTTCGTCCGACATTCGGCGCCCGCCGAATGGTTAAGCCTGATTTATAAACTTTGACGTTTGACGTTTCCGTTTGATGTTTGAAAGTTGGACATCGAAGATTAATTATTATAAACTCAAATTCCGTTAGGGATAACAACGGACCTCCTGGAGGTCCGTTTGGATAGCCAACATTTATATTTTTCCGTTGCCTCTCCGGCCAATGAAGTACCCTCTTAAGAGTCACGTGGGAGGTCACGTTTTCCCAGTTTATCAGCTGATCATCTGTATTGATTTTATGTAATATTTTTAATATTAATTATCCAAAATAACGATACAAAGTAATTAACAAAATGTATTTAGAGTGCAAAATCAGAGTATTGAAATCGAACGACTTCGCTCAGATGACGATTGTTGTTCTATGCATTATTTTTCTGGCGTTGATAACATACAGGTGTACAGAAAATTCTAAACGGAATGGAAAAGTTTATGGCAACAGCAGCTGCATCAGCGTCAAACGGAAACTTCGAAGTTTATAAATCCGGCTTTTTTACAGCGCCGAAGGTCGAGTGAAAATAGGGGTCCCTAGCCAAAATTTCAAGAAAATCGGGGGTGGGTTACACTATTGGAAATAATTACCACTTATTTTTTCATACCGCAGCGCCCATCGCGGAAAAAGTAGGGCATACACGCACCTTATTGCAACGATGCTTAAAAAAAATACACTTCCGACGTATCTAAAATCAGTTCACTTCGGACGTGTATGGAGTTAAATGTACGTCCAAAGAATTCACGTCACTCAACTTGCCAATGAGAACGCAAGACGTATAACTTTCATATACGTCGGACGTATAAATAGCCACTTCCTTATTTAATTATTTAAACGAAGCATTTTTTTGCAATTCCAACATTAAAGTTACACATGATCATCAATTTCTGAATGCATCAAGCAGGCTTCTCATCTGTCTCTGAAACTGATGTGCACATCAACTATCGTGAAAAGATATCTAATATACATTGGTACTAATATAGGACATAAAGAGCATACATAGGGTATACACATCACAGTCCACATCTCGGTCCACATATTTCGTGATATTCCTTTACAAAATGTATCGTAGCTCTTCTTCCAAGCAGATACAATATTCATTGTGCTTGTTAAGTAGAAATTCGGGTAGAACTTACACTAGGTATGTAGTATGTTATATAAAACATAAAACCAGCTTGGTATTATCGTTGGCCATTTACACCGACACTAAAAATTAAAATTATTATAAAAAATATACCTACTCACCTCTGCAAAAATGGTGGGAATTGAATTTGGCTTCAATTTCCTCATGTTTTTGCATATTCTAAAGCTGTCTTTTTTAAAATGTCCAGAACAGATAAACAAGCCATCCGCTTGTTTTATAGGATGGATAAATGTTCACACAAAAACTGATTTTAAACACAACATAATACCATTATTTTAAAATTATACCTGTTCCAGCACTAATAGCTTCGACCCAAGTTTTAAGTTGAATGCTCTTTACTCGGGAATTCAAATAAGGGCAATTGCTTAAAGCGACAATTCGCCACGGAACACAACCTCGGCATTATTTACAATATGAGGGAGGACCCCTGTAAAAAGAACCCAGCTTTTAATAAATTCAAAACACCCCTCACATTCGCTCACTAGTCCAAAAAAACGGCACACGGCTCCGGTATGGTATTCTGTGAAATTCGCTAAAACACTAACACAAACAAGAAACAACACACTAAAACCAGAGAACAAGCTAAAACTATTTAAAATTAAAATCTTTTAATTTTAATCCGTAAACAACAACAGGCCAGCAGGGAATATGAAACTCGCCCTTTGACAACAGCCAGTTTATTTCTGACATAAGCAGACATAACCTTTATTATTTTCAAATTTCCTTTTGACACCCCACTTTCACGGCGATATTTATGGTTATAATCCGGATAAATTTTTAGTGTACGCAGCTCAAATTGATCACCACCCTATAGTGCGCCTTCTGCAACATCGAAACTTCGCAAAAACCCACGGAAAGACCGAAATTTTGAAAGATTTATGCCGTGTTTAGGTACGTCCGGCCCGGCCGCTGTTTTCGTAAAGTTTCGATGTTGCAGAAGGTGCAAAATAGGGTGGTGATCAGTTTGAGCTAAATTCATCTCGATTATAACCAAATATCATCGTGAAAAAGTGGGGTGTCAAAAGGAAATTTGAAAATTCACTTTTTCTGAAACTATGTCCGACCTCAAAACACCGAGGTCAGATTCGTGTTCAGGGACCTCGAAAATAGGGGGGGTAGCCAAAATTTCAAGAAAATCGGGCGGTGCATACACTAATTTCCATAATTACCCCTTCATTATTAGATAATAATATGTATTTTTTGCTGATACTTGTAATTTTGCTGCATTTAATTTTTTTTACTAGGTTATATCGATGAGGCTTCTTCACAGAGTCCTTCTGTGTCTGTATGCAGCAATTTGACTTTGTTAGAACCTCAACGAGAACTTGATCAACCAGTCTCGATCGCTCACCTTTGGATCAACCAAGTACACCCCATCTGTCACAGTCACCTATAGGCGATCTCCACAGCATTACCGAATTTTCAGTTGCATCAAAAGGTAATGATCTATATTCACAAACTGTTATTATAGTATACACACCCAAACTTATATGGCATCAATCTTATTTAACATTTTTATAAACGATATACCAAAAACAGACGATATTATTAGCCCTATTCGCGGATGACGTAGCCATAATTGCGGAATCGTTAAGCCGCAGAATAGCAATCGAAAAAATCAATAACTACCTACCGTTAGCGCTCGAGTATTATTATAAATGGAAACTTCAAGTTAACCAAGGCAAAACACAAGCAATAACTTTCACTATGTTAAATAGACAAAGAAACCCAGAAATCAAAATAAAAATAGGCGATGACGAGATAGAAGAACAAAATGAACTTAAATACCTCGGAATCTGGCTTGATAAAAAACTGCTTTTTATAAAACACACTAAGGCTATTAAGAAAAAATGCGCAGTCACCAAAAGCGCCATAGGCCCCTATATCTCAAAAACCAAACCACTATCTAGGAAACTAAAACTCCAACTATATTCTGCCTATGTCAGGCCAGAAATATTATACGGAGCCCCAATTTGGAGCTGCTGTGCAAAATCGCGCAGGAAAAGCCTAGCCGCTATTGAAACATCTTGCTTACGCCTAATTTTAGGCAAAACGCGAATTGAAATCACAAACGATCAAATTTACGAAGAAACCGAAATAATGCCAATAATACCCACTGTGAAAGAAATTACAAATAAATTTTATAATGACGTAGTCTTGCGAGATGAATTTACTAGGGACATAGGACAAATACGTGAGCACAATGCACCGTACAGAATAAAGAATAGGTTACTCACAAACATACTTGCAGACTAACCATAAAATCAAATGCAGTCCTAAAAAAGGACAAAACTTTCATTCCTCGTCTTTCGCACATAAAATTCTTAAAATTTTAACAATTTAAATTTAGGCTGGAATCAAATAGTGCCATGTGAGGCCGAGGTGCAAATACACTAACCTCCCCCCCCCCCAACCCAACAAAATAGGGCAACAGTGATAAGCCAAAAAGACACTGTTAAAAACATAGGAAAGAAAATAAATATAGGCTAAGAAAAGAAAAATTAGGAAACTCAGGTAATAAAAAAGGAACTGAGCAAAACATTTAAGAAAAATCAAAAGAAAGAAAAATAGGCCGAAAAGGCGCCCTTCAAATAATAATAATAATAATAATAATAATAATACGCATTATTTGCGATAATTTTTTTTGTCAAAAAAATTATATGTCGTGGAAAGTCAAAAGTGTTTACTAACAAAATCAGTTAAATGTGAAAAACCCGACAAAAAAAATTTTTTGCTGCATGTTTAAATAATGGGGCAATTTATCCCAAATCCCGCGTAACGAGGCGCACCTGAACGCATGTGGCTACGACGTTATGCTGCAGCACATGGCACCGGCCGCGACGTTGCCATTATTTATTGATAATTTAATTTCGAAAAAATATTCAGTTTATGAATTATTTACCTAGTTGATATGCCAATAACAGGGTGTTAGCACACCTTGGACTTGGCGTGTTCAGCATCTAACTCGAGAGACCCTTATCACTACACTTTTCACAGCACCCGCTATAACAATACAAAAGGCCTTCAGAATCACACGCACAAAACGCACTCAGTGTCTACAGAGGGTGGAAAATACTGAAACCGCAAAAGACTGAAACTGTCTCCGAAATTCGCTAGATTTTGAGATTTAAGACAAAAGTTTTATTAAAAAGAACGCAGGCGTCCCATCCGCATTCCACAACTATTATTTATTACGTCAAACTTGTCATTGTCAAGGATCTGCTGCCGGTTTCTATTGTATGTGGCGCCATCTCGTTGGTATTAACGTCGCCGAATCTGTGGTTGAGCTCTCAGTCACCCTCTGTGTGTTCAAAACCGAAAGTCTACAGCGCGCTTTATGACACGGTAACTAGCGAACCTTTCTAATAGATGGCAGCACGTACTACAGAAACCAGAGTTGCCTACATTCTGTAGGTATATTCGGTACTCTTTGTGCAACATTTTTGCTTTTTTACCAAAACGGTTCTCTAGACAAATGCGGAAATGATAGACATAATAATGATCCTTCATGGAGAATGCCTGCAGAATGTCAGTCAAGCTACCGCGGAACTATTTAGAAGCGCGCCACCTATCGGCAGGTAGCGAAACTAAGTACGAAACCACAACGACGTTTCATTACGGGAATGCTTTCTATGAACGAAGTAGTGTCAATGAATGCGACATGGGACATAACCTTTAAAAATATCCAAACCAAAATACGGAGAATGTGCACTGTGAAATACGGGAAACAATAACATCACATGTGCGATTAGTGAGGCGGAGTGCGAGAAACGAAAGGAAATTCACAGTGCACTCTGCAGAAACTTGGCAAGGATCAATGCCGCAAACACCAACGCGCCGCGTGCCGGAAATTCTCGGCCACGGGCAATCGCCAAGCTCCTTTTGCGGAGTTCGGGCTACACACATCCTCCTACTACTAACGACTGCACGACAAGGGTTGTGACAAACAGAAGTCAAGAAAGCTAAGGACTTTTAGCAACCCATCATCCCTAACTCGCCCAGAAATAATACTAAGACTCGGTAGGTTACACATCAGGCTATACCCGGTAACATACCTAACGGCAGGAAAAGAAACTAGAAAAAGCTGTAAAGATCGAAAGGTGGAAATTAGAAAGATTCAAGTACTTACGACTGAACCAATGTCACAGAGGAGGACCACCCCCACGGAAACGATTCTATTGCAAATATGGATCCCTAGTAACAATGAAAAGCAAACATAACGAGAAATAAAGGAATGAGAAGTGTGTCGTTGGTGATGGTAACCAACTTAAGCGGAAAGTAAGGTAATTTTAAGCAACTGTATCCCAGAGATGTTGGCTAATTTTGACGTTCTTATTTCAGAGGAAGCAGAACAATCACAGAACACAACTACTTACTCTAGGAGCGTCTTGGTGTAGTAAAAAGGATTATCAGTGAACTAGTGAGCGGAAATATTAGTGCCCCAAGCGAAAGTGAGTGAAGTTCGTTTTATCGAGAAAAAATCGTCTTCAGTGGTGTCGAGGTCCACGAAATCATGTAAGCCCCCTAGTTGAATAGGTACCTACTTAATAAAGCATCCAAAAATCAAAAGGTCACGTAAGCAGTCGTTTCATTTATTTTTCTCGTTGGCATTTATCCCTTAAGTCTCGCCTTAAGGTGTCTCAGGGCAAAACTAACCATTACAAGAGGTAAGCGTTAACATTTGTCCATAATTTCCGCAAGCATTTGGCGGAACATTCGCCTACAATACAAATAATTATGTACTGAAAACATTCCTTTAAATTTACGAAAGTTGCGTACATCTGGCAACAATGTTGACGCGCGCAACGGCAAGCGTCGTCCGATGCCTCATGCGCCCTGAAAGCAATCCAGTGGCAGCCGTAAATAGAGGGCCAAATAGGTAAAAATGCGGTTTAGAAAAAAATAATTCCGGCTTTAAAAAAAAGTTGGAATTTTTTTAATTGCGATTTCGCATTCATAGCATTTTTCCCTACACACTGTTAAAATTAATGTAGTTATGAATAAATCACCCTGTATTAAGTGATTCCATATTATAAGTTTGGGTGTGTGTATATTGTAATTTTTTGTATTACTTATTTTGTTATTGAATAATTCTATTTTTAGATGCTAGTCAACAAACTCCTCTTAGTTTGAGTGCACATAGTCCGAGAAAGCATTCATTAAAGTTACAAATAAAAAAACTCCAAAGAAAGTTTCATCCGAAGTTGGAGCAAGCTGTCGACAGTGCCGACACTGAAATAAATGACGAACAATTTCTTGCGATTTGTGAGAAAAACTGTCTGCTTCAATGCTACTATTTGTAAGGCATTATTTAGAAAATTCCAAAAAAGATCCACAGGGATATCGTTACTCGTCAGATATGAAACAATTTTCCTTAACAATTTATTTTCTAAGCCCAAATGCTTATAGATTTTTAATGAAACCACTTTATTTGCCATCTAAAAGCACTGTTCAAAGAATAACTAGCAAATGGCATATAACTGCAGGTCTTACCAGTTTCATTTTTGAAGTTATTAAATCAAAAGCTACAAATTTAGAGGGTTCTTCAAAACAGTGCATTCTTTGTATTGACGAAATGTCATTAAAATTTTTTTTATTTTACAATAGATCTTCCGATATACCATTGTTGGCTTTCATAATACATTGAAGGAAAAAAGATATGCTCCTGATAAATATGTTTTAGCTATTATGGCTAGAGCAATATTTGCTAAGTGGAAGCAACCAGTTGCTTATTTCTTTATTGATACTTGTTCAGGGGAGGAATTAAAATTTATTATTTTTGAAGCAATAAGGAAACTTAAATCTGTAGGATTACTAGTAAGTGCGTTAGTGTCTGATCAAGGATCAAATTTTGTACAATTTTCAAAATCAGTTGGTATCTCTCCAAACTCTTCACATTTTTATGTCGATAGCGAAAAAATATTTTATATTTTTGATGTGCCGCTTCTCTTAAAATCAACACAAAATAATTTTTTCAATTACAAATTCGAAACCTCTGAAGGATGTACAAATAAAACGTATATTGACCAAATTTATAATAAACAAAAACATAAGCCTTTGGCTCTTCGGCTGTGTCCAAAATTTACAGATGAACACATTAATTCGAGTCCTTTTAAAAAAACTGAAGGTTAGTTTAGCCGTCCAAGTTTTCAGCGCAATGTTAGCTGCGGCACTTAATTCCTTTATTGAATTCGGACAATTCCCCCCTTCGGCAAACGCTACAGTGTCATTTGTAGAAAAAATTTATAAGTTATTTGATATCTTAAATTTCTCAAAAATATCAGGCAGTAAGAAATACAATAGACCTTTCAAAGGAGCAGATTACCAAGTCGATTTTTTTAAAGGAAATGTTTACATATTTTGAGAATATTAAAATTTTAAAACAAAATATAGAGGTTACCAACAAAGTTAAATTTTTGAAAGGGTGGCAAATCACAATTCATTTTTAGGTCTTTGGGAAAAATTTCATTGTTTCGAGTTTAGTTCCTTATACACTCGACGCTTAAATCAAGATTGTCTCGAAAATTTTTTCGGCACTATTAGGCAGCAAGGGGGAAATTGCTTGAATCCAACCCCCATCCAATGCGAAAGGGCTTTCAAAAAATTATTTTGTTTAAATTATTTCCAACACGCGGATGGGGCTATTGTATTAAGGATTTTGATTCATTATTGTGATATGTAACCACCGAACATACACAAATTTACAACAAAGTTGTTGTGGGAAATGCAAGATCTATTTTTTCTGATTTAAGTGCGGTGGCACCAGATTATATTGATTTCGAACTACATGAATCAAATAGTATATCATATGTTTGTGGATATTTATTAAGAAAGTGCTTGGAACAACATTCATGTGAAGTTTGTATTAAATATTGTAAACGTCATACATTAGGGGATACTGATTTGTTTACTTATTTTAAAACATACAAATCAAGTGGTAACGAAACCTTTGGACATTTATTTTCACCTCCTGATAATTTCCTCAATTATATTAAAACTCTCAAAGTTAATTTTTGTACCCTCTTTCCAAAGTTTGCTTTAGAAGAAAATGTTGGTGTGAAATTAAAAAATAAGCTGCAAAACATTTCATATCAACATCCATACCCTAGTTTGTCACGTTCTAAAATTCAAAAGTATCCAATTTCTTTCCTTTAGTGTTGTTATCTTGTAATTAATATAATAAACATATCCACCTTAAGTATTATTGCAATATATGAATGGGAATATATCTGTATGTATGCATATAAATAATATAATGGGTACATACATTTATTTATATCTCTCTGATTATTTTAAATAGGTATATTTTTTTTCCTCTCATACAAATTAAATTAAAATAGTTCTTAGTAATTAAAAGTGGAATATTGATTTATTACCAAATTGGTATGCTCTTAATTTAATATTCGCATAGTTGCTTTAATGTATTATCTCCCTCCTAATTAGTTTAATATTCTTCTATCAGTTATCAAGGTATATTGCTGGTTGCCTTCGTTAAGTAGAATTTCATATATTTTACCCACGGTTATGTCACCTTAGGTAGCGTGGTTTATGAATTTATTTTACAAGGTACTTGTCCTGTAGAACTTATTTTTCCCGTTGCATTTTCTATTACAGAAGATTCCTTGATCTATATCTTCTACTTATTTGCCTGGCTATTTGTTGAGTCTAAGACTCTGGTGCGGCGCATTTGTGTGCAATTTATTTCTGGTCATTCGAAGTCTTTTCGTCGTATATTTTTAAATATTATACTTTCCCCCAATTTAGCAATTTTCTGTTTTGTTCATGAATACCTTATTCTTCAGATCGTCACTAGATATTTCTACTAGCTAACTTTTGTTGTTAACGTTATTTCGATTGGAGTTGCATTGAGAAAAATTATTTAAATAATATTTATTTGGTCTCAGTATTTTCGCGCTAATTTCAGTCGTATCTTCGGCACCCACTCGAACCTGGCCATTTTTGTAAAGTCAGGTTCCGAACGGTAGTGGTCGTATATGTGCTCTCCACGTATTTTTCCTTTTCATGGAAATCCGTTATGGGATATAGTGGAAACATATAACTAAAGTTGCTGCTTGCTGTTACTTGTACGTTGGTTGCGTTTTTGGTTGATTTTGGAAGCAACTTACGGCTTATGCCGGATTTTTGACCACCACCTTCGCAGAAGAACTTCGAGAAGTTTCGAGAACGACATTAAGCAGTCGATTGATTGGGTATTCCGAAAGGGAGCCTCAATTACATTAAGGCCGCTCTAGATCTACAGTAAGTGAGACCTATATTTGTTAACTCCAACTAATTTCCCTATTTTAGGGCCTTCTCTTTCCCCCCCCCCCCTCTGACTAAGATTATCTGCCGAAGCAACAGTAGTGGACTACCTGGCTTTGCTCTGCATATTTCCCCGTCCATAGAGTCAGTTATCCTGCTACTGATCTGTTATTTATGATCTGTTGTTGGTCGTTGGTGTTAACCTTGCCAACACGCCATCCGTCGGCTAGAGGAGAGGCACCGTCTGTCATTGGTTGGGAGGATCCAGCGCGGAAGAAATTCGAGATAAGTTTGTTCCGTGTTTGTGCCGTCTATTTGTGTAAACTAACCTTTTAATTTGTGTGTTCGCGAACCTTTTATTTTGTTCTTCCTATGAGGGACAGCTCTATCCCCTGTCATTTTATACACGTTTGTGGTTGGTAGTTTTTTTTTTAATTGTATATTGGGCCCGTAAGGCTACACCTGTATGCGCATTATGTTTAACTAAATCGCAATTATTATACTATTATACTATACAAAATATATTACATCTCGTGTAAACCGATTTGTGATCACAAGGGAGTAGTTAACATATGAGAGTTGTAAATAGTCCCCCCACCCCTTTTTTGGTCCCCCCACTCCTTTTTTCGTACATTACCCCCCACTCCTACGCCCCTGGTAGGCCCCGCCCACTTTCCCCCGCGCATGCGCACCGAGCGCATGACCTCTCCCCCGCACCCCGCAGCCATCATACCGTGTAATTGCAGCGTAATGAGTAATTACAATACCGCGGGTCCATATTTCCGCGAAATTCGCACATAAATGTCAATTTATTGGTTAAGTACCGTATGTACGTGAAGAAATATTTAAAATAGATACAATCACTCTCATTTCCCGCGCTTTTTTTGTCTAATTAACGCTATTTACCCCCTTTGCAATGAAAAAAAAAACATTACATATACTGCACTGCATAGCGTATTAGGTTCTATTTACGCATAATTATCTTCTATTTACCTCAGATCTAATAAAAAATAAGCTCTTACTGTCATTTCATACATTTTTTACTATTTAACGCTATTTACCCCCTTTTCAATGAAAAAAAAACATTACATGGACTGTCAATGTCAATTTATTGTTTACGTACCGTTTATACCTACATAATTATTTAAAATAGGTACAAATACTCTCATTTCCCGCGATTTTTGTCTAATTAGCAATATTTATCCCCTTTGCAATGAAAAAAAAAAACATTACATGGACTGTCAGTGTCAATTTATTGTTTTACGTAGCGTTTATACCTACATAACTATTTAAAATAGGTACAAGTACTCTCATTTCCTACATTTTTTACTAATTAACGCTATTTATCCCCATACAATAAAAAAAAACATTACATGGACTGTCAATGTCAATTTATTGTTTACGTACCGTTTATACCTACATAACTATTTAAAATAGGTACAAATACTCTCATTTCCCGCGATTTTTGTCTAATTAGCAATATTTATCCCCTTTGCAATGAAAAAAAAAACATTACATGGACTGTCAGTGTCAATTTATTGTGTTACGTAGCGTTTATACCTACATAACTATTTAAAATAGGTACAAGTACTCTCATTTCCCGCGCTTTTTGTCTAATTAGCAATATTTACCCCCTTTGCAATGAAAAAAAACATTACATGGACTGTCAGTGTCAATTTATTGTTTTACGTAGCGTTTATATCTACATAACTATTTAAAATAGGTACAAGTACTCTCATTTCCTACATTTTTTAGTAATTAACGCTATTTATCCCCATAAAATAAAAAAAAAACATTACATGGACTGTCAATGTCAATTTATTGTTTACGTACCGTTTATACCTACATAACTATTTAAAATAGGTACAAATACTCTCATTTCCCGCGCTTTTTGTCTAATTAGCAATATTTACCCCCTTTGCAATGAAAAAAAACATTACATGGACTGTCAGTGTCAATTTATTGTTTTACGTAGCGTTTATATCTACATAACTATTTAAAATAGGTACAAGTACTCTCATTTCCTACATTTTTTACTAATTAACGCTATTTGCCCCTTTTGCAATGAAAAAAAATACAGTGTACCGCACTGTATGGCGTATTATGTCCTATATACATGCAATAAACAAAAATTAACTTCTATTCTGTCCCACATCTACAAAATCTGAAAATTCCCAGGTTCCGCCACGTAATTAGCTTGTAAAATGTTAGCCAACGTCCTAGAAAAATACAGATGGTTTCGGCCCGATATCACAACAGGCAGTTGGGTAAAGTTTTTCCTACAGATGATACCCCCTCGTTAGTTAATGGGGTTTTAAAAAATAATGATTTTCGGCTTCGTCTTTCTCTGGAATTTTAGAATTTCTTTAATTCGAGGGTTTGCCATTAGTTTTTATTGTATTTTTAATGGGTTTTAATGTATGCATATGAGGCCGATGAAGGGTACAATAAAAAAGTAATGGATTTTCTGCAATGATTTTCTGAAAGTTTTTAATTCGAGGGCTTGCCATTAGCTTTTATCGTATTTTTAATGGTATTTTAGCCTGCTAGGGTTATTTTACAGAACGCATAGGCTCTTATAATAAAACAACCTGAAATTGTATTACCATATATAGTTTAAAGACAGTTTAAAATAGGTACAAATACTCTCATTTCCCGCCCTTTCTTGTCTAATTACTCTATTTATCCCCATACAATAAAAAAAACATTACATGGACTGTCAATGTCAATTTATTGTTTACGTACCTACCGTTTATACCTACATAACTATTTAAAATAGGTACAAATACTCTCATTTCCCGCGCTTTTTTGTCTAATTAGCAATATTTATCCCTTTTGCGATAAAAAAAACATTTCATATACTGCACTGCATAGCGTATTAGGTTCTATTTACGCATAATTATCTTCTATTTACCTCAGATCTAATAAAAAATAAGCTCTTACTGTCATTTCATACATTTTTTACTATTTAACGCTATTTACCCCTTTAAAATAAAAAAAATACAGTGTACCGCACTGTATGGCGTATTACGTCCTATATTCATGTAATAAACAAAAAAATATATATTTTGTCCCACATCTACAAAAATCTGAAAATTCCCAGGCTCCCCCACGTAATTAGGCATGTGACGTCACAGCCAACGCCTTAAATTCCCAAAACAAAGAAAAAATAATAGGTGTACTTACTTTAAAGTGAATATACTCCTAAGAAGAATAAGTAAGGATATATGAAAAACTCAAACAATGAAAGCAATTAAAAACACTTTCAAAAGCATGGGTTCCAACACATATTCCAAACGTATGATCGCCGTCGTCCAGATGCACTTCCCCAAAACAGCCATGACTCCTCGAAAAACAGTCTCTGTGTAGAACACGCGCGATCTATAGACGCGGGCACTATCACATTAAACGCGACATTATTTAATTATGCCAAAATATCGCTACAGCACACGAAACACTTCTATTTATTGAAACAAATTAAAGCAAATAACGGCAAATAACGGCTCTCGCCCTTTACCGGACCGCACCACAAAATATGGGCCGAACATTTACAAGCGGCTCTGCAAAAGGCGACGTTGCCGAACGATTCCACGCACATAAGTGTATATCAAGACTCTACCATGAAAATATCCGTAGATCTCGGCTGATTTCAACGGATCCGGCAAACGCGAGAGTAGGTACCTAGTATTGATTTTCTCGCTCCCAAAGGAAATGTAGACCACCAGGTATCGCTGTACCCGCCGTGCTTGCGGTCGACTCCATTGAAAATTCCATCGACGGTGCTAGCATCGATACCTAGGGTGCGCTACCCCATTACCGACCACCCCAGGGTAGGTATGCACCGCGCCGGACGGCCCAGTCTCGGAGTAGAAAATAGAATAGAAGTAGATACAGGTACTAGTGGAATTAAAGATAGCTGATAAGGTAATTTACGGAAAACCAATGACATAATTCATACACATACACCCAAATATTTTAGCAACTATTATTAAACTCAAGCTGTTGTTGTAATACTATATATTTTTGAGAAAACAGATAAAAGCCGATTTGTTACGTATTTATCCCTATACAATAAAAATACAATGCAAGCTTTTCCCACATAATTATTCCCATTATTATTTATTTAATCTGGGTATGCAGAGGCAGTGGCGTAGTATAAATAAAAAACAAATTAAAAACGGATACATTGCCATGCTTTTATATTATTTCAGAGTTACGTTTAGGTACACGTACTAGGGATTAAAGAATAAAGTAATTTATGGAAAACCAACGAGTAATTCACGCGTTGATACTTTAAATTTTGGATATACAATAAAACATTAACAGTTCCATACGTCCTATTCCATATACACCCTACCATTATAAAAAAAGATACCTACTTTACTGAATGTACACTCTCGCGGAAGGAGACCACACATAGTTAAAAAAACATTAAAAATTCATCGTCCACAGAGTAAAATTAACATATTATATGGAAGCAATACCCTGCCACCATATTTTCGTATAATTATGATTCAATTATCCCTCTTTGCGATAAAAATCAATACCCACCTCTGTATGCTTTATTCTAATTTGTTAATAATTATTTAATAATACACAAGTTTATTGTATTCCATCCATATTCTTACATAATTTCTCTTGTTTTTCTAAGCTATATTTCCAAAAATAAAATAATAAACAGAATAATATTATATTTATCCCCTTGCTCTGTAAAGAGAATATATTGCACACCCTGTATGGCATTATGATTGCTCTCCAACATTTCTCATCTAGTTAGAATCATTTTATTAATTATTTTACTTATTCTGCCTACATCCCTCATACATTGTGTCTATTTTAAATCAATTAAGCAGAAATGAAAGCTTGTAAAAAATATATCTAATAACGCTTTTCGAATACATTATACTTAAAATAGATAGGTACAACGAGGTGTCATATAAAATATTAGATTTACTTCAACGCAGAAATGGTCGTTATTTCACACAGCGTGTTCCCAATCAAACAACTTTTTATGAAGAAACCACATAACTATACAGGGAGCATCAGAGACCATGAAAACACCATTTAAGGCTATGGGCTGGTGTTAGATACAGGGTGCGCCAGGAGACAGATACAGGGAAGTGTTAAAATAAATTCGGTGTTGAGAATACAAATTAAAATATAGGTACATTCTATTCTTGTGGCAGACTCATATTATATCTAATTATGTCTATAAAGTGATGTAATAAGTCTGGATTTTGTCAGATGACATTTCTTCACAAAACCCCTAGGAATTTTCTATTTTGCTCTCGTTATTACTTTTTGTGTTATGCAAATGACCTCGTTTCTAACCTGAACTTATGAGCCGATTGCGTTTTTGCTGCATTGATGCAAACTTAGGATGTCAAAATTACCAATTGAAAGTCCGGCTAACAACAAAGGCGATTATATTTTCAGTACATATTACGAAAAGACGAAGTTTTGCTTAGGTGCGGAGGAATGACTGTCAAGAATTTAATATGAGGAAACAGTGTATACATATAATATAACAGAAATATTAACTAACTAGTTAGTGTCTATGATATATTTGAATACAATTTAATATTTTGGTAAATGGTACTAAGACTAGTAATGTCTCACACTGAATTAGATAGATTGATGATTTTGATTGTGTTCCATATAGGGAACACTAGGCTTTTGGGCCACCTTTTTCAATGCTATATTGGACATATTGTATTATAAAAATTTAGTGGGAAGCTATTAATTTTCAATAGGTATATTGCTGGATCTCCAGAAAATATGAAATTATCATACGAGAATTCTGCCGATGAAGATTCTGGTGGCTTGTTGGAAAATCTGTCAGGTAGACAACTCGAGACGAGGGTCGAACTTATTAATAGAAAGTAAGACACAAGCGAAAAATTTGTGCTGCTGATTATGATGATAATGCACCCACCGTTATCAAAATTTTTTGAGTGGGTAAATGGGTAAAATAAAAGGACTTTTTTGTTTAAAGATGATGCTTTGTTTCCTCAACCTGGCACATCTGATTACAGAAGTATGTCTCCAGTTGACTTATTTGAATGTTTTTATTGCAGAAGATATTGTAGACTTTTGTTAAAAGAGAGTAATAATTCCGCTATATTCAAGAATTGTTGGAACCCTAATATAACTCATCACAAGAGTAGATCAGTATTTAGGTGGGTTAGGTACCGTCTGCCATCTACCTAGCACAACTCGTACGACCCTCGTCGAGTCGAACGGTCACTACAGCAATCCCCAGGCCACCCTCCGAGGGGTGTGCCGCCAAGTCACCATCCATCCGGTAGGTTGAAGCGTGGACCTCAGTCGGAGCGGGTGCCAAGAGGGAAATAATATTGGCCGGAATAGGTACCTACTTCTCGGTGTACCTAACCCACCTAAATACTGATCTACTCTTGTGATGAGTTATATTAGGGTTCCAACAATTCTTGAATATAGCGGAATTATTACTCTCTTTTAACAAAAGTCTACAATATCTTCTGCAATAAAAACATTCAAATAAGTCAACTGGAGACATACTTCTGTAATCAGATGTGCCAGGTTGAGGAAACAAAGCATCATCTTTAAACAAAAAAGTCCTTTTATTTTACCCATTTACCCACTCAAAAAATTTTGATAACGGTGGGTGCATTATCATCATAATCAGCAGCACAAATTTTTCGCTTGTGTCTTACTTTCTATTAATAAGTTCGACCCTCGTCTCGAGTTGTCTACCTGACAGATTTTCCAACAAGCCACCAGAATCTTCATCGGCAGAATTCTCGTATGATAATTTCATATTTTCTGGAGATCCAGCAATATACCTATTGAAAATTAATAGCTTCCCACTAAATTTTTATAATACAATATGTCCAATATAGCATTGAAAAAGGTGGCCCAAAAGCCTAGTGTTCCCTATATGGAACACAATCAAAATCATCAATCTATCTAATTCAGTGTGAGACATTACTAGTCTTAGTACCATTTACCAAAATATTAAATTGTATTCAAATATATCATAGACACTAACTAGTTAGTTAACATTTCTGTTATATTATATGTATACACTGTTTCCTCATATTAAATTCTTGACAGTCATTCCTCCGCACCTAAGCAAAACTTCGTCTTTTCGTAATATGTACTGAAAATATAATCGCCTTTGTTGTTAGCCGGACTTTCAATTGGTAATTTTGACATCCTAAGTTTGCATCAATGCAGCAAAAACGCAATCGGCTCATAAGTTCAGGTTAGAAACGAGGTCATTTGCATAACACAAAAAGTAATAACGAGAGCAAAATAGAAAATTCCTAGGGGTTTTGTGAAGAAATGTCATCTGACAAAATCCAGACTTATTACATCACTTTATAGACATAATTAGATATAATATGAGTCTGCCACAAGAATAGAATGTACCTATATTTTAATTTGTATTCTCAACACCGAATTTATTTTAACACTTCCCTGTATCTGTCTCCTGGCGCACCCTGTATCTAACACCAGCCCATAGCCTTAAATGGTGTTTTCATGGTCTCTGATGCTCCCTGTATAGTTATGTGGTTTCTTCATAAAAAGTTGTTTGATTGGGAACACGCTGTGTGAAATAACGACCATTTCTGCGTTGAAGTAAATCTAATATTTTATATGACACCTCGTTGTACCTATCTATTTTAAGTATAATGTATTCGAAAAGCGTTATTAGATATATTTTTTACAAGCTTTCATTTCTGCTTAATTGATTTAAAATAGACACAATGTATGAGGGATGTAGGCAGAATAAGTAAAATAATTAATAAAATGATTCTAACTAGATGAGAAATGTTGGAGAGCAATCATAATGCCATACAGGGTGTGCAATATATTCTCTTTACAGAGCAAGGGGATAAATATAATATTATTCTGTTTATTATTTTATTTTTGGAAATATAGCTTAGAAAAACAAGAGAAATTATGTAAGAATATGGATGGAATACAATAAACTTGTGTATTATTAAATAATTATTAACAAATTAGAATAAAGCATACAGAGGTGGGTATTGATTTTTATCGCAAAGGGGGATAATTGAATCATAATTATACGAAAATATGGTGGCAGGGTATTGCTTCCATATAATATGTTAATTTTACTCTGTGGACGATGAATTTTTAATGTTTTTTTAACTATGTGTGGTCTCCTTCCGCGAGAGTGTACATTCAGTAAAGTAGGTATCTTTTTTTATAATGGTAGGGTGTATATGGAATAGGACGTATGGAACTGTTAATGTTTTATTGTATATCCAAAATTTAAAGTATGAACGCGTGAATTACTCGTTGGTTTTCCATAAATTACTTTATTCTTTAATCCCTAGTACGTGTACCTAAACGTAACTCTGAAATAATATAAAAGCATGGCAATGTATCCGTTTTTAATTTGTTTTTTATTTATACTACGCCACTGCCTCTGCATACCCAGATTAAATAAATAATAATGGGAATAATTATGTGGGAAAAGCTTGCATTGTATTTTGATTGTATAGGGATAAATACGTAACAAATCGGCTTTTATCTGTTTTCTCAAAAATATATAGTATTACAACAACAGCTTGAGTTTAATAATAGTTGCTAAAATATTTGGGTGTATGTGTATGAATTATGTCATTGGTTGGAGTCGACCGCAAGCACGGCGGGTACAGCGATACCTGGTGGTCTACATTTCCTTTGGGAGCGAGAAAATCAATACTAGGTACCTACTCTCGCGTTTGCCGGATCCGTTGAAATCAGCCGAGATCTACGGATATTTTCATGGTAGAGTCTTGATATACACTTATGTGCGTGGAATCGTTCGGCAACGTCGCCTTTTGCAGAGCCGCTTGTAAATGTTCGGCCCATATTTTGTGGTGCGGTCCGGTAAAGGGCGAGAGCCGTTATTTGCCGTTATTTGCTTTAATTTGTTTCAATAAATAGAAGTGTTTCGTGTGCTGTAGCGATATTTTGGCATAATTAAATAATGTCGCGTTTAATGTGATAGTGCCCGCGTCTATAGATCGCGCGTGTTCTACACAGAGACTGTTTTTCGAGGAGTCATGGCTGTTTTGGGGAAGTGCATCTGGACGACGGCGATCATACGTTTGGAATATGTGTTGGAACCCATGCTTTTGAAAGTGTTTTTAATTGCTTTCATTGTTTGAGTTTTTCATATATCCTTACTTATTCTTCTTAGGAGTATATTCACTTTAAAGTAAGTACACCTATTATTTTTTCTTTGTTTTGGGAATTTAAGGCGTTGGCTGTGACGTCACATGCCTAATTACGTGGGGGAGCCTGGGAATTTTCAGATTTTTGTAGATGTGGGACAAAATATATATTTTTTTGTTTATTACATGAATATAGGACGTAATACGCCATACAGTGCGGTACACTGTATTTTTTTTATTTTAAAGGGGTAAATAGCGTTAAATAGTAAAAAATGTATGAAATGACAGTAAGAGCTTATTTTTTATTAGATCTGAGGTAAATAGAAGATAATTATGCGTAAATAGAACCTAATACGCTATGCAGTGCAGTATATGTAATGTTTTTTTCATCGCAAAAGGGATAAATATTGCTAATTAGACAAAAAAGCGCGGGAAATGAGAGTATTTGTACCTATTTTAAATAGTTATGTAGGTATAAACAGTAGGTGCGTAAACAATAAATTGACATTGACAGACCATGTAATTTTTTTTTATTGTATGGGGATAAATAGAGTAATTAGACAAAAAAGGGCGGGAAATGAGAGTATTTGTACCTATTTTAAACTGCCTTTAAACTATATATGGTAATACAATTTCAGGTTGTTTTATTATAAGAGCCTATGCATTCTGTAAAATAACCCTAGCAGGCTAAAATACCATTAAAAATACGATAAAAGCTAATGGCAAGCCCTCGAATTAAAAACTTTCAGAAAATCATTGCAGAAAATCCATTACTTTTTTATTGTACCCTTCATCGGCCTCATATGCATACATTAAAACCCATTAAAAATACAATAAAAACTAATGGCAAACCCTCGAATTAAAGAAATTCTAAAATTCCAGAGAAAGACGAAGCCGAAAATCATTATTTTTTAAAACCCCATTAACTAACGAGGGGGTATCATCTGTAGGAAAAACTTTACCCAACTGCCTGTTGTGATATCGGTCCGAAACCATCTGTATTTTTCTAGGACGTTGGCTAACATTTTACAAGCTAATTACGTGGCGGAACCTGGGAATTTTCAGATTTTGTAGATGTGGGACAGAATAGAAGTTAATTTTTGTTTATTGGATGTATATAGGACATAATACGCCATACAGTGCGGTACACTGTATTTTTTTTCATTGCAAAAGGGGTAAATAGCGTTAATTAGTAAAAAATGTAGGAAATGAGAGTAGTTGTACCTATTTTAAATAGTTATGTAGATATAAACGCTACGTAAAACAATAAATTGACACTGACAGTCCATGTAATGTTTTTTTTTCATTGCGAAGGGGGTAAATATTGCTAATTAGACAAAAAGCGCGGGAAATGAGAGTATTTGTACCTATTTTAAATAGTTATGTAGGTATAAACGGTACGTAAACAATAAATTGACATTGACAGTCCATGTAATGTTTTTTTTTATTGTATGGGGATAAATAGCGTTAATTAGTAAAAAATGTAGGAAATGAGAGTACTTGTACCTATTTTAAATAGTTATGTAGGTATAAACGCTACGTAAAACAATAAATTGACACTGACAGTCCATGTAATGTTTTTTTTTTCATTGCAAAGGGGATAAATATTGCTAATTAGACAAAAATCGCGGGAAATGAGAGTATTTGTACATATTTTAAATAATTATGTAGGTATAAACGGTACGTAAACAATAAATTGACATTGACAGTCAATGTAATGTTTTTTTTTTCATTGAAAAGGGGGTAAATAGCGTTAAATAGTAAAAAATGTATGAAATGACAGTAAGAGCTTATTTTTTATTAGATCTGAGGTAAATAGAAGATAATTATGCCTAAATAGAACCTAATACGCTATGCAGTGCAGTATATGTAATGTTTTTTTTTCATTGCAAAGGGGATAAATAGCGTTAATTAGACAAAAAAAGCGCGGGAAATGAGAGTGATTGTATCTATTTTAAATATTTCTTCACGTACATACGGTACTTAACCAATAAATTGACATTTATGTGCGAATTTCGCGGAAATATGGACCCGCGGTATTGTAATTACTCATTACGCTGCAATTACACGGTATGATGGCTGCGGGGTGCGGGGGAGAGGTCATGCGCTCGGTGCGCATGCGCGGGGGAAAAGTGGGCGGGGCCTACCAGGGGCGTAGGAGTGGGGGGTAATGTACGAAAAAAGGAGTGGGGGGACCAAAAAAGGGTGGGGGGACTATTTACAACTCTCATATGTTAACTACTCAAGGGGGTATAATATCGCTCACATAGTGTATATGCTAGTGAAGCTTTCTTTAATTAATAATAATTATAATCAGTATAATAATAGTTTTGGGCCTACGACTGACCCGTTTCCATTGTTTACTTGATGGGTACATCACACCCTAATTTATAATCTGCTAAATATAGAGTGTTATGGATTGAACAGTCCCTTTTTTTGCGTTACATAATATATATGGTTTATGTTTTTTTTGTTCCTTCGGCGAGTGGTTGTAGTTGATTGCCGGTAGTGGTTTACTTAACAGCGGTAGATCTTCTGACTTAGATCGTTTGAGTCAGTGGCGCTAATATTTAAAGAATCTGTAACTTTCATCGACTCCACGACCCGAGTCTAGCTAGGGCACCTTTGCAACGCTCCCGCAACCACTACGGGCAGTTTTCTCAAATCTACCATCATTTTTAACAGCCACAGGGAACGGAGTAAGTAACAATAATTACTATCAATTATATTATCCTTCTTTTTTTTAAGGAAAAAAATCTACCCAAAAAAAATTTAGCGTGGCAAAATTGGCACCCTAAACGTGGGGCCTCCCTCCTTTTTTTTGATAGTTTTTATACTAACTTGTGTTTTGTTTTTTTTTGTTTGTGTGTTGTCCTCTATAACTTATGATTTGTTGAATTTTTCCTGCATTTTCATAAAATTATTTGCTGGTTTTTTATTTTTTACATTCGATTTGAGGTGTTTGTGAATTTAATAGGTATTTATCTCTCTCTCTCTCTCTCTCTTGGCGGTGAAATATTTAGTATTTGTATTTTCAGAGCATAACTATTATTTGGTATATATAATATCGTTCTTTTGCCGTTTTTAAGTTTAATATCTAATTAATTATGGATTATAATATGGTTGTCAATCATCTTATTAAGGATGAATTGCTATACTAGCTTAAGGTTCGTGGAGTAGAGGTTTCCTCCGAGAGTACCGTGGATGCGTTGCGATCATGCCTGCGTCCCTTGCTAAAGATGGAAAAAAGCGGTAATATTTCTGTTCAGATGCCTGAATATCCTTTTGAATTTGATGGGGAATATAAAATAGTTTGTGAAAAACTTGATGAGTTAAAGGGACTTATTTTTCATTTGGCAACTGTTGGAGCTAAACGTAAATTAAAATCTGCGCGTATTCAATCAAGATTAGTTCATTTGCTTAGAAGAATTGACAGAATTCCTTCGAGCAAAATTTTACCTGATAATGTAAAAAATCGCTGATCTTATTTCTAAAATTTTGTGTTCGATGGATGAATTGGAGAGGATTGATAGGACCGTTCCCGCTGTAAGTATTCTTCTTTGCGATAAGAAGGATGCCGACGTAAATTCTTCTTCTTCCGATAGTGAAGTTGAGAACCCGGGACCAAATCTTGAAAATAATGTTCATAATTCAACAGTCGCGCCTATCGCTCGTGCTGACTTTCACTCTGGATTTTCCTCGACACGTTCGGAACCAGTATATAAATGGAACTTGAAATTTTCGGGTAGCGTGAAGGATATGTCGGTACACAACTTTTTGGAACGGGTTTCTGAGCTGTGCATTTCGAGACGGGTTTCTGAAGTTGAACTATTCGACTCCGCGATAGATTTGTTTACTGGAAAGGCTTTAAACTGGTTTCGCGCAAATAGGTCTAGATTTACGGATTGGAAAACGCTCTCTGAACTTTTGATATGTCATTTTGAGCCACCCGATTATAAGTCTCGGCTTTTGCGTGAAATAATGGATCGCACGCAAGATTCATCAGAAAATATTGTCGACTATATTGCTTGTATGCAGGCAATGTTTCGTAGGTATGGTAGTATCCCTGAGGATGTCCAGGTGGACATTATATCGAAAAATTTGGCTCCATTTTATTCCATGAAATTACCCGCTGTGCGCACTCTTCGACAACTAGAAGGCGAATGTTTGAGACTGGAAACTCGAAAATATTGAGCGAATCATTATGTGGCTCCATCGAGGAGACGTCCGAATAACTTTGTCGAACCTGATTTTGCTTTTGCTGCTGTGTCTACTTCAGATCTTGCTTCAGTGTCCGAGGTTAATCCGACCGGTCGCTCTGATACTCACTCGAGTGGACGGGTGACTTGTTGGAACTGCAACAAGGTTGGTCATACCAATCGGCAATGTCCTAGTCCGAGGAATTTTCATTGCTTCCGTTGTGGTGCACCTGGTGTTACCGTTCGAACTTGTCAATCTTGTAGTCGTGCGGGAAACGGAGTTCGGAGGGACTCGTAGGTCGACGGGGTACCTCCTTTATCTCATCAAACTCGGCCAAGTGTCACTATGATAAAACTAAGATTTTACTAGATTATATAATAGCACATGCTCCTGATGACAAAAGACCATATTTGGAGGTGAGTGTGATGGGAGTCAATATTTTGGAACTGCTCGATTCTGGAGCTACTCATACGCTTGTTGGTTCTCCTGGATACAAGATTTTGCAGAGTTTGGGCTTTTCATTGCAAAGTCGCGTTGTTGAGTGTAAGGTTGCTAATGGTCAGACTTGTTCTTCGGTCGGTTATGTGATTGCTCCCGTTACGTTGCAGGGGAGAACGCGTGTTTTGGATATTTTGGTTATACCTGAATTGTCTCATACACTTATTCTGGGAATTGATTTTTGGCTAACTATGGATATCGTACCCACATTGAAGGATGACTTGTGGCATTTTCGTGTTTCTAATCTTGTACCAGAGGTGTGTTGCCTTCAAGGTGGTTCTGAGTTGATTCCTACTCAGAAAGCTGCATTGGATGATCTCATTGAGGGAAAATTTGCACAGATGAATTCTGCCTTGGGTTGTTGTCGAACGGCAGAGCATGTAATCGAGGTCTTGGCTGGCACTCGTCCTATAAAACAGAGGTATTACCCTGTATCCCCTTACAAGCAAAAAATAATTGATGATGAAATCGATAATATGCTTCGTCTGGGTGTGATTGAGCCGTCGAAAAGTTCCTGGTCGAGTCCGGTTTGCTTAGTTAAGAAAAAGGACGACTCTTACCGATTTTGTGTTGACTTTCGGCAGTTGAATTCTGTCACAAAGAAAGACGCATATCCCATACCTTATATATCGGCAATTTTGGATCAGTTGAGGGATGCGAAGTACCTCAGTTCGTTGGATATAAAGTCTGCTTTTTGGCAGGTTAAATTGAGCGAGGAATCAAAGGAGTTTACTGCATTTACAGTACCAGGTAGAGCCTTATATCAATTCACTCGTATGCCTTTTGGCTTAATTAATGCTCCGGCGACTTGGCAGAGGGTTATTGATAGCGTTTTGGGAGCTGATCTTCAGCCTTCGGTTCTGGTGTACTTGGATGACATAATTGTCGTTTCACGGGATTTTGAGTCGCATCTCAGAACACTTTCTCTTGTCTTTGATCGTCTTTTCAGTGCGGGCTTGGTGGTAAGTCGCGAAAAGTGTAATTTTTGCCGTCCTCAGCTTCGTTATCTTGGATATCTTGTGGATGGGCACGGTTTAAGACCAGATCCTCAAAAGATCGAGGCAATTCTTAGCATTCCTTCCCCTAGAAACGTTAATGAAATTCGCAGATTTCTTGGGACTTTGAGCTACTACAGAAGATTTGTCCAACATTTTTCTACTATAGCTGCTCCTCTGACCAATCTTACTAAAAAGAATGTTAAGTGGTGCTGGAGTGAGGAATGCGAGAAATCTTTTAAGAATTTAAAAGAACAGCTTATATCGTCCCCTATTGTATCTTCTCCGGATTATGGTCGTACATTTATTTTACAAACGGATGCATCCGCCTATGGAATTGGCGCCGTTTTGAGTCAGAATTTTGAGGACGGGGAAAGGGTAATTTGTTTTTTTTCGAGGTCGCTTACTCGTCAGGAACGTAACTACAGTACCACTGAACGTGAGTGTCTTGCCGTCATCTGAGCTGTCGAGAAGCTTCGCCATTACTTAGAATGTACTCATTTTAAGGTTATCAAAGATCACCACTCTTTATTGTGGTTGCAACGATTGAGGGACCCACAAGGGCGTCTAGCTCGTTGGGCTCTGCGTTTGCAACCATATGATTTCGAGTTGATACATAGGAAGGGCAAGTTTTTGGTTGTGCCAGATTGTCTTTCACGTAGCGTTCCTGTGGCTGCTGATGTAGTTGCAGCGGGTGTCGTTTCTGAGTTGGATCATACGTTATTTTCTTCTACTCGAGATAGATGGTATATCGACTTGAGGGGTAAGATTGAGGGTGATCCCGAGAGGTTTCCTGGTTGGCGTGTCGAGAGCAATGTTATTTATAAATATGTTAAGTGTAAGGTTCCCGAATTGGCACATCCTAGTGATTACTGGAAGGTTGTGGTTCCGAAGGATATGCGATCCAGTGTTCTACGTCGATGCCATGACGACGTGACATCTGGTCACGTAGGGGTGTTCAAGACCTTTTGGAGAATAAAATATCTATATTACTGGCCTCAATTACAGGCTGACGTAAAAAGGTACGTGCGATCCTGTAGGGTATGCGCTCAGTACAAACCTGAACAGAAAGCTCCAGCTGGACATATGGGAGAGCGGCCGGAGGTGAATCAGCCTTGGCAGGTGATTTCTTTAGACTTTGTCGGACCCCTACCTCGTTCTTCTCGCGGTAACTCTTATACAGGGTGATTTATTCATAAATACATTAATTTTAACCACGTCATCAGGGAGGTACATATATACCGAAAACGCAAAAAAATAATTTTTTGCTGCATGTTTAAATAATGGGGCAATTTATCCCAAATCCCGCGTAACGAGGCGCACCTGAACGCATGTGGCTACGACGTTATGCTGCAGCACATGGCACCGGCCGCGACGTTGCCATTATTTATTGATAATTTAATTACGAAAAAATATTCAGTTTATGAATTATTTACCTAGTTGATATGCCAATAACAGGGTGTTAGAACACCTTGGACTTGGCGTGTTCAGCATCTAACTCGAGAGACCCTTATCACTACACTTTTCACAGCACCCGCTATAACAATACAAAAGGCCTTCACAATCACACGCACAAAACGCACTCAGTGTCTACAGAGGGTGGAAAATACTGAAACCTCAAAAGACTGAAACTGTCTCCGAAATTCGCTAGATTTTGAGATTTAAGACAAAAGTTTTATTAAAAAGAACGCAGGCGTCCCATCCGCATTCCACAACTATTATTTATTACGTCAAACTTGTCATTGTCAAGGATCTGCTGCCGGTTTCTATTGTATGTGGCGCCATCTCGTTGGTATTAACGTCGCCGAATCTGTGGTTGAGCTCTCAGTCACCCTCTGTGTGTTCAAAACCGAAAGTCTACAGCGCGCTTTATGACACGGTAACTAGCGAACCTTTCTAATAGATGGCAGCACGTACTACAGAAACCAGAGTTGCCTACATTCTGTAGGTATATTCGGTACTCTTTGTGCAACATTTTTGCTTTTTTACCAAAACGGTTCTCTAGACAAATGCGGAAATGATAGACATAATAATGATCCTTCATGGAGAATGCCTGCAGAATGTCAGTCAAGCTACCGCGGAACTATTTAGAGGCGCGCCACCTATCGGCAGGTAGCGAAACTAAGTACGAAACCACAACGACGTTTCATTACGGGAATGCTTTCTACGAACGAAGTAGTGTCAATGAATGCGACATGGGACATAACCTTTAAAAATATCCAAACCAAAATACGGAGAATGTGCACTGTGAAATACGGGAAACAATAACATCACATGTGCGATTAGTGAGGCGGAGTGCGAGAAACGAAAGGAAATTCACAGTGCACTCTGCAGAAACTTGGCAAGGATCAATGCCGCAAACACCAACGCGCCGCGTGCCGGAAATTCTCGGCCACGGGCAATCGCCAAGCTCCTTTTGCGGAGTTCGGGCTACACACATCCTCCTACTACTAACGACTGCACGACAAGGGTTGTGACAAACAGAAGTCAAGAAAGCTAAGGACTTTTAGCAACCCATCATCCCTAACTCGCCCAGAAATAATACTAAGACTCGGTAGGTTACACATCAGGCTATACCCGGTAACATACCTAACGGCAGGAAAAGAAACTAGAAAAAGCTGTAAAGATCGAAAGGTGGAAATTAGAAAGATTCAAGTACTTACGACTGAACCAATGTCACAGAGGAGGACCAACCCCACGGAAACGATTCTATTGCAAATATGGATCCCTAGTAACAATGAAAAGCAAACATAACGAGAAATAAAGGAATGAGAAGTGTGTCGTTGGTGATGGTAACCAACTTAAGCGGAAAGTAAGGTAATTTTAAGCAACTGTATCCCAGAGATGTTGGCTAATTTTGACGTTCTTATTTCAGAGGAAGCAGAACAATCACAGAACACAACTACTTACTCTAGGAGCGTCTTGGTGTAGTAAAAAGGATTATCAGTGAACTAGTGAGCGGAAATATTAGTGCCCCAAGCGAAAGTGAGTGAAGTTCGTTTTATCGAGAAAAAATCGTCTTCAGTGGTGTCGAGGTCCACGAAATCATGTAAGCCCCCTAGTTGAATAGGTACCTACTTAATAAAGCATCCAAAAATCAAAAGGTCACGTAAGCAGTCGTTTCATTTATTTTTCTCGTTGGCATTTATCCCTTAAGTCTCGCCTTAAGGTGTCTCAGGGCAAAACTAACCGTTACAAGAGGTAAGCGTTAACATTTGTCCATAATTTCCGCAAGCATTTGGCGGAACATTCGCCTACAATACAAATAATTATGTACTGAAAACATTCCTTTAAATTTACGAAAGTTGCGTACATCTGGCAACAATGTTGACGCGCGCAACGGCAAGCGTCGTCCGATGCCCCATGCGCCCTGAAAGCAATCCAGTGGCAGCCGTAAATAGAGGGCCAAATAGGTAAAAATGCGGTTTAGAAAAAAATAATTCCGGCTTTAAAAAAAAGTTGGAATTTTTTTAATTGCGATTTCGCATTCATAGCATTTTTCCCTACCCACTGTTAAAATTAATGTAGTTATGAATAAATCACCCTGTATATTAGTCGTAACTGACTTTTTCAGCAAGTATGTTGTCACTTTTCCATTGCATGCGGCGAATGCCAGATCTCTAGTTAAATGTGTCGAAGAAGGCATTTTCTTAGTTTATGGGGCGCCACAATATCTTATGTGCGATAATGGCGTACAAATGAAATCTAAAGAGTTTAGCGCATTGTGTATTAAGTATAAGGTAAAAATTTTCTTCACTGCCAATTACTATCCTCGCGCCGATCCAACCGAACGAACAAACCGAATAATTAAAACTATGCTCAGTTCATACTTGAGAGATGAAAACCACCGGAACATCTGTCAGCTATATCTTGCGCCATTCGAACTTCCAAACATGAAACTACGGGTTATTCTCCTTATTTTATTAATCACGATCGTGATTTTAAGTTATATGGACAAGATTTTCTTCTTTCTCCCGAATGCGAGCGGTCAGATCTGGATTCGGATAATGCTATTCAAAAACGCGTAATTGGTTTCCAAAAATTGTATGCAAATATTAAACATCGTATAAAAAAGGGGCAATATCAAAACCGAAGAGTATACAATTTGCGTAGACAATACAATACACTGTTGGTCAAAAAGTATGGCGCAAAAATAAAGTGTTATCGGATGGCGCTAACTATTTTACCGCTAAATTTGCTCCAAAATACATGGGCCCTTTTATTATCAAGAAGAAAGTCGGTTCTTGTACTTACGAACTCCAGGACGAATTGGGTAGCGCCAAGGGACTCTGGCATGTTCAGGACTTGAAGTAGGACAATACCAACACTGATGGCCCGCTCGGACCTGATATTGAATGAGCAACTTTGAATTCCTAGGCTGCTTCGTGATTGCCTTGATAACATGTGTTTTTTTTTATACCGTATTTTAGTTATTTCTTATTTCGTCGCAAAATTTTTCTAGAAAATTTTCCTCCTCCCCGAGCAGAGGGAGAGTTGTCACGTTCTAAAATTCAAAAGTATCCAATTTCTTTCCTTTAGTGTTGTTATCTTGTAATTAATATAATAAACATATCCACCTTAAGTATTATTGTCCACTATAGCAATATATGGATGGGAATATATCTGTATGTATGCATATAAATAATATAATGGGTACATACATTTATTTATATCTCTCTGATTATTTTAAATAGGTGTATTTTTTTTCCTCTCATACAAATTAAATTAAAATAGTTCTTAGTAATTAAAAGTGGAATATTGATTTATTACCAAATTGGTATGCTCTTAA
Source organism: Pseudeuparius sepicola (assembly GCA_963920635.1). Lineage (NCBI taxonomy): Eukaryota > Metazoa > Arthropoda > Insecta > Coleoptera > Anthribidae > Pseudeuparius > Pseudeuparius sepicola. The sequence continues at coordinate 33,700,677 of OY987300.1, read as the reverse complement.
TTTAATATTCGCATAGTTGCTTTAATGTATTATCTCCCTCCTAATTAGTTTAATATTCTTCTATCAGTTATCAAGGTATATTGCTGGTTGCCTTCGTTAAGTAGAATTTCATATATTTTACCCACGGTTATGTCACCTTAGGTAGCGTGGTTTATGAATTTATTTTACAAGGTACTTGTCCTGTAGAACTTATTTTTCCCGTTGCATTTTCTATTACAGAAGATTCCTTGATCTATATCTTCTACTTATTTGCCTGGCTATTTGTTGAGTCTAAGACTCTGGTGCGGCGCATTTGTGTGCAATTTATTTCTGGTCATTCGAAGTCAAACCGCTCCGCCCGCCAGTCTACCTGCACGTTATTCGCCGTGGTTTTTTTTATCAACTAGAATCGGCAGTTAATTCGGTTCTTTTCGTCGTATATTTTTAAATATTATACTTTCCCCCAATTTAGCAATTTTCTGTTTTGTTCATGAATACCTTATTCTTCAGATCGTCACTAGATATTTCTACTAGCTAACTTTTGTTGTTAACGTTATTTCGATTGGAGTTGCATTGAGAAAAATTATTTAAATAATATTTATTTGGTCTCAGTATTTTCGCGCTAATTTCTGTCGTATCTTCGGCACCCACTCGAACCTGGCCATTTTTGTAAAGTCAGGTTCCGAACGGTAGTGGTCGTATATGTGCTCTCCACGTATTTTTCCTTTTCATGGAAATCCGTTATGGGATATAGTGGAAACATATAACTAAAGTTGCTGCTTGCTGTTACTTGTACGTTGGTTGCGTTTTTGGTTGATTTTGGAAGCAACTTACGGCTTATGCCGGATTTTTGACCACCACCTTCGCAGAAGAACTTCGAGAAGTTTCGAGAACCACATTAAGCAGTCGATTGATTGGGTATTCCGAAAGGGAGCCTCAATTACATTAAGGCCGCTCTAGATCTACAGTAAGTGAGACCTATATTTGTTAACTCCAACTAATTTCCCTATTTTAGGGCCTTCTCTTTCCCCCCTCTGACTAAGATTATCTGCCGAAGCAACAGTAGTGGACTACCTGGCTTTGCTCTGCATATTTTCCCGTCCATAGAGTCAGTTATCCTGCTACTGATCTGTTATTTATGATCTGTTGTTGGTCGCTGGTGTGAACCTTGCCAACACGCCATCCGTCGGCTAGAGGAGAGGCACCGTCTGTCATTGGTTGGGAGGATCCAGCGCGGAAGAAATTCGAAATAAGTTTGTTCCGTGTTTGTGCCGTCTATTTGTGTAAACTAACCTTTTAATTTGTGTGTTCGCGAACCATTTATTTTATTTTGTTCTTCCTATGAGGGACAGCTCTATCCCCTGTCATTTTATACACGTTTGTGGTTGGTAGTTTTTTTTTAAATTGTATATTGGGCCCGTAAGGCTACACCTGTATGCGCATTATGTTTAACTAAATCGCAATTATTATACTATTATACTATACAAAATATATTACATCTCGTGTAAACCGACTTGTGATCACAAGGGGGTATAATATCGCTCACATAGTGTATATTCTAGTGAAGCTTTCTTTAATTAATAATAATTATAATCAGTATAATAATAGTTTTGGGCCTACGACTGACCCGTTTCCATTGTTTACTTGATGTGTACATCACACCCTAATTTATAATCTGCTAAATACAGAGTGTTATGGATTGAACAGTCCCTTTTTTTGCGTTACATAATATATATGGTTTATGTTTTTTTTGTTCCTTCGGCGAGTGGTTGTAGTTGATTGCCGGTAGTGGTTTACTTAACAGCGGTAGATCTTCTGACTTAGATCGCTTGAGTCAGTGGCGCTAATATTTAAAGAATCTGTAACTTTCATCGACTCCACGACCCGAGTCTAGCTAGGGCACCTTTGCAACGCTCCCGCAACCACTACGGGCAGTTTTCTCAAATCTACCATCATTCTAAACAGCCACAGGGAACGGAGTAAGTAACAATAATTACTATCAATTATATTATCCTTCTTTTTTTTAAGGAAAAAAATCTACCCAAAAAAAATTTAGCGTGGCAAGTTTTAATCATGCCTATTTATTATCCCTTCATGTAAGATTTAGAATCTATTCTTCTTTAAAATTTTTAAATCGTGATATTGTTTCTAATAAAACTAATAAAAATTATAAATTCGAAATTTACAACATTTGTAAGTGCTGCCAGGGGTCATTATTTTTAAAAATTAGGCTAAGTTGATAATGTATGTATAAACATGTAGATATGCCTGTAGTTTGCATGTGCATAATATGTACATAAGTATTGTATTTATAGATATTATATTTTATATGTGCTATTGTTTTTGAATTTTTTTTTATAGATTTTAGTAATAAACATTTTTGATAAATAACGTTTTTACTACCAGTGATACGAAGGTCAACCAATTTTGCAAATAATAATTGTTATGGATCTATATAAAAAAAATAGTATTAGTGATTAATTGCCAAGCTATGAGTTTTGACGCAAGTCGATTGCAATATTGTAATATTTCAACCACCCAAGTCCAATAGTTCACTTGATCCTAAATCATAGTTGTTTCTAATTAATATAGGTAAGTATAAAATAATAAAGAGGAAATATTGTGAAATTTCCATGTACAATAAATAAAATGTATTTTTCTCATTAGTGAAATATTAATATTTATATTTTTTTCATTAGTAAAATACCTACTTAAAATCACTTCTGGAGATCCAAATTTAACTAGATCTAATCCCAGAAAAACTTTACTATTCTAAAAATTAATTTTGCTATATAAAACACAAAATTTTCTATAGCCCGGACCTGGCCGTGCAATGGGCAAGTTCTACTCTGTCCAAAATAAGGTGGGCGTGGCCAATGCGCAGATGTCAACGGCGGAGAGTTCATTTCCTAAGCGCGAGAGAGGAAATTGGAACCGCGACATCAAAGGCGCCGAAAGCAAGTGCCACTTCTGATTCGTCCTTTTCTGGGACATAATATAGTAAAATTATTTTAAGAAGGCCTTACTGGGACTGTCAAATGGTAATTTCGCCATCCTAAGTTGGCATTATTGCAGCAAAAAAAGCAACCGGGTTATAAGTCCAGGTCAGTAACGAGCCCATTTGCACAATGAATAACTACTAATTACACGAACAAGAACAACATAGATAACGGTAAAACTCATGAAACGTATAATACCCGCGAATATTTTCACTGCCCAAAGTTTGAACCCTTTTGAACCATCCGGAAAACCTTCACTATCACTTTCACAACACTGAAACAAAATTTGCCTGAGTCCACCCCATAGACGCTGGCGCAAGTGGCTGATTTTAACAAAATACCAAAATGAAAGTGTTTCCATGACGTGTGAAATTATTATTAAAATGAGTTGTAGTCATAGTTATTTTTATTTGTAGCGGTATAATCGTGATTGGCAATAGGGTTTTTATTTTATTATGTTCTTTTTTCGTATCACTTGGGTAAATTTTCACATCATAAATAAATGAGTGACGTCATTAACTGGTTGGGACACATTGTTATACTTCTAGGGATTTTGTGGAGACTGTCATCTGACAAAATCGGGACTTCTTACAGTAATCGGGAAGTAATTATAGATGAACGACCTTCAACACTAATATAGTTCGGAAATCAACCGCTGCAAGATCATGTCGCAGTTGAAGTTCAAACTTTCACACCTAATATTGATATTTTGTGGGAGCTAATGTGGCGTGCATCGAACTTGTCAGTTCGATGTACTATCGTTATGTTATAAGTGGTGCCATAAGGGCACCTATTACCTTTAAATGAGAATGGGAAGTATGCAGAGATATTGAGGTGGGGAGAATGAGCGTTAACCATAACCATAGCCATAGCAATGAGCGTTAACCATAGCCGCGTTCCTTTTGCCACTTTTCTTAAGAATTCTTACTTTAGCCGCGTTCCTTTTGCCCCTGCACTGAAAACTTCAGCACAGTTGTTAGCCGAGCCACTCAGTTTGTTTTTTCCTGTCAAAGGCAAATTCCTCTTTCACAAGGTGAGCCTTTGACAGAAAAAAAAAACAAAACTGAGTGGTTCAGTGGCTCAGCTAACGATTGAGCTAAAGTTCTGTGTAGGGAACGGACCTCCTAAGGAGGTCCGTTGTGTAGGGCCAAAAGGAACGCGGCTCATATACACTGTGTCCCGGATAAGAATTAACAGCATGGGGATATTGCAAACGGTGAGAGATAGGGCAACGGTTAAATGGGGAAAAAGTTGCGCAATTTCGAGGTCAATAAAATGGCACAAACAGATTTCTAATGTCTTTTTTCGTTTTTGAGTTATTTTGAAAAAAGTAAAATTTTGCGTTTTCGATTTTATTTTTTTCTGATGTTGCTATCACAGATAGAGAAAAAAGAAAAGCACTTTCTTATGGCATCTTCAACTTAATTTTTTTAAATACGGACCTGGATTTTTTTGTTGCAGATTTTGAAAGCTCTTTTCATTGCAAATACCATGATGTATGACAAGAAATATTTTTTTAAATGTTATGAGACAATTATACTGAAAATTCCTTTTTTCCATTATTTTTTTTTTCTAATGCGGCCCTGTATTTTATAATAAGAAGTCTAAATATTAATCAGTATTGTCAACAATTTAACTTCCAACTTCTTTCAATTGGAGAACTAAAAAAAGGACGGCACATACGATAATAAAAAATAAATAAAAATCCTCCACCTCGAAGGCTTTGAAACAACGAAACCAATCCCTTGTCAAGAAAAAAGTCTACAAACCTATTGGAAAATCCTTACCGGAAAAAAGATATTCCCTCACGTTTTTCTCTTGTAAAATTCTTACAATCTTTCACAGAATACGACATAACGCTAAAATCAATCGAAATTACTTCGAAAACTCCTAATAAAAACAGGTAAGCACTCCGTACCAGCCCAAGGTCTTTTGATTCTATAGACCTTGGTACCCAAGAACCGTAAAGTCTGGTTTACGGTTCTTGCTTGGTACCAGCCGGTAAAATGTAAAAAGTGTCGTCAAAATAGCAGACCATTTTTAAATTACCTAACCTCCTTATATTTTGTGCTAATAATCACAAAATATATATTTTTAGGTTATAGTCAAAAGACCTTGGGTTATAACCATTGAGGTAGTATGGGGGGGAGGCGCCATAACATTTCTTTGTGGCATATAGCAAACGGGTTCAGAGGGTGTGGCCAAGTGGGTTATCAATATGGCTGACACGCCAGGGTCTGATTAAACAGTATTTCTAGTAAAATTATAAAAAACCTACGAACGAAAATATGGGGTTATTTTGAATCGAAGGAAGAAACACCCTGTAGGCAATCCTTGAAAAATACATACCTAGAGTAGTCCTAAAGGTAATATTTTTCTTTTTATAAAGTACCAAAGTGGATATTATAAATTATATTGATACGGCTCTGTCTATTGTTTACATTACCTGTGAAATGTAATTCCTGTGAATTTCTTTTTGCCCACGTTAGAATTGCTACTGAAACAACGTATAGAACATGACATATTTATTTCCAGAGGTGAATAGCTCGCAATAACAAGGAAAACTGCACTTTTAGACACTTTTAATGCCCTTTTAGCACCGAGTCAACAAATTGACGATGTTCGGGTAATCTATGACGTAGTGAACCCGTTTTGGGTCACGTGATAGCTTCTCCCCTCATAGATACTCCTCTAATGGTTATAACAGAGCCGAGGCCAACGATTTATAGTAGGCCTTATACTTGTAACAGAGCATATAAAACAACATATTATATTTTGTGGTAAAACCACATACCTATATAATACATATACCGATTTTTAACCGTCTGCGCACGCTAGTGCGCGGGTCATAGTAAAGGATGCATGATGCCGCCATTTGTACCCTTATATTGGCATTTATCTTAACAGCTGTTTTGTGTTTATTCGTTTTCCCTGCTCGTTTTCGGTTTTCCCACAAGCTTTTGTTATCTAGGTATTTCGAAAATAGCCTTTTAATAACCGTTTTTTAGTGACAGTGTAGTGCTTACATACAAGAAAGTGTTTTGCTGTGATTATTACACATACCTATAGGTATGTGGATTATTACGACTAGACGAGAACAATGGCTTGCTTTGTAAAGAATTGCAAAAATCTCAAAAGACTGGTGCCTCCTGAAAGTTATATTAAATTTTACAGGTAAGTTATTACTTCTGTAGAAAATAATATCTATTATAGGTAGGTATTTTTGCTGCATTAGATTTTACAGAGTACCTATTGCTTTTTTTAATAAAAATAATTCTACCTTGAAGTTGTATAATTTATACAGCTGCCTTTTCTTAAGTTTTGCTTTCTTCTGTGAGTAAAATACAGTCATTTTGTGTTATGTTAAAACAAGCTTATTAAAAAAAGGAAAATATAAACCAAGCAGAATTTACCGATTAAACGAACTTACCTGTGAAGTTCAATCGTAATTATGTGAGGCGCCTCGTCCGCAGAGATCACTTAGGTTTACTTGGTAGTAATGTTCCCGTTCGGAACGGTGACACGTATTTCAGAGGAAGAAGAGAAACAATTTATCTCTCTCTGCCTCTCCTTGCTAACTTCATTATGGTTTCTGTCCTTCAAGGAAAACCAATCGGACTTCGCCGAACCATGGGTGTTGGGATGGGCGGGAAGTGATCTCTGCGGACGAGGCGCCTCACATAATTACGATTGAACTTCACAGGTAAGTTCGTTTAATCGGTAAATTATATGAGGCGCCTCGTCCTTGAGAGCACTTAGGTTTACTTTGTAGCTTTTTAGAGATGTTTTCCTTGAAGGGAAAGGGAGAAAAAGAACAAATTTTGGTTAAAATAAGGCACATACTTTCTTTTTACTAAGAAGCTATTTATTTCAGCACCGACCTGGCAAATTGTGTTAAATCTTCCAAAGGTTGGTTGTAAAAAAGGGCAAATGTTCGTGATCTTTCGGACCAGCCCGCTGTTCTACGAATTGCCGCTAATGTAACGCCATTTCGGTTTGCTGTTGAGGTGGCTGCATGCCGCGTTGAGTATGCCGAAAATATAGATGTATCTATCCCTGCTTCCCTTAAATTGGACTTAATCCATCGGCTCAAGGTTGACGTACTCGCCGTATGGCATGGCCGGCGAGTGTTTAGAAACAGGTACGTCTGTGCCTCTGTTCTGACTGGCGCTGTTCTTTCAATATAGGCTTCCATGGCTGATGCAACACAGAGATCTGGTCGTTCTTGGAAATATGGTACTTGGAGACATGGCTGTTCCTGATGAGGTCTTGTTGTTTTTATATGTTCCGCAATTAAAATCTGGATCCGATCCACGGATATAATGATGTTGGTTACCTCTATCTTTGCTAAGGTCTGAATCCTGTGACCAGTGATTAGGGCTAGTAAAGTTGCGACCTTTCTTGACAATTGGTCTAGGGTTAGCGATTCATTAGGGGCCCCTGATTCCAGGAAGTTCAGCATGATCTGTGGGTCCCATATAAAATTGTATCTTCTCTTGGGAGGTCTTAGCCTGAAAATTCCTTTGAGGAATCTCTTAATATTCTGGTTATTTGACAGCTCTGGATTAATTAGTGCTAGGGCTGATCTACATGTGTTGATGGATCCAAAGGCACTCTTTTTTTGCTTAAACTGCTGTTCCATGAACCGAATAGCCTGATCTTCTAGTATATGGAAAACGTTCCATTTATTTGTGGTAGCATATTTCCACCAACCTCTATAAACTACTTCATACTGTTTTAGTGTGGACTTGGATATTGATTCTAATACAATTGGTATTGCGGTTTCGGGTGTTCCTCTTTTGGCTAGAGCTTCCCTGATAAAAAGCCTACCTCCAGGGAAAGATCCTTCCACATTGTTGATTGAAAGCTAGAAGGAAAAATAATGCTATTGGTTGCCTGTAAAACTAGAGTTTCTGGTGCAGCTAATTGTTTAAATAAAGGGTACCAAGGTTGTGATTCCCATCTTGGGACTACCACGATGCCCTGTGCCCTGTCTGTAATTATTTTATTCAATGTTTTTAAAACCAATGAAAAAGGAGGAAATGCATAAATTAACTCATTACTCCAGTCTACCGTGAAGGCATCTGTAGCTAATGCTTCCGGATCGGGTAACCAGGATACAAATCTTTTACATTTTGCATTAATTCCCGTGGCAAAAAGGTCTATACTAGGTCTACCAAACTTAAGTTTAATCAGGTCAAAAGTTCGCTTATCTAATTGGCATTCTATTTCTGTTGGTAATATTCTCGACTGCCTGTCTGCTTCGATATTCTCGCTAGAGGCAATGTATGATGCAACTAGCCATAAATTTTTGGTCTCGCACCATTGCCATATAGATTTTACGGGCAAAACATTTAATTCCATAAAAAATACTTAGCAGTTCTAAATAATTTATGTGATGCTTTTTATCTGCCTCTGACCACCATCCATGGGTTGATTTATTGCCACAGTATGCACCCCAACCAGATAGAGATGCATCAGAAAATATTTCTAGTGAAAAATGGTCTGATCTTATATCATTATGGCTTTCCATTATGTGTGATTGCCACCACCTTAGATCAGATTCTATGTTTTGTTGTATAATTATCTTACTGTTATAGTTAAAATTATTTTGCGATAAGGCCTCTACTTTAAGCCTTTCTAATTTTCTAGTGTAAAGCCAGCCATACTTGACTGCTGGGCAAGCCGCTATTAGTAAGCCAATTAAGTGAGCTAAATCTTTGATTTTACATTTATTTCCTACATTGACGCTATTCAGGCAATCTAAAATCTTCGTCTTCTTTGTAGTAGGTAGACTAATGGACATACTTTTACTGTTAAAGATAAAGGCCAGATACTTAACCTCCTGACGTGGGGTTAGTACACTCTTTTCGTAATTGATTACGAATCCCAAGCTTTCTAGTAATTCAAGGGCAGTTCGAGTAGAGTTGAGGCATTCCTTGGCGTCCTTTCCAATAATAAGAAAATCGTCGAGGTATACTACACAAGTGATTTCCCTTTTTCGAAGCCAGGTTACTACTGGTCTGGTAATCTTTGTAAAAAGATAGGGTGCGGACGATAAACCGAAAGGTAGACAGTTAAATTCGAAATTGTCTTTACCATATTTGAATCTGAGATTTCTGCGGTGGTCTTTATGGATTGGAATGGTATAATAAGCATCCTTGAGGTCAATAGTAGACATGAAATAGCCTGGTCGAATTAGCATTAATACTGTTCTGTGGTCTTCCATCTTGAAGTGACAGTGCCTTAAAAACTGGTTTAAATATTTTAGATTTAAAATAAACCTTGGGTTTTTATTTGGTTTTGATACTATAACGAAAGGGGAGAAAAAACCTACTTCATCGGACACTTTTGAAATTACTTCTTGTCTCTGCATGTTACTAATGCAGTCTGACAATGCCTTGTTATATTTTACTTTAACAGAGGCTTGCCTTGAAGGATGGGAGTCTAGCCTTTTGAAAGGTAATTTGTATCCTGTTACCCAGTTCAAAATAACCTTACTACTGGTTATTTTATGCCAATTGTGTTTAAAGTGTTTAATCCTGCCTGCAATAGAAAAACCTACCTCTACCGCCTTGCAGGATGCCTCCTCTCCGCCCGCTTTTTTTGGAAACGAGGATGCCCCATGCTTGGCCTCGAAAACCTCGATGTTCGGGGCGGGGCCTTCCTGTTTAAAGAAGCCATCTGCCTAGATCTGTTTACTGGACCAATAACAGTTTTTGGTTTTAATTCTTCGCTAGATTTCTTGAGGATTTTTAAGTTCTTGTATTTGTCCCCGAAATCCTTTCCTAGGAGCATACAGTCCAGAGGACTGTTAAAGGCGATGTCTCTTGCAGCCTTGGACAAGAAAGGGCTTAGGATGGAGCGCCTTCCATCGATACTAGGAAGTGGACATTTGTGAGAATCCGACCTGCATCGCTTAGGAGATTTACTAGGTTCGTTCTCTCCTGTGAGTGCGTCAAAACCCCGTTTAGAGCTGTACCAACTGCTGTAATACCAGCACCTAAATTTTCTTGTAAAGAAAATAGTCTTTTTTCCCTTTTTAAATTTACTTCTTTTAAAAGGGGGGATACTTCTGGATTTAAAGTCGGCGCCTTAAGAGAAGTGCAATTCAGTGGAGTTGGGTATCTGTCGACAAGTTCAACGTTTATAGTCTTGTCGAGACCATTACTTGCGATGTGCAGCCAACGTGTACTTATGGCTGAATGGAGGGATATTGCAGGGTGATCCTTGTCACCTGGGTCATTCCCTAGAAGTTGCAGCATCTCTTTGTCGAGCTCTTTTTCCCCAGTTTCAGAGTGTTTTTCTTGTTGCCGAGATCGGTCAGGGGAAAGGTTTTCTTGATCCAACGAGGGTGGTGTAAGTCCTCTACTACTGTTAGAGGATTCAGAGATGTTACTAGATCTCCTTGTTAAGACAGAGCTACTTGCTCTAGATGTTGAATATGATGTGGACCTTGCCTCCTTACTTGTAGGAGGTTGGTCTCCACTCTGACGCTTTTCCTGTTTCCGGGTATGTGACCTGGACCTCACCTCATTACTTTCTTGGGTTTGGTCTTGCTTTTTACGCTTGGCACTAAGAGGACTAGGAGAATGGTGTCGGCGTTTGTGAACTCTTGGGGAGAGTGACGCGGACCTCACCTCATTACTTTCTTGAGGTGAATGTCCTCTCTGACGCTTGGAGCTATGGGAATGGCGTCTCTCCGGGTTTAAGGTCTCCTCTATGATCTTCCGGATGGATTTACGAATGGATGAAGATAGTGACTTCCTCCTTTCGCGTCTCTTACTTTCTTTACCCATCACAACTGCTATTTTACTTCGTTTTTCTTGGAGTTTTATACAATGCACGTGTTCACCTTTCGCACGAGAAAACATAATGAAGTTAGCAAGGAGAGGCAGAGAGAGATAAATTGTTTCTCTTCTTCCTCTGAAATACGTGTCACCGTTCCGAACGGGAACATTACTACCAAGTAAACCTAAGTGATCTCAAGGACGAGGCGCCTCATATAATACTTACATATTTGGAGCAATGAAATGCTTAGGATCGGTTTCTATCTACTTCTTAGCGTTAAGTGTACGACCATTGTTAGTCGTTAAGGGTTTACTTACAGTTCACCTTAACGCTAAGAAAATCCTGAGAAACCGGGTTTTATCGTCGATGGAGGAAGGTAAAGATTAGTTTCCTAATGCGAAATACCGACTGACTCAATACTCTTCGGAAGAAGATGGAGCCACCGTCGAATACTTCTCGGCGCGGTGGGGGAAACGAGGCTTCCCAGTCCGACACGGTTGTTCGGTAGATGGCGCACTTGCACCATCCTCGGATTACGTCTCGGCGTTGAGGTGGAAGAGAGGCTTCTGTCCGGTAGATGGCGCACTGCGCACTTGTAATGCGGCTTCCCAAGACGAACTTTTGTTCGGCAGATGGCGCGCTTCGCGGCTTGCCAAATCTGTTGATTTGACCTTGGTTGTTTGCGTTTTTTGTGCTGGTACGAATGAGTCATCGCCATCGATCGTCGGCTGGAAGATATATTTTAGATTTTGTATTCCAGCGTTCGATTCGAGTCGCCCGGCCGCGGCCCCGCCCCCCCTCTTTGCCTATGGAGGCGGTTTTTTTAAAGTAGCGAGTAACGTTATTAATTGTTAATGACAAATTTCTCGAGTCTTTTTAAAATAATCTTTTTATAATGGAGTTATAACGTTGATTGATTCCTTCCTCCATCGACGGTTATAATATTCATATACAACAAGGTGACCAACTCCTGGCTGACGAAAACCGGGACAGTAGTTAGGTACCTAGCCAGGGGCGGATGCGACCACCGGGACACCGGGCAAATGTCCGGTGGGCCGGTCATTCGAAGGGCCCCGGAGGGCCGCAGGCTCGAAGGCTCATCGGCCATCGCATCTTAAATTTTAAGACAGTCTTAACTACTTGACAAAACAAAAGGCAATCATTGTTACAATAACTGTTGTAAGTAGGTAGTTAATTTAAGATAGGACGGTGCAACTGGCCATAATTAATTATTTTTGTTTTGTTATTTTTTGTTCTATTATTTCTTTACGTGTTTTACGGAAACGTAGAAGGGCCACACCATTATTTTATTTTTATTGAACTCGAAATTTCGACTTTTAAAGTCGCAGTCCGACTTTGAAGTCGAAATGCCGATTTTGAACTCAAAATTTTGACTTTGAACTTCGGCTTTGAAAGTTGGAAGTTCATAAAGTCGAAACTTCGAGTTCAATGTCGGAATTTCGAGTTCAAAGTCGGATTTCGAATTTCAAAGTCGAAATTTCGAGTTAAAAGTCGGAATTTCGACTTTATAAAGTCAGAATTTTGACTTCAAAGTTGGCCTTCGACTTTAAAAGTCGGAATTTCGAATTCAATAAAAATAAAATAACGGTGTGGTCCTTCTGAATGTTTTGTTATTTTTATATCTTTATATTTAGAGAAAAAAGTTTTATTTGTTTTACGAGAGTTATGATTTTATTTATGTTTTCATAAAACATGTATATTTTGTTTTATTAAAAAATTACATTATCTACATTGTTTTTTTTAAATTGTTATTATAATAATAATTAAGAAAATAAAAATCTAAAGCCAAATGAGATGTTTAGGGGCCGCTTGAGAAACAAATGCCCGGGCTGGTTAGGTAAAGCCCATCCGCCCCTGTACCTAGCTATTTTTTACCTATAATATGCAACTGTCAAGTTTTGTAGTTTAATCAACTTATGATTTTGTTAGAATTGATCTAGTTCATGCTTTTAACCAATAAATACCACCCAAGGAAAAAAAAAAGAATTTGTGATCAAGTAATATAACAAAAATAAAATTTAACACAAAGCCACAGGTACATAAATTAAAAAAAAAACAAATACTGGCTGTTTACAATATACAGGGTGGCCCAGGATAAGTGAGCCAATATGTGTAAAAGAAAAAAAAATTCCGCGTTTAAATTTGATTGTTTGTGGTTCTGATTTGCTTGACTAATGACTGGAAACTAATTTTTAGCATATTTTCGTTTTTGAAAAATCAAGATGGCGTCGACAGGGACCATTTATTTATTTTCATTGTAGGTGAACTGCCTTTTCCTTTAAAGATAACAAAAAATTTCATTAAGAAAAGTTGTTCCCAATTAAAATTACCCCAGGGTACCAAATTTTGGAAAGATCGGCCTACTTTGTTTTCCCACTATTTTTTCTAAGGCGCTAAAGAAAAATGAAAAAATTAAGTAGGCTGATTGTCTCAAAATTTGGTACACGGCAATAAGTTTTAATTCTAAACAACTTTTTCTCATAAAATTTTTCGATACCTTGTATTTTGAAGCCACTTTTAGTGCGTTAGAAAAAGGAAAGAGTGAGAAAAACAAAGTAGGTAGGCCCATCTTTCCAAAATTTGGTACCAGGTGGTAACTTTTAATTGGGTTTTAACAAATTACATAGGGTCTTCCGGCTCTCTTGAGGGCATGAACATTTTTGTCGATTTGAAGTTTTTTTAGCACAGCGCGAAAAATTGGGCATGGAGGCCCATTTCTTTTTTAACGTCACCTGGCTGCCCAAAATTGCCATATTTTATTTTCTTATCTATTTTCTGTGCGGCCTAAAATAACCGAGAAAATCGCTTAATAAGAAATAAACAAAAAATGCATAGCCTCAAGAGAGCCGAACACCCTGTGTAATTTTCTGAAACTATCTGAGTACCCAGTTGCATAAAGCTTCTTAGTGCCATCAATTTTCAATATGATAGTTTTCCTCTATCTCTTAAAATAAATATGCTAGGGCTATTAAATTGTTTTGCTCAATTTGAGGTATTTTTTATATTACGCGTCAAGTTGGCTATGGCCGCCGATTTCTTTTGCAGCACCACTTAGCTGTCCCAAATTGCCACATTTTTGTTTCTTCACGATTTTTTATTGTAGGGCGCAAAATAAGTGAGAAAATCGCGGTGGTACAGTTCTAAAATAATCATACTGTATATAAAAAATAAGTTGATCAGTTATATAAAATTTATAAAAAATATTACAAAAAGTAAAGTATGAAACAAACATTTAAAAAAAACTATAAGTTTTAAGTACAGGGTGGACCAACGTTTGGCGCCCTGCCGGAGGGGTCACCCATGGGGGCCCTGGTTATGATGTATGTAGGATATGATGTATTCATATCTAAATAGATGTAAATTCTTTGCCTTGACTGTCACCAAATCCAAAGGTAACTCAATTTAGAAAGAGAAAAATATTTCTAAAATTTTAGTTGAAATGTGCATACGGGCAAACTTTTGAAGTCGGTTTTAAATTTTTCGTTAAAGTTTTGTTATACTATTTATGCTGTAAACCGTTGATTGAATCTTCCATCGACGTCTCAACCAAATTTTCTGTATGAATGACAACTATATAAATTTAGCTAGACATCATATTTTTTATGCTTAGGTATGTCAGTGTTAATACTTATGCTTATGAAATATTGTGTATAATAAACGATATGCTTTACTAGGTATGCTACTTCAGTACCTATATCACATAGATAATCGAATAACAAAACATGAAGATAATATTATAGGTATATTCCGTTGTTTGAGAATCGACGATATAAACTTTGATTATATACCTATTATAAACAAGGATTAAAGGTATCAAAGCGTTGATGTAGAACTTTGGAGAACAGATACGTCGTTGTTCCCTTCCTCCATCGGCTGCGAATATGAAAAAATACTAAGAGATACTTTTTGTTAAACATTTTTCTGAAGTAATAAATTCTAATAACACCCTGTATCTCCGCAACTGTGAGCCTCAGAAGCTTCATTTCAACCTTAAGTTTGACGGCTCATCCGGTCATGTGACAAGCCAAGTTTGAAGAAACTATCTGGTATAATTCTAGAGATACTAAAAAATACGTGTATTTTTCTCTAAACTTCTATGATCTGTATAAAAAAAAAACTAAGGCCCGTAGAAGAAAATAATATATGAAGAAGTGCCCATATTTTGACTACAAGAATACGTGGTTTCATTTTTGACCATCAGTTCAGTTACACCCTGTATACAGTGTCTTAGACTATTTTACGGTATAACTTTCCAATACCGCCCCATTTTCGAGATAATAATAATAATGACAGAAAGTTGGACACAAATGGGAATTTTCTTTATTTGAAGTTTCTCAAAACAAATTATTCTTGATAAAAGTTGGTGCTTGTGCTTGAACTCAAAATCGACCTGTAAAAATTTTAAAATTTCTATTCGTATACAGGGAAGGTTGAAAAATATGAAAATTCCTCAAGAGTAAAGTACCCTTATTTTTAGAACTACAGCAGTATAGCACTAAGAAAAGTTGTTTGGAATCCCAAGAAAATGTCAAATATGAATTCACAGCCACCTATTCAAAAGAAGAAGAAAAATCACACTTTCGCATTTTTTATTCACTGTATAATATATAATATTAATATTCACATCTTCAAGCATAACAGTTGTAACGGATTTTTTTGTAAATTCCAAGAAACCCGTTACAACGTTTTATTTGATTCCAGACAGGCATAAACTAAGAAGGCACACCTATTATAGGATGGTACAGCTTACATTTTCTTGTTAAATTATTGATATTTCGAATTATAAACAAATTAATTTCGCGAGCGTGCCGCCAGCGACCTCTTGTAGTGGGTGGCGCAACCCGTAGAACATGTCGACTAGTTTTCGATATTTGGTAGAACAGGCAGTGGAATTTATTATGTAAATATTTGCGAACAGATTGAATAGAAGTAAGTATGTTAAATTGCTTTAATTATAATAGCATTTGTTTTGTTACTATTTACTGTACAAGTAAAGAGAATCGTTTGAAATAAACCGTCAATTGACTCCAGCAGCTCGATTCCTATTGGCTGCACTTTTTATGTACCACGGTTGTATAGAATGAATCGAACGACGCAGCGGCTCTCGCCCTCTTCATTTTTGTACTCTCTAGTGGCAATCGCCTTTTCTGAATATTTTCTCGTTTGGTTTTTTAGCATGTTGGTCTAAATTGATCGCGAATTTGATCGGTAGTACGGGTTAATGGTTTTTGGTGAAGTATTTTCATTGTAGTGCCTGGTTGGGGCGATTAAATTGGTTTTCTTTTGTTTCACGGCGGAGTTAACACCGCCATTGCAAAACTGACGTCGCCATAAGCTGACTAGGAGCTTATTTATTTTCTCGTTTGGTTTTTTAGCATGTGGAACGGAGTTCTGTTGGGCAGGAATCGATCAAGGACTACTAGAGGAGGAAAATCGCCTAGGTGAGTGTGGTTTTTTTATTATATAGTTCATATTTTCGGAAATTGTTTTTTTATTCAGTACCACCTCACCTGCGGCCATTTTCTCTCGAGGTTGCTGTTTTTTTGTATAACTTGTCAGTTATAACCTTTTTTGGTACCTCTAAAAAAAACAGCTACCTAAGACTTTCGTTCTCCTGACCAGTAGATTTCTTTTTTTTAATATTATACTTGTTTAAAAAAAACATCATTTTCACCCCTGGCAAAATACTACCCGATCGAATTTCGTCAATAATTTCGCAATAAATTCATAAATACTAGAGAGTCCACTTAACAAAATATTAATATTCAGGCACAATTTTTATTAATAATTTCCAAGTTCAATAAATAATTTCGAATCAAATTCCCTAGTTTAACTATAATAAAGTTAAACGACTAGCAATTTGTTGCAGGTTCTAAATTCAGCTGAATTTAATTTTATTTTTTTTTATAATTAAGTCTTAAAATAAGTAGTTCTGGTTTAGGTTGAATTTTGTATACCTTCTTAATAAATCACTGTGTATCTTACACATTTAAATAAATATTAGCATTCTTGGACTAACTTCTGCTCTTGTTGTGTTTGTTACCTATGTACATCATCGACACGGAGACGTGATACTGTGACAGTGAAGAACACCCACCTTCGACTAGTACGCTGCTGAGCTAGGCACCGAAGCGGTACGGCAACATCTGCACAACACCTGAGATTGGCTCTGCTCTAGCTAGTCAACACATGCGCCTAATGCAAGCCACCCGTTAAGGCCAGTTCGTAGCAGGAAAGTCGTCACAGTCAGTAAAGGGAAGGGTCGTCGCATCGAACACAGGATATTCTTCGATCAAGTGTCACAGTCGCAAGTATAAACTTTCACTCAAACCTCAAGTGCTAGTAGTTCCAAGAGACTCTCAAAAACACAGGACGTTCGAAATTTTATTATTTAAAGAATTCACTAAGTTTTAAACTCTTTTGTTTGTTATCAAAATCTAACGACTAATGTAAATTTTGAATTGTCATAACTATTCACAGTTATTTTCCATCTTTACCTTAGAGGTAAATAAATATTGTATGATTATTTTGGTGTTTGATTTAGGAGGGGAGAATAGTTTGTCGGGGCAACGAATTCAGGTCACAAAGGAATCCGAACCCACTTAAAAATTCCAACTAACTTTTACGGATATACAGTACGATACCAACGATTTTTATTTACGTTCAACTAGCATCTTAAAAACACTTAATAACTGAAACTTCTGCAAAGTTTGTCGTTTTTTTGTGTCCAGGTAAAATACTACTACAATTTCAAACATAACTTAGCAACTAATTTGTGGAACACAAAAATATTTTAATAGAGCAATAATTTAAGTTATTTAATAAATGACAATTCAACAATAAAAATATCACAACAAAAAAATTATTACGAGAATAAACATTTCAGTGACTACTCTACATGTGACCCTTCCTTCGCTTCCTTTCGCCTTCAACCAGCGACTATCCCACTAGGCAATATAACAAATTTTTGAGGTAATTATGGAACGATTTTCTTGAAATTTTGGCTACCCACCTATTTTCGAGGTCCCTGACCAAGAATCTAACCTCAGTTTTTTGAGGCCGGACGTAGTTTCCGAGAAAATGAATTTTCAAATTTCCTTTTGACACCCGACACCCCATTTTTCACGGCGACATTTGTGGTTA
The DNA here is from genome assembly GCA_963920635.1 of Pseudeuparius sepicola. Lineage (NCBI taxonomy): Eukaryota > Metazoa > Arthropoda > Insecta > Coleoptera > Anthribidae > Pseudeuparius > Pseudeuparius sepicola. The sequence continues at coordinate 33,682,744 of OY987300.1, read as the reverse complement.
TAATCCAGATAAATTTTTAGTGTACGCAGCTTAAACTGATCACCACCCTATGCTGCAGAAGGCGCAAAATATGGTGGTGATCAATTTGAGCTAAATTCATCTCGATTATAACCAAATATTACCGTAAAAAAGTGGGTCGTCAAAAGGAAATTTGAAAATTCATTTTCTCGGAAACTATGTCCGACCTCAAAACACTGAGGTCAGATTCGTATTCAGGGACCTCGAAAATAGGGGGTAGCCAAAATTTCAAGAAAATCGGGCGGTGCATACACTATGCTCCATAATTACGATTTTTGAATATGCTTCTTCAATGTTTGAATACGATTTTGCAGACTTCTAAGCTTCACAACTCACAACGCTTTCGGCTACGGCTTTTTCAACCTGTCCAAGTTCAATTTTTTGTTTTTTTTATTGGGGACCTTCCCTACCACTCGTGCTCGATTTGGACAAATAACTTGGGCAACCTGGTAACTTACAAGGTATTGCACCTAAAAAGTAAGTATATTTTGTGAAAATATAATGAAATTAACTAGCCATGAAAATTTTAAATCTTTAGCCACAGAATAGCCACTTACGGTGGCTATTCTGTGCTTTAGCTAAACGTGGAATTTTTAAAGGTGCACGTAAAGTTTCACCAGTCGATTCTACAACACACCGTTGATTGAGGACCATCGACGAACACACGTAGTCTCCCTTTCAATGTCTTGTGTTAAAAGTGTTGTTCACAGACCTACAATAACCCAAAGCTTTATGAAAAATATATAAAAATGTAACATATAACTTACCTTAGAATGTTTATTGACTACAAAGTCAGCCCTTTTTATGGCCTGCACCCATTTTGCCCTCAAAACCGGATCCTTAGGAAAGGCAAAAACTGACACTTTTGGCTTTGGCTCGGTTAGGTTAGGCAATTAGGTGGGCGTCGATTAATTCGTTCCTTCATCGACGAATTTGGGACACAACACTTCTCGGGCATGGCTGAGAAAACACAAGAAAACACCCATTTTGATATTATACATACAACCAGAGGCTTGCCTTGATGGCAAGACTTGCCTTGATGGCAAGATCCACCAAATACACGTAATAACAATCACAGATTACCCAGTAACGATAATATAAGTGGAAATAAGTCATAGATAAAGGATTTATATAAATAAGTAAACGAGGAAAACGAGGAACAGATACAGATCAAAAACAAAAACAGCTGGACGTCGTCGCGTCGGACGACAGTAGTTGTATGGCCTTGTCCATAGGTGGCGGTGCGCTGACCGCGTAGTTTTCTGCGCTCTTCCGTCGTCGATGGAGTCACCTTTTGCCCGAACCGTTGATTGAAGATTCCTTTCTCCATCGACTGACTCGAATGGTGGTTTCGGAATTTGGCGCCACCGTACGGACGCGTGTCGGTGAAATGTAAGGGAACGAGACAGAAACATTTAGTAAAAAGTGGGAATGTGACAGACAGACCATAAGGATCATATTCGCATGCCACCCTAAGGGAGGATATCTTCCCCTTCTTCAATCAACGGTTTTATGGATTTAATTTTAAGCGTTTTAAAATTCCCGCCTTAAATAAGGGTACAAATGGTGAAAGCTGGATCAACACTATATTAAAGACCCGAGCATGCCGTCATATTTCATTGTTGTTTACGGATTGGGGTGGCGCTGCACGACGAAAAAAATTATAGGTTATAGGAGGGCATTCTGGGGCTATTGGGATGTCAGCTTTATTACGATTTACCTTCTTTTTACGGTAACGAATTGTCTTTGCATCCAGTATTTGGCAGTTTTATCCTATTAATACGGCTTTTCGAGGTAGATTTGTTTGTGATAACATGAAATTTTCGCGCACACAAAGAAAATGGTATGCACAGACCATTAGGTGAATTTCAGAAGAACAAATACTATTTTGGAATTATGGTATGATCTGATCAACCAGCTGAAGAAGCGAAAATTAAAGATATTATTTTGGAAGAGTATTTTTTAACGTATGCAGGAATGAAAATAGAAAATTTTGTTTATAGCTTCAAAGCGAACCAATAGTCCTCCATACAAAGAAGAAACTGAAAAATCTAATGTGTTTTATGCTTTCACATACTACAACTAGCCATGGACTGCGTTTCAAACAAAAAGGTACCAAATACTCTTGCTTGCTTTTTAGACTGGCTTTTCTTAGAAAATGTATGAAAATATGCCATGTGAACTTGTCAAATTAGAGGGACATAACAAACAAATATTTTATTTTATTTTGAATATTAACTTCGTTGTAACAGACATATTTGCATGTTTTTATTTTATAAAAGATTCTGCAACAATGGTGTTTTAACTAAAACCACCGTGTAAATTTATTTCGTCGTGTAGCGCCAGTGGCGATCGCTTGAAACAGCGCTATGCACAGGTCTTCAATATAGTGTTGGTCCAGGTGAAAGTGACAGTGAAGGTTTTCCGGATCGTTCAAAAGGGTTCAAACTTTGGGCAGTGAAAATATTCGCGGGTATTATACGTTTCATGAGTTTTACCGTTATCTATGTTGTTCTTGTTCGTGTAATTAGTAGTTATTCATTGTGCAAATGGGCTCGTTACTGACCTGGGCTTATGACCCGGTTGCTTTTTTTGCTACATTAATGCCAACTTAGGATGGCGAAATTACCATTTGACAGTCCCAGTAAGGACTTCTTAAAATAATTTTACTATAGACGCACAGGATTGCTCGATCCGACAAAATTTTCGGCACGCGTGACGTCACCGCTAGACCTCTACCTGCTAAGCGCGCCGGGCGCTACCGTTTAAAATTTTAAAATATAGTGTGGATATTCTGTATTATTGAACTAATTTTGCCAATCCTTTGGTTTTTAGATACTACAAAAGTACAGAGAACATTTATTTTTTACTTAGAATGTATTAAGACTAAGTATTAAATCACCCAATCTAACTTCTAAGCTATAATGGCACAACACATTCGATACCTATTGGAGAGATAATTTGACAAAATACAGGATGATTTTTTTAGGACTACCACCGCGATTTTCTCGCCTATTTTGCGCCCTAAAAAAACGAAGAAAAGTGGCAATTTTGGACAGCTAGGTGGCACTGAGAAAGAAACTGACATACATGGCCAACTTGTCGCTCAATATAAAAAACAACCTAAAATTTAGCGAAATTATTAATAGCCGTTTATTATAAGAGATAGAAGAAAACTTTTATATTAAAATTTATGGTATTCAGATAATTTCAGAAAATTACACCGGGTCTTCGGCTCTCTTGAAGCTATGCAAATTTTTGGTCTCTTTCCGGGTTTCTTAGTATTGCTCCAAAATCGTCATAATATTTTGTTTACTTACGAATTTTCTGTGCGGCGCAAGGTAAGCGAGAAAATCGCTTAATAAGAAATAAATAAAAAAATTTCATAGATCAAGAGGGCCGAAGACACTGTGTAATTTTCTGAAACTATCTAAGTACCCTCTTCTTAGTGCCATCAATTTTTAATATGAAAGTTTTCCTCTATCTCTTAAAATAAACATGCTACGGCTATTAATAGTTTTGCCCAATTTGAAGTTTTTTTTATATTGAGCGACAAGATGGGTGCCGATTTATTTTTCAGCACCTCCTAGCTGTTCGAAATTGTCACATTTTTGATTCTTACGTTTTTTTGTAGGGCTCAAAATAAGGGAGAAAATCGCGGTGGTAGTCCTAAAAATACCATCCTTTATATTAGTTCTTACATTCTGAGTACTAAGTAAGATGTACTAATTTAGTATAAAGATTCAATAATAGTTTGAAAATTAAAAACAGATTAAATAAAATACACTAAACACACGACAAAACCCGCACCGAACGATATACAAATTAACCGTTGGTCTAGCGCTGACGTCATACCCATCTGCCGACTGGCGAACATTACGCTTATGACATCGAGCAATCCTGTGCGTCTACCGTTCTTGGTAAAACCCAGCTCTGATAAACGGGTAAAACCATAGACAAATAAATAAATAAACAAATAAATAAATAAGACGGTTTCTTTCAATATACGGTATGAGAAACATATAAGAGGTCCTACTGCGCATGCCAGCGACGTCGCGGAACAAGGACGATTAGAGCTTTAATTGTGAGTAATAAGGAAGAAAGATATTTGCATTTTTTCTGGATTATTGATTATTTTGCTGCGTTAGCTGCGTAGTTGTATTTACAAATCACGAAACGACTACGAAAAATTATTGTATTTGTAGGTAAGTAGGCCGAAATTTGATTGTATATTTTCCTGGTTTTATTAAATAAACAAGGATATTATCACAATAATTATAGTGCCTCAATGTGCCTATAGGTTATGTTGTTCAATAATTCAGTTGATTTTATGAATATTTTACAGATACCAGGGCCTGGAAACAGTGGAAACTCGCCCTTGTACTTATCAAAGCCTTCCCAATAGTTTGTACTTAGGTCGCTTGAGGGCGCTTATGGCGTATTTCTGTCAATTATTATAAAAAATTGGTAGGTGGCGGCCGGCGGCCATTATTTTAATTTGTGGCGTTGCGTTTGACATGTTTTGCTTGTGATTCTGGGTTCGTTTTATTTTTAGTTTTTCGTGTATTATTCACATTTTCTGCGTTTTTTAGTGTTTGTTTTGTTCATTTATATATTTATCGTTATTTTCATAATTATTTGGTTTGGTTTTTAAAATGGTTTTGGTTTGTTGTGTACCTGGTTGTGAAGAAGGACGACGCGACGGTCGAAGATGGAAATGCATATTTTTCCCAAAGACAAAACGTTAAGTAAAATATTTCGATTTTATTGTAGTAAAACAAACTGCTATTATTTTTACAGCTTTGTAAACTTGGTCTGAAAAAATGGGAACAACAAATTAAATGATCTCCTTGAATCATTAAGATGCTAACGGGTTTGTGACATGCATTTTCGCCAGATTGTACATGCACATACCCAGGAGGGAAATGGTTCAACTCTAGGATTAAGGAGGATGCTGTGCAATCTTTATTTTCGCCCATAGTTTGCATTGGTAAGAAGTATTACAAATTTTGTTTGTTTCTTCAAACGTTGTGACTCGGGGCACGTTTATACGAGTATGCCGCTCTGTTCACCACACAGCAAGGCTAAAATTAGTGATGCATGCTAAAATTAATGGTATATTTTTCGAAAAAAAAAATACCTAGGTAATTTAAAAAAATCAAATTTCCCTTCTTGTTGCATTCGGCGCAGCACCTTAATTACGGATTTTGATTTTTTCTGAAAATGTAACAGAAGTTCCTACCCCCGTTATTAATTTTTGCGTTCTTGGGGTGGTGAAATTAACACATTAGCACATTAGCGTGCCCCCAGTCATGGCCTTCTTTAAATTGTCCTACCTGGGATTTATCGGTCGGAATTCGTGTTCATGATTCTTGAAAGATTTCTAAAAATTCAATTCTATTTGCAACAACTTGCCTACTGTGTCTTTTTTTATACCTTTTTAATAAATTACTAAAATTATACAGGGTGTAACTAAACTGATGGTCAAAAATGAAACCACGTATTCTTGGAGTCAAAATAAGGGCACTTCTTCATATATTTTTTTCTCCTACGGACCATAGTTTTTTTTATACAGAGCGTAGAAATTTAGAGAAAAATACACATATTTCTTAGTATCTCTAGAAGTATATGAGATATTTTCTTCAAACTTGGCGTGTCACATGAGCGGATGAGTTGTCAAATTTAAGGTTAATATGAAGCTTGTGAGGCCCCCAGTTGCGGAGATACAGGGTGTTATTAAAATTAATTAGTTCAGAAAAATATGAATGTATAATCGCATTTTTTAAATTTGTTTTGAGTGGTAAATTCAATGGTTAACAAAAAGTATCTCTTAGTATTTTTTCATATTCTCAACCGTTTTTTAATTATTTTTAAAGAACGGCAATGCTGCAATAAAAAAGTCATTTTAAGAATAAATCTAACAATCTTTGGATGTCAATTATACTTGGCATTATTTGAATCATTTGGCTGCCAACTTTGCACCTTAGTATCAATATTTAAAAAAATTATATTTTGATTTGAAGAATTGACTGATATGCACTTTTGCTATGGACTTGCGAATGGCAATAATAAACATGCGGAAACGCATAGTTGCGTGTATTAAAAGAGACGGCGGTCATTTCGAATATTTAATAATTTAATTTTCTAATAGCAATACGTTTCTTTTATTATTGTTTTTGCTTTTGTATTTTGTCAAATAAAGTTTAATTGACATCCACAGATTGCTAAATTTATTCTTAAAGTGACTATTGTTCATTGCAGCGTTGCCGTTCTTTAAAAAAATAATTAAGAAACGGCTGCGAATATGAAAAAATACTAAGAGATACTTTTTGTTAACCATTCTATTCACCACTCAAAACAAATTAAAAAAATGAGATTATACAGGGTATTCATATTTTTCTGAACTAATCAATTTTACTAACACCCTGTATCTCCGCAACTGGGAGCCTCAGAAGCTTCATGTCAACCTTAAGTTTGACGGCTCATCTGTTCATGTGACACGCCAAGTTTGAAGAAAATATCTCGTATACTTCTAGAAATACTAAGAAATATGTGTATTTTTCTCCAAACTTCTACGCTCTGTATAAAAAAACTATGGCCCGTACGAGAAAAAAATATATGAAGAAGTGCCCTTATTTTGACTCCAAGAATACGTGGTTTCATTTTTGACCATCAGTTTAGTTACACCCTGTATATAGGATTCTGCGAGTATCATACCCAGTGCACCATGAAAGACTAATAATAATTATTATTTATTATTTTCTACAGATTCAGCGAGAAATTCATCCCAGGATTTACCCAATAAGATTCCACTAATAGCTAGTAGGTACCTACTATAATGGGAGTACCCTGCAGCTGAACCATCAATACTTGGAAACATTTCTTCTCCGGAAAAAAAAGTATGCAGATTTTAGATTATCATTATCAATTATCAACTCAAACGATACATGTCTTTCTTAATTTACTTATAAATAACCTTAAGAAGACTAAAATGTAATATATCTGTATCTGTGATGTTTAGCGTTATTGTGGTGAATGTATTTTACAAACTGTTTGTAATATATAAAATTATTATTCTCATATAATTTTTGCTTTCATTATACCTATCCTAATATTGCATTTATCGCGTTTTAATGTTATAACTCGACATAGACATAGATATTTATCATATGTCTATGTGGAGATATAAAATTAAAAAGTGTCTTAAAAATTTTAAGTATAATAACTATAAAAGATTTCAAATTTCTTTCTCGCTTAAATAGCCTAGTTTGTATTTAGGTCACCAGGGGGGCGTATGGCATCCAAAAATTATAGGGAGTTGCCTATCTATCCCTATATATAAATTCTTTATCTATGACAGATACTGTTCAGTAGAACATGTGCTGTGTGCAATCTCATTACTTATAAAGTTGTTAATATTACTTACCCATGTTTATTTTTAGGGATTTGACTTCCAATAATTATTGTTACCTATGATCAAGCCTATGATAGAAGGTACGAAGACTGACCAGACCAGAATGTGATATACATACCTCCGATTGAACTAATATGATTGTGATAAATGGAAAATAAGTATACTTATGATGTAGATTTACGAAGCGTGTGATTTATTACGGTCTTTGATGTAGTAATGTAAGTAAAGGTGTGATAAATATTGATGAAGTAATATTACTTATCCATGTTTTTTAGGGATTTGACTTAAAATGTTACCTATGAGCAACCCAATGATACATAAGTATATACGAAGACTAACCAGACCAGAATGTGATATACCTACCTAGTCCGATTCAACTAATGTGATAAATGGAAAATAAGTACTTACGTAGATTTTCGAAGCGTGTGATTTATTACAGTCTTTGATGTAGTAATGTAAGTAAAGGTGTGATACAGTATTGATGATGTAATATTACTTATCCATGTTTTTTTAGGGATTTAATTTCAAATGTTACATGAGCGAGCCAATGATACCTAAGTAAATACGAAGACTGACCAGACCAGAATGTGATATACCTACCTAGTCCGATTGAACTAATCAACTAATATGTGATAAAGGCAAAATAAGTACCTAGGTCTTTGATGTAAGTAAAGGTGTGATACACGTCGATAATAGTTATTTTTATGTTTGCCTTATTTATATTGTTTGACTATTAATAATATAAGTTTTTTATTAATTGTTTTTTTTAATAAACTTTTTTATATTATCACTAATAATATTAATATATTAATGTATGTATATTAATACATATTAATACATACATTAATATATTAATGTATTAATATTATTAGTGATAATATAAAAAAGTTCAGCTCCTTTAGTATGAAATATAAAAATTGAATTAAATTAAATTTCCCGCCATATCCCGATGACCATAGAGAAATAATTATTTATTTATTTGTCTATGCCGATGACCTTGTGTTAGTTTGCCAGTGTTCATGCAGCGGCGCTGAAGTTGTGCTTCCAAGATTTGAACACAGTTTTGGTACCTCTTCTTTTTTATTTCTCTATTATTTCTCTATGGGTAAAACCAAGAACGTTAAACCAGACAGGATAGCTCAATCACGCGAATCTGTCCGCCGAGCCGCCCGACGTGATGACGTCACAGTTAGACGTACTGGGTAAACTCGCACCACGAAACACCCAATCGCGCGCCTTCAGAAAGCGACTTGTGCTTTTTTTTAAGTTCATAAAAACAAAAGGTGAGCTTTAGACGAGCTTTAGATGCTTTTGCCTTTTCGGATTTATTTTTTAAGGATTGTAAACAAATGGAAGTCAATAAAGTTCACTCTTTTGAACACGAATTTTTTATGACAATTTCGCCAACCAATACGAGAAAAAAGGGCATTATGGCAGCAAATGTGTTTTCAGACGGTGCGAATTTTGCCTTAAATAGTTTTTATTATGGCACACAGATTATAATATATACAGAATTATTCTGTTAATAATTGTGGGCCTCCTTTGATTAGTTTGATTTTGAAGAGCATTTTTGGATTATGATATTCATATTATATGTGAATGGTGAATCAATAATTTAAAAAAATAGAACACTGATAAAATGCTCCAAGACAAATTAAAACACAGTTGAAAACATAGGTAGTATCATTTATTTATTCATAATTCATAAATAATAAATATTCTAATTTATAATTTTGTTTAATTTCCGCTTTTTTTTCCGAAGAGGATCCACAGAACTATTTCTTTGTGAAGTATTATTATGTCGTGCTTTTAAATTTCGAAAATTGATTCTAATAATAGTTCTTAATTTACAAAAAAACTTTTATAACTAAAAAAGGCATGTTAACTTCTTTTTTAAAAACTTCATCTGATTCCTGAATAATTGCTTGTCGGGGAATTCCAATTTCAGTAAGTGTCGCTGGGGAAGAACTGCCTTCTAAATTTGCAGTTTCTCCACCTTCTATTGCAGACAAATCAACAAGTAATTTTTCTATTTCTCCCTTTCTTTGTCTTTCGGTAAGTCTATCGGAACCAGAACGTGATGTATTAGTTGTTGCCAAGGTTGTTGCAGTAATAGTTTTTGTGGAACGTATATTTAATGTAGGAACTGAGGTTTTTTTAAATGCTTTCTTAAAGGTAAACCTTAAATTAAAAAATATACCCATATATAAATATTTATATTCTTGCATTTTTTTAATTCATTTCGAAGATCTCTTTCGTAGTCATTGTCTACAAAATGTTGTGAACATATATGGCTAGTGTTAGGGATGAATTTGTCTTTTCTTTTGCACCTTGATATCCACTCACTTTGTATAGTTTTAGAGACAAGGTCCTTTGGTTTTGGAAAATCATGAAATATTATATTCTGCCCAGTTTGGGCTTTTGTAGCATAAGTGTTATTAGGTACACCCATATACGGTACCCCTGGCCTAGTCCCCGGCATATTTTCGTGAATAGGACCATTCTGTAAAGTAGTATAATATTATCAACCTCGTACTTTTATTATTAATAATATGTCAAGAAATGCTCACTTTCCCTTCTGTAGAAATTCAAGTATCAGGCACTTAGTGTCTCTGAATAATAATAAACACGGCACAAAAATCAAATAAAAACAACACAACAGAAACACTTTATAACAGGTAAAATAAAAAAACTCAGAATAATAAAGTAGAACCGGAAGAAATATGATAGAAAACTAGAAAAACAAAGGTAAACAACGGACGTACAATGTAACCTTCACCTAACGACGTCTAACGGTGACGTCACGCCCTCGGTGGGCGCCGCGAACATTACACCATTGAGATTGAGCTATCCTGTCTGGTTTAACGTTCTTGGGGTAAAACTATACTCAGTATCACAAATCACAACACAAAATATAAAGGTTAACTATAATATGAAAATGGAAGAAACCCTCCCTAATCTGTGAATGGAAGTATGGTGAATTTAAATGCAATTTATCATATGTATTATTATCCATTTGTGTAACAAAAAAGTTGTCTTATTAATCAGCGGGTTCTAAGTGTCTACCTGCTTGTAATCAAATGATGTATTCTGGTAGCGATTCCGCCGATTCTCAAAAATGTTCGCAGTGGGCTCTCAATCCATCTTCCTATAAAGGCATGGCCAATGACCAAGTAGATTGGGCTGCCTTAGCCCAGCAATGGATAATTATGAAGGAAGCCGGACCACCACCTATTCCAGGAGAACAACCAGTAAATCTAAATGAGACAAAGAGCCAATCTGACACTAATATCTCTAATAAAACAGACCTTAAGGATGAAGGTGGTGAAGCTCCGATGGAGGTAGAAAATGAAAAAGAAGAATCACCTAAGCAGAGCTGGAACAGTTCTCTGGAACCACCTCCACCTCCTGGTGCAGAACCATGGAACTGGAATAGTCCATGGACTTGGAATAATACTACATGGACTGGCCCAGGGTCTGCATCACATCGACCTAGTGCTCCTCAAATCAGGCCTCCACTATTGCCTACTCCAAATAACGTATTAAATAAGCCAGATGACTCTTTTGGAGGATTTAATGCTGTTCCTCCAGCTAATGATTTTAATACTGGCTATTGGACATCTGGAGTGCAACAAAAACAGATAAAACCTCACAATAAAAGGTATAGCAAAGTTAATGTGCCAATCAAGGCGCTGGTTACACCCCCTGCAGTGGTCCCTATAATAACTGAAGTACAGCATACACCAGTGTTGGACGTTAACAAGAGGAAGCAGCTACCTGCTTGGATTCGGGAAGGTATTGAATCGCTGATTTAGTATAACTTGGCTGTGGTTACTACAGTGGCCGTACCTATAGCAGTAGGTACATGCATGTCATCAACAGCCTGTGTGAACCTGGCCTGCCACAGACCCAAATGGGAGGGTATCCTGCGCCTACCGGTAGGCACAAATTTTAAAGGAAGTGGTTATTTCTACGTCCGACGTATATAAAAGTCAGTATACATCTTGCGCTCTCATTGGCGAGTTGAGTCACGTGACTTCTTTGGGCGTACATTTAACTCCGTACACGTCCGAAGTAAACTTATTTAGATATGTCGGAAGCCGTCGGAAGTGCATTTTTCTCAAGCATCTTTGCAATAAGGAGCGTATGCTCTCCTTTTTGGGGGATAGGCACTGCCGTATGAAAAAAGTAGGTGGCATTCGCACCATATTGTGGCAGTCTGCAGCGATGCGCGCTGCCTTTTGAAAAAAGAAGTGGTAATCATATCCAATGGTGTAACCCACCCCGATTTTCTTGAAATTTTGGGGCCGCGCCGAATGTCGGGGAGGTAGGCAAAATTTCAAGAAAATCGGGGATGGGTTACACCATTGGAAATAATTACCACTTCATTTTTCATATCACAGCGCCCATCTCCGAAAAAGGAGGGCATACGCAATATAAAATATGAGACAAGATAGGTCTGAATAATCTCGGACATCATTCAATCGACTTATAGTAAACAAGCCGATTCATCATCATCATAGAAATAAGGTTATGTGTCACGTGACTCAATCCACTAATGAGAGCGCAAGCCGTATACCGACTTTTATATACGTCGGACGTATAAATAGCCACTTCCAATTTTAAAACAAAATTATCACCTACCAGTAGGTGATAATTTTTTTGGAAAAAAATCACCTGCCACTATAATAGATAGGTATTAAAGAAAGCAATGTTTTGGTACCATGTGTTATGTGTTTGCATTTTTATGTATTTTGTTGAATTTTTAAGGTGGAAAAAAGGTAATTATGGAACGTACTGTATGCACCGCCTGATTTTCTTGAGATTTTGGCTACCCTCCTATGTTTCCGAGAAATCGGTAGGCACAAATTTTAAAACAAAATTATCACCTACCGGTAGGTGATAATTACCCGCCGGTAGGTGATAATTTTTTTGGTAAAAAATCACCTACCACTATAATAGGTAAGTATTAAAGAAAAGGAAGTGGCTATTTATACATCCGACGGATACAAACGTCAGTATACGTCTTGCGCTCTCATTGGCGGGCTGAGCCACGTGACTTCTTTGGACGTGCATTTAACTCCGTACACGTCCGAAGCCGAAGTAAACTAATGTTTAGATACGTCGGAAGTGCATTTTTCTCAAGCATCTTTGCAATAAGGAGTGTATGCACTGCTCCTTTTTGGGGGATAGACGCTGCCATATGAAAAAAGAAGGGGGCATTCGCACCATATTGTGGCAGTCGGCAGCGATGCGTGCTGCCGTATGAAAAAAGAAGTGGTAATAATTTCCAATGGTGTAACCCACCCCCGATTTTCTTGAAATTTTGGCTTTTTTAGGTACCCCGTATTTTCGCCCAATGCGACGTTCGGCATTGTAACCCACCCCCGATTTTCTTGAAATTTTGGCTACCCCCCGCCAAAATCGGAGGTGGGTTACATCATTGTAAATAATTACCACTTCATTTTTCATTCCGCAGCGCCCATCGCGGAAAAAGTAGGGCATACGCAATATAAAATGAGACAAGATATGTCTGAATAATCTCGAACATCATCCAATTGACTTAGTAAACAAGCCGATTCATAATCCATCGGACGGTAGAAGCACATTCTGTGGTAGAAGTAAGGTTATGTGTCACGTGACTCAATCGACCAATGAGAGCGCAAGACGTATACTGACGTTTGTATCCGTCGGACGTATAAATAGCCACTTCCTAAAGAAAACAATGTTTTGGAAATTGATCACCCTATTTTGCACCTTCTGCAACATCGAAACATTGCAAAAACCCGTGGAAGTTTTCGATGTTGCAGAAGGTGCAAAATTGGGTGGTGATCAATTTGAGCTAAATTGATTTCGATTATAACCAAATATCGCCGTGAAAAAGCGGGGTGTCAAAAGGAAATTTGAAAATTCATTCAATTTTCCCTATCTATTATAGTGGTAGTGATTTTTTACCAAAAAAATTATCACCTACCGGTAGGTGATAATTTTGTTTTAAAATTTGTGCCTACCAGTAAGCGCAGGATACACTCCCTTAACAAATTTAGATTCATTTCTTCATAAAGGAGTTTATTTTAAAGAAAGTGGCTATTTAGGTACACGTCCGATGAATATGAAAGTCGGTAAGTCTTGCACTCTTATTGGCGAGTTGAGTCACGTGACTTTTTGGACGTACATTTGACTCCATACACGTCAGAAGTAAACTGATTTAGATACATCTGAAGTGCATTTTTCTCAAGCATTGTTGCAATAAGAAAAAAAAGTGGTGGTAATTATTATTTCCAATGGTGTAACCCACCCCCAATTTACTTGAATTTTTATCTACCCCCTATTTTTGGCCGACATTCGGTGCGCGCCGACTATCAGAAAAGAATTGGAAATAATTACCACTTCTTTTTTCGGCCTTGCTGCCGACTGCCACAATATGGTGTGAATGCCCCACGCCAGTGCCTATCCCCCAAAAAGGACGGCATAGGCTCTTTATTGCAATGATGCTTGAGAAAAATGCACTTCAGACGTATCTAAATAAGTTTACTTCCGACGTGTATGGATTAAATGTACAAAGAAGTCACATGACTCAACTCGCCAATGAGAGCACATGACATATACCGACTTTTATATACGTCAGACATATAAATAGCCACTACCTACAGGGCCGTGTTAAGGGGAGGGCGAAGGGGGTGTTCGCCCCGGGCGCCCAATTCAACGGGGCGCCAAAATCAACAAAGGCGCTAGTACTAATAATTTACTGCTTCAAAAAACATTTAATTTTTTTTTAATTTTTCAGTTACCTACCGATTTTTATTTTTCTTGGACGATGATTTCGCATACAACTACTGAAATCTTTGTAAGTTGTGAATTCGGAACTTGTCTACGTCTACCGATGTCTATGTCGTTGTGGAATATTTTAAGGATTGTTCTGTAAATAAAGAACCCAACTTTCGCCAACGAGCAACGTGTTAGTTAAATAGAGGAATCGATATCGACATAGATTTTTGCTTTCTGGATACTAATCGTAAATTAGTTGGCAAGTACAATATAAGTACTTGTACATTCATATTAGCTGAATCCTGAATCTGTAGCATCTATGGAAACCCTGTTTTAATGAAGACTTGGTTTTGTTGAACTTGAATTTTAATATTGTCGCTCAATTCTTGATATGGCAAATAGCAAACGTACTAAACAATCGCACACTGTGTTTAGAATAACGTACCAACCTGGTGGTTTCTATTGTGGCAAATTTTCGTATCTTGTAAATTGTAAAAATGTTCTTTCTGGTATATGAGGTTCTGCTTTCTGGTGCAAAATAAAATCTAAAAATTAAAAGTTATTTGCTCTTGTGAAGTATAAATGAAAAACACCTATGTAACTAAACTAAAATCGTTCTTTAACTGTACACTAGATTGTGACAGGTAAATATTTAATGTCCCTAGAATTCTGTAAGCGGCGGCCATATTGATATTATTGATAGGTACCTAACAGAGGAAAGGACCGCAATCAACAGAATTTACGTTTGACGCGCACGAATTCTTAATTTGAGTAGATAGAGTTTTTTGAAGTACATAAAAAGGCTATAGTTATAGTTTCTGTATTCTAAGTTAGGTTAGAACCGCAGGGACTCTTTAAAATAAGGGGACCCAGCATTTCACAGTACATCACATAGGAAAAGTGAAGCCTTGAGGGGAAGTTTGTTTTCTTGTAGACTCCAAGGAGACCACATAAGTGGGCTAGTACAAGGTTATGTTATATGTCAGTGTCCAACTGCCATCAGGTTTTATGTGATAGATAGTGCCATAGATTCTAAAGGAGGCAAAAAATTTCCCATCATAATTCACAATTTTTAAGTTTTCTAACTTTCAGGTACTCAGATGTGACAATTAAAGAATTTCAACTATACAATTAATTTGTTTCATTTGACAGTTGCCATATTCTCTATTTGTAGACACAACATTGTCAAGTCTAATTTTTAGAAATCATGGAAACCATTATTAATTTGTACTAACAATCAAAGTACCTGTTATATTCATAGATTCTCCAATAAAATGACATACTTGGCATCAGTGATACTATTAGAATGATGAAAGAATAGGCCTCAATTTGGAAAGTATAATGCTGGCTCCCCTTATTTTAAAGAGTCCCTGGTTAGAACCATATATAATATCAAGGTTAAGGTTAGGCCTCTGTAACAAGAATTGACATTTCTGCCAGACATGCTAAATACGCACCTGGAGGCGCCCAAAACTAGTATGCCAATTATTGTAATTTCTGGTGTACCTACAGTTAAAGAGAGATTTCAGTATACATATTTAATTTAATTTAATTAATAGAATTTTGATTTGGGGGGGGGGGGGGGCAAAAAATAACTTTGCCCCGGGCAAATTTTTACCTTAACACAGCCCTGACTACCTATTATAAATGTATAAATATTAAATGCTTTTGGGTCTCCCAAATTCAAATAATAAGACTCCCCACGATAATACAGAAATTTGTTCAAGGTGCATTTTTACACACCGGGTGATATTTTGAAAAGTTTCAATGGGCTATGTCTCTGAAAATAAAAAGATAAAAAAATGGCAAAACCCGTTTCGGTAGTATGGAGGGGGAACGAAAATGGCGTATCAAGTGACGCCCCTCCTCCAACCCCATAAGCCCCGCCCACCCCAACTTTAAAATCTTAAATAGCAACCCCCCACTTGTGATACATCGTTGAAAAGCTCTTTAAAAATGCTTTCCAACAGTACGAATAATAGGTACATTTGAGCCCAACTTTTGCTATTTTCTTCAACGAAGACGTTATTATTAGAGTAAGACAAGGACGGGAGTTGTGACGTAGGGCCGAACATTCACTGAACAAACTGTGTGAACGGGGCGGCCTATTTTCGAAAACTTTTTTTAATATGGTACTCCAAAAGCTCTACATCCTGGTACATGCTATTTTAAAATTCGCCCTTTCCCTAGCCTACTACGATAACAAATAAGACCCCAAAAATGAAGAAAGTATATTAGGCATTTTTTTACGAAAAAAAGAAATATCTCTATCGATTTAAGCACATCTGGATACCCCGAATCCCAAGTTTCAATGTCGTAACTTATACTTCACAATTTAGGTGCAAAAAATGAAAAAATAGACTTTTTGAGAGTGCCCTGTGTACGGAAATATCGAAAAAATCGGTATGATTATTTTGTTACTACGTGTGCCACGAAATTTTAAAAACTAAGTCTATCTCTTTATTCTTGCTTATAATTTGCAGGAAATATGCATTGTGTTACTTTAAATCAATTCAATTCAAATAAAAATTTTAAAAATACCTAATTATTGAATTTTTACTTTTTTACAGGCTAGTACAGAAAAGTAAGGAGAAATAACATTATTAAGTTTTAGAAGCAAGAATAAAAAGATAGACTTAGTTTTTAAAATTTCGTGGCACACATAGTAACAAAATAATACAAATAATGTTTTCGATATTTCCATATTTATTATTAGATAAGCAGATGATATTGTGCAAATTGATGGAGTAGGTGACTCCCAATCCATTGGCAACCTAACATTTGGTTTGGAAGGGACACAGTATCAAAAAATCGATTTTTAATTTTTTGCACCTAAATTGTGAACACTCGGTATAAGTTACGACATTGAAACTTGGGATTCGGGGTATCCAGATGTGCTTAAATCAATAGAGATATTTGTTTTTTTCGTAAAAAAAATGCCTAATATACTTTCTTCATTTTTGGGGTCTTATTTGTTATCCGAACATCCTGTATGAGATAGACATACCAAATCATTTGTAATAGTACCTTGGGCAAGACCTTTTCGATTTGTGAAAAAACATTCACAAAATAAGGCCCGTGTTTCATACAAAGCACTCATAAAATAAAAAAAATAAATTTTTTCCCTATTTTCTGAACACCCTGTAAGTGCTAGAATATTGAAACTGCGGAAATAGGGATCTGAGGTAAGCTGAATTCTATGGAACAATTATTTTTTCAAACAAAAAATGCCTAACACGATTTCGTGTTTTTTGGGGTCTTCGTTTGATTGCATAGGCCATGGAATGATCGTATATCAAAAATTGTAGGCCAAAGGGTAGAGCTCTTTCAATACGATATGCTAAAAAAAATAATTTTGAAGATCGACCAAAATTTAGAAAAATACGCAATTGTCCGTTTTAAAGTGAAACACACTGTATGTGCCCCTATTTTGACTCCAGGAATACGTGGTTTCGTTTTTGACCATCAGTTCAGTTACACCCTGTGTATATATATATATACAGCGTGTCCATTTAGTATTCCCTTCTTCGATTGTGGCTATACTTTTAAGGATAAAAAAAATCGGTTCGGGGGATCCAAATAAGGGAAGATGGAGCACATTTTAAAATTAGTTTGGTATATACAGGGTGTTCCAAAAAAGTGTGGCGACAAAAAAATATTTTTTATAAAATGGAATGACCCGATTTTTTTTATCGCAAATGAAGCATATCAAAGTACAGTATACATCCCTAAATTATTTCCGCTTCCATCTGCGGCGTTGCCAAGTTATAATTTTTTTAATGTATTTTTTGCTAAATATCAACCCTTCATTAATATTGCTATATTTTTCTTTCGGCTTGATTTTTTCTCTTGAAACTTTGGTTGTGGATTTACACTTAACCATTTTATTAATGGCTAAGAACCAAGTTGAAAATTTTTGTACAGGATGTTTCACTTTTTTCCGCCAAAACTCCGACATTTTCAAACTTAATTTACTATTTTTTTTCAAATGGAACACCCTATATCTAACATTTCTATTGGATAGAGCATTCATTCAGCTTTAATTTGATACCTAATACAGTACCTCTATCTTTAGCGGTTTTTTCAAAAATCCAGTATAAACAGAAAATTTGCAACTTTTTTACTTATTACATACACGCAAATTACTCGAGAATCAAACTTGTACTTATTTAAAAAGCTGCATATCAAAAAAGCGTTAGTACCAGTTACAATCTGTAGTTTACCATATTTTTGTATACCTACTACACCTGCATAAATAAAATATTAAAACAAAAAGTTAAAAGTTTTAGGAGAACTCATAGGTGGCCATAGTTTTGTTTCTTGTTTGACATTTGGTAAATATTTCATTTGCTGCTTGTATTCTGTATTCGCTGTTTAATTTAAAACAGCAAAAAGTTGTCACAAAATGAATTATTGTAAACATGACTTGATAAGTATGATTTACGTAATTGGTGAATGTTTTGGAAATTGTTTTTGGCATCTCGAGTTTATGCCCAAAAATTCCCAGGTAGAAGGCATCCTGATACCAGAATGCTGCAGAACTTAAAGGAGCGATTCGATCGCACAGGAAATATTGCCTATGAAAAGCAAACTAGAACAAAATGAGTTTTAAATGAAGAAAATCAGTTAGCTATAACATTGGCTGTTGTGGAACACCCTGAAATAGGTGTAAGACTGAGTCGGGATCTAGAAATAAAAAAGTCCTCAGTAGTTTCACCCATACCATGTGCAGTTACACCAGGAACTGAATGGTAACGATTTTCAAAAAAAAAAAAAAGGATGATCAATTACAAAATTATGGACTAATCCTCCCCAAACATTAATACTCCAGTTGTGTTGAAAATTATTCAAAAAAATCTTATGAGGGTTTTGCTTATCATAAAAATGAAAATTATGTCTATTTACAAAACCATTTCTGTGGAATGTAGATTCATCGGTAAATAATACAAATTTAAAAAAAATTTCATCCTCCGCTGCTTGACCTTGTGCCCATGTACAAAAAGTTACTCTTTTCTGAAAGTCGTTATCATTCAGTTCCTGGTGTAACTGCACATGGTATGGGTGAAATTTGTTACGCCTAAGGCATTGTCCTACTGAGGACTTTTTTATTTCTAAATCCCGACTCAGTTGTCTTACACTTATCTTAGGGTGTTCCACAACAGCCAATGTTACAGAAAACTGATTTTCTAGATTTGTTCTAGTTTGTTTTTCATATGCAACATTTCCTGTGCGATCGAATATCGAATCGCTCCTTTAAGTTCTGCAGCATTCTGGTATCAGGATGCCTTCTATCTGGGAATTTTTGAGCATAAACTCGAGATGCCAAAAACAATTTCCAAAACATTCACCAATTACGTAAATCATACTTATCAAGTCATGTTTACAATAATTCATTTTGTGACAACTTTTTGCTGAACACAGAATACAAGCAGCAAATGAAATATTTACCAAATGTCAAACTAGAAACAAAACCATGGCCACCTATGAGTTCTCCTAAAACTTTTAACTTTTTGTTTTAATATTTTATTTATGCAGGTGTAGTAGGTATACAAAAATATGGTAAACTACAGATTGTAACTGGTACTAACGCTTTTTTGATATGCAGCTTTTTAAATAAGTACAAGTTTGATTCTCGAGTAATTTGCGTGTATGTAATAAGTAAAAAAGTTGCAAATTTTCTGTTTATACTGGATTTTTGAAAAAACCGCT
This sequence comes from Pseudeuparius sepicola, assembly GCA_963920635.1. Taxonomy (NCBI): domain Eukaryota; kingdom Metazoa; phylum Arthropoda; class Insecta; order Coleoptera; family Anthribidae; genus Pseudeuparius; species Pseudeuparius sepicola. Next base: position 33,662,835 of record OY987300.1, on the reverse strand, counting down.
AGAGATAGAAGTACTGTATTGGGTATCAAATTAAAGCTGAATGAATGCTCTATCCAATAGAAATGTTAGATATGGGGTGTTCCATTTGAAAAAAAAAAATAGTAAATTAAGTTTGAAAATGTCGGAGTTTTGGCGGAAAAAAGTGAAACATCCTGTACAAAAATTTTCAAGTTGGTTCTTAGTTATTAATAAAATGGTTAAGTGTAAATCCACAACCATAGTTTCAAGAGAAAAAATCAAGCCGAAAGAAAAATATAGCAATATTAATGAAGGGTTGATATTTAGCAAAAAATACATTAAAAAAATTATAACTTGGCGACGCCGCAGATGGAAGCGGAAATAATTTAGGGATGTATACTGTACTTTGATATGCTTCATTTGCGATAAAAAAAATCGGGTCATTCCATTTAAAAAAATTTATTTTTTTGTCGCCACACTTTTTTGGAACACCCTGTATATACCAAAATAATTTTAAAATGTGCTCCATCTTCCCTTATTTGGATCCCCCGAACCGATTTTTTTTATCCTTAAAAGTATAGCCACAATCGAAGAAGGGAATACTAAATGGACACGCTGTATAAGGATGTAAGATTAGCGAGTGTAAATGTAATAATTACAAGAAAAGGTGATAATGGGCAAACACTCAAAGTTAACAAAAAGAAAAAACTAGTAACCGCCAAATAGCATGAAACACGTGTATGCGGTTACTAGTTTTTTCTTTTTGTTAACTTTGAGTGTTTGCCCATTATCACCTTTTCTTGTATATATATAGATTCGACCACCATACCTTGTGACATCAAAACGTAAAAATCTCACCGGAGCTGTGACATTCATCGACGCTGTGAGATCCAAAATCGGATGTCACAACGTTTTCCAATGCTAATCGTGTTAGAATGTTTGTAGAATCGTACCCTACGAATTCTGGCCGGATGTCAAAATGCGTTGTTGTAAAAATGTTGTATATTTTTAGTTCCGGTGTATATATACCAGATGGCGCGCGAGTTGCGCGGTTTTGTATATTAAATATACTCTGGATAATTTTACTCCATCGACTCGTGACATCCAGAACGTTTCTGGTGTATATTAGTTCTTACACGTTAGATTAAGTGGCATCCGAAATTTGACAACACCGCAAGAATAGCGGTCGCATCGCGTTATTTTCCTATCGCTTCTGATGTTCTAAAGAACGGCACGCGGCTTAGGCAATAAACTCGGGCAGTGCGGTCATGAAGGTGACTGGTGATTTTTGTGCGTTATGATCAGTGGACCAGGGCGGGGGGGCTTGGGGCTTTAGCCCCCCCAAAGATCTGCCGCGTAGTATTTATTTCTAAATAAAATTTATTTTAAAACAATAGTTTTGCCGTAAATATTACCGAACGATTTTTTAAAATAATTAGCCTCCACTCCAACTTTAAATTCTGGTTACTGGTTATGATATATGATAAAAGTTTTTAGTAGATATTTCTAATAGTGCTTTTGCTCTTTTGTGTTGCATCAGCAACGGCCTTTTTCGGAGGTAAATAAATATGAATAATTTATAAATTTTTAATACTCAATATAACTGGCTTGAAAATTGCAATGTTATAAAAAGTGTAATGAAATTGGTACGTCTCTGGGAGCGTTTACATAAACTATTTGGAAGTACTCTCATCAGATATACGACTTGTGATAGTTTTACCTCTCCGTGTAACGATTTTCAAAAAAAAAAAAAAGGATGATCAATTACAAAATTATGGACTAATCCTCCCCAAACATTAATACTCCAGTTGTGTTGAAAATTATTCAAAAAAATCTTATGAGGGTTTTGCTTATCATAAAAATGAAAATTATGTCTATTTACAAAACCATTTCTGTGGAATGTAGATTCATCGGTAAATAATACAAATTTAAAAAAAATTTCATCCTCCGCTGCTTGACCTTGTGCCCATGTACAAAAAGTTACTCTTTTCTGAAAGTCGTTATCATTCAGTTCCTGGTGTAACTGCACATGGTATGGGTGAAATTTGTTACGCCTAAGGCATTGTCCTACTGAGGACTTTTTTATTTCTAAATCCCGACTCAGTTGTCTTACACTTATCTTAGGGTGTTCCACAACAGCCAATGTTACAGAAAACTGATTTTCTAGATTTGTTCTAGTTTGTTTTTCATATGCAACATTTCCTGTGCGATCGAATATCGAATCGCTCCTTTAAGTTCTGCAGCATTCTGGTATCAGGATGCCTTCTATCTGGGAATTTTTGAGCATAAACTCGAGATGCCAAAAACAATTTCCAAAACATTCACCAATTACGTAAATCATACTTATCAAGTCATGTTTACAATAATTCATTTTGTGACAACTTTTTGCTGAACACAGAATACAAGCAGCAAATGAAATATTTACCAAATGTCAAACTAGAAACAAAACCATGGCCACCTATGAGTTCTCCTAAAACTTTTAACTTTTTGTTTTAATATTTTATTTATGCAGGTGTAGTAGGTATACAAAAATATGGTAAACTACAGATTGTAACTGGTACTAACGCTTTTTTGATATGCAGCTTTTTAAATAAGTACAAGTTTGATTCTCGAGTAATTTGCGTGTATGTAATAAGTAAAAAAGTTGCAAATTTTCTGTTTATACTGGATTTTTGAAAAAACCGCTAGAGATAGAAGTACTGTATTGGGTATCAAATTAAAGCTGAATGAATGCTCTATCCAATAGAAATGTTAGATATGGGGTGTTCCATTTGAAAAAAAAAAATAGTAAATTAAGTTTGAAAATGTCGGAGTTTTGGCGGAAAAAAGTGAAACATCCTGTACAAAAATTTTCAAGTTGGTTCTTAGTTATTAATAAAATGGTTAAGTGTAAATCCACAACCATAGTTTCAAGAGAAAAAATCAAGCCGAAAGAAAAATATAGCAATATTAATGAAGGGTTGATATTTAGCAAAAAATACATTAAAAAAATTATAACTTGGCGACGCCGCAGATGGAAGCGGAAATAATTTAGGGATGTATACTGTACTTTGATATGCTTCATTTGCGATAAAAAAAATCGGGTCATTCCATTTAAAAAAATTTATTTTTTTGTCGCCACACTTTTTTGGAACACCCTGTATATACCAAAATAATTTTAAAATGTGCTCCATCTTCCCTTATTTGGATCCCCCGAACCGATTTTTTTTATCCTTAAAAGTATAGCCACAATCGAAGAAGGGAATACTAAATGGACACGCTGTATAAGGATGTAAGATTAGCGAGTGTAAATGTAATAATTACAAGAAAAGGTGATAATGGGCAAACACTCAAAGTTAACAAAAAGAAAAAACTAGTAACCGCCAAATAGCATGAAACACGTGTATGCGGTTACTAGTTTTTTCTTTTTGTTAACTTTGAGTGTTTGCCCATTATCACCTTTTCTTGTATATATATAGATTCGACCACCATACCTTGTGACATCAAAACGTAAAAATCTCACCGGAGCTGTGACATTCATCGACGCTGTGAGATCCAAAATCGGATGTCACAACGTTTTCCAATGCTAATCGTGTTAGAATGTTTGTAGAATCGTACCCTACGAATTCTGGCCGGATGTCAAAATGCGTTGTTGTAAAAATGTTGTATATTTTTAGTTCCGGTGTATATATACCAGATGGCGCGCGAGTTGCGCGGTTTTGTATATTAAATATACTCTGGATAATTTTACTCCATCGACTCGTGACATCCAGAACGTTTCTGGTGTATATTAGTTCTTACACGTTAGATTAAGTGGCATCCGAAATTTGACAACACCGCAAGAATAGCGGTCGCATCGCGTTATTTTCCTATCGCTTCTGATGTTCTAAAGAACGGCACGCGGCTTAGGCAATAAACTCGGGCAGTGCGGTCATGAAGGTGACTGGTGATTTTTGTGCGTTATGATCAGTGGACCAGGGCGGGGGGGCTTGGGGCTTTAGCCCCCCCAAAGATCTGCCGCGTAGTATTTATTTCTAAATAAAATTTATTTTAAAACAATAGTTTTGCCGTAAATATTACCGAACGATTTTTTAAAATAATTAGCCTCCACTCCAACTTTAAATTCTGGTTACTGGTTATGATATATGATAAAAGTTTTTAGTAGATATTTCTAATAGTGCTTTTGCTCTTTTGTGTTGCATCAGCAACGGCCTTTTTCGGAGGTAAATAAATATGAATAATTTATAAATTTTTAATACTCAATATAACTGGCTTGAAAATTGCAATGTTATAAAAAGTGTAATGAAATTGGTACGTCTCTGGGAGCGTTTACATAAACTATTTGGAAGTACTCTCATCAGATATACGACTTGTGATAGTTTTACCTCTCCGTGTGGACTATTCTGCTATAACAGATCGCTGGTAAAATAAATTAATAATTTTAGACCAAATAATGTGGGTTCAAGCAGACCAAAAAAAATAAAATAAGAAATAAAATAACCAAATAGTTGATTTTTTGGCAATTTTTGAGCAGTAATTATTACAGTTGCCGCAGATGAACAAACCACCACCTGCTTATTTTATTTATCATACAGATACAGTTGCAATTTTTCGTATTACAGTTTTTGTCGAAACAAAAACGCTTAAACTTTGGCGTACAATGTGTGGTATGGATTCTTGGGAAGAAAATATATGGGAAGCCAGTTGTCGTTTACTGAAGTCCATCCATAAGATCCAGGATTTTCAAGTTGTGACTTCGCAACATTACTTGAATATATTTAACTGCTACGGGCACCTGCAACTGCCAATAATTAAACAATCCAATATATAATTTCAAACTAGTAATACCTCAAAAAATGTTGATAAAAAGCACAATCAGTAGGGGGAAGATCGAAGAAGGTTTATTAGATTTGGTGGCCATTGCGTTTAGTGACTATGGCCACATTTTTATGTTTACAGCTCTTTGTTTTTGCGTGATTTTAAAAAGTCACGAAACGTATGCACCTATCTACTACTATGCACGTTAAAATCTAAAATCTATAAAATAAATAAACATTTCATTTCCATAAACAAAATTGTACAAAAATTAGGGCAGACTTTTTCGAAGATGCATCGTTTCACAGGATGCGATAGCGCATTTTAGAAAATTTTAGAAAATTAAAAAAAAACGCTTTTCAAGTTCTACAGAAGAATATAAATGTGCTTGAAAAATTGTCACAGAAGGTACGAAATATGTTCTTCTATTATATAAGTAAATATAAAAATGTAGCCAAGTCACTAAACGATTTACGCCTAGCAATGGCCACCAAATCTTCTTCTTACGAATTTTCCCCTACTAACATTTTTTGAGGTATTACAAGTTTGAAATTATATATTATATAATCAACATTTTTTGACGTATTACAAGTTTGAAATTATATATTGGATTGTTTCATTATTGGCAATTGCAGGTGCACGTACAGTAAAAAAGATGGTATTCAAGTAACGTTGCGAAGTTGCAACTTGAAGATCCTGGATCTTATGGATATAGACTTCAGTAAACGACAATTGAATTCGCATATTTTCATCTCAAGGATCCATACCAAAGATTGTACGCCAAAGCTTAATCCTTTTTGTTCCGACAAAAAGTGTAATGCGAAAAAGTGCAAATTTAATATTATTATAAAAAATCAATATAAAAAAATGTTTATTTTGCAGTTCATTAAATAAATGGTGACTTTAAACAGATACATAAAATAAGCAGGTGGTTGTTTGTTCATCTGGCAACTGTAATTACTGCTCAAAAATTGCCAAAAATCAACTATTTGGTTATTTTATTTCTTATTTTATTTTATTGGTCTGCTTTGAACCCACATTATTTGGTCTAAAATTAATAATTAATTTTACCAGCGATCTGTTATAGAATAGTCCACACCAGTGGCGCAACCAGAAATTATTGTAAGGGGGGGCTGGTTGACAATGTTACTAATATTTTTGTGTAGAATTACTTAATAATAATAATAAAAGTGAGCAACGCTGTATAACCTTAATTTGAAAAAAATTAGCATAGTCGAGGGTATGGTCTTTGGCTTTTTTGAGAGAACAAAGTAATTACCTAGCTTTTCAATATCAATCGGTTTGGAGTGATAAATACAGCGTACCTACAGGGTCGTACATACACGGAAAAAGTAGTCCAATCTTTATTGTCAAGAATTGCGCCGCAGGCGAAAATTTTCAAATTTTCAAAGTCAAACATTTTTATTAGCAAAACATATTATGCAAGTCAACTGATTGTATTTTTTCTTTTTTAACTATCGAACCATAATAATAATTTAACTATGCAGTAAATGTAAGAAGTATTAGGTACTCTTTTTTTCTTTTACATAAAAGCCCGAGAGAGAATTCCTTGAATGATGTGGAAGTAAAAATATAAGTTAGTGCCTATAAATTTATTGCCACATCCTATAAAGTAACATGTCCCCTCAAAGGGCCAAATGTAGAATATAGATAGGAATCTACAATCTAATTTTAAATTTATTTCCTGGTGGGTTCATAATGATTATTGATTTTTAAAGTTGGAATTAAAAGCAGGTGTTCGTTTCTTAAAATGCGCCGCAGGCGAAATTTTTTAGAAATTTTAAGGACAGATAATTTAACTGAGGCATTGGAAATTGTAAAGTTACATCACCATGATATGCTTTCTCTGTAGTATTGTTTTTATCTAGCAGTGTTTAGCGCTTTTTCGCCTGGTTGGTACGAGCTCGGGGGGGGGGGGGGGGCTGCAGCCCGCCAGCCCCCCCCTCGTTGCGCCACTGGTCCACACGGAGAGTTAAAACTACCACAAGTCGTATATCTGAGAGTACTTCCAAATAGTTTATGTAAACGCTCCCAGAGACTTACCTACTCTTTGTCTTTTAGAGATCGTTTACAATGGCAGTGAGTTCTCCCTGAGAGGGTTTACATTGGCAAACTATTAGGAAGTACTCTAAGATATTTATACTTGTGATAGTTTCACTTGCGCATGTAAACTACGCATTAGTTGTGGAGACATGCCTGCCACGCGTGGATATTCTCACGCAAGGGATTAATTTTGCGTTCCACGTGAGTAGCGTGCGCCACAAAAAAATTCACAGTTCAAAAACTATAGGCGCTATAGGTAATTTTTTTTTACCAAAAACTTCTTTTATGTTTTGGGCACATTTCCCTCGCAGCATGTATATAAAAATTTCCACAAATAAAAAAGTTTCTCGCTTAGTGAAAATTTCATTACACTTTTTATAACCTTGCAATTTTGTTGCTATTTAAAGTGGTTAATAAACAATATTGGACAATAACAATGGCATTCGTTGTAAGCGCTCATATGTTAACTTCAATTTAAAAAAAAATCGAGTCGATAGCTCCACTACTCAAAGATATGACGATGGAAACGTAAAAAACACAATTTCCGTTTTTTCGAAATAAAAAAGGTCTCGACCACAAAAAAATGTCTTAAATCGCCATTTCGTATGCAGAGTGATGTACTTAACAACACCTATGGGGTCTGATCTAGTTCAACCCTCAAATTTTTTTTTTGAGAACGGAGTGACTTTTTAGCCCGATTTCGCTCCACTAGTAGGTACCTTTCTTAAAACTGTATGCTGATGACACAATTTTAGCCATTCCAAAAAACCATTAATCTGAGTTGCTACAGATATTTATAGTCGAATTAAATTACGGACTTAAGCTTGCAAAAAATTGTAACATTATGCATTAAAGTGCATCCTATGTATTTCCGAAAAAAGCAAAAAAAAATGTAGCCCCGGGTCGAAATTGCCCAAATTTGGGGTTATGTTCATTTTTCAATTTTGCGCAGGCGTATCTTGGAAACGAATCAATATTTTGAAACGGGGTTTACACCATTTTAAAGCATAGGAAAAATGGCAATTTTCATGTCCCTTGAAAAATTTTGATCCGAGGCATCGTTCCCGAGATATAGACGATTGAAATGTATGTAGTATTTTGAGAAAAAATTGGGTGCTGAAGGCCGAAAATTTGAATGTTCGAACACTAAAGTTTTCATAACTTTGGTAAAAATTAAGATATTTGAAAAAAACAAAAATGCGTTTTGAATGTAAGGGACGAGACTATTGATATCCAGAGGGACGCAAGAAAAATCCCAAAATTGGGCATATGGCGGAGGGGCAAAGTGTACCCATGACCTAATTTCATTGGTTGCCTGTAACAGGCAAACTATTTGAAATTTTTTAATGCCACTGACAGAGCTTACTCTTGAATGTCCATTCTTATAATTGGCCAAGATATCAAAGAATTAAAATAATTTTTTTTCCCAAAAAATTTTTTTTTGAAAATCTGAAATGGCACAAAAATGCCAAAAATGCACCCAATAACTAGAATTTTTTTATTTTTTAGTACCTCAATGTGTCTAGAATACCACTACGTTATAGAAAATTCGTCAAAAATATTTTGTCTATTTTTCTGACATTGTTCATTGTGTGAGTACCAAAAAAACATGGTTTTTGGGAAAAGTTGCCTAAAATTGGCAATTTTCGATTACTTGGTCTGAAAGGTGGGCAAACCGAAATTGGATGTCGTCTCAACATGTGTACGAAGTTACAAGTCTGTAGAATTCCCCCGACAAAAGTCCCGTTACACGCGCTCCGCGGGATCCAAAAATCGTACAGTGTCACTATTGAAGCAGGCACCATAAGGGATTTTTTTTATTTTTGGATAAAATGTTAATTTGACTTTGCCATCGATTTGTGCTTGTCAGAGGATGAAAATGACATCACAAGAGTCGACCACGTGACTTGCGGTATCTGTCAAAATTTACATTTTTTTCAAAAATTATCCAAAATCGGCTTTATTTGACACATTTTCGATAAAAGTTATTAGAAAAAGTTGTTTCTTTTGCAATTTTTGGCCTACATACCAATTTTCAGAGACCCTTGATAACATTTAACTTTTTGCGTGTTTTTGTAAAAAAATTCCAAACATTTCAACTGAAATGTATTTATTGAAAGTTGTATTTTTACCTAACCTAACCAGTTGATTTCTTAAACAATCTCTATTTGGTTTAAAAAATTATGTCAAGCTTGGTACAAAGTTGATTTAATTTCAAATGTTTGATGAACACAAACCTAGTCTATTTTTCACGTCGTTAACTACTTTCATCTAAAAAGAGTTATGTAAAGAGAATACAAATAAATGAACACATTTGGTTCATTTGAAAATTAAATTAGCGGTTCCCGACGGAAATTTATCTCTGATAACAGTTTAAATAAAAAAAAATGAGTAGGCTATGGAGACAGAAATCTTGCAATTTGCATTCCATTTGCGCGCTTTGAGTGCCGAACATTGAGAGAGAAATGTATACAAAATGGTTTCTATTGACAATCGTCCCAAAAGTCAATGTTCAGGTTCTCGTTGAGATAAAGGCCATTGCTTTCCAGATATTCTGCCGTCTTCTTTTAAATGGAGGAAAATTTCGTTGAATAACAATGACTTGTCGATTTACTGAAAGAGAGAGAAAAAATGGGGAAAAAAATTCAGAAAAAACTTTTTGCCATATTTTTGCATACTATTGCAGATTTGGGCATGCGACCTATCACATTCAAAATATATCCGAAAAATACTCATTTTTTGGTCTTAGGAAATTGCTCATAAAACAAAAGTGGTTTTCTCTTAAATCCAAAATTTTCAATTTTTTCGAGTAAGAACAAGCACACTGTCGACCTTTTCCGTAATTTGGGCACCTTACAGACATTAGCGCAATTTAGTTTTGTTTCCATCTACAAGAGTGCCTCAAAATACGTAATAATCAGTAGGTCAAAAAATTGATGTTTTGCAAATTTTTCGCAAAATATTACAGATTTCGCCACCCGACCTCATTCGAAAGGTAACCAGAAAATACGCATTTTTTGTTTAGCATATATATCTTCTCGTATTTCAAGTTTTTTTTTTTTTGAAATTACGAAAAACCTGATTTTAGAGAACAAAAAACAAACTTATCTTAAAGTTGGAACTTATACAGGGTTAACTATCACTTAGTACAAAAATTTTTATGGCAGATAAAGAAAAATTAGACTTGCCAAAATAAATTTTCAAAAATTTTCTAACATTTGTCTTAAGCCTAAAAAAATTTTTTTTCAAATTGTATTAAACCCCTCAAAAAACGCCGCCTATGGACGCCCGCGCGACATGTCTAAAAATTTCGCGTATGTCAATAGCGCGGCGTTGCCACGTCTATCAATTTATCCGAGGATTCACCACAAAATTTCGATTTCCTTTTAAAAACGATTACTTTCTAAGGAACATGTAGAATGCCTATGAAACACCTACCTTACTGACATTTCCAGGATTGTTTGCACCATTTTCTGTTTTCTTGCTTTTTTACATTAAAAGTCACACAACACAACATTCACATTTTCTAAATCTGTTGGGGATCTCTTGGTTTCCCTCTGCTATTCCTTTTGTTTGAAGCGAGGTACTCAGCCTGACGACCACGACGAGGTAGATCCCCTCCGCCAGGAAAACCCCGAAGGGTAACCAAAAAATCACAACTGCACTAGCACACATTGCACATGCAAAGCACTACAGTAGCTGTTCAAAGAGGCCGCCGTTAACTTCGATGCACAAATTCACTCGGTTAACTAAAGAAGTCCGGATACGTGCAAAAAGTCCATGATTATTCCGGATTTGAACAGCTGCACCTTCAATTCGTTCACGTAACTGCTGCTCGTTGTCGATTTCCTGCTCGTACACAATCGCCTTCATGAATCCCCAAATACAAAAATCCATTGGATTCAAGTCTGGTGATCGCGGCGGCCATGCAATGGGCCCTCCTCTTCCGATCCAACGGTTGGGGCATTGGTCGTCTAAAAGTGCACGAACAGGTCTCGCAAAATGGGCTGGTGCACCATCGTGCATAAACCACATGTCATGCAGTACTTGTAGTGGCAAATTATCAAACAAAACATTTGTCAGAAAATACAAGTATCGTTCAGCGTTTAAATTTTCCGGTAGAATGTATGGTCCAATTAATCGATCTCCATAAACTCCTGCCCAAACATTGATGGAAAACCGACGTTGGAAATTAAACCGCCGAACAGCATGTGGGTTCTCATCGGACCAAATATGGCTGTTGTGTCTAAAAAAAAACAACAAAAATTAGAAATATTCACAATTTTGGCGAAGGCGTTAGGATTGACATAGCCAATTTTATAATAAATAAAAAAGATAATATGGAAGAGAGAAAGCTATAAGTAAGTAAAAATTTACATACGTGTAAACCCCAGCACGTGTGAAGCAGCATTCGTCTGTCCAAAGAATGTTGAAAACAAAGTTTGGGTCTTGGGCGATTCGATCACGTAGCCAAGTGCAGTAGGTCATTCTCACCGGAAAATCATTTGCTTCTAATGCTTGGACCTTTTGTATGTGATAAGGGTGAAGGCCGTTTTCCCTTAGAATCCTCCATGCCTGTAAATAATTTTATTGTTACATTTTAAATTTTATGTAGGTATTAGGTGCAAGCAAAGACAATCCCATCACATGGGATAGTCTTTGGTAGAAGTCAGTTTTATTGGTTTTATTTTACTTGCCTTGTTCTGAGATATTCCCAATCTCCTTGCAATAGCTGTAGTGCTTATGGAAGGTTGCTCGCCCACCCCTTCGAGCTTGCAAAACACCAGTGTTTCGCATACGTTGTACAATGTTCACGAAAGTACGTGGGTTAGGCATATTTGCCCTGTTAGGAAAACGAATACGGTATTCTGCTGCAGCTCGATGTGCACTTTCATCGCATCTCCCGTACATTATAACCATGTCCGTTAACTCGGCGTTCGAATACTCCGGCATTTTCACAAAGACGCTGAACGATTTGCCGCGAAAATCAAGACCAAACTGGGAAATAACGCCATGTTACATTCGCAAATGCCCTCCGTCGGCTACTAGCCAAACTTGAAAAGGTTTGTTCCAACAGGACCAATAACCGTGCTCAAGCACGTTCAGCGCATGCGCACTACCCCACTGGCTGTTCCAACTGAATTATGTACCTACCGACACGGGACGATACACGCACTGTTCCAGCCGATTTATGGATCATTTGTGTATCGTCCTTGTACGATAAAAACGGTCCCTGGTCTAAAGCAATAACCGCGTGTACTGACATGCGCAGTGTATAGTCATGTGACAGAGATAAACAATAACCTCATATTTTTGTTTTTACGTAGATGGTTTTAAATCGATGGCTGGGATCGTGTTTTTTATTTCTTGTTGGTTTTTGGCTTGTTGGGTAGGGCGGGGAATCGTTGAACAATAATTTTTTAGAGTAAAGAGTGAGGTTAGCCCACCGAACATTCGGTTAGCCACATATTAAACACGCAGGTTAGGTGCGGTCACAAAACGTGATTTGGTCGATTTGATTCACAATCCGTTCCATCTGAAATTTTCTTTGGGATCGCACATGAACGGTGCAAAACTAGCGCATGCGTTCTTTAAGGGTTATCATCTAGTTCATGTACAGTTCTGTGACGGTACGTAAATTCGAGTTGGAACAAATGATCCCAAAGAAAATTTCAGATGGAACGGATTGTGAATCAAATCGACCAAATCATATTTGTGACTGCACCTAACCTGCGTGTTTAATATGTGGCTAACCGAATGTTCGGTGGGCTAACCTCACTCTTCACTCTAAAAAATTGTTCAACGATTCCCCGCCCTACCCAACAAGAAATAAAAAACACGATCCCAGCCATCGATTTAAAACTATCTACGTAAAAACAAAAATATGAGGTTAATGTTTATCTCTGTCACACGACCATACACTGCGCATGTCAGTACACGCGGTTATTGCTTTAGACCAGGCACCGTTTTTATCGTACAAGGACGATACACAAATGATCCATAAATCGGCTGGAACAGTGCGTGTATCGTCCCGTGTCGGTAGGTACATAATTCAGTTGGAACAGCCAGTGGGGTAGTGCGCATGCGCTGAACGTGCTTGAGCACGGTTATTGGCCCTGTTGGAACAAACCTTGTATGTACAGTTAGTTGCCTAGCTAGGAAGTTATGAAATGACGAACGGGGCAACGCGGAGCAGTCGAAAAAACGTTTCATAGACTCGACCGGGCCGATAAGTCGCTTAATTCATACCGCCGAGGCTTCAGAACAATAAATCCTTTATCTATGCTTCAGAAGAGGTTAGATGGTGGACAAGAATTCATCAGAGGAGCTCCGGGGGTATTAAGGGAGACGGCTTGTGGTGTCGCGGTAATGAGCTTTCCGCGAGAGTAGGAACCGGTCCGGATACGAGCTAAGGTAAGGGGAATCTAATAGCGCTGCATCTGTACAGATTCAAATCGATTGTTATTTATGTATTTTTTAAATTTGTTTGAGTAAAAAGGTATTTTCACCGTTCCTAAATCAACGGCAACACCGCGGAAAATCACTTCAGCTGTCAGTACCTTCAGAAGCCAAATTGGATGACGTCATTAAAGGCGGGGATTTACAGGGAAAATAGGGGTCTTTACCCGTTTTTTTAAAGATCGTAAAAAAAATCTAAAAATATTTTTCTATGTTTTCTTAAGCCATCCTGCGCACGTGGTAAAATTTTTTGTACTAAGTCATAGTTAACCCTGTATACAGGCTTAGGAATAATTTTCAAAAATTATTTACAGTATATTTTTTTGTGTATTTTTTTGCGTTCTTTTCGAAGGTGAAGTAAGCTTTCTACCAAAAAATTTTTTTTTAGATAGTCCCGGAAAACCGCGCCAAAATCGAGAAAGAATTTCAAAAAATTTCCCTTTCCGGTTTTTTGCAAATTTCCGAAAAACTACATATTGTGGCCTTACACTTATAGTTTCGCCACAAATTCAGCGTGAATTTCGTGTTCATGGTTCTGATCAAAAAAACGAAAAAAGCAACTTTTTGGTATAAGCGCCTCTGGCGGCGAGAAATACGCCTTAAAAATATGGGTATATGAATTTCCGAACTATTTTTGCCTCCTCTTTCGACTGGTGCATTTATTTTTACCATAGGGGTAGTACTTGGAAAACCCGGTTTTTCCCAATTCAGAAAATTTCGACCAGGGGCTACATTTTATTTTTTATTTTTTTGGACAGAGCGCATCAAAATACATAAGATACAATTTGTTTCATCCAGTTACAATTTAATGCAAGCTCGAGGGGTCTTTTTTTCGTAATTTAATTGGACTATTAACAATTTTCATCCACAGATACAATTTACAATGGAAACAGAATCTGATGATCAACTCCCGTTTTTGGATGTTTTGGTTGTCAGAGATCATGTAGGTACATTGTCCACCAACTGGTACACCAAACCAACAAGCTGAGGAGAGTGCTGAATTATTTGTCCAGTCATCCAGTCACATAAAGTTAGCACTATTAAAAATTTAATACGTAGATCAGCCTCTCTCAGCAGTCCTCATTTTCACAAACAAAACAAAGAAAAAATAAAATCTATTTTAAAATTAAACAACTATCCATTATATTTTAAGTTTCCATATATCCATACATCCGACAAAACATGATTTTGACTTTGATGAAGTAAAGATTCTAGACAGAGAGCCATATTATTATAAAAGAACTATTAGTGAGATGATTCACATATCTACAAAGTCAACGGTGAATTTTAGAACTGATGTAGCAGGTCTAAGTAATATTTATAAAGGCCTGTTCATCAAATTTGCAAAAGTAAAAGATAACGGTTACAGGTAGTAAAATGAATACACCCAGTATATAACTGTAAAATAAGTAGTTAAATTATAAAAAAATAAATAAAAAATAATCCATAACTTGATATCTACCGAACTAATTTTTTGTTGTAACATACTGAGGTTTTTTGGGAAAAAAAATCTAAATAATAATGTGAATTTACCTAGTTTATCAAATTTTTATCCCGCTATATAAAATTTGATTTTGGCCCCAAAGGAACTGTGAAATTTTGTCCAATAGATACGATTATTATGGCTTATACCGGCAAAATTAGCATACCTACTAAAAAACATGTTTGTACCAAGACATAACCAACATTCGATTAAGTATCTCAAAAACAAAAAACTAGGAAAATACCATTATTTTGTTACATTCTATTTGTACCAGAAATTATGGCACCTTGTTTTTAAACACCCCTTTCTATTGTTTATATTAATAAATAAATTATGTTAGGTATACAAGTAGTGAATCATATAATAATGTCAATACAGGGCCGTAGCCAGACAGAAACTTCAGGCAGGACAAAGGACTTTCCTGTCAGGGCAGTACACATTTGAGAAGTGAGGGATAGGTACCTACAGGGCGTTACTTTGTTGTTGGGGAGAGGAGGGGAGGGGGGAGGGTAAAAAAATTGAATATAATTTTTGTTATAAAAAATTGCGCCGCAGGCGAAAATTCCTGAAATTTTCAAGGTCAAATATAATATGAATATACAATTTTAAGTCAATGGTAGGTAATTTTTTTTGCTAATTATGCGGGCGCATAATCATTTGTGCAGTAAGCAAGAATACTCTGTTTTCTTTCATAGAGCAGGAGAGAAAAATGTGTTAGGTATCAAATTTCTATTTTATTGTTGATTTTTAACTGACAAAAATCCATCAAAAATTATCAATAACAACACTGAACACCGCCTTTTGTGATGTGGAAGTAAAAATAAAAGTGAGTGCTCATAGTGCCCTATAAATTATCATATTTTTTCAAAGGGACACATTATGTCTATAATTTTTGCAAAAATTTTTTGGACGGCCAATGTAGTAGGTAGGTATGGGTAAATTGCAATTTGTTTGAAGGTGGGGCAATAAAGATTGTTGTTTTTTAAGCGGGTAATAAAAAGAGTACCTACTTAGAGGTGTCTGCTTACTAAAATGCGCCGCAGACAATTTTTTTTTCGAAGTTAAGGACCAATTCAGTTTAAATGAAGTATAATAAATTGAAAAATCATCATGAGTCAATAGCAAAATTTTCCTAACAGAAATCCTCCTGCTTTTCGGTTCTCTTCGCGACCTTTTATAGCCAACGTTAAGTCGACAATATGATAACAAAACAACAACACTAACAGCAAAAATAACAGCGGCAATGTCAAAAACAAAACAACAAAATGTTCAAAAAGAACGTATCAACAAAACAACACAATAATAACACCAAAGCATACACGAAATATCGGAAATCCGTCGCTGTTAAACCGACAAACCACTTCCTGAGCTAATTCTGGAACGACGAAATTATCATATTTTTTAAAAAGCAATAAAAACTGCATCGCCTATGATGTCCGCTGCCTAGAGAGGGGAGGTACAAGTCACGTACGACCCCGGCGATGCCCCTCTCCGCGTTCCATACGTAGGGGAGTACGCCAGCCGAAGAAAATGAAAGAAAATGTCACTAAATCCCATTTTTTTCACTTTATTGCCGATTTAAAAAAAGGAAACTGTTTAGAGACGTACCGATCGATTGATGGTTTTAGAATTTTGATTTTCGGCCTAGAAATAGGATTTTTGAATAAATAAATCAGAATATCAAAAAGGTAAAACCATCAATCTCTTGCTATTACTTTTCTAAATACAATGAAAAAAAATCATCAAAATTGGTTGGAAAATAACGGAAAAAAACGGGTCCAAAAGATTGCTACTTTAATACACTGCGAGTTCCACCTTAAAATAAATAAATCGTTTTCCGGGCCTACATTTATGTCCATTTCAAATAATAATTGTCCCAAAATTGTCTTTAAATGGTTTTATGTCTTTTTACTTGTTACTTTATTTGTAGTATTTCTTTGAAACAATGTAGCTGTCTGCCACCTTTAAACGTAGATAGGTATTTAATTTTTTTTCGTTTCAAGTGCCTGTGCTTATAAAATGTTAGTTTGATTTTGTACCTACTACTTATTTTATTTTCAATCATTTCTGCTCTCAAAACATTACCTACCTACTTAATAAACCAGTATAATATAATATTATAATTTGCGTAATGCTAATAATGATTAGGAAGCGTGTTAAAATGCGAAATTGCAGACAAAGTTTACTACGTTTAAACACCCTCCTGTGTTGAGCTGCAGTAAGGTTTGTTACGAGAGAAAGATTATATATTTTTAGGCAAACCTTACTGCATGTCAAACAGCCTCTGCGTTGAACCGTAGTAAACAATCCACAGTTCACTAATCACTAGCCACCGCAGCGGCCCCCGCCCTTCCACCTGCTTATTTATCGCCGTGATTGTAGTGCAACAGTCGGTGAAGTGACAACGCTGCACGGATGTCACGAAATCCGTAATATTTTGGCGGATGATGCAAGCACCGTTACGTAAGAATGTATATAAGATATACGACGGACTTCACAGAGATAGGAAATTTAATTTTTTCATTTCGTGTATGGTTTGATTGTTAATAGCTTAATCGAATCCTCTCCTCAGACTTTCAAAGTCATATTTTTGTTTTGGGGCTAACGTGTTTCCTTCGTGTGGATGTCACAGAGCCGCACTTTTTACCGGATGTCACAAGATGCCCTGGATAAGTATATATATATATATTATCTTTTTGTTAACTTTGAGTGTTTGCCCATTATCACCTTTTCTTGTATATATATATATATATATATATATATATATATATATATATATAGGATGTAAGATTAGCGAGTGTAAATGTAACAATTACAAGAAAAGGTGATAATGGGCAAACACTCAAAGTTAACAAAAAGAAAAAACTAGTAACCGCATACACGTGTTTCATGCTATTTGGCAATCATCAGTACGGTGTAACATTAACCAAATCAAAAGATAGGCATGATTTGGGAAGCAACAAATGAAGTCCAGGCAGGAGCCAACAGCACATTTGCAGCTTCAGTCAGCACATCCCCTATTTTGGGGCTTGTACTAACAGCGCCACGGAGGCTGCTAAAGCGACCTGCGTGGAAATCTTCATAACCCAAGATACAATGACAATAAGGATGTAAGATTAGCGAGTGTAAATGTAACAATTACAAGAAAAGGTGATAATGGGCAAACACTCAAAGATAACAAAAAGAAAAAACTAGTAACCGCATACACGTGTTTCATGCTATTTGGCAATCATCAGTACGGTGTAACATTAACCAAATCAAAAGATAGGCATGATTTGGGAAGCAACAAATGAAGTCCAGGCAGGAGCCAACAGCACATTTGCAGCTTCAGTCAGCACATCCCCTATTTTGGGGCTTGTACTAACAGCGCCACGGAGGCTGCTAAAGCGACCTGCGTGGAAATCTTCATAACCCAAGATACAATGACAATAAGGATGTAAGATTAGCGAGTGTAAATGTAACAATTACAAGAAAAGGTGATAATGGGCAAACACTCAAAGTTAACAAAAAGAAAAAACTAGTAACCGCATACACGTGTTTCATGCTATTTGGCAATCATCAGTACGGTGTAACATTAACCAAATCATGCCTATCTTTTGATTTGGTATTTGGTATATATATATATATATATATATATACTTATCCAGGGCATCTTGTGACATCCGGTAAAAAGTGCGGCTCTGTGACATCCACACGAAGGAAACACATTAGCCCCAAAACAAAAATATGACTTTGAAAGTCTGAGGAGAGGATTCGATTAAGCTATTAACAATCGAACCATACACGAAATGAAAAAATTAAATTTCCTATCTCTGTGAAGTCCGTCGTATATCTTATATACATTCTTACGTAACGGTGCTTGCATCATCCGCCAAAATATTACGGATTTCGTGACATCCGTGCAGCGTTGTCACTTCACCGACTGTTGCACTACAATCACGGCGATAAATAAGCAGGTGGAAGGGCGGGGGCCGCTGCGGTGGCTAGTGATTAGTGAACTGTGGATTGTTTACTACGGTTCAACGCAGAGGCTGTTTGACATGCAGTAAGGTTTGCCTAAAAAGATATAATCTTTCTCTCGTAACAAACCTTACTGCAGCTCAACACAGGAGGGTGTTTAAACGTAGTAAACTTTGTCTGCAATTTCGCATTTTAACACACTTCCTAATCGTTATTAGCATTACGTAAATTATAATATTATATTATACTGGTTTATTAAGTAGTATTATTAGGTATGTAATGTGTTGAGAGCAGAAATGATTGAAAATAAAATAAGTAGTAGGTACAAAATCAAACTAACATTTTATAAGCACAGGCACTTGAAACGAAAAAAAATTAAATACCTATCTACGTTTAAAGGTGGCAGACAGCTACATTGTTTCAAAGAAATACTAAAAATAAAGTAACAAGTAAAAAGACATAAAACCATTTAAAGAAAATTTTGGGACAATTATTATTTGAAATGGACATAAATGTAGGCCCGGAAAACTATTTATTTATTTTAAGGTGGAACTCGCAGTGTATTAAAGTAGCAATCTTTTGGACCCGTTTTTTTTCGTTATTTTCCAACCAATTTTGATGATTTTTTTTTTCATTGTATTTAGAAAAGTAATAGCAAGAGATTGATGGTTTTACCTTTTTCATATTCTGATTTATTTATTCAAAAATCGTATTTCTAGGCCGAAAATCAAAATTCTAAAACCATCAATCGATCGGTACAACGTCTCTAAACAGTTTTCTTTTTTTAAATCGGCAATAAAGTGAAAAATGACAGTAAAAAATGGGATTTAGTGACATTTTCTTTCATTTTATTCGGCTGGCGTACTCCCCTACGTATGGAACGCGGAGAGGGGCATCGCCGGGGTCGTACGTGACTTGTACCTCCCCTCTCTAGGCAGCGGACATCATAGGCGATGCAGTTTTTATTGCTTTTTAAAAAATATGATAATTTCGTCGTTCCAGAATTAGCTCAGGAAGTGGTTTGTCGGTTTAACAGCGACGGATTTCCGATATTTCCTGTATGCTTTGGTGTTATTATTGTGTTGTTTTGTTGATACGTTCTTTTTGAACATTTTGTTGTTTTGTTTTTGACATTGCCGCTGTTATTTTTGCTGTTAGTGTTGTTGTTTTGTTATCATATTGTTGACTTAACGTTGGCTATAAAAGGTCGCGAAGAGAACCGAAAAGCAGGAGGATTTCTGTTAGGAAAATTTTGCTATTGACTCATGATGATTTTTCAATTTATTATACTTCATTTAAACTGAATTGGTCCTTAGCTTCGAAAAAAAAATTGTCTGCGGCGCATTTTAGTAAGCAGACACCTCTAAGTAGGTACTCTTTTTATTACCCGCTTAAAAAACAACAATCTTTATTGCCCCACCTTCAAACAAATTGCAATTTACCCATACCTACCTACTACATTGGCCAGCCAGAAAATTTTTGCAAAAATTATAGACATAATGTGTCCCTTTGAAAAAATATGATAATTTATAGGGCACTATGAGCACTAACTTTTATTTTTACTTCCACATCACAAAAGGCGGTGTTCATTGTTGTTATTGATAATTTTTGCTGGATTTTTGTCAGTTAAAAATCAACAATAAAATAGAAATTTGATACCTAACACATTTTTGTCTCCTGCTCTATGAAAGAAAACAGAGTATTCTTGCTTACTGCACAAATGATTATGCGCCCGCATAATTAGCAAAAAAAATTACCTACCATTGACTTAAAATTGTATATTCATATTATATTTGACCTTGAAAATTTCAGGAATTTTCGCCTGCGGCGCATTTTTTATAACAAAAATTATATTCAATTTTTTTACCCTCCCCCCTCCCCTCCTCTCCCCACCAACAAAGTAACGCCCTGTAGGTACCTATCCCTCACTTCTCAAATGTGTACTGCCCTGACAGGAAAGTCCTTTGTCCTGCCTGAAGTTTCTGTCTGGCTACGGCCCTGTATTGACATTATTATATGATTCACTACTTGTATACCTAACATAATTTATTTATTAATATAAACAATAGAAAGGGGTGTTTAAAAACAAGGTGCCATAATTTCTGGTACAAATAGAATGTAACAAAATAATGGTCTTTTCCTAGTTTTTTGTTTTTGAGATACTTAATCGAATTTTGGTTATGTCTTGGTACAAACATGTTTTTTAGTAGGTATGCTAATTTTGCCGGTATAAGCCATAATAATCGTATCTATTGGACAAAATTTCACAGTTCCTTTGGAGCCAAAATCAAATTTTATATAGCGGGATAAAAATTTGATAAACTAGGTAAATTCACATTATTTGATGGGCAAAATATCAGGTTGAGGACAAAAACAACAATATCTGTTTTTTTAGAATATGCCGACTTTTCGAAGTATATTTTTCGTCTTCTTCAGGGCTAAAAATGCTAACTATAGTGTATATGATACAACAATAAATTACATAAACATATAACAACTATATAGGTACGCTTGGAAAGTTAGGATAACTTGAGAACAACCATAACTATGTGTACAAACAAACGTAAAAGAAACAATACAAAAATACAGAGTACTCACCTATTCTATATCACAGATATTTAAGTCAATTATACAAAATTTCATAGAGCACATAGGTATCATAGGATAAAATGATACAGAAACGAAACCAAAGCATTTGTAAGTCAAAGTTGGCGATCAATGTAGAACGTAAATATATTTATGGTCGGGACGTCAACGAGAACAGCTATATAATTAGATTTTTTTCCCCAAAAAAACCTCAGTATGTTACAACAAAAAATTAGTTCGGTAGATATCAAGTTATGGATTATTTTTTATTTTTTTTTTATAATTTAACTACTTATTTTACAGTTATATACTGGGTGTATTCATTTTACTACCTGTAACCATTATCTTTTACTTTTGCAAATTTGATGTATATCGTTAACAGGCCTTTACAAATATTAGATACTTAGACCTGCTACATCAGTTCTAAAATTCACCGTTGACTTTGTAGATATGTGAATCATCTCACTAATAGTTCTTTTATAATAATATGGCTCTCTGTCTAGAATCTTTACTTCATCAAAGTCAAAATCATGTTTTGTCGGATGTATGGATATATGGAAACTTAAAATATAATGGATAGTTGTTTAATTTTAAAATAGATTTTATTTTTTCTTTGTTTTGTTTGTGAAAATGAGGACTGCTGAGAGAGGCTGATCTACATATTAAATTTTTAATAGTGCTAACTTTATGTGACTGTGGATGACCGGACAAATAATTCAGCACTCTCCCTGAGCTTGTTGGTTTGGTGTACCAGTTGGTGGACAATGTACCTACATGATCTCTGACAACCAAAACATCCAAAAACGGGAGTTGATCATCAGATTCTGTTTCCATTGTAAATTGTATCTGTGGCTGAAAATTGTTAATAATCTAATTAAATTACGAAAAAAAGACCTCTCGAGCTTGCATTAAATTGTAACTGGATGAAACAAATTGTATCTTATGTATTTTGATGCGCTCTGTCCAAAAAAATAAAAAATAAAATGTAGCCCCTGGTCGAAATTTTCTAAATTGGGAAAAACCGGGTTTTCCGGATTTTCTCAAGGAAAATTGCTAATTATCTCGCCAAGTACTACCCCTATGGTAAAAATAAATGCACCAGTCAAAAGAGGAGGCAAAAATAGTTCGGAAATTCATATACCCATATTTTTAAGGCGTATTTCTCGCCGCCAGAGGCGCTTATACCAAAAAGTTGCTTTTTTCGTTTTTTTGATCAGAACCATGCACACGAAATTCACATTGAATTTGTGGCGAAACTATAAGTGTTAGGCCATAATGTGTCTATGAGAGATTTTGGGTTTTTTTGGCTTTCAAACAAAATAGGTCCTGCGGCGAAATCTGCCATAGTTTTTCGGAAATTTGCAAAAAACCGGAAAGGGAAATTTTTTGAAATTCTTTCTCATGCGATTTTGGCGCGGTTTTCCGGGACTATCTAAAAAAAAATTTTTGGTAGAAAGCTTACTTCACCTTCGGAAAGAACGCAAAAAAATACACAAAAAATATACTGTAAATAATTTTAGGAAATTAATCCTAAGCCTGTGTGTAAGTTCCAACTTGGTGATAAGATAAGTTTGTTTTTTGTTCTCTAAAATCTGGTTTTTCGTGATTTGAAAAAAAAAAAACTTGAAATACGAGAAGATATATATGCTAAACAAAAAATGCGTATTTTCTGGTTACCTTTCGAATGAGGTCGGGTGGCGAAATCTGTAATATTTTGCGAAAAATTTGCAAAACATCAATTTTTTGACCTACTGATTATTACGTATTTTCAGGCACTCTTGTAGATGGAAACAAAACGAAATTGCGCTAATGTCTGTAAGGTGCCCAAATTACGGAAAAGGTCGACAGTGTGCTTGTTCTTACTCGAAAAAATTGAAAATTTTGGATTGAAGAGAAAACCACTTTTGTTTTATGAGCAATTTCCTAAGACCAAAAAATGAGTATTTTTCGGATATATTTTGAATGTGATAAGTCGCATGCCCAAATCTGCAATAGTATGCAAAAATATGACAAAAAGTTTTTTCTGAATTTTTTTCCCCATTTTTTCTCTCTCTTTCAGTAAATCGACAAGTCATTGTTATTCAACGAAATTTTCCTCCATTTAAAAGAAGACGGCAGATTATCTGGAAAGCAATGGCCTTTATCTCAACGAGAACCTGAACATTTACTTTTGGGATGATTGTCAATAGAAACCATTTTGTATACATTTCTCTGGCAATGTTCGGCACTCAAAGCGCGCAAATGGAATGCAAGATTTCTGTCTCCATAGCCTACTCATTTTTTTACTTAAACTGTTATCAGAGATAAATTTCCATCGGGAACCGCTACTTTAATTTCCAAATGAACCAAATGTGTTCATTTATTTGTATTCTCTTTACATAACTCTTTTTAGATGAAAGTAGTTAACGACGTGAAAAATAGACTAGGTTTGTGTTCATCAAACCTTTGAAATTAAATCAACTTTGCACCAAGCTTAACATAATTTTTTAAACCAAATAGAGATTGTTTAAGAAATCAACTGGTTAGGTTAGGTAAAAATTCAACTTTCAATAAATACATTTCAGTTGAAATGTTTGGAATTTTTTTTACAAAAACACGCAAAAAGTTAAATGTTATCAAGGGTCTCTGAAAATTGGTATGTAGGCCAAAAATTGCAAAAGAAACAACTTTTTCCAAAAACTTTTATCGAAAATGTGTCAAATAAAGCCGATTTTGGATAATTTTTGAAAAAAATGTCAATTTTGACAGATACCGCAAGTCACGTGGTCGACTCTTGCGACGTCATTTTCATCCTCTGACAAGCACAAATCGATGGCAAAGTCAAATTAACATTTTATCCAAAAATAAAAAAAAATCCCTTATGGTGCCTGCTTCAATAGTGACACTGTACGATTTTTGGATCCCGCGGAGCGCGTGTAACGGGACTTTTGTCGGGGGAATTCTAAAACTTAGAATAGACATACAGACTTGTAACTTCGTACACATGTTGAGACGACATCCAATTTAGGTTTGCCCACCTTTCAGACCAAGTAATTGAAAATTGCCAATTTAGGCAACTTTTCCCAAAAACCATGTTTTTTTGGTACTCACACAATGAACAATGTCAGAAAAATAGACAAAATATTTTTGACGAATTTTCTATAACGTAGTGGTATTCTAGACACATTGAGGTACTAAAAAATAAAAAAATTCTAGTCATTGGGTGCATTTTTGGCATTTTTGTGCATTTCAGATTTTCAAAAAAATATATTTTTTTGGGAAAAAAAAATTTAATTCTTTGATATCTTGGCCAATTATAGTCCGATTTCGGTAAAACTCATACAAACATAAGAATGGACATTCAAGAGTAAGCTCTGTCAGTGGCATTAACAAATTTCAAATAGTTTGCCTGTTACAGGCAACCAATGAAATTAGGTCATTTGCCCCTCCGCCATATGCCCAATTTTGGGATTTTTCTTGCGTCCCTCTGGATATCAATAGTCTCGTCCCTTACATTCAAAACGCATTTTTGTTTTTTCAAATATCTTAATTTTTACCAAAGTTATGAAAACTTTAGTGTTCGAACATTCAAATTTTCGGCCTTCAGCACCCAATTTTTTCTCAAAATACTACATACATTTCAATCGTCTATATCTCGGGAACGGTGCCTCGGATCAAAATTTTTCAAGGGACATGAAAATTACCAATTTTCCTATGCTTTAAAATGGTGTAAACCCTGTTTCAAAATATTGATTCGTTTCCAAGATACGCCTGCGCAAAATTGAAAAATGAACATAACCCCAAATTTGGGCAATTTCGACCCGGGGCTACATTTTTTTTTACTTTTTTCGGAAAGACCTCAAAATACATAGGATTCACTTTAATTCATAATGTTACAATTTTTTGCAAGCTTAAGTCCGTAATTTAATTCGACTATAAATATCTGTAGCAACTCAGATTCATGGTTTTTTGGAATGGCTAAAATTATGTCATCAACATACAGTTTTAAGAAAGGTACCTACTAGTGGAGCGAAATCGGGCTAAAAAGTCGCTCCGTTCTCAAAAAAAAAAAATTTGTGGGTAGATCAGACTAGATCAGACCCCATAGGTGTTGTTAAGTACATCACTCTGCATACGAAATGGCGATTTAAGACATTTTTTTGTGGTCGAGACCTTTTTTATTTCGAAAAAACGGAAATTGTGTTTTTTACGTTTCCATCGTCATATCTTTGAGTAGTGGAGCTATCGACTCGTTTTTTTTTTAAATTGAAGTTAACATATGAGCGCTTACAACGAATGCCATTGTTATTGTCCAATATTGTTTATTAACCACTTTAAATAGCAACAAAATTGCAAGGTTATAAAAAGTGTAATGAAATTTTCACTAAGCGAGAAACTTTTTTATTTGTGGAAATTTTTATATACATGCTGCGAGGGAAATGTGCCCAAAACATAAAAGAAGTTTTTGGTAAAAAAAAAATTACCTATAGCGCCTATAGTTTTTGAACTGTGAATTTTTTTGTGGCGCACGCTACTCACGTGGAACGCAAAATTAATCCCTTGCGTGAGAATATCCACGCGTGGCAGGCATGTCTCCACAACTAATGCGTAGTTTACATGCGCAAGTGAAACTATCACAAGTATAAATATCTTAGAGTACTTCCTAATAGTTTGCCAATGTAAACCCTCTCAGGGAGAACTCACTGCCATTGTAAACGATCTCTAAAAGACAAAGAGTAGGTAAGTCTCTGGGAGCGTTTACATAAACTATTTGGAAGTACTCTCAGATATACGACTTGTGGTAGTTTTAACTCTCCGTGTGGACCAGTGGCGCAACGAGGGGGGGGCTGGCGGGCTGCAGCCCCCCCCCCCCCCCGAGCTCGTACCAACCAGGCGAAAAAGCGCTAAACACTGCTAGATAAAAACAATACTACAGAGAAAGCATATCATGGTGATGTAACTTTACAATTTCCAATGCCTCAGTTAAATTATCTGTCCTTAAAATTTCTAAAAAATTTCGCCTGCGGCGCATTTTAAGAAACGAACACCTGCTTTTAATTCCAACTTTAAAAATCAATAATCATTATGAACCCACCAGGAAATAAATTTAAAATTAGATTGTAGATTCCTATCTATATTCTACATTTGGCCCTTTGAGGGGACATGTTACTTTATAGGATGTGGCAATAAATTTATAGGCACTAACTTATATTTTTACTTCCACATCATTCAAGGAATTCTCTCTCGGGCTTTTATGTAAAAGAAAAAAAGAGTACCTAATACTTCTTACATTTACTGCATAGTTAAATTATTATTATGGTTCGATAGTTAAAAAAGAAAAAATACAATCAGTTGACTTGCATAATATGTTTTGCTAATAAAAATGTTTGACTTTGAAAATTTGAAAATTTTCGCCTGCGGCGCAATTCTTGACAATAAAGATTGGACTACTACTTGTGGTAGTTTTACCTCTCCGTGTGGACTATTCTATAATAGATGGCTGGTAAAATTAATTATTAATTTTAGACCAAATAATGTGGGTTCAAGCAGACCAATAAAATAAAATAAGAAATAAAATAACCAAATAGTTGATTTTTGGCAATTTTTGAGCAGTAATTACAGTTGCCAGATGAACAAACAACCACCTGCTTATTTTATGTATCTGTTTAAAGTCACCATTTATTTAATGAACTGCAAAATAAAAAAAATTTAAATTGATTTTTTATAATAATATTAAATTTGCACTTTTTTGCATTACACTTTTTGTCGGAACAAAAAGGCTTAAGCTTTGGCGTACAATGTTTGGTATGGATTCTTGAGATGAAAATATGAGAATTCAATTGTCATTTACTGAAGTCTATATCCATAAGATAAAGGATCTTCAAGTTGCAACTTCGCAACGTTACTTGAATACCATCTTTTTAACTGTACGTGCACCTGCAATTGCCAATAATGAGACAATCCAATATATAATTTCAAACTTGTAATACCTCAAAAAATGTTGATTATATAATATATAATTTCAAACTTGTAATACCTCAAAAAATGTTAGTAGGGGAAAATTCGTAAAAATGTTTGTACAATTTTGTTTATGGAAATGAAATGTTTATTTATTTTATAGATTTTAGATTTTAACGTGCATAGTAGTAGATAGGTGCATACGTTTCGTGACTTTTTAAAATCACGCAAAAACAAAGAGCTGTAAACATAAAAATGTGGCCATAGTCACTAAACGCAATGGCCACCAAATCTAATAAACCTTCTTCGATCTTCCCCCTACTGATTGTGCTTTTTATCAACATTTTTTGAGGTATTACTAGTTTGAAATTATATATTGGATTGTTTAATTATTGGCAGTTGCAGGTGCCCGTAGCAGTTAAAAATATTCAAGTAATGTTGCGAAGTCACAACTTGAAGATCCTGGATCTTATGGATGGACTTCAGTAAACGACAACTGGCTTCCCATATATTTTCTTCCCAAGAATCCATACCACCATTGAGTAAAGGAATAATTTTATTCCTTTACTCAATGATACCACACATTGTACGCCAAAGTTTAAGCGTTTTTGTTTCGACAAAAACTGTAATACGAAAAATTCCAACTTTCCAAGCGTACCTATATACATAGTTGTTATATATTTATGTAATTTATTGTTGTGTCATACATTACACTATAGTCAGCATTGTATATATTTTTAGCCCTGAAGAAGACTTTCTAAAAAAAAACAGATATTGTTGTTTTTGTCCTCAACCTGATATTTTGCCCATCAACTCAAATAGTGAGGACGCTACATTTCCACTATTATTATCATTATTATTCATTATGCATTATTTTTCGTTTGAAGTGCACTTATAATTTTTTTCATTGCTTATTCTATTTTCGATCATTTCTGGATTCATTTTTTCTGAATTTTCACGACTTGATTTAACCTATATGTAAATTAAATAACAGACCGCGGACGGCCTCGTTCGGTCGCTGTTTCGGGACGCTCGCCGCTGGGTCGGCTGGGCTCGCCCACCATAATAATAATTAAAGGCCGAACACATGCGTAACCTACGTTTATATCTTTGCGCAGCTCGGGCGCGTTAGCTCTTGTCGCAGACGTATGGCTTGACTAGATTCGACCGCTCGGGCCGCTACGGGCTTGCCCACCGGCATCGGCTGGAGAAGAATGCATAATTAGGATAATAATAAATAATTTTATTTACATGGGTATGATCTTGCGCCAAAGATACTTAAGAATTATTGATAAAAGGCATTTTTAATATATGGTCTCCTTGGTATTACTTATTTCCCAAAGTCCTCTAGATATAGCTTAATTTGAACTAAGAAAATATTACTTATTTTATAGAGACTTAGGTACCATTACAATATATATTTTTCATCGAAATTACAACCTGAAATAGGCTCCAATGGTTTCTTCGGAGATAAATTTTCTAAAGGTATTTTCTATTAAAAGAATTAGACGTTAGGTATGTTGTTTTCCCAATTTTTCTAAAAATTTTAGCTTCAGTTTTCGTAAAACTTTTTTCTCTAATGATTTTTTCATTAATATATTCTGAGTAAACTAAGAGAAAATAGGACTAGATTTATTGTTGTCATTTTTCTTAAAAAAAAACTAGCGGCCCTTCTCGGCTTCCCACGGGCAAACATTTGTAAACTTTTTACATCTTGGGTTACATTATTGGAGTTTTCGTAGGGATGCCTAATTTAACTCGATTAACAGTATAGCCTATGTTACTCAGTGGTAATGTAGCATTCTATTAGTGAAAGCATTTTTAATATCGGTCTAGTAGTTATTGAGTTTATTCATTACAAGCAAAATACAAATATTTTCTCTTTATAGTATTAGTACAGATAAAACAATTTTTGTGTGTTCTATTCGATTGGGCAATACAAATTTTGTATTTCACAAATTCCTTTAAACAGAGGTAAACTGAAAGCTACAGAATACTAATACTCTGATTCAAAGCCAGTTATATTGAGTTTTTAAAATTTATAAATTATTCATATTGATTTACCTCCGAAAAAGGCCGTTGCTGATGCAACACAAAAGAGCAAAAGCACTATTAGAAATATCTACTAAAAACTTTTATCATATATCATAACCAGTAACCAGAATTCAAAGTTGGAGTGGAGGCTAATTATTTTAAAAAATCGTTCGGTAATATTTACGGCAAAACTATTGTTTTAAAATTAATTTTATTTGGGGTCCACTGATCATAACGCACAAAAATCACCAGTCACCTTCATGACCGCACTGCCCGAGTTTATTGCCTAAGCCGCGTGCCGTTCTTTAGAACATCAGAAGCGATAGGAAAATAACGCGATGCGACCGCTATTCTTGCGGTGTTGTCAAATTTCGGATGCCACTTAATCTAACGTGTAAGAACTAATATACACCAGAAACGTTCTGGATGTCACGAGTCGATGGAGTAAAATTATCCAGAGTATATTTAATATACAAAACCGCGCAACTCGCGCGCCACCTGGTAGATATACACCGGAACTAAAAATATACAAAATTTTTACAACAACGCATTTTTGACATCCGGCCAGAATTCGTAGGGTACGATTCTACAAACATTATAACACGATTAGCATTGGAAAACGTTGTGGCATCCGATTTTGGATCTCACAGCGTCGATGGATGTCACAGCTCCGGTGAGATTTTTACGTTTTGATGTCACAAGGTATGGTATATATTACAAGAAAAGGTGATAATGGTCAAACACTCAAAGTTAACAAAAAGAAAAAACTAGTAACCGCATACACGTGTTTCATGCTATTTGGCAATCATCAGTACGGTGTAACATCAACCAAATCAAAAGATAGGCATGATTTGGGAAGCAACAAATGAAGTCCAGGCAGGAGCCAACAGCACATTTGCAGCTTCAGTCAGCACATCCCCTATTTTGGGGCTTGTACTAACATCGCCACGGAGGCTGCTAAAGCGACCTGCGTGGAAATCTTCATAACCCAAGATACAATGACAATAAGGATGTAAGATTAGCGAGTGTAAATGTAACAGTTACAAGAAAAGGTGATAATGGGCAAACACTCAAGTTAACAAAAGAAAAAATTAGTAACCGCATACACGTGTTTCATGCTATTTGGCAATCATCAGTACAGTGTAACATTAACCAAATCAAAGATAGGCTTGATTTTGGAAGCAACAAATGAAGTCCAGGCAGGAGCCAACAGCACATTTGCAGCTTCAGTCAGCACATCCCCTATTTTGTAGCAGCCTCCGTAGCGATGTTAGTACAAGCCCCAAAATAGGGGATGTGCTGACTGAAGCTGCAAATGTGCTGTTGGCTCCTGCCTGGACTTCATTTGTTGCTTCCCAAATCATTCCTATCTTTGATTTGGTTAATGTTACACCGTACTGATGATTGCCAAATAGCATGAAACACGTGTATGCGGTTACTAATTTTTTCTTTTGTTAACTTGAGTGTTTGCCCATTATCACCTTTTCTTGTAACTGTTACATTTACACTCGCTAATCTTACATCCTTATTGTCATTGTATCTTGGGTTATGAAGATTTCCACGCAGGTCGCTTTAGCAGCCTCCGTGGCGATGTTAGTACAAGCTTATTCTTGTTGAAAACAATAATTTGTTTAAAAGTTTTTCAGGATAAGAATTATCAATAAAAAGTTTTTTTTAATTTAACTAAATTCTTTTTTATAAGTGATGGGTGACATAATTTTGAGATTCTATTTTTCATACTTAGCACTAAATTTATTTTAGTTTTTTCAGTGTGGTACGAAAAATAATTAGTGTATCTACCAGAACAAGTTGGTTTAGTATACCAATCCAATATTATTCTATTGTCTGCTTTTCTGATCACTTTAGTGTCCAAGAAAGGTACACTATTATGATTTTCAGGTTCCAGAGTAAATTGTATATATTGGTTGTAACTGTTAAATACTTGTAAAATCTCTTGCTCTTTACCTTTAGGTATTGAACAAATTATATCATCAACATATTTTAATAAGAATGGTAATTCAAAAGATAATTTTGGTATACAATTTTCAAGAAGTTCATCCATAACATATTGAGCAATGATTGGTGAAATATTAGATCCCATTGGTGTACCAAAAATTTGTTTATAAAATTGATTGTCTAATGAAAAATAAGTATTATTAAAAACAAATCTCAAAAATATAAACAGACTTTCCTTTTTAATAGTACAATGATGTTTGATACTATTCCATTTTCTTTCTATACAACTTAAAGTAAGTTCTAATGAAATATTAGTGAATAAAGAAACAACATCTAAACTTATAATGACATAATTTTCAGGGAGTTGGAAATTATTGAATTTTTCTGCAAAACTAAAAGAATCTTTAATAAAATAAGGATTATTTTCTTCATAAGATGTACTAAGGATGTTAGTTAAATACTTAGTGATTTTACTAGTTGGTGAATCAATTGAAGCAATGATAGGTCTAAGAGCTAGGTTAGGTTTATGGATTTTTAGTAATCCATAAAATTTTGGGGCAATAGAATTGTATATTTTTAAAGATTTAGCAACATCTTTTTCTATTTCTTTAGTTTTAGTTAAATTACTAACTAAATTATTAGCTTTTTGTTGTATGGTATTAGTTGGATCTCTTGGTAATTTTATATAATAAGTTGGATCTTGTAACATATTATTTGCAAGTTCACTGTATTCATTTTTAAACATGATAACTGAAACATTACCTTTATCAGACTTAACTACAATAATTTCTGGGTGCTCTTTCAAAAACTTTTTTGTAGTATTATACCAAGAGGTAATTTCAGAATAATGCGTTGGAAAATGATTAATGAAATTAGTTATTATATTAGTCATCTGACAAAGGATAATGTTTTTTTGATCGTGATTATTTATTTGTTCAAGAGAGAATTCCACATCTGCTAAGAGATTCTTAATAGAAATGTCAGTTTTAGTTGGTGGTAAACTAAATTTTGGACCAAGTTCGATAGGAATATCAACATTTGTAAGATTTTTAAACCAACGTTGATTTATTTTAAGTTTGTTTTTATTTTCATTTTTAAGATGCTCAAATTTACGTAAATTAGTTTCTTTTATTTGATTAAAAATTCTATTATATGATTGATTTTGTCTACGTTTAAATTCAAACCAGATATATGCAGGTAAAAAGCTATTAATTTTAGTTTCTAAAAAAGTTAGTTCCTTCTTTAATCTGTTGATATTCCTATGTGTTACACTAATTTCTAAATTAAGGATATTATTGTTTAACCTATGATTAAAATTTCTTAGTTGATGTCCTGATGTACTATCATGGAAGTCAATCATGAGGTTCAACCCTTTTGTTCTATCATTTACGTGTCTTGGAACTAAACCATATTGTCTGCATTTTAGTAGAAAGATTGACCTGTTCTTCATTGCAGCCATCTTTTTATTTGTACATGCCCAGTTTTTTAATATTCTTGCGTTGTTAAATCCAAATTCAAACTTAATCCTTTGGTAGAATCCCATTCCTATTAATTAAGAGGAGGGGTAGTCGTGGCTTGACTAGTTAAACAATAAGAACCAAATTTAGTGGGAAATAAGCCATTTTTTTAAGTGTGAAGACTCTTTTTATTGGTGAAAGCTTTCATGCAGAAGCATTAAATCTAGAAATATTTCGCATAAAAGTGATATTCGTCTAAGGCCCGAATCATGTGCTTTATCTCAACATGTTAATTCAACAGGACATAAAATGGATTTTGATAATACTAAAGTTTTGGCAACTGAAAGAAATTATTTTAAGCGTTCTTTTCTTGAAATGTGTTACATTAACCAAGTTGAAAATACTCTTAACAAAAAAACAGATATTCAGGACCTTAATATAATTTTTTCAAATTTACTTTTCTTAGAAAACAAACCAAATTTTACTAACAACAATAATAATTCAAATATACCTAGATAAAGGTATAATAATAGTAACTAGTGACATTTATATACCTTTAAAAATAAACTATTTTTAAGTGTCATATTGAACTAGATTTTTGTCAAAACTAAATTTAAAAATTTTGTACTTTTGCCCTGTCCAATGCAAAATTCAAACATTAACATCTCTACATTATATTAGGAACTCACTTAATTGTAAGTAATTTTGAAATTTATATCACAAAAACTATTTTAATGTAATTTTAGAGTGACTGAAGAAGCAGTTAAACAACTGCGAAAGCTTTCACCAATAAAAAGAGTCTTCACACTTAAAAAAATGGCTTATTTCCCACTAAATTTGGTTCTTATTGTTTAACTAGTCAAGCCACGACTACCCCTCCTCTTAATTAATAGGAATGGGATTCTACCAAAGGATTAAGTTTGAATTTGGATTTAACAACACAAGAATATTAAAAAACTGGGCATGTACAAATAAAAAGATGGCTGCAATGAAGAACAGGTCAATCTTTCTACTAAAATGCAGACAATATGGTTTAGTTCCAAGACACGTAAATGATAGAACAAAAGGGTTGAACCTCATGATTGACTTCCATGATAGTACATCAGGACATCAACTAAGAAATTTTAATCATAGGTTAAACAATAATATCCTTAATTTAGAAATTAGTGTAACACATAGGAATATCAACAGATTAAAGAAGGAACTAACTTTTTTAGAAACTAAAATTAATAGCTTTTTACCTGCATATATCTGGTTTGAATTTAAACGTAGACAAAATCAATCATATAATAGAATTTTTAATCAAATAAAAGAAACTAATTTACGTAAATTTGAGCATCTTAAAAATGAAAATAAAATCAAACTTAAAATAAATCAACGTTGGTTTAAAAATCTTACAAATGTTGATATTCCTATCGAAGTTAAGAATATTCTATCACTTGGTCCAAAATTTAGTTTACCACCAACTAAAACTGACATTTCTATTAAGAATCTCTTAGCAGATGTGGAATTCTCTCTTGAACAAATAAATAATCACGATCAAAAAAACATTATCCTTTGTCAGATGACTAATATAATAACTAATTTCATTAATCATTTTCCAACGCATTATTCTGAAATTACCTCTTGGTATAATACTACAAAAAAGTTTTTGAAAGAGCACCCAGAAATTATTGTAGTTAAGTCTGATAAAGGTAATGTTTCAGTTATCATGTTTAAAAATGAATACAGTGAACTTGCAAATAATATGTTACAAGATCCAACTTATTATATAAAATTACCAAGAGATCCAACTAATACCATACAACAAAAAGCTAATAATTTAGTTAGTAATTTAACTAAAACTAAAGAAATAGAAAAATATGTTGCTAAATCTTTAAAAATATACAATTCTATTGCCCCAAAATTTTATGGATTACCAAAAATCCATAAACCTAACCTAGCTCTTAGACCTATCATTGCTTCAATTGATTCACCAACTAGTAAAATCACTAAGTATTTAACTAACATCCTTAGTACATCTTATGAAGAAAATAATCCTTATTTTATTAAAGATTCTTTTAGTTTTGCAGAAAAATTCAATAATTTCCAACTCCCTGAAAATTATGTCATTATAAGTTTAGATGTTGTTTCTTTATTCACTAATATTTCATTAGAACTTACTTTAAGTTGTATAGAAAGAAAATGGAATAGTATCAAACATCATTGTACTATTAAAAAGGAAAGTCTGTTTATATTTTTGAGATTTGTTTTTAATAATACTTATTTTTCATTAGACAATCAATTTTATAAACAAATTTTTGGTACACCAATGGGATCTAATATTTCACCAATCATTGCTCAATATGTTATGGATGAACTTCTTGAAAATTGTATACCAAAATTATCTTTTGAATTACCATTCTTATTAAAATATGTTGATGATATAATTTGTTCAATACCTAAAGGTAAAGAGCAAGAGATTTTACAAGTATTTAACAGTTACAACCAATATATACAATTTACTCTGGAACCTGAAAATCATAATAGTGTACCTTTCTTGGACACTAAAGTGATCAGAAAAGCAGACAATAGAATAATATTGGATTTGTATACTAAACCAACTTGTTCTGGTAGATACACTAATTATTTTTCGTACCACACTGAAAAAACTAAAATAAATTTAGTGCTAAGTATGAAAAATAGAATCTCAAAATTATGTCACCCATCACTTATAAAAAAGAATTTAGTTAAATTAAAAAAACTTTTTATTGATAATTCTTATCCTGAAAAACTTTTAAACAAATTATTGTTTTCAACAAGAACATCTAATAATATATCAGATCAGCAACCTTTAGATCAACAACCTAGTACAATTTCGAGTAATAATATTAATTTAAATCTTAAAATATACAGATCTTTTCCTTATATTAAAGACCTAACACCAAAAATTTCAAATTTATTAAAAAAAGAAACCAATGTCATAATTGCTAATAAAACAATAAAAATTGTAGGAAATCTCTTTACGAATCTTAAGGACAAGGTAAATACTCAAGATAGGTCTAATGTAGTTTATCAGATTAATTGCACTAATTGTAATAAAACTTACATTGGTCAAACATGCAGAAGCATTAAATCTAGAAATATTTCGCATAAAAGTGATATTCGTCTAAGGCCCGAATCATGTGCTTTATCTCAACATGTTAATTCAACAGGACATAAAATGGATTTTGATAATACTAAAGTTTTGGCAACTGAAAGAAATTATTTTAAGCGTTCTTTTCTTGAAATGTGTTACATTAACCAAGTTGAAAATACTCTTAACAAAAAAACAGATATTCAGGACCTTAATATAATTTTTTCAAATTTACTTTTCTTAGAAAACAAACCAAATTTTACTAACAACAATAATAATTCAAATATACCTAGATAAAGGTATAATAATAGTAACTAGTGACATTTATATACCTTTAAAAATAAACTATTTTTAAGTGTCATATTGAACTAGATTTTTGTCAAAACTAAATTTAAAAATTTTGTACTTTTGCCCTGTCCAATGCAAAATTCAAACATTAACATCTCTACATTATATTAGGAACTCACTTAATTGTAAGTAATTTTGAAATTTATATCACAAAAACTATTTTAATGTAATTTTAGAGTGACTGAAGAAGCAGTTAAACAACTGCGAAAGCTTTCACCAATAAAAAGAGTCTTCACACTTAAAAAAATGGCTTATTTCCCACTAAATTTGGTTCTTATATATATATATATATATATATATATATATATATATATATATATATATAGAGAGAGAGAGAGAGAGATATATAGAGATCGTAAGATTGTGAGTAGATGTAAAAACAAGAAAAAGTGATAATGGGCATACCACTCAAAGTTAGAAAACAAAAGAAAGACTAGTAACCGCATACACGTGTTTTTTTTTTATTAAGCCCCGAAACTGGGGATGTGCTGACTAAAGCTGCAAATGTGGAAGCAACAAATGAAGTCCAGGCAGGAGCCAACAGCACATTTGCAGCTTCAGTCAGCACATCCCCTATTTTGGGGCCTGTACTAACATCGCCACTTAGGCTGCTAAAGCGACCTGCGTGGAAATCTTCTAACCCAAGATACAATGACAGTAAGGATGTAAGATTAGCGAGTGTAAATGTAATAATTACAAGAAAAGTGATAATGGGCAAACACTCAAAGTTAACAAAAAGAAAAAACTAGTAACCGCATACACGTGTTTCATGCTATTTGGCAATCATCAGTACGGTGTAACATTAACCAAATCAAAAGATAGGCATGATTTGGGAAGCAACAAATGAAGTCCAGGCTCCTGCCTTCATCAGATCTCTGTAGCTCCGTTATTTCTGATTATACAGAAAAACCGTGGAGACAAAAATTTTAGATAATTTTGGCTTAATAAGATAATCTTATCCTATATTTTATGTTGTTTGTGATTTTTGAGATATGACATAAACTTGTGTTTCTTTAAAAATAAATCATAGTTGGCTGTGGCCTTGTCAAATCGGCCATTTTTTAAGCTTTCTAAAGATATAATACTCGGCATAGTTATTATAAAAAATAAAAGAGCTATGGCTAATTTTCTGATTTTTTTAAAAGCTTTTATTTAACTTGCAATGTATGTATGTATGTATGTATGTATGTATGTATGTATGTAATTTGTTCGGGTGGAATCTTGCAACTCAATTTTGAAGCAGATATCTTCAACCGATCGAGCTGAAATTTTGTACACACGTTTAATTTGGATGACAATGCATGATTATATGTGTGACGTCATTCTAAATCCAACATGGCGGATCACCCAAGATGGCGGACTAGTTAAATTTCAACCGATCGAGCTGAAATTTTGTACACACGTTTAATTTGGATGACAATGCATGATTATATGTGTGACGTCATTCTAAATCCAACATGGCGGAACACTCAAGATGGCGGACTAGTTAAATTTCAACCGATCGAGCTGAAATTTTGTACACACGTTTAATTTGGATGACAATGCATGATTATATGTGTGACGTCATTCTAAATCCAACATGGCGGAACACTCAAGATGGCGGACTAGTTAAATTTCAACCGATCGAGCTGAAATTTTGTACACACGTTTAATTTGGATGACAATGCATGATTATATGTGTGACGTCATTCTAAATCCAACATGGCGGAACACCCAAGATGGTCATTAGAAGGTCTCCTCATTGAAGAGCTAGACTGTTCTAAACTAACCGGCAAACGACCTTGCAACAATGATGCGTTAACTGAGATGAATAGACTCAGACACCTGGCCAAACTAAAAATTACAAAATAAATTAAAAGTAAAAAAATATTTTTAAAAAAAGCTTTTATTTAAATGCGCTAAAAAGAATAAAATAATCTTTTCTTTTAAAACTTTTACTATCAACTTATAACGTCATTCCACAATTTATATGATATAAAAGCTTGTCGCGAGATTTAAGTTTTCAAACTAAGTAAATACCACTACTTAAATCTCGCGACAAGCTTTTATATCATATAAATTGTGGAATGACGTTATAAGTTGATAGTAAAAGTTTTAAAAGAAAAGATTATTTTATTCTTTTTAGCGCATTTAAATAAAAGCTTTTTTTAAAAATATTTTTTTATTTTTAATTTTTTTTAAATTTTCACATAGTCAGCCATGGAATATTTTCATAATTACGTTCTATTTTATAATTAGACATACTTCAAACTTTCTAATATTTTGTTTTTAGCTGGTAACATAATGTAACAAAATAAAACAAAAATTAAAAAACTCAAATTCAAATTATTATTATTTGGAAGGACCACCTTTTAAAATAAAAAAGGTATTCAAATAATCCACTATTATTATTTATGCAAATATTGCATCTTTTTAAAACTGAATTTGTCGCCTTTCTTACAGAGCGCCTGTCAACACTGGCAATTGCTGCTCTTAATTCAGCAATTGTCTCATACTTTATTTTGTACTGTTTCCCACAAAAGAAATCCAAAACAGATAAACCGGGGGATCGGGGCTGCCAGGAAATAAGTTTATTTATCCCTATCCAACTATTTGGATAGAGCTGATCTAGGTAATTTCTTACGGGCAAATAATTATGTGGTGAAGCTCCATCATGATAATTTTTGTTTTATTTTGTTACATTTTGTTACCAGCTAAAAATAAAATATTTGAAAGTTTGAAGTATGTCTTATTATAAAATAGAACATACGAGTAATTATGAAAATATTCCATGGCAGACTATGTGAAAATTAAAAAAAAAATCAGAAAATTAGCCATAGCTTTTTTATTTTTTATAATAACTATGCCGAGTATTATATTTTTGGAAAGCTCAAAAAATGGCCGATTTTATATGGCCACAGCCAACTATGATTTACATTAAAAAAATACAGGTTTATGTCATATCTCAAAAATCACAAACAACAAAAAAAAATTGGATTAGATTATCTGATTAAGTATAAAATTATCTACAATTTTTGTCTCTACAGTTTTTCTGTATAATCAGAAATAACGGAGCTACAGAGATCTGATGAAATAGCAAAAAATCACTCTTTTCAAAATATCTAGTGAGCCATGAACTTTTTTAAAAATCCAAAAGGGACATTAAATGGAGCATTCAAAACTGCAATTCTTTCCCCAGTTAACCTTTGTTCTAGTTTCCGAGATCCCCATAGTGGGCATCGAAAAAAACTCACTCTGTATATTTACACCTCCACTGCAAGACATGGACTATTTCCTCAGTTTAACAACGTTAGGGTTTTAGGCGAAACTCAATATCACATTCTTGTTCAGAGAAGCCAAAAACCAAATAGTACTAGTTTTTGTTCTTAAGAATATTTGTGGCCATAACTTCCGTTCAGCAAAAATCTGCAATGTGCCTTAAGCACATTTTTAGAAGGCTTGGCCAACAAAAAAGTTTTTCAAAATCGGTTTACAAATAAACACTTTGGTATAGCAGTTTAAAGTGGAACACCCTGTGTATACGGGATTTATTAGTAAATATAATAATAATTCATAATATTATATTTACTAATTAATTAATTCGTTAATTTTTCAAGTTCCTATTGAGCTGAGGTATTTAAACTTACTTCATTATTCCATTTTTGTAATAAGTGTATTTACTAAGTTATACTGTAAAGCAAAAAATAAATTTTATTTTTGAAAATAGTTTTTACTGTACGTAATGTTACATACAAATATTCGTAAAATAAAAAGTGTTATTTACTTAAAGACAACATCAAGACATCAGGAAGAAGGTCTAAAAATGAGATAAGATAACTTATTGGAAAATAATTCTAGTTAATGATATTCGTTTATTAAAATCACTTTTTCAGAATAATTCTTTAAATGTTTTCTGCCATATACCTACCCAAGAGGGTATACAGGATGATTTTTTTAGGTCTACCACCGCGATTTTCTCGCTCATTTTGCGGCGTACAAAAAAACAAAAGAAACAAAAATGTGGCAATTTTGGACAGCTAAGTGGTGCTGCAAAAGAAATCGGCATCCATGGCCAAATTGTCGCGCAATATTAAAAAAACCTCAAATTGAGCAAAACTATTAATGGCCGTGGAATGTTTATTTTAAGAGACAGAGAAAAACTTTTATATTGAAAATTGATGGCACTGAGAAGCTTTATCCACTCAGGTGCTCAGATAGTTTCAGCAAATTACACAGGCTCTCTCGAGACCATGAAAATTTTTGTCGATTTTAGATTTTTTTAGTACACCCCGAAAAGTTGGGTATGGAGGCCCATTCCTTTTTTAATGTCGCCTCGCTGACCAAAATTGCCATATTTTGTTTTCTTACATATTTTCTGTGCGGCCCAAAATAAGCGAGAAAATAAACAAAAAAAAATCATAGCCTCAAGAGAGCCGAAGACCCTATGTAATTTTCTGAAACTATCTGAGTACCCTGAGTACCCTTTTGCATAAAGCTTCTTAGTGCCATCAATACAAAAGTTTTTCTCTTCTACGGCCATTAATAGTTTTGCGCAATTTGAGGTTTTTTTAATATTGCGCGACAAGTTGGCCATGGATGCCGATTTATTTTGCAGCACCACTTAGCTGTCCAAAATTGCCACATTTTTGTTTCTTACGTTTTTTTTGTAGGCCACAAAATGAGCGAGAAAATCACGGTGGTAGACCTAAAAAAATCGTCCTGTATAGAGGCATATTAAAATATATGTTAGGTACTACTTTTTGTTTTCTAATAGCAAAAAATCTTTAGATTATACATATCCCTATATAGCAAAATTACAGTTTTAAAGAAATATTAGTGTCTACAGGATCCGCCAGAATTAATAAAATTCATAAAAAAATAATTATTTACACTTTTTCCATATATTTTGAACTTTGGTTACTATAATTTGAGAAATTGGTTACGATAATTTGATAATTTGAGAAATTTCATTAAAGTTTGGTTCCTTCGAATTAACATTAGGCTTAAGTTCATCTCACACGTTGATATAGTACTTCACAGCATCGAAAAATGTGGGTAAAACCTTTGATGAATACGTTTGAATGATATTTGGATGATGTTTTCCTGATCCAAAGATCGTACATGAAGTTTTGGTTGGAGTTTTTACGGTACTAATTCTAGTTAAGAGTACACTTATTACGTCAACAGCAGTAAAAAGCGGTAAGCTGATCGGTACTAATCGAAATATAATCACTCTAACTCCTTCACTTACGACAGGGGCGGACTTAGTACGGGGCTCGATTGAAAGCAATTAAACAAAGTAATGAAACGTTAAATTTAAAGCCGTGGCCAACCCTCTAAATGATTGATTGCAGTTACCACTTTTAGTAATATTATTTATACGACCAATCTTAGTATAATTTTTGCTATTAGTAAGATTTACACGCAAAGAATGCAGCTATATAAAAATTTAGAAAAGCTGCAATTTTCAACTTATATATCTGACCCTAAATGAAACTTTTCGTAACTCTTACATCAAGGGACTAACAAAAAT
This sequence comes from Pseudeuparius sepicola, assembly GCA_963920635.1. Lineage (NCBI taxonomy): Eukaryota > Metazoa > Arthropoda > Insecta > Coleoptera > Anthribidae > Pseudeuparius > Pseudeuparius sepicola. The sequence goes on along the minus strand of OY987300.1, from coordinate 33,621,172 downwards.
TTTTTTCATCTTAAATTCTATAGAGAAAGGTCTTTAAATAATGCTATTAGCAACAATTATTTATCTACAACTTATTTAACAAAATTATTTTTTCATACCTATACCCAATAAGCCATAATAAAATACTGACACTTTTGGCGGACATCTTAAATTCTATAGAGAAAGGTCTTTAACTAATGCAATTAGCACCAATTATTTATCTACAACTTATTTAACAAAATTATTTTTTTGGGGCTTGTTGGTAGTTAATATCTGCTTAAGTCCGGCTCTACCCCATGCGGTGACGGTGGCGATCATGTATAAAGTAGTTTTTTTGTGTTTGTAATGACAGTAACAGTTCCTACTACATTTACCTAAAAAAAACACTTTATATGTGATCGCCAATGGCAATGGTTGACATTATATTGTCGACTGTAGTATCAACTATAATGAACCGCTGATAATAAACTCGCGTGCAAAGAAAACGGCCCACCAACTATTTTTTCAAAATCGGGTATATTTTTTAATATTTTGGCTTTCAGTTTACGCTTTTGTTTTTTTATTGATAAAGGATTTCCACCTGAACGATTCAAAAAACAAAATGATATTTATTCTCGTTTTAATAAACAGTAACATAAATAAAGGAAAATACGTGTAAACTGAGCAAAATTTAAGGTAACAACAATAAACCTTAGAGGTACAGAAAACGAAATTTAACACTTAACTTTAACCGAAAAATGATAAAAAATTGCAAAACAGAGGCACACTGTGAATTGAATGAACGAAACGCGAAATGAATCAATTTAAATTTTTTGTTGTTCATTTAAAACGAGAATAATAACATATTTTGACTTTTTATAGTCCAGGAGGAAGTCCTTTATCAATAAAAAATCAAAAGTGTAAACTGAAAACCAAAATATTAAAAAATATACCCGATTTTGAAAAAATATATTAGGTGGGCCGTTTTTTTTGCACGTGAGTGTATTTAAAAGGTAAAAACCAAATTTATTAAGCCAGAGAGTGTTTTATTGTAATAACATAAATACAAATAACTACAGGTATTTGTGATGAAATCGTAAGTAACTAACGGTCTTGGCCGATCTTAGACATCCTAAGGATTTTTCACTTATGCTGGAGAGTTCCCCGCTTTCTGTTTAAGCTGGAGCAACCTGAAACAAATAATTAATGAATTGTTAATAAGAGTATTATAGGGTGCCTCATGACGAACTGCATCGATTGATGATAAAATGACAGACCAAATATAGAAAATTTGGCCTTTTATTAATGTTGACGGGTACTATCGACCTAAAATATTTTCCAGGTTATTCCGGAAGTCAACATTAACTTCCTTATTTTAATTGGAACACCTTATATATATCATTGCATTTATGAATTCCACGGATATTTATAGACACATTTTATAACATACCCTATACCACAAACCTCAACCGTTTTCGAGATATTTTCAATTTTAGGTATGAAATCACAGATGCAGACCGGAAGATAATCGACGATTTTGTCTAAATTGTCTTTGTCTTGCGATTATGGCGTTTTTTTATTAGAAGATACCGAAACGTGTTCTCAAAAAATATATTATTATTAGTTTCAAAAAAGACGTAAAACTCAAAATTTTCAAATGGAAACCGTACATTTTCTTGTCGCCAGTTTGTTCTACAATGTATTTTATTTCTTTTATTATTTTATTTTTCTGTTTGATTAATTAATTATATTAAAATAAAAATAGTAACTACTTACCTGTGTGCAAATGTCCGTCGTGTTTAAACTTTGTTTAAGTTTTAAACCAAGTGTAACTACTTGACAACAATGACAAGGATTCATTTGAAAAAGTTGTCTTTCGATCAGTTTGGTGGCGAAAAACCCAATTAAAAATTAAATGGATCTGTATGCGCCACAAATAAATTTTAGAAAATATCTAATAACAAGGATTATTACAATAATGGTTGGCAAGTTGTTAAGCTTCGTCTAAAAATTAAACCAAGTTTAAACACGGCGGTGCAAGTGGCGGTAAAAGACACCGAAAAGCGGAGTTCCTCTAGAAGTCGCCCCCAGGCAACGGATTCAGAGCTGTTCCAAAGTTTTTACATATGTTTTCAAGCCAATCAAACATCATGTGGCATCTGGGATACCTAACTGTAATAGTTTGCATATTTTTACACTAAGTTTATATGATTCCCTTATAGAAATGATCTATGAAAACGCCAAATTATTCAGAGGTTATTTATCATTAAATCCGGCAACACCGCCGGATGCCACTTTGTCTGTGTTTAAGATGTAGGAATATACCCCGGACGCCACATTGACGGCATTTTACATGTCAATATACATAGGACGCCACACTGTAGCATTACGAACGGATGCCATATGGCGATGTATATCGCATTTTAAACCAGTCGCAATTTCGATGAAAAAAAGTGTGGAATTGGATGATACACCATGCTAGATTAATATATATTTATTAGATATCCCGAAATCCGGCTCCTTCTAGCGGATGCCACATTACTTCAAAGCGATCGGATGCCATATTGATAGCGCGATGTATATATATGTATATAACCTCATACACGTGTTTCATGCTATTTGGCAATCATCAGTACGGTGTAACATTAACCAAATCAAAGATAGGCATGATTTGGGAAGCAACAAATGAAGTCCAGGCAGGAGCCAACAGCACATTTGCAGCTTCAGTCAGCACATCCCCTATTTTGGGGCTTGTACTAACATCGCCACGGAGGCTGCTAAAGCGACCTGCGTGGAAATCTTCATAACCCAAGATACAATGACAATAAGGATGTAAGATTAGCGAGTGTAAATGTAACAGTTACAAGAAAAGGTGATAATGGGCAAACACTCAAAGTTAACAAAAGAAAAAACTAGTAACCACTAGGCCTGAGACAAAATATCGATAAAATCGAAAGTATCGATACTATCGATTTTATCGATACTCGATATTCAATTTCGATAAATCGAAATATCGATATTATCGATTTTATCGATATTTTCGATCTTTTCGATTTTATCGATCTTTTCGATTTTATCGATCTTTTCGATTTTATCGATCTTTTCGATTTTATCGATCTTTTCGATTTTATCGATCTTTTCGATTTTATCGATATTTTCGATTTTATCGATATTTCGATCTTTTCGATTTTATCGATCTTTTCGATTTTATCGATCTTTTCGATTTTATCGATCTTTTCGATTTTATCGATATTTTTGATTTTATCGATCTTTCCAATTATATCTATCTTTTGAAATTGTTTGCAAAAATAAAGGAAATTGCTGCACCCATTGCGTCCAGACCGCGTCCGCAGCAAGCCGATAGGCCTTTTTTTGTCTAGCTTCTTAAATAAAATTGATTATATCGATTTTATCAATAAGATCCATTATATCGATAAGATCGATTTTATCGATAAGATCGATTTTATCAACATGATCGATAAGATCGAATGTATCGATAAGATCGATTTTATCGATAAGATCGATTATATCGATAAGATCGATTTTATCGATAAGATCGATTTTATCGATTATATCGATAAGATCGATTTATCGATTTTATCGATATTTTTTCAGTATCGATTTCCGATACTGAAATTCCGAGATCGAACAGCCCTAGTAACCACATACACGTGTTTCATGCTATTTGGCAATCATCAGTACAGTGTAACATTAACCAAATCAAAGATAGGCATGATTTTGGAAGCAATAAATGAAGTCCAGGCAGGAGCCAACAGCACATTTGCAGCTTCAGTCAGCACATCCCCTATTTTGTAGCAGCCTCCGTAGCGATGTTAGTACAAGCCCCAAAATAGGGGATGTGCTGACTGAAGCTGCAAATGTGCTCTTGGCTCCTGCCTGGACTTCATTTGTTGCTTCCCAAATCATTCCTATCTTTGATTTGGTTAATGTTACACCGTACTGATGATTGCCAAATAGCATGAAACACGTGTATGCGGTTACTAATTTTTTCTTTTGTTAACTTGAGTGTTTGCCCATTATCACCTTTTCTTGTAACTGTTACATTTACACTCGCTAATCTTACATCCTTATTGTCATTGTATCTTGGGTTATGAAGATTTCCACGCAGGTCGCTTTAGCAGCCTCCGTGGCGATGTTAGTACAAGCCCCAAAATAGGGGATGTGCTGACTAAAGCTGCAAATGTGCTGTTGGCTCCTGCCTGGACTTCACTTGTTGCTTCCCAAATCATGCCTATCTTTGATTTGGTTAATGTTACACCGTACTGATATATGTATATATATATATATATATATATAGAGCATCACTGGGCGTCCGGCCATATACGCCCAGTATTTCGAGAATTTATTTGAGAGTCCACGTGGCACATAATTTATTTGTAGGTTCACTGAGCGTCCAACGTAAAAAGATGAAAACCATTGCATATTATATCCGCTTCACAACGATTAAAGAAGTTATTTTAAACACCATGTATTTTCAGAAACCATTGTAGGGTTCGCTCCCAATATTTTAATGCAATGTTTCAGATCATCTAAGCGCCAGAGAATTAAGTAGAAGCTATCGTAATAACCTTAGACGACTATTCTGGTTGAGATATTGATAATTTGGATGAAAATTTAAGTGTAGATTATTGAGAGTAGTTATAAACAAAATACTTACTTTAAAAATTATAATAAGGATGTAAGATTAGTGAGTGTGAAAGTATTTACATACAAGAAAAAGCGGTAATGGGCAAGCACTCAAAAACAACAAAAAAGTAGTAACCGTATATACGTGTTTCATGCTATTTGGCAATCATCAGTACGGTGTAACGTGTGAGAGATATGCAGATATGTAGATTTCCACGTAGGTCACTTTAGCAGCCTTCGTGGCGATTAATACAAGCCACAAATCCAGGAGATGTTCTAACTGAAGCTGCAAATGTGCTGTTGGCTCCTGCCTGGACTTCCATTTGTTGCTTACCAAATCATGGCTATCTTTTTGATTTGGTTCACGTTGACTAATAAGCTACCCTGGGCAGACGGTTGGGTGAGTAAACCACATAAAAAAATCTGGTATCCGAGCAAACCGAAACCGAAAACCTGAATTTTAAAATTAAATTACAAAAGAACCTATCAGAAAGATCAAAACCCGTTAATTTTATTTCTCGAATTTTGGAGTTGGTGTTTGGGCACATTTTGCCAATTTGAACGAAAATGGTCATTCATTATGAAAGAAGAGTAGCTTTTTTGCATAATGAAAATATGCAGTAAAATTATTACACATTAGGACCAAAAAGATACCACCCCCCAAAAGCAAAGGTTAGATACATATAAATTGACATCTTGAGCTAATTCTCCATCCCAAAGAACACACAAATGCAAATTTTCAGTAGCCGCTTGATTATTTTGGAAGATATAGCGATTCAATTTCAAAAAAAGAACTTCAATCTCTTATATAAACAACATTTCTATAAGGCATATTGGCCTCAATCATCATAATATTTTGATCCCTCTATGTCCTCTTTCTTTTCACTGAATCACTCGGTATATAATTATATGTATATACAGTGTGTCTGGTTTTTCGTGTTACCATCCCTAAAAATCCAAGTTGACTGCGGAAATTGAAGGGGCACAATTTTTTATGTCCCTGAAAGTTCATGGTTTGCGAAATATTAGTTTGGCATTGCCAGGTAAGCCTGGCTTTCTGCGATTTATTAAAGGGGTGCGTTTTTCGAAAATCTATTAGGCAGTTTTTTATTTAAAATCTGACACAACAGATTGGTATATTGGTATATTGGTATCTTATTTTTTGGGATTTTATTTTAGGTCTCGAAAAGATGGAAAAGGAAAAGTTGAAACAAATGGAGAAGGAGAAAGAAAAACAAGCTAGGGAAGAATACACAGAAAAACTAAAACAGAGTGAAAAAGAAACAATGGAAATTCTTAAAACCACGATGCAAGAGCAGCAACAAAAGAGGAGTCGTTTTGTAAGTACAGGACTAACCCTTTCACTGCGGTAATTGTTTTCACTATGTGAGCTGTTAGAATGGCTGCGGGGACCGCTGCCAGCTATATCTGCTTTCCCCAGTCAATCCCGCAAACAACTTCTACTATTTGCATTATTTATAATAGTAAATAATGCAGTAACTACATCTAACATAAATGAAATGGAAACAAATAAAAATGTTTGGTTTAAAAACTATAAGACTACAAGGTTGTTTGGGTCTTCGTTTGTGTTCTGCCTGTTTTTGGCCTTTTTTTCTCGGGCACCAGGAGTGGTTTTCTTGGTCCAGAGTTGTTCGAGCCAGGAATGTTGTGCAGGGGGTGAAATCAAACCAACAGTTAGTCAAATTACCCCGTGTATTAACCCCTCAAAAACGATGTACAAAATAATTAATTTTAAACTTAAACTAAATAAATCTTGTTCAGCGACGGGCGGCGGCTTTCTGAAAAGATCAGTCCGTATTAGTAAATAGCGTATACTCTGTGTATAATCTAAGCAAAGCAGAAACATACACAGGCGATCCTATGGAAACGGCACTGGTTTTAGCTATGGAGTCGGCTAGCATTAGTCTAGGGATGCAAATGGTATTTATTTACAAATGGCACAAGTTTAGCAGCGGTGTTTGGATGGTCCCGATAATTGATATTGATACTCCTCAGACACCGGACGAAAACGTGAAGTGGGCGGTGTAAAATAGTCCCGGCAATTGCTACCGATACTATCCTACCAACGCAGAGTGGACAGCAGACTGTCGATCTTTCGTGAACCTCGCGATGGGTTATGGCTTTATCGACTCAGTCGGGTCTCACTTCGGGCAATTGCTACATGGTGCGAGATGCCAGCTTTATCGGCAAAGCTTACTCCCAGTATAGGTCTAGCCTACCTAGATGTAGTCCACAGTGCCATCTGTCGGCGGTCGGACGGATTAGACGGACCTGCAGGTAGTGAGGAGTAACGTTTGCCGACTAGGACTTAGTGGTGAGAGATAAGGCAGGTATATTAAGAGAAAAATTCTGTAAGTTCGTTACATTCTCCCCCTACTTTGACAAAAAGGAAATGCAATTTACTTTTTTCTGCTTCAGTGTTTGCGGTGCTCTATGATAACTCTGCAGTTTGGTCAGCGAATGTTCGGCCCTACGTCACAACTCCCGTCCTTGTCTGGCTCGTGAATATTATACAACCAATATCCGTCGAATAATCATGAGTAAGACAAGGACGGGAGTTGTGACGTAGGGCCGAACATTCGCTGAACAAACTGTAGGTACAATCCAGTTAACCGCTATATTTATTTGACTCAGGGGTTTTGGCATAGTGCGTCGAGGCTTGGATTGGTAAATGGGCTTTTGTCAGCCAAGCTTTCCAATGCTACCAAACAGTCTAGAAAAGCAGCAGCATGCTACGGGAGTTTTGTCAGCTTTTTCGTTTTGAGCAGTGGCTGAGTCGGGGATTTCTATCAAAGTTTCTGTACAAGCGGGCTGTAGAAGGCGAAGCTTCCTTGTTTTGGTTTTGCTAATATCGGTCAAAGTGAGAGCAGTGATTTATAGTCGGAATTTTCTATTTTGAACTTCATTATAAAACTCATGGCAGCCTGGCTAAAATCATATCACAACGCATATTTTTCGAATAAATGAAAACTCACTTTTCCATATGAAGAACCCGGGATGACTCTGTGATTCATACCTTATTATTGTGAGAATATACGCAACATAATTCCCTTTGAAAGGCATACGGAGTAAAATCACATCCAAAAATCTGTCACTATCTCCCGGTCTATAAGCCAACTGAAAAGATGAAAATTAAGCTACAAAAAGAGATTTTCCTGCTGAAAATTTTGAAAAGAAAATTCAAGATTTGCTCAAAATGGGTGAATTTCCAGCTTTGAGAACTTCTTGGAAAGTTTTCCAAGCGAAAGCTTTGATGAAAAAATTCGAAAATCACGTAAACTATATGTACGAGTGATTCAGTTTTTATTCGGTGCATTAAGAACTTCAAAATATGAAAAAGTTCAAAAAGTATTGTTTTCGAGATACAGGATGTTGAACTTTCAAGAAAAATTGATTATTTTTATAACTTCCGATTTGTTGGATAGATTTTAACCAAATTTTGTACACAACACTTCCATTATAGTTTTCGAATTTCATAATTTTGTGAAAATGTAGGCTTAATAAAATTGTTAATTTTGTAATGCTCTCATTTTTTTAGTTTCTAAGGTGAAGATGGACTAATGCCGACGAAAAATTGAATAAGTGGCCAAACTGGGCATAAATTATGAAAAATACCAACAGACACTTTTTGTAGCCAATTCAACTATCTTTCTAATGGCTGTTCCAATTTTTCGGTTTTCATTAGGGTACTATTTTTTTCTTAATCTATATGAAAGTGAATCCCATAAATCTGCCAATGGTGGCCTGAGGAGTTTAAAATATCATGAAATTCGAAAACCGTAATGGAGCTGTTGTGTACCAAATTTGGCTCAAATCTATCCACCGAATCAGCAGTTATAAAAAATAAACCATTTTTTTCTTGACATTTCAAAACAATAGTGTTTCAGCATATGTTTATATGAACTTTTTTCATATTTTGAGGTGTTTAAAGGACCCTACACACGCCCAGGCGGCCTGACCGAACGGCCTGCACAGACCAAAACTATGCAGGCGAACCTTTGTGTGTGTATGCACGGCAGACGGACTGTACAGGCCGCCAGAGATACGGCTGCCTGACCGGACAGACTTCTTAATCCAGAAATTTGCCTGCACAGACCTGTCGGAACTGAGTGTGTGGACAATCGTTTGGCCACCTCTTCAGTCAAAAACTTGGATGGCAATAAGGAACTCGTATTTTTGGAGGAGTTTATTGAAATTTATCGGGAAAACCTTTGTTAATGGAAAGTCAAATCGAAATAGTACAGTGACAAAAACAAAAACTTATAATAAGCTGATAGAAAAATTGCACGAAAAGGAATCGGCAGCCACAAAAGACCCATATCGTAAAAAATAACTTACGGAGTTATTGTGCACTACAGCAGCTCCAATCAACAACAACTCGTTGGAATTCATATTTGGCATATTATGCAAACAATTTTATTGGAAAATCGAAGTGAAACTGATCATAATCCTGACAGTTGGTCTGTGTGGTGTAGATGCAAGAGATTGTTTCAGTCCGCCTGCACAGACTTGATCTGTGCGGGCTGGCCGGACAGTCCGCCTGAGCGTGTGTAGGACCCTTAATGCACTGACGAAGTTTCCCGAATAAAAACTGAGTCACCCTGTATATCAAACAAATTCTGTTGCAGAATGAAATCTCACAATATTAGGACTGAGAACTTAGCAACATAGTGATAATGAAATAGTTAATTCTGGCTGGAAGCAAGAATTGTGCACTATTTACTTCAGACAAGTTCGCAACAATGTAGTTGTTCTAATATTTATTTAATAATGAAAGTACAGTGAAACCTGCCACAGGCGGACACCAATGGTTCCAACTTTATTGTCCGCTTGTGGGAGGTGTCCGCTTATGGGAAAAGCTGACTGAAAGAATTCACCGAAATAATGAAAAGTATGTTTTTACATGAATAGTCCAAGAAAATTATACATGGACAAAAAAAATCTTATCAGATAGATATTTTCAGGATTGGTGCAGGGTAGCATCCTGAGTATAACCCCAAAAAATCACCATCGAAGTCGTGTTACGAGTTACGAACCCCGCAATAGGGGTGGTTTTGCAAACATTTTTTTGCAATTTTTTTTCTTATGTGTACATTATTACATTCTCTACAACTTTCCCTTTTGAAGTTTTTTTTAACTTCAAATACTTCATTCATGAGATAGGTAAAAGATCACCACTAGCTAAAGTGCTTTATAAGGGTGAAAAAAATTCTTTAAAACAAGCTGATTTGTGTGTAATCTTTTGTATAAGTACTTAGGAGTGCACCCCCAGTTAACCCTGAAAAAATCAGCTTTACCTATATCTCGTGAAGTATTGAAGTTAAAAAAACTTTATAAGGGAAAGTTGTAGAGAATGTAATAATGTACACATAAGAAAAAAAATTGCAAAAAAAATGTTTGCAAAACCACCCCTATTACGGGGTTTGTAACACGACTTCGATGGTGATTTTTTGGGGTTATACTCAGGACGCTACCCACAACCAACCCTGAAAATATCTACCTGATAAGAATTTTTTTTCTCCACGTATAATTTTCTTGCACTATATTGAGTAGGGGTATCATTCCATCTTTATCCTTTAATATGAATCGTATATTACACCAACTTTATTCCACACACAGGCTGAAAATACAGCTCTGAATATGTTCCCGAATTAAATAGAGTTTCGCGTCCGCATATGGGAGTCTTTATTCTATTTCTGGGAAAATTACACTGTCCACATCCGTCCAATAGAGATTCCGCTCGTGGGAGAACTCTGTACGTGCTAAAACGTATGTCTGTGTTTGGTTCTAGAAAAAATGTCCGCTCAAGAGAGATGTCCGTTCAAGAGAGGTGTCTGCTAGGAGTGGTTTCACTGTATATTGTTGTTTTGAATTAACGAGTTCCTTAGGCAATATAATATACATTAACCTGTATAGCTGGTTGCTGGTAAGCAGGACAATATTTTTAAATTGCATGTATACTGAATGCAAGAGGAGAGTATTTTAGAAAACTGAACGAAATAATATATTAAAAACATTGTAACGGAAATGAGGCAAAATTTTCGTTACAATTCCACCTGAAAAATAAAAACGTAATTTCTTTGTATCACAAAGCCATGTCTCTTTTGAAGTGGCAAATGAATTACAAAAATAAAACTTCTTTACTAAACATTTAAATTTGGCCTGTAAGACTGAAGATAGAGCAAAATATTAAAAAGCAGGTAGTAGAATTGATTCAAAAATATGCTTTTGTTATTGGTTTGCATGTGCATATCTCGAAAATTTTTAGTCTTTCTAGTAACGCCTATGTGATTATCATCGTTTTGGTAAACAGCTCACTCAGCTCATAGGGTTTTGAGTCATCATAGATATTTTAAGATTGGACATGTGCGACATACAGGGGGGCTAGTGTGAGCAAAGCCTTACCTTGCGGCACACTTTTGCTTTCAGTGAAATAAACACATTCACATATTTGAATGAGACTAAATGGCTTTTCTCCAAATATTTTTTACTTATAACTTGTGGTACAGGGTGGCCCATCCAAGCAGAAAAAGTGTGGAATGAGGAGAGAGGTTACCATAAATTCGTCATTCAAAAAACCATATTGTAGTAAAAATTAAGGGGAATTTTTTACCTACACAACCACTAGAGAACCTTCAAGTAGTATTCCTGAATATTTAGTTTTTTGAAATAGCTTCTGGTTATAGCGGAAATGAAAGTGATTTTCTCTATTTTACAACTTAGACATTCCATTTAACCATTATAGGATTCCTTTTTTATTTCTGATCCCAGCGATATATAATTTGACCTATTTATCTCCAACCGTTTCTGCGATATTTATCAGAGAATCTCCATTAAACTAGATAAATGGTCTCATGGTCAGTGTCTGATGTTCGATCTGAGTAGGCTAAACAATAACACCAAATTTATACAATCAAGTAGGCTGATAATTCAATATTTCTCTTTACCAGTCCGATTAGCCTAAAATTTTGTTGCTGAAATATATCAGGAAATGGTTGGAGATATTGGTCAAATTATATATCGTTGGAATCAGAATTAAAAAAGGAATCCTATAATGGTCAAACGGAATGTTTAAGTTGTAAAATAGAGAAAATAGCTTTCATTTCCGCTACAACCAGAAGTTATTTCAAAAAACTAAATATTCAGGAATAGTGCTTGAAGGTTCTCTAATGGTTGTGTAGGTAAAAAATTAAGTTTTTTTTTATTTTGCAAAAAATGTTTTTCCGATAACTTTTTTACCGACCCCTGTATACAAAATCCGAGTACACCATGGAATTCCCCTTAATTTTTACTAGAATATCGTTTTTTGGATGACGATTTTATGTGTACCTGTCTCCTCTTAACGCACTTTTTCCGCTTGGATGGGCCACCCTGTACAAGAATATAATATTATATCTAATCTGGGTGTAAACAATATTTATTTTGTTTAGATTATAACCAAAATGGCTATGTTTGAGCGCCAGAAGCTTGAACTATTTAATGGTTAAATAAAAAGCACATTTTTCTATTTACAATATATTTACAATTTGAAATCGTACATAAAAATGTTTACAATAAAGTTGGTAATTGAGCAGTGAATTTTATTGTTTACAATTAGGATTTATTACTGTTGAAAAGTAAAGAAAATACTGTGAAAAATGTTCGATCTTAAAAATACAAAATCAGAGATGTTCGACAACACTAATAGCACGAAAAGTTCACGTGAGCATTTAAAGTCTTGATTACGAGCACTTACATTTGGACTACTGATTTCAACAGAGTACCTTAAATGTTCTGGGTCGTTGACACTGGTGAGTCGCCAGAGTGGGGTCGTGTATGATTCAAGTTGGGGCTACCCGATGTGCAACCACTGTCAGACCTGTGTCGTAGGATGTTGTGTATGTCCATGCTCCGATGGTGCTTTGCTCACGTACCAGAGTGCATGTAAAAGAAAACACAACGAACAGTCTCCGAAACCTGCAGTCGAAGTTTCGACGCGTTTACAAATGATCGTTAAATTTCTTAAATTTAAAAAAGAAAAGGTTGAAAGCAAATTAAATCTGTTCAGATTTTTGAAATTGTAATTGGTAAACCTTAACTAACAACCCCAAGATAGATTTAAGCATGTAACCCTGAATTATTGAACCCTGAACCTGACTATAAAATATATTACAAATTTATTAACCCAAAAGCAATCAATTATCTTGACTAAACCTGCCTTATAAGTTACTGTACAATATTTACAAGATAAAAGATAACGTTAATAAAATACAAAAGGTTTAGTGACTTCCCCATTTGATCTCGAAACACAAGACGAAAAAAAATATAACAGCCTGAAAGCTAGATAACCAAAAAAAGGAACTGTGGTAAAGTTCACGTAGCTCGGGTTCGTTTTCACTAGATCTGTGCTAGTAACCAAATTTACAACCAAATTAAGGCCACAGCTTGCAGCGTGCAGCCCACAGAGAAAAGGAGGAACAGGCCTAGGTGAGAGTAGCTCAAGAAGTCGTCAAAATGACGCTATTAATACGAAACTATTAAAAATTGAGCAACTACTCACCCAGACTGTGCTCCCAGTGTCCTCTCTATGGTCCACCTGCTGCAGTTCCCTGGTGGAACTCGACAAATGTGTGGAAATCGTCCACTTCCACACTTCAATACACGTGGTCTCAGCACATGTAATAAAAACAGAAAAAACCAAATTAGCACAGCGAAAATAAGTCCACACCACGTACAGAACCACTTAAGCCGTCCGTAAGGCTGAAAGTTAGGCTTTGGAAAGAGTTTTCACACGGAAATCTTCTAGACAGAAAATCAAAACCAAACTTTCACCTGACGTGAGATCACCACGAGTCATCGATAGGGAAGTGGTCTGATTGCTGTCGCCGGTTCTATTTATAACCTTCCTTACAAATGATGACGACTTCCGTTTCCAGAACACTTTAGAAGGTTTGAAAAGCTAAATCTATTTAGAAAAACCTGGAAGTGGCACGAGTGACAATCCAGATGACAGGTCACTGTCAATTCTGCCAAACTCTTACCACTGATATTAGACTAGTAAGAAGCGTCGAACACAAAGAGTGACGTTAGTACACGGAATCCCCGTGGCGCGTAGTCAATCGCAAATTAAATAAAGTGAATATTATCTTTATAATTAACGTCAGACAGTGATTACAACAATGTAACTGTTTTAGTAATACATACCTTCAATCGATGAATGAAATGTAAACACTTTTGCCACCGGTGCATACCCTTTAATAAGTGGTTTGTTTAAGAACACCAACGTAGGCAACTTATTATGCATCAGCTTGTATAGGTGGTTGCAGATAGCAGGGCAATATTTTTAAAAATGGTACGCTTATACGGGGTGTAATGAATTAATTGGAATCAAATAATGCATTTAAAACATCGTAACGAAAACCAGACAAAATTTTCTTTACAGGATAATGTGCAATCATGAATTGAAATCAGATAAAATTCGAAATAAGCTTAGTTATTTTTTCAATTTTAAGTATGCATACTTTTAAACATTCAACTCTATAAAATCTTTAATTTTGAAGACCATCTCCAGAACTGGCAATGTAGTGTAAGGCAATGTCGCATAATAAGATGTTAGATTTGCCGTCACTTACGCCAGTTATTCTTTTGAGGTTAGGGCTGGCTTTCAAACCGTGAGGGAGGAGAGTAAGTGCAACGTTGTCAGTTGAACTCCTTTACAACCACATATTGGAACGATTTCAAGGGACGTGCCTGTACATGTTTAAAAGAAGACACCCTTTATCTATACTTTACATAAAACTCTTTCTTACTCTATTTTTTTAATAATTCCACTACCGTATAAAGCTTCATAAAAATTCAGCATTTTAGAAAAACACCCTGTACATTTGTGTACTGCACACCATTACTTTGAGTGGTCCTGTTGAAAATTCAACGGTTTTGAGGGGATTCCATGGCTAGAGTTGTGCCTTTGAAACTTTCAAAAGTGAAATATTTCACTCATTCCATAAAGTGAAATTTCAGTGAAATTTTTGAAAGTTTCAAGCGAAAGTTTTATTTCATAAATTTCCCAACTTGTTGCAAAAACAACATTAGGTCTTATTTATGATTTTCCATTATATTTACTTATTAGTGGTAAATACTAGTTACCGACGCATAGCGCCCCCTATTGGTGGGTGGATATACTATTAAGGATAGTCCCCGCGCGCAGGTAACGCGACCGATAATTTTGCTTCTCCCGCCGCCGGTGTTCTTCAACGTTCTTTCTCTCGTTAATCGTCCTGTCGAGCACACAAGTAAATCGGCGTCCAGAACCATTGAGGTTTTTACCTACTAAAATTCCCATTTTATCACGGTTTGCCTGGTCTGCGCTTATTTTAGTTGTGAAAACTCATTGACTGTTGCCACCACCGCCATCTTGTCTCGCCATAAAAAATAAAGTTGGACGTTCCCGAAATTGTGTGATTTTTTGGTATTCTCCACTCGAAGCTGAACCACGCCCGAAAACCCGAAAATAAGAGTCTCGCTGCAAACTAAACGCGAAACTTTCTCAGAAATTTCCTTAAAAACGTGAAACTTTCTCATAAATTTCATTAAAATCTGGAAGTTTCGTGAAAACATGCAGTGTGTCCCATTTTTATGTTAATACCCCTGAAAGTCTAAGTAGGCTGGGGGAATTGAATGGGTAAATTATAAATATGTCCCTGAAACATTATCATTTGCAAAGTATTGGTTTGACCTTGCCGCGAAATCCTGGCCTACTCTGTGATTTTTTAACGAGGCGCGTTTTTTGAAAAATTATTTTAGGCATTTTTTATTTAAAATCTGACACCACAGCGTTAATCAGGACACATCGAAACCCCTATATGCCAAATTTGAACAAAAAATATACAGGGTGTTCCATTGTGCAGGTTGTCAAATTTGAGCAAAATAGGAATTTTAATGGCATCTGGCAAGTCCAGTGTGCCATGGAATTACTTCGAAATAGTTGAACGATCACCAGGACCCCTCAAAGTGTTGGTGTGCAGAAATTCAATACAAGGGTATTTTTCTCTGGACCATCTCGAAATGCCGAATTTTTATGAACCTATATACGGATCATGAGAGCTGTGGA
Source organism: Pseudeuparius sepicola (assembly GCA_963920635.1). Taxonomy (NCBI): domain Eukaryota; kingdom Metazoa; phylum Arthropoda; class Insecta; order Coleoptera; family Anthribidae; genus Pseudeuparius; species Pseudeuparius sepicola. The sequence goes on along the minus strand of OY987300.1, from coordinate 33,605,457 downwards.
ATTTTTGAAAAATCTTAATAAACAAGAATAATATTATTTTTTACATAATACCTACCAAGAAATAAAAAACAATTTAAATTATTGGACAAATTTAAATTATTCTCAACAAAGTCACTGTCTAAGATGATACAATTTCTATGCGTTTCCTGTTGTGGCACATTAGCCTCCTTACCTGATATGGACTTACTGACTAGCAGGCTTCTCTATTTTTTAGACCTAGTTTGTTTATAGTGTCTGGGATGGTTTTAATATACCCGATTTTTCACCCGTATAAAGTTTCAAAAAATTCAGCATTTTGAGTTGGCACAGAGAAGAACACCTTGTATATTTTTTATTGGATCTTTGCACATCAACACTGTGAGTGGTCCTGTCAATCGTTTAACTGTTTCGAAGTAATTTCATGGCATACTTGACTCGCCATCTTTTTTGTTCAAATTCGGTATATGGGGGGTTTTGGTGTGTCCTGATTAACGCTGTTGTGTCAGATTTTAAATAAAAAAATGGCTAATATGGTTTTTAAAAAAACACACCCCTTTAAAAAATCACAGTAGGTCAGGATTTTGCGGCAAGGTCAAACCAATACTTTGCAAATGATGACCTTTCAGGGAAATATCTATAAAAAATCACCCGTTCAATTCCCCCAGCCTACTTAGATTTTCAGGGGTGTTAACATGAAAAACGGTACACACTGTATATGGTATGCAACCTATCCCTTCATTTAATGTGGACGTGCCCAATGCCCAACCAAAACTAAGGATGGGCGGATATTGGAAAATATCCGGTTATCGGTTAACCGGTTATTTTACCTGGAATTTTAACTGGGATCGGTTAATTGGGACTAAAATATTTTCATCAGTACCTATTCTTTCGTTTTAAGACAGTAGAGCCGAAAATAGTTAGGATAAAATAAGTAACCTGTGTTCACTTATTGCTTCAAATAACCGATTATTGGAATAACCGGTTATTTGCGCACATCCCTAACCAAAACATTATATGCCTTGCGCGGTCACAGTAGCACGACTTGTATCCGTGCATGGCATATTTTATGGCATAGTTTTTTGGCCATAACTTTGGTATTTGTTGCTCGATTGTTTTTTCCTTATGGCATTCAGTTTCTTGGAAAAACTACACAAGTTTAGTTTTTGAACCATCAACTTAGCCTAAAATTTGCTGAGATAATCGAGCGTAACATAACGTCTTATCTCTATCTGGGACACCCTATACCTATACCACTTCATACACATACATAATTTTTGGGCTTGGGTAGGAAATTATGGTGAAATTTTCACGTGAAACTTTCTTTAAATTTCATAAATTTCAACATCACATTGAAAGTTTCAAATATTTCGCGCAGGGTTGCTTTGATTTAAATCAATTGATTTAAATCAATGATTTAAATCGCGATTTTAATCGTTTGATTAAAATAAAAAAATCATTTGATTTAAATCAACTGCATACTGCAGTAGCATCTTCAGCAGGAGTAGAGCGTATCATTTCATCTTTTAATTTGTTCATAGGAAATTAGGAAATAAGCTAGGTACTGAGTCTGCAAAACTTTTGTCTTTCTGCTAAAATCCTTAAATAAAAAACATAAGTAAAACGTTTTCATTATTTATTTATACATTAAAAAATCAAATATAATTTCCTACTAAAATAATAAAAAGAAAACCACTTTAAACAAAAAATTCTATATATAAATAAAAAAAATCGTTTTTTTTTTATTTAAATCCGATTTAAATAAAAAAATCGGATTAATTTGATTTTTTCTAAAAAAAATCAAAAAAAATCAGCAACCCTGATTTCGCGAAAATTTCATTAAATTTCATAAATTTCGAAAGTTTCGCGAGAATTTCAAAGTTAAATTTCACTTTCCCTGGAAAAGTCAAATTTGTCCATCCCTATCCATGGCACACTTGACTCACCAGATGCCCTTAAAATTCTTATTTTGCTCAACTTTGAAATCCTGCAGAATATAACCCCTTGTATATTTTTGTTCAAATTTGGTATATGAGGGTTTTAAGGTGCCCTGATTAACGCTGTAGTGTCAAATTTTAAATAATAATAATAATAAAAAACATTAAATAGTTTTTATGTAAAATATATAAAAAACCGTAGCCGGCCCTGGATTTGCATTTTGAAAATGGGAGGAAATTCAAAAGAAACGGTTTTTGATGGCCTTTCAAACAAGTACAGACCTCGGATAGCCACCAACTTGAGGAGTGCCCAGTTGTGGCCGTGCTGAAACCACGGCAGGCTTACAAGCGCCTATAGACAATACTCCATTTATTAAAAGCCTGTTTTACAAATAACAATTTTTGTCCAACAAATCCCCCAATAAATCTTACCATTTATTTTTCTGAGAACTTTATTTGAAATAAATGATTGCTTTTATGATAGGCTAACTTTGTGTAACAATTTAGATCCATGGCCTACTTTCAGAGATATTTTTGAAAAACCCAAAAACTAAACGAAATTTCTTCGGTTTGTAACTTTTTTGTTTCAAGAGTTACCGAAAAATCTTCCCCAAAAGGGCAAAAGTAATTGCTTTAAGCCTACTTTATCAGAATTTAAAACAATGCCACGGTTTAATGGGTGCTCTCTTAGTACCCACCGAAAAGTGCCCATTTTATTGTAGCGAGTCGTGGCCGCGAATCCTGTACCTTCATGTTTTAGGTATTTTTTTCCCAACATACTACATTGGAAATCTTGGAAATTTCTTGCGAGGTATCGGTATCTTGCACATTATTCACATTTTTAAAATTTTCAAGTATGCAGCTATAAAGAGAGCACACAACAAACCAAGTTTTTTCCAAATTCTGATAAACTAGGTTTAAAGCAATCAGTTTTGCCCACAAATTTCATTAAGCATTTTTTTCGGTCACTCTTGAAGCAAAAATATTACATGCCGAAGAAATTTCGGCGATTTTCGGGATTTTGAAAAATATCTCGGAAAGTAGGCCATGGATCTCAAGTGTGTTATTATGCAAAGTTAGCTCATCAAAAAAGCATTTTTTTTTTCAAATAAAGTTATCAGAAAATGCATATTTTCAAGATTTTCTCGAGTGGCCCTTCTTAAATTGTCAACCTGTATTTTTTTGTCTTTAACTTTTCGAAAACACCCTGTATATAAATTCTGAAGCTAGATTCGGATTATCCAGAGAAAACTGCATCATCCTGGTTTTAAGCTGGTCTTTTCATTTCAAAAACTATGGATATAATCGGACTTTATTTGAGACACCTAATATACCCTGAAAAAATTTCTCTTTTTGCTATGCGAAAAACACAATTCTATTATACTTAGAAAAATAGTTATTTGTGTAACTAGTGCAAAAAGTGCATATTTGTTGCACGAGGCATGGAGTTTTCAGCTCGAGACACAGTCGAGGTAACTGATGGACAAACTACATTTCCAGTATTTTTTTGAATTTTGTTTTCTTGATTGCCTGTGAAGGTCTCAGGTTCTTCACTTAAAACTCTTTTTCGAATTGTTCTGAAGTTTCCGGTACTGGTATACTCGGTTCACCTTCCAGAATTTGAGCAGCTATTTCAGTTTTTTTAGAAATTGGAATTTTACTAAAAGTATTTATACCAACAGGTTGAACGCAGCATTTTCCTTTATAATATCTTATAAAGAATCTAGTGTGGCTGGTAGACTGGGGACGAAGGGATGCATTTTTGGAATACATTTCAACATAATTGAAACTTCTAATTTTACCGCTTATTACAAATAATGATCGAGGTTTGTTTGTCTTGCTCTCGGGAATTTTCACAGTTATGATAGAATCCATGTCGTAAATATCATTTAATGGTAATTTCTGTAACTCGTCTCTGTGGCATGCTCCTGCAATGCCAAATACTGCAACTATCTATAACAATACACAAGTAAGTAGGTATATAAAGTTAAAAATTGGCCAAGTGAGAGTCGAACTCGCACACGAAGGGTTCCGTACCACCATACAATATTTAACACTACAGATTTAAAAAATACTTTAGTAAAAAATAAAAAATATTGCCCCAGAGCGTGGTTTTGAACGCCGGACCTCTGGGTTATGAGCCCAGCACGCTTCCACTAAGCTACTTCACTGTTTGAGAAATATTAGTCAGTTAGCCGTATCATCATTGTTAACAAAAATCGAAACTATTACATTACCTTTATTTTACTTTTATTATTTGTTGTTATAGCTGCCATACACATTCTGTGAAAATTTCAAGTGTCTACCTATTACGATTCCAAAGATACAGCCCTATAAGGCATAGTTGGTGTCCCGTGGGGTTTTCTAAAATATTCTACGAGATTTTACATAAAAATACAGCGCGCCCGTACCTGAAAAAGTCACCCATGAAATAACAGATAAGCCTCTGAGCCCCCAAAGTCCAAAATCGGTACGAAATTTGGAAATTCTCCACACCAAAACAATACCAAATGTCGGTCGATGTTTATATTAATCGGGCATGCGCTTCGGCGCTCCCCCTTCCAATTACTAGCCATTTGTCCTGAAAAAAACGGGAACAAAAATTCTGGCGGCCGAACGGCTCTCCCGATTTGGACGCCCTTCAATAGGGTTGTTGCCCATGAGCTCGGGCGGCCCTACGCCAAATTTGGGATCGAAATATCGAAAACTGCGTCCTGTAGACGAGAGCATAGGTACACATATTACTACCCAGGAGCGGGGGCCATAACAAGGCCTATGGTCCGGCAGGGCTGGTAGGCGCTTGTTAACAAGAAAGTTCAGGTGATTACCTCTAAAAATAAAGATTTTAAGGATATGTGTATGACCAGGTATATTTTTTTTAACATTGGTTTTGAGATAATTGTTGAAACAAATTTTCTTGGGATTTGAAACTACATATAGTTGGGATATTTATAACAACAGTAAAAACAAATCCTACACCCGTATTAGTTGGAATTATATATTTATTGTTAAACACGTTTTTTATTAATTGTGTATTTAATTTTATATATATGACTTGTCACCTATACTCCGTATGTTTTGTGATTAATAAATACTACTACTACTACTATCAATTTCATTGTTCTTTTAGTTAAATACCTATAATGTAATAATGTTTATGAAAAAAACAGCTTAATTTTTGCCGAAGAACACTTTTTTTATCTTCAACATTTTCATGTTTAGAAAAAGTTGTCATTAATTTTCGTTTCAGAATATTTTTATTATCTAAGAAAAATATGTTCTTGAGCAAAAATACTAAATACTAAAAAAATGTATTTCCTAAGTGATAGGGTGCTAAAAATGAACATTTTAACTTAACAAAATCAAGATTCATTTTAAAGGTTGTTTTTATAAGTGACAATATAAATAACGTGGCTAGTAAAACCTGCAATAACCTGGATATTTTTTGTTGTTCCCCTTTGTTCCAGTAAATCAGTTCTACTTTCTACCACAGAAAATACCAAGATATAAAAATCTTTAATCAAGCTTTCATTGCCAACCATACAAAAATTTGGCAGATACAGGAACTTTTTGCAAAATTACAATCCCTTACTTGCCTGAGAAATTCGACAGATGAAATCTGTGATATTCTGAATTTTTTGTCATTTACACCTAGGTATCCCATTCACAGTCACACTGCATATCCATCATCGGAGAATATCCTTTTCCTTTTTTCAAACTTGATAGCTTCTTTTGATGGTCCCTTGTCTCTCTGTAGGTTGTAAATAGCCTGTTTGACGATTTCGTCACTTTTACCTATTAGCACCTAGAATAAAATAAAATTGTTATATAGGTACAGTGTGACATATTAAAAACTACATAATAAGGGCAAATTTTTTGTTTGCAAAACTATTTAAATTTCGACTTTGCCAGTAGTTTGTGCATGTACAAGAATAAAAAAATGACATATGCAAAATGGCTAACATGACTTGCGGCAAATATAAAAAAAGAAAAAAGCCCGGGCATTACAGGGGTCTGCCTAATGTCTCGCGATTTTTGTGCCTCTGGCCAGATTTGCGAGACAACTGCTCATACGGCAAGTTCGAGGAAGTCGAAGCAAAGTGGAAATGGGACAGACAGAGACGAATTGACCACCCACACCAACCAATATCTGAACAACAGTAGATGCGGGTATATTGGAAAAGGAATTACTATTGTAGTCATCGGCGGATTAAGTATTTTTATAAAATATGGATGGCACGTGGCTCTGCGTTAGGATAAAACATATTTGAAACTAATCTATGCCCCTCCACCATGTATAATGTTTGTTTTCAAAATGTCCACACAGTCATAGAACCAATACAAGTGAAATTTGTGTAACATTTTTAGCACAACTGTGGGGATCTGAGCGAATACAATATTGTGGTGCCCTCAATAATTATTTTGCCATAAGTTATAACGACTGTTTCGGCCTGGCTATCGAAACTGGTTATATGACTCGATATATTGATACGAAGGAATAAAACACAGGTTTAAACTATTTACAAGGGTTATTTATTCGCTAAGAATTATTTAAATAGTTTAGAATGAAATGTTGAATATAAATTTACAAATTGTTATATGAGATTATTACAAAATTAAAATAGCAATTGAATTGCTATGCGAGGATACAGAAAGTCCGAATCAACTAGACACCTTACATGACTGATCGAAGTATCCAGGAGTGACCCAAAGTCCTCTACTGAGTTTCATTGAAGTTCCAATCAAGACTACGACCAACCCTGACAGTTTGACAGCTCCAGTAGTGGCATTTATCTCAGGTTGTATCCAAGTTCACCTGCTACTATACCAGCTGATGGTCTGCAGATCATCTATTGTATATAAACATGGCTGAAAATGAGCGGCCGTCTGAAGTAGCTCCAAAAAGAAATTGTAAATATTGTAAAAAATCAGTGCAAAGTACATGTGCAAGGTGTGTGAATTGTAAAGGAATGTACCACAAGTCGTGTGCTGAGAATCATTGGTTTAATGGTGGTAGGAAGGGATAATTTGGTAAAATGTTGCAAGTCGGATATCTATAAGTATGTCAGCTCCCAGGTACATGAAGTAACCAAATCCATGGAATATGAGTATCTCAATCGCCTGGTAACAGCAAAGGAAGAAATTATACAGGAGTTGCGATCAAAAGAGAATGTATTGCTTAAAAACAAGCCCAATTAAAGAAAGAAAAATGGAAGAGATAATTAACTTGCAAGAAGATAAAAAATCAGAAAATAGTAAGAACATAGTAATGCAAGCTTTCACAAAGGTTGAAAGAAAGAAACCGAGTTATACAAAAAAACTGGGAACAATACCAACTGATGAAACCAATAAAGAACAAGGTTTTTCTGGAGCCGATAAAAAAGTATGGCTTGGTATAAACAGAGTTAGACCCCATGTTACAATGGTCATGGTAAAGACCCATATTACAATAAAACCTGGATTCCAAAAGGAAGAAGTAAATGTTTGAGAAGTAGCAAAACAACTCAGAAGCCTAAAGAGTTTTGTAGTAATAGCTCTGTTCCATCATAGGGGTGAAATGTACCAGATTTTTGGCCTTGTTTTATGGGGATCAAACGTTTTAGTTTTGATTTATATAAAAAGCAGGGATGGGATTTTTTATAGATAACCCCCTGCCTTAACCAGTACGTCAACCATTGTGGTGTGGGGGATCAAACATTTTAGTTTTGATTTATATAAAAAGCAGGGAGGGGATTTTTTATAGATAACCTGCCTCAACCAGTACGTCAACCATTATGTCAAACAGATAAGGCACTTAACAAATATAGTATTACAGTATAGTTCATCAAAATGTGCAATTCATAGGTAATTGCATCAGTCAGATTGAAGTTTTCGTGCACAGACTTTCAGTGTGTATCGTTTTTTTGTGCTATTTTTGTTAGAAAAGGAGTTAAGTCTCAAAAATATCAGTTAATGGTGTGAGTGTTCAATATGTGAAATAATACTGCATAATAATCGGATAATTGTAATGTCAGTTTATAGACAACCAGAGAGTGGTATTGACCAATTTGTTACAGTAATGGATGAAATTTTGTCAGTCAGGATATATCCTTTATATATGTAGCAGAAGATTTTAATTAACAACAGTAACGGTTGAAATTATTATCATTTCAATTCACAAGAATTAGTGCATAAAATAAATAGTCCTATAAAAATTACAAACAATGCAGAAACATGCATTGACAATATTTTTACAAACAATGTCACAAAAGCTCTGATCGTTCAAAAAGTTTGTTGTCCCGTTTCCTGTTGTTACTAGCCTTGTATCTCCTCAGACGCCCTGCGAAAACAGAAAGTTTTTGTATCAAGACATTGTTGAGCAGTGATGTAATAATTATTTAAAACGTGGTAACAGGATTTTGACACAAAAATTCTGTTACACATTCATCTTTACACATTCCTCTAACCTGATAAAAAAAAATACGAAAACTCCAGTTTGAGTATTTTTCAAACAAAAAAAAAGAAATCTAAGAAAAAATGAGTAATATACAGGATGTTGTGAAATAACCGTAGGTCGGTTAATAAATTAGCCACACTGCAAAAGCCTACATAAAATTTTCATAGTTACTTATTCTTGGACACTCTAGGTGTTATCGAAGCCTCAAACCAGAACTGAAAAAAGAGATAATGTTAGTAATTTTTGGATACATTATGTGCTAATCAAGCCAAATTAAAATACACCCTGTATATTTTCATTAAGATAAATTGTAAATTATGATACATAACTCTGGATGGTGCCTGGAGGACGAGGAGACCCCCACCATCTATACCCCGATTACTGTAAGAAGTCCCGATTTTGTCAGATGACAGTCTCCACAAAATCCCTAGAAATTTTCTGTTAACTATGGGCATAACAATGGTATATGTGTCTCAACCAGTTAATGACGTCACTTATTGATTTATGATGTGAAAAGTTACCCAAGTGATACGAAAAAGGAACATAATAAAATAACAACCCTATTGCCAATCACGATTATACCGCTACAAATAAAAATAACTATGACTACAACTCATTTTAATAATAATTTCAAACGTCATGGAAACACTTTCATTTTGGTATTTTGTTAAAATCAGCCACTTGCGCCAGCATCTATGGGGCGGACTCAGGCAAATTTTGTTTCGGTGTTGTGAAAGTGACAGTGAAGGTTTTCCGGATCGTTCAAAAGGGTTCAAACTTTGGGCAGTGAAAATATTCGCGGGTATTATACGTTTCATGAGTTTTACCGTTATCTATGTTGTTCTTGTTTGTGTAATTAGTAGTTATTCATTGTGCAAATGGGCTCGTTACTGACCTGGGCTTATGACCCGGTTGCTTTTTTTGCTGCATTAATGCCAACTTAGGATGGCGAAATTACCATTCGACAGTCCCAGTAAGGACTTCTTAAAATAATTTTACTATAGATACGGTGTTCCCTGCGCTTGATAGGGTTAGGTTTGAGTCTTTCGGCATAGCTAGACTGAGCTAGGAGGATATTTATGTTGCCAGGATAGGGGAGCTGCAGGCCTTCATCATGAGGGCTGGCATGCAGGCCGCCTAAGTTCCGAGCGGATTTGAGGCGGCCACTCCTTGTTCAGATACGATAAGATAAGGAAACATTATGTTGATTTAATTCGCTCAAAAAAATTAAATTCTTTGTAAACCTCCAAGGCACACTGCAAACGCATGGTTTGGGTCAGTCAGGTAGTCAGGTAACATGTTTGTTTAACCGTTGGTTCCTAAAATTCTTGACAAGCTAATGAAAGCTAAACTGGAGCTAAAATTTAAAAACTATTTACTTTTGAAATCTACAAATAAACCCGATATTAACCCATAATAATTAACCCAATGTGGAATGAAAAAAATAAGGTAATAAGAAAATTCAGGCTCTACTCCAAAAAACTAAAAACTAGGAGAGAACTTAAACGAAGTGAGAGAAAATATGTAACCAAACAGTAGCAAAAAGACGGCTAAAAATAATTTTTAAAAAATAGGGATCTTGGCAAAAAGTAGACTAATGACATTTTTTAGATTGAACAGTTCAGCAAATTTAAAAAATCAAAATGGTATTTACCTGTCATATTTTCCAACACTCCTGTACAACACTTTTATCCCAAGGCATTTGCCAAAGTGACAAGTATTGCATGATGCTGGCACACAGTTAACATTGTTGCATCAAACAACAAAGGGGATAAAAAACTACAAGCTGTAAACTATATTATCCACTATAGTACCGGTTCCACGACAATAGGTCCCCGCCACAACATCGCCGTCAAAAAGTCGCAGTCAAAACGTTGCCGTGACAAAACGTCAGGGTTAAAAACGTCCCCGCACAAAAACGTCCTTACCTATAACGTCACCGTCGAAAATGTCGGGGACGTTTTGTCTCGATATCGCTACCTGAGTTTCAATGATTTTTAGGATGTTGCGTTGCGTACGAAGCCAAAAAGGGAAAGATCTTCTCGTTGACGAAGGTTTTTTCAATTGCAATCTTTATATTAAAAGAGTTGTTCGAATACTGATATTCTACTCTTACACTGATACAAGTATACTTAAATGTTCTTTTTTTTAATAATGTGCATTTTTTAATTATATATTTTATAATAATTATTCATAAATAAATATATTACTTCATTATTGTTTGTTTTTAGTATCATTTACTACTTTTAACACTCCGACTGGTGCTTAAATAAAATCATCGAAACTCAGGTAGCGATTCAAGACAAAACGTCCCCGCATAACGGCAACTTTTTTGACGGCGACGTTATAGGCAGGGATGTTTTTGTGTGGGGACATTTTTAACCACGACTTTTTGTCAGGGACCTACTGACGTGATACCATTGTACCATATGATCAGCCAAAATAAAGAAATACGATACTGATACGATAAGCTATTCTATAATACACTATGGTAAAGATCTACTATACCAGAATTTTCTTCAACAAATTATAATGCACAACCCAAATTGGACTAAGGTTACATTTGAAGTTATGAGGAAGTTATGACAAGTAAAAACTTCAAATGTACTGGTGCATGATGTTTTGCAATCTAGCTCATAGGGCATCAGATATATTGCTATTGCTAACGCTATGGCTTTAAAAAACAAGTACTCACCACTATCCCATAGTGATCTAATTTGAATAGGTTTGAATAGGTCTGCTGTTAAAAAAAATTCTGCTCGAGATGTTTGAAGTCTACATGGTGTGATTTATCTTAAGTGTAAGGGTGTCATACATCGGCTTAATACAGGAACTGACATTCTAAACATAAACCCGTAGTACTTGTATATTTCATAACGAGTGTTACATACTTATTTATTTATTTATCTTTTTTTTGTCGTTTTAACCTTGGTTGAATTGACCTCTCTTATTTTATCTGTGCATGTTGCTACATGTACTTATTTTTGTTTTGTGAGCAGAAGTCGCCTAAGGCATTCCTTTCTGTATTAAGTAGGTACCTGTAGTATTATACAAGCACTTAGCAATTAGTATTTCATGTTATTATTATTATTATTTTAATTGATCAGGAAACAGTATTATTGTCTCTGTACTGAAGATTATTGGAGGCCGCTTTGATCCACCCTTGCCTGTTGATTTGAACTCGTGTTAAATTTTTTTTGTTTGTTTTCTTACTAATTTGTTTCTCTTTAGATATATTACAGTTTAAACAACTGGAAATGACTTAAATTTGTGAAATGGATTCTCTCAAAATCTCCCATTTAAATGTAAGATCTGTTTCTGCTCATCTACATGAAATTAATGATATCGTTATTACCAATGATTTTGATATTTTTGGAGCATCGGAAACTCGCCTGGATAATTCCATTCCGAATGATAGGGTTAACATTGATGGGTACAACTTTGTTCGGTGTGACAGAGATTGTCATGGTGGGTGAGTGGAAGTGTACCTGAAATCGTACTTGTCTCATTCAATTCTGCAAATTGGTGGTACTATAGAGCAAGTTTGGCTCATTATTAACTTGTGCAATGTAAAGGCTCTTTTAGGAGTAGCTTACAGACCTCCTGGACCGGGCTTCAAAGACTTCTTCAGTGCTTTTGAGGAGGCCATGTCCTTTGGAATCCCTGCGGGAGATGTTATTTTTTGCTTGGGTGACTTTAATGTGGACCTCCTCGACATCGGTAGCGTGGAGTGTCGGTTTGTTGGAGACACACTTGAGGGCTTGGGCTTATTTCAAATTGTTGATCGGGCAACACGAATTACTGATACTTCTGCAACTCTAATTGATTATATTATTTGTTCTGACACTAGCATCATCAACGAGGTCAACGTTGCAAGTGTTCCAAATGTCAGTGATCATGAGCTGGTGTATTGTAGTGCAAACTTAAGAGTTATCAAACCATCTACCATGTATAAAACCTGCAGAGATTTCAAGCATCTGAATTATAACCAATTTAAATCTGATTTGCTGTCAATTCCTTGGGATAACATTTATGATCTTAGTGATACAAATAGCAAGGTTCTATTCTTGGTTGATAATATCACTGCCTTACTAAATATTCATGCTCCATACAAAACATATAAAATTTCGAAAAAGTATGCTGCTTGGCTTACAGATACTCTCCGGGACATGATGAAAATGAGAGATAGGGCACTCTCACGCTATAGAAAAACAAAGAACTTAGAATATTGGCAATCATACAAGGAGATGAAAAATGTAGTCTCAGTGGCAATAAAGAGGGAAAAGAAAGCATTTTATAATTTTAAATTGGATACAAATGCCAATAACACTAATATTTGGTCGACCTTGAGGTCATTGGATTTGGTTTCCTTGAAATCGCACAATAAGCTACCTACATCCTTGTCTAATGTCGACGATCTTAACAGACATTTTTTAGATTCTATACCTCAACTCATTGCAGACGGTGACGTTATAAATTTTTATAAAAACCGTACAAAGGATACAGTTCTTGAATCTCCGATTTTTCAGGAAGTTAGTGAAGTTGATGTTTTGAGAGTTATAGAAAAAATTAAAACTAAAGCGACTGGGTGCGATGGTATAAACATCTTAACTATCCGTCTGTGTGTTCCTCACATCCTGCCCCACATAACTCATGTTATTAACTCTGCTATTAGAAACTCAGTTTTCCCTGATATCTGGAAAAAGGCGAATGTGTTGCCGTTACCTAAAATTCAAAATCCGTCCACATTTAACAATATCCAACCAATTAGTGTCTTACCTACTTTCTCTAAGATATTAGAAAAAATAATTGAAATCCAACTACAAGAACACTGCCAAAAGAACAAGATCATCCCTGATGCCCAGTCTGGGTTTCGATCTGGATACAGTTGTTCTACATCTATGCTTCATATAACCGACGAAATATTCTCAGCAACTGATAAAGGTAAGCACACTTTACTGGTCCTGCTCGACTACTCCAAAGCTTTTGATACCTTGCACCATGAGATCTTGAAATCAACCTTTCACTACATCGGGCTTTCATCTACAGCTACAAACCTTTTGTCTAGCTTTTTGGAAGGCAGGTCGCAGGCGGTATCCTACTCTGTAAATTTGTCTATGTACCGAGGCATATCTTGTGGAGTCCCTCAGGGATCTATCCTGGGTCCGGTTCTGTTCAATATATACATATCAAATTTCTCATCATGTACAGTATCTTGTTCCCAAAATTTCTACGCTGACGATAACCAGTTGCATATTTCTTTTGACTGTGATGAAAGTCCTCAGGCGATATCTGCACTAAATTACGATCTGAATTGTATATTTGAGAATTCGACGCGGCATTGTCTGTTGTTGAATTCCGGTAAATCGTGCGCAATGCTTTTCGGTAAAAAAATGATCACTTGCAATTTCACAACGAATCACCAGACATTCAGATGGATCACGTGTTGGTTGTCTTCAAGGACTCAGTTAAGAGCTTAGGCTTAACCTTGGATCCTGAATTGCGATTTACAAAGCACGTATCCAGCTGCCTGCAAAGAGCATACTTAAACCTTCGACTAATTTTTCAGCATCGTACCCTTTTCAGTTAGAAAGTAAAGACAATGCTGAGTGAGTCAACCGTGTTATCCCCATTTTAATTTCTGTGATACTGTGTATGGCTCATGTTTAACTGCTTTTGACAAACAACGCATACAAAGGCGCAAAATTTGTGCTTAAGGCTTATCTTTGGGATAAGAAAATTTGAGCGCATAAGCCACACTTTAAAAGAGGTGAAATGGTTGAACATGTGTAATCGTAGATTCCTCCACTCAGCTGTTCATTATTGTAAGATTATTGTTAGTAAATCCCCACCCTATCTACATCGGAAAATACGTTACCGCTCCGATGTCCATAATTTGAATATCCGATTTAAAGGTACACTCACCCCTCCCTTACATTACTCTGACAAACACTTCTTTTCATACAGCATTGCTAACTGTATTAATAACCTGTCCATTGACATCGGTAGTTTTAGTTTGCGAGGATTTCGAATGTCTTTGGTTGCATCTCTGATGAGCGAGCAATGAACTGAACTGAAGAGGTTTTTCGGGCAGCAGAGTTGATCTTGGTGGTTTCCGTAAAAAAAAATTTGTTTGTTTGTTGCTTGTTGTTTCCTTTCTAAACTGGGAAATTTCCATGTTATGCTTTTGCGAAATTTGTGAAATTACTACCAATTTACTTTATGTCTGCTTTGGCAGACCTGAATATTTGTTGGCAGACCTGAATATTTGTTCTGTGAACCACATCTCTGTAATTTGTTTAATAAAGGCCTTTATTATTATTATTAATAGAAATAGAAAAATTAGGCACCACCAAAAAAATGTTACCTCTGGGGGAGAAGGCAAAATTTGTTATACCTGTCAACTCTTGTAACGTAAAAAAATCTTGAGTTATTTAAGTTAGAAAATATTGATTTCAAAGTTAAAGATAAAAATTGAGATAAGTTACTATATAAAATTTGACAAAATAATTATTTCTGAGAAAAAGTTAAGATATTGACAGCTACAACATATCAAAAGCTGACTAGCTATGCACATTGTTAGCTACTGAGTGTACTAGCCTTTGACATGAAAACATTAAGAGACTGAAAAACGACAAAGTACTCAAAATGTTGACACTATTATGGCAGCTACAAAAAGTACAAGGCAGCTAAGATACGATAAGAAATAGATAAAATGATACTAAACCAAAGTTACTCTAGGGCTTAATGGTTAGGAAATGGACAAAAACTGATTTAGTGCTAAACCTGTGAGTTCTGCTCACAAAATATCGATCGTACCGTGAAAAACAAATGATACGAACTCCTTGGTTCATGATACGAACACTCTAGTTCACGATACGATACAGGGAGCCTTCTATACTGCAGCTTACTGCAACAAAAAAAAAACCTCCAGGTTTCCATTACGCCACCACACCTCCCCGGATACTTTTTCAGCACTTCCTGGTCCAAACATTGTGCTTTGCGGCTCTGCGAACATATAACGATAAGGCACTTAGCACTAAACCCACCATACACAAACTAACATTCAAAACAACAAAAAACCTAGAGTACCTAAAGACAAGATTCTAAACAAATTGTTCTGTAGAGTTCAAAAGTTAAGTTACTACCTTTTAAATTGACATATCGTTACATCAGCACAAATTTCAGTACCTAACCACAAAACAGTAAAACAACAGACAAGTAAAAAAATATTTCAATTGTAAATTTAAGCAGTTCCAAATTTAAGTTCAAACTAACTTCTACTAAACTGTCTCACAATTAGTGTTTTAGAAATTCAAAACTATGCTAAATTCCCAAGTATCAAAATCAAGCAACGAAATCAACAAAAATTTAAACCAAGGATCATGTTAGCAATGACTATTTTAATCGGGCCCCATGTTGGAAAGTGCAAATTGTTTAACAACAGTTTCGGCCCGACTATCGAAACTGGTTATATGACTCAATACAGGGTGTTATTTAAATACGTAGCGAAACTTTAAGGGTGATTCTTTGAGTGATTTTAAGACGAAAAGTTTTTATAAACATAGGTCCGGTATCGCTTCATTTTCAAGATACAGGGTGTCAAACTTTAAAAAAAAATCTTTTTTTTTCAACATCTTAATAATCCTTTAGCCGATTTTGTTTAAATCTGGCAATGTTATTTACGGTAGAGAGGGGTTAATTTAGCTCTAAGTGGATTTAAATTATCAAGTCCAGTGGCGTCCCTTAACCAATATTTTTGAGAAAAAAAAAAGTGCGCCACTGACCTTTTTAAAACTTTTATATTTTTTCGCATTAAGCAACTAAGAATACAACTTTTTGGTCTCTTTAATCTTGTTTGTATCTTGCTTCGTTTTCGAGAAAGCAGCGATGCAACAACAAAGCAATGACATGCAATAAAGTGGTTTTTATTTTTTTCTCTCGAAAACGAAGCCAGATACGAAAAAATTCAAGAGACCAAAAAGTTGTATTCTTAGTTCCTTAATGCGCGAAAAATATAAATGTTTTAAAGAAGTCAGTGGCACAATTTTTTTTTTTTCAAAAATATTGGCCAAGGTGCCCTCGGGACGCCACTGGACTTAATAATTTGAATCTACTTAGGGCTTAATTAACCCCTCTCTACCGTAAATAACACTGCCAGATTTAAACAAAATCGTCTAAAGGATTATTAAGATGTTGAAAAAAAAGATTTTTTTTAAAAGATTGACACCCTGTATCTTGAAAACGAAGCGATACCGGACCTATGTTTATATAAACTTTTCATCTTAAAATCACTCGAAGAATCACCCCTTAAAGTTTGGCTACGTACTTAAATAACACCCTGTATATTGATAACAAAGGAATAAAACACAGGTTTAAACTATTTACAAGGGTTGAGTATTCACCAAAGTCTAAATTGGTTAACAAATAAGAATTATTTAAATGGTTTAGAATGAAAAGTTAAATTTCAATTTACAAATTGTTAAATGAGATTATGACAAAATTAAAATAGGAATTGGATTGCCATGAGAAGATACAGAAAGTCCGAATCACCTCGAAACTGACACGCTAACATCCAAAAAGCTCAAAAATTCTAATGTTCTGAACATATGATCTTAAAATTAGAACACCTTACATGCCTGATCGAAGTATCCGGGAATGGCTCACAGTCCTGTACTGAGTTCCGCTGAAGTTCCAATCAAGACTACGACCAAGCCTGACATTTTGACAGCTGCAGTAGTGGCATTGGTGTTGCTAGCTCAGGTTGTAGCCAAGTTCAACTGCTACTATACCAGCAGATCTGCAGATCTTCTATCATGTTATGACGTGTCGATCAATCGGTGTCAACTCTTTTGTACCTTTTTCGTAGATAGTCAGTAATTGTATCAGAGAAATACTAGTAAAGGCCATAATATGCCTTGTCCACCAAGTACGCAAGTCTGCATTTTTATATCAATAGGCAAATGATTAAACATCCTGGAAGTATACAGGGTGTTTCAGACCTAAATACAATAATTTTAACCACATGTGGAGAAAATTGAGCTTAATACGAATCCGCAATTAAAAAAAAGCCAAGTCGATAATAAAGCCAGAATTTTTTTTTAAGGAAGCTATTTTTTAGAGACAATAACGACGCCACTGGCGGGGAAACGACCGGGAAGTAGATGGGCCAGAAGCTACATTATTGGGCGATGTGCAATGTTGCCGATTTTAGTCGGCATTCCCCGAACTAAGAGCTGTGTGTTGTGGGACGACAGATCCTCGGCTCGGAAACACAGCAAAAAACTAAAATAAAAAAGGGCCCCTGCATAGCAACAGAACATGCAGTCGCGAAGGCTCGAGGCGGTGCAGGGAGGGGGAGACAGCCGGCCGGCCGGCCGGCCGGCGAGACGGAAGTGTCGGTCAGTGGGTCAAGCGTGGTTGGGTGACAGACGTCGCGTCGCGAATTGCCGGACCGGACGGCTCGAAAAAGGCTTACTCAACTCGATTATCT
Organism: Pseudeuparius sepicola; assembly: GCA_963920635.1. Lineage (NCBI taxonomy): Eukaryota > Metazoa > Arthropoda > Insecta > Coleoptera > Anthribidae > Pseudeuparius > Pseudeuparius sepicola. Next base: position 33,587,615 of record OY987300.1, on the reverse strand, counting down.
TTTGGACTGTAGGTAACGTTGTGAACGCGACCAGGAAGCTCGCGTACTGACCTCTGGAGCAATTTTATGATAATATGGCAAGTGCGAATGTGAGTGGCGAAGAGGATAGTTTTTAAACCACCTTTCATTTGCTATCAGCGATTATTATCCTAAAGGATAACAAAAGGATAGAAAAAGGTGGGCACATTTAGATAAAAATTTTCGTTGCCTGGCGCCGCGATCTGGCAACGTCGAAGGAAGACCTGAAACCAATTTGCGTCTCCCTCGCGCCTTGGGTACGCGTCTACCCGATAATAAAACTGAACGGATCGTTAGGGGAAATATTAAAATTATTTAATTATTTGTAAAAATTTTTTTCGTATTTATACACCTTTTTGAGTATGTGCTTAAAATTATTGTATTTAGGTCTGAAACACCCTGTATATTACTGCTTTTTTTTATCTGGCTAGGTGAAGGAATTGGCATGTCAATATAATTAGTTTGTCTTGTAGTGCAACTACAGGGGCATTTCGGTATTTCTTGAACATGAGGCACACTGTTTCAAGTATAAATATACAGGTAATAAGAGTTAAGACTTTGTGGGATTTAAATAAAGGACGACAGGAATCACGGTGTCCAACTGTCAAGATACAATGCAGAGATCTCTTCTGGAGTACAAAAACAGAGCAGCACCACTCTGCACTTTCCCCAAAACAAATGCCGTACCATAGTTGTGACTCTATAAGTGCAAAATATGCTGGTTTTCTGGCAGTCATATCCAAATTCGCGGAAATAATTCTTAAAGCATAGCAACCTTGAGCTAGTTTATTGCACAGTTTTAGAATGTGCTCTTTAAAGTTCAGTTTGTCATCAATATACACACTTAAGGCGCTACGATACCCCCCATTTTCAAGGGTTTCGTAGTTTACATCTCCTACTTGCATTTCTTAATATTTTCACTTGATTTTTTTTTTGTGGCTTAGATAAAACTATGAAGAATCGTCGTTGTGTATCACGAACTGTGCAGGACTAATGCGACACTGTTAAAAAAAATGCCAAACATACCCGAAATTCGACTATATTCGGTTAAGAATTTCGAGTATTTCCGCCGCTCAAAAATAATTCGAAAGACACAACGACGATTGAGGCATTCAATAACATTATTTTAAGACTACTTTCAAGTCGATACGTTTGTTCGTTTGGCTATGATTTGAAAACTACGAACCCATTGCCCGGCAATAAAATGATCCGTGAATTGGCCATCCGAGCAGGAATTAGACGTACGGAGATAGACGGGCGGGTGGGCGTTCGCTGGTTCCCCTACTCCCCCTACTTCGGCCTACCTCACCGGGCTCGGGAACAACGTCAGGGGAACTTTCAATCGATATCAGATGTTTCATTTTTCATTTTATTACTCTCAGTCTCCCTTATTTGTGTTTCGCTTGTTTTGAATGTTGGAATATTACATTATGTATGTCGACTGGCATATAATAATACTCATTATTATTATTCCTCCAGGAGTAATAAATAAATAATTATTATTCACAAAGTACTTTTTGCTTTTGTGTAAAATGGTTTAATCCCTAGGGCAGAAAATGGCCTGGTCGTGCAAAAAGAGTAAATTTAAATTGTAGACCAAATTGTTCGCTTGATTTTTACTTTAAAAATGTGATAGGTACAAGTAATATTTTTGTCAAATAAATGGGTCATGTGAAGCATTTTTTGAAAACGAATAATATCCTATGTAATACGATTATTGTGTCAAATCGCTGCATGATAAAAGCTAATTTATATACTTTCCAGAGGGAACGATAATAATTCTGACATCCAGTCAGTTTTAGAAACTTCTTCGTTAGAAGATTGTTCGAAAGTCATTTAAGTTGAAAATCGGGCAAAATAAAAATAGAGGGTACATTTTATTGTTCCAGTCTGTCGAATTTATGACATTTTAATACATTTTCTAGGATGTTCGATAATTCAGATTTGTCAGAAGGTTCTGAAACTGAACGGCAGTCAGGGCAAGATAATGATGTCGCAACAGTCACAGTGAAACCAATAGGAGTAATTTGTGGGCTTGTGTGCTTTTATTCCCGTACCTAATATGGTTCCCAGAATTTGAGAGAGGGGTACTAGGGTACTAACACATATTTTGCATTTTGCACACTTATTATTCGGATTTAGGTATAAGTGCAGGTGCATAGGGTTTGAGAAACAAACTTTCTGGGAAAAACATCTCAAAACTATTACTTTATTTGAAAACGGAGACCGGTTTCGCAACTCTATAAATTTACCTACATCCTCATTATATATTTGAAATATATACATTCAGCCACAAGTCAAAGTTGAAACAATTAAAAACATTTACATAATTATAATCTTTTTTCAAGTATCTCCTTCAAATTTCCTGGAAGCTCTTGGACTATAAGTGATTATCCTTTATTTATTTACTTTTTTAAATCTTATATTGTAGTCCTTGATGATGTAATTTTATAGATTAACGAAACCGCTTACTGTTTTTAAATAAACAAATCATAGTTGTGATATTATACCTATGGTCTATTATTCACTCTAATCCCTCTAAAGTGAACTCTTACCAAAGTCTAGAAAGTATATCTCTGGACGCTGCTGTTACAGTGTAGAAAGTTTTCAGTTAGATTTATTTATTATTACACAAATATTAATATGGAATACTAGGTATATAAAACATTTTATAGAAGTAGAATTTAAACGCACTTTTTTGGTCGTAACAACACTATTATGCAGAACAATAATTATCCAATCAAACATTGATAGATGTTCAACTGACCCTAACGTGGTTCAAGAAGAATTCGGTAATCGAATCGTTAATTTAGATTTTATAATTGAGCAATTACAGAAGTTTTTTATACACGAACTCTTCATAGTACCTATGCACCTTTGCTGATATGAAAAATAATAGTAAAATTGCTTCGACGCCAAAAAGCTATGCAGTGTGTTGCCAACGAAAAGTGAACGCCCTCTATAACTCCCAAAAATATCATTTTTGCAATAAAGCAAACAGGCCACCGCCGTTTTTTAAATATTCGCGCTTCTTCGTCGGCATCGGCGAGACTCGTGTGTTCCGTCGGCGGCGGCCGGCTCCCGACTTATTATTTCATATTATCTACACAGAAAAAAAAGACTGTTGTGATTTTAGTGAGTTCGTGTATATAGTCACTTTTCTAATCTAATCTATACTTTTGACTTAATTGCAGATGAACCAATAAGTTTAAAATAGTTTAAATTTCCGTTAAGAAGACGTATTGTCACTTCGATACTAAAATTGGCATACTACAATGAAAGCATAACCTCGGTTTTAAAATGTCTCATGTTTTATTTAAACAATTAAATTTATTTTATTTAAATAATGATAATTCTCACCCTCAGACTACTCCAAACTATCTAAGAGTACCCCAGAAGCAACTGAAAAAACATTATAATTCATTGGATGAACAAAACAACTTAATTGCAACTTTTATAGGTACCTATTCATCAATATAATCAGTAAATCATGTTTTTCAATTTTTATGGTATTCAAGAAATTCTTAGAATTTTCATATTAGAATTCATGTCCAATACAAGTTAGATTGAATCAAGTACTTTTTACTCGACTGAACTAATATCCTATTACAAACACGTTAGTAAAAAAAAGCTGTGACCTTGACTGAGTAATTTACCAAAATCAATGATCGCAAATTAATGATCGCAAAGGTTTTGAATCAACCATACATTTTATATCGTTCGTAGTCATAATGAATACTGTGCAAGTGAATGGCTATTAACAAACTGGGGGTTACTAGAACTTGTATCCACTAAAATTAAATGTTATTAATTTATTGATCTCATCTGCAACATTTCTGTTTTGTCAATTATAAGTTGCTACACTAGCAACTTGATTTGCATTTTACACATCATTTACTTATTATTTAGGCAATAATATGTTATATTACTAATAATTATAATTGATATTAGTACCCACAATTATTACAAATCCAGCAAAAATTCAGTGACAGTAGTTGTGAAACGTTATGTTATGTTGTTCTGACAAAAGAATGTGCTTAGAAAAGAAGTATTATAGAATCAATTCCAGAACATGCTATTTATTGAAATAAAATATTACATTTAAATTATTCATTAGAATTCAATATCAATTGTCATTGAATTGATTATTGTTAGTTGCAAAAAAGCTTTTGCTTGAGTTTGAGGAATAATATCTCATATTGAATTAAACAGGGTTTTTTTACAAAGTGACAGATTTTTCTCAATGTAGTAACTACGGCCGGCTGCCCCTCAATCGTGGCACTATGAAGGGGCAGGCTGGAGTGGGGAGTCGTGGGGACTAGAGGAAGGAAAAGGATAGGCATATCTAATCGAGCGACGTTTGTCCTGAATTGAGTCGGGCACTTGAGGCGGATTTCATAAGTATCGTAGCCTCTTAAGAATTTGGAACAAGGTGTCTGGTTAATAATTCACCTTTCAGTTGCTACCTGTCTAAGTGTATATTTAAATGTTAGCATGTTAGTTTTTTTTAATGTTAAATGACAATAAATTTGATTCACACCACTTTTTTAAACTGATCTGGATCTTTATTCAGCCACATGATTGTGGTATCATCCCCAAATAAAGTAAGTTTGCCCTGAGTATCAAAAGAGGATAAGTCATTCACATATAACAAACACTAACGGTCCCAAGACTGAACCCTGCGAGACACCACACCTGACATCAGCCACCCTCGACTTTCTCCCGTCAATGTAAATGACCTTGCTACGCCCTATCAGATAAGACTGAGCACACCCCCACGATACACCCCTTGTGACATTGTCACAGGTTTGATGAGAAATCATTAAGAAAACAATGAATAGTATCACCTATTTTATTCAGCTTTCACATTTGTACAATCCTATTCTCTTGCTCGCCTTGGAAACACTCAGCGGCGACACTTGGTTGCTTCTCGTCACATAAACTCATACACTTTATCACCATCACTAGGTACTGTTTATTTGTCATCTGCAGGCTTTGGTCATTGCTGTTGTCTAGCAATAGGTTTTGGTCCGCTGGAATCAGAATGGAGCTATTAGTCAACACTTTCTAAGTAGTTCTGTTTCGTACCCACCTAAATCATAGATTGTCGTCTTGGTATTTATTTTCTTGGTACAGCATATTCCAGTCACACTGATTATTTGTTGTAGGTTGTTCTTGAATTTGTTTTTCCTTCTTCATTTCTTTCTTTACTTCGTTTTGGAATAAATTTTATTTATTCTTTCAAGTAATGGACCGGGAGATAACGACACCTTTTTGGTAACGTTTAATGCCCGTCTGCCGTGCAAAGGTATAATATATTTCATTACTTGAAAGCGATTAAAGCAATAAAAATGACCCCATATCTGTTAGCAAGTGTAGGGTTATCATTTCAAATTGTATAAAAAAAAATTCGGAAAAAAATGATCCATGCCCGTCAGCCTTTAGCAGTGGATGATTCTTCAGAAAAAAAAATACAGCGCTAACTCATCGGCAGACGGATATGAGTGATAAGTCCTGCAGGACCTCCATTTGAATGTGTTAAGGAAAATAGTGAAAACAACTTATTAATGCCCGTCTGCCGAAGTCAAGACACATTTAAAAGCTCTAAAGAAGCCTCAAAAAACATATAGAATATGTTACTTAGTAATTAATAAAAAATTGTTTTTGCAGCATTTTTGTAACAAAAAAAATTATAGATGCCTGTCTGCCAATTTAATGCATAATTAGGGTTAATACAATCTTATAAAAAAATGCATCGGCTGACGGTTTTGTCTGTTAGCCGTTAGCGGCAGCCGAAAAATTTTTTTGGTTATTTTTAACAATTAATGACCGTCTGCTATTGTAATATTATTATTAATGTGCTATTTTGAGACGATTATTATTGTCGGCAGACGATCCCACGTGTTAGGAAAAAATTGCATTGTTAATAATAACGTAAAGTTTTTGTAGTATTAAAAAACCTTTAATGCCCGTCTGCCATTGTAATATTATAATAAATATGCTATTCTGAAACGATTATGATTGTCAGCAGACGATTCTGCATGTTAGGGAAAAAATTACAGTATAAAATAATAATGCAAATTTCCATTATACCAGAGAGAAAGTAAAATTTTTGTATTAACATTGAATGCCCGTCTGCCATTGTCGGGGTTGTGGCTCTTGGCAATTGCCCGTAATACCCTCTACAAGATTTGCAATTCCCCACAATTACCTACATCCCCTCCCCTCACCCTTAAGCGGAAAGAGCACAGCAACGACACTACAGAGAAAAAAACGGTTCTTTTCAGAACCACAAAACTACTAATAAGAATTAATTATTAACAAATCTTTAGCAGTAAATCCACATGGCTATATTCAGTTGCATATTCTCTTATCGATTCAAATGCGCTGTATTCACGGCTAAACACAAGTTTTTCGTATACCGTTGTTGTTTCTTCATCAATCTTTTATAATAACCGCCGCAAAAAACACAGTTTTCACACTGCTGTTCTGAGGCCTGCGAAGGAGATAATTGCTCATACTTTTCTGATTTGCAGTCCCATGCATCAAGGTCAAATACACATACAGGGTGTCCAACTTTATAACTGTACAAATCCGTAAAATCTTCATTTTTGGAGATAAAAGCCTCAACTTTTTTTTGTTTCAAAGGGCTTCAAAAACCGCTTCTTTTGACCTTCCTTTTTCAAAATGCAAATCCAGGGCCTGCTGCGATTTTTTTATACCCCCGATTTTCACGAAAACCATTTAGCGATTTTTTTTATTTAAAATCTGACCCCACAGCGTTAATGAGAACACCCCAAAACCCCCATATACCAAATTTGAACAAATAATATACAGAGAGTTTCATTTTGTAGGGTGTCAAAGTTGAGCAAAATAAGAATTTTAAAGATATCTGGCGAGTCAAGTGTGCCATGGAATCCCTTCAAAACAGTTGAATGGATTTGCATTTTAAAAATGGCAGGACGGCCTTTCAAACAAAAAAAAAGTTCAGGCGATTATCTCCAAAAATGCAGATTTTAAGGATTTGTACAGTTTTAAAGTTGTAGAGTTGTCTGTAGACAAGACTGACAGAGAGGTTATGTTTCTCGCGAAAAATACTACCACACCGGTCGCAGTAGTCGGTATTGCGGTACTGACTCTGCCGATGCCGATTGTTGCTCGTTGCCGACGAGTCTGTTACGAGGGGGGTACTTTACAGAACTTTGCATTATTATTTTATACTGTAATTTTTTCCCTAACATGCAGAATCATCTGCCGACAATCATAATCGTTTCAAAATAGCATTTTTATTATAATGTTACAATGGCAGATGGGCATTAATTGTTGTTCTTTTATTACTAAAATTTTACATTATTATTAACAGTGCATTTTTTTTCTAACACGTGGAATCATCTGCCGTTTAAAGAATATAAATTTTGCGGTTGTTAAATACATGTCGTTCAATTTTGGTGCGGGCATCTATAATTTTTTTGTTAACAAAAATGCTGCAAAAACAAATTTTTATTAATTATTAAGTACATATCCTATATATCTGCCGATTGTTTTTTGAGGCTCCTTTGGAGCTTTTAAATGTGTCTTGACTTCGGCAGACGGGCATTAATAAGTTGTTTTCACTATTTTCCTTAACACATTCAAATGAAGGTTCTGCAGGACTTATCACTCAAAACCGTCTGCCGATGAGTTAGCGCTGTATTTTTTTTTTTTGAAGAATCATCCACTGCTAACGGCTGATGGGCATGGATCATTTTTTTCCAAATTTTTTTTATACAGTTTGAAATGATAACCCTACACTTGCTAACAGGGATGGGGTAATTTTTATTGCTTTAATCGTTTTCAAGTAATGAAATATATTATACCCTTACACGGCAGACGGGCATTAAACGTTACCAAAAACGTGTCGTTATCTCCCGGTCCATAAGTTTATGGTGGGCGTTTCTTTTCTATTTAATTTCCTCACTCTACACTTTAGTTGTAGTATGTTTGGGGTTGTTGGAAGTATTTTATACTTTGGTTTTGGGAATTGTTTGCGAAATTATTTATTGTATGTTTTGATTTCGTTGACAGCTTGAGGTTATGTTGGTCGTTTGACATTGTTTTGACATTCTGGCAGAATTGACACTTGGAAATTCGACAATTGTGACCCAGTTTTTGATGTTTTGTCATGTCATTTTTCCATTTCCGGATCCGAAAAAGGGAAGAGAGACCGCGTGGGCATTGGATTTCAGGCATTCTGTTGACGGCGATTGAATCGTAAAGATCGTGTTGGTGGCTTATAAGTGGAAGTGATATTAGTAATTTGCCATTTGGAATTGTTGGCGAACCTCACAACGAGGGATTAGCACCACTGTATCCACTGAAGGAGTACCCAGAGTTGGAGACACCTCGGTCAACAAGTCTACCTTCTTCGCCTGGTTCGCTTTTGTAACCTCAGCGTCACCTACCTCCGCATGTTCTGAATCCTGCCATATACGTGGTTCAACTTTGATTCCCACTTAGCATTGCTACCTTTGCTGTCAGAGAAGTCTGCCAAACCCATCGAAATCTCTCTCAACTTGTCTGTAACCGCTGCCAAATCCTCCTGATAAGTGTATGGATAAGCTGGTCGCTCTACCTTAGCGCCTTCTCTCTCCATTTGCAAAGCACGTGACAACGACGTCCTCATTGGTTCCACATTACCCACTTCGATACCTCGCACTGTCAATTTGTACACTAGTTCTTCTTGGGTGAGCCTATTAGGTCTCCATAGACGTAACTAGGGGGGGCTAGGGGGGGCTTAGCCCCCCCCCCTACATTTCTATTAGCCCTCCCTAAAATGTAAAGGATGTGCGAAGATATGCTTCTCGTAAACAGAATAGATCTAACATTCTGACAACGCAACGTTACGCAACACGGCGAACACCGCACGCGCCTTTCTAAATTCACCAGTTTCGATGAATCGCTTGCTCTTGCGGAATCTTGCACCTTGTGCCCCCACAAAATGCGACTGAAATTTAAACGCGCAAGCGAGAGCGAACACACCGTTCCTGCTGCCGAGAGAAAGAGAGACGAGACGGGCGTCGGAGAATGTACTTTTGCTGTGCCAGACTCCAGACTTTTATTTTGTTATTCATCCAGTGTATTGTGGTTTCGTTATAATATGTACTATGTAAATAATCTTGCATCACAAATAAGCAGACATTCCCAACATTTTTTCTCTGATTTCTACTCGGAAACCTCTACTTTTTCATAATGTTTTTTCTTAAATGAATTAAAGATGATTCGAAATTACCGCAGTAGATAGACCTATACATTATTTTTTTAAGCCTTAAAATTAACGTTTTTGGGTGTGGCACCTCAAGGGTGGTACAGGGTGATCCAATCAGTAACGTATTTAGAAGGGCGGGACCGAACCCATTTCGGAATTTGAAAATATTCACTCCAGCTTGTAAATTTGAAAATATTGGGATTTCCCAAGACTAATTTTATGTAATTTTTCTTCAAATTTTTAAAAAATTTCGCGTGCGGCGCATTTTGTAGAATTATTTTAAATGCCCTTGTTTAAAAAAAGACAAGAATTGTCCCTCCACCACTCGAAATTAATTCCTATATACGTCACAGAAGTGATCCAAACTCGTAGCCCCGGCCTACCATTTTACAGAATGACATATAAAAAATATACCTTTGTAAGTAGCGTAACTTTCAAAAATTTCTTCTTAATGGATTAAATAATTCCTTGTCGGGGCCCCGCATTTTCATGCGGCACCCGGCCCCGCAAAATCTTGAGCCGGTCCTGATCAGCCCCCCCTAAAAATACGACCTACTTACGTCTATGTAGGTCTCATCTTCCTGGTAGCCATTTTACTAATCAAGAACAATATGGTATACACGATATCCTATCAAGCTACTATAATATCGTACACCACACTTCTATTAACGCAACTGTCTAACCTTCCAAAAATTTACAAACTACAAAAAATATATACAGGGTTATTCAAAAACAAATGCCACCAGTAGGAGAGTGGTATTCTACTCCAAAAATAAAGTGACCCGTGTTTTTTCTTTTTGTTCAAAGCTCTATATTACGGGCCCTTAAAAGGGGCCCAAAAATTTCGTTTTTTGCTATATCTTTTAAATGGCTTGATCGATTTTAATGATCTTTTGCACACGTTCATAGATAATAATTATGTCACATAATTATTTTATAGTGCAATATCCGCAACCGCCAGAGGGCGCCACTTGTGCCAAACAGTTTCATTTATTATGCTCAGAACTTTTTTGCCCACAATTAACTTGTAAATTAATTTGAACCACTTTGTAAAAAATTCCATTCTCTACAAAAAATTATTCTAGTATTTTTTCCATAAATTACGCCATTTTGGAGATAACGCCCAAAGTTCAGCCATCATGCACGTACCTTGTACCCATATTAAACATTAGTCGCATAATGATCTAGTTACCTTTGGAAACAATCATAATTAAGAGGACTTATTAAGTATTTGACATTTAGTTTCAAGCAAATGCTAAGAATTTGAAGGAACTTAGTTTGAATTGACTTTAATAAATACCTAATAGGTAAGCAGAAATGAATTTCACTCCAACAGAATACTCTAACATGCTTCAAGCTAATTATGAAGAAAACATGGTCAAAAGGTAAATGTGATTGTTTCATTGTTTGTTTCCAAAAGTAACTAGATCATTATGTCATTAATGTTTAATATAAGTGGGTTCGTGGTATGTGCATGAGGGCTGAATTTTGGGTGTTATCTCCGAATTATAATTTATGGAACAAATACTAGAATATTTTTTGTAGAGAATGGAATTTTTCACAAAGTGGTTCAAATTAATTTACAAGTTAACTGTGGGCAAAAAAGTTCTGAGCATAATAAATGAAACTGGTTGGCACAAATGGCGCCCTCTGGTGGTTACGGATATTGCACTATAACATAATTATGTGACATAATTATCTATGAATGTGTGCAGAAGATCATTAAAATCGATCAAGCCGTTACGAGTACAACACGGCCGCCAGCTTTTAGACTGCAAAAAAAATACGGGCGCCACTTGTTTTGTTTAACGTGCCGATACTCGTACTAAGCCAAAAACAAGAAAAGCTAGGTCTTCCTAGATATGCATTGTTTATTCTACTAAGTGGTTTACGACAACAGTTTAACACTTTACTCCCTTACTATATTGTTACTTGATAAACAAATTTTAAGTCACACACCCTTGAGGTACACTGCAGAATAATTTCCCTACGTACAGTATTAAAATTTAAGTATGATATGGTTCTAACAAATCGGTTTAAATCCCCAAATGTGTACACATGCGGTTCACATGACATTCGCTACAAATCACCACGTCCGCATAAGTAAACACAACATACGCAGTAAGTAAACACAACGTACGCAATAAGTAACAACGTACGCAGTAACAAGTGACAACAGTGTATGCTCTCAATTGTACACATATTAAATTCAACTATACTGATTATACTTAGTAGGTACGATAAAAAAAATACAAGTAAAATATAGTAAGGGAGTAAAGTGTTACTGTTGTCGTAAACCACTTAGTAGAATAAACAATGTATATCTAGGAAGACCTAGCTTTTCTTGTTTTTGGCTTAGTACGAGTATCGGCACGTTAAACAAAACAAGTGGCGCCCGTATTTTTTTTGCAGTTTGTTATACTGTTAACCCAGCCCGTCTCCACGGTCTAAAAGCTGGCGGCCGTGTTGTACTCGTAAAATCTGCTCAGGGAGGTAGCGAACATCTCTCGTGAGTCTTAGAGTTTTATTTTACATTATTTGTTTGTTTATATGTTATATTGTTTTTTTAAAATGCCACACCCTAAAACCGTAATGTAGTTCAGTCAAATGGTAGTTTAAAGTGGAAAGTTTTGGTGTAATTGTTTTTAGTGGTTTATTTGATGTTTTTTGGGGTGCTGAACACGAATCTGAAGTTGTCCAACAAAAATTTTCGCGGCAAATATGAGAAATCATCAATAAAACCACTAAAAATAGTGTTTTTTAGTAGTTTTCACCTTATGCATTGCAAGCTACTTATGCCAAAAAGAGATTCTATAGAATAATAAAGAGAAGAAAATTATCTACAATTTAACTATCTTAATATTTTTTTGTAAGTCGTATGGTTTCCACGCAAAAGAGTATTGAAACATGGAGGAACTTCAGTAATTTTTTTAAAACAGCAAAAAACACCAGGGGACGCTATTCATGTAACCAAAACTCGTCCGCTTCACGCATGTGACGTCACTCGCAGCGTCTTATTTAAATTCGCATGAACAGTTAATTAATAGTGTTTACACTGTTTACTGTTTGGCTCTACGTTTTCATATTTTTGATGATCTGCGTGATTTTGTATTTTAGGAACACATTGTTATGTCCTATGAACATGGGTCCGCAAGGCCTTCGGTTAAAAGATACGGGGTGTTGAATTCTAATTTTTTTTATTTATTTGCAAAAACAATGATAAATACTTCAACAATTAAATTGTAATGGTATGATGAAAAATATGATTAGTTAAAACAAAACATTAAGGTTTTAGAAGATGTTCAAATTGTTGCCCTTGTACTTTAATACATTTTTCAATTCTTCTTCTTAATGATTGACGGCATCTTTGAAATATTCCTGGGTCATTACGAAATCTATCTGCCGATTCCATAATTCTTATCCATAACTGTGCTTCATTATGTATTTCTACAGCATAAACTTCATTTTTCATAAATCCCCAAAATGAAAAATCGAGGGGATTAAGGTCGGGACTACGAGCTGGCCAGGGTACAGGCACTCCTCGACCAATCCACGTATTTCCAAATCTCCTGTCCAAATATTCCTTTGCCACTCGAGAAAAGTGAGCTGGCGCCCCATCATGCATGTAATACATTCTTCCAGTAATGGTCAATGGGACATCCTCTAATAATGTGTTTAAATCATTCTCCAAGAAATTTCGATACAGCGCACCTGTCAATCGATCGGGCAATCGAAATGGGCCAATTAAGTAATTGTCGATTATACCTGCCCACACATTAATAGAAAACCCATTTTGGTGACTTCGAATTACAGTTTGATGAGCATTTTCATCACTCCAATAGTGCATGTTATGTAGGTTCAGAATACCATCACGACTAAAACCAGCTTAGTCAGTAAACAAAATTTTGCAACCATTCGCAAAATTGTACACGAGGAAAAAAGTCATGTTGCAATAGTGAATGAATTTTTTGGAAATGGTATGGGCGAAGAAGTTGTTCTTTCAAAATTTGTCTAACTGATTCACTGTTAACGTTTCGCACCGCTGAACTTTTTTTCCTGGTGCTTGTTCTCGGATTATTTTCTAACATTTGTAAAACAGTTTCTTCGTTTTGCACAGTGCGACAAGTTCTGGAAACCCCACTATTCACTTTTGGTTTTCTAAAACAGCCATCTTCTCCCAAACGCCTATGCACATCAATAAATGTTCGAACATTAGGAACTTGTTTTAAAGGATATCTTTCTCGATAGATACGTTGAGCTTCGTAAGAATTTGATCTAGCTTCGCCGTAACACATAATCATGTCCCTGTATTCTTCAAAAGTATAGTGAACCATTTTTGAAATCAATTTTGAATCATCAACGAGAAAACCAATAAAAAACTTAAACAAGAACACAAAATACCTACTACCTAATAACAATTATTAAATTAGTTTGACAAATGTCATTATGACACATTATTTCATTGTTACTTATCATTGTTTTTGCAAAGGTTACTTTGATGCTTTTTGAATAAGTAATTTACATGCATTGTCGGCTTTAGATGCATTTGTACTGGAACCATTGCTTCTAGCGACTTGGACAACGTATACCTTTCGTAAGTATAAAAGATGGGATAACATTTTTTCAGTCGAAAATAACATAAACTGTATAGCAAAAAAGTTAGGACCGATTCAATAGAGATGCAATCCTGTAATGTAGAGCGTATTTGAATTTAGCATGATAAAAAAAACTGTATACCACATTTTATCCATTTCTTGCGTCTCTGGCTAAAGATATTCGTAAAAAACAAAACAAAAAATATTACAATTCAACACCCCGTATCTTTTAACCGAAGGCCTTGCGGACCCATGTTCATAGGAACTTTTTTTCTTATTTTAGTGTCCTCTATGGTGTGGCACTATGTAATGTACTTTTTTCTATGTCACCCTGTATATCTTTAACAACCCAAAATATTATAAATATAATAAAATAAGTATATAAATTACCTAATAGACATGAAAATAAGAACAAAAATTGCCGGTCGATTTCAATGTTTTATTTTTGTTTATACACTTTGCAAAGTCGCACTGTTAGCAAAGTGCTTGGAACAAACAGGATGTTTTAACGTTGAACTTGTCCATTCTCCCTGTAGCATGAATACATTTTTTGCATATATCATTAACTGTTTTTGGGAAAAACTTTACGTTGGGTCACGTTTTTGTTTCTAAACTCGTCAGAATTGCATCCGTACACTGCACAACGCATTGTTTTTTGATCGCAAATTCGATCACTGCACGTTGCAATGACGAAATTTATTGTATTATGTGACAATTAACACTCAAAAATCTATAGAAAATAACCCGGAAAAACTCGAAAACACTTGAAACACCCGAAGAACACTCCAAAATTTTCTAAAAACACTTAAAAACTACAAAAAATGCAGCTACTGCAAGTAATTAGAATGGCGAAAACGACTGTATCGGCGCCTGTCAGCACTGACAGCTGATTAAACGCTGCGGGTGACGTAGTTGTCCCCACTTAGGCTCCGCCCATCATGTGCAATATCTTATCTTTGTTGGTTGTATCATCAGGTAGGTAAATATTATTATATAGGCTAATGAAAGACATGCATTTCTGTGCAGTTTTAATGTCTTTATGTATACGAGCCCTCTTAGACCTTCCATGTAGTGATGTGAGTGGCGAATATTTCAATTCGAACTTTGCAATATATTGAGAATATTTTGGAAATATTCGGTTCTTGAAAAACGAATATTCGTTTATTTTATATATTCTGGAAATTTTGTGAGAAAGTTTGCGATTTTCAGCCCGAAAATTCATATTGAATATACAGGGTGTCCCATAACTTATCCGCCAGAAGGCAACAGGTGGTACTAGACATCAAAATATACCGAGTGAGCCAAAAATGACTTAGTAAAATGTTGCTCATTTAAAAGATACAGGGTGTTGAAAATGAAACTTGATTTTCGAAAAATTGCAATAATTTCGAAGGTGAAAAATCCGAATTAATTTATTATTAATTAGGAAAAATTCAACAAGCGACCGATAATACTAAAAATGCTGAGAATACCTTCCCGAATGTAAGGCGTCATTTAATAAAGAGCATAGGAAAGTGACTTATTGAGGTAGACGGGGGACATTTTCAATACCTGTTGAAGTAAATTTCAAAAATTTTTGTATTTTGAATAAATTGTGTTGTATTTTCGAAATTTGGATTTTTTTCGGTGTTTCTACATTCAGAGACGAATATCTCACAAACGGCTTGCGATATCGATATTAACCCAGAGTATATGTTTTTTACATCGTCAAAACATTCCCAGCTTCACAGGGTAACATAATATGCACAATTTAATTCATCATGAAGTTCGCATCAAGCGCCCTCTAGGCGCCCTCAAACTAGTACCGAATTCGGATTTCTCACTTTCGAAAACCCAAGTGTGTTAATTTTGAATAAGATACCTTCAACGGTTTTAGAATTATTGAAAGTTTTCGAAAAACAAGTTTTATTTTCAACACTTTGTATCTTTTAAACAAGCAACGTTTTACCGAGGCATTTTTGGCTCATACGGTATATTTTGACGTCTAGTACCAACTGTTGCCCTCTGGTGGATAAGTTATGGCACACCCTGTATATTCGCCCCTATTATTAACGTTTTGTGGGTTGTACAGCATAACACAGCGCCTAATACAGCGCCCCCTAGTATTTCTTTAGAGCGCACTGCCTGATGTTATGTTTATTGAAATGTTTTTGTCTTCAAAAACTATACTGATTTCCCTATTTCTATCATTTCAACACTTTTTTGCGTGGAAACCATACGACGTACAAAAAAAATGTTAAGACAGTCAATCTGTAGATCATTTTCTCCTGTTTATTTTACTATAGGCCACTTTTTGCGTAAATAGCTTGCTTTGCTAGTTATAAGCTGTAAATCACTAAAAAAGATTATTTTTAGTGTTTCTTTAATGATTTCTCATATTTGCCACGAAAATTTTTGTTGGACAACTTCAGATTTGTGTTCAGCACCTCAAAGAACATAAACCACTAAAAACAATTACACCAGAACTTTCCACTTCGCACCCTCCTTGTGTACCATTTGACTGAACTACGTTTAATTCTCGTGATATAGGTGCTTTAAAAGCTATCAAATTCAATCGAAATCAAGAACTAAACATGCAATAGAATCAAGTACCAGGTGAGTTTTAAACAGATATGGGGTTAAACTCACCTACCACATATGCTTTGGTCCTGTCCTAGGCCATACTCAGGGAATGAAAAGGCAGTTTTTTCAACGACGCGTTGCCCTTAACCTTCAAAATAGCCATCCTCTTGACGTTTTCCGAAATTCCAACAAGGCCGACAATTCACATGAAGTACGAAAATAAGTTACATAAATACTGTGCACAAAAACATCCTAAGGTAGTCTCAGGTGGGCTATAAAGTTGGATGTAAATCTGAATGAGAAGAATTACTTGAGGCCACCTTAAAACCTTGACAGAATCAACCGAACGTTTGCTAGTAAAGATCAAGATGGAACAAAACTTTTGTAGAGGGGAGTGATATTTATAAGCTTCGTTTCACAAAACTAAAACTACTCTATCCAGCGTGAAACAGCGTGCTTTGTTGATAAGGTTCCACTACAGCACAATAAAAGTCGATATTTAGGCGTGCTACCAAATTTGTGAGTATTTTGAAATTTCGTATTTTATCAACAAATAAACATTGTTAAAGCATTCAGAGGATCATAATAATTAATTTAAATGTGGTAACGAAGTTTTAACACAAAAATTCCGTTACACACATTGTGTTATCTATGAAAATGACTACGGAGTTTGCTGCTTCAGTAGGTATACACATATCTAATAAATGAAACGACCACCAAAAATATATGCTAAATCCTACATTTGGCAACATTCCTTCTGCGCTACACTATAGGTTTTTCAGTGAGTAATTCTCAAAGGTTCTCCAATTTTAAAAAATCATGTCTTGTTTTTTATTGAGTTAAAAGGAGTGCTCCAGGGTTCAACTTTACCCATGGTTAAAATTATTGTTATATGGGTCAAAGACGCTTCTGTGTAATCACCATAGTGAATACGATTGGATCCCAAAATAGGGATTTATGATATATCTCTCAGTGAAAGGGTTAAGGATAGCATGATTTAATTATAATTTTGTTTATTAATAAATCTAGGAAAGTGATGATGAGGAGGAACAATCTGAAGATGATCCTGAACCAGTGTCAAAAAAACAAGTTGTAAGTCCGGTATCATTAACATCTGAAGAACTGGTATGTATCTAAGCCTAACAATATTCTATAAACTCACTGTTCGTTTTCATTAAAGATGTTGAAAGTACGTAAAACAATGACCGAAATTTTGCTTTCTGTGACCAATCGTTATATTGAACAAATTTGCAAAGATGAGTGTCAACGATATATCAAGAAAATGAAAGGTATCAGTATTTGAATTGTAAATAGCATTAAGTCTTGTTTTTTAATGAGATTTTACAGTATCAGTGGTGGATATTTATAAAAGAGTAAGTGGTTGTGAAATGTTTTTAATAATTTCAAAACTTCAGCTTCAGATCAGCTATCATCTGCACCCAGTGGTGCCATCTTAAGTGCAAAACTTGGTAAGTTAGGTACTATTTTTTAATTTGTCAAGGTGGGTCTTGAATGTTTGAAAGTTAATTTAGATGTAAAATGGCTCCCCATAAAATTGCTTATTTTCTATACTATTAAATGTTTTTCTCTTATATTTCAATTGATTGAATTTCTTGGCAAAACATTTTAACAGCCACAGTCTTTGGAATTTATGTGCTGAATTATTTAGTTCCTGTTCTCAACTCCATCTCTATGAAGACTTTCTCATTCTAAAAATATTTTATTTTAAATAAATACATATACTGGGAAATCTAACCTAGACAATGGGCTAGAGTTGTTTTCTAGTTGCTGTTGCCAAATGACAGGAAGCAATAAATGTGCCCCTGGATTGCTCCCGCACAATAGGTGTGAATAATAAAAAAATTAAGAGTTACCATTTTTTGTTTATGGATTCCGACTTGTAATTTGAGCCACATTGTTGAAAAGCGCTTTTTGATTACACTGTAATTGTGACTATTATTCAGTTCTTTTAGGTGCACTGGCAAAAATTTTACAGGTATAAATGGACACTATTTTTTTTTCATTTTTAGTCGGCATTTAAATATGGTGTACATGATTCAGTCTGTCAAGATTCGGCATTATACTCAGTGCTTTCTATTGTAATGTGAAAACAATCTCAATCTATTCTTAAATGAAACAATGAAAATGTATTTCTTAAAAAGTCAAAATTTAAATTTTGTTTCAAAGCCAAGCGTAAACAACACTGAGGTATTTGTTTTACACAATGAATTAATGTGAAGTGACCAGTCCAATCTCTCATCTATCATTATGCCTAACACTCTTAACATTATTGCCTGTTTTCTGTGTTCAATAATAGGCTCTTGGCAGAGAACTATAGTTCTGTGCATTTTTCTAGATAAATAGATAATGGAAAATCATTAATATAATGAGAAAAAGGATTGGGCCTAGGACTGACCCCTCGGGAATGCTATCAATCGTAGGCAGGACAGAGGAAACTTTTTCATCAAAACATACGATCTGACAGAAAAGATATATTCACTAAATAGTCGATAATCTGCCCCTTCAATTATTTTTTTAAGAAAATTTGAATACAATATGTCGAGATGTTTTGAGCATTCCATCTATATCACCCTTTTTAAAAAGAGGACTTATTTTCCAATGCTTAAATTTGCTTCGACATGTTGATGAAACCAAGTAGATAGGTCAATATTGGTATCAATATCTCACTAGTTTCAATGATCAACTTGAAATTTGAATAATTAGGAAAGGCTGTGAATAATACATGTGCTCAGATCAGGCTAATGCATCACTGCTACCTGAAAAGCATGTTTATTTAATATTTAAACTTAAAAGCCTGTAAATTGTTATCAAATTTTTTAATTTTTATTCAGAAAATTCATGCAAGAAACTTTTTTGTAATGGTTCTAGACTTACTTGTCAGGTAAGGCACGGGAAAAGACAATAGACATTGATAGATATATAACGAAAGCCATTTTACAAATCAGGAACATTTTGACACCACAGTTATACAGAGTGTCCCAGGACGAACTGCCACGATTGATTTCTCAGAAAATAGACTTTGGTAATTTTCAAAAATTTGGCAGCATTTTGGAATAGACAACCTTATACAAAGTCACCCTTACTTTTAATGCTAAATAAGATAAAGTTATAAAAATCAGGGGGTTCCATTTTGAAAAAATGACACGATTTTTTCAATTTAATTTTTAATGTTAGTTTTTGATCACTATATATGTATTTATTATCAAAATATCAACACAGTCCAGTAAAATAGATCTACAAGGAAACTAACCCCAATTAAATAGTAAAGGCTTTCATATAGGATAGTTATGTTAGGCCTGCAAACGTCACTTTATACATAAAATTTAAAATATGTCAAAAATGGTTAGACTTAGGTACACATGAAATGTGTAAAATTTTGCGAAGAATCAAAAAATGAAATAATATATAGGGTGTCCTATTTAAAATACAAGTTGGCATCAACTTCCGGTATAACCAGAAATGCCACCATCTTGAAAATATTTTAGCGAGTTGCCCCCATCGACTTTAGTAAACTGTCAAATTTTCAAAATTTTCCAAAGTCTATTTTCCGAGAAATCGATCACGCAGTTCATAATGGCACACCCTGTAAGTATATTAAAACCGTATAATTAGTGGATATTTTGTAAAGTATTCGAATAACTCTTATAAAATAAATTTTCGTTCGTCGATAGTGGGTTTTATATGGCTATTTTGTGGGGAAATAAAAAGTGAAAGACCAGTACCTAGGAAGATTTCATGGTTCTTGGCTCTATTGGAGATGATGACATATCAACTTCTTGGACACCCTGATTATGAAGATTTTCATTATTCAATGTATTTTAATCTGAAATTTATATAATAAATAAATGTCTAAACATTTGGTGATTTTCTCAATGACTAGCGGGTTTTTCACTTGTAGTGAAAAGGACTATTGTTTGGTTCCGGCCCAAGTCAAAACAAATATTTCCTTGTCTTTATCGTAAACTAATTTAATATTGGGAATTTTTGGATCAAATTATCGGACAATGTTGAAACATCTTATTAAACTCTTCACAATCAACTGCTGCTCCACATCAGTGATTTCAAAAAAAGTAAGAGCAGTCTATTGAAGGAATAGCTTGCTCGAAGTTAATTATATTTTTTTATGTAAATTTTCGTATAGCAGTCAGTATCAGCAATAGTTCTAACCTTAAAAATTTGGGCTTTATGATCGAATCAACATGGTTCTAATATTTCTATACTCAATCTATTATCTGGTAGATTAGTTAGAACATCTAAGCGTTGACTGATATATTATTAAAGACTGCTCACGGCTGTCATGCCTAACACATTTTTGGCTCACCATGCGCTTTCCGGAGATAAAATACAATGCAGAATACATTGTTAGCCATCAGAGCCATCTGTTTTCCAAGAACTAAAGCTATAGCCGTGAGAAGTCTTTATAAATACGTCAGTCAACGATCTAAGCAAAAACTAAAGTGAATACCACGAATCTTGATCCCTGTGTCACAATGGCCAACAATGTAATTTCCATTGTCGACCATTGTGACACAGGGATCATTATTCGTGATATCAAGTATAGTTCCTCTACAAAAGCGCTTAAGTTAAAAGAATTCAGTTCGCAAGTGGGGTCTCAAAGTTTATATTAAAATCTTTCATAATTACTATTTTTGTATTTAAGAGATGGAAAGATAAGTAAGCATGTTTTATACCTTTTCCCAGATATTTTAAAAAATGTATGCATGTGCATAGTCTAAGTGAATCTATTACCTTTTTGATTTTTTCATGTCAATCAACAGTAATTAGTAGGGTGCGTATGGGTAGGGAGCTCTTGGTTTCCCTCGACTGATGCACGTTGTTTGGGAACACTGCAGTAGCAAACGAAACACAAAACTAAGCACAAAATGTTCAAATTGCACCAAAACTAAAACACTCCATTACTGTTTACTTGAACTTCAACTTGAATACAAGTTCATGGCCTCGCGATTCACTAAACTCTATTTTCGCTCTACGCTCCGCACACCGACTCAATAGTCAAGACTGAGTCACCACTGTTGGTATTGTTCCTTCCGACTGTGACTACCATTGCTTTTGTTTTGGGACTAGTTATTCAACCGCAGCTAGTTCACACCAACAAAATTCAAGGGATGCTAAATTTACTTTAACGTAGGACGAATATGAATTGTAACTACTTTTTTAATATTGTGTTGAAGGAATTTTTGTTATGAATGAGCACCAAGCGACCAGCACCCAGCGGCATTCCGGCCAGGCAGTAAAGTAAACAATCATGTCATAATAACATGTCTGGCCTTTTTTTGTTGCTTAGAAAACAATAAAAAACGATAACATGCAAAATGGATCGTGTTGCTGGTAGCAATGTTCTCCTGCAATTTAAAAATTGTGATACAAATGTGTGTGAGGAAATATGCTACATTACCTCATGCAAATACTGGTGCCTATGAAGTGAATACAATATTCCCTGAAGTGCTTGAAGTGTTCAATGCCTGCCCTTTGTAGCATCAAGGCAGAGAACACCAATAATTCAGATGATATTTAGGATGAGAGCAGTGGCAGCTTGTGATTTTTTCTTTAGGTGGGTGCTCTGTTTTAATAATTTCTTCTAGAGCAGGCAAATAGCCATTTTTATATACAGGGTGTTTTTTAATGAGTGTCCGACATTTCAGAGGATGATTCCTCAGGTAATTTTAAGATAAAAAAGTTCATATAAACATGAGTCAGCAAGGCCTTCATTTTTGAGATACAGGATGTTAAAGATTTATTTTCGTTTTTTTCTAAATAATTTTTGAGTTAATGTCGATATTTGGACGAAAATTAGTACTTGTTTTTTAACTCCCAAGTTATTATTTTTTTGAACTACCTCCTACAAGAGGAGCAGTAAATATAATAAAATAGATAATGACCAGAAGAATACTTATCCTATATGAAAGAAAGAAAATCTGACATCATTTCAGAAATGATTGAAAATGAAAATGGAAATAGAGAAGAACTTCTTTCTTTCATGTCCATTGGTCTACGTCCTATACGTATGAAAGTTCTTCTCCATTTCCATTTTCATTTTCAATCATTCCTTACGAGAGATTCGTATGTGAGGGACTACACCAGCATGACTTTCAAGATGTATGGTGGTACAACTGTATCTAACGTAAAGGTTGTGTCTATTAGTCTGGTGTGTTTCAGAGGAAATTGGAGAGTATTTTCTGTGGTACGGCGCGAATGAAGGCTTCTCCGTTGAGCTACTATACAAACAGACAAACTTAATTTCAACGGTTCAGCATAGTGTAGTGGTAGAACGTTCGCCTAGCAAGCGAGAGGTCCCAGGTTCGACCCCCGTCGCTGACAGAAAATCCTTTTTAATTTTTCTGAAATGATGTCCGATTTTCTTTCTTTCATGTCCATTGGTCTACGTCCTATACGTATGAAAGTTCTTCTCCATTTTCATTTTCAACTTATCCTATATGTTTACCAAAAGAAATTGTATGATTTTCAAATTTTGCATACAGAACTAGCTGAAAATTTGTGAGCCTCTCTCAAAAAATATCTATAAGTACAACTTTGTTCCATGTGTTATTTGAAACAAAATTAGTCGATTCAAATAAGCTAACTTAGTACAAATGTTCTTAGTTTGGAAGCTAAATGGTCTTAAAGTGTCAATTTTTAAATGTTTACAACTTATGTAATATTACTAAAATTTGGTATGTTGACATAGCTTTATCGGATGAAATATCAAAAATGATAAATATCAATCCGTGTGCGTAAAACGGGTATTTTGTTATTGAATATTTCAAACTTCTACCCCAGTGAACAAAAAGTATTGTAAATGTAAAATTTAGATTATGTAATTTATTTACTACAAAAAGGTATTATTGTTAAGACTTATATATTTAAAACAACAATTGAACATATGTAAATATATACATACAGTTTGTTCAGCGAATGTTCGGCCCTACGTCACAACTCCCGTCCCTGTGTGGCTCGTGAATATACTGCCGATATACGTCGTATACTCATGAGTAAGACAAGCACGGGAGTGGCCGAACATTCGATGAACAAACTGTATATGAATACCTGTATATACCATTTTATAAAAAAACCTTTCTACCTTTCTACAAGTTTTTACTACGTTTATAGTTCAAGAAAATTTTGAAAAAGTAATTTCCCACCATATACCTATAGCAACCTATACCGCGCAAGAGAGACGTCCGACCGGGGGAATAATTTGGCGGCCATTTTTAACCCTAAATGAGGCGGGAAATTTGAAATAATTTATACGGGTGGGTTCCTTAAATAGTTTAATGTGTAAATGGAATTTATATTAGTTGAAAGTACAACATAGGTCCAAGATTTTTGTTGGTTTTAATTTTAAATTAATGCATTCAAGAAACGAAGCAGTTAACTAGGTTGAGAAATTATACAACTTAATCAAAACAATATTTTAATCACCATAAAGAGAACTAATATAATTATTATTGTACATTATAGCTTATACAATAGCTACATTATAAATAATTACTTCTAAAAAACATGAAAATATTTTTATTTGTTTATCATTTTTATACACTATTACTTGGTATAATTATTTATTTGGATACTTTTAATAATAATAACCTATTTTCCAGGAACATATCCATACCTATTTCTGAATTTTTAGGCAGCTAGTTTTATTCCTTAGAACTTTTTCTTTTTGTTTGTTTAAAAAATACAAGCAAAAGAAAACTTGGTAACTTCAACTTCTACCACTTTAATCTTTGCTTCAAAAATGAAAGTGAAGTGATTTCTAATTAAGCTCTTCTTTGATAAGCTTCAATAATTTTGCTGGCGGTGGTCTGCAGTTAACAGGTTTACTTGCTGCTGCTGTTTGCACTTCTGCGGTTATTTCTATTTGCTCCAGAAATGCGGCTCTCTTCGTCTTATCGAGAATTACAATGTCTCCATTTTCCTCATCTCCATATGAGTTACTTCTTGAACTTCTTGAATATTATTGTTGATGACACCTACAGTACTAAGCCACTTTCTAAATTCAGTTTATTTTCTTGAAAACCTAAAAATCAGCAAGAAATAAGAAAATATCAATGAGAAAACAATATTATTTGGCAAAAAATTATACCTATTTACTTACCTATGGAATGTAATTTCACAGTAATCTGGATGTAAAAGTCTCTTCGCATATGCACCAAGTCATTTTTGTTCTGGTAAATATGAAAACGAAAAGCTATTAACCGTACACAAAATATAAAAGAAAAAATCACGATTAAAAACTAAAAACGCATCTCTCATGAAAAAAGCACGACACGCTGACTTTTATGATTTTACCGGCACCTTCAAAAAGTATAATGCAATTTCATTCATACTGTATACAAAAATTTAAACAAGGAATAAGGTAGCCACTATTCAAAATGTCAAAATAGGGTTAAAAATGGCAGCGAATTTCATATCTTTTCGTTTCCTGCGCTTTGCCGTGTGCAATAGGGCCAAAAGCGGTATGCGTTAATATACAGGTATGTGTTTCCCACATACTTTGAGCCTACTGCTTCTGGAAGATGATGGAGTTGTGATGAGTTTTATGTATGTGTGGCCATTCCAGATGCTTTTTGCATATTAGTCCAGTGACTTTTTACTATACTTCATCTTGACAATTTATTCGGATTTTGATTGCCAATGCCAAATTTCAAAAGATCTAAGATTCGGGGAGATGGAAACTGCCTCTTCAGGGCTGTAAGTTTATATTTGTTTAATTCTGAAAACGAATATAAAATTCTAAGATCTGAAGTTATAAATTATGTAAATTCTAACTGAAATAATCTCAAAGATTTTGTTCTTGATTAAAATATTTCAAAAAGAGAATATTGTTCAAATATGATCAAAAATGGAACATTTGGTAGGTACATCAGATGAATGCCTCGCTTTATCGGATATATACAATTTAAACTTTAAAGTATATATGGATTCTAACACAAACTTTGAAGACTTTTACTCACCAAGCAGTATACCATTAACCTTATCTAGTACCCCTTACAAGAGAACATATTTTTTAATTTTCATTGGGAATCCTGATGCTGGATATATTAATTTGCTAACTACGTGTTCGAAACAACAGTTTCTTTGCAATCTGTGCTCCAAGACTTTCAAAAATGAACATAGTTTATAAGTACATACATCTAAAGTTCACTAGAAAATAGTGACAGAACGAGTTCCTTTTTTTGCTGATTATTCAAGATCTACCATTTTTGAAGAAAACTCAACTATTAAAAGATTCCAATGTTTAGTTTGTCAGAAAACATTTCGCAGTAAGTCTGGTGTAAAAATTCATGCTTCTAAAAAACACGAAGAAAAAGTGTTTAATATTGATTCTTGATCGCTTGTTAATTACTTACTCTGCTATAAAGTTATCTGTTCTGGTTTTGAAGAGAATCCCAAAAGGTGCCCGGCCTAATATTGCTGAAGAACTAACTCCCTTAATTAATTAACAAATGTGTCTCCTGTAATGACTTGTCATCCTGGATTACTTTATTTTTATTTCCATATGTGGTCTTAAATGTCCCATCCGCAAGTAAGTCAAAAAGAAAGTCTTCATTGGCCTGTTTTATTAAAGAAAACCTTAATATTTTGAGAAAATGTAAAATGTTACCATTGGAAGAATTGTTACATTTTTATGACAAAAAACAACTTCAAAATCGTGAGAAGAATTCCCCCTTTTCTGTGGAAAATGTGGAAAATCAAAACTTAACATACCTATCTAAGAAAATCCAGTCGAGAATTTCGGAAGGAGATATAAAATATGTGATTAGAGTACTCCGTTCTGAAGATAAATTTGCTGAAAAAAAATGAAGAAACTTTTCAGAGTTTGTTGGACAAACATCCCTGCCCAGACTTTGATATGCGGTTCCCAGATCCCCCCGAAATTAAAAATGGTTATGATATTAATGTTTCTGAATATGAAATCAAAAATGCAATTTATTCTTCTAACCCAGGCTCATCGGGAGGCCTTGATTCCTTGAGGCCGCAGCACCTCAAAAATCTTGTTGGTGAGGAGCTCAGTATATTTGCATCTAATTTGCTTTGTTCTCTTTCTTCTCTTTCTAATCTTATTTTAAAGGGTTGTATTCCATCAGTTATATCCCCAATTTTTATGGAGCCTGTCTTTGTGCTTTTTACAAGAAAGATGGTGGAATTCGTCCAATTGCTATTGGCCTCGGTCTTTGCAGATTAATTGCAAAAGTTATGTGCTTCCATATTTATAATTCCCTTGGAGAGTATCTTCGCCCAAATCAGTTGGCTTTTGCTACCAAAGGCGGAGCAGAGGCTATTGCACATGCAATTCGACAGTTTATTTACTTATCTCATCTATCTAGTAAAGTTTTGCTTCAAATTGATTATAAGAATGCTTTTAACAGATATGTTATTCTTTCAAAAGTCAAGGAAAATTATCCTGATTTTTTTTTCATCTCACAGTGTTATAAAGAAAATTCTTTACTTTCATATGGTGATCAAGTCATTTTGTCGCAGAGAGGTGTTCAGCAAGGTGATCCCTAGGACCACCTTTATTTTGTCTTGCCATCCAGTCATTTATTTTATTTATCACTTAAATCAGAAATTAATCTTTGGCATTTGGATGACGGTACTATTGCAGGAGATCCCGACACAGTTTTAGAAGACTTTGAGAAAATAGTATCATTGAGCTCTAAAGTTGGTTTACATTTAAATTTCAAGAAATGCGCACTTTTAATTATTTTGAAACATTCTAACTCTTCCTGTATCAAATCAAATTTTTTGGACTTTGCTCCGACATTTCTTGTGTTTCTCTTAATTCTTTTACTCTCTTAGGTTGTCCCTTTTCCGACACAAAAATTCGCGAAACAATAAATTGAAAAATTATTTCATTAAATAAATTCTCAAACAAATTAAAATATTTAAGTAGCCATATGGCATTCTTCTTGCTTAAACATTCACTTTCTATTCCCCGTCTCTCTTATATTCTTAGATGTGCTCCTTGTTGGAATGCTTCTGCCTGTCTACAAATATTACGCCCTTTTGAAATCTATTTCTAATGGTGCTATTGAAGGTTCTTCGTGGCTTCAATGTACTTTGCCTGTCAAACTTTGCGGTCTTGGAATCCGTGACACATCTTCCCTGTGTTACTCAGCCTTTTTGGGTTCTGTTAATGATACTTCAAATTTATTGAATGTTATTCTACCTTCAGAAATTTTATCTTTCTCAGATGTTGATTTATCTGCTGCTCTAAATTCTTGGTTGTCAATTTGTAAGTTTGAAAGCATTCCTTCTGAACTTCCTAAAAAACAAAGAGATTTTGATTTAACATTTTGCAGTGTTCTCCTCAACGATTTGATTGATGGCCAAAAAGTTCATTATAAAGCACGTCTTTTGGCTCTGCAAGCTCCAGAAAGTAATGCTTGATTAAATGCCCTTCCATCAGCAACTCTTGGGAATCTAATAGATGATTCTACTTTCCGTATTTCCGTCCCTTTAAGAATTGGTCTTCCTGTTTGCGAAATGCATGTTTGCACTTGCGGTGAAACAGTTGACAATTATGGCCTTCATGGGCCTAGCTGCTCAAAAAGTGTAGAACTGCTAACGTGACACCAGATGATCAATCATATTCTTAGATGTTCTTTTTCAACAGCAAATATTCCCGCTCTTCTGGGGCCACCTGGAATTTGTCGTAATGACGGAAAAAGAGTAGATGGCATGACTTTGATTCCCTGGAGTGCAGGAAAAGCTTTGCTTTGGGACACCACTTGTAGAAATACTCTTACTGATTCTATGTTAAGTTAACGTCTAAAAGGCGGGAGAGGCTGCACGTTTAGCAGAATCCCAAAAGCATCGCAAATATGCTGAGCTAAAGGATCGCTTTATTTTTGTTTTATATTTGGTCCTTGGGGTGATGAAGCTAAGTTTCAGATATTTGCTGTAAATTATCGCCCAAAAATGCAAAAGGCTTCATAACGCAAAGGATAGTTTGGATATCCAACGAGGTAATGCGGCTTCTATTTTAGGAACCTTAGGTTCTTGTGATGGGTCTGGTTTGGATGAATTTTTTTATATTTAATTTAATTTTATATTTGCATTTTTGATATTTTATATTGTGATTATTTTTATTTTTTAATGTACTGTAATATGTAAAAACAAGTGTTGGCGGTGCCGCTCAAATACCTATGGGTTTGCATATTCTTATTAGTAACGAAGACACATCTACATACTAACTAAAAAAGATGCACGCTTTGGAAATAGGTAAAACAACAACCTTGGAATGGCCGTAAGTGCACCAGTCATTATTCTGTGAAGCTAAAATGCTGCAAGTCTGAACTACGTAGAAAAAGGGTAGGTACAAAATTTATACTTCCATCTATTTTCCTTCATATATGGGTCCCACCATTTTGGCAACAACTTGCCATGGAAGACGTTAGTGATTTAAATATCACTCGAATAATATACCTATGTATCTAGATTAATAAAGATGTAACTTTAATACAAAAGTCAGTTTTGTGAAAATTACATTATGTTATATAAACCAATGCAAAAAACGAATTTATGGCCTTGTTAGTGACACCAACACTGTACTCTAATGGTTTGGAGTTGTCATGTAAGATACTTTATAGTGTGCATATACAGTATGTCCATGGATAGACATCCCAAGAGGACAAATGGACCAAAAATTTCATTTTAAGGCACAAAGTCATTAAAAAAACGTCTGCTTGTCCTTAAAATAAGATTGGCATGGAAAAAGTTAACATTATACTGGGTGACCAGAAAATTGAAGAAACATTAATTAGCTTAAAAGTAAACTACCTACCAAATTTTCTTTATAACTTTTCAGTATCTCTACAAATAGAGATAGTTTACTCTTATGCGAATTAACGCTTCTTCAATTTTCTGGTCACACAGTATAAGTAATGTTAACTTTTTCCATGCCAAGCAGAATTTGTTTTATCAAGAATGACTTTTTGTCGAAAAATAAATTTGGTCCATTTGTCCTGTTGGGTTGTCTATCTGTGGACATACAGTATAGGATGTATTTTTGACTTGTACAGATATTTTGAATGGTATATTTCGACCGCTACATTCAATGCGATATCTGTCTTTGGTCCACAGATGAACTTCAATGTAAATTTATTAAAAATGTCAATACCAATATTACTTAACAATCAGTTATAAATCAAAGCAAAACCTGCTTCACATACTTCACACAGATGTATTTTGTCATTATTCCCTGGAAATATAACGACAATAGATATCAGGAGGCCAGGGCAGCTGGCTGACACAGCAGATATATACCCTACATGACAAGTAACACATCAGGGCATTTGATTGGGTCAATTCGAACCTGTGGTTCTCAAAATGAGGGACCCTCTTTTAAGAAATGCTGTATTCTGGAGTACTACTAGTTAAGATAACAAGTCAAAGGTCCACTCTGTGTAATAGGTGATTTCATGGGAAGCTATTTTGCTAGAAAACAAATGACCACCTTAATTTCCCCTTTATAAATATTCTTATTCGTGAATGGATAAACTATATTGAATATATCCTGCTATTTCATAATTCATAATAAAATATAATTACAACAGGTTTGGGTGCATATAATGATGACAGCAGTAGCAGTGATGATGAGAAGCAAGATGACAATGAAAGTATTGATTCTGATATTGAACTTAAGGTAAAATTAGGGTTAAGAAATTACACATACACAATAATATATAAAGGATGAGTTTTTTTCTATGACCACTATGTGGATCTCGGAAACTAGCAGAGCTAGAACAAAGGTTAGAAAGAATTGCGGTTTTGAATGCTCAATGTAATTCCCCTTTTGGATTTTTAAAAAGTTCATGGCTCACTAGGTATTTTGAAAAGAGTGATTTTTTGCTATTTAATCAGATCTCTGTAGCTCCGTTATTTCTGATTGTACAGAAAAACTGTAGAGACAACAATTGTAGATAATTTTGGGCGTAATAAGATAATCTAATCCAATTTTATATTGTTGTTTGTGATTTTTGAGATATGACATAAACTTCTGTTTTTTTTTAATATAAATCATAGTTGGCTGTGGCCTTATCAAATCGGCCATTTTTTGAGCTTTCCAAAGATATAATACTCGGCATAGTTATTATAAAAAATAAAAGAGCTATGGCCAATTTTCTGTTTTTTTTTTTAATTTTCAGTCAGCCATGGAATATTTTCATAATTACGTTCTATTTTATAATTAGACATACCTCAAACTTTCTAATATTTTGTGTTTAGCTGGTAACAATAAAATGTAACAAAATAAAACAAAACTTAAAAAACTCAAATTCAAATTATTATTATTTTAAAAGGTATTCAAACAATCCACCATTATTATTTATGCAAATATTGCATCTTTTTAAAACTGAATTTGTCACCTTTCTTAGAGAGCGCCTGTCAATACTGGCAATTGCTTCTAAAACAGCTGCTCTTAATTCAACAATTGTCTCATACTTTTTTTTGTACTGTTCCCCACAAAAAGAAATCCAAAACAGACAAATCGGGGGATCGAGGCGGCCAGGAAATAGGTCTATCTCCCTATGCAGCTATTTGGATGCCATGAACTTTTTTAAAAATCCAAAAGGGGAATTACCATAGTCATCGTATCCATAGACCCCGCCATTCATTGTTAAATCCATTCTAATTGCACTGCCAACATTATGTTATTGTTGTCTCCCTCATTTCTCGGAAGGTCTCCATAAACAAGCAACCACTAGGTCATTGATCCCAATCTCAGCCACCAGTGGCGTGGTGATAGTTTTTATTTTGATAATGATTATTGTAAATATTACAATAATTTAAATGTAGTAAAGGATCTTTAAACCATTTCTTTGGGGTATTAGTTCTCAGTGTTCTCACTATTTTGAATTAAAACCAGCTATAATGGAATTTGAGTTGTTGATGTCCTTAAGATATAAGAAAAAATAAATACAAATTACAAAGCAAACCTTTTACATATTTAGTTTTCTGTAACATCTTTATCAAATTTCACTAAAAATGTCACGTTTCTGGTATTTCTGGAAAATGAAAGTGAAAGAAAGTGTGACTAATTGAAGTAAACAATAAAAGAAAAAGAAAACTGGAAATTTTCCTAAAGTTTCGGAAATTTTCATTGAAAACTTCCGGTAAATTTTCGTAAAGTGAGATCTTTCCCATCTCCTTTTTTTTATTTATCCATGGAATGCATTGAAACACAGGATTCAATATTTTAATTATTTATTAATGTATTACTGTTATTGCCTTAATGCTCTTTATGCACCTTTTACAAAAATCAAAGCATGGCTATATAATTTTCTTGTGTTCTTTTGAGTTTTGCAGATTAAAGGATTATAATTTTTATTACTTGAATCTTCTGATATAGTTGCTGGTTATTTTCGCAATGAAAATAAATGTAATTTTTTCAATAACTTGAAATTAATTTTCCAAATGTTATCAAATATTGAGATACAAATAATAACAATCTGCTTGAGACAAATCATCTAAATATCCAACGGGTATTTTACACAGACCATTTAAAGCAACCAATAAAAATACCAGTTCTTCTCTAGCTTCTGGCACGACATCGCAGTTCATACCAGAACCCACGTCTACATAGCTAGTAAATTATAAACATTTTGTCTAGAACCAAGTTGCACAAAATTTTTTGGCCCTTTCCAGAAGCATCTTGTTGTTTTCGTTTCAAAACCATTAATCCCTCCTCCGTAAATCCTTGATGGATCTATACCATTTTGAAATGGTTCCTAAATGTGGCAATGTTTTGTTCAAGGTATTCCGAACAAATTCATATGCACTAGGAGAGTAGAGTCTCATTATACTTTTGGTTAGAGGTGCCTTTTAGTAACCTTTCGAAAATTTCTTATGCTGTTCCAAAAAGTGAGGCTTAGGAGATATATATTATAATAAAAAATAATAAAACAGCAATGCAACAATCTTACCTTAATTACACATTCAGAAGACTCGGAGATAAGACACTTTTCTTTAAGTACTTAAGTACTTTCTTTACCTTTCTTCTAAGATCTGTTATTTCATTTACAAGCAGACGGTAATTAGACGATGTAGTACCCTTACATATAGAAGTGGCATCAGCAATACCTGCTTGCTTACAGGGCGAGGTGCTATATGATTCAAATCCAATTTGCCTACAATAAATGGATACATTATGTATATTAAAATTGTATCTACAAACAATAACGAACAATGAGATAAATACAACTTGCAATACTTTATATTCTCAGTGAAAATAGAAATTTTCTGAGTTAGTACTTAGTTATTACTCAATTCTTACAACTATCCTAATATCTTACAGAGATGTTTGTCATTGTGAATGTAGAGGATGTACCAAGGAACCATCTAACCCCCCCCTTAACACTTTAAGTATATGAAATATAATAAAAAAAACTTTTCAAACAAGAGTTGTAGCTTATTACTCAGCTTATTATAAACAGTTTTCATGACCTACACTATGAATCTTCATCTTGTCTTTGCTGAGATATGAAGCTCAGGAGTTTTAGGTGAATCACCCTTTATATTATTAGTCAGATATTTATAATTTGTATAGATTCTATAAATTACTTCATATCATACTGGCTGCTGTCTGACTTTTATTCTTCAATAATTATTATTTTTATAACTTTATCTTATAACTTTGTCGACAGTAAGTTAGTTAATTTAATAAATTAACTTCATACCTTAATTTTGTTATTTTTTTGTTGCATCAAAAAACAGTAAATTCAAAAGTTGACAACACCTTGTATTTGTATAATCACCCCTGGTAGTCCCATTATCCTTACAGGAAAGGTTCGTACAACTTGTCTGTTTACCATTTTTTGCTATGGCGAAAAATATCAAAATTAAGGGGTGATATATATTACATAAATACCTCTGTGCAATTTTTTGTAGGTACTACAGAGATATTTTACTCAGTCAACATGTAGGTACTTACTCGAAACTTTCGGAGTCATTTTCCTCGTAATAAATCACTGGATTGACATTAGGTATACTTATCAATACTTTCACACCATTAGCTCTTCGATAGAAGTCTTCTAAAAAGTGAACATATTTCGGTTCTTTTTGGCGAACTTTTGGTTGATGGAAATCCAAAAATTTCAAACTATGACCTTCGCCGATCATTCTCTGTTGGAAATCTGCACACAAAAAAAATTGAATAGGAATTATTAGGTTTACTTACATGATTTCTTTTTAAAAGAATTGATCAATGTCTAGATACAATCAGTAAGAATTTTCTTCTTTGGTCACACTACAGGCCAATATAACTTCGCAAAGCTTTAGGTGCCTATGTGGTCACACCCTGTCCAAAATATCACACCATTTTAATTTCTTGAAAAACCACTCTTAAAAACGTGACATTAATTAAAGGATGCAGCTTTATTAATTTATAATTTTTTGTACGTGTCTGTGTCTGGGAGTTACAGAAGATCAACTGATTTACACATCACTTATTTACATTTATAAAGCGGGCTTTCTTAAGAAATGGGTACCGAATCTATCCTGAGCAGGGGTATTGATAGATAACATAACGAAATTATAGATAAGAAATATTGACATTATTAAAGTTTTAAGTACAAGAAGACGGCTTTCGCAATACCCAGACCAGAGGTACACGTGTTAGTGATCTCGGAATGTCCCATTTATTCCAAAAGATGTTGTTCCTCTAACTGCCACTAATGGTGCAATTTCAACACTTACCTGTAAAAGGACAAATCCGTGTTCACATCGGTGTTTTTACACGCACAACACCGCCCCACCATTTCTCCTCGGCGTCGGTTAGCTTAAAAACCGCTTAAAAAAGTGCACAAGCCAAAAAAATTACAAGTTATAAACTCCCATTTTCGTCATCCGACAACTGACACAGGCGTCACGGCGGCAAACAGCTGGCGGCGGTGGCGGCCATAGTAGAATTCGCAACTGTTGCACCGTTGTCAGATTGAAGCAATAAATGGATTTTTGAGAAAATATGTTCATGAATTTTTATTTTATTAAAAATTAACATTCCTTTTTATACCAGGATAGGTGTAAAAGAGGAGAAAGATAGTATGATGGTACAAGGTAAACTTGGTAGTTTATAAATTATAACAGAATTATAACAATTTATTTCATAAAAAAGGCAATATGAGAAAATCAATCGTTTGACATGGCAACTATGTTGCGTTGGCAACCTCCAAAGTTTAGAATGGGCTCTTATGTGGGATTGAGCTCAGATGTAAATAATAGGATCTAGTGTTACGATAACTATGGGAATTACATTTAGCATTCAAAACTGCAATTCTTTCCTTATTTAACCTTTGTTCTAGCTCTGCTAGTTTCCGAGATCCCCATAGTGGTCATCGAAAAAAAACCAACCTATATACAGGGTTCAAAAAATAAAGTGACCCGTGTTTTTTTCTTTTTGTTCAAAGCTCTATATTAAGGGCCCCATGGGCCCTTAAAAGGGGCCCTAAAATTTCGTTTTTTTGCTATATCTTTTAAATGGCTTGATCGATTTTAATGATCTTTTGCACACGTTCATAGATAATTATGTCACATAATTATGTTATAGTGCAGTATCCGCAACCGCCAGTGGCCGCGTGGGTACAAGGTACGTGCATGATGGCTGAATTTTGGGCGTTATCTCCGAATTAGCATAATTTATGGAACAAATACTAGAATATTTTTTTGTAGAGAATGGAATTTTTTACAAAGTGGTTCAAACTAATTTACAAGTTCACTGTGGGCAAAAAAGTTCTGAGCATAAATGAAACTGGTTGGCATAAGTGGCGCCCTCTGGCGGTTGCGGATATTGCACTATAACATAATTATGTGACATCATTATCTATGAACGTGTGAAAAAGATCATTAAAATCGATAAAGCCGTTTAAAGTATATAGCGAAAAAACAAAATTTTAGGGCCCCTTTAAGGGATCGTGCAAATCTCCTTTTATTTCCAAGTTCATAAACTAATCCTAATTTTCATGGCACTCATATAACTTATAAATAATAAATTATCTCTTATATACAGGGTGAGTCACATCTAAAGGCAGAGCCGAAAACACAAGGTAAAACTCGCTAAAATAAGCACATATGCTTAATAAACATTAGCTCAAAAACGCTTGGTTCTCCATATACAGCGTTGAAATTTTTCCAAAAATAACATATTTTTTAATTTTTTTCGAGCCCCTTTATGAATTTCAACCAAATCTGGTACACATTATGCATCGGTAGGTTGCCATTTTGTGCAATAATTTGGCCCCATTCAGATGACCAGCAGCATAGATGCAAATAGTTACTCTAAATAATTGTAAAAAAAGGGAATACGGTCTTGTGCAAAACAAAAAATTTTGCCTTTTTTTGCCTCTTGGTATTTTTTTATTTCTGGTACAGTTTCTTCATAATTTCGGATTTTTTAAAATAAAATTATTTGTATCTACGCCGCTGCTCATCTGAACAGGGTCAAATTATTGCACAAAGTGACAACTCATAATATGTATCAAATTTTGTTGTAATTCCTAAAGGGGCTCGAAAGAAATTAAAAAATATAAGTTAAAAGTTTAAACACGCTGTATATGGAGAACCAAGCGTTTTTGAGCTAATGTTTATTAAGTATATGTGCTTATTTTAGCGAAATCTACCTTGTGTTTTCGGCTCTGCCTTTAGATGTGACTCACCCTGTATACAGGGTGAGTCAGAATGTATAGTAAATACTTTAAAGGGATGTTCGGTAGGTGGTTTTAAGGGGGGTCTTTCATATAAAATTTTTCGATTTAGGCTTTCCTTGCCAAGTTATTCGGGTCTACAGGGTGACCCAAAAGTATTTTTTTATTTATATCTCAATAACGGCGCTACTTAAAAATTTGAAATTTGATATGTGTTATCTACTTACTGGAAGACGCTTTAGGGCAGTTTATTCATTTACACAGTGCCCTAAAAAAGGGTAGAAACTAACAACCCCTATTAATTTTTTTGCTGAAACTTTTGTGAGGTTATCTTTTTGGTCTTGCAGGTCCATCATTTCAGTGTATCTTTTCATTTTGCAATAAAAGTGTACTCTTGTTTCCTAACGATAAAATCAACCGTTTGCGTTGAAATTGGCAAAACGTGCCCCAAAACACCTGTTAACTTCAACATTCGAAACATAAAATTTTTACCTACCGCTTTCAAACATTACACATCGACTGTACCGTTTAAACTGAGAAAAAACTCCTATGGACAATGGACCAAAACTTATTAGCTTTCCAAATTGAAAGGCTTGAATTTAATAAAATTTGAACACCCTATTTCAAGAAAACCAATTCTGTTTTCACTAATGTCCAATTGGTATTTTTTTCCTTATTCGAATGTACAGTCGATCTGTAACGTTTGGAAGCAGTAGGTAAAAATTTTATGTTTCGAATGTTGAAGTTAACAGGTGTTTTGGGGCACGTTTTGCCAATTTCAACGCAAACGGTTGATTTTATCGTTATGAAACAAGAGTACACTTTTGTTGCAAAATAAAAAGATACACTGAAATGATGGACCTGCAAGACCAAAAAGATAACCTCAAAAATGTTTGAGCAAAAAAATTAATAGGGGGTGTTAGTTTTTACCTTTTTTTAGGGCACTCTGTAAATGAATAAACTACCCTAAGGTGTCTTCCAGTAAGTAGATAATCCATACCAAATTTCAAATTTTTAAGTTGTGCCGTTATTGAGATATAAACAAAAAAAATACTTTTGGGTCACCTTGTAGACCCGAATAACTTGGCAAAGAAAGCCCAAATCAAAAAATTTTATATGAAAGGCCCCCCTTAAAACCACCTGGCGAACACCCCTTTATAGTATTTACTATACATTCTGACTCACCCTGTATATATATATACATATATATATATATATATATATATATATATATATATATATATATATATATATACAGTGTGTTTCACTTTAAGTGGTGACAATTCATTATTTTTTAACGGGGCGGCCTATTTTCGAAAACTTTTTTTTAAATATGGTACTCCAAAAGCTCTACATCCTGGTACATGCTATTTTAAAATTCGCCCTTTCCCTAGCCTACTACGATAACAAATAAGACCCCAAAAATGAAGAATGTATATTAAGCATTTTTTACGAAAAAAAAAACAACAAATATCTCTATCGATTTAAGCACATCTGGATACCCCGAATCCCAAGTTTCAATGTCATAACTTATACTTCACAATTTAGGTGCAAAAAATGAAAAAATCGACTTTTTGAGACTTTGCAGGAAATATGCATTGTGTTACTTTAAATCAATTCAATTCAAATAAAAATTTTAAAAATACCTAATTATTTAATTTTTACTTTTTTACAGACTAGTACAGAAAAGTAAGAAAAAATAACAAAAGGTCGGTACATTATTAAGTTTTAGAAGCAAGAATAAAAAGATAGACTTAGTTTTTAAAATTTCGTGGCACACGTAGTAACAAAATAATACAAATAATTTTTTCGATATTTCCGTATTTATTATGAACACTCTGTATTAGATAAGAGGATGATATTGTTCAAATTGATAGAGTAGGTGACTCCCAATCCATTGGCAACCTAACATTTGGAAGGGACTCAGTATCGTTTACACTGGGCACTCTCAAAAAGTCGATTTTTTCATTTTTTGCACCTAATTTGTGAACACTCGGTATAAGTTATGACATTGAAACTTGGTATTCGGGGTATCCAGATGTGCTTAAATCGATAGAAATATTTATTTTTTCGTAAAAAATGCCTAATATACTTTCTTCATTTTTGGGGTCTTATTTGTTATCGTAGTAGGCTAGGGAAAGGGAGAATTTTAAAATAGCATGTACCAGGATGTAGAGCTTTTGGAGTACCATATTTAAAAAGAAAAGTTTTCGAAAATAGGCCGCCCCGTTAAAAAATAATGAATTGTCGCAACTTAAAGTGAAACACACTGTACATATATACAGCGAGCACGTAAAGGTTGGAATAAATTCGGTAAAATGTTGTACTGTTCGATTAAAAATTAAGCCTGCATAAAAATGGAACTGAGCAAAAAATAAGCACTACAATATAGGTACAGTCGTCTAATAAAGAAATGTCTAAAAACTTAATAATTTATGTTAAATTTAAAATCTATTAAATTTTTTTTATGTAATATATTATTATTATTTGCGTAGGGATACGAGAAAAGTGCGTTTTTTTAAATGACGCTATCAAAAATAGTGGTTGTTCTTTAAAAAAATATATAGGTGACGTCATAGTTTGGTTAGTAATGACCTCACAAGAACGACAAATATGTCAAAATATGCGCCTTTCAAAATTATGTTGAAGCATTTTTTTTAAATCGCACAGTACAACATTTTACTGAATTTATTCCAACCTTTACGTGCTCACTGTATATACACTTAGAACCCATACTGAGATACTGAATGCCCTCCAAAGTGACCTCTGATTTCGGAGGTTAAAATGTAAAATATTTCCCCCCAGCATGTAGGGGTCGCCAGGAAGCCTATACCGAATTTTTGGGTGGAGGTCAAATTTTAGGTCCCTT
Organism: Pseudeuparius sepicola; assembly: GCA_963920635.1. Lineage (NCBI taxonomy): Eukaryota > Metazoa > Arthropoda > Insecta > Coleoptera > Anthribidae > Pseudeuparius > Pseudeuparius sepicola. Next base: position 33,548,645 of record OY987300.1, on the reverse strand, counting down.
ATCACCGTACACATTGTGGCCCGTTTGGAATGGAGATACCCCTGTGAAATTTTTATTTTTCATTCGATTTTCGCCGGGTTTTTTCTAAAGATAAGTCACAACAAATTCTTTACTTTGGTGCAAAATTTCAGGTCTTAATCTCAATTTTCAAGGCATACTACGATTTTTTTTTTTCTAGTAAAAAATGACGAAAATCATTAGCGATTTTTTTCATTAAAAATCTGACATCACAGCGTTCATCAGGACACGCTAAAACCATTGACTGACGTATTAATCTTCTCACGGTTATAGTTTCATGTCCTGGAAAGTAGATGGCGCCTATGGTCAACAATGTATTTTGCATTGTATTTTGTCTCCGGGAAGCGCATGGTGAGCCAGAGAACTGTCAAACATGACAACCGTGAGCAGTCTTTATTAATATGTCAGTCAATGCTAAAACCCTCACATACATATATAATAACAGGGAGTTCCATTCTGAGGGTTGTCAAAGTTGAGCAAAATAGAATTTTAAAGGCATCTGGCAAGTCAATTGTGCCATGGAATCCCCTCAAAACACTTGAATGGTCAACAGGACCACTCAAAGAGTTGGTGTGCAAATATTCAATACAAAAATATACAGGGTATTTTTCTCTGGGCCATCTCAAAATGCTGAATTTTTATGAAACTTTGTAAGTGCTCTGGAATTATTGAAAAAACATTAACAAACACAAAAGTAATTTATTTCTTTACAAAATGCCAACCAGCAAATAAAAAACAATTTAAATTATCGGACCATACTCGATAAAGTTACTGTCTAAGATGATACATTTTCTTACTGACTGGCAGGCTTCTGTATTTTTAGACTTAATTCGTTTATAGTGGCTGGGGCGGTTTTGATATAGTCGATTTAAAGTTCCAAAAAATTCTTTTTTTTTCCAGATGGCACAGTGAAAGATATTTTTGAATTAGATCTTTGCACACCAACACTTTGAGTGGTCCTGTTGACCATTCAACTGTTTTGAGAGGATTCCATGGCACACTTGACTTGCCAAATGCCTTTAAAATTCCTATTTTGCTCAACTTTGACAACCCGCAAAATGGAACTTCCTGTACATTTTTTATTCAAATTTGGTATGGGGGGGTTTTAGGGTGTCCTGATTAACGATGTGATGTCAGATTTTAAATAAAAAAACGCTAATGATTTTCGTAATTTTTTACTAAAAAAAATTCATAGTAGGCCTTGAAAATTGAGTTTAGGACCTGAAATTTTGCACCAAAGTATCATTTTCTGTGACCTATCTTTGGAAAAAAACGGCTAAAATCGGATGAAAAATAAAAATTTCACAGGGGTGTCTTCATTCCAAACGGGCCACACTGTATATGGTTTTAGTTCCGACGCTGGCCGCTGGCACTGATGTAGCTTTTAGATTTCATGCCAAAACCTTAGTGACCTCCAGTTATATACAGGGGCAAAGTTGCGGAATTTGATGCCGAGTAACATGGTAAAAAAAATTTTTGGCTGGCTCTTCTCGTTTTGAAAATAATGTGAAAAAAACTGAAAATTGCTGTTTTCGTTTTTATTTTTTTACAAAAAAATACGTTAATTATTTATTATGGTTTGGTAAATTTCAAATAAAAGCCTTTATTTTTTTTTTCGAAATACGGGTGGTTTCTTATTATCGTGTCATCTCTAAAATAATTTTGATGTACCAGGTGTTCACGTACAAACTATAACTACCTTATAATTTTCTTATTTTGTGTGATACAGTTTTCTGGGACAGTAATACATTTTAGTGCATCTTTTTTATTTTGCAACAAAAAGGTACTGTTGTTTCATAACGATAAAATCTACCGTTTGCGTTGAAATCGGCAAAATGTGCTCCAACACACCTGTTAACTGCAAAATTCGGAAAATAAAATTTTCAACTACAGATTTTTAGCTTCGATTGTGGCATCGCAGGTGGTTTTGACTTTGATGTGGACAACTAATTTTTTGGAAATAAGTAAGCAACAATGCCATCTACCTTTGGTAAAAATTTCGTTCTGGTCGGTTAAAAATTAAAGTTATAAGGTTGTTTCACTCTTAAGTGAGACACTCTGTATATATATCGTCGTATAGAGATTTCAATTGCCTATCCAAATATGGAAAAAAAGTGGGGCTTCAATTTAAAAAAAATTAGGTTAGGTCCGTAACTTTTTTGTTTGATGCTCAATTGTTTTTTTGACAGCAGATTCTGAAAATTTGGACAGAATTAGTAAAGAAATGCCTTTTCTCCGGTTAAAATACCCTAAAATTAAGAAAATAAAGGGGAGTGGTACTCTTTGGAGGGTCACCCAGTACATTGTACAAGACAATTCAAATTATTTTAATATGTGGAGAAAATGACATATCGACCAGTTCCTGAAATTTTTAATCGACATCCGAAAAAAAATTGTACATAACTCAACTATGAGTAGAATTTTAGTACAATTTAAAAATACCGTTTTAAATAATTTTAAAAAACCTCACAACCCTTGGAAAAATACTGAAGAAGTGCTACATAATGTTTATTTAGATGTGACACAGTATTTCCCAAATTAGCGGAAGAATAAACATTATGTCGTACTTCTTCAGTGTTTTTCCAAGGCTTGCGAGGTTTTTTAAAATTATTTAAAACAGAACTTGCCGATATGTCATATTTTCTCCAAATATTAAAACAATTTCAATTTTGTTTTGTGCAATCAATATTTTTATCATTTTTCTTTCAAGATTATTAAACTGTCAAATGAAAACAATTGCTTCAATTCTTTCCATCGCCTGCTCATTAATATCGATTAATGTGGAATTAAACTCAAAGGTAATAATAATTTGTTCCATAAAAGTCAAGAATTTTGCTTAGATAAGTAAAAGAGTGAGGATATTTTTATTTATTATTATTTTGGCATCAATTTGGAACTGGGAAACGTAATGTAATTAAATGTATACCCTAAATGCTAGGAGGTACAACAACTTTGCAGCAAACATAACAGAATTTTAAAGCGTTAATATTATTTTCTTTTGAAAAATACCTAATCTTATCGGTAATTAATAATAAAAAGTTAATAGAATGAGAAAGCTAGTGCTATAAAATAGTTTTTACGAAGTTACAAGTTTTTAAAATTTTCAGAAATTTCATAAATATTAAAAATTGGCAAAAAACTAATTCTTTTATTAGAGAGTTCAAATTTGGTACACTTACATAAAATTGAATAAGAAACAACTTTTTCAAGTAAAACTTTTTGATATTTTAAGAAATAAACCCTGTTTTGTCAATATATATTTTTTAAATGTCATTTTTGACAGATAACGAAAGTAACATGACCACGTTTGAGTGGGTCATTTTTCATCTTTTTTTAAGCAAAAGGTAATTAAATTTCAATATAAACCATTAATTAAAAATTTCCCCCCTATGGTGCGAACTTTTTGGAGGACAATGTATAACCGGAAGTCACCAAAATTCTGGCATGAAATCTAAAAGCGACATCAGCGCCAGCGGTCAACGTTTTGTGCAATTCGTTTTGACCTCCGAAATTGCAGGACACCTCATCATCATCATCATCATCAAATTAAGGGGTGGCCGCCTCTGATCGGCCCGCCACGTAGGCCTCCATGGCCCCATTGTGCCCCCACGGCCGGTATCAAAGGGCTTCCAGCGTGCCGGCCTTCTTGATGAAGGCCCGCAGCCCCCCAACCTGACACCATACATGTCCTCAGCGCACAGCCTAGCCATGCCGAAGGACTCGAATCTGACCCTGTCGAGCGCAGGGCACTCTGTTACTAGGTGGTGGGGGACACCTCATAATATCGTTGGAAAGCTCTAAAATGCTTGATTTTTTGAGACCATGACCAGCTATGGTTTCCATTTAAAAAAACACAAGTTTGTGTCATATCTCGAAAATGAAAGTATGATATATCCCAAATGATAACCGCATTGGGGGCACAAATCCCCCCAACTTTGGTATTTACACTTTTTATCTAAAATCAGAAACAACGAAGCTAGACAGATTAGAATAAATCGCCAAAGTTTCGTTTTTTCAAAATACCTAGTAAGCTATGACTTTTTTCAAAAATCCACAATTGGCATTAAATTGCGTCCACAAAACTGCAATTCTTCGTCCTGCTATCTCCGTTAGTTTCTGAGATCCCCATTCTGATCATAAAAAAAACTCACCCTGTATATAAAATATGATTATAATATGGTCTTTGTAGGACATCATAAAAATAAGAATGCAAACCTTTGTGAAAACCGAGCGAGAAATAGAAGATAAACTGGCACAGGCTGAAGGAGCAAAAGTTGGCAGTCGCAGCAGGTCATCCTCTCTGGAGTCTGACAGTGATTCACAGGTAGACGCTCATATTCAAGGTCAGTATTCAGTTTCTTAGTTTAGGAGCTGGAGGCTAGAAAATAATTTCTTCTTCTTTAAACATAGGTATACTTAGAAACTCTTAAACGTGTATACAGGGTGTTTCTAAATTATGGTGCCAACGTATTGTGACAGGTAGAAAATGTCATTTTGAACAAAAAGTTTCTTATCAACATAGGTCCGAAAATGCATGATAAGAAAGTTACAGGGTGATAAATGTATAGTTTGCAAAACATCGTTATCGCGATAACTTCTACAGAAGTTATGCAATTTAAATGAAACTTGGTGCAGTTCTTTAGTAACTGAAGTGCAACAATTTTGTGTAAAAACAATTTATTCCCATCTACCAGAGGCGGAGGGGCGTGGTAGCACAATGAGTTTTATATTACTCCTGTTTCATAATGATAAAATGAACCGTTTGCGTTGAAATCTGCAAAAGGTGCCCCAAAACACGTGTTAACTCCAAAATTCTAAAAATAAAATTTTTAACTACCGCTTTCAAATTTTACAAAATAATTGTTCCAATTAAAGTGACAAAAAATTCCCTATAAACTATGTATCAAAAATTTTTCTCTTTCAAAATGGAACGAATTGAACTCTACAACATTTTGAACGTACAATTCATCTGTATAACATTTACATGCGGTAGGCGGTAATTTTATTTTTTGAATTTGGGAGTTAACAGGTGTTTTGGGGCAACTTTTTTGAGGTTATCTTTTTGGTCTTGCAGGTTCATCATTTTAGTGCATCTTTTCATTTTGCAATAAATGGTTACTCTTGTTCCATAATGATAAAATCAACCGTTTGCGTTGAAATCGGCAAAATGTACCCCACAACCTGTTAACTCCAAAATTTGAAAAATAAAATTATCATCTACCGCATTTAAATATCACAGATGAATTGTACGTTCAAAACTAAGAAAAAAAATGCCTAATAGGCATTGAGTAAAACATGACTGCTTTTCTTAAAATAGGGTGTCAAAATTTTGTCGAGATCAATCCATTCCATTTTGAAAGCGAACAATTTTTGGCACATTGTTCATAGGGAATTTTTTTGTCACTTTAAATGGTACAACTATTCTGTAAAATTTGAAAGCGGTAGTTGAAAATTTTATTTTTCAAACTTTGGAGTCAACAAATGTTTTGGGGCACATTTTTTGCCGATTTCAATGCAAACGGTTGATTTTATCATTATTAAATAAAAGTACCACTTTGTTGCAAAATAAAAAGATGTGCTAAAATGATAAACCTGCGAGGCCAAAAAGATAACCCCGCCTCTGCGCCTCTGGTCTGCACCAAGTTTCATTTCAATTGTACAACTTCTGTAGAAGTCAATACAAGTTCTTCAAATTGTACTTTTATCACCCTGTAACTTTCTTATTATGCATTTTAGGACCCATGTTTATAGGAAACTGTTTGTTCAAAATGACATTTTCTATCTGTCATATTACGTTGGCACCATAATTTAGAAACACCCTGTATAGAACATCCATTCATTAAGACGAGAGTCTAATTTTTTCCCCCGACAAATTATTCACTTAATGAAAAAATAATAAATTAATTAATTGGGCTACAGAACACCATTTTTTTTAAATAAACTAATTTACAAAAAGTATAAGCCATAAATAAATTTGGTACTCATAATTTTACATTTTGCGTTTGACGATTATTAAGTATAGATAGTTTGACATTCTTCATCATAGGCATCAAATGGGAGGGTCAAAGGGTTAAAAATACCCCAAATTTTGTGTGTATGCTTTTTCCTAGATTTCTTGCGAAATTATGAAGTTTCAGGATATTATACGAATAAAAGATGCTCCTGTTGAACTTTGATAGCGTGCACTATTTTTGAATAAAATCATTTAGAAAACTTTTTGTGCCTTAAACATACATATTATAAATTAGCCTCCCATAATTTACCAGCATGTTTTAGGGCTGTCAATGAAAACCGGTTAACTGGTTATTTATACTCAAGGTTAGTTTATAGGAAGGCAGTGGCGGTCCTAGGATTTTAACATGGGGGGGCCGACGTTCAATGATCAGTTACACAAATTTAAGAGGGGGGGGGGGCAATTTTTTTTTTATGAAAACACTGAGCCATGGTTGACAACCTATTTATTAGGTAAGTACCTACTCTTAAAAAAATAAAAACAGCAAAATAAAAAAATTTTAACAAAAATATTAAAACCGACTTCAAAATTTTGCCCGTATGCACACTCCACTAAAAATTAAAAAAATATATATAAAAAAATAACACCGACTTCACAAATTTGCCCGTATGCACATTTCAACCAAAATTTTAGAAATATTTTTCCCTTTCTGAACTGAGTTATCTTTGGATTTGGTGACAGTCAAGGCAAGGAATTTAAATCTATTTAGATATGAAGACATCATATCCTACATACATCGTACCTTACTGTGACCGACTCCAAAGATAACTCAACTTAGGAAGAGAAAAATATTTCTAAAACTTTAGTTGAAATGTGCATACGGGAAAATTTTTGAAGTTGGTGTTATTTTTTGTTTTTGTTTTTTTTTTAATTTTTAGTGGAGTGTGCATGTGCATACGGGCAAATTTTTGAGGTCGGTTTTAATTTTTTTGTTACAATTTTTTATTTCTTATTTTTTAGTGAACTATGAAGAATTATCGAAATCGGTCCAATATAAAATTCCCTCCTCTATTTGTCCACCCTTAGGATTGAAATTTTTCTTTTCAAATTTAATTTCTCTTCAAATTTAAATGTGACCACCCCTAAGGTAACCCCTTTCTAATAAAATAAGAATCATCCAAATCGGTCCAATATGAACTTTCATCCCCTATTTATCTACCCTTAGGGGTGGAATTTTTTTCTTTAAATTTAAGTGGGACCACCCCTAAGGTAACCTCTTTCTAATAAAGAAAGAATCATCGAAATCGGTTCAATTAAAAATTTCATCCCCTATTTGTCCACCCTTGGGGTGGAATTTTTTCTTTAAATTTAAATGGGGCCACTCCTAAAGTAATCCCTTTCTAATAAAAAGAGAATCATCGAAATCGGTTCAATATGAAATTTCATCCCCTATTTTTCCACCCTTATGGGTGGAATTTTTTCTTCAAATTTAAATGGGACCAATCTGTAGGTATACCCTTTCAAATAAAAAAAGAATTGTCCAAATCGGTTTATAAATGACGGAGTTCTGAGGTAACAAACATAAAAAAAACATACAACCGAATTGATAACCTCCTTCTTTTTGAAGTCGGTTAATAAAAATTAAAATTCACGCTAATAACAAAATATAAAAAAATGAGTCACCATTTAAAAAAAAAAAAGAGATAAAGAAAAAAATCACAACTTATCACATGATGGAATATTGAATATTACATGTTTTTATTATTATTTGATGCAATAATATCTGGTTATACAAATAGTCTAATAGTCTTTATTTATTAAATAATATCCCAAGGGGGGGGGGCAGGCCCCCCTGGCCCCCCCCTTGGGACCGCCACTGTAAGAAGGTTAGGGCATTCGACGACTTGGAAGGGAAGGGGGGGTGAGAGAGGCAAAGAGGGGAAAGGCCGCAATTTAAGTTGGTAGCATTTACACGTGACTTGGCCATTTAGTAACTCCCTAAATAGATAACGCTTCCTGCCATAGGCGCATACAGACGTTTTTGGCATGAACTTTGTTTATGGTGTATATTTATGTTGTTTTGGCTGTTTTTCGGTTATTTCTTCATTTTAATGTTTGGGCAATGAAATAACGGAACTTTGTGGTGTATATTGGTGCATCGCATGTTTGTTTCATGTTTGCGTTTTTACTTTGTTTTCGGTTTTCAATACCCGTGTTGTCCCTTTTGATACGCCATTGGCATCAAGCTGAAGGCCAGCTGGTGAGAGCGGCACCGTCGTCAAAGGGACGGCCTTTGGTTTTGTTTAAGAGTGGGGGAATGTCTTAACCTTCCTATAAACTAACCTTGATTTATACTCAAGAAAAACACTGTCAAAAATTAGACAAAACCGGCCCTGACCGATTAACCGGTCAACCGGATAACCGGTCAACCGACATCTGGATAACCGGATATCCGGTCAACCGGATAATCTTAATCATCCGATTTTAGCCGCGTTTTTTTCTAAAAATAGGCCACAAAAAAAACTACGTTGGTGCAAAATTTCAGGTCTTAATGTCAATTTTCAAGGCCTACTACAAATTTCTTTCTAGTAAAAAATGACGAAAACCATTTAGCGATTTTTTTATTTAAAATCTGATGCCACAGCGTTAATCAGAACAACCTAAAACCCCCATATACCAAATTTGAACAAAAAATATACAGGGAGTTCTATTCTGCGGGTTGTGAAAGTTGAGCAAAATAGGAATTTTAAACTCATCTGGCGAGTCAAGTGTGCCATGGAATTACTTCGAAACAGTTGGATGATGAACAGAACCACTCACTGTGTCGATGTGCAAAAAAAATATACAAGGTGTTCTTCTCTGTAGCAACTCGAAATGCTGGATTTTTTAAACTTTATACAGGTCAAAAATCGAGTATATCAAAACCACCCCAGACATTACAAACGAACTAAGTCTAAAAATACAGAAGCCTGCCAGTCAGTAAGTCCATGTGAGTTAAGGTGAATGGTGTGCCACAACAGGAAACGCACAGAAAATGTATCATCTTAGACAGTGACTTTATTGATAAGGGTCCAACAATTTGAATTGTTTTTATTTGTTGGTTGGATGATGCAAGGAAATAAATTGCTTTTGTATTTATTAATATTTATTCAATGATTCCAGAGCACTCCTGACCGATATAAAGTTTAATAAAAATTCAGCATTTTGACATCACCCAGAGAAAAAGACCCTGTACATTTTTGTATTGAATCTTTGCACACCAACACTTTGAGTAGTCCTGTTGATCATTCATCTGTTTTGACGGGATTCCATGGCACACTTTGTTCTCCAGATGCCTTTAAAATTCCTATTTTGCTCAATTTTGACACCCTGCAGAATGGAACTCCCTGTATATTTTTTGTTCAAATTTGGTATACGGGGGTTTTATGTTGTTCTGATTAACGCTGTGGTGTCAGATTTTAAATAAAAAAATCGCTAAATGGTTTTCGTAATTTTTAATTAAAAAAAAAATTGTAGTAGGCCTTGAAAATTGACATTAAGACCTGACATTTTGCACCAACGTAGAGTTTTTTGTGGCCTATTTTTAGAAAAAAACGCGGCTAAAATCGGATGGAGAATACAAATTTTACGGGGTGTTCGCACTTAAGATGAAACACCCTCTAGATATAACTATTATAAAATTATTCAAAACAAAACTAGCCACCATGCTTTTTTGAGTGCTTTGAGCCGTGCATTCAAAATATTGCATTGCTCTCGTCAAAAAGTCAATATCACAAAAAGTTCCTATTAAAAATAAAACTTAATCCTAAAATTCAAATTGTTCTTTGCTCACATAAAGTGTGCCAAAATATCAAAATAAAAAAGGGATTCTTTTTTTATATCTTCCTAACATTCCTAACAGAAAAAAGATATATCCTGTATAACTTGTTAGTAAGAAGTCCAAGAAAAATCGTTTAACTGTTTACACTGGATTACCGGATATCCAATTATACATTTTGACCAGTTATCCCGTTGACCCTTTATCCGGTTGAACAGTTATCCCATTGACCCATTATCCGGTTTGCTGGTTATTTGGTTTTTACCGTTAACCAGTTAATGTTCTTGGGTTGAGCGGTTTGACCGGTTATGGTGAAAGTTGACAGCACTAACGTGTTTGGGCGACGAAATATTATATTAAAGTGCTGTTCTAGCGAAAGCAGCTAAACAGTTTATTTGGTCTGTATAGGTTAGAGCACCAAGAATGTGCCTTTACCAAGTGTGCCAATAAAAAAATCTCACTTAAAAGTTAAACATACAATTAAAAATGTACAGTCACGGCCAATTTGAACTTGCAAGACCGTCTGAACTCTATGCCGAAATGAGGCAGATCCGGCAACACCACCCTTTCCTGCCCCACACATCGCGTTTCAAAAGAGCCGACGGTGAAGGAAAGGAAGACGAAAGCGGGTGGCAGCTAGCGATGTAGCCGGATGGCCTCTCAGAAACCTCCAAGACATTGCAAGTTCAAATTGGCCGCAGCCGTACATTGAAAGCATCTACATCAAAACAAACACTTGCAATGTGATCATTTTTAGACACCCGGTTTCGGTTTATGGAAAACGGTCGAAAATTGGAGATGTTATGATTATATAGGGTTTATAAATGAATAATTTGGTCCATTTGGCACCTCTTTTGAAATACAACGCTATGCGCCAAACACATTTCTTTCTACCAACATACCATTTTTGTTAAAGTACTCGAAAGCCCTAACTTTTCTGCAATTTTTTTATTAAAGCAATTTTTATTTATCCTCTTGTGTTAAACACAAATCTAAATATAGTGCTGGAGAGGATAAAATGCCAACAAGTATCATTAAAGAGTGTGTACAGGAAATCGGAATAATTTTGTAATATTTAATTAATAATTTTTTTAAATAAAATGTCTTTCCAAAAAATTTAAGATTTGCTCTAATAAAACCTCTTTCTAAATCAGGAAATTTAGAGTTGTAATTATCAACCAATCAGTGTGTTACCAAGTATTTCAAAAATATACAATTTGAGTTTTTTTTGATGATCAGTATGGGGATCTCGGAAACTAGTGGAGATAGAAGCAAGGTTAATTGGGGAAAGAATTGCAGTTTTGTAGTCCCAATTTAATGCACCTTGTGGATTTTTGAAAAAGTCGTAGCTTACTAGATTTTTCGAAAAAACGAAATTTTGGCGATTTATTCTAATCCATCTAGCTTCGTTGTTTCTGATTTTAGATAAAAAGTGTAAATACTAAAGTTGGAGGGAATTGTGTCTTCCAATGCGGTTGTCATGTCCTACTTTCTGTGACAGCTGCTATTTTCGAGATATGACACAAACTTGTGTTTTTTTAATGGAAACAATACTTGGCCATGGTCCCGAAAAATCAGGCATTTTTAGAGCTTTTCAACGATATAATACCCAATATGGTTATTCGAGGAACCACCAGAATTGCCCGGGGAACCCCTAGAAAGTTTACTATAAACGGAAATTTTATACTGCGCGTGAATAAAATTTGGTTCACTTTATCCAGAAGTTCATTGTAAGTGGGATCATTATAACCGGATAAAAAATGTATTAGTCTTATGGAAAAAATTTATATGGTACCTAAAGTAGACTTCACTATAGCCAGAAGCACAGAATAAATAGCTTCACAACAGAAGCGTCCATAAAGACATGTGTCAAAAGGATGCTCGCACATTGTGCATTTTATTTGATTTTACATTAATCCGCATTGCAAAGAGATTGTATTGGGACCAAATTTATGTATAAGTTATTGGTTATTTATCTGTAGATTGAAATGGAGGCTCGCTTTTTTTTGACACATGTCTATGGACGCTTCTGTTGTGAAGCTATTTATTCTGTGTGAAGTTCACTAAAAGCTGGTTCATTACATCTGGACAACAGTGTATTTTCCAACCTAATTTGCAGTAAAGTTTAGCCCAAAAGTAATTTTTAAACGTATTTTTGAATTCTTCATATTTTATGTGTAGACATGTCTCACTAGTTTTTGAGTGACAAGCGGAATATAAATCTATGTTTGGCCGCAGTCTTGGCCCCCATCTTGAAAAATACACAACCTTCATAATTTTAGAGTGTATTTTAGGGACATATTGGTCGTGTTTCTATGTCACTAAGGGCCATAATAACGCCCAATTTGAAAGAAAAAAAAACGCCAAATTGGCTGCAATCTTGAATATCTCACTTCCGGTCGAGATTTCGAAACAGGCATTTTCAGACTCGGAGGGGTCGAAATAGGGGGAAAAGACCCTGTTTCCAGAAAGTAATATGAAATGCTCCTCAAATTTTAACGGGGGGACTTTTTAGAATCTTTGACTAGACTACAATAGCAAAATTTAATTAAAATTACTGCTTTGACTGTTGCTGTTGCTATGCTTAATCAACTTATTGTTATGCGCTATATACATAAGCATACCGGCCCTTTCTGTGTTTAATAACCTATTTGTTTTGCTGGTGTGGATAAAGGAATATGTACTAAAGCTTCGTTCTGTTGCAGCGGAAGAAGCTGAAAGCTCTAAAATGGCAATAGCCAAATCTTTTAAACTGTTTTTTACACGTTCCTTGCCACCAACTTATAGAATCAACATGTTTTACTGACTCCCAATTGAAATCCATAGCCCTTAACTCAGACTTTGCACAATACTTTTTTTAGTTCTGAAAAAATTGCTTAGTATTGTATCTATAAACTGCATAGCGGATATATATGTTCTTCATTGTTTAAGTGCTCTCCTGTAAAGACTGGGTCTAGCAAATTGGCAGCAAAATATAGTGGCTTAATAGCAATGTCTTTTCTTTTTGTTAAAGCAGCAAGGCATTGCTTCTGCTTCTCTTCTGCTTTTGAAATTGATAGCAACGGAACATTGACATTGAAGTTGTCTTTAATTTCTTTAAATGCCAAAACCACCTGAGATATTCTTAAACTGTTTCCTTCTAATAAAGTAATCCACTTTACAATAATAGTCAGTATGGTATAAATGAAGTCACTTGGAACTGCATAAAAACGATTAGGTGGCGTTTGCTTTGTAAAACAAGACCGAGTCTTAGGCGGCGCGCAGCCCGTAATAATATAAAAATTTTATTTAAATGCTCTAAAAAAGAATAAAACATGTGACATTTCTTCAGTTATTTTAGAAAAATGGCGAATGCGCCGGTATTAAGTTTTGGCAAGTTAATTTTATATTAATTTGTTTTTAGCACAATGTTAAATCATTAGTTATTAAGAAAGAAATAATTGAAGGGACAAGTTTACTTTATTATTTTATTAATTTAAAATCAATCTAGTCTACATTGCCTATAATTATTGATCTGCAAAATATTTAGATAATATTTAATTGCCTATAAATATTCAATTAACACTATTATTTCTTATTCTCAGAGATTTCTTCATTATTAATGTTTCTCTATGCAGTAGGTTGTGTCTACGGTTAATTTTAATAATTAATCCTTGCCCTCTGTTTTGCTATGCTGTCACATTATAACTTTTCCAAATGGAATCTGAAAAGAAAAATGTTAGTAAATTTCAAGTAAACTTAATTATAGGTTAAAGTACCTGTAAGTCTTTGTAGCTCCCGGAACTTTTCTAAAAAAAAAAAAATCATGTTGTGTTGTTGGACTGGACAGGGGGGTTAACACGATCTCCGAGGGTGTATTTCATTTGGGTGTTTTGGTACAGGCTTGGTTGTGCATTACTTGGGTTGCGGTCCCTGCAGGTTGCAGTAAATATCGGCTGGTTGGATTCTTACAAATAAGACACAAATACGATTAGGAATCTTCGAATCTTTGTTTACACTCTGTGGCTAGGTCGAAACATTTAATATGGGTACTATACGGGCCCACTACGCGAAATCACACTGAGTACTTACGATTTTTATAAGGTGGAACCGCGTGGGCTTGTCTCCGACAGGTGATATGGCTTTCTTGGCGGAAAAATATGCAAAAGTCGGCCGTCGCGTATTGTTTTTGTCAATAGCCATGTTCGGCTGCTGGTTGACACTGTTGGTTCCTGCCGTACCTCCTGCTCTTCATCGGCACGGCGCTGCAGTCGCTGATTGATTCCTGCGCGTGAGCCAACGGAAGTACCGGAATATTTTTGAATTTCAGACTGCGGTTGTTTTGGATGTGTTGGGGTGGTTATAGTGCTCATAGGGCTTAGGAACATAGGATTGCCAAGTTCAGTAGGTTGTTTTCAGTGTGCTTTATTTTCTTTCGTCTTTTGGTGGCTCTAACAGTTGTACTTTTGACTGGATTTTCGGTGACGTGGTAACTGACGTAGTTCCGTGGGAGGGGCTCCTTCCCCATTTCCTGAAACCATTGCACGTTTGGTACCCAGCGGTGGCGCAGGCCTTTTTTTATATTTGCCGAATTGCGGCTTTACAGTGCAGTATTTTTTTTAAGAAGTGGCGTAACTATTTTGTCTCTAATTTTGTCGTATTTTGTGTGTGGATGGGACAAGGTTGTCGGCTTTGCCGGATTTTTGTGCGCTAACTGCCACTGGTACTGGTAAGTTGCACTCCATTTTTTTTGAACACCGAAACCACGTTGCCTTAAATTTCCAGAACCGGTAAATCGTCACTTATTCTCTGCTGGTACTCCAGGACCTTAGGGATTGAGTCACCATGAAGCCACCTTTCATCTACGTAAGAAATTTCATTCCATACCTTGGTCGCGGTGTTGCGTAATCATTTGTTCCAGGGCTTCTTTCGAGTTCTTCAAGTTTCTGAACTCCTCTCCAACTTTCTCTCTCGCCTCTCTTACTCAGAGAGCCCGTCTGGACGGGACTGCTGCTGCAACTGTCCGCTAACCACCTTGGACCGCCGCCAAGCTCTTACGCAATCACGAGATAACGAGCTGCGGAAGTAAGGCTCTCCGGGAGGGTGCCCTATGCGACGACTGGCCAAGGATCTCGTAGCCGAAGTCCAGCTAAGTTTTATATATATATATCTAATCGCTAGTCATGACATTTCATGACCTTTTCTAGTCCTTAATCACTTTTATTGCACCAAGTGAACCTTTTTTTGTGATTTAATTTAATTTATATTTTACATGTGATCCCCTGTGCACTACGGTACTCATAACAAGGGTTTACAAAGATTTGGTTATCAAACACAAGACAAGGTTAGCATCTCGAATGCTTATTATGTAAACCGCACTCACGTGAGAAAGGTATTCAACCATTCATTCATTTATGTACAGACCTACATTTATTTTGTCTTGTCTAGGTAAATTTGGTTAACCCTACCGTTACATACCTAAGATATTTTTCATTACATAACGTCTCTATATAGCGACGTACGTCAACCATAGGTGCCACACCAACACGTACTATACCTTGTACAACTTTACATTAAATAGTTAATGCATTTTGTTTAATATCTGTCATTTATTTAATTCTGCAACCACCAACCCCATATGAACCCACTCCCCACGCCGACCCAGCTGGCCAGTGGGCCGTTTTCACTTATCTGGCCTTAAACGGCGCACTATAAAATAAATTTTGTTCGGGTTGTCGTATACAGGGTGGTCATCTTTGGCCCTGATCTAACATTATTAATTATTCAATTTATTTATTTATTTATAATTTATTGATGCCATACATACATAGTAGTATTTTCACAAGTCAGATTCATAAAATAATGAGAATAAAATAAGATAAAAGCAGTAAATGACACATACACACTAAAACCTAGTTAATTATATAAATATGATCCAACAAAAAAAAATGAATAGGATATAAACTAGTGGAGATTACACATTAAAAGGAGACCAACATACAGATGCCTCACACATCACATTTTAGCCTGCCATGACTGACAACGACAAATCACTGAAGTCTGCAACAAGGAATTCGTCCATGCTAAAGAAAGCTTTAGACAATTATTTATTTAGGCCAATTTTTTTTTAAACCCGTAACAATGGCGCCCAACGTTTAATTTGTTTATTCGTATTGAGATGGTGGTTTAAAAATACGTATTACTTGGCTGCGTGAATTTAGGGTGATCTACTATTGGGCTAATTTTGAGATTATTTTGCAATAACTTACGTTAATATTTAAATTTTAAAGGACAGTGAGTAGGTGATTTTTTTTTAAAGAAAGGCAAAAACCTTCGGACGTCTTGAGGTAAAAGTAAGGTGGGAGCAATTATTTGTTTTTTTTCCGAGGTTAACTAAATGAAGTACTTTGTACAAGTACCAAAAATTTTTTTTTTGCGAGAGAGGAAGGTACAGAATAATTTGTTTTGTCATAGCTAGTGTAATAAGATAGTTTTGATGTTTATTTGTTTCCAATTATTTGTTTGAAACTGTGATTTCAATGTTAGATGTTTATTAGTTTTGCGGGCACACTTGGTGTTTTTGCTCCGCGCGTTTTTTTTTATGTGCAGGCAAGATTGGTTACCTGCTTAGTTTGTGCAGGGAATTTTTTTAACTTTACTTAAGGCTCATTACTAAATATCTCCGAAGTTTTTTTTAACATATATTTTTTAAAAATGCTTTTAGTGTTCGATTTTAATATGTAGATATGATTGAGATTCGGTCATAGAAATTTGCGTTTTTTTTGCGTTCACGTTTTTTTTTTCAAATTGAGTTAGAATAGGATGGAGGTAAATCGGCTTTTAAGCGACGAATTGTCGTATGAACTTGTGATTGGAGTGGACTTGGGCTCTGAAACCGTTAGTGAGAAGCGTTGTCGGTTGCGTGAAGTTTTGAGGGGGGAGCAAGCGGGAGTGTTTGGTGTCTCTGAGGTGCAGTTGGAGCCAAGTAGGGAGGTTAATATTTGTTCAATTAAGTTAGAGGAACTACTGGGGGGTATTGAGGAATTTAACTTAGACAATAAGGAAAATGAATATAAACGTATAAGAACTAGGCTAACTCATATTGAAAGTCGTTTAAAGAGAATTCAAACCGACGATTCTGAACTTTTGGCCGAAGTTGCAAAACTCACATCATTATGTGGCAAACTAGAGGATTCTTTGGAGGCTGCTTACACGTCGGCCACCAATACCGACGACTCTCAGGAGACTTCGCGCGATTTAACTCATTTATCGTTACAACAAAACATCGCAGGCGCCTCTAAAATATCGGAGCCTACTGGTTCACATGCACAAATTGAGAGGTCACCCCGAACAACTCCAGTTTCGCCTCAGACCAATGCTGCTGATCTTCCTGCTCGGATGGTTTCGTTCGACGAGTTACTAAATGTCAATAATCCTCGAGTTTCTAATGATATTGAGCAGAGTCCACAAAATGTATCCTCGGTTTTGGCGGAACCCCCATCTTATTCCGACAGGCATTTGCGTGCTTTGCGAGATACGGTCCCGACTTTTAATTTTACGCATTGGCAACCTTCCTTGGAGGAGCGTACTTGTCGTAGCCCTCATGTCTCTTTTGCGCCTTCAAAACAACAACCATATTTCAACAACATGGATGATGTAGTTAATTCTACACGCTGTCAGCCTTGGGTCTCATATGAGAGTTCAAGATTGGCGGAGGTTGGTAAGTGGAACCTTAAGTTTAATGGTGAGTCCAGTGTGGCAAACTTCTTGGAAAGGTTAGAGGAGTTGCGTATTTCTAGAGGCGTTTCTGAACAACAGTTGTTAAGATCTGCAGCGGAGTTGTTTTCAGGCAGTGCAGCTATTTGGTTTCGGTCGGTGAAACATAGCATTCGAACCTATGATGAGTTCAAGTCTAAATTGCGCTTCACTTTCTTACCTTATAACTATGAGGCCGCATTATGGGACGAGTTGCGTAGCCGTACTCAGGGAGCGGACGAGAAAATCGTCTTATATATCGCTGTTATGGAAAATCTTTTTCATAAGTTGTCAGAGAAGCCCTCGGAGGAAAAGCGTGTTCAGTTTATACGGCGTAATCTACTTCCTTCCATGCAGACGCAGCTGGCTCTACATGAGATTAAAACTTTGGATGCGCTTATTTGTTTGGGTCGCGCGGTTGAGGAAACGAGTTCGAGAACTAAGCAGTTCTGTCCACCACCTATGAATCCTCGGAATGTATTGGAGCCCGAATTGGTGTATCGGCGTCAGGGAGGGGTGCGTATTGCTGCTGTGTCGGGGGGGTCCGTCCGTTTCAGCCGCACCACCGCAGGCTGCAGGTGACTTGGCTGTCGCGGCGATGAGCGACAATATTAGGAAATGTTGGAATTGTGGTTTGTCCGGGCACATGCGGCGTGACTGTCCTCGTCCTGCCAAGATGTTGTGTTTTCGCTGTGGGACCCCAGATGTGACTGTTCGGACATGCCCCAAGTGTTCGGGAAACGGAAGGTCGAGTCACTAGATTGTCGTGGGAGTGGCTCGCCGACCGTGGCCACGGCTAAGGTACGTTACAATCAGGAAATCCGCCCCGTGTTGGAATATATTTTCGCGAATTGTCCTAATGACATTCGTCCTTATCTCGAAGTTGACATTTTGGGCATTAAAATTAAGGGTTTACTGGATTCTGGCTCTACTTGTACGGTCTTCGGGAGTAAGGGTTGGGAGTTGCTCCGTGATATGGGCGTAGTTATGGGACCGGCACCTGTAGCTTTTTGTAAGGTCGCCAATGACAGCTCTTGTACAGTGGTGGGGTCTGTTAGAGTTCCATTTTATTTAGAAAATCAAGTTAGGGTGTTAGAAGTACTTATTGCGCCGGAGGTGCCTCAGGGCCTCATCTTAGGCATGGACTTTTGGTTAGCCATGGGAATAGTGCCCGTCTTTCGTAGTAAGTGTTGGTTCTTTCAACAGTCCGTAGCTATGCCCCAAATAAATTGCGTAGTGGCTCAAGATAACCTTCTTCCAGAACAGTCTCAGAGATTGGTCGCTTTAAGAGATAAATATTTCGAAATTATGGGTGAAAAACTTGGAAAAACTTCAAAAGTTGAACATAAGATCATTGTCACTAATTCCGAACCGATCAAGCAGCGCGCTTACAGGGTTTCTCCAGTCATTCAGGCGATGATAGATGAGGAGGTGAAGCATATGCTAGAGGAGAAAATAATCGAACTATCAAAGTCAGCGTGGAGTTCTCCTGTTGTAATGGTACCCAAGAAGGATGGAAAATATAGGTTCTGCGTCGACTATCGTAAATTAAATCAAGTAACCAAGAAGGACGCTTACCCAATACCCTTTATATCATCTATTTTGGATAAATTACGTAATGCGAAGTTCTTGAGCTCATTGGACATCAAATCAGCTTATTGGCAGGTGTCAGTCTCTGAGGAATCCAGGGAGTACACAGCGTTTGCTATTCCCGGAAGGGGTTTGTACCAGTTTAGGAGAATGCCTTTTGGTCTCACAAATAGCCCTGCAACGTGGCAACGACTTATAGATAGTATACTAGGCCCGGAGTTAGAACCACACGTTTTTGTGTACCTGGACGACATAGTGGTAGTTACCGACGATTTTGACCAACATCTGAAGATACGATATCACTTCACCGTGGTCACTGACCACTATAGTTTGGTTTGGTTGCACAACTTGGCTCAGCCAAGTGGCAGATTGGCTCGTTGGGTCTTGAGACTTCAATCCTTTGACTTTAACATAGGTCTGCAAATGGCTATACGTCAATTTTGAGCATCCAGGACTTTCACAAAATTCTGTATGTTCCTACCCATGAGATCCGCAACGGCGAAAACTATCTGTCGACTTTTGGAGGAGCAGGTTTTCCTTTTGTTTGGTGCCCCTCGTATTCTTCTTACAGATAACGGAAAGGCTTTCGTAGGAAAGGAAATAAAGTCACTTGTAGATCGTTATAAGGTCAAGTTGGTCCATACCCCCAATTACCATCCTCAGGCCAATGCCTGTGAGAGGCAGCATCGAACGTTGAAGGTAATGTTGTCATCATATGTGAAGGATAATCATCGCAGTTGGGATACTCTGTTGCAGAAGGCGGCATGTGCTATGCGAACGGCTAAAAGTGAGGTGACTGGTCACACGCCCTTTTTCATAAATTTCGGTCGTGAGATTGTTCTTAATGGTGAACAACATAAGGCAGGTTTGTCTTGCGAGGTAGCGAATCATGAGGTGGTACCGGCTGAAAAGTCGTTGGAACTTGAAAAAGTGTTTCGGGACGTGCGGACGCATCTTAGTAGAGCACAACAAAGAGCTCAAGCTAATTACAATTTGAGAAGGCGTGACGTGAGATTTGAGGAGGTTCAACAAGTTTGGCGTCGGAACTATGTGCTTTCTGATGCTTCCAAGCACTTTACTGCGAAGCTGGCTCCAAAATTCGTTGGACCTCTCGTCATTCACCGTCGTCTGAATCCATGGACATACCAGCTCCGGGATTTGATGGGAAAGGAGGTCGGGACATGGCATGCCAAGGATTTGAAGAAAAATTTAGGATCTGCTTTTCCAAATCAAGATTAAGCTAAGTGTTGCCGTGTATATTAGTAAGACAGTTTTAGGTTATTATTCTTGGTAGGTTTAGTTTCAGTAACCTTGAAGTGGTGCTCATGGGTGGCTCGAAGGCCTGGGCTGTTACGATTGTTTTGGGTTGGTTGTCGAAGTATTCGGATCTCAGCGATGGTCTCTGGTTCGTATTGATTTTGTTTTCGATGGGTTTAACGTCAGTTCATGACGGATCTGTGGTTGAGCTGTCCCATGATCAGTCATTTCTTAGGTCATCTTATAATAATTACTAGTAGTCCTGTAGGTTATATTAATTGTAAAGTAGCTATATCAATTATACTCATGATTAGAAAATTTCCGGGAAATTTTCTTACCGAGAAGAGGGGGAATTTGTGACATTTCTTCAGTTATTTTAGAAAAATGGCGAATGCGCCGGTATTAAGTTTTGGCAAGTTAATTTTATATTAATTTGTTTTTAGCACAATGTTAAATCATTAGTTATTAAGAAAGAAATAATTGAAGGGACAAGTTTACTTTATTATTTTATTAATTTAAAATCAATCTAGTCTACATTGCCTATAATTATTGATCTGCAAAATATTTAGATAATATTTAATTGCCTATAAATATTCAATTAACACTATTATTTCTTATTCTCAGAGATTTCTTCATTATTAATGTTTCTCTATGCAGTAGGTTGTGTCTACGATTAATTTTAATAATTAATCCTTGCCCTCTATTTTGCTATGCTAACTGTCACATTATAACTTTTCCAAATGGAATCTGAAAAGAAAAATGTTAGTAAATTTCAAGTAAACTTAATTATAGGTTAAAGTACCTGTAAGTCTTTGTAGCTCCCGGAACTTTTCTAAAAAAAAAATCATGTTGTGTTGTTGGACTGGACAGGGGGGTTAACACGATCTCCGAGGGTGTATTTCATTTGGGTGTTTTGGTACAGGCTTGGTTGTGCATTACTTGGGTTGCGGTCCCTGCAGGTTGCAGTAAATATCGGCTGGTTGGATTCTTACAAATAAGACACAAATACGATTAGGAATCTTCGAATCTTTGTTTACACTCTGTGGCTAGGTCGAAACATTTAATATGGGTACTATACGGGCCCACTACGCGAAATCACACTGAGTACTTACGATTTTTATAAGGTGGAACCGCGTGGGCTTGTCTCCGACAGGTGATATGGCTTTCTTGGCGGAAAAATATGCAAAAGTCGGCCGTCGCGTATTGTTTTTGTCAATAGCCATGTTCGGCTGCTGGTTGACACTGTTGGTTCCTGCCGTACCTCCTGCTCTTCATCGGCACGGCGCTGCAGTCGCTGATTGATTCCTGCGCGTGAGCCAACGGAAGTACCGGAATATTTTTGAATTTCAGACTGCGGTTGTTTTGGATGTGTTGGGGTGGTTATAGTGCTCATAGGGCTTAGGAACATAGGATTGCCAAGTTCAGTAGGTTGTTTTCAGTGTGCTTTATTTTCTTTCGTCTTTTGGTGGCTCTAACAGTTGTACTTTTGACTGGATTTCCGGTGACGTGGTAACTGACGTAGTTCCGTGGGAGGGGCTCCTTCCCCATTTCCTGAAACCATTGCACGTTTGGTACCCAGCGGTGGCGCAGGCCTTTTTTTATATTTGCCGAATTGCGGCTTTACAGTGCAGTATTTTTTTTAAGAAGTGGCGTAACTATTTTGTCTCTAATTTTGTCGTATTTTGTGTGTGTATGGGACAAGGTTGTCGGCTTTGCCGGATTTTTGTGCGCTAACTGCCGCTGGTACTGGTAAGTTGCACTCCATTTTTTTTGAACACCGAAACCACGTTGCCTTAAATTTCCAGAACCGGTAAATCGTCACTTATTCTCTGCTGGTACTCCAGGACCTTAGGGATTGAGTCACCACGAAGCCACCTTTCATCTACGTAAGAAATTTCATTCCATACCTTGGTCGCGGTGTTGCGTAATCATTTGTTCCAGGGCTTCTTTCGAGTTCTTCAAGTTTCTGAACTCCTCTCCAACTTTCTCTCTCGCCTCTCTTACTCAGAGAGCCCGTCTGGACGGGACTGCTGCTGCAACTGTCCGCTAACAACCTTGGACCGCCGCCAAGCTCTTACGAAATCACGAGATAACGAGCTGCGGAAGTAAGGCTCTCCGGGAGGGTGCCCTATGCGACGACTGGCCAAGGATCTCGTAGCCGAAGTCCAGCTAAGTTTTATATATATATATCTAATCGCTAGTCATGACATTTCATGAACTTTTCTAGTCCTTAATCACTTTTATTGCACCAAGTGAACCTTTTTTTTTGTGATTTAATTTAATTTATATTTTACATGTGATCCCCTGTGCACTACGGTACTCATAACAAGGGTTTACAAAGATTTGGTTATCAAACACAAGACAAGGTTAGCATCTCGAATGCTTATTATGTAAACCGCACTCACGTGAGAAAGGTATTCAACCATTCATTCATTTATGTACAGACCTACATTTATTTTGTCTTGTCTAGGTAAATTTGGTTAACCCTACCGTTACATACCTAAGATATTTTTCATTACATAACGTCTCTATATAGCGACGTACGTCAACCATAGGTGCCACACCAACACGTACTATACCTTGTACAACTTTACATTAAATAGTTAATGCATTTTGTTTAATATCTGTCATTTATTTAATTCTGCAACCACCAACCCCATATGAACCCCTCCCCACGCCGACCCAGCTGGCCAGTGGGCCGTTTTCACTTATCTGGCCTTAAACGGCGCACTATAAAATAAATTTTGTTCGGGTTGTCGTATACAGGGTGGTCATCTTTGGCCCTGATCTAACATTATTAATTATTCAATTATTTATTTAGGCCAATTTTTTTTTAAACCCGTAACAAACAAACTTTTAAATAATTCAAACAAAGCAACCCAATAATTTTGTTTCACATAAAACAACACCATACAAAAATCTATACCCAAAACCAAAATCCGTAAAATAAAGAGCATCCTTATTTCCGTGCACGGCACTGGTTATACTGGCCTAACTGGCCTACGTCCACACCTGCTCCGTGAATCTCCAAAACACTGACTGATCAAATTACTACGTTCGCGCCCCGTATAACACTATGTTCCAAGTGAGTTCATTTATATTTTACCAGGGTAGCTCGAGAACAGGCGCCCCGGCAATAAAATACGAGACAAATCACTTTTTTAACCATATTCAACCAAACCTGGTATTAGTAGTAAAAAGAGATGAAGGAGACAGAGAAGATAGATATTGTAGTAAAAACAAGTGACTGCATGCATGCAATATATAATATTACCAATTCTTGCATAGGTTACACTGTTCGACGGTTGGCCACTTTTGCAGCGAAATGCGGTGGATAGCCGTGCCATAATTTCACAGATCTTAGGATATACTTGCGTAAATAGTTCTAATCAATATGGCTTTTTAGAGACCTTTTGACAATATTATATGGTGCATTAACCTTTACGTTGTGTTTGACGACAACCTTAAAAAAACCTTAAAAGTTAAATATGTTGCTTGTAGAATATGTTTATTTTTGATAACTGCATGACGCTTATGTCCTATATTCTTTTTGGGACTCCAATTAGAGTTCTTACAATCAAGTAAAATATTTAGGCCTTTTAAAATTGAGCCCCATCGGCTTTTAACTGGTAATTTTAAAGCTAATCTAAATCCATAAGATTGGGCACCAATAAATTCAAAGTGTGAGATACACAAGAATATCCTTAAATAAAATTATATTTATTTTCAATCAGCCTTTTTGCCTTTCCCATAGAAGCTGCATTGTCTGTTACAACCCCCATAAATTTTGCTGGACCATCTTCTTCAATTATTTTATCAATTACATTGAAAATAAATTCGCCTGTATGCCTATCACTGTCTGTTGAGAGTGTATATCGGAGGATCAGGCATAGTGAGAATAAAATTGACTATAGCTTGGTTTCTTACATTTCACCAGCCATCGCACTGAAGACCTAGGGTATTAGCATTTTTTTTTGTGGCATGGGCCGAGTACTAGTAGGATGTGAGAACGGGATTTTATTTAGTTACCGCTTTGTTGTGGGATTACTGCTATCATAATTTATTGCTCCAAGGATATTTTTGACATTTGTCAAATCCGCCAAACTTTTGACCGATAATTAAGCCCGATTTATAAACTTTGACGTTCAACGTTCCCATTTGAAGTTTGCCCTTTCCGTTTGACGTTTGAAAGTTGGACATCGAAGATTTCTTGTTTGTATTTATAAACTCAAATTCCGTTGCCGTTTGACGTTCCGTCGGGATAACCAACATGTATCTTTTTCCGTTTGCCGTTGCCTCTCTGGCCAACGAAGTGCCTTCTTAAGAGTCACGTGGGAGGTCACATGGTTTCTCAGTTTATCAGCTGATCATCTATTAATTTTGTGTAATATTTTTAATATTAATTATCCAAAATAACGCTACATAGTAGTAAACATTCAGAGTTGCTAAATCAGAATATTGAAATTGAACGACTTCGCTCCGATGACGATGATTATTGTTTTATGCTTTATCTGGCGTCGATAACACGCAGGCGTAGAGAAAATCCTAAACGGAACGGAAAAAGCTTATAAACAACTCGGAAAGAGCAGCTGCGTCAACGTCAAACGGAAACTTCAAACTTCAAAATTATTAATAATAGCAGAAAAACTGCTCTAATGATGAAGTTAAAAAAGTGAAAAGATTTGGAAACATTTAAATTTAGAACAAAATATCTACATGTGTTCATATACTGACAATATCTTCTCTAGATTAGGTAGGTGCTTGCTGAATACTAACATTTTACAAAGAATAGTTGAAATAAATCCTTTATACAGAAAAAATCCACCCACCATCTTCATCAAAAACTATTCGTACTTGAAGTTTCTGTATGCTAATATTGTAACTGATGAAAACATGGATTCTCTTTCTCAATTTTTTCATTACAAATGCTCTCCTTTTACATTTTTAGAAATCATTTAATAACAATTATTGGAAATAACAAATCTTCATATTTGAATTCTTCGACACTACTGTAATGTCAGTGTCAAAGTAAAATTTTTACAAACCCTATAAGGTGTCCACAAAGAATCATTGTTGTCAACCTAACAAAAGAAAATTATCCTCCAAGCTTTCACATCCTATTGAAATCACTTTTAATAAAATAAGTTTTTTCGATACTTCGACAAATAATAAATGGCGTTTTTTTATTTTTTTGTTAAATATCAAATTTGACAGTTTCCGAAAGCAAACAACATTTTTTTAGGCATTTATGCAGGCTTTATTTTTTACACTGTATAAACAGTAAAAATACCCTATACTTTTTTGTTCACGATATTACCTGAGGTGTAACAAAAACTTAACTACCTACTTATTTAAGTATGATACGAATGAAAATTTAGAATTCATATTTCAAGAAAAAATAGGTATCATCACGTGTAAGTAGTACATACTGTGAAGGTAAGTTTGAACAAGAGATAATGTGCTATAATGAAACGAAGAATGCTATCATTCTATTTATCATACTTTTGAATTCTCAGGAACCTGAGCTTTTAAACTTTCCATAGGAAGAGTGAGAAATTTGAGTAAAAACTACACATATCCACTTACCAATTTATTACCTCCTGGAACACATTCTAAAAATAAAAATATCAAAATCACAATAAAAACAATAGTGTTGTAACAAAAACAGCAACTTAGTTTTATCTCTTTGTCTAATAATCACTTCCATTAATTCCAAGTTGAGATAACACTGCAAAACCTGTCATTCACATTTCATTGCTCCTCTATTTGAATCAAGATAGTTCCTTTGATTTCAAAATTACTTCAAAATACAGTTAGAATGCCACACGGTTATGACATTTCTTCTCAAAGGCTCTACAAAAATGAAATTAGGACCTCCCAGAGGGAGGCCTGGCGGACCTTCTGCAAGGGCGTCAATAGTGCACCCGCAGCTTCTAGGCTCTGCAAGGTTCTCTCCAGGGATCCTATAACAAAATAGGCAGCGTACGCACTGGGGCAGATGAGTTTACCTCATCCCCCCGGGGTACCCTGTTACATCTGCTGGCTACACACTTCCCAGGCTCGACATTGGGACAGGGAGAGGTGGAGGCCAGAGACACAGTGACAAATGACTATGGCCTTGCCACAAGGATAGTCAACTATGAAAGGGTCAGATGGGCCATTGAGTCTTTCTCCCCGTTTAAGCCGACTGGGCTGGATGGGATCTTTCCGGCTCTCCTTCAGAGACGGGGGGGCACTCATCTGGCCACTAGTAGGCATGTTCCGTGCATCCATTGCCTTCGCTTCGCTAGCTGCAGATAAGAGTGATATTTACCTAATCCTGGATGCAGTGACTACACTGAAGCTAAGGCCTATAGACCATCAGTCTCACTAGCTTCCTGATGAAGACGCTGGAGAGACTGGTGGACATCTTAGGGAGCAACTTGCCCTCAAATCACCACTGAGTTCCAGGCAGCACGCCTACCAAATGGGCAGGTCCATGGATTCGGACCTTCACCAGCTTGTCGCAAGGCAGGATGGGGGGGGGGGGCGGGAGGGCGGGCTGGTGGTGGTGGGGGTTTTTTGGACATAGAGTGTGACTTTGACAATATGGCGGTGGACTCGATTTGTAGGGCTGTGAGGAGGGTGGAAGTCAGGGAAACCTTGGATATGTGGACCCAATCCATGCTCAGCGGCAGGCAGATCGAGGCTGGGCTATGTGGTGAGACGGTGACCATTAATACATCGAGGGGTTGTCCCCAGAGGGGGGTCTTGTTTCCCCTCCTATGGTGCATGGTGGTAGATGAACTGCTGCTAATCTTAGAGGAGGAGCAGGGTGTCTTCGTACAGGCATATGCGGACGATGTTGTGATCCTAGTGCAGGGCACTGAGATAGAGCTTTTAGACAAGCTCCTCAATGGAGCTCTGGAGAAGTTCTCTCAGTGGTGTGCCTCTAATGGATTTAGTGTCAACCCTAATAAGGTTGACTTGGTATTATTTACCAGGAAGAGAAAAGTGGTCCCCAGCCCTCTTTTAGAGCTTCAAGGGACCCAACTATAAATAAAGATGGTGGGTCTCCCCCATTGGGTGCCGTGATGGAGTATGAAGCGGCTAAGGTGGCCCTCAGATTAGAGGAACTTAACATCTGGGCTACTGGGAGCTCACTTTGTGGGCATCAGAGGCTGTGGTCTGAGCTAAGGGAGGCGCTTCCCGTCCTGGAGATGAGAAGGAACGTGAAAGTGCCCTCCATTGGCTTCCATGACAGACTCCACTTCTCCTTCCCAGAAAGGAAAGAGTGGACGGAAGGGAACATTAGTACCCAGAAGGGACTAGTCTGGTACACAGACGGGTCCAAGATGGGGAAGGGAACTGGGACCGGCACCTACTGCAAGGAACTGGCCTGTAAACTTACAGCCTCTCTCGGAGAACACACTACGGTGTTCCAGGCAGAGATGTTTGCTATTATGTTGGGGGTGGAGGAATCACTCAAACTCCGGGTGAGGAGGCGCGAGATGCCCTTCTACTCCGACAGCAAAGCAGCTCTCCAAGCGCTGCGAGCAAACCGCACCACATCTCTGGTGGAGGAATGTAGGGCGAGTCTGCTCAAACTGGTGACCGAATGGAATAAGGTGACTCTGTCCTGGGTGCCTGGGCATTCGGGCATCGAGGGAAATGAGATCCCTTAAACCCCCAAAATCATTACTGCGCCACCTTTTGCAAGGCAAAAACCCCTCCTGCCTGGGCTATTATGTAAAATTCGCAATGAGAACAATATAGAAATTTTGTTGTGGGACAACAAAGTGAAACATCGGCAGTGTGTGACGTCATATCATAGCCGAACGAGTAAATAGTCCCATATTCCCCGTGTTAAATTTTCGATGCAGAATTAGATACCAAAAGAGTGTCTCCCCCGGCGTGTCAATGGTATCCAAAAATAAGATTTCACTATTCTTCATCACAATTCATTGTTCAGAACCGCACCCCACCGACAGTGTCAAAATAAATCTATTGTGCAATAGAGGACCCCACATCTGAACGTACGAGGGTAATCGTATTGGTAATTTACATGTAACAGCAGCACCTGGCTTGCGGCCGCGCTGTATTTGAAGAATTCTGGAAAATAAATGGGCCATATTTTTCTCAAACCTCAAAACTTTCTAAGTAATATTCTGGCCAGGGAGGGATCCATGAGCAGGCCGATGGGACCAGAACCCCTTCTGGGGATCGCACCTCGGGTAGCAATTGGGGTCCTGGACGAATGGCTGCAAAGCAGATTCGTTGAGGAGTGGCTCAGGGCTCTGGGGATGAGGCAGACGAGGCTCATGATCCGTGGGCCATTGCCGGCCTTATCCCGGGAGGTGCTGGGTCTGCCAAGAAATAAGATTAAGGGTTTGGTGAGGGTCCTCACTGGGCACTGTCGTCTGGCTCGCCACCTACACCTCATGGGGGTGGAGGAGGTGCAGATAGTGCCTGGAAGAAGAGGAGACGCCCCACCACTTAGTAACAGTGTGCTCTGCGCTTGACAGGGTCAGATTCGAGTCCTTCGGCATGGCAAGGCTGTGCGATGAGGACGTATATGGTGTCAGGATAGGGGAGCTGCGGGCCTTCATTAAGAAGGCCGGTATGCTGGCTGCCTTGTGATACCGGCAGTGGGGGCACAATTGGCCCATGGTAGCCTGTGTGCCGGGCCGATCTGAGGCGGCCACCCCTTGACTAGATAGATAGACATTTATATTTTGACTTATTTGCCTTCTAAGATTTAACTGTTCTTTTGGCATTGCCAATGCATTGGCATTTCAATTATTTGCAAAGTTAAACTGTAACCTTTCTGACACTGTCAAGGAAAATCTGCTTTGCTGACTTGTTGCGACCATTAACAAAATAATGCATGTAAACTTTAACTTGAACACTAAAGAAGTTAAGGGAAATGTTTTCTGGATAACCCTGTATATTGTCTCAACCGATGAACTCTAGACTTTTTCTCAAATTCGATCAAGTTTTTTTTTAAGAGAAACTATTACGATCTGTTAATGTTTCGACTTCCATCATCTTCAGAACACTAAAATTTGGACTTACTATAGAAGCATTTTATTGCTTCTACTGGGAGAGCAAATGGAGAAAGAGAAGGATGGTCTGAAAAAATTCGAATTGTGAGAAATGTCATTAATATGTTAATGTCAAAAAGACCCATAACCTCTCCCAGCTGGTAATCTTTCAACAAGTTTTCCCAGTTCAGAGAAATAAACAAAAAAATGTGCTACATATCTTGTGCTTCTACAAAGGTTATCAAAGTTACAGGTTGTAATAATTATTCTGTGTTTTTAGGTTATTATAAACACAAAACACAAGAAATGGCCTTTCCCCACCACTTTTCTACTTTCTTTACTTGCTTAGGAGATGGTAGAGTTGGCAGTGCTGGGAGAGAAAAGAGAATGCAATAAAACACATCTAATATACTATGGTTTTTTGTTTTATTGTTTTCAATTTCGATAAAATCGATCTTATCGATATAATCGATCTTATCGATATAATCGATCTTATCGATAAAATCGATCTTATCGATATAATCGATCTTATCGATACATTCGATCTTATCGATCATGTTGACAAAATCGATCTTATCGATAAAATCGATCTTATCGATATAATGGATCTTATTGATAAAATCGATATAATCAATTTTATTTAAGAAGCTAGACAAAAAAGGCCTATCGGCTTGCTGCGGACGCGGTCTGGACGCAATGGGTGCAGCAATTTCCTTTATTTTTGCAAACAATTTCAAAAGATAGATATAATTAGAAAGATCGATAAAATCAAAAACATCGATAAAATCGAAAAGATCGATAAAATCGAAAAGATCGAAATATCGATAAAATGGAAAAAATCGATAATATCGAAAAGATCGTCAAAATCGAAAATATCGATAAAATCGAAAAGATCGATAAAATCGATAAAATCGAAAAGATCGATAAAATCGAAAAGACCGAAAATATCGATAAAATCGATAATATCGATATTTCGATTTATCGAAATTGAATATCGAGTATCGATAAAATCGATAGTATCGATACTTTCGATTTTATCGATATTTTGTCTCAGGCCTAGTCACGAGTCATCTTATAAGTATAATATTTGTGTATTCTTTAATTGTTTAGACCAGAAGAAATGTATTATTCTACTCGTGCTTTTGTGACAAAAGCTGTCAAAACATTAGGATTTGTTGGTTATGGTGTCTGCTGTCAGCTGAAGGATAATTAACATTGTACAATTATTGTATGATTTTTTTCTTCTGAGCCTAGCATTAGGCAACTTTCGGAAAATATTCTGATTAAGAAACCCGCTTCGGATGAATGAAGATTTAAAAAATCTACATTTTATTTCGAAGTTCAATTAGAGGAAACTTCTCTATTCAAAATCTGAGATTATTACAAAAATTATGGTGCCTTGTACAAATCACTACTTTTTATTGCCGGAATACATTAAAACAATAAACCTACGATTTATAAATGATATAAAATTGTTCACAAAAATTTAACAAAATATTAATGAGAAAGTATACTGGTGTTATCTTATCGTGCCAATTTTGAGTTAACAATGGGCTAATATGCCATTTTTTTAGTTATTTATCCAATTTTATGGGGCGAGAAGACCCCATGGTAATTTTTAATTTTTTTGTCGTCCGGGTATTACCAATAACAAAATTAATAAAATTCAAAAATTTCTGTTACATTCGGGTAAAACATGGCAACACTGCTTGTATTCCCGCCTCAGTTAGGTCAATGATGAAGGGACATTTTGTGAGAACGCCTATTTGTTGCTTTGCCGGTCGCTGCTGTCAAAGTCAAAGCCTGTAAACTATCATTAGAATAACAGAATTTCATTTCCATTATTTTATTTCTTTAGTTTACATTGTGATAAATCTTTTCTTATAATGGAAGTAAAAAGTGTTTTGTGCTTTGTTGTATCAATACCACCAGTAAGTCAGAGAATTTTTTCTGCATATGCATTTTGGCGAAGATCATTTTGAAACACTTACTATTTCTTTTTGCAATACTAATGCTCAGCTTTGAGTTTTTTCCATGTTTAATAACTTCCACATTCGCATTCATGTTTATGATATTTGTCGGTAAACACACAAACTGTGTCGAATTCAACATAATATGGTAATTAATTATTCGAACATGGCTTTTACAAATCCGTCTTCCATTTTCGCAGAAAGCCAGCCCATAATTTTCTGTTTATAGTCTCAAATTTTTTTTGTGAAATTTGACGTGCCAAATGCTGACGGACAGTAAAAAAATGTCGATAAAAGCGGCGTTGCCCGGTGCTCGATTTATCAGGCCCGAAGTCTAATTTAAAAAAGTGGAAATATTAAGTTTGTTATTGTTTAATAGGTTTTATTGGGGTATTAAAGTATACATAAATTATTTTTATAATAATATGTTTTAATTGCTTCCTAGAAGTAGAAATTATATAATAATTATTCCACATATTCTTGGAAAGCCCTCATATGGACTGGAGCAGTGACGTCACTGTTACGGAAATTTAGATTTCTATTTCCATTTTTGGCTTACTTAAAGCCAACAAAATCGAACAAATGCCACTTTATATAGAGGGTGAGTTACATAGGCCGCAGTGGTCCATATCTTCTACACTGTCAATGTTAGGAAAAAAGTAAAGACAAAACTTGTAGAGAAACATGAGTACTACATTATAAAAATATTTTCCAATATACAGGGTCGTCCAGTAAGTAGTGGTGACCCAAAGTTGTGTTTTTGTAAATGGAACACTATATTTTATTACATTTTTTGAAAAGCCCTTAAAAAGTAGATTATTTTAATACCTTGTGTATTAAGGGTCTAAAGGTTATGGAGTTAATTTAGTTTTAAAGGAAAAAAAGGGGTCACTTTTGGAAATGTATTACTCAAATACCAAATAAGATTTCGGGCTATAACTAGGACTGGAGATGGCTTGTTACCCCTGGTTAACGATTTTTGACCAATATTGATATAAAGTTCTGAAGGACATACTGGGTGATCCACTTATGCAAATTCTAAGTTTACTCAGATTCTTTTTGATTTAGGGTATTAGGTAAGGGTCTAACTTTAAAGGTTAGGGAGTTGTTTCTATTTTATTATGAGAAGGCGCCTCAAAAGGACTGGTTACTTTATTAGGGTGTCAAAATGTCACTGTTTAAGCTGTAAAAAATAAAAAGACATTTTCTTGTTTATTTTTGATGGACTGTAAATATTTGAAAACCTACCTGTAATACTCTCAATAATAAGAAACCTACTGTACATGACAAAATAAAGTTACCGAATAAAAAAGTTTTAAATTATGACATCGGCTTATGTTATTTGTCGATGACGTTACAGGTAGGATTTCAACTGTTTCCAATACACCAAAAATTAACAAGATGTCTTTTTATTTTTTGTAGCTTAAGCAGTGACATTTGGACACCCTAATCAGGTACTCGGCCTATTTGAGGCCCTTTCTTATGATAAAATGGAGACAACTCTCTAAACTTTAAAGTTAGGCCCTTAATAACCTACACCAAAAAGCATTCTTCTTAAAGAGCTTTCCAAAATGTAATAAAATGCGGGGTGTTCCATTTAAAAATAATGAGCAAAGTTAGGATTTGCATAAGTGGATCGCCCGGTATGTTCTTCAGAATTTTATCTCAATATCAGTCCAAAATAATCAACTAGGCGAAATAAGCAACCTCCTAGTTATAAGCCAAAAATTTATTTAGTTTTTAAGTAAAAGTTCCTTTTTTCTTTTAAAATTAAAATAACTGCCTAACCTTTAAAATTAGACCCTTAACACCATATGATATATCCAATAGCATCTATGCTTTGAGGACTTTTTAAAAATGAAAAATAAAGTTATGTGAGCAGATCAAGTAGGCGTTGAAACAAAAACAATGTTTTTAAAGTTATTATTGTTGACAGGAATATGAACACATCAATATCAATAGCATGTTTTGTTAAGCCCAGTTTTGAGTGTTAATTTCTAGAATTGTAATTGCAAAAAGGAGACGCGGAAAGCCTACTGTTAAAAAAGTTTGTAAAATTATTATCCAACAACACCATAAAGGCAAGACAGAGTCTCATATTGCCAGTGAATTCGCTATTGCGAAGAGAACAATTCAATATCCTAATAAAAAAGTTTTACAACAGTATTCAATGAGTATATTTTTAATTCCTCCCTTAAAATTAAAAAACAATGGACTAATACACCACTTTTTTTTTAATTGCTCATCGGATAGTATTGGGTGAGATATACTTGCTGTATTTTTTTAAAAATTTTTTTCGCCCCCGTTTTGCCGCAATTAATTTTTAAAGTTCAATATAGGTAACTACCTGTTGGATTTTATTTTTACCTAAATTTACTGCCAGGCGCCACGTTTGGCAACGCCGCGCCAGGCGCGCCTCAATGTCAAGAGAACTTAACCTATAAATCTGCAAGGACAAATCAGATCCTGCTAATATTTTACCTACATTGGATCTATTTTCACTGTATTTTCGCCATTCATTCCATTAGATGACGGAAATGATTAGGAAAAAGACTTTTTTGTATCTGTTTGTTCAAGTACAAGCGAAATTTCAATAAAATTGTATTTTTGTTTGTCGATAATAATACTTGTTTTATAGAGATTCAGGTAGGTAGCAGCATCACAATCATTCTATTCTCCTGAGAACTCTATTAACCACTTAGAGATAATGCCAGTTAGTCTACAAAACCTAGCAATTTGTTTATTGTAAACAAGAGTCGATTTTATTTAGGTCTGACAAAAGTATAGGAGTGTGGTACAAAAGGATACAAGTGCTGATACATTATGAAGCAAAAAATGATAAGAACCGACCAGGTTCAAAGTAATATTTTATAATAGTTGATGATTTTTGTCATACAGTTTTCTGTAAAGTATATTCCGCCGATTGCTAGTTCTATGAAGGAACTGATATTTTGGCCTGAATCTAAATCTAACGATATTCAAAAAGCATTACCAATTCTTTTCAAAGCAAGACATAAACAGTGGAGTTAATAATTGATTTATTAGAAATTGAGACAGAAAAGTCATCGAATCCTATAGACGTCCAGCACTGACCTGGTTAGAATATAAAAAAATTGTTATAATGGTTTATTAATAAACAGGGATTAATAGGTATAGAAGATTGGGCAATTAAACATATTGAGCCCTTACTTACAGAATGTAAGTCAGTAAAACCTGCATCGGTTCCAACACATATAATAGGTGTCAGCTCTAGATATTGTTCAAAATATGACATGTAAAAAGCAATAAAGCCAAGTTTTTAGTCGAAAACCTTTATTACTATAAAGGTTTTCGACTTACTGGTCATCGCTCGAATTGAATCGACTACTTCAAACCCATTTAGGTAAATTATATTCCCGAATGCATACTCGTAAAAAATGATATACCATGGAGTAAAGAAATAACACGAAGAAAGTTTGCACCAGAAAAATGATACATCTCTGAAAAGTAACTGGCATATTAAATAAAGTGGTGGTTTTATTTTCTACACGGGGTAAATCATAAAAACGTGAAAAAGGTGTTTTATGGAATAGAAACCTGAAACTTCATTGCTGGCCTTACCTTTTAATTTTAAACTTTTCATAATACCTACATGTTTTCTCTAAAATTAACAATACCTAAGGGCGTTGAGTCCATATAAAATTGCGTGTCCGGTCGGAGTGTGCTTACCCTGAAGTCCCTCGTTGCCCCCACTCGTTCTAGCCGCCTAGCGACCACGAATTTTTACAACTTGTTTACGTTTTCGAGAACACTGATCCCTGTGCAACGGGCTAACGGTACAATTTTATATATTTTTTATTTTACTGGAAGGATATGTATTTTGTTGTCTCGGGCGCTTTTCGGGCCGGCTATGCTGCGTCCCGTAATGCTGCGTTTCTTATTATTCATTCATTCAACGCTAAGGGTACTTTCTAGTCTTTTTCATATTTTCGAACCTCCCCCATATACGAAATGAGATATTCAAATTTTGAAAACTGCGTTTTGAGTTTGCAGGAATGCACAAACTTTTATCAAGAATAAAATTTTCTGATAAATTAAAATAAAAAAAAAACATATGGTGTGTACTTTCTGCCGGACACTGTATATTCGACACTACTGTTGTAATAAGAAAAAATATATGTCTAACATAGTAGTTACATTGCAACTTTTATATCTTATCAACAAAAAATAGAAAAATAATAGGGGGGATCGGATTTATCGCATGAAGTACATAGTAATAAAATACTTAGACCTGTGACTTTTTCAAATTTTATTCACAAACAAAAATTATTATTTGCTTACCTAAAGTAAATTGTTACATCAACAAAATATTTCCAATATATCATTATCCATTAGAAACACCATTAATTGTTTTATTTATACTTTGGTAATCTTTGTTATAACAACTATTGGATGTTAGAATTTTTCTTGTATTTTGCATTTTGATTCCCCAGAAAGCCACGTACACACCTGAGTTTTTCGTTTCTGTGCTACCCCAGTATCTAGCATGCCTCCAGTGCCATTTTGGTAAATAGTTTAAGCTGGTGACAAATCAATAATTGTGGAAATTTGGATTTTTCTTGTTTTCTGAATTTTTTCGTTTGGGGTTGCCCCATAGGTATATATCAATTTTGCTGCTGGCATCATTTCTTGGTAAACTGCAAGATACGAAAACATCTCTGGAAATAAGAATTTGAAACAATTTATTTCATTCTCAATAATTATTACTATACAAACCTACCTTTTAATTTATTCAATTTTTGTTTTCTGGTGTACTGACTAAGTATTTTATCAATTTGTGGTAGACATTAGTGCACTATGCGTAGGACCAGTACTTAGCTGGTGTGCTGTAAAAACGAGATTCTTGATTCTGGTTTCGTTGCCGTCTCGAGAAACGTAATGCTGCATGTGCATAATTTAGGACTAATCTACTTATGTTGGGCAATCACAACACATTTTACACATTCCACATCCGAATATCTTTATGCATTGGTAACCACAATGACATTATAATTATTGTTCTTGTTAACGGGGTCGGGGTTATTTTTGCCTTAACCCTGCATTCATTATTATTTTGTCCTTTCTTCGGCACATATCCATAAGTCCATTCTCTAGTTGGCCTAAAGGGAGCATTCACAGCTACGTATATAATCATAATTAAGTATAAATATTACAACAATAATCAAATAAACAACATACCTTCCTCTTAATTTTTCCGGGTTTTGCTCGCAGTTTGTATTAATAACTTGACACACCAAAGCAAGTAGTGACCAGAACAAGCTTTAACAAAACTTGTCTTCATTATAATCCGAAAAAATAAAGTATTCACAGCGAGATTCTTATAACAAACTGAGAACAGAAATGATTAAGTTCCCGTCTACGAAAGTGAGGTTATAAACGCACAAAACACAAAACACAATGTCAACTGCAAAATGCATTGTTGCCGCTGATTATCCTTAAACAATCGACTCGTATGTCATCTGTCATATTTTATGGGGGGCGTCTAATAAGTTCAGAATGGGATCGGTAAAATCCAAATATTTCATTGAAATGCTTGGAAATTTGATTATTTCTCACCAGGCCTATAAAAGCTGGATCCAATAATTTATCTGGGAATGTTTGGTTATATAAAAAAAGACGAAATAACTACTAATAAAATAGCAGGTACTTATTGAAATTAGGGATCGTGACACATTCCCTACTTTTGCGACCGTTTTTTTCAATTTTTGAGCAAACTAATGGACAAAAAAATCTGTTGGTGGGGTTCCGTGATTATCTAGACCTGTTTTACAAATTCCAATGAAAAAAAATATTTTTTATTCCTAAGTATACTTGTCCATTGGTGTAATATGGTGTGCATATGTGTGTACATTCTTTGTACAGGGTGTTTCATTAAGGGTGAATAGGTACCATATCTCAGGAATTAATAGTTCTGGAGCTTTGGGAAAAATATCTTAAGTAATGTGGTCACGAAAAATCGCTGGAAATTATTTTTAAGTTTGTAGGTCGGCCGCTAGGGGGCGTATTTTCAATAGTAAATTCTGAACAATTTTCGTTAAGGATTTTTTTGCTCTAGCTCCTCAAATAGAGGTGAAACGGGCGGATAAACCTTGACTTGAAAAAATTCTGCTAACTCCGCTTTGGCTTAACCAAATTGGTCGAGTTTGGGCTTGTTGAAGAGATCGTTCCTTCTTCTATCAAGTGATTTTCTAGTAAGGTCATTTTGAATTTCGTGGTCACCGCTAGAGGGCGCAATTTGAAAAATTTCCCTTTTATTACAATTTTCTCCGAAATTTTAAATGCAATGACATATTTATTCTGTTATAACCGAAAAGTAGATTAAATTCACAACAAAAAATACCAAAGGTTCAAATCAATATCTTCATTAGTTTCGGAGTTATCGCCAAAAGAATAATTATTAACATGTTATTTGAAAGAAGGTAGGTATTTGTTGTCAAACATTTCCATGGTCAAGCATGCCATGAAATAAATAAAAATCTGCTTGAGCTTTTCGTAAATACCTGACAGTATTCGCGTTCCGCAAGTGGAGCATGTTCAAAGCATTGAATATGAACATAATATTTAGTGCCATATATATAGGTGCATATTGTTTTCATTTTTTTTTGTTTTAGTTTGGTGGCGTAATATCGTAATTTTAGTAGATAAGATAGGATAAGGTTTAGGTTAAGTGAGGAAGCTTAGCTTCAACTTTGCCTTTTGTAATTATCATAATTGCAATAAAGTCACTATTATTATATCGACTTAGCCAAAAGGCATTCGCACTCCCTCTATGAGGAACATTCACTCAGATCCCGGGTATCCCGGATACCATAAGGATCTGGCTTGGACGAGACCCTTGCCATGTTATCGGGGCTTAGGTGACATTGATGGTGTTGGACGTTCCTGCATTCCCCATGAATTTCCTGATGGTTCGGGCTGTCGCAAGTAGTACCGCTTTCTGCATGGACCTGTAAAGATTTTCAGTTAAACCCAGCTCTTTGATGTTTCTCAGCAAACTTTTTGGTATAACACCATTTGTTCACACGATGATTGGAACCGTCTGAATGTTCTCCATTTTCCATTTCCTTTCAATTCATTATTTCAAGTATCTGTACTTCGCGATCTTCTCGACCTGCTTCACACGCAGGTTGTTGTTGTTTGGGATGGCCACATCAATCAGAGTTGTCTTCCTAGAAATTTTATCAACTATTATAAGGTCCGGCCTGTTATGGGCAACTCGTTGATCTGTCAGAACGGTACGATCTCAGTACATCTTGTAGTTGCTGTTTTCAAGAACAGGCTCCAGTGTGTAGCTGTAATATGGGACCCTCTCTGCCTATACAAGCAGTAGTTTTTCGGCCAGTTCTTGGTGCAAGATCTTGGCAACCGAATCGGGTCGTTCCTTATATTCCGTTGATGTGAACATCTGACATCCTCCTGTTATGTGCTGGATTGTTTCTGAAGTTTAGCACCCGTACCTGCATCTGTCATCCACTACCGATGCATCTCCTACAATGAATTTTAGGTAGTTGCGAGTTGGTATAACCTGATCTTGTATGGCCAGTAAGAAGCCTTCCGTCTCCGGGGCGAGCCAATAGTTCGACGCTAACTTGTCGACATGTTCCTGGTTAACCTCATTAGGATGCCTCCCGTGCAGCGACTTCTCCAACCACATCTGTAGTTGATCATTGTCAGTTCGGTGGTGATTCTGATGCTTGTGTTCCCTCAGACGTAGCGGTGTTGAGACGTCTGCTCCGCATATAGCTTTATGTAGTGTGGAGCTGTTGGCCTGCCTGTGGAAATAATTACGAAGATTTAATATTTGTTGGTTCAATTGCTTGTTGAGTTCTTCCAATCCTCTTCCTCCTAGTTGACGTGGCAGAGTTGTTCTTTCTACGGCACTACAGGGATGATGTTTATGAGCTTTTGTCAGTAGTGTCCTAACTTTTCGCTGCAGCTTGTTGATGTCCGTGTTGGTCCAATTCACTATTCCAAATGAATAACTGAGTACAGAGCAAGCATACGTGTTTAGGGCCTTAAACAAATTCCTGCTGTTAAGATCAGTTCACACTACTTGTCTTACTCTCTTGATGAATTCATTCGTTAAATCTGTCTTCATTGTTCGATGGTCTATCCTTTGAGCTTGTTTCATCCCGAGATACTTGTATGTATCTCCCATGCTCATTGCTTTGATCTCCTGGCCATCCTGCATCTCGTGTGTGCCTTGTTCAAGTCTTTCCCCGACGATGTTAAGGGTGCGGCACTTGTCCAGTCCAAACAGTTTTAAATCATCCATATATAACAGATGAATCAACTTGATCCCTTCTGCATTGTTGCTTTTGATAGCGATGCCGTATTTCGTAGAGTTCAACCTATGTGATAGGGGGTTCATCGCCATGCAGAACCACAGTGGACTGAGTGAATCTCCTTGGAAAATCCCTCTTCAGATGTTGATTGTGTGGGTCTCGATGTTAATGCTTGCTGTTCTGAGTTGTATCTTAGTGTGCCAGGTTGTCATAACATGTTCTAAAAAGAAAACTGTTTGATGATCTATTTTATACAGCTTTAAGATACCTGTGAGCCACTCGTGAGGTACGGAATCAAATACTTTTTTGTAGTTCACATAAGCCATGCAGAGGTTTCGCCGCTTGGAATGAGCCTGGTTGCAGATGACAGAGTCTATGATGAGTTGCTCTTTGCATCCCATGGCGCCCTTCGCGCAGCCCTCCTGCTGCATTGCCATGATGTTGTTCCGCTCGCAGTGAGCATATATTCGCTGCGTATAGCAAGATGTGATTATTTTGTACAGCGTAGGCAGGCAAGTTATTGGGTGGTACTTGGCAGGGTTATCTGTATTCCGCTGGTCCTTTGGTAACGAGTATGTTGCACCCTGCGTAAGAAACAATGGCATTTTCAGAGGATCGAGCAAGACTTCATTAATTAGGGTAGTAGTACGCTCCATAGTGGCCGACCTATGAACTTAAAAATAATTTCCAGCGATTTTTAGTGCCCACATTACTTAAGAAG
Organism: Pseudeuparius sepicola; assembly: GCA_963920635.1. NCBI lineage: Eukaryota > Metazoa > Arthropoda > Insecta > Coleoptera > Anthribidae > Pseudeuparius > Pseudeuparius sepicola. The sequence goes on along the minus strand of OY987300.1, from coordinate 33,508,238 downwards.
ATTTTTTCCCAAAGCTCCAGGACTATTAATTCCTGAGATAGGGTACCTGTTAACCCTTAATGAAACACCCTGTATATATGTGTACATTAAGTATATTATTTGAAAATAAAGATTTATCTATCTTTGCTACAGACGACGTAGAGTAACGCAATGTGCTCAAATCTTCGTCCTTGTGCGATGTGGACAAAATATCTAGTACAAACTACTAGTTTTTATTGCAGGAATACATATAGGCCTCTATTAAAACAACCTATAATTTATAAAGATGAATAGTAGTCCGCTCGCGTCTACCGCCCTGTGCGGATCGGGAAATCAGTTAGTCCAACGATATAATGGCAGTGCCCACATGTCGTGTCCTGTATTCCTCAATTATTTTTTACGATTCCAGAAAAATAGAAAAATTTGCATACCACTTGATAACATTGAAGGGGATAAAGGTGGTAGGACACAAGTCAGACGTGCACTGCACGCCACTTTATTTCCCGAAATATAAATAAGGGTCCTGATGTTTTATGGGATAAGAATGGATAATGGTCCTAAACAACAAGAGTCATTCTTGACAGCTGCCTACTAGATAAAACGGGCAATAATCATTGAAATTTCTACGATAATAACCTTTTAATGGAAGAGAACAGAAAAAATTGGCTTTAATAGAAAAATTAGGGCTATCGAGTAATGTAATATAAATGGTATGTTGGTGAGAAATATTTTTTTATTGCTGCGATGCTTAGTGTTGTATTTACAAAGAGGTGCTAAATGGGCTAATTTATTCCCTGATACACCTTATTTAATCTCCTATGAATAATATCCCCATATCTTCGACCATTTTTTACGAACAGAGGCCAGGCGTCTAATAATGATTATCCTGTACATTTCTTAATTTTTCAGATATAACACCACCCTGTATAAGGATGTCCCGGAAATAACTCAAAAATTTAGTCGCATACATATCTACCAAAAGCAACAACTTTTTTTCAAGATATAAAAGCCCGCGTTTCCTCGGTCCTTAAAAATCTCAAACAAGAGCTTACGCATTGTGCAATGTATTATATTTTTCCTGCTTTCGACAAGTTCCTATTAGGTATAGGTAATTTTAATTAAACGCTATGGCGTAGATTGTGCCTAATAATATTCAAAATAACCATTGCTCAATTACTAAAAATGAAAATCAGTAATAAATATAAGAAGTAGAATGCAGCGATAATAAAAAAAAATAATAAAAAAATTGGTTTTGTGTGGGCCTCGAACCCGTTACCTACGGTTTACTATCCGGATGCTTTTAACCCAGCGCTACGTTCACTCTTGCTTGACTTTGCTATTAGCCACATTATTTGACGCTGAAAAATATATGCATATCCTTAAATTTTTTTAGCATAATTCGTATTTTTGATCAAAATTAGTTTATAAAACAATTGATGTGAAACATATTAAATTTGACACCAGTTTCCAGTTGCTACATATATTTTATTAATGGTTTTAAGGTCCTTGCTGCATAATCGTTGCTAGGGAATAATTTTTGTACTTAGCAATAGGGCACCTCAAACATTTCACTTTCGCTTTCGGACCTGTTGGCGAGCATGTAAAGTGAACTTACGGGGGAGGGAGCAGGAAAAATTATTCTTCACAAAAACTTTTGCTTGCAAAATAGAGATTGGCATATAATTGTTTTTTTCTCAGATGTACAGGGCGGCCACATAATGCAAATGTTTGAAAATAGAAAGAACCACCATCCAATAGGAACAAATGTGCGATTTGCGCCAATTTGGGGTGAGGCAGTTCGGGAATCGTGCTGTATACTTCTATGATCTTGAAGTCAGTTCCCGTGGGTTTCGCTGTAAGATAATATTATCATATTAGTGAATTCCTTCTTATTATAAATACCTGCACAGCCACCTACTCTGATCATGTGTAATTACAACTATTTATAAATAACTCGTGCCTAGCCAGCAGGAGGCTAGCAAAAAAATATGAAGATAGTGAAATCATCAATTCTAGTGCTTTTTTTGATCCATAAGCAACTCATTAGTGTTATTGAGAGAAAAAAATGAATTTTCAAAAAATATATTTGATAAATATGTTGCTGCTTTTGACGAGTTAAATTTGTGGTTAAAATGTTGGCATTTATTTCTGGGACACCCTGTAATATACTCAAGGAGCCATCTTGTATAATTTTGCTTTCTCATATTTATTTTTTTACTTATTTTAGTATTTCACAGAGTAAATTAAAAGCTGTCCTAAGTGTTGTTTTTTTGTAAACATAGAAGAGCTATCCTTAAGGAAAGAAAATACATGTGGAAGGTTTTGATTTACCAGGGATGTTTGGTGGTTATAAAAAGCACATCGCTATTTTACAGCTCGAAAGTCCCCAACAGAAGAGAAATCCCCCCCAAAAACAAAACAGCGATCCCCCTCATCATCTTCAGAGAGTTCCAATTACTTAACAAATAAATCAAGATCTAGACATCACCATTCTTCTGACAGCAGTGAATCCGACATAAAGTCAAGGCACAAGAATCGCTCCCGTTCTGACAGTCGAACACCAGATAAAAAATACAAGTCAGGCCGATATTCGAAGTCACCTTCGACGAAATACCCTAAGTCTGCTCGGAGGGACAGTAATGAGTCGAAAAAACGGTCATTCAGGAGATCAAGGTCACGTTCAAGATCGAGACGATCCAGATCCTCGTCGTACAGGGACAGTAGGCGTCGCTCGCGACATTCAAGATCCCGAGACCGGAGCAGTTCAAGGAGCAGATATTCGAGAAGTAGCAGGCGGTCAAGATCCAGGTCCGAAACTAAGTCTTCTAGAAGACGCAGGTCACACAGGTCAAGGTCAGGCAGCAGTGGCAGGGGTAAGAGATCGAATAGACATTGAGCATGGACGGGAAATTTCGGCAGCACAGGTTGTATTATTTTTAAATATATTTTGTCATTAGTAAAAAACATGCAGTATGTGGTGATATATTAGTATTTGATAAGTACAGAGCCGAAACCGTGGAGTGTGGGAGAACTAATTTATATAAAAATGTGTTTCACAAAATTAAAGTATTGTAAAAATTAAGATGGTTCAAACAAAATTCATTCAAATGGTCGAATTTATTCCAAAAACAATTATTCAGAAAACAGTTTAGGATGGCAATGGCAATTGAGTACAGGGTGATTCACTGGGAATGGGAAATCCCAAAATTGGAGATTTTTCGGAAAATTCTTAAAGTTTTCGTAGGATCAACTTGAAAAATGGTATGCTTGGGTTTTTTTGGAACGGTAAATAATAATTTTTGGTTATGTTTTATGTAATTCCTGGAGGGCTCTAGTCGTACCCTATAACTTTGGAAAATTGGGCCATATTTTTTACCTCTGAGTAAAACTGAATAAGAAAATATAAAGGGGCATTCATTTTAACGTCAAAAATATATATACAGAGTGTCTCACTCAACCTTATAAGTTCTTTAATTTTTAACCGACCAGAACAAATTTTTTACCAAAGGTAGATGGCATTGTTGCCTACTTATTTCCCAAGAATTAGTTGCCTACTCCAAAGTCAAAGCCACCTGCGATGACAAATCGAGACTAAAAATCCGAAAATCATTTTAGGCATTTTTTTCAAAAAAATTTTCTAAAAGAAGTTGTTCAGAATCAATCCAGAACCCCAAATCCAAAATTTTGACAAAAAAAATAGATATTGGTCAGTTAAAAATTAAGTTATAAGGTTGTTTCACTCTTAAGTGAGACACGCTATACGGGTGATTCAGTTCCGGTGCTCAACATGGGGATCTTGGAAACCGTAACAGATACGAAGTCGGTTAAATGGAGGCAAACTTGCGCCTTTGGGCGCCTAACGATATGCCGTTGAGAAAGTTAAAATATTTTCATGGGTTGCTGAGATATTTAAGAAAAACCGAATTTTTAAAAATTAGATTTTATTTTTTCTGGTGCCATTTGCGATAATATTGAAAAATAAATTATACTTTTTCATTGCAACTTTTTCTGGACTTCGTCATGGTATTTTTAGATTTTCGGGGTGACGTTTCGTTTTTGAGATAGAGGAATCATCTTCATTTTTTTAAATACGGACCTGGATTTTTTATTGCATATTTCAAAATTAATCGTTGTCCTGAGTACAACGATGTATGACACATACATATTTTTTCTCGTTTTAGCTGTTACGGTTTTCCGAGATCCCCATGTTGAGCACCGGAACTGAATCACCCTGTATATATTTTTTAATTTTGATAATCTCTTTTTGAGATTCTTGGCCTTAACCATTTCAAATTGTTCAAAATATGGAACTAACACATTTATTTTTAAGCACTACAGCCCACACACTTTATTTATGTGTGTGATAGAGTACTTAAGAACTACAAATAAATGCGTTGGTTTCTTATTCTCGGCAATGGTAAATTGGGCGCAATCTTAATAAGGAAGATTTATTCACAGGTAAATTGAGCATGGAACATTAGGGACTATTTTAATTATGTAGGTAAACTGGGCATACAGTGTTGGTACTGTACTCTAGACAAATGGTGTGCCTTTATCGAAACACACCTGTATCACAGTAGAAATATTTTTAAGAAAAAGCAGATAAAATATTTATTTATAAGGCGGAAAGATAAGGAGTATGTGTAAACTTTGTATTTCATATCTACTTTTATACCTATACAAATCCTTAAAAGTCTATATATTTTTTTAGATATTCGCCTGAACTTTTTTTTACAGGGTGAGCTTTTTTCAATGCCCACTATGGAGATCTCGGAAACTAGCAGAGCTAGAACAAAGGTTAAATGGGGAATGAATTGCAGTTTTGAATGCTCAATCTAATGCCCCTTTTGGATTTTTATAAAGTTAATGGCTCACTACATATTTTGAAAAGAGTGATTTTTTGCTATTTCATCAGATATCTCTGTAGCTCCGTTATTTCTGATTATACAGAAAAACTGTAGAGACAAAAATTGTAGATAATTTTGGACTTAATAAGGTAATCTAATCCAATTTTTTATGTTGTTTGTGATTTTTGAGATATGACATAAACTTGTGTTTTTTTAAATGTAAATCATAGTTGGCTGTGGCCTTACCAGCTAAAAACAAAATATTAGAAAGTTTGAAGTATATCTAATTATAAAATAGAACGTAATTATGAAAATATTCCATGGCTGACTATGTGAAAATTTAAAAAAAAAATCAGAAAATTAGCCATAGCTCTTTTATTTTTTATAATAACTATGCCGAGTATTATATCTTTGGAAACTCAAAAAAATGGCCGATTTGACAAGGCCACAGCCAACTATGATTTACATTTAAAAAAACACAAGTTTATGTCATATCTCAAAAATCACAAATTGAATTAGATTATCTCATTAAGCCCAAAATTATCTACAATTTTTGTCTCTACAGTTTTTCTGTATAATCAGAAATAACGGAGCTACAGAGATCTGATGAAATAGCAAAAAATCACTCTTTTCGAAAATATCTAGTGAGCCATGAACTTTTTTAAAAATCCAAAAGGGGTATTAGATTGAGCATTCAAAACTGCAATTCTTCCCCTATTTAACCTTTGTTCTAGCTCTGCTAGTTTCCGAGATCCCCATAGTGGGCATCGAAAAAAACTCACCCTGTATATAAAAGGTCTTAAAAACCCGCTTCTTTCGACCTACCCACCATTGTGAAAATGAAAATCCAAGGCTGGCTACAATTTTTTAAACCGATTTTCACTAAAATCATTTAGCAAAATATATATACAGGGAGTTCCCTTCTACAAGGTACAAAATGTGAGCAAATGATGAGTTTTAAAGGCATCTGGCGAGTCAAGTATGCTATGAAATTGCCCCAAAAAAACAGTTGAACGGGGAACAGGACCACTTAAAGTGTTAATGTGCAAAGATTCAATAGAAAATATACCGGGGTGTTTTTCTATGAGACCTCATCACAAATCGAGTATGTATATCAAAACCACCCCAGCCACTGCCACTGCCAGACCTGTGCCCAATTTACTTGAGATTAAAAGCTCCCTTTTGTTAGACAGGTAAGGAAGGCATTTCTTCGCTCGGTTTACATCTACCCCTTATTCTGAATACAGTGTGACCTCGATAATCCGAACTAATTAAAACCTCGGTGATCCGAATAAGTAAATTCGGATTACTGAAGCCGGACAACTTTTGTATCGAAATCGAAAACATTTATTAAAAACAAACTAAAAAATATTACATACAAATTATTTAAAACAAAGCATACCTTATTAAATTTTATATTTTATTTTTTGAAATGATTTGTAACTTTTGTTTGCTCGATCCTTTTCTGGTTGGGACCCAGGAACCTTTGGCACTTAGAAAATACTTATTTTGCTTAACTCCACACCCTAAGTAAGATTTATTTATATACTTACTATTGAAATGAAAAAGTTATGATCCTAATGGATATAACTATATTATTCAATATACAGGGTGGCCCCCCACGAACTGCATCGACCTATATATGGAAAACTAAAAGTAGGAAAATTCTGAAAATTTGGCACCTCACCAATGTCGATGGGCGCTGCTCAACTGCAAAATATTTTGGTGAATCTGGCGCTTCCGGTTATACCGGAAGTCGATATCAACTTTCTTATCTCAAATGGAATACCCTGTATATTATTGCATTTTTGGATTCTAGACGTCATTTTGGAACAAAAACATGCAACATGTCCTATGTCTAAATCCAACCGTTTTTGAGATATTTGCATTTTTCCAAAAAAAATTACAGGTGCAGACCTAAAGTCAATTAGCAATTTATACGAAGAAACCGCGAAATTTCAAAACGAATTTTTGGCATCGTGTAACAGAAGCCCTGACCTAATGATCTCTGCTGAGAAATAAATCCGTTCTTATACAGGGTGTTCACAAAATATGAATAAAAATTACATTCAAAATGTGCTTAAATTTCGAAATTTTCTAATGGAAACCCCATTTTTTTTAACGCGATCTTATTCACCACTAAAAATGATGACAACTTTGTGTAAGGTTTCCTATACCTAAAAGCAGTAATTTTCGATTGATTTACGAAAAACCCACTTTTCGCCCATAAAATACGGGGTTTGCTTAACGCTTGGAAAATCATATTAGCCATGGACGTTGAAAAGACAATCGCGGCTGAGGAAATGTCATTTGGTTTATAAATTATTGTCAACAATAATGCCGGCGCACTTAAATTACACAAATGAAGAATTATTTAAATGTTTTATTATCTACGGAGAATGCAACAAAGTAATATCAAGAACGTGCGATACATAATCTTCGTTTGTGTAATTTAAGCGCGCCGGCATTATTGTTGACAATAATTTATAAACCAAGTGACATTTCCTCAGCCGCTATTGTCTTTTCAGCGTCCACGGCTAATATGATTTTCCAAGCGTTAAGCAAACCCAGCATTTTATGGGCGAAAAATGGGTTTTTTGTAAATTAATCGAAAATTACTGTATTTAGGTATAGGAAACCTTACACAAAGTTGTCATCATTTTTTGTGGTGAATAAGATCGCATTAAAAAAATGGGGGTTTCCATTTGAAAATTTCGAGATTTAAGCACATTTTGAATGTAATTTTTATTCATATTTTGTGAACACAATGTATAAGAACGGATTTATTTCTCAGCAGAGATCACTAGGTCAGGGCTTCTGTTACACGATGCCAAAAATTCGTTTTGAAATTTCGCAGTTTCCTCGTATAAATTGCTAATTGAGTTTAGGTCTGCACCTGTAATTTTTTTCGGAAAAATGCAAATATCTCAAAATCGGTTGGATTTAGACATAGGACGTGTTGCATGTTTTTGTTCCACAATGATGTCTAGAATCCAAAAATGCAATAATATACAGGGTGTTCCATTTGAGATAAGAAAGTTGATATCTACTTCCGGTATAACCGGAAGTGCCAGATTCACCAAAATATTTTAGTTGAGCAGCGCCCATCGGCATTGGTGAGGTGCCAAATTTTCAGAATTTTCCTACTTTTAGTTTTCCATATATAGATCGATGCAGTTCGTGGTGGGCCACCCTGTATATATTTAAATAAATTTTACTCAATAATATATTTTACCTAACATTATTTTAGCCCTGAAGAAGGCCAAAAATAAGGCCAAAAGCTTGGTTCATTGTAAAGAATAAATAACACATGATTTTGGCTGAAATACCCATTATTTTACTTCATTAATATCTAAGTACAGCCGTTATTAAAGAAGATCTATTATTATACTAAATATGTTTACATCGATAATTTGAAATGTCTCTGTTGAGATGATGCAATCAAACCTTGCTTTTATAATTTCTGGTGCTGTTTGAAATTCATCTAAGTTCCTATTCAAACTGTGTGTATTTAAATGAAATATATTTGAACTATGTCCTATACCGTTATTGAAGACATTATTACATTCATTAGCAGCATTTACGATTTGCGTTTTTGCATGTGAGAATAAAAAATCGCGTATGTATGGATCCCTAGTTAAAGTTTATACACTAATTTTGATTCATGCTTGATGGCACAGCCAATTTAACAATTATGTACTGGGTGTCCCAGAATATGTGGGCAATCTCCCGGATTTATACAGGGGACGTTAAAAAAAACATGACAAATTCCTATAAAAAAAAATTAGGGGCCCCCCTACGGAGATACAGTGTGTGGAAGTTCTTTTTTTGAAATTATATTATGACAATATCTCCCAAAATAATCAAGCTGCTGAACTGATGAGAATAAGCTGAAGGCATCAATTTTTACGTATCTCACAGAGGGCGCCACTTGCACTATTTTTGGATCGTGTTATAGCTCGTAACTTTTTTGAGGTTATCTTTTTGGTCTTGCAGGTCCATCATTTTAGTACATCTTTTCATTCTGCAACAAAGAGGTACTCTTGTTTCATAAGGATAAAATCAACCGTTTGCATTTAAATTGGCGAAACGTGCCCTAAAACACCTGTTAGCTTCAACATTCAAACAAAACTTTCTCCAACTGCTTTCAAATGTTACAGATCAACTGTACATTCAAAATAACTTTTTTGAGGTTATGTTTTTAGTCTTGCAGGTCCATCAGTTTAGTGCACATTTTCATTTTGCAACAAAAGTGTACTCTTGTTTCATAACAATAAAATCAACCGTTTGCGTTGAAATTGGTAAAACGTTCTTCAAAACACCTGTTAACTTCAACATTTAAAACATAAAATCTTTACCTACCGCTTTCAAACGTTACAGACCGACTGTACCATTTAAACTGAGAAAAAAATCCCTATGAACAATGTACCAAAAATTATTCGCCTTCAAAATGGAAAGGATTAAATTTGAACACCCTATTTCAAGAAAACCAATGGTGTTTTGTCCAATTTCTATTTGGTATTTTTTTCTTCATTTTGAATGTACAGTTGATCTGTAACATTTGAAAGCAGTTGGAGAAAGTTTTATGTTTTGAATGTTGAAGCTAACAGGTGTTTTAGGGCACGTTTCGCCAATTTAAATGCAAACGGTTGATTTTATCCTTATGAAACAAGAGTACCTCTTTGTTGCAGAATGAAAAGATGTACTAAAATGATGGACCTGCAAGACCAAAAAGATAACCTCAAAAAAGTTACGAGCTATAACACGATCCAAAAATAGTGCAAGTGGCGCCCTCTGTGAGATACGTAAAAATTGATGCCTTCAGCTTATTATCCATTGCCTAAAACACAGCAGTGCCAAATTTCAGTTCAGCAGCTTGATTATTTTGGGAGATAATGGTTGCGTTTAAGACTCCCAATCATACCAAGCGCTTTGATTGCAGCGCTTTCTAATTTCGTTTGCTAGCACTAGCATTTCGTTAAACGGCTATTTTATGACCGTAAATCTAGCGCCCGAAATATCGAGATATAAAAATAAATTAAGCTCAAACGCATCCCCAAAAAAGTAATATCACGAAATCGAACTTTTACAATGGCTTTCACCACACCAAAATAACAAATAAAAGTCAATAAAGGGAACTGACAGAACAAAGTAAGGTTAGAATAAACCGCTTATAGCAATCACAAGCGACCAAGCGAACATTTTTTACGCTCACTAATTTTGCAATCCGCTGAAATCTAGCGAAACCGTTCAAAGCCCGCAAGCATAAAACCGCTTGCAAGCGATTGCAATCGCTTTGTCGTCTTAAACGCAACCATTGCCATAATTTCAAAAAAAGAACTTCAACACCCTGTATCTCCGTAGGGGGGCCCTCTGAGATTTTTTTTATAGGAACTTGTCATGTTATTTTAACGTCCCCCTGTCGTCCCGGGAGATTGCCCACATATTCTGGGACACCCTGTATATGACTGGATTAATAATATTTCACATATGCAAAACTTAAATTTAAATAGAAAAGTGATGTGATAACCCGTTCTCGCCTAAACATCCTGTATATTCTATATTTAATCAACAACTATTTATTCCCCCTGCTCATCAGATTAGGAAATTTGGTTACTATAAAATTGTATCTTTGATTTAGCAGAGCATATGAATATCTTCATTTTTGAGGTTGAGGAGCAATTCAATGGGGAACTTGCACAAAAATTAAATTTGAAAAATATTACTTTCAAACGTAATTTATTGCCATTAAATGAACCACAGTTCACAAAAAACTTATTTTTTATTTTTATGTAATAAATGTAAGCAATTAAAAACTGCATAATTAAAATCATTCTTGTAATGTGCCCTCCTTGGTTGTGACATCAAGCAGTTCGTACGTTGGTGGTGGCACCTCTGGCGCCTCTCTAATATGAGCAGCACACAACAACTACAGCACCATGCACGCTTTGTTTAGAATATAATAACCATTGGCCAATTACTAAAAATGATAATCAGTGATAAATATAAGAAGTAGAATGCAGTGATAATAAAAAAAATTCTTGTGGGATTGAACCCAGGACCTACGAATTACTAGTCCCGTGGCCTCACCATTCAGTTAAAGAAGTGCTTGTTAAATTTGGACTTTTAGGCGGTTCTTATTTTTGACCTATATCAGATCCCTCTGGAAATGAGTCGCTGCACTGCCTATTTTAACGTTCAATTTCCATTCTTCCTTCTCTAATTCTGTGTAGCTGTCACTCCTGTCACTGCCTTCCGATCGATGGAGTGGTGTGACGTCATGACCATTCCCGCCCTCTTTGTGTCGTTTCAAATGTATAGCTTGTGGGTAATTATTTATTGCAAATTAAATATTGCAATTTGAGGGCTGATATTTGGGTATGTGCTCTTTCTATAGATAGGCAAATATATTAAAGAAATAAAAAAAAATGTTAAAGTTCCCCATTGTACCTAAGACATTCATTTTATAGTGATGTGAAAGCAAGATAGATGAAGTACCGATTGGAGAAATTTAACACTAATTTTATGATTTATGAACTGACAAATTTGGAATGAGTTTGGTGTAGTTTGTTTAATAATGAATGAAATCAATTATTGTAAATAAATGTAACTTTTTTCCTTAGCTCAAAAGATTGTGAAATTAATTATGCTCATGATTATAATCACATAGTTGCATGTTTTTGAGTAATTTTTATCCTAATGACATTTTTTTATTCCACAGGTAAACCACACAAATGCTCCAAATAGACATAGGACCTATTGTAAATATTGACTTGGGAATGTGAATTCTTAATTTCAATTTTAAGTAACGTTAAATTGTTAATTTAGCCTCACACTGTGTTAGTGTCTTCCTTTTTTCATAACCTAAAAAATAATCTTTGGCAAAGAAAACAACCCTATTTCTTCAATTTAAATTTTTTTAATAAACATGAGCGTTTAGAATAAGAGTTTTATTTTTGTACCCAATTTGAACAAAAAAGAACACTTTGGCAATTTTTACTTAAGGGGGGGGGGGGGGGTTACCGACACAGAAAGTGAGGTTAGATTTCGTATTATTTTAAGTTGTATAGCATAAAATCTAATAACATTTTACCGGGCAAAAATTTAGTACAAACATCTCTGTCTTCATTTTAATCATAAGATCTTACAATTAGTTTTATAGGTTATGAAAACCTTGTGAAAAATAATAATTCCAGTGCATATGCTTTTAAGATCTTATGATTAAAATGAAGATATAAATGTTTGTACCAAATTTTTGTTGGTAAAATGTTATTAGATTTTATGCTATACAACTTAAAAATATACGAAATCTAACCTCACTTTTTCTGGTGGCAACCCCCCCCCCCCAAGTGATTTGTTTGTTACTTCAGCCGTTCTAGACACAGTATTTGATGCATGAGAAGTTTGAACTACTACTCTTTTGGAGAATATTTACAGAGGTGAAATAATTGATTACAATTTTAAAAGTTTGGAAGCTCATTTCTACGTGTCGCAAGGTGACAGTGATTTTGAAAATGTGTATTACGTGGTGCCATACATTTCAGGAAATTCAGTTTTGAGCAAAATAAACTGATGTCTGAAAAGATTATTAATAATAATAATATATACCTTTATTTCAGAAATACATTGTAATACTACAAATATATATCGAAATGGTGTCACCGGTACTCTCTAATCACATACACCCAACTAACTGTATACACCATTCACAAAATCACTCAAAGTGTATGGTTCTAGATGTACCATAAAAAACTTAATTCTCTCTTGAAAATGATTAGGTTTGATCTCCTTGAACAAAATAATGTGTTCAAAACATAACTGACGAATTCGATCTCTTACTGGAGAATAGGAATGTAGACATAATATGTTTCTGTGAAACCTGGCTTCAGGATAGTACAACTCAGTATTGCAATATAAGTGGTTTCAAAGTGGAAAGCTATTTTAATCGTCAACAGTTTTTGCATGGCGGAGTCTCAATTTATGTCAAATCAAATATAGAAGTGAAAGAGTTGGATGGTCTAGTTGGTATGTCGGAGGAACTGCATTGTGAAATTGCAGCTTGCGAGATAATCCCATTGAACCAAATGCATGTGTTTATCGTTCTCCATCAGGTAACTCAGATCCCAAAAGATTTCTAAAATTTTTTTATGATTTGTTAAAAGAACTATGTCACACCAAAAATCGGTTTTTTATACACGGTGACTTCAATTTCAACATATTAGATAACAAACAAAAAAAAATGTAATGAATTTGAAAACCTTGTAAAATCATTTGATTTGCACTTTCTGATCAACTCTGCTACAAGAAAAACATCTAATCTAGAAAGCTGTTTGGATAACTGCATAACGAATGATCCTGCTGTTGTGTTGTATATACAACTTATGGATAATTATCTGTCTGATCATGTGGGAGTTGAGATGACCTGTGAATGCAGATCGAGAGAGACTTGTGATAAAACTGGGGTAATAACATTTAGGCCAATAACATCAAAAACAATAGAAAACTGTGTGTTATTATTAACTTCGTTGAATTGGGATGCGTTATTGAATGACTTTCAAGATATTAATGACATGTTTGTGAAGTTCCTAAATATCCTACTAACTATTTTAAATGACCAGTTACCAGTAAAAACTAAAACAACTCACATTAAATATAAAAATAAAAAATGGTTTAGCCAAGAATTAAGACAACAAAGATCAACAAATGTTTTAACTAGCGTTACAAAAAATCAAAATGGTGAGTTGTCAGAAGAAATTAAAAAAGCTAGGCGTAAGTATAATAACCAAATAAAAGAAGAAAAGAAAAAATATTTCGAAACAATGATCTCAATTTCTAGCAAGAAACCAAGATGTATGTGGAATATCAAAATGATAATTCCACTCACAAACATAGAAATTCCGTAGCGATACACGCCAACACATTTAATACATATTTCACTAACATATCTAAAGACATTCATAAGGCATTTGCCCCTTACTTCAGAAAACCCAGAAGAACTGGTTTCCAAAAACATAAATACCTTAGGAAGCATATTTCTCAATCCAGTCATCTACAAAGAAATCGATCTTATAATAAAAAATCTGTCAGACAGCAGTTCACTTGACATCCTTGGTTTAAGCAATAAATTAATAAAATCAATTAGAGCAGGCATTGTTGAACCTTTAGTTATTATCATTAACAAATGTTTTCAAGAAGGTATCTTTCCAGACAAACTTAAAGCAGCTTGAGTAATTCCACTTTATAAAAAAGGAGACGAGTCTAACATGAGTAACTATAGACCAGTCTCTATAATTCCTATTTTGGCAAAACCAATTGAAATGGCATTCTCTACCAGACTATCTAAATTTTTAAACTTGAAACATTTTTACTCACACACCCAGTGTGTTTAGACAAGGAGTTTCCACAAAACGTGCAATAATAAGATTGGTGACAGATATTGTTGATGCCTTTGAGTCTGTGTCTGTCATTCAATTTTACTCAGCAAAATGCGTCACTATGGAGTAAGAGGAAACTCGGAGTGTTTCATAAACTCATACCTCACAGGAAGATCTCAGATTGTTGAGTTTTGAGGGGAAGTGTCGCCGGCGCTGCCAGTTACTGTAGGAATACCACAGGGTTCTATTTTGGGCCCTGTTATATTTATCATATATGTTTTTTATTTACAACTTCAAATAAAATTGTGCAGTATGCCGACGATACCACTTTCTATTCAGTTTTGAGACATCAGGAAGGTTTAAAACAACATAAAATGGTATTGGTTGTCTACAAATAAGGTCTCATTTAAATCTTGAAAAAACCATTACACTTAACTTTATATTCAAAATGATCACTACTTTGTAAAATTTTTAGATATCTATTTGGACAAAAAGCTTTCATTTAAAACACACATTGACAATTTAATAAAAAAGCTATCTAAAACGATTTATCTGCTTCGAAAATTATCTGAATATACCTCAATACACCTAATGCGATTGGCATATATGCGACTCTTTCAAAGTCAAATAATGTACTGTTTGATTCTCTGGGGCAACTCACCGAATTGGCTATCAGTGTTCAAACAACAAAAACTAGCCATCCGAACAATAGCTAATGTATCCTATCCTACATCCTGTCGTCAGTATTTCAAAGAATTTAAAATATTAACATTACCAGCTCTTTTCATCGAGAGTGTTTACTATTTGTTAAAGATAAATAAAAACTACGTTCCAACCCATCAAGAAAATCATAGTTATAACGCAAGGCAAAACAATCTCTTAATTATCCCTCAGCATAGACTTCAACTAACCCATAACAATTTTAGTACTATAGCTATAAAGTTATTCAATTTTCTTCCATCGGGTTATAAAACTTTACCAACTAGGTACTGCCTTTAAATTTGAGGTCCATAATCTTCTGATGGAAATGTGCCCATATAGTGTCTGAATGATACTTGAAAAAAAAAGCATACATACATACATACATAAATGAAAAGTAAAATAATAATTATATATTATACACAATACATTACATTTTCATTGTAAATACTGACAATGCTAAAAACTATGTATTTACTTCTGTACTTACTGTTTGATAAGCAAATAAAGTAATCTATCTATCTAATGAATTCTGTGACCTTATCAGCTTTAATCGATTTGGATTTTATTAAAGTCCGCCACTCATGATCGAATGCCACAGTATGATTTCATTGGATACAACCAAATCTAAGACAATTTGCAATGACTATTTAAATGCTTAGATTTCAAAGGTCCAGTATTATTCTCACTACGTTCAGAAAAGAGCAATTTTCCTCTTCGGTCATAATTCATGAGAAAATGTAATAAAATACAACACGAACTCAAAAATTGGACAACAACAAATTGCCAAACTACGAAACATCAACGGATTCTATCAAACTCAAAAATGCTGCAAGATGTCTAAATCGTTAGTAGAGCTGCCAACCCAATAATAGCCATCAAATTCGAAATCTAGTTACCTCCATGAAGAACTAAAAAAGTGATAGATTCCGTAATTGTAAGAAACAGATATTTTGGTCATTCTGAAAAGTTTTTGATAGCCATGTTAGGGGATGATAGAAAACACATTCGATAGTTAGCTTTAAGAAGGATTTCTAAAATGTAGATGATCAACGGCAAAAACCGAGGATGTTAGAATATTTCATGTTAATAGACTGGCAAAATGTTGTTACAAGTGAGCCCCCCTTAACAATGGAAATTTCAAATGAAGAATTAACTAACATGATTTCATTGCATCCAGA
Source organism: Pseudeuparius sepicola (assembly GCA_963920635.1). Classification (NCBI taxonomy): domain Eukaryota; kingdom Metazoa; phylum Arthropoda; class Insecta; order Coleoptera; family Anthribidae; genus Pseudeuparius; species Pseudeuparius sepicola. The sequence continues at coordinate 33,492,158 of OY987300.1, read as the reverse complement.
TGGCAAACCATTAATAAAATCTCCTTACCATTCGCCGGCAGTTGAGCATGTATTAAGTTAGCCACCAAAGCCTCTATGGCAGTTTATGGCCCTGAAGCGTGAGACATGTTTATTAGGCCTCGTATTGAATCTAGAGAAATGTTGACACAATTTGAAACAAAAAAAAAACAATTTTTAGCAGTTCTAGAACAATTTTTATTACTTTAAGGGTAGGAGAGTTTTCAAGAAAATTTAGCTGAGAGAATGTTTGCATTTTTTTATCAGTTTCAAAGATTTATTATTTTTTAAATTTTCAAGTTCATTTTGACAGCTGAAGGAATCGTCATAAAGCATTGGGATTTTTTGGGTAACTAAGAATGTCAAAAGGCATCTTGTGCACAGGCAGGCAGATTTGTTTGCGAAAATTAGTTGTTTTGGTCAAGTTTTCGCTCCACGCTACTGTATATACAGCCTGGTTAACTTTATTAACTAATATAAGAGCAGAATCAATTTCGTAAAAAAAAAACATATTAAAGCTGAGGAGATTCAAATTAAATTCGGAGATAATATGCAGCCAGAATGAGTATTGCAGGGATGTATTCTCTAAATGCAAACTAAAGCACATATTGTAAAAAAGGGATCATGGTAAATTTTTACAACTATGATTACATATTCCAGATTAAGGGATATAAGGGGTGTCCCGGTTGTAAATGTCAAATGAAAACAATGGTAGAAAAACTCATTTTAAGCATAAAAGTTCATATGTACACATATGCCCTAAAATGCATATTAAAAAAGTTACAGGGCGTTAAAGTTTTATAAAAAAAGTATAGTTTTTATTTTCTTATTTCCTAGGTTTTAAAGATAACTAAACGAAATCCGGAAGAAATGTTACATTGACGGAGAGTCATAAGAGTAAATTAAGTTCCTAAATTAACCAGCGGCGGTGATACGGGTAATTAGTTCGAATAATTTGCTAAGAAAAGTATTACTACCCTGTACAAAATAAAAACAGATATTTTTTCCGAAATGGCCATTTAGTTTCAGACAAAAAATGACCTATTGAAAAAAAACTTCACAATAGCCGATTTTATAAAATTGAATATGGCGGCGATGTTCCAATTTAGCCCATTGGAATTCTTTTTGAAGAAAATAATGTCGGCATGATGTAACCTATGCAAAAAGTGAGTAAAGTGGTCTTTCCCCTACATTTTAAGACCACTGCGAGGAGCATCGGTCCATCGGGGATGGAGCTATACGTAATAAATGAGAACATCATTTTTATGCTATAATTTACCCTTGGTTAAAATTGTTGTAAGTCAGAAGCATTGTTGAAACCGTTCGCAAAAAATCCTGCTACACCAACTTTTAAACAAACAAAAACAAATTAAAACAGATAAATTTCAACGTCTTACAATTCTTATAACTCGATACTAAGTTGAGATATAGGTATTTTAATTTAGTTATTAGTTTTTATATAAAATTGTATGCAAAATATTTGGTGTAGCGAGCCGAAATTTCAACAATGATAATGACAGTCTATGTGTAGCTTTGTCTATGGCACAAGAGAAATTATTAAGGAAGGGACAAACGGTGTTATGTCTTGATCATTTTCGACGGTGTTGCAATAAACATTATAAAACTGGATTGATATTTTATTTCTCTTATCACATGGTTTTACATATCACAGACTATGATCACGATATAAATCTTTACGTTATGGAGGCCCGGTGCAGACTGCTTGTGCTGTCCCTTTCGGTCTATTGACGCTCCGTGACGTCATTTCCGTTATGGCGGCAATTTTATATTGGCGCCATATATCACAAACAGGATGGGACTTCACAACCAAAATGGTTATGTTTGAGCGCCAGAAGCTTGATCCAGATGATGGTTAAATAAAAGATAACATTTTCCTATTTACAATCTATTTACAAATGAAATTTGTACATTAAATGTTACAATAAAGAGATCTTGTCGAAAGTACAACTAAGTAAGTTATTAAGTGTTATTAAGTTTATTCCTTACAATTGAAAGGTTTTGTTTAATTTTGGAAAAACCACTGTGAAAAAAATGTTCGATCTTTAAAATACAAAATCAGAGACAATGTGGTATAGTAACAAGAGCACTGCCGTTCAAAATTCACACGAGACGTTAACGTTCGTTTACGAGCACTTAGAAAAATTGGATTACTTTACAGAGTACCTCAAAACCTTCCACAATCAAAGCAGAGCATTTGCCACCTCTGCGCCAAGCTTCTTGTTGATGTGACCTCTGTTAGACCTCAAAACTCATGTTAGGGTCATGGGGTTCATTGCTGACACGCTCATGTGCGTTGGGGGCTCACATGTAAAGGAAATAACGCAAAACAATCTCCGTTAAATGCCTGTTGCAGTTGAAACGCTGACGCTTTTACAAGGTCTATTAAAAATACTTAAGTGTAAAATATTGTATAAAATAAATAAATGAATCTGTACAGATTTTGCAATTTATATTGACCAACCAAAACCTATAACCTTACTGTCGCATTAGAGCTCATGGGTCTTTGTACGCCACCGGCGTGAACAACTGGTTGTGTGTTTGTGACAAGGTGACAATAATATAAAAAAAATATGTCATAATAGCATGTCATTGTATAAAGTAACAATTATTCATTCTCTTTGCTAGTAAAAAGATTATTGCGTTGACTGACGTATTAATAAAGACTGCTCACGGCTGTCATGTTTGACAGTTCTCTGGTTCACCATGCGCTTCCCGGAGACAAAATACAATGCAAAATACATTGTTGACCATAGGCGCCATCTACTTTTCAGGAAATGAAGCTATAGCCGTGAGAAGTCTTATTAATGCGTCAGTCAACGATTATTGTGTGTATTTCACTTAACATTAAATACAAGTGAATCAGCGCATTGGAATTATTCATCGATTCTTCATATCATATCTTCGAGCCGTGGATGTTTAAAGTAAAATACCAACCAGTGGAGACAAGTCTTCTAAACCAAAGCATTCATCGCAATTATCCAGTACTTCGTACTTCAAGCAACGTTCAAATAGTAGCGAAACGGAGTCCAAAGCATTATAATATACAGGGTGGTTCACTTTTATGTGGTAGGACTTTAACATTAGATAGAAAAAGATAATCTAAAATGAAAATTTTATATCAACATATATCGGGGAAAGCTTAGTTTCCGAGATACAGGGCGTTGAAGTGTTGGAAAAAATATGAAGTATTTTTTACACTGTCCGAACCAGTGGAGATATTTAAACCAAATTTGATGTGTAGTACCACCTTTTTGACTACGATATTTAGTGATAATATGAAGGTCCTGAAATAACCAGTGGTGGAGTTATGGGTTTTCACTATCGCTAAATTTAAAAAGTAATTAGTACGGACCTGTCTCACATCAACGTAATTTTTTTTTTCATAAAGTTCTTTCAATTCTCTACAAAAAGTGTATCTTGACATTTTTTTGTATCTGCCACGGTTGTGTAGTAAATAAATTATTTCGTTTCCATCTCAGCCTTTTTTGCCTAAAAATGTGTTTTCTAAGATTATTGATAAATATCGCAAATAACAGAAATTAATTATGGAACACTTATTGGATTCAGCTATTTTATTTTTAATTTTATGGAAACAATTTTAAAAATAAACTGGCACTTGGTTTGAGGTACATTACTTTATTATCATTTTAACATTTTTATCAAATCTAGTATTATTTCTTAATAATTTTTATAATTCTAAATTTGTACAACATTAAACAATTGTTCAAAATGTGATCCATTCTGTTGCACACATAATTAACTTCGACGCCTAACGGATTGAACAGCATCGATTAAATTGCCATTTCTCAATTCATCGCACGCATTTCTGATACGATCAATAAGTTGTTCCCTTGTTTCTACAGGAGTCGCATAGACTTGTTCTTTTAAAAATCCCCATACGAAGAAGTCCAGAGGTGTTATGTCCGGAGAACGTGGTGGCCAAGCGACCGGTCCCCCTCGTCCGATCCACCTATTTGGAAAGTTATTATTTAACCAGTTCCTCACATTTCGGTGAAAATGTACAGGACAGCCGTCAAGTTGGAACCAAGCCAACAATCTTAAGTTTAAAGGAATGTCTTCCCACATATTTATTATGCTCAGCTACTAAAAACTCCAAAAAATTGTCACCATTCTCTCGCTGTGGCAAAAAAAAGGGTCCAAACAGATGATGGTTGTACAGTCCAATCCAAACATTGACACTAAATTCGACCTGAAAATTTCTTGGCCGGATTGCATGTGGGTTTTCTTGTGCCCAAATATGCTGATTATGAAAGTTTACTACTCCACGACGAGTAAAACACGACTCGTCCGTCCATAAAATGTTATTTAAAAATTGTCTATTTCCTTCAATTGACTCCAAAATCCATCGGCAAAACACTAATCTTCTTTCTGCATCGCCGGGCCTTAAACCTTGTACGGGTTGTAGATGATACGCATGCCTGTGATCTCTTTTTAAAGCTCGCAAAATTGCAGACTTTGAAACACGTAGGGCCACTGACACTCTTCTGCTACTTGTTGTAGGATTCCTATCGAATTCACGAAGAATCTCATTGTTGCGTCTGACTTGTTGGATATTGTTTTCATTTCCTCGTTCGACGATTCTAGTTCTCAGACCACGAGTTCTGAATTGCCGGTGCATGTTAACAAACACCGAGGGACGCGGATGGCGCCTATTTGGAAATCGCCTCCGGTATTCTCTGGCTGCTTCCGCAGAGTTCCCATTTGCAACTCCATAGCAGAAATGGATGTCAGCCTGCTCTTCATTTGTAAATTGGAACGGCATTTTAATTATTAACAAAGACAAACTGCGGCGCTGCTACGTTCATCTACTGGATGACAGATTATTGTATTATTAACTGTCAATAAGATTTTCTTTTCCATGGCACACTTATCTTCACCAGTACGGCGATGCAGAAAGGACATTAGTATTTTGCCGATGGATTTTGTAGTCAAAGGAAATAAGACAATTTTTAAATAACATTTTATGGGCGGAAGAATCATGTTTTACTCGTCGTGGTATAATTTAGAATTCTACAAATTTAGAATTATAAAAATTATTAAGAAATAATACAGATTTGATAAAAATGTTAAAATGATAATAAAGTAATGTACCTCAAACCAAGTGCCAGTTTATTTTTAAAATTGTTTCCATAAAATTAAAAATAAAATAGCTGAATCCGATAAGTGTTCCATAATTAATTTCTGTTATTTGCGATATTTATCAATAATCTTAGAAAACACATTTTTAGGCAAAAAAGGCTGAGATGGAAACGAAATAATTTATTTACTACACAACCGTGGCAGATACAAAAAAATGTCAAGATACACTTTTTGTAGAGAATTGAAAGAACATTACGAAAAAAAAATTTACGTTGATGTGAGACAGGTCCGTACTAATTACTTTTTAAATTTAGTGATAGTGAAAACCCATAACTCCACCACTGGTTATTTCAGGACCTTCATATTATCACTAAATATCGTAGTCAAAAAGGTGGTACTACACATCAAATTTGGTTTAAATATCTCCACTGGTTCGGACGGTGTAAAAAATACTTCATATTTTTTCCAACACTTCAACGCCCTGTATCTCGGAAACTAAGCTTTCCCCGATATATGTTGATATAAAATTTTCATTTTAGATTATCTTTTTCTATCTAATGTTAAAGTCCTACCACATAAAAGTGAACCACCCTGTACAGGAAATTCCGTGAGATCCATCCATTTATCTCAATAATCATTTCATTATCCCCTCACCTTTCATGCATGCTCTTTACTTGAATATTTCAATTTTCAGTTTCAAACAAAGCATAATCAATTGGATTTGAATATTTTTGATATACGAATTGCTGTCTCGAGTAGGTAGCCTTCAACTTGTCGAGTAGCATAATAATAATAATAATAATATGTCTTTATTGATGCAAATTGGTGCAAGGCACTACAATTCACTAATGAGAGGTGTTAGCGGCGAAGTTTAGCCAGGCTACTCTTACACTTAACCGCTAACACCGAGCATGACAGTTGTTAGAGGAATATAAAAATATAAAAAACCAACATGGTGACATTGTTTAAGTGATTTCACAAGGAGAAAAGAAAAAACCAAGAACAAGAAGAAATAAAATAAACAGAGAGATAATCAAATATAAAAAATAGATAACTGATACTTGATCAAGGATATAATAAAAATTCTTTGACTTGCAAGCGAAATTTATAAAGCGGTAGGCACTTAAAGCTTGCTGGTATGTTATTATATAAGAGTGCTGAGCTGTATGAGAAGCAACGCCGAAAGAGGGCCGTTCGATGGGCAGGAATACTCACATACACAGTTTCCTTTGTAATACTTATACAAAAGGTCTTTAATAACAATTCAAAATGAAAGATTCACCTGAGGTTGCATCAGATAGTAACACAGTACAACAAATGAAAACCCTTGTTGCTCGCAGAAATACTATCAAATCACAATTTACCAGATTTTCAAATTTCATTAATAAATCAGAGAATCATTTAAAAATTTCAGAAATTTATACACGTTTAGAAAGAGCAAAGGTATTGTTGACAGAATATAGCTCTGTACAAGACGATATCGAAATTTTGGATAATTCAGATGATCAAGAATCTGATAGAATTAATTTTGAAGAGAAATATTTTGAAAGCACCACTGTAGCTAACGAAATCTTGCGTGAATATGAAAATAAATCATCAACAAATACATGTACCTAGTGTTATGCATAGTACTAGCTCACAAGTTCAAAATGTATCGTGCATTAAAGCTTCGTTAAATTTACCACCAGTTGATTTGGTTACATTTGATGGTTCCATGACGTTTTCAAGTCACTCATTCATAACAACAACGATCTTTCAGAAGTGGAAAAATTTCACTACTTAAAATCACACTTGAAAGGAACAGCTTTGAATGCAGTACAAAATTTAACGATAAGTGAAAGTAATTACAGCATTGCCTGGCAAATTTTAACCAAACGATTCGAAAATAAAAAATTAGCTATTAAAGAGCATTTACAACAAATTTTCGAATTGTCTAATACCACTAGGGGTTCCTATAGTTCACTTTCAGAATTTTTAGATAATTTCCTAATACATTATAAGGCTCTACAAAACTTCAATGAAACCGCTGATCAGTGGATCACAGACAGATGTCAGTTACTAGCTACATTAGATAAAAAGGCAAATCTATTCAATAAAAATGAAAATAAACAAACAAATACAAATAAATACATAAAATCACATTCAAATGTAACAACAAACAGACAATCATGTGTTTATTGTCAGGGTAGTTAGTTATAAGATTTACTTTTGCGACGAATTTTTAAAAATACCTGTTTCTACCAGGTACGATGAAGTTAAAAGGATGATGTCATATGAGCAGTGCAAATACGGTCCATGCCGACATTGTAATAAAAAACATAATTCATTATTGTGCATTTCCGAACAGAGTCAACGTCACAAAGGTGATAACTCAAAGCATTCAACTCAAATAAAATCGGAAGTCACAAATATTCAATCAAATACCTCACAAGTAAGTCAACAGGAATCAAGGAATATTTCAAATAATGCTAGTACAGTCGTTAGTACACATTGCAATAGTGGTAGTAATATTTTTATTTTTTTATCAACAGCAATAATTTACATCTTCGACAACAATGATACACCCATTCAATGTAGTGTTGCTAGATTCTGGATCTCAGAGTAATTTCATTACTAAACAGTTATTTGAAAGATTATAGTTGAGTTCTCAACAAGTTAACATCCCGGTAATAGGTATTGGCGGTAACTCAAGTAACAAAACTATATCTAAATCAAAAGCAAAAATAAAATCTTGCGTTTTTAAGTGCGAATTTAATTTGCAATTTTTAGTAATTAATAAAATTACTTACAAAATTCCTCAAATACAGTTAGATCTTTGAAATTTGAAATTTCCGGATGATGTTTCTCTAGCAGATCCTAATTTTTACAAACCAGCTAACATCGAGCTGTTAATAGGAGCTACTATTTTCTATGATTTACTCTTACAAGGTAAAATTATATTAGGGAATAACAAACCAATTCTGCAGCAAACTAAATTTGGCTGGATTGTTTCAGGTCCCTTTCAAATTTTAGGAAATCAAGAAAATCATTTTGCAATTTTTCACAAAATATCGAATTAAATAAGCAATTAGAAGCCTTTCGGTTAATCAAAAAAGGCATAAAACAGACACTTTATACAGAAGAAGAACAGCAATGTGAAAACCATTTTCAAAATACATTCAAACGAAAGGATTCCGGTAGTTTTTCAGTAGAGTTACCTTTTCGTTCGAATGTTAATATGTTAGGTGATTCAAAAGAAATTGCTATTCGTAGATTTGACACGCTTGAACGCAAATTTGTTAACGACAAGACTCTGCATGAAAAATATTCCCAATTTATGCGCGAGTATTTGGATTTAAAACATATGTCGCAAATATCAGAAGAAGATGACAATAAGCCTAATTATTATTTACCGCATCATTGCGTTTTTAAACAATCATCAGCTACTACAAAGTTATGTGTAGTTTTCGATGCTAGTCGGTCCTTCCTGACTACCACCAACTTATCATTGAATGACACGTTGATGTCTGGTCCATCAATTCAAGATTCAATTATAAATATTCTATTACGATTTAGATCACATGGCATCGTTTTTACAGCAGACATCGCGAAAATGTATAGATGTGATGAAGTTAGCGAACATAATCGTGATTATCAACGTGTTATATGGTGTTTTAATCAAAATGAACCACTAAAGACTTACAAATTAAACACTATGACATACGGAACAACTCCGGCTTCATTTCTAGCGACTAGATGTCTTAAACAAGTTGCAATGGATCTTTCTAATTCTAACCCAGACGAGTCTAATTCCATTAATTTTAACTTTTATGTGGATGATTGGTTAGATGTCGCCAATGATTTACAGCCTGCCTTAAGGTTAACAATAGATGTAGAAAGAAATTTAAGTTCCGCAGGTTTCAAATTAAGACAATGCTCCTCAAACAATAAACAAATATGACATTTTATGCAGCAGAGCTTGGACATTACAGATTCGCAGTATGTAATAAAAGGAGAAAATTAAAAGACATTAGGAATCACATGGAATTCACACTCAGATATTTTTTATATAATACGCATTTTAAACATCCTGACATTGTGACTAAACGAACAATATTATCCGTCATAAGTCAAATATTCGACCCTTTGGGTCTCATAGGCCCAGTTAGTAAGGCTAAGATATTTTTACAAAAACTGTGGCTTTCTAAGTTAGGTTGGGATGACCTGATAAACTGTTACGCGATTGGTATGAATTTTCACAAAACTTAACTGCATTACATGATATTAGCATTCCACGTCGAATTCTGATTTTGGAACCGTTGCAAGCAGATATTCATTGTTTTTCAGACGCTTCACTATCTGCATATGGAGCGTGTCTCTATTTTAGATCTACTAACAGTCGTGGAAAAACACTTGTTAGGCTTATCACAGCAAAATCGCGCGTTGCTCCAGTGAAAACAATTAGTCTACCCAGGTTAGAATTATGTGGAGCAGTGTTGGCAACAAAGATCTGTAAAAACGTAATTGATGCACTTAAACATGTGAGTATTAATAATGTATTTTTCTGATGCGATTCGACGATATTACTTGCTTGGATAGCAAATGATCCAAGTAAATTAAAAACCTTCGTATACAATCGTATATCACAAATACATTGTTTTTCAAGTAAGAAACAATGGTATCATGTTCCTACAGATTCAAACCCAGTAGATGCCATTTCACGCGGTCTTTATCCAAAAGATATGCATAAAAATACAACATGGTTTAACGGTTCTTCCTGGCTCGCCAAAGATCAATCTTTTTGGCTTAGGCCAAACTATCGAAGTTGAGACAAATTTAGATATTATTCCTGAAGTAAAATCTATTTCCACGAATTTCTTTATAAATTCAAATATTATATCGGATAATGACATTATCGTCTTTAAATAGATTGTTCCGAGTGGTAGCTTACTTGTTAAGATTTAAAGGAAACTGTATTTCCAAAGAACGCAAATTGCCTTGTAATTTATCTCTAAAAGAGATAGAAAACAGCAAAAGAGTTATAATCAAAATAGCTCAAAGTCAAGTTTTTTCAACAGAAATTCGTTACAAAATTCCAAGTGTTTACCTAAAGGTAATAAATTACTTTCCTTTGATCCATATCTAGATAATTTAAACATTTTAAGGGTAGGTGGGCGTTTAAAGAATGCTCCATTAGATTTAAATAGTAAACATCCTATTATTCTGCCTGCTAAAAATCATTTCACCACTAATGTAGTCAAACAAGTTAAAGATGAAAATTTTCAAAATTTTCTATTAGAAAACAAAATTAAATGGAATTTTATACCACCACGTTCTCCTCATTTTGGGGGTTTATGGGAGGCGGCAGTTCGCTTAAAACACCATATCAAACGTATCTTACATAATGTTCATTTGACGTATGAAGACTTTTATACCTTATTAGTTCAAGTAGAGTCCGTATTAAATTCCCGACCCTTAACATCACTCACGGAAAATCCAGAAGATTTTGAAGCACTGACTCCTGGACATTTTTTGATTGGGCGATCATGTTAGCTTTACCAGAAGTTCCAGTTCCCAATTCAAGACATACTTACATTTCCCGTTATCGACATTTAAAATTGTTAGTACAACAATTTTGGTCAAAATGACTATACGATTATTTGCATCATCTACAACAGAGGTCACGATGGTTCAGTGAAAAGAAGCACAACCTCAAAATCGGCCAGTTAGTATTACTGCAAGAAGAAAATGCGCCTCCATGACGTCTCACACGTGTAGTGATGGTGAAGACAGCTAATGGAGAGATGAAGCGAGCAATCGCGAAGATCTGCATCCTTCCAGAAGACGATAATGTCGACAATTGATTTGTTGAAAGTGGAGCCTTTCAAGGGCGGCGATATGTCGCATTAGAGCTCATGGGTCTTTGTACGCCACCGGCGTGAACAACTAGTTGTGTGTTTGTGACAAGGTGACAATAATATAAAAAAAATGTCATAACAGCATGTCATTGTATAAAGTAAAAATTATTCATTTTCCTTGCTAGTAAAAAGATTATTGTATGTATTTCACTTAACATTAAATACAAGTGAATCAGCGCATTGGAATTATTCATCGATTCTTCACTTACAATAGATTAATGCTTGTATAACCTCGACTTAATGAAATGATAATGAACGTTGAAAATACCAAGTTCGCTGAAAAATAAGAATAAGAAAAATTAAATACTGAGAAATGATCAATTATCCTGATGACTAACTTACTCAAATTAAATGCATTAAATTGAATTCAATTTCAATATAAAGGTGACATATATATAAGTAGCCCTGTAGGCTAGGTAAGATAAGAAAACTTGTCTACTTAAAATCAAACAACTTAAGTGGGGGGAATCTAACGATTCTGTGCAAAAAAGTCACCTAATATAATTTAAATAACCAAATTTTGGCCACCACCCATCACGTGAAGCCCACAGAACAAGGGAAACAGATTCTGAACGAGATGGCTACTGCAAAGTCGACAAGAGTCGGTTATAGATAAAATCAATAATCTATGTGGCTAACTCACCTGGAATACTGCCTTCTGTAAACTCCCTGTGGTCCTCACACTGTTGATCGCTGCTTTAACCTGATAGATGTGGGAAAAAACATCCATGTGCTCAATCACATGTAAAAGAAAAAAAAACAGAAAACCTATTAGCACAGCAAAAGCAAAAACACACAGTATACCAAACCACTTAAGCTGTTCTCAAAGACGAGTATTAAGTCCCGAAAAGAGATTTCCCAGCAGAAAATTCGAATAAATAATTCGGAAATGAACCTCACGTGATGCAACCTTACAGAGTGATGAAATTGGGAAGCGACCGATTCTTGTCGCCGGGCCTATATATAGCCTTTTTCGCAAAATGGTCAGCTTCGGGTTTCCTGGACGTTAAATTAGGTAAAAAAATGAAAGCTAGATATAAATGAAAAATCAGAACAACAGGCTCATGTATCAACTGTCAATTCTGCCAAACTCTTACCACTGATAACTAGACTAGAAGGAAATGTCGAAAATAGAGACTGATCGTGTTAGCACCGTTGCGCTAACCGATTACCAAATCTGAATAACATGAATATTTGTGTGTGGTTTACAACAATGTAACTGTTTTCACAATACATACCTTCAATTGATGAGTGAAAATCAAACACTTTTGCAACAGGCACATACCTTTTTATACTGTTCAACAGTTTGGTTTTGAATCATCAAACTCTACATCGAGTAGGCAATATATCATACATCAGCTTGTATAGGTAATAATATAATAATAATATAATAATTTATTTTCCAAAATATCAAATACATAATAACAATTAAACCCCATTTTTGGAAAATAAGTGGCAACACACTGAAATCAACTAGTGATTCGTGTGTGGAAGAGGACACTTCTTTCACAAGGATTCCAACAAATGAGCACATCTTAAATCCTATAAAATTATGCACACATAGATGCAATTACAACTTATGACTAATGCCCTTGTTTATGAGACTAGTTAGCTTTTGCTTATGGCGGAATTTCTATATATTAATAGATTTAGTTGCTTGTGCCGGCCTCTAAGGACCAAATCTAAAACTAACGGAGATCTGATTCACAAGGCACCACCTATTATCAAAATCTAAAACTAACGGAGATCTATGATCGGATTCACAAGGCGCCACCTATTATCAAAATCTAAAACTAACGGAGATCTATGATCGGATTCACAAGGGCGCCACCTATTATCAAAATCAGAAACCTTAGCGCTTCTTACTCGATCTCGTTTAGAAACCTGTCACGCTACGCAGATCCCATACAGTGTATATTCGCAGACTTATCGATCGGCAGTGACGTCACTGGAGCCCTCAGCCGGTTTGTTTACTCTTGGCACAGCCGACCAGAGTAATAAAAACGGTTGAAAGCGATTTTTTCTATAGTTTTTGTATCGATCGCTGAGTCATCACCGGTCAGCCGGCCCGCGAACAACCATGCCTCCCAAGGTCATTATATTCTTCCCTACCTAGGTCGACGCATTATATTACAAATGAATTTTAGGTGTTGAAAATAATTACGGAAACAATAATTATAATAAAGTTTATTCAGATATTTACAATTATATACCTAGCTATACCTTGGTATTGAAAACATTTTAAATAATAAACTGAAATAATCCTCAAGAAAAATTTGCTTGTGCATGCTTTCGTTGATTGAGGATTCCTTCCTCCATCGACGAGGCTTTTAACGAGGATGAGATCACAGACCTATACAGGATGTCTATATTAAAGGGGAGCCAGTGAATATCTTGATAAATATGCATTTTTCGGTTTCGGACAACTTTCTTTGAAAGAAAAGATTGCTTTTTTGATGGTCTAACTTTATGCAAAAGCATATTCGAGAATTACGGCCTATACTTTCCGAGATAATTTTGAAAAACCTTTGTAAAAACCGCCTTGTTTTAAGAGTTACCGAAAAAATTCTTAATGATGTTTGTGGGCAAAACTGACTGCTTTCAGTTTACTTTATTAGAATTTGGAAAAAGGCCACTAAAAAAAACTGAACTGGCATGCTAGAAAATCTTAAAACTGTCCGAGATAGTTTTACCTTTACCACAGGATAAACAATACCTTTACCAATACCTCCTGAGAAATTTCCAAGATTTGCAAAATAGTAGTTATGTTGTGAAATATAGCGTTGATTTTCATCGACGAATGTAGGTATACAGGGTGAGTTTTTTTTTCGATGCCCACATGGGGATCTCGGAAACTAGCAGAGCTAGAACAAAGGTTAAATGGGAAAAGAATTGCGGTTTTGAATGCTCAATCTAATGCCTCTTTTGAAATTTTAAAAAAGTTCATGGCTCACTAGATATTTTGAAAATAGTGTTTTTTTGCTATTTTTCATAAGATCTCTGTAGCTCCGTTATTTCTGATTATACAGAAAAACTCTAGAGACAAAAATTGTAGATCATTTTGGGCTTAATAAGATAATGTTATCCACTTTTTTATGTTGTTTCTGATTTTTGAGATATGACATAAACTTGTGTTTTTTTTAATGTAAATCATAGTTGGCCTTATAAAATCGGCCATTTTTTGAGCTTTTCAAAGATATAATACTCGACATAGTTATTATAAAAAATGAAAGAGCTATGACTAATTTTCTGATTTTTTTCAAAATTTTCACATAGTCAGCCATGGAATATTTTCATAATTACATTCTATTTTATAATTAGACATTCTTCAAACTTCCTAATATTTTGTTTTTAGCTGATATCAGAATGTAACAAAATAAAACAAAAATTAAAAAACTCAAATTCAAATTATTATCTTTTAAAAGATCACCTTTTAAAATAAAAAAGGTGTTCAAACAATCTATCATTATTATTTACGCAAATATTGCATCTTTTTAAAACTGAATTTGTCGCCTTTCTTAGAGAGCGCCTGTCAATACTGGCAATTGCTTCTAAAACAGCTGCTCTTAATTCAACAATTGTCTCGTACTTTATTTTGTACTATCCAAAACAGACAAATTGGGGGATCTGGGCTGCCAGGAAATAGGTATATTTCTCCCTATCAAACTATTTGGATATAGCTGATCTAGGTAATTTCTTACGGGCAGATAATTATGTGATGGAGCTCCATCATGATAATTTTTGTTTTATTTTGTTACATTTTGTTACCAGCTAAAAATAAAATATTTGAAAGTTTGAAGTATGTCTTATTATAAAATAGAACGTAATTATGAAAATATTCCATGGCTGACTATGTGAAAATTAAGAAAAAAATCAGAAAATTAGCCATAGCTATTTTATTTGTTAACTATGCAGAGTATTATATTTTTGAAAAGCTCAAAAAATGGCCGATTTGATAAGGCCACAGCCAACTACGATTTACATTTAAAAAACACAGTCTATGTCATATCTCAAAAATCACAAACAACATAAAAAATTGGATTACATATCTACAATTTTTGTCTCTACAGTTTTTCTCTATAATCAGAAATAAAGGAGCTACAGAGATCTGATAGCAAAAAATCACTATTTTCAAAATATCTAGTGAGCCATGAACTTTTTTAAAAATCCAAAAGGGGCATTAGATTGAGCATTCAAAACTGCAATTCTTCCCCGCAATTCTTTGTTGTAGTTCTGCTAGTTTCCAAGATCCCTATAGTGGGCATCGAAAAAACTCACCCTGTATATATAGCGTCTGCCAGAAAGTTGGTCACAAATGGGAAGATTCTCAGAAAAAAAGTATTCTTGATAAAAGTTGGTACTTGTGCTTAAACTCAAAATATACCCGAAATTTTTTAAAATTTCTATTCGTATACAGGGAAGGTTGAAAAATACTTATGAAAATTCCTCAAGAGTAAAG
This sequence comes from Pseudeuparius sepicola, assembly GCA_963920635.1. Lineage (NCBI taxonomy): Eukaryota > Metazoa > Arthropoda > Insecta > Coleoptera > Anthribidae > Pseudeuparius > Pseudeuparius sepicola. Next base: position 33,476,684 of record OY987300.1, on the reverse strand, counting down.
TAACCTTATTTTTAGAACTACAGCACTATGGCACTAAGAAGAGTTGTTTGGAATCCCAAGACAATGTCAAATATTAATTCACAGGCACCTACTCAAAAGAAAGAAAAATCACACTTTCGCATTTTTTATTCACCACGCTGTATAATAGATAATATTAATATTAGCTATGTATCTATTTTGAGGCACATCTTCGAGGATGAGTACGATACCAACGATTTTTATTTACGTTCAACTCTAGCATCTTAAAAACACTTAATAACTGAAACTTCTGCAAAGTTTGTCGTTTTTTTGTGTCCAGGTAAAATACTACTAGGTACAGTTTCAAACATAACATAGTAACTAATATGTGGAACACAAAAATATTTTAATACAGCAACAATTTAAGAGTTATTTAATAAATGATAATTCAACAATAAAAATATCACAACAAAAAAAATATTATGATAATAAAAATTTCAGTGACTATGTGTGCCCCTTCCTTCGCTTCCTTTCACCTTCAAACAACGCCTACCCCACTCGGCAATATCAAAAATTTTTGAATACGCTTCCTCAATGTTTGAATACGATTTTGCAGACTTTTAAGCTTCACAACTCTCAACGCTTTCGGCCATGCCTTTTTCAACCTGTCCATGTTCAATTTTTTGTTTTTTTTTATTTGGGATCTTCCCTACGACTCGTGCTCGATTTGGACAAATAACTTGGGCAACCTGCTAACTTACAAGGTATTGCACCTAAAAAAGTAAGTATATTTTGTAAAAATATAATAAAATTAACTTGCCATGAAAATTTAAAACCTTTAGCTAAACGTGGAATTTTTAAAGGTGCACGTAGTTTCACCAGTCGATTCTAAACACACCGTTAATTGAGGACCAAAAAATATATACAAAATGTAACATATAACATACCTTAAATGTTTCTTGACTACAAAGTAAGCACTTTTTATGGCTTGCACCCTTGTTTGTATAAATAAGGCTTGCACCCATTTTGCCCTCAAAACTGGATCCTTAGGAAAGGCAAAAACGGACACTTTTGGCTTTGGCCCGGTTAGGTAATTGCCTTTCCAATTTGGGGGTCGATTGATTCCTTCCTCCATCGACGAATTTGCATGGCTAGAACCGTTGATTTGCATCGATTCTAAAACCACAAGAAAACACTCATTTTGATACAACCATAGAAGAATCTACTACGACTAGATTCTTCTACGATACAACAAAACACTTTTTCACTTCCTAACCTCTGTACCTATTTATCGTTTATCTGATGGCTCAAAACACGAAATGTTTTTTATATGCACACACTAATTATCGGACTAGAAAACCACCGCACACTATCCACCAAATACAGGTAACAATAATATAAGTGGAAATAAGAAAACGAGAATCACAGCGAATTAATAACCGGCAACAAAAAGCAAAAACAGATGGCTGGACCTTGGACGTGACGATGCGCTTGGTCGATCGATACCCGGCCCGCGTACGTATGTACATAATTACAGTTTCCTGCCCTGTTAAATTTAACCTTCTTCCATCGACGCTTTTCTCCAAACGTCGATTGCGGATTCCTTCCTTCATCGACGGCTCGGACCGTGGTTCGGAATTTGGCGCCACCGTACGGACGCGTCTCGGTGAAATGTAAGGGAACGAGACAGAAATATTTAGTAACAAGTGGGAATGTGACAGACAGACCATAAGGACATATTTGAAGGTTATAGAAATTCCGCCATAAGCAAAAGCTAACTAGAACCTCCATAAACAAGGCTAATGCTAGTAAATTTAAGGAATTTTAAAGGTTTATATGTGGAGAATAAGAAAACACGTTTTTTTGCACTAATATGAATAAATAAATAAAACAAAGTCTGGAGGAATTTATGCTTTTTCCATCAGGGAGTACCTACTGATTTATTCGAAAAAAGTAAGTATAATGTATGTCCTAGGTACATCCATTAACCCAGACTTTACTCGACCATTAAAGTGATTAATTTCGGTACAATTTTTTAATTCTACAGGTAATTTTGAATAAAATTTAGGTGCCATATAATTAAATGCTTGTTGCCCTATCTTTTTTGATGTTCTGATTGTTGTAATTTGTTCCTTTATTTTGTGTCGCGTAGAGTATCCGTGATCAATGTATATTAGTTTATTTTTATATTTTTGTTATAGTATAAGGGCTCTGTAAACATATAATTTTTTTAAGTCCATACATTTTATTTCTTTATAGGTAACGTTGTAACTGTAATTAGACAAAATTTTCGTTACACAAAAACGCATGAAACTTATGCCTAAGTACTGAATTTAATTTTAAGTGGATAAAACCTTTGAATAAAGAACCCCAGGAATGTGCAAATTTCGGCTTAACGCTCGACTATTATTCCCTGCAAATGGTGAAATGCCATTTCCGTTTTTACAGTGGTGCACTCCTTCGTGTTGTTTCTACAAACTAATGGAGGCAGAAATCGTCATTTTTCGTCAAATCAGTACCTACAATGTATTGTAGGTAAAAAATTATAAGGCACGTTTATGTCTCTAAGTTTAGGAATCCTTGATAATACAGCAAATCTAATTTTAAATTTCCAATTATGAATAAGTAGGTACCTTCACAAATGCCACTTTGATGCATGGCCTCAAAAGTTAATTTAAATTGCAAAATTACTTACCGATGGATTATTATCCTCAAATATTTTAGTTTTGGTAGTCGGGGAAGTGCGACAAGCCGCACATCTAAGCATAATAACTTGAAAAGTATCTAAATACCACATACTGACACCTATCACCATGTCAGTTATCAAAATATTGTGTCAAAACTTGTATTTCATAATACACATAGAGCTTTGACTCCTTCCTGTGATTCTTTATTCAAAGGACAAAACAGTAAGCATAACTTCAAAATATTAATATGCCGTAACTGCTATGCATTCAGTACTCAGTGAATGAGGATAAGTACACTATATGTTATTATATCCACTCAATGGGAGCCATGAATAAAAACTAACATGCTTTAACTTTAAAAAATCGAAGAAAAATATAAGGAGGCAGGAAGCAGCTGATTTTGTTTGAAGAATAAAAAACCGGTACTTACCTACTCTGAAACAACTTAATAGGTTTAGGCACAAAAAATATACAGGGTGAGTTTTTTCAATGACCACTATGGGGATCTCGGAAACTAGCAGAGCTAGAACAAAGGTTAAATGGGGGAAATAATTGCAGTTTTGAATGCTGAATCTAATGCCCCTTTTGGATTTTTAAAAAATTTCATGGCTCACTAGATATTTTGAAAAGAGTGATTTTTTGCTATTTCATCAGATCTCTGTAGCTGTTATTTCTGATTATACAGAAAAACTGTAGAGACAAACATTGTAGATAATTTTGGGCTTAATAAGATAATCTAATCCAATTTTTTATGTTCTTTGTGATTTTTGAGATATGACAACTTGTGTTTTTTTAAATGTAAATCATAGTTGCCTGTGGGCCTTATCAAATTGGCCATATTTTGTGCTTTCCAAAGATATAATACTCGACATAGTTATTATAAAAAATAAAAGTGCTATGGCTAATTTTCTGATTTTTTCTAAATTTTCACATAGTCAGCCATGGAATATTTTCATAATTACCTTCTATTTTATAATAAGACATACTTCAAACTTTCAAATATTTTATTTTTAGCTGGTAAAAAATAAAAGCTGGTAAAAAATAAAAGAGCTATGGCTAATTTTCTGATTTTTTCTAAATTTTCACATAGTCAGCCATGGAATATTTTCATAATTACCTTCTATTTTATAATAAGACATACTTCAAACTTTCAAATATTTTATTTTTAGCTGGTAAAAAATAAAAGCTGGTAAAAAATAAAAGAGCTATGGCTAATTTTCTGATTTTTTCTAAATTTTCACATAGTCAGCCATGGAATATTTTCATAATTACCTTTCTATTTTATAATAAGACATACTTCAAACTTTCAAATATTTTATTTTTAGCTGGTAATAAACAAAATAAAACAAAAATTAACATGAGGGAGCTCCACCACATAGGTAATTATTTGCCCGTAAGAAATTACCTAGATCAGCTCTATCCAAATAGTTGGATAGGGAGAAATAGACCCCCCCGACAAATTCAGTTTTAAAAAGATGCAATATTTGCATAAATAATAATGGTGAATTGTTTGTATACTTACAATAATAATAATTTGAATTTGAGTTTTTTAATTTTTGTTTTATTTTGTTACATTTTTTACCAGCTAAAAACAAAATATTAGAAAGTTTGAAGTATGTCTAATTATAAAATAGAACGTAATTATGAAAATATTCCATGGCTGACTATGTGAAAATTTAAAAAAATCAGAAAATTAGCCATAGCTCTTTTATTTTTTATAATAACTATCCCGAGTATTATATCTTTGGAAAGCTCAAAAAATTGATGATTTGATAAGGCCACAGCCAACTATGATTTACATTAAAAAAAAAAACACAAATTTATGTCATCTCAAAAATCACAAACAACATAAAACACACACACACACACATGGCTTCGCTCGTCGCGATTTGCGAAAATCGATTTTTTCCAAGTAATCAAGGCGGCTGACAAAAAAATGTTTCAAGTAACTTTTTTTTATTTTTCGGTGCTTTTTTCATCCCAGTAGGTCCCAAGTCTCTATATTTGAAAACAAGAAAGTCGCGCGCGTTTTCTCGAAAATCTAGTGGGCGTAGGAAAAATTTTGTTCAGTCAAAATTTACGAGGTTTTTTCAGAGAGTAACAACGCACTTTTCATATTTTTTCTAACTCTAAAAATAAAAAAGTTTTCGTCGTTTTCTCTAAAATCAAGATGGCGAGGAAATTTCGTCGTTTTTCTTCCTTCCTTCCTTCCTTCCTTCCCCCCATCCATTCAATCGCCATGGAAAACAAACGAGACATCAAACAATTACAAAAAAACTAACAAAACTAAATTTCAACTCAAACAACTAGAACTAACAACAGTCGTAGAAAAAGTAGAGTATAACTCGCACGGAATGTTCATTTTCCACTCGTATGACTTGCAGAACTCTTGGTTGTCAGTTTTATTATGTCATGGCTTACTTGATTGGTCATAAATTTGGTTTTAATGTTTGGCCTACTTTTGGATCAGACACTGATACATAAGAGATTGATGGTCTCTTATGAGTTTTGTCTCTTATATTAGATTTAGATAGACAGGAAGTGAAATTAGACTGACAGGTTAGTAGAAATGTTGAAAAATACAGCTTATTTGATTGTAAAATTAGCAATATTGCTAATTTTGCAATCGGCTGAATTTCAGCAAAATCATTCGTGGGACCAAGCAATAAACTGCTTGCAAGAGATTGCTTGTGCTGGCTTAAACCTAGCCAATATTCAAATCAAAATTCCCTTAACACCAATAATACACCATCTTACATTATTTTACAACAGCATAATACAGCACAAAATTTGTATATACAAATTTTGTATATAATTAATAATTGTATATACAAATTTTGTGCTGTATTATGCTGTTGTAAAATAATGTAAGATGAAGCAACAAATGTTGAACATAAATGGGTCTGTTGAATAATTTTGATTTTATAATGATGTTTTTGATTTTCTGATGCTAACTTAGCTGTCAGAAAAATAGCCGTTTAACGAAATGCTAGCCTAGCAAGTTGGTTACAAAACACGCCAATCAAAGCACTTACAATGCTTGGTAATCTTAAATGCAGCCATTGTAAGCTAAATAATTACTATAACTGGCAAATTCAAAATAAATAATTTATGACATGCAAAAATTCAGTTTTACGAAACAGGAACTCACAAAAGTACCAGAGAAAATTTTTTATTTGACAGGTACATTTCTTAAACTCTTCGCTACACAGGGACCTTTTCCAGTTATAACTAATGGAACATTTTTATAGCAAGCTTCTAACTTGTCGTTTGTATGTAGATCAGGAGCGACAGATTCAAAAATCTTTTTCTTTGGATTCATTACAGGATCTGGCTGTCTAACATATCCGTCACATTCTACTAATTCTCCCTGTTGGCTATCTTTTGGTGGACTCAAAACTTCTACGCCAGATTCACTACTGGCACACATTACCATCGCTTCTGAGGTCACACCTCTCATCTAAAAAATAACATTCAAAATTTTATAATTTGATTTTACACAGGGTGTCCAAGGACACGCCCTTGTAAAATCTTTGTTTGCTGATTTTGATAAATCTTTTTTGTTAGGTAGATGTTCAAAATGTGTGTTCAACAAAGTGGGTAAGTTTATTTTTGGTCTGTTATCATGGCCAAATAAACATTTTTATGGGCTCAAATTTAAAAAAATTAGGGATTATGTTCAAAATGCGTATTCAACAAAGTGGGTAAGTTTATTTTTGATCTGTAATCATGGCCAACTATGACCATTTTTATTGGCTCAAATTTAAAAAATTATGTTTTTTTTTATAAGAAAAAACCGACTATGCCATCGTAAGAAATTTCAATTTTAACGATTTTGAATTATGAGTAGTTTTACAGTAATGGGGTAGTGATGAATCCATTTTTATAGCTTAGACAGCCGTATCTGTATCCTAAACACATTTAAATGCGGGGTTTTTCAGATTGTGTAAAAACAAGCCTAAAAAGCTGTAAAAACATTTTAGTTGTTGATACTGTTGCAGCACCTACTTATTTTCTTTCAGGCCAACTTATTTGTTAATTTTTACCCTTCATTACTTACCAACATGTCTATACCAATGAATAAAGAACTCAGGCAGGGCCGCGCGCGCCTAGGATGCTTGGCGCCGAGGTGCAAAACTTACGATGGCGCCCCCCCCCCCCCCCAAAACAAAACATTAAATTATAAAAATACAAACTATATTTTCTTCAAGAAAAAAGTACATAAAACAAAAACTTAAAAAAACTTCATCACAGTTTTTAAATTCAAATACACCAATTAGAAAATAAAAAATAATGCTAATAATGAATGGAAAATTACAAAGCTAAAAACAAACTCAAAAACAGAAATTTCAAATTTTGCTTCAAAGGCTTCAATAAACTTGATTATTTTATAGAATACAATGTATATAATAACGTAATAATTTTTATAAGAGGCTTACCTAATAAAGCAATGCATTTTTAGCACAATTTTCATAAAATATTTTATTTGTATTTGTGTACGCGAACTATAATGCCCTAGTAAGTCCGAATCTGAATGCCGCAAGCCTCAAATTCAAATCCGCAAGAAAAGGAGCCTAGCATTCAATGACATCACAGTTGTGGCTCTCCCTTGGGAGAGCGGTCTCTTCATACACCGTGGACAGTAGTGACTACATTTTGTAAAGATCACAGTAATAAAAAACATTTAAAGGAATCCTAATTATTGAAGTTCTAGGGTATAAAATAAAACATTTAACAGGAGGGAACCTTTATAGTGAATACCCCTGTACATAAATAAAAATAAACAAACTGCACATACACATAAACCTTATTGGTAAGCAGTGACTATAGACTATAAAATAATTAGGTATAGTCACTGGTATAAGTAATTTGGCCCAACTCTGGTTAGAAATGTAGTTATGTAGATATTTTTAATTCCTTTGTGACAATATAATCTTACCTTAATTTGCAAAACATACTAACACCACTGTCACACTGCTCACTGTTAAGCCTAGTAAATAACGCTTTTGAATGTCAAATTAAGAAACATGGCCGTTACACCTAATACTGCGTGGAAGTCTCCATCTATCAACGAATAGTTAAAACAGTATTTTGTTTCTACGTGTAGGAGTGTAGGACGGACATAGGACATTATAATCGTGGCCGGCGTTGTCTTTGGTTTTTGCGGCACCGGCTTCTGGCCCCCTGGATGCATGGCGCCCGCGTGCCACGCACCCCTTGCACCCAGAGTTGACGCAGCCCTGACCCCAGGAAAAAGCATGTTTGGGATTAACGCATAGATAGATTCTGCATATGGCAGAATGCCGTTTCCGATTTCACAGCACCTTTTAGTTGTTTCAACAAACTAATGGGAACTTGCACAAAAATTAAATTTGAAAAATATTACTTTCAAACGTAATTTATTGCCATTAAATGAACCACAGTTCACAAAAAAATTCATTTTTTATTTTTATGTAATAAATATAAGCAATTAAAAACTGCATAATTCAAATCATTCTTGTAACGCGCCCTCCTTCGTTGTGACGTCAAGTAGCTCCTTGGTGGTGGCGCCTCTGGTGGGCGGCCGCACCATGTATAAACTAATATGGGCGGCACATGTATAAAAACTACAGCATCACGCACACTTTGTTTAGAAAGAGCAACGAGAACGTCCCATCCTTGTCTATCCGTTATTATAGTCTATCTCAGTCTTGATATTGTTGTTAATGTTTGAAAAGAGTGTGCTGTAATAGTTAGTTACATTGCAGATGTGTAAGCGCACTTTTTTCACCAAGGAGGTTGTTTACCGCCCGTGTTGCCTCTGGTCTTAAAACTCTCTCCGAGGCCAAAAAGAGTGTACGCATCGAGCAATGTAATACATTTTCCCTGCTACCGACAATTTCATATTAGGTAGGTAAGTACTTTGAGTTTAAATACACAATGGAGTAGATTATAAGTAATAATATTCATAATAAACTTGTCAAGGGAAGTACTTTCAAAATAAAAAAATGTTCTCAAGCGGCAAGTCCTAAAACCCCTAATGTGGTAGTTTTTCTCGAAAATCGTTTGTCCTACAAAAAATGTTCCTAGTCAATTATCTCTAAAGATCACTTTTTTTATTTTGAAAGTACTTTGACAAGTTTAATCCCCAAGTGGCAAAACTTTATAACTTTTTTCTATTTATGCTAATATGAATTGACTATCTAAAAATGACAGTTTTCAAAAATTTACATAAACGCGTTTTATTCAAGCTTCTGAAAAAGTGTCTTATTTGCGTATTAACTTCAATCCGAAGGTTTTTTGACACTAGAAATTGATTGATAATAGTTTTAAATTATAAAAATAATAAAGTGTGTGGCATCTAAGGTAAAGGAAAATCAGTTGAAAAAGATGCACTCGGTGCACTGTGGTTCCGTATGCACTTAACCAACTAAGCTACCGGAGCATATGGGTTCCATCATCATCCTTTACCTGACATGCCACAAAAACATCCTTGTTTATTTACAATTACAGGTACAAAAACCCATCCTGGTTTGTTAATATTCTTGTCTGGACATTGTAGGTTAGAATTTCCACATTCGATGCTTGCATTAAGTCGCTTTGTATCGAATTTTGAGCATAGAAGAACAAATAGGAAGTTCACATAACCAACAATAACGAATGGTTACCCTCCACCCTCTAACCCCTTCTACTAGTTGTAGAAGACGCCGAAGTCTCCTACATCTCACCGCTACCAGAGCATATAAAACAACCAGCAGTATCACTCCCCTTGGCGGGAAAATTCTGCGCACCTGTTCGCTGTTTGTGCATAGAAGAACAAATAGGAAGTTCACATAACCAACAATAACGAATGGTTACCCTCCACCCTCTAACCCCTTCTACTAGTTGTAGAAGACGCCGAAGTCTCCTACATCTCACCGCTACCAGAGCATATAAAACAACAAGCAGTATCACTCCCCTTGGCGGGAAAATTCTGCGCACCTGTTCGCGCAGCCGCCATGTGGGAATAGATTCTGTCAAATTGATGCAGTGTCGGGGCGATTGGACAGTTCTTTTTTTGGCTGTATGAGAGATATTACAGTGCCGTGGAGTGTGCTTTTTTGTAAATTTGTGCTAGTATCTTTAAATAAAGAATCCCAGGAAGGAGTCAAAGCTGCTTGTGCTTACCACACACTACACTATATACTAATACTACTCTGTATTTCTGAATTGATTTTCCCAACTACACCTCTGACTTCTAGTCCACTAATATGGCTCAAGGTCATTGAATTTGCGGATGATTTCTCAAGAGTAAGATATACTGCTAGTTGTTTTATATGCTCTGCCGCTACTCACTATTTACTCGGTTGATTAAATAGGTACCACCTAGCCGATGGAACCCTTATGCTCCGGTAGCTTAGTTGGTTAAGTGCCTACAGCTAGGGTTCCTGGATAGGGAGAGTTGGGACAATAATGTCATTAGTGTGATCATTCGCCGATTTTGGGGATTCTAGAGATAGCTACATTATTTTCTATCTTTTGCCCCCGTAAAAATTTTAGATATCCATAGAAACTGTATGTCAAATTAGAGGATTTTTTGTATTTAGGTTATGATTTATTCAAATTAAAGAAAAATGATGGGAACTCATGGGCAGAGTGTTTTTTAATTGGAAACTGAAACAGTGTACGTCTGGTTGCCCTCGATAAGAAAAATTATAGGTGTAAATAAGAATAACATTATCGAATAGTTTAAGTTTTGAGTTGACAAAAATAGCAGCAAGAAAATATGACACTAAAAAGAATGACACTGTCATTTCAATTTTAAAATAATTCAAAAGAATGTTATTGCACATTAGTTTTCAAGCATTAGTTGCAGCTGTCCTATTATTAGAAATAACCAAATCCTTGCATGGCAAAAATAATATAGTTTAGCGCGTTTATGCATGCTAACGAGAAGTGTAAAAGTTCTGGGAATTTGTTGTGCAGAATTATTTTTACAGAAAACACTAGAGAAAAGAGCAAAGAAGATATCCTTTAGAATAAATGGACAATGATAATGATCATTAAGTATCTGCATAATATAATAAGGTGTATTTTAGCTCGTATGTTAGATTAAAAATTAACTCAAAATTCTAGTGCACAACCATAACCGTCAATAAACTATGTATTTTGGATTGTATCCAAAAAGTATTAGTAATTTATGCAGACCATGCAAGCTTCAATAGTTGATAAAATTATTGGACCTGAACAGAAACTAGAGTAGAGGTTACCTACATTAGAAGACATTGTTCGGATGTATTCTGATGATATACACGGTGTCCCGTTAATAATGGTCCATAGAGCAACTGCACATATTTGGGGCCAAAATATGACGATTGAGGCTAATATGCCTTATAGAAATGTTGTTTGTTTAAGAGATACAGGGTGTTGAAGTTCATTTTTTGAAATTGAATTATGGCTACATCTCCCAAAATAATGAAGCTGCTGAACTGAAATTTGGCACTGCTGTGTTTTTAGGGATGGAGAATAAGCTAAAAATATCAATTTTGCTGTATGTCACAGAGGTCGCCACTTGCGCTGTTTTTGGATCGTGTTTTTACTCCTAACTTGTTTTGAGGATATCTTTTTGATGTTGCAGGTCCATCATTTTAAGGCATCTTTTCATTCTGCAACAAAAAGGTACTCTTGTTTCATAACGATAAAATCAACCTTTTCCGTTGAAATTGAAAACGTGCCCCGAAACACCTGTTGACTTCAATATTCGAAACATAAAATTTTCACCTACCGCTTTCAAATGTTACAAATCGACTGTACATTCAAAATGAAGAAAAAAAATGCCAGATGGGCATTGGTCGAAACACCATTCGTTTTCTTGAAATAGTGTCCAAATTTTGCCAAGTTTCAATCCGTTCAATTCTGAAAACAAAACATTTTTGGTACATTGTTCATAGCAATTTTTTTCTCACTTTAAATGGTACAGTGAATCTGTAACATTTGAAAGCGGTAGGTGGAAATTTTATGTTTCTAATATTGAAGTCGACAGGTGTTTCGGGGCACGTTTTGCCAATTTCAACGCAAACGGTTGATTTTATCGTTATGAAACAAGAGTACCTTTTTGTTGCAAAATGAAAAGGTGCCTTAAAATGATGGACCTGCAACATCAAAAAGATAACCTCAAAAAACAACATTTCTATAAGGCATATTAGCCTCAATCGTCATATTTTGGCCCCAAATATGTGCAGTTGCTCTATGGACCATTATTAACGGGACACCCTGTATATAAATTGAATACATTCACACACAAATTTGCATTTTAATCTTTAATAATTTTATTTAATAATTTTATTACTAAGTCATATTTGTTGGCAAAACTTACTAATTCGATTGTGGCCTTCATTACACTTTTCACTTTTTCATAATTAAAACTGTGGATTTTGCCACTCAATTCAACAGTAATAATAATAATTAAATGAATAGGAGGAGCTTTTGAAAAGAACCACGATTTGTGTGTATCACGGCCCAACTTTAATAAATACAGGGTGTCCCAAAGTCGACGCCCTAGGGTTATTATATTCGTAAGTAATATCATAAGGGAATCTAATTTTGCCGAAAAAAATCGAAAAAACACGTTGCTAAGTAATATTTTAACAAGAAGCATGAGTGCTGGTGGCAACAAAAATCTGAGTCGAAGACGAGGATTTTTGCACCTGCACGAATGCATTTTGTTAAAAAATATTACTTAGCATTGTGTTTTTTTGGATTTTTTTCACGGGAAAAATTAGATGCCCGAATGGTATTTGACAAGACTATTTCATGAGTAACAGATTATTCTGCATACACATAGCTGGTAAACTCGAAAAAACTGCTAATAGGTGCTGTCATACAGCTTTTCCATCTAGAAACCATACCACACCATACCATGAAGGTATATTTTTGACAGAAACAATTGACAGATGCTCGGACAGATGTATTATGGAAATAGTATTAAAATGTTATTATTAAATATAAAAATATAACTGTATGGACGCATTCTTAAGAAAAACTGTTATAAACACTTATTATGTATTAAAAACCTAACAATTTTAGCAAAACACAAAATCCAACAATATAAAAATAAATGCTAGGCAGGTTCTTACTTATAAATAATTATATACCTTTTTTTAATAAACATAAGTCTAGACCTCATCTAACTTCTGTCTTAGTGACCTTTCTTAATACATTTGGTGTTATTTTCCGACAGGCATCTTCTATTTTTTCTATTAAATGATCAATATTCCGAGATGGAGTTTTGTAAACACTATTTTTCAGAAATCCCCATAAATGGAAATCTAATGGTGTTAAATCTGGCGACTTTCCTGTATATTTTATGGGACCATTTATTCCAATCTCATCATTTAGAAATTATTTTACAATGTTGGCTTTGTGTGGTGGAGCTCCATCTTGTAACCACATGGTTCTTCTTAAATGCAATGACACATTTTCCATGAGAACTGGCAACTGTTATTGCAAAAATTAGAGATTATATTCGTGTCATACAAAGTATATATCCTGAATCAAATTAGCCTTGGCTTGATCGGGTCTCCATGGAAAACAATTGACAGTTGATAATGTATTATTCTTACCTGTCATAATTGAAATACCTTCTCTCGACATTTAATAATTGTATCCAGTCATTGAACTTTTACGAAGGAGTTTCAACTGGAATAACATACCTACATCTTTTGCAACAACCGCTGCCAGTTCTCATGGAAAATGTGCCATTAAAGTTAATAAGAACCATGTTTGTGGTTTCAACACGATGGAGCTCCACCACACAAAGCCAACATAGCAACAGAATTTCTAAATGATGAGTTTGGAAACAAATGGATTGGAATAAATGGTCCCATAAAATGGCCAAGAAAGTCGCCAGATTTAACACCATTAGATTTCCATTTCCACTTATCTAAACTGCTTAAATAGATGTAATTGAACTGTTTAATTACTGGAGCTACTAATATGGAACTACTACAACAACTTGATTCTTACAATTTGCACACTTTTTTTTTCCTTTTTTTATATAAGTATAAGTAGGTATATAAGTATAAGTTTTGTCCTAACCGTTATCATTTAATCTTTTGTTTTGGGTGTTAAGTAATGAGTAAATTTAGTTTTTCTTATTTAAATGTACGCTCATTAACAAATAGTTTTGTACTTTCGAGACGATGTCATTGGAAGTGATTACTCTTGTATCGGAGTTTGTGAAACATGACTAATGCAGTTTATTTCAGATGAACTTGTAAAAATTGATGGTTACAGTTTAATAAGATGTGATAGAGCTGGTAGAGGTGGTGGTGTGGGCATATATATTAAATCACGTTTGAACTACGAAGTTACTCTAAAATCTTCAACTACTGCTTTAGAGCAGGTTTGGTTAAAATTAAGATTTGGGAAAAAGGACTATTGTTTTGGATGTTTATATAGACCGCCATCGAGTTCCTTTTCTGACTTTTTGATAGAATTTGAAAATGTCGTTTCTGATTTTATAACTAGTTGTACAGATTTTGTGTGTGGTGGAGACATAAATGTGGATTTAAATGATTTTGAAAATAAGAAAACTATAGACTTCAATTCTTGTATTGATTGCTTCAATTTGAAACAAGTTAAGGCGGGCGCACACATGCTACTATCGAATCCGATTGTCTGAAACGATTATCGGACACGAGAATCTGAGAACTGCCGCACATATCCAATTTTTGAGTAGGCTTTTAGCACAGTATTTTCCGCCTGCCCAGTGGTGTGTCATCAAAGTGTTATAATAATTTGTGCCACAATGGACAACATAGAATTTATATTGCTTTCTTGCTTGAGAAGTAGAAAAAAAAGACAAAGCGTCGCTACTGGGTGCATCCCTTAAATACACGCGTATATTTGTTAATTAATTAATTTATTTATAAAAGCGAAATGCCTTATAAAATATTAGTACCTATATGTACCTACGTACTAAAACAAATGGAAACAAAAACCTCACCGGCACTGGTTCTCCCCCGAGAATGCTATAAACTGATGAAAATAGTCTGATGTGTGCGATGAAACAATTTACAAACATGTATATTGGGCCTTCAGACAATCGGTTCAGTTTTTTTATCGGGCAACTTGATCGGACGCACTTCCTTTGCATCCGAGTCGGACGTGTGATCCGATATCGCATCGAATGTGTGCGGGATGATCATTGCATTACATTATAGACATGAACTTCAGGTAGTCGGATCCGATAATCGTTTCAGGCAAACGGATTCGACAGTAGGATGTATGCGCCCGCCTTTATAGTTTCCCCTACTAGAGTTACTCAGAGTTCAGCCACACTTGTTATCAGCTGATTGTGAAGATGAATTATACAATGCTGGTACCATGGATGTCTCAGGTATGTTTGATCACTTTTTGGTTTTCTGTAACATTTTAAATCCCAAGCGAAAAGACTGTCATCGTACGTTTAAAACTCGAAGTCTACAAAGAATTGATAAAATTCTCTTTAATGAATTATTGCGAGCCACGCCTTTTGAAAATATTTTATTGATAGAAAATATAGACTTGAAAGTATCTCTCTTTAATAAACTAATTTTGGATTTGTTCGACTTTGCAGTGCAAGAAAAAGAAATAACATGCAGAAAACACACTCAACCTTGGCTTACAGATGTGATAAAAAAATGATATCTTTAAAAAATAAAGCTTTCGCCAAGTACAAACGTACAAGAACATTTACTGATTTGCAATACTATAAGCAAATCAAGAACCAAACAACGAATGCGATAAATCGGGAGAGAAAGTGATATTTGGAATTTTCAGTTGGTAGGTTGAGGAATAGTGGCAACAGTACATGGGATAAGATTGGGCAGCTTGGTATTCATAATAAAACTATACAAAAGGAACTACCGGAAAGTTTGAATGTGCCGAATGATATTAATAGCTCTTTCATGCAATTTTCTACATGCACTCCACCAGACATAGAACTCCTTAGTTTTTATCTTTCACATACAAAAAGGAACTTATAGTCCTTATTTGATTTCTCTCTAGTTGATGAAGATATTGTACAGAAATTGTTGTTAGAAATTAAAACAAAAGCTATTGGCCCAGACAACTTAAATATTGACATGATTTTGTTGTGTTGCCCTTATATATTGCCTTTTATCGTTCACATTATTAATTCTTGTCTATTACATTCCACCTTTCCTGCTCCGTGGAAAGTTTCTAAAGTCTTCCCGCTTCCGAAAAAAAGTGAAGTCGTCAGCATGAATGATTTGAGGCCAATTTCCATTTTGTGTCCCCTATCTAAAATAATTGAGAAAATAATGTGTTGTCAGATGAGAAGTCACTTAAATCATTACAATTTACAATAGACAATCAGGCTTTCGTCAGGGTTACAGCTGTACAACTGCCTTGTTAGATGTGATTGATGATATATTGCGAGCTACTGATCGGGGAAAAACAACTGCAACAACTGCTAATCCTTTTAGACTATTCCAAAGCTTTCGATAAAATAAATCATGACATTTTGTTTTCTATTTTACAATGTTTTGGATTTTCAGATGCTTCAATAATGCTTGTAAGTGATTACCTTACGAATCGCTAGCAGTATGTGGAGACTGGGAATGGCTGTTCTAACTAATTGCCAATCTCGGCTGGTGTGCCTCAAGGATCTGTTTTGGGACCCCTGTTATTTTGCCTACATACTGCAAATATTATTGATTGCATCAGGCATTGTGATGCTTATTTATACGCTGATGACACTCAGTTACGATTTTCCTTTTTACATTCAGATATTGATCAAGCTAATGTGCATATTAATGAGGATCTTCAGCTTCTTTTAAAGGAGTCTGATAAGCATCAACTCACAGTGAATCCCCCAAAGTCTAACGTTTTGGTGTTTGGCAAGCACAGGGATGAGGTGGAGGAAAGTCTAAAAATTCAGGTTAACGGGGAACAAGTATCAGCTGTCAAAATCACTAGAAATCTTGGGCTTCTTTTAGACACAGATTTAATTTTTCTAAACACGTATTGGAGTGCATAAGAAAATCTTTTGCCATATTAAAAATGTTGTATCCGCATCGCCACGTCTTGTCACAAAGACTAAAAATTATGCTTACTGACAGTTTCGTGCTCAGTCAATTTAATTATTGTGACGCAGTTTATGGACCGTGTCTAACAAAAAGAGATCGAGACAGAATTCAGATGGTGCAAAAGGAGATATATCTATGGCATCAGGAAGTATCATCCAGTGAGTCACAGACTTGTTGATGCTAAATGGCAAAATATGGAAAATCGGAGAAAGCTTGATGCTGCCTTGTTTGTATCACAGAATTTTATTTTCAAAAACCCCACCATATCTGTATAATAAAGTGAAGTTTCGCTCAGATGTCCACACCCTAAATTTAAGATATAAAGGATTATTATCACCCCCACCGCACAGAAGTACTATTTTCACGAGATCCTTTTCATTTACAATTTATGCGATTTATAATGATGTCCCTCTAGATCTGAAGTTTCTAAAGTTGTCCAGTTTCAGAGCTTCATATTGGAAGTACTTGGTTAGGAATAATTTGTAATTGTTATTTCGAAAAAAAATTATAGAATATGATCCAGTGAGTACTTGTAGTAGACTAGCGTGCATATGTTTATTTGTTTTCTTTAGTTTGGCTTTATACATACTTAGGTTAGAATTTAAATCAGTATTTTACTGCCTTCTAGCCTTTTTGCAGATACACGGTGATCCATTAGTGACCCCCATGTACATTATTATGTTTTTTAGTTTTCTTTTCTTGTTATTGTAATGTGATCTTACTGCAACTAAACAGCTTATTATTATTATTATTATTTGTGGGGATTTTTGAAAAACATTGTCTACCAAACTCCATCTTGGAATATTGATCAATTAATAGAAAAAAATCGAAGATGCCTGTCGGCAAATAACACCAGATGTATTAAGAAAGGTCACTAAGACAGAAGTTAGACGCCATCTAGACTTATGTTTATTAAAAGAAGGTAGTCACATTGAAAATTATTTATAAGTAGAACCTAACTAGCATTTATTTTTATATTGTTGGCTTTTGTTGTTCGCTAAAATTGTTAGGTTTTTAAATATAAAACATAATAAGTGTCGATAATAACAGTTTTTCTTAAAAAAAAGTTCATACAGTTATATTTTTGTAACTAATAATAAAATATTAATACTTTTTCCATAATACATCTGTCCGAGCATCTGTGAGTTGTTTCTGTCAAAAATATACCTTCATAAGTCACGGCTAACTCGATTTTCATTAAAAAAAAAATAGCATGGAATCTTTTTCATATTTTTACAAATAATGCGCATATAACTTTTTAATGAAACAAGATATAAAAAAAATATATTTACGAAACTGTATCAGAAAAACGTGCTCTTTCAAAATATAAAGAGAAACAGGTATGGTCCTGGAAAAAATATATTTGATGACGTCATAACCTATATTTCGCAAATTCCTAAAAACTATCTTTTTGGTCCAAAAGCAAGCTTGAGTGATCCTCCAAGAAATCCAAAAGTCAAATTTTTACTGGCTGTTTTTGTTTGCCTATAATAACCCTGGGGCGTCGAGTTTGGGACACACTGTACATGTAGAGAGTCCTTGGTCAGAAGTTTGTTAAGCCCATGGAATTTATCCCAAATTATTTTTCATCCACAAAATTGACGTGACTTTTGAAAAATTATTTTTTTCTGTTAAAAAGTGACATTATTGTCCTAACTCTCCCAATCCAGGAACTCTACCTACAGCCAAAGTAGGAGTCCCGGGTTCGAGTCCCGGCTGGAGTGCATTTTTTTCAACTGATTTTTCTTTACACGATATGCCACAAAACACACTTCTTTATTATTTTTATCGATTTAATACTATTATCAATCAATTTCTAGTGTCAAAAACCTTCAGATTGAAGTTAATACGAAAATAAGTCACTTTTTCAGAAGCTTGAATAAAGCGTGTTTATGCAAGTTTTTGAAAACTGTCATTTTTTCAAGCTTTTATTTGATAGTCCATTCATATTAGAATGAATAGAAAAAAATTAGAAAGTTTTGCCACTTGGAGATTAAACTTGTCAAAGGAAGTACTTTTAAAATAATATTTTTTGTAGGACAAACGGTTTTCAAGAAAAACTGCCACGTTAGAGGTGGGTCTTAGGAATGAAGCTACCACTTGCCATCTGAGAACTTTTTTTATATTCAAAGTACTCGTACTTCCCTTAACAAGTTTAATCACCAATTGAAGAAATTCATATTAATAGGCAAAACGAAGGCCAATATTAAAAAAAAATCTTTTTTATTAACCCCTTACACTTTTTTTATAAACCCCTTTTCCACTATTATAATCCAACGTTAGATTAAATTACAGTCCCAAAATCAAACCTAAAATACATTATTTTACTATGTTCTGAATGTTTGTTAATGCAACCCCTAACTTCAATGATTTTTATTCGAATTTTACTGGGAACCTTTTTTGTAACTATTTTTTTTGTAGGACAAACGGTTTTCAAGAAAAACGCAAGACGATCAAATTGCATGTGAGGGGAGGATTTTAGGGATTAAGCTCCCACTTGCCGCTTGTCCTACAAAAATTTTCCTGGTCAATTCTGCCTAAAGAAGGTTCTATTTCCTAAACTGTTTAGCACAGAAGTTTCTGAGAAAGCAGGTATTGAAGTTGGGGATTACATTAATAGAGATTCACAAACATAATATAATCATGTATTTTAGCTATGATTTTGGAACTCTGTAATTTAATCTAAGGTTGGATTACAGTGGAGAAGGGGTTTATAAAAAAAGTTTTGCGACTTATGCACTATTGAGGTAGGATTATCAGCAAGTTTTTTTGTGGTTTTTCCTTCATATCTAATCCAGCAGACGTTACCTACATTAGAAGACATTGTTCGGATGTATTCTAGATGATATTATACAGGGTATTCCGCATAAGAACTGACACAGAGCAGGAGCATACAGGGGAGCCCAAAATAAGGTGATTTAAGGCCACTTACCTCTATATTAAGTTGCACCCCTGAGAAGTTATAGCCCTTGAAAGTGAGATTTGAAATTTCAAAAAAATCTATATAGTTATTTTTACACTTGGAAAAACCAAATTTGGTGCAAGTTGTGGGTGTACCAAGGGCATTAATCGTCAGAAAACATAGTTCAGTTGTACCATTTTAAAGGGTTGATACAGAGTGATGCACCCTAAAAATATGACACAACTTTTTGTTTTTTAGCGGACTTTAGGCCAGGCAATGGGTATAAAAACGGGTTTCTATTCGCAAAAGGTCGGAGAAATGAAATTTGGTGGGATGGTAGACATAGGTCCCCTGATAGTACGCCTGAGTTTGCGACCTCAGGGTGTTGCCGCTCGAGGGGTGGGGGGATGAAAACTCTGCGTCGGAACGCTTTTCGGGAAATAGCGCCGTTGTGGTAAGCCCTATCAAAAACAAGTTGAAATGAAATATGTAGAGAACAAAATTGTGCACAATTTTGGTCTTTACAGTTTTCGTCTGCGACCGATAGTTTCCGCTCTACGCCGTGCCAAAGTTGGGGGTTGGTTTGTAATTTTCAACAAAATCAGAATTTCATCGCGGATTAAGACGAATATCGCTATTAAACAATAGGGTAGTTTCCTCTAATCAAATTTTCAAATAAATTGCACATAACTTGATTCATCAAACCTAACCTAACCTAACCTAACCATTTTTTATTTCCCGAATAAGTATCCACGAAGTTAGAATTTTCAAAATAAAATTTGAATTTATTTGAATTTGCGTTCGGGACCCGACCGCGTGTTGACGTCATAATAACGAGCCGAACATTTTCATTCGTTTTTTTATCATGTGGTACGGACTTGGACTGGAGACCTAATCTTATTATTTTGTGATTTGATATGTCACTAGTCAAATAATATCAGCTGGAGTTTTGTTTACATTTCAAAATTTGTAATTTTATCAAAGTTATTGAGGGGTTCCAAACGATTTTGAATTTTATATTTTATTAAAACCATTGTTTATCGCGTCGTCATAATAGTAAAGGACTAAATGAGGTATTAATTCATTTTTATACCTGACCTAAGTGTTCACAAATCAAGGATTAAAATAAGGTAAGCAAGTAGGCAATGTAAATTTTTATCATTTCTCCTTTCTTATAATATAATTAAAAATTGTGCTTGTGTTTGAAATTGAGAGAGATAGTGTAATAAAATCTAATTAATTACAAATGCAAATCTTAACTTATGTACATGGTACAATCCTAAACCCTATAGTTTCAATTACAAAGAAAAATGAATAGGTACCAAAAAATTGATATTGGTAGTAGGTAGTTCAATCCCCAGATAAAAGTGTTTGAGAGCAAAGTATAATTTAGTAAGCACTCTTTCTCAATTTGATTCTAGGTAAGTACCTAAAGAATATAAATAGGTAATCATTTAAATTCCAAGAAATACCTACCTACCTGATGCATTTATATAGGTATGAGAGTAGAGTGTTTAATTTGCTTTCTGTTTCAGTGCGAAGAAGTTGACAAAGAGTAAAGTAATGGCTCCTCCTGTAGTGAATGTGGGTTTTGTTAAAGCAAGTTCAGACAATCTTCCGGAAATTGACATACCTATTTATGCTCTCACAATTTTTAAAGCGAGATGCCAAAGCGAAACAATCTCGCGAAACGCGAAAACCGCAAAGCTAGAAAGCTAGGTTATGTTTCGATACCCACAAAACATCAAGATTAGGTTAGGACGGCACCGTTATCGTTACTAGTTTGCTGCACCGTTGCCAGATCTCCTTTTGGACTTGTATTCAGAAGTAAATCCTGTACTCCAAAGACCGACTATTCTTCAACAAACATTGAGAAAGTACATTATATCTTTACGGAATATAGTGTTTTTTTATAAAGTTAACTGCTGTTCTTATTTATTGCAATTAATAGATTTGTTCTAGGAAGCAATCTCAAACTAGTCCGAACCAATAACCAGAGTTAAAAACAGTCAGAGAATTTGAACTGTATAATCAACTTTAGGTTGACAATTTGAGTTTCCATACTAGAACACAGCTATTCTAATAACAAAATGTTCGACCAGCAAGGAAAAATCACACGAGTTGGCAACGTACAATAAACGAATAAAGCTTCAAGGCTTCGTGGTCCTATTCACATAGCTCAAAATTATTATGACGTCAAAATTAAGAAAACCGTTAAAACGGGAATAATTTTGAACTCAATTTTCTCCCAAAGGAGGTAAAATTTTTAGTTTAGAATTTTACTAGTATAGTCTGCATCAATACAGGCTTTCAACAAAATAAAATTTGAAAAACGGTTAAATACCCTATTCTGTAATATTTTTTTTCTGAAAGAGTAATGTTTTCCGAGTCGGCAGATGCCAGGTTTGATACATTTGGTCGTGTATAATAAAATATATGATTTTTTGAAGCGCGCCGCTACATGCTCCGATGAGTGTATTTTCTAATTGTTAATATCTACGCCGCCACATTTATTAATTTGTGCATACATGAAACAAGAAAATGTCATTATCAACTCGTTTCCACACCACCCTTGAGGTAGAGTTTATGTTGAGGCAGTATGGTGCAGGAAGTGAACAGCGTAAGTTGGACTCTCTGCGTTATACGAACTTTGTTCGGGCTGTCGCCAAAAATTCATTCAATCTCGCGGCGCTGCCACCAACATCCGACGCGTGCCGTCATCATTCATTGCGTACATATTGTCAAGTACAGAGCTGGCCGGGAGTTCAGAAGCCTCCAGAAGATCATGGATGGCGAAGAACAAGCACAGGACTGGACGCAATACGGATTTCAAAGGAACCAGCTCCAGATGTTTTACCTAAGAGCATCTCGTGCAGATGCCAGAAAGGTTGTGGACCTGCTTGTGGTTGCCGGAAGGCAGGATTAAAATGTTCGGTTCTGTGTTTACACTGTACTGGGACGTCCTGCGAAAACATTCCAGACCTGATTGCGTTAGACGACGACAACACAGAAGATGCCGAAAACGTTTCCAATCAGATACAGGACGATGAGGACCAAACAGACAACGCCGAGTTTGCCGATTCTGTCTCTGAATTGATGTCCGAGGATGATGACAATGAAGGCGAGTCAGCTTTACAACGTTGCAAGAGACTCAAAGTAAAATAAACGATATCGACCGTGGATTAGGCCTCTTGGGGATACCACGTTAAAAAAAACGCACCGATCAACTCTATCTCAAGGGTGGTGTGGAAACGAGTTGATAATGACATTTTCTTGTTTCATGTATGCACAAAATTAATAAATGTGGCGGCGTAGATATTAACAATTAGAAAATACAGAGTAAAAATACAGAGGAAATTATAGAGCACGCCCGCTGAAAGGTTAAAGAAGCCCGTTTCTACGGGCTTAAGGAAGCCACAGATATTCTGTCAGAGCCTGAAGAGGCTCGAAGCGACACGTTTCATAGTAGGTATACCATGCCTACAGCCTGCCGCCCTCAGTTTGCGTCGGACACGGCGTTCTGTCTGCAATGAGACGGATCGCAGCCCACGCCCCACTGGCGATCCCGTGAGTATAGGGGCATGCGTGACCTCATGACGCTGCCAATTCACGCAGCCCGATGTTGCTCTGGGCCCCCAGTGAATGGTCAACACTCAAAGTAGTGAGTGCGAAATGGCAATACTGCCGCGGGGTGGTAATGGCTCCCATTCCAACCTTCCAGTCGTCTTTACAAACCGCCCTGCTCGGAAGCGTCCTCATATCGACAATATCCATGATGCACTACCATGCTGTAATTAGCAAGAACGTTTGATAGTTTTACTCACTCAATGCGTGGGGATCTCTGTGGTTTTGTCGCTTGTCGATGTGCAGTCTTATCACTCATAGCACGAAAACGGTATTGACACGCAGCCGGATAGGAGAAAAGCAGGTGGGCTGGTGGCAGGGACATAGGGGAATTTGGTCTTTAAAATATCGTGGCAGAAAAGGCAAACTACACAGTAACCAAACGATGATGTCTTCAAATCGTCGTATAATACATGATTTTACTATGTTCATGAATCTCTGATAATGCAACCCCTAACTTCAATAACTGACTTCTCGGAAACCTCTGCTCTAAACAATTGAGCTCATAACACTTTTTATGCAATTATGCAATTTTTGAAAAAAGCAAAAACTACCAATTGGACGTTAGAGTTGGGCTTTAGGTATCAAGCGCAGTTTGCTTGAGAACACTTTTAATTTTGAAACTACTACGTCCCTTGACAAGTTTACTTCCCAAGTGGCAAAACTTTATAACTTTTTCTATTACGCTATTTTTAAGCTACTCGTAATATCAATGGCCTAAGATACGGCACTCTTTCTTCTGTTCTCTTTCCTCTCTTTTAAAATTTGAGCTCATAAAACTGGTCGTAGTTGGCCATGGTTACAACCAAGAGTAATCAACTTACTACTCATCGAATACTTGAATGCCTACCCAACAAAAAATGTTTACAAGGGGGGTAAGTCCTTAACACTGTATGTGTGCTCCTGGATTGCAATTGGGATGGGTATTTTAATGACAAAAAAATCGCATTTGATCTTGATACTATGCGAATTACTTTTGCTTAAATTATCTAAACATAAATTACTCAAACATAGAAGTTTTGAGAAAGGGCCAAATCAATTAATATACAAGATGTTTTTAGGGATTAAATTTACACTAACTCAATTTTCAGACCAATTGGCCTAAGATTTTTTCCGTGTTTTTGACAAATGAACCTAACTTTTAAAAGCTTATCTTAAGTTTCTTGCACAAAAAATTGAGATTGTAGAGTATATTTTAATTCCAAAGAACTTTTC
Organism: Pseudeuparius sepicola; assembly: GCA_963920635.1. Lineage (NCBI taxonomy): Eukaryota > Metazoa > Arthropoda > Insecta > Coleoptera > Anthribidae > Pseudeuparius > Pseudeuparius sepicola. The sequence continues at coordinate 33,452,247 of OY987300.1, read as the reverse complement.
ATTATAACATTTTTTCGTATCTTGGAATATAAGATTGGTTTATGCTTCACGATTTCTTAAACTAGCTAAAAAATCGATTTTCATGTCAGTTTCACAGTAAGAAAAAAGTTATTCCCAGAATATCAAGACCAAGCTTTTTATATTTATTCTGTCAGATCCAGGGTCACCATATAAAATAAATCTTACTTTAACAGGTTTTAAATTACACAAAACCAACACCATTCTATCTTTCAACTCATTAATTGGCACATATTTTACCAATCCTGAGCACACCGTTCTTGGTTTCTCTTCTCCACAATTAATTTTCAGAAGATAAAGTGCATCTGCATCAGGATGTCTTTGAACTTCTTCTACTTTTCCAATGCGTAGATCTAGTCTTCCAATATCTACTGGCTTATCAGTAGGTGTCTCATTTTTCTCCTTCGTATTCTTTTCTTTCTTAGGCTTTATTTCCTTTTTCGGTTTGTTCAATTCCAGTTTCTCTGGTTCAGTAAGCCCAGTTTCAGCTTCTGTCGATTGGCTTGACATTTTACAACTTGGAACATTTATTTGTGTCAAACCATTTATTATTTCCATTTGGATCAACTTCTTTTTGGCTTCTTCAACGGCAGTGGTGAGTTTAACATTTTCTTCAATCAACTGCTTTGTAAGTATTTGGTTATATTCTTTATTTACTGCATCCAACTAAAAATAAATTAAACTATTTAGGTGGCACATTGTAAAAATTGTTTTGATTTGAAGCGATCACCTGATGTAGGGTGGTCAACTAAAGTCTTTTTTTTTTAAGGAACACCCCCCAATACCTTTTCATTTTTGGACAGGCCTTATCACATCCAATCCAACAATACAGGGTGGCCCACCACGAACTGCATCGATCTATATATGGAAAACTAAATTCTGAAAATTTGGCACCTCACTAATGCCGATGGGCGCTGATCAACTAAAATATTTTGGTGAATCTGGCAGTTCCGGTTATACTGGAAGTCGATATCAACTTTCTTATCTCAAATGGAACACCCTGTATATTATTGCATTTTTTTATTCTAGGCATCATTTTGGAACAAAAACGTGCAACATGTCCTATGTCTAAATCCAACCGTTTTTGAGATATTTGCATTTTTCCGAAAAAAATTACAGGTGCAGACCTAAAGTCAACTAGCCAATTTATACGAGGAAACCGCGAAATTTCAAAACGAATTTTTGGCATCGTGTAACAGAAGCCCTGACCTAGTGATCTCTGCAAAGAAATAAACCCGTTCTTATACAGGGTGTCACAAAATATGAATAAAAATTACATTCAAAATGTGCTTAAATCTCGAAATTTTCAAATAGAAACCCCCTTTTTTTAATGCGATCTTATTCACCACTAAAAATGATGACAACTGTGTATAAGGTTTCCTATAAATAAATGCAGTAATTTTCGATTAATTTACGAAAAACCCACTTTTCGCCCATAAAATGCGGGGTTTGCTTAACGCTTGGAAAATCATATTAGCCGTGGACGTTGAAAAGACAATCGCGGCTGAGGAAATGTCACTTGGTTTATAAATTTGTGTCAACAATAATGCCGGCGCGCTTAAATTACACAAACGAAGATTATTTAAATTTGTTTATTATCAACGGAGAATGCAACAAAGTAATATCAAGAACGTATGATACATAATCTTCGTTTGTGTAATTTAAGCGCGCCGGCATTATTGTTGACAATAATTTATAAACCATGTGACATTTCCTCAGCCACGATTGTCTTTCCAACGTCCACGGCTAATATGATTTTCCAAGCGTTAAGCAAACCCCGCATTTTATGGGCGAAAAGTGGGTTTTTCGTAAATTAATCGAAAATTACTGCATTTAGGTATAGGAGACCTTACACAAAGTTGTCATCATTTTTAGTGGTGAATAAGACCGCATTAAAAAAAATGGGGGTTTCCATTTGAAAATTTCGATATTTAAGCACATTTTGAATGTAATTTTTATTCATATTTTGTGAACACCCTGTATAAGAACCGGTTTATTTCTTTCTTTGCATCAGGGCTTCTGTTACACGATGCCAAAAATTCGTTTTGAAATTTCGCGGTTTCCTCGTATAAATTGCTAATGGACTTTAGGTCTGCAGCTGTAATTTTTTTAGGAAAAATGCAAATATCTCAAAAACGGTTGGATTTAGACATAGGACATGTTGCATGTTTTTGTTCCAAAATGATGCCTAGAATCCAAAAATGCAATAATATACAGGGTGTTCTATTTGAGATAAGAAAGTTGATATCGATTTCCGGTATAACCGGAAGTGCCAGATTCACCAAAATATTTTAGTTGAGCAGCGCCCATCGGCATTGGTGAGGTGCCAAATTTTCAGAATTTTCCTACTTTTAGTTTTCCATATATAGATCGATGCAGTTCGTGGTGGGCCACCCTGTATAAGGATTGTAGGGTTTTGGCTAGAACTTTGACAAGGTAGTTTAAGAGGGGGTTGCCGACAGCGAAAGTGACGTTAGATTTCGTATTTTTTTAAGTTGTATAGCATAAAATCTAATAACATTTTACCTGGCAAAAATTTAGTACAAACATCTCCGTCTTCATTTTAATCATAAGATCTTAAAAGCATATGCACTGGAATTATTATTTTTCCCAAGGTTTTCATAACCTATAAAACAAAACATTGCTTTTAAGATCTTATGATTAAAATGAAGACAGAGATGTTTGTACTAAATTTTTGCCAGGTAAAATGTTATTAGATTTTATGCTATACAACTTAAAAAAATACGAAATCTAACGTCACTTTCGCTGTCGGCAACCCCCTCTTAAACAAAAAAAAACTGTATAATGGAAGATTACAAAAAGGTCTCAATACTTTTTCAGTTCCCGTTATTACAGTTGTCATTATAGCCCCGTTTTTAGAAGATGACATTGTACGTCTGGCTTACAAAGCACAAAAAACAAGAAAAACTGTGCTAAAATTGGAGGAAAAATATAATTGTTTTCTTTTTTCTAACAAACCTGTAAAATAGCATATTATACAGAGAGTAACTAAAATGCTTGGCCATATTTTAATGGCAGTTTTACATCATAAATTGGCAAAAGAAATGTATATTAATGTGACCAAAAACAGTTAATTTTTGAGACAGAATGTAATGAATAAAATACACTATTTTAAATTGCAGTAAAATATCTTAAGTGATTTTGTTAAAATTTGATATACAACTCGTGGTTTTAGTTTTATACAAACAGATGTACATGCCTTAGATTTTGTACTACCAGGAACTCATGCCCAAGGGTAGGGTTTCCAGTCCTGGTATTTAGTACCGGGATTGTCCCAGGATTTTATCAAAAAAGTGTGGTCCCGGGATTTTCCTCATGGTCCCGAAACTTTAAGAGCCCCGTTTTTTTTAATTACGTCATAAACACGTACCATTGAACGCGCAATAGGCCGACCAGACCGACACGACGCAACGAAGCAGTTGGGACGGTAATTCCCCTGAAAACCTAAAGAACTAAGGAACTATATCTAGTTCAAATAATTATTCGTATACCTATGTATTTTTTTTATTTTAGTGTTACAATTTTAGCAAATCCAGTTTTCTTTACGTATAAATTGACATTTTCAGCTTATTCTCCATCCCCAAAAACACAGCAGTGCCAAATTTCAGTTCAGCAGCTTGATTAGTTTGCGAGATGTAGCCATAATTCAATTTCAAAAATGAACTTCAAACAAACAACATTTCTATAAGGCATATTAGCCTCAATCATAATATTTTGGCCCAAAATATATGAGGTTGCACTATGTGCCATTACTAATGTATAGGAAAATCGAATTTTCCATGTTATCTCCAGGGGCCACTCGTAAATTTCCCTTCATTCTACTCAACATCGATGTACTTTTCAACCCTCTTCGAAGCTTGTATGCACAAATGGGGCACCTAAATCTGTCACTATCTGACGGTCTATAGGTAAGTATGTAATGTGTAGTTTAAGAGTTTTAATTTTTATTTTATATTATGCTCATGTTTTTATTTGCAAATTTTTATTAAAATCTTTTTAGTTGCTGCATATTGCTTTTTCTAAACTACAAATTATTCTTATAAAATTTCTAATTATCAGGCAGAGCTCCAGTAGGAGAAAACGGGAAGATGTTTGGTAAGTACCTATTTATATTTCTTAATTACAATTAAGGCAGTGGCTCTTTATACGTCCGACGTATATACGAGTCACGTGAGTTCTTTGGACGTACATTTAACTCCATACACGTCCACAGTAAACCTAATTGAGATAAGCATCTTTGCAATAAGAAGCTTATGCCCTCCTTTTTGGGGGATAGGCGCTGCCGTTTGAAAAAAGAAGGAGGCATTCGCATCATATTGTGACAGTCGGCAGCGATGCGTGCTGCCGTATGAAAAAAGAAGTGGTAATTATTTTTAACGGTGTAACCAACCCCCGATTTTCTTGAAATTTTGGCTAGGTACTTCCTATTTTCGGCCGACATTCGGCGCGCCGAAAATCAGGGATGGGTTACACCATTGGAAATAATTAGGTACCACTTCGCATCGACATTCGGCACGCGCCGACTGTCGAGCAAAAACAGCGGCCAGGCCAGACGTAAACACGGTATAAATCTTTCACAATTTCGGTTTTTCCGCGGGTGTTCGTGAAGTTTCGATGTTGCAAGAGGTGCAAAATACTGTGGTGATTAGTTTGAGCTGCATACAGTAAAAACTCATCCGGATTATAACCACAAATATTGCCACGAAAAGTGAGGTGCCAAAGGAAATTTGAAAATTCATTTTCTCGGAAACTATGTCCGAGCACCAAAAGTTAAGGTCAGATTCGTGTTCAGGGACCGCGAAAATAGGGGGTAGCCAAAATTTCAAAAAAATCGGGGCAGAGTACACCACTGTGAACAATTACCGAAAACAGAACCATATTACCTACCTAAAATTAAGGTATTTTGCCATGCCAGTTCATCACAAAGTAGCAGGGTAATGGTAGGTGATTTTGTTGTGAACAAATTTTCACCTAAGTACCGGGTCGGTAACAAATTTTCAGGGGTAATATAACAAGTGGTGTGCCTATTATCGATAATACCTTTTGTCAATTTTACGAATTATAAACCCAAAGCTGAAAATACCACGACTGCGTAGCAGGAGTGGTATTTTCTTAGCATTGGGATTATAATGAGTGATAAATTAACGAAAGGTATTATCTATTATTAGGCATACCACGAGTTGTATTTAAAAAGAGAATTTAACAACTGCGAAGAATTATAAACATTTCCCATCTTCGAAAATGTAATTTTAAATAAATTAAAAATAAGAAAAGGAGCCCCAGGATTTGAACCATGGAACCCTCGTACGCAAAGCGAGAATCATGTCCCTAGACCATTGAGGTCAAATGAATGTTTTGCTTAACTAGCCCTATATAAATTTAATTACCATGCTTATAAGTTAGAGTCCATTTGACAGCTGTCATTTCGGTTGAGCTTTCGGGTCTGAATATGTTTTTTGTGCTAACAGATATTTAACGATCGATGTGTTAATTGAAAGCATATCTTCTAGTCCTATATTAAATTTGGTAACGTGATGAAGTTATCTGGTTATCAGTTTCAGCTGCCACAATATTGGTTTAGCGTAACTAGGACGTAACTAAGAGAGTAGGATCTCAGCGATTATTTCCCTCATACTGCTTGCATCCAATAAAGTAGCTCCTTCCATAAAAATCCAACCAATCATATGCCTCTGCTAGCGATAATTGCACTAGTGCAAATTATAATATAATACCACTAGTGCAATTACCATTTCGTTGCTTAGCAACCGCGAATCTGTTCGATACAAACACGTACTTCTTAAAATTGGTGTTTTACGCTGTTCTAAATTACGCAGCTTATAAATTTTGTTGCGGTATTATTAAGCATTTTATCAATGAATTTATATAACTTTTACACTGCTAAATTGTTCTTAGTCGACCTCGGTCTCTGTTTAATTTATGACACACATTCAGAAAATAAACCAACTCTGACAGGATGTAGGTATAATCGTATTTGCCTTACCCAAGCGTCATGTTTGTTTACTCGAATGCTACAGTCGAAGCTGTCAATAAACTCGTTCAAAATGAGTCGTTTTGGTAATGTAAACATAGAAAAAATGAATACAGAAATTATTAAATCGTATTCATGAGATAATCTCTTAGTTACGCTAAACCAATATTGTGGCAGCTAAAACTGATAACCCGATAACTTCTTCATATTACCAAATTTAATATAGGACTAGAATGTAATGTTTTCAGTTAACACATTGATCTTTAATAATCTATTAGCTACAAAAAACATATTCACAACCGAAAGTTTAATCGAAATGACAGCTAGCTGTCAAACCAACTATTTGCAGTTGTTAAATTCTCTTTTTAAATACAACTCGTGGTATGTCTAATAATAGATAATACCTTTCCTTAATTTATCACTCAATATAATCCCAATACTAAGAAAATACCACTCCTGCTGCGCAGTCTTGGTATTTTCAGCTTTGGGATTATAATTCGTAAAATTAACGAAAGGTTATATTACCCCTGAGAATTCAATGCCTGCCAATATGAACCAACGATAATACCACTAGTGGTATTTTCGCTGAAATCCTATTCTCTTAGTTACGTCCTAGTTACGCTAAACCAATATTGTGGCAGCTAAAACTGATAGGTAACCCAATAACTTCTTCACATTACATACCAAATTTAATATAGGACTAGAAGATATGTTTTCAGATAACACATTGATCTTTAAATATCTATTAGCACAAAAAAACATATTCAGAACCGAAAGTTCAATCTAAATGTCAGCTAGCTGTCAAACTAACTATTTGCAGTTGTAAAATTCTCTTTTTAAATGCAACTCGTGGTATGCCTAATAATAGATAATACCTTTCCTTAATTTATCACTCATTATAATCCCAATGCTAAGAAAATACCACTCCTGCTGCGCAGTCGTGGTATTTTCAGCTTCGGGATTATAATTCCTAAAATTAGCGAAAGGTATTATCGATAATAGGCACACCACTTGTTATATTACCCCTGAAAGTCATTCATTCATTTTTGAACTAAGGAAATGAACTAAGGAAATAAAAAATCTGAGAACTTTAACAACTATAAATAATAACAACAACTTAATATGAATTCTAAAAATAACAACAAATGCTCGAAATGTTTCCCGTCTGCTAAAATGCACGACTCTATTCTTCGGGCCATAGAATTCCGAATTCTTTGAAATATTCCGGGAGTATTTCTAATAGTTTCGCATGAGCCCATAACAAAATGCATATCCCGCATTTCTTCATTTGTGAAGTTCACCATTTTTTTGTTATAAGGGACACAACACAAATTAGTTATGACATCTAAGAATAGTAATTAGATGTTTGACATTAGCCTACTAGATTATCTGATTCATAAGAAAATTATTATTAATCATTAACCATGCGTTAAGTCGCGCAGGTGTCAACATGTTTTATTTTTTTTTTAAATCTGTTTAGGACAAAAAGACAAGAGTTTAAAAAGTTTTTAAACGCATTTGTCCATTACAAATCAATTTTTTGGTTTTGAAATTTTGACACGTTAAAAAATTGTGACGAAAAATAATTTAGGGGTTGGGTTTTTCATACCCAACCACTCACACTTTAGTGTTGAAAAAATGTCACAAAATGTCTTCCATGAGTGCAACTGGTCCACCAAATTTCAACTTTTTACCTCTTTCCATAGTGGAGAAAATAAATAAAAACAATATTTTACCCCCGCATATTTGGAGGGGTGTAACTGGGAGGGGGAGGGGTTTTGAGTAAAAATTTATATGAGACCCTTCATTTTAACGGTAGAATTACCCTGTAAAATATTTTGGTGCAATTTAGAAACACCCTGTATATGTGGTTTAGACTCATTTAAAAGTTAAACCGGATTAAAACAGAAAATAGCAAGAGAAAATGACAATAAAATCAAAATTCATTTCTCTATGGTTATTTTCTACTTTAATCCGGTTTAGCTTTTAAACGAGTTCATATCACATCGGTACACAGGGCACTAAAAATAATAGTAAATATGCTTTTTAGGTTGTGCAGAGACAAACTAACCTGGAAAAATAAGTTTTAGATAGATTTTAATTGGTAACATAAAGACTCGATCCACTATAGTATATCATATAATATGGGTACCTATCTATAACGAAAAGTTAAGAATATTTGAACTAATTGTCGATGTATGCTCGTACTTTTAAATTTACCTACGTACCTACATGAATATAATAATTTTTAATTATTCTTCGCAATGTAAGTATTTAGTAAAGTGGTTAGGTACCTATATTAGAAAATATTGAAAATATGTTATTCATTGTTCCAAACCCTAACATACAAAAGAATTGCAGAAATATGATGGGAAGCGCCAATGCTCCTAATAATCTTGGCCGACTAAATCTTCCGTCTCTCTCTTCGGCACGTCTACAGTTCGTTGGTCACCGCGGAGACGCTTGCCTCTATACCAGTATAATCTATTGCCGTGACCGCTATAAATAAAAATAACTATGACTACAACTCATTTTAATAATAATTTCAAATGTCATGGAAACACTTTTCATTTTGGTATTTTGGTATAATCAGCTGCTTTTGGCAGCGTCTATGTGCGGACTCAGGCAAATTTAGCTTCGGTGTGTCAAAGTGACAGTGAAGGTTTTCCAGATCGTTCAAACTGGTTCAAACATTCGGCAGTGAAAATATTCGCGGGTTTTCTACGTTTCCTGAGTTTTACCGTTATCTGTGTTGTTATTGTTCTTGTCACTTTTTGTGTTATTAGTGCAAATGGGCTCGTTACTGACCTGAACTTATGTCCCTGTTGCATTTTTTGCTGCTTTGATGCCAACTTAGGATATCGAAATTACCAATTGACAGTTCCAGTAAGGACTTCTTAAAATAATTTGACTATAATATCACCCCTGAAAATACCACTAGTGGTATTATGGCTGAAATCACCACGTGATTGGTTAATATTTCAAAAATTATGTCATTTCATTGGTTAATATTGACAGGCATTGAATTCTCAGGGGTAATATAACAAGTGATGTGCCTGTTATAATAATAATAATAATTTGTATTTATTTGAATAAGTTGACATTTACACAATCCAATACAATCTAAAATAATAATTACAAGAACTCACCACATAAATACAATAGTTGGAGATGTTCATTGTGTCACTATATATAACTTCAACTGGTGGAATTTGAGTCTAGCAATAAGTTTGGTACAAACTTGTCCGCTATTCTCAAATTATCCTGCCTGTTATCGATAATACCTTTCGTTAATTTTACGAAATATAATCCCAAAGCTGAAAATACCACGACTGCGCAGCAGGAGTGGTATTTTCTTAGGATTGGGATTATAATGAGTGATAAATTAACGAAAGGTATTATCTATTATTAGGCATACCACGAGTTGTATTTAAAAAGAGAATTTAACAACTGCAAATAGTTAAGTAGTTCATTTGACAGCTGACATTTAGGTTGAACTTTCGGTTCTGAACATGTTTTTTGTGCTAATAGATATTTAAAGATCAATGTCTTAACTGAAAACATATATTCTAGTCCTATATTAAATTTGGTAATGTGAAGAAGTTATCGGGTTAACAGTTTTAGCTGCCACAATATTGGTTTAGCGTAACTAGGACGTAACCAAGAGTAGGATTTCAGCGAAAATACCACTAGTGGTTCCCAATATGTTCCCATCGGTAGGCAAAGGATTTAGGAGACACTCCCTTTTTTAATTTACTAGGTATATATAGAAATTATCTGTGCTAGGGGAGTATATATAGAAATTATCTGTGCTAGGGGAGTGGACGCACAATAACTGCAATTTGCACAGGGGCGCTGACTACATCAAGGGCCTGCACATATTTTTACCTCTGATTTCAGCTCATAAATTACTCTTTTAGTGACATCAGCATTTTCCTTCACCCTCTGTATTGCAGACATTGTTTTTACAAATATGTTGAAATTAGTAGGTACCTACTAGAAAAACGAAATTTAAACTGCAAAATCACAAAATATATAGGTTAGGTGCAAAATCAACATTTACTAGAAGGAACGAAATTTTTCATTTTCTGATTTTCTCCACTCACCACCACAAAATATATATGTTAGCTGCTCCTTCTTCATATATTTTTCTGGCCTCTCTTTAGCCACTCGGGGCCTTCGCTTCCTCTACGTTGGGTCGGGTGCGTCCAGCTTTTGCTGTTCCCGCCCAAGTTGATACCTTAATTTTTTTTACTTTTTTTCCTTGATTTTTTCATGCTCTGAACACTTAGGCTATATTCCGAAATTTACTGAAAGCATTGAAAGTGCTGAAAATGCGTTCCGAAATTAAAAACTAGCACTGAATCAGTGCTCATAATATATCGTTATATAACCCCGATTACTGTAAGAAGTCCCGATTTTGTCAGATGACATTCTCCACAAAATCCCTAGGAATTTTCTGTTAACCTTGGGTATAATATTGGTATGTGTCTCAACTAGTTAATGACGTCACTCATTGATTTATGATGTGAAAAGATACCCAATGGATACGAAAAAAAGAACATAATAAAATAAAAACCCTACTGCAATCACGATTATACCGCTACAAATAAAAATGACTATAACTACAACTCATTTTAATAATAATTTCAAACGTCATGGAAACCCTTTCATTTTGGTATAACCATCTACTTGCGACAGCGTCTATGGAACGTACTCAGGCAAATTTTATTTCGGTGTTGTGAAAGTGACAGTGAAGGTTTTCCGGATTGTTCAAAAGGGTTCAAACTTTGGGCAGTGAAAATATTCGCGGGTTTTGTACGTTTCGTGACTTTTACCGTTATCTGTGTTGTTCTTGTTCGTGTTATTAGAGTAATTCATTGTGCAAATGGGCTCGTTACTGACCTGCTCTTATGACCTGGTTGCATTTTTTGCTTCATTGATGCCAACTTAGGATGGCGAAATTACCAATTGACAGTCCCAGTAAGGACTTCTTCAAATAATTTTACTATACTAACCATCCTACATAACATTGATCTGCTAGAAATGCTGAACCCAGGTGGTGGGGCATTTTCAGCATATTCACAAAACAACATGAAAAACAGGTATATCATAGACAAAATAATAAATATGAGAAAAGCTGGTCACAGACGGGCGTAATTGTCTTAAAACATCAACGCGCATTCATATACGTCGCGCATCAACGTAAACTCTATTTTATCCACACACCTTCATTGATGTTTTAACACATCAGTTCGCGGTAAACGACATAGGTACACGAACGCATATTCTTCGCAGAACGATGTCGGCGGAGTTGCATTTGATTGCAGTGGCGTACGCTATCTTTTTAAATTCTATTCTGAATCCACCACGCAAAGTGTTAATTTTTTGTACAACTGTATTCTTGGTCGCATATGGCTGTAAAACTTTTCATTTTTTCAACAAAATATTATAGGCTGCATTTTTTTAATTTTTGTAAAGTACTCCATTGACTTAATTAATTGGTTTTCCATAAACAAGGGTGACCTCGATATAACTCAATAAATTCTCTTAAGAAATCATTAGTTAAATTTCTTAAGTCTGACATGATTGTTATATTACTCTGTAATAATAAAACTTCTATGTAAAAAAACTGTCTGGTAAATAGTAACTACATTATTTATTATATCCGAGGAGAAAATATTTATAGTGCGATAATAAACAAAATTTGAAGTGTTTATTGTAATAAATTCGGAATAATCAATAATTAATAAACTCGAGCTGACAGAACGAATTTTAAAATAGTATATATCTACTTCATTGATGAAAACCGCGGCAATGATGCGCGATTGTTAACACACACAGTGAAACATCAACTTGCATTCATCAATGCACACACGTTTTCAGCGAGACCAGGTTCAAAAGTGCGTCATACTTCTTCAACGCGCATTCAAGTACGTGGCAGTATTATCCCAGAGAAATGGAGGAGGAGAACGCGCTTTGACCTACTGCGCATCCTATTTCCAGGCAAATTTAATGGAAGCCATGTTCTACACTTATGTTGCCAACTTAAATTTTTAGATGAGCATGTCGGAATGTTATTGGTAGATTTTTTTGCGCGATTTTCAAATCTGACCAATAGTAATGCAGATAAATTTTAGAATTCCAAGTTGGTAGCGACCCTTTGTCCCAGAGTTAGAACATATTGTGTCAATCGCCTAATGAAGAAAATCATAGTTACAATTTAATAAAAGAAATAGTAGCAGCCTATACAAAAATTAGACTATATAATTTATCAAAAAAGTATACTGCAAAAATTCAAGGACCCTTAGTTAGGAGAGAACTACATAAATTGATTTTATTTCACCATCAATGATGATTTTTGTGTTTGTGTTAATAACATATTTTTGTAGTTAAAATAGTTTTTAAATATATGTGGAATGCAATGTTATTGTTATTTTTGTTATTAAAAATTATTACCATTAGAATAAAAATGCACAATAAAATAGATAGGTACCGTTCAAACTCCGATAACTTTGTGTTCAAACCACTGCCAATGAAAATCGCGATTATTTAGAAATATATCTACAAATTATATAGAAAATTAACTTAGTACTGTGCAAATATGAATTGTTCGATATTCTCAATACCTATTTAAAAATAAAATACAGAATGATAATTTTATTGTTTTAATTTAAATTCTCGAGACCCTATAAGAAAATTGCGGACGCCTCTGATCTGTGTATAATATGGCGGATTCTTGAATAGAAAGTTTGCGCATGTTGGGCGCTCATTCTCCCTCCTCCATTTCTCTGGTCTGTGACCAGCTAAAGAGAGAGTTAGGTTAATTTCGGCACTGCATAACATAACCACAAATCAGAGAGACGTAATAACAACACATAAATAAAAAAGACGTAGGTTTATAAAAATGAAGATATTAAAAATAGTAGATCAGGAAGAAGATTACCAGTACGAAATAAATGTTACTGATGAAGAATATGGTAAAGCGATGCCAGGAATTGACTGGAAAGATTTTCTAACCTCTGGCAGCGACGTTAGCGATTTGTAGAATTCTAGGTTATGATTACCGCGAAACCATTGAAATACTAATAAATGTCAATGCGCGAAATAGAAACAGTGCTGAAACACTGTTCCTTTTTAACAGCAAAATCTAGTAGGTTTTAATTTAACAACAATTTGTTGCATTTTCAGCATCAGCGTTGTCAGCAATTTCGGAATACAGCCTTAGTAACCTTGTTTTTCCTTGATTCTATTACAGATTTTACCCGTTCATCTTGATCTTTATGTTGACCTAAAGATCAAGATGATAAACCAACGAGCAGTTTACTCCCCATGGCGGGAAAATTCTGCGCACCTGTTCGCGCAGCCGCCGTTTGGGAATAGATTCTGTCAAATTGATGCAGTGTCGGGGCGATTGGGCAGTTCTTTTTTGGCTGTACGAGAGATAATTATTAGTGTCGTGGAGTATGCTTTTTTGTAAATTGTGCTTTTTGAGAGCATCTTTAAATAAAGAATCCCAGGAAGGAGTCAAAGCTGCTTGTCCTACCACACTATATTATACTTCTGAATTGATTTTCCCCGACTACGACTACACCTCTGACTTCTATTCCACCAATATGGCTCAAGGTCATTGAATTTGCGAATGATATCTCAAGAGTAAGTTATACTGCTTGTTATTTTAAATGCTCTGCTAACATGTATTGCCTTATTTTTGATATCTGTGGTTTCCGAAGTTTTGAATTTGAAGTTGATCGGGCTGGTTACATAACCTGATTATATGTAAAGTTTCATCAAAATAATTTTGAAATGGGGAATGGATTAGGAACTTTTACTAAAAGTGGATACGACTTGTATTTTCATCCGGAAGTCACACCTGGCCCTTTAGAAGAGCCAACATTTGATCCCAATTTGGGGTTCCCCAATGGCAGGAAAGAAAGAATTATGGTTGCCAGTGATGAAGAAATGAGATCAGCAAGAATACCACTTAAACACAGAGACTATTGTGCACATTTTTTACTGAAATTTAAAGCATGCCGGCAAGAGAATTTCCCATGGGTAGTCAATTGCCACCATGAAAAGCATGAATATTTAAACTGTAAATATGATGACTTCATTATAAGAATGAAAGAATACGAACGTGAGAGACGTTTAAGAGTGAGGGCACAAAAATCTATTTTGAGTCATCAAGAGGACAAATAAGTGTAATTAAAGTCTTCAGCTTTGTATTTGTAGACATTTAGCAAATATGAAAATAAATAAATGTTTTAATAAACATAAAAGGTGATCTTCGACTTATTTTGTCTTTTTAGAAGCTTTTCCTTTTGTACTGGATGCAGCACCTGATTTTCTCTTCTCTCCCTTAAAAGCTTCTGCTAACTTAAATCGAGTTTCTATGATAGAAACAATTTCTTCCAATGATTTATTTATTCTTTCATCATCACAGCTCTCGTCAATAATTTCTTCCATAAGTTCATCTAACAATTTTGACTTAACATATGCTTTTTTCTTGCAATATGAGGGATTTGATAGCATTTTTGGGTGATAATCAAAACTGAGCTGTTCGATTAGTGAACCAACACATTCCAATTTTTCTGGGTCATCACAGCTTATCGATGTATAAGTCTGTGTTTTCCTTGGATAATTTATCTCAGTTGCAAATGGAATACCTTTAATAAGAAACATTTTGGTATTATTTGCATATTTTGGAATTAGCTCAACATATCTGAAAGTACAAAAAATACAGTTAATTTGGGGTCTATTAAATTTGTTGCATTTATTATTAAAAAATGGATCATCAAAATTACTTGAGTAATTTACTCTGGGGTAGCCTTGTTTAGAGGCTATGTGACACGAGAATTGACAATTTGCTTTTCTACACCCATACTTTAATCAATTTTTTTACGACTGTAAACAAATGGCATCATTGTATGTTCATTTTTTAGTTGGGAAATATACCACATTGAAGACGCTTTTTTGCAACTGATGCGGGAATGTCATGTGAACAGGTTGCAGTAGCAAACGATGCGGGAATATCATTGCACATAGGTCCACTATACAAATTTGAGTAGTGACTATACACAGGCGCTGGTGAATAACAGTTCAGCGTTATTAATTTATTTCTTTTTACATGCATTTTTAAAGTGAAAAAATCAATTAATTGCTAGTAATTTATAACAAAAATGTATAGCAATAAGATGACACTATCGCATATGTTGAAATGCGCAATAGGTAAGTAAAAAAAGGTTCTCATTTGACCAAACCTTTGGGTATATCTTTTTTTGAATTTTGAGGTGCTCTTTCCGAAAAAAGCAAAATTAAGCTAAATGATGCCGAAACTATCCATCAATTGAAAAAGGAGGAATAAATAGCCCGGAAATATATACAGGGTGTCCGGTAATTATGCGGCAATCTCGCGTGAGCAGGTAGGGGACGTCAAAATATTACGATTGAGGTTAACAACTATGGGTCAAATCTTAATAGTTACTGAGATACCTACAGGGCGTTGTAGTTCTTTTTTTGAAATTGAATTCTGGCAATATCTCTCAAAATAATCAAGCCGCTGAACTGAAATTTGGTACTATTATGTTTTTGGGGATGGAAAATATGCTGAAAATGTCAGTTTCTACGTGTCTCACAGAGGACGCAACTTGCGCTGTTTTTGGATTGCGCTTTTATTCATAACTTTTTTGAGGTTATCTTTTTGGTCTTGCAGATCCATCATTTTAGTGCACCTTTTTATTCTGCAACAAAAAGGTACTCTTGCTTCATACGGATAAAATCAACCGATTGCGTTGAAATTGGCAAAATGTGCCCCAAAACACCTGTTGACTCCAATGTTTGAAACATAAAATTTTCACCGACCGCTTTCAAATGCTACAGATTAACTGTACCTTCAAAATGAAGAAAAAAATCCTACGAACAATGCACTAAAAATTATTCGCTTTCAAGAAAACCAATGGTGTTTTGACCAATATCCATTTAGCATTTTTTTCTTCATTTTGAATGTACAGTTGATCTGTAGCATTTGAAAGCGGTCGTTGAAAATTTTATGTTTCGAATATTGGAGTCAACAGGTGTTTTGGGGCACATTTTGCAAATTTAAACGTAAACGGTTGATTTTATCCGTATGAAGAGTACCGTTTTGTTGCAGAACAAAAAGGTGCACCAAAAAGGATGGATTTGAAAGACCAAAAAGATAACCTCAAAAAAGTTACGAGTAAAAGTACCACCCAAAAATAGCACAAGTGGCGCCATCTGTAAGATACGTAGAAATTGACATTTTCATCTTATTTTCCATCCCCAAAAACATAATAGTACTATATTTCAGTTCAGCAGCTTGATTATTTTGGGAGATATTGCCATAATTCAATTTCAAAAAAAGAACTACAACGCCCTGTATCTCCGTAACTATTAAGATTTGACCCATAGTTGTTGAGCTCAATCGTAATATTTTGATATCCTCTACCTGCTCACGCGCGATTGCCGCATAATTACCAGACACCCTATATACAGTGCCCGCCAAAAAGTCTGCACCATATGGGAAAATTTTTTAGTAAATAACTTACGGAAAATTTGTTTGCGGTATCAGGTTTTGATTGCTCTAGAACCAAAATTGACATAATCAAATGTTGTGACGTAGTCTCTTTTATATGTCAAATTTGACATTAATGAAAAAAATGTCCGAAAAATGGGCTTATTTAAGCGAATTTCGAAACAAGTCATAAGAAGAATGTTTCTTTCGCAATTGTATACCCCTATGCAAAATTTCAAGAGCCTACTTCGATTTTCATATTTTGCCCTTTGTTGGATATTATTGGACATAATATTTTAAATTTTCTAGATATTTCAGATCAGATCAGCATGACAGAAATATTTGCGTGTTTTTACACCCATTTACACCAAGCGTGCTTCTTCAACAAGCCCTCATTTTAATTTTTTTGCAAAAAAAAGGAAAAGAAGGATATTTAGACTGTAAACTAAGTATTGTGCAGTATGTATTCAGTGAATGAGTGTTTTAAATTACATAGGATCGACTTTTAGGGATTAACAAATACGGAAAAGGGCAACAAAGGGCAAAATATGAAAATCGTAGTAGGTTTTTGAAATTTTGCACAGGGGTATAATAATGCGAAAGAAACATATTTTTCTTATGACTTTTTTCGAAATTCGGTTAAATAAGCCCATTTTTCGGACATTTTTTCATTAACCCTTTCGGGACCGGACCCGGACGAACACGCATATAAAAGTTGGGTCAGAGGGACCGGAACCGACTATAAACGCAAGCAGGGAGGCATGAGAAAGGACTGGAACCGGATGGACACGCGTTGGCTACGGATACATGGGACCGCCTACTTTACATTGGTCATGCCCTCAATTAATGTCATTGGCTGATTTTCTAGTAATGGTATCTAGTTGGGTGGTCCTCCTCGTAAAAAAAAACTTATTTGTGCACTTAAATACATCAATAAATTCGAACACAAGCTCATTTGCATGTGGGTGCATGCAAAAAATGACTTATATTGTGAAAAGATTTGTTGTTATGTAATGACTGTTTTGCAATTAAGGACCGGAACCGTACATACACGCATGCGCTTCCTGCTGTGGTCCACTGGGCACAGATCCTCAGGCGGCCGCAGTCCCGAAAGGGTTAATGTAAAATTTGATATATAAAAAAGACTACTTCACGATATTTGATTATGTCAATTTTGGTTCTAGAGCAAGCAAAACCTGATTCCGCAAACAAACTTTCCATAAAGTATTTACTAAAAATTTTTCCCATATGGTGCAGACTTTTTGGCGGGCACTGTATATATATATATACACACTTATATATACAGTGTGTTTCACTTTAAAACGGACAATTCCGTATTTTTCGAAATTTCGGTCGATCTTCAAAATTATTTTTTTAACATATTGTATTCAAAGAGCTCTATCCTTTGGGCTACAGTTTTTTTATATACGATCATTCCATGTCCTACTGCAATCAAACAAAGACCCCAAAAATCACGAAATCGTGTTAGGCATTTTTTGTTTGAAAAAATAATTAGTTCCATCGAATTCAGCTTAGCTCAGATCCCTATTTCCGCAGTTTCAATATCTAGCACATACAGGTTGTTCAGAAAATAGGGCCAAATTTCGAAAAAATTGCACATTTAGGAGTGCCCTGTATAAAACACGGGCCTTATTTTGTGAATGTTTTTTCACAAATCGAAAAGGTCTTGCCCAAGGTACTGTTACAAATGATTTGGTATGTCTATCTCATACAGGGTGTTCGGAAATAAAAAGTGAATTTGCCTAATTTTTTTTTAATTTCTTGTCGTAAATTCAAACTTTGTAGCTTTTACTAATCCTCGTTAAAACTTGTCCAACATTTTTTTGCAATTAGCAGTAACCTTCTGCAGCTTGCTGTTCTTCCCCTTAAAAATTGATTGGAATGTTTGTCGTTCGATTTCAGAAGAACAACTGCAGAGGGTTACTGCTAATTGCAAAAAAGGTTGGAGAAATGTGTACAGGTTGTAAGCAGCATTAGTAGAAGCTACCAAAATTTTAAAAAAATTATGAATTTATGACAAGAATTTAAAAAAAAATGGACAAATTGACTTTTTCTTTCCGAACACCCTGTATGAGGTAGACATACAAAATCATTTGTAATAGTACCTTGGGCAAGACCTTTTCGATTTGTGAAAAAACATTCACAAAATAAGGCCCGTGTTTTATACAGGGCACTCCTAAATGTGCAATTTTTTCGAAATTTGGCCCTATTTTCTGAACAACCTGTATGTGCTAGATATTGAAACTGCGGAAATAGGGATCTGAGCTAAGCTGAATTCGATGGAACTAATTATTTTTTCAAACAAAAAATGCCTAACACGATTTCGTGATTTTTGGGGTCTTCGTTTGATTTCAGTAGGCCATGGAATAATCGTATATCAAAAAACTGTAGCCCAAAAGATAGAGCTCTTTGAGTACAATATGTTAAAAAAATAATGTATATATATATATATATACAGTGTGTTTCACTTTTTTGATCCCAACTGTAAAAATACGAAATTCAGCGCATATGCTGCATATTTTTTATGCTCTTTTAAATGAGACCGGTCCCATGGCTAAATCTGTCAGTTTGCGAATTATGGGGAATGGGGATCGGGAATGTTTTTTTTTTAATTTTTATCACAATTTTGTCCCATTTTTTTAAATATGTTAAAAACTATAAATCTTATACAAAAATTGACTTCACTATATGAAAGATCACAAAACATACACGAAAAATGATACTTCAAAAACTCAATTAATTTCAAGCCCAAGTATAAACTGAAACTTCTCAGAACATCTTCTTGAAATATGATTTCTTGTAATTCAAAAGACAACTATTTAAAAATCGACTTGGGAAATACAATTTTGTTAATTTCTGTGCCTTTTATTGAAAATAACTAAATAGTCCAAGAGCCGGCCGCATGATTTCAACTCTCATAAGATTATAGAATAAGATGTTGAGCAATAATTTGAGCAATAATTTTTATTTATTTACAATCAGTGGCGGCTGTTCCTTGTTCCTTCCCCGCTATTTCTACTATTATATTTACTATTCTTTATAAATTAGCTAAAGTGCTTTATAAGGGCGAAAAAAATTTCTTTAAAACAAGCTGATTTGCGTGTAATCTTTTGTATAAGTACTTAGGAGTGCACCCCCAGTTAACCCTGAAAAAATTCACCCTTATAAAGCACTTTAGCTAGTGGTGATCTTTTACCTATATCTCGTGAAGTATTGAAGTTAAAAAAAAACTTCATAAGGGAAAGTTGTAGAGAATGTAATAATGTACACATAAAAAAATTACAAAACCACCCCTATTACGGGGTTCGTAACACGACTTCGATGGTGATTTTTCGGGGTTATACTCAGGACGCTACCCACAACCAACCCTGAAAATATCTACCTGATAAGAATTTTTTTTCTCCATGTATAATTTTCTTGCACTATATTGAGTAGGGGTATCATTCCATCTTTATCCTTTAATATGAATTGTATATTACACCAACTTTATTCCACACACAGGCTGAAAATACAGCTCTGAATATGTTCCCGAATTAAATAAGTCCTTTCATTAGAGTTTCGCGTCCGCATATGAGAGTCTTTAATCTATTTCTGGGAAAATTACACTGTCCGCGTCCGTCCAATAGAGAGTCCGCTCGTGGGAGAACCCTTTACATGCTAAAACGTATGCCTGTGTTTGGTTCTAGAAAAAATGTCCGCTCAAGAGAGATGTCCGTTCAAGAGAGGTGTCTGCTAGGAGAGCTTTCACTGTATCTTAAAAAGAATAATAAACTGCATAAAATTTTGTGGCAAACTAGAATTAGCGTTGCGAGGGCACGACGAAAAAAACACTCTCAAAATCGTGGGATTTTTCGAGAATTACTTGATTTTGCATCCGACTTAGATTATATTATGAAAGAACGTTTAAAAAGTTCTACAGTATTCAAGGGTACATCAAAAACGGTACAAAATGAAATTTTGAAAAGCATGCTGGAAGTTTGGCGCCAAGAAATTCGAGAGCAAATAAATAAAACCGTTGAGTGAAGAATAATAAGAGGTGCTACCGTCTCGTATAATAGCGAGTCCATAATCTCAATGCCGATAGATCCCGGCCAACTGCTTTAGGACGACTTGATGCGGTTTCTCGTTGATTAAGTCGCCCTAAAGCAGTTGGCCGGGGCGTAGAAATCTGGCTTGAAATCTCCGCATTTAGATGCGCCTCTTGTTATTCCTTCACTCATCGATATTTTTTTAAATTATTATTTAATATTTAATACGGGGATCAACCCCATTACAGTAGGGAGTGAAACAATGTCCTAATTCTCTAATTGATTAATATTGAATAATCAAACTAATGTTAATTTTGGTGTTATTCACATATATACAAAGCACCTCACCACAATACAACATATAACAGTATAACATATTCAACCATAAGTTACACCGTTTCATGACACTATTTGAGCAATGCAGTGCATACCTAGGAATCAGAATTCCTGTATGTATGTGGCATCATTTACTACTTGGACAAGTGTCGAAAATAGCAAAAAAGTAAAACAGTAAAAAAAATGAATTGCAATACTGTGGTGCTGTGCCTTATTCACATAAAAAATGTTAATTTACGTTATCTGCATATACATTTCCATCGACATACATATACACATATATACAATAAAGCACCTCACTACAACATAATTCTGTGTGACATAATCAATCGCAAGTTACATTGCAACACTATGGTGCCATACTTTAGACTCACAAAATCCCAATACTAGCATTTTAGGTACTATAGACATCTCTGTCTTATGAAATGTAGAATTTACACTTTTACAGATTCCACCAGCAAAACATCAAAAGAACCGGATGCAAGTGCCGTGATTCACAACATAGACATCAATAAATTATAATTTTTTATTAAAAATTCTTTGGAGTGTCTTGAAAACACCTTTTGGTTCTTGATTCCTTGAATCGCGTCTGGGATTAACCCTATCCAGGTTACAAATCTTTGACCTGATGTAAGTATGTTGAAATGGTACAATTAAGTTTTCTCTGCATCTCGTGTTGTGTTTATGATCTAGAGTTAACCTGAGTTGAGGGTTCTTAAAGTAATAAATAAAATAGATTTTTGGCCATACAGATACAGTGTGATGAAACAACCGACATTTCGAATCATTGTCAAATGGTAATGATATTTAGATAGTGGTAAGTATACCTACACCTACCTACTTCGGCTTATAGATTTTTTTAGTAGGAATTACGGATTTTGCTTTATTAACTTTTTCTTTGAAAAATGGGAATTATTGTTTTATGTACTTTTTTACTTTTTATATTAATTATGCAAAAATAAGTGATTTTTTCTGATAAGAAAAAATTAAAAAGCCCGTGCCGAAAGTAGGTACCCACCTCCACCTCAGTACCTCCCTATTTTTTTAAGTGACGCACGAGTGTGTTCTTTTGAAAACGTAGCCCCCCCCCTGTGCATTAACCCACGAGCCGCCACTGTTTACAATCCACAATCCACAATTTATACAGTTTTGAATTATTCCTAGTTAATGTAAACAAATAACGTTGTGCAGCTAAGCCATATGACTTGTGTGTAGGGTTTCCAGTCCCGGTATTTAGTACCGGGATTGTCCCGGGATGTTACCCAAAAAGTGTGGTCCTGGGATTTTGCTCATGGTCCCGAAATCTTAAAAGTCCCGAATTTTTTTATTATGTCATGAACACGTCACCACTGAACGGCCAACCGTGTGGTGTGGTGTGGAATTATTAAAATTTTTAGGTTTTAAACTGAAATAAGAATACTTACTTGTCATTCATTTAAATTAGTTGGAGTTGGAGCTACTTAAGTTATGTGTTGTGTTTTTTTAAGTCATCTTAGTTTTAGTTTATTTTGTGTTTGTAATTTTTTAGGTACCGAGGTACTACCCAACATTTAAATAAAAATGTTTCTCTTACTTTTCTTTACTTCCCCCCCCCCCCCCCCCCCAAATGTGTTGTAAAAACACATCATCTTGATTTCGGGACTTTTGGGACTAGTACCGGGACTTAAAATTTGGGACCAAAGTCCCGAATACATGTTTGGTCCCGGGACTTGGGGACCCTACTTGTGTGTAGGGTTGTGCCGTTTGAAAGTTTCATTTGAAATTTTCACATTTGAAACTTTCAAAAGTGAAATATTTCGCCTATCACATGAAGTGAAATTTCAGTGAAATTTTCGAAAGTTTCAAGCGAAAGTTTCACTTCATAAATTTCGCGAAACTTTCTTAGAAATTTCCTTAAAAACGCGAAACTTTCTCATATATTTCATTAAAGTTTTGCGAAAACATATGCGGCAGGCGACCATCCCTTCATTTAATTTGGACGCGCCCGTGCCGGCTGTTGACCGGGAAGTGATATAACAAAATAAACATATAATTTTTGTTCCAGTAATGATTTATAACCAAAACCGCTGTAATCCGCCATTTTGATTTTTTCAAAAAAGTAGTTTTTTGGACATAACTTATATTTGTTGCTCGATTGTTTTTTCTTTGCTGCATTCGTTTTTTTAGAAAAACTACACTAGTTTAGTTTTTAAACCATCAACTTATCCTAAAAATTGCTGAGATAATCGAGCGTAACGTAACGTCTTATCTCTATCTGGGACACACTATACAGGGTGGTCACTCTTACAGCGCATACCATTGGGATATCCGAAACGAATATTTCAGAATCTAAGTGGCGTAGGAATTATTTTACATTTCCATTGAAAAGCTCACATCGAAAAATGTAAGATTGCCAGGTTTCATAAATTTTCCATTACATATAAAAAAGTTATGAAGGAAGAAAGAAAACGCATATTTTCAGTTTTTCAGCAATATTTCAGGAACTACCCAAGATATCTTAGATTTGTTTTCAGATTATTGAAAGGCATACAAAAACGCAACTTTTCTCCAATTTAACCCACGCTGTATCTCTTACCGTTTCGGATATCTCAATGGTATGCACTGTAAGAGTGACCACCCTGTATACCTATACCACTTCATACACATACATAATTTTTGGGCTTGGGATGGGACTGTTTATAGGAAATTATTGCGAAATTTTCACGTGAAACTTTCTTTAAATTTCATAAATTTCAACATCACATTGAAAGTTTCAAATATTTCGCGAAAATTTCTTTAAATGTCATAAATTTCGAAAGTTTCGCGAAAATTTCTTAAATTTCGAAAGTTTCTCGAAAATTTCAAAGTGAAATTTCACTTTCCTTGGAAAAGTGAAATTTGCCCAACCCTACTTGTGTGCGATATCTCTATTATTAGTGCAGAGAAAATTCGCTATAAAGAAATCAGTGGCAATGTCCAAAAATGTAAAATAATGACTTTCACCCGTTCTACCACTCCAACTGGCTATACGTATGCAATGAATGATACATCCCTCCAAAGAGTGGATTTGGTGGAAGACCTCGGCATTATGTTCAACGCAAAATTGACATCCAATGGGCACCTTGAGAGTATAGTGAGGAGTTCTTACAGGAGAATGGGATTTGTTTTACGCAACTCAAAACATTTTAAAAGAATCTACTCTCAAAATGCTGTTCATTTCTTTAATTCGTTCTGGGCTAGAGTACTGCTCTACTGTTTGGAGTCCCTTCTATTCAAAATATATTAATATCATTGAAAGGGCCCAAAAGAAGTTTTTAAAGTGTTCTCATTTCATTGTGACCGGTAGCTATGAGAAATTTGACTACAAAGAAAGCCTTAGGGACTTAAAAATGCTAACTTTATACAATAGAAGAATATATAGTGCTCTTATATACCTATATAAGATAATAAATAATATTAATGTGGATAATTTTACTTTGTTCTATTTGCCATTCGTGGTTCCTGATCTGAGGACGCGAACTTATAAGAGAACTTTTCACTATCCGACGCCGCTCCGAAATTATGAGTCGCGAATACCGGCGGTCAATATGATGAGGATGTATAATTCATACCAAAACTGCTGTGACTTATTTGGTGATGCTTTTAAAAAATTCAGTACTTCTGTCTTGGATGCAATATTGTAGCTTGGGATGTATAAGCAGGTGTTCTGTGCTTTATGTAAATTGTAATATGCAAAGTAATTTAGCTTTAAGTTAGAGTATAAGGATTTTGTAATGTTAGGCACACCTATAATTGGGACATTTGTTCTGTTGTGTGATAAATAAATAAAATAAATAAAATAATAATGTTTCAATGTTAACAATACACAAATAATTCAGCATAATATTGTGATTACTGATAAACAATATAACAACCCCTTTAATTCGGCTTTGTTGTTTAATCCATTTTTTAATTTTGTTCTTAAGCAATGGTATTGAATTCAGCAACTTTAGTTCATATGGTATTAAATTATAAATCTTGGGTCCCAAAAAGTAGTAAGAGTGTTGTGTTATTGTTTTTTCCACTTTAGGTATTCTCGACAAATTCGCTTTATTTCTTGTTTCATACTGGTGATCTATTTCAGTGAGTTCGTTTCTGTGCTGAGATTGTTTGACTAATATTTGGTAGCAAAAAAGCTGTCTTACATCAACTAATCCTGATTCCTGGTATACTAATTTGGTTGGATGAGTCCGTCGCATGCCGTGAATAACCTTAATAAATCTCTTTTGGATTTGCTGCAAATTTCTCAAGAGATTATTCATCACGTCACCCCAGACAGCAATTCCGTACCTCAAATGTGATTCCACTAGTGCATGGTAAATATAAACCAAGTGCTCAATATCAAAAATTGTCTTCGAATATTTAAACTTGTATAGTATTGATCTTAATTTTTTTATTATATGGGTTATATGTTCGTTCCATTTGAGGCAGCTGTCAATACTAATACCAAGGTAAGCGCATTAGCAATATCAATATTAACAAAAGTTAACAAAAGTTTGTGAAACCATGATTTTTAGATTATTAACATCAGGTAGATATTTTGAATATACCGCAAATGGGAGAAAGTGCGTCTTACTGAAGTTTACGGTCAAGTGTTTGTTGTTGAAATAGCGAAATATTTTGTTGTTCCGCTTCTTGTTTCAAATTTTGCCAATTTGTATTTCTGAAGAATATTACCATACCATCAGCGAAACTAACAATGTCGCCCGTGACATCCAGTTCATAAAGGTCTTTTACGTAAATATTAAATAATAAGGGTCCTAGAACCGTTCCCTGTGGCACTCCATATTCTATTGTTTTTATGTCACTATAAATACCGTCATTAAATACACTCTGTTTTCTGCTCGCGAGGTATGATTTAAATAAGTTATACGCAGTACCACGAAATCCGCTGTTTCCTAATACATCTAGGAGCGTATGATCAACCGTGTCGAATGCTTCTGATAAGTCCACAAAAACGGCAAGTGTCGCCTCTTTCTTGTCAAAACTTTTATATATATTTGTGGTTAATTGCAACATAGCATCTTCAGTGGACCTATCTTCTCTGAAGCCCAATTGTTTATCCGAAGGAATATTGTATTTATTTAAGAATTTATTTATTATTGTTTTCAATATTTTTCCGAAAACTTTGGCAAAGCTGGTAATAAGCGAGATTGGCCTGTAGTTTGCTATATCAAGCTTGTTTCCTGATTTGTGTATAGGTTTGACTAAGGTTAATTTATATGTTTCAGGGCATATTCCTAGTTCAAATGATTTAATAATTATATAACTTAACGGTTCAGCCATATATTCAGCGTGTTCTTTTATAACTTCAGATTTTATAAAATCATGCCCTGGCACTTTGTTACTGTTAAGCTGAAGAATTGTATGCTGGACCTCGCTTTTATTGGTTGGAAATAAAAAGAAGGAATGTTTTTGCCGATATGTCCTTTTAAAATCGCTTCTTGCGTTTGTTTTAATTTTCGTTGCCAGGTTTTTTCCCACATCTGTAAAATATTGTACAAACTTATTTGATCTTTCTTATTTATTTGTAATTTTTTTACCCTCGGGAGTTATTTCATTTATTTTGTTTTTCTTTATAGTATTATCACATACTTCCCTTACAAATTGCCATAGTTTTTTTACGTCATTTTTATTTTGTGACATTTTTCTTTGATAATATCTATACTTTGTTTTCTTAATCAAGGCATTTAAGTTGTTTCTAAACTTTTTATAATTTCTTATATTTGTTTTTGTTGGATCCGTTTTCATTAAATATTGTAGTTTGTGTTTTGTACTGATAGATTTAACTATACCATCCGTGATCCAATTTTTACGCTTAACATCAATCTTTGTTATTTTATTGCTACACAAGTTTATATAATTTTGTACTATTTGTTCTAATTTATTTGGCGGCTTCATCTATATTCTTTGCACTATATACATCCATCCACTCTTCATACATCTTCTTCTTATCTTATCTTGTGCAGGGGATGGCCGCCTTAAATCGGCCCGGCACGTAGGCCACAGTGGGCCCGTTGTGCCCCCTCTTCATTCATAATTAATGTCTAACTTGTTTCTGTTTGGTACGTTTTGGATATCTCGTTTTTTTTTGTTATAGCCATTTTTGGTATCCAGGAGTATGATTTGCAAAATCTGTTATGTAAAATGTAGAGAGTATATTTCTTTAATTGAAGCGAATAGTCAACGCGTGTCTGTCCGGTTCCAGTCCTTTCACATGCATCCCTGCTTGCGTTTATAGTCGGTTCCGGTCCCACTGACCCAACTTTATATGCGTGTTCGTCCGGGTCCGGTCCCGAAAGGGTTAAAGAAGTTGTGGTCAATTTTTAATTTTTTAATAGGTACAACCCTTCCCACAATAAATTGATAAATTCGAAAAGTGCCGTTCTAAAAATCGAATGAGGTGGAAAATTTCTTAATTGGATCTTGTACTTTCCTCCAGTACCGAAAGAAACCTCGAAAATCCGATATTTAACCAAATTTTCAGACTCCCGATTTTCAAGTTTCGAGAAACGGGACGGCTGTAGAATTAGCGAAATTGACGGGAAATCCTGAGGAACTGCTCTTAGAAATTTCGTGTTTTTTCCCATTTTTTTATTTTTCGGGGTACCGGAAGCATCTGCACCTCACCTGAAGACTTGAGGGAAGCTCTCAAAATTGCGACCCAAGAGCCCCGAGCCGAAATAACTTAACTGTAGCTCGGCGAAAAAGGAAAACTTTTGACAGTTTTCGGACTTCGGCTTTTGGGTGACGGGAAATGTCGACCAGTCACGTAAAAAGATGTGTCCCACCTGCGTTGGTCGTTTTTACGCCGAAAATCCTTAATAACTCGAAAACGGGAAATAATTTACCTGAAAAAGTTTTGTTAAATATGTTGACCCGTTCTCCGGCCATCTCGCCGTACCGTCAGATCTCTCGAAAAACACGTTTGAAAAAAATTTTTCCTGGCATCAACCGGTATATGGCTTTGGCTGTATAGCGGGACTTCGCACACAACTCGCGTCCCCGAGGTCCAAACTTGCCCCCGTCTTTCGCGCCGTATTTAACAGCGGAGGATTTTCGGGGCCCGGAAAATACGCCTATCGGATTTCTAAAGGACCAAGGGACCCTTTTTTATTGTTGCTCCGTGGGCCTTCTTTCCTATTTTGTTCTATAATCATTTATTATTGTTTTCGATTTTTTGACTGTTATTGTTTTCGATTTTTTGACTGTTTTGTTGTTTTTGGCTTTCCTTATTATTGTGTTGTTAGTATGAGTTGTTTTTTTTTTATTCTTTTTCTTGTATGAATTATAATTATAAACTATAGCTCGTTGTCATTGGATATTATTATATTGTTTGTATTGCAGTTATTGTACATTGTATGTATTGTAGTTATTAGTAAATTTGTAATGTGTATTTGGTACTCGGTTAAAAGCAGTTTCTACTGAAATTCGCCGAGGATTATAAAAATAAAGTCATTTATTATTATTATTATTATATGTGAGTAGATTTGCCTAAAAATTAACCACAACTTCTTTAAATAACATCTTATTCTATAATCATAACATCTTATTCTATAATCTTATGAGAGTTGAAATCATGTGTCCGGCTCTCATACTAAAAAACAAACTGTTCAATTTTAAAATAGACTTCGCCATTCAAAGAAGAACAAAAAAAGTGCGGCAAAAGCTGTATATGAAAAAGTTTTAAATAATTATTTTTTCTTGAAATCGGCAGTGAAGTGTCTCAAAATCGTCATTAACAGCTCAGAAATTGGCACTGAAGTAGCCCATTATTGTATGATTTTTTCAATAAGTAGGCCTTGGCGAGATGTAAACATCAAATGTCAGACGCGGAGCCATCGCCCGTCAAAAATGACCAAATATTCAAAACCCGGCCAATAAAGGCCCATTTAACTTTTCGTACACATTGAGAAATTGTTACCTATAGCACCGCAATCTATCAGTATAAATATTTTAGTAGGTTTGAATATCAATAGATTTATTATGGAGGCTGCACAACAAGCAGCAGTTTGGTTTCTCTGTTCGAAGATGCCGTCTCTTGTCATACTTGACCTAGGTAGAGCGATCGTCAAAGTCAAGCTACGCCGCGCGCAGTTGGTTCATGGACGGGTGGTCCCGAATGATTATTTTCTTGCCTAATAAAACATTTTTTTTTTTTCGATTTAAAAAAATATTATATGTACCTCGGCACTGAAGTTATTTTTATGACTCCTGTGGTTTATTTGCCTCGGCCAGAGGCCTTGGCAACTAAATTCCACATGAGTCATAAAAAGTTGAACTTCAGTGCCTTGGTACATAAATAACTATTAATTATATGAGCCACCGTAATATTAGAGTTTTGTTCGTGTGTTTTCTGAGATATGATTTTTTCTAATTTACAAGAAAACTATTTATCAAAGGAAAAATGCGTATTTTTAGCATTACGTTTCGAGTGATATATTCAAATTATTTATGTTTAAGAAATTTACATTTCTTCACTTATCAATGATACAAAATTGTCACAATTATCACATGGTACTCCATGTTCCATCATCGCACCGCTTGAATAACCATTAAAGTAGGTGATCTGTGTGCGGTTGCTATAACTTTTGATTAGGTCTATACTTGGCCCACTGACACCATAATACGTGAACTTCTTGGCTAAGATGGAATGGGAAACACAGTCAAACGCCTTCGAGAGGTCACAGAACACAACATTTATATATTCCCCCCTCCCCTCAAAAGCATTAACGATGCTCCCCAATATTTTAAGTATTACTTGAGAGATTGATCTGCTCCTTCTAAAACTAAACTGGGAATTTGTAAATAAATTCATCCTCAAAGTATTTATAAAGTTGGTCTCTTAAAATTGATTCATATACTTTACAGATAATGGGGATTAAGGCAATTGGTCTGAAATTACTTGGGTCATTTAGATCTCCCTTTTTGGTATAGGTCCAATTTTAGTTAGTTTGAGTAAATGCCCGCTGTCAAGCTCATATTTATTAACTTCGTTAAGGAGACATTTGCACGCGATAGTTAAAAACGACAGCCATTTCTGAACTATTTAGTTACATTTTTCAGCCCGAGAGGGCGCAAAAATTACCTAAATTAATTTAAATCCAATTCCATATTGGAAAATTGGTCTCTATCATCCAAAAAATTACCAAGGTGGATGATATTTCTCGTTTTTTTTTTTAACATTTTATCATCAGTGTTCCCTGAAAAATTGCAGGGATGGATAATATTTCTGGATTTTTAGTTCTTTATTGGTATCAAACGAATATCGAAATTTGAAAAGGGTTCAATGCCACTTCTGCGGCATTTTCCCTTGTTTGATTTCACAAATTTCCTCAAAAGTATGAAAGCCTTGTTCGGGATTGTTTACAATTAAACAGACATCAGCCTTGGCAACACCAGTGTTAGAAATGTTTAGGGCCCACTTTTAAGTGATAATTTCGAAATAATTAGGGGACTCGCGAGTTTGGAAACCTATCAAACAAAAAAAAATTCAAGCGAATATCTCAACAAAAAATTTATTATGGATTTGTATAGGTATAAAAGTAGACACCTTGTATGTATTTTTAGTTTCCTACAAACCCTGTTTATTTGTAATGTTTTTTATTATCTCTGTACGAAACGTAAGTTGGAAAGGGTCGGGGTGCCGACATTACCGAGGCAACGCCAAACGGGTGCCATACAATAATAGAAAACAACAATGAAATAACCTCTGAAGAAATAAATGTCGCATCATCTAGCATAGCGTCTGTGTTACGAAAATTATCAAAATTGATATTTTTACAGAAAAAAAAAACAGATTTGAAATTGTAACTACTTAAATGGTGCGAAAGTAAATTGAAAAGTGTGCATAAAAATCCATAGATTTTTATAGGTAAAAGTAGGACTTACTATTTATTTAACATTAGGTATTAACTATATGGCGAGAGGAAATTTTTGTTAATAATTAATAAAATCTACATGAAGAAAACATAAGAATTTTATTAGTGTATAAAGAGATTATTTTTTTTAAATAATATGCTATTTATACCCACTTCTCTGCCACTGGTTGCTTAAGGTGTTTGATATTAACAGGTTTTATGACAACCCATGTCGTTATGTCACGTACCAAATATGACTTAAATATCTCTAATAACTAGTTTGGTATATATTCAGTGTACCAAACATATTTTTTTAAATTTTAACAATCTGTATAATTCTTATATGGCTCCCAAATAAAAAGTTTATAGAACTGGCAATATATTTTGATATTTTACTGATCCTAGGAGTTTCTGTATTTCAAACTGAATCACTCTGTATACAGGTAGATCTACTACTATTACTATAATATACTACCACTTTTTATCTTCCACCAGACCGCTAGCAGATGTTAGAGCAGCCTATTTGCATGGAAGTGATTATGAAGAAATAAACAAAAATTTACCTTGATATAATGTCGCAGCCGAGGTCCCAGCTATCCTAGGAGAATGGCACAACAGAAGGACACTACTTAATACATAATATTATTCCTTTCGTGATAAAATATTGATACTTTAAGGAATCAAAGTGCACAGGTATTTACGGTAAAGAAGTATTTGCATTTTTGAAATTTCTTGTAGAAAACATTTAGATATAGATATATAGATATTTTAGGTATTAATTACAATTAGTGGGGATGCAGCCAATATTTAATGAAAATACTCTTTTCTTTTATGAGAGCTGTCTCAATTGTTTATTACTGCATCTCAAATTTATTATTTATAGACAAGAAACAAATATTATTGCATCTCATACAAAAGTAAAAAAAATGGACCTTCCATACCAGAGGTGGATTTAAACAAAAGGCGGCTAAAACCTCTTTAAAAATTAAATTAGTTTAAGAAACTAATTCAAGTTTTGCAGTTCAAATAGTACAAAGGCATTTTGGATATAAGGCCTTTGTATTCTGTACAAATTTTCATTGAGAAGAAAACGTTTTCAAACACCTAAGCTATTGTGGCATTCCATTATTATTTATCATTTATCATTATTATTCTTATAATTGTAGTGTTGAAAAATTGGTTATGCCATTGCCAATATTTTTTGACCAAATATGAAATATACAGAATGTCCATGGTTAGGGTGCCCAGTAGGAAAAACTGTTTTTTTTTTAAATTTAGCGAAAGAAGTTACTTGCGATAAAAAGTTTTGCTTGTCCTTAAAATATGCTACCTGTCGATGATAGGGTCAGTAGGTACAGTGTGTCTGCTTTTTCATGTTAACATAGATTTTCAGGGGGAAAATCTATGTAGGCTGGGAGAATTGAACAAGGCAATTTTTTTATAGATAGGTCCCTGAAAGGTCATCATGTGCGAAGTATTGGTTTGACATTGCCGCGAAATACTGGCCTACTGCGATTTTTTAAAGGAGTGCGTATTTGGAAAAATCATATTAGGCTTTTTTATTTGAAATTTGATACCACAGTATTAAACCAAAACCCCCCACATACCAAATTTGAACACAACATATACAGGAAATTTCATTCTGCAGAGAGCCAAATTTGGGTAAAATAGGAATTTTAAAGGCATCTGGCGAGTCAATGTGCCATGGAATTACTTCAAAACAGTTGGATGGTCAAGATGACCACTAAAAGTGTTGGTGTGCAAAGATTCAATACAAGAATATACAGGGTATTTTTCTCTGGACCATCTCAAAATACTGAATTTTTATGAAACTTTACACGGGTTAAAAATGCTCTGTAATTATCGAAATATTAATAAACATGAAAGTAATTTATTTTTTACAAAAAGCCAACCAACAAATAAAATTTAAATTATTCGACCTTTCTCAACAAAGTCACTGTATAAGATGATCGATTTTCTGTGTGTTTCCTGTTGTGGCACACCAGCCACCTTAACTCATACGGACTTACTGACTTTCAGGCTTCTGTATTTTTTAGACTTAGTTCATTTATAATGTCTGGGGTGGTTTTGATATACTCGATTTTTGACCCGTAGGTATAAAGTTTAAAAACTTCAGCATTTTGAGTTGGCACAGAGAAGAATACCTTGTATTATTTTTGTAGGATCTTTGCGCATCAAGACCGTGAGTGGTCCTCTTGGTCATTCAACTACTTGACTCACCAGATGCCTTTAAAATTCCTATTTTGCTCAACTTTGGCACCTTGTAGAACAGTATTCCCTGTATATTTTGTGTTCAAATTTGGTATGTGAGGGTTTTGGTGTGTCCTGATTAACGCTGTTGTGTCAGATAAATAAAAAAATGCCTAATATGGTTTTTTGAAAAACGCACCCCTTTAAAAAATCGCAGGCGAGGATTTCGCGGCAATGCCAAACCAATACTTCACAAAAGATGATCTTTCAGGGATATACACTGTGTCCCGGATAAGAATGAACAGCATGGGGATATTGAAAACGGTGAGAGATAGGGCAACGATTAAATGGGGAAAAAGTTGCGCAATTTCGAGGTCAATAAAATGGCATAAACAGATTTCTAATATCTTTTTCGTTTTTGAGTTATTTTGAAAAAAGTAAAATTTTGCGTTTTCGATTTTATTTTTTTCTGAAGTTGCTATCACGGATAGAGAAAAAAGAAAAGCACTTTCTTATGGCACATTTTAACGGGCCTTAAGATGGCATTTTTAGATTTGTTGTACAACGTTTCGTTTTTGAGAAACCATCTTCAACTTAATTTTTTTAAATACGGACCTGGATTTCTTTTTGCAGATTTTAAAAGCACTTTTCATTGCAAATACCATGATGTATGACAAGAAATATTTTTAAAATGTTTTGAGACAATTATACTGAAAATTCCTTTTTTCCATTACTTTTTTTCTAATGCGGCCCTGTATTTAATAATAAGGAGTCTAAATATTAATCAGTATTGTCAACAATTTAACTTACAACTTATCTTTCAATTGGAGAACTAAAAAAAGGACGGCACATACGATAATAAAAAATAAATAAAAATCCTCCACCTAGAATGCTTTGAAACAACGAAACCAATCCCTTGTCATTTCTCATAACTCCCACTGTATCATTTAGTTAACAATTTATTTCATTACAAATGGAGGGTGTTTTTACAAATGATGACAAATTTAACATGTCAGCATGTTATATCTTGTGTCACAGAAATAGTGTAGAGGCCGAACGAATGTATTTTTGCAATTAATAAATGGCAAAAGTTATTGAGTACGTTGGCTTAAAGCTTTCTTCTCGCAATTAGGAAAAGCGAAGAATTTACTCCAAAACACAATGCGACACTGTTTGCTGTACAACAACAGAGGAAAACACTTTACAAGATGCAGGGCCGTAAAATTTAAAAATATTAAGTTTTGGAAGTAAAAATAAACTGTAAGTTAAATTGTTGTCAATACTGATTAATATTTAGACTCATTATTAAATACATTAGACAAAAATGAATGGAAAAAAGGAATTTATAATTGTCTCAAAACATTTTAAAAATATTTATATATATATATTTCTTTACGGCATCACCAAGCGTCCGCAATGAAAAATCTTAGGTTCACTCGGCGTCCGACGTCACCCAGCATCCGATATACGGACGCCGGGTGACCAACATCTGAAAATCTACTAATCTGCTTCTCTTCAAGGTTTTATATCGGTTGGGCATAAATTTGGGAGGACGCTGAATGACGCCGAAATTGAAAAATGTACAAACCACAGTTCAGGACTTGACCGCTATGCGGCGCTTCAAAATACTCTTATAAACACGGTGAATATAAAAATCATGGCTTAGGTCCTTCTGGCGCTGTATAAAAAAATCGTAGTAGCGGCCTAACGAGCGTATTATATTACGTAGAATAAGAGCAGGTGTTCATTCGGCACCGTATTTTTATTTCACATTCCATTTCTGAATTTCTGACTGCGATGTGGCCATGTGATTTGTAGTTTGATAGTGCTGCAAATTCATGCAACTTCGGACAATTGTGTTGCTGAATGTTGAGTGGAATTCGGTAAAATATTATTGCCACTTATTCAAAGAGAAGTTGGTATAGATAATTAGATAAAACACAGAGTACAATATCAGACAGGTGGGTAGGCTGTTGTTTCTGTTGTCATGACATTTTAACCTGAAATTTATTAATCTGTCATTTCACTTTGACGTAACATGATCTGTGAGAAAGGAGGAAGATTTATTCTCCGAAAGATCAGAAAACAAATTTGTTGAAGTTATTTTTTGAGTTACACGTTCGAAGTTTCGTTCAATTACTGTTAAAAATTTATTAATTTTCCAGGCAACTTGAAAAAGTCTTCTTTTAACCAGTTTGGTGGCAAAAAAAAACAAATTAAAAAATTCAATGGATGTTTCATTTGTTATTACTTAGTGTAATGTTTTCAAGCAATAATGGAATATATTTTTTTATTAATTTTTTCTTATTTTTTAGATATAATTAACCAACCCACATTATTGGCAATATTATAAAAACATTCATTTCTAAGTATATTTCATCCACACTGATTTGTTTGTTTCCTTTACTTCATGAATACTTATTGGCGTGCTGTATAAAAAATGTATTACATTTTAATGAAGCAACATTGATCTACAGGATGTGCCAAAAATATACCGAAAAGGGTGGTAGAGGACCTGAAAGCAATTTTTTTTGTTTAATAAACGTGTTGCCTAACGATAACTTTTGTTGTGATTTAGTTTGTAAACTGTAAGCCCAAAGGGGAGTAGTTATATGAGAAATAAACCAGACAAAGCGATGAGGAATAAACAATAAAATTGCAGAAACAGTAACATTAAAAAGGTACCACTTACGTAATATTGCTGGTTGGTGTTCTTGGCGAAATGGAAGCTCTTCTTGAGATATACCTCACCCTGCTCGATCTTGGCGACTTCCTCGCCTGTACAATAGTCCCGTTGCAGCACGGCGCGTTATGATGACCACAAATAGTCTTATAACGTACTTTTTTTGTTTTTAAATGGAGTGATGAAACAGCGTTTATCAAAAATAAATACGCATACGTTTCCTTCTTCCAATCGTGGAAACCAGGCTAGTGTCATTATTTTCAGAATTTTAGAAAACTTATATATTTTTATTAAACGAAAACTTAACAAATATGAACCGTTTGAGCTATAGAACAATAAAATGTTTTAGATCACACCCATATAACTAAATTAATTATCGATTTAGTTGGACACCAGTGTATTTCGTTCAACATTTTTTGTTTCAACTATGCTTTTTGCTCAGAGAAAAAAATTATCACAATAAACATTCCAAAACTGACAATTTTAAGACCGTAGTATTATGACTTATTTAGTTGGCATCAGAACATTGATTTTATTGATATTTAATTCAAAATTTGTATTGAAAATGGATGATAATTTCTCATTTGAAGAACTTACTGATATCCACGTTGCTTATGGTACAGCAAATTGTAACGTATGCTTATGAAAAGCTGCACCATCATTTATTTTTATTTATCAATGAAAAAAAGTCCTCATGAATATTTTTTGTAAATTAAATTAATTATTTATCATTTATCACTGAAATGAACATAACCCACCAAAACAGTTTTTCCTTTTTTCCGTCCAAACGGCTCATTTGCGTGTTAATTAAACAAAAAAGGTTTGTTTTCATATCCCTTTCCATCTCTTAAAGTTTGTCGATATGTTTTTGGGACACCCTGTACAAATTTATGTTTGCAGTGAAGAACCATGATAAATGTTTCAAGCCTAAATAACAAACAATAACTTGTTGACTGCTAGTTTTACAGGGTGTTCCGTAAATATGTTTAAAAAATGGAACTGCGTAGTGCTTGGAGTATTTTAGGAAGGTTGTTTAATAAAAAAAATCCAATTTGCCCTAACCTTAACCCTTTTCTTCTTTCTATGACAACTTTTTTATCTGTAGTAAAGTTTTAGCGTTCCTCTTGGATCTTGCACAAAATATAAAATCTCTCAACATAGCTTACGGGTACATTAATTTTTTCGAAATCTTTTTTGTCTACTGTGCTTAGTCTGATTGAAATAGGTAAACAAAAATTACAAAAATCCACAGAAAATAAAATGCTATTCATAAACTTTGCAGCAAATGGCATGGCCTGTGTCGTTACAACTCTCTTTAGGTGCAATATACTCCAATATATCCCGAAATCATGTTTTGAAAAAAATTGAATAATACAAATTTTTCCTATTTGGTGCAAACTTTATGAACAGCACTGTATGTTATTTATTAAAAAGTAATGCCTCAAAAATATGCTGTTCTTTGGTTTAAAATAAAAGTAACATCTGTCATACAGTGTGTCCACGGATCGAGTTCACATAAGGTGTAAATAACAAAACTTTTCCAAAAATCCTGTATGCCTTGGAAATTATGAAAAACTAATTTTCCAGATCAGTAAAATGCTCTATTTGTAGGTTTTACGACAAAATGTTATTAAGGAAACTTGTTCAGAATGAAAAACTGAGTAGGTAGGTTTTCGAAATTTCGAAATTCAAGGCTACTTTGATTTTTTGGCATTTTTTGGCAACAACATCAAGATGTTATTAAGAAACTGCATAGGTGTGAAAAAATTCAAAAGCCTAGGTCGAATTTGATTTTTTCTACTAAAAAATTAAAACTCCCAAAAATGAAAGTAGGTTTAGGTTTTTAAATTTTTTCACACCTCTCCAGTTTTTCATTGTGAACAAGTTTTCTTCATAACATTTTGATGTGAAAGCTACACAAAGTGCACTTTTCTAAAAAAGCGGGAAAATGACAAAAAATCAAAAGAGGCCTAGACTTTCGAAATTTCGCAAACGTACTCAGTTTTTCATTCTGAACAAGTTTCCTTAATAAGATTTTGTCGTAAAACCTACAAAAAGGACATTTTACTGACGTGGAAAATTAGCTTTTTCATCCAAGGCATGCGTGATTTTTCGAAAGTAAAATTATGTCACAAATTAGTTTCAAACCAATTAGGGCTGATCCCAGAAGCTCAAATTTCAACTAGATTTTTTTTGTTATTTACTTGTTCAGAATAAAAAACTAAGTAGATTCGCAAAATTTTAAAAGGCTAGGCCTACTTTGATTTTTAGATTTATCTCCCACTTTTTCTTAGAAAAGTGTCCTTTCTGAAGCTTTCACATCAATATTTTATTTTTTCACGATGATCAACTTTCCTTAATAATATAATATTTTGACGTGAAAGCTTCAGAAAGGACACATTTCAAGGAAAAAGGTGGGAGAAAAGGCTAGGGTTCCCAAGTCCCGGTACTAGTTCCGAAAGTGCCAAAAATAGTCCCGAAATCAAA
Organism: Pseudeuparius sepicola; assembly: GCA_963920635.1. Taxonomy (NCBI): domain Eukaryota; kingdom Metazoa; phylum Arthropoda; class Insecta; order Coleoptera; family Anthribidae; genus Pseudeuparius; species Pseudeuparius sepicola. Next base: position 33,414,044 of record OY987300.1, on the reverse strand, counting down.
ATTGTGTTTCTTTACAACAAATTTTGTAAGAAACAATTTGTAAAAATGAAATATTTTTATTTAGATGTGGGTAGTACCTACCTACAAAATACCAAACATAAAATAGCAAATTAAAACTGAGATTACTTAAAAAAACACAACACACAACTAAAGTAGTTCCAATTCCAACTAATTTAATTGTATGACTAAGTATACAAGTAAGTATTCTTATTTCAGTAAAATCTAAATATTTTAATAATTCCTCAATTTTATGTATTAATTAAAGAACTATATATGATTAACCACACCACACAATCACACGGTATTGTATTACACTAAGGGGTAAGGTCACAGGCCACATCGTCACACAGGCCACAGCGTCACGGGCTTCACGGCCTAGAATCGTAATAATACTAAAAAAGATGAATACCAGTGAATCCCCTACGACCCCTACCTTAGTTTTTTTAGGTTTTCAGGGGAATTGGTGGCGTGTTTATGTTTATGATGTAATAAAAAAATTCGGGACTTTTAAGGTTTCGGGACCATGAGGAAAATCCCGGGACCACACTTTTTGGGTAAAATCCCGGGACAATCCCGATACTAAATACCGGGACTGGAAACCCTAAAAAAGGCGAAAAAGCTAAAAATCAAAGTAGGCCTAGACTTTTGAAATTTTGCAATTCTACTCAGTTTTTCATTCTGAACAAGTTTTATTAACAACATTTTGTCGTAAAAAAAATCCCTAATAGAGTTTCTTGAAAATTAGCTTTTTTGAAAAATCATGCAGGCCATGAAATAATTACCCCATCCAAATACCACCGCCTATGAGATACTCTCCCTTGGGACCACCAATAAAAAATAGAGGCCATTTGTTTTCCTTGTCCTTCATATAGTTCTGAGGTGTCCAGTACCAAATTGGGACATACTGTATGTGAACTCAATCTGTGAAAACATTGTATATAAAAAAACTAAAAAATTAAATAAATTTTTTAATAGGTAAGTATAACACGTACTGAAAAAACGTGGGGCGCATGCAATAGATACCTACCTAATAATAATAATTTGATGCATGCACTTGAGTCACTAAAAGTTTATTGTAGGTACCTATTGCACTGCAAATACCTAATGTTTTCCAATGTCATCTACTTCTCTACACTCCTTACTATTATCTATAGCACGCCCCCCACGTTTGTCGAATCTACGGAAGCGTGGAAAGGCCACGTATTATTTTTTTTAATTCAGATTTTTTTCTCAAAATTTTTACTTTATTCTCAAAATGTTTAGATCTTTCTTAAAATTTTGAGAGTTTTCTCAAAATTTTGACTTTTTTCTCCGAATTTCAAAATTCAGACTTTTTTCTCGGAATTTTAAAATTCAGACTTGAAATTTAAAATTAACACTTTTTCTCAACATTTTGATCTTATTCTCAAAATGTTGAGATTGCTTGAAAAAAAGTCTGAATTTTAAAATTCAGAGAAAAAGTCTGACTTAAAATTCAGAGAAAAAGTCAAAATTTTGAGAATAATCTTACATATTGAGACTAAAGTAAAAATTTTGAGAAACAAATAAGAATTTTAAAATTCCAAGAAAAAATTCTGAATTTTAAATGAATTTTAAAATTCGGAGAAAAGTCAAAACTTTGAGAAAAATCAATCAAAATTAAAAAAAAATTACTACGTGGCTCTTCTACGTTTCAGTACGAATCTTTATGGGCCAGGATTATTTCATATTTTAAAAGCCTGGTATAAAAAACATTCTCCTGGGGACTGCCGGGAGCGGGCCAAATCGGCGCAGACGGTAGACCGAGGGGCACTCAGGCTAAGAGGGCAGGAGGGGGGGAATTGCCCCCCGCCCCCACCTAGCTACGCCACTGAGTAAATATGTAGAATATAATATATGGCAATTTTTTTATTGAAAGTCCTAAAATGCATCAAACAATATGTGGTTCAATTTTTAGACCTAGTCCAGTAGCACCCTGTAGAGCAACGCAAATATATGACTTGCTCAGACTTTTGCGGTATCCCAACTCAAAAACCATCGTGCAGCGCTTTTTCTGGATATTAAAAAACTAGTTTTTGAATATGGAACTCTCTGTCTATTAATGAATCCATTTAATCACATTATATGAGTATCTGTTAAAGTAAGGAATGCGAAACATATCAATTTTTTTGTATATGCATAGATTTTTTTTATAGAAATTACTTTGCCACGAAACCATGTCAGATTGTAGCATCCCTCGGCCGTACTGGTTTTAAATAGCTTTAATTGTTTATTATTTGTTGACTAGCAAGAATAAATAACGGGTTTTCATCTTTCTGATAGTTTTTTTTGCAATTTAATTTTAAAATTCAGGTTTTCGGTTTCGGTTTGCTCGGATACCAGATTTTTTTATGTAGTTTACTCACCCAACCGTCTGCCCAGGCTAGCTTATTAGTCAACGTGAACCACATCAAAAAGATAGCTATGATTAGGGAAGCAACAAATGGAAGTCCAGGCAGGAGCCAACAGCACATTTGCAGTTTCAGTTGTTAGCACATCTCCTGGATTTGTGGCTTGTACTCAGGCGCGGTCTTGGGGGGGGGGGGGCATGGGGGCCATGGCCCCCCTAATAAAATAAAAAAATAATAATAAATAAAAAATAAATACAAAATATTATTCTAATATTATGTAACCTACAGTGTCCACGAATCGAGTTCACATAAGGTGAAAATAACAAAAAAAATTCGAGTTGAAACTTGAGCTTCTGGGATCAGCGCTGCTTGGTTTGAAACTAATTTGTGACATATACTTTCGAAAAATCACCTTGGAAATTATGAAAAAATTAATTTTCCACATCAGTAAAGTGCCCTTTTTGTAGGTTTTACGGCAAAATGTTATAAAGAAAACGTGTTCAGAATGCAAAACTGAGTAAATCTAGACCTGCTTTGATTTTTTGGGATTTTTCCCACTTTTTTAGAAAAGTGCATTTTGTGCAGTTTTCACATTGTTATTAAAAAAACTTGTTCACAATGAAAAACTCGATAGGTGTGAAAAATTCCAACAGCCTAGGTCTTCTTTGATTTTTGTGCGTTTTAATTTTTTAGGAGAAAAACTCTTGTTATTTTTCAAAAAACTTTATTGCTTTCGCCGTTGACTGAAATTATTTCAGTCAACGCTTTCGCCAAAAACGCGAATAACTGAAAACACGTATTGCAGATGTGATATTTAAAATTTTTGAAAATTCAAAAGTTGGCTATGAAATTAAACATTAAACTTGAATAACAACTGTCTAATGGAGAAAGAATCTAAACAACAGGAATCAATAATTTGCACTGAAGAGTTATTATAGAAATTGTTGAAAATGATCACCGTTTTCTCTGAGGCATAAAATTATTCTTCGTCGAAAATTACTAAAACAATTACTAAAATTAAATGATATTTTTCCTTATAGTCAAGTTTGACGTTTAATTTCATAGCCAACTTTCGAATTTTCAAAGATTTTAAATATCACATCTGCAATACGTGTTTTCAGTTATTCGCGTTTTTAGCGAAAGTGATAAAGTTTTTTGAAAAATAACAACAGTAAAAAAGTTTTAGAATTAATTTCTTCATAACACAAGGTAACAATTTTGTAAGTCTGTGAACGGACAAAAAAGTTCTGTCACATTTTCAGGGTGCATCACTCTGTATCAACCCTTATACAATTGAATTATGTTTTCTGTCGATTAATGCTCTTGGTACATAAACAACGTGTACCAAATTTGGTTTTTCCAAGCTCAAAAATAACTGAGATATTGATTTTTTCGAAATTTCAAAGCCCACTTTCAAGGCCTATAACTTCTCAAGGGTGCAACTTGAACTTAGTATAGAGGTAAGTTGCGTTAAATCAAATTATTTTGGGCTCCTGCTCGAGTCAGTTCTTATGCGGAACACCCTGTATAATCAACGCACATGCAAAAAAATTTTGTTTGCATAATTTTTATTTAAAATATATTTTCTTGATTTTTGTTCTTTTTTGTGATGTTGCTTTATTGAATTTCTATTGTTATAGTAGGTATGTACCTACCTAAAACCGCCTAAAGGAGTACACACACAGGTATGCCCCCCCTTCGCAAATGGATATGACCGCGCCTGCTTGTACTAACGTCGCCACGAAGGCTGCTAAAGCGACCTACGTGGAAATCTACATATGTCTCATACGTTACACCGTACTGATGATTGCCAAATAGCATGAAACACGTATAATATACGATTACTACTTTTTTGTTGTTTTTGAGTGCTTGCCCATTACCGCTTTTTCTTGTATGTAAATACTTTCACACTCACTAATCTTACATCCTTATTCTAATTTTTAAAGTAAGTATTTTATTTATAACTACTCTCTATGATCTACATTTAAATTTAAATCCAAATTATCAATATCTCAAAGAGAATAGTCGTCTAAGGTTATAACGATAGCCTCTACTTAATTCTCTGGCGCTTAGAGGATCTGAAACATTGCATTAAAATATTGGGAGCGCCACATGAACCCTACAATGGTTTCTGAAAATACATGGCGTTTAAAAAAACTTCTTTAATCGTTTTGAAGCGGATATAATATGCAATGGTTTTCATTTTTTTACGTTGGACGCTCAGTGAACCTACAAATAAATTATGTGCCACGTGAACTCATAAATAAATTCTCGAAATACAGGCCGTATATGGCCGGACGCTGCGTGAGAACGTTTTTAGACTGGACGCCCAGTGATGCTCTATATATAATATATATATATATATATATAATATTTTATTATATATATATATATAATATTTTATTATATAACACACAGTGAAAGCTCTCCTAGCGGACACCTCTCTTGAACGGACATCTCTCTTGAGCGGACATTTTTTCTAGAACCAAACACAGGCATACGTTTTAGCATGTAAAGGGTTATATATATATAAGGTATATATATATATATATATATATATATATATATATATATATATATATATATATATATATATATATATATATATATATATATATATATATATATATACCTTATATATATATAACCCTTTACATGCTAAAACGTATGCCTGTGTTTGGTTCTAGAAAAAATGTAGAAAAAATGAAAAAATGAAAAAATATATATATATATATATATATATATATATATATATATATATATTATATATATCATTAGAGTTTCGCGTCCGCATATGAGAGTCTTTAATCTATTGCTGGGAAAATTACACTGCCCGCGTCCGTCCAATAGAGAGTCCGCTCGTGGGAGAACCCTTTACATGCTAAAACGTATGCCTGTGTTTGGTTCTAGAAAAAATGTCCGCTCAAGAGAGATGTCCGTTCAAGAGAGGTGTCCGCTAGGAGAGCTTTCACTGTGTGTTATATAATAAAATATTATATATATATATATATATATATATATATATATATATATATATATATATAATAAAATATTATATATATATATAATATATATAATATATATATATATAAATATATATATATATACACACACAGTGAAAGCTCTCCTAGCGGACACCTCTCTTGAACGGCCATCTCTCTTGAGCGGACATTTTTTCTAGAACCAAACACAGGCATACGTTTAGCATGTAAAGGGTTCTCCCACGAGCGGACTCTCTATTGGACGGACGCGGACAGTGTAATTTTCCCAGAAATAGATTAAAGACTCTCATATGCGGACGCGAAACTCTAATGAACGGACTTATTTAATTCGGGAACATATTCAGAGCTGTATTTTCAGCCTGTGTGTGGAATAAAGTTGGTGTGATATACAATTAATATTAAAGGATAAAGATGGAATGATACCCCTACTCAATATAGTGCAAGAAAATTATACATGGAGAAAAAAAAATTCTTATCAGGTAGATATTTTCAGGGTTGGTTGTGGGTAGCGTCCTGAGTATAACCCCGAAAAATCACCATCGAAGTCGTGTTACGAACCCCGTAATAGGGGTGGTTTTGCAAACATATTTTTTGCAATTTTTTTTATGTGTACATTATTACATTCTCTACAACTTTCCCTTATGAAGTTTTTTAACTTCAATACTTCACGAGATATAGGTAAAAGATCACCACTAGCTAAAGTGCTTTATAAGGGTGAACAAAATTTCTTTGAAACAAGCTGATTTTTTCAGGGTTAACTGGGGGTGCACTCCTAAGTACTTATACAAAAGATTACACGCAAATCAGCTTGTTTTAAAGAAATTTTTTTCGCCCTTATAAAGCACTTTAGCTAGTGGTGATCTTTTACCTATATCTCATGAAGTATTGAAGTTAAAAAAAACTTCATAAGGGAAAGTTGTAGAGAATGTAATAATGTACAGATAAGAAAAAAATTGCAAAAAAAAATGTTTGCAAAACCACCCCTATTGCGGGGTTCGTAACTCGTAACATGACTTCGATGGTGATTTTTTGGGGTTATACTCAGGATGCTACCCACAACCAATCCTGAAAATATCTACCTGATAAGATTTTTTTTTGTCCATGTATAATTTTCTTGGACTATTCATATAAAAACATACTTTGTCATTATTTCAGTGAATTCTTTCAGTCAGCTTTTCCCATAAGCGGACACATCCCACAAACGGACAATAAAGTTGGAACCATTGGTGTCCGCCTGTGGGAGGTTTCACTGTATATAAATTGCTCCGTTCAATTCCCCCAGGCTAGTTAAATTTTCAGGGATGCTAACATGAAAAACCAGACACACTGTATATTTCAGAAATTTGATTTATTTGCTTCAAAGCAGAAAAACCTAGAGCAATAAATTACCAAGTAAAAAGTTTAATAAAAAGTGTAAAACATATTGATAATAATTAATTAATTCTAAAAATTTGCAGTGCCAAGTTGACACCTTACCTACCACCACCTAGGTACTTATATAATACTAATAATAATTATTAATAATAATTATTGTCATACAGTCTCCGTTTTGTAAAAGGTACCTATACAGGGTTAACTATCACTTAGTACAAACAATTTTATGGCAGATAAAGAAAAATTAGACTTGCCAAAATAAAGTTTCAAAAATTTGTCTTAAGCCTAAAAAAATGTTTTTCAAATTGTTTAAAACCCCTCAAAAAACGCCGCCTATGGAGGCCCGCGAGACGTGTCTTAAAATTTCGCCTATGTCAATGGGAGTTACAGGTAGTGAAATAGCGCGGCGTTGCCACGTCTATCGATTTATCCGGGGATTCACCACGAAATTACGATTTCCTTTTAAAAACGATTACATTGTAAGGAACATGTAGAATGCCTATCAAACACCTACCTTGCTGACATTTCCAGGATTGAATAATGCACCATTTTCTGTTTTCTTGCTTTTTTACATTAAAAGTCACACAACACTACACAACACAACATTCATCACATTTTACATCAAGTTACAGTTTAAATTCCTTTCAATCGCCATGCAACTTGATTTAAGAGAGTAGGCAGATAAATAGTAAATCGCGATTTTCATTGGTTTCTAGAATTTTTATTGTTCGATTTTTTTTTACAAGATTTTGTACAAACCCGTTTTAAGGAATGCCCAATAAAGTGGCATAGACAGAATTTTGATAAAAAAAAATCGCTAATATGATTTCTCTAGTTTTGGCACCAAAAACATATCATAGTACGCCTTGGTTTTTTGAAATAAATTGTGCCGTTTTGCCTTAAAGTACAGTTTTTGATGCCCCATTGATCCGAATTGAACAACAATTAAAAATTTTATAGAGGTGTTCCGGTTTTAAGTGGGTCACACTGTGAAAATTTAAAACATAATCTGCCAGCATCCTTTGGTCGTTATTGTCTGGTGTTTTAGTTTGATTTCCCCTTGAATTATTGGGTTTGTTTCATTAGCAGTTCTAAACCAGTTTTCAGTGATCTAATTGGTTAAAAAGAGTTGTGGTATTACTTTTCTACATTTTGATTAGCTAGACTGGTTCAGAACTATTGGTAGAACAAAGCTATCGTTTCAAAAATATCCTTTTGGTTTTTTTTTGTTAATTTTATAACCATTATGTTTTGTGACAAGCAACGGTAACTGATACTGGGAGTAAGTTTTGAGTGATGGGGCTGTTACCACTCCGATTACAGAAAGTTCTTAATGGTATGTAAAAAAAAATCACTTATGAATTTTTGGAGGCATTTTCCATTACAACCATGTTGCCCTGAGCCCCCCCCCCCCCCCTACAGGAGCCCTTTTTTTGTTAATTTTTCATTGTTTTCCCTGTAGAGTTTCCATAGGTTTTCTATAAATACCCTAGAACTTTATGATTTGTAAATCTCCTTGGTTAGGAATATTCTAGAATAGTCTCCAATCTTCCATTTGAGTATACAGGGTAAGTCATTAATAATGGCACATAGTGCAACCGCATATATGCCAAAATATTATGATGAGGCTAATATGCCTTATAGAAATGTTGTTTGTTTAAGAGATACAGGGCGTTAAAGTTCATTTTTTTTTAAATTGAATTATGGCTACATCTCCCGAAATAATCAAGCTGTTGAACTTAAATTTGGCACTGCTATGTTTTTGGGGATGGAGAAGAAGCTGAAAATGTCAATTTCTATGTATTTCATACGCTGTTTTTGGATTGTAACATTTTTGAGGTTGCAGGTCCATCATATCAGTGCATATTTCATTCTGTAACAAAGAGGTAGGTACTCTTGTTTCATAACGATCAAATCAACCTTTTGCATTGAAATTGCCAAAACGTGCCCCAAAACACCTGTTGACTTCAATATTCGAAAAATACAATTTTCACCTACTGCTTTCAAATATTGCACGACTGTACCATTTAAAGCGAGAAAAAACCCATATGAACAATTTCCCAAAAAAATGTCCACTTTCAAAATGGAATGGATTGAAACTCGACAAAATTTGGACATCCTGTTTTAAGAAAACCGATGTGTTTCGACCAATGGTCATTTGGCATTTTTTCTTCATTTTCAATGTACAGTTGATATGTAACATTTGAAAGCAGTAGGTGAAAATTTTATTTTTCGAATATTGAAGTCAACAGGTAGCATCATTTCAGTGCACCTTTTCATTCTGCAACAAGAGGTACTAATGATTAAATCAACCGTTTGCGTTGAAATTGTCAAAACATGCCCCAAAACATCTGTTGACTTCAATATTCGAATTTTCGCCAACTGCTTTCAAATATTGGCATTTTTTTCTTCAGTTTCAATGTACAGTTGATCTGTAACATTTGAAAGCAATAGGTGAAAATTTTGTTTTTCGAATATTGAAGTCAATTGGTGTTTTGGGGCACGTTTTGGCAATTTCAACACAAACGGTTGATTTGATTTTTATGAAACAAGAGTACCACTTTGTTGCAGAATGAAAAGATGCACTAAAATGATGGACCTGCAGGACCAAAAAGGTAAATCCAATATCCAAAAGGGCAGGTGGCTCCCTCTGTGAGATACGTAGAAATTTACATTTTCAGCTTATTCTCCATCCCCAAAAACATAGCAGTGCCAAATTTCAGTTCAGCAGCTTGATTATGTTGGGAGATGTAGCCAAAATGCTATTTCAAAAAACAAACTTCAACACCCTGTATCTCTTAAACAAACAACATTTCTATAAGGCATATTAGCGTCAATCGTAATATTTTGGCCCAAAATATATGCGGTTGCACTATGTGCCATTATTAAAAACTCAACCTGTATAAGCCTTGGGAGTTGGGTCTGCAAGGAGGCGAAAGATTAAACACGATTTCTGTGCAGGTTTTGGAGCCGAGGAATATTCTTGGTCACTGACAGTGACTGACAGGTAATATTTTCTGAAGGCTACAATAAAGATGGTAACCAAGGAAACACGTTTGGACTGTTATTGTCGAGATCTGGTACATTTGGTGTCAGAAGCAGGATTTGAAGAGGACCCCGAGGTGAATGCCCACAACCAGAAAACAAACCGCAATGGAAATGGAAAAGAAACATGAAGAAAGAGAGAAGAAACAAGACGATTTAATGAAGAATATTAAAAAAGAAATTAAGAAGAAAGACGCAAGAAAAAAAGGAAGGTGCAAGATTGAAGAAGAAAAGAAGCAAACAAACGAACAAGGGAAATAAGAAAGACGAAAGAAGAAAGGGACACGAGGCAAGAAAATATGATGACATCAACACAAAATTTGACGAAACCAGCAGGAAAATTGAAGAAACAACAACACGACTAGGAACCCAAATGAAAACCATTCAGTTGGAGATACAGGATGATCTAAAAATAGAGTTGCAAAAGAATAAAAATAGAAATACGCTGCTGTCACAATTTAACAAGTTGGCGAAAATATCTGACAAGACTAGTACCACGATGTCGGTTCCAATTAAAATGAATCTGATTTTGTGTGTTAGTCACCCATAGGTTTCCTCAGATGCCAAAAATTGTCCTTGAAAACGAAATGTTTCAAATTTCACTCAGTCCCCAGAATATCATTGAAAAACGTTTGCAAATAGAGGTTGCTAACTTTCACGCTTCAAGGTGAACGTAACATTGACATATTTAAAAAATATGTAGGAAACCTGTTGAGACCGCCTCTTAGAAACTTCCAACCCCCAGGAGATGTAATTGAGCTGCCACCACAGTTTAATCTTTAGGTTCGGCAGAAAAAAAAAGATGCACCATGTTATGCTTATTTACTTTATCAAAAATTAGCATACACCACAAAATAGTTCAACCTACTTTGCCATGGAAAATCATTTTTTAATGACTAAAGTATTGAAAATATTTTAAACACTCTTCAAAGATATAACCCAACTGGTTTAATTCTCCCCAACAAAACGGCACTTTTCCTTCGGCAAGGTCAACCCAGCAACAATAAGGCGGCAGAATATATCTTCAAGGATCTTCAAGTGATGGTCAAAATCGTCGGTAACTACCACTATGTCGTCCAGGTACATAAAAACGTGTGGTTCTACCTGTGGGATGTATTTATAGTATTTTGCAGTTTTGTTATATTAACGCAGGTGTTATAGGTAAATTTGTTTGTGATAACATGAAATTACCGTGTACATGAAGAAAATCGTATGCTCAAACCACTACATGAATTTCAAGTTCAACCAGTTGATGAAGCGAGAAATTCTAAATATTTTATTTTAGAAGAATGTTTAAACACGCAAAAGGACGAAAATAATAAAAAAAAGCCCCCAAAGAGAATCAATGGTCCACTATAATACAGGGTGGCTTATTGCTATTTTTTCAGCCATTTTTTTATTCTTTAGATTATGTATTAATACATACCATAAGAAACCAAAAAATGTTATGCCCAACAGAAAATAAAGCCTTTTGAATAATTAAGTTCGTAGTAATGGACATAATAAACTCAATGAAATTCAGCAATTATTAAAGGTAACTTTATGCTTGCTTATGATCGCTTCTCTGTCACTTCGTTATTATTTCATAAAGCAGATTACAGCAGACTACAAAGATAAAAGTGGGCTATCTTCTAGAGAGATAGTAATTAAATGCTAAATAAATGAAAACTGCATAAAAATCTCATGCAACAAGCAACATTATGAACATTTATCTTTTTAATAATGAGAATGAAGTGTCAGTAAAGTGATAATGTGTAGAAACAAACATAGTAAACTCTATGAAAATAAAAAAACACTTACATGTTAATTGCTTTATCAATTAAGTACGTAGAAATAAATATAATATAATAAATGAAAATAAGAAATATCACATACTCCCTAAGTTCTTTAGTTTTCTCTCAGCCTTTTGCACCATTATTCTATCATTTTGAATTTTTCAATAATGCAAGAAAAATTTCCTGCAAATTATTTTGCAGAACAAATTTCCGGCCGTTTAACACATCTGCAATTACGTACTGCTCGTTTTTTTTTTTTCAATTAAATGATGATATATGGTTTTAACTGAATTGTGCTTAACATTGCATAAGAAAGAATAACAAAGCGCTCGACGTGAGCCTGACAGTGTGACGTTGCAGCAGAGGGGAGGGGATGGCTGCAGGCTGCACTATTTTTTTACAGCCGCCATGACATCTATGTCACTACAAGTTAAATAAATAAAAACAAGACCGAGATATCAACTGCTTGCGTGCACTTCCCCTTGGTGATGTTGATTTTCTTTAATAACATTAACATTATACTTGCCTGATTTTATCCAAATGCTTGTTTTTCCTTAAGCAAACTAACACTTTATCATTGTTAATGCAGTATTGCCAGAACTGATCAAAGAATGGTAGTTCTTCTACAGGATTCACCTTTAGCAGGGATGTAGGGCCAATATTAAAACCAACATCTGTATTTCTGTTTGAAACATACAGCAGATGTAAACCAACTTGAAAATCATTATCAAAAATACTGTTTCTGTCTTCCATAGTTAGGGCAAAGTCGTTACTAAGAGTAGGTTTTAGCTTAAAAGTTGGACCTGCCGTTTTAACAAAGGTATCTTGTATCCGTTTAACTAATTTTCCATCTTGTGTAACTTTTGCATTGTTATATAATTTGGCAGGTTGAATAAAATCCATTTTCAAGCACTTGAGATAACGCTCATGATCTCCAATAAATGGGTAGAAATTAAACTTCCTCTTTGGGTACCGCTGAACAATGGCAGATGATAATTTTTCAAAAAGACCGTCTTTGTCCTCACAAACTTCTTCATATAAATTGGGTTCATCATACACTGAATACAATTCATTGAAAAAAATAGTATAATCAAAGTCTTCTCGCATTGTTACTACCTAAAAATATATATTTAGGTAAGTATATTTGTATATAAAGGTATAGGCATAGATTAAAAAAGGCATTGATAAGAAGCATTGTTGAAACCCACAAAAAATACCAGCACACCAACTTTCTAACATTAATTCTGGAATAAAAACAAATTAAAACAAATAAATTTAATGTCTTGCAATTCTTAGGTCTCAATACAAAGTTGAGGTATAGTTATTTTAAGTTATATATTGGTTTTTGTATAAAGTTTTATGAAAAATATTTGGTGCCTCGGAGAAACTTCAACAACGATTCTGACAGTCTATGCATGGCTCCCTTACACACAGTGCCTCATTTTTCACATTAACACCCCTAAAAATCTAAGTGGGCTGCGGGAATTCAACGTGCCAATTTTTTATAGATATGTCCCTGAAAGGTCATCATTTGAGAAGTATTGGTTTGGCATTGCCGAAAGCCTGGCCTACTGCGCTTTTTAAAGGGGTGTGTTTTTCGAAAAGACATATTAGGCATTTTTTTACTTACGCAACATTAATCAGGACACACCAAATCCACCACATACCAAATTTTAAGGAAAAATATTCTGGGAGTTCCATTCAGCGGGATGACAAAATTGTGCAAAATAGTAATTTTAAAGGCATCCGGCAAGTCAAATGTTCCATGGAATCCTCTCAAAACAATTGATAGGGAACATGACCACTCAAAGTGTTGGTGTGCAAAGATACAGTACAAAAATGTGCAGGGCATTTTTCTATAGGCCATCGCAAAATGCTAAATTTTTATATGTCCGTGAAGTTGGCGACGGTTTTCCAGCGACGAATTTTTAAAGAGGCAAATTGCGGACATGGACAATCCGCACCAAAGCTAATCCTACAAATGAATTGTTTTATTTTTCCTTAACCTGGGGGTGGGTTAATGTGAGTAAGACAGTTTTTATGAATTTTGGTACTAGAGTAGAAAATAATAGTACATCCTACTTAATAAGAGCATCTCATAAATCCGTTGTGCAAGTTGAAAATACCAAATTTCTGGGCATACATATAAACTGCCAATTAAAGTGGAATGCACATGTCGATGACTTACGTGGAAGACTGTCATCAGTCGCATACGCCATCTTTAGATTATCAAACCTCTGCAACAGGCAAATACTCATATCATACTATTATGCAAACTTTTACTCCCGCATTAAGTATGGTCTAATTTTCTGGGGATTGAGTGCGGAGGCTGGTAGAGTGTTCCGTATTCAAAAGAAAATAGTGAGAACTACAGCAAATGCAGGCTTCAGAGCTACATGCAGACCAATTTTTAAGGATCTTCATCTACTGTCTGTACCATGTATTTATCTTTTTGAGGTATTAAAGTATGTCAGGATTAATATTATAAACTTTATCCCTAATAATGTCTATCATACGTACAATACTAGATTCGGTGAAACTCTCAGGGTGCCTTTACATAACTTATCTTTAAGTGAACATAATGTCTTCTATGCAGGGGTGAAGATATATAATAAACTTCCAAAATCCATTACAAACATTCCAAATTTTAAAACATATAAGAATGCTCTGATTAAATTTTTGTCAGAGAACTGTTTTTACTCTGTGGGTGCATTCTTAAATAGTTAGTTAATCCTGTGTTCACTTGTTACAATTACTATCTTCTTAGGTACATGTAGGTACATCAGAAATTTGTTCTCAGGTCTCATCAAAACATCTCTAATTTGTAAATTGACGTAACCTATACTCATTGTATTAATTTACTTGTAAGGTCTATTGGTTGAATAAATTATTATTATTATTATAACCCCCAAACATTTACAGGCGACGTACAACACCCCAGGGCGTAGGGCGAGCGGAAAAAATCGACCGTGACTACCGTCTAACGATGTCAAAACGAGGGTGGCACGGCCGAGCGCAAATTGCGCCGCCGGATAAAAAGCTGAAGGTGTAACCCTCCCCCCCAAATCTTGAGAAAAAAATTATTTTATCCAGCGGCGCAATTTGCGCTCGGCCGTGCCACCCTTGTTTTGACACCCTTAGACGGTAGTCACGGTCGATTTTTTCCGCTCGCCCTAAGCCCTGGGATGTTGTCCGTTCCCTGTAAAAAGCTGAAGGTGCAACCCCCCCCAAAATCTTAAGAAAAAAATTATTTTATCCGGCAAAGCAATTTGCGCTCGGCCGTGCCACCCTCGTTTTGACACCCTTAGACGGTAGTCACGGTCGATTTTTTCCGCTCGCCCCAAGCCCTGGGGTGTTGTCCGTTCCCTGTAAAAAGCTGAAGGTGTAACCCCCCCAAATCTTGAGAAAAAAATTATTTTATCCGGCGGCACAATTAGCGCTCGGTCGTGCCACCCTCGTTTTGACACCCTTAGACGGTAGTCACGGTCGATTTTTTCCACTCTCCCTAAGCCCTGGGGTGTTGTCTGTTCCCTGTAAAAAGCTGAAGGTGTAACCCCCCCCCCAAATCTTGAGAAAAAAATTATTATATCCGGCGGCGCAATTTGCGCTCGGCCGTGCCCCCCTCGTTTTAACACCCTTAGACGGTAGTCACGGTCGATTTTTTCCGCTCGCCCTAAGCCCTGGGGTGTTGTCCGTTTCCTGTAAAAAGCTGAAGGTGTAACCCCCCCAAAATCTTGAGAAAAAATTATTTTATCCGGCGGCGCAATTTGCGCTCGGCCGTGACACCCTCGTTTTGACACCCTTAGACGGTAGTCACGGTCGATTTTTTCCGCTCGCCCCAAGCCCTGGGATGTTGTCCGTTCCCTGTAACAAGCTGAAGGTGTAACCCCCCCCAAATCTTGAGAAAAAAATATTTTATCCGGCGGCCGTGCCACCCTCGTTTTGACACCCTTAGACGGTAGTCACGGTCGATTTTTTCCACTCTCCCTAAGCCCTGGGCTGTTGTCCGTTCCCTGTAAAAAGCTGAAGGTGTAACCCCCCCCCCCCAAATCTTGAGAAAAAAATTATTTTATCCGGCGGCACAATTTGCGCTCGGCCGTGCCACCCTCGTTTTGACACCCTTAGACGGTAGTCACGGTCGATTTTTTCCGCTCGCCCAAAGCCCTGGGGTGTTGTCCGTTCCCAGCAAAAAGCTGAAGGTGTATCCCCCCCCAAAATTTTGAGAAAAAAATTATTTTTTATCTGGCGGCGCAATTTGCGCTCGGCCGTGCCACCCTCGTTTTGACACCCTTAGACGGTAGTCACGGTCGATTTTTTCCGCTCGCCCTAAGCCCTGGGGTGTTGTCCATTCTCAGCAAAAAGCTGAAGGCGTAACCCGCCCAAAATCTTGAGAAAAAAATTATTTTATCCGGCGGCGCAATTTGCGCTCGGCCGTGCCACCCTCGTTTTGACACCCTTAGATGAGAGTCACTGTCGATCTTTTCCGCTCGCCCTAAGCCCTGGGGTGTTGTCCGTTCCCAGCAAAAAGCTGAAGGTGTAACCCCCCCCCAAATCTTGAGAAAAAAATTATTTTATCCGGCGGCGCAATTTGCGATCGGCCGTGCCACCCTCGTTTTGACACCCTTAGACGGTAGTCACGGTCGATTCTTTCCGCTCGTCCTAAGCCCTGGGATGTTGTCCGTTCCCTGTAAAAAGCTGAAGGTGTAACCCCCTCAAAATCTTGAGAAAAAAATTATTTTATCCGGCAAAGCAATTTGCGCTCGGCCGTGCCACCCTTGTTTTGACACCCTTAGACGGTAGTCACGGTCGATTTTTTCCGCTCGCCCCAAGCCCTGGGGTGTTGTCCGTTCCCTGTAAAAAGCTGAAGGTGTAACCCCCCCAAATCTTGAGAAAAAAATTATTTTATCCGGTGGCACAATTAGCGCTCGGCCGTGCCACCCTCGTTTTGACACCCTTAGACGGTAGTCACGGTCGATTTTTTCCGCTCGCCCTAAGCCCTGGGGTGTTGTCCGTTCCCTGTAAAAAGCTGAAGGTGTAACCTCCCAAAATCTTGAGAAAAAAATTATTTTATCCGGCAAAGCAATTTGCGCTCGGCCGTGCCACCCTTGTTTTGACACCCTTAGACGGTAGTCACGGTCGATTTTTTCCGCTCGCCCCAAGCCCTGGGGTGTTGTCCGTTCCCTGTAAAAAGCTGAAGGTGTAACCCCCCCAAATCTTGAGAAAAAAATTATTTTATCCGGTGGCACAATTAGCGCTCGGCCGTGCCACCCTCGTTTTGACACCCTTAGACGGTAGTCACGGTCGATTTTTTCCGCTCGCCCTAAGCCCTGGGGTGTTGTCTGTTCCCTGTAAAAAGCTGAAGGTGTAACCCCCCCCCAAATCTTGAGAAAAAAATTATTTTATCCGGCGGCTCAATTTGCGCTCGGTCGTGCCACCCTCGTTTTGACACCCTTAGACGGTAGTCACGGTCGATTTTTTCCGCTCGCCCTACGCCCTGAGATGTTGTACGTCGCCTGTAAAAGTTTGGGGGTTAACCCACCCCCAGGTTAAGGAAAAATAAAACAATTCATTTGTAGGATTAGCTTTGGTGCGGATTGTCCATGTCCGCAATTTGCCTCCACTTTAAAAATTCGTCGCTGGAAAACCGTCGCTAACTTCACGGACATAATTTTTATATTTTACAAAATGCCAACAAACAAATAAAAACAATTTGAATTACTGGAGCTTTCCCAACACAGTCGCTGTCTAAGATGATACATTTTCTGTGCCTTTACTGTTGTAGCACACCAGTCGCCTTAATTCATATGGATTTACTGACATCTGTATTTTTTTAGACTTAGATTTTTGATGCGTATAGACTTTAAAAAAATTCAGCATTTTGAGTTTGCACAGAGAAGAACACCTTGTATATTTTTTATTGTATTTTTGCACATCAACACTGTGAGTGGTCCCGTTGATCATTCAACTATTTCAAAGCAACTCCATGAAACACTTGACTCGCCAAATGCCTTTAAAGCTCATATTTTCCTCAACTTTGACATCCTGCAGAATGGTACTCCCTGTATGTTTTTTGTTCAAATTCAGTATATTATAGAAGTTTCTGCATGTACTAATTAACTCTGTGGTGTCAGGCTTTCCTGGCAATGCCAAACGGTGAACTTTAAGGGACATACTAATAAAAAAAAATTGTCCCCTTCAATTCCCGAAGCCTATTTAGAACTGTGAGGGTGTTAACACAAAAAACCAGGCACACTGTAAGTGCCGCTCCCCCTGGAATTTTGGACGAAAATAAAAATTTCCAGGTGATCATATTGAAAATGTCCTAAACACAGAATACAGGATGACAAAAAAAAGATAACAAAATATGGCAATTTTGGACAACTAGGCAACGTTAAAAAATTAATGGGCAGCCCTGGCTAACTTTTCGCTCAATAGTAAAAAAATCAAATCGACAAAAATTTTCATCGCCTCAATAGATCAAAAGACCCTGTGCAATAACCTTATACGGGTGTCCCAAAATTCTCTCCATGTGAAAATAAAAATGCCTGATAACTTTGAAATTATTTATGCTAAACAACTTAGTTTCTATGTACCTTTCAGACCCTTAAGGGCCTACTATTACACAAATTTTCAGAAAAAATCTCAACCAGTTTTTGACATATTGTCACATATGTCCTCACAGGCCTCACCCGTGCAAACTTGTAAGTTTATTTGAAGAGGTAAAATCTCCAGAAGAATTGCTAAATTAGTGGTTTCAACGGCTCTTCCCATAACTTTGAATGCAACCAATGTTCTCTTTGCTCTCTCTGTCTATAATATTACTTGTCTCACTCTTGCCGGTCATCCGTGCCCGCCGGAGCGGTCGTGAACGCCGTCGTGGACCAGCTCAGTTTGTTTTAGAGAAACACGCTCTCATCGACAGGCAGACCAGCACTGCTAACCTTCAGCCAATCAGATGTCGCGTGAGATCATCAGCGTGTTTAGAATTTATTTCAAAGACAAAGACCGAGTGACTTTCAGGTCGATAAGTCTGAAGAAACAGATTGTTCCTTGGAGGATGATTTAAATCGCGATAACTTTTTATTCAGTGACCATTCAAGCGGTACTGAATAAGAGTTTGAGAGTGATGTAAACGATAGCGATGAAAATATAGACCAACAGGATGAATCAGACCGGCGCCTCTTTTATTTTGACAAAGATGGGACAAAATGGCGCAAACTTCCTCTTTCTTGTAATGTTAGAACCAGGCAAGCAAATATCATTTCTCACTTAGCCGGTACCATTCGAGAGGGCAGAAATGCGAAAAATCCCATAGACTCCTGGAATCTTATGTTTTTCCTTGCAGGAACAGAAAAGGCTCCAAAAAATATTATCTTACTTCTGGGTGGATGATGGCATCGGTTCCAAAATTTTTCCAGCTGCTATGGCACAAAGAAAATTCCGTTTTTTATTGAGAGCTGTCAGATTTCATGATACCAATACAAGACCACAGAGAAAAGCTGCAGATAAACTAGCAGCTATTAGAATAGTTTTTGAAACATTCAATCAGAATTGTAAATTCTATTACTCTGTAGGGGAATATGTGACACTGGATGCAATGCTTTTACCATTTCGTGGAAGATGTAGATTCAAGATGTATACAGGGTGATTCACGTAAGAGGTTCATTAGAAGTTTACAGGGAAGGAATGCGAATTTTGATTTGAAATTTTGGTTACTTATATAACAGGTTGTAAACTTTCTAAAATATTTTCAACTTACAATCACTTCCGGTTATACCGGAAGTCAATAGCAACTTTGTTATTTCAAATAGAACACTTATACAGGGTGTTTCAGACCTAAATACAATAATTTTAATCACATGTGGAGAAAATTGAGTTTAATACTAATCCGCAATTAAAAAAAATTAAAAGTCAATAACAAAGCCAGAAAAATTTTTTAAGGAAACTATTTTTTAAAGGCAATAACGACGCCACTGGCGAGGAAACGACCGGGAAGTAGACGGGCCAGAAGCTACATTATTAGGCGACGTGCAATGTTGCCGATTTTAGCCGACATTCCCCGAACTAAGAGCCGTGTGTTGTGGGATGACAGATCCTCGGCTCGGAAACGCAGCAAAAAACTAAAATAAAAAGGGCCTGCATAGCAACAGAACATCATGCAGTCGCGAAGGCTCGAGGCGGTGCAGGGAGGGGGAGACAGCCGGCCGGCCGGCGAGACGGAAGTGTGGGTCAGTGGGTCAAGCGTGGTTGGGTGACAGACGTCGCGTCGCAAATTGCCGAACCGGACGGCTCGAAAAAGGCTTACTCAACTCGATTATCTTTTGGACTGTAGGTAACGTTGTGAACGTGACCAGGAAGCTCGTGTACCGACCTCTGGAGCAATTTTGTGATAATATGGCAAGTGCGAATGTGAGTGGCGAGGAGGATAGTTTTTAAACTACTTTTCATTTGCTATCAGCGATTATTATCCTAAAGGATAACAAAAGGATAGAAAAAGGTGGGCACATTTAGATAAAAATTTTCGTTGCCTGGCGCCGCGATCTGGCAACGTCGAAGGAAGACCTGAAACCAGTTTGCGTCTCCCTCGTGCCTTGGGTACGCGTCTACCCGATAATAAAACTGAGCGGCTCGTTAGGGGAAATATTAAAATTATTTAATTATTTCTAAAATATTTCCGAAATTTATTTATTTTTCGATTTTTCGTATTTATACACCTTTCTGAGTATGTGGTTAAAATTATTGTATTTAGGTCTGAAACACCCTGTATATTATTACACCATTTGGTTCCCTATTAAATTCCAAATCTTTTTTCTGAATATAATGTGTACCCTTTTCGAGATATTCGCAAATATTTGATTTTTTTTAGTGTTGCAGCCATCGACCATAGTGATGATAACTTTGAAATTTATGAATCTGGAAAACTGAAATTTTGGACTGTCATAGGCGAAAGTCAACTTTATTAAATGGTCTGTATGCCATTTCAAAATATTGTACAGGGTGTTCGGGAAAAAAATCCCAATATCAACATCGAAAAATTGAAAAAACTCATTTTTTTAAATGGAACCCATATTTTTTTATTGCACCATTGAAATGCTTGTGAAAAGACAGTTCAAAAAGATATAACACACTATATGTCTAAATGAAGCGGTTGCTTCGTTATTACGCAAAATACGTATTTTTGCTGCTCCATATCAAGAAACAACGGACCTTTTCTAATAGGCGGCCATGGATTTTTCATTTATTGTGTTCCAAACAATAAAATACTAACTGTTGGCAAGAATGGCTCAAATTAACTATTCTAATGAAGATATTTTGAATATGTTTTACACTCTAGTACCTACCTATTATTATGTAATTGTTAATATTATTTAATTTTGTATTGTTGCTTCTCAGGGAAAAAATATTATTAAATAGCCCTTAACCTTGTCATATAATTGCATTATTTCATTTTCCATGGCCCCCTATAACGTGACGCCCCTTGAGAAATGTCATCTTTGTTGATACAGAGCAGAAAAAATACGTATTTTGCTTAATAACGAAGCAACCGCTTCATTTAGACATATAGTGTGTTATATCTTTTTGAACTGTCTTTTCACAGGCATTTCAATGGTACAATAAAAAAATATGGGTTCCATTTGAAAAAGGTGAGATTTTTCAATTTTTCGATGTTGATATTGGGAATTTTTTCCCAAACACCCTGTACAATATTTTGAAATGGCATACAGACCACTTAATAAAGTTGACTTCCGCCTACGACAGTCCAAATTTCAGTTTTCCAGATTCATAAATTTCAAAGTTATCATCACTATGGTCGATGGCTGCAACACTAAAAAAAAATCAAAAATTTGCGAATATCTCGAAAAGGGTTAGGAATAGGGTACACATTATATTCAGAAAAAAGATTTGGAATTTAATAGGGAACCAAATGGTGCCATAATATATGGGGTGTTCTATTTGAAATAACAAAGTTGTTATTGACTTCCGGTATAACCGGAAGTGATTGGAAGTTGAAAATATTTTAGAAAGAAAGTTTACAGCCTGTTATATAAGTAACCAAAATTTGAAATCAAAATTCATTCTCCTTCCCCGTAAACTTCTAATGAACCACTTACGTGAATCACCCTGTATTCCAAATAAACCGGCTAGGTACGTGATAAACGTTTTTTCGATTGCCGAAGCTAGATCATTTTATACATCCCATATGGAAATATACGCAGGCGTTCAACCGGATGGTCCATATAAAGTAGAAAATACATCTTCCGCTGTTACTTTGAGAATGTGTCAACATCTGTCTGTCGAGTTACGAGTTTCAATGTAGTCGACAAGTTTTTGAATGAACATCGACTTGTTGGAACCATAAAATCGAATAAAAGAGAGAACTCCCTGATATAATAAAACAAGTAAAAGGCAGACCTGTACCTTCTACGATTTTTGCTTTTGGAAACAATATGACTGCTTTGTTGTACTCGCCAAAAAAGGGAAAGAATGTTGTGATGGTCTCCTCTTTCCACCGAGAAAATGATTGATCATTCTACAAAAGA
The DNA here is from genome assembly GCA_963920635.1 of Pseudeuparius sepicola. NCBI lineage: Eukaryota > Metazoa > Arthropoda > Insecta > Coleoptera > Anthribidae > Pseudeuparius > Pseudeuparius sepicola. Next base: position 33,391,938 of record OY987300.1, on the reverse strand, counting down.
TCAACAAAAACCTGAAATATTACATTTTATAATGGTACCAAAAGCGGAGTTGATGTGGTAGATAGAATGGTTTCATCATACTCCGTGGCCAGAGGAACCAGACTATGGCCATAAGTAATTTTTCTTGACATGATGAACGTAGCTGCTATTAATTCTTTCATAATTTTTCGTCATAATAATCCAGATACTGAATGCGCCAAGAGCAGAAAACTTTATCTTAAAGCCTCAGGGCTCGAATTGGTAAAAGAGAATTTGTCTAAAAGAGCACTTAGCAAAAATTTACCTAGAGGCATACGCCAGTTGGCAGCAAAACATGCCGGGTTACTGTTTGAAGATTAACAGGATCCTCTGCCCAACAAAAGAGGCTATTGCAAATATTGCAAAAGACGCAAAACACGTTATTTTTGCAAATTTTGCAAGTTGGCAAGATTTATTTCATTCATTATTTTGAGCGCTATATTTTCTGTATGGAAGACTCGAGGACTCGAGAATATTTATTCCTTTGATTTTGACATATTTTAATGTACATCACTTATGAAATAAACGATTTTATATATACAGGCTGAGTTTTTTTCGATGACCACTATGGGGATCTCGGAAACTAGCAGAGCTAGAACAAAGGTTAAATGGGGAAATAATTGCAGTTTTGAATGCTCCATCTAATGCCTCTTTTGGATTTTTAAAAAAGTTCACGGCTCACTAGATATTTTGAAGAAAGGGATTTTTTGATATTTCATCAGATCTCTGAAGCTCCGTTATTTCTGATTATACAAAAAAAAACTGTAGAGACAAAAATTGTAGATAATTTTGGGCTTAATAAGATAATCTAATCCATTTTTTTATGTTGTTTGTCATTTTTGAGATATGACATAAACTTGTGTTTTTTTAAATGCAAATCATAGTTGGCTGTGGCCTTATCAAATCGGCCATTTTTTGAGCTTTCCAAAGATATAATACTCGGCAGAGTTATTATAAAAAATAAGACATACTTCAAACTTTCAAATATTTTATTTTTAGCTGGTAACAAAATGTAAGAAAATAAAACAAAAATTATCATGATGGAGCTCCACCACATAATTATTTGCCCGTAAGAAATTACCTAGATCAGCTCTATCCAAATAGTTGGATAGGGAGAAATAGACCTATTTCCTGGCTGCCCCGATCCCCCGATTTGTCTGTTTTGGACTTCTTTTTGAGGGGAAGAGTACAAAATAAAGTATGAGACAATAATTGTTGAATTAAGAGCAGCTGTTTTAGAAGCAATTGCCAGTATTGACAGGTGCTCTCTAAGAAAGGTGGCAAATTCAGTTTTAAAAAGATGCAATATTTGCATAAATAATAATGGTGGGTTGTTTGAACACCTTTTCTATTTTAAAAGGGGACCTTTTAAAATAATAATAATTTGAATTTGAGTTTTTTATTTTTGTTTTATTTTGTTACCTACATTTTGTTATCAGCTAAAAACAAAATATTAGAAAGATTGAAGTATGTGAGTGTCTAATCATAAAATGGAACGTAATTATGAAAATATTCCATGGCTGACTATGTGAAAATTAAAAAAAAATCAGAAAATTAGCGATAGCTCTTATTTTTTTATAATAACTATACCGATTATTATATCTTTGTAAAGCTCAATAAATGGCCGATTTTATAAGGCCACAGCCAACTATGATTTACATTAAAAAAAAACAAAAGTTTATGTCATATCTCAAAAATGACAAACAAAATAAAAAATTTGATTAGATTATCTTATTAAGCCCAAAATTATCTACAATTTTTGTCTCTACAGTTTTTTTGTATAATCAGAAATAACGGAGCTACAGAGATTTGATGAAATATCAAAAAATCCCTTTTTTCAAAATATCTAGTGAGCCGTGAACTTTTCTAAAAATCCAAAAGAGGCATTAGATTGAGCATTCAAAACTGCAATTATTTCCCCATTTAACCTTTGTTCTAGCTCTGCTAGTTTCCGAGATCCACATAGTGGTCATGGTCCTATAAACAGTCCCCACCCAAGCCCAAAAATTATGTATGTGTATGAAGTGGTATAGGTATAGGGTGTCCCAGATATAGATAAGACGTTACGTTACGCTCGATTATCTCAGCAATTTTTAGGCTAAAGTTGATGGTTCGAAAACTAAACTTGTGTAGTTTTTCCAATAAACCGAATGCCGTAAAGAAAAAATAATCGAGCAACAAATATAAGTTATAACCAAAAAAATATTTTTTTGAAAAAATGAAAATGGTGGATTAGGTACAGTGGTTTTTGTTATAAATCATTATTGGAACAAAAATTATATGTTTAATTTGTTATATATCACTGCCCGTTTAACAGCCAGCGCGGGCGCGTCCAAATGAAATGAAGGGATGGTCGCGTGCCGCATATGTTTTCGCGAAACTTTAATGAAATATATGAGAAAGTTTCGCGTTTTTAAGGAAATTTCTGAGAAAGTTTCGCGAAATTTATTAAGTGAAACTTTCGCTTGAAACTTTTGAAAATTTCACTGAAATTTCACTTCATGGGATAAGCGAAATATTTCACTTTTGAAAATTTCAAATGTGAAAATTTCAAATGAAACTTTCAAACGGCACAACTCTATATACATGTCCTCCAAAAAGTTCGCACCATAGGGGGGAAATTTTTAATTAATGTTTTATTTTGAAATTTAATTTTGGGGTTACTTTTTGCTTGAAAAATGATGAAAAATGACCCACTCAAACGTGGTCATATGACTTTCGTTATCTGTCAAAAATTACATTTAAAAAATATATCGCCAAAAATGGGTTTATTTGTTGGTGGTAAAAACAATTGCTTCAATTCTCTTCATGGCTTACTCATCAATATCCATTAATGCGAAATTAAACTTAAAGGTAATAATAATTACTTGTTCCATAAAAGTCAAGAATTTTGCTTAGATACGTAAAATAGTTTGATGATAATTTAATTTATTATTATTTTGGCATCAATTTAGAACTGGAAAACGTAATGTAACTAAATTTATACCCTAAATGCTAGACGGTACATGAGCACGTAAAGGTTGGAATAAACTCGGTAAAATGTTGTACTGTGCGATTAAAAAAAAAACGCTTCGACCCGTCCAACATAATTTTGAAAGGCACATATTTTGACATATTTGTCGTTCTTGTGACGTCATTACTAACCAAGCTATGACGTCATCTATATTTTTTTAAATGGCAATTACTATTTTTGATAGCGTAATTTAAAAGAACGCACTTTTTTTGTATCGGTACGCAAATAATAATAATATATTACATACAATTTTTTTTCATAAATTTTAAATTTAACGTAAAATATTAAGTTTTTAGACATGTCTTTATTAGACGACTGTACCTACATTGTAGTGCTTATTTTTTGCACAGTTTGATTTTTAAGCAGGCTTAATTTTTAATTGAACAGTACAACATTTTACCGAATTTATTCCAACCTTTACGTGCTCGCTGCAGAACTGGTTATATAGCAAAAACGTTGCATAAATTTGTGCCCATTTTAGCTCTCGAAGGACTTTAAGAATGCTGTAAAAACGTTTATCGGACTTCAGATGTTTTATAAGGTTATGTTCTACAAACGTTCTTACAGCTTTTATAAAACAGAAAATTGTTAGTTGGGCAGGTTACCAACAGAAGGTCTGGAAGGGACAATCGCCTTTTTTATTTTTTCTAAATCTGCTCCTAATATTACGACTTATAACTCAAAGCTTTAAAGTTTCGACTTAAGTCGAAATACTGACCCAAAATTTCGACTTATAACCCATAGCTTTAAAGTTTCCACTTGTAAGTAGAAATATTTACCTAATATTTCGACTATATCAAATAATTTTTACTAAAGAATTGTTTTTAATCTACTGTGGTTTTCTACGATAAATTGAAAAATCGCGAGGGATGCAGCCGCGTTGCTCGGACGCGCGCAAAAAAATATATCCAGGTTCTTTATTTTATTATTATTAGTTGCAATATGGACTCCTAAGATGAAGTTCTCGCACGTTTACTAAAGACACGAGAAAAACATGGTTCCGAGAATCCCATAATGCAGGACGCATTTCGATTTACAAAAGAAATTGCTCTGTGTCAAAATTCATTGTATTCCAACAAGAACAAGCGTTCCGACCTCTACAGCTCTCGGAAGGAGACTACTACACATGGGGGATGGAAGAAGCCGTGCTGCAAGTTCAAGCCGCGCCGCTAGTGAAAATGATTCGCGCTGCCAACCGCCGTTGCTTGCCGAGGGGACCCGCTGCTGCATAGTCGGCCACACGGCTAAGTCGCAAACCTGGAAAGCTATAGGCAAATATGAATAAAATTCGTACCCGCTGCTGCAGCACGGCTAACCTACGCTGCTAAAATCGCCAATGTGAAATAGATGTTAGTCTTTAATTTTGAAATTTATAGCTTTGTACTTTGTACCTAAAATAAATTATTTATACAGCGTGTCCATTTACCATTCCCTTCTTCGATTGTGGCTATACTTTTAAGGATAAAAGAAATCGGTTCGGGGATCCAAATAAGGGAAGATGGAGCACATTTTAAAATTAGTTCGGTATATACAGGGTGTTCCAAAAAAGTGGGGCGACAAAAAAATATATTTTTTTTAAATGGAACGACCCGATTTTTTTTATCGCAAATGAAGCCTATCAAAGTATAGTATACATCCCTAAATTATTTCCCCTTCCGTCTGCGGCGTTGCCAAGTTATAATTTTTTAAGGTATTTTTTGCTAAATACCAACCCTTTATTAATATTGCTATATTTTTCTTGAGGCTTGATTTTTGCTCTTGAAACTTTGGTTGCGGATTTACACTTAACCATTTTATTAATGACTAAGAACAAAGTTGAAAATTTTTGTACAGGATGTTTCACTTTTTTCCGCCAAAACTCCGACATTTTCAAACTTAATTTACTTTTTTTTTTCAAATGGAACACCCTATATCTAACATTTCTATTGGATAGAGCATTCATTCAGCTTTAATTCGATACCTAATACAGCACCTCTATCTCTAGCAGTTTTTTCAAAAATCCAGTATAAACAGAAAATTTGCAACTTTTTTACTTATTACATACATGCAAATTACTCGGGAATCAAACTTGTACTTATTTAAAAAGCTGCATATCAAAAAAGCGTTAGTACCAGTTACAATCTGTAGTTTACCATATTTTTGTATACCTACTACACCTGCAATAGAATATTAAATTATAAAAAGTTAAAAGGTTTAGGAGAACTCATAGGTGGCCATGGTTTTGTTTCTAGTTTGACATTTGGTAAATATTTCATTTGCTGCTTGTATTCTGTGTTCGTTGTTTAATTTCAAACAGCAAAAAGTTGTCACACAATACTCACCATTTTTTGAATCTACCTTCTTATGCAACCCAATTTACACGCCATTAATTTCTAAAAATAACGACGTGCCACTGACTTTTTGACAGTGCACTGGAGTTGTAGTTTTTGACATTTGATGATGTAGGGCCGAAGATTCGGTGAACAAACTGTATATAGTTCAGCAATGGCACCCGACGTGAATGTATGCGTTAAATGTCCTGATAATTTTATTGTAAAAACTAAATCTATTAAGTGCTGTTGTTGTGAGTGTGTTTTTCATACACATTGTGTTAATATCAGGGAAGCCTAGCAAAAAATTATTATCGAGTGCGGGAACATTTTTTGGTTGTGTGATGACTGCAAATACGACGAACAACGAATCAACCACTATGGAATTAAATATTTTAAAAAGGGAAATAGAATGCCTTGTACGTGAGAAATTAGTTTTGGAAAAATTATTAAGTGAATTAGATTACTTCAGCAAATTACAAAAATCAATTATCTCAAAATTCGAGTCTCCCTCATCAGCCGTCAACATAAGAGCAAAGTTCAGTGACGCAATAAAAAAGCGTAATCCGCCCTCTACATTAATAGTAACATCTGAAGATATAACGTGGGGCATGGATGTCTTCCAGGAGCTTACTAAATGTGCAAATCCTGGCGATATAAAGGTCTGCGTCCAGACGTCAAGAAAAATCCGAGGAGGCGTGGCTATCGACTGTGAAAATGATGAATCTTTAAAGAAATTAATAAATCATTTACGCTCCAAAATTGGTCCTAAATATAACATAAATGAAGCAAAAAACTCAATCCTAGGTTAGTAGTAAAAAATGTTAGACTAGATGGTTTCACATCAGATGACATGATTGTTGATAATATTGTCAACAATAATGAAATTGGTGGCTATACTAAGAACGACATCAAGATTGTTACGCAATTGAAACATTACAATAATACCAACATAGTAATAGAAGTGCCATCGGCCTTAAGAACATTATTGCTAAATAAAGGTTTCATATTCATAGGTTGGAAAAAGTCAGAAATTTCTGATCATTTTAACATTGTAAACTCCATTAAAAATTGTAAGTCGAATCCTTCTTGTTCTAATTGTGGAGGAAATCATATTATGTGCATAAATTGTACTGGGTATAACAAAAAAAAAACAAATCACATGCTGTTGTTAACCACTCCGCTTTTGATTGTTCCTGTTTTGTCCTTGAGCAGCATATATCCTATTTGAAGTCAAGAATTAATTATGGCCAGGAATAGCACTAACGGTCTTACTAAATTTGGTCATGTTAATACCAGATCGCTTATATCTTCTTTTGATATTTTCTCAAGTATGTTGATTGAAGAGGACTTTGATGTTTTAGCTGTGTCTGATACATGGCTCACCGAGCTTATATACCAAGCAGTGTAGTGTCTATTCCTGGCTATGGTTTTCACCGTAGTGAGGGGTGGAGGTGTTGGTGTATATGCAAGGTCGCATATTAAATGTGAGCATGTTAGAGTGAACAATGAACACATTGGTGAAATTTCAATGTCAATGTTGAGCATATTTGTATGAAACTCTCTTTTGGAAAAATTATGCTGGCTCTTGGTGTTGTTTATCGACCTCCACAGGGAAATATGTCTGAGGCTGTGAAGAGTCTTGATCACGCTCTTTCGTTTATATCGACAACTTCTGATATCGTGGTGGTGCTGGGTGACTTAAACGTTGACTTTTTCAATTTGAATAACAAAATGCTGCAGTGTTTTAGTGCTTACGATTTGCACCAGTTATTGGATGAGGCCACGGGTTACCCAGTGCTCTGCAACCCTTCTGGATCCATTGTTTTGCAACCTTCCGGAGCGCTGCACAAATGTAGGGACGCTGAATGCTAATCTGTTTTCTGCCCATAAAGTGGTGCAATGCGAGATAAATATCAGAGTGCCTAAAATTGAGAAATGAAACGAAACTTATAGCTGTTTTAGAAACTTTAACCATGACCTTTTCCATTATGATCTTTGCAACATCCCATGGTCTGATATTTTTTATATGAATGTCGTAGATGAGAAGGTGGAGTTTCTGAGTGGCTGGATGTTGCATTTGTTCAACATTCATGCGCCTCTCAAAACAGCTCGGTTGAGCGCCCTGGCTTACTGATAATGTGAGGTATACAGGGTGAGTCAGAATTATAGTAAATACTTTAAAGGGGTATTCGGCAGGTGGTTTTAAGGGGGGTCTTTCATATAATTTTTTTCTATTTGTGACCCATCTAGTGCAACATCTTTTTTATCTATATTATTAGACATAGACATAACACATGATCTCAATATCAGGGGTCGGCGCGGCGGTGCACAAGTGGGTGGGTCTTTCGTGAAACACCATGCTTTGGCACCGTGCGTCGCCCCATAATGGCTAGATTGCTCGAAAAGAGCATAGGCCATAAAAAGAAATAAAAAAAGAACCTCAAGCATAGGCACGGTTTCATCAGTTAAATTTTTAGAATGAACATATTACTTATTTGTGTAAAAAATTAAGCTCAGTTGCTTATAGTATTCTAAGTACTTAGATAAAAAAAAAACCTTAAAGTAATATACCACTCTAACTTTGAATCCTTAGTTAGATATGCTTGTATTTTCTTTGGCAACAATTCAAACATAGAAGCCATTTTAATTATTCAAAAAAGGGTAATTAGAACTTTGTGCAAATTGGGACCCAGAGAAAGCTGCAGAGGCAAATTTAGGGAAAATAATATACTTACAGTTCCAGCAATTGTTATACAAGAATGTATTTTATTTGTTATTAAGAACAAAGATAGCTTTACACAGCTAGGAGATCAGCATCCATACACTACTAGGGCTATAGACTTGTGTTACCCAAAACATAGGCTTACCCTTACGGAAAAAAATGCCTACTATAACTGTATTAGCTTTTATAATAAGTTACCTAAATGCATTAAACAATTAAGAGGCTACGATACTTATGAAATCCGCCCGAAGTGCCCGACTCAATTCAGGACAAACGTCGCTCGATTAGATATGCCTATCCTCTTCCTTTCTCTAGTCCCCACGACTCCCCACTCCAGCCTGCCCCTTCACAGTGCTTCGACTGAGGCAGGGCGCTCACTGAGAAAAATCTGTCTCTTTGTAAAAAAAAAACCTGTTTAATTCAATATGAGATATTATTCCTCAAACTCAAGCAGAAGCTTTTTTGTAACTAACAATAATCAATTCAATTACAATTGATATTGAGTTCTAATGAATAGTTTAAATGTAATATTTCATTTCAATCAATACCATGTCATGTTCTGGAATTGATTCTAAAATACTTCTTTTCTAAGCACATTCTTTTCTCAGAACAACAAAACGTTTAATTTGAGGCCTCATGTTGTTCAATTGAATAGGGGTACATTTAACTGTTCATTATTATACTGAAATTACAACTACTGTCATTGAATTTTTGCTGGATTTGTAATAATTGTGGGTACTAATATCAATTATAATTATTAGTAATATATCATATTATTTGACATGAATTCTAAGATGTAATTCTAATAATTTCTTGAATACCATAAAAATTGAAAAACATGATTTACTGATTATATTGATGAATATAAAAGTTGCAATTAAGTTGCTTTGTTCATCCAATGAATTATAATGTTTTTTCAGTTGCTTCTGGGGTACTCTTATATAGTTTGGAGTAGTCCGAGGGTGAGAATTATTATTATTTAAATAAAATAAATTTAATTGTTTAAATAAAACATGATACATTTTAAAACCGAGGTTATGCTTAGGGTCAGTTGAACATCTATCAATGCTTGATTGGATAATTGTTCTGCATAATAGTGTTGCTACGACTAGACAAGACAAGTGTCTAAAGTCTACTTCTATAAAATGTTTTATATCTATCTATCTAATCTAATTGAAAACTTTCTACCCTGTAAGAGTTCATTTTAGAGGGATTGGAAGTGAATAGGCCCTATTATATCACAACTATTATTTGTTTATTTAAAAACAGTAAGCGGTTTCGTTAATCTATAAAATTACATCATCAAGGACTACAACATAAGATTTAAAAAAGTAAATAAATAAATAAAGGATAATCACTTGTTAGTCTAAGAGCTTGCAGAAAATTTGGAGGAGGTACTTAAAAAAAGATAATAATGACGTAAATGTTTTTAATTGTTTCAACTTTGACTTGTGGCTGAATGTATATATTTCAAATATATAATGGCTAGGTAAGTAAAGGTTCTTTATTTATTTATGCATATACATATCCCTACTACCTGCCCTGAGGATGTAGGTAAATTTATAGAGTTACGAAACCGGTCTCCTTTTTTAAATAAAGTAATAGTTGTGAGATAATAGGAGCTATTAATTTCTAATCCCTTGTAAATGTTCCATTCAAAGCCCTATTATTCCCAGAAAGTTTGTTTCTCAAACCCCATGCACCTGCCACTACTACTTATACCTAGGTATACCTAAATCCGAATAATAAGTGTGCAAAATATGTGTTAGTACCCCAGTAGCCCTGTCTCAAATTCTGGGAATCCTATTAGGTACGGGAATAAAAGCACACAAGCCCACAAATTACTCCTATTGGTTTCACTGTGACTGTTGTGACATCATTATCAAACATTATCCTGACTGCCGTTCAGTTTCAGAACCCTCTGACAAATCTGAATTATCGAACCTCCTAGAAAATGTATTAAAATGTCGTAAATTCGACAGACTGGAACAATAGAATGTACTATTTTTATTTTGCCCGATTTTCAACTCCAATGACTTTCGAACAATCTTCTAACGAACAAGTTTCTAAAACTGACTGGATGTCAGATTTATCATCGTTCTATCTGGAAAGTATATAAATTAGCTTTTATCATGCAGCGATTTGACACAATAATCGTATTACATAGGATATTATTCGTTTTCAAAAAAGCTTCACATGACCCATTTATTTGACAAAAATATTGCTTTTACCTATCACATTTTTAAGTAAACATCAAGCGCACAATATGGTCTAGAATTTAAATTTACTCTTTTTGCACGACCATTTTATGCCCTAGGGATTAAACCATTTTACACAAAAGCAAAGAGTACTTTGTGAATAATAATTAAAAAATAATAATAATGAGTATTATATATGTCAGTCGACATACAAAATGTCGCGGTAGAAAATATTTTCTTCACCTTCGGGTACTCGGAAATATAAATATTTGCCAATATTCAAAACAAGCGAAACACAAATAAGGGAGACTAATAAAATGAAATATGAAACATCTGATATCGATTGAAAGTTCCCCTGACGTGGTTCCTGAGCCCGGTGAGGTAGGCCGAAGTAGGGGGAAGTAGGGGAACCACGAGTTCCAGCGAACGCCCGCCCGCCCGCCTATCTCCATACGTCTAATTCCTGCTCGGATGGCCAATTCACGGATCATTTTATTACCGGGCAATGGGTTCGTAGTTTTCAAATCATAGCCAAACGAACAAACGTATCGACTTGAAAGTAGTCTTAAAATAATGTTATCGAATGCCTCAATCGTCGTTGTGTCTTCCGAAATATTTTTGAGCGGCGGAAATACTCTAAATTCTTAACCGAATATAGTCGAATTTCGGGTATGTTTGGCATTTTTTTTCACAGTGTCGCATTAGTGCTGCACAGTTCGTGATATACAACGACGATTCTTCATAGTTTTATCTAAGCCACAAAAAAAATCAAGTGAAAATATTAAGAAATGCAAGTAGGAGATGTAAACTACGAAACCCTTGCAAATGGGGGGTATCGTAGTGCCTTAAGCACCTTGAAACTGGTGAAAAAGGAAATCTTCAATATACTTTTAAAATTAGAACCATATTCTATTAAGGAGTATATAGATGCTGATTTGTATCAGATAATGTTGCAATAAGTATATGTATATACATACATAATGTATGTGTACTCATATGTGTGTTTGACGGCAATTTCACTGTACCATGTTAGCATTGTACCTTTGAAATAAAGACTATTATTATTATTAATTAATTTAATAAAATACCAAAATCACAATGTTTTTCCCTTTTTTGAGTTAAAAGTTAGGTACTTGCAGAATGATCACCAACTTGTAAGTTGTCCAAACCTAAATAAATCTGGTATATAACAACATATTATCAGTCAACTAGGTATACATAATCTTGGCAATCAAAATTTAATTTATTAACTCGAAATATTCTGACATCGTTGTTTTTTGCCGTTGATCTTCTTCATTTTGCAATTATTCTTAAAGCTAACTCTCGAATGTGTTTTCTATCATCCCTAAAAAAGGTTTTCCGGATGACCAAAATATTCCTTTCTCCTTTTTCTCAATTACGGGATCTATCACTTTCTTCAGTTCTTCAGGGAGGTAACAATACTGATAATGCTAAATAAATGCCTAGCACCATCCTTATTACAAGACCAATTAAATTTGATTTAAAACCGGCATACGGTATACACTTTAACTTTTAACTTTTGTAGGTTTCAGAAAAACATTCAGTTTTATTAGTTCGATTTACATTAAAGAATGACAGAAGACATGACCAGCCCACAGATTATTATAGACACAACCACAAAATATATAGGTTGACACGACACACGACCCACAAAACAAATACCTGAGTTCGGACAACCGTTTATTCAACTGTCTTTCTCTAGAGAATCGATTCCGATTCAATGTGTACGTCTGAGATTAGAACGGAGATCCAATTTTTGGGGCTTCGATTACTAGCATAACCGGCAACGTCGCAAACGCAATTTCATTGCTCCAAATTAAGGCACGCAGTTTAAAATTTTTATATATTTTTTTAGTTGGTAATAAAATTAGGTATGGTCGAGAAAGATGCTGAGGGGAAGAGTTATGTGATTAATTTTAGTAGTAAGAAATATCGAAATTCGATTGAGTGAACAAGGCCCATTGTTGTTACATGATATTTTTGTTGTTTTAATGTTCAATAAAACTAATTAAATTGTTTGACGCCCGCGTACTATGAATTTAAGTACAAAATATCATGTTTCTGTGATTGGAATGCGCGCGCCGAATGTCGGGCGAAAACAGCGGCCGGGCCGGACGTAAACACGGCATAAATCATTCGAAATTTCGGTTTTTCCGCGGGTTTTCGCGAAGTTTCAATGTTGCAGAAGGTGCAAAATAGGGTGGTGATCAATTTCCAAAACATTGCTTTCTTTAATGCCTGTTTTAATGTTCAATAAAACTAATTAAATTGTTTGACGCCCGCGTACTATGAATTTAAGTACAAAATATCAATTCTGTGATTGGAATGCACGCGCCGAATGTCGGGCGAAAACAGCGGCCGGGCCGGACGTAAACACGGCATAAATCATTCTAAATTTCGGTTTTTCCGCGGGTTTTCGCGAAGTTTCGATGTTGCAGAAGGTGCAAAATAGGGTGGTGATCAATTTCCAAAACATTGCTTTCTTTAATACCTATCTATTATAGTGGTAGGTGATTTTTTACCAAAAAATTTATCACCTACCGGTAGGTGATAATTTTGTTTAAAAATTTGTGCCTACCGGTTTCTCAAAAACATAGGGGGGTAGCCAAAATCTCAAGAAAATCGGGCGGTGCATACAGTACGTTCCATAATTACGTTTTTTTCACCTTAAAAATTCAACAAAATAAATAAAAATGCAAACACAGGGTATAGTATTTCTAAAGTCACTTGGAACAGCATAAAAACCTTTGAATTTTATACGGGTGATTCCTGCTGATAAGTATGGTATTTTTACCAGTAGCAGAGTGTGGTAAAGCTATGAAATAGATCGTGCTCGTATATCCTGCTTCTCAAAATTATTGGAAAAAATAATTCACAACAGGCTCACCTCATTCTTGAACAGCCACAAATTACTGTCACTCAATCAGCACGGTTTTACTTCCAACAAATCAACTAAAACCGCAACTTATGATCTGACAAATTTTATCTTCCAATCCATCGACCGTTCCGACTACTGTCTGGCACTATTTTTCGATTTGACTAGGGCTTTCGACTGTGTTCGGAATGAACTTATGACAGAAAAGCTACGAGCACTAGGCATCCGAGACCACATTAACGACTGGTTTCATTCATTTTTATCTAACAGACAAATTGCGGTAAAGATTGGAGACACCACCTCTGAATATCTGTCACCAAGTTTTGGGGTCCCTCAGGGTGCTGTTTTGGCGCCGCTACTCTTCATACTCTTTATTAACGACCTTCAATTCCACATAACTCACAAAAATAAATTCAAACTAATTATGTTTGCAGATGACACAACTATCGCAAATCCTGAGGAACTGCAAGACACAGCGAACACCATCCTGGACCAATTTTACAATTTGTGCCATCAGAACGGTTTGGTTGTCAATGCCGCCAAAACTAAATATGTCACTTTTTACAAACGGAGGGTTGTACCTAACCTCACCTTAACAATAAACAACTGCCTACTTGAAAAACGAGCCACACTAAATTCTTAGGTATCATCATCGATGAACAACTGACCTGGAAGTTCCATATTGATCATATAGCACACAAAATTAACAACGCATACTATGCAATAAGAAATATGAAAAATACAGATTACCTGGTAAGAATTTACTATGCTCTAGCCTACAGTCACCTCAAATACCTGCTTTTATTCTGGGGTTTCTCCACAGACATCCAAAGAATCTTTATTCTTCAAAAACGCATTGTAAGACTGATTTCCTCTGCAGCACCTCTGGATCCCTGCAGACCACTTTTTAAGGAAAAAAAAATACTCACAGTTCCCTGCATACTAATTTTCGAAGCTGCTATTTTTGTTAAGCACCAACCGCACTTAGTTCCATTACGCAACAGTATACACAAGTACAGCACGAGATCGGCTGACTCCATCAACATAAAAAATTTTAACCTAACAGCTTACACCAAAGGGCAGTACTACACTTGTAGTACCATTTATAACAATCTCCCAAATGACATAAAAAATATTGAAAATTTCAATAAATTCAGGAAAGGCCTCCTCACTTTTCTACATTCCAAATGCTATTATAGCGTGTCAGAATTTTTGAGCAATTGAAAAGAAACAGACTATATATATGTATACCTACTATACCTACTTTTTACTGTGTTAGTCCATATCTACATAAGATTTCCATTATACAACATTGACGTTTCATAATATGCTGTAAAGCTTTAAATGAATAAATTGTCTATCTATCTATCACTGTGTTCCAAGTGAGTTTTTTTATATTTTACCAGGCTAGCTCGAGAACAGGCGCTTCCGGCAATAAAATACGAGACAAAACACTTTTTTAACCATATTAAACCGCACCTGGTATTAGAAGTAAAAGGAGATGAAGGAGACAGAGACGATAGATATTGTAGTAAAAACAAGTGACTGCATGCTCACCTAATACCTATATCACCAATACTTGCATGGGCTACACTGTTCGACGGCCGTCCACTTGTACAGCGAAATGCGGTGGATAGGCGTGCGATTATTTCACAGATTTTAGGATATACTTGCGTAAATAGTTGTAATCGATATGGCTTTTTAGAGACCTTTTGACAATATTATATGGTGCATTAACCTTTACGTTGTGTTTGAGGACAACCTTAAAAAAAACTTAAAAAGTGAAATATTATGTTGCTATATTTTTGAAAACTGCATGACGCTTATGTCCTATAGGTATCCTTTTTTGTGACGCCAATTAGAGTTTTTTTTATGCTGTTTCAAGTGACTTTAGAAATACTATACCAAAACATTGTTTTCTTTAATATCTATTATAGTGGTAAGTGATTTTTTACCAAAAAAATTATCACCTACCGGTAGGTGATAATTTTGTTTTAAAATTTGTGCCTACCGGTAGGCGCAGGATACACTCCCTTTGAAAATAGAAATTATACTAATAAAACCTCTATTCAAATTTCGCGTGTGAAATGTTCCTTACTCGCCAGAAAAGATAGCGCCACAAACATAACCGGCAACGATACACTGACATTGAAGATTTCATTCTTAGAGAGGGTGTTCTATAGTGGTTAAAGTGTTATAAATATAAAGGTTAGTAGGAGGTTGGACTGGTTGGAGTTTTGATTTTTGAATGCCGTTTTAAGTACATAATATTAAATTTAAGTATACAGGACTAGTCCACTAGTGATTAGTGAAGTAGAAGTACCTACAATTTTTGTTTAATGGATAGCTTCTTGTCTATGTATTTTTTTAATAAAATTTTAATAAGTAATTTTTACTTTGATTCTAAATTAGGTACCTATTACTTAATAGTTTACTTAACTTAAACTTTGTTAAAGTTTGACCCCCCCTATATTTTAGGCAGTGGCTATACGTCCGACATATATAAAAGTCAGTATACATCTTGCGCTCTCATTGGCGAGATCAGTCACGTGACTTCTTTGGACGTACATTTAACTCTGTACACATCCGAAGTAAACTTATTTAGATACATCAGAAGCCGCCGGAAGTGCATTTTTCTCAAGCATCTTTGCAATAAGGAGCATATATGCCCTCCTTTTTGGGGGATAGGTGCTGCCGTATGAAAAAAGAAGGGGGCATTCGCTATATTGTGGCAGTCGGCAGCGATGTGCGATGCCTGATGGAAAAAGAAGTGGTAATAATTTCCAATAGTGTAACCCACCCCTGGTTTTCTTGAAATTTTGGCTAGGTACCCTTTATTTTCGCCCGATGTTCGGCGTTGCGTTGCGCCGCACCGAATGTCGGGGGGTAGCCAAAATTTCAATAAAATCGGGGGTGGGTTACACCATTGGAAATAATTACCACTTCATTTTTCATACCGCAGCGCCCATCGCCGAAAAAGGAGGGCATACACAATATAAAATATGAGACAAGATAGGTCTGAATAATCTCGGACATCATCCAATCGACTTAGTAAATAAGCCGATTTATCATCCATCGGACGGTAGAAATAAGGTTATGTGTCACATGAATCAATCCACCAATGAGAGCGCAAGACGTATACCGACTTTTATATACGTCGGACGTATAAATAGCCACTTCCTGCTAAAGTTTGACCCCCCTATATTTTAGGAAGTGGCTATTTATACGTCCGACGGATACAAACGTCAGTATACGTCTTACGCTCTCATTGGTGGATTGAGTCAGGTGTCACATAACCTTATTTCTACCGTCCGATGCATGATGAATATGAATCGGCTTGTGTACTAATAAGTCAATTGGATGATGTCCGAGATTATTCAGATCTATCTTGTCTCATTTTATATTGCGTATGCCCTACTTTTTCCGCGATGGGCGCTGCGGAATGAAAACTGAAGAGGTAATTATTTACAATGATGTAACCTACCCCCGATCTTCTTGAAATTTTGGCTACCCCCCGACATTCGGCGCCGAATTTCAAGAAAATCGGGGGAGGGTTACAACGCCGAATGTCGCATCGGGCGAAAATAGGGGGTACCTATACCTAGCCAAAATTTCAAGAAAATCGGGGGTGGGCTACACCATTGGAAATGATTACCACTCCTTTTTAATACGGCAGCGCGCATCGCTGCCGACTGCCACATTATGGTGCGAATGCCCCCTTTTTTTTTTCATACGGCAGCGTCTATCCCCCAAAAAGGAGCAGTGCATACGCTCCTTATTGCAAAGATGCTTGAGAAAAATGCACTTCCGACGTTAAATAAGTTTACTTCGGCTTCGGACTTTGGACGTGTAGGTACGGAATTAAATGCACGTCCAAAGAAGTCACGTGATTCAGCCCGCCAATGAGAGAGCAAGACGTACACTGACGTTTGTATCCGTCGGACGTATAAATAGCCACTTCCTATATTTTATTCTTGCCGTGGCCCTGCCTACTATTATAAAAATATACAAATGTAGTGTTTGGTTGTTTGGCAATGATGTTGGCACGCTAACAAATTGTAATCAAATCAGTTTACTGTTTTTTATTTTTTATGTCTATGGGTAATTTTCTACCTACCTCTATGGCAATTTCGCTTGATTGGAATGATTTGGCTTCATTCAATGCAGTAAACTTTCTATTTCCATCATTTTTCACAGGGTTATCATCATTGGTGATAAAGATAAGGGTCCTTTTGTAAAACGCACCTTTTATATCCCTGAATTTTGAGTTGCATGTTAAAAGAAAAGCTCCTAAATCGAATTCACCTTTTCTTTCATATTTGTTTTTTAAATATTCATTAGGCATATCAGAGTCCTTATGAAGAGTTTTTACAGTATCGAGGAAATTGTTTTCGAATCCGACATAGTTATCATGATCATTTCCATAGGCTAAAGCCACAGCGAACTGGCTCCAATTATTTTTATTTTGAATGAAAATAAGAGACTCTGCCACTTCATAGCAAGCTGTAAGGCAGTCTTTGAAGCAATGTGTTACAGAGCCATCTTCGTTTTTTCGTGTTATAAACATGGAAGGGTCAGTATCAATCGCTATCAACACAAAAGATGGTTTAAAATACGGTGTTCCAATACTTTCATCAGTCTCTGCTTCATCCATATTATTATTATTCTTCAGTAAACATTACCAATTACCATATAATATATTAGGTATGCCTTCCCTAACTTTTAATCACAAAATATATAGGTTACTTTTAATTACTTTCCTTCACAAAGCACCCTTTCTTTTCTTGATGAATATAGGTTAAATCCTATATATAAATCCTTTATCTATGGTTAAATCACCTTTAAATATCGAACATCGAACTGACAGTTTGACCCTAAATTTATGAGATCTATGGCATTTTAACTTTTCATCTCTTTTATCACAAAATAAACGTTGATTCTTCTTCTTTTTATCTCGTATTTTTGTGGCCTCTGCTCTTCCAAGCAACTTAGCCACTCTGATTAATTCGAAATGTAGTTAACTCTGACAAAGGCAATGAATCAAAACTTTGGCCACCACGACACGACCACGTGACCTATTCTCTTAGTGGTTTGAATAAAGGGATATTGGATATTGCATATTAATATATTAAGGGGGGTTGCCGACAGAGAAAGTGAGGTTAGATTTCGTATTTTTTTAAGTTGTACAGCATAAAATCTAATAACATTTTACCTGGCAAAAATTTAGTACAAACATCTGTCTTCATTTTAATCATAAGATCTTACAAGCAGTGTTTTGTTTTATACGTTATGAAAACCTTGGGAAAAATAATAATTCCAGTGCATAGTGCATATGCTTTTAAGATCTTATGATTAAAATAAAGATATGTTTGTAATAAATTTTTGCCAGGTAAAATGTTATTAGATTTTATGCTATACAACTTAAAAAAATATACGAAATCTAACCTCACTTTCTCTGTTGGCAACCCCCCTTAATCGGAGAATTTAATGTTCCGTAATGGGGAACTTGAACAATTTTTTTTAGTTCTTTAATATATTTGCCTATCTATACAGGGTGGTTCACTTTTATGTGGTAGGACTTTAACATTAGATAGAAAAAGATAATCTAAAATGAAAATTTTATATCAACATATATCGGGGAAAGCTTAGTTTCCGAGATACAGGGCGTTGAAGTGTTGGAAAAAATATGAAGTATTTTTTACACTGTCCGAACCAGTGGAGATATTTAAACCAAATTTGATGTGTAGTACCACCTTTTTGACTACGATATTTAGTGATAATATGAAGGTCCTGAAATAACCAGTGGTGGAGTTATGGGTTTTCACTATCGCTAAATTTAAAAAGTAATTAGTACGGACCTGTCTCACATCAACGTAAATTTTTTTTTCGTAAAGTTCTTTCAATTCTCTACAAAAAGTGTATCTTGACATTTTTTTGTATCTGCCACGGTTGTGTAGTAAATAAATTATTTCGTTTCCATCTCAGCCTTTTTTGCCTAAAAATGTGTTTTCTAAGATTATTGATAAATATCGCAAATAACAGAAATTAATTATGGAACACTTATCGGATTCAGCTATTTTATTTTTAATTTTATGGAAACAATTTTAAAAATAAACTGGCACTTGGTTTGAGGTACATTACTTTATTATCATTTTAACATTTTTATCAAATCTAGTATTATTTCTTAATAATTTTTATAATTCTAAATTTGTACAACATTCAACAATTGTTCAAAATGTGATCCATTCTGTTGCACACATAATTCACTTCGACGCCTAACGGATTGAACAGCATCGATTAAATTGCCATTTCTCAATTCATCGCACGCATTTCTGATACGATCAATAAGTTGTTCCCTTGTTTCTACAGGAGTCGCATAGACTTGTTCTTTTAAAAATCCCCATACGAAGAAGTCCAGAGGTGTTATATCCGGAGAACGTGGTGGCCAAGCGACCGGTCCCCCTCGTCCGATCCACCTATTTGGAAAGTTATTATTTAACCAGTTCCTCACATTTCGGTGAAAATGTGCAGGACAGCCGTCAAGTTGGAACCAAGCCAACAATCTTAAGTTTAAAGGAATGTCTTCCCACATATTATTATGCTCAGCTACTAAAAACTCCAAAAAATTGTCACCATTCACTCGCTGTGGCAAAAAAAAGAGTCCAAACAGATGATGGTTGTACAATCCAATCCAAACATTGACACTAAATTCGACCTGAAAATTTCTTGGCCGGATTGCATGTGGGTTTTCTTGTGCCCAAATATGCTGATTATGAAAGTTTACTACTCCACGACGAGTAAAACACGACTCGTCCGTCCATAAAATGTTATTTAAAAATTGTCTATTTCCTTCAATTGACTCCAAAATCCATCGGCAAAACACTAATCTTCTTTCTGCATCGCCGGGCCTTAAACCTTGTACGGGTTGTAGATGATACGCATGCCTGTGATCTCTTTTTAAAGCTCGCAAAATTGCAGACCTTGAAACACGTAGGGCCACTGACACTCTTCTGCTACTTGTTGTAGGATTCCTATCGAATTCACGAAGAATCTCATTGTTGCGTCTGACTTGTTGGATATTGTTTTCATTTCCTCGTTCGACGATTCTAGTTCTCAGACCGCGAGTTCTGAATTGCCGGTGCATGTTAACAAACACCGAGGGACGCGGATGGCGCCTATTTGGAAATCGCCTCCGGTATTCTCTGGCTGCTTCCGCAGAGTTCCCATTTGCAACTCCATAGCAGGAAATGGATGTCAGCCTGCTCTTCATTTGTAAATTGGAACGGCATTTTAATTATTAACAAAGACAAACTGCGGCGCTGCTACGTTCATCTACTGGATGACAGATTATTGTATTATTACTGTCAATAAGATTTTCTTTTCCTTGGCACACTTATCTTCACCAGTACGGCGATGCAGAAAGGACATTAGTATTTTGCCGATGGATTTTGTAGTCAAAGGAAATAAGACAATTTTTAAATAACATTTTATGGGCGGAAGAATAATGTTTTACTCGTCGTGGTATAATTTAGAATTCTACAAATTTAGAATTATAAAAATTATTAAGAAATAATACAGATTTGATAAAAATGTTAAAATGATAATAAAGTAATGTACCTCAAACCAAGTGCCAGTTTATTTTTAAAATTGTTTCCATAAAATTAAAAATAAAATAGCTGAATCCGATAAGTGTTCCATAATTAATTTCTGTTATTTGCGATATTTATCAATAATCTTAGAAAACACATTTTTAGGCAAAAAAGGCTGAGATGGAAACGAAATAATTTATTTACGACACAACCGTGGCAGATACAAAAAAATGTCAAGATACACTTTTTGCAGAGAATTGAAAGAACTTTACGAAAAAAAATTTACGTTGATGTGAGACAGGTCCGTACTAATTACTTTTTAAATTTAGTGATAGTGAAAACCCATAACTCCACCACTGGTTATTTCAGGACCTTCATATTATCACTAAATATCGTAGTCAAAAAGGTGGTACTACACATCAAATTTGGTTTAAATATCTCCACTGGTTCGGACAGTGTAAAAAATACTTCATATTTTTTTCAACACTTCAACGCCCTGTATCTCGGAAACTAAGCTTTCCCCGATATATGTTGATATAAAATTTTCATTTTAGATTATCTTTTTCTATCTAATGTTAAAGTCCTACCACATAAAAGTGAACCACCCTGTAGAAAGAGCACATACCAAATATTAGCCATCAAATCGCAATATTTAATTTGCAATAAATGATTAAAGTTGTGACCGCGAGCTATTCATTTGAAACGATACGAAAAGCGCGGGAATGGTCATGACGTCAAATAGCTCGAACGATCAGAAGGCAGTGACAGGAATGACAGCTACACAGAATTAGAGAAGATGAGAATGGAAATGTAACGTTAAAATAAACAGTTCGGAGACCCATTTACAGAGGGCTCTGATGTAGGTCTCGGTACGGGGGACGCATCTCGCAATGTAAATATCTACTTAATTCAGCACACAATTTTCAAACGGTATCAACAATATCAAGACGGCCAGACAAGGACAGGACGTTCTCGTTTGGTCTTTCTAAACAAAGCTTGCGTGGTGTTGTAGTTAGTTTTCATTTGCCGCCCATATTAGTTCATACATGGTGGTGGCGTCTCGAGCTACTTGACGTCACAACCAAGGAGGGCGCGTTACAAGAATGATTTGAATTATGCAGTTTTTAATTGCTTATATTTATTACATAAAAATAAAAATGAGTTTTTTTGTGAACTGTGATTCATTTAATGGCAAGAAATTACGTTTGAAAGTACTATTTTTCAAATTTAATTTTTGTTCAAGTTCCCCATTCTCTTTATTGTATGATCTGAATTCCATAATTCGGGACTTGTTTATAGGAATGAGAATAATTTTTTCCTAGTTCAATCAGATGTTTTCAACGGCATTTTGCATATAACCACAACCACATGTAAAAATTGCACGGAATTAATTTAACAAAAATTTAGATGGAAATTTTATGTAGGTACCTGGAAGGTAAATGGAGACGAAAATACAAATTTCCAAAATAAAAGTTTATTTTAAAATAAAGGCCAGAATATATCTAGGATAAGGTGTACATTTTCATCTTTAATTACTTAAGTATCTTATAATTGACTATTAATTTTAAAATTCAATTTAATAGGAAAAATATCTAAGACAGGTAGCTTTTACATATTTTTATATAATTTATCATGTTTAGGCAACTAAAAAAATAATTACAAATAAGTACCTTATTAAAGGGACCAGAACCTCAATTTCCATCTTTGACGACAAAGAGCTAGGTTCATTGGCACAATATTTTGCCAGTTTTTCCCTTGATAGAGTTTCTATCACGATCTGGGTTGGGAATGTAGCGAAAATTTTATATTAATTATGTTACGTTTAAATTTCGGCTTCGGTAGTGCCACCTTTCCAACTATTTTTGCAGTACATTTTGGAGCCCCCGATTGGTATCATTATCTTCATGTTTAAATGCCGACGTTCCTGGCTGTGGTTTTTAGATGGCGCTCTCACCTCGGTTTCGAATAAATTAGAGTTTTTTACGACAAAAAATATCGAGGCATCATTTCCCAGGCAATTAATTGATTTCTTTGTTCGGGTGTGGTTTGGTTCGGCAATTTCGGGAATTTCCTATTCTTGGCAGTGAGTTTTGAATTACGAGTGTTGTCTTACTCGTCGCGTGATTTTCGGGGACCATCTCCTACCAAGTGCCAGAAGTCCAGGGAATAAGTTTTGGGGATAGTTTGTTGCCCGGTGCCCCGTGGATTTCTATCCGTTGTTGCGGGATTATTGGCCGATACCATTCTACTATTCAACACTAAGAATCACCACCTTTCGTTTTCCATCCATCAAAGGGAATTAACTTGCTTTGGTAAGTTTGCATAGCTCCTTATTAATACATCGACTATTTTTCTTATAGCGGTTTTTCTTTGTATTTTAGTGCCCGGTTTAAATCGACTATAAGTGGCCAACCTTTTGCATATTTTGCCATCTTTGCCTCGACGTATCCGCTGGGAGAAAAAAAAAAACCCTCGCTTGAGGTAAGATTCGATTTTTTTTTCTTCCTTTGTACCTATTTATTTGATATATATAGGTATAGCAATAAAAATTCGTATTCTAGGGGTCTTTTTTTGGGTTATCAGATCGTGGTCGCCGACTGTCGTGCGCTCTCTGGTTGCCGCTCACCCATAGGCGTGCGGATGCCTGTTGCCTGCTGTTTGCTATCTGGTTGCTGGTGCTGGGAGGTGTTGGTGCTGCTGCTGAGCCTCACGTTTGGGGCACGGCGTCTGTGTTGGGAGGCTGCCACTCTGTTTAAGCTGCACGGACACAGCTAAGTTGCATGTTTTTTTTTTTTGAATGTTCACTTTTGATTTACTGAACTGGTGCTTTAGACTATTTAAGTATTTGATATATTGTTATGTGCTTACGCCTTTTTTTTTGAAGCTTTTAAAGCTCATTTAAATTAATTTCAACCAAATATTTTGGATTTATGTACAGATTTTTTGCATGCGTAGGCATATTATTTACAATTTTTTTTGCTTGGCTTTTACCTTGCTTACAATATAATATGTAAGCTGTACGTGCGCACGTCGGTACCAAATTTGAGAACTTATTGTCGGTCATAGCCTTGCTTCTTATACAAATCTTATTGACTCGTTTTATGCTTACCTATACAATATATCACTGAGTCGAGTTTGTGTGTTTTTTTTTTGGAAATTTTAAATTTTGATAAACCAAGTTGTACCTAACTAATTAATTTTAGTTGCCTTTTTTTATCGTTATTACGCATACCCTGATATTGGGATTTTTCTTAGTTTGTATCCCAACTTGTAGCGTGTGGGAGCGTAAATAAACTAAGTGGCGCCCGTCTAACATTTTATTGTTATTTATTTATTTGATTATCCCACGCCCGTCTCCACTGGAAGCCGGCGGGTACCGCCTTCCCCACCAACAATATTTTATTTGATTTCTTTTTTTTGCTTGTTGATTTTTAACATCAGTCAGAGAGTATAGGTAACATCACTTTTAACGCCACAATTTCTGGCGCCCAACGTGGGGCCTTCTTGTGCCAAAAGGTCATTGTTTGATTTACGCTAGTTTATCCAAATTTGTAAGCGAGAGTAGCAGAGAAAAGTGTTAGATTGCGACTAGATAGAGATTAGTTCCCCCGTTGTACGTTGTGGGAGAGGTTTTGGGTATTTTTTTTCTTTCGATTTTTTTTTTTCGCTCTATAAGGTAGTACATTATTTGTTAGTGGTAAATTGTTGCTAACGAGTATTCGTGCTGGTGGTTTGTGTCTGCTGGAGACGTTGGTGATTACGGTTGTAGTGAAGTTTATCTAGTGAAGTTTATCCTGAATTGAGTTACCGACTTGGATTCGCGCCTCCTGCCGTTATGGAGCGAAAGATGGATATCAAACGTCTGTGTAAGGATGAGTTAGTATACGAGCTAACGGTGCGTGGCATTGGTATTGGAAATGTGGACGAGCTGAGGTCACGCCTCACAATGGCTCGGCGAATGGAGAGGAGTAACGAGAGCCTCCACTACCCCGACTATCCTTTCACGTTCAGGGAAGATGCGACAGCAGTTGAGGCAAAGCTGTTAGAAGTTGAGACAGCTTTGGAAGGTTTTGCTGGCTCCAGCCTGAGTGGACAGTTTTTAAAGCTACAAACGAAGCTTGCTCACATTCTGGGAAGGATAAATAACATGGAGGGTAAAACCCCAGAAGAGCAGAGAGTACGCTCCGAACTCGTAGGCCTCGCTTTGACCTTCTTGGATCAACTAATGCGAGCTGGTGGAGTGGAAGATAAGGAAGATGCCCCCGGGCCCTCCAAGCCGTTGTCGGAACCTGTTCCACCTGTGTTAAGTGTTCTCGAGGGTGCTGTGGCTCAAAATCAGCCACTATGTAGTTCATCGTTTGTCGAACAGCCTCCCCCTCCCGCAGATCAAGCTGCAGTGGCGAGCCACTGTTACATCAAACCGATCTTGCCTCATAAATGGAACTTAAAGTTTTCTGGTGATAAGCGTGGTCTATCGGTGGTAGCTTTTTTCGAAAAGGTCGAAGACATGAGGATAGCTCGTAACGTGTCTAAGAAAATTCTGTATGACTCGGGCATCGATCTCTTTGAAGGCAGGGCCTATGAATTTTATCAGGACTGCCGTGCCTATGCGTCATCTTGGGAGGAATTGGTACGTCTATTCAAGGAAGAATATCAGCCGACATGCTATGTCGAACAGCTCCTTGAAGAAATTAAAAGGAGTACGCAAGGACCAGATGAAACTATCGGGACGTATTTGGCTATTATGGCCAAATATTTCCAACGTCTCCAATGCCCAATCTCAGAGGACGCGAGGCTGTCGATCCTGCTACGTAATATCGCTCCGGTGTATAGAAACCAGCTTGGAGCCGTCGAAGTTTCGTCAGTGGCTCAGTTGCGTCACTCTGTAAGAGGATCGAATTTCGACTGCAATCGAGCGAATACGTACCACCCCCTCGTAAGGGTCAGTCATTGGAACCAGACCTTGCATATATAGGCCTCGAAGAAGCGATAGACGCCGTGGATTTATCGACACCGTCCACGTCTAGGTCTCGGCCATTCTCCAACCGCTCTCCCAGTGGACAAGGCCACGAAGTAGTTTGCTTCAAATGTGGACTCTCGGGCCATCGAGCCATAGGTTGCGCTTCTCGTACAGCGAAAAGACGCTGCTTTAAATGCAACAAGGAAGGGTTTACCGTGAGGACTTGCCCGACCTGCTCGGGAAATGCCCAGCAGCGCCGCTAGAAAGCCGAGATAGCGGTGCTGCCCTTGCTGGAGACTCGGCGAAACTATTTCCAGTCTTAGACTACATCCTTGACAGTATGGGGGCTGATGAGAGGGCCTACCTCCGGGTGAGCATTTTTGGAATTCCTTTTTTGGGCCTTTTGGATTCTGGTGCCTCCCGCACTGTTTTTGGCACTCCTGGTTGGAACTCCATTCGGCGTGTCGGTATCCCCTTGGATACATCGCTAAGGACGTCGGGTATTTTGGCGGATAGTCGACCTTGTGTGGCCACTGGAGGCGTGACTGTGCCAATTCAACTGCGAGATCGCGTGAAGCTTTTGGATGTTCTGGTTCTGCCCGATCTTCCTCATACATTGATCCTTGGTAAAGATTTTTGGATTAGGATGGGAATAGTTCCCTGTCTGAAACATCGGGAATGGCACTTTTGCAGTGGATCACACGAACACAACCACCCCCAGATAGATAGTTTGACGATGGACAGTGGAGAAAAGGTGACGATTTTGACGCCTGATCAGCGGCGGATGTTAGACGAATTTCTTGCTGAGGCGAAGACTTCTTTTGGAACCTCCCTTAGTCACACGGACAGGGCGGAGCATGTCATTAATACCAGTTCACCCCCAATCAAACAGAGGTATTACAGGGTGTCCCCAGTTATTCAGGCGCACATCGATAAAGAGCTGAAAGATATGCTCGACCAAGGAATCGTAGAAGCCAGCCAAAGTCCGTGGGCGTCTCCAATAGTGATGGTTAAAAAGAAGGACGGCTCATATAGATTCTGCGTAGATTACCGCAAACTGAATGATGTCACCGAAAAGGACTCTTATCCTATCCCGATGGTATCCGATACATTGGACAAACTGAAGGACGCGCGTTATCTGTCCAGCATTGACCTTAAGAGCGCCTACTTTCAGGTTCCCGTCGCTGTAGCCTCGCGCCCCTGCACCGCTTTCACCGTGCCGAACACAGGGCTGTTTCAGTTCCGGCGAATGCCATTCGGCCTTAGTAACGCCCCCGCCACCTGGCAACGACTGATCGACACAGTTCTCGGTGCTGATATGGAGCCCCATGTGTTTGTCTACTTAGACGACATTGTGATAGTGACCCAGACATTCGAACATCACCTCCAGACTCTCGCTGAGGTACTCCGGCGTTTAAAATCTGCGAACTTGACGGTAAATTGGGATAAAAGTCAGTTTTGTCGAAGCGAGATGAAGTATCTCGGTTACGTGATTGATAGTAGAGGTTTAAGAGTGGACCCAGATAAGGTGAGGGCGATGCTTCTGTTACCTAAGCCTACTAATATTCGAGAGGTACGTCGTCTATTGGGTACTTTCAGACGGTTCGTACCGGAGTTTTCTAGCGTGGTGGCTCCCATTACCGACTTGCTCAAGAGAAATAGGAAGTTCTCTTGGACGCCTACGTGTGATCAGGCCTTTAACCGCATCAAGGAGGTTTTGGTGGCTGCTCCGATCCTCTGTTGACCCAACTACGATCTACCGTTTGTCATTAGCACTGATGCGTCAGCTTACGGAATAGGTGCTGTTCTGTCTCAGCCTCATCCGGAGGAAGATCGTGTGGTATGCTACCTTAGCCGCTCGCTGAGTCGACAAGAGCGAAATTATTCGACAACGGAGAGGGAGTGTTTAGGAGTCTTGTGGGCTATCGAAAAATTGCGACCCTACATCGAGGGAGTTCCGTTCACAGTGGTCACTGATCATTATAGCTTAAAATGGCTGCACAGTCTTAATGATCCAGCTGGTCGATTAGCCAGATGGGCGCTTCGTTTACAGCAGTACACGTTCACTGTGGTTCACAGGAAGGGCAAGGACAACGTGGTGCCCGATATGCTCAGCCGATCGGTACCTGTGGTGGATTCTGTGGAGATACCCGAACCGGCAAAGAATGTGGCATCTGATAAGTTGTATGAGAAGATGGTGGCCAGGGTTGGCTCTTCACCCTTAAAGTATAGCAGTTGGCGATTGTCCGATAGCCGTCAGCTATATAAGTTCGTCAAAGGAGACTACCCTTACCTGGAGCCGGGAAATGCCTCATGGAAATTGGTCCTTCCAAAGAGCCAGCGGTTGGTGGCCATTAAGGGCGCTCATGATGCCCCCACCTCCGGACATATGGGCGTTTACAAAACCTTTTTTAGATTAGCTGAGCGCTACTTCTGGCCCAAAATGCGAAGCGATGTTGCGGGTTATGTGAGGCGCCACCTGTGCTGCCTATAAAGCAGATTCTCAAGGCCAAAAAGATATGATGGTTAGTCATCCCAAGCCAAATCGCCCTTGGGAAACCATTTCTATGGATTTGATGGGTCCCCTCCCGAAGTCTACTAGAGGCAACTCTTTTATTTTGGTCGTAACAGACTATTTAAGTAAGTTTTCGCTGGTGTACGCCCTGAGGAAGTCGTCCGCTGAGACTATCGTGCGTAGAGTCGAGCAGGATATCTTTCTCGTTTTCGGGGTACCACGTACGGTGTTATGCGATAATGGGCCTCAATTTCGTAGTGCTATTTTCAGGAAGCTTCTGGATCGGTATCAATGTTCGATAAAGTTTAAAGCGGCTTACCACCCTCGCGCAAATCCCACAGAGCGGGTAAACCGAACCCTTAAAACGATGCTGGGTATGTACGTTAATGATAACCATCGCAAATGGGACGAGAATCTGCATTTAACAGCTTGCGCTCTGAGGACGGCCCGACATGAGACTTTGAGAATGTCCCCGTTTTTTGTCAACTTTGGGAGAACCTGGTAAGGACTATGAAAATTTGAAAGAACCAGAAGAGGATGAACACGTAGATTTCGTGAATAAAAGTAGGAACAAAGTATTCCAGGAAATCTATGAAGATGTTAAAAAAAGGCTGGAGATTGCGGGTAAGAAAAGCGCGGAGATGTACAACCTTAGAAAGCGGTACGTCGAATATCTGCCAAAACAGCTGGTATGGCGAAAAAACTATGCGTTATCGGATGCCAGCAGGCATTTTACCAGCAAATTGGCGCCAAGATTCTTAGGCCCTTTTTACGTCAACAAGCGGATATCCCCCTGGACATATGAACTCGAGGATTCCTTGGGTAATTCGAAGGGCACATGGCACGTGAAGGACCTGAAACCAGGCCCTTCCGACAACGATTAATCCTCGGATTAATCATCTTGACGTAAGGGGGGGGGTTTGTTACGTTTAAATTTCGGCTTCGGTAGTGCCACCTTTCCAACTATTTTTGCAGTACATTTTGGAGCCCCCGATTGGTATCATTATCTTCGAAATGTAGTTAACTCCGTGTAGTTAATGTAATAAATGATTTGATTGGTTGATTCAAGGTCATTTTTGTAGATAGTCGACGTCAACACACGGTCTCTAACCTCACTTTACATTTACAATAATTTTTACAAAAGAGAATCATGGCTAGACGAAAATACCACAACAAATATGAAGAACTGAAATTTCTCAGCACAAAATTAGGTACCTATTGTCCAGGACTGAATTTAAGTTGACAATTTTTTATTTTTATTTGATATTTTATAAATAAAAAAATTATTTTTCTTTTAACTTAGTTATTTTATTAATTTTTACACCTAATCAATAAACATAAACAATAATGAATATGTAAATTTTTAATAAATGAACAGTGAACAATGTAAAATGTAAGCATGTAGGTACCTAAACGTAAAATCTTTTTAGTCTTATGCATTGTCAAAGTCATCATTCATCGACTCTCATCAATCATCACTATCCTCAATATCATCACCATAATCACCGTGTAAAAATTTAAGAGAGTTTATTAGATTAGGACTAGATGTAATAATAATTTAATAATACTTAGGTATTTACCTAAACAATTTGAGAATAAAAGAATAAAATAAAATAATTATATTTAGTCAAATAAGGCATTTTACATGTTTAAATTTTGCGTAGTTGACACGTAGTTAAAGTTATGTAGTTAATGTAGTTAATTGTACAAAAATATGACGTAGTCAGTTACATTAACTACGGTAATTAATTGCGTAATTAATGTCATATTAACTACGTTCCCAACCCTGGCTGCCAGTTTCTCTCTCTACACTCCTTCCATCTACTTGTCATTTCAATGAGTTAATATGACATTAATTACGCAATTAACTACCGTAGTTAATGTAACTAAATAAAATTGGTCAATAATTTGTTTTATTGTTTTATTCTCACTCAAAATGTTTAGGTAAGGTAGGAAGGCAAGGTAGCTAGGTAGGAAGAGTAGGTACAGGTAGTACAGGTAGGTATTATTAAATTATTATTATATCTAGTCCTAAATAGACAGCAATAATGACAGTATATTGCATATTAAATTTTTACGCCGTGAAGGATTACTGATTTACCTGTGTGATAAAATATAAATAAAACAACTAAGTTAAAAATAATTATTTTTATTTACAAAATATAAAAAGAAAATAAAAATTTGTCAACTTAAATAATAAAATAATAAAAAAATAACACATTTGTATTTGATTGCTGTAGATCGTTCGTATATTTTGTCCTTAAAAACTTCAATTCTTCGTAATGGTTATGGTATTTTCGCCATAATTATTATATTTTGTAAAAATTATATTTCACATGTAGATGTAAAATGTATGCACAGATTGAGATTATAAAGTGAGGTTAGAGAGCGCGTGTTAATGTGAGGTTGACTATCGACAGGAATGACCTTCAATCGACCAATCAGATTATTTACTACATTAACTAGACAGAGTTAACTACATTTCGAATTAACTACGTAGTTATAATGTAGTTAATGTAATTGTGGCGTTAAAAGTGATGTTACCTATACTCTCTGACTGATGTTAAAAATCAACAAGCAAAAAAATGAAATCAAATAAAATATTGTTGGTGGGGAAGGCGGTACCCGCCGGCTTCCAGTGGAGACGGGCGTGGGATAATCAAATAAATAAATAACAATAAGATGTTAGACGGGCGCCACTTAATTTATTTACCGCTCCCACACGCTACAAGTTGGGATACAAACTAAGAAAAATCCCAATATCAGGGTATGCGTAATAACGATAAAAAAAGGCAACTAAAATTAATTAGTTAGGTACAACTTGGTTTATCAAAATTTAAATTTTCCAAAAAAAAACAAACAAACTCGACTCAGTGATATATTGTATAGGTAAGCATAAAACGAGTCAATAAGATTTGTATAAGAAGCAAGGCTATGACCGACAATAAGTTCTCAAATTTGGCACCGACGTGCGCACGTACAGCTTACATATTATATTGTAAGCAAGGTAAAAGCCAAGCAAAAAAAATTGTAAATAATATGCCTACGCATGCAAAAAATCTGTACATAAATCCAAAATATTTGGTTGAAATTAATTTAAATGAGCTTTAAAAGCTTCAAAAAAAGGCGTAAGCACATAACAATATATCAAATACTTAAATAGTCTAAAGCACCAGTTCAGTAAATCAAAAGTGAACATTCAAAAAAAACATGCAACTTAGCTGTGTCCGTGCAGCTTAAACAGAGTGGCAGCCTCCCAACACAGACGCCGTGCCCCAAACGTGAGGCTCAGCAGCAGCACCAACACCTCCCAGCACCAGCAACCAGATAGCAAACAGCAGGCAACAGGCATCCGCACGCCTATGGGTGAGCGGCAACCAGAGAGCGCACGACAGTCGGCGACCACGATTTGATAACCCCAAAAAAAAAAACCCTAGAATACGAATTTTTATTGCTATACCTATATATATCAAATAAATAGGTACAAAGGAAGAAAAAAAAATCGAATCTTACCTCAAGCGAGGGTTTTTTTTTCTCCCAGCGGATACGTCGAGGCAAAGATGGCAAAATATGCAAAAGGTTGGCCACTTATAGTCGATTTAAACCGGGCACTAAAATACAAAGAAAAACCGCTATAAGAAAAATAGTCGATGTATTAATAAGGAGCTATGCAAACTTACCAAAGCAAGTTAATTCCCTTTGATGGATGGAAAACGAAAGGTGGTGATTCTTAGTGTTGAATAGTAGAATGGTATCGGCCAATAATCCCGCAACAGCGGATAGAAATCCACGGGGCACCGGGCAACAAACTATCCCCAAAACTTATGCCCTGGACTTCTGGCACTTGGTAGGAGATGGTCCCCGAAAATCACGGGACGAGTAAGACAACACTCGTAATTCAAAACTCACTGCCAAGAATAGGAAATTCCCGAAATTGCCGAACCAAACCACACCCGAACAAAGAAATCAATTAATTGCCTGGGAAATGATGCCTCGATATTTTTTTGTCGCAAAAAACTCTAATTTATTCGAAACCGAGGTGAGAGCGCCATCTAAAAACCACAGCCAGGAACGTCGGCATTTAAACATGAATTAATTACGTAGTTAATGTAGCTAATGTAGTTAATGTAATTAATATAAAATTTTCGCTACATTCCCAACCCTGGCCACAAGTCGGATCGTGGACCCTACTACCAAGTAATCTAAGTGATCTCTGCGGACGAGGCGCCTCATATAATTACGATCAAACATCGCAGGTAAATTCGTTTGATCGTCCAATTCTCCAGTCTCCAACTTTTACTTTAATAGATACTTTTTTATGGGTTTTTGCTTATTTCTTTTAAATAAATGTTGTTAAAAATATGTAAAATGTATTACTAGATAAATGAATGAATATTCTGATAAAAAAACACATTTAATTTGATACGCTGACTGCACATCCCGGCATTTTTGGCCTATTTCAAAGCACTGTCGAGCTGGACTGACGATCAGTCAGTTGTTTACACTTTTTTTCTTGACACATTAAACTGTAAACTATAAAAAATCGTAAGACACAACCGCAGCCGCTGCATTATTTAGAATTCATGATTCGCAACTGACGTAGATGCGCAGAGTTGCCTTGTTTTCGGATTCGTTAGTAACATACCGTGGGTATCGTGTCTCCAACCACAACGCATTGCCGCTGAAAGCCCTGCCCGAAACTTATATTGTCTGTTGCTGCAGAAAACTGCAAAAATGTATAGAAATTAATTCCTAGACACTTGAATATCGCTACCTGAATTGGACTGACCACGTAAGAAATTTTGATCCTTATTTTTGAGTTTCTGTGTTTGATTTGCCTTTTATTTCAAATTTTGGAATTATTCCGAAAACTTTTGTGAAAATTGAGTTTATTGTGCATTTTAATTATTTGGAAACAATTTCCTTACTTTTGTGAACCGGGAATGAATTTGTGGGGATTTATTTTGAACCATTATTATTATTCTGTAAAATTCCAGTTTTATTTTATCAAACTAAAATATTTTTGTAACTTTTATTGGAAATTTGAAAGGGTTTTGGGAAACTATTTAGAAGCAAATTATTTTGCCGTTGAAATCAGAATTTTGTTTTAATTGAACTAATTTATATCAGAAATTTTGAGTAATTTTGAATTACATTCTTATACAAACTTGTACTGGGTAATTAAGCAATGTTATACAGAGTCATCAATTAATTTTATTCTATTTGGGAATGAATTTGTGGGGATTTATTTTGAACCATTATTATTATACTGTAAAATTCAAGTTTTATTTTATCAAACTAAAATATTTTTGTAACTTTTATTGGAAATTTGAAAGGGTTTTGGGAAACTATTTAGAAGCAAATTATTTTGCCGTTGAAATCAGAATTTTGTTTTAATTGTACTATTTTATATCAGAAATTTTGAGTAATTTTGAATAACATTCTTATACAAACTTGTACTGGGTAATTAAGCAATGTTATACAGAGTCATCAATTATTTTATTCTATTTGGGAATCTTTTGCAATTTTTGTACTTTTAATTTGAAGGTTTGTCATTTTATGCCTTAGTTTTTGTATTTGCGCCATTTCGACACATTGTCTTGTGTTATATTTTAAATTCGATTGTTAAACAGCGTACCTTTTTTTAAACTTTTGGATTTTGTTACTTAGAAGGGGTCAAATTTCGGATATCTTGAGTGTAGCGTTGTGCGAAATCATAGATTTTTAAATTATTCATTAATAATTATAGCACAGGTTTTTAAACTTCCTCTTAAACTGTATTTTGTTAACTCAATGTACTGTTTCGTATTTAATCTTAATACACATATTAAACTATACCTGTGTTTCCGTTATACACCCTTATAGGCCCACACTAAAAGTAAATAACTTGTGGCTCACCCGCCCTTACAATACCTCTCGCCAACTACCACCATATAAGGGATGAGGTTACCACAGAGGCGCTTCTTATTGCCCATCAACAAAAAATCATTAGATTTAAAATATGTTGAAAAACGAATTTGCTCTTCGACCATAATTCATTGATGGGCAAACTTAAAGCTTTTAACCATTCCAAATAGAGGTCCCAGTATTTGAGAAACCTAGAATTTCTAGAATAAGCACAAACATCACCAATAAAATTTATCCTAAATAATGCAATATATAGGTTGTTCCAATGGAAAGATATACCTTCAGGTCTAAATCTTTTGCAATTTGTGCATGTTCTTACAGAGCAAGGCATGTTAATGAAGACAACACGATTACATAGACACGCCAGCAAAAACGCTAAAGACGAAAAATACCTTAAAAACAAGTAAGAAGTAAGCACGTCAAAACGTAAACAAACTACAAGACAAGACTGGGTTAAAATGGTGGCCGTCTAGGCTCCCAATGTATCTTCGAAATATCAGTTCCGCATCAGTAGGTCAAAGCGCGTACTCCTCCTCTATACAGGGTATCCGAAATTAGCCTGCCATAATTTACCAGAGTGTTCTACGACCTAAAAAATGAAAAATGTTCCTATAAACATGACCTCAAAAATGCCCCCTAATGGGGCTATAGCCCCCGAAAGGGGCGGTTTCACAAACGGGTTTCTATAAATTTTTCCAGAACGAACAATAAAGATAAAATTCTGAAATTTGGTGTGTAATGTACCTGTGAGATTTGACATTTACCGAGGTAGCGATAGTTAGACATTCTTAATCATAGGCGTCCCAAATGAAGGGGTTCAGGAGTTAAAATTACCCCAAAATTTGTTTGTATACTTTTTTCCAGATTTCTTGCGAAATTATCAAATTTGAAGGTATTCTAAGAGGAACAGGTGCTGTTGTTGAACTTCGATAGCATACATCGTTTTCGAGTAAACTCGTTTAGAATTTTTTTTGCAGAGTGCCATGAAAATGCCTATTAGAAATTAGATGAAAAGGGAAAAGAAGTGTATTTCCGTGCAAATAATTTAATTAAAAATCATGGTAAAGCGCTTTCGGCTGTTAAGCCATCCTCAGTACCACCTAAAAAGAAAGTATGACATAAAATAGGGGGTTGGAAAAAGTTAACTGTGGAAAAACTAAATTGTTTTAACGTCATGTCATACTCACTTGTCAAGTGTGTACAGGAAAATTGGAGCATAAAGCATTATACAACAGTAAAAACCACAAATAGAAGGTCACACCAAGTCACATTTTAAAAACTTTAAAATACTAACAAATTGTACAACTGTGGGCAGCCAAGCTACCCAAATTATTTAAATAAAAGACCAGCCGAAGTACCAAATGCATCGTGGAAGGTGGAAGTGAAAATTTGAGACATAACCTGTTCGACATCCCGTTGAAGGAACTGGGTGTCAATCGAAAAAGCGCGCGAGATTTAAACTTGAAAACAAAATGTCATAGGCGGGTAAAAATATATTTTATGAGGAGTGAATGTGAAGGATTTGAAGAAATTTAATTCATAAGTTAAGAATTTATATTTAATAAATGTTTAATTAATGGTAATGAAAATTAGATAGAAATAGAAATTCGAAAAATTGTTTGTTTACATGATCAGCCCAAAAAAGACCCCCAAAGTCCCAAAAACGCGACACGACTTTTTTATTTTTTACGAAATTTTAATTTTTATTTGATATTTTATAAATAAAAAGAATTATTTCTCTTTTAACTTAGTCATTTTATTAATTTTTACACCTAATCAATAAACATAAACAATAATGAATATGTAAATTTTTAATAAATGAACAGTGAATGTAGTAGGTGAACACCCAGATGATTTGCCCAACAGTTTCTGAACGCTTTGTAAGGTGAATCATCCGGATCATCCCATATTTCTGAGTCGCTTTCGGGTATTACACTTAGAGCACTCCAGAGCTACTCAGGAGTACTCCACTTCCATTTCATTCTTTCGGGTGTGCTTGAGCTTGATGCTCCAGAGTTGCTCTTTTTTCCTCCCCCCTGCCCCTCGAGCACCAGCCATTTATTAGGTACGTGACGCTCCGAGTTGCGCAGTAGAATCATTGATTGTCAGTTCGATGTTTTATGGACCTTCGCTTGATTCTCTTGCGGTATCATTGCTAACTAACGAAAAATATAACTTACCATAACTTCACTATCAACCATTTTTTCCATTTCTATTTGCAGATTATAGCATTTGCATCGTAAATTTAAGGTTAGTTCATAGACTTAAAACAAAAATAGTAACTGGATCCTATATAGCGTTCGGGTATGAACGGCAAACGGCACACAAGCAAAACGGAGTCTCAAACACACAGAGCTTGACACATCAATCACATCATACCCGAAAGCGCCTCTGAACAGCTTTAGGTACACCTGGGTGCACCTAGGTGAGGTTCCCGAACGCACTCCTGAACAGCTTCCCGCAGAACACCTAAGTTAGGTTAGGTTGCTGCCATTGCTGCCAACAAAACGAAACACAGAAAATAAAGCAAAAAGTTTCTAAGTTAAATTTCAAGGTTAAATATGCCCCAGCTGATACATGTTTGGATAGAAAATGAAATTTATCCTTCTGATTGGGAATTTATGAGAATCTAATAAGGTTTATTAAATTTTAAGTTAGTAGTTAGAACTCCATATATGTGACACTTTTAAAATTGAACAAAATTCCCGAAAGAAATTACATTAATTAGCCTTTGAAAGGGGGTAAATGCAAAACTCATTATTTTTCTCAGAATAATAGGTAATATTTAGATTAAAAATTGTTTTCATGTAGTTGTAGTAAAAATATGTTTTAAAATAAAACCAATATAACAAGTTTTTCTATGCAATTTGCAAATAATTGTTATTTTCAAGTGACACAACATTCTCAAATTAGGTACATGGAAGTGGACAGAGATCTGAAAATTCACATCTTCAGTATAGGGATTTTATACATCCAAAAAATTTTCAAACTTTTTAGAAAACGTTGAAAATTGTGTGACATTTATTATTATTAAGCACTTTTGTACTAAAGATCCGAATTTTCAGACCACTGTCCACTGCTAATTATATAATATCAATTCATTTTAGAAACAATCTTGGATCAGGTTGTGTTGTATCTTTGCGATGCCTCGCAGCAGAAAGCGTGGAACCACTACCGATATGAGCATGAACGATGACGATAGATATGCTTCTAAACGTTTGCGAAATTCTACAAGGTAAGTGTTGGTTTTAGAGTTGCTATTGATTATCTATTATGTTGGTAAAGAGCACCCAAATCAAATGGAAGAAAAGTTTTGTTATTAGTAGCTGATTTTTGACTTTTGTGAGAAGTCGTAATTTTTCATTCACCTACACTTGAATACCAGCATCTGTTAATATTTTTCATGCTACTGAATGGTAATAACTTCACTTTTGAGTAAACAAAATTTCTCCAATGATTTTTTCATGTTCAGGTTAGGTTTATTATGCTGCTTAAAATTTGACCATGGTGATCTATTTATAGAAATTATTTTAGTAAATTTGCGAATCAGTTCATTATTGATTCATATGTAGCAACTTAAGTTAAGAAAATTACTTATATGGATGTAACAGAGTGAGTCATTGATTTCATTGATTTGTATTGATTATTAATGATTCATCTTAACGTGTGTCCCGCACACAGTTTGATAAGTGTTTTGAGTTTTTAGTTCACGAAGGGTAACCAGGGTGGAAGAAGCCCCAACTTTTAGTCAGAAACGCTGCCTGGCATGGTTTAGAGAGTATACAACTCCTGATGACCCTGACACTTTGGGGCCAGAGGCTATGGAAAAATTTTGTGAAGATATTGGTGTTGAACCAGAAAATGTGGTTATGTTAGTTTTAGGTAAGAATAAAAACACTAAAACTTTGTGACTAGGGGCTCAGGTTGGTCCATTATCGTTTGTGAGGAAGGCAAAGAGAAATCCTATGTCGTTAACTCGGTTGTTATAAAGTCAAGCTACACTTGAAAGTCGTGCCTATTTGAATAAGGTTTTATATCACATCAGTGTTTAGGTAGGTTTGAGTTAGCTACCGTAAATGGGCGAATATCGCTTATTAATTTCATGAACGGTGGCGTGGTATATTACAATCCGCGACAGTTTTCTTCGATGCACGAATGAATCGCCGTAATCATCCATAGGGTTTGGAGCATGACTACACTACGAGGGTCGCTTCCTTAGTAGTAAATGCGGTGCTTTCACCGGCAGAGTAACAAGTGAGCGAGAACGACATTGCAAATAAAAAAGGACGGAGTAATGAATCACATTTGAAGGTCGCCGCAGCCGCTGCGCCGCAAATAATATCGTCTATTTGTGAATATCGTCTATTTGTGAATACTTATTCTGAATCGAGTACCGACCCGACCTAGCGTGGCCAGAGCGCGGTGCAAATCAAATAGGTATAGTAGGTACCTGTATAGGTAGAGGCAAAAAGTAACAAAGTATTTTTGTGCATAATGCCTATTAATACTTATTGTTAGAATATAATGATGTATCATTATTATTACTTGACAACTCTGTATATCGGTAGTTATGGATATGTGTTTATTATTAACAAAATAATAAGTTGTATAAATGACATAAATAAATATAGTCTATTTTCGATTACCCATTTTTGCTCTTTATTAAAGAAAGCTACGCTGCGAATATATACTCACAACACTTATAAGTAGGCTGGGTGTCCCAGAATTTTGTTTACACAGAATGTATAATTATTTTATAAGGTAAAAATAAAACTATTGTACAATGGAGAAAAAGTGCCGTTATCAAAATAAACAAACTAATGTCAATGGGGAACTTGAACAAATTATTTTTTATTTCTTTAATATATTTGCCACCAGAGGCGCCACCACCAACGAGCTAGTTGATGTCACAATCAAGGAGGGCGCGTTACAAGAATGATTTGAATTGTGCAGTTTTTAATTGCTTATATTTATTACATAAAAATAAAAAATGAGTTTTTTTTCTGAACTGTGGTTCATTTAATGGCAATAAATTACGTTTGAAAGCATAATTTTTCAAATTTAATTTTTGTGCAAGTTCCCCATTGTTCTCGAAATAAAAAGTAAATATTCATAATGCCCATTGTTACATCGGTGTATCAAACTTATTTAACCAAAGTAGGCGCAAATCAATAGAAGAAGCCGGAACTTAATAGAAGTACTTATACATACCTACTTAAATAATTTATGCAAAAGAATAGATTTTTGAGGATAGTTTCATGACAAAAAGTTTCGATTTTCAATAGCTTCATTTCAATTTATTTTAAGTTTTGGTGAAGATGTAGATACTTATAGCTACCAAAACCACACCGTTTTATTCAGAAATATGAAGTACTACTTTTCATTTTAAGAAGAAAACAACAGAAATATGAAGTACTACTTTTCATTTTAAGAAGAAAACAATGGGATGATATTTAAAAAAAAAATAAGTATCTACCTTTATTTATTTACTGTGGTTTAGTTAGGATAGGACGTTAGGTCAATAATAATTGGTCCAATTTTGAAAGAAAACAAAAGGATGTTATCAAGAATTGAAAAACATTTTTATTTCGATGCAGATCATCATTAAAAAATTCATACCACAAAAATATTATTCACAAAGGTAATAATAATTCCTACAGAATATTATAATAATAATTGTACATAGACCATTTACATTATTCACTTAAAAAGCACTCTGGTAAAACGGAGAGTAAAATGTAACCAAAACCAACATATATTTTAAATATACTGATTAGATTACTTGTCCGCCTATGCTGTGCATAATGTGAGGAGGAATAAATTATTTTCTCGAAAAAGATAAGTTTTCAGAGAAATCCTCTCACACCCCTACACATTTGCCGCCCAATGATTTCCTAAAACGTCAGTGAAATTAGCTACTCAAATAGCCATGGGTACTGCGTCAGCTAGTTTTATCTGTTTCACCGATAGGTGGTTTGAATCCCTCAATAGCTAGGTAAGGGATATATAAAAAGCTATTTTAAAAAAGTTGGCTACACAAATATCACAATTCGACCAGGACATATAAAAATAAAAGGTAAAAAAAAAACCTTTTTAAAAACAAGCTTTTATTTAAGCCATGTACTAAAACGAATAAAATAAAATAAGTCCAGGTTTTCTTAAGATAACTCAATGCCAAATTTCAATTGGTCCAAGTTTTTGTAAATAAAAAATATGCTTGTCGCGTGAAATGTTCATAAAAGTAGGTACCAATTAATTTTATTGGACAGTGATTGGTTGGTAAGCAAGTACCTACTTGCTAAAGTATGTATTTTCTTTCCAATTCGCGCGACAAACTTTTTGATTTACAAAAACTTGTCGCAATTTGGCATTGAGTTACCTTAACGAAAACCTAGACTTATTTTATTTTATTCGTTTTAGTACATGGCTTAAAAAGCTTTTTTATCTTTTATTTTTTTAGTTTATTAGTTTTAGTACATGGCTTAAATAAAAGCTTGTTTTTAAAAAGGTTTTTTACATTTTATTTTGTGCCGTTTAGTACCTATTTGATTCCCATATCAGGAGGGTGGTAAAGAAATTTAGTCCGCCACTTTGGGGCATTCGATCTATTGGATTTAGTATGATGTCACTTACCTTATTATTTTGTACTCGTCAAACCCTTTCATTTGATATTCGTGTCAAGTAGGTTATTGTGCAAAGTGGGTAATTCTCCATCTTCTGGCGGTCGCCATATTGAATTTAGTGTGATGTCACTAACTTTATCGTTTTCTACTCTTCAAGCCCTTTCATTTGATACCCATATAAAGGGGGTTGAATAGAAAATGTAATCCGCCATCTTGGAGCGGCGGCCATATTGAATTTAGTGTGATGTCACTAACTTTATCGTTTCTTACTCTTCAAGCCCTTTTATTTGATACCCATATTAAGGGGATTGACAAAAAATACATCATCCGCCATCTTGTGGCGACCGCCATTTTGAAAGTATTACAATATAGAGTATTGCATATTGTATTGTCACCAGAAATAATACATACATGTGCATAATACATACATACATACATACAAACAGGGGCGGACTGGGCCATCGGGCGATCGGGCGCTAGCCTGATCGGCCGGACCTACTTGGGCCGTTGTCATAGTTTATATTATACCCAGTTGTTTGTCTTGCTGTCGGCGCCTTTGATCTCGGCAGTAGTGACTTTCGTTTTTTATGCAAAAGTCTTTTCCAATAGAATCTCACTTTGAAGTCCTGTTGTCGCTCCATTTTGGACCACGCCCTTCCAATCTGGTATATAAATAGATACAATGCAGGGCCGGATTAAATTATGTTCTCACATGAACATTAATGGTTTGGAGTTTAAATAATTTATATGTTACTATTGTTATAAGGGTTAATCCCTTTGTACAAAACTGGTAGACTGGCAGAGTGCAGGTGAGATAATCATGGGAAATCCCAATACCAGTGAAATTTCCATAATATTCCAATCCATCCCTGATGCATTCCTCGAATTCCATTGCCGGTCGATTCTGGTTTGCGCAATAAAACCATTCTACCTGCAATGGCGTCGACTTCTTTTACTGGGTATTGTTTATACTCGTGCCGCTCTGAAGAAGGTTTTAACAAATAAAAACAGAAAGGTTAGTGTGAGAAAATAAAGTCTCTGTTTTCTTGGGGCTCTAAAAAGCTGAAAATATAACATTGGAGTGTTGAAACTAATAAGGGCATTATCAACGCCGTCGCTTATAGGCATTATGGCAACACCGCAATAATATGTATTTGGAAGCTTACCCCAATTTGGAGATGACATTTAAATATTTATTAACTTTGTCTAGTTCACAAGTATCTTGTGAAAGATCTTTCTCCAAATTAAAAATAATCTTAAACCGGCTAAGAAGTTCTCTAACCCAAGACCATTTGGAAGCTTTCATATTAATGTCTTGTAAAAAAGATACTTTAATTTCATTAATTAGATACTGAAGATCTAATAAACTATCTACCTAGTCGGCGAGTGCAAGGGCAGACATGTATTGTGTTTTTAATTTTTTAAATGGTTCGCAACAGATGAATAATAATTTTTATGTTTACATTTGTTTTATTTGTTTTTAAGAATTGATTTTTTTATTTTTTACTTTCGTTATATTATTTTGAAACAAAAACCTTCACACAAACTGATTTCGACAATTTGGTCCTCCCCAAAATCTAAAAATACCTAAAAAGCGATAAAAAAAATTCTTGAAA
The DNA here is from genome assembly GCA_963920635.1 of Pseudeuparius sepicola. NCBI lineage: Eukaryota > Metazoa > Arthropoda > Insecta > Coleoptera > Anthribidae > Pseudeuparius > Pseudeuparius sepicola. Next base: position 33,349,569 of record OY987300.1, on the reverse strand, counting down.
CCAACTGTTTATGCACTTCGGCTACAAGGAACCCTATGGGACCCTCGCTTCCAGTTCCAGTCCATGGGCCGGTCTCATACAAAGCGCCCGGGCCGTTTTTAGGTGCCAGTCCGCCCCTGCATACAAACCTACATACTAACAGGGCAAGTTAAATAAAAGCTTGTAAAAATGGGAAACAATTCTTAACAACTTCTCGGTTTAATCAGAACGTAGGTAATAACTTATTTTCAATAATTAGACAATATGGGAATTTTGCAGAAAACCCATGACAATAATGCTACGCCTTACATGCCACATTGCTATCAGCTATGGAAATGTACCTAATATAAACCTTTCAAGACAATTTTTTTTAGATTTTTTCCCCAACTTTGCATACTTAAAATATTTTTTTCTAGTGACAAAATAATGAAAATAAAGAAATCTGTTAAATTTGGACACACCCTGTACATGTCGGTAAATTATAAATTTAAAGAAAAATATTCAGCTAATATTACTCAAGTTAATTTTTAGCCTTCAATGTTGTCTCATCCTTAGTGGGAAATTTATGGGAACTATGTCTGGACATTTATTTTTTTAATTATTGCAGCACTCATAAGAACACTTATTGCTAGATATTAATGATTTTAAATGTACACCACTCCACACTTGACAATAATTGGATAATAATAAATTGACTAGGAATAGAATGTTTGCTCTGTGCAACCGCAAAACATAAGTATGGAGTATGGGGACGGATCAGTTGGTGGAATTTCAGCCGACAAAGCTGCATGTAATGCTACTAAAAATCCAATTCTGACTATAATAATATACTTAAAAACAATAATTGTTTTCTCCTATTTACTAAAATACCTACTTAACTTTTTGAATATTATTTAGAAAGTTGAAAGTTTGAGGTTTGAGAAAAATATGGCCCATTTATTTGTTTCTTTCCAGAATTCTTCAAATATAGCACGGCCGCAAGCCAGGTGCTGCTGTTACATCTAAATTACCTATACGATTACCCTCGTCTGTTCATATGTGGCGTCCTCTATCGCACAATAGATTTACTTTGACACTGTCGGTGGGGTGCGGTCCTGAACAATGAATTGTGATGAAGAATAGTGAAATCCTATTTTTGGATACCATCGACAGAGGGAGACACTCTTTTGGTATCTAATTCTGCGTCGAAAGTTTAACACGGGGAATACGGGACTATTTACTCGTTTGGCTATGATCACATCTACCATTTTCAGTGAATTTTTCGTGCCTGTGACCAAATATAAGTGTAGATAATGGATTATTATATATTTGTTTAACGATACGTTTTTAAGTGTAGACTAATATTTTGCTATGTTATTATGTTGTCAAGTTTATTTACGTATTACTTTTATTACTTAGACTTACAGACTTAGAAACAATAGGTACCAAAATTAAAACATAAAATCATTTCCACTCCACCTATGAAGGGTGTCAAAAATTTAAACAGGGTACAAGAGTAAAGTATCCTTATTTTGCGTTGTATACATGAGCACTGCTACATAGGAGCAAGAGGGGGGGGGGGCAGCCCACCCCCCTGCACATTGAAAGTTTCCTAAACACAAAATATACCACATTGATTCAATACACAGTGGAAATCATTATGTAATAAATTGTCGGCAAGACATTCACACAAATTCAACACCATTCACGGTTTTAATATTTAATATTTTTGTTTTGCAATAGTCTCGTCAAATTGTCAATGGTGATTATACAGGGTGTATCGGTGATCAGTACATTAATTTTAACCACGTAATCTGGGACTCTCATAAAGCGGGAAAACGCAAAAAAAATTACTCTATGTTTAGAAAATTGAGCAAATCAACCTATTTCCTGCTTAATGGAACGCCGCTGGACCGGCAGCAAAGCATTTTGCTAGGCGGACGCCCCTCTCCCTAGTCAGTTGCGGGGAACATCGTTAGATTGAAAGTGGGAATACTGCGACATAACAAATATGCGTGTAGAATTAGGTTGGTAGGTAGGTACCTTTGAAAATTCCTGTTGGTAGTTATCCATGTTTTTATGATGTCGTCTGCTATACTACAAATTGGTTATTGCTTTCTTCATGCATATACACAATAATTTAACAAACACATAACTTTTTATCACTATACCGATATTTCAAGTAGGTATGGTATAAATAAAGTCACTTGGAACAGCATAAAAACCTTTGAATTTTATACGGGTGATTTCTGCTGATAGGCACCTGGTATTAGAAGTGAAAAGAGATGAAGGAGACAGAGAAGATAGATATTGTAGCACAAACAAGTGACTGCATGCTCGCCTAATATAATATCACCGATATTTGCATGGGTTACACTGTTCGACGGCTGGCCACTTGAGCCGCGACATGCGGTGAATAGGCGTCCCACTCGAAATTTTTTTGTCATTTACACCCCACGTGCACTCAATCCGTGGACACACTGTATATGCGGCGCAGCCAGTTAATGACGTCACTCATTGATTTATGGTGGTAAAAGTTTCCCAAGTGATACTAAAAGAGCATAATAAAATAAAAACCCCTTTTGCAATCATGATTATACCACTACAAATAACAATAATAATGGGCACATTTCACGTTTTTTTCTGATAAGCTCAGATGATAGCTTTGACTAAAATATACTTATGGATTTTTTTCCAAATTTTTTGAAGGCCCGTTTGGCCGAAAAAAAATAAAAATGTCCACGGAGTGAGTATAGGTACTTTTTGTAGGTCCGGCAACGCCGCAAAACGGTCAGGTTCAAATTTAAACGGCCCGCCCTCCTTTCTGTCAAATCACAGCTGTGACCTATTTATTGCGTTGGTTTGTTTTTGTTGGATATTCGTTATTCGTTTGGCTAGCCATCGTTTACGTTTTGTTGTGAGTTACTGCTTAATATAATAGTGTTCAGCATGGAAGACGGCTTTGTTAAAGCATTGTTTAATTTTCATAATGAAAAATGAAAAAACTCTCAACACAAAGAACAAATCACCAACCACAGACTAACGTGCAAAGCTATTTATTCTGTGCACCAACTATCGATGAGGTTAACTCTGACGACGTAAGATGTAAACAATCGAAATGACAGTGGTGCGATGTTGCCGGCTATTTTGTCGTCTACCTGGGAGGGTTTATTACTTTAAAATGTCCTATTTAAATTACATCATAAAACTATAATTAAACTACAATCTGGTTATAATGGTGTGCCATATAATTTAATACACCCCATTATTAATAATAAGTGTTAAAAAACAAGTAAATCTATTAAATTTTTTAGCCCGAACTTATGAAACTGACTGGTAAAGGGTCCAGCTGACATCAGCAGGACCCCGATTTTCAAATTTCAATTCTAATTTTTGGCCTAGTTAAAGATAATAAAAACAAACGGGTGGACTTTTTGGGACTTTGAAGACATAATACATAAAGTAAACGCAAAGAAAACAAAATTTTTTTTTGTGAAATGACCCCATTATGACTACAACTCGTTTTAATAATAATTTAAAACGTCATGTAAACATTTTTCATTTTCATATTTTGGTATAATTAGCTGCTTTCGGACTGTGCAAATTTAGCTTCGGTGTGTCAAAGTGACAGACATATTCGGTATTGAAAATACTCGCAGGTTTTGTACGTTTCGTGAGTTTTACCATTATCTGTTTTGTTCTTGTTCTTGTTACTTTTCGTGTTATTAGTAGTTATTCATTGTGCAAATGGGCTCATTACTGACCTGAACTCACGAACCGGTTGCATTTTTTGCTGCATTGATGCCAACCTGAGATGTCGAAATTACCAATTAACAACCCTAGTAAAGACTTCTTAAAAAAATTTGACCCTACTTTAAGTTAACGTCATAGTCGATCATTTATTTCGATAGGTAACTAAAGTCTATCCAAGTTACAGCGGCAGTAGATATAAACAAAGTCACATGACCGCCTTGCGATCGATTACCAGGGTCGGACTAATATGAGATTCCAAGTGGCTTGTAATTCTGAACTAATTCTTTTAGAAGTTCTAAAATTTGTGTTTCTACCTTTCGTGGATATAAATTTCCTTAAATTAAGTAGCAAAATAAATTTACACAATATACTGATCGCGAACTGATCTAAAATATGCAGGAAACTCGACTGAGGGAAGAGCCGGCCCTGCATTCTGCTCGCCGCGTAGACACTTGACATTTTATGACGGCCAGACCAATAAGAGAATAGGTCACGTGGTGGCCAATGTTTTGATCCACTGCCTCTGTAACTTGGATAGACTTTAGATCTTAAGAGTCACAAAATATTTCCAACAATTTTTCTCAAATTTTTATAGTAAATAAAGAACAAACTGGCATGTGTGACACATCTAATTAAATTCTATATTTTGTTTATAAAAAATGCCAAATAATTAAATTTTTGATCCCAAGAGAGACCAAATTTAGTCATATAAAATGTTTCAATACTTATTTAATATTAATTTGGATTCTGACAGTTCTTGCGAACAATTTTTATTTTAAACATTTTTGTGTACCTCTAGAAATAAAAGGTCTCAGCAGTTTAAGAATTTTGATTTTTTGTTTGATTTTTGGCCGTAGTTTTCGTAGGTGGCCATGGATATATATAATATATAAATAGCCGAGATATTTTGAGTGAGCCACTTATACAGTATGTTCCGTTTTTCATGTTGACACTCCTGAAAATCTAAGAAGTCTGGGGGAATTGAATGGTTGAATTTTTTTATACATATGTCTCTGAAAGGTCATCATGTGTATTGGTTTGACCTTGCGAAATCCTGGCCTACAACGAAGACCATACTAGGCATTTTTTTATTTAAAATCTGACAACACAGCATTAATCAGGACCCACCAAAACCCCCACATACAAAAATTGAACAAAAAATATACATGGAATTCTATTCTCCAGGGTGCCAAAGTAAAGCAAAATATGAATTTTAAAGGAAACTGGCGAGTCAAGTGTGCCATGGAATTACTTCAAAATAGTTGGCTGGTCAACAGGAACACTAAAAGTGTTGATGTGCAAAGATTCAATGCAAAAATATAGAGGGTATTTTTCTCTGGACAATCTCAGAATGCTGAATTTTTATGAAACTTTATATGGGTCAAAAATGCTCTGGAATTATCAAAAATAAGGTCCAATTATTTAAATTGTTTTTTATTTGTTCTTGATAAAGTACAGCTCTGCGTCATGTGATTACGGGTGTTTAGAGAGTAAAACGGTCAAAGCCGAACGCCATAGAGCAAAAAGAGCAATGATGACTTGCTCCCGCTAACCTAAAACCTAAACACTTTTGATAGATGTGTTTGTGTTTGTTATTACTGAAAATTTATATTGGTATATTAAATAAATACGCTCTTAAAAGTTCCATATGGATCCTAGACTGGTGGTAATCGAATTTGCTAAGAATGCTTTATTTGAAAGTTCATCTGAAGATGAAGACATGCCAGAAAAAGTTGAAAATTATGCAAAAGTTACTGTGCTAAGCATGTCTGACAAACAGTTCAAGCAATATTTTAGACTGAACATTTCTAATGTGAAGATTTATTGAAGCAAGCAGAAAGCTTAAAAACAAATTTACTGCCGGCATAGATGCTGTTCCGAGCTTTTTGGTTAAGGATTGTATACACGTGCTTGCTGAGCCGCTAGCGTTCATATTCAATCTTGCCTTAGAAACTGGCACGTTTCCTGAGAAGTGGAAGATTGCTCGAGTTTGTCCAGTATTAAAGAAGGGAGATCCTAAATTGTTTTCCAATTACCATCCGGTCTCGATTCTCTGCAATTTTTCTAAAATATTTGAAGTTGTTATACATAAAGTAATTTTTTACAGCATCAGAAACCTATTATCTACTGAGCAACACGGTTTTATAGATAAGAGATCTTGCATGAGTAACTTGTGCTCCTTCTCTGAACATATATGTGAATCCTTAGATAGACGAGGCCAGACTGACGTGGTATGTACCGATTTCAGGAAAGCGTTTGATCAGATTGACCATTACATACTGCTGTTTAAAATAGGTCAGTTTGGTGGAACAACCCGTCTGCTGAATCTATTGGAGTCGTATTTAATTAAACGTGAACAGTTTGTTGAATACGAAGGGTTCAAATCGGCAATGTTTGTCCCATCATCTGGTGTGCCACAACGTTCAAATTTTGGGCCACTTTTGTTTTTAATATTTATCGATGATCTTCTGAGATAGCTGACCTGTGACAGATTAGCATATGCTGATGATGTTAAAGTATTTCTGGATATTGCATCTGCCACTGACTGTATCATCCTGCAAAATAACATCGATATAATTGTAAACTGGTGTAAAGAAAATAAGTTGTACCTTAACGTTGATAAATGCAATATTATGAGTTACTGTAGGATATCTGATCCTATAGTTTTTAATTACACCATAGATGGTACTCCTCTGAACAGAGTAAACTGCATCAGTGATCTGGGCATTTATTTTGATAGTAAATTTACTTTTGTTTGTCATGTCAGGAAGCTTGTGGCTAGTGCTTCCAAAATTCTTGGTTTTATTATACGGAACAGTAACAACTTCGAAGATTTAAATACGATCAAGCTGTTCTATTACACGTTTGGTCGCTCCAAATTGGATTTTGGTGCCATTGTTTGGAACCCTATATACAACTGCCATGCCATTAATATTGAATCTGTACAGAGGAGATACTTAAAATATGTTATATTTCGAAATGAAGGTGTTTACCCTCCCAGGGGATCCAGTCATGATGTGCTTTTGCATAAATGTGGTGAGATTTCATTAGATACTAGAAGGAAGATAATTTTTGTTAAATTCTTATTTAATCTGTTAAACGGTAATATTGACTGTCCTTTTATTTTGTCTAGAATTAATTTTTTGGTTCCTCGGTTAAAGTGCTAGACAAAGTTCAATATTTTATAAATAATATCTGTACTAGATCAAATATAATGTTTCAATGTCCTACGTTCCAGATGTGTAATATTTATGATGTGTGTCATACGTGCGACATACATGTTGACTCCATACATACGATAGTTCAATGCATCGAGAGGGAATTACTAAGATAAAGTTAGAGTTAGATTTTCTTTGTTATCATTATTCATATATTTGTGTATTATTGTTTCCTGTAATTGGGTGTCTCTACCTGTTGGAAATAAATGCTTTGTTTGTTTGTTTGTTTATTTATTAACAAAGTGTAATCAGTTTCTGTTGCACAATAATTCTGTTCATACTGGATTTCCAAAAACTACCACTGAAAAGGAACTCATGATTACCATTTTGTATCTTGGAAACTTGGAAAGTTTAAGGTAGTAAAGGGTTTATTATCCGAAAAAGTGGGACCCTTTATAAACAGGCAAGTAATGTGTACATAATACCGCGCAGTGGCAACATCACTAACAAAGTATATTTCTTTACAGGTCTGTAGCTGAAAGATTTGGAATTACAAAGTCAACCTGTTGGGATGTTCTTTATCACACTTGTAATTTGCTGTTAAATATAGTCTCTAGGATAATTTGTTGGCCTAACAGAGGAAAGCAGGAAGAAATTAAAAATTATTTTGCAAGAAATGGATTTCCTGGCGAGTATAAAATAGTGGGGCATAATTGGGTGCTTCCTTTAACAAAGTTGTGTTTTAGGAATAACAGGCTGTATTGATGGAAGCCATATACGTATTGTTGCACCACAAGTATACCCCAGTTCATATGTAAATGGAAAGAATTTTCACTTGTTACTGCTGCAAGGAGTATGCGATAATAGGAAGCTATTTACCGACGTATATGCAGGAGAAGCAGGATCTATTCACGAATACACATTATTTAGACGATCTGATTTGTATTGAAGAATCCTAAATGGTCATTTAGTAGGCGACCTTTCTTATAGAGTTTCTACATTTCTCTTGACTAGTTTTAAAAACAATAGAGGTCTTACACCACGTGAAAATAATTATAATTTAATCTTAAATAAGGCTAGAGTTACCATAGAAAATGCATTCGCTTATTTAAAAGGCCATTTGGAAGACTAACATTTTTGGAAACAAAACGATTAGATTTAGCAAGTCTTATAATAATAACTGGCTGTTTGCTTCACAACATCTGCATATTAAATGGAGATTTGGCAGAAGAAATTATCAACTTGCCAGAAGAAGTCGAAGAAGAGTGGTTAAATAACACTAAATTTTCAGGGTTTGGATGCAGACGTTGACAATCAGATGGCTTTAATAAAAATAAATAATATATGTAAATGCTCTGCAAATGCTAAATAATAGAAAATAATTTAGATACTTTTGATTGTATTATTTACCTCCTTGCATAGAAAAAAATCAAAAAGTCTGTTGCAGTTCATAACTTTAACTTTATTTCTTATTTTATTTTATTTTTAAAATATCAGTATCACAAAATAAGTAGGTATCCCTTTAACTCACAAAATACACTATCCTTAGTGCGAGTGCGTGTAGTGGGTAACAAAAAACGAAAAAAAAAAACTACATTTTTTCAACCATCTTTTCAAAAAGGTCATTAAATCTATCTAACTTTGCCATCTTATCTGAATGCCTTTTAGAAACCTCACTTTCTCTGTTAAGCCTCTTTTTTGTAAACGAGCTTTCAGGATTTTTTTTTCTCTGAAATTGGAATATTATGTTCATCGTTGTTATTGCCAAAAACCTCGCTTTCTTGGCATGTTGTGTCTCATTTTAAATCTTTATTATACATCGTTGTTATTGCCAAAAACCTCGCTTTCTTGGCATGTTGTGTCTCATTTTAAATCTTTATTATACTGCAACTCAGAATTACTGCTACAAGTTTCTACCAGTATAATTTCAGGTCTTTTGTGCATGAAATCATGTATTTTCTTAAAAATTCCCACTATCTTCTTTGTTTGCCTAAAGTGTTGTTATGCATAAGGACACTTTTATATGTGTTTTAAACCTTTCCATTTAGATTCAACTTGTTTAACAGTAACTATCACGCTAAATTATTTGGCAACGGCTTCCCAAACATATTTTGTTACCTCAAGCCTATTACTGGATTTTTTTAACAATCTAAATAAAGAAATTCGTTCTTTCTCTTGTCCATAATTTATTTGTGTCTTCAATACGGGATGTTTCATCCTCAGAAATTTGTATTTCTTCCCCGGTTTCATTCCTACTTTGACTAGCACTATTTTCAGGTACTTCATTTATATTAATATTAAACATATCACAGATCTCTTGGGTGATGGGAACATAAATCAAGTCATTATGAAAATACAAACATTAGAACTACCTATTTATTTATATATGAAAATAACTAAGTATAGTGATAAATGTGATAATACACACTAAATGTAATAAATAATGCAGTAAACAGGACTTACTATTTTTATCTTGCAATTGAATTCGTCCATTTGCCACAAAAATCTTATTTTCATCTTCACAAATGGGCAGATGAGTTTTGTTGGAAATTATTGAAATTGAACTTGCCATTTTTAAACAATTTCAAGGATAGTAAATTTGTCAAGTGACATTTAAAATCAAAACATCAAAACGCGCATGCCTGCACTGCGAGCACTGTCCCGCGATGAGGTGCTTGAAGAGCCAACTCTTTTCACTCTACTTTTACCGACACGAATGATGCGGCGCTTGCACTATTCGCTCTATGTGGCGGTACCCGAACGACTTTGGAGTAAAAAGTGCTTAAAGTGCAACATAAGAGTTAGTCACCTTAACTCATATGGACTTACTGCCTGTCAGGCTTCTGAATTTTTTAGACTTAGTTCGTTTATAATGTCTGGGGTCGTTTTGATATACTCGATTTTTGACCCATATAAATTTTTAACATTTCAGCATTTTCAGTTGGCACAGAGAGGAACACGATGTATATTTTTTAATGGATCATTGTGCATCAACACAGTGAGTGGTCCTCTTCATCATTCAACTGTTTCGAAATAATTCCATGCCATAGGTACCTACTTGACCCCTCAGATGTCTTTAAAATTCCTATTTTGCTCAACTTTGATACCTTGCAGAATGGAACTCCCAGTATATTTTTTGTTCAAATTTGGCATGTGGGGGTTTTGGTGCGTCCTGATTAACACTGTGGTGTCAGATTTTAAAATGCCTTATATGGTTTGTTGAAAAACACACCCCTTTAAAAAATCGCAGTAGGCCAGGATTTCGCCACAAGGTCAAACCAATACTTCGAAAATGATGACCTTTCTAGGACATATCTATAAAAAAATTCACCAGTTCAATTTCACCAGCCTACCTAGATTTTCAGGGGTGTTAATATGAAAAACGGGACCCACTGTATAATAGGGTGGGCCGATCTATATAGGGAAAAAAAATGAAGTATGAGATTTCAGTTAGCATGGGTGCTACAAAGTTGTCATTAGTGTTGTTGATTATTCATCCAAAGTTTCGACTCTAACAAATGACATCTTCAAGTGCCTATATCGACTCGAATTTTGGAAAAAATCAAGTGTGAGATCTCAGTTAGCCTGGGTGCTAGAAAGTTGTCATTACTGTTGTTGATCATTCATGCAAAGTTTCGGCTCTAACAAACGACATCTTCAGGTGCCTATATCGACTCGCGTTTTCCACGTAGGTTACTATTGAAATATGAATGGAAAAATGCAGCTCCTCGCTTATTTCACTCAATAAATAACCCAGAACTCACCACGTGGAGGTGGCTGCATAGCGAGTTCCTCCCTCCCTCCCTCCCTAACTTCCTCACACTAGCCGAAAATGATAGTTTATTGCTCTAAAGCCTTTAAAAATTGCTGTTTTGTCTCAGTTTTCGGAATTTTTTTTCTGGAGGCAATCCGAGTTCGAATCAAGCCATCTCTTGCTTCTGTTCCGCTTACTAAAGTAGAGGCTTCGGTGACTGTTCTGATGCATCGTTCGACGGCTTGTGAGTGACAAGGGTATTTCAGAATTTCAATGTCTTCAGGTGCTGTCACAATCATCTCTTGCAAGGTATCATGGGATATTGCTTTTGTAAGTGGTGGTTCAGTTATGCTAAGTGACTGCCAGTTTATCAATTCGGTGTAATCTTGAGCCTCAAAATTGAGTTTAGGGATTTTGAATTCTCGGATGTCGCCATTCTTAAGGCCCGTTGCTCTACATTTGCGAATCCTCCTTAGCCCAAGTTCCCTTATATGCTTTCGATCATCTCTAATAATTGCTAACAGAATATTTTCTGGATGAGCGAAAAATGCATTCCTTTGTATGACTGGATCAATCACTTTTTTAACTGCACTTGGTAGAGATCTGGATCTCCTTATCAGAGAGAATAAATGTTTGGATCCTTCGGTACACGATGATTTGATTTTAATATCAAACCAAACAGGAGCATATACTGTCAATATAGATTCGGTTAATGTTTTCAATTCGTTCGAAGGTTGTTCTGTGGCTACATACAGTCTCAAAATTCTATTAGCCGTTGTCAGCCATCTTGCGTGTCCCATTTTTCCAGGATTACGATTGGATAAATTTGAGGATATATCACCTTTTGCGATTGCGGAACACATTTCATACAAATAAACTTGATCGGTACTGGAGTCACTTAGTTCGCATTCTGGTAGTTCACCATAAATTTTTTTTGAATTATTTGACTATTGGAAGGTTCTGACACGTTGGAAGAAGCTTTCCAATCGGTCCTGAGAATCATTTTGGATCGTTAGTTTTACCGTCCATTTCCTCAATCAAATGGCGAAGTGGAAGTTCGTTGGCGTGCAGCAGGCAAATCAGCCATTGTAACGAGTTTACAATGGTTCCGTCACAGCCAACAGCAAGAATTTCTTCAACAGATCCCAAACTGTCTCTTAAGAAATCTAAAATACTTGATTTGATGTTTCTGGCACTTCCTGAGGTAGGAGTGACATGTCCCAGATAGATAGATTCGGGTTCTGCAATTATAACAATATGTTCCTCCAATACATATCTCTTATAATAAGTGCTTCCTTTTTTCTCTGTCAGCAGTGTTCTGTCCTTCCTACCATCAAAGTAGATCCCTGTAATTTTCAAATTGTTCCTCGATTCTTTTTTCAGTTCTGTTCTTCGTCTTTTTCGTTCTCTCCTCAATTTACTGCGGTTCAATAGTTTTGAAGTGTCATTCCTACTGACAACACCGAGATCTTGCAAAACAGCATTTGCTAGGAGAGAAGCAGATCTATCGGAAACTCCAGTCCGATCGCAAGCCTCTGCTAAATTTCTGAAATCTACCCCTCGAAGGTCTGTTGTTGCTGCTTTCGAAGTTGAAGGACCATCTAGTTGAAAATCAAACTCACTTGTTGACGAGCTTTCAGACAGAAAATCACTTTCCTTCACAGGGGAGGAAGTTGTATCTAGAACATCATCTTTTGCTACATACCCTAATTGCTCTAGTTGATCTATGCTGCGTTGGTCCTTCTTTTTTTGCTTTGGCTTTTCTTTGCATGTGTTTTTGCAATACCCTTGTCAATTTAATATCAACATTTCCAATTAACATTTTTCTTTCTGTTCTTTGGTCCTTTAAAAATTCTTGTTCTATTCTAGGGACTTTGTTTTTGCATTTGCATGAGTTAAAATCTTTACACTTGCAGATCGAAATATCAAAAAGTTTTTCACTTGATTGTCTAAATTTTTCTAGCTTCTCTAAACACTTTTCATTATGTACAGATTTAGTATTTTTTTTTTCAAATTCCTGAACTTTCCCACATAGTCTTTAATCAAACGAGATATCTCTTGTTCACTTACCACATGTAAAGAAGCATTTTGCCAAATGTTTTTCAATACAAATATAACTTTTTTAGATACTTCACCTACACTCGGGTCTTTCCCATTGTTCTGGTCTTTTATTAATTGTCTGTGCCACATATATGCCCTCATAACATCGCTATAAGTAGGAAGTATGTTGCACTTAAGTTCTGTTGGTGCTCCAAATATCTCACATTCAATGCTTTTATGCGTGAAGATAAAGCAATGCGCTCTGGCGACAGCGTCGATACAACTGAACTTGCATAGACTTGCAGCGCGGCCGCGCGGCTGCGCTAATTTGGTGCTGGTGCGCGCGCCTTTGACCACAGTTGAATATTTTTCGATGATTTTTTGAGTATATTACTACTGATTTTTGAGAGACACAGCTAAGTGGAGAGAAAATTCATGACAAAACATATTCTTTGAGATGATGATATTTTCCATAATTTTTCTAACTTTGAGCTCAACTAGGCACCTCAAGATATGGTCCTTGAAAACCAAAATTTTGCAGCATAAATGCTACACTAGAATTGCCACTTTTGGCTAACCAGGACATATGATATTCTAAAAAAAAATGTTTTCGGCCCACCCTACTGTATAAGTCACCCACCAATAAATAAATAACTATAAATTGAACATACCTGCATTTGAAGTTGTTTTATTATAATGTAGTACTTAATCATTAGTTTATTTCCTAAACTAAAACTACCATATAATTATGTTGTGTTTGACATATTTTATATTTTTAAATTTTTCTGTTTATTGCTACTCATTTCTAAACTTTTCAAAATACAAACACATGCTCAAAATTTTATTTGTTTACTCTAGTCATGTCTCGTGAGAAACATTAAATATTAATACTTAAGTAATTAATCATAAAATATGAACAAAACGGAACAGATTTTACCGTTTATTTCTCAAAAAATGGGCAATTAATTGATTTCATTTTATGTATACAGGGTGTTCCGAAATTAGCCTGCCATAATTTACCAGCACGTTCTGCGACCCAAAAGAATGAAAAAAGTTCCTATAAATATGTCCTCAAAAAATTTGGGGTATTTTTAACACCTTGACCCCTCCATTTGGGACGCCTATGATGAATAATATCAAACTATTTCTATCTAGATAAATGTTAAATCTTACAGGTATGTCACCTCAGACTAAAGTAGTCTGAGTATGTCACATCAAATTTCAGAATTTTGTCTTTGTTTGTTCTGGAAACATTTATAAAGAACCATATGTCAAAGTGTCCAATATGTTTAAAACTTGTGCATTGTTAATTTGTAATAATTTCATCTGCATTAGGCAATTTTAACAATTATAAATAAATCAAAATAGGTTGATTGTTCCAAATATTGCTATTAGGGACTGCCTTTTAATTTTGAATAACTCTTCCTAATAACCTTTTTCCATATATTCAGAAATAAAGGCATGATGATAAATTATAAATAATAATAATTGAATCCCACACTAGGGTAGGTGCTTGCAAACATTTTCTTCTCGATGAAAATTTGTATGGAATACCTTATATCCAAAATGTCTTTGTGCTATCTAAAACTGCAAAACTTCAATTAGTTTTTGCTATAACCAAATTTAATTTTTAAAAAGATGTTATTTTAGCCACCTGTCATTTAAAACCACCCCTGGTGTGGAAGGTGTTTCTTTAGTTTTCTATGAGATGTGATAATAGTTGTTGTTTCTTGTCTGTAAATAATAAACACGAAAATAACATTATAAGGCCCGGAATATCTGCTTTTTTTATTTAATGAAGTAATAAATAATTGCGACAGAGCTCTCATAAGAGAAAAGCGCCTTTTCATTAAATACTGGCTACATGCCCACTAACTGTAATTCACATCTGAGATATCTGCATATCTGTATCTAAATATTTTAATACTTTATCAGAAATACCTATGTATTTTGAAACCTTAAAGTACTAGGTACTACGTCAATATTTTATCACCAATATAATAGTATTCTATAATACTAGTGTTCTTTTGTTGTGCCATTCTCCTAGGATAGCTGCGATGTCGACTGTGACATTACCATATCAAGGGAAATTTTGTTTATTGTCACTAATTTTAACTATTTATTTTTCCAACCGCTAAAGATATTGAAACGGAATTTGGGACACGGCATACATTGATCAAGTGTCACAAAACGTGATAATACCAAGTTTCCAATATAGCTAGTGGCGGAGATATGGGTATACACTACATTTGTTTTATCAAGAAAAATACTAATTCGGCTCTCCACAAAATTTTCTTTTATACACTTGCATAACTTTTTTATTCTAAGTAAAAAGTGTCTCTTGACATTTTTTGAAATGCGAGAGAGAAAATTATGCAATTTTACAAAATTACACCTGCTTTTTATTTTACAAAGGCCTGGAAGGGACACTCGCCTTTATTATTATTAGTTTTTCTAGATCCGCTCCTAATACTTTGACTTATAACTCGAAGCTTTAAAGTTATACAATATATTGGAGTTTCGAACAATTTGTTGTCCTAAATTTATCGATATGTACATACTACATAATATATACAGGGTGTAACTAAACTGATGGTCAAAAATGGAACCACGTATTCTTGAAGTCAAAATAAGCGCACTTCTTCATATATTTTTATATGATATACATAGCGTAGAAGTTTAGAGGAAAATACATATATTTCTTAGTATCTCTAGAAGTATACGAGATATTTTTTTTAAACTTGGCGTGTCACATGAGCGGATGAGCCGTCAAACTTAAGGTTAATATGAAGCTTCTGAGGCCCCCAGTTGCTGATATACAAGGTGTTATTAAAATTAATTTGTTCAGAAAAATATGAATACCCTGTATAATCGCATTTTTTAAATTTGTTTTGAGTGGTGAATCCAATTGTTAACAAAAAGTGTCTCTTAGTATTTTTCATATTCTCAGCCGTTTCTTAATTATTTTCAAGGATGCTGCAATAAACAAGTAACAAGTCTTTAAGAATAAATCTAGCAATCTGTGTATGTCAATTAAACTTGGCATTATTTGAATCATTTGGCTGTCAACTTCAATATTTGGAAAAATGATATTTTCATTCGAAGAATTGACTGACATGCATTTTTGCTATGGACTTGCCAATGGCAATAATAAATATGCGGAAAGGCATAGTTGCGTGTATTGAAAGAGATGGCATTTCAAACATTTATAATAATTTAATAATTTTCTAATAGCATTACGTTTCTTTTATTATCGTTTTTACTTTCATATTTGGTTAAATAAAGTTTAATTGACATCCACAGATTGCTAGATTTATTCTTAAAATGACTTGTTTATTATTGCAGGATTGCACTTCTTTGAAAATAATTAAGAAACGGCTGCGAATATGAAAAAATACTAAGAGATACTTTTTGTTAACTATTGGATTCACCACTCAAAACAAATAAAAAAAATTCGTTTATACAGGGTATTCTTATTTTTCTGAACTAATTAATTTTAAAAACACCCTGTATCTCCGCAACTGCGGGCCTCAGGAGCTTTATATCATCCTTAAGTTTGACGGCTCATTCGCCCATATGACACCCCAAGTTTGAAGAAAATATCTCATATACTTCTAGAGATACTAAATAATATGTGTATTTTTCCCTAAACTTCTACGCTCTGTATAAAGAAAACTATGGCCCGTAGGAAAAAAACATATATGAAGAAGTGCCCTTATTTTGACTCAAATAATATATGGTTTCATTTTTGACCATCAGGTCAGTTACACCCTGTATACTTTAGCAAACTGGTACATTACTAATTACATAAATAATGTTGGATGCATTCGAGCACCTAAAAAAAGAATGTTTCTGTGAATTTGCGTTCAATACAAATTTCTATATTTTTCTACTCTAATATTATTCCACATATTATATCAGTTTCATAAAAGCATCTTTCTATAAGATATAATTGCCATGAATGTTCGATAGGTTCCTCTTGTCTCTGAAGTGACCGTTTGTATGAATATGAGTCTTTATACGGTGGCCAATAAACTTGGTGCTTTTCAGGATTGAACCATTTTTTTTCCACTGCACTCAATTCTCCACTGAAGAATTGAATTACAGCAAATGTATATAACATGTTCTTTAAACCCACAGAATTTTAAATTTTAAATCTTCGTGCACTATGAAAATCTATAAGAATAAAAAAAACATCAGGGCATGTATATCCTTCAAACTGATATTCATAAAAACGAAATTGACCTAGAGATTAAATTTTCACAGCAGCTTAAAATTAACTCTTTAATTTTCGTGAAAAGGGAATTTTTTCAATTTTGCAAGTTCATTATTACATTTTATAACAATCGAACTGGTGCCATTTTGTAGTTATTTTCATATTCTACTGATGAGTTATTTAAGAAAATGTAGCAAAAAATATTTTGAAAATGGCTATTTTTAACTTAAGTTGTTAATAACTTCAAACAGAAAATAAGAAATTATTTTCCTACCTAACTGAAGTAAAGGGCAACCTCACACAAGTAGGTACCTCTAGCACCTATAGTGTATAGAGGCGGACATATACCAGACACCATATTGATTCATGAAATCATGAAAGCAGAGTTATTCACACTATTGAGAGCTATTTTTCACTTCAAGTGGAAATAGACTTGATTATAAATTTACATATGTACTTTTAAAATAATTATTTACGCATTCTAAGTCAAAATTACGATTTGACCACTCTCCGGCACTGGTGAAAGTAGACATGCCGAATTATTTTTAATTTATAGTATTTAATGTGTGTCTAAACTGTACCAATTATGTTTGCCTTAGCTGTCATCCTTTATGAAAAATAAAAGAATAATACCACAGAAAATATACGCTACGCGGACAGAAGTGCCAGTAGCATTGGGCTCGTATAATATGTATAGCACACTGAAAGTTGGTTTTGCCTTGGCCTAACAGATGGCGCTCGGATGCAGAATCGTTCTATTTTTAAAACCGTAAAATAACCTCCGATAAAAGTCACCGCTAGAGGCGCCAGCAGTCAGCTGAAGAGCCCAACCGTGTTGCCGGTGGTTTAGGAATAAAGGTTTCATAAACGCGCCTATGCTGGCGGCGGCTTTCAGTCATCAAAATCTATTTCCGGGCAGACGGGCAGAGGCCTTGAACTATACGAAATATAACCTAGTGGGAGCATAGCTATTTTATTATTTGCTTCGTCTTTGTAGAATCCGTACGACGTATACTAAGCTATACAGAGTGCTTCAGAGCCAATATTAATTATCCGATTAAAATATATTAAGATGTTACAAATAATATAGTTTATTCGTATCTTATTTACTAATTATACACTTAGTATACGGTAAATATTTGTTCTACAATGTAGAAAATATGTACAGGATGTCAATGATACCAATTTTATGGGTTTTTACTATTTATAATTTTGGGCCTAACCAAAGTTTACAGAATAAAATCATAAATCATGAATAATACTTGTTGCATATTAAATTTATCATTCAAATCTCTGTTTCCAAATGTTTTTTCTACCTATAAGTATTGTTGTATTATTGAAATATTCATTTGATATCATGAATATCATGATCCCCGCAAGGACGTTCCTAATCATTCCAAATGCACGAATTCGTGGTTGAAAAAATTTGTTGGGCGAAAGTTACCCCGACTACCACCACGATTTTTAGCTAACGATCCCAGATGCTCAAGCTCGTGCTTTAAAAAAATTGTTGGGCGAATAAACTACCCCAGCACCCCTTTAGGAAAAAAATGATAACTTTATTGTCGGATCCTCGCTGATTTTAGCAAGGACGTTCGTAATGATTCCAGATGCACTAAATCGTGGCTGAAAAAATTTCTTGTGCGAAATAAACTACCCTCAACGCCCCTTTAAGAACAAAAATGATAACTTCATTGTCGAATCCTCTCCAATTTTAGCAAGGAACGTTCCTAATGATTCCAGATGCGCGAATTCGTAGTTGAAAAAATGTGTTGTGCGAAAACTACCCCCACTACCCCGTATTAAAGAAAAAATATAACTTTCATGGTACGATTCCCACCGTTTTAGCAAGGACGTTCCTAATGATTCCAGATAATGTACAAATTTGTACTTTAAAAAACTTGTTGGTCGAAAACTACCCCAAGCACCCCTTTAAAAAAATTATTACTTCATTGTCGGATCCTGGCCGATTTTAGCAAGTAGGTACGTTCTTAATGACTCTAGATTCACGAATTCGCGGTTGAAAAAATTTCTTGTTCGAAAACTACCCTCAGCACCCCTTTAAGAACAAAAATGATAACTTCATTGTCGGCTCCTCGCCAATTTTACCAAGGACGTTCCTATAATGATTCTAGATGCGCGAATTCGTGGTTGAAAAAATTTGTTGGGCCCCCCGCTACCCCTTAAAGAAAGCTAACTTTCATGGTACGATTAGCACCGTTTTTAGCAAATTATTGGGCGGGAACTACTCCAGCATCCCTTTGAAAAATTATAGCTTCATTGTCTCTAGATTCACGAACTCGCGGTTGAAAAAATTTCTTGTGCGAAAACTACCATCAGCAGCCTTTTAAAAATAAATATGACAAGTTTATTGTCGGATCCTCGGCAATTTTAGCAAGGACGTTCCTAATGATTCCAGATGCGCGAATTTGTGGTTCAAAAAATTTGTTGGGCGAAAACTACCCCCACTACCCCTTAAAGAAAAAATATATAACTTCCATGGTAAATTCCCACAGTTTTTGGCAAGGACGTACCTAATGATTACAGATGCACAAATTAATTGTGCTTTAAAAAAATTGTTGGCCGAAAACTACCCCCAGCACCAAAGCAATTATAAGTTAATTATCGAATCTTGGCTGATTTTAGCAAGTACGTTCTAAATAATTCTAGATTCACGAATTTGCGTTTGAAAACATTCTTTTTCGAAAACTACCCTCAGCAGCCCTTTAAGAACAAAAATGATAACTTCATTGTCAAATCCTCGCCAATTTTAGCAAGGACGGTCCTATAATGATTCTAGATGCGCGAATTCGTGGTTGAAAAAATTTTCTTGGACAAAAACCACCCCCACTACCCCTTAAAGAAAAAAAGGAAACTTTCATGGTACGATTCCCACCGTTTTTAGCACAGATGCACAAATTTGTACTTTAAAAAATTGTTGGGCGAAAATTACCCCCAGCACCTCTTTAAAAAAAATTATAACTTGATTGTAGGTCGATTTTAGAAAGTACGTTCTAAATGACTCTAGATTCACGAATTCGCGCTTGAAAAAAATTCTTGGGCGCAAACTACCCCCAGCACCCCTTTAAGAACAAAAATGATAACTTCATTGTCGGATCCTCGCCAATTTTAGCAAGGATGTTTGAAATGATTCCAATTCGTGGTTAAAAAAATTGTTGGTCGAGAACTACCCCCAGCACCCCTTCAAAAAACGACAATAATCAAATTAAAAACAAACTTTCGGGGTGGGAAGGGGTAGTTTCTACCCCGCAAATATTTTCAACCACGGATTCATGAAATAAGGGATATAGTGATTGCATTTTCAAAAAACGGCAATAATCAAATTAAAAACGAACTTCCGGGGGTGGGAAGGGGTAGTTTTTGCCCCGCAAATGTTTTCAACCACGGATTCGTGAAATAAAGGATGTAGTGAATGTGTTCTCAAAAAACGACAATAATCAAATTAAAAACAAACTTTCTGGCGTGGGAAGGGGTAGTTTTTGCCCCGAAAATGTTTTCAACCACGGATTCGTGAAATAAGGAATATAGTGATTGCATTTTCATAAAACGGCAATAATCAAATTAAAAACGAACTTCCGGGGGTGGGAAGGGGTAGTTTTTGCCCCGTAAATGTTTTCAACCCCAGATTCGTGAAATAAGGGATGTAGTGAATGTGTTTTCAAAAAACGACAATAATAAAATTAAAAACAAACTTTCGGGGGTGGGAAGGGGTAGTTTTTGCCCCAAATGTTTTCAACCACGGATTCGTGAAATAAAGGATGTAGTGAATGTGTTCTCAAAAAACGCCAATAATCAAATTAAAAACGAACTTCCGGGTGTGGGAAGGGGTAGTTTTTGCCCCGCAAATGTTTTCAACCACGGATTCGTGAAATAAAGGATGTAGTGAATGTGTTCTCAAAAAACGACAATAATCAAATTAAAAACAAACTTTCTGGCGTGGGAAGGGGTAGTTTTTGCCCCGAAAATGTTTTCAACCACGGATTCGTGAAATATGGAATACAGTGATTGCATTTTCATAAAACGGCAATAATCAAATTAAAAACGAACTTCCGGGGGTGGGAAGGGGTAGTTTTTGCCCCGTAAATGTTTTCAACCCCAGATTCGTGAAATAAGAGATGTAGTGAATGTGTTTTCAAAAAACGACAATAATAAAATTAAAAACAAACTTTCGGGGGTGGGAAGGGGTAGTTTTTGCCCCCAAATGTTTTCAACCACGCATTCGCGATATAAGGAATATAGTGATTGCATTTTCAAAAAATGACAATAATCAAATTAAAAACAAACTTTCGGGGTGGGAAGGGGTAGTTTTTGCCCCCCAAATGTTTTCAACCACGCATTCGTGATATAAGGAATATAGTGATTGCATTTTCAAAAAACGGCAATAATCAAATTATAAACGAACTTCCGGGGGTTGGAAGGGGTAGTTTTTGCCCCGTAAATGTTTTCAACCCCCAGATTCGTGAAATAAGGGATGTAGTGAATGGGTTTTCAAAAAAGACAATAATAAAATTAAAAACAAACTTTCGGGGGTGGGAAGGGGTAGTTTTTGCCCCGCAAATGTTTTCAACCACGCATTCGTGAAATAAGGAATATAGTGATTGCATTTTCAAAAAACGACAATAATCAAATTAAAAACAAACTTCCGGGGGTGGGAAGGGGTAGTTTTTGCCCGCAAATGTTTTCAACCACCTATTGGTGAAATACGGTTATAGTAAATAATAAATGCCCCTTCAAAAAACGACTAAATACCTAATCGTCTCAAAAGCAATATCTGGGGGAGGGTGTAGTTTTTTCCTAACAATTTTTTTCAACCACTAATTCGTGAATTTGGTATCATTTGTAACGTCCTTGCTAAAACGGTGAAGATCGAACTAAGAACAATGGAATTATCAATTTTTTCAGAGGGCGCATGGGGTAGTTTTTGTCTTGTAAATTTGTTCTACCACGGATTCGTTTATAGTGGCTACGCTTTCCAAAAACTACGATAGTCGGACCAAAAGCAAATCTATCTGAGGGTTGGAAGGGATTTTTGCCCGTAAATTGTTTCTAACACGGGTTCAAGCATCTGGAATAATTTGCAACGTCGTTACTAAAAACGGGGCAGATAATCGGACCAACAACAATGTCGTTATAATTTTTTTTCCTTGAGGGGTGTTTTTGCGCCGTAATTTTTTCAGCCATGATTAGTAAAATATTGGATATCATTTCTAAAAACGACGATAAAAATAAATCTCTCGAGGGAAGAATTCTATAGTTACTGCTGACAGCCTGACTGTTAACCTTGAATTCTAAATGGGCAAGCTCATTTTATTAAAGATCTTCTTTATTTTTATAGTTCGGTAAAACCACAGACTGTTTGCACAATCCGGCAACGCCGCTTTCGGATGCTTTTTCCTAGCGTGCTGCCGCCTAGTATTGAGTAATGAAAGTACCACGGCCGTGAAGGCAGAACTATGGAAGAATTCTTCTATAGACACTGCTGAAAGCCAGGAGAAGCCGGCTTTTGAGAGCCGGCTTCCTTTCGGGCTGCCAAATAATTGCATTGTGTGGAACTTCTGTCCGCGTAGCGTATATTTTCTGTGAATAATACTATAAAAAAATTGAACTTTGACGCCCTGTATATCGAAAACCGTTTTTCAACTGGATTTCGATACATGTTTATAAGAAAAATCTACTTACCTTGACATTTTCTATAGATTCCTAAGTTTTCTCACTAAAAGTTGGGCCATCCTGTAGAAATAAAATGAATTGAATTTTTTACATAGATTTTAATTGTAAACAAAAATGTCATGGTTTCATGGTAAATCTTACTTTTTTATATTATTTCAGGGTAGGTATTTCTGAAAAATGAACTAAAAAATTTGCTAAGCAGAAAAAATGTGTATCTTACTTTAAATAAAGTAACTTTTTCAATAAATGGAAATGGAAGTGTCTGTACCTGGATATTATGCAGTGATTTGTTACTCAAGCAGTAGACATACCGGGGGAACAGTCATCTATTTAAAAAAGTACTTAGGTTTTGCGGTGTTGCGTAATGAATGTGTTGATTACATTTATTGGTCGCTTATACTGAAGATTACAGTGAGAAGGGAAACTGTTGTGGTGGGGGCACTTTACAGATCACCAAACTCCAGTGTCAGAATTTTTTTGGATTACTTCGAGGGACTTCTTGGGGATGACATGCTTAATCAACAAAAAACTGTACTTATGGGTGACATGACTATAGATTTATTAAGAAATGATAACAATGCGGTGAAACGTACAAAGATTATACGGGCAGCAGGATTTAAACAAATTGTTACCCGGGAAACAAGAATTACCAATACATCTTCCACTCTAGTTGACCACATAATCACAAATGAGTTTACCTGCGTTGAGGTTCCACGAAGTTTTCCTATATTGAGCGATCATGAAATTATTGGCACTGAGTTACAATTTGAATCTACTATGGAACAAACAAATTGTATATACCACCGCAGACTGACTGATGAGACAATAAGTGATCTAATAGAGGAATTGATAGGTACCGACTGGAATTATACATCTACTGATGTCAATGACCTGTACTCAGACTTTATGAAAATCATTCGGGGGCGCTGGATAGGGTGGCCCCTGAACAGAAAAGTGTGGTTAGTAAACACCCATGGATATCGGGATTGGTCAGACAGGCACAACAGAGCAGAAACAATGCATATAGGAAATTTTACTTAACAAAAAATAGTGATGGTTGGAAAGACTTTCAGCGTAAGAGAAACAGAGTGACATCTCTAATACGTAGTGAAAAAATTAGATATTATAATCAAAGTATTGATAAGTGTAAAGGTGATGGAAGAAAAATGTGGAGAACACTCGAAAGATTTAGTTGGAAACAATAAACAGAATGCAGACTTTACACAAATTGATTTTGGCAAGTATGATGGGACTGTGCAGGATAATTTCAACGGCTTTTATGCGGATAGTATAGAGGAAATCTCTGCGAGCATAGAAAAGCGACCGTGGAATTCGAATGTTCAAACAGTGAAGACAACTAAATTGTTAAACTTTAAAACAGTTAACCTCTCCATGTTGAAAAAAGTAGTTTGTGGTCTCAAGAATAAATGTACTGGCGACGATGCGTTGACTATTAAGTTAGTAAAGGATCTGTTATGCGTAATAGGCTACCCACTCCTATATATAGTTAATATATCCTTAACCACCGGAACAGTACCTGATGAGCTGAAAGTTAGTGTTGTTATACCTATACCTAAAGTGTCTAAACCAGAGTTTCCTGCTGATTTTAGGCCGATAAATCTTCTTCCCGTTGTTGATAAGATTATTGAGACAATAGTTTGTGAGCAACTAAGACAGTATGTTGAGGCTAATCATCTGCTCTATGCTGGACAGTCTGGTTTCAGAAGTAAGCATTCCTGTGAATCAGCTCTACAGTACGTGTGTGCTAACTGGAGAAACTTTATAGGTGAAGGCAAAGTGGTGCTCAGTGTGTTCGTGGACCTGCAGCGTGCATTTGAGACTATCGACCGTAAGATTCTTGTTGACAAATTGTTTTCTTATGGCATAGGCAATGTTGTTTTAAAGTGGATTGACAATTACCTACATAACAGGTATCAAAAAACTAGGATAGGTAATCAGCTATCATGTGATAGGGAGATTAAGTGGGGTGTCCCGCAGGGAAGTGTGTTGGGCCCGCTTTTGTTTCTTGTCTATGTAAATGATGTACATACTGTTTTGAAAAGATCATTTGTCAACTTATTTGCAGATGACACCCTTATATTTGTAGCAGGAAGTAACTATGTAGAAATAACTGACACTTTGAATGACGAGTTACAAATTATGTATAATTGGCTGTGTGAAAATAAGTTAAAACTAAATGTTACAAAAACCAAATATATGGTAATAGAAACCAAAGGTAACTGTAAAAGATTTTCATCTTCGGTTAACACTTAAAATTAATAACAGTATAATAGATTGCCTCGCGTAAACAAGAGCACGTGGGTTAACATATTGGCCAGAGCCACACTCAGGCACGACCTATTTAATTTTACTTTTACAATTAAAATATTTCGGAAAAAGATATTGGCTTGATGAAAATTATTTAAAACATCGATAAAATTATTTGTGGCAGTGTCTAAGTAAATAGCTAATGACAATTTTCATTGCAATACTGAAAATTATAAATTTTGTATTAGTAAATATCTAACATACAAGGTACATACAAAAAATTATTTTCGTAATGCTGGTAAACAACGTGTAAAATTTAAATACTACAGCTTAATAGAATGTTTTTAACATTTTTTATGTAGGGGTGCAGAAAGGGACAAAACGAATAATATAGAATTTTGATTTATTTATACTTTTAACTATTCTATTAAATGCTTGTACTGAATAGAAAAAGATAAATAATATGTTGAATGCTTAAATAAACTTATCAGGCGTTGATTCAGCAGATGATGTGTCATCCATGTTTATTATAAGAGGATCCACTTGAATTTCTGCAATATTATCCAACTCCCACATTTGCACCTCCACTTTTTCTATCACATGATTTATACAATTTTTCCATTTCTGTCTCGTAATTTGGTTTAAACCCTCATGAAATATCTCCTTCATATCATTAAACTTAAATGTGATATTTTTCGAAGCTACAAAATTTTTTACTTCAGCCCACACCAATTCTATAGGGTTGAGTTCACAATGATACGGTGGAAGCCTCAAAACAGTCTTGTTCGGCTCTTTTGCCATTTCATCTACAACATATTTGTTGTACTTTTCCTTGTTTTTATTTACTTTAACAAGTAATTCAACTTTTAGTGAATCCTCATCAAAATTAATATTTTTAGATTTTAGCAATCCCTGAATGTCAGATTTTCATGTAGCCTGGGTCGGAAGTTTTTCAAGTTTTCTCGAGTGGTATGGTGCATTGTCCAAAACAATAATGCTTTGGTCATCCAGTGAAGGAAGAACATTTCTGAACCAGTTTTCAAAAGATTCCCCGTTCATTTCCTCTCGATAATCTCCGGTTTTATTAGATTCGAAACACCATAAGGCCCCAGGAACAAATCCATTATCACTGCCGATATGACAGACTCAATCTCTTTCCTTTCCCTGAAATTTATATTTATTTTTATCTTTAAGTCAATTTCGCGATAATTAGGCATTTTCCATTGTCACAAAATAATGGCAATGCCCAATTATTGTATAAGAAAACAACCAATAAAAGTGAAAGAAAGTGGGAGTATGACGTCACGTCCGTGTCGGCCGCGATAGGCATAAATATTAATAAGAGGGATGATCGTAGGAAAATCTTTTATTTATGAAGATATTTCAAATTTTCTTACTGATATAGGTATACCATATATTTGGGAGTATTACTGAGGTGATAAAAAAACTTCCTAATTATTTCATTAGAGCAGTGACTATACAGGGTGTCCGGTAAGTATGGGGCTATCTCACAGGAGCAAGTAGGGGACGTCAAAATATTACGATTGAGCTCAACAACTACGGATCAGATCTCAATAGTTACTGAAATACAGGGCGTTGTAACTCTTTTTTTCAAATTGAATTATGGCAATATCTCCCAAACTAATCAAGCTGTTGAACTGAAATTTGGCACTGCTGTGTTTTTGGCGATGGAGAATAAGCTGAAAATGTCAATTTCGCCGTATCTCACAGAGGGCGCCACTTGCGCTGTTTTTGGCTCGTGCTTTTACTCGTAACTTTTTTGAGGTTATCTCTTTGGTCCTGCAGGTCTATTATTTTAGTGCATCTTTTTATTCTGCAAGAAAAAAGTACTCTTGTTTCATAACGATTAAATCAACCGTTTGCGTTGAAATCGGCAAAATGTGCCCCAAAACACCTGTTGAGTTCAATATTCGACACTTAAAATTTTCACCTACCACTTTCAAATATTACAGATCAACTGTACATTCAAAATGATGAATGCCAAATGAGCAGTGGTCAAAACACCATTGGTTTTCTTGAAACAGCGTGTCAAAATTTTGTCAAATTCAATCCTTTCCATTTTGAAAGCGAATAATTTTTGGTACTTTGTTCATAGGGATTTTTTTTCACTTCAAATGGTACCGTTGATATGAAACACTTGAAAGCGGTAGGTGAAAATTTTATGTTTCGAATATTGAACTCAACAGGTGTTTTGGGGCACGTTTTGGCAATTTCAACGCAAACGGTTGACTTTATCGTTATGAAACAAGAGTACCTTTTTCTTGCAGAGTGAAAAGATGCACTAAAATGATAGACCTGCAGGACCAAAAACATAACCTCAAAAAAGTTACGAGTAAAAGCACGATCCAAAAACAGCGCAAGTGTCGCCCTCTGTGAGATACGGCGAAATTGACATTTTCAGCTTATTCTCCATCGCCAAAAACACAGCAGTGCCAAATTTCAGTTCAACAGCTTGATTAGTTTGGGAGATATTGCCATAATTCAATTTGAAAAAAAGAGTTACAACGCACTGTATCTCAGTAAGTATTGAGATCTGACCCGTAGTGGTAAAGCTCAATCGTAATATTTTGACGTCCCCTACCTGCTCCTGTAAGATTGCCCCATACTTTCCGGACACCCTGTATAGTCACTGATTAGAGTGAATTATTTACTGACCTGACGGATTTTTTAGTCCTGTTGACAAACCATCAAGAAAAGCTTGTCTTGAAGACGTAACCGATTCATCAACCCAAACCTTTGCTTTTGTGTGACCAGCATTCACCCAAGTTTCATCAAGGTAATAAATCTTCCTACCTTCGTTACGGAATGATCTAATTTTTTTCAAAAAATCTCTTCTCCATATAACTATTTCATTCTTTTCCAATAATATACTATTTCTTCCACGTTTCTTATAAACAAAATTTAGCCACTTCAATAATTGTCGGAATGTGGTTAATTTAAAATTTGGTAAGTCCGGATCTCCGTTCACATCATGAAGGACTTTCTTGATAGTGGGTAACTCATTTCTGAAAAAATATTGATGTGCTTTTCTTCGTATATCATGTTCACCTTCTTATATTTGATCGATGATGCGTTTACGACTCCGATGCGTATTTGGCTCTAAAAATTGATGCCATGTCTTATACTCTTTCACAATTTTTTCAACACTACGGGCACATACACCACTGAGAGTTGCCACTTTATTTACAACAGCCTTCATTAAGAGAAAAGGATTGTCTCGTAGTTCACACTTGTAGATATTCAAAATCATTTCCTTTGTTTTAACGTCGAAAGGACTTTGTTTCGATCTTTTCTTGGGTGGAGATAGTTCCACAATTTCATCAGCAGTGTCCGTGTCTGTGCTGCTAGACATAATGATGTATGAAACGTCTCTGCTGCCGAGTCGGATGGCCTATCGACCAATCGCGGAACCCCATCGAACACGTGCTTTTATTTACTTCAGGCGTACGAGTTGCTCGATTTTATTATAGGTGTTTTGTTGGATCCTCAGTTAGCCTTTGCAAATCATGTCGATTTTCTTTGCAAGAAATTGGGGAAAAAATTGGGTTCTTCAGGCGCGCTTCTGTTTGTCACAGTGGGCTAGAATGCTGGTCTACAATACAATTATTCATCCGCATTTTACTTATTGTCTTTCATTGTTGATATCATGTACTCAGGACAATATACACAGATTGCAATTGCAACAGAACAAAGTTATGCGTATAGTGCTGAATTGTAGTAAATATACGCCGATTAGAACTATGCTGCGGGACTTGAACTGGTTGTCTGTTGAGCAGAGCATTAAAAGGGCGAACCTAATATTGATATATAAACTGGAGCATGGTCAGCTTCCCACTTACTTGCATAATTTTCTTGAGAGAAGAGCAAATTTCTTTCAGTATAATATTCGTTCGAGTCAAAATTATAATATTCAATTGGCAAAAATGGCAAGTTTGCAGAAATCGTTATTGTATGAAGGTGTTCGGCTTTTTAATGCGCTTCCAGAAGCGATAAAATGTGCACCAACAATGAGAATCTTTGTTGGGGTTGTGTCTGATTATTTACGTGATGTTTGATGTTGAATGTGGCTGAACTGGTACTTTGCAAGACTTCTTTTTATTTTTTTATTTCTATATTGTGTTATATACATATTTTTCTGTGATGTACTAGCCGGGTGCTAAATAAAGGATTATTATTATATTATAACTTACCCATTAACTTACCCAAGCGTAACATCAATTTTATCTTCCCTAAATGATTTAGATTCTGTATCTTCAAAAGTATATAGCCTTAAATAGGTAAGTTTATTGGAAAAAGTTACTTTATTTAAAGTAGGAAACACATTTGTTCTACTTTGAGACTTACGTATGGAGCAAATTTTTTAGGTCATTTTTCAGAAATGCGTACCCTACAAAAACATCAAATTTGCCATAAAACCGTGACACGTCAGAAAAAATGCCAAGAGGACATTTTTATTTAAAATTAAAATCTACATACAAACTTCAATACATATTATTACTATACAAGGTGATTCATTTTTTGTTCTAATAACATCTGCAGTAATTACCCACTTCTTCGCCACTGGTTGTTAAAGGCGTTTGATATTAACAGGTTTTATGCTAACCCAAGCCATTATAACATGTACCAAATACAACTTAAATATCTGGATATAGTTTGGGAAATATTCAATAAAGTCCACATATTTTTTTAAAATTTGAACACCTGTAACTTGGAAACAAAGGCTTTGTTATTTTCAAAAATAATATCACATATGACTTCCGCATATCTGGCAACACCACGAGGGCATATATATACCGGATACCACAACGTTTTGTTGGTAATGACAAAATTTCAAAATTATTTTTCTTAACCCCGATATACCTTTTCCAACTTACATTTCATAGAGAGATAATAAAAACCATTACATATAAACAGTCAGGGTTCGTAGGATACTAAAAATGCGTACAGGCTAAGTACTTTTATACCTATACATATCCATATTCAATTATTTGTTGAGATATTCGCCTAAACTTTTTTTGTTTTGTTTCAAAGGTCCCCAAAGTCACGAGTCCACTGATTATTTCAAAATTACCAAATAGCTATTTAAATAAAAAGTTACGCAATGATGAGTGTCTGTTAGGCAAGCGACATGGAAATTATTGTTACACGAAGCGTATAACATGTTATTTACAAGATTTTTTCTACTGATGTTTATTATTGCAAAAATAAAATTTAAACTGTTATATTTTAAAGGAAATCACCTTGTTCAGAATACGTTGGATGTCTAATGTCTAATTTCAAACCTGCTGCAGTAATGAGAGTATAGTCATAAAAGCAAAAGTGGGACTTAATCCTTTCGCTAAGGCACATACAAAAATCAACGTTGGCTATAACTGAGGCATGTGTTCCACATGCGAGATAAATCGCCCATAGCAGTAGCAGCAACAAAAAAATGAATTTATTTTGCAACCAAACTGCTGTTGACGAATATATTCGTCTTATTTTATAAATCAAAAAGTGCACAAAATAAAAATTCTTTTTGTTGTAGACTATTTAATATAAAGATACACAATACATTCTAGAATTTTTTCTTTGTATGGTAAGTACCGAAACATGGGGCGACACAAAGGGGGGCATAACACTCTTTACACTCTTTACTCTCGAGGTTTTTTATTTTGTGTACAGACAATACATCTTTTGGTATGTCTTCTAGTTAATCTTAGAGGATTGTTTTCAACATTATGTCTACCTAAAATATTGAAAAATACACAAAAACCTAACTCCTAGCCTTCCCATAATTTTTTAATACTACTACTACAAATATGAAAAATGAATTAACTTTAATTTTTTTCGAAAACATGTCAAAAATGTGAGGGAAACAGTAATTAATTGCAATAAACCACCGTACACCCACTTATAAAGCACTAGACTAGTTCATGATGCCCAAACTGTGGTTGACGAGAATACTCTATCATGTGATTCAATCACATGGATGATTTTGATCAATAAGATTTGATTATCATTATTATTATTATAATATTTATTTGTTACACGTCAATGTGTAACGCGATGGTAAGAAAAATAAATCCAAGATAAATCCAAATTACCTACCTCAATTCCTGGTTGGTGAGTATCAAGCGGCCGCCAGCTAACAGTGGAGACGGGCGTGGGAAATAAAAGATCTTTTAAATAATAGGCGCCACCTAGTTTGTGTAAAAAAAAAAACGTAATTCAAAAATATCAACAAGATTTACTCAAATGGCACTAAATATTCTCAGTTATAAACAATTATTATTAGTCATATCTTTTAAGCTATGCCTTTCAGATTCGCTAGCTATATATATTTAAAATGGTACGTGCTGTATAGAAATACAAAGCGTATAGTATCATAAACCCCCGAGCGTGTACACGTTCAGTTCCCAAAAAAAAACAATAATAGTCAGGACGTTGCAATAGCTAATCACAACCCCGCAAGAGTTGACATGACATCCGCAATAATAATCAAGACCTACGCGATAATGAGCAAGACGAACGCAGTAATAACACAACATACGCAATAATAAAAGGAAGGTAAGCTGTAGCAGCCTACGCTTTCGATTGCACACATAAATCAAATTAGTTTTACTAGTCCAGGCATGATAAATATATAGCTGCAAGTTGAGTCTTCAAAACTGCGATGTTTTTGGGCGAAGGTTCTCCAAACCCCTTTAGAGCAGTCAAGGACAACGTGCGCTTCAAGAAGAAAATCGGCAGGTCTCCGCCGTTAGTGAATCATCAAGGCCACGCTCCAAACTCAAATCCAAAACAGAAAAATTCGTAGGCCGAGATTTATGGCTTATAGTCCGGGAAAAAACCCTAAAATAGAAAACCTATTTTAGTTAAACACTCATAGGCTAAACCTATAAATTAATTTGGAAATTAAAACCAAAATAGGGACTTGAAAATCAAAAATAAATCTTACCTCGAGATATGAGGGTTTTTATCGACAAGTGTCCGTGAATTATCATAAAATTCCGGCACCAAAACCGTTGGAGTAGGTGCTCTATAAAGAAAACACTGCAAAAAAACAGCTTCAAGAATAAAATATTCACACTTGAACTTACCGAAAATGTAATCTCGGGATGGAATGAGATGTATTGAATAGTGGATCCCTATGTATCAGGTATTTACGGCTGGTTACGGCAAATTATATATCCCGCAAAAGGCGGCTAGAAGTCCGTGAACCAACAAGCCAAGTTCCGGCACTTCTGGTATGCACAGCAGGCGGAACTTGGAATCTCAACTGGCGACGTAGGACTTGAAAAGCCCAAACTCGCAAAAAACATTAGGGTATAAGACGATTTTATTCGATAGACTGGGTCCGAAGGACATCTGTGATTAATTGCAAGGAAACACAGCGAGGGTACTAAGCACAAAACACAAACACATAGTAGCCTCAGCCGCTGCTCAATAGGTGGCGATGCAGTTGCCTTAGGAAATGGCTAATTAGAGATTACATCAAAACATACTTAGGGAGCGGATAAAAATTAAGCAATTTGGAGGGATTTAAAAAAGAAGAATATCAGGAAATACTCGTGAAACTTCAGGGCGATTAAATGCATAGATAAATAATTATTATTTTTATTAGGTATTTCCTAGTGACCCCAGTGAGTTCACCAAATATCGAACTAAAACCAAATTTGGTTGTAACATATTAATATAAATATTTCTCTTTGCACCTTCTAAACCACAATCTATTGAATCAAGAACTTCTATTTTTCGCCTATTCTCTATCAACTTGTTCCTTAAATCTTCAGTTTTAAAGGTTACAATAAGAGGTTTGACTGGATTGTTAGTTAGCATGCGCTTTAGTGTAAAATCTCCATTTCCATAGGGGATGCTGAGTTTTTTCATCACTTTACCAATTTCATTTTCACAATTCTCTGTACCACTAGTGCCTAATAAAACTAAATTTTTATGCAGATCTTCATTAGGACCACTGCTTTTAGCTGATTTCAACTGAAGATCAAGGACATCCTTTTGAAGTTCCTTTACCATTGCTTTTCTTACCATTCCTTTTTAAGCTTTTTGTTTTTTCTGTCTACTGACAAACCTCTCTCTTTATCTCTTCCATGATTTCATTGTTAAAACTCAAAGCTGCTTCCATATCTTCAAACTTTTTATTAATAATTAACAAGAGCTCTTTATTTGTTGGGTTTGGTTTGTTTAGAATTGCTCAAATTTATTATTTATTATATATATATATATATATATATATATATATATATATGTTTTTTTACATCCTTGTAAAAATTTTGTATATTTTTAGTTCCGGTGTATATCTACCAGGTGGCGCGCGAGTTGCGCGGTTTTGTATATTAAATATACTCTGGATAATTTTACTCCATCGACTCGTGAGTACTCGTGACATCCAGAACGTTTCTGGTGTATATTAGTTCTTACACGTTAGATTAAGTGGCATCCGAAATTTGACAACACCGCAAGAATAGCGGTCGCATCGCGTTATTTTCCTATCGCTTCTGATGTTCTAAAGAACGGCACGCGGCTTAGGCAATAAACTCGGGCAGTGCGGTCATGAAGGTGACTGGTGATTTTTGTGCGTTATGATCAGTGGACCAGGGGGGGCTTGGGGCTTTAGCCCCCCCCCCCCCAAAGATCTGCCGCATAGTATTTATTTCTAAATAAAATTAATTTTAAAACAATAGTTTTGCCGTAAATATTACCGAACGATTTTTTAAAATAATTAGCCTCCACTCCAACTTTAAATTCTGGTTACTGGTTATGATATATGATAAAAGTTTTTAGTAGATATTTCTAATAGTGCTTTTGCTCTTTTGTGCTCTTTTGTGTTGTATATGAATAATTTATAAATTTTAAAAACTCAATATAACTGGCTTTGAATCAGAGTATTAGTATTCTGTAGCTTTCAGTTTACCTCTGTTTAAAGGAATTTGTGAAATACAAAATTTGTATTGCCCAATCGAATAGAACACACAAAAATTGTTTTATCTGTACTAATACTATAAAGAGAAAATATTTGTATTTTTGTTTGTAATGAATAAACTCAATAACTACTAGACCGATATTAAAAATTCTTTCACTAATAGAATGCTACATTACCACTGAGTAACATAGGCTATATTGTTAATCGAGTTAAATTAGGCATCCCTACGAAAACTCCAATAATGTAACCCAAGATGTAAAAAGTTTACAAATGTTTGCCCGTGGGAAGCCGAGAAGGGCCGCTAGTTTTTTTTTTAAGAAAAATGACAACAATAAATCTAGTCCTATTTTCTCTTAGTTTACTCAGAATATATTAATGAAAAAATCATTAGAGAAAAAAGTTTTACGAAAACTGAAGCTAAAATTTTTAGAAAAATTGGGAAAACAACATACCTAACATCTAATTCTTTTAATAGAAAATACCTTTAGAAAATTTATCTCCGAAGAAACCATTGGAGCCTATTTCAGGTTGTAATTTCGATGAAAAATATATATTGTAATGGTACCTAAGTCTCTATAAAATAAGTAATATTTTCTTAGTTCAAATTAAGCTATATCTAGAGGATTTTGGGAAATAAGTAATACCAAGGAGACCATATATTAAAAATGCCTTTTATCAATAATTCTTAAGTATCTTTGGCGCAAGATCATACCCATGTAAATAAAATTATTTATTATTAGCCTAATTATGCATTCTTCTCCAGCCGATGCCGGTGGGCAAGCCCGTAGCGGCCCGAGCGGTCGAATCTAGGCAAGCCATACGTCTGCGACAAGAGCTAACGCGCCCGAGCTGCGCGAAGATATAAACGTAGGTTACGCATATGTTCGGCCTTTAATTATTATTATGGTGGGCGAGCCCAGCCGACCCAGCGGCGAGCGTCCCGAAACAGCGACCGAACGAGGCCGTCCGCGGTCTGTTATTTAATTTACATATAGGTTAAATCAAGTCGTGAAAATTCAGAAAAAATGAATCCATGTTGCATATCTTCAAAAATAACAGGTAGTATTTTAAGCGCAGAAATGATCGAAAATAGAATAAGCAATGAAAAAAATTATAAGTGCACTTCAAACGAAAAATAATGCATAATGAATAATAATGATAATAATAGTGGAAATGTAGCGTCCTCACTATTTGAGTTGATGGGCAAAATATCAGGTTGAGGACAAAAACAACAATATCTGTTTTTTTTAGAAAGTGCCGACGTTTCGACGTATATTTTTCGTCTTCTTCAGGGCTAAACATATATACAATGCTGACTATAGTGTAATGTATGACACAACAATAAATTACATAAACATATAACAACTATGTATATAGGTACGCTTGGAAAGTTGGAATTTTTCGTATTACAGTTTTTGTCGAAACAAAAACGCTTAAACTTTGGCGTACAATGTGTGGTATCATTGAGTAAAGGAATAAAATTATTCCTTTACTCAATGGTGGTATGGATTCTTGGGAAGAAAATATATGGGAAGCCAGTTGTCGTTTACTGAAGTCCATCCATAAGATCCAGGATCTTCAAGTTGTGACTTCGCAACATTACTTGAATATTTTTAACTGCTACGGGCACCTGCAACTGCCAATAATTAAACAATCCAATATATAATTTCAAACTAGTAATACCTCAAAAAATGTTGATAAAAAGCACAATCAGTAGGGGGAAGATCGAAGAAGGTTTATTAGATATGGTGGCCATTGCGTTTAGTGACTATGGCCACATTTTTATGTTTACAGCTCTTTGTTTTTGCGTGATTTTAAAAAGTCACGAACCTATCTACTACTATGCACGTTAAAATCTAAAATCTATAAAATAAATAAACATTTCATTTCCATAAACAAAATTGTACAAAAATTCTTACGAATTTTCCCCTACTAACATTTTTTGAGGTATTACAAGTTTGAAATTATATATATTATATAATCAACATTTTTTGAGGTATTACAAGTTTGAAATTATATATTGGATTGTCTCATTATTGGCAATTGCAGGTGCACGTACAGTTAAAAAGATGGTATTCAAGTAACGTTGCGAAGTTGCAACTTGAAGATCCTTTATCTTATGGATATAGACTTCAGTAAATGACAATTGAATTCGCATATTTTCATCTCAAGAATCCATACCAAACATTGTACGCCAAAGCTTAAGCCTTTTTGTTCCGACAAAAAGTGTAATGCAAAAAAGTGCAAATTTAATATTATTATAAAAAATCAATATAAAAAAAAAATTATTTTGCAGTTCATTAAATAAATGGTGACTTTAAACAGATACATAAAATAAGCAGGTGGTTGTTTGTTCATCTGGCAACTGCTCAAAAATTGCCAAAAATCAACTATTTGGTTATTTTATTTCTTATTTTATTTTATTGGTCTGCTTGAACCCACATTATTTGGTCTAAAATTAATAATTAATTTTACCAGCGATCTGTTATAGAATAGTCCACACGGAGAGGTAAAACTACCACAAGTCGTATATCTGAGAGTACTTCCAAATAGTTTATGTAAACGCTCCCAGAGACTTACCTACTCTTTGTCTTTTAGAGATCGTTTACAATGGCAGTGAGTTCTCCCTGAGAGGGTTTACATTGGCAAACTATTAGGAAGTACTCTAAGATATTTATACTTGTGATAGTTTCACTTGCGCGTGTAAACTACGAATTAGTTGTTGAGACATGCCTGCCACGCGTGGATATTCTCACGCAAGGGATTAATTTTGCGTTCCACGTGAGTAGCGTGCGCCACAAAAAAATTCACAGTTCAAAAACTATAGGCGCTATAGGTAATTTTTTTTACTAAAAACTTCTTTTATTTTTTGGGCACATTTCCCTTGCAGCATATATATAAAAATTTCCGCAAATAAAAAAGTTTCTCGCTTAGTGAAAATTTCATTACACTTTTTATAACCTTGCAATTTTGTTGCTATTTAAAGTGGTTAATAAACAATATTGGACAATAACAATGGCATTCGTTGTAAGCGCTCATATGTTAACTTCAATTTAAAAAAAATCGAGTCAATAGCTCCACTACTCTCAAAGATATGACGATGGAAACGTAAAAAACACAATTTCCGTTTTTTCGAAATAAAAAAGGTCTCGACCACAAAAAAATGTCTTAAATCGCCATTTCGTATGCAGAGTGATGTACTTAACAACACCTATGGAGTCTGATCTAGTCTGATCTACCCACAAATTTTTTTTTTTGAGAATGGAGCGACTTTTTAGCCCGATTTCGCTCCACTAGTAGGTACCTTTCTTAAAACTGTATGTTGATGACATAATTTTAGCCATTCCAAAAAAAAACATGAATCTGAGTTGCTACAGATATTTATAGTCGAATTAAATTACGGACTTAAGCTTGCAAAAAATTGTAACATTATGAATTAAAGTGAATCCTATGTATTTTGAGGTCTTTCCGAAAAAAGTAAAAAAAAAAATGTAGCCCCGGGTCGAAATTGCCCAAATTTGGGGTTATGTTCATTTTTCAATTTTGCGCAGGCGTATCTTGGAAACGAATCAATATTTTGAAACGGGGTTTACACCATTTTAAAGCATAGGAAAAATGGTAATTTTCATGTCCCTTGAAAAATTTTGATCCGAGGCACCGTTCCCGAGATATAGACGATTGAAATGTATGTAGTATTTTGAGAAAAAATTGGGTGCTGAAGGCCGAAAATTTGAATGTTCGAACACTAAAGTTTTCATAACTTTGGTAAAAATTAAGATATTTGAAAAAACAAAAATGCGTTTTGAATGTAAGGGACGAGACTATTGATATCCAGAGGGACGCAAGAAAAATCCCAAAATTGGGCATATGGCGGAGGGGCAAATGACCTAATTTCATTGGTTGCCTGTAACAGGCAAACTATTTGAAATTTGTTAATGCCACTGACAGAGCTTACTCTTGAATGTCCATTCTTATGTTTGTATGAGTTTTATCGAAATCGGACTATAATTGGCCAAGATATCAAAGAATTAATTTTTTTTTCCCCAAAAAAATATTTTTTTTTGAAAATCTGAAATGCACAAAAATGCCAAAAATGCACCCAATGACTAGAATTTTTTTATTTTTTAGTACCTCAATGTGTCTAGAATACCACTACGTTATAGAAAATTCGTCAAAAATATTTTGTCTATTTTTCTGACATTGTTCATTGTGTGAGTACCAAAAAACATGGTTTTTGGGAAAAGTTGCCTAAATTGGCAATTTTCAATTACTTGGTCTGAAAGGTGGGCAAACCTAAATTGGATGTCGTCTCAACATGTGTACGAAGTTACAAGTCTGTATGTCTATTCTAAGTTTTAGAATTCCCCCGACAAAAGTCCCGTTACACGCGCTCCGCGGGATCCAAAAATCGTACAGTGTCACTATTGAAGCAGGCACCATAAGGGATTTTTTTTAATTTTTGGATAAAATGTTAATTTGACTTTGCCATCGATTTGTGCTTGTCAGAGGATGAAAATGACGTCGCAAGAGTCGACCACGTGACTTGCGGTATCTGTCAAAATTGACATTTTTTTCAAAAATTATCCAAAATCGGCTTTATTTGACACATTTTCGATAAAAGTTATTAGAAAAAGTTGTTTCTTTTGCAATTTTTGGCCTACATACCAATTTTCAGAGACCCTTGATAACATTTAACTTTTTGCGTGTTTTTGTAAAAACATTTCCAAACATTTCAACTGAAATGTATTTATTGAAAGTTGAATTTTTACCTAACCTAACCAGTTGATTTCTTAAACAATCTCTATTTGGTTTAAAAAATTATGTTAAGCTTGGTGCAAAGTTGATTTAATTTCAAAGGTTTGATGAACACAAACCTAGTCTATTTTTCACGTCGTTAACTACTTTCATCTAAAAAGAGTTATGTAAAGAGAATACAAATAAATGAACACATTTGGTTCATTTGGAAATTAAAGTAGCGGTTCCCGATGGAAATTTATCTCTGATAACAGT
Source organism: Pseudeuparius sepicola (assembly GCA_963920635.1). NCBI lineage: Eukaryota > Metazoa > Arthropoda > Insecta > Coleoptera > Anthribidae > Pseudeuparius > Pseudeuparius sepicola. The sequence continues at coordinate 33,310,777 of OY987300.1, read as the reverse complement.
TTAAGTAAAAAAAATGAGTAGGCTATGGAGACAGAAATCTTGCATTCCATTTGCGCGCTTTGAGTGCCGAACATTGCCAGAGAAAAGGTTTCTATTGACAATCATCCCAAAAGTCAATGTTCAGGTTCTCGTTGAGATAAAGGCCATTGCTTTCCAGATATTCTGCCGTCTTCTTTTAAATGGAGGAAAATTTCGTTGAATAACAATGACTTGTCGATTTACTGAAAGAGAGAGAAAAAATGGGGAAAAAATTCAGAAAAAACTTGTTGTCATATTTTTGCATACTATTGCAGATTTGGGCATGCGACTTATCACATTCAAAATATATCCGAAAAATACTCATTTTTTGGTCTTAGGAAATTGCTCATAAAACAAAAGTGGTTTTCTCTTAAATCCAAAATTTTCAATTTTTTCGAGTAAGAACAAGCACACTGTCGACCTTTTCCGTAATTTGGGCACCTTACAGACATTAGCGCAATTTCGTTTTGTTTCCATCTACAAGAGTGCCTGAAAATACGTAATAATCAGTAGGTCAAAAAATTGATGTTTTGCAAATTTTTCGCAAAATATTACAGATTTCGCCACCCGACCTCATTCGAAAGGTAACCAGAAAATACGCATTTTTTGTTTAGCATATATATCTTCTCGTATTTCAAGTTTTTTTTTCAAATCACGAAAAACCAGATTTTAGAGAACAAAAAACAAACTTATCTTATCACCAAGTTGGAACTTACACACAGGCTTAGGATTAATTTCCTAAAATTATTTACAGTATATTTTTTGTGTATTTTTTTGCGTTCTTTCCGAAGGTGAAGTAAGCTTTCTACCAAAAAATTTTTTTTAGATAGTCCCGGAAAACCGCGCCAAAATCGCATGAGAAAGAATTTCAAAAAATTTCCCTTTCCGGTTTTTTGCAAATTTCCGAAAAACTATGGCAGATTTCGCCGCAGGACCTATTTTGTTTGAAAGCCAAACAAAAAACCCAAAATCTCTCATAGGCACATATTATGGCCTAACACTTATAGTTTCGCCACAAATTCAACGTGAATTTCGTGTTCATGGTTCTGATCAAAAAAACGAAAAAATCAACTTTTTGGTATAAGCGCCTCTGGCGGCGAGAAATACGCCTTAAAAATATGGGTATATGAATTTCCGAACTATTTTTGCCTCCTCTTTCGACTGGTGCATTTATTTTTACCATAGGGGTAGTACTTGGCGAGATAATTAGCAATTTTCCTTGAGAAAATCCGGAAAACCCGGTTTTTCCCAATTTAGAAAATTTCGACCAGGGGCTACATTTTATTTTTTATTTTTTTGGACAGAGCGCATCAAAATACATAAGATACAATTTGTTTCATCCAGTTACAATTTAATGCAAGCTCGAGAGGTCTTTTTTTCGTAATTTAATTAGATTATTAACAATTTTCAGCCACAGATACAATTTACAATGGAAACAGAATCTGATGATCAACTCCCGTTTTTGGATGTTTTGGTTGTCAGAGATCATGTAGGTACATTGTCCACCAACTGGTACACCAAACCAACAAGCTCAGGGAGAGCTGAATTATTTGTCCGGTCATCCACAGTCACATAAAGTTAGCACTATTAAAAATTTAATACGTAGATCAGCCTCTCTCAGCAGTCCTCATTTTCACAAACAAAACAAAGAAAAAATAAAATCTATTTTAAAATTAAACAACTATCCATTATATTTTAAGTTTCCATATATCCGCAATTTGTCAGAAAAAATAGAAAAGGTCAAAATCTAGTCACCCTCTTTATCCTGTCAGACAGGTAAAATCTATATTATCGTGTTTAAAAGACAAAACACCTCACATGGTCAATTCCAATTTAGTGCATCAAATCAATTGCAAAAATTGCAATAACTGTTACATTGGTATTACAAAACAGTATTAAAAAAATCAAGTCTACCAACATCAATATAATTGTCGTGAGAGAAAAAAAAACAAATTTGAAAAAACTGCCTTAGCACAGCACCATTTTTTGACAAAACATGATTTTGACTTTGATGAAGTAAAGATTCTAGACAGAGAGCCATATTATTATAAAAGAACTATTAGTGAGATGATTCACATATCTACAAAGTCAACGGTGAATTTTAGAACTGATGTAGCAGGTCTAAGTATCTAATATTTGTAAAGGCCTGTTAACGATATACATCAAATTTGCAAAACTAAAAGATAATGGTTACAGGTAGTAAAATGAATACACCCAGTATATAACTGTAAAACAAGTAGTTAAATTATAAAAAAATAAATAAAAAATAATCCATAACTTGATATCTACCGAACTAATTTTTTGTTGTAACATACTGAGGTTTTTTTGGGGAAAAAAATCTAATTATATAGCTGTTCTCGTTGACGTCCCGACCATAAATATATTTACGTTCTACATTGATCGCCAACTTTGACTAACAAATGATTTGGTTTCGTTTCTGTATCATTTTATCCTGTGATACCTATGTGCTCTATGAAATTTTGTATAATTGACTTAAATATCTGTGATATAGAATAGGTGAGTACTCTGTATTTTTGTATTGTTTCTTTTACTTTTGTTTGTACACATAGTTATGGTTGTTCTCAAGTTATCCTAACTTTCCAAGCGTACCTATATAGTTGTTATATGTTTATGTAATTTATTGTTGTATCATATACACTATAGTTAGCATTTTTAGCCCTGAAGAAGACGAAAAATATACTTCGAAAAGTCGGCACATTCTAAAAAAACAGATATTGTTGTTTTTGTCCTCAACCTGATATTTTGCCCATCAAATGATGATAATAATAATGTGAATTTACCTAGTTTATCAAATTTTTATCCCGCTATATAACATTTGATTTTGGCTCCAAAGGAACTGTCAAATTTTGTCCAATAGATACGATTATTATGGGTTATACCGGCAAAATTAGCATACCTACTAAAAAACATGTTTGTACCAAGACATAACCAAAATTCGATTAAGTATCTCAAAAACAAAAAACTAGGAAAAGACCATTATTTTGTTACATTCTATTTGTACCAGAAATTATGGCACCTTGTTTTTAAACACCCCTTTCTATTGTTTATATTAATAAATAAATTATGTTAGGTATACAAGTAGTGAATCATATAATAATGTCAATACAGGGCCGTAGCCAGACAGAAACTTCAGGCAGGACAAAGGACTTTCCTGTCAGGGCAGTACACATTTGAGAAGTGAGGGATAGGTACCTACAGGGCGTTACTTTGTTGGTGGGGAGAGGAGGGGAGGGGGGAGGGTAAAAAAATTGAATATAATTTTTGTTATAAAAAATGCGCCGCAGGCGAAAATTCCTGAAATTTTCAAGGTCAAATATAATATGAATATACAATTTTAAGTCAATGGTAGGTAATTTTTTTTGCTAATTATGCGGGCGCATAATCATTTGTGCAGTAAGCTTTTCTTTCATAGAGCAGGAGACAAAAATGTGTTAGGTATCAAATTTCTATTTTATTGTTGATTTTTAACTGACAAAAATCCAGCAAAAATTATCAATAACAACAATGAACACCGCCTTTTGTGATGTGGAAGTAAAAATAAAAGTTAGTGCTCATAGTGCCCTATAAATTATCATATTTTTTCAAAGGGACACATTATGTCTATAATTTTTGCAAAAATTTTCTGGCTGGCCAATGTAGTAGGTAGGTATGGGTAAATTGCAATTTGTTTGAAGGTGGGGCAATAAAGATTGTTGTTTTTTAAGCGGGTAATAAAAAGAGTACCTACTTAGAGGTGTCTGCTTACTAAAATGCGCCGCAGACAATTTTTTTTTCGAAGCTAAGGACCAATTCAGTTTAAATGAAGTATAATAAATTGAAAAATCATCATGAGTCAATAGCAAAATTTTCCTAACAGAAATCCTCCTGCTTTTCGGTTCTCTTCGCGACCTTTTATAGCCAACGTTAAGTCAACAATATGATAACAAAACAACAACACTAACAGCAAAAATAACAGCGGCAAGGTTAAAAACAAAACAACAAAATGTTCAAAAAGAACGTATCAACAAAACAACACAATAATAACACCAAAGCATACACGAAATATCGGAAATCCGTCGCTGTTAAACCGACAAACCACTTCCTGAGCTAATTCTGGAACGACGAAATTATCATATTTTTTAAAAAGCAATAAAAACTGCATCGCCTATGATGTCCGCTGCCTAGAGAGGGGAGGTACAAGTCACGTACGACCCCGGCGATGCCCCTCTCCGCGTTCCATACGTAGGGGAGTACGCCAGCCGAATAAAATGAAAGAAAATGTCACTAAATCCCATTTTTTACTGTCATTTTTCACTTTATTGCCGATTTAAAAAAAGAAAACTGTTTAGAGACGTTGTACCGATCGATTGATGGTTTTAGAATTTTGATTTTCGGCCTAGAAATACGATTTTTGAATAAATAAATCAGAATATGAAAAAGGTAAAACCATCAATCTCTTGCTATTACTTTTCTAAATACAATGAAAAAAAAATCATCAAAATTGGTTGGAAAATAACGAAAAAAAAACGGGTCCAAAAGATTGCTACTTTAATACACTGCGAGTTCCACCTTAAAATAAATAAATAGTTTTCCGGGCCTACATTTATGTCCATTTCAAATAATAATTGTCCCAAAATTTTCTTTAAATGGTTTTATGTCTTTTTACTTGTTACTTTATTTTTAGTATTTCTTTGAAACAATGTAGCTGTCTGCCACCTTTAAACGTAGATAGGTATTTAATTTTTTTTTCGTTTCAAGTGCCTGTGCTTATAAAATGTTAGTTTGATTTTGTACCTACTACTTATTTTATTTTCAATCATTTCTGCTCTCAAAACATTACCTACCTAATAATACTACTTAATAAACCAGTATAATGTAATATTATAATTTACGTAATGCTAATAATGATTAGGAAGTGTGTTAAAATGCGAAATTGCAAAGTTTACTACGTTTAAACACCCTCCTGTGTTGAGCTGCAGTAAGGTTTGTTACGAGAGAAAGATTATATCTTTTTAGGCAAACCTTACTGCATGTCAAACAGCCTTGAACCGTTGAACCGTAGTAAACAATCCACAGTTCACTAATCACTAGCCACCGCAGCGGCCCCCGCCCTTCCACCTGCTTATTTATCGCCGTGATTGTAGTGCAACAGTCGGTGAAGTGGCAACGCTGCACGGATGTCACGAAATCCGTAATATTTTGGCGGATGATGCAAGCACCGTTACGTAAGAATGTATATAAGATATACGACGGACTTCACAGAGATAGGAAATTTAATTTTTTCATTTCGTGTATGGTTCGATTGTTAATAGCTTAATCGAATCCTCTCCTCAGACTTTCAAAGTCATATTTTTGTTTTGGGGCTAATGTGTTTCCTTCGTGTGGATGCCACAGAGCCGCACTTTTTACCGGATGTCACAAGATGCCCTGGATAAGTATATATATATATATATATATATATATATATATATATATATATATATATACAGGGTGATTCAGGAGGAAATGTCAATATTTTAGGTACGTATTCGGGGACCCAAAATAAACATAAAAGTTCCTATAAACATGGGTCCTATTCCCGGCCGTTACCGAAATACAGGGGTAAACAACATTCAATTTAAGGTTTTTATTACATTATTTATAACAGGTAGGCTAGGTTTTATAGTTTTCAAAAATGCCACCGTTTACTTCTAAACATAAGTCAGCTCTCTGGTGAATAGCTCGGGTCGCTCTATGAATGGATACGGGCCTGTTTCTTATAGTTGCTGCTGCATTTATTATTCGATCGAGTAATGCATCTCTAGTGTTTACTTTACTTGAATATACCAATGATTTAAACCACCCCCAAAGACAATAATCCAGAGGATTAAGGTCTACTATTGCTAAGCAACAGGAATTTCCGCCTGAATCACCCAAAACCTAGCCTACCTGTTATAAATAATGTAATAAAAACCTTAAATTGAATGTTGTTTACCCCTGTATTTCGGTAACGGCCGGGAATAGGACCCATGTTTATAGGAACTTTTATGTTTATTTTGGGTCCCCGGATACGTACCTAAAATATTGACATTTCCTCCTGAATCACCCTGTATATACACAGAGCCGCACTTTTTACCGGATGTCACAAGATATATATATATATATATATATATACTTATCCAGGGCATCTTGTGACATCCGGTAAAAAGTGCGGCTCTGTGACATCCACACGAATAAAACACATTAGCCCCAAAACAAAAATATGACTTTGAAAGTCTGAGGAGAGGATTCGATTAAGCTATTAACAATCGAACCATACACGAAATGAAAAAATTAAATTTCCTATCTCTGTGAAGTCCGTCGTATATCTTATATACATTCTTACGTAACGGTGCTTGCATCATCCGTCAAAATATTACGGATTTCGTGACATCCGTGCAACGTTGCCACTTCACCGACTGTTGCACTACAATCACGGCGATAAATAAGCAGGTGGAAGGGCGGGGGCCGCTGCGGTGGCTAGTGATTAGTGAACTGTGGATTGTTTACTACGGTTCAACGCAGAGGCTGTTTGACATGCAGTAAGGTTTGCCTAAAAAGATACAATCTTTCTCTCGTAACAAACCTTACTGCAGCCCAACACAGGAGGGTGTTTAAACGTAGTAAACTTTGTCTGCAATTTCGCATTTTAACACACTTCCTAATCATTATTAGCATTACGTAAATTATAATATTATATTATACTGGTTTATTAAGTAGTATTATTAGGTAGGTAATGTTTTGAGAGCAGAAATGATTGAAAATAAAATAAGTAGTAGGTACAAAATCAAACTAACATTTTATAAGCACAGGCACTTGAAACGAAAAAAAAATTAAATACCTATCTACGTTTAAAGGTGGCAGACAGCTACATTGTTTCAAAGAAATACTAAAAATAAAGTAACAAGTAAAAAGACATAAAACCATTTAAAGAAAATTTTGGGACAATTATTATTTGAAATGGACATAAATGTAGGCCCGGAAAACTATTTATTTATTTTAAGGTGGAACTCGCAGTGTATTAAAGTAGCAATCTTTTGGACCCGTTTTTTTCCGTTATTTTCCAACCAATTTTGATGATTTTTTTTTCATTGTATTTAGAAAAGTAATAGCAAGAGATTGATGGTTTTACCTTTTTCATATTCTGATTTATTTATTCAAAAATCGTATTTCTAGGCCGAAAATCAAAATTCTAAAACCATCAATCGATCGGTACAACGTCTCTAAACAGTTTTCTTTTTTTAAATCGGCAATAAAGTGAAAAATGACAGTAAAAAATGGGATTTAGTGACATTTTCTTTCATTTTATTCGGCTGGCGTACTCCCCTACGTATGGAACGCGGAGAGGGGCATCGCCGGGGTCGTACGTGACTTGTACCTCCCCTCTCTAGGCAGCGGACATCATAGGCGATGCAGTTTTTATTGCTTTTTAAAAAATATGATAATTTCGTCGTTCCAGAATTAGCTCAGGAAGTGGTTCGTCGGTTTAACAGCGACGGATTTCCGATATCAAACGTTTTGTTGATACGTTCTTTTTGAACATTTTGTTGTTTTGTTTTTGACATTGCCGCTGTTATTTTTGCTGTTAGTGTTGTTGTTTTGTTATCATATTGTTGACTTAACGTTGGCTATAAAAGGTCACGAAGAGAACCGAAAAGCAGGAGGATTTCTGTTAGGAAAATTTTGCTATTGACTCATGATGATTTTTCAATTTATTATACTTCATTTAAACTGAATTGGTCCTTATCTTCGAAAAAAAAATTGTCTGCGGCGCATTTTAGTAAGCAGACACCTCTAAGTAGGTACTCTTTTTATTACCCGCTTAAAAAACAACAATCTTTATTGCCCCACCTTCAAACAAATTGCAATTTACCCATACCTACCTACTACATTGGCCAGCCAGAAAATTTTTGCAAAAATTATAGACATAATGTGTCCCTTTGAAAAAATATGATAATTTATAGGGCACTATGAGCACTAACTTTTATTTTTACTTCCACATCACAAAAGGCGGTGTTCATTGTTGTTATTGATAATTTTTGCTGGATTTTTGTCAGTTAAAAATCAACAATAAAATAGAAATTTGATACCTAACACATTTTTGTCTCCTGCTCTATGAAAGAAAAGCTTACTGCACAAATGATTATGCGCCCGCATAATTAGCAAAAAAAATTACCTACCATTGACTTAAAATTGTATATTCATATTATATTTGACCTTGAAAATTTCAGGAATTTTCGCCTGCGGCGCATTTTTTATAACAAAAATTATATTCAATTTTTTTACCCTCCCCCCTCCCCTCCTCTCCCCACCAACAAAGTAACGCTCTGTAGGTACCTATCCCTCACTTCTCAAATGTGTACTGCCCTGACAGGAAAGTCCTTTGTCCTGCCTGAAGTTTCTGTCTGGCTACGGCCCTGTATTGACATTATTATATGATTCACTACTTGTATACCTAACATAATTTATTTATTAATATAAACAATAGAAAGGGGTGTTTAAAAACAAGGTGCCATAATTTCTGGTACAAATAGAATGTAACAAAATAATGGTCTTTTCCTAGTTTTTTGTTTTTGAGATACTTAATCGAATTTTGGTTATGTCTTGGTACAAACATGTTTTTTAGTAGGTATGCTAATTTTGCCGGTATAACCCATAATAATCGTATCTATTGGACAAAATTTGACAGTTCCTTTGGAGCCAAAATCAAATGTTATATAGCGGGATAAAAATTTGATAAACTAGGTAAATTCACATTATTATTATCATCATTTGATGGGCAAAATATCAGGTTGAGGACAAAAACAACAATATCTGTTTTTTTAGAATGTGCCGACTTTTCGAAGTATATTTTTCGTCTTCTTCAGGGCTAAAAATGCTAACTATAGTGTATATGATACAACAATAAATTACATAAACATATAACAACTATATAGGTACGCTTGGAAAGTTAGGATAACTTGAGAACAACCATAACTATGTGTACAAACAAACGTAAAAGAAACAATACAAAAATACAGAGTACTCACCTCTTCTATATCACAGATATTTAAGTCAATTATACAAAATTTCATAGAGCACATAGGTATCACAGGATAAAATGATACAGAAACGAAACCAAATCATTTGTTAGTCAAAGTTGGCGATCAATGTAGAACGTAAATATATTTATGGTCGGGACGTCAACGAGAACAGCTATATAATTAGATTTTTTCCCCAAAAAAACCTCAGTATGTTACAACAAAAAATTAGTTCGGTAGATATCAAGTTATGGATTATTTTTTATTTATTTTTTTATAATTTAACTACTTATTTTACAGTTATATACTGGGTGTATTCATTTTACTACCTGTAACCATTATCTTTTACTTTTGCAAATTTGATGTATATCGTTAACAGGCCTTTACAAATATTAGATACTTAGACCTGCTACATCAGTTCTAAAATTCATCGTTGACTTTATAGATATGTGAATCATCTCACTAATAGTTCTTTTATAATAATATGGCTCTCTGTCTAGAATCTTTACTTCATCAAAGTCAAAATCATGTTTTGTCAAAAAATGGTGCTGTGCTAAGGCAGTTTTTTCAAATTTGTTTTTTTTGTTGATTTTTTAAATACTGTTTTGTAATACCAATGTAACACTTATTGCAATTTTTGCAATTGATTTGATGCACTAAATTGGAATTGACCATGTGAGGTGTTTTGTCTTTTAAACATGATAATATAGATTTTACCTGTCTGACAGGATAAAGAGGGTGACTAGATTTTGACCTTTTCTATTTTTTTCTGACAAATTGCGGATATATGGAAACTTAAAATATAATGGATAGTTGTTTAATTTTAAAATAGATTTTATTTTTTCTTTGTTTTGTTTGTGAAAATGAGGACTGCTGAGAGAGGCTGATCTACGTATTAAATTTTTAATAGTGCTAACTTTATGTGACTGTGGATGACCGGACAAATAATTCAGCACTCTCCCTGAGCTTGTTGGTTTGGTGTACCAGTTGGTGGACAATGTACCTACATGATCTCTGACAACCAAAACATCCAAAAACGGGAGTTGATCATCAGATTCTGTTTCCATTGTAAATTGTATCTGTGGCTGAAAATTGTTAATAATCTAATTACATTACGAAAAAAAGACCTCTCGAGCTTGCATTAAATTGTAACTGGATGAAACAAATTGTATCTTATGTATTTTGATGCGCTCTGTCCAAAAAAATAAAAAATAAAATGTAGCCCCTGGTCGAAATTTTCTAAATTGGGAAAAACCGGGTTTTCCGGATTTTCTCAAGGAAAATTGCTAATTATCTCGCCAAGTACTACCCCTATGGTAAAAATAAATGCACCAGTCGAAAGAGGAGGCAAAAATAGTTCGGAAATTCATATACCCATATTTTTAAGGCGTATTTCTCGCCGCCAGAGGCGCTTATACCAAAAAGTTGCTTTTTTCGTTTTTTTTTTATCAGAACCATGAACACGAAATTCACGTTGAATTTGTGGTGAAACTATAAGTGTTAGGCCATAATATGTGCCTATGAGAGATTTTGGGTTTTTTTTGGCTTTCAAACAAAATAGGTCCTGCGGTGAAATCTGCCATAGTTTTTCGGAAATTTGCAAAAAACCGGAAAGGGAAATTTTTTGAAATTCTTTCTCATGCGATTTTGGCGCGGTTTTCCGGGACTATCTAAAAAAAATTTTTTTGGTAGAAAGCTTACTTCACCTTCGGAAAGAACGCAAAAAAAATACACAAAAAATATACTGTAAATAATTTTAGGAAATTAATCCTAAGCCTGTGTGTAAGTTCCAACTTGGTGATAAGATAAGTTTGTTTTTTGTTCTCTAAAATCTGGTTTTTCGTGATTTCAAAAAAAAACTTGAAATACGAGAAGATATATATGCTAAACAAAAAATGCGTATTTTCTGGTTACCTTTCGAATGAGGTCGGGTGGCGAAATCTGTAATATTTTGCGAAAAATTTGCAAAACATCAATTTTTTGACCTACTGATTATTACGTATTTTCAGGCACTCTTGTAGATGGAAACAAAACGAAATTGCGCTAATGTCTGTAAGGTGCCCAAATTACGGAAAAGGTCGACAGTGTGCTTGTTCTTACTCGAAAAAATTGAAAATTTTGGATTTAAGAGAAAACCACTTTTGTTTTATGAGCAATTTCCTAAGACCAAAAAATGAGTATTTTTCGGATATATTTTGAATGTGATAAGTCGCATGCCCAAATCTGCAATAGTATGCAAAAATATGACAACAAGTTTTTTCTGAATTTTTTCCCCATTTTTTCTCTCTCTTTCAGTAAATCGACAAGTCATTGTTATTCAACGATATTTTCCTCCATTTAAAAGAAGACGGCAGAATATCTGGAAAGCAATGGCCTTTATCTCAACGAGAACCTGAACATTTACTTTTGGGATGATTGTCAATAGAAACCATTTTGTATACATTTCTCTGGCAATGTTCGGCACTCAAAGCGCGCAAATGGAATGCAAGATTTCTGTCTCCATAGCCTACTCATTTTTTTACTTAAACTGTTATCAGAGATAAATTTCCATCGGGAACCGCTAATTTAATTTCCAAATGAACCAAATGTGTTCATTTATTTGTATTCTCTTTACATAACTCTTTTTAGATGAAAGTAGTTAACGACGTGAAAAATAGACTAGGTTTGTGTTCATCAAACCTTTGAAATTAAATCAACTTTGCACCAAGCTTAACATAATTTTTTAAACCAAATAGAGATTGTTTAAGAAATCAACTGGTTAGGTTAGGTAAAAATTCAAATTTCAATAAATACATTTCAGTTGAAATGTTTGGAAATGTTTTTACAAAAACACGCAAAAAGTTAAATGTTATCAAGGGTCTCTGAAAATTGGTATGTAGGCCAAAAATTGCAAAAGAAACAACTTTTTCTAATAACTTTTATCGAAAATGTGTCAAATAAAGCCGATTTTGGATAATTTTTGAAAAAAATGTCAATTTTGACAGATACCGCAAGTCACGTGGTCGACTCTTGCGACGTCATTTTCATCCTCTGACAAGCACAAATCGATGGCAAAGTCAAATTAACATTTTATCCAAAAATAAAAAAAATCCCATATGGTGCCTGCTTCAATAGTGACACTATACGATTTTTGGATCCCGCGGAGCGCGTGTAACGGGACTTTTGTCGGGGGAATTCTAAAACTTAGAATAGACATACAGACTTGTAACTTCGTACACATGTTGAGACGACATCCAATTTCGGTTTGCCCACCTTTCAGACCAAGTAATTGAAAATTGCCAATTTAGGCAACTTTTCCCAAAAACCATGTTTTTTTGGTACTCACACAATGAACAATGTCAGAAAAATAGACAAAATATTTTTGACGAATTTTCTATAACGTAGTGGTATTCTAGACACATTGAGGTACTAAAAAATAAAAAAATTCTAGTCATTGGGTGCATTTTTGGCATTTCATTTTCAAAAAAATATATTTTTTTGGGGAAAAAAAAATTAATTCTTTGATATCTTGGCCAATTATAGTCCGATTTCGGTAAAACTCGTACAAACATAAGAATGGACATTCAAGAGTAAGCTCTGTCAGTGGCATTAAAAAATTTCAAATAGTTGGCCTGTTACAGGCAACCAATGAAATTAGGTCATTTGCCCCTCCGCCATATGCCCAATTTTGGGATTTTTCTTGCGTCCCTCTGGATATCAATAGTCTCGTCCCTTACATTCAAAACGCATTTTTGTTTTTTCAAATATCTTAATTTTTACCAAAGTTATGAAAACTTTAATGTTCGAACATTCAAATTTTCGGCCTTCAGCACCCAATTTTTTCTCAAAATACTACATACATTTCAATCGTTTATATCTCGGGAACGGTGCCTCGGATCAAAATTTTTCAAGGGACATGAAAATTACCATTTTTCCTATGCTTTAAAATGGTGTAAACCCCGTTTCAAAATATTGATTCGTTTCCAAGATACGCCTGCGCAAAATCGAAAAATGAACATAACCCCAAATTTGGGCAATTTCGACCCGGGGCTACATTTTTTTTTTACTTTTTTCGGAAAGACCTCAAAATACATAGGATTCGCTTTAATTCATAATGTTACAATTTTTTGCAAGCTTAAGTCCGTAATTTAATTCGACTATAAATATCTGTAGCAACTCAGATTCATGGTTTTTTGGAATGGCTAAAATTATGTCATCAACATACAGTTTTAAGAAAGGTACCTACTAGTGGAGCGAAATCGGGCTAAAAAGTAGCTCCCTTCTCAAAAAAAAAAAATTTGTGGGTAGATCAGACTAGATCAGACCCCATAGGTGTTGTTAAGTACATCACTCTGCATACGAAATGGCGATTTAAGACATTTTTTTGTGGTCGAGACCTTTTTTATTTCGAAAAAACAGAAATTGTGTTTTTTACGTTTCCATCGTCATATCTTTGAGAGTAGTGGAGCTATTGACTCGATTTTTTTTTAAATTGAAGTTAACATATGAGCGCTTACAACGAATGCCATTGTTATTGACCAATATTGTTTATTAACCACTTTAAGTAGCAACAAAATTGCAAGGTTATAAAAAGTGTCATGAAATTTTCACTAAGCGAGAAACTTTTTTATTTGCGGAAATTTTTATATACATGCTGCAAGGGAAATGTGCCCAAAACATAAAATAAGTTTTTGGTAAAAAAAATTACCTATAGCGCCTATAGTTTTTGAACTGTGAATTTTTTTGTGGCGCACGCTACTCACGTGGAACGCAAAATTAATCCCTTGCGTCAGAATATCAACGCGTGGCAGGCATGTCTCAACAACTAATGCGTAGTTTACACGCGCAAGTGAAACTATCACAAGTATAAATATCTTAGAGTACTTCCTAATAGTTTGCCAATGTAAACCCTCTCAGGGAGAACTCACTGCCATTGTAAACGATCTCTAAAAGACAAAGAGTAGGTAAGTCTCTGGGAGCGTTTACATAAACTATTTGGAAGTACTCTCAGATATACGACTTGTGGTAGTTTTACCTCTCTGTGTGGACTATTCTATAACAGATCGCTGGTAAAATTAATTATTAATTTTAGACCAAATAATGTGGGTTCAAGCAGACCAATAAAATAAAATAAGAAATAAAATAACCAAATAGTTGATTTTTGGCAATTTTTGAGCAGTTGCCAGATGAACAAACAACCACCTGCTTATTTTATGTATCTGTTTAAAGTCACCATTTATTTAATGAACTGCAAAATTAAAAAAAATGTATATTGATTTTTTATAATAATATTAAATTTTCACTTTTTTGCATTACACTTTTTGTCGGAACAAAAAGGCTTAAGCTTTGGCGTACAATGTTTGGTATGGATTCTTGAGATGAAAATATGCGAATTCAATTGTCATTTACTGAAGTCTATATCCATAAGATAAAGGATCTTCAAGTTGCAACTTCGCAACGTTACTTGAATACCATCTTTTTAACTGTACGTGCACCTGCAATTGCCAATAGTGAGACAATCCAATATATAATTTCAAACTTGTAATACCTCAAAAAATGTTGATTATATAATATATAATTTCAAACTTGTAATACCTCAAAAAATGTTAGTAGGGGAAAATTCGTAAGAATTTTTGTACAATTTTGTTTATGGAAATGAAATGTTTATTTATTTTATAGATTTTAGATTTTAACGTGCATAGTAGTAGATAGGTTCGTGACTTTTTAAAATCACGCAAAAACAAAGAGCTGTAAACATAAAAATGTGGCCATAGTCACTAAACGCAATGGCCACCAAATCTAATAAACCTTCTTCGATCTTCCCCCTACTGATTGTGCTTTTTATCAACATTTTTTGAGGTATTACTAGTTTGAAATTATATATTGGATTGTTTAATTATTGGCAGTTGCAGGTGCCCGTAGCAGTTAAAAATATTCAAGTAATGTTGCGAAGTCACAACTTGAAGATCCTGGATCTTATGGATGGACTTCAGTAAACGACAACTGGCTTCCCATATATTTTCTTCCCAAGAATCCATACCACCATTGAGTAAAGGAATAATTTTATTCCTTTACTCAATGATACCACACATTGTACGCCAAAGTTTAAGCGTTTTTGTTTCGACAAAAACTGTAATACGAAAAATTCCAACTTTCCAAGCGTACCTATATACATAGTTGTTATATGTTTATGTAATTTATTGTTGTGTCATACATTACACTATAGTCAGCATTGTATATATTTTTAGCCCTGAAGAAGACGAAAAATATACGTCGAAACGTCGGCACTTTCTAAAAAAAAACAAATATTGTTGTTTTTGTCCTCAACCTGATATTTTGCCCATCAACTCAAATAGTGAGGACGCTACATTTCCACTATTATTATCATTATTATTCATTATGCATTATTTTTCGTTTGAAGTGCACTTATAATTTTTTTCATTGCTTATTCTATTTTCGGTCATTTCTGCGCTTAAAATACTACCTGTTATTTTTGAAGATATGCAACATGGATTCATTTTTTCTGAATTTTCACGACTTGATTTAACCTATATGTAAATTAAATAACAGACGCGGACGGCCTCGTTCGGTCGCTGTTTCGGGACGCTCGCCGCTGGGTCGGCTGGGCTCGCCCACCACAATAATAATTAAAGGCCGAACATATGCGTAACCTACGTTTATATCTTCGCGCAGCTCGGGCGCGTTAGCTCTTGTCGCAGACGTATGGCTTGCCTAGATTCGACCGCTCGGGCCGCTACGGGCTTGCCCACCGGCATCGGCTGGAGAAAAATGCATAATTAGGACCCCCTGTATACAATTTTATTTACATGGGTATGATCTTGCGCCAAAGATACTTAAGAATTATTGATAAAAGGCATTTTTAATATATGGTCTCCTTGGTATTACTTATTTCCCAAAGTCCTCTAGATATAGCTTAATTTGAACTAAGAAAATATTACTTATTTTATAGAGACTTAGGTACCATTACAATATATATTTTTCAACTTGTCTAAATGAATTTCATCGAAATTACAACCTGAAATAGGCTCCAATGGTTTCTTCGGAGATAAATTTTCTAAAGGTATTTTCTATTAAAAGAATTAGACGTTAGGTATGTTGTTTCCCAATTTTTCTAAAAATTTTAGCTTCAGTTTTCGTAAAACTTTTTTCTCTAATGATTTTTTCATTAATATATTCTGAGTAAACTAAGAGAAAATAGGACTAGATTTATTGTTGTCATTTTTCTTAAAAAAAAAACTAGCGGCCCTTCTCGGCTTCCCACGGGCAAACATTTGTAAACTTTTTACATCTTGGGTTACATTATTGGAGTTTTCGTAGGGATGCCTAATTTAACTCGATTAACAATATAGCCTATGTTACTCAGTGGTAATGTAGCATTCTATTAGTGAAAGAATTTTTAATATCGGTCTAGTAGTTATTGAGTTTATTCATTACAAACAAAAATACAAATATTTTCTCTTTATAGTATTAGTACAGATAAAACAATTTTTGTGTATTCTATTCGATTGGGCAATACAAATTTTGTATTTTACAAATTCCTTTAAACAGAGGTAAACTGAAAGCTACAGAATACTAATACTCTGATTCAAAGCCAGTTATATTGAGTTTTTAAAATTTATAAATTATTCATATTGATTACCTCCGAAAAAGGCCGTTGCTGATGCAACACAAAAGAGCAAAAGCACTATTAGAAATATCTACTAAAAACTTTTATCATATATCATAATCAGTAACCAGAATTTAAAGTTGGAGTGGAGGCTAATTATTTTAAAAAATCGTTCGGTAATATTTACGGCAAAACTATTGTTTTAAAATTAATTTTATTTAGAAATAAATACTACGCGGCAGATCTTTGGGGGGGGGGGGGCTAAAGCCCCAAGCCCCTCCCCCTGGTCCACTGATCATAACGCACAAAAATCACCAGTCACCTTCATGACCGCACTGCCCGAGTTTATTGCCTAAGCCGCGTGCCGTTCTTTAGAACATCAGAAGCGATAGGAAAATAACGCGATGCGACCGCTATTCTTGCGGTGTTGTCAAATTTCGGATGCCACTTAATCTAACGTGTAAGAACTAATATACACCAGAAACGTTCTGGATGTCACGAGTCGATGGAGTAAAATTATCCAGAGTATATTTAATATACAAAACCGCGCAACTCGCGCGCCACCTGGTATATATACACCGGAACTAAAAATATACAAAATTTTTACAACAACGCATTTTTGACATCCGGCCAGAATTCGTAGGGTACGATTCTACAAACATTATAACACGATTAGCATTGGAAAACGTTGTGGCATCCGATTTTGGATCTCACAGCGTCGATGGATGTCACAGCTCCGGTGAGATTTTTACGTTTTGATGTCACAAGGTATGGTGGTCGAATCTATATATATATATTATTATTATTTATAGAGGTGATTTTATTTTATTATTTCAATAAACGATATTTCTGGTAATTCTTCTTCACTTGATGTGCCAGAACTAACACCACCTCTTTGTTGACCAGAGCCCTCAAGAGGGCATAATATGCTATAATGATTTTTGTTATCTTCAAAGACACTCACTGCAAATATAGTGTTTATTTTTCTGACTAATAGTCTGCTGATGGACCAGCATCTCTTAGATCCTTAGAGCAAATATTAAAATCCTTTAAAAACTCTTGGTATTTCTTTTCTTGTTGATATTTTGGTGGTAAATAACATTCTTCAGGCTCACTTTTCTCTTGTTTATCTTTAACATCATTTCTTGACTTTGAAGTTGTCACTGTTTTGGAGCATTTTTTCTGTGCCATTTTTTCTTCTTATCATGTGGATAGCAGGGCAACCTATACTTACAACAAAATCGTTTGGTAGCATTTTTTAATAAAAAATGCAGCACACAATTTTAAATCCAAGATTTGACACAATACTTATTAAAGCTTGATTCATGTGACCTTTACTTTTTTGCTTCCCTATAGAAACCAAACGATTTTGTTTCATGGCTTACTAGATGATTTCGGAGATAATTTCATATCAAAACGACAGGCAAGGTACCTAAGTAAATTAGGAATACGTTTAACGGAATAAAAGTGAGAAAAATAGCAATTTACGAAAAGCTCCAGCAGATTTTTATTTATTTCATGGCATGCTTCACCATGGAAATCTTTGATAACAAATACCTACCTTCTTTATTCAAATAACATATTAATAATTATTCTTTTGGCGATAACTATTAAACTAATGAAGATATCAATTTGAACCTTGGGTATTTTTTGTTGTAAATTTAATCTACTTTTCGATCATAGCAGAATAAATATGTCATTGCATTTAAAATTTCGGAGAAAATTGTAATAAAAGGGAAATTTTTCAAATTGCGCCCTCTAGCGGTGACCACGAAATTCGAAATGACCTTAGTGGTCAATCATTTTATAGAAGGAACGCTCTCTTCAACAAGACCAAATTTGACCAATTCGGTTAAGCCAAACCAGAGTTAGCAGCCTTTTTTCAAGTCAAGGTTTATCCGCCTGTTTCATCTCTATTTGAAGATCTATAATATAGTCAAACGGTAGTTTAAAGTGGAAAGTTTTGGTGTAATTGTTTTTAGTGGCTTATTTTATGTTTTTTGCGGTGCTGAACACGAATCTGAAGTTGTCCAACAAAAATTGTCGCGGCAAATATGAGAAATCATAAAAAACCACTAAAAATAGTGTTTTTAGTGGTTTTCACCTTATAACTGGCAATGCAAGCTACTTACGCAAAAAGTGGCTCTATAGTAAGAAGAAAATTATCTATAATTTAACTCTTTTAACATTTTTTTGTAAGTCTGGTTTCCACGCAAAAGAGTATTGAAACATCGAGTAACTTCAGTAATTTTTTTAAAACGGCAAAAAAACACCATTAATTTATAATTTTTATTTCATGTAGGTAAATATTATTCTATAGGCTAATGTTAACAGTAAATTCCATACCGTCAATACAACATACAAAAAAATTTCCATAAATTTCCAAAAATTCCCGATAATTTCCGAAATATTCGCAACATTCGAAAGTTACATGGTTTCACCAAGGCAGCCTTCCAGTTCTTCTGCGCCTGAAATATAAACATTGACTTAATTCCAAATGTTTGCAATTTGCTGAATAAATATGAAAGCAGTACCTATTAAGAATTTCTGTCCAATTCATATACAGTGTGTTCCCGGATGGACTTGACGATGGGAGAAAAATCTTTATGATCTATTTTTCGACAAAAAGTCACTCTTCATAAAAAGTTTTGCTTGTCAAAAAAATAAAATTGCAATATTAAAATTTTTGATTTGATGTACAGGGTGTTAATAAATTAAGAAAACCTGAAAATGCGTCAAGAGAAAACTACCTTTCTGTGGGGAGCCGTAAAACAAAAGGTGTATTCCAATAACTTGCCGCACGACAGGGAAGTATTAAAAGATCGTATAAGTGAAGCAATAAATGAACTTAATGAACCAGATCATACGTAAAGTGTATAAAAAAATTTATAACAACTTGAAAATTTGTATTTAGGCTTTATTTTAGGTACTGAACAAATTTGTTTTATAGTTTTTTTTCTGTAAAGTAATAAATAAAGGTAGTTTTCTCTTGACGCATTTTCAGGTTTTCTTAATTTATTAACACCCTGTACATCAGATCTAACATTTTAATATGGCAATTTTATTTTTTTGACATGCAGAACTTTTTATGAAGAGTGACTTTTCGTCGAAAAATAGATAATAAAGATTTTTCTCTCCTCGTCAAGTCCATCTAGGGACACACTGTATATCTACTTATACGAGCCTTCTTAGGCACGGGTTCCATACTTTCCTCAGGGCAGCTTTCCAGTTCTTGTACGCCTGAAACAAAAAATAAAGTAACTTAATTCCAAATACTTGACAATATTTTCTATACATAAAATGAATACCTATTTGGAATTTAGAAACATATTTTGAACCCACAAATAAATAGTGAGTGAAGAAATAAAGGTGGGATAGAATAATTATCCTTGCATAGTTACCTTCAAGTGATTCAGGGAACTCCGGATCATCCTCTACTTCTTCTTCACTTTCTGCAATGGGCATGTTATTGCAGCTGTTCTCGCAGTTCAGACACATATTTGAACAGGTAAGGCCTGCTTTTTTGCATCCACAATTGGTCTGACAGGTCTTCATACATTTGCACGAAATAAGATTTAAAACTACTTCTGGCGCTGGTGGCTGTAGCCTTGGTACTGGCTGCACACCCCATTTGGTTCTCTTCCAAGCCATTGTTGTACTTGAAAGTATACTCTTAAAGAATGTTGCTGTGCTGCAGCCTCGGTAGGGGTAGGAGGTAGGGACGCCAAATGTGATGTTGTTCTGAATGCAGACCTAAGGTAGCATTTATACCTCAATTTGTTTAAGGGCGTGCCTTCCTTGTCAGACGATTTGTATAATGCAGTAAAAAAGGCAAGGCCAGCATTAGTAACAGTGTCAGCCTGTGCCGTAGGATCTTTAAAAATTTGAATGGTCTTGGTTAGAGCAGATAAAATAATTGAGTTAAAGGGAAAGTTGCACTTTTATTTATTTATTTTTTGCTATTTGCCAAAAACTACTTATTTCCCTATTTCTCGTATACATAAAAATTGTACAGAAATTCACATCTTTTATTAGCCTATAGAATAATATTTACCTACATGAAATAAAAATTATAAATTAATGGTGTTTTTTTTGCCGTTTTAAAAAAATTACTGAAGTTACTCGATGTTTCAATACTCTTTTGCGTGGAAACCACACGACTTACAAAAAAATGTTAAAAGAGTTAAATTATAGATAATTTTCTTCTTACTATAGAGCCACTTTTTGCGTAAGTAGCTTGCATTGCCAGTTATAAGGTGAAAACCACTAAAAACACTATTTTTAGTGTTTTTTTTTATGATTTCTCATATTTGCCGCGACAATTTTTGTTGGACAACTTCAGATTCGTGTTCAGCACCCCAAAAAACATAAAATAAGCCACTAAAAACAATTACACCAGAACTTTACACTTCGCACCCTCCTTGTGTACCATTTGACTGAACTACTAGAGCAAAAAATCCTTAACGAAAATTGTTCAGAATTTGCTGATGAGTGCAATAAAGTTATTTTTGATATACCTTTATGAGTAATTTTTTTTGAAAACTAATTTTTCAAATTTACTGTTTTGAATACGCCCCCTAGCGGCCGACCTACGAACTTAAAAATAATTTCCAGCAATTTTTCGTGACCACATTACTCAAGAAGATTATTTTCCCAAAGCTCCAGGACTATTAATTCCTAAGATATGGTACCTCTTCACCCTTAATGAAACACCCGGTATATAGCCGACCATAAAGTGGGAAATTAGGCTTGAACAGAGATTTTCACATGGAAATTTCGATACAGAAAATTCAAGGCCAAATTTCACCCAGCGCGACTTTTACCACGAGTGTTTGAAAGGGAAGTGCCACGATTTCTATCGCTGGGCCTATTTCACAATATGACGACTTTTGCCTTCTAGAATTCTTTAGGTTTGAAAACCTAAACTTATTTAGAAAAAATCGGAAACTGCAAAATCAAAATGACAGGCCGGGGTGTCAACTGTCAATTCTGACAAACTTTAACCACGGATACTAGACCAAAAAGAAATGTCAAAAATAAAAATTGAAGTTAGTACATGAAGTTAACACCGTGGCGCTAGCCAATCACAAAACAATAAAATGGATATTATCTTTGTAATCTACATCAGACAGTGTTTACAACAATGTAGTTGTTCTAGTAATACATACCTTTAATTATTAATGAATGAAATTTAAACACTTTTGCAAACGGCACATACCCTTTAATCAACAGTTTGTTTAAGAAACAAGCTCTACATAGGTAGGCAATTTATTATGCATCAGCTTGTATAGCTGGTTGCAGATGTTAGGGAAACGTTCTTAAAACGCGTAGTGATATACTGAGTGTATTTTATGGAATGGAACAAAATAGTGCATTTAAACGCTGTAACGGAAATTAGACAAAATTTTCGTTACAACGGTCTAGCATTTAGGGTATAAATTTAGTTACATTACGTTTTCCAGTTCTAAATTAATGCCAAAATAATAATAAATTAAAATATCATCAAACTATTTTACGTGTCTAAGCAAATTTCACATTACTTAATCGATATTAATGAGTAGGCCGTGGAGAGAATTGAAGCAATTGTTTTTGTATGACATTGAAACAGAGAATGGTAGAAATGTTGACTGTACAAGACAAAATTGAAATTGTTTTAATATGTGGAGAAAATATTACATATAGGCAAGTTGCTGAAATTTTTAATGCATGACATCCGGAAAAAATGTACATAACTAGACTATGAGTAGAATTTTAGTAAAATTTAAAAGTACAGGTTCAGTTTTAAATAATTTTACAAAACCTCACAACCCTTGAAAAAATACTGAAGAAGTGTGACATAACGTTCATTCTTCGGCTAATTTGGGAAGGGAAATACTGGATTCTTCATGTTGTGTCAGATCTAAACAAATATGTCATATTCTCTTCACATATTAAACAATTTCAATTTTGTCTTGTGTAGTCAACATTTTTAGAGTCAAATTTTTTTAAGAAGTCCTTACTAGGGCTGTCAAGTTGGCATTAATGCAGCAAAAAATGGAACCGGGCCATAACTACAGGTCAGTAACGAGCCCATTTGCACAATGGTTAACTACTAATAACACGAAAAGAAACAACACAGAAAACCCGAAACTCACGAAACACACAAAACCCGTGAATATTTTCACTGCCCAATGGTTGAACCAGTTTGAACGATCTGGAAAACCTTCACTGTCACATTGACACACGGAAGCGAAATTTTTCTGAGTCCGCACATAGAGGCTGCCGAAAGCAGCTGATTATACCAAAATACCAAAATGGAAAGTGTATACATGACGTTTTAAATGATTATTAAAATGAGTTGTAGTCATAATTATTATTCTTATTTGTAGCGGTATAATCGTGATTGCAATAAGGTTTTTATTTTATTATGCTCTTTTAGTATCACTTGGGGACCTTTTACCACCATAAATCAATGAGTGAGGTCATTAACTGGTTGCGACGCATATATGCCAATGTTATACCCACGGACAACAGATAATTCCTAGGGATTTTGTGAAGAATTGTCATCTGACAAAATTGGGACTTCTTACAGCGATCGGGGTATACCTTTCTCTGTTTCAAGAGTATTAAACTGTCAAATAAAAACAATTGCTTCACTTCTCTCCATGGCCTACTTATTAATATCAATTAATGTGCAATTAGACATAAAGGTAATAATTATTTGTGCCATAAATGTCAAGAATTATGCTTAGATAGGTACGTAAAATAGTTTGATGATATTTTAATTTATTATTATTTTGGCGTCAATTTAGAACTCGTAATGGTATCTAAATTTATATCCTAAATGCTAGACGGTACATACAGCAAACATAACAGAATTTTAAAGTGCTAATATCATTTTCTTTTGAAAGATACCTATTCTTATCAGTAATTAGTAATAAAAGTTAATGGAATGATAAAGCTAGTAATATAAAATAGTTTTTACGGAGTTACAAGTTTTTAAAATTTTCAGAAATTCCATAAATATTAAAAATTGCCAAAAAACTAAATCTTTTAATAGAGCGTTCAAATTTTGTACATTTACGTAAAATTGAAAAAGAAACAACGTTTTTAAGTAAAACTTTTTGACCTTTTAACAAAGAAAGCCATTTTTGGCGATATATTGTTTAAATGTCATTTTTGACAGATAACGAAATTTACATGACAACGTTTGAGTGTGTCATTTTTCATCTTTTTCAAGCAGAATTAAATTTCAAAATAAAACATTACTTAAAAATTTCCCCTCTATTGTGCACACTTTTTAAAGGACACTGTAGACGTCCAGGGTTCACGGAAATATTGGATTTTCTTGAAGAGTTTGAAGAAAATATTTGCTCCCTACTATTAACTAGCAATAATAGAGTATGTACAGGTGATTTTAACTTGAATCTTTTGAATCTTGAATCAAACCACATGAAAAAAATTCTTTCGATATTAGACAGTTACAATCTTCGCCAAATGATATTGGAGCCTACAAGGCAGGGAATAAGATCGGCTACACTTTTGGATTACATCATATGTTCCAAGCCCGTGCTAGTCAGTAATGTTAATGTCGGTGAACCCATAGGGAATACTGACCATTATCTGCTAAAGTGTTTTATAAAACTCATAGTCTCCTAACCACAACCCATTATTATGCACTTACAGGGACTTCAAGAACTTTGACAAGGTGCTTTTCGATGCCGACTTATCCCCAACTCCGTTTTATAATATCTACTATGTTGAGGGTATAAATAATAAAATTAAATTGGTTAATAGTTGACTGGGTTATTTGATCGGTACGCACCATACAAAACTGCACAAATTACCAAAAAGAGGGCTCCTTGGCTTTCTAGTAATACGAAATATTTGATGTCTCTTAGGGATAAAGCGCTTACGAAATATAAAAAATTAAAGACTATAGCTAGTTGGGAATATTATAAGCAGTTGAGGAATTGTGTAACTACTGTAATAGCTAGTGAAAAAAAGCTTATATTAATGGTAAACAATAATGCAAAGCGGAGTTGGAAAACATTGTGAGAGATAGAGGTCCAAAAAAGATGCAAAACAGGTTCCAGCATATTACAATGATGCAGATGCTATCAATAATTATAAATAATAATAATTATAAATAATTACTTTGTTGATATCCCTAAATCTAACCCCGATGTAAATACTCATTCCTTCTATTGGAACAATAGGAAGGATGGTACGACCGATTTTAACTTGAAACAAAGTAAATAATGATTTAAAAACGCCTCAAGTATTTGGAAAATGTTATAAGATAGTCAATTCAAAACCCCACCAATAATGATGAATGAATGAACCCAATGAATTACTTCACTTTTCAACCTATAAAAACACAGTCTTTCGATATGAGCAATACAGTCGATTTGACCGACGATACTTCGCTGTATGTAGATTGCAATTGAGATTAGTCTTATTACACCCACAGCTTTGCCACACAGTAGTGGTCCATTGGCTCAATGTATTAAATTGAAAATTTTGCGCAATAAAACTTCATACCCCGATTAAAAAAAATAAATGATGCGCCCCTTTGCACTAAAGTTCCTTTTTATAATTCATATGGGAGTGAACAGTAGATTAAATTAAATAATGCGATAGAAGTTCCCCTATAATTCCCGTATAATTCGACGTATTTTTTTATAATTCTTTGTTTTTCAAATTTAAAAGATATTATAAGTAATTAATTTGGAAATGAAAGCCTGAATAATCTAGTGTTAAAATCTGTAACTTGAATCATAATTTCGTTTACTGGTAGTTATACTTGGCTTTAGGTAATTTGTGCTAGTAAAAAACTGAAAACATAACCTGCAAGTTTCCTTTGGGCTTTATGTCTTGTGTTTTGTTTCAATTCCCTTTTAATCAATATTGTAAAAAAATCCTTTTGGTATTTTTGTTCTTCTTATTCTTCTTATAACCATTCTGTTTTTGTGACGCGAGCAACGGTAAGCGATAGAGGGAGTAAGTTTTGACTTATGAGTGATGGGGCTTGGCTAATAGCATTCTGATTATAATCAATTTTTAATGGTATGTTGCAAAAAATGTATATTATTATTATTTTTTTAAATTGAAGCATGGCTCAAATGTCTACTGCTTTACCACTGCTTTTATACTGTTAATGAATATTTGGCCAATTGGTTTTAAATTGTGTTAAGTTTTGAGGTCTATTATTACTTCTGGCTTTCTCTGATTTTATAATAATTAAAAAAAGGTTATTATAATTCTTTTTCCTGCTTAAGACAATGTCAACAATACTCTGTATTCTAATTGACAATACACATATTATTATTACAAGTAGACATAGCAAACCATTTCGTATATACTTTCTAATCTTGAAGGTAAATGATGCTGTACATATTAAAGCATTTCCAATGGGTTTCTAATGATTTCGGTTATCTTCAAATACCCCACAAGAAAAATAATACGCCAATGAACCTAAGCACAGAATTTTTTTTATCCATATTTTAAGCGACGAGCAGCTGACCACTGTTACATTTTGATGAAATGTTATCTCACTGACAACAAATTCAAAGTGAAAGCAGCCTCCTTTTTAGAAATTCCAATCCTGGGACCTTGAGATCTTTGCCAATTTTTTTTTCAAAATGTAACGATTTTTTTTTTTCAAAATGTAACGATCAAATAATGCTGCTTTTTGAGATTGATTTATAATCTTATTGCAGGTGCATCATTCTTTTTGTCTTGGTTCATAAGCAGGAAACCTAGAAAATAACAAGGATCAATGTTTTCACCAACATCTTATTACTTCACCATTCACTTGAGAGCATGAGTATTTTCTTTAATTTGGATTGCTACCCTGCCCCGCAAGTTCGATATCTCAGTAAAGATTTGTCCTAATTTGGGTAAAATTCTCTTTTACCGTGCCCTGAACTACGCCTATGTACTTGTCCGTGATATATAACCTCCTTTGGCAAGTTGCTTGATTTGCAAACAATATACTTCTTTTTGCCCATAATGTATAACTTTAATTATCTATAAGCACTTTAAACACATGCCTACTTAAAAAACACTTAAAAAGAGCAAACAATTTCTTATAAAATCCAGAGCTCAAGGTATATCAAACACAAGGTGACGCACACTCCTGACAAACTTGCACGTTTGTCAGATTGTGCGATTGGTCGGTAGTTGTTTCCTTAGTTGTATCACCAGTTAATTACTAATAGTATAGTAATAATAGAAATAGTGCCTAATAACTATCTAAATAACCAGAAAAAATAATAAATTCACCCATTATTCAGGCAAGAATAGATAAATATATCATATTATCTACCATTATTTACTTCAAAGCAAATGTATTTCCCACTGGTTATATGTTCCTCCATGAAAAGGAAACCACTGTTGACAAATCTATTTGCAATTTGGTAATTGCATTTAATCTAAGGGCAATGATTTGATTGAATACCTTATTCAATGGTGTAACTATATAGGTCCTAGATTAACTAGTTATCTTGAAGATTACTTTAATTTACCAGAGTAAGTTTTTCATTATGAATTTTAGGCAACATTGTTAAGCTTTAACTAGTAAATAAATAAAAGAGTATAAAAAGTGCTACCGCTTACAAACATTTCAAAATATATAATATAACATTATATATATTATAAAATTTCTATCTTTGTTTATTTTTATTAGGGTGTAATTGTGTATCTTGTATCTCTGTCAATGAATATTATTAATTATTATTTTGTATTATACTCGATCCATCCAACAAACAGAGTACGTCAAACCAGTAATCAATGTGTGATCAGTTACATGCGTATGCGTTGATTGGCCAAAGCGGACACGCCTTCAACTTCTGGCCAATAGCATGGTATTTCAAACGGTCGGCGGAATACTAGTTTCTTGCTACTTTTCTAACAGGTTAGGCATTCGCAGTCGTGTTTGAACGCTCCCATTTTAATGAATTTTAATTTATAAAAATGTCTAGTATGGGTACCGCTGAAGAAACGGCAGATTTGTGTTTATATACCCCACTAAAGAAGAAGCCAAATTTATTATAATATAGTCCTTAATGGGACTCTGTACAAGGGTCTTGGCTTTTACAAACCACGTGCCCTTATCGTGATATTGTTTTGACGCACTCCATTTGTTGGATGGATAAAGTTTAGTATTAGTATAGTTTTAATTAAAACAGTGGGTAGCATTCAAAAACGGGATTTTTTTTATTAAAAAGTTTACCCCATGGTGTCATTTGGCGTTACTTCAATCCTCTGTATACCAAACATCATGAAAAAAGATCAGTTTTTATTTCATAAAGGTTTTATTACAACAGAAACTGTCACCCCAGCCAAGCAGTTTATCGCATAAGATGCCAAGTGTGCTTTGAAACATGGACAAAATTACTGAAAACGCGCTGAAAATATCAAGATTTGAAAGTTTACGTAGATTTAGTGACAGGTTGGATATTAAACATAAAGAAAATGGATAATGAAAGATTAAGTGTAGCAAAAAAGGTAGAAATTATTAGATTAACCAGTGAAAACTCTCATAGGTATAAGAATGTTGCACAAAGTGCAAATGTTTAAGGCATGCAGATCGTCAAAACATGATGAAAATACATTTTCATTTATTTTAATTGGGTGACAGTTTCTGTTGTTAGGAAACCTTTATAAAGAGGAAACCGATCGGTTTTTTCCATGTTTCTCTAGTTGTACAACATTAGCTTATAAATATTATGTATTATCTTCAGCTTACAAAATGCAAGCTCGGCAGATGGGATTCTTTACAAAAGACGAATGGTTGAAGGGTTGGAGTGAAATGCAGTGTGATTCTGTACAAAAACTGCAGTACAGGCTGGAGTATCTCCGTTGTCTTTTGAATGACCAGAACACATTTAAGGCCATTTATAGATATGCTTATGACTTTGCAAGGGTAAGTTTTGCACTATGATCATGTTCTACAGTATTATAACCTTACCTCAAGTTTGGGGTGGATATATGTTTTTCTTCAAGTAGTTGATTTAGCAGTTAGCTTCACAAAGATTTGCTAGAGCTGTAATTTTGTCCTCCCTGAATAACTGTCAATATCAAGATTGAATAATTCTGGGTTGGCCAGAACCAGAATTTAGGAGACTTAGGGCACTCATTCTCAATCTTGTCTGTATACGGCCATCTGGCCACACCATACACCAGAGTGTTACAAAAAGTAGGTCCCAAATGTCTCCACATGGATTTTTCTCTTAAACTCCTAACTGAAGAAAATATCGCTACTCCAATAGACGGTAATAGGCTGACTTTTTTCTGCGTATTTGCTTACCACGAGCCAGAACTCCGGATAAATCTGGCAACGAGGAGCCGGGCCATGAGCCAAGCCCCGAGCCGAGTGTTGAGCCACGAGTATTTCGTGGCTTTTTAAATTTTTAAAAATTCCATGAGCTAAGCCAAACCGGTAAATAAACCATCAGGATTGTCACATAAACTGGCGCATTATTTGCTTGTGGCTAGCCATCCGGCAAATTTCACGGTTTTTTCAAAATAGAGAAAAGTTATGGCACGTTTTAGAAACTCGACAAAACGAGAAACTCCTGATATCTCCCAAGTGAATCGAGATATCAGGATGCGGTTTCCCGCATTTAACTTTTCTCGAAGCACAGTGCACCTTAGATACTGTTTGTCTATCTCTTCGGGAAATAGGAGACGCCCCTAAAAGTGTAAAATTTTGATAACACCCTATAGATTGGATGGTTTATTTTCAGAAGAGATAGACAAAAAGTAGCTAAGTTGTCTAGAGCTCAATTAGACCTCAAAATTCCTATATAAACTCCTTTAAAACTGAATTCCATAATCAATATTTTGCCAGAATATCACCTTGTCTGTCTCGGTGATTTTAATATTGTACCGTGTACCGGATCTCAACAATAACAGTCCAAACTCGTTGCCTTGGTTACCACCTTTATTGTTTAGCCTTCACAAATAAACTTGTCAGATACTGTCACGGACCAACTTCCTTCCAGGCCCAATTCCCAGGGCTTATATATACTCAAATGGAAGACTGGAGACTACCCTAGAATATTCTTGGCCAATGATAGATGCACAAATCATAAAGTTCTAGCAAATTTCTAGAAAACTATGGAAGCTCTACAGGGAAAACAATGAAAACTAAAAGAAAATGGGGCCCTGGGGGCCTCAGGCCAACCAAGCTGTAACGGAAAATGCCTCCAAACTAATCATAAAAATTATAAAGCTGTAAGTAGAATACCGAAATCTAAATTTTATCTGCCAAATCTATGAGTAGGTTAGAATACGGTGCAAACGTGTTCTATAAAAGCTGATATAACACCTTTAGGGGCATTTTTTGTTACACTGCCCCCCTCTAAAATTTGATTGTCTGTCTTCTCATGATATGGAGACAACCTGACGATATTTACTATCTACATCCTTGCTATTAGGCTACGTCGTATATGATAAATCACTTAATTAATCTTGGTCATGACGATGTATGGTCCTTTCCCAACTTCTGTCGAGTTTCGGAGACTGACTTTTTGTTCGCTTTGGATTGTATATCCACACTTTGTCACCCACATTAAATTCAACACTGGTTGCTTTCAGATCGTAGCGGATCTTCATCCTGTCACTTTCTAGATGCAACTTCTGGCGAGGGTCTTCATGAACCAACTGGAGACGCTCGCTCAGGTGACTCATGTAGTCATCAGTAGATTCTGGATTTTCTGGTCGGCCAGTTTAGTCCAGTAAATTTAAGGTTTAATATTGCAATTCATTGAGTAAGAAAAATTTTTTTATCCATCGATAGTACATCGTATAGAAAGCTTAAATCCAAATGTCAAATGCAAGAGGGCCTTGGTTGGCCATTGTCAAATGTCATTTTGTGTTGCCAACACAAATCTCACTTTTCTCCTAGAATGCACTCTAATTCCCCTATAATGCACACATAATGGCGGATATCCAGGCCGGCGCCAGCGCCCTCTGCCGGATGGCTAAAAATTGGAGGAGGGACTTGTTCCCAATGGCGGCCTAGTTTATTTTACGAGGGCCGTTTCTTGAACGTTCATTCGCACACAAAACATGGTTTGTCGCTAGCACAACGAACGTTCGAGTATATACTGAATTTCTGTTCAGGCACATTGACAGTTCAATAGTTTGCTCCATTCCATGGCCGACTAGAAGTTCATAGGTAACTAGGATTTATTGCAATGAAAAATAAACAGTATCATTTCTGATCTTCATTTTCTACTTTTTTGAATAAGTATATATATCTAAGCACATTCGAATAAAAAATATTGTATGATACACGTACTCCTGCGGTTCGCCAGCCTCGACTGCGCCTCGGCCGGTGAAGTCTGCATCTGACCGAAAAACTCAACTTTTCGTCCTTGTACCATAAACTACTACGCGTGGACACAACTAATTATTATGCTTTACATAAAGTACATTCAGGTATAAAAAAACTTGGGAAATTTTGCAAAGTACAGTCAAGGTATAGCGCCCTATGAGGTGACAGGAGACGTTGCGCGCAACTTTGAGACAGTACCGGAAATAAACTATTGCTGATAGAAAAAAGTTGTTCAGACAAATATTATAGGTAATTTTGTAGTGAAGAACTTTTGTTAAGAAAGTTTCGCGCTGTCGTTAGCAGAAAAAAGATATTAGATGTGAAAAAAGTTTCAACCCCTTTTTTCTAGATTATTTTCTTATAACTTGTTATATATGCAAAATTAAAGAAAATGACAAGAGAAACAATTTGCAGAGCACCTTTTTTCATTTAAAAATGGTACCGACTATTTTCTTGGTAAAATTAAAAATACAGCTGTTATCCGTGAAAAACTAATTTACCACTAAATTCAAGATGGCGGAAAACCTGCAAAGGGTTGATGGTCGAAAATTCGGATTTAGGCTTTCTATATGGTGTCCTATCGATGGATAAGAAAATTTTTCTTACCCCATGAATTGCATTATTACCCATATAAATCCAATTAAATTTACTGGATTAGTTACGATGTCGATAGGGAGCCTTAGATTTTCTTGGTTTCTGATTCACTACCATTTTCAGGTATGTTTCTAGAGTCTTATCGAATCATTTCCCTATACCATCATAATGGGGGTGCAGGGGTGTTGTTCTTGTGGAAATCCCTAGCAGGCGGCAGACATTTTGGAATACCTCCGACTCAAAATTGCGGCCCTGATCAGAGTAGTTCTCTTGGGACACCAAAACAACATATCTAATTTTGAAATACGACCTCTGCGACTGTGGTGGTCTCTTGGTGATTGGATACACTTCTGGCCATTTGCTGAAGTAGTCCATGACAACTAACACATAATGGTTTCCAGATTCGCTAGTTGGGAACGGTCCTACTACGTTGATAGTGATCCTTTCAAAAGGAGCTCCGATCAGGTATTGCATAATTTTCCCCCTGTTCCTAATTTTTGGTCCTTTTGCCAAAGCACATTCTTGACATCGGCGGCACCAATCTTCGACATCTTCCCAAGAGTTTACCCAGTAAAACCTCTCTAACTTTATTCAAGGTCTTACTAATGCCAAAATATCCACCTCCAACGCATTCGTGCACGGCTTTCAGGACCTCCGACACTCCTTCTGGGAAGTACTGTTAGAAATAGCTTTTCTTTTCCATCTGGACTTTCCCAAACTCTCTTTAGTACACCATCTTTAATTATTAATGAGTACCATTGTGCCCAGTATGCCTTTAACTCTGGGGATTTGTCCGAAACATCTTTCCATTCATGTTTGGGTATATGACTAGAGTGATAACAGTCTTCATTATAGTCGGGGAGCTGAGTGACAGAAAAATGCAAAAGTTTTAGGAAGGCTGGTTTTTTGATACAGTGTAGTATTTAGGGTGTATAAGAACAGCCTGCCGTCAGTCAACCAGTTTCGTTAGCGTTTGGCGCAGGGGCGGCTTCAAAGTTGTAAAAAACCAAGTATGTGCAACTGTTTTAGAAAACCTAAAACTTGGTTTATTTAGTATCAAAACAACTAAACAACGATGTGGATGTAGTCAGCCTTAAAAATATTGCAACGGGCCACGTCAGCAGCGCTTCAAACTCATAAAAAAATATAGTTCGTGAAACTGTTTTAGAAAATTTGAAATTCGGTCTACTTATAGGTAATATTATAAAAAATCAAATCAGCCAGAATGCTTATTTAACAAACGCCGACAGCTGCGGATATAAGAGCGGGTGAGTTTTTTTCGATGTTTAGCATGGAGATTTCGGAAACCAGCGGAGCTAGATGGAAGGTTAAATGGGGAAAGATTTGCAGTTTTGTGGGCCCAATTTAATGCACCTTTTGAATTTTTGAAAGAGTTCATGGCTTACTAGATATTTTGAAAAAAAAAAGAATTTTCCCTATTCCTTCAAATCCCGCTAGCTCCGTTATTTTCGACTTTACAAAAAAAAGTGTAAATACAAAAGTTGTAGGGAATTATGTTCCTAATAAGAAGGTCCAATCCTATTTTGACCGTGAGCTGTCGTTTTAGATATGGCATAAACTTTTTTTTAATGCAAACCATAGTTGGCTGTGATCTCATAAAATCGAGCGTTTTTTAAGCTTTCCAACAATATATTACTCGATATAATTATTTTGAAAAATATGGGAGTTATGGCGGTTTCTCTGTTTAATTCTTACTTTAACGGAGTTAGCCATGGAAACAATGTAATGCCGCGCGCCTCATTTATACAACGTGCTCGATGGCGCGGGCGTATTATATTATATCCAATAGCTGAGTAACAAATATATTTATATTTTATAAAAATTTCATCAAAACCAGCCCCATCAGAAAAACCTAAAGTCCACCATCTTTCTTGTTAAAAGCACAAAGAAAGGCTCCATAAACAATTGGGCAAATAGCTGAAGGGATACAACCTTAAAATAATATTAGAAAAAGATGAAAGAGATAAATGCAAATTTGACGAAAATATACCGAGCTCCTCGCCAACCAGACCTTTGAGGTGCTGCGGCCTCAAGAAATCAAGACCTTTGTCCATCAAAGTTAGAAAAGTTTCTTCATTTTTTCGCAAAGGATCAGTTTGGCTATCCAAACAGGTAATGCAGCTTCAGTTTTAGAGACTTTGGATTTTTCTGATGGGGCTGGTTTTGATGAAATTTTTATAAAATATAAATATATTTGTTACTCAGCTATTGGATATAATATACTTAATACGCCCGCACCATCTAGCGCGTTGTATAAATGATGCGCGCGGCATTACATTGTTTCCATGGCTAACTCCATTAAAATAAGAATTAAACAGAGAAACTGCCATAACTCCCATATTTTTCAAAATAATCATATCGAGTAATGTATTGTCGGAAAGCTTAAAAAACGCTTGATTTTATGAGTCAAAATAGGATTGGACCTTCTTATTAGGAACATAATTCCCTACAACTTTTGTATTTACACTTTTTTTTGAAAATAACGGAGCTAGCCGGATTTGAAGGAATAGGGAAAATTAATTTTTTTCGAAATATCTAGTAAGCCATGAACTCTTTCAAAAATCCAAAAGGCGCATTAAATTGGGCCGACAAAACTGCAAATCTTTCCCCATTTAACCTTCCTTCTAGCTCCGCTGGTTTCCGAGATCCACATGCTAAACATTGAAAAAAACTCACCCGCTCTTATATCCGCAGCTGACGGCGTTTGTTAAATAAAGATTCTGGCTGATTTGATTTTTAATAATATTACCTATAAGTAGACCGAATTTCAGATTTTCTAAAACAGTTTCACGAACTATATTTTTTTATGAGTTTGAAGCGCTGCTGACGCGGCCCGTTGCAATATTTTCAAGGCTGACTACATCCACATCATTGTTTAGTTGTTTTGCTACTAAATAAACCAAGTTTTAGATTTTCTAAAACAGTTGCGACATACTTGGATTTTTTACAACTTTGAAGCCGCCCCTGCGCCATACGGTAACGAAACTGGCTGACTGACGGCAGGCTGTTCTTATACACCCTAAATACTACACTGTATAAAAAAACCAGCCTTCCTAAAACTGGTGCATTTTTTTGTCACTCACCTCTCGGACTATTACAGGGTCTTCTTGACAATCCAAAATCATGCCATTTTCATGCATCTTCCATAAAAATGTTAAGTTGTTATGCAGGGCGATTCCGTTATGATGTAAAAATTTTTAACCACAGTGTTGATGCACAAAGATCCAACAAAAAATATTCAAAGTGTTCTTCTCTCTGCCAACTCAAATACTGAATTTGTTGGGGTCAAAAATGGAGTACCTATATCAAAACTGCGCCAGATACTTTAAACGAACTAAGTCTACCACTTTGAGTAGTCTTGTTGATCTTTCATCTGTTTTGAGGGGATTCCATGGCACACTTAACTCGCCAGATGCCTTTAAAATTCATATTTTGCTCAACTTTGGCACCCTGCAGAATGGAATTACCTGTATATTTTTTGTTAAAATCTGGTATGTGGGGGTTTTGGTTGTGTCCTGATTAATGCTGTGGTGTCAGATTTTAAATAAAAAATGCCTAATATGCTTTTTCGAAAAACGCACCCCCCTAAAAAACCCTGCAGTAGGCCAGGATTTCGCGGCAAGGTCAAACCAAAGCTTGGCAAATGATGACCTTTCAAGGACATATCTATAAAAAAAATCACCCATTCAATTCCCCCAGCCTACTTAGATTTTCAAGGGTGTATACTTGAAAAACGGGACACAGTGTATATATACATTATTAACAAATAATGATCCATAGAGCAACTGCACATATTTGAGGCCAAAATATGACGATTGAGGCTAATATGCCTTATAGAAATGTTGTTTGTTTAAGAGATACAGTTGAAGTTCATTTTTTGAAATTGAATTATGGCTACATCTCCCAAAATAATGAAGCTGCTGAACTGAAATTTGGCACCGCTATGTTTTTGAGGATGGAGAATATGCTAAAAATATCAGTTTTGCTGTATCTCACAGAGGGCGCCACTTGCGCTGTTTTTGGATCGTGTTTTTACTCCTAACTTTTTTGAGGTTATCTTTTTGATGTTGCAGATCCATCATTTTAAGGCATCTTTTCATTCTGCAACAAAAAGGTACTCTTGTTTCATAACGATCAAATCAACCGTTTGCCTTGAAATTGCCAAAACGTGCCCCAAAACACCTGTTGACTTCAATATTCAAAACATAAAATTTTCACCTACCGCTTTCAAATGTTACCAATCGACTGTACATTCAAAATGAAGAAAAAAATGCCAGATGGGCATTGGTCGAAACACCATTCGTTTTCTTGAAATAGGGTGTCCAAATTTAGCCAAGTTTCAATCCGTTCCATTTTGAAAACAAAACATTTTTGGTACATTGTTCATAGCAATTTTTTTCTCACTTTAAATGGTACAGTGAATCTGTAACATTTGAAAGTAGCAGGTAAAAATTTTATTTTTTGAATGTTGGAGTCTACAGGTGTTTCGGGGCACATTTTGCCAATTTCAACGCAAACGGTTGATTTTATCGTTATAAAACAAGAGTACCTTTTTGTTACAGAATGAAAAGATGCCTTAAAATGATGGACCTGCAAGATCAAAAAGATAACCTCAAAAAAGTTAGGAGTAAAAACACGATCCAAAAACAGCGCAAGTGGCGCCCTCTGTGAGATACAGCAAAATTTATATTTTTAGCTTATTCTCCATCCTCAAAAACATAGCAGTGCCAAATTTCAGTTTAGCAGCTTCATTATTTTGGGAGATGTAGCCATAATTCAATTTCAAAGAATGAACTTCGCCCTGTATCTCTTAAACAAACAACATTTCTATAAGGCATATTAGCCTCAATCGTCATATTTTGGCCCCAAATATGTGCAGTTGCTCTATGGACCATTATTAACGGGATACCCTGTATACAGTGCCCGCCAAAAAGTTGGAACCATAAGGGATTTTTTTTTATTTTTGGGCTACGATGAAACTACTCTAGGGCGATTATTTCTGCTTCCAAAAAGATTCGAAATGAGATCATTAAACGTCATGACGTCATTTGACATACCTGTCAAAAATAACATTTAATTAAATAAATGGCCAACATACGTTTTGAGATTTTATCGAAAAAAATTATTTGAAAAAGTTGCTTGGAATCTTATTTTACCCCTATGTGCAAATTTTCAGACAAAAATTCTGACAATGATAAATTTTTGCATTGTTTGTGCCTCCAAACAGTTTGCGAGTATAATTTATATGACAAAGATTTAAAATTGGCCGGGGTATCACGTAACATTTCCACCTTTACAGACCAAAAGCTTTTCGAAGGACGCAATAGCTTGCTCTGAAGACTTTACAGAATTGTCACAACTTGGGTATATGAGACAACTCTCAAGTTCTTTGTCAAATATGTAATATTTTAAAGATGTTTTTGTCATTACAATATTTTTGCAAATAACGGTATTGCCTTCAAAACGTGGAACCACTTCTGCAATCGATATTGTTGGGGTTATAAAATTTGTTGTAAAGTAATGTATGGCCCAGGATCGGGAGGATGAAACGGGTGGCAGATATCTCCAACAACTCTTGAACCAGGGGACCATATACAGTGTGACCCGTTTGGAATAGAAATACCTCTGTACAATTTTTATTTGAATTTAGCCGGTTTTTTTCTAAGGGTAGGTCAGAAAAAACTGTTATTTTGGCGTGAAGTTTCAGGTCTTGATCTCAATTTTCAAGGCCTACTACGAATTATTCTTTTCTAGTAAAAAAAGACGAAAATCATTTAGCGATTTTTTTATTTAAAATCTGACACCACAGCGTTAATCAGGGCACCCCAAAACCCCCATATACTAAATTTAAATAAAAAAATATACAGGGACTTCCATTCTGCAGGTTGTCAAAGTTGAACAAAATGGGAATTTCAAAGGTATCTGGCAAGACAAATGGAATCCCCTCAAAATAGTTGAATGGTCAACAGGACGGCTCAAAGTGTTGGTGTGTTGACGTTAAACAAATTCTCGAAATTTTGCCTAAAAAAATGGTCAAAGCAGGCCTTGATTTTTGTAGTAGAAATCTATCGACTTGTCACAGAACATAGTTTTTTGAGACCTACAATCTAAAAAAAGTTCATTAAAATCGGAGCAAAAATAACAATTTTACAGAGGTGTCTCCATTCAAAAATATTGAATTTTTTGGAAATGGCCCAGCGAAAAATACCCTGTATATTTTTGTATTGAATCTTTGCATACCAACACTTTTAGCCTTCCTGTTGACCATTCAACTCTTTTGAGGGGATTCCATTTGTCTTGCCAGATGCCTTTGAAATTCCCATTTTGTTCAACTTTGACAACCTGCAGAATGGAAGTCCCTGTATATTTTTTTATTCAAATTTTTATATAGGGGTTTTGGGGCATCCTGATTAATGCTGTGGTGTCAGATTTTAAATAAAAAAAATCGCTAAATGATTTTCGTCTTTTTTACTAGAAAAAAATTCGTAGTAGGCCTTGAAAATTGAGATCGAGACCTGAAACTTCGCGCCAAAATAGAGTTTTTCTGACCTACCCTTAAAAAAAGGAGCCAAATTCGGATAAAAAATAAAAATTTTACAGAGCTGTCTGTATTCCAAACGGGCCACACTGTATATGGTTCCCTGGTTCAAGAGTTGTTGGAGATATCTGCCATCCCTGTTTCGTTCTCCCGATCCCGGGCCATACGTTACTTTACAACAAATTTTATAACCCCAACAATATCGATTGCAGAAGTGGTTCCACGTTTTGAAGGCAATGCCGTTATTTGCAAAAATATTGTATTGATAAAAACATCTTTAAAATATTTCATATTTGACAAAGAAGTTGAGAGTTATCTCATATACTCAAGTTGTGACAATTCTGTAAAGTCTTGAGAGCAAGCTGTTGCGTTTTTTAAAAAGCTTTTGGTCTATAAAGGTGGCAAAATCTTTGGCATGTAAAATATACTCGCAAAGTGTTTGGAGGCACAAACAATGCAGTCAAATTTTACAACCACTACACGATTCTGCAAGAAAATGACAAATTGTTACACATGTAATGCAATATTGAATGTACAAAATACTTCTAGTGTTGCAACAATGCACTGTATAATAATACAGGGTGGTCCACTTTTTTGTAGCAGAACTTTAACAATCGACGGAAAAACTTATTTTAAGGCAAAAATTTTATATAAACAAAGGTTTGCAAACGCTTCGTTTTAAATCTACAAGGTGTTAAAAAAACACTTTTTTTTAAATAAAATGTGAACCAGTTGTAACTATTCCTTAGTTAGTGGTAGATTGCAAAATTCAAAACAATTCTAATTAAAAATCATTAGAATGTTGTAAGGCACAAGTACAGGGTGATCATTAATAATGTCTGGGGTCTAGTATGACAAGGCTTTTAGAAGAGTCATGTCACCTGTCATAGAACACACTGTAGACAAAATTGTTTTAACGAAAGTGTTCCCAAAACGGAAGTTTTCGCATATATGAAATAAAAATGGTATTATTTTTCAGCTATTGGAATTCGCCATTTTGTCTTCTTTGTTCGATAAATGTACATTAGTTGGTCCCATTTATAATA
The DNA here is from genome assembly GCA_963920635.1 of Pseudeuparius sepicola. Taxonomy (NCBI): domain Eukaryota; kingdom Metazoa; phylum Arthropoda; class Insecta; order Coleoptera; family Anthribidae; genus Pseudeuparius; species Pseudeuparius sepicola. The sequence goes on along the minus strand of OY987300.1, from coordinate 33,271,590 downwards.
ATAATAATAATAATAGTGTCTTTATTAAATACATAAGTGTAATATAAAACAAGAATATTATAGTATTCTTATCATGTTTAAATCCACACACCAATACCGTTGTTTTTGCACTCGACGCGCGTTTCGCTAACTAAGCATCATCAGGAGATGATTAAATCTAACCGCTTATTACTAACTTACTCTATTTATACTAAAAGTACCTACTGTATTAATTATCTACCTATCAGTTTATTAGCATAAATAATGGACTGTAGGGGATGGGGCCCTTACCCTTATTTAAACTAAATTTACATCTGTAAATTTCCAGGCTTTCATAGGCATCTAATAATTTCCTGTCAGGTAGATATTTAATTAATTTTAAATTGTCTATTGTTACCCTATGATTATTTTCAAAAGCATGTTCGGCAATGCTAGATTTTTCTAGATGACCGTATTTTAAATGTCTCATGTGTTCATTGAATCTGGTTTTTATGGAACGTCTAGTTTGCCCAACATATTTTTTATTACAATCAGAACAACTAACTTCATATATTCCACTTCTTTCTAGGACATCAATCTTGTCCTTGGGGTTTCCTAATAGATTTTTAATATTAGGACAAGATTGATGTCCTAGAAAGAAGTGGAATATATGAAGTTAGTTGTTCTGATTGCAATAAAAAATATGTTGGGCAAACTAGACGTTCCATAAAAACCAGATTCAATGAACACATGAGACATTTAAAATACGGTCATCTAGAAAAATCTAGCATTGCCGAACATGCTTTTGAAAATAATCATAGGGTAACAATAGACAATTTAAAATTAATTAAATATCTACCTGACAGGAAATTATTAGATGCCTATGAAAGCCTGGAAATTTACAGATGTAAATTTAGTTTAAATAAGGATAAGGGCCCCATCCCCTACAGTCCATTATTTATGCTAATAAACTGATAGGTAGATAATTAATACAGTAGGTACTTTTAGTATAAATAGAGTAAGTTAGTAATAAGCGGTTAGATTTAATCATCTCCTGATGATGCTAACTTAGTTAGCGAAACGCGCGTCGAGTGCAAAAACAACGGTATTGGTGTGTGGATTTAAACGTGATAAGAATAGTGTATCGCCAATAGGTTCCAAATTCCGAACTTAGAAGAATATTATAGGATGGCGACGTTCACACTAGGTGCTCTTCCACGTAACCATTATTTACGACTAGGAAACATGTATAAGGAAAATTTTAAACAATAAATTAATGTAACATCAAGTTAAACAGCTATGCCACGCAAGTATTTCTTATATTTTTTTCTGAAGCTGGAAATGCTAAGAGAATCCTTGATGTTGGTGGGAATACTGTTAAAAATTTTTACTGCATAGTAAGAAAAATAATGCTGGTACTGTGCGGTGGAGTGCCGGGGAATTACATACATAGATGAGTGTCTCATGGAGCGACTATGGATTTGGCACAGTTAACTAATTTGCAATATAAATATTGTGGCACTTTGTACTTATTAATTTTAAAAACTAAACAGGCCATGTCTAGTAAAAATCTTTTATCCAGATTTAACCATCCAGACGCATCGAAACTATCGGAAATATGGTCAAATTTTCTTAAGTTGTAAGAAAACCGTATGCACGAGTTCTGTATTTTTTGAAGCGAGACTTGGTTACAGCGAGTTAAGGCCGGCCAAAATACTAGATTACAGTAAGAGATATTCGATAATACAAGAGCATCACAGAGCCTAAGTTTTATATCAGATGTCAGATAGTCTCTTTGCATGTATAAATGTCTCATTTTCGCATATGTCTTTTTTACTAAATGATTAACGTGCGTACCAATCCTCATATCACTATCTATGAACAAGCCGAGGTTTTTGCAAGTATGTGAGACATTCAATTGAACGTCGTTTACAAAAATACGAAAAGAATTATCACATTCAACTTCTTTCCTATGCCTTCCGAATAACAACATTTCAGTTTTAAGTTCATTTAAAACCAGGGAGTGTGATACTGAAACATCAACTACAGACTTCAGGTCCACATTTATCTGCATTATTGAGCTTTGGAGGTCAGCAATAGGGAATGAGTGGTACATTTGCGTATCGTCTGCATACAAATGTGATTTGCAGTGAGTCACGGCTTTGCAAAAATCTGCTGTATACAGAAGGTAAAGGAGTGAACCAAGGACACTGCCCTGGGGCACACCATTCGCTGACAACCTATAATCTGAATAGTTATTTTTTACATAAACTCTCTGGCAACGATTATCTAAATAGTTTTTAAAAAAATTACCTGCCCCCTCACCAAGGCCATAATATCGAAGTTTTTTACACAAAAGCGCATGGTCTAAGGTATCAAAGGCCTTCGTGAAGTCCAACAGTATCAAGCAAATGACCAATCCCTTATCGCTGGCATCATATATATCATCAGATATTTTAAGCAGAGCTGTAGAAGTTCCAAAACCAGGCCTAAAACCCGATTGTATGGGAGGCAGGATATCTCTCGTCTTGCAAAAGTCGTTAAGTTGTAGAACTACAATTTTTTCTAGTAGTTTAGATAAGGTTGGTAAAATACTGATTGGTCTATAGTGATTTAAGTCGGTGGGATTATTCTTTTTCGCAAGAGGAAGTATATTAGAAAGCTTCCAGGCCTTAGGAAACACGCCAGAGAGTAGGCATGTGTTGACAATGTAGGTCAGATATTCAGTAAGAGGAGGAAGAAGATAAGAGATCATTTTTAAGCTAATACTGTCAGGCCCTTCAGCATGACTTTTAAGCGACAGGACAATCTGATCAACTTGATCCCCCATAACAGGAGCAAACTCGAAATCGTCAGCGGTCATGCGGATATCACTGTATTTAACGTGAGAACTGGCTACACTTGCAGCTGCAACCTGCGGTAAATTATCAAGTCATCCGCATCGAATTGAGTACAGTTACCATTTTCGCTTGAAGACTGCTTGCCTAGATTTAAGTACTGGAGGGCCTTCCAAAATTCTTTAGGGTTAGAGTTGAATTTGTATTGTAGGTAGGCCTTTTTTTCGAGTTTAACAGAGTTATTTACAAAATTGCGAAGTTGTTTGTAATGAATCCACGACTCGTCCGTTTTAGTTCTTTTATACTTTGCCAAAGCCTGTTTACGCAATTTTATCATCTTTTTTACATTTTCAGTCAACCACGGAGCGGGTGCTTTGGAGATTCTTGCCGTTTTAAGGGGGGCATGAACAAAAGCCTAATTATATTACTATTCCAAAAGTCGATCATCATCAATTTGTGATTTGCAGATCATGCATAAAGTCCTTGTGATTGAAGCTACTAAAGTCCCGATAGGTGCAGAGAAACTGTTTAGTTTTATCTTTTTTTAATTTTAAAGTGCATGTAACTAAGCAGTGATCAGAAATATCCATCTGAAGCACATCAACATTGCAGACAGTCTCACTATTTGATGTTACTAACACGTCAATAAGAGTAGAAGTAAATATGTGTTGGCTCGCTTACTAATTGTGTAAGATTCTATTTGTTCAAAAAATTACTCAGAGCACGCGACCCACCACTATTATGAAGCAAATTAACATTCAAGTCTCCTCCAAAAATTACCAAATCATACGTAGGCAACAAAGCTGTAAGGCAATTCTCCAAATCACACAGACAATCAAATAAATCAGCTCTAGGAGGTCTGTACAAGGATCCCACACAGATACTCTTACCCGCAATCTTTAAGGTTAGCCACAGCTGCTCCAGGTCATGAGATATAGGCACATCTAAAATTTTGAACTTGATCTCTTTTTTAAGAAATAAAGCAACTCCACCACCTCTGCCATCACGATCCTTTCTAGCGATATTGTACCCGTCCACATTTATAGCTTGATTTGTAACAGAGTTATTGAACCAGGTCTCAGAGAGGCCCACCACATCAATAGATTCACTCTGTAAAAAATCTGAAAATAAGTTAAATCCAGTTCCACAAGAATGTATATTAAAGTGCGAGAAGGAAAATAAAGTATTTTTCGACATATTATGTTGTGTTACACAATAAATTGGCACGTATGTGCCCCCACCCCAAATAAAAAATTGCTTCTCCTAACTCAAGAACGAAACATAATTATTAATTATTACAATTATGAGAACAATATAGCTACTTAAAAACTAAACATACCTTATTTTAGATCATTAGAACCTACGAAAAGTCTAGAAACCTCAGACATATTTTTTTGGGCTAAAAATATATAAATTATAAATAATAAACACGGACAGTAGCGTAGCATTAACAAAAAGAGGTTGAAAAAGGAACCGCACGCATGAATACCGTCCGCGTCGATCAAGCAGTGAGTCTCTTTCGATAGCCAACTGAATCCGTCTCTTCTGTTTTATGTCCCAGGCGAAGATTTTGCCACTAGCTGACCAGGCATTCTTAGGACCGAATTTCTTCTTAGCATCTGATAATTTCTCGTATCGAATTTTTTTAAATCCTCAAAGATAACTGGTATTTATATAGTACATACTATTTTTTAATTATTTAAAGTAGATCTTCAAAATGTAAACCATTTTGATGAATACATAATTCACATCGGCGCAACAATTAAATCGGCATTCCTTATTTCATCGCACGCATCTGGAATGCGCTGAATAAGTTCTTCTCTTGTTTCCACAGGAACGGCATATACCCGCTCTTTTAAAAATCCCCATACGAAGAAATCTAAAGGGGTTAGATCAGGGGAACGAGGAGGCCACGAGACTGACCCCCTGCGCCCGATCCACCTCCCTGTAAAATTGTCATCTAATCAGTTTGTTACATTTCTATGGTGATGAGCGGGGCAACCGTCAAGTTGGAACCAAGAAACCAATCTTAAATTTAATGGAATTTCTTCCCACATATTACCTTGCTCTCTAATTAAAAATTCCAAAAAGTTTTCACCATTCACACGTTCTGGTAAGAAGTAAGGTCCGAAGAGTTTATTACCATATACCCCAAGCCACACATTCACACTACATTCCACCTGAAAATTCCTTGGTCGTATGGGATGTGGATTTTCGTGTGCCCACACATGCTGATTGTGGAAATTGACCACACCTCGACGCTTAAATTATGACTCGTCAGCCCATAATATGTGGCTCAAAAAATTTACATTGTCTTGAATTGACTTGAGGGCCCATCGGCAAAAACCTAACTTTTCTTCTTCATCGCCGTCACGTTATAACCGAAAAAGAAAGTTGGAAGGTGCTAAATGTGTATAGCTGCTTTTTCGTTTTTGATTTGGGTGGGTTCGGATCCTTTTGTGACCTGAATCCGTTGTCCCGACAAACTATTCTCCCCTCCTAAAACAATTCAAGATGGCTGACGATTAAAACAGTCAGAGAATGATCCAAAGCTTATGTGCAAATATTGCAAGAAAATAGTGCAAATTCATGTGCAAAGTGCATAATATGTAAATGTGTATATCATACATCATGTGCATTAAGAGTTCAAGGCCTTGTGGCATTGGGAAGAGATAACATGGTGGAGTGTTGTAAAAAGAGTACCATCAACAAAAGTACAAATACAAACAAAACTCATAAGGACACGCAAACAGAGGCTGAGACTGAATATTTGAAAAACCTATTGGGTGCAAAGGAAGAAATCATTATTGAATTGCGATTCAACCAAGTTTTACTAAATAAAACAGTAAGTTTGTTGGAAGAAAAGATCACACTTAAAAATATTAATACCTATTCACAAGTTACAAAAAACTGTGTATCACAAAAAAACAGCAAAGAAACAAACATTCCGAATTTAAATTCAACCGCAAAAAATCAAATTAAAAAAACAGAGAGGGAAGGTGAATGTACCTGTAAATAGTAAACAAACAGAAGAATGCCAAATTGAAAATGCACAAAAAGAAAAAATGAATGATATAATTAATTTGGTAAATACTGAATCTATGAAGTCAACAGATCAACAAGAAGATGAAGGTTTCGTGAATGTTCAAAAATCAAAAACCAGGAGGAACAACTACTTCAAGAAAAGAGTTGGAACTCCGAGTGTTGATGATAAAGAAGTAGGTTTCGTAGGGGCTGATAAGAAAGAATGGCTTTATATTAATAGGGTAATGCCACATGTAACTGAAAATGTAATAAAGGACTATATTTTGAAAAATCCAAATTTTCAAAGCGATATAGTGGAAGTTCATCAGGTCACCTGGAAAAATGAAAATGATAATGCAAACAATGAGTCAAGTAGAAAGTTAAAGAGCTTTGTTGTTACTGCTCCCTTCCATCACAAAGATGAGATGTATGATCCAATGTTCTGGCCAGCTAATGTAGGAATCAAAAGATTTAAACGAGAGCTCTTCAGAGGGGATAATTTTTATAGATTGCTATCGTCAAAGCTTGTCAGTTGTGCAAACTGCTGCCTTGGAGCCAAATAATAAAAGTCACTATAAACCAGTACTATTGAAAATAGGTCACCAAAATATTCAGTCCATAAAAAGCAAGATCGATGAACTTGAGGTGTTTCTGAATGGTGGAGCATTGGATGTTTTCTGTTTGTCTGAAAGTTGGTGTACTGATCAGGACATGTTTCATCTGGTGGTTGATGGTTATAATGTTGCTAGCTACTTCAACAGAAGACTAAACAAACATGGGGGTGTTCTTATCTTGGTCAGAAACTCAATCAGTTATGTTTCGGCACTGGAGGTATCTCGATTTTGTATTGAACTGGTTTTTGAGTGTTCAGGCATCAAGCTGACTTCTAATAGTGCAAAGATATGTATTTTATGTGTTTATCGATCGCCTTTGTCGCCTAAGCAAAGTTTTTTCAATCAACTTGAATTATGTCTAGCCTATATATGCACAAATTTTCATTTATGTAAATTGATTGTCATGGGTGATTTTAATATTAATTTTATACTAAACAATGTAGATAAATCTGAACTATTGGATATTTTATACTCTTTTAACTTAGAATTTGTTTTTACAACTGAATATACTAGAATCACTGCCACTTCTTCTACTGCTATTGACTATGTCTGTACAAATTCAAACAGCAATATTGTGAATCAGCTCATTGCAGATAATGGTCTATCAGACCACTTTTTTCAGAAGATTGAGCTGCCATTTGGGACTGAACTCACTAATCAATATTATTTTACGAGATCAATATCAAACAAAAATAAAAATATATTCTCTGAACTACTCGATTCAGAAACTTGGGATGAATTACATGCTGAAGGTAATGATATCCATGATAAATTTTCAACTTTTATGGGTATTCTGGAGTATTATTACATCATTAGTTTCCCAGTTGTTAAAAGAAAACAGACAGATTTTCATACAAATAAAAAATGGTTAACGCCTGGCTTAAGAATTTCATCAAAAAATTTAAAAGGGCTTCACAAAAAAGTAAGAGAAGGTACTGTAACACTGGATTTTTATAAAAAAATACAAATATTTATATAGGAGTTTATTAAGACTTGCAAAATAAAAATACTACAACAATAAAATTTCTCACTCAAATAATAACTCAAAAACAGTTTGGGAAATAATAAACTCTACAACGAAAAACAAAAAGAAACACAAAATTGACTACATTATCAAAAACAATGTGGAATATGGAAATCAAGTTGATATTGCAAATCAGTTCAATTCATTTTTTGTTGAAATACCAAAACTCCTGCAACACAAGCACTTAGATTCAGAGACGGAGGGTCCAGGTTCTTAGGAGCTTCCTTTTATTAACAGATCAATTTACTTATACAGAGTGTTAGAAAGTGAGGTTAAACAAACGATAAATGATCTGAAGAATACAGGTTCCTGTGGACCGGATGATTTTCCAACGTCTCTCATAAAGCTCTGTGCTGGACAGCTCAGCGGTCCTCTGACCTACTTAATAAACTTGTGCTTTACTGAATCAGTTTTTCCCAATCTTCTAAAGATTTCTAAAGTCATGTGTTTACATAAGAAAGGTGATCCTAAAGAAGTTGGAAATTATCGTCCTATTTCACTTGTCAGTATTTTCAAAAATCTTTGAAAAAATATTGCTGAAGCGCATCATAAATTTTTTAGAATCCTGCAAGCTCATATTGAACACCCAACATGGTTTTCGCAGCAAAAGATCTACTACTACGGCACTTTGCTCTATATTAGATAAAATATACAAATGCTTAGACGGGAAAAATAAAGTTATGGCTTTATTTGTTGACCTGGCAAAAGCCTTCGACTGCGTTGATCACAAGCTGCTCCTAGAAAAACTTCATTCTTATGGCATTCGAGGTAATTGTTACAATTTATTAAAATCCTACTTGGAAAATCGCAAACAATATGTTTGTTTCGAGGGTGTAAAGTCAGAGTTGTTGGATATCGATTCTGGTGTTCCGCAGTGCTTGGACCTCTACTTTTCCTTATGTACACAAATGATGTGTCCAATTATTTGACCACATATCACTGTGAATTTGCGGATGATCTGACTTTGTTGTCACACAGTGCTGATGATGAGGGGATGAGAAGTCATCTGGCTCATAATTTGGTTGCTCTTTTTGATTATTTCAACAAAAACAAATTAACTCTAAACCAGAAAAAAACTTATGTGATGCAGTTTCTTCCATACGGTGCCAACTAGAACAAGAGTCAACTTATTAAGCTAAATAATAAATCAATCGAACAAGTAACGTCATATAAGGTTTTGGGTATCCACATTGACATGTCCCTAAACTGGGGGTGTCATGTGGATTACATAAGTGTTAAATGTGCCAGGAGTTGCTACGCTCTTTTCCGACTAAGACAGGTCATAAGTAAAAATGTTGTCAAAATGTTCTATTTTGCAAACTTTGAGTCAGTTATCAGATATGGAATCATTCTCTGGGGTGGATCGGCTGCCGCGAGGAGAGTGTTTGTCCTACAAAAGAGAGCTATTCGGTCCATGTTTGGACTCAGATTTGCTGAATCTTGTAAACAAACATTTCAGTCTGAATCAATAATGACATTACCATGTATGATTCATCTTTGAAATACTAAAATATGTTAGACACAATAAAATTTCTTTTAAAACACTAAATGTTTATCACGAATACAGTACAAGATTTGGTAGTGATTTTCAATATGACCTTCACAGAATGGAACTTTATAAATCAAATCTTTGTTATATAGGATCTATCTTTTACAATAAAATACCAAAACACATCAGGGACTTTAATAATACAAATTTTAATAATTATATAAAAACTTTGTTACTAGCAAATGCTTTCTATTCGACGACCGAATTCCTTAATTATAACTTCTGATTTAAAAAAAACTGTTTTTTCTAATATTGATGTCAATTGTAAATTGATTATATGACTTGTCCTATATTCTTATATGTGATCACTGGATTAATAAATTCATTTCATTTCATTTTTCAGTTCAAAATGAACATACTGTACAATTTTCCCTCAAAATTGGAAAAAAATATACCTACCTAACAACAATAACACCTTGTAGATACATGTAGATAACGACAATTTGGCGGAATCTATTTTTATTAACCGAAGGTGACATTATAGAAATTAAGAATGTATGTTTACAATAAATATGTTCAAAATTATTTCCATACCTAAATACGAGCAGCGGCTCTAGCACTGTTTTTACTGCATTCTCCATAAACTAATACCATATTTTAATTTATCCTCATTATTATGATTAACCATTATTACAAAAATTAATAAACTAATTAGGCAAGAAACAAATTGACAACGATAGAGAATTACCTGGGCGTTTGAAGCTCAATATTATATTGAAACAATGGGCAGAGACAGAGCCACCTTCGGTTAATAAAAATAAATTCAGCCAAATTGTCGTTGTCTAGATGTATGTACATTAGGGCATCCAATCCCGAAATCTCGAATCCCGAAATCCCGGGATCCCGGACAAATTTTGGTCCCGTTAATCCCGGGATTATAAAAAGTGAATCCTGGGATTTCGAGATTATTCAAGCTTGGAACGCCGCCTTCGCAGCCAACGAAAAATACCGGCCGTGTCGCGGCGCGAACTCACGTGACATTAGGAGTTCTAGCACTGCATATGTTTACCATTGCTTCACTTGTAAAATAGTGTAGGAAAAATGCAATACATTGGAATTATTGTAAATATTTTATTATTTTATTTGGATAAATTTAGGCACTCCAGGTTAAAAAATATTAACAACAAAATACCTAACCTAACCTAAATGAGAGCTCCTAAAGTCACGTGAGTTCGCGCCGCGCCGGCCGCGCCACGGCCAGTATTTTTCGTTGGCTGCGGCCGCCTTCTATTTACTTGCAACCACGTGCGAGGTAAAAAAATATTGATTTTCTCTGCCGGGAATTTCGTAGCCGATGAGCCCGAGCGTTTGTTTTGCTTACAGTAGCAGTTCATTGCGTGTGATGGTCTCAATTTCACGCCATTTTCATTATAAATACTGCTTGTTATTGTACTTTACCTAGATTCCTAGATGAATTAGTATTTTTGCGCTATTTTTTTTTTAAATAGTTGTTCGACTAAAACTTAGCATAGGAACTTTTTTTGTTTTCTGACTGGTTTAGAGTTTATTTTAAGTTTTAGTGCCCGTGCAACATAATTACGGTAATGTTTTGTTTGCTATATAATGTAAACTTTTTTTTATTTTTCCGTTTTTGATTTCTTACAAACAATCCCGGGATCAATCCCGGGATTCCGGGATTGAAAAAAATTAATCCCGAAATCCCGGGATTAGAAATATATTCCGAAATTGGATGCCCATGGTGTTATTGTTACTATATGACATTGGAAGTTACCTTTTTTCACTTTTGCGGGATAAATTATACAGTATGTTCATTTTAAACCGAAAAATGGGTAACTTCCGGTACTTCCGGTCAAACCGGATGTGTAATAATTTGACAAGTGAACGTCCTAGTGAACTACAAAGATATTTTTAATTACTTTTTCCTCTAAAGTTAATTTTAAGCGAGTTAGCTCATTTTTTATAAATGACATTGTAGAGCGGTTATCTCAGAAACTGGTGACAGTAGGAAAATACTCCATAGAACAAAAGTTTCTCCAAATTACCCAGTCTTTCAAATGCGCAACGCTCCAACGTTCCTAGGATCGAAAAGTTTCTTTGCACCGCAGCGCCATCTATACGCTAATATCAAAATGAACGCTTATCAGTTTCGAATAAAGCCCTCTTCACGTCCTAGCAAACGGCGTTTGCCGAATTAAAATATCTCTTTTTGTTCCGGAGATATCGGCGACGGGAGTCCTTATTGGGGCATCCTGTATTGCTAGGGGTAAAAATGACATTCCCAAAAATATAATAATAAAGAAAGGAAATCCACTGGTCAGGAGAACGAAGGTTTTAGATAGCTGTCTTTTTTTATAGGTACCAAAAAAGGTATAACTGTTAAGTTATAAAAAAACAGCTACCTCAAGAGAAAATGGCCGCAGGTGAGGTGGTACTGAATAACAAATTACAATTTACGAAAATATGAAATATATAATAGAAAAAAAACCGCACTCACCTAGGCGATTTTACTCCTCTAGTAGGCTTCGCTCTTATTCCTGGGCAGCAAAATTCCAATCCTAGATCCTAGTCAGCTTGTGGCTACGTCAGTTTGCAATGGCGGCGTCCACTCCGCCGTGAAACAGAAAGGAAAACTAATTTAGTCACCCCAACCAGGCACTACAATGAAAATACTTCACCAACAACAAATAACCCGTATTACCGATCAAATTCGCGAATATTCTAGACCAAAATGTTAAAAGCAAACGAGAAAAAATTTTGAAACGGCCACTGCCACTAGCCAGTACCGATCAATTCGAGAGCGAAATTAAAAAGGGGAGAGGATCGTGACACCGTTCGATTCATTCCATACAACCGGGGTACATAAAAAAGTGCAGCCAATAAGAATCGAGCTGCCGGAGTCAATTGATGGTTTATTTCAAATGATTCTCTTTACTTGTATATTAAATAATAACAAAACAAATACTATTATATTTAAAGCAATTTAACATACTTACTTCTACTTCAACCTGTTCGTAAATACCCACACAATAAATTCCACTGTCTGTGTTAACAAATAACGTAAACAAATCGATATTTTTTGCGCGTTGCGCTACCTACCACAGGAAGTCGCTGGCGGTATGCTCGCGAAATTAATTCATTTATAAATTGTTTGGGAAGGCATCCATTATAGGTAGTAGATTCAAAAATACTGATGTAGAGCAAAAGCAATAAAATAGTCTGTATAACCTATAAATCTATTTTATTTGTTCTTTTCTGGTTACCGGTTTCGCAAGCTACAAAGTTGCTTGCATCTTCAGACCACTAAAAAAGAGGGATGGTAGGGATCAGTACAGTCCCAAGTGACAAAGTCAAACACTTTAAAAAACATTAAATAAAATTATTACAATTAAAAAATATCCAAAAATATTTCTGCTAAATACCAACAATTAAGGCAAACAATAACATACTTACATAGATAATAAGCACTAGCTAGAGATTTGTCAAACATTATATATCGGAGGCTGCACATCCATTCGTTTTATTCAACAGGAATTTAAAAACTCTAAAGAACACTACAGATGCATTCGCAATAATAATATTGAATCTCTGTTTGCTAAGCACATTTTGGAGACTGGACATAATGCAGATATTAATAGTAACTATAAAGTTTTACACATAGAACGATTTAGTAAGCGATTGGACAGTTGGGAGGCTTTGGAGATTTTTAAATATTATAGAGAAAATAATGTAGAAATTCTTAATGTACAGATTGAAAATGACAGTTCACTGTTTGGGATTATTTTTGATTAACACAGTACTCTATGTTTGTGACAGTGTAATTCAGTGTTTACCACATAGAGGGCGACACTGTCTCACTTTCGCAATGTTTCATACTTTGATTGTTGGAGGGCGCTTCCATTTGTTTTTGACTTCGACTTGACATATGTGGGGAGTGGCCAATTTACGTTTTTTAAATTGTTAATAATGATTTTGTCTTTATCGCCCTTATTCTTAGTCATCGGTGAGTTGTTTGTTTTTCTACATTTCCCTTTGATGCAATATATTGGTTTTTCAGTTTACTTCACTTAGTATTTTTGGTTTATATAGTATAATAATAGAAGAAAAAGCTACATAATTAAACAAAGTTTTTTGACCATGATATTCAGATGTAATAAGAATTCAGTTGTTTGAAATTTAACTTGTTGTATTCACAGCTTTGTTCTGAGGGTGAGTACAATGTTTTTTCTTTCTAAGTAATCTTATTTTCCCCCTATAATTTCAAATAATTCTTAATATAACCTTACTTTATGACAGGTTGAGAAATAGTACATTGGCCCATGTGTAATGCTCTAGAGTTTTTAAATTCCTGTTGAATAAAACGAATGGATGTGCAGCCTCCGATATATAATGTTTGACAAATCTCTAGCTAGTGCTTATTATCTATGTAAGTATGTTATTGTTTGCCTTAATTGTTGGTATTTAGCAGAAATATTTTTGGATATTTTTTAATTGTAATAATTTTATTTAATGTTTTTTAAAGTGTTTGACTTTGTCACTTGGGACTGTACTGATCCCTACCATCCCTCTTTTTTAGTGGTCTGAAGATGCAAGCAACTTTGTAGCTTGCGAAACCGGTAACCAGAAAAGAACAAATAAAATAGATTTATAGGTTATACAGACTATTTTATTGCTTTTGCTCTACATCAGTATTTTTAATTCATTTATAATTTGAAATATCAACAATTTAACAAGAAAATGTAAGCTGTACCATCCTATAATAGGTGTGCATTCTTAGTTTATGCCTGTCTGGATTAAATAAAAACGTAACGGGTTTCTTGGAATTTACAAAAAAATCCATTACAACGTAAACCTTGCACAGGTTGCAAATGGTAAACATGTCTGTGATCCCTTTTTAAAACCCAAAGAATCTTGGATTTGGAAATATGAATAGCGATGAACACTTTTCGGCTACTTTTTGTTGGATCTCTATCAAATTATTCCCGAAGAATCATGTTATCGTTTCCTTCTTGACGAATCGTATTTTGTCGTTCATCGGGTCTAATAGTTCTCAGACCGTGAGTTGTAAATTGTCGGTGAATATTGTCACGACCTGGATAGCCGTGACTGGGAGCGTAGCAAATAAGAACAATTGGCCTTAATTTCACATAGGTTAATTTTTATTTAGGGTTAAGAAAGCTTGACACAATTGACAATTGACACAATCAGAGAAAGACACTTACTTTTGTGAAGAGACAGCAGGGGCAGGCGTCATCGCAGCTGGAATACCTGGTTGCTGGTTGGCCCCGCCGGTTGGTCGATCTTTTCTTTAGCACTCGTACGGACTGACTGCCGCCTTGAACCGATCGATGGTTTTAGGTAAACTTTGATTTTGTCGCGGAATCAGCAGTCAGCGATTTTTATGTTAAGTTTCGATAATACCGGCGGTGCCTGAACTCAACCGAGTTCATTGAATTATTTCGTTATAATTTAATTGCTTACTTTTCATTCGTGACACATGCCCCCGTCTCTTCAAAGCTGGACTCCAGCTAAAAAAATAAATTGTAAAAATAAAATAAAAGAAAAATTATAAAAATTATAAAACAAATATAACTTATTTATGATATAAAAAAAGAAGTGAATATAAAGACAAAATTAAAATTTTAGTTTATCGTATTTTTAAATAAAAAAAATAATAATAAAAGTAGGTATATAATAAAAAATATAATATGAAGTTTTTCTCACGGACCGCACTGCACTGGCTTGTCTCGCGTATACACTTGCACTCTGTAGTATCTTGGCTCGGAATAGTCTCTGGGATACTGGATGCTGAGCGTTGGACTATGGATGATCTACCTTCCATACGCTGGACCTTCGGTTGGGACTCGCTGCGACATCTTCTGGTAGATAGGCAGTACCAATTAAATAATACCGGTATGCGCCTCGTCTTGGTGTAGGGAATTACTGAACTAGGCCTACTATGCTAGCAAGCCCGTACTCGCCTCCGTCGAGAATGCCATGTTTTCGTTGTTTCCATCCGTGCGGGCGTAATAAAGCCGTGAATTGCTTTGGTGGCCTTTGTTTCCTGCGGTTGCTGGGATTGCAAATGCTGGTGTCAGCATTTTTTCTTTTGAAGATGCTTCAGTTTTCTTGTTGCGTCGTTTCGGTTGGAACAGGGTAAATTCGTTTCTTTTTGTGTGGTTGCTACTGCTGATATATTTATTCAAGTGAAGTGTTTTTGGTGCATTGTCGTTTCATTTATGCACTGGAGGTGTCCGTTATTTTCTTGACTCGTTGTACCCTGTTTGAGGCGTGGAAAAGTTATTTTCGTCGTGGAGTTGCGATGTGTGTATCTTTTCTGGAGTGTTCTAACCATTTTAGAAACGGTGGGGTAACTACTTCTGGTAAGGTTTACTTTTCTTGTACGGCTATTTCTTAGGTTCTGGTTTTTCTTAGGTTCTGCGGCAGTGAAAAATGTGGCATGGCATATGTCTCAGACATGGCAAGAGGCTGCTTTGCATGAAGTTGTAGGGCCTAGTCCGATGTCTTCGATGTCTGTGGACCATCAACGTACGTCTCTGGGGTGGGGTGGCATCGGCATGCTTGTGCGGCATGTCCGGAGATGGGGTTTTTTATCATGAAAATTAAAACTAAGTGTAAGTATATGCTGTTATGCAGCGTTATATCCTATACTAATGTTAAATTTGTCTTGACCACAAGTTTAGTGGGAAACGTTAAATTTAAATGTTCATTTCTAATAATTCTGATAGAAATGAAAATAAAATACTTGGAATTGATAACAGTTATCTGATATGATATAACAGTGTTGCATGTTTTGTTTGTTTTTAATTGTTTTTGTGTTGCCATTTAAAAAAAAAACAGTGGAAAATATTTCTTACTAGTACAAAATTATTCTTAATATTTTATCTATTATTCTCACAATATAATTTTTTTTTCTCATTAACTCATACTTTTTTATTTATTTATTTTTGGCTTTGCTTTCTACAATATTTACTTCAATAACATTAGAAACGTTCGATGACCCCTGCACCGAATTTTGAAAGGAATCTAGCACAATGGCCATTTGGGATGATATTCCACCAAGTACCTATTTTATAGCGCAAGGCTTGGTCGAAATAACAAGACAAAAATTGCACTAGAGGAGCTCCAAGGGGTAAAGACACAATGGTACCATTAACTTTTCATTATTTTCTCTTTGTTTAAAACTTATCGCAGCCATTTAATAATTGTATTCCACTTTTGTACTTTTTATATTCTTTAACGTAATGCATTACTTTAATTATTTTCCTTCTAGAATTTAGTGAGAATATGCGAATGTGCTTAGTTCGATGCCTTCAAAATCTTGATTTCTGTTGGGCCCATTGGAATTATTATTTTGCTTATATTTTTGGCAACACTTATTTATTATATGGTAGCTTATGTATAAAATGAAAATCGTTATGCAAGTACATAATAAAATGAATAGTGCATCTTGTTCCGGCGCGTAGCCGAAACCTTGGCTATTAACGGCAGTTACGGGGGTTGCTGCAATTATCATTAAATTATTTATTTTTAGGAAAAGAAATGCAACTAAAATTGACAAAATTATATTCCATACTAAAAAAATAGAGTCGCTATGTAAACCATAGCTGTAACTTAATAAAGTAAATTTTGGAAAAACGCTATTTATGTTACTTAAAATATTCTTAATTGTATCTTCATTGGAAGTAAAATTTGAGTGGGGAATGTGTAATGTCCAATTCATATTTATTGCTTCTGTGGTGTTGTGAAAAATTGGAGCACTCAATTTTAAAGTGGGGTTTAGGACAAAGGATTTCAGATTTGACCAAGATGCTGGGATAATGTGGTGAATAGTTGCTGATAACGGGTGGTTATCGTGACAAGGAAATCTTGAGGGAATTACCTCTTCGTTTTGCATTGTAAGTTTGCAATCACATGGCAAGTATATTTTTGTTGCTCCTGGAGTTTCATAAGATTTTTTAGATAATTCTTTTGTTGTATGAGGACACTCAATTGTAGTTGGGTGTTTTATATGTGTAAGAATGTAGGTTTCTTCATCGATTTCAGAAATAATAGTGGAAGTGGACTTGTGGCACGATAGTGGACAGTGATGGCTAATTTCCTCAACTGTGGCTCCATTAAAAAGTTTTTTAGCGCAGATTGGTCCTTGCAAGGAGTTAGCTGGGAATCTTGGCAAAAAACAAAGTTTATCCTCGTAGGGACGGCAATGTCGAAGACCTTCTCCAGAAATTTGCCTTATTTGGGATGGTTCAGATCGAACGGTATCTGATACAGCAAGAAAAAGTGTGTCGTGTTGGATTTTACATGTCTGATTATACCAAGCAAATGGCACAGTTATTAACTGGTACAGTTTCCAGCGTCTAAGTTTTTGCTTAATGGGGATTCTAATGTGTATAATTATATCTTCGTCAGTAAATGTACAATCGGAAATTGGAAGTTGGTAATATTTAAAAAGTTGTGATCTAGGTATTGACAATTCTTGATTAAAAGTTATTAATTCTTCAGAAAGTTTTCTTAAGTCTTGGCTTAATGTTAATGGCTCGAGAATAACGCTTGGTATATGGTGTTGCTTACATGATGCTATTACATATTGATTTTTAATCGCTCTTGATAATAAAACTGTATTTTTCAAATTAATAAATTGGTTTTCTAATATTGAGTCAATTGTGTCATATTGATTATTTATTTTACTTTTTATGTCATTAAAATGATTTTCTATATTGTGTATATGGGATTCTATTTCTTGGAAAGTGTGTGTAGATTGATTTTGATATTCGCTGAACTTTTCTGAATTATTTGCTATTACTTGGATAGAGTTTGAAAATGCATTTGTCAATTTAAAAATTTTATTTTCCAAATCTCTCTCATTTATTATAAAAGAATCTAAATTATGATGGATAGCAACACCACAACACCATGCAAGTCCTTCTCCTAGAAAGTCTAAGGAGCGTTACTGTATATGATTTGATTCATCTGTGTGATTTTTTAAGTATAATGGACTCCATCCTCTTTCTAAATTTTTGAAATCGGTAATATAAGCGTTTTGCAAAGCAGTAAAATTTTTTAGAAATGTACACTCCACACTGTCGCTGCCACATGTCCTGTTAATTTTGTCGTAATTTTGCTTTTCAACCCAATTTGATTGGTAAATTAAAGGAACCGTTGACTCGTAACTTACGGTGTCAGGTTGTGCTCTCCAGAAGGCACCTGCGGTTATTTCCAATTTACAGTGCATTTGTATTGGAAAACATAACATCCCCAAAGTAAGTAACATCCTGTTAAGTAAAATTTATGTTAGCGTTACGATTATTTCCAATTGTTAAAATATCCTATTTTCAAATTTTCTTATTTCCCTTTTCAGTTATCTCTATGCCTAATATTATTGTCTAAAGTATAATATTCTTATCTTTAAGTATATATGTATTAAAACTTTTAATTTTAAATACCTATGTATTCCCATTCTTATTATTTCTTACTCAAAATAATACCTATACTATATATTTTTCTATAATATTAACATTGTCGAGACGCTATTCACTAGATAGCTTTAAATAATAAAAATACGCCTATATTATATTTGTGGTCCGCTGTCGGTTTAAGTATTGTCAGGAAAAATTTGTTTTGTCGTTTGTTACGGTCTCGGGCTGGTGTCTGGTGTCCAGGGATCATAGTACGGGAGTATCCTGCTCACGTGGATAATTTCTTTTTTGCAATTTTTTGTTTTACCCTTTTGTACCTCGTAATCTACATCCGAAACTTTTTTGTTAATGTAATATGGCCCGAACCATTTTAGTAGCAATTTTTCACTGCGACCTACCTTTCTTATTGGTGTAAAAACTTTTACTTGGTCACCTTCTTCGAATTGTACGTGCCTGTGTTTGGAGTCGTACCGCAGTTTGTCTATATTTTGTCGACGTTGTATATTTTGAACTGCTAAGTTTATAATATTCAAGGCATTTTCTCGTAATTCGTGACTATTTTGGGATGTAGGAGAATTCATTAAATTTGATTCAGTTGGCAAAATTGGTTCCCGACCATACACTAGCATAAATGGTGAAAATTGCGTGGTATCTTGTTTACTAGTGTTGTAAGCAAATGTGACGTGCGGTAGAAACTCGTCCCAATTCGTCTGGTTGGTGTTTGTATAAATCGATAGCATATTCGCAATTGTTTTATTTAACCTCTCTGTCAGGCCGTTTGTGCTTGGATGGTACGCTGTCGTATATTGGCTAGATGTTCCCATTGACTTCAACAGTTCTTGGACTAGTTCTGATTTAAAAACTTTCCCTTGGTCAGATAATATGTGCTTGGGAGCACCGTGGCGGGTTATAATTTTTTCCAACATGAATTTAGCAACAGGGCCAGCTTTTCCACTCGGCAACGCCTCTGTTTCCGCCCATCTGGTGGCGTAGTCTGTAGCTACTACTATAAAAGTTTTTCCACTTTTACTTCTACGGAAAGGTCCTAAAAGGTCGATTCCAACTTTTTCAAATGGAGTGCCGACAGGAATAGGGTGAAGGAGTCCTATAGGTTTTCTATTTTCTTGGCCTTTTCTAAATTGACATTCTGGGCATCCCTTTACAAAGTGTTCAATATCTTTTTGTTGGTTGTCCCAACAAAACCTAGTTTTGATTTTCATTAATGTTTTGGCAATACCGAGGTGTCCGCTAAGTGGTTCTGAATGATGTGACGTCATTATCTCTCCTATTAATGTCTTTGGGATTACTAAAAGGTTTTCGCGACCAGATGTAGTTGTGTTAATTTTATAAAGTACATCGTCAATCAATCTGAAATTTTTTGATCTTCGCCTAATGCCCATTGGCGAGTTCTCGGGATTTTTGATAGCTTCTATTAGTTCGGTCAATTTCGGATCGACTCTCTGTAACTTGGAAATGTCTTTGTCCTCTAAAATAAAAGTGGGAACTTCATTTGAAATTTCGTTTTCTTCTGGTTCTAAAACAGGATGTCTACTTATACAATCGGCGTCTCTATGCAGTATACCGCTTTTATGAACAATACTGTACTCGAATTCTGACAATTTGATGGCCCATCTTGCAAGTTTTCCTGTGGGGTCCTTAAGAGTTTTTAACCAACATAAAGCGTGATGGTCAGTGATAACCTTTACAGGTTTTCCGTAAATTAAGTGTCTCAAATACGTCATTGCCCATATCGCTGCTAATCCCTCGAGTTCTGTGATGGTGTAGTTTTTTTCTGCTTTTGTTAAGCTTCGGCTTATGTAAGCTACGGGATGTAATTTATTGTCATCACTTCCTTGTAACATGACGGCTCCTATTCCTATTTTGGATGCGTCTACATGCAACTCACAGCCTTTATTTGGGTTATAGTGTGCTAAAACGGGAGGGTTTATAAGTTCCTCTTTCAGGTTTTCGAAAGCTTCCTCTTGTTCTTTTTCCCAATGAAATCCATCTTTTTTAGTTAGTTCATGAAGTGGCCGAGCTATTTGAGAAAAAATTTTAATGAATTTTCTGTAATAATTGCATAAACCGATAAAACTTTGTACAGATTTTACATTTTTTGGCTTAGGAAAATTTTTAATACCACATAGTTTTTCGTCATCGGGAGAAATTCCATTTTTGCTTATTACAAATCCTAATAATTTAATTTTTTCTTTCATGTATTCACATTTGCTTGGTTTTAAAGTGAGACCTGCCTCTCTCAATCTCCTAAAAACTTTTCTTAATTTTATTAAGTGTTCTTCTTCGGTTTCTGAAAAAACTATTATATCATCTAAGTAGCAAAGAACTTCCTTCCATTTTAGGTCCCTGAATACTTTGTCTGCCAATTCTTGGAATGTAGAGGGAGCATTGCACAGACCAAAACTAAGTACATTGAACTGATAGGATCCATGACCTTGACAAATAAAGCTTGTGAGTGGCCTTGACTCCTCTTTAATGCTCACTTGCCAAAATCCGGAAAACATGTCAAGTGAAGAAAAATATCTTGCATTTCCCAAATACGTCATTATATCATCTATGTTTGGCAATGGGTAAATATTCTTTTTTGTGACACTATTTAATTTTCTGTAGTCTACACAAAATCTGGTCTCTCCACCTTTCTTTTTTACCAAAACTATGGGACTTGTCCTGGGAGAGTGACTTGGACTTATTATGTTGTACTTAAGCATGTCTTTAATTTGCCTATCTATTATATCCCGTTCTTTTTGGGATACCCTGTATGGTTTCATTTTCACAGGTTTGGCATCTCCGATGTCGATGGTGTGTTCAACCAGATCCGTTTTTCCCATGAATTTTGGCGATTTTGAAAAAATGTCCGTAAATTCTTGTAATAAATTTGAAATTTCTTCTTTCATTTTTCCACTTGGAATGTGTCCTATCTTGTGATCTGCCATGGTTACTACATCGTCTATGTCAGATGATTCGTCCAAAAACAAAAGTGGGGATTTTATTAAATTATGACATTTGTGTTGCTTTAAAAATCCGATAGTTGTTCCTTTGTATATTTTTACTGGTTGCCGTTTTTTAGTTACCATATCTATAGTAATCGAGCCGCCCGCATATTTTGGAGATGAAACGCATATTATACCCCTTGGCCTTAGCAATTTGTCATTCTCTTCGAAGTCATATGCGGAAAGCTGTTCATTTTCATAGTACCGTTCGGTGGTTGTTAATTTTAAGCAAACTTGAATGTTGGGTTTTAAAATATAATCCTGTTTAGCTATGACCTTGTAAATTACATCTTCGTCCTCTTCTGGTATTGTGGCTAAATTTAGACAAATTGGAATTTGGGGTTCCTTTATTTCTTCAATTATCAGGGAAACTGCTTCTTGGTCGTCTGGGCAATTAAACTGTAGTCTAGTATTTTTTTCCAGTCCTCCTAGAGTTACTGTCAATGTCCTATAATCGATATTTGCTTCATTTACTTTTAAAAATTTTGTACCTAAAATTAATGGTTTCGGCGACTTTTCTATGACTAACGCCGAGATGTAACCTGATAAACTGCCGAGTGCGATAAAAACTCTCGCGCGACCTACTGGACTAATTATATTTCCTCCAGCTGTGTGTAAAATATATTTTGTTTGAAGAGCTTCAATTTCACTAACATACCTCTTTTCAATAACATTTTGACTGCAGGCAGTATCTAAAACTATATCGGTTTTTTCTAAATTATTAATCGTACCCTTAACTATTAAAATTTCTTGTTTTTGGCTGTCGGCATCATCGGTGGCCCCGGTGTGAAGGAAGACCCCTGTGGGCCTATTTAGTTGAGTCGCCCGTTGTCGTTTGGGGTTGGACGACGGTCTGACTCTGAAAATGACACACGTCTCTCTTGTTGGTAGCCTCGGTCGCCGGATTCGCTTCTACTTTCCCTGGATGTGGAACGATGTCTGAAGTGTCCTCTTTGTGATTGTCCACGATAGTTCGGATTTCCATACTGCCTTCCTCTGTCTCTAGATCCTCTGTAGGTGCTGCCTTGTCCATTTGAATATCCTCTTTGGGAATTTTGATTCCTCGGGTAACCGTAGTATCCTCTTGGCTGATAATAATTTCCTCTTCCGCGGTATTGGTTATATGAACCTCTTCTTGGTCCATGCCCTCTATAATTGCTTACATAATTTCCTCTATCGTATGCACGAGGGTTTTCGCTTCTGTTTTGGACTGGTCCTAGAGTTAGAAGAGCTGTTTGGCTGACCATCTGAGAGACTAATGCTCTCTCTCTGATTTCACTCAGTTTTAAGACCAAGCTCTTTAATTTATTGTCATCTAGATCCGCACTACTCATTAGATAGTACGTCTCATAAAAAGAAGAATGTAAACCATTCTCAAAGTGGTCCCTAAACGTTTCAAATGGCATTTTTGGGTCGACTTCGTATGCTAAGGACACTAAATCGTAATAATATTTTTTTATATCCTCCGAATCACCTTGTTTTCTGGTGTTGAGGCGAAATTTAAGTTTTCTGTACGGTTGTTCTCCACTAAATTCCGTTATAAAATCTTTCTTTATGTCTCCCCAGTGTTTGTTTCTGTTTGTTTCGTCATTTGTGTACTTTTGGTACCATACACTTGCAGAACTTACCAGAAAATTGCCGAGATACGTTATTTTGTAATTGTCATTCCAGCCGTTTGCTGTTGACGAGCTTTCGTAGTTTTTTATAAAATTAACCGGTGAGTCAAGAGCAGGGTCAAATTTAGGAGGGGGAATAAATTTTGGCACTGTCGGGTTTCTAGCGTCATTTAAGGCTTCTGCCAAAGTAGTATTCATTTTTTGTAATTTTTCTTTGTCCGTAATTTCTACCGGCGTTTGTTTTTGTTTTTTGTCGTTAGTATCGATTTGAATGTCTTTGTTAGGGTGGGAGGGAGTTTCTGTACATTTTATTTCTGTCTGTACCCTACGATTTATAGTGATTACTTGGGCTGTTTGTGTACCTATATCAAAATTTAAATTATCTGGCAATTTTGCTAAAGAATCTACAAATTGATTTGCCTCTGCTAACTGTACAGGGTGTTCAAAATTAAATTTTTCGCTAAAAGGACTTGTTAAACTAGGACTCTTCGGAGTATCTTTTGGACTTCGAGATAGTGACGCTCGCGGTTGAAAGGGATTTATGTCTGTGCTGCGGTGACGAGGTTCGAAATCTTTAAAACTATCCGCCTCTAAATTTAATCTAAGATTTTTTGCTTTTTCTTTATTTTGGAGTCTTGTAACGGGCTTGTTAGCTGTAGGCTCAGTCATTTATTCATTCAATTTAGTTTTTGTATATATTATTAATCAAGAAACAATAAAATATCCTTAAAAATTATAACAAGGTACAGAAAAAAAATTGCAATAACTCTGACGAAATAAACGCTTTTAAGCAAAGAAAATACGGAGAAAAAGTTCACAGAATGCACCCAATGAAATTTAACCCGTCGTATAAATAAACATTTTTTTTTTTGTATTTGAAAAAGGATTACAACAATTTAAAAAAAAAATAAAATATGACACGCGTTATTTTTACGACGTGTTTTTTTTTTAATAAAAAAGCATTAATATTGCCGAGTAAATGTCAATTGTGTTAGTATAAAACATGATGTAAGTGTCAAAAAATTATTATCAAAATTTTGGAAATAAAAAAATGAACCGGCGCCTCCACCATATGTCACGACCTGGATAGCCGTGACTGGGAGCGTAGCAAATAAGAACAATTGGCCTTAATTTCACATAGGTTAATTTTTATTTAGGGTTAAGAAAGCTTGACACAATTGACAATTGACACAATCAGAGAAAGACACTTACTTTTGTGAAGAGACAGCAGGGGCAGGCGTCATCGCAGCTGGAATACCTGGTTGCTGGTTGGCCCCGCCGGTTGGTCGATCTTTTCTTTAGCACTCGTACGGACTGACTGCCGCCTTGAACCGATCGATGGTTTTAGGTAAACTTTGATTTTGTCGCGGAATCAGCAGTCAGCGATTTTTATGTTAAGTTTCGATAATACCGGCGGTGCCTGAACTCAACCGAGTTCATTGAATTATTTCGTTATAATTTAATTGCTTACTTTTCATTCGTGACAATATTTACAAATACTGAGGGATGCGGATGGCGTCTATGCGGAAATATTCTCCGATACTCCCGAGCTGCTTCCGCAGAATTTCCATTTGCAACTCCATAACAGAAATGGATATCTGCTTGTTCCCGACTTGTAAAACGAAATGGCATTTTGTAAATAACAAAAAACAAACTAAACTGTGTACTGCGACACTATTAAATTACATACTGTTATGTCACAAACTATTGACAAATGATTTTGCTTTCCATTATAGATAGAAAAAAAAAACGTAAGAGACACTTTTTGTAGAGAATTAAACGTTCTTTCACTTTTTGTAAACAAATTTGGTTTTGGACAGGGCCGTACTAGACATTTTTTAAATTTTAAGGCAGCAAAACTGCAAATCTCCGCCACTGGTTGCTCGTAGACCTTGATATTAACGTAGAATTTAGTAGCCTGTAAGATAGAGTTGCACACTAAATTTGGTTTAAATATCTCCACTGGTTCACATTTTATTAAAAAAGTGATTTTTTCGAAAATTTCAACACCTTGTAGATTTAAAACAAAGCGTTTGCGGACCTATGTTTATATAAAATTTTCGTCTTAAAATAAGTATTTCCATCGATTGTTAAAGTTCTTCTACAAAAAAGTGGACCACCCTGTATATTACCTCACGGGGTATATCTGTAAACACAAACATTCCAAATGTAACACTTGCCGCCTTAATTTGTATTGCAAAACCCCAGGTAATGTGAGTAAATCAAAAGTTGTTTTTTTTTAACCACAACAAAATCAAGAGATGGTTTAAATTTTTAATTCAAATTGAAAATGTCTTAATGCAACATATTCTTAATAGAACTGCTGACAGCATTTTATTGAATGACAAAATAAATATTATAACCAAAATGGTTCGTTAGAATGCCAGAAGCTTGTACTAGTTTGAAGGTTAAATAAAATATAACATTTTCCTATTGACAATCTATTGTATAAGATCTATAAGATGAAAATCCTTATAATTAAAAATTGTTAGAATATAGTGGTTGAATTTGAAAGTACAAATTGTAAGTTTAAACTTTGAAATTTACAATAGAAATGTAGGTAGTTAATAAAATACTATGTTCAGAAAACCACAGCGAAAAAATGTTCAATTTAAAAAAATACAAAATCAAAGACGTTCATGGTATAATAACGAGAGCACTGTGATTTAAAAGTTCACGCGAGCTGTTAAAGTTACTTAATAAGCACAGAAAATTTGTGTTCTTTGAAACCTTCCAGAAGTTAAAGCTGAGTAGTCGCCACCACCGCACCAAGCTCCTTTTCATTGTTGGGTTGTATGCTTTCTAAGCTGATGCTAAATGATGTGCTATGTACTGTCTAGCCGTGCTGTAGGGCTGGTGAATTGGTATTTAGTCCACTGGTTTTTCAGTAGTGTGCTTTGGTGCTCACATGTAAAGGAAATTACACAAAACAGTCTCTGTTAAGTAATGCCGTCGACAAGTCAAATTACTTAAATGTAAAAAGATCTTTGAAAATAAATGAATCTATATATTTTACAATTAAAATTGAAAAACTTAAAAATATAACCTATAATATAATATAACGTATACAGGGTGGTCATTTTCTTGAACCGTATACGGGTAACTTTTTTATTTTTAAAGATACAATATTGGTTAAGTAGGCAAAATTGGGCAGAATTATTAGTGAAATGTACTCACGTTTTCAAAATGTGGATATGATTTGTGGTTCCTGGAATGTTCTAAAAAGAACGGAATATTGACGATTTTTGAAATCCTCATAGCGAAAAAACCATTAGTGCTAGGGTATAAGTGAAAAGTGCATTGGATAGATTTTTTTACGTAGAATACGAAAGACCTACTCCCATTTCCATGGCTATCTTGGTTTTTGAGATATGACACAAACTTAGATATTTTTAAATGGGAATCATAGTTGGCTGTGGCCTCGAAAAATAGCTTTCTGATTTGACTAATATAAGCATATCTGTATTTATCTCTTCTCATTTTGCAGAAATAGTTATTTATGTACCAAGGCACTGAAGTTCAACTTTTTATGACTCATGTGGAATGAGTCACATGAGTCATAAAAAGAACTTCAGTGCCGAGGTATATATTATATTGTTTTTGAAATCGGAAAAAAAAAGTTTTATTAGGCAAGAAAATAATAATAAGGGATCACCCGTCCATGAACCGACTACGCGCGGCGTTGCTTGACTTTGACGGTCGTCTACCTAGGTCAAGTGAGACAAGACACGGCATCTTCGTACAGAAAAATCAAACTGCTGCTTCTTGTGCAGCCTCCACAACAAATCTATTGATATTCAAACTTACTAAAATATGTATGCTGAAGGATTGCGCTTCTATAGGAAACAATTTCGCAATGTGTACGAAAAGTGAAATGGGCCTTTATCGGCCGGGTTTTGAATATTTGGTCACTTTTGACGGGCGATTTCTCCGCGTCTGACGTTTGATGTTTACATCTCGCCAAGGCCTACTTATTGAAAAAATTGTACAATAATGTAGCCCATTATTGTACGATTTCTGTGCTTTTAATGACGATTTTGAGACACTTTACTGCCGATTTCAAGAAAAAAGCTTTTATTCATTATTTGATAATTTTCACATATCAAGTAGGCCTGGCATGGGGATTTTTTGAAAGAAATGCAGTAGGTTTTGAAAACATATGACCTATTACATGATCATGCATAAACATTGACATACTGGTTCAGAATAAATGAATAGAAAACTATCAACAATTTTAATCCAGTTCTTCTATAGAAGAAAAAATTGAATTGCTTTTCATATAAATAAAATTTTTGATACTTATATTATGGCTCTTGTGTAAAATATTTACTTTAACTACACCATATTCACTGACAACATTAATATGTGTAGTCAATGCAGTTAATAATAATTATTACTGAAAAGTTGTATCAAGTAGGCGTAAAAATATTTGGGTGTGTTTTAAAAGCGGAAATGAATCCATTCGGATATAACTTGTACTGTGTATACCTCCTGATGACAAGTTGGCTCTTGCGTCTTTCATAACTAAATTAAATTGGATTACTCAAAAAATCCATAGTAAAGATTTATTATTAATTTGTGGACATTTTAATTGTTCTACTGTTGAATGGGATTTTGATAAAAATAAGTTGTTTTGGTCACCCGAGAACGTTTCATCGGAGTACGCTCCCCTAATTTATGCTTTTTCTTTCACGGGTCTTATGAAGTTTAATAGCAAATAAACAAAGTGTTTATTGCACATCAGTAAATACAAGCACACTCTGTTCAAATTCACCATGTACAAATACATCGTACACAAAAGAAGTAAGTTCCACCAGGTGTACTCACTCCTATTTGGTTACAATTTATTACTTCAGTAGCAACAACCCATACAATCAGGAACCACTTACAAGCTATCAGAACCTGCCTATCAACTATCCAATCAGATCATGTCTAACTACATATTTATTGCCCTTTGTTTGAAGGTAGCAAGTCTACATGTAATGTCCTGAATAATTGGTAAACTGTTAAATACATGTGGTGCCTGATTATATCTAAAGCAGGATTTAAAAAATTCTGTATGGTACCGTGGGATAGAGTCCACTAGGATTTCTAACATTAACATGGTGTAGAGGAAACGCCTGTACCTTGGGGTCATATTGTACCTTGGGCTCTATATCATGTTGCCTATCTAACCTAAATGTTGCTATCCCTGTTGCAGACTCTGTTCAGTTAAGGAAACTTATCCACATAGTTTTAATAGTTCGGTATTCAAATAGAAAGGTGGTGTGTTGAAGTTGTATTTACAGTGGCAAAAAGTAAGTATAGCTCTATTTAACATTATTTCAATTTCTAAAAGGTTTTTAAATAGTTCAGTTTATACTGTGTATATGAATACCCAGCTTGCCACCAATATTCTGTCACGTCACGTCACATGATGATACGAGTAATGCCGTTTTGGCTTTCCTATGTTTTTATCCAATATTCTTATTAGTCTGCAAAGCCACGTGACGAAACTATTACCGCCCTTTTGACTTTCTTTTTTCCTGTTTTTGTCATACCCTGTCACACCATACTCTAATTCTTACTTCTACGAGGTCACTTGATAAGATGAATAAGGTCCTTTTGACTTTCATTTTTGTCCTGCTTGTTAATCAATGCTAAAGAGAGAAAATGCTAGCAAGCTTTTTGTAGGTGATGTAAAGGTTTAAGATGTTCTGGGTTGTACCTTGGGCCAAACGCCAAATACGAATATGTACAAGGTACAACCTTATTACAAAAATATAAATTAAGTATTTCCATACCTTAATTTTTATTCTTTGTGCCTTAGGCTCTATATCATGTTGCCTCTTTAACTTAAATGTTGATATTTCTGTTGCAGACTCTGTTCAGTTAAGGTAACTTATCCACCTAGTTTTAATAGTTCAGTTTTCAAATAGAAACGGTGTGTTGGAGTGGTATTTACTGTGACAGAAAGTAAGAATAGCTCTATTTAAGATCATTGTAATTTCTAAAAGGTTTTTAAATAGTTTGATTTAAATTTGTGTACATAACAATTTATATGCTTGTTAATCAATGCTAAAGAGAGAAAATGCTAGCAAGCTTTTTGTAGGTGATGTAAAGGTTAATATATTAAGATTTTCTGAGTTGTACCTTGGGCCAAAGGCGATTAATTTTTCATAACGATGTAATTCTATGTTATGTGTGTCAAAATTTGTATTTGAGTTTGTTATGGCCCATGGTACAATTGTCGTGGTCCAAAGTACAATACCACTTTGGCCCATGGGCCATTTGATAAAAAAATGAATTTTAACAAAATTATGACATTATAGGTTTGTTCCAACTCGAATTTACGTACCGTCACAGAACTGTACATGAACTAGATGATAACCCTTAAAGAACGCATGCGCTAGCTTTGCACCGTTCATGTACGATCCCAAAGAAAATTTCAGATGGAACGGATTGTGAATCAAATCGACCAAATCACGTTTTGTGATCGCACCTAACCTCCGTGTTTAATATGTGGCTAACCGAATGTTCGGTGGGCTAACCTCATTCTTCACTCTAAAAAATTGTTCAATGATTCCCCGCCCTACCCAACAAGCCAAAAACCAACAAGAAATAAAAAACACGATCCCAGTCATCGATTTAAAACCATCTAAGTAAAAACAAAAATATGAGGTTATTGTTTATCTCTGTCACACGACCATACACTGCGCATGTCAGTACACGCGGTTCTTGCTTTAGACCAGGCACCGTTTTTATCGTACAAGGACGATACACAAATGATCCATAAATCGGTTGGAACAGTGCGTGTATCGTCCCGTGTCGGTAAATAATTCAGTTGGAACAGCCAGTGGGGTAGTGCGCATGCACTGAACGTGCTTGAGCACAGTTATTGGCCGTGTTGGAACAAACCTATTATTTAATTTATAGGCTCCCCAACTTTTTTGGACATTTGTCAGCATAACATCTAATTTATGTTGCCAAATTTTATGAAAGTTAACTACCAAAAAGGGCTCTACAAAAAATCTGGCCCAGGGTACAAATACTTCCCCTACCTCATCTCTGCATTCGACCAAGTTCGTCAGATAAGATGGCACATCCCCTTTAACCACTCTATAGACCAAGCAGCATATTATGTAAAGATGCTTTCTATCACTCATACACATCCATCCTAGATCTTGCAGTGAAACATGCTCCATTAATGTGTGTTACAAAATGGGCACATGAGTTTTGTATTTTTTGTAACCTGTACTTATCAAACATTGTCAAGTAGTGACCGTAAACCATGTCCATGTAATCCACCAGTGACAGAACAAGTTGCTGGTAAAAGCTGTTTATTCTGCTAAAGTTGCTTTAGATCAAGAAATGACCTTCCACACACGCTGTTTACATGCCCACCAAACGTCAATCTGCTGTGCATTACCAGTCCCAGGTTCCCCAACTCAGCTGTCCAATCAATCCTAGTACAATTCCTTCTTATATCCAAGATGTTGGTGCCTGTGTCCGGTGAGGGTTAAGTGATACAGAGTTATTTTTTGCCCCAGTTGATATTCTACTTAAATCTTCATTTATGTGCGTGATTGCCTCATGCAAGTATTCAGTCTGTGCTGTATATACTTGCAGATCATCTGCATACATGTGGTAATCACAGTTATTGATTGCTTGGGAAAGATAAGCAACAAACAGCAAGAACAATGTAGGACCTAGTTTGGATCCCTGAGAGACTCCTGTTTCATTAGGACTAAAATTTGACATAAAAGTGTACAGGGTGTCCCGTTTTTGACACTTGCAGGCTATCTTCCTTATTTTTACAGATAGAGACTTGCGTTTTTTTGCGACACTGCTACTTTTTTATGAAATGAAAGATGCCTCCAAAATTTCCATAACTGATTAATTTCTTATTGTCATTTATTATTATTATTATTGTGAAAAAATTGATTCTTTGATTAAATATCATTTTCTCGTATTCACACACAGATTAATTCTGGCGTCGAGGCCAGATTACCTGAGGGAGAAGGTGATATTTAATGGTGAGATTCACCACAGGGCTGTCAGAGATCGTAACATTGTTATAATTCCTCAACATAGCATGACTCTCTTCGAACGTAGCTTCTCTTACAATGCAGCTATACTATATAATTCAATAGATGTTACCTATAAGACTATGTCCCTTTCATGCTTTCGACGAGATGTCAAAAATATGTTGATTGCGAACGTGTAGTGCCTACTTTTCTCTATGTTTTCTTTCCCACTGTATATTGTATACAGGGTGAGTCGAAGTTAAACCGCCATACTCAAAATTTGAGTAGTATTTTTAAAAATAAATGGGGTTCTTCATATAACATTTTGTCCAAAAACGCTTCGTTTTCGACATACAGGGCATCAAAGTTTTCTTTTAAAAACAGAAAAAAATTAGTATTTTCGGTTCCATTTATGCTATCGAGTTGAAAATTGGTACTTTTATGTTTTCTGGGACGGCGATTATGAATTTTCTATCAACTTTCTTCTAGCCGCTAGAGGGCATTGGCTACGTCGTTACTTTCGAACAAAAGTGTTTTAAACTTTTTTGTCGTTGAAAAATCTGCATTTTAGACAGCGGAATATTAAATTACATTCGATTTTGAACAAAAAATGTCTCTTAGCAAAAACATAACGAAAAAATTATAATAAGTTGTCTTGGTTAAAGTTCCTGTTATTACTAATTTCACAAAAATTGTTAATTTAGGACAATACCTACTGTAAATAAAGAATTCCAAATGAATAAATCCCATTTCTCAGCCTACTACGAAATTTTAATTTTTTCGAATTCACGCACACCGCGACACAAAATTGTGTTTTTCATGAAAACGGTTAAGGTTTTTCGTATTTTTACAAGAGACATTTTTTGTTCAAAATCGAATGTAATTTAATATTCCGCTGTCTAAAATGCAGATTTTTCAACGACAAAAAAGTTTAAAACACTTTTGTTCGAAAGTAACGACGTAGCCAATGCCCTCTAGCGGCTAGAAGAAAGTTGATAGAAAATTCATAATCGCCGTCCCAGAAAACATAAAAGTACCAATTTTCAACTCGATAGCATAAATGGAACCGAAAATACTAATTTTTTTCTGTTTTTAAAAGAAAACTTTGACGCCCTGTATGTCGAAAACGAAGCGTTTTTGGACAAAATGTTATTAGAACCCCATTTATTTTTAAAAATACTACTCAAATTTTGAGTATAGCGGTTTAACTTCGACTCACCCTGTATATATATTTGTTTATCTCTTTGCCTCATTGTTTAGTGTATCATTGGTATCTATATGGTAACTTATTTTGTAATTACATGCAATTATTTAGATCAAGTGCGATTGGCCCATTATGGTTAAGTGTAAGAGTAGCTAATGCTAATGCTTAATAAAGACATTATTATTATTATTATTATCTCGACTTAGCCAAAAGGCATTCGCACTCCCTCTACGGGGAACATTCACTCAGATCCCGGGTATCCCGGATACCAAAAGGATCTGGCTCGGACGAGACCCTTGCCATGTTATCGGGCCTTAGGTGACATTGATGTTGTTGGACGTTCCTGCACTCCCCATGAATTTCCTGACGGTTCGGGCTGTCGCAAGTAGTACCGCTTTCTGCATGGACCTGTAAAGACTATCAGTTAGACCCAGCTCCTTGATGTTTCTCGGCAAACTTTTTGGTATAACACCAGTTGTTGACATGGTGATTGGAATCGTCTGGACGTTCTCCATTTCCCATTGCCTTCTAATTCGTTCTTCTAAATCTCTGTACTTCGCGATCTTCTCGACTTGCTTCACACGCAGGTTGTTGTTGTTCGGGATGGCCACATCAATCAGAGTTGTATGCCTAGAAATTTTATCAACTATTATAAGGTCCGGTCTGTTATGGGCAACTCGTTGATCTGTCAGAACTGTACGATCCCAGTACATCTTGTAGTTGCTGTTCTCAAGAACAGGCTCAGGTGTGTAGTTGTAATATGGGACCCTCTCTGCCTGCACAAGCAGCAGCTTTTCCGCCAGTTCCTGGTGCAAGATCTTGGCAACCGAATCGTGTCGTTCCTTATATTCCGTTGATGCGAACATCTGACATCCTCCTGTTATGTGCTGGATTGTTTCTGAAGTTGGGCACCCGTATCTGCATCTGTCATCCACTACCGATGCATCTCCTACAATGAATTTTAGGTAGTTGCGAGTTGGTGTAACCTGATCTTGTATGGCCAGTAGGAAGCCTTCCGTCTCGGGGAACATTCGTCCCGAGGTCAGCCAATAGTTCGACGCTAACTTGTCGACATGTTCCTGGTTAACCTCATTAGGATGCCTCCCGTGCAGCGGCTTCCCCAACCACCTCTGTAGTTTATCGTTGTCGGTTCGGTGGTGATTTTGACGCTCGTGTTCCGTCAGACGTAGCGGTGTTGAGACGTCTGCTCCGCATATAGCCCTATGTAGTGTGGAGCTGTTGGCCTGCCTGTAGAAATAATTACGCAGATTTAATATTTGTTGGTCCAATTGCTTGCTGAGATCTGCCAATCCTCTTCCTCCTAGTTGACGTGGCAGAGTTGTTCTTTCTACGGCGCTACGGGGATGATGTTTATGAGCTTTTGTCAGTAGTGTCCTAACTTTTCGTTGCAGGTTGTTGATGTCCGTGTTGGTCCAATTCACTATTCCGAACGAATAGCTGAGTATTATTATTATTATTATTATTATTATTATTTTCATTTTATTTATTATTATTATTTTCATTTTATTTATTTATTATTATTGTTTTAATTTTTTATTATTATCTTATTTTCATTTTTTATTATTTTCCCTAATAAAAAATATTTGAAGTTTTTATTTAATTTTTGTTGTTGTTTGGAGAGCATTTATTAGGGTGGATAAGGACTTTGCGAGTTTATATAGGGCACCACCTGATTATTTAACCTTTATGATTTGTAAAATTTATAAATCAGGAAATGAATTTGATAAGTAGGTAAGTAGTAAAAAAATAAAATTGAATAATGATCTTATAAACTGAATCAGACTAAAACAACAGTACCCAAGTAAAAATATATTCTTATAAAATATCCATATGCAGAAGTTTATAGGTATACCCAATATTTCAAATTATGTCACTTTATCACATACGAAAAATCTTTTTTTATTTTTCTTTGTTTCTATTAGGTGATTAAGAATATATCTTTAAAGCACTGTAAAGGAATCCCGTACAGTTTTTTTCTGTGTTTGTACAAAATGATAAACACCTTACAAAAGTTAAAAGTGACTTTTCTAAAAAATACTTATAGCGTTGACTGACGTATTTATAAAGACTTCTCACGGCTATAGTTTTATGTCCGGGAAAACAGATGGCTCTGATGGCTAACAATGTATTCTGCATTGTATTTTATCTCCGGAAAGCACATGGTGAGCTAAAAATGTGTCAGACGTGACAGCCGTGAGCAGTCTTTAATAATATATCACTCAACGCTTATAGGTTAAATATAATAATTATTTCTTTAGAGCAAAAAATATTACTAGGATTTAGCAGATTGTAAAAGGTAAATTGTTAAATCTAGCTTGATTACAGGTGATTTTGTGAAGGCAGATACGGGCCGATTTCTCAAGAATTTCTCCGCAAAGTCAACTGTGCGCTCCCGTAGTAAGAAAAAAATGACGTTCCAATGGTCTTGGTAGTATGCTCCTCCGTAGGACCCTACAAAATATGTGCTCATGTCTACCAAAACTACACAAAAATTGTGACATACCTCTTCCTGAGGGTCCAGGTAAACAATATGGATAATCTCAACGGGTAGATATGACAATACAACGAGATAAATTTGATCAAACCACAAATCTAGTGGACTCGAAACAGCAGAAACAGGACAAATTAAAATGCAGCGTGAACACGGCGTAGTGCTTTACTTAAGGCGCACTTAACTAGAGGGTCTCAATCTTTGGGTTGCCGGAGGCTCGGTTCCCGGCTGTCGTTAATAGGCGACATTAATGTAGAAAAGTATTTAATGAATCTTTTATACCAGCTGCAGACTCCTACGAAGCGTTTAACTTCTGTGCAGTTAGTTGGTCGTGGATAATTTACCATAACAGAGATTTTATTAGCATCTATCTGCAAACCATTCGAACCCACCACCTATCCAAGATAAGTCAAACTACTCTTAAAAAATTCGCATTTATCCAGGTTAATGGTTAAATTAGCCTCCTCTGAAAGATCTCTGACCTCAGAAAGAAGACACGACAATAATGTCATCTAGGTAACTAAATATATTTGGTTCATATTTAGGACCGAAAATAGTGTCAACTAAGCGTTGCTGCTCTTGCGCAGCATTGCACAAACCAAAAGGTATGACTGTGAACTGGAAAAGTCCACGCCCAGCGACTCCAAACGCGGTTTTTTCCTTAGACATATCATCCAGGGGAATCTGCCAAAATGCCTTCCTTAAGTCTATTGAAGAAATTTAATTAGCTTCTCTGAGCATACTAAGAATCCTGTCAATTCTTGGAAGAGGATATGAGTCATGTTTAGTGATGCGACCATTGAAACAAAACCTGTACTCCCCTGATGGTTTTTTGACGAGTAAAATGGGAGAGGAATAAGGACTGTTAGAGGGCTCCACAACTCCAAGAGACAACATTTCGTCAAGTTCCTTATTCAGAATATTAAGCATCTAAAGAGATAGCGGATACTGTCTTTCCTTAAAGGGTTTTGCGTCGCCCATGTCGACATGGAACGTCATTATGTTCGTCCGGCCTAAGTTATTCTCACTGCTTATATCTCGAAAACTTTTAATTATGTTATCAGCTTCCAAACGTTGCGTAGCATTCAGATTATTTAAACTACAAATAGAACCTTTAAATGAATTAATACTCTCAGATGCATCTACCTGAGCTTTCCAAGTATAAGTTCTGTAGTCGATGTATACCTGAAGTTGTTTACAAAAATTGCTACCAAAAATAATGACATGCTTTAAAGTTGGTACAACTAATGCCTTTATGATATTACAATAATTTCCATCAATCACTACCGGTAAATCCACTACGCCAGTAACGTCCTGCCTAACACTATCAGCAGTAGCCACATATCGGCAAGTGGAGTTATTGTATGGTACGATATCCCAAGTTCTAAAATATTCTATGCCATACTGTTCAACTAGGAAATGTTGGCACCACAATCTAACAAAGCTGTAACTGGTCGATCGCAAATTTTACCAGTAATATGGGGGTGATTATCTAGACCTTGTTCTTGAAAAACCGGGCTGATCTTTAAGTACAAGGTCGAATTTTCTAAAGAAGAATTCAGATAAAATGTTTTATCAAACAATTTCTATCTAGAGCAGTCGTAAGCATAAAAAAAAATTGATTATGAATTTTTCGGTCATTTTAAAAACGAGGGGCTTCCGGCGACCGAAAAATTTTTTGACACTTGGGACATTGTGATGCCATTACATTCGGCTCTCCGCACTTAAAACAGAAGTTTGAACTGTTTTGGGTGCAAGAACTATAAGTGTGGTTAAAGAACTTATAATTCCAACAAGTGACAACTTTACGATAAGTGGAAGTAGATGGTACATTTTGAGAAGAACCAGAAGAACTTTTGCATTTGTAGTCAACATTTTATTGAAGGCGATTTCATAGAGAGGCAGCGCAAACTTAAAAAGTATGTAATTACTACAGTTTTTTTATTTTCCAAGTCATGATAGAAACTCTATCAAGGGAAAAACTGGCAAAATAATGTGCTAATGAACCTAGCTCTTCGTAGTCAAAGATGGAATTAATCTTGAAGTTCTGGTCCCTTTAATAAGTTACTTATTTGTAATTCTTTTTGTTAGATGCCTAAACATTAAAAATTATATAAAAATATGTAAAAGCTACCTGTCTTAGATGCTTTTCTTATTAAATTGAATTTTAAAATTAATAAATCAGTTATGTAATTAAAGTTAAAAATGTACACCTTATCCTAGATATTTTGTCGCCTTTATTTTAAAATAAACTTTTATTTTGGAATTTGTATTTTATTTGTCTCCATTTACTTCCAGGTACATAAAATTGCCATGTAATCAATTTTAATCAATTCACTACTTTTTTTCTGTGCAATATTTACATAATTGTGGTTATATAGAAAAATTGTCATTCCTCCAAACAAGCCCCGAATTTCGGAATACAGATCATACAATAAAGAGGATTAAGGAACATGCCCATTAAATACGCCCATTAAGCATGTGGTTGCTTCTGGGGTACTCCTAGTTTGGAGTATTGGATTATTATATGCAACAACCCTATATATGTCCTTTGCCTGAATCAGCTGACACGTTCATTACACGTCCTTGTCTTACTTATTGCCTTTTGAAACCTATCTCTCTCTAGAGTTGGCTGCCCCAAACAACAATGAAAGCCATACCTGAGCGACTTCCATAGTACTTATCAATTCGATGATAATGCTTTATATGTCAACAAGTGCCATGGCCTACTATAAAGTCAAGCATACAATTTGAGAAAATTGTAAGTAATTCGTTTATTGTTTAAAATAAGTATATACTATTACATACAGTGTGACCCATTTGTTTTGGGGTCAGTCTGTAAAAAGTGTATCAATCGTGCGATTTGGCTGATTTTTTTTTTTAAATTGTAGAGCTCGATGAACTGCACATTTTGAACAAAAATTGCCTGGTTCGCATAAAATCCAAAGCCTACTATGACCGTTTTTATGAGCAAAATTTTAAGAAACCATATTAGCGTTTTTTTTTGAAAAAATCTGTGTGCGACAATGGATTGAGCACCCCTCGAAATGGGTATGTACAAAATTTCATCAAAATATTTCAAGTAATAACAATTTTGTAGAAAAATTAAAAATGCAGCCAAGGTACGTCTTTATTTTCAAAAATTCAAAGTTGGCCATGGAAAATAATTGAATTGTAATAATACAACCTTATGCTTATAAACACAAAACATAAAAACAATTAAAATTATAAAATTTTTGTAACTTCTACCAAGCCTCCATTTTCTACAATGCATTTGTCGTTCCTCTTGCGTACATTCAAAATTACATTTCGTATTTGCTGTGGAGTAATTTCCTCACAACTACGGTTTATTCTAGCTTGCAGTTCTTGTAAATTATGGGGTCTTGACTTATAAACATTTTGCTTAAGTGTACCCCAAAGAAAAAAATCTAAAGGAGTTAAGTCCGGAGATCTCGGTGGCCACTCACAGAAAGGACTATTTCGCCCTATCCAACAGTTTTCAAAATTATTATCTAGCCAGTTTCTGATTAAACGAGCATTATGAATAGGACTGCCATCTAACTGTAACTTTAAATTTAAACGGTATCTTAATGGTAACTCATCTAAAGCATTTCTAAATTCAATTTCTAGAAAATTCAAGAAGCCAGCCGCATTCAAATTCCCTTCAAAGAAAAATGGGCCAATTATTCTGTCGCGTAGTATTCCACACCAAACGGTAATTTTTTGTGAATATTGTCTCCTTGCATTTATTATAAACTCTGGATTTTCAGCTGACCAGTGACGGCAGTTTTGACTTGATACTACACCATTTGTAGTAAACGTGGCTTCGTCGGTGAATAAAATTTCATTTAAAAAGTTGCCATTATGGAGATATTCACCTTGCAGCCAATAGCAAAATTCTAATTTTCTCTCCTCATCTCCTGGTTCCAGGGTGTGCAAAAATTTTGGCTTAAACGGTTTTATTTTGTTTTGTCTCAAACATCTCCTTATACTCTCTCTGGGTATATGAAGGTCTAAACTAGCCGTTCGAACACTATTTCGAGGATTGTCACTAAAGTATTGCAGAATTTGATTGTTATTTTCAACAAGTCCACGGCGTCCATTTTGCCTAGTTTTTAATAAATTTTTAGAAATCGATCCAGTTTCATCAAAAATATTGTTTATACGTTGTACAGTACTTCGACTCACTGATCTACCTGGGTGTCTATTGTTAAATTCGGCCGCAGCTTCTGCTGCCGAGCGCTCGTTGTCGCCCACGAGTCGAACAATTTCTATTTTGTCTCTTATGCTTAAATATTCCATAATTATGATAATTAATTGTATTGAGCACAAACAATTTCTGAACTCAATTTAGACAGTTTGACACTTAATAAAAGTAAACAATTCAATTATTTTCCATGGCCAACTTTGAATTTTTGAAAATAAAGACGTACCTTGGCTGCATTTTTAATTTTTCTACAAAATCGTTATTACTTGAAATATTTTGATGAAATTTTGTACATACCCATTTCGAGGGGTGCTCAATCCATTGGCGCACACAGATTTTTTCAAAAAAAAACGCTAATATGGTTTCTTAAAATTTTGCTCATAAAAACGGTCATAGTAGGCTTTGGATTTTATGCGAACCAGGCAATTTTTGTTCAAAATGTGCAGTTCATCGAGCTCTACAATTTAAAAAAAAAATCAGCCAAATCGCACGATTGATACACTTTTTACAGACTGACCCCAAAACAAATGGGTCACACTGTATTTCTGAAAATCTGAAAACAAGCTGAATTCAAATATCTATGCAAATACAGGGTGTTCCATATAAAAGAACAAAAGCTTTATATCTCCGAAATGGATAAAGCTAGCACAAATCTAACTACGCCATTGGATTCTACAGAAAAAGTTATACAAAACCACGTTTTTACTTTTCCTATATGTGAAAAGGTAACTGATACAGGGGATAGCAAAAAACTGCCAATTTTCAATTTCCCCCTGTATCTTAAAAACGAAGGTGCCTATGAAAATTTTGATTGAGGCATCTTTCATTTCATAAAAAAGTAGTACAGTGTCACGGAAACCGCAAGTCTCTACCTCTAAAAATAAGGGAGATAGCCTTCAAAAGTGTCGAAAACGGGACACTCTACATCGTCAGGAGAAACAGGTTTTAGATGAAATGAACATGGTGTCTCAGTTACAGTTTTTTAAAGAAGTTGAGGGTATTATAATTGTCAGGTAGCATTTTTGGTATAAACTGTTATTTATAAATCATAACGAAGTATCAGCCAATCACCTAAGGAATCAATCGATCACGGATTATTATAACAATAGCACACCTGAAGGTGCGGGATAAAACTACTGGTCTTGATCGGCAAAGACTCGCGTCACAATTACCGAGACCTCACTATCAACCGTCTCGACGGCATCAGTTCTAAGTTCTAAGCAACCGAAAACATTTCGTCATAATGATCCCTCATTAGGCTGGCTCAGCAGACTGCCAGGTAGTATACACAATGAGTCTAACACGAATGAATCATAATGAAGTATTAACCAACCACGTAAGCAATCAATCAATCATGGAGTATTATACTAGTCCAAGAGCTGACCGCCGACTTCAACTCTCATAAGATTATAGAATGCGATGTTATGTAAAATGAAGAGAGAATATTTCTTTAGTTGAAACGAGTATGTTGCCTCAATTATTAATATGGACCCGATCATTGTTAATTAACTTGTGGTTAATTTTTTAGCGAATCTACTCTCGTAATATAGAACAAGAGGTACCATTGGAAAGAAGGCAAATGGAGCAACAATAAAAAAGGGGTTGCCACCTCCTAAGCAGTCCCTTCACATTGGCAGCCACCAATAAAAAAATAGTAAAATATAATGATTGAAATTTATTTGAATACTCATTGAGTATAATTATTATTGTGTCAGTGTCTTTCGATGAAAATGTTATAATATGTAGACGAAGTTTGTCACGAGCTCGTCTACACTAACTAAGCATAAATGAAAAGTATGTTAAAGCAAAATCTACAAAAATGTCATATAATTTTATGTATATACCTTTATTGAAATGAGATTCTATTCGAGTATTATTTTCCTTCATACTTTGCACTTTCCATTCTATATAATTGAAACTGTTGAGCAGGTACACACCTACTTTTTGTTTCTAGTAAACTTGTTCTAAAAAAATATTACTTTATTTATCAACCTTTCTTTGCCTCCAGAAATAGATTATGTAACATGAGAACAGTCAAATGTTTCTATTTGTTTTGTTCTAATGTGTACCTTTCCTCACTGCCTTCTGATTTAATTAATGAACTAGTTTTTTAGTCCCAGAAGTTTGGTTTTTGATATTTTCTGAAAGTTGTACTTAGGGTTCTTTTTATTTCTTGATTTATATTTCGTCGATGAGAGGAATGCAAATGGAACACTGGCAAATAGGTAAATTCTCAAAGATTTTCGTAAATTGGGCATCTTTTTTTTAAAGAAGTAAAACTAGAAATCACTAATAATAGTGTAGTGCCCAGGCAAGCTTCTAAAGCCAGAATATTTAAATTCACAATATTCCTACAGTATCCTAGAGAGGCCCCGCATTCCAGATTCCTAAGACTTAAAAACTATTCGCTTATATGAAGCTTGGCCAGGCCACACGTGCCAAGGTTAAACGCGAGGCCAATATTCTGAGAAGCTCAGCACCTGCGCCGCGAATACCAGCGAAAACCGACTAAAACCAGATTTCTTAGCTGAGGCTCCTATGAGAAATGATATAAAAGGGCTCCCAACAGGAGCTACCAACAGTAGTAAGCAGACTACCAGCAGTTGCCGCTGAAAGTTCTGCCCGAAAGAAGAGGGCAGGTGGCAGCCCCTGCGGCTAGCCAGCCGCAGGCCATCACACAGTTGCAGTAGAAATACCTAATGAAGAAAACTAAGAAAGAAGCATTTTCCTAAGCATTGCAGTAAGTTTGGACTGGCCCAAAAGTAAGATATTTTTGTTTTAATTCCTTTGTGTCTGAATTGCCTTTTTTATTTTGAATTTTGAATTATTTTGAAAACTTTTAGAGAACTTGAATTTATTGTGCATTTTTAATTGATTAGAAATAATTTCGTAACTTTTGTGAACCGTATCATGATTTTTGGGAATTTATTTTGAACCATATTATATTTCACGGTAGATGTCAGAGTTTTTATTTTATTCAAACAGAAATAATTTTGTAACTTTTATTGGAAATTAGAAAGGGATTTGGGAAACCATTTAGAGTCATATTTTGCCGTTGAAATCAGAATTTTTTTTAAT
Organism: Pseudeuparius sepicola; assembly: GCA_963920635.1. Lineage (NCBI taxonomy): Eukaryota > Metazoa > Arthropoda > Insecta > Coleoptera > Anthribidae > Pseudeuparius > Pseudeuparius sepicola. Next base: position 33,229,555 of record OY987300.1, on the reverse strand, counting down.
TGAACCATTTTTATATAAGGAATTTTGAATAATTTTGAATTACATTCTTATACAAACTTCTATGGTGAAATTAAGCAAAGCTATACAGAGTCATCAATTAATTTTATTCTATTTGGGGAATCTTTTGCAATTTTTGTATTTTAATCTCAAGGTTTGTCATTTTATGCCATAGTTTTTGTATTTGTGCCATTTTGCCATATTGTTTTGTGCCCTAATTTTAAATTCTATTTATCAGTGTACCTTTTGAAACGTTTGGATTTTGTTACTTAGAAAAGGGTCAAATTTCAGATATCTTGAGTGTAGCATTTGCGAAATCATAGATTTTTAATTTTATTCAATAATAATTATTGCACATGTTTTTAAACTTCCTATTAAAGTGTATTATGTTAACTCAATGTACGGTATCGTATTTAATCTTAATACACATATTAAACTATCCCTGTGTTTCTGTTATGCACCCTTAGGCCCACACTAAAAGTAAATAACTTGTGGCTCACCCCGTATATACCGCTCGCCAACTTCCACCATAAAAGGGGTTGAGTTTTCCACAATAGGTATATTGATATAATTAATTACAATCAATAGATAATTTCTTCCAAAGGATAAATCGTTCAAATAAACAATTTTACTGCTTGCAACTTTCTTTACTGTAGTAACTTCTCCAGTACTCCAGGGGTCTAACTTGATGTTTGAATTGCCCCAATCTATCCTGCCATGTAAAAGGATATGTCCCTTCAACAATAATTATTATTCGCCTTCAACCACATATCTTGCACTTTGCACTGATATTTCCACCAACACAATTTGTTGAACGTGTCCCAAATTGATTATCTGCACAAATGTAACAACAACAAAAACTTGGAACAAAAACCAAAAGACTCGAAAAAATAGCCAGAAATATTTGACGAAAAAGTGAGGTTAGGTGACAATATCGTGACAAGTGATGACTAGTTTACTTTTTTCTATGGCGGTATGGCAGCTCTGTGTTTCATTCCTCTTCTACTACGTCATATCAAAGATGAATATGACATTTTCTTTTATTGCATATAGCTCCGCATCTGATGAACCGATTTTCCTCACAGGTTCGCCCTGATAATTCCCACATTTATCTGTTGAAAGAATTGCATTATTACGGACATTATTTATGTTAAAAAAAGATAGCCATCAGCTACCACAAGAACTTGTGCGTGCGCAACAACTTGTCCCCACACACATACAGAGTCATCCTCGGGCGGTTTTAATTGCGCAGGCTAAAAATCAAATTAATGACTTGAATGTGCATTCCAAAAATTTGGCCACACATGATACTTTTTACTTAGTTTTCCCCGTGTGTGTGAGGCCCTTAGCACCCTATATTTTGAAAAATGGCATAAGAAAGTAAAATTATTTTAGCAAAAAGAATTGAGGTTAGTGGATTGACCTACTTTTTTGTAACACCCTGCCTATCTTTCAACCAATGATTTATAAGGGAAAATTTCATTAAACTTAGAAGTTGCCATTCTCTATCTCTACTGGAAAAGTAGAGTAGCAAAGGCAATCTTTTGATGCCTGCTGACCTGCGGCTTGTAAAAAGTTATTAAATAATATCTTTCTTACAGGATAAAGACCAACGTAGTATGGATATGGAAACAGCAAAAGCCATGCTTCAACTTTTGTTAGGGAAACATTGGCCCCTTTATTCACAATTTAGTCAGTTTCTGGACCAGTCAAAGTACAAAGTAATCAATAAAGATCAATGGTGCAACATATTGGAATTTTCAAGAACTATTTATAATGACTTGTCCAATTACGATGTAGATGGAGCCTGTAAGTAAAAACGGTTTTATAGCAGAAGGCTCTTTAGAGACAGTTGCTAAATGGACAGTTGAGCCTATCATCTTCATAACATATTAACGTTTTTCTGAAATACTGGATACGAATGAACACTTTATTTATATTTACTGTTGCCAGACATTTATCATGTCCGGACATGGACATTGATGGCTATGACACGCTCAGACAAGTCCGGACACTTTTGAATGTCTATTCTATGAAAACAGTTAGGATATGAAAAAGGACATATAACCTCAAAATTTTGTAAGTTACCAATTAATTTTCTGTCTGGTTTTTCTATTTTCACCTGTTTTGTTTACTTTATTAACCAGTTTTGTATTTTTTAAATAAAATAGAGTCTCAATTTAGAATAATTTGGAATTATTTAAAAAAGTACATACAAATTAAACAATTATAAGCTTTTGTAAATTAACTGATTTTGTTCCAATTCTCCAAAGTGAAGTTTTCTAAATTTCATGTGTAATGACCATGAATTTCTTTAATAGCCTATTATATCTTCTAAAATATTTAAAATTAAATTCTGTTTTCATATCTCAAAACCAGTTCTGTATCTTTAATTTTCAGGATATTTTTGGCTTTTCACGTACTTAACTGATATTCAATCAAAAATAATATTTAAATAACATATCATTTTACTGCTCTCTAAACCTTTAAAATAGTCTCAGTTTTAAGCAATCTTATAAATGCTAGGACACTTTTGGACGCATTGCCATTCAGAAGTATAATATGTCCTGACATTTGACAACTATATTTAGGAATGTAAAAAAGATATATTTATCTTATTTCGGTTTTCAGCAACACACACAATACAAATGAACAAAACACAGGAAAATGTGTGTTAATTATTTTGCTCAAGGTGTCTCGGAATAAATTGCGAAATATAAAATGATAGACTTTAGCATTTTAAGATTGGTATTGACTATAAAAAGTTATACCTCCAACCAAAGGCATGTTGATCAGTGGTTACAACTGGTCACATTGCGGTGGTAAAATGGATTTTAATTTATAAAAATGATAAAAGTTTCTAAATAAAATTTCATTCTAATGGAAGATTTTTTCTTTAGTAACGTTTTGACAGGTAAAATAATAACATAATTATATAATTGTGTCTTATCTCATCACCTTAAGGTAACAAAGAGTAGAATTCAAACACAAATGAAATTTCAATTTTATGCCTACAATCCGACATGGAGAACCAAATTGAGAAATTGTGTATAAAATACCTTTGCTCTCTTCATCTTCAAAACTTCTAATATTACGAAAAAGGAAACAAAAGAAGTGTTGTTGCATTTATTTCCACAGTTCTCCCAAAAAACGAGCATAGGCAACTTTAGGGAAGGATCGGATCGTCATTTTTTATGAAATATCTACTTTAAATTGGTACCAGAAGCCTCCACTTCATTGTCCACAATTTATTCTGAACATACCTGTATATCTGTTCTGAGCCACACTAAAGAAGACATTATAATAGATCTGTTTTGGCAAAATTTAAAACCAGTTTAAAACTGTCAGGAGTATGCTCAGTTTCTATTTTACATTCTGCCATGTTATTATTTACCTAGCTAATTTAATTGATGAGTATCGAGCGGCCGCCAGCTAACAGTGAAGACGGGCGTAGGTAATAAAAAATTTTAAATAAAGGCGTCTCCTAGTTTGTGCGCTTTACACCTCACACTATTAAGTCCAAACTAGGAAGAAGATATAATAGATCTGTTTTGGCAGAATTTTAAACCAGTTTAAAACTGTCATGAGTATGCGCAGTTTCATTTTGACATTCTGCCACGTTATTATTTACCCACCTAATTTTATTGGTGAGTATCGAGCGGCCGGCAGCTAACTGTGAAGACGGGCATGGGTAATAAAAGATTTTAAATAAAGGCATCACCTACTTTGTGCGCTCTACACCTCACACATTCTGTTAAGTCCAAACTAGGAAAATCCTTTGTAGGTTAAAAAAATAGTTCAAAAATATTTATTTCAGTTGTATAGAAATAATTAAATTATAAATTTCAAGCTATGACCTTCATGTTCACTATCAATATAGTTCAGTAAAACATACGCATAAGTGACCTTTCAGGTCGGTTTAATCCCCCGGGTGTGTACATGTGCGGTTCACATAAAGTATAGAATTAATATAGTCACCACGCTTACACTAGTTTATCACAACGTGCATATTTAGAATGGACACAACATATGCAAAAGTAAACACAACGTCCGAAAAGGGAAAGCTACAACAGCATGCGTTCTCAATTGTACACGTAGCTAAGCTTAGTTTTACTAGTTAGGCATGATAAATGTAAAAAAGCATGCAAGACTTAGCTGTCAATGGGCTTTCAAATTATTGATGTCCTTAGGCGAAGATCCTCCTGCAGCGGGCTGCACTCCAAGGTTCTTTAGAAAGTACCACTAGGTCTTCACTGTCAGTGAACTGTCAAGTCACGCTCCAAAACCCAAATCCAAAATAAACAGAACTTGTCCGTAATTGAAAACTTAAAACTCAAATCTTGAAAGAACCTTAAAAGAATCTTGAAATAACTTGAAAGTAAAACCTGAAACCCTAAAAATAAATTACCAAAGCCAATCACTGCAAGTAAATAAGTCTATCAGATAAGCGACTTTGGACTAAATTTAGTTCCAACAAAAAAAATTCCAGCCTACCTCGGAAAGAGGTTTTTTTTTTGTTCCTTCGAAATAGTCTTAAACTAAAGTCGGAACTTTCTGAACATATATATCTGTTCTAAAATAAAAATCACAATCGGGAAAATGAACTAGTTACAAGATGCAGATTCGGCTTACCAGCAATATTATTACTCCCAGGGTGGAATGGGGTTCTTTTCTCAGTAGATTCCAAGATCCAGTTATCTAGCACAGCAGTTTAATCCCACAACAGTGGATAGAAGACCAAAACTATCACCAAACCAATTCAACTACCAGTCTTAGGCTTCCACATGTTCAATAGTTGAATTAATACTTGAACTACACAAGTTGAGCTAAAACTACACTCAAGTCAACTAAATTGACGTCGGGAAAACTTCCCAAAATTTTGCCGTGCTATTCAACGGAAATCAGAACTCGAAATCGCCCAAAAGCCAGGCGGCAGGGAAAGAAAGAATTCCGCTGGGTTCTCGAGCCCTAAAAACATTTTTATTGCCCAAATTCAGTGTGCGAAAGACATCTACATTCTGTGTACATAAGCTCCGCAGAACTTCTCCAAACACCACAAACTTAGGAAAACTTCCCACCAAAATCAACAGATGTCGCCACAACTACTAACAGGCAGTCCTGACCTCTCAACCATGCTTGCATGCTTGCGCTCAACCGCCAGATAGTGCTGTAAAACAGGTGGCTTGCAAGTTAGAAAATATGTCAGTGACAATTCATTTTGACAGATTGTGTTTCACAACAAAACTGGACAAAACTATGGAATATCATATGCAATATAGGTGAGTAGAACGGCAATAAATACTCGATAATCCGCGAACATGTATTTCAAAAATCAATCAGAGTTCCGCTCAAAACATAACCTATACTGCTTGTCTTGGTATTTATTATTCTACTAATAACAACTAATAATATTCCATTTTTCCAGGTTCCAAAAGGAAATAACAAACCACGAAGGCACTGAGAAATGCTAAACCACCTACAGATAACTTGAGCAAAAGCAAAGCATTGAGCACTCCGACAGAACGTCGATTACAAATGCACAACGTTAAGTACCCAAAACACTTCTAACTCTATGACTTTCCCATGCTAGAAAGCACCTAAACGCATCACTAAACGACTATTTTCCAGGAAACAAATACTACAAATCCAAGAAAAATCCATGAACTAATAGCATAACCAAATCTCGAAAGCTACGAGGACCAATTTGACGATGGAACAAAATTTCTTCAAAGAAGTGAGACTACTAATGAAATGGTACTGGAACCAAACTAAATAAAATATCTAAAGTTTCTACCATTTTATTTACTTCGACCACAACAAAATAAATTGATTTCTTTCTTTAGAACACCTTTATTCCCAATGCAGTTATCCCAGATATTTCACCAAATTTTTAAACCTAATTTCCAAGGAAAACTAGATTTTTGTATAAAGCTGCATTTTTAACGTAACAATTCCAAAAACGAACCCGGGCATGCTCCTGACAAAAACTGATTTCAGATGGTTTAAAGTTTTGCTGAGACAGACCTAATATTGAAGTTTATCTTGAGATTTCCAGAATTTGATAAGATTCATTTCAGAATCAGAAGAATAGCATATATGTGCTTGTATTTGTAGTCAGAAGTTTGTATCCATTTACTTATTGTTTGACACACAGTGGGATTACTGTGGTTTTCTGGGGTTTTCCATAGTACTTGAGCGAATGCTATCCTAATTCTATTAAGAATAGACAAAATAATAGTAGTAATCGACACCCCTACCCCACACAACAATTTGGTTACTTCTGGGGTACTCTTAGTTTGGGAGTATTGTGAGGCTGAAAATTATTGTCGAACATGCAGAGTTGTCCATAACTTACTACCGTCATTGACTGAAATATTCCGAAAGACTGCCAGGTTAACTGGTGCCACTCGGATTTACACCTTACACGTCCCGCAAGCCCCTCCCATGCCTCGTTTGATGCTGAGAGCTGGTGCCCTCCGAAACAGTAATCATCTCTTCGCACCAATGGCTACTATGACCTTGTTAATCAGACGGACTCAATTCTTATGTATTTTAGATCTATGTGCGGCGTTGTGTCTGAGCGGACCACAGCGTGTATATTAGTGCAGCCGGTAAAGATGTTGGAATTGCATTTTTGTGATAAGAGCGGATTAATATTGGAGTCTATTTAGAATAATATATAAAACAACATAGATGTCCATGCGTTCTACGTTCGCGTGCCACTAAAAAAATATTAACAATTTATTAACGATCAAAATAGCCATTTTTCATATATTTTTCGATACATTGTCTTAAATAACTCCTCTGGATGATTTCTTATGGTAAACATGACCTGAATACAATTTATTCATAATGGAAATAACTACAAAGTGGCGCCAGTCTTACTGTTATAAATGCAATAATTAACTTGCTCCAACTCCAACTTACTGCAAAACTTTTTATTTAACGAGGTTTTATACATCTAAGGCACCTTGGAATTTTACAGAATACGATACAAGCAGGGCCATAGCCTCATAATTTAGTGTTTGTCCTTAAAATTCCTAAAAAATGTGCCTGTAGCGCATTTTAATAAGCCATTGCTTCTACGTTTTAATACCTGCTTTTAAAAATCAATCATCTTTATGGGCCTGCCTTGAAAGAAATTTTATAGGTATATTCTACAGGGTGTTCTAAAATGACATGCAAATATTGCAGGTGGTTTTAAGGGGGGTCTTTCATGTAAAATTTTTCGATTTAAAGCTCCCCTGCACACTTATTCCAGCCTTAAGAAGGACAAAAAAATTTGCTTTTGGTTTGTTTCTCAAAAACTGGAATCTAGAAATTTTAATTTTGGGATATGTTACCAGCAAGGTGGAGGACACTTTACTTTTTACACCCTATGCACCCTAAGGGTAGAAACCCAAAGCACCTATTTGTCTTTTTTTTACGGAACTTTTTGTAAGTTAGTTCATTTAGAAAGAAGAATTCGTATCTGTAGCACAATTAATTTAGAAACTTTTTTACTCGTTTTTTCATTAATTTAATACTTAATTTGTATGGAAAAAATAAAATAACTTTTTTGTTCCGTATTTACATTGATACTCACGATTATGTAAAAACATAGGCAAATGTCATTTTTGTGACTTTCGGTTACGAGCGCGATAGGGAATACTTTTTCCCTCAGTAAAGGATATTTAACCCTTTCGCTGCTCCTGACGAGTTTCTTTGCCGTCCGATTTACTGCTCCTGACGGCTATATTCGCAAAGGCAAAATAAATAGGAGGGCATTGACCTGGGCGAATGATTTTGAACTGTAGAGTTTCATGGTACATTACGGTAACGACTATGGACAGTACAATCCTTTGATTCATATTTAGTGTAATATATTATATACGCACTGCCCGGTGCCCAGCGCCTGCCGCCGCTGCCTGTTTACTCTCTCCCTTGACGAGGCCCCCACTTCCCTCTTCAGGCAACACATGCCGTATCGAACCAATAATATATTTCATAATACCAAAAAACAATACTGGAATTAAGATATTTTTAGTTTGTTCGTGATTCATTGAGATTTTAGTTTTGAATGGCAATTGTGTTTTATTTATTTATTTATATTTATTTATTTTGAATTTAGTTTCGAATAGGAATTGTGTCTTATTTATTTATTTTTGTTTTATATTGAATTTAGTTTCGAATAGCAATAATGTTTTATTTATTTATGTGTTTTTGTTTTATTTTGAATTTAGTGTTGAATAACTATAGTGTTTTATTTATTTATTTTTGTTTTATTTTGAATTGAACTTATTAAAAACATGTTTATTATTTTTTAAGACATGTTTTCCAAATAAGTTTGGCTAACACTGCTCCTGACGAATATACTCGCAAGCGCCTAATAAATGCTTCCTGGCGGTCGGCCCCGGAACGGCTTCGCGCAGCGAAAGGGTTAAGTAAAAAAATTATCCCTTTTATTTTGTTTTTAAATTTAACTGGAATATAAATATTCCCTACCATGCTCGTAAACATTAAAAATTACAAAAATGACATCCGCCCATTGCGTTTTTATGTAATCATAAGTGTCAATATCTGTGTACTCAGGCGCAGTCTTAGGGGGGGGCCATGGGGGCCATGGCCCCCCCTAACAAAATTAAAAAAATTATAATAAATAAAAAATAAATACAAATATTATTACTAATATTATGTAACCTAGAGTGTCAACGGATTGAGTTCACATAAGGTGTAAATAACAAAAAAAAATCTAGTTGAAATTTGAGCTTTTGGGGATCAGCCCTGCCTGGTTTGAAACTAATTTGTGACATAATTTTACTTTCAAAAAATCGCCTTGGAAATTACGAAGGAACTAATTTTCCACATCATTAAAATGTCCTTTTTGTAGATTTTACGGCAAAATGTTATTAAGGAAACTTGTTCAGAATGAAAAACTGAGTAGGTTTGCGAAATTTCGAAAGTCTAGGCCTACTTTGATTTTTTGGGATTTTTCCCACTTGTTTAGAAAAGTGCATTTTGTGTAGTTTTCACATCAAAATGTTATTAAGAAAACTTGTTTACAATGAAAAACTGGATGTGTGTGAAAAATTCCAACAGCCTAGGTCTACTTTGATTTTTGTGCAGAGAACTGTAAAACATGACAGCCGTGAGCAGTCTTTATTAATACGTCAGTCAACGGCATAAGTACGTGATTTTTCGAAAGTAAAATTATGCCACAAATTACATATAGTTTCAAACCAAGCAGGGCTGATCCCCAGAAGCTCAAATTTCAACTCGAAAATTTGTTGTTATTTACACCTTATATGAACTCATTCCGTGGATACACTGTATATAACCAACGCACATGCAAAAAAATTTGTTTACATAATTTTTATTTAAAATACATTTTTTATTTTTGTTATTTTTGTGAGGAATATATTTTTTTATGATTTTGCCTTATTGAAGTTCTATTGTTAGAGTAGGTACCTAAAACCGCCTAAAGGAGTACATACCCAGGTATGCCCCCCCCCCCTTCGCAAATGGTTATGACCGCACCTGTGTGTACTTAAATATGAAACAAAAAATTATTGTATTTTTTCCATACAATCAAGTTAATAAAAAATAACAAGAGTAAAAAAGTTTCTAAATTAAATAGGCTAGAGCATACAAATTTTTGTGTTTAAATAAACTAAAAAACAAAAATTTTGTAAAAAAAGTGTTTCGAGTTTCTACCCTTTTTGAGAAAACATATCAAAACCAATTTTTTTTTGTCCTTTTAAAGGCTGGAATAACTTTAAAGGGGAGGCTTAAATCGAAAATTTTTTCATGAGACGTCCCTTAACCCTTTTGGTATGGGAAGCCACTGGAGTGTTGAAAAATTTCTGTGCCCGCCGGACGGGAAGCAACTAGAGTTACGGAGACGCAAAACCATAGCCATCCTTAAAGGGTTAAAGCCATCTGTAGAACACTCAAACTATTTTCACATCATTACGAAACACCCTGTATACATGTGACTTTGAAAAGACATGATAATTTATGGGATGAAAACGTGGCAACAATTACTTCCAAATCATTCATACTAGTGCTGAGAGTCTGTCTACGTATGGCGCAATTTTTTACCACAAAAACTAAATTTCATTTTTTTTAATTTTTGAACCCTCCCCCTATTGTCTAGCTTTGGCCCAACGCATACTATTGGGATTTTGCATAAATATAGTGTAAGATGTTAAGAATTGAACACTTCTTACAAATTTCGATTATGTTTACAATTTTGGTGAGGGTTTTTATGGGTCTACAGTTTTTTACATTTATTAAATTGCCTATGAGCATTGAAAACTAAAGGTTTTTTGATTATATGTTTTGTCCTCAGCTCAGCTACCGGAATCCAATTTAATATTCCATAAAATTGCACGAATTTGCAGGGTGAGTTACGTAGGCTGCGGTGGTCTATATCTTCTACATTGTTAATGATAGAAAAAAAAGTGTAGACAAAACTTGTAGAGAAACATGAGTACTACATTCCGAAAATATTTTCCAACATACAGGGTGATCCAATAAGTTCTGGCGACCCAAAGTTATGTTTTTAAAATTAAAATAGAACACCCCATATTTTATTACATTTTTGAGAGTATGTTCTTTTTGGTACGGGGTATTAAGGGTCTATCTTTAAAGGTTAGGGAGTTATTTTAATTTTAAAGAAAAAAGGGGCCACATTTGGAAATGCATTACTCAAAAACCAAATAAGATTTTGGTCTTAAACTTGGACTGGAGATTGCCTGCGACGCCTAGTTAACAATTTTGGATTTTGCAAAACGAAATTTGAAACTTCAAAATCTATCTCCTCTGTTATACGTAAACTGATTTCTGTCAAACCTGTCTCAAACTGTGGCGAAAATGTAGGTCTACGATTTGTATGGACAATTTTTTTGTTTTTAATTGTCGTTTTTTAATTGTAACAAAAATACTGCTTCAAATAATCCCAAGAAAGTGAAACGGTAGCATTTTTGTAAATTTTACAAGGACCAATAATTTTTTTAAAAAATTGTCCATACTGAATTGTTTTAGTTACATTTTGGTAAAAAAATCGAATTTTTGAAACTGAAAATAAAAAAGTAGATTGACTTCTAGAAAAACACTGCAAAGGCGAAATCAATTCCCCCATGCCCCCATTCCTGCCTTCTCCTCAAGCGAGTTTCCATAGAGGGGACACTAAATAGACAAAGTACCAGTAAGTTCGCCGTCGCACTCTTGTTTCTGTTTATCGTATTTTACAAGCTTTTTTATTTAACTTCACCTGTTAGTGTGGGTCGAATCTTGTAAGCTGAATTAGAACCACTTCCTGACACCTGATTGAGCTGAAATTTTGCACACACCTTTAGTTCCGGTGACATATATACTCAATTACAATACTCAGTATTGTAATACTTTCAAAATGGCCGCCGCTCCAAGATGGCGGATGATGTATTTTTTGCCAACCCCCTTAATATGGGTATCAAATTAAAGGGCATGAAAAATAGAAAATGAAAAAGTTAGTGACATCACACTAAATTCAATGATGGCGGATGATGTATTTTATGTCAACCCCCTTAATATGGGTATCAAATGAAAGGCCTTGAAGAGTAGAAAATGAAAAAGTTAGTGACATCACACTAAATTCAATATGGCCGCAGCTCCAAGATGGCGGATTACATTTTTCTTTTCAACCCCCTTAATACTGGTATCAAATGAAAGGGCTTGAAGAGTAGAAAACGATAAAGTTAGTGACATCACACTAAATTCAATATGGCCACCGCTCAAAGATGGTGGATTACATTTTCTTTTCAACCCCCTTAATATGGGTATCAAATGAAAGGGCTTGAAGAGTAGAAAACGATAAAGTTAGTGACATCACACTAAATTCACTATGGCCGCCGCTCAAAGATGGCGGATTACATTTTCTTTTCAACCCCCTTAATGGGTATCAAATGAAACGGCTTGAAGAGTAGAAAAAGATAAAGTTAGTGACATCACACTAAACTCAATATGGCCACCACTCCAAGAGCGGATTATCTATTTGATTCCCAACATGGGTATCAAATCGAATGAAAGGGCTCGATGGGTAGAAAACAATAAGATAAATGACTTCATACGAAATCCAATATGGCGGCCGCCCCAAGATGGCGGACTAAAATTCTTATCTACCTTCCTGACATGGGAATCAAGTAGGTACTAAAAAGCACAAAATAAAATAAAAAATAAAAAAACCTTTTTAAAGACAAGCTTTTATTTAAGCCATGTACTAAAACGAATAAAATAAGCTTAGGTTTTCGTTAAGATAATTCAATTCCAAATTGCGAAAAGTTTTTGCAAATTGAAAAGCTTGTCACGCGAATTTTAAAGAAAAAAATGCATATTTTGGCAAATAGGTAATTGCTTATCAACCAATCACCGTCCAATAAAATTAATTGGTACCCAGGTACTTTCATCAACATTTCGCGCGACAAGCTTTTGAATTTACAATAATTGAATTGAATTGAATAATCTTAACGAAAACCTAGACTTATTTTATTTTATTCGTTTTTTATCTACAATAGTTATCTAGCCTAATCTTGATTGAAGGCTTCTATAGGCTGAATTTGATGTTTCTGAAATTCTTCCGGATGGAATTCACAAGTATATAACTCCATAAATACATTATTTTAATTTTGGTTGTGTTAGTTCGTCTTCATATACACGGTGATCATTTTTATATGCCCAGCCTCTGTTGGTGGAAAACGGTCGAAGATATGGAGATATTATACAGTGTGTCTGGTTTTTCATGTTAACACCCCTGAAAATCTAAGTAGGCTGGGGGAACTGAATGGGGCAATTTTTTTTTATAAATATGTCCCTGAAAGGTCATCATTTGCGAGGTATTGGTTTGGCATTGCCCCGAAATCCTGGCCTACTGCGATTTTTTAAAGGGGTGCGTTTTTCGAAAAACCTTATTAGGCATTTTTTATTTAAAATCTGACACCACAGCGTTAATCAGGACACCCTAAAACCCCCGTATACCAAATTTGAACAAAAAATATACAGGGAGTTCCATTCCGTAGGGTGTCAAAATTGAGCAAAATAGGAATTTTAAACTCATCTGGGGAGTCAAGTGTGCCATGGCATTACTTCGAAACAGTTAGATGATGAACAGGACCATTCACAGTGTCGATGTGCAAAGATCCAATAAAAAATATACAAGGTGTTCTTCTCTGTAGCAATTCGAAATGCTGAATTTTTTAAACTTTATACAGGTCAAAAATCGGAGTACATATATCAAAACCACCCCAGACATTACAAACAAACTAAGTCTAAAAAATACAGTCACTAAGTCCATATAAGTTAAGGTGGCTGGTGTGCCGCAACAGGAAACGCACAGAAAATGTATCATCTTAGACACTGACTTTATTGGTCCAACAATTTGAATTGTTTTTATTTGTTGGTTGGATGATGTAAAGAAATAAATTGCTTTTGTATTTATTAATATTTATTCAATGATTCCAGAGGCACTCCTGACCAATATAACACTCGTACTAACAACATTTAACATTTTAATGTTAGTACGAAAACTTGTTCAGAATGAAGAACTACTACGCTTGCAAAATTTCGAAAGTCTAGGCCTACTTCGATTTTTATGCGTTTTAAATTTTTTAGCAGAAAAAAATCAAAGTATACCTAGGCTTTTGAAATTCGTTCACACCTATCCAGTTTTTCATTGTAAACAAGTTTTCTTATTAACATTTCATTTTAATGTGAGAGCTACCCAAAGTACTTTTCTAAAAAAAGTGGGAAAAATGCCAAAAAATCAAAGTAGGCCTAGACTTTCGAAATTCCACAAACCTACTCAGTTCTTCATTCTGAACAAGTTTTCTTAATAACATTTTGTCGTAAAACCTACAGAAAGGGCACCTTACTGATGTGGAAAATTAGTTTTTTCAAAATTCCCAAGGCTTACGTGATTTTTCGAAACTAAAATTACGTCACAAATTAGTTTCAAACCAAGCAGGGCTGATCCCCAAAAGGTCAAATTTCAACTCGAAATTTTTTTGTCATTTACACCCCACGTGCACTCAATCCGTGGACACACTGTATATATGGGAGATGACATAGGGTGTATAAAGGAATAAATTGGCCCCATTTAGCGACTCTGCTAATATGACGCTAGGCGTCGCGGCGCCAATAAATATTTTTTCCCACCAACATACCACTTTTGTTACATCATTCAAAAGCCCTTATTTTGCTGAACATTTTTCTTTAATGACTTTTTCTTTATTCTGTTCCGTTAAAAAGTTGTTCTTCAAAAACGCATTAAAATATTAATTTTTTGTTAATCGCCATTACCAGGGATGACGTAGAGTTTTCAATGATTTTATTTTTGGAGATATTCCCCTGACCTTTTCTTTGTTTAAAAGATCTTTTGACCTTCTTACTGTTGTCAACATTCAAATTCAGGACCGGCTACGATTTTTTATACCCCCAATTTTGATTAAATGCATTTAGCGATTTTCTTTTGTTTAAAATCGGACACCACAGTCACCACAGCGTTAATCAGGACACCACAGGAACCCCCAAATTATGCTATGTTTGAAAAAAATATATAGAGGGAGTTCTATTCTACAGGATCACAAAATTTAACAAAATAGGAATTTAAAAAGGCATCTGGCGACTCAAGAGTCAAGAATGCCATGAAATTACCTCAAAACAGTTGAAAGGTCAACAGGACCACACAATTCAAGGTCTTGGTATGCATATGCAAAGATCAAATAGCAAATATACAGGGTTTTTTTCCCTGTGCAAACTCAAAGTGCTACATTTTTTTAAACTATACCTAGAAATAGACCTCGCGACACATCTTAGAGGCACAAAGTAGGAAAAGAAAAAAGTAATAGAAATCCAAAATACCACATAGATACCTACCTACCTACTGTGGAAATAATAATTTATTGAAACACTGTTCTCCTTTGGCTGTTTGATTGATAGGAATAATAATTATTTCTTGTCAGAAAAAATAGTAAAAAAGTTATAAAAAATTTTCTTTCCAATTCAGTGCACTTATCAGAAAAACAATTATTATTGCATACAAAATATCGAAATATACAGACAAAACTTATGTTTTTTTTAAATAATTTCTATAACCCAATTTTCCGCAAGACACTGAAGAAGAAAACATGGTTAGTAAATAACAAAAAAAGACTCGAAAAGATACTTTCGGATTTCACATAAATAAGTGGGTATAGGGTTTAATATTCATAGTTTTCAACAATAGCACAACAAATACACAAACCGAGTCAACAATAAAACGCCATAAAGTAGACAGGTTGCAACTTTTGTATTTGATATTTTTTTCTAAGTTGATAAATAAAAAGTTATGTGGTGGCCTAATTTCGCGAGATCACCCTGTACATACCGGCGGCTGACCGTTTCGGCTCTCGGCTGCCTGGCAGCCCGCTCGGGTCCGAAAAAACGTTGTCCGTCGTCCGACACTGCGTTCCTAGCGCTAACGGGCTGCCAGTGGGAGGGGAAGGTACGAGAGTGCGCAGTGAGGGGCGGCTAGAGGAGAATATTGCTGAGATTGCAGCCGGTCGTGGCGACCGTTAATTTTAGATCTTGTCTGCGAGGTCATGACTCTTAAAGGTTAGATTCTAAGAAAGGGGTTTAAAAGGGCCAATTACATGATTAGGGTGTTAAAATGTCACTTTTAAATCTGTAAAAAATAAAAAGACATATTCTTATTAATTTTTGGTTTATTGGAAATAGTTGAAAACCTACCTGTAACGCCACCAATAATAAAAAACCTACTGCACATGAAGAAATAAAGTTGCCGCATAATAAATTATGACATCGGCTTATGTTATGGCGTTACAGGCAGGTTTTCAACTATTTTTAATACACAAAAAATTAACAAGAATATGTCTTTATTTTTTACAGCTTTAAAAGTGTCATTTTGACACCCTAATCATGTAATCGGCCCTTTTAAAGCCCTTTCTTAGAATAAAATGGAAATAACTACCAAACCTTTAAAGTTAGACCCATAATACCCTATACCAAAGGTATCTACTCTTTAAGGGCTTTCCAAATATGTAATAAAATATAGGGCGTTCCATTTATAATTAGCGAGTAAACTTAGAATTTGCGTAAGTAAATCGCTCGGTATGTCCTTCGGAAGTTTATCTCAATATCGGTCCAAAATTGTTAACTAGGCGTAACAGGCAATCTCCAGTCCAAGTTATAGCCCAAAATCTTATTTGGTTTTTGAGTAATGCATTTCCAAAAGTTGCCCCTTTTTTCTTTAAAATTAAAATAACTCCCTAACCTTTAAAGATAGATCCTTAATACCCTGTACCAAAAAGAACATACTCTTTAGGGACTTTCTAAACATGTAGCTAGCAAAATATGGGGTGTTCTATTTAAATAAACGTAACTTTGGGTCACCACTACTCATTGGATCACCATATTGGAAAATATTTTCGGAATGTAGTACTCGTGTTCCTCTACTACAAGTTTTGTCTATACTTTTTTTACTAGCATTTGTCCGCGTAAGTTTGATCGGACTTTGAATCTCAGGGCTTTCGATCTTACACGGAACAGTACGAATAAGTAATAGGACGAATGGTGCGTGCAGTAATCAAGAAGGTGCCTACCTTTGATGTGGTGTGGGGGTCCTTGCTCAGCTGCTCTGGATAATAACCGGCACAGGTAGTATCCAATCCAGAAAAAGACAAAAGTGGGATGTCGCTGATCCGCTGCCTGGTGTAGTCACTCCTCCAGCCGCTCACCTTTCCCTACTCTAACCTAAGCTAATAATTATAAGTGTTTATAAGGTACGCGAGCTTCCTGGTCGCGTTGTACGTTAAAGTTAATCTCACGTTCGCGTCCGCGCCTTTTTCAGTACCGTCCGGTCCGTCAATTTCACTCAACCACGCTTGACCCACTGACTGGTACTCTTCCACACCTCCCGTCTCGCCGGCCGTCTCCCCCCTGGTTTGGAGTTCGTGTGTTTCGTCTTCATAGTTAGTGTCACTATCTTCATCTTTGATTTCTGGTGGGAAATGAATGTTTGGAGGTACTGCTCTCATATCATCAATGTAGACTTTAACTTGGATGTTGTCACAGTCTATGCTGTATATAGTGTCAGTGTGCTTGTTGATTATTTTGTGAAGTTCTTCCCATTTAGAGTGAAATAGATCGGTCCTGGTTTGTTTATGACATCTTGTTAATACCTCGTCTCCGATTTTGAATGTTCTTGTTTGTTGTTTTTGATTGATGTTTTTTTTTCTGGTAGTCTTCTTTGTCTCATTTCTGTTAATTTTTTCTCTCTAATTATTCTGTTGTTGACAACTGTTAGTTTTGGATGGTGTCGGGCTCCTGGCATTGGTAGTGAATACCCTAATAGTACTATGGCCAGTGATTGTCTTGTGGCTGCGTTCGTTCTATTTCGGAGAATAAATAAGACTTCTGGCAACATTTTATCCCAAAGTTCTGGATTCTTTCGTGTCATAAAAATATTTAGAACTTTTTTAAATTCTTGATTGCCTCTCTACTGGATTTGCTCTTTGATGGTATATGGCTGTTTTACAATGTGTTATATTGTTGTTTTTGCAAAATGTCTTCCATGTGTTTGATGTAAATTGCGGAGATTATTTTTGTTGGGTATCCAAAGCGTGGACAGACTTCGTTTGTTAAAAAGTTTATGATTTCTGATGTTAATGAGGCTGTAGCCTCCATCCATCGCGTGAATACATCTTCTACCACGATAATAAATCATTTCTTTGATTTTGTTTCTAGAAATGGTCCTAGTATGTCATACTTAAAACCTCGAATGCGTTCAGTGGAATGTGGGCACTTAGCGGTGCTGCCGGTTGTTTATTTATGCGTTTGAAGGAGCTACATATTATGCAGTTTTGTACGTATTTCACAATATCTCTGGTCATCTTGTCCCAGTAGTAGAACTTTGATATATGTCGCAGCGTTTCATCGCGTCGTGATATGTGAACATGATCTTTTCTATTACGTCAATGGGAGTTATCAGCTGTTTTTGTCGAGTAAACAGTAAATTGTCTTCTACTATGTTTGTTGAAAAATTCTAGGTCCTTTTGAGAATTTGGGCCGTGTTTGTTTATTTCGTTCCATTGAAATTTTTCTTGCTTTAATCTTTGATTTTTTGTTTGCGCTGTTGCCACCTCGTTGAATAAAATTGAGTCGTTTAAGGGGCTTTACGACACTTCATTGGGAATGTTGTCCTTGGTAACGTTCCCACTAACTAATTGTTCTGGAGGAAACATTCGTTCTAAATTCTGTGTTTCTTTAGAGCAGTGCTCTTCTGCGGGGTATCTTGATAGAAAATCTGGTAGCTCGTTGTTTTTTCCCGGAGAGTGAATGATTTCGAATGAGAACTCTTGGAGCAGCAGACTCCACCTTGTGAGTTTCACATTTGAGTCACAGTTTTTGTTTAACCACATTAATGCTCTATTATCGGTAACTAATTTAATTTTTTTATCTTCCAAATAGTGTCTATACTTCTTTATTCCCCATACCACTGATAAACATTATTTTTCGTTAATGTGATATTTCTTTTCTGTTTTGTTTAATCTTACACTGCTGTAGGATATTATTTGTTTTTTTTTCATCAGCTGTTTTTTTGATAGAGAACTGCTCCCATGCCTTCGTCGCTGGCGTCTGTTTGTAGGATAAATTGTAGGGTGGGGTCTGGTCTATGTAGCGACAGTGGTTGTGCCGCTACTTTTTTTACATTTGCAAAAGCTTCTTTTTGGCTTTGGCCCCAGTGCCATTTGACTTTCTTTGATAACAGATCTGTTAAAGGTGTTGTTAATTGTGACACGTTCGGGATATATTCTCGTATCCAGTTGATTGTGCCTAAAAAAGCTTGTAATTCTTTTTTTGTTTGTGGTTCTGGAATATTTTGTATTTGTTCTAAATGTTGTTCTTGCAGAGTATTAATTTCTCCATTGATGGTGTGACCCAGGAAATTTAGTTTGTCACGAAGTTACATTTAGGTGTAGAAAATTGTAAGTTATGAATTTTTAGGCGTTCTAAAATCAAGGTGAGATGTTCTTGATGTTCTTAGTGATTTCTTGAATATATAATAATGTCGTGTAGGTACACAAGCACGAATTTGTGTATAAATCCTCTGAGTACTTCTTGTGACATGAGTTTCTGAAACGTGCTTGGAGCGTTTTTCAGGACGAAAGGCATAACCGTAAATTGATAGTGTCCTCCATCTGGAGTAGAGAATGCTGTCAGTGGTTTTGCTCTTTCTGTAAGTTCGATTTGCCAGTATCCGCTGCACAGGTCCAAACTTGTAAAGATTTTTGCACTGCCCAGTTCTTTAATGGTGTTTTGAATTTTTGGTAAATTTGCTATTTCATCTTCAGAGATGTCATTTATTTTTCGGAAGTCGATACGGTTTCTTCCTTTCACGTTCGATTATTACTGGTGATGATGAATAAGAAGATACTGACGGCTCGATTACCCCTGATGTCAGCATTTCTTCTATTTGTTGATTTGAAATACATTTTTTATGCTCAGAAAGTGGGTATGGTTTTACTTTGACCAGCTGATTGGATTTTAATATTATGTCATGTTTTGTGGATCGAGTTATTGGTTGTTTTAAAGATTCGTCAAAAACAGATTGGAATTCTTGTAGGACTTTGGGATATTCCTGTCCTATTTCGTAATCTAAATGATCTAATTTAAATTCCACTTCTATTTGGATTGCCGGTTTTTGTTCTGGTATAAAATAAAGAGTTCTATGGTCATTTTTTCCAAAATACATGCAATCGTGAATACTATGTGTTATAACCTGATTTTCTTTAATCCAGAAATAACTGAAAATCACGTCTTCTTCGAGGGTATCCATGACCAGAAATTTTGTTGGATTTTTTTGTCTAAGATTGATATTTCTAATGTTATGAAACCATTAGTGTCTACTTCCGCAAACCCACATCCCCATTTGACAGTTTTTTTTATTTATTTTTTTTCTGATTTTTCATCGATAAATTTAGCATGAATTAAATTAGTATCCGTCCCGGTGTCTAATATGGCTTTTGTTGTTTATTTTTAGTGGAAAACTAGGTTCTGTCTTTTTCGTTTTTTTTGTCAAAATTGTTTGATTTGTCCTGCTGGGATAAAATTAACATAGTCGCGGCGCAGGATTCCGTGCGACCTGTGTTGCGTTTCCCGAAGCTGAATTATTGTTATTGTTTGTAAAGGATATTGTGGGGTTGTTTTCCTGTCGTTTTCTCGTATTTGTGGTTTTTGATGTGACCTTGGTTGTGGTCGTACATTTTGACTCGAATTTTGAGTATTATTTTCCCGATTATTTGTATTGTTTAGATTTGATTGTTGTGAATTTCTTTGATAAGGATTTACTGGGCACTGATTGTGATAGTGACCTTCTCCACAAAATCGACATGGCGTTGTGATGCCCCGTAGATACCAATGAGGTACCCCGTATATACCAACCAAAATTCTCATTTTTATTTTACCAAATAACACGAGGCAATGTTAGCTAAAGCCTTGAAATTCTTCAGCGAGGAATCATCGGGTTATGAGTCAAAACCACCGGAAACTAGGACCATTAAGCTAAACGAAAAACCATGTTGTTTACATCTTGTAATTATCAAAACGCCAGAAAAGTTCGCTACGGTTATTAGTATTCTTGGAAAAACTTATGCTAAAATCATGTTGTTATACATTCCATCCGCCCACAAAAGCACACGTGCAAATCCTGGAATCGAGGCGAGAACAAAGAACGTAGCTGCTATAAAAGGGGGGGTTCTCCCAAGAGTCAAGGAAGTCGCCGAACATCACTTGTAGGGCTAAGTCCTGACCGAGAGACCAGCGAGTGTCCGATGCAGAACCAGTCATGAGAAGAAGTCTTCGACCACCAAGTGTTGGGCGAAGTACTGCCCGAGAAGTCATCTAGAGTCTGCCGCCTTGCCTGCCATAGCCTCAGTACAGTATGCTGCCCGTTGAACTGACCACAGAGTAAGCGATTGAATTTTGTTTTGTTGGGTTTTGTCGACTGAGTTGCCTTTCTATTTCTAGTTAATTAATTTAATTGATTGTATTTTATTTTGAATGCTATTGGTGTTTATTTGAGGTGTAGTAAAGGATTGTCATATTTTGTCATATTTTAAAGCAGTGTCGTACAGTTCTGAATATTTTACGCTAAATTTTGGGTATTTTTAAATACGTTTTTGTGCCAAGTTCAAGTTATTTTTAATAATTTTGTGTCTATGATCAATTTCAAATCATTATTAATTTTCATATTTTATTATCGCATTTGTGTGATCAGGCTAACTAAATTGTGTGCCAATAATTTTGGTATTATTTCTTGGAATAATTTGAGCTACATTCACGTACTATTTTCGCAGGTTTTAGTTATCAGTTTTGTTATAACGCTAGTATTGTTTGCCACTTAGGTTTGAAACCAGTTACTAAAATTTAAAGATAATTATTTTGCGCTAAACCTTTTATTATCGATTCTTTTCTGTAATATTTACTTAGGAATATTTTAATAATTCATTTCGTTCACGTCTGTGCATCCTCAATTCATTTACTGTGTAATTGGTAACCTGTATATTTTATACGCCATAGGCGTACCATTTACTTTTTTAATATATGTATTAAAATTCCCCTGTTGTTTCCGTTAATTCTTAGGCCCACACCAAAAATAAATTAACTTATGGACCACCTTTAAAGGTACCGCTCGACCAACTAACATCTAAAACAAAGGTGCGTGCCATAGCGTCGGTGGTTGCTACTGGCTGTGACATCGACTGCATTTGCGAATTTGTTGATTTGATATTATCATTTTGACTTTGGTAAGTTGGTCGTGTTGATTTTAAATCAGCTTCGACATTGGAAGCAACTTGCATAAAGTGTTTAATATTTAAAAATGTTATGCCGCGTAAATGGCAGCGTATTTCAGGGCGTATTTGTTCTATTAGTATGTGAATTAGTATGTGTCCTGACGTATTAGGTGTAAGCCTGTTGTGCAAACATATTTTTCTCGAGATAAATACGGTTATTGTTTCATTGTTCCCTTGTTTTTCTCCATATAATTGTGAAGTAAGGCTAGCAAGAATGGTTGGACTGTTATAATTGTTTAGAAATGTCGATTTAAATTGTTGCCAGTTTAAGGATAGGTATTGGTACTGTTGATACCATGCTGCCGCTGGTCCTTTTAACAATGTTCCCACAATTTCAACTCGTTCACTTTGATCTATGTTGTATTTTTGAAAGTATTCTTCTATTTTATTTATAAAGATTTCTGGGTTTTCCAAATTTGAGGCGCTAAAGGAAAATTTTGGCTTTTCTTTTTCAGAATTTTTTGCAATTTTCTCTACTGCGAGTAAAAGGCGGAGGTTAGTTCTGAATTTGTTTGCTCTGTAGTTTGTTGTATAGTGTGAATTTCGTAGCTGGGAAAGGCGCAATTGATAAAAGGATTTGTCGCTGACAAATTTTGAGAAATTATCAAATTCTGTGGTTCTTGACCCACGTTATGAAATATCTCATTATTTAAGTTTTCGTTTGTGCTTGACGGCTTTTCATCTTGGAGATGACATCTTGAGTGAATTTTCCTAAACTGATTTTTTGGTTTGTTTGATGTCCTGTCCGAAACGTTTTCTTTTTAGTTGGGCGCCATGGCCGCGTAAGTTTGATCGTACTGCACATGAAGAAATAAAGTTACCGCATAATAAATTATGACATCGGCTTATGGCGTTACAGGCAGGTTTTCAACTATTTTTAATACACAAAAAATTAACAAGAATATGTCTTTTTATATTTTACAGCTTTAAAAGTGTCATTTTGACACCCTAATCATGTAATCGGCCCTTTTAAAGCCTTTTCTTAGAATAAAATGGAAATAACTTCCTAACCTTTAAAGTTAGACCTATAATACTCTATACCAAAAGGTATCTACTCTTTAAGGGCGTTCCAAATATGTAATAAAATATAGGGTGTTCCATTTAAAATTAGCGAGTAAACTTAGAATTTGTAAATCGCTCGGTATGTCCTTCGGAATTTTATCTCAATATCGGTCCAAAATTGTTAACTAGGCATAACAAGCAATCTCCAGTCCAAGTTATAGCCCAAAATCTTATTTGGTTTTTGTGTAATGCATTTCCAAAAGTGGCCCCTTTTTTCTTTAAAGTTAAAATAACTCCCTAACCTTTAAAGATAGATCCTTAATACCCTGTACCAAAAAGAACATACTCTTTAGGGACTTTCTAAAAATGTAGCTAGCAAAATATGGGGTGTTCTATTTAAATAAACATAACTTTGGGTCACCACTACTTATTGGATCACCATATTGGAAAATATTTTCGGAATGTAGTACTCGTGTTCCTTTACAAGTTTTGTCTATACTTTTTTTACTAGCATTTGTCTGTGTAAGTTTGATCGGACTTTGAATCTCAGGGCTTTCGATCTTACACGGAACAGTAAACAGTAAAGTGTTTATTTATGTGTTTATGATGTGGTGTACAGTCCAAAAGATAATCGAGTTGGGTACGTTAAAGTTAATCTCATGTTCGCGCCCGCGCCTTTTTCAGTACTGTCCGGTCCGTCAATTTCCACCTCGACCCACTGACTGGTACTTTTCCACATCTCCCATCTCGCCGGCCGTCTCCCCCCCCCCCCTGCCCGTCTCAAGCCTTCGCGATTGTTCTGTTGCTACGAAGGCCCTTTTTATTTTAGTTTTTTTTTTGCGTTTTCGAGCCGAGGATTTGACGTCCCACAACATTAACAATGTAGAAGATATAGACCACCGCGGCAAACGTAACTCACCCTGTATACAAAAAATCTAAGTTGTAAAAATGTAAAAAACTGCACTCGTAGCAACCATTATCAAAATAGCAGAAATAACCGAAATCAAAAAGGGTTCAATTATCAACATGCATTATATTTTTTTAAAAGCCCAATAGTATGAAAATCTCGTATTTGTAAGTATTGTACAAGGATCCAAAGTTAAACTCGTTAAACAAATAGTCTCACATATCTGATACTGGAGGTCCAGGAATGCATTGCAAATAGTTTGGAAGAGTTTTGTTTATTTTGATCAATTATTTAACTTTTCATGGTAACTTAAATACAATTTTTAATTTTCTTGTAAAAAATTCTAGTTCTTTAAATTTTCTAAGTTAAATAATTATTACATTTAATTTTAGAAATTTAGAATCAGACCAGTGCCATTTTGTAGCTATTTTCCACCCTATTTTCATTACAAACAGATTGCATTCCTTGCATTTTTACGATGGG
Source organism: Pseudeuparius sepicola (assembly GCA_963920635.1). Taxonomy (NCBI): domain Eukaryota; kingdom Metazoa; phylum Arthropoda; class Insecta; order Coleoptera; family Anthribidae; genus Pseudeuparius; species Pseudeuparius sepicola. The sequence continues at coordinate 33,205,300 of OY987300.1, read as the reverse complement.
AGGTCATCCTGTCGTGTAGCGAAAAATATTTCCAAATCGGCTATTTTACAAGCTTGCTCTGTTAGTATGTGTGTATGTGGTGGACCGACACTATATTAAAGACCCAAGCATGTCGTCATATTTCATTGTTGTTTGCGGACTGGAGTGGCGCTACTCAACGAAAAGAGTGTCGACTTATAGGTTATATGGGGGCATTCTGGGGTTATAGGTTGTGGCGTTTTAAAAAACAATATACCAAATAAATAAACAAATAATGTAGAATAAACCTCGAAGACTCACGAGAGATGTTCGCTACCTCCCTGAGCAGATTTTACGAGTACAACACGGCCGCCAGCTTTTAGACAGTGAAGACGGGCTGGGTTAGCAGTATAACAAACTGCAAAAAAAATACGGGCGCCACTTGTTTTGTTTAACGTGCCGATACTCGTACTAAGCCAAAAACAAGAAAAGCTAGGTCTTCCTAGATACACATCGTTTATTCTACTAAGTGGTTTGCGACAACAGTTTATATTCAGTTCACTTGCCTACTATATTTGTACTTGATAAACAAAATTAAGGTTACGCACCCCACATGCCTTATAAAAAGATAAGTATATAGTTCTTACAAGTCGGTTTAAATCCCCAAACGTGTACACGTACAGTTCACACGACATTCGCTACAAGTCACAACGTACGCAAAATATAATAACACAACGTCCGCAATAACAGTAGTACAATGTAATGTGTGACAACAGTGTACGCTCTCAAATGTACACGTACTGAATTCAGCTATACTAATTAGGGCATAATAAAAAGAAAGTACAAGTAAAATATAGCAAGACTTAACTGTCGTTAGGTCTTCCAAACCACGATGTCCTCCATTAATCTTCGATGACAGTTCAGAATGGTCAGATGGCAGGATACAACGTCCCCGAGAAGATAAATACATTTGGGTCTCAGCTGCCGTTAACCACACTCCAGATTCAAAAAGAAAATAACATGAGCTGGCTCTAGGTGTTGGCATCCAAGCTCCCAAAAGATAACACAGGTCCTAAGCAAACGCATGTCCGACACACAAAAAAACTGGTCCACAAAAAAACCGGCCCATAAAAAAAACCTGAAACAAAAATGTCCTGTCAAACACCTCACAAGGTCGTCCAAGAAAACTTACCTCTGGTTGAGGGTTTTCCTTCCAAAAAAACAACCAATCAACCCCTTCGTGGTTGAATCCAATTAACCTTCGCGGTTACTATGCAAAATCTCCAAGATGACCCAATAAAATGACCCTGAGATTGTGGTGGATACTCAAAAACCTGGTTCTATTTCAGATGACGTGATTCAGTTAGATGAAAAATTAAAACGGCACAGTAACAAGTCGTGGGTGGCTATCTATATCCCAGAAACTGGCGGAACCCCGAAGAACCAAAACTGCAACAATTACCACTATTCCCAATGTCTTCAATTTGGGTGTTCCTTTAGTGGATCTAGCGATTCAAATCCCTCCTTGTGAGGTTCACCAACAATTCCAAATGGTGAATTACTAAAAATCATTTGCACTTACAAACCACCAACGAACGACCTTTTCAATTCAACTGCCGACGACCGAATGAATTGGAGTCCAACACCCACGCGGTCTCTCCCCTCTCACGTCGCCGGAAACGGAAATAGTTGACATCACAAATCATCAAAAAGTGCGTCAACAACATCGAATTTCAAAATAGTGTCAATTCTGCCAGAATGTTGAAACAACGTCAACAGCGGCAAACGGCTATTATAACCTCAACCTGTCAATCAGACCAAAACAATACGAGAAATAACTTCAGACCAGAACCTCTGGAAAACAAACAAAGAACGACCAGCGATGGCTAAAAGTGAAAACATGCATGCTTCCATGTGGCAGTGATCAACCTTGCGTCACCTGTGAGCGCTTCCTGGGCGAGTACCAAACAAAACAGGGGTGCAACAACGCGAATGACGACAAAAGTGGGCAAACTATTACCTGTCCTTCCAACAATTTAAAATCGCCCTTGTGACACCGTCACAAGGTATGTCACTTTCTGACGTTTAGAATGTCGCATATTTTGAATGTCCAGCTTTATTGCCATTTAGGTTCTTTTTATGGTAATGAATTCTCTTTACGGTCAGTATTTCATAGTTTTGTCATATTAACAGTTTTGATAGGTACATTTGTTTGTGAAAACAAGAAATTTACATGCACATGAAGAAAATTGTGGTATATTGTAGGGGCCGCGGTGGCGTCGCTCGTACCGGCGCTGACTTTTTAGGCTGCATGTTTTTCTGCCTTCGATCGACCTTGGTTCGAGGCAGGCACATGCACATGTCTTTAAAGAAAAACACCGCTATGGCCAAGAGCGCTGTACAAATGTGGATTCACGGTATTGCTCTTAAATAGCTTTATCCGTGTGATTTACTAATTGTCCTACACTCACTGGGATTACTACGGTTTTCTAGGGTTTTCCGTAGTACTTGAGCGAATGCTATCCTAGTTCTATCGGGAAAAAAGTCGGCCCTAGCCGCAAATGGCAACGAAGACAAAATAATAGTAATTGCCCCCCTCCCCTGCACAAGCATGTGGTTGCTTCTGGGGTACTCCTAGTTTGGAGTATTGTGAGGGTGAGAATTATTATTATTATTATTATTACCTGGATTGCAGAAGAATAAGCTGAACTATTTAGACTGCATGTTTTTCTGCCTTCGATCGAGCTCGGTTTAAACCGAGGTCGAGGCAATAAAAGAAATCAGCAGTGATAACTATTGCATAAAAAAACAGACCCTTTGACACTAGTGCATTGAAAATTGAATTAGATGATGAGGAACTACCACACACGACATCTGTAAAAAATCTCGGAGTAATTTTTGAGAGCCTTTTGACTTTTCACTCATGTTACGAAAGTCGTTCAAAGTGCCTACACCAAATTGAAGGCTATCTAGAGTTTCAAATCTATTCTCTCCCGAGAGACTAAAATTTAGTTGACTTAACAGTTTGATTTTGAGCAGAATTATTGTTTAACTCAGTTGGAGGCTTATAGACTTCAGAAAGTGCAGAATTCTTGTGCTCGTTATGCTATGGGGATCACTAGAACACTAGAAGAACATGTGAGCCCTCATATTAGGAGTATCGGTTGGTTAACTGTGCGACAGAGATGGTTGCTCCATCTAGCTTGTCTCGTCCATTCCGTATTTCAAAAAAAAGATTCCGATCTATCTTAGCAATAAACTTGATTTTCGATCAGATTTGCTTAATACCAATTTGCGTTTTGTGGGTCATACTCTTAGCGTACCAGGTCACAAAACTGACCAGTTTAAAAAATCTTTTTCATATATGGTCTCTTATATATACATAATCAGGTTCCCGCCTCTCTCAAAACATCTTCATTTACATTGTTTAGGAAGCAACTTAAGAAACTTATTCTAAATAAAACAATTGTCTAATGTGTATGTAGAGTCATACTTATATCTTTGTGCCCCTTTTATCTGTGTCTTTGTCTCATTATTTCGCTGTACAGAGTGCTCATATATATATTATTAGTTAACGAATGAACTTCAGTGTCTAGTAATGTTTGTATATATTTCTTTGCTGTAAGTGTACTTCCATGCCCTGGTTGGGCCTAATAGCAGCCGTGGCTGAACACCCGCCAGGTAAAATAAAGGATATTTATTATTATTATTATTATTACATGTCTTTATAGAAAAACACCGCTGATGGCCAAAAGTGCTGGACAAATTGCAGATTTCCGGTATTGCTCCTTAATAGCTTTATCAGTGTCATTTACTAATTGTCTTACACTCACTGGGATTACTATGGTTTTCTAGTGTTTTCTGTAGTACTTGAGCGAATGCTATCCTAGTTCTATCGAAAAAAGTCGGCCCTAGCCGCAAATGGCAACGAAGACAAAATAATAGTAATTGCCCTCCTCCCCTGCACAAGGATTCAGTGGCTTCTGGGGTACTCCTAGTTTAGAGTATTGTGAAGGTGATAATTATTATCTGTTCAACCAGTTGAGGGAGTGAGAATTCTAGATATTATATTTTGAAGAGTATTTTTTAAGGTATGCAAGAATGAAGATAGAAAAATTTGTTCAAAGCCTCAAAACGAATCAATGGTCCACTATATAAAGAAACTGAAAAATCCAATATGGGTTCTATACTTACACTAAAACTAGCCATGAACTTCATTTCAAACCAAAAGGTACCAAAATACTCTTGCTTGCTTTTTAGACTTGCTTTTCTTATTATTAAGAAAATCTATGGAAATATGTAAGCTGCAAATGTTCTGTTGTCCTGCCTGGACTTCATTTGTTACTTTCCAAATCATTTCTATCTTTTTGATTTGGTTGATGTTACACCGTACTGATGATTGCCAAATAGCATGAAACACGTGTATGTGGTTGCTAGTTTTTTGTTTTCTAACTTTGAGTACTTATGCCCATTATCACTTTTTCTTGAAATTTGTAAACTTGTCAAATTCAAGAGACATAACAAACATGCATTTTACTTTATTTTTGATATTAAATTGGTTGTAACAGACACATTTGCATGTTTTTATGTTACAAAGATTCTGCAAAACTGGAGTCTTTAGCATTAAACCACCCTGTCGATTTTTTTCGTCGGTCCAGGTATGTGGTCAAATCTTGCAACTGAATTTTAAGCAACATTTACCCCACCGTTTGAGCAGAAATTTTGCACACACTTTTGGTGCTGGTGACAATACAATTTGTAATCAATATTGTAATTTATTAACAATGGCCGCCGCCCCAAGATGGCGAATTACCTACCTATTTCTTCACAACCTCTTTGACATGGATACCAAATGAGAGGGTTGGATGAGTAGAAAACGTTAAGGTTCTTCACAACCTACTTGACATGGGTATCAAATGAAAGGGCTTGACAAGTAGAAAATGATAAGATGAGTGACGTCATACTAAATCCAATATGGCGGCCGCCCCGAGATGGCGGATTACCTATTTCTTCGCAACCTACTTGACATGGGTATCAAATGAAAGGGTTTTAAGAGTAAAAAATGATAGGTGAGCGACGTCATACTAAATTCAATATGGCTGCCGCCCCAAGATTAAGAAGAAATTAACTATTTCCTCACAACCTCAAATAAAAATATTTATTCGTGACAAGAAATAAAATTTTTTTACATACGTCAAAGAAAAACTCAGCATGGGGCTTTACAATGTGTATTTTTGAAAAAAAAAACTGTTCTTAATATCCGCAACGCATCGGAAGCAGGTTTTGTCATACACACTCCCTTTTTATAAAACCAAAATGGTCATCACAAGTTTGATTTATATTTTAGTAAGCGCTATTTAGACCCACACAGTTGAGATTATAAAGTTAACTGTAGTAAAAGGAGGAAATTCAATATGTCATACCTACCTAGAGTATGCATATTAATCTTCATGCTAGCTAAAAGTGTATCTATTTTCAAAATATCTTTGCATCGATGTTGATAATATTCATTCTTATTCTTTACATATTTACATGTTTGTAATATACACTGTGTCCCGGATAAGAAATACGGACCATATTTTTTTTGTAGATTTTGAAAGCACTTTTCATTGCAAATACCATGATGTATGACACGAAATATTTTTAAAATGTTTTGAGACAATTATACTGAAAATTCCTTTTTTTCCATTCATTTTTGTCTAATGCGGCCCTGTATTTAATAATGAGTCTAAATATTAATCAGTATTGACAACAATTTAACTTACAGTTTATTTTTACTTCGAAAACTTAATATTTTTAAATTTTACGGCCCTGCGTTTGGTAAAGTGTTTTCCTCTGTTGTTGTACAGCAAACAGTGTCGCATTGTGTTTTGGAGTAAATTCTTCGCTTTTCCTAATTGCGAGAAGAAAGCTTTAAGCCAACGTAATCAATAACTTTTGCCATTTATTAATTGCAACACATAAGAACTGTTCGATTAATTGTGATTTTACAAAACAAATAAATTAAATTAGCAAATGCTCGAATTGAGAACCATTGCATTCAAGGCACAGATAACATCTTTTTACCTTGGATTCAAGCACATTGGCTAACATGTCAGCACTGATGCTGTTAAAAGCTTCGGCAACACGTCTTCGCAGTTGTTCTTCATTTTCAAAATTATTAGCATACACGTGATTCTTGATATATCCCCAAAGAAAAAAATCTAAGGGCCTCTATTCTGGTGGTTTTCCCTAACAGCTGCAAGTTACCTAATATTGTCACTAAAATTATCAGTGCATATTTTGTAATAGATTGTTAACGGTGGAGGTCAGGACTGTATCTAGCGAAAATTTTTTGGGGGGGGGTTCAGGATTGGCTCAAGCTTTTGTGGGGCTGGGTGCCGGATGAAAGTGCAGGGCCCGCGGCAAGGAATTATTTAACCCATTAAGAACAAATTTTTGAAAATTGATACACCTATGATACTAGAATGGTATATTTTTTGCACGTCACTTTTTAAAAAAGTAGGCTGGGGCGATGAGTTTAGATCACTTCAGTGACGTACTTATATAGAAATTAATTTTGGGTGGGGACGGACAATTTTTGTGAATTTCTTTCAAACAAGTGGATTTAAAATAATTCTGTAAAATACACCGCATGCGAAAGTTTTTAGAAATGTTAAGAAAATTACTTAAAATTAGTCTTAGGAAATCCCATTATCTTCAGATTTTCAAGCTACAGTGAATATTTTCAAATTCTGAAATGGTTTCGGCCCCGCCTTCTTAATATGCTACTGACTGGATAACTCTGTACACGGGACTCGGAGGCGCGGGGCCAGCTAAAACGCAGGACGTGTACGCCGGCCCGTTCGCACCCACCTTGAGACGGCCCTGAAGGGGTTAGACCAGTGGCTGTTGAAATTGAAATAGATTTAAGGTTTAAAAACCTACTATTTTTAAATGGTGGAGGTTCAGGGAGGGTTTGTAATAATCGAATGAGACTAGTATAACTCAGCTCAAACATCTTTGTAGATAAGTCAGTTGATCTTATAATTATTTTACCAGGTTACCAGGTGACACTTGGGGGTAACTTGGTAATATCTTGGGTTAGATTTTGTCACAAAATAAATGATACAAATCGAAACGTAAATATGCAAACACAGCAGCATCATTAAAGTAGTGGGTTTTATTGTTGTTATCTCTAAGTATTGGTAATGTCCTATGCAGATTGCTTGCCACTTTAGCTTTTATTGGAGTAACTTTTTGGCAGAAACGTAATCCAATGACTATAAAATTGTAGACCTATTTTCTTAATGTTCTGGCTCGCAAAAAAAAAATGAAAAAATTAGAGCAGAGGCCATTTTACGAGGACTATTGAATAGCAAAATTTAAAAAATTACAGGACATCCCCATTAGTAGATAGCACTTGAGAAATTAATAATAAAAACAATAATAATTAAGGTTATGCATAGACAATGTAGGAAGAAGTTTTAAACATGTAAGTTATGTATCATTGCAATCAGAAAATATATAGTGTGTTTCACTTTGAGTCGAGACAATTCCATATTTTTTTAAAGTTGGGCCGATTTTCAAGAATTTTTTTAAATTATAGTAGGTACTTGAAGAGATCTACATTATTGTTTATAATAAACTTTGTCCCCATTTGGTGTATTTGGTTCCATATAGAGTATTGAAATTTTGTACAAAGGGTTTTAAACTATGGCCAATTCGACGGCATTCATTCTTTAAAAAATGCTTATAAAAATATGGTTTTGTGATTTTAGGTGTGTTCTTTTAGTAACAGTAGGCCATGAAGGACTATTTCAAAAAATGTATGCTAACCACAAAGTGACCTTTCTAATGCTGGAGAATTCTCGTGCAACTTTTGTATTAAACCGGAATCATCACATAGGCCAATTAATATTTAATTAATAAACCAGGGTTAATTTTACTTTGAGGAACTTAAATAAATTGTTAAAAATTAAGGCATTACAAATTTTTTATCATGCGAATTTTAAATCATTAATGAGGTATGCCATATTTTTGTTCTTCCAAAAAGTCTAAGGATTATAAAACAAATGAAGACAAATGTGTTCTTATGGACCTCAATGTAATGACTGTATATTATGCTCTATATATTTATGAATGCCTTATCTTTATGTTTAAGAATAAAAAATAAAATCTACAGATCGTTTTATACATTTTAAGAAGAAACTAAAATCATATTTATAACATTAGAACCACACTCATTGGAAGATTTATTTAATTATTGTAAATAAACACCATGATATATAATCATATGTTGTTATCGTCATTTTGTTACATCTTTTTTCTATTGATGTAGGTATGTTTCAAAATAAAGAAGTGTTATTATTGTTATTGGACATTTTACAGAAGTCTTTCAGTAATTACTATAACCAAAAAAACGAAATTTAGGCCCATTTTAAGGGCATGCAACTGCCTTAATCCGGATCTGTTTGGAAAAAGAAAAACACAAGTACAATAATAATGCCCTATATGGAGGCAGTAAGTTATGGTCAACCCTGTATTTCTCTAAGGAGCCAACTGGAATCTGCATATGTTGTAGAAACGAACTGTGGCTTTAAATGACCCAAATTTTTATTTTCAGGGCCTGTAATGTTAGACGAATTTGTGGAGTGGCTCAAGGTATTGAGAGCCAAGAGTGACATTAGTTGAGAATTAAGTCAGACATTTACATATTTTGTATTGTAAAATATTATGTTCACGTCTTGTTGACAAACCTTGGGATAATTTTATCGAAAGTAGTAACCTCCTGGGTACTAATTCATTTTAATGTGTCCCACGCATTCAATTCCTAAAAGTAATTATTTTTTACTTTCTTTAAAATTATTTTGAGAACATGTTCCTTATAAATTCATCAATTTAAAATACAGTGGATATAGAAATTAAATGTTACACAATGTAAAGAACAGAACTGATGTAGTATTTATTTTTTAAGTTTGTTAAGAGGTACAACATAAATATCACATATTCAGAATAAATCTTCGAAATTTAAAATCGCTTTAATTTTTATTTGTTTTTCTGTATAATCTTTATTAATATCAAATAAACTAGTTGTAAGAAAAGAGTTTTTATTTACAATATCTGTCTGCTTTCATTTTACTTCTGCGGTCAAGTAATGCTTCATGAAATGCGCCATGCTCCTTTGCTTTCTCCAAACTTTTCGTATCTTCTGCACATAACCTAAGTTTTTTATCTTGAAACTTCTGAAATTTCTTCCTAAAATTAGAATTCATTGCATCCTAATTTATATATATGTTAAAAAAAAAAACACTTACACATAATTTATTTCAATTTGCTTAAGATTTCCCTGTTCTTCTTCTGGAACGTCTTTGAGAGGGTTTAATTCTTTGACACTCTGAGATCTGATCTGAAGAAAGTGTTCAGGCCCTGCCTTTTTAACCATTGCTACCACAGAGTCTTCGTCGTCAATAGACATAAAACACTCATTGTATGCTAATATTGCCATTTTTCCATCCTAAAATTGTTGCTGCTATTTCATAAATGGCCGTGGCTCAAGTAATAGCTAGTGATCCAAGCAGGGGTGGACCCTCTCTGGTGGACCACAACTGGTGGTGGAATATTACCTTTCAAAATCAATTTCTAAACGCTTTATACAACCTGTTTTAGAAATAAGCATAGATAGATAAATGAACTTTATTGTCAAAGATAACTCTTATAAACAAAGTTAACTACAGTGTCTATCACTTTAACCCAAGGCAATTCATTATTTTTTAATGGGTTGAGCTTTTCTCAAGTATATTTTTCTATACAGGGTGTTTCAACATTCAGTACAAAGATTTTAAGGGCGTATTTTTGAGATCAAAATAAGACTTTTTTTCCTATAAACATGTGTCCTAAAACGCACCCCCTCCGAGTTACAGCCATTGCAAGTTGCATGAAAAAATCGATTGTTTTGAACTGTGCCTACATTTACTCATCAGAGCTCCTGAAAATTTGCAAACCCCTGTTTCTTTAGGCGCTCTATTCATTTTTTGCCTCAAAAATGACGTAAATCTAATTTTGGGGGGATTTAGGGGGTCTAACTTTTTTTTAACTCTGAGGAGGTACATTTTAGGACACATGTTTATAGGGAAAAAAGTCTTATTTTGGTCTCAAAAATACAACCTTACAATCTTTGTACTGAATTTGGAAACACCCTGTATAGTCTATTTCTATTAGACCTAAAATGGCCGAATAGAAAAAATATAAGCGTTGACTGAAGGTTTAAAAAGACCTCTCACGGATCCAGATAAAATGCCGAGTGCTTTTGGAGGCGAAGGACTATGGATATTCGATTGTATTTAAAACTTTTTCCAATGATCGTAGTCATTCGCCTCCGCGCACCAACTCCATCTACTGGTGTATAGCGGTATTATTATTTCTATTTAGCTCTCGTCCAGTACTACTGTTTAGCACCATCTATTTTCGATAATTACAATGACTCTAACAAAATCGATAATTAGACTTCAACGCCACCTAGTGGTAGATTTCGTACTCGACAATTTCGTATTCCAAGACTGGTTTGTGTTCGGGGCGGGGCAAACAAGTCTAAAAATAGACACGGGGAGGAGAAGGGAGAAGGGGGCAGTGAAATAATTCTACGATTTGGCTTTTATAAAATTAGGAATAGATTCAGGGTTGGGCGTATTTCAGTTTGATATTTGACGATTTTAACGGATTGGCAGATTTTTAAAATTCTCTTTTTTAGGATATAGTGATCTACATTATGTTGCTTCAATTTCTTACGTTGATTTGAAAAACAAAACATATGTCCAAAATGAAAACTTTGAGAAAAGTGAAAAAACTGATTGCCTTCCCTCTATTAGGGAGTATTTTTTGATGTACCTAGGCGTTTTTCTGGAAAAATGTTGAATACAGAAAGAGGTCGTTATTTATTTTTATTTTTTTAGCTTAAGTAATTAATAAAAATATATACTGTGTGTCCGGCGATTCAGTGCCCAAGGGGTGTAAACGATAAAAAAAATCTAATTGTAAGTTGACATTCTGTTTGGTGTTGCCCCAATAATTGGCCGAACCTATCACCAAAGTCTAGAGAATACTAGACTTTGCTATCAGTACACAGTGTATACAGGGTGTATTTTTGTCGAAAAAAAAAAACCCGGAGTAAACTGTACTCTCAATTTTAAAAGCTAGCTAGCTAGGACAATGCCTGCCATTGTTAAAACGATATTATTATTGCTTATATCTGCCAAACTATGATACCACACCACTTAATCAGTGGCGGCTCGTAACTATTTAAACTTAAACAGGCGGGGCCAAATATCGGAAGACATTTAAAAATCAATGTGCCTAACTAAACCGGTGTAAAGTTAGTAGCCGATTTTCTGGGAGCAAAAAATTTTCCTCGCCCTTATTTCCACAAATTTATTTTGATAAAAATAAAGTAGAAAGGGTAACTCAATGATCTGTATTCATTGGGGTAACTATTATTAAACCTTCTAAACAGATTAAACTGGAGAATGAAGAAAAATATTAATAATTTTTGGCTCCTAGAAAATTGAGTGTAATTGAATTTACGTGATCGCGTTTTTTATGTTCTGCCGTTTGATTTTTCTCTATAGTTAAATCAGGTAACGGCCTGCCCTCTATAATTGTTTAATTTGCAGTTTTTGCTCAAAATACATTGACGAAAATGAATTTCTTAATAAAAAAACTAACACTGTTTTATGAAATGCTACTTTTATTAGTGATATAAACAAAAATAGTAAAAGTAGGAAAATAAGGATTTTTTTAAACTGTTGACTATGTATGTACCTACATGTAGGAATTGAGATTTTTTAAGTAGGTATTGACTGAACACGCCAGAAAGTAATTACCCATTTTCATTCAGAATTACCTTTGAACATTTTTTGACAGAGAGGAATAAAATAAAATAGTTAAATGAGAAAACACATTTATGAAAAAATACCTAAATACCAAATCCAGAAATATTAACATAAATAAATTATATAAGTAAGAACATTTTAACGCATATACAATTATTATACAGGGTGTCCAACTTTAAAACTGTACAAATCCGTAAAATCTTCATTTTCGGAGATAATCGCCTAAACTTTTTTTGTTTGAAAGGCCTTCAAAACCGCTTCTTTTGACCTTCCTGCTATTTTCAAAATGCAAATCCAGGGCCGGCTACCATTTTTTTATACCCCCAATTTTCTCGAAAACCATTTAGCGATTTTTTTATTTAAAATCTGACCCCACAGCGTTAATCAGAACACCCCAAAACCCATATATACCAAATTTGAGTAAAAAATATACAGGGAGTTCTATTCTGCAGGGTGTCAAATTTGAGCAAAATAGGAATTTTAAAGGCATCTGCCAAGTCAAGTGTGCCAGGGAATCCTCTCAAAACAGTTCAGTGGTCAATAGGACCACTCAAGGTGTCGGTGTGCTAAGGTCCAATACAAAATATACAGAGTATTCTTATCTGTGCCATCTCAAAATGCTGAATTTTTATGAAACTTTATATGGGTCATGAGTGCTGTGGAATCATTGAAAAAATATTGATAAACACAAAAGTAATGTATTTCTTTACAAAATGCCAACTAACAAATAAAAACAATTTAAATTATTGGACCTTACTCAACAAAGTCACTGTCTAAGATGATACATTTTCTGTGTGTTTCCTGTTGTGGCACACCAGCCACCTTAACTGATATGAACTTACTGACTGGCAGACTTCTGTATTTTTTAGATTTAGTTTGTTTATAGTGTGTGGAGCGGTTCTGATATACTTGGTTTTTGACCCGTATAAAGTAGAAAAAATTCAGTAATTTGAGATGGCACAGATAAGAACACTCTGTATATTTTGTATTGGATCTTTGCACACCAACACCTTGAGTGGTCTTATTGACTATTTAACTGTTTTGAGGGGTTTCCATGGCAATCTTGACTTGGCAGATGCCTTTAAAAGTCCTATTTTGCTAAACTTTGACACCCTGCAAATTGGAACTCCCTGTATATTTTTTATTCAAATTTGGTGTAAAGGGGTTTTTGAGTGTTCTGATTAATGCTGTGGGGTCAGATTTTAAATAAAAAAATCGCTAAATGGTTTTCGTGAAAATCGAGGGAATAAAAAAATCGCAGCCGGTCCTGGATTTGCATTTTGAAAATGACAGGAAGGTCAAAAGAAGCGGTTTTTGAAGGCCTTTCAAACAAAAAAAGTTTAGGCGATTATCTCCAAAAATGAAGATTTTACGGATTTGTACAGCTTTAAAGTTGGACACACTGTATGTTATTTGTTTTGGCAATAATAATAGTCCCCCACCCACTAGTCAATAGTTTCACAATGTGTAAAAAGAGTTTCGAGGCTAAAAAAAATTCGAAGTCTCACCCGCAGCTCTAGGGTTTACTATAGATCCCAACGTACCCGTTGAAAATAAACACTATGGAGCTGGAAATATAAAATTTTGTGTCTGTATTTTCTGCTCGTGTGTGGTTGATGTAATATACGATTTCTATTGAAGGGAAAAGGATGGAATGATACCCCTGTTTAATAAGTGTATTTGGGCGGGTCCTTTCCCCAAGTAAATTTCTGGTCGCGAAAGGGAGCAGTGAAAGGGGCAAATAATATTGTAATGAATCTCAAAAATCACAGTCCAAACTCGTTACCTTGGTTACCACCTTTATTGTTTAGCCTTCAAAAATCACAAATAAACTTGTCAGATTACTGTCACTGCCCAAGAATATTCTTTCAGCTCCAAAATTCGCACAAAATCGCTTTCTAACCTTTCACTTTCTCCAAGCCCAATTCCCAGGGCTTAATGTCAAGTAAAACCCTGTCAAAAGTCAAAATCAAGATATTGCCAGACTCGAAATGTCCCATCTGTAATTCCCACCGAGCTATCCCAGTATACCCCAGAAAACAGTGTGCTGTTTTCTAGACTTTGCTTTCGAGTCAGCGACACCGACTATGAATAATTGTTACTTCCGCTAGCCGCAAGATGGCTCCGGCGAAGATGCCAGAAGATTTTCGATATCGATCCGCTTTAATTTCTGGTCCGGAATGTAGAGGGTGCCAGCGGGCTCCGGAGATGTTTTTAAATCGGCACGCTGTTCCATGGGCGTAGATTCTCTTTTTAAATCTTCACCCAACGATATAAGTCTTGCCACTTGAAGATTATATGCATCAAAGGGAGAGTTTTTAAAATCAAAAGAGTTCTTAAGTGTGAACTTCACCCTCAAAAACTACCCTCAACAGGCACTGCGGATCTTTTTCTTATTTTTCTCAGAAACCATTGGTCACACAAAACATTTTATACTTACATTTTAAAAATGTTCCTTATAAAATTTTCTACAAAAAGTTATTTCATTTTATGTAATGCATTTCGAGCAAAAACCGATTGAAAAGGGGTAGAAACGAACACAGGTCACCTTCTGAATTATAGTTCTCAAAAGTGATTTAATGTTCGAAGTATACACGTGACAGATATAATACTGCAAAACATAGACGAAAACATGTTTTTTTTTTTGTGTAATATTTTGGTTCCGTTTTTAATATTTTAACTTTTTTAAGGTTGCTGTTCCTTTCCACACCACCCATGAGGTAGAGGTAAATAATAATAATAATAGCATTTATTTACAGAAAGGTAAACAACAAGTAAATGGTATAACAATATAAAATAAACGCAGTGAAAGCCACCGAGGGTAAACCCTGTGCGTGGCAAAATTGTTACATCTGGGCTTTGGTCGGTATTTAATAGTCTCAAATTGGGTAATCACGACAAGTAGGTAATAATAGACATATCCAATTTGTTGATCAGAAGAGACCAATAGAAAACAACAAAAACAAATTAAAATTCTTTAAACATTTCTTGGGATGTTGACAGAAGCCATTTTCGTACATTCCTTTTATAAGTACTTAAAGTTGATGCCTCCTTAATATTGTTAGGTAACTGATTATATAATTTGGGAGCAAACAATATATAACATCTTTGACCTATATGTTTGCAGCAAAAGGGTACCAGTATATTTTTAGCTTTACATCTTGTTTCATAAATGTGATCGATAGTTTGCACTCTATGCTTTTTCTTATACAAAAACAGGAGTAGTTGCTCACAAAAAAACTTGTTTAATGCGGAGTATTTTGTAAGTCTGGAAGAGTTTGTCGGATGGAAAAATGCGAGGTTTGTTAAACATTATTTTTAAAAACCATTTCTGTATCACCTCTAGTTGGTCCAGATAACAGTTAGGCACCTAACCAAGCTATTATACCATAGTTAATGTGCGATTGTACGAGAGCATAGTACACCTTAACTAGTTGATTTTCAGTACAAAATTGTTTAAAAACACTAAATCGATAGAGCAGCGATCTCAGCTTTTTCACCAACTCGGCTATATGTATGTCCCAGCGCATATGACAATCCATCTGAACACCCAGATACTTGGCCTGTCTATCTCCATATATTTTGTATTTACTATCTCCTAGGTTAATCAACAATGTGTTAAATTCGGGAAGATTATTAGCATAGCTGGTGAAGGGAACGAATCTTGTTTTCTGCACATTTATGGTAAGTAATCTGTTGTTGAAATAGTTACTGATAATCTCAAAATCCCTTTCTGCTTTTTCTTTCAGGCACTCCCATGATATTGGAGTACCATAATAGGACAACAGTGTCGTCCGCGAAGCCGATTATTTCACCACTACTAGGTAAGTTATATATAAATTAAATAGGACAGGCCCTAAAACAGTGCCCTGAGGTATACCAATATTTACCGGTGTAGTTTCACTATATTAATTTCCGATTTGAACACATTGCGTCCTGTTATGCAGATAACTTCTGAAGAACTTGATAACCACACCCCTAATTCCCACATCCTCCAACGTCGAAAGCAGTTGCTCATGGTTAACTGTATCAAATGCTTTGGCCAGATCAGCGAATATGCCAAGAGTGGGTGTTTCTTTATCGATATTGTTATAAAGTCGCAAAGTTAAGTGAGTTATAGCATCTTGTGTTGACCTGGCAGTACTAATTCCAAACTGATGTTGAGATATCAACTTATATTTTTCGCAGTATGGCATTAGCTGATTTTTCATTACTTTTTCTATTATTTTGTAGAACATGGGTAACAGGGAAACAGATCTATAATTTTCTGCTCTCGACCTATCACCAGATTTGTATAGAGGCTTTACTACTGCTGCCTTGAGGCATTTTGGAAAAATTCCCTGATCAAAACAGATGTTGATGAGATATGTTAGCGGACTTATTATATTTTTAGCTATGGTCTTAATAGTTTCCGGGCGAATATTATCAACACCAGGTGTTTTTTCAGCTTTAACTCAAAAATGATCCTTCTTATTTCATTTTCATCTGATTGTAGCAGCACCATGGATTGAGTTGACTTATTACTATGTAATTTTTCTTGTGTTATAGGTAAATTATGAGCCAATTTTTGCCCTATTTCTGAAAAGTACCGTTTAAAAATATGTGTGATTTCAGTTTCCGTACTTTTTATTTCACCATTGTTATTTTTTATTCTGCTAATTTTGACTGGTTTTATGTCTCCTGTTACCCTCAGGCATTTCCATAAACTTGCTGGACTCGCCCCGTCTCGTTCTATCTCATTTTTGTAGAATCTATTTTTGACTGCTTTATTAAGTTCTTTAGGAGTTCCCAATAGTCCTTATAAGCCTTAGATTTTTCATTATCTTCCGGATGTTCCAAAGTTTCCCTGTATAGTCTATGCTTTTCTGATATACATTTTATTAATTGTTTGTTAATCCATGGTTTCCTAGGAATGTCTTCTTTTAATTTTAACAATGTCTATTACGCAATATGTAGATCATGTTATAACCTGCAATGCCAAATATAGAAAATCGTGAATTTTAAATGTTTCTGTCAGCACAATAATACACTCGAAATGCACATTCAAATTCTCTAAAAATACTAGAAGTTCATCGAAGTTCTTGGAGAGGCTACGTATATTCAGATGAAAAATAGTAATGTCACCACCGAAATTAGGTTTGTTGTTTTGTCCACTTAAGATATTTCTTGCTTCGGGGATACTGTTCGCACTATGAGTTTTTATACGGACTGATTTAAAATCTTTTATATAAGAATTCATTTCACGGGAAAAGAACTATACAAATAGAAAAATGTAGCTATACCTTAATCTAGAAAACAATGCAAAGCACAAGCAAAATATCTCAAGCGATGGATCAGGCAGTGGCAGAAGTACTAATTTCGCCTTCTTAAGGCACAGATTGCATCAGGCTGGGACTCCTTAATTGCTTGGCTGGAGATCGAGGGATGAATCTTTTTTGTTAATTTTGTGTTCAGCAGGCCTTTAGAAGGAATACTCTTGACTGGTCGCCTCTCACCCTTGGCTGCCTTGGACGGGTTACCATTGACTCCCGGAGCAACGACCACATCGAACACCTCCTCCAAATCGTACACGCCACAATTTAGAGTTCCAGGATCACTATAGGTAGTTTTTTCCTTTGCGGTTTCCTCTAAAACGTCTAGGGTCTCAGTAGAGAATAGAGAAATCATTATAATTGTATGTTTCGCCATCTCCGATCAGGTTACTGCCTTTGATGACTGCAGATCGATTACTTGCTCTTGCCTCTTTCAATTTTTGTTGCAGTAGTGCTCTCTCTGTTCTCTCCTCACTTGTTAGATCATGTTCGATGAATATTTTAGTCCCTTTTAATTTAGTATGATTCTTTATAATATCGGATTTTATAAAATAGTTATTTAACTCCAACAGAATTGGTCTCATTTTCTCAGAGTATTTACCCAGCCAAAAGCAGTTTACTATATCAATTTTGACTCCGACCTTGTCTTGAATCAAGGCAAAAAGAGTGTTTATTAATTCTCTAAGAGTTTCGTCTTTACTGTCCACCAAACCATAAACCACCACATTACATTTTTTCAGGAGCTTTTCTGTATTTTTTACTCGTTTTTTTTTATTTCATTGTTCTCTTTTTTGAGTTTCACAAGTTGACTTACAAACGAGGTTATTTCCTTTCCAGTATTAATCTTAATAGAATAAAATATAATATTAAAACAAACTATCTTTGCTCACTAAGGCTGCCTTCTGATGGTTGAAATTTGCACAGTTCCAGTACAAACCTTTCTCCAGCATTTTCAATTTCTTCAGTGGTTGAATTTGCGTTGTTGAAAAGATCTACGATACTATCAAGGTCTTTTTTCCTATTAAACATTTGTACATGTTTTTTTCCTTTTCAAAAAAATCCTGATGTGGTGTCACAGCCGCGTATAGCGTGGATAAATAAAATTGATTCTTTTAAATTGCGTATAATACTAGATGATTGTAAGTCTCTGAAACTGTACATTCGTCTTTTTATATTACCTGTGGCTTCTTTCATAAATATAATAAATTTCAAACCAACGTTTTTCTCAACTGTAAAGAAAACATGCTGTGCAAATTGCTTATATTCCTTATTAAAGTACGATTCAACTAAGAAAAAGCCACAAGCCTCATCACTGACAAAGTCCGCAATATTGTTGTCTTTCTTGGATGGATCACAATAAGACTGGGAGTTAGTGACAGATTTTTGGACGTGATTTTACTCAGTATACCTTTCAAAGGGCATTATGTTGCGTATATTCTCACAATAATAAGGTATGAATCAGACAGTTACACATTATTACATGACAATTTTCCAATTTATATTCAATCAATGAATCAATGTTGTATATTCTGCGTTTAGGATAATTTCACTTAGAAATTTGTATTTTCGTCCAAAAATCCAGGGGGGGGGGGAGTAAAATCTTCAACGTACAGACGAATAAGATGATGAACAGGAGAAACGTTTCAGATGTTATGTAATAAGGTATGAATCAGACAGTTTTCATTTATTCGAAAAATAATGTGTTTTGATATGATTTTAGTCCGACTGCCATGTGTTTTATAATGAAGATCAAAATAGAAAATTTCTCGGAAAACCATAGGCAAGTATGTAAGTTCTTGTCATAAAACTGCTGAAGAAAAGAAGGCCTTTTTTCAGCAGTTTCATAACAAGAACTTGCATACTTCTCATTGGCAGCCTGTTCAGAAACGTGGAAAAATTACTTAAAATACAAGTTTACGTGAGAATAATAATCCTTTAGGCCCACGCTAACCGTATGCCTATGGTTTTCCGAGGAATGTTCTGTTTTGAATTTCATTATAAACCACATGGCAGCCTGACTAAAATCATATCAAAACACATATTTTTCGAATAAATGGAAACTCAGTTTTTCATATGAAGAACCCAGGATGACCCTCTGATTCATACCTTATTATTGCGAGAATATACATAACATAATGCCCTTTCAAAGGTATACTGAGTAAAATCACATCCAAAAATCTGTCACTCTCTCCCAGTCTAAATAGTCAATAATTCTAAATACTGCAACCATAATTTTGTTTTACTGCTTATGAAAACTTATTATTCATTAGAATAATAATTATTTAATAATAAGAATAATAATTCTTTTATCTTCTAAAGAAGTTATTTTCTAAGCTGCAGAAAGTTAACATATTATTTTTTGCAATGCCAATGAGTAAAGCTTGGATAGAGGCATTGCCTTTCAGTGGAACTTCAATTTCTTCAACTATTAGCATGGAAATAGCGCAAAAAGTAATACAATGAGCTTGAATCGCTCTTGGGTATTCATGGTCTGAAAGCAAATGGGGGATAGATGCAGAAACGTATACTGTTGACCACAATTCCGCAAGTCCACTGTCAGTCATAAGAAACCCTATTGATTCCAAGAACGACATTAACCCCTGATTCCGATCGCTCATTGCTCGAAATGCATTGGATAAAATGAAATGGGTATAAGAAACTTTTCTGTAAAAATTTTTATAAGGAACATTTTTAGTAAGTATAAAATTTTTTGTGCGACCAATGGTTCCTGCGAAAAACGAGAAAAAGCTCCACAGAGCGTGCTAAGGGTGGTTTCTGGGGGTGAAGCTCATACTTCTAACTTAGGAACTCTTTTGATTTTAAAAACTCTCCCTTTAATGCGCATAGTCTCCATATATCAAAACTTTATAAATATATTTTTCTAATTATGCTAATATCAATGGACTAATAATATAGTACTCCAAAACACCTACATTCTGATACACAAGGTGTTAAGATTAACACCAAAATCTTTTACCTTATACTCAGTATATAATTTTTAGATGACTTATGTAACCTCCTTACTTTAGTTCTGTTCGCGTTCAATTTTAAGAACTCTCTCAAAACGATTCTCTACTGTCATTAGTAAATTAAAATCCCCGGGACTGTTTTAGACCAATGACAGTACGAGAACCGTTCTGGGACAGTTCTTAAAATTGAACGCGAACAAAGCATTTATTTTTCTTCTTTGACAATTGTCATTAAATGGAAAGCTTCCAGAAGGTTCTAGAAGAATAGAATGAGCTTGAGCTAGCTAGCTTGAGAAACAGTTGATAGCAGAAGTAGTTAAGTAAATAAGAGGAATGAGAACTGAGATTTCAGAAGTATAGTTTAAGAAAAATGTATTAGAAGATGTATAAAATTCTCAGTAATAAATAAAAACCACCAGGACGTCCATATATATTTATATTATTCAAGAGGTTATGGGCCCAGAAAGAAGGTAATATAGATTTGAAGAAATTGTTTAAAACTGATAAGTTAGAAAATGGCTCAAGTAACAAAGAGTAATGTAATGTAATGTTGAACGAGAAAAATTATCATACATGGAAGTATAGAATGGAAATAATATTAGAAGAACAAGAAGTTATAGAACAATTAAAGGAAGAGGTAAAAATTGATGAAATTATGGACGAGAAGAAAAGAGAAGAAATCATAAGGAAAGAAAATAAAGCAAAAGCTCTAATTGTTCAATGCATTGATAATAATCAGATTGAATATCTTCGAAACAAGAAAAATGCTTAAAAAATGTGAAATGATTATCTAGTCAATTATTTTTAAAGAAGAAGTTATTATCATTAAAATTGAGACAAAATGAACCATTGAATAAATGCATCATCACATTTGAAGAAATTGTACGACAGTTGAAAATAAGTGGCGATAAAACTGATAAACAAAGTTTAATCTGCAATTTGTTATTGAGTCTTCCAAAAAGTTATGAAACTGTAGTGACCTCTGATCAAATATCAGATACAGCATACAATAAATAAACCGTGGCCAAGAATATAAGAAATCAACAGGTATCTGTTTACTATTAAGACCCAAGTACAGAGGCGCCAGGTTGTCAAAATTCTGAAGGGAGCAAATAATCATGAAGAAATAATGTTACTTCTTGAATTTGTAAAAAAAGTTAACTGTTAATGCAATGTGCGATGTCCCAGTAAGGGTTATCAAAGGCAGGCGTTGCCACACTCGAATTTCCCCCTTTTGAAATTTCTGAAGAGGGTATGACCCCGTCCCCCCGTGAAATCGGTAAAAACGCATGTATTTAGTGGTGGTGGAAAGTATTAGTTTTATTTCAACGAAATCCTGCCAGTGTGTTCAAAAGGTGTGTCCTATGCGAAAATCTCGCTGATTCGGAAAAGCAGCAGAGTTGTCACAGGTAAGTAAATCTTTACATGAGCGTCGACTTTGGGGTTCGTCATATTTCTCATACTCATCTTTTTCCATGCAAGCCGCAGACAAAGAAATAAAGGGACAAAGTATTTCGTATATCGGTACCTGTTCAGGGTAAACAGCTGTTAGTATATTTTAATTTTTTAGATTTCCCAAAGATACAAATTTAAGAACCCAGTGGATTAATATCATAGGAAATGAAAAAATTTACCCGAACAAAGAATACAGAATATGCTCAAATCGTTTTCTAGTGAAGACCTGATAAAAAACCAAGTAGGATAACATATTTGAGAAAAGGAGCAGTACCGCAACTTATCTTGATGTAAGAATTACAAAGACAATATTTAGGTTGTTTTTAATATTGAAAACTGTTTTTAGTCCCCAATAAAAATGGTATACCAACACCCTTCTGATCAATTTTGATCATAACATGAGATTTGAACCCCCATATGAACAACCTTCCCATATTATAACAACAAATTACTTATTAATTTGCTGTATTATAGATACTAAAATGAATAATTAAACTTTCAGATCTAGTACTTGTGATGTACTGTATGAAAAACATACTAGGACAATCATTCAAGAACCCCGCTCAAGTATCCCCTCTGCCCCAAAATGGTAAGCGTTTATTTTATTGGAATAATTAATTGTTTATAGTAAAATATTTAGATTTAAATTGTACGTCATAATTTCCAACTCCTAAAAACGCTTATAATTATTATCAAAAATATTATTAACCCCTTAGAGTTAACGGAGCTGGCTCGGGAGCTGGTCTATATATTATGAATTAAAGTACAAAATAGGAAATTTTACTCTTTGCCACAATACCTATATACTCTAGGTACATATTATTTGGAAACCTAAAGATGACCACCAACTTGAACCTAACTTTCAGATTCATAGAGTTTTTACCACCCAAAAAGTAAGACCACAAAATATTAGAGGGAAGTTATTGTTTTTATTACAATAATGTACCTATATACAGGGTGACCGTATTTCGAGTCTTTGCATGGGGATCTTGGTTATCTTAAGAGATACAAGGTCGGTTAAATTGAGGCAAAGTTGTGGAATTTGCTGCCGAGTAACAAGGTAAAAAAAAATTTTCGCTGGCCCTTCTCGTTTTGAAAATAATGCGAAAAAACTGAAAATTGCCGTTTTCATTTTTATTTTTTTTTTACAAGGAATCTAAATATGATCTCGAATTTTTTTTCTCGCCTCCGTGGTCAAAAATTTGACGATCAACTTGTATATTTCTTATGGGTGCCATATTGGATTTTTGCATTTTTGAAAAGAGGATTTTTTCTGGTTAAAATGATATGTCACACATTATGCTTTACTTTGTTTTCCTTGCCGTAAAATCAAATTAATCGTTTTTGCATAGAGTGCCTTGGAAATGTTAACCCCATAATGTTTGACGTTTTTGCACAGAATGAAATGTCTCAAGTGGTACTGTATACTAAAAAATTACTTCAACTTCAAACCATTTGCGCATGCTGCTGACAGTTTCAAACTGGTTTGAAGTTAAATAAGAAATTTCTACAAATAACAATGCATCTGTATCCCAGTTAGTAGGCTTTGGATAGATGAATTTTAGCTGTTTTTGTAAATTCATTACTCCATGTCAAGGACTTACCAACCTTGTAAATCTTTATTTATTGGCCGATTTTGATCATTTTTTTGTTAGGTAAGTACTCAAAATGTGAATTCAATGAGTGGGTAACTTTATTCATGGGCTGTAATCATGGCCAACTACGGCTTTTATGGGCTCAAAAAAGTACTATTAGAAATTTTTTAGAAAAAAAACTGTTAACAGATTCTTATTTAGGATCCCTAAAAATTTATCTCTACCAATTTTTATTGTTTCAGAATGAGAGAAAAAAAATTATTATTAAGCTTTTTGAAATATTAATTAAGTAGGTGTGGGGCCACTTACGCCGCCCCCCTCCACCTTTGCCAAAAAGACCTTAATCTTTGCGAGACGTCACAGATTTTTCTCAGATAACAAAATTCATGTAGGTACTGGGTGACTCAAAATTCATATTATACAGGTTGTAAAAAATACCAAAGAAGTATTTCAGCCAAAATCATGTGTTATTTATTCTTTACAATGAACGAAGCTTTTAGCCATATTTTTGGCCTTCGTCAAGGTATTGAAATGAATATTGAAAAGTTATGATCCTAATGGATTTAAACTTCCAAAAATGGAATAAATTGTTTTGTAAATATTTTTGTTGCTGTCTACTGAAAATTTTGTAATAAGAAATACCAAAGCCAAAAAAGGCCTAATTTCATCATGTGACCTCGTAGAACTAAGAATACCGGGTGTCTCAAAATTCATATACAGAGGTACAGAGTGGGACAAAAAGCAATTCATGTACAGAGTAGACAACAGAAAATTCATATACAGGGTGTGGCAAAAAAATCCAAAGCCAAAAAGGCCTAATTTCATCACGTGGCGACACAGACTTAAGAATACAGTCATGTGACCTCGTAGAACTAAGAATATCGGATGTCTCAAAATTCATATAGGTACAGAGTGGGACAAAAACAATTTATGTACAGAGTGGGACAAAAACCAATGCTAGAATAGTTTCAAAATTAATATTTTTTGTTTAAAATCGGTTAAAAGATAGGAAAACAAGGTATAAAATGCACAGAAAATATGTGCGTAGCATGTCAAATGCTGAAAAAATAATGTAGCTCACTAAACAATTTGAATTTTCACACTAATAAAAAATAAAACCAAATAAAAAATAAACATGAGTTAGAAAATCAAATAAAGTTTGTTTTATCTACCTAAACAATCATTTCCAATCCACATTCCCACTTTTCTATGGGTGCATGGCACGGTTTATCAGAAATTAATTGGCAGCAAGCAACATTTATCATTGTCTCATAGACACAAGGCACAACCTTCATGGTAGAAAAGGAAAAACGTTCGACAAAGCCCGAATGAAATTTTACCTCAATATGGCTCCTCATTACCACAGACCTATATAGCTTCGCTACAGACTGTGCTTCGCCATATATTAATAGGCTAACCCAAATGGATGCCAAGTCCCTCCAGTTGGCATCCTTTGTGGGAATTTGTACAAATAGTTCGACTACCGGGTCATAGAGGTCACCGAGTTAAATACAGCTACCACCATCCATACAAGCAGATGTATTATGTATACGGGGTGAGTTATGTAGGCTACGGTGGTCTGTATCTTCTACATTGTTAATGCTAGAAAAAAAGTATAGACAAAACTTGTAGAGAAACATGAGTACTACATTCCGAAAATATATTCCAATATACAGGGTGATCCAATAAGTAGTGGTGACCCAAAGTTGTTTTTTCAAATGGAACATCCCGTATTTTTTTACATTTTTAGAAAGCCCTTAAAGAGTATGTTCTTTTTGGTTCAGGGTATTAAGGGTCTATCTTTAAAGATTAGGGAGTTATTTTAATTTTAAATGAAAAAAGGGGCCACTTTTGGAAATGTACCACTCAAAAACCAAATAAGATTTTCAGTTATAAATTGGACTTTAGATTGCCTGTTACACCTAGTTAACAATTTTGGACCGATATTGAGATAAAGTTCTGAAGAACATACCGGGCGATTCACTTACGCAAATCCTAAGTTTACTCGCCTTTAACACCCTATATTTTATTACATGTTTGAAAAGCCCTTAAAGAGTAGATTCTTTCTGGTATAGGTTATTATGGGTGTAACTTTAAACGTTAGGGAGTTATTTCCATTTTATTCTAAGAAAGGCTTTAAAAGGGCCATAACATAAGCCGATGTCATAATTTATTATACGGTAACTTTATTTCTTCATGTGCAGTAGGTTTTTTATTATTGATGGCGTTACAGGTAGGTTTTCAACTATTTCCAATACACCAAAAATTAACAAGAATATGTCTTTTCATTTTTACAGCTTTAAAAATGACATTTTGACACCCTAATCATGTAATCAGCCCTTTCAAAACCCTTTCTTGTAACGGATTTTTCCATTTCTAAATCCGTTACTTGTTTTTATATTTTTTTATTAACATAAAGTCATTATTTTCAAATATATATCTCATACATAATAACTAATTTATTTTTCGTACAGTTTCAATTCATTTACAATATTGTATTCAAATATTACGACTTTTTCAAATTTTAAAAATTAAATTATTTCATAATTTTTCAATTAGAGTGCCAGCTTAGCCTCGAAACCTGCGCAGATTCAAAATGCGAAAATGCAAGTGCAAATTATGTGTTCACCTATCAGCAGGTATGTAATTAAAAATCGGTATTATGAATTACTCGATTTTTCGGTTCTTTTGATGCATAACTTGAATATAAACTCTGTCTAGTTTATTACATACGTTTCATGTTAAAACCTAATTGGACGAATGCGGTCTGATGACGGCGGTGGCACCCGGCGCCCCCGGCAACTGGCAGTTTGCTACCGGCGTCCTTCCAATTCAATTCGTAGAGAAAACTCAGTCAAAATATCTCTCAAATTTTGAATCTTTTCGATATTTATCTGATCCAATTATCGCCATCGGTGGATTTTTTGACTGGTTTTGTATTTTGGTGTTAAGGTTTTGATAGTTGCGACTAATATTTTTGGATTTTTATCTTTGCATGTGCACGTCGTCGAAAGGCAACGGCGTTTGCACCAGGCATTTTTTTCGCTGCGTGGCGTATGAAATGGGGACACAGCTGCTAGCAATAGGTGGTTGATTCATTGGACGGACCCTACAGGTGAGTAATTTCTTTTGATTTTTGCTTAAATTTAGCGACTTTTGCTCACCTGTAGTGTTTTTTTTTTGACGTGCTATATTTTTTGAGGGTCTTATTTCGTCCAAGACCTCGGCCATCTTATTCAGAAATATAGCACTGTCTTTCTTTAACGACTGTTTCCTTTTGTGAGTATTTTTTTTAATTTTTTGGTTACCTTAGTCAGTTACCTTTATTTTTCAGGTTAAGTCTCGATTCTGTAATACGGAGCCACTCAGATAAATCTGACACCGATAAATTCAGTTTTCTAGTAAATTCGTTTTGACTTTAGTTTTATCAGCTTTCTTAAATTCTGTACTTACCGTTCAAGTCTCATATAAACTTTTCGCGTTACATTTGATTTGAAATATAATAATTTTCATTAAATTTGGGCTGGAGCATTCTCACAATATTTTCTTTCAATTAAATATTAAGCACTTTGCTATTCTGGTCAGTTAAATTATATTAAGTATCTAAAAAATTTAAAAGCTATGCATAGTTTCCAATAGTTTAGTATAGTTCTAAACATTTAGTTTTCATCATTATTTGCCTATATTTAATAACTTTGGTATTAATAGTCAATTTTAAATATTAATCATAACCTAGTGGTTTATCATTTTTGTAAAAGGCTTAGACCTTGTCTAATGCTATTTTGTTTCTTATCTGTTCACGCTTGCAACACCATCTCTGAGGATGCTACCACGATATCCTTCTGACGATGAACAACGTAACGGGAGTTGCATAGGCATAGGTGTGGATTCCTGGTCAGCTCTAGTTTGGCGAAAAACCCTGAGATTTGCTAGCCACTACAACAGCGCCTACACGAGCAGACAAGGACTGGAGGAAGCCCTAGCCTCGCCCCCGCTCTACCACAAGCCTCGTTTTGAGCGTAAGCAACTGAAGACGCAGTTCCAACTTATTATTCAGGGGAATTATAATTATAGCTGAACAGTCAGAGCATTTGTAACAACAATTTCACTTTTTGCTTCAAACCATTTTCTAACTAAAAATTTAACTCTATTTTCTAGTTTATTGTATTTAAATATTTGCTCGAATTTAACTTTCTACTAAAGTTGATTTACTTGTTTATAGTTGTCATTTAAAAAATTGTACAATCATAATTATTGTGACTCTTAATATTGTGATAAATAATATACATATTTTACTAAGGTAACAAGGTTTTATTGAACAGACCCAGCTATAGCAGACCTCAGGTTTGTTATATTCTTAGCCCTTTCCCTAACCTTTAAAGTTAGACCCATAATACTCTATACCAAAAGTATGTACTTTTTAAGGGCTTTCCAAACATGTAATAAAATACAGGGTGTTCCATTTAAAATTAATGAGTAAACTTAGGATTTGCGTAAGTGAATCGCCCGCAGAGCTGGGAAAGATTGCGCCAAAAAAGATCTAGATCATAGATCAGATCGTTTTTCAAGAAAGATCTAAGATCGTTTAAAAATAGATCTTTTCATGCAAAAACGATCTTAGATCAAAGATCGTCTAAAAATGATCTGTTAAAAAAAGATCAATAGATCTAAGATCTTTTGAACGATCTAAGATCTTCTAAACGATCTAAGATCTTCTAAACGATCTAAGATCTTCTAAACAATCTAAGATCCTCTAAATGATCTAAGATCTTTAAACAAAATTCATGATATTATATAGTTAATAGATATACAGTGTGTTTCACTTTAAAACGGTCAATTCCGTATTTTTCGAAATTTTAGTCGATCTTCAAAATTATTTTTTTAAACATATCGCATTCAAAGAGCTCTATCCTTTGGGCTACAGTTTTTTGATATACGATCATTCCATGGCCTACTGCAATCAAACGAAGACCCCAAAAATCACGAAATCTTGTTAGGCATTTTTTGTTTGAAAAAATAATAGTTCCATCGAATTCAGCTTACCTCAGATCCCTATTTCCGCAGTTTCAATATTCTAGCACTTACAGGGTGTTCAGAAAATAGGGCAAAATTTCGAAAAAATTGCACCTTTAGGAGTGCCCTGTATGAAACACGGGCCTTATTTTGTGAATGTTTTTTCACAAATCGAAAAGGTCTTGCCCAAGGTACTATTACAAATGATTTCGTATGTCTACCTCATACAGGGTGTTCGGAAAAAAAAAGCCAATTTGCCCAATTTTTTCTTAAATTCTTGTCGTAAATTCAAAACTTTTTTAAATTTTGGTAGCTTCTACTAATGCTCCTTACAACCTGTATACATTTCTCCAACCCTTTTTGCAATTAGCAGTAACCCTCTGCAGCTGTTCTTCTGAAATCGAACGACACACATTCCAATCAATTTGTAAGGGAAAGAACAGCAAGCTGCAGAGGGTTACTGCTAATTGCAAAAAAAATGTTGGACGAGTTATAACGAGGATTAGTAGAAGCTACAAAATTTAAAAAAGGTTTGAATTTACGACAAGAAATTAAAAAAAAATTAGGCAAATTCGTTTTTTCTTTCCGAACACCCTGTATGATAAGACATACCAAATCATTTGTAATAGTACCATGAGCAAGACCTTTTCGATTTGTGAAAAAACATTCACAAAATAAGGCCCGTGTTTCATACAGGGTAATCCTAAATGTGACATTTTTTCGAAATTTGGCCCTATTTTCTGAACACCCTGTAAGTGATAGAATATTGAAACTGCGGAAATAGGGATCTGAGCTAAGCTGAATTCGATGGCACTAATAATTTTTTAAAAGAAAAAATGCCTAACACGATTTCGTGATTTTTGGGGTCTTCGTTTGATTGCAGTAGGCCATGGAATGATCGTATATCAAAAAACTGTAGCCCAAAGGATAGAGCTCTTTGAATACAATATGTTAAAAAAAATAATTTTGAAAATCGACCAAAATTTCGAAAAATACGGAATTGTCAGTTTTAAAGTGAAACATACTTAGATGTCTATAAATACTTTTCCTAATTTTGACATAGTATAAAGTGATATCTTTCAAAACCTGAGCAAGTGATAATACGTCCAGTTTTGCGTAACCAGTTGTGTAAAGAAAAATTTTACGAAACTAGTTACGTAAAGTTACTACTCTAACTGAACTGGTCAGTTTATAAACTTATGGAGAATTAGACTTTTCTTGTAAAAACGTGTTCATTGATTATTTATGCAATTTATAATTTTATAACTTAAGTTATAAAATTCGGAATTTTGAGAAATATATAATTGAAAATAAAATACAAATTAACATAAAGCATTAATTTAAATTTGACCTCAAAATAGGTTCTTTAGTTGTAGGTAAAATGTAAGTCAGTTTGTTTATATTATTTGTCATTTTTCGCGAATTCTGACAATTTGCACTTTAGATGAGACCTAGAGATCTCCTGAGGTAAACTGCTTTACATGAACGCTCGTTAGTAACATAAGTAACTAAATTCGTAATACATAAATTTTAGAAATAATATGTAGATTATATGTATAAAAAGAAAAATTCTTGTTCGTATATACAAAACTATTCATGCTTCTAAAAAATATATACCTACCTTTCTACCTACATTATTATTTTGTATAAAAAAATCACAGAAACGTTTCAAAAACGAACTACTCACAACAATTGAGGTCAAGATGATAACATATTTTACAAATATGTAGATATAAAAACAAAAACTCTTATTCCTACAACAACCTAGAGCACTATTTATTCTTCAAAAATAAAACATTATTTTACATAAAAAAAATCACAGAAACATTTAAAAAATGAACGAAAACAAATGAGGAAAAGATCTTAGATCGTTATAACGATCTTAGATCCTTTTGAAGATCTTAGATCGTTAAAACGATCTTAGATCTCTAAAACGATCTTAGATCTTTAAAACGATCTTAGATCTTTAAAATGATCTAAGATCATCATTGTTGTATTACTGGAGTGGGAGGGAGTCTTCTGACATCAAAACATGAGCGCCCTTCAAAATTGAACTTTATTTGTTCCCAGCTCACTAAACAATGAACAACTTAAAACTATAGGGTGGAGTCTATCTCAGTTATTTCTCGGGCTTAGGCCCAAACTAAACCAGACCGCGGTGCTGAATCTTACCACATTCCTACCACTTTTTCTGAGGCCATGTTGTTTGGACAAATTTTTGTACCTGTTTCAGTATCGGATCGATGGTTGTGTTTTGCTTCAACGATTGCTTAGTTACACATAAGTTTTGTAATCGCAAGTGTAAAAGCTGACTGCGGTGAGGTTCTCCCATCTCTTCATTTGGTGTGCGGTTTTTCTCAGGGAGGGGCAAACGCGAGAGTGCATCTGCTGGAGCGTTTTCCTTCCCACTTTGATGTTGAATAGTGTAATTATAACTGCTCAAAATCATAGCCCATCGCATCAAGCGATTGCTGGCGATTTTCAGAGTAATTCGGTTTTCACTGAAAATGTGCTGTAGAGGTTTGTGGTCGGTAACCAAGAAAAAATGCCTTCCGTACAAATAGTGATTGAACTTAGACACTGCGAAAATGATTGCGAGGGCCTCTTTGTCTATCGTGCTGTAGCGTTTCTCCACATCAGTCCAAGTCCTTGAAGCAAAAGCTATCGGACGTAATGTTCCATCCGAAAATTTGTGTGACATAACTGCTCCTGCCCTTTATCTGAAGCGTCTGATGTTACAAAAATGGGTAGATTCGGGTCATAGTGTACCAAGGTGCTGTTTAACGTTAAAATATGCTTCAATTTGGCAAATATGACCTCGTCTTCAGATGTCCACTGCCATTCCGTGTTCTTCAGCAATTGGTGTAAAGGTGCACATTCTCTGTGTAAATTCTCGATGAATCGGCCGTAATACGTTATGGATCCCAGAAATGATCGGAGTTCAGTAGTATTGTGTGGTGCCGGCATGTTTTGTACTGCTTGTATGCGTTCAGATGTCGGGTGGATCTATTACATAATCTATTACATGTCCCAGGTAGATGACGCTCTCTTGAAACCACGCGCACTTGCTCTTTTCCGTCTTTAATCCAGCCATTTCTAAACGTTCCAGCGCCTGTTTTAATCGGCTGATGTGTTGCTCTGACGTCAGAGCGGTTATCAAAATGTCGTCCAAATAACAGACTGTGGCAACTTGTACGTGGGGGTTTATTGTGACGTTAAAATCCCCACATAAACGAACGCTACCATTTGACTTTACCACGACTACCACTGGAGATGCCCATTCGATTGGGGTAGCTGAAGTGTCAATGGGCTCGAGAACGTCCTCCCTTACCAATCTGTCAATTTCTGATTTCTGCGCTAACTTGTTGCTGTAGCGCGATTGGTACAGGCCTGGCACGAAAAGCTTTTGAGGGGACATCATCTCGTATATGTATTTTCGCTGAATGGCCTCGCAAGGTTCCGATTTTGCTTTCAAACTGACTGCTGTGGTCACTGAGGAGTTGCTCGACTCTTGTTGACTCTGAACTACCGTGCAAAAAGGTGTGTTGTTGTTGCGTATGCGCCGAATGGTCGATGTTACGACCTCGGCTACAGCTCATGTTACATATGCGCGGTAGGGATAGGCCGAAAGCTAAAGCCCAATCTAACCCGAATAAAGAGTAATCATCGTCATCAACAAAATAAATTTTCAATTCCTTTAGGTTGTTAAATGCGTTTACCTTGACATGTGTCATTCCCAAGGTGTCAAGTTCGTGATGCATGTAGCCATAAAGTTGGTCCCCCTACCGAGCATTCAACGCCTGGGTCGTACAACATCTCCGTAGTTACTCCGTTTATTTTTATGTCCAGCATGACCTTTTTACCCTCTTGAATACATCTAACGTTTGATATATTTGAAATGCAACTGTGACATTCACTCTCATTGCATTTCGATTCCTCCGAGGGTCCACCTTCTTGAGTGTGAATGTGCCTAACTCCGCCACGGTTACTGCTTTGTTGCTTATTGATGACCTTTGCTTTTCCCGAAGATACGCAAGCGTTTGCAAAATGGTCCTTGTTACCGCATGCTAAACAAGTTTTTCCTTTAGCTGAACACACACTTTCTTTGTGAATTCCAAAACCGCAAAATATGCATTCCTTTTTCGCGTCTATGATTCTTACAATGCTGTCCTCCACCGCAGAAGAATATCTGTTTTGTTTTGGATTTTGCTTTATACGAAACACGTTTTCCCGAGGATTGGCTGCTTGTCCCGGTCTCAAAAATGGTAAAGAAGCTAATTTCTTCCCATGGATGCAAGCTTGTTCGAGTTGTAACGCGTAGGTTTCAATTTCGGATAAAGTCGCAGCATTGGTGGTGTATTTTAAAATTATTTCTTGCTGCCATGATGGCTGGTTCACGCCAATCACCAACTGGTCACGCAAACGCTCGCTAAGATTATCGCCAAATTCGCAGCTTCCTGCTAGCCCTCGTAAAACCGATAAAAACTGTGTAATACTTTCGTCCTCTTGCCTAAAACACGACGAAAATGCTACCCGTTCTGAGAGGACGTATGTCTGTTTCTTGTAATACTTCTCCAGCACTGTTTTTAATTCATCATATGTCTTTGCACTAACGACGTCAGGTTTAAAATGGTCTACTAAAATTTTAAAACAATTTGGCCTTACCTTGGATAAGAAGTAGTTTCGTTTTTCTGCCTTCTTTTCCTGTTTGCCAAAACCGTAAATCGCGAGTTCTACCTCGAATCTCTGCAAGTAGTAGCTGAAATCTTCCTTGTTCGGGTCAAATTGGTTGAACTGAAACGCCGCCATCTCCGCTTGGTTCGTTCCGTTTCCTCGTCGCCAAAGAATGTTGTATTACTGGAGCGGGAGGGAGTCTTCTGACATCAAAACATGAGCGCCCTTCAAAACTGAACTTTATTTGTTCCCAGCTCACTAAACAATGAACAACTTAAAACTATAGGGTGAAGTCTATCTCAGTTATTTCTCGGGCTTAGGCCCAAACTAAACCAGACCGCGGTGCTGAATCTTACCACAGTTATATTAAGATCAAAGATCAGATCTTTTTGAAACAATCTTTTTAAAAAGATCGTTCTTTAGTGGAACAAAAGAGATCTAGATCAAGATCGTGATCTTAGATCTTTAAAACGATCTTTTTTAAATAGATCTGCCCAACTCTGATCGCTCGGTATGTTTTTCAGAACAAAATCTTATTTGGTTTTTGAGTAATACATTTCCAAAAATGGCCCCTTTTTTCGTTTAAAATTAAAATAACTCCCTAACCTTTAAAGATAGATACTTAATACCCTGTACCAAAAAAAACATACTCTTTAAGGGCTTTCTAAAAATGTAACAAAATACGGGGTGTTCCAATTAAGAAACCATAACTTTGGGTCGCCACTACTTATTGGATCACCCTGTATATTGGAAAATATTTTCGGAATGTAGTACTCATGTTTCTCTACAAGTTTTGTGTATACATTTTTTGTTTGTTTCTAGTCAAAAAAGAGGCAAGGAAGATGGAATTGGTAGGTGAGGATTGTTGAGATTCTTGTATGCTTAAAATTGCCGGAAAAACTGCAACTTGAAAATTAATAACTTTACTGTTCTTGGACTGATGCTCATTGTTTTAGCAAAATGGTTGAAAGAATTTTGGGGGCAAAAGCTATCCCACCCAACCCAACCCTCACCCCCCTCTGAGGGATTTGTTTTGATCCAATTTTCACGTTAGAGCATTAACTATATTCCCTATTTCATGAATCTGTGGATGAAAAAATTAACCGGTCAAAAACTACCCCATTGTAACACTTTAAGGAAAAAAATAATTTCATTTTTCGTGCTCAAAAAAATATACCTATCCTCTCCGTTTCCAGCAGACATTCAAAATTAAAATGATTCCTGACGCACCAATCCGCGGTTGAAAACATTTGCCCAATAAACCTACCCACTGCATACCTTTAGGGAGAAAACTTGATAACTCCATTGTTTCTTGTCGGATTTTTCAGAGACCTTAAAAAATATTCATTTTCACAAGGACGTTCAAAAAAGTTTCAGAAATAAAAAATTTGCCATTTTCATAAGGATGCTCAAATAAGTCTCAGAAGTAAAAAAACTGCTGGACAAAAAACTACCCCTCTATCCACCCCCAATTGCCTGGCAAAACTACCCCCTGCACCCCCTTAGGGAAAAATTTTGGTAACTCCACTGTTTCTGTAAGATTTTTGCCATTTTCACAATAACGTTCAAAAAAATCTCAGAAATAAAAAATACCAGACAAAAAACTACCCTTTACCAATCCAGAAGTGGTTTTTGGTCAGATCCTCGCCATTTTCAGCAAGAACATTCAAAATTATCCCAGGCGCACCAATCCGTGGTTGAAAAAATTTGACGGACAAAACTACCCCCTCCATCCTTTTAGGGAAAAAATTGATCACAAGGATGTTCAAAAAAATCTCAGGAAGCTAAAAAAATCTGCCGGACAAAAAAACTACCCCTTGCCATCCCCGAAGTTGTTTTTGATTGGATTCTCGCCATTTTCAACAAGGAAGTTCAAAATTATCCTAAATGCACCAATCCGTGGTTAAATAAATTTGCTGGACAAAACTACCCCCTGCATCCTTTTCGGGACAAAATTGATACCTCCATTGTTTCTGGTCAGATTTCAGTCGTTTTCACAATTACGTTCAAAAGGGTCTCAAAAGACAAAAAATTACAAACTTTTAATACACTAATGAATCAAGATGGAACGACTCTTATTCTCTATCCACTATTATATTGAAACATACTCGTCCATATATGATGTGATCAGACTGAAATTTTAGAAAAATACATGCGCTATGCTTCTGTGCCGCAGTTAGCGGAAGCATATACCTATAAATAGAACTTTGCCGGTCTGTGACATGGTTGACAAGAGTGAAAGATATACAGGTTACAGGCTATCTACTTTTATAATTTGGTAACAAATCCATAAGATCTTTATTTTTGAAAATATTCGCCTAAACTTTTTTTGTTTGGAAGGTCTTCCAAAAAACGCTTGTTTTGACCCTGCTGCCATTGTCAAAATACAAATCCAGGGCCAGCAAGTTTTTTTTGTCCCCCGATTTTTACTAAAACGATTTATCGTTTTTTTTTATTTAAAAAGGCAACTGGTGAGTAAAGTGGGCCAGGGAACTTAAATTCTCAATTATTTATTTATTATTAACCAACCAGTGGCAACGCGTCAAAGGGGGGGGAGCAGGGGGCACGCCCCCCCCCCCAGTTTTTTAGGTGGGATTTTTATAATAGTATCTCAGGCACAGAAAATATACGCTACGCGTGACCTAAAGTAAAAATGGAAATAATTCACCGCAATCACTTAATTAGGTAATTACATGATCGGTGATGGTGCCTAGTTTTGCCTCATGGGCTGCGGTAGACACCGCATGGCTGCGCGTGCATAGATTTGTCTTAACTTGACTCGCCTCGCACTTGGTAGAATGTTTTGCTCCAAAAAAGCAGTCGAAGAATGATGTTTTATTGAGTAAATATGATGTGCCTGTCCTGTAATAGTATATTACATAGCGTAATTGTACACCCCCCCTCCCACATCAGTATCCCATACCTAATTATGGTTTCTATGAAGTTTTTATAGATTATTGTTAGTAGTTTATTATTTAGTATTTCTCTAAGCAGATAAAATTTGTGCAGCAAACCTTTAAATCTGCCTGTGATATAATCAACATGGGGACCCCATCTAAGGTATTTGTCAATAACTAATCCAAGGTACTTCTTTTGTGAGACCTCAACAATTTTATCTCCATCTATCATTATAGTCACGAATGGTGGTCTATTTGCTTCTGTCAGTGAGAAAGCCATATAGTTGGTCTTCGACAGATTCAATCATAGTTTGTAATAGCAATGCCACTCTTTTATTATCCTAAAGCCATCTATTTTTGTCGAGTCTCATTCCATGTATCACCACTGAACATCATGGCACTATCATCATCGTATGAAATTGTTATCCCATTAATATTTAGACACAACATAGAGTTAATGTAAATCACATATAAAAATTGGGCCCAATACTGTGCCTTGCGGCATCACCATCCTAATTTTTTGTTTGTCACTTAGTGTTTTGTTTATTCTGACCATTTGATCTCTATCCGTAAGGTAGCTCTTCAGGAGTTGCAGCACTGTGCCTCTGACTACATAACTCTCTAGTACATTAAGAAGCTTTCCGTGAGGAACCATGTCAAAAGCTTTAGCTAGATCATTGAATACCACAACACTTTTTTGGCCAAATTTAAATTCTTCACAATCTCCGATGTCAAAGCCATCATTGCGTCAGCCGTACTACATCCCTCCATGAAACCAAACTGACCCTGTGAGAGAACATTATTAGCGGTCAAATATCCAATTAACTGTTTCTTCAGATATTTTTCAAATATTTTAGCAAAGATTGTGATTAAGCTTGCGGGTCTATAATTTTGTACCTTTGTAGCAGGCCCAGCTTTAAGTATGAGGGTCACAATAGATGTATTAAAACTACTTGGCACCTCTCCTGTTGCAAATATGAGAGTGATCACATGCAAGAGTGGGTTAAGTATTTCAGTGCATATTTGCTTAACAATCCTTGTAGACACACCATCGTGTCTAGGTCAGCAATTATTTTTTAGCAAGGCTATATCATCTACCAATTCATTCCTGGTTAGAGGGACAAGGAACATGGACGACTTCGGGGCATCAAACTCCACTGGATACCTGTCTGATGGGGGGGGGTTTCCATTTCCACTCCCACATTTATAAAATATTTGTTAAAATAGTTAGCTATTTCAATATCAGAGGTAATCATCTCTGCATTGTCCCCCTTTAGCTGAATCCTGCAAGTTTTATTAATCTTTTCATTTGTTGCTTCTCTAATAATTTTGTATATTCCCTTTAAGTTATTTTTGTTTCTTTCTATTTGGTTGATAATATTAATTCTTTGCTTTTTTTCTTAATTTGTTTAAGTAATTTGTATAAGTTTTATCTTCTGTTTCAAGTTGAGGACTGTTTTGTACAATTGTACAATTTGTGAATATTTTCCTTCCACCCGCAACCATATATAAGCTGATGTGTATAGTGTGTTGCCTAATCCAGATTAGAACTGGTTAGTTCAGAGTAAAATGACATCAAGAGTATAAAAGAGGTATGTGCCTAGTACAAAATGTACTGATCCATTTGAGGTATGTATGGTACAACAATTCGCTTTGTTGCTAATTTGTCTGAGTTACAAAATACACAATTTACTATCTGCACCAGAGATTCAGCGGCTTGTGGCTAAGTTACCGTCAATTTATTTTCTGCAGCTAATTTTTGTGTTTTGTGACAGATTTTGTTTCGAGACCATCAATTTTCCTAATTTCAAAGTTTTTTCTTATAGTTTTAAACTAGAAAGCTTCGATTGTGTTCTAGTAGCTGGAAGTCATCATACATTGCGAAAAGTTTATAAATAGAGGCCGCGACAAAAATCGGCCGGCTTCCCATTTTACCTTTCACGGAGTCAACGTTAAAAGTGCGGTTAGGTCTTGAATTTTCTTTTAGTATTTTCCACGTGGAAATCTCTTTTTAAGACCTAATTTGCAGCTTTACAGTCGCCTTAAGTGGTTTTGTATCTAGTGTATTGTTGGTTTTCTGGTGCTATAAGTTTTTTCTTTCTTGCATAAGCACATGGCAAGCGGAGTACCCGTGGATGATTTTCCACGTTATCTTGTTAAAGTGACGACCACAGGCAATGCAGTATCACAGGGAGGAGTCAAGGAGCATAGCTCTGGGTGAGTTAGCTATTTAATTATTAATAATTGTTAATATTTGACTTTCGTCAACTTTTGTAGTAGCAAATCTCACCCAGACTTTGTTCACTTTATCCTGTGTGCTTCATGCTACGGTTTCTGGCCTATTTAGTTTATCTTTTAATGTTTGATTAGCACAAAATTTACCTAGATACACCACACTGAAGTCTTCTGATTTTGACGTTGAATCCGCGAGGAGGTTTTTGTCGTACCGAGCCAGCGAGGCTGATATTTTTTGATTTGATTTAGTATCAAATAGGGAAGCTCGCCAACTAATTTTTATCTATTTAACGTTATCTTTTCACCTTTTGGTTGCTGTTAACTTTAATTCAGTTTAATTAAATAATTAAGTAAGGTTATGTCAAGATAATTGATCGTATTAATTTTCTACATTTAGCCTATCGTCAATAAAATATCTTTTAACGTTCATCTACCTCTCATGAGTCAAAGTTACCTCAGTAAAGTAATTATTTAGACGATTTTAAAGGTCATTAACTTCTAAATATAAAAAACTGTATAGTTTAAGTATTTATTTCTTTTATCTTTATTCATTTAAGGTTATTTAAGTAACTCCACTATTTAGCTATTGTAAAAGCGTCGACTTGTCGATTGCATTGTATCAGAGACTGTTTTGTTCTGTTTCTTTACATGCGAACCACCTAACCCGAGAGCGAGGCACAATGGACTTAGTACTGACACCCCAATACCACAGCATCGGTACGTTGCACGCTACCTAGCACCAGCTCAAAAAGCCCGCGACCCACACGAGTCTCAAGCCGAGGCAAGGGTCGTAACCAACGAGAGGAGCTTGGCGCGGTAGTGGCAAGTACATATTGCTACACCTGGGAAGCTTGAAGGTACTCTGTAACATCCAACAGTCAAAATTTTCTCTGTGCTTAAAATTGAACTTTTTACCTCTCGCATGAACTTTCTCGTTAAACAGTGAACGTCTCTGGTGTGTTTTCTTGATATCGAACATTTTCAACCTTTAATTTATATCTTATACTTAAAGACAAAAGTTGTAATATAAATTTCAATAATTAACCTACTTTACTGTAAATTACTATTGTAACCAATCATTGTAATCGAACGATGCCATTTTGTAAATAAACTGTAAATAGCAATATGTTATCTTTTATTTAACCTTTCAACTAG
Organism: Pseudeuparius sepicola; assembly: GCA_963920635.1. NCBI lineage: Eukaryota > Metazoa > Arthropoda > Insecta > Coleoptera > Anthribidae > Pseudeuparius > Pseudeuparius sepicola. The sequence continues at coordinate 33,166,170 of OY987300.1, read as the reverse complement.
AAAAAGCTTCTGGCGCTCAAATAGAAATTTTTGGTTATAGTCTAATAGAATTTATCAAACCTATGCTAATCCATCCTTTAATTCTTTTTATTATTATTCATGTTAGAAGAACAATCAGTTTGAGACTGTTCAATTATTTGCAGATATGTTGCCAAAAAGTAAGTCGCAGCTACCTCTGAGTCGTTTACATTTATGACATTTAACCAGTTCTGATTATTTAATAACATTTTCATTTTATCAAAACCTATTTTTGGTTTACTTATTTCACAAGGAGGCTGCTTTATACTATTTATTGATTCTCATAAGGTGTGCAAGAAATGTGAAATTAAGAATTTTTCAATAATTTTTTCTGCCGAAATTATGGCTAAAAAATTGGAAAAAACACATAACATAGCCTGTGAATAGAGGACAGTGTTATTCGAAATTTGACAGCTTCGAAGTTATTTTAACTTTTGATTTAAGAAAAACAAAACTTTAAAACTCTCTTTAGGGGGTGGGGAGGGCTAGTTTTTTGTCCCACAATTTGATATTGAATTCTGAGACTTTTGAACGTCCTTGTGAAAACGCCTACAATTTTTCTCCAAAAGGGTGCATGGGGTAGTTTTGTTCGACAATTATTTTAACCGCGGATTGGTGCGTTTGGCATTATTTGGAACGTCCTTGCTGAAAATGGCGAAGATCCGACCAAACATAACTCTCCTCGGAGTGGGGAGGGGTAGTTTTTGTAAGACATTTTTTTTACTTACGAGATTTTTTGAATGCCTTTGTCAAAACGGCGAAAATCGGACCACAAACAACGGAGTTATAAAGTTTTTTCCCTAAAGGGACGCAGGGGGTAGTTTTAGTTTGGCAAATTTTTTCAACCACGGATTCGTGCACCTGGGATCGTTTCAAATGTCCTTGCTGAAAACGGCAAGGACCTGATTAAAAACAACTCTCTTCGGGGTATGTGTGGGGGGGGGGGGGTAGTTTTTGTCCGATAACTTTTTTTATTTCTGCGATAATGTGAAAATGGCGATAATTGGACCAGAAAAATGCAGTTATCAAATTTTTTCCCCAAAGGGGTGCAGGGGGTAGTTTCTCAACCCCGAATTGGTGCAACTGGGATAATTTTGAACGTCTTTGCTGAAATGGCGAGGATCTGAGCAAAAACAACTTTGGGGTGGGATGGGTTAGTTTTTTGTTCGGCAGTTCTTTTTACTTCTGAGACTTTTTTCAACGTCCTTGTGAAAACTGCGAAAATCAGACCAGAAACAATGAAGTTATCATTTTTTTCCCTAAAGGAAAGGAGGGGTAGTTTTAGTCCAGCAAATTTTTTCAACCACGGATTCATGCACCTGAGATCATTTAGAATGTCCGTGCTGAAAATGGTGAGGATCCGACCAAAAACAACTTCAGGGGTGGGAAGGGGCAGTGTTTGTCCAGCATTTTTTTTAATTCTGAGACTTTTTTGAATGTCCCTGTAAAAATGACAAAAATTGGACCAGAAACAATGGAGTTATCATTTTTCCCGAAAGCTATGCAGGGGGTAGTTTTATCCGGCAAATTTTTTAAACCGCAGATTGGTGCATCTGGGATATTTGTGAACGTCCTTGCTGAAAATGGCAAGGATCCGACATAAACAACTTCGGGGGTGGGAAGGGGTAGTTTTTGTCCTGCAGTTTTTTACCTCTGAGACTTATTTGAGCATCCTTATGAAAACGGCAAATTTTTTCAACCATGGATTGGTGCATTTTGAACGTCCTCGCTGAAAATGGCAACTCTCTTCGGGGATGGGGAGAGGTAGTTCTTGTCCCAGTTTTTTTATATCTGAGACTTTTTTGAAGTTATTTCGCTAAAGGGATTCAGAGGATAGTTTTTGGCAGTAAAAATTTTCCAATTGTGGATTGGTGCATCTGGAATAATTCTCTCAGATCATTTTTCTAATTCCTTCCAGCGATCCAAAAACATTGGAGTTATCGATTTTTCTTTTTAAAGTGGTGCAATGGAGTAGTTTTTGTCCGAAAAATGTTTCAGCCCATTTGTCATGTAATACATAATTATATCCTTCTATACTGGGTGTTGGTAAATAAGTGCGACAAACTTGAAGGGGTGATTCTACATGAAAAAATAATGACAGTTTGCTATATAATCGTAGGTCCGCAAATGCTTCGTTTCCGATATACAGGGAGTCAAAGTTTTTTAAAAAAAAGTGATAATTTATTTATTGCGCTGAAACGGATTAAGATATTCAAATGAAATTTGGTGGGTTTTAAGAGGACTAGAAAGCGCATTTTTTTACTCCCGATTAAAAGTTTTATGTTAATCAGTGGCGTGCATAGGGGTAATGGCCTCGATATTTTTAAGAAAATAAATGATACGCCACTGAGATAATTTAAAATAAAAATTATTTTTAAAATCCTCGTTTAATTAGCGACACAAAAAGCTCTCTTACCTTTTTTTCACAGGGGCCGCCATTTTTATGCAAAAAAATAAAACAACATAACACGTATTTTTAATTTCTATTACAACAATATCAAAAACCTATCCTATACAGCAACAATAAATCATAACAACAAATGAAAAATATCTCGAATAAAACATTTTTAGTTAGGTGCGCATAGCTATAACAATAAATAAATTATCTTTTTTTTTAAACTTTGACTCCCTGTATATCGGAAACGAAGTATTTGCGGACCTACGTTTATATAGCAAACTGTCATTATTTTTTCATGTAGAATCCCTTAAAGTTTGTCGCACTTATTTACTAACACACTGTATAATGGCCAGGAACGGACCAAAAACAATTCTCTGAATGTCAGTGAAGGGTAGTTTTTATGGCTTTTTTTCAAACATGGATTGGTGGACCTGGAATAATTTTGAACCTCCTTATTTAATAAATACACTAATTTTTAGTACATACAGTTGTGTAGTTTGTGGTATGTACTTAAAAACTTTTGATAAACCTCTCTCTTCCTAGCTATTTTTTACTTTTCTCTGTTTTATCTCTTTGCGACGCAAGCAGCTATACTCGTAGATCGCAAAAATACAACCGTGGCTGCCGTATTATTAATATGCCTGCTATTCCTTCTATCTGCATGTTTTTGCACTGACAACGTCACAGCGTTCTTTTATAGGAGATGTGCTTTCAAGGCCACTGAATTATTGTCTCCCAGCTGACCGATTATATTTTTACTGGATTTTCGCACATGTGGCGCCCTCCGTTAGTGCCAGCTCAAACAATTGGGTCCCAGGCCCCAGGCACTGTCTGTAGCAAAGCTATATAGGTCTGTGTCAGTACTGATGGGGATAACCGACACATTTTGATCGAGTACCTACCTACTCAATACCTGAGCAATTTCGATAATCGAGTGATAACTCGAGTGAATTTTCACTCGAATTGAAATGATTCATACTCAAATTTTATTATAGGTTTCATTTTGCAGAAATTCAAACAGTTTGAAACTGTCAGGCAGTTTTATCTTGACATCCCAAAAACGAAATTGTTCATGCTCCTGACAGTATCAAACTGATTTCAATCGGTTTTTAGTTCTGCCAAAACAGACCTTACTTAGGTTGCAGGAGGTTATAGATTATATCCAAAACCCATAACTCGAATAATTTCAGTATCGAGTGATGACCGAGTTTGGTTCCTACCAAAGTGACGAATTATTCAAAGTACTTATTCTTATTAAGTAGTGAATAATAGATTTTTCATCGCTCAATTTATAAACTTGAGTGGATGTGCAAATAATCGAGTTATGTGGGATTCGGCGTGAGTATGCCAACCGAGGAGGACGTACCTGCCTCGCGCTCAAACGAAAATGTTCAATGTGCATCGAAAGCATGTAATAAAAAAGTTGTAAATGGCTACAAGTGCTACTTTTGTGAAGCTGCATACCATAGAAACACTACGAAACACGGAGAAGTTAGGGATGAGGTATTTATATGCAAAACCTGTGTCTCCAACGAATTTGTTCTCAGAAAAGTTTTGGATGTAATTCAAGCAAATGAATGAAAATACAATCTTCAAAAGGCTGGTAGACTAAATGTCTGAAAAAAATGAGTTGTTAAAGGATAAAATAAACTATTTACATTCAAGTAAAAATATAGTTGGTAAAACCCAATCATATGCGAAGGTCGTTCAACAAGAAAAAACGGCCAGTGAAAAAAACGTGAAATTCTCCAAAGAACCTGAAAAGACTCAAATTCAATCAAAACAAACTATACCTAAACAAACAAAACCCCGCATTATACGTGGATCGGCAAAAATGAACGAAGAAGGACCTCCTGATATATTGCTTGGGAGCTGCAAAAAAGCGAGCCTGGCTTTATGTTGGAAACACAGGAAAAGACACTACTAGCGAATCCCTAAAAAAGTATATTGACTACAAGTGCTCCAACCAAGATTTTGTGGTTAAAAGTCTACCCTCCAAAGAAAGTGCTGCTAGCTTGTTTTTTACGGTGGGAATAGACTTCGGAAATCTGGATCTTTTAAAGGATGGCAATTTCTGGCCAGAAGGAATTATTGTTGAAAATTTTAACTTCAAAATTTTTTTTCGAAGACATCGTGAACGACTCGCATGATAGTAAATCCTCAAATATAAGTATAATATACCAAAATATACAATGCTTAACTAATAAAATAGGAGAATTGGAAATTGTTCTACACAATGAAAAGCCTGATATACTTTGCTTATCGGAACACTGGATGTCTACAAGCCAACTGTTGTATACAAAAATTGATGGATATCAATTAAGAGGCTCCTTTTGTAGAGAAGTCTCTGTACATGGTGGAGTTTGCATATATTCAAAGGAAGGTCTAATAGCAGATGTTTGTGTCACTTCAGTTGAGAGAGTTTGTGAGTGCTGTGTTGTCAGGTGTAGCTCTGTGGATACTTTTATAGTTTGTGTTTATAGATCGCCGCTTACGGTTTTTGCGGATTTCTTGACGGCTTTTGAAAATATACTCTCATCACTCATCACAAAGAATAAGGAAACGTTAATTATAACGGGGGATTTTAATGTAGATTTTTCCACAAATTCTTATCACAGAACAAAAATTTTAGACCTAATAAGTAGTTTTAACTTGCATTCAACAATAAGCTCTCCGACGAGAGTTACAAATATATCGCATACTCAAATAGACAATCTGTTTACAAATTTCCATCACACAAACTATACCTCCAAAGTGGTAGATTTAAATTTGTCAGATCACTACTCCATAGGATTGACTATTCTTGATTGTGAATCAAAAAATAAAGAACCCTATTTTTTCCATAAGAGATTTTACAATGTACATAATGTAAGGAACTTTTTAAATGCATTTAGAAAAAGTTGACTGGGAACCCATAGTCTCCGGGAATGACCCAGAGGTCTGCTTTAATGTCTTTCGTGATATGTATAAAACGATTTTTGAAAAGTGCTTTCCATTGGAGGTTGTCAAAAGTCAAAACAAAACAAAATAAAAAGGGAAAACCTTGGATAAATGATAAGATAAAGGACCTGTCTAGGCTTAAACGTGAATTGCATCTAAATCTACTAAACTGTACAAATAAAAATGCTTATAGAACTATTAAAAATAAATATGAAAATATTTGTCATAACCTTAGACATGAAATAAATGTAGCTAAATTTCATTGTAATGAACACTTAAAAGGGATTATAAAGAACAATCCTAGGCAGGTTTGGCAACTTATCAATAAAAGCAGGAATACAAAAGGTAGAGTTCAGGATATAGTCTTACAGTCTGAAGACGGAGGTGTTGTAGAGAACCCAAAAGAAGTGGCAGAAATCTTCAAGGATCTGTATCCACGTTGATATACAATAAAATAGGTATCAAAACAGAGACCCTGTAGTGGTGCACAGCTGATCCGCAAATATATCGCCCACCAGTGGAAAGTTCGGTTTGATCCAGTATTTCTAGCCCCACACACGACGCATTTTAAGCGCCCTATCACTATTCACTATAATAGTTTGATAGTTAAACAAATGTAAAGAGTTTATTAGCGTTTTTAACCAGTACCTGGCGCACTACAACAAGGCGTCTGTAAAGAAACAGACGTTTGGCCCTGCCGTGTCATTGCCAAATCTATTGCGCTTGCCCCAGTTTTCCTTCTATGCAACCAGGCTTAGTACATAATTTAATATATTTTCAACATGTGTATTTTAATATTACCAATTATAATATTTTATATGATATAATAAAGAGATAATATTAACATAATTATATATCTCTGATGAATTTGCTAGATATACATTGTAAGAAATAAGTGCTTTCATTATTTTTCACATTAGGGAAGTTGCAACTCTGCAGAAAAGTTTTGTAAATAAATACCAAAATGTTGAGAACGAAGTTGTGTATTGGATTATGGATCTAGGTATATAGATCATTGGAAATCTTCAACAACTTTTTTATAAACTTCACAAAAAATCTTAATATTCCTCCAACAGACCTAAACTATAACCCGACTCAAAAAAAGTCTAATATGTTTTTATATCCCACATATGTAAATGAGGTTTATTGTACAATTCTAAACTTAAAAAATAAGAAATCCACTGGATGGGATGAGATTCCCACAAAAATTGTTAAAGAGTCAGCTTACATAATATCTGCACCCTTGACATGTATTGTGAATAACTGTTTTGTTAGGGGTATATTTCCAGATAGGTTGAAGGTAGCAGTTGTTAAGGTTTTGCACAAGAAAGGCAGCAAATCTGATAAGAATAATTATAGACCAGTTTTGCTTTTACCTGTATTTTCGAAAATCTTCGAAAAACTTATGTATTGTCGTCTCATAAAATACTGCGAAAAATACAGTTTAATCAGTAAACATCAGTACGGGTTCCTAAAAGGTAAAACAATTGAATTGGCTATTTTCAATGTAATGAACGTTATATTAGATTTGTGGAATAACAAGACATTAACACTCACTGCTCTCTTCGACCTTTCGAAGGCCTTTGATTGTGTGGATAAGGAACTGTTGTGCACAAAATTGGAAAAATATGGTATTAGAGGTAATGCCTTGGATCTGTTTAATTCCTACATGTTAGATAGAAGGCAGTATGTCAAAATAACTAATCAAGAAGGATGTGAATTTCCATCAAGTGTACTTCAAATAAAAAAGGGGATCGATACTAGGACCTTTGCTCTTTATTTTATATGTCAATGATTTACCAAATATTATAAATTTATATGAAATATTTACCATGTTTGCAGACGATGCAGCATCAATTTATGTGGAAAACGACAAAATATTTTATTATTGAACATAAACAATTCACAAAATATTACAACTGGTATACCAGAAATGGCCTTAGGTTAAATTTGGATAAAACAAAGTATATTAAGTTTGGCAACTATGGTTTTTCCTATAATGATACGATACATGTTAATGGACAAGAAATATTGTTGTAAGACCATGTTAAGTTTTTGGGTGTGATTTTGGATAACAGGTTTTCTTGGAAATATCATACCCAATACGTTCTCAACAAGATAAGTAAATATTATTATCTTTTGCTTAATTTGAGATTTGTTGTTCCCCCGTAACATCTTGCTAACAGCTTACTACGGGTATGTATTTTCAAATCTCAAATATGGTATCATTTTCTGGGGCAATTTTCCACATGCACTTAGTTTGTTTGTGTTCCAAAAAAAAATGTCTTCGATGTATATATGGACTTAAGCAGGGTGAGAGCTGTAAAGGTGTTTTTATTCAGAATGATATTTTGACTTTACCGGATATTTATATTTTTGAAGTGGCTCTTTTATTATAAGTATAACTCGTTGTTTCCTGATTCTGCACGAAATCACACCTACGTTACAAGGAACAAGGATGTCTTACTGGCTCAACAATGTACCACAAAGGTTGTCTATCAAGAACTGCAAAATTATGCCATAAAAACTTTAAATCAGAATTTAAAAAAATACTTGGTAAATAGGTGTGACTATAGTGTGGAGGAATTTTTATTCTAGAGAAAAAATGGTTTCTTAAATTGTTTTACTTTGCTTTTATATAGATATATATTTTGATGTTGTTCTACATTGTCTGTGTACCATTTTGAACAAATAAATGTCTATTCTAATCTGTTTAAATAATCGAATTCTCCAAGTAATCCCATCACTACTTGGTCGGATTAATCCATGGATTAATCCAATAATTCGTAACATGGAAATCTGTTCAATTACCGGTGTGAAGACAGCCACTGTTTCACCCAGCCACCAGTATACTGCGATTAAAATTTTCAATTTTTTTTCTTTATAATGATGGCAGGAACGAGAAACACCCTTCGAAAAAATTTTCAGATGTAATGAACCCCTCCCAACCCGTTAAAAAAAATTCGCTTTAAGAGGGTTGGGAGGGTTGTTAATGCCCCACAAAATTTTTCAAAAGATGTTTCTCATTCCTGGCTTCATCATGGACGGCCTGGCAAAAATATCGTGACAGGTTGCTGAAAAATATCAAAGTCAGCGAATTTTCGCTTTAAGGGGGTTTCTTGTTCCTGGCGACATTATGGACGGCTGCAAAAAAATCGCGACAGGTTGCTGAAAAATATCGAAGATGGCGAATTTTCCCTTAAAGGGAGGTGTTGTCTACAACAACAAATTTTGTAAGAGTAGTTCATGTTTGACTTCATTTTACAAAGAGAAAACTCGCTCATCGCTTAGAAAGAAAATAAAAAAATATTTGAAAATTTGAATCGCAGAGTATACCTACTGGTGGACAGTGGCCGTCTTCACACCGGTTGTTGAATTAAGATACAACAATAGCCGTATTCGATTGGCAATAAATAAGTGATCTGGACCGACCAAAACTTAGTTCAGATCAGTATAACGTGTTGTTACCCGGTATTATTTTGTTATTAAACCAGAGAATATTATCTTACTTATTTTATGAGATGGATATTTCCACGATCATGCTTGTAAAATAGAATCCCACACCAGAGGAACTTAAGTATAGTGTATATCACGAACAATAATCCTTGCATCACAATGGTCCACAATGGAAATTACATTGTCAACCATTGTGACGCAGCGATCATCGTTCGTGATATGTATTATAAATGATGGCATTGCAACGCCATCCCTAAAGGAAAGACTCCCCTTCAAGTGAATTTAAGTCGGACATGACTAGTAAATGTTGGACAAATAGTGTTTGTGTAGAGTTGAGTGTTAGATGTGGAAGAAAGTTGCCGGAAAGATAAAGAGATACAGAAGATATTGATGGATTGTAAATATTAGATAGGGGGATTTCTCGGTTCCGTTCAGGTTAACTGCCGGTCCATGACTGCATTTTGTGATTTTGAAGTCCTAATTCTTTCGTTTCCCTCTCACTTAATGTTGAGTGTTCAATGTTGAAGAAAGTTCCCATAAAGATAAAGAAATGCAGAAGATAGTGACAGATTTAGATACGTCGGAAGTGCATTTTTCTCAAGAATTGTTGCAATAAGCAGCATTTGCTCACCTTTTTCGGCGATGGGCGCTGACGTATGAAAAACGAAGTGGTAATTATTTCCAATGGTGCAATCTGTTGGGATTGTAGATAATTATTATAAAAATATGCAAATGAAGACTTTGCAGTTTTTAGGTTATTAGTAGGAATAGTAGTTTAAGGTATGTGTGCATAGATGGCACTATTATGTTAAAAAGGTTGGAATAGAAGGGTCTAGGGTACTGTTTTGGAGACAGTAAGGAAACTAAAAAGGCAAAAATAATAAACTGCTAAAGAACATAACCATACTTTTCTCAACAGGTTATGGGCCCAGAACATTTTAGAACTTGATTTGAAGAAGTAAAATGTTAAAACAGTAAAACGTAAAACTGAGTGAAAATTTAAAACAGTAAAAAAGGTAAAAGTAAAGAGCACTAATATAGCCAAAAAAGAAGAAGAAAAAGATAAAGCTTTCTGACGTATTTATAAAGACTTCTCATGGCTATAGCTTCATGTCCTGTAAAACAATGCTAACAATGTATTCTGCATTGTATTTTATCTCCAGAATGCGCATGGTGAGCCAAAAATGAGTCAGACGTGACAGCCGTGAGCAGTCTTTAATAATATATCAGTCAACTGATAAAGGAAGAAGCAATGGCGAGTAATATAAACTTTGATGAAATAGCCCAAATAGAAAATTTTACAGATGCAAAGTCCTTTCAAATATGGAATTTACAAGTAACAATATTGTTTAAAGCACATGGACTTTATGAAATAGTGTCTAGGAAGTTTGGTTTGGACAGTGTTAATGAAGCAAAAATAAAAGAAAGAGTGGACAAGAAAAGACGCAAAAGCACAGAAGATAATAATTACATCGATTAATAAGAAGATTCTAATGCATATTATGAACTGTGGAACATGAGCTGCAATGTATCAAAAACTATGTGGAGTTATCAGGAAGATAATGAACAGCAAAAATGCACGTTATTGAATTTTTTAATTATAGTTTCGAAAAAGGAAGCGACATTTCTTTACACTTAAGTAAATTGGAAAATTTAGTGGAAGATATAGATGATGAAATATTAATTTCTAAAATTCTCAGCACCCTGTCAAATAATTATAAACATTTTCGTACAGCGTGGGAGTCAACACCCATTCAAGACCGAACGCTAACCAAACTGACATCGAGGTTGATTGCTGAAGAAAAACTCAATAAGGATAACAAAAGTTAACAACCGGTAGCATTTGGTGCAACAGAAAAAGTGTGTTATAAATGTAAGAAAACAGGACATCTTCGTCGAGTAAAATACAGAGCGAATGTAAACAAGGAAATAATAAAGTGTTATAATTGTGGTAAAACTGGACACTTTACTAAAAATTATGTTAAGACACATGGGAGTAGAGTTACAGCAGCATCAGTTCAAATACAGTGTGTTGTAAAACAATAAAGGCAGAAGGCAAAGGTACGATAGAAGGTGAAAGTTGTGTTTTAAAAAATGCCTTGTTTCTGCCAGAAGTTAGTAAAAATCTGTTGTCAATGAATGCAATTACTGAAAATGATGGGACAGTGATTTTTAAGAAAAACAAGGTTTTTCTTGAAAAAGATGATAAAAAAAGTATTGGAAGGACTGAAGCTAGATAATGGACTCTATGTGGTAGATATTATGAATCAAAAACAATATGAAGAAGAGGTGTCAATGTCTATAGAAGATAATGTGAAGAACTGGCATAGAAAACTAGGACACCTTGGGATTAAAAATCTTAGAGAATTAATAGTCAATAAAAATGGTTATAGGAATAAATATAAACCAAAATGATTGATTCTTTTGAGGAATTATGTGAAGTGTGCCTGAAGGCTAAACAAACGAGATTACCATTTAGTAGTACAAGAGAACGAGCTAGTAGACCACTGCAAATTATACATACAGATAGCACTAAATAATTTCATAAAGGAAATTTATGACTTTTTAGCACCTATGAAAGAAATTATTATAAAAAAACGTAATCCACCATGGTTTACACCTATTATTAGACAATTAATTGTAATTAAAGATAAAGCTTTCAAAAAGTTTAAAAATAGCAGGTCTCCTCAGCACTGGGCATACTACAAACAAATTAAAAATTATATGACTAATGCAATCAGACAGGAGAAAAATGAGTATTTACACTTCTGTGTAGGAAATGGAAAACCTGGCGGGAAACAATTATGGAAGAAGTTGGATGAACTCGACATACATAGGCGCAGGCGTAGTTCAAGTAACTTATTACCTGATAGTCTTAACGATTCGAATAGAATAAATTCCTACTTTCTAGAAATCTTTAAAAACAGCCCAGCTGATGTAGACTTACTAAATTTCTATAACTCCAATGTAAGAGCTGCATTTGATTCTCAATTTGATTTCACGCTTGTTGATGATAAAGCTGTTAAAGAAACCTTGTTCTCCATAAAATCAAATTCTTCTGGATATGATGATATCAATATTGAGATGATAACTAGATGTTGCCCCCGTATAATTCCCTTTCTGGTGCACATCATAAATACTTGTTTTCTTGAGTGTACTGTTCCCGGTGCTTGGAAGTTAGGTAGAGTCATACCTGTTCCTAAAGTGGTGAATGCAAAAACTTTTGGTGATCTGCGCCCCATCAATATATTGCCAACTCTGTCGAAGGTTCTTGAGAAGATTATGGTTGGGCAGATTAAGCAGCATTTGACTAAATATGATATTTTGCCTAAGAGACAGTCAGGTTTCCGTAAAGGTTTCAGTTGTCAGTCTGCTATGCTTGATCTCATTGACGATATTCTGCAGTGCAGTGATGATGGCAAATCAACTGTTCTGGTTCTTTTGGATTACTCTAAGGCCTTCGACAGAATTAATCATAGTGTTATGATCAGTGTACTGCGCTATATAGGCTTCTCAAACGACGCAGTCAACCTGCTAGCTTCTTATTTGACTCAGAGAGAGCAATTTGTTGAGACTGACAAAGGACAATCTGTAATTCAACCCGTGGTGTGTGGGGTACCTCAAGGGTCGATTCTGGGGCCCTTGCTATTTTGTATATATACCTGTGGCATATTGGATTCCCTGGAACACTGCCAACCTTACATGTACGCAGATGATACCCAATTAAGATATTCCTTTTTACCGGAAGAAGTGAATATGGCGAATTCTATTATTAATAAAGAACTTGAAACTCTGTTGAATAATTCTTCCAAGCATCAATTATCCATAAATCCAACTAAGAGTCAAGTAATGGTTTTTGGTAAAAGTAAGAAGTTGGTAAGTGATAGGTTAAATATTAAGATTAACAATGAAGCCCTACAATCCACACCTTTGGCGAAAAGTCTTGGGGTTATAATCGATACTGACTTGAAGTTTAATGACCATATCACTGCCAAACTAAAGATCGCATATGCTAATTTGAAAAAACTATATCCACACAGACGTTTACTTAATGTTAAGTTAAAATTATTACTTGCGGAGACTACTGTTTTATGCCATCTTAATTACTGTGATGTCCTTTATGGACCCTGCTTATCTGTGTATGATGCTGAGCGTATTGAAAGACTTCAGAAGTGTTGCCTTAGATTTGTGTATGGTATAAGGAAGTATGAACGAATATCTCATAAACTTGTCTCTGCTTGTTGGTTGAATATCTCTCATAAACTTGTCTCTGCTTGTTGGTTGAATATGAGAGACCGAAGAAAATTACATTCTGCCTGTTTCTTTCATTCCGTTATTCACTTGAAAACTCCACCATATCTATACCATAAAATAAGATTTCGATGTGATGTGCACACTTTGAACACTAGATTCAGGGGACAGTTGTCAACGCCTCTATTCCATTTATCGTTTTTCTTTAAATCATTTTCGTACAATATTTGCAAAGTCTGCAATGACATCCCACAAGAATATAAATGTCTCAATGCGAAGCAATTCAAGGTGTCTTTACAGAAATTACCTCCTCTCTAAGTATAAATAGATCTTCAATTTCCTAACCCTGCGAATCTCGTTGGTACGTTCTGATTATTGATATTTAATTCAATTTTGTATTTTATTTTGTCTTATGTAGGTTATCTAGGTATTTACATGAGAGAACATCTATTATTAATTGTATTTTAGTTGTACATTTATATTAGGTAAAGAAGGGCTGGGATTAATTACCAGTAGTACTGCCATCCCAGTCCTTTTGTAGTTGTAAGTTAAAAAAATTTCCCTATATTTATTGTACCTGCTACATATTTGCAACTACAATAAAGTTATCATTATTATTATTATTATCTAGTAGGTCCTATTGATCCACCAACATGCGATAATAAAAAATATGTTCAGACAGTACTTGATGATTTTAACCATTATGCCTTAATGTAAGTATTACTAGAAAATAAATTTGAAATATATGAATATTTGAGAGAATATGAATTTAAAAATATCAAAAATAAGAAGTGACAATGCACACCACAACTGAATGGAAAGGCTGAGCGGTTAAATCGCACACTGTTAGAAAAAGCTCGATCCTTGATGTTTGATTAAAATTTGCACAAAAATTTTGGGGCGAAGCTGTGAGAGTGGCAACCTACTTACAAAATAGAAGTCCATTTTTATCAAGGTTGCAGATTATCGGAAGTGAATGTTATGCAAGTCTTGAGTCCATTAACAAATTAGATAAATGAAGTAAGAAATATATTTTTGTTGGCTATGCTTTGAATGGCTACAGACTTTGGGACGAAGAAAAGCAGAAAATATAGTTTATAGGGATGCAGTGTTTGAGAAAAATAAATATTAAAGTCAAGAAAGTGACAATGTCAAAATTAACATAGATAATAAACAAGAAGAAAATGTAAAACAAATAGTTTATTGAAAAAGGACAAAATGGTACACGAGAACAACAGATTCAAGATGAACAAGTGGAAATACAAGAAGAAATTGTGGATAGAACCGATGATGATATGGAAGAAGAAAATATACACGAAGTAGGAGAAGGCCAAATACAAGAAGACAGAAGAGGAAGGCAAATTAGAGTACCAAAGAAATATGAAGAGTTTGTACTGTTAACCTATGAAGCACTTACAGTACCAGAGAAAAGCAAATGGAATCAAGCAGTAGAAGAAGAAAAATATTCCTGAAAGAAGAACAGAACATGGGATTACAAAGATATTAAAGAAGTTAATGGAATACAAGAAGACAGAAGAGGAAGGCAAATTAGAGTACCAAAGAAATATGAAGAGTTTGTACTGTTAACCTATGAAGCACTTACAGTACCAGAGAAAAGCAAATGGAATCAAGCAGTAGAAGAAGAAAAATATTCCTTAAAGAAGAATAGAACATGGGATTACAAAGATATTAAAGAAGTTAATGGAAAGAAAATATTAACGACTAAGCATATATTTAAAATCAAAGACGATGGGAGACACAAAGCAAGACTAGTAGTGAAAGGTTGCCAGCAACAAAAAGATATAGACTATCAAGAAGTTTTTAGTCCTGTTGTAAATGTGAGTTCCTTAAGATTATTACTAGCATTATCCCTGAGAAATAATTATCTAATCAAGAAATTTCATATTAAAACGTATATACAGGGTGTCCAACTTTAAAACTGTACAAATCCGTAAAATCTTCATTTTTGGAGATAATTTCCTAAACTTTTTTTTGTTTGAAAGACCTTCAAAAACCGCTTCTTCTGACCTTCCTGCTATTTTTAAAATGCAAATCCAGGGCCGGCTGCGATTTTTTTATACCCCCGATTTTCACGAAAACCATTTAGCGATTTTTTTATTTAAAATCTGACCCCTCAGCGTTAATCATACTTGATTTTTGACCCGTATAAAGTTTCATAAAAATTCAGTATTTTGAGATGGCACAGATAAGAACACTCTGTATATTTTGTATTGGACCTTTGCACACCAACACCTTGAGTGGTCCTATTGACCATTCAACTGTTTTGAGGGGATTCCATGGCAGTCTTGACTTGGCAGATGTCTTTAAAATTCCTATTTTGCTCAACTTTGACACCCTGCAGAATGGAACTCCCTGTATATTTTTTTATTCAAATTTGGTATTTTGGGGTTTTTGGGTGTTCTGATTAACGCTGTGGGGTCACATTTTAAATAAAAAAAATCGCTAAATGGTTTTCGTGAAAATCGGGGGTTAAAAAAAATCGCAGTCGGCTCTGGATTTGCATTTTGAAAATGGCAGGAAGGTCAAAAGAAGCGGTTTTTGAAGGCCTTTTAAACAAAAAAAAGTTTAGGCGATTATCTCCAAAAATGAAGATTTTACGGATTTGTACAGTTTTAAAGTTGGACACCCTGTATATGTACCAGATGGATATGATAAAGAAGAACTAAAAAATAAAGTTTTTTCACTTAAAAAAGGCTTTATATGGTTTAAAACAAGCACCATTAAGATGGAATGAACATTTTACTTTTTTTTTAACGAGACTTACCCTCTGAAAGCTGAACAATGTATTTTCATAAATAAAAAATGAACTTTATTTGTTGCAATATATGCCGATGATGAACTAATAGTGGGAGAAGTTGACAGTTTGTTGAAAGATCTAGAAAAACATTTTGAGACAACAAAATCTGATAAAGTAGACATGTTTTTAGGAATTCAAATATCAAGAAAATTATTTAAAAACAGTTCTATCAAAATATGGAATGGAAAAAGCTAAAGGAGCAGCAACACCCATGGTTCTTAACAAAAATGAAGATCAAAAAGTAACAAATGAGAAATTTCCTTATCGAGAAGCAATTGGTAGTCTTATATCTATCAAATATATAAACAAGTACAGACCTCGGAGCGCCACCAACTTGAGGAGTGCCCAGTTGTGGCCGTGCTGAAACCACGCAGGCTTACAAGCGCCTATATCCAATACTCCATTTATTAAAGCCTATTTTACAAACAACAATTTTCGTCCAACAAATCCCCCAATAAATCTTTCCAATTATTGTTGTGTCATTTGTGGGCAAAACTAATTTCTACTTTATCAGAATTTAAAATAATGCCACGGTTTAATGGATGTTCTCCCACCCACCGAAAAATGTGCCCATTTTATTGTAGCGAGCCGTGGCCTCGAATCCTGTACCTTCATGTTTTAGGTATTTTTTCCCACCATACTACATTATAAATCTTGGAAATTTCTTGCGAGGTATCGGTATCTTGCACATTTTTCACATTTTTAAAATTTTCTAGTATGCATGACAGCTATAAATAAAAAAAAAGTGTTAAGAGAGCACACAACAAACCATGTTTTTTTTCCAAATTCTAATAAACTAGGCTTAAAGCAATCAGTTTTGCCCACAAATTTCATTAAGAATTTTTTTCGGCAACTCTTGAAACACAAAAGTTAAATGCCGAAGAAATTTCGGCGATTTTCGGAATTTTGAAAAATATATCGGGAAGTAGGCCATGGATGTCAAGTGTGTTTTTAAAACAAAGTTGAGCAAAGTTAGCTCACTAAAAAAGAATTTTTTTTTTAAATAAAGTTTTCAGAAAAATGCATATGTGTCAAGATTTTCTCGAGCGGCCTTTCTTAAATAGACACCCTGTATTTTTGTCCTCAACTTTTCGAGAACACCCTGTATATAAATTCTGAAGCTAGATTCGGATTCTCCAAAGAAAACTGCATCATCCTGGTTTTAAGCTGGTCTTTTCATTTCAAAAACTAAGGATATAATCGGACTTTATTTGAGGCACCTAATACACCCTGAAAAGTTTCTCTTTTTGCTAAGCGAAAAACACAATTCTATTATACTTAGAAAAATAGTTATTTGTGTAACTAGTGCAAAAAGTGCAGCTCGAGACGCAGTCGAGGTAACAGACAAACTTCATTTCCAGTATTTTTTTGAATTTTGTTTTCTTCAGTGCCTGTGAAAGTCTCAGGTTCTTCACTTAAAACTCTTTTTCGAATTGTTGTGAAGTTTCCGGTACTGGTACTTGGTTCACCATCCAGAATTTGAGCAGCTACCTATTTCAGTTTTTTTTTAGAAATTGAATTTTTACTAAAAGTATTTATACCAACAGGTTGAACGGAGCATTTTCCGTTATAATATCTTATAAAGAATCTAGTGTGACTGGTAGACTCGGGACGAAGGGATGCATTTTTGCGATACATTTCAACAAAATTCTTATTACAAATAATGATCGAAGTTTGTTTGTCTTGCTATCGGGCATTTTCACAGTTATGATAGAATCCATGTTGTTAATATCATTTAATGGTAATTTCTGTAACTCGTCTCAGCGGCATGCTCCTGCAATGCCAAATACAATGCAACTATCTATAACAATACACAAGTAAGTAGGTATAAAGTTAAAAATCGACCAAGTGCGAGTGAAACTCGCACACGAAGGGTTCCATACCACCGTACAATATCTAACACTACATATTTTTAAAAAATACTTTAGTCAAAAATAAAAAAAAAGAACTAAAAAAGTTTGCTCCAGAGCGTGGTTTCGAAAGCCGGACCTCTGGATTATGAGCCCAGCGCGCTTCCACTGAGCTATTTCGCTTGTTGAGAAATATTAGTTAGTTACCCGTGCCATCATTATTAACAAAAATCGAAACAAGTATTACATTACCTTTATTTTACTTTTATTATTTGTTGTTATAGTGGCCATACACACTCTGTGAAAATTTCAAGTGTCTACCTATTACGATTCACAAGATACAGCCGTATAAGGCATAGTTGGTGTCCCGTGGGGTTTCTAAAAAGATTTTACATAAAAATACAGCGCGCCCGTACCTGAAAAAGTCACATATGGAATAAAAAAAAGTCCAAAATCGGTACGAAATTTGGAAATTCTCCACACCAAAACAATACCAAATGTCAATCGATGTTTACAAATAAGTATTGGGGAGCGGGGCTTGTGCGTCGGCCACGATGTATACAGTATGATCCCGCGGACCTTGCCAAATCACAAAAAAAAGGCGGCCCAAATGGCCGAACGGCTTTTTCGATTGGGGTGCCCTCTGGCAGGCGAGAGGCCCGTATCCTTCGGCGGCCCCACGCGAAAATTGAACTCGACTGGCGCTCCCCCTTCCAATCGCTAGCCATTTTTCAGGAAAAAAACGGAAAAAAAAATCCGGGGCCGAACGGCTCTCCTGATTCGGGCGCCCTTCAATAGGGTTGTTTTCCTTGAGCTCAGACGGCCGTACGCCAAATTTGGGCTCAAAATATCGAAAACTGCGTCCTGTAGACGAGAGCATAGGTACACATATTACTACACAGGAGCGGGAGCCACAACAAGGCCTATGGTTCGGCAGGGCAGGTAGGCGCTTGTTAACAAGACCAGATATAGCTTATGCAGTTGGATATGGAAGTCGTAAAATGGAAAATCCCTCCAATATGGATATAGCAAATGTTAAAAGAATTATGAGATATCTAATAACGACAAAGAAAGATGGAATAATTTATGAGAAGGTTAACAAGCAATATGAGTTGATTGGATACTGTGATTCAAATTTTGCTGGTGAGATATTGAAACCAGAAAAAGCACAATGGGGTACGTATATATTTTTGCAATGGTCCAATATGTTGGTGCTCTAGAAAACAGCCAATAGTTGCATTGTCTTCGACGGAAGCCGACTACTTAGCAGCAGCAGAATGCATGAAAGAATTACTGTACATGAAAGCCTTATTAGACGAAATTGTAATGGAAACAGTTCAGGTCGTTTTACGAATAGACAACCAGAGTGCAATAAAAATCATACAAAATTGACAATTTAATCGGCGAAGTAAACACATTGACGTGAGATATCACTTTATTAATGAAAAAGTGAAGGAAGGCTTAGTTAAAATTGAATATTTGCCCTCGGAAGAAACGACTGCAAACATAATCCCAAGTAGCATCGTAGTGATGAAAACTTATATCGCCACTTCTACCGAGTGGCCATTACGAAAACCACCACTAAATCTACAACTTTGCAGTAAGATTTACTTTATTTTCCACAAAAATAGTGGTAATCACGTCAATTTCACCGCTAGTAGTCACTATCTACTTTCAAAACATTTTAGTGGTGCTTAAGGTGTTTGGAATGTCGTGATTACTACCGGAAATCACCGTAAAGTTCTTATACATTCAAAGTGGAAAATGGAGGTGGCGGTGGCCAAACTGTATCACTAAAATATATCTTAGAAGTGGCGACAACTTTAGCGTGCGCATAATAGTTGCGACCACTAAACCTTGAAAGTGGCAAAACTTATTGGTGATAACTAGTGGTCATCGCCAAGTTTTTGCCACTTGTAGAAGATATTTTCTTGTATGCATATGACATCAAAGCCACTACAAAGTTATCATTACCATCAAAATTCAGTGACCGTCACTATCAAGTGAGGCTTCCTTGCTGTTTTGCTGTATGTGCATGCATATTTCTGCTAATGCGGTGTCAATGTGGTGATTGTAGTGCAGTGAGATTTAGTGTTCATTCTTTGAATTAATTATTCGATGTGTGCGATTTAAATACGAGTATAGTGTTTAAGTCGAGTAGTCAATATGAACGACATGATGATGTGCATAATATTACACTCTGCTAAAGCAGGACCTGCTTCCAGAATATTGTCGCTTGAAGAGGTGTGACAGCGGTGTAAGCTTCTTAGGGATAATAATCTTTAACAAGCTACCACAGTACCTACTCTGAGCTGACACTTCCAAAATTTAAAAACTATTAAGTAATTTTTGCTAGTCAATGTTTTTTACACAGTAAACGAATTCTTGAATAAAACCTTCACCTAAATAAGTGTTTGTTATTGTAAATTTATTTTGAGATTTTAACTAAATGTAAAATATGTAGGTACTTTGTACTTATGCTTAATGTATCTTACAAAAGAATTTGTATTTAATAGTCGTTGTGAAAGCTTTGTTCTCTAAATTTTGAGGTTATGGAAATTGACATGCGCGTGTAGAGTGGCTGCAGTGGTGTCTGTGACGTGGCCGCCACTTTCAAATGGTGAAAGTAACTGAAGTGGAATAACACAGTTTCCACCACTATATGGCCACTAAGGTCAAGTAACAAACACCTCAAATACGCAAATGTATGTGGAAATCACTTTAAAGTTATATTTTAGACAAGACGCCATATATTTAAGAATGAGATTTATGCCGCCATTATGACAAAATGAACAGGCTACTGAATAAAAATTAATTTCTAGTCAATTCTTCATTAAAATATAATGTATTAGTAAGTAATTATTGGTTTTACATAACCAGGAATAATAAAAAAAATGTTTGCGGTATGTAGGTAGATATGTTTAAAAAACTTGCTCCTCACCTTTTATTTTTTTTTTTTGAAAATAATGAATATTGCGGGAAGGCGTGCTCATATTTCGAGCTATAACGTCTATGTTTGACAGTAAACTTGAAATCGTTTTGTTTTTATCCCCATCTCCTAATTACATTAAAATAAAATAAATACTCATAGTAGGTATATTCCCGATTGACACCCGAGAAAGGCAGCAGGGCATAATAATATATGTACCTAAATAAGTTGAATGAGAGAGACCGAGTGACATGGAAAAGAAAGAGGCAAGTAGCCAAGTTTCACGTAGGTGGCCTCATAGGTGGCTGCCACTACGCGCCCATGTTTTTGCCACCTAAGTGCCACGTGGCTGGAACATAATGGTGAAAGTTGCAAAAACGTGGTGGCAACTTGGCAGCCACCCAAAAATTGTTCGCCATTTTGGTGGCAGCCACGTTATAGAAAGGTTCCTATAACATGTCGGCCACTAGTGTGTTTCTACGGTAGTGGTCATTACGTGGCGCCTACTAAAAATGCTACTTGGGAATGACTAAACCACTGGATTCAAAAAAGTTCTTGAAACATAAGAATGCATTAATGCAGTGAACAATAATGTAAGATTTTATTTTTTCATAAATTTATATTTTATATATTAGAAGGTGTTGGGATTGTAAATAATTATTATAAAAATATGCATATGAATACTTGTCAGTTTTTACGTTATTTGTAGATTGTAGCCTTGTTTATGGAATCCCTAGTTAGCCAATTTGTGACAGAGTCATAAGGATACAAGAGCAATACTGGATACAAGCAACAGATGGTGCTAAAAATAACTGCCTACTAATTTTCTTCTATTAAAACCTACCAAAAAAAAGCTGAATAATTTTATTTTTGCAAAATCTCTCCCCAGTATATAGGGTGAGTTTTTAAAGTCAACAAAAATATGTGATGGAATCCATCAAGCCAATCACAAGTGCAGCAATTTTTGAACCGGCCAATCACATTGCATTGGTGGATTCCATCACATATTTGTGTTGACTTTAAAAACTCGCCCATACTGAATTTCTGTCATGTTCTTATGTCAGTGTCAGACATTGGCCACCTAGGGTATCCATAAACAAGGATTGTAGGAATAGTAGTTCAAGGTATGTCTGCATAGATGGCGCTATTATGTTAAAAAGGTTAGAATAGAAGGTTCTAGAAGAATTAGAAGATTCGAGTAATATAAAATATAATAGTGGTCAAATGTCAGTTGTACTGTTTTAGAGAGAATAATTTAAAAACATAAGGCACAAATAACAAACTGCTAAAAAACATAACCGTGTGTTTCTCAACACAATCCACTCCCGACTTTCTTGAAATTGTGGCTACTTCCCTATTTTCACCTGATATTCGGGGCCGAATTTCAAGAAAATCAGGGGTGGGTTACACCATTGGAAATAATTATCACTTCTCTTTTCATACGGCAGAGCCCATCGCTGCAGACTGCCACCATATGGTGTGAATGCCCCTTATTTTTTCATATGGCAGCACCTATCACCAAAAAAGAAGGGCATACGATCCTTATTGCAAGCTTGAGAAAAATGCACTTATGACGACGTATCTAAATAAGTTTACTTCGGATGTGTATGGAGTTAAATATACGTCCAAAGAAGTCATGTGACTCAGCACGCCAATGAGTGCACAAGATGTATACTAACTTTTATATACGTTGGACGTATAAATAGCCACTGCCAACATTTTTAGTACCTGAAAAACAGGCTCCCACTGCTCTGTTGCACCAATAGCATCTGATACACCCATAATTACACCACATTTTCCCACTTTTAAGTATTTTCCGTATCCAGACTTAAGTGCTATTTTTCTCTCATTTATATTAACTGCAGTCAATATTTCTTCTGGAGAAGGGCCTTCTCCTTCATTATGCGGGGCTCCAAGAGTGAACAGCCCATTGTCTAAAGCTTTAACGTAAGTATGTTTACCAAATTCAATGGCTACTGGACCCGTTATTTCTTCAATTTTGCTTACTTTCCACCAATTCCCGTGCTTAATACTATCGGGATCTTCTTTGGGAAGTTCCTCCTCTTGTTTATTACTCTTGTGTTTCCGTTTTTTAGCCCTAAAACCATGTTTAATAATATTGGCCGGGATTAACCAGAAATTCATAGTGCCGTCTGCTGTCCCGGGGGAATAAAGTTCTTCTCCGGGACCCTTAAAATCCGGGATTCCAACAATTAAAAAAATCCGGCATTTTTTAAATAAAATGGCAGCAGTGGCAACATTATTATCTTATCACCATTGGCAATTATAATACCTGTTCTTTTCGCCTTTTAACTTCAGTTTACCAACACGAGCATGCTCGTATTCAGACATTTATTATTTTGTATTTATTTATTGTATTTGTATATTGTATATTTTCAACTATTAGTATAGTAATCTGTAAAATAATAAGTAATAACCACACATGGCACAGATCAAATTTTAATAAATATTATGCCACCACAAAATATATAGGTTAGGTATGCCACCAACACCAACACAAAAAGCTTCACTGTTTTGATTCGGCACCGTCGCAAATGATAAAGGCCTGCCTGCTTGCGACGCGAAACGTCACTAACTACGTCATCACAGGTTGTGTATATACACAACCTAAATCTATATAGTTTCGGACTTATTCAAATCATGCCGTGGACGTGTTCCGTTCCCAACTGCAAGGGAAACTACAAAGGCCGTCATGTGTCCGCTTTTTCCTCCCTAAAGACCCCATTTTAAGGAAAAAGTGGGTTAAGGCCATCAAAAGAGATTTTGTTCCTACACAGCACATAACATTTTTGTGTGTTATGTGCTACAGTCTTCCAGGGTTTTGGTTTGGACTGTTGGAGAGTGTTATACCGTTGACTGACGTATACTGACGGTTATACTTAACAATTCTACGTGACTAAACGTAACCACCTCGAAATCAGGAAGTTTTATGGTTTTATTCATTCGAATTTAGCTGTATCTAGGAATCTAGGCACGCAAGTGAGAAATAATTGTCATTTACGAAAATTTTACCGTTAGATATCTAAATGCACCAAAAGCCCTTGAAAATGTGTCTTTCACTCGTGGATTATTATCCGTGTTGTAAAACCATGAGCTATATGTAAACAATACTTTTAAAGTGTTTTTTTTTTACCAAATTTACCAAGTTGACATCTTGAAATTTGAATTTGGCGCCTTAGGCCCACCTCCCTTGGATGACTCATCGCTTTCAGCTGTCGGGGCCTTGTCTTTGCGACGGTGCCGTTTCAGCCGTCGGGCCTTATCATTGCGACGATGCCGTTTGAATCACCTTTGAATAAAGAACCTCTTTATATTCAAAGCCATGGCCTCCTAGGATTTACGGCTCCCTCATAGAGATCGTATATATACATAGAGTGCTCGAATTAAGTTGGGTGGACACAGCAAAGGGTAGATTTATCCGACCCAATGACGTCAGAACCTATAGACAGGTTTGTTTTGATAAATACTTGACGCCCAGAACTAATCACAATCTAAGCGCTCCATTACATTATTCCGAAAATGTCAGAGATTGTCAGAAATTGCCCCTTTTTGTCGAGCCGTAGCGAATTTATTTCGACTCTGGGCTTGGAGGCTGGCGTCGTTAGACCATCCCCAGAGTCTTCAGGTGAGGTTCCGATGCTTCGGGCGCCCCCAAACAAGAAAGAACACGCGATATCTAAGTGTGATTCTGGAGGAACTATAACCGGGAATCACCGGGTGTATAGTTGGTTGATGGTTGACTTTCTGTCTTTGTTTGTAGCATGCTTTTAGAGTAGTATGGATATATTTAATCTTGGAGTCAAAATAAAGGGCACTTTAACAATGGGGCACCACGTCTATAGGTTTTGACGTCATTGATCCGACCCAACGAAGAGGTGGCGAAGGCCACGAGTGGCTAAGTTGCTTGGAAGAGCAGAGGACGTAAAAAGATGAGAAGCAGAGCATATAAATAATAACCTTGAAAGCTAACCTATATGTTTTCTGCTTCACTTCAAGGGACGAGAGGATAAATCCCACTTAGCGTTCTACGTTTTCACTGGTCGACTCAAGGTTACCTGAATAGCTCTGGTCTTTTATTCAATAGCCCGTTGCAACATAAATTATGCAAATGAATTAAGAAATAACGTCAAATCCGGATGAATTTTTATTTTATGCAGCTCAAACTGATCACCACCCTATTTTGCAACATCGAAACTTCGCGAATGCCCGCGGAAAAACCGAAATCTTTCAAAATTTCGGTTTTTCCGCGGGTATTCGCGAAGTTAGGGTTTGAGCTAAATTCATCTCCATTATAAAGGTCAGATTCGTGTTCAGGGACCTCGAAAATGTGGGGGTAGCCAAAATTTCAAGAAAATCGCGCGGTGCATACGGTATGTTCCATAATTACCATAGGTATGTTCTTCAGATAAGTGATTAACTAAGCCATTATTATGCTGGAAGGAAAGATTGCAACATGATTTCTAAACAACCTCACAAGCCTACTAACAAGCTATTTATTCTGTGCTACAATGCTACAATGTTCAAATTCATGTTACCTTGAGTCGACCAATGAAAACGTGGAACCCTAAGTGGGATTTATCCTCTCGAAGACGAACCTCAGAAAAATTGACCTAACCTATATATTTTGTGAGAAAAATCAAAAAACTATTTTTCTGAGAAGGGAACTGAAAATTTAGACAAATTGTTATAGACAAATAAGACATAATATTATACCTTAAGAGAAAATAATAATTACTTAATAATTGTTTATTAGTATGTCTGAAGAAATTAAGGTTGAACGTTTTATTAGTCCGGATAAAATGCAGGATTTATACCAATTACAAAATTTAAATTTGTACGCAGATTACAAGAAAAACTGCGACACATTATCCGAAGGTATGTATAGCATACAGAATTTGTATGCTCATTTTTTATTTGCTTTTATAAGCTTGACTTATTATTGACTTATATGTATAATATTATTCATACAAATCTGTAAACATCTAGCAAATCGATTTTCACCACGTTTCTAATAAATTTTTCAAACTTCTAACGAATTCCGGGGACAATACAATATGATGATATCATCGAATAATGTAAAGTCACGTGGATGAGCTGGGATTTGAACTCACGACTTTCCGCATGCGAAGCAGATACTTTACCACTGAGTTACGAAGTCATCACAGAATAAATGAATATAGTATAAAGTTAACTTAGGCTACTCTCTAAGGGTGATTTTAGTTCTTAAACAATGAATATAGAACCCAAGGAAGGAGTTAAAACTCTATGGACATTATAAAATAGGCAGTGGCTATTTTAAACGTCTGACGTATATAGGGTGACTGGTAATGAAAGTTACTCCTTTTAAGGAGTGATAGGGGACCTCATTTGAAGTTTATTGACCTATATTGTCCATTATACGAAACGCAATGGTTTTTGATTTATTTCACAATTTCACTGTACCACTGTATATATATATATATATATAAGCTACCATGTGTAGAAGATGTAGTAGCAGGTATGTATTGTTGTTAGCTGAAGGATTGACAGCATAGAAGGCAATGAAGCATTAGACAGCAGATGTGATATTTTTGTACTGTGCTGGCTAAATATAAAATAAACTCCATTATCAAGGCTTGGTGGTTTAGTTTATTGGTAGATATACGATATACAACCAATATCGTATATGGTGTCAGGTCTATGCCGCAGTTGCCACAGAATAGTCCATATCAGGGACCCTTTAAAGTAAGGGGACCCAGCATTATAGTGATTATACTTTCAAAAGTGAGGCCGTTTCTATCCCCATTCTAATAGTCTCAATGATGCCAACTATGCCAACAAACACAGAATATGGCAAGTGCCAGATGAATCAAATTTATATTATATTTGAATTTGGCTTCCTGCAATTATTTCCAGGAATTTAAGTAAGGTAAGTCAGTGCTGATTTTGCTTATTTGAGAATTTGTCGCTATTGCACCTTGTTACCAGGTTCCTCAAACCATTTGTAATATGTAGGTAGAATAGGTACGTACTTGAACTTTCCTCCCTTGTTGAATGTATCTACCCAAAGAACTTTCACAGATTTCGGGATAGACTAATAAGATTAGGTCTTGTACTTAGTTCTAATCATGTAGTTTTTCTCGGTGCTCATTTTTGTAATTTTAGTTATCTCCCAAGGTACCTCACAAATATAAAATAAACTTATAGTTGTAGATAAAAACTGTTTAAAGAAAGACCTGACTGAAGCTACCTGCTTAATAATTTAATATTTAGGAAATACCATTTTTGTTTTGAACTACTTACTTATACGTAATGCCCACGTAATGGGAATTGCAGGATTACTAAAGGTGAGACAAGAAAAATCTGGTTGCAATTATTGGGACTACTACAGGCGGCCGCATTACCTTTAACTGACTATCTGAAAGTTTGAAAACTTAAAAATTGTGAATTATGATGGGAAATATTTTGCCTCCTTTGGAATCTATGGCACTGGCATGTCACATAAAACTTGATGGCAGTTGGACACTGACATATATAACATAACCTTGTACCAGCCCACTTATGTGGTCTCCTTGGAGATATACAGAAAACAAGGCTTCACTTTTCCTATGTGATAGACTGTGACATCCTGGGTCCCCTTGTCCATATAGAAACCAAAGGTTAGTAACCTTAGAGGGCACGTGTGAGTAGGCGTTTTGGAAGCGAATTACCACAGGATGGAAGGTTTATTTAAGCCTCCAGAACCGCTAAGCTTTGAAGGAAATGACTCAGAGAATTGGAGAAAATTTAGCCAAAAATATGAACTGTTTATGGTAGCCAATGATTTAAAATCAAAATCCCAAGAAAAGCAAATCGCAGTCTTCTTGAATCTTGTAGGGGATGATGGCTTAGAACTCTACAACACATTCACATTTGCAGAAGGGGGAGGAAATACCATAGACGTGATAAAGAAGAAATTTGAAGAACATTGTTCGCCTAGGAAAAATATATTTCAAAGATACTTGTTCAACAGCTTAGGACAGAAAGAAGGTCAAACCTTCGATAGTTTTTTGACAGAGCTCAGGAAAGCTGTGAAACTCACGGAATACAAAGATGCCGATGACATGGTGAGAGATCAAATTGTCATGGGAATTGCTGACAAAGCGACTCAGGAGAGGCTACTACGGGAGCCTTCATTAACTTTAGATAATGCTATAAACTTCTGTCGAGCAACGGAAGCAAGCAAAAGTCAATGTCAAGCGCTCCAAAATGAAACTATAGTCTCAGCAGTACGAGCTAAAAAAAACTGTAGCAAGAGGAGATGCAAAATGTGCATACTGTGGACTACAGCATGCCAGGAGGAAATGCCCAGCATATGGAAAGATTTGTGCAGCATGTCACATGAAGAATCACTTTGCAACAGTTTGTCGACAAAAGCAAAAGGACACGAAGAAGGTACATGACTTGCAGGTAGAAGAAGAAACGGAAGATGAAGCAGATGATGAAAACGAATACTATATAGGATATGTAAGAAGGATTGGTGATGTAAAGAACGACAGTGAAACTAAAAAAACATATTGGACAGAGAAAATCAAGGTAGGATCTAAAGAGTGTGAATTTAAACTAGATACAGGTGCTGAAATTAGTGTAATGCCCGTCCAGATGTATAACAAGCTTGATAATGTAAAACTTAAAAAAACAGGCATTACGCTGGTTTCATATGGAGATCCCACTTTTAAGATTAAACCCTTAGGATTGATTACTGTGAGATGTACATCTCAAAATGCAACTACTAATGTTCGTTTTGCTGTTGTGGATTGTCTTGAACAAGCTTTACTAGGTTTAGATGATTGTGTTAAACTTAACCTAATTAAAAGAATAGGTAATGTAGTTGAAAGATTTGAAAACTTAGGTGATGTTGTAAATAAGTATAGATATGTGTTTGAAGGGTTAGGCAGGTTCCCAGGTAAGCATCACATCACTTTAAAAAATGATGTCAGTCCAAAGATTACTCCTATAAGAAGGGTACCACATGTATTGCATGAAAAGCTTAAAAATAAATTAAGTGAAATGGAAAAACAAGGTATTATAAGAAAAGTTGATAAGCCAACTGAGTGGATGCACCCTTTGGTAATTGTAGAAAAGTCAAATGGAGACTTGCGACTCTGCCTAGACCCAAAGCACTTAAATGAATCCATAAAAAGGGAACATTTCTTGATTCCATCTGTAGAAGATATTACTGCCAAATTGAGTGGTAAACAGTACTTTACAGTCCTTGACATGAAGGATGGTTACTGGCAAATTGAACTTGATAATGAAAGTGCAGATGTTTGTACTTTTGGCACGCCCTTTGGTAGGTTTCAATTTTTAAGACTTACTTTTGGAATTAGATCAGCTCCAGAGGTCTTTCAAAAGAAAAATTTTGAAATTTTTGGAGATATGCAATCTGTAGGTTTATATTTTGACGACTTAATAATAACAGGCACATCAGAAAAGGATCATGACAACAATGTGACATTAGTTTTGGAGAAAGCTGCTACACTTGGCATTAAATTTAATAAACATAAAGTCCAATTTAAAAAAGAAAGTGTTAAGTTTTTAGGTCAGATTTTTTCTAAAGATGGAGTCATGCCTAACAAAAATTATGTCGCTGCAATAAATGACATGTCATGTCCAACGAACAAAACTGAACTGTTGAGGTTTTTGGGTATGGTCAAATTTTTAAGCAAATTTTTGCCAAATTTGTCTCAACTTTCTGCACCACTTAGGCACTTAACTAAAGCTGATGTTGAGTGGCAATGGTCTGTAGAGCATGATAATGCTATTCATAAACTCAAAAATTTTTTGACTCAGTCCCCAATCTTGTCATTTTTTAATCCTAAGATACCAGTTGAAATAGAGACTGATGCCTCTAAGGATGGTCTTGGTTGTGTTCTTTTACAAAATGGACACCCAGTAGCATTTGCATCAAGGAGTTTAAATCAGACAGAGCAAAAATATGCACAAATAGAAAAAGAAATGAAAAAGGAAAAGAATGCGTTTGAGATTAATAAATTATAAGTTATCGGTTGAATATAAACCTGGTAAATTTATTTTCATTTCTACACTCTGTCAAGAGCATATTTAAATACCCAAGGTTTAAAAACAGACTCAGAATTCGAATTTGTTGTTCATTCAATAATACAAAATTTACCCGTGTCGACTAGCAGAAAAAACCAATTTAAAAAAGAGACAGAAAATGATGCAGAATTGAAACAAGTTATACAATTTTGCAACAAAGGGTGGCCTAGTAACAAAGATCAAGTGCCCATAAATGTTAGACATTTTTATAAAGTAAAAGACCAGTTGACTGTTGCCAATAATCTATTATTAGTAAATAAAAAGCTTGTCGTTCCCTTGTCGCTTAGAAAAGAAATGGTCACTTGGGCATAGAAAAAACAAAAGCCCGAGCGTGACAAATTTTGTATTGGCCTGGACAAAGCACAGATATTGAAAATTTTATTAAGAAATGTTCGACATGTGAGAAGTATTTTTTAAAAAATCAAAAAGAAACATTGCATAGCTATCCGCTACCCAAGAGACCCTGGGAACGCATAGGCGCAGATATTTTTACACATCAGAACAAAAGTTTTCTTGTAGTATTTGATGCATATTCTAATTGGTTAGAATTAGTTTTGTTAAAGGAAAAATCAGCGTCCTCAGTTATGAATGCCCTAAAAATTATTTTTTCAAGACTAGGCACCCCTGATTATATGATATGTGATAATGTACCATTTAATAGTTTTCAATTAAAAGCATTTGCTCAAGAATGGAATTTTGATATTATTACTACAAGCCCTAATTATCCAAGATCAAATGGACTTGCAGAAAAAGGTGTTGGTATATCAAAGTCTTTACTCAAAAAAGCGAAAGAGGAAGGAAAAGACATCTATTCAGCTTTAATGCAATATAGAAATACTCCTTTAAAACATATGAATTATTCACCTTCACAACTTTTAATGAATAGAATATGCATAACAAAATTACCCATATCTGAAGCATTGTTAATGCCTTCATTATGCCAGAACGTAGACACTAGATTACAAGTTAAACAAAACTTGGCCATGTCAGCTTATAATAGCAATGCTAAAGATCTTTGTCCTTTAGAACCAAATTCAAATGTGCTTTTGTACAATCATGTTAGCAAAGACTGGAAACCAGGACTAATTCTAAAAGTAGATGAAGCTTATCATTCCCTACATAACGTGTACTTTAGTGTACTCTAAATGCAGGAATAGACATAAGTTGGAAAACTTTCTAGGCTTTTCAAAAATCTCTACAATTAGTGGCGCGGTACAGCGAAATTCTGAAAAACGGAAAAACTGAAATAACTCAAAAACCATTTTGTTTTGTATAATGCATAATATAGGTCAACGAACTTCAAATGAGGTTCCCTATCACTCCTTAAAAGGAATACCTTTCATTACCAGTCACCCTGTATAATAGTCGGTAAACGTCTTGTGCTCCCATTGGTTAGTTGAGTCACGGTGACTTCTTTGGACGTATATTTAACCTCAATTTAACTTCACACACATCCGAAGGTTACATTGCAATAAGGCACATATGTCCTTCTTTTTTGGCGATGGGCGCTGCAGTATATGAAAAAAGAAAAGTCATTTGCCCCATATTGTGGCAGTCGGCAGCAATGGGCGTTGCCGTACAAAAAAGGAAGGGGGCATTCACCCCATATTGTGGCAGTCGGTAGCGATGGGCGCGGCTGTAAGAAAAAAAGAATATCGAAATACAGGAATTATTATATCGGGGAAGTACATTATCCCAAAATTTTAAAAGATTTATGCCTTGTTTACTTCATATGCTATTTTTCTTGAATAATACTATATATATACAGGGTGACCATATTTCGAGTCTATGCATGGGGATCTTGGTTATCTTAAGAGATACGAGGTCGGTTAAATTGGGGCAAAGTTTTGGAATTTGATGTCGAGTAACATGGTAAAAAGAAATTTTGGCTGGCCCTTTTCATTTTGAAAATAATGCAAAAAACTGAAAATTGTCGTTTTCGTTTTTATTTTTTTAAACGAAAACGAATGGCGCTGGACATTTCTAAGTTAAACATTCTTAAGGCACTTTTTTACATTGAATCTAAATATAACCTCGCATTTTTTTTCTCGCCTCCCTGGACAAAGATATGACGATCAACTTGTATTTTTCTTATGGGCGCCATATTGGATTTACCAATTTTTGAAAAGAGGATATTTTTCTGGTTAAAATGGTATTTCACACATTATGCTTTACTTTGTTTTTCTTGCCGTAATATGAAATTAATCGTTTTGCATAGAGTGCCTTGGTAAAGTAAGCCCCATAATGTTTGACGTTTTTGCATAGAGTGCCTTGGAAACATAAGCCCCATAATGTTTGACATTTTTGCATAGAGTGCTTTGGAAACATAAGCCTAGTTACCCATTGTTGCGAAGTGTGCTTGGTTCAGTAAAAATTCAGTTAATGTTAAATTTATTGATTAAATAAATCATAAGAAATATAAAAGTTGATCGTCTTATCTTTGTCCAGGGAGACGCGAAAAAAATGCGAGGTCATATTTAGATTCCTTGTAAAAAAGTGCCTTAATAATGTTTAGCTTAGAAATGTCCAGCGCCATTCGGTTTCTTTTAAAAAAATAAAAACGAAAACGACAATTTTCAGTTTTTGCGCATTATTTTCAAAACGAAAAGGGCCAGCCAAAATTTCTTTTTACCATGTTACTCGGCATCAAGTTCCGCAACTTTGCCCCAATTTAACCGACCTCGTATATCTTAAGATAACCAAGATCCCCATGCATACGAGCCCCTTCCCGTTTCACTTGGCCCAGTCCAGCATTTTTGAAAAAATAATCTTTAGGTAGAAAAAAACAAAAACTGCATGCACTTTAAAGAAATATTCATTCACTTATCAACATTTCAAGCATATGTAATAGACAAACACTAACTCTCAATGCCAGAAAACGATAATAAATAAAAAAATAATAGAATCGAACATTATACCAACAAATATAGAAAATTATTTATATACACTTTTAATGTTTACCACTGGGTGACATCACCCTTTTTGTAATGACATCCGAAATTCTTTGAGGTACAGTATTAACCAAGTTTTGGCAAAATTCCGGTGTAAATGAATCCCTTATTTCCTGGAGCTTTTGCTTCAGTTCAGGGATTGTCCTGGCAGGATGTGTCCGTAGCACCTTTTTCATCTCATGCCACAAAGTTTCTATTGGAGACAAATCGGGACTACTAGAAACTCAGTTCAACAATGGAATACCGAAGTTTTCCATCCATTTTTGTGTTTTTTTTTAAGTATGGCATCCAGCACCATCTTGTTGGAATATAAAATCTTGTCCTGTTGTCAAATATTCTTCCATAATTGGTAAAAGGGACTCCCCCAAAATTTCCAAATATTTTTCTGTGTTAACGATTCCGTTAATAAAATGCAATTTTCCTATTCCTCTTGATGAGATGCTGCCCCAGATCATAACTGAAGCAGGAAATTTTACTTTCCTTTTGAGGCAGTCAGGATGAAATGCCTCATGATTCCTGCGAATCACACGACTCCTACTATCTCCAACACACACTTCGAACCGGCCCTCATCGCTCCATTGGATTGCACCCCATTGCTGAGTCGTCCAATACTTATGTTCTTTGGCCCATTTTAATCTATGTTTATTTTGCAATGTTGTTAAAAGTGGCTTTTCTTTAGCCTAAAGCAAAATTTGAAATGTTAGGTTCTACCATTGTGCAAAATTCTTTTATTTTAAAATGTGTACCTTACCTTGTAAGTGCCAAATGTGTAGCTTGTAAGTGCCAAGTATTATTTTGTGGGCTTCCCTGTGACAAGGGGATCTCGAAATCCCTCTTCCAACAGCATCACTCCACAAAGCACTCAATTCAAGATAATTGGAGTGCTGTTTTTTCTTGATAATCCTTCTTAATGCCCTCCTATAAGCATCTGCAACTTTGCTTTTTCTCACATATCAGGGCTTCGTGACAACTGAACCAGTAGTGTTACATACTTTAACTATATTTCTCACACTATATTGTGATAATCCTAACAAATTTTCAATTTCCGAGTTTGATTTCCCGGAATTGGAGAGGTTAATCATAATTTAGAGAAGTTTTTCATCGATAATCTTTCCTTTGCCCATTTTATAGAATACAGATAACTTCAAGTCTTAAAAATACCTTCTAACAGCTACTAATTATGTTGGCATCTTTTTTGCGAAGCCACCTCAGAGTATAGACTTACTTTGTCACAAACTAAGAGTGGGTTCGGGAATTTAAAACCTGTCTTATTTGTGTTATCTTTCATTTTGATGCCAAGAAGTTAAAAATGTAACAGTAATATATATATTTTCTATTACATATTTAGGGAATATACTTTGTTAAGTAATTTTATAAGTAAATAAATCCATAGCATTTGTTAATTTTTGACATTACAAAAAAAAACTAAATTTTCAGTAGGTGGGCTAACTGAACTGGCAAGGGGCTCGTAGACTCGAAATACGGTCACCCTGTATATATATTAGGGTGGGCCGAAATCAGCTGTTTTTTCAAAATTTTGGATATTGGACTTGGAATAGTTATAAAAAGTTGCCTTTTGGATTTTTTGATTGTATGACAACTTTTGCCCTCTACCAAGACTTAAAAATTAAAAAAAAATGAAAACAAAAATTTTTAAATTTTGATTTGGAATACCGCCCAATATTTTGGGATTGACAATACAAAGATAATTTTTATTTACATTTTTTTTTTATTGTGATAAACCTTCTGCCCTCTACCGACTATCAAAGTTTTTAAAAAATAATATATTTTTTAAATATACAGAAAAACTTATTTTTTACACATATTTCTATGATATTTTTGTAGATACAGTAAAAGAACTTTAAAACAAAATAATTAAAAAAAACAATACTTAAATCGTTTTAGATACGGCCCTGTTCCTGTTATCTTATAAACCGATTGGGTACGATCATGTACGAATTGCGTTGCGATGCGAAATTGTTTTGTCACTTGTCAGTTTATATTCGGCAGTTGTGATTTCAACGTTGTGTAAATAAAGATTGTTTTCGTTCGTGATAACCGTTTAGAGTATTTAGTTGTGCGACTTGCATTTGTGTAAAAATTTGTGTACACTATGAGTTCCACAAAAACTTCTTATACACGAAAAAACATTGAATGTCCGTTATTAGGTACTCCCGCATGCTTTAAAGACAATATGCTTCCATCACAGAAGGACTTTTTAAAGTGCTTTTTATGGATACGGTATGATTTAAAACTACCAGATTTAAAACCACCAGATTCTAAAAAAAAATCTTATTTTTTAAAAACTTTGATAGTTGGTAGAGGGCAGAAGGTTTATCACAATAAAAAAAATGTAAATAAAAAGTATCTTTGTATTGTCAATCCCAAAATATTGGGCGGTATTCCAAATCAAAATTTAAAAATTTTTGTTTTCATTTTTTTTTTTTAATTTTTAAGTCTTGGTAGAGGGCAAAAGTTGTCATACGATCAAAAAACTGCAAATAAGAATTAATTTTGTTTAGCCAAAAGGCAACTTTTTGTCGCTATTCCAAATTCAATTTTGAGTTTTCGATTTTTCGGCCCACCCTAATATATATATATATATACACACATCTCGCTATATCTTCTGCGTCCGTCTTATGCCCTTGCACATTACATTCTGCGTCCGCTCCTATTGTGCATCCATATAAGGACGCAGAAGATTTCCCCCCAATTTATGTGCCACAACTTTAGGCGCCATTTTTTTATATTATATCTATCACTTAACGTAATTTATCAAACGGTCATTCAAAGCGGCTACAAATTTTCGTGCGTAATTTCTTATCGAGAAATTAAGGAATGAAAATCGTCCCCTGAACGTAGAACATTGCGCGGCCTGGAAAATTATATACAAATGTAGTTCCGCCCACCACCGTGTGGGGCGCTATAGGATATACATTTTGCATACAGTTGCTTTCATACTGCACTTTATTGTGCACCTTCAATTTGGCAACGTCGCGTGCCGTTTAGAGCGGGGTTAATCGAATTTACCTTTTGCTGATGCTAGAATAATTCTAGTGTTTCTTTGTTTGTATTGAGATGGATGAAAATGTAGAGTTTTTTACTTGTACACCCCACAAATTAAATCGTAAATAGAACAGCATGACACGCATTGGAAAAATAAATTTTCTTCCTACCAACAATGAATGAACAAACAAACAAACAAACATGGAACAAGAACAAGGACGGACAATAACGAAAAGACAATGGACAATACAAGGGCGGAAGACCCGAGGGTGGAGGCAGCCATCGAGCGGGGGAGCTCCAATTTGGGGCCCCCCGTGGAGCAGCCCGCCCCAGTGTTGGAAGCCGAGGCGGCTGGCGAGAGGGCCCCCACAAGGGACCCTCCAGCCGCCGCCGCCACTCTGACAGCTGCGGAGGTCGGGGGAGAACAGGGGTCTCCGAAAGGGGACCCCAGTCCAACCTCGTCCTCTGCGGTAGACAACTTGGCTCAGAGCCTGGGGAGGGTCAAGGTACACTCCCACAGCAGGTCTGGGGCCAAGAAGAAGAGGAAAATGGAGGCAGTGCGGCAGCGGTGGTGGAGCTGTCTCTGCAATGGGCTCCGGGGGGGGGGGGGGGGGGGGGCGGCTTGGCGCCCGCAGCGGCGACTCGTGGGGACCCCTCAGGGTGTACTCAAACTCGATGCCCCAGGGTCGCTATTGGCTAATAAAAAACGCAAATGAAAATTTCACTTGGGGGTTTCAAATGAGACTAATTGGGATTACTTTTGAGCCCAAAATTTTATTTTTGGAACTTTTGAAAATGCCTTTAATGACGTCACGAAATATATTTTTCCCAGAAATATACCTGTTTATTTTTCTATTGTGAAAGAGCGTGTTTTTCTGATAAACTTTCATTAAGAAACTTTTTTCAAGGCCTCTCTTCGTTTAAAAGATACAAGCAGAAATATGCAAAAACACGCGTATTAAATATATCGGAAAAAATCAAGTTAGCCGTGATTTAATTTGGTCTCCATGGAAAATATTGGGATATTTAAAGACTTACGAACTACCTACTTGTTATAAAAATATAATACTATGAAATATAGCGGTAATATTTTAAATTTTATAAATAAAAAAACAAAAAAACATTGCAAGTAGCTATTAATAATAAATGAATAAATAACAATTTTAACTATAAATTATTTTCTATGTGCCCCCCATCTTCTAAGAAACACATTTCATATCGTCGCCGAACTTCTCTTTGGGTGGCTTTTCTTAAAATTTCCGGGGAAATGTCTGGGCACGCAATTATAATTTTTTCCTTCAAATAGTCAATATTTTGTGAAGGGGTCTTATATACATTATTTTTGAGAAGTCCCCATAAACAAAAATCTAAAGGGGTCAGGTCTGGAGATTTCCCTGGCCATTTTATTGGACCATTAATCCCCATCCATCTATCCTCATATATTTCGTCTAAATAATCGCAGACAATACGTGCTGCGTGAGGTGGAGCTCCATCATGTTGAAACCACATTGATCGCCTTAATTGAAGAGGCACATCTTCAAGAAGAATTAAAAGTTCATCTCGAAAAAAACTCAGATATCTTTCGCTATTTAAAATTCCTTCATAAAAATAAGGTCCAATTAGATGGCGACCAATGATGCCACACCAGACATTTATACCAAAATAACCTTGATTCCTTATAGGATTGACAAAATGAGGGTTTTCTGTTGACCAATAATGTTCATTTCTTCTGTTTGGCATACCATTGCTCACAAAATGGCTTTCGTCTGTCCAAAGAATGTGATTTAAAATGTGCCTGTCAACAATTTCTGGTATTGTTATAATTTGGGAAATAAAATTTACTCGCTATTCTCTATTCAGTTCCCCTATTTGTTCTAAATAGTGTAACTTGTAGGCGTGATATTTATTGCTCTTCATAATTCTTTGAACTGAGGACTTATCAAAATTTAATTCCCTGCTAACTTGCCTAATTGAATATCTGGGATTGTCTTCAAAATATTGCAATACCTGGGCTGTTGCATCATCACTGCGAGTTCTTTTTCGAATTGGTTTATCTTTTCAATTACAAAATGCACTTTGATTTTCGCGAAGAGTTTTTTTCCAGTCTTATAATTTTTTTGTGATCAGGAATTCGGCGGTCTGGATATCTTTCTTGATAAATTCGCACGGCTTTTCTGGCATTTTTTTTGGGCTTCCCCGTAAATTAAAATCATATCAACTTTTTCATCATGTGTAGTCATTTTGATTGAAATAAACGATTAAAAATGAATAATACTCAAGACTAAATATTTTAAAATTGACAAGTTATTTCACAAACTGCTTTAGTATAGTCAAACTGTCTGTTGTTTTCCATGGAGACCAAATTAAATCATGGCTAACTTGATTTTTTACGATATATTTAATATGCGTATTTTTGCATATTTCTGCTTGTATCTTTTAAAAGAAGAGAGACATGAAAAAAGTTTCTTAATGAAAGTTTATCAGAAAAACACGCTCTTTCACAATAGAAAAAGAAACAGGTATGTTTCTGGGAAAATATATTTCGTGACGTCATTACAGGCATTTTCAAAAGTTCCAAAAATTAAATTTTGGGCTCAAAAGTAATCCCAATTAGTCTCATTTGAAACCCCCAAGTGAAATTTTCATTTGCGTTTTTTATTAGCCAATAGCGACCCTGGGGCATCGAGTTTGAGACACCCTGTACCTACGCGGGTGCAGTGGGCAGGGGGTTGCCACGGATCTTGGTGGAACTGCGCGGTCAGGTCACGGACTTTGACCGTGTGGGCCTGCTCGATTTCGTGGGGGCCATGGGCCACAGGGTGGCGGTGACTGTGATGGGGGGAGTCAATTTCGCTCCTGCCATCAGGGGAGTGGGTCCGCAGGGAGCTGGTGAACATCAGACCCTGGGGGCTCGCTAACCTGGTGGAAGTGGACCCGGAAAGCCTCCGCCTCAGGAGGGCTGTTCTGTGGGTCCCGGGTCGTGGGCTGTTGACGATACCTAGTACCGCGATAGTACGCTGCCTGGAGGTGCAGAACAGGATCTGCTGCAGTCGCTGGAGGGTATCGCAGAGGGAGGATGGGCCCGAAGGAGTGCGCCTGGTGGTCGGGATAGACCAAGAGTCGGTCCCGATCATCATGAGCAGGAACTCGGAGCTCAGCTGCCTTGGCGCCTTTACGGTGGTGTACCCGGACGCCCGCCGGGCCGGGGAGGGGAATCCAGGTCAGGGTAGGTCTGGGGTCACCCCCTCGGGTGGGGCGGGGCGAGGGCTCGCCACAAAGGGAAGGGTGAGGAGCGAGCCGGGAGGTGACAGGGCTGGGCCCTCTCGCAGCCGGGCCGTAAGTAGGAAGGCCGAGGTGCCCCCTCTGTTGGGGTGGGACATCTCGACGACTACGGGCAGGGTGGCGTCCGCGGTGCCCCCTTCCTTGGGGGGGGACATCTTGGACGCCGCAATGGACACCGGGGGGGCTGCGGGGGTTTCTAGCCACATAGAGGAACCCGTGGCCTCACCGGGAGAGGCGGAGGGGGGGGGGGGACGACGCAACAAGTGTGGCGTTCCCTGGCTCTCTCGGCCGTTGAAAGGAGGCTCCTCTCGACTTCGTTGGATGAGGACGAGGGGGGGCCCCATCGGAGCTCTCAAGGAGAAATAATAAAAAAAAAATGAAAATCACGCAGATCAGCCTACAGCATGGCAGGGCCTCAACGGCTCAGCTCTGCAGAAGGGTGGTGTGTGAGAATGTGGATATTGTACTCATCCAGGAACCCTGGATAGTACAAAATAAGGCGCGGGGTCTGGGCTCCATGGGAGGTAATCTGTTTTTAGCGGATGCCTCACAGGGGGCCCCCAGGGCCTGCATACTTATGAGGGGGGTTGATGCCTTTCTTTTACGAGACCTGTCGTCTAGGGACTTGGTACCTTTGATGATGGATCTGCCTGTGAGGAGGGGAATGCAGCGGGTAGTGATAGCCTCATCATGCTTCCCCATACAGGCCCAGCGTCCACCGGAGGAGCTCAGAGTTCTGGGCACCTTCTGTGAGGAGAGAGGTCTCCCCCTTCTTGTGGGATGCGATAGCAATGCCCACCACTTTTTGTGGGGCAGTGCAGATTGTAACCGCAGGGGGGACCAACTGACAGAATTCATGGCAATAACGGGGCAACACGCCGCCAACCGTGGTTCAGAATTTACGTTCTTCACCCTGGGGAGGCG
This sequence comes from Pseudeuparius sepicola, assembly GCA_963920635.1. Taxonomy (NCBI): domain Eukaryota; kingdom Metazoa; phylum Arthropoda; class Insecta; order Coleoptera; family Anthribidae; genus Pseudeuparius; species Pseudeuparius sepicola. The sequence continues at coordinate 33,126,248 of OY987300.1, read as the reverse complement.
TTCCGTCACAGATCTTACTCTGTGTACGGGACTGCTTCTCGGGGAAGTGGGGGACTGGCACGTGTCTATGGACGACTCTCTGTCGGACCATAGATACATCTCGTTCACCCTCGGGAAACCCCATCAGGGTGACCTAGAGTACAGAAATCCGCGGGCAACCAACTGGGTCCTCTATAGAGAGGAACTAGAGGGACGTCTGGCGGGTTTCCCACGCAAGCACAGAACCGTGGAGCGGCTGAGCGACTGGGCTCCATCATTGTTCAAACATATGAGGCCAACAACTGTCCCCTGAAAAGAAGGACAAAGGAATGGAATGGAATGCCAACCTGGAACACCTCAGAAGGCAGGTTCGTAGGCTCTTGAACATGAGATCAGGAGCTCTCAGAGAAGTGCCTGGCGGGCCTACTGCGAGAGCGCCAACAAGCACGCCTGTAGCTTCTAGGCTCTGCAGGGTGCTCTCGAGAGATCCTCTGACAAAGCTGGGCAGCATTCGCACTAGGGAGGGGGAGTTTACCTCAACCCCGCGTGATACCCTGCTGCAGTTGTTGACCACTCACTTCCCGGGTTCCATATTGGGTCACGGGGAGACCGCGGTGAGTGGCCCGCTAATTACGGACTACGGCACGGCGGCCAGGGTGGTCAACGAGGAAAGGGTCAGATGGGCCATCGGGTCCTTCTCACCTTATAAGGCGGCCGGTCTGGAAGGGGTCTTCCCGGCTCTCCTTCAGAGGGACGGGGGGGTACTCACCGGACCACTGGTAGGTGTGTTTCGAGCGTCTGTGGCCAGGGGGCATGTTCCCTGGCGATGGATGCAGATCAGGGTGATTTTTATCCCCAAGCCAGGGCGCAGTGACTATACTGATTCACCAGCTTCTTGATGAAGACACTGGAGAGGCTGGTGGACAAATATTTAAGAGAGCAGCTTGCTCTCAATGCCCCTCTGTGTCCCACCCAGCATGCGTACCAGATGGGCAGGTCCGTGGATTCGGCCCTGCACCATCTCACCGCTAGGCTTGACGAGGGACTGGAGGGAGGATTACTCTCGGTGGGGGTCTTTCTAGACATAGAGGGGGCCTTCAACAACACAGCAGTGGACTCGATCTGCAGGGCCATGGAGGGCGTAGGGGTCGGGGAAGCCTTGGTGGACCCGATCCATGCTCACTGGCAGGGCGGTCGAGGCCGGGCTGTGTGGAGAACGAGTGACCGTCAATGCATCAAGAGGTTGTCCTCAGGGTGGGGTTTTGTCCCCCCTCCTTTGGTGCATGGTGGTTGATGAGCTGCTTCGAATCCTGGAGGAGGAGCAGGGGGTTTACGTACAAGCGTACGCGAATGACATAGTGATCCTAGTTCAAGGCACTGACGTAGGGCTTCTGGAGGAGCTCCTCAACGGAGCTCTGGAGAGGTTCTCTCGCTGGTGCGATATGAACGGATTAAATGTCAACCCTAATAAGGTTGAGTTGGTGATATTCACCAAGAAGAGAAAGGTGGACCCCATTCCTCGCATAGAGTTATGTGGAGTGCACCTCGAGGATAGAAAGAAGGTTAAATATCTAGGAGTCTGGCTGGATTCCAGATTGACCTTTGAGGAGCATATCCTCACGAGGACCAAGAAGGCGTGCACCTCATGGGGATTGCACCCTAGGATCATGCTCTGGATCTACAGGGCGATGATCGTTCCCATGATTTCGCATGGAGCCGTCGCATGGTGGTCCGGCACTCGCAGGACCAGACCAGGGGCGGCGTTGAACAAGATACAGCGCCTTGCCTGCCTGTGCGTCAATGGTGCCCTGAGGACGGCGCCCACCCGGGCTTTAGAAGCACTGGTGGGGTTGCCTCCTCTGGGCGCGGTGGTGGAGTACGAGGCGGCTATGGCGGCCCTCAGACTAGAGGGTCTCAATCTTTGGGTTGCCGGAGGCCCGGTTCACAGGCACTGGCAGCTGTGGTCAGAACTGAGGAAGGTGGTGCCGATCCTGGAAATGAGAAGGGATGTGCAGACGCCTTCCATCGGCTTCCATGGCCGGCTCCGCTTTGTCTTTCCAGACAGGGAGGAGTGGGTCGAGGGGAACAGCAACCCCCAAGGCGGGCTCGTCTGGTTTACAGATGGATCCAAGCTGGGGAAGGGAACGGGGGCCGGTGCCTTTTGTCAGGAACTGGCTAGGAGGTTGAATACCTCCCTCGGGGAGCACACCACCATGTTCCAGGCGGAGGTGTTTGCCATCATGATGGGGGCAGAGGAATCGCTCAGGCTCAGAGTTAAGGGCCAGAAGCTGACCTTCTGCTCTGACAGTAAAGCGGCTTTACAGGCGCTGAGAGCAAACCGTACCTGGTCCCCCTGGTGGTGGACTGTAGATCGACTTTGCTCAGGCTGGTGGCCGAAGGGAACAGGGTTGTTCTGTCGTGGGTGCCTAGGCGGTCATGCGGGCATAGCGGGGAACGAGACTGCGGAACTACTGGCTAGAGAGGGATCCATGGGAAGACCAGTGGGGCCAGAACCAATACTGGGGATTGCGCCACGGGTCGCAATTGGAGCCCTGGACGAATGGCTGCAGGGCAGGTTCGTTGAGGAGTGGCGCCGGGCTCCGGGGATGAGGCAGACTAGGCTCATGATTCGTGGGCCGTCGACCGCCCTGTCTAGGGACTGCTGCGTCTGCCAAGGTCAGAGTTAAGAGGAGTGGTAAGGGTCCTCACCGGACACTGCTGCCTGGCTCGCCACCTGCACCTTATAGGAGTAGGAGGGGAGCCTGAGTGCAGATGGTGTCAAGAGGATGAGGAGACCCCGTACCACTTGGTCCCTGCACTTGACAGGGTCAGATTTGAGTTCTTCGGCTCAGCTAAGCATCAAGGCCCGGCATGCTGGCTGCCGTGTAACGCTGGCCTGTGGGGGCACAACGGGCCCACTGTGGCCTACGTGCCGGCCCGATTTAAGGCGGCCACCCCCTGCACAAGATATATAGATATAAGATATCATTTTATACCATCAGAAAGTAAGGGTTTCAATGAACAAAAAACACACCGACTTTTTTAAAAAAGCAGCTTTTTTGACGTGGGGATTTTCGATTGAAAATGAGGTTACTTTTTCGGTTTTTTAGACCAAAATAAGTGATAAAAATAAATATTTTGATTCGAAAAAATTACAGCGAGTTTGGGACATAAGAAGGTATGTTTCGTGAATTTTTTTTTTGTGCGAGATAAAAATTAAAAACAAAAAATCGGTTATTTCGATTTTTCGCGGATATTTTGAGGTTATGTGAAAAAAGCGTAAATACAAAATTTGTAGATATTTTTATTGCCTACAACTTTGTCATTTAACTTTTTTTGATAGGAGTTGTAGTTTTGCCGGAAATCGTGATAAACCGTTTTCCAACCCTAAAAGTTCACCCCCTTCCACCCCCGTACCTCAAATAGCCCGTATATTATTTTTCCTGTTATTTTTGCTATATTTTCTTCCTTTTCCAATGGGTGTCATACTGTTCTAGATTTTTCACTTTTTGCCATTTTCGAAGGCTTCAGCCCTGGCCTACAGAAAAATACTCGAATCATAAGGTGCACTCGACGGCGGCGCCTTAGATGTTCGCAGTTCAAACTTCCTTTATCGCGCCAGAGTTTTAGTCCAATAAAATTGTGCTCGATTTATAGGGCTCGCCAAAAAAATAATTCAAACAGTATGATTTTTTCAGGGTTGCTTGGGGACTGCCTCCTGAGTGTCCAACCAAAAGATCACACTCGACCTTCTGGTACGAATTGCGCTATAGGGTGGTTTCCTAACAAACGGGTTGGTTTCCTTCATATTTTTTTAGAGCAAAATGACACTAATAAAAGTGTATGGGATCAAATTATGAACAACTTTCACTCAATTTTTTTTGGTATCTCTAATACGCAACGAGTTACAGCGCATTACTTATATGACAAAAATTCATGCTGCACTCTGCAGAGGTGGTCTTGAATACATTTTTTTACAAAAAAATGACCTTAATAAAAGTTGTAGAGGATGAACTTCTGGTCAACTTTTCTTATATTTTTTGTGTCTCAAATACTTAATTTACAGGGCATTTTATAACAAAAAAATTGTTTTTAATTTTTTCATATAATGCTCAATTCATTAATTATTATTAGGCACACAAATTTTTTTAAGAAAAAGTTGGCCAGAAGTTCATCCTCTAAAACTTTTATAAAGTAAACTTTTTTTGTAAAAAAAAAAGTTAAAATTCCACCCTCGTCACTTATTAAAGATCCAAAAAATTTTTTATGAGGGAAAGTTGATCATATTTGATCCCCTACAACCAACCCTATTGTTTAGGAAACCACCCTATAACGCAATTCGTACCAGAAGTTGTGTGATCTTTTGGTTGGACACTCAGGAGGCAGGCCCCAAACAACCATGAAAAAAATCATACCTACTGTTTGGATTTTTTTGCAAAACTTACATATTTATTGAACTATTTGAACACCGCCGTGCGCAACGGCTCCGCTCACAAGTAATGCCTTGAACGAGTGCAGGGGCCGGATTAAGGAGCAATTTTTATGGCAGGATTATTGTATGTGCAATGAATAAAATAATAGTAATGATGGATAAAATGGATAAGCATGGGGATCTCAGAAACCATAAGAGATATGAAATCAGTCAATTGGGGGGCAAAGTGACACCTTTACATTTAGATAAAATAAGTACTGAAATGTTTTAAGTTAAATAGTTTTTTTATGATTACATGCCAAGTGGAAAATAAGATATTCTCCTTCTTCAAGGATCAATTCCAAGGATGAAAAAGTAAATAAAAAACAATTATTATAATAATGGCTATTTTTCATAACATGAGAACCAATAATTGAAAATTATCGGTAGAAATTACCACACTAAATAAGCTAAAATATTTTAGGAACAAATAAAACAACTTCCCAAAATTAATAGAAATATACCATTATTAACTACATACAGTGTGACCCATTTGTTTTGGGGTCAGTCTGTAAAAAGTGTATCAATCGTGCGATTTGGCTGATTTTTTTTTTAAATTGTAGAGCTCGATGAACTGCACATTTTGAACAAAAATTGCCTGGTTCGCATAAAATCCAAAGCCTACTATGACCGTTTTTATGAGCAAAATTTTAAGAAACCATATTAGCGTTTTTTTTTTGAAAAAATCTGTGTGCGCCAATGGATTGAGCACCCCTCGAAATGGGTATGTACAAAATTTCATCAAAATATTTCAAGTAATAACGATTTTGTAGAAAAATTAAAAATGCAGCCAAGGTACGTCTTTATTTTCAAAAATTCAAAGTTGGCCATGGAAAATAATTGAATTGTAATAATACAACCTTATGCTTATAAACACAAAACATAAAAACAATTAAAATTATAAAATTTTTGTAACTTCTACCAAGCCTCCATTTTCTACAATGCATTTGTCGTTCCTCTTGCGTACATTCAAAATTACATTTCGTATTTGCTGTGGAGTAATTTCCTCACAACTACGGTTTATCCTAGCTTGTAGTTCTTGTAAATTATGGGGTTTTGACTTATAAACATTTTGCTTAAGTGTACCCCAAAGAAAAAAATCTAAAGGAGTTAAGTCCGGAGATCTTGGTGGCCACTCACAGAAAGGACTATTTCGCCCTATCCAACAGTTTTCAAAATTATTATCTAGCCAGTTTCTGATTAAACGAGCATTATGAATAGGACTGCCATCTAACTGTAACTTTAAATTTAAACGGTATCTTAATGGTAACTCATCTAAAGCATTTCTAAATTCAATTTCTAGAAAATTCAAGAAGCCAGCCGCATTCAAATTCCCTTCAAAGAAAAATGGGCCAATTATTCTGTCGCGTAGTATTCCACACCAAACGTTAATTTTTTGTGAATATTGTCTCCTTGCATTTATTATAAACTCTGGATTTTCAGCTGACCAGTGACGGCAGTTTTGACTTGATACTACACCATTTGTAGTAAACGTGGCTTCGTCGGTGAATAAAATTTCATTTAAAAAGTTGCCATTATGGAGATATTCACCTTGCAGCCAATAGCAAAATTCTAATCTTCTCTCCTCATCTCCTGGTTCCAGGGTGTGCAAAAATTTTGGCTTAAACGGTTTTATTTTGTTTTGTCTCAAACATCTCCTTATACTCTCTCTGGGTATATGAAGGTCTAAACTAGCCGTTCGAACACTATTTCGAGGATTGTCACTAAAGTATTGCAGAATTTGATTGTTATTTTCAACAAGTCCACGGCGTCCATTTTGCCTAGTTTTTAATAAATTTTTAGAAATCGATCCAGTTTCATCAAAAATATTGTTTATACGTTGTACAGTACTTCGACTCACTGATCTACCTGGGTGTCTATTGTTAAATTCGGCCGCAGCTTCTGCTGCCGAGCGCTCGTTGTCGCCCACGAGTCGAACAATTTCTATTTTGTCTCTTATGTTTAAATATTCCATAATTATGATAATTAATTGTATTGAGCACAAACAATTTCTGAACTCAATTTAGACAGTTTGACACTTAATAAAAGTAAACAATTCAATTATTTTCCATGGCCAACTTTGAATTTTTGAAAATAAAGACGTACCTTGGCTGCATTTTTAATTTTTCTACAAAATCGTTATTACTTGAAATATTTTGATGAAATTTTGTACATACCCATTTCGAGGGGTGCTCAATACATTGGCGCACACAGATTTTTTCAAAAAAAAAACGCTAATATGGTTTCTTAAAATTTTGCTCATAAAAACGGTCATAGTAGGCTTTGGATTTTATGCGAACCAGGCAATTTTTGTTCAAAATGTGCAGTTCATCGAGCTCTACAATTTAAAAAAAAAAATCAGCCAAATCGCACGATTGATACACTTTTTACAGACTGACCCCAAAACAAATGGGTCACACTGTACATGCATACAGCAATTTATTGAACCATTTGGAACAAGGGAATTCTCTCTTTCTAATTACAAAAAACAGAAAATGTTGTCAATGACAAAACATGATTCTTCTATAGTAATTGGATTTTTTATAAATAATTGAAACAAATGAATAAAACCTACCTAATACCAATTTTACCTAATAAATTCTTATAAATGTGTCCTTGAATTCTAATGAATCGGGCAACTGATTCGTGTTTTTTTGCTACTACTCGCAATAATGGCTATTATTCTCTCGGAATGTTACTTCCTCGCCGATAACGCGGATCGCTTCGTATATATTCCTTGGGAGTAATAGCTATCATTATTGACTCGTGGTATAATCTATAGATACTATTGTATCAAATAGGCCATTTCCACTTCTCCTTAGTAGCTACTTTTTTAATTTTGGTGTTCCATGAAGGAGCGAATTTCTTTTATCAACAACCCTTTTGATAAAAACGAACATAACTAATCACTCAAAATCCATTCACTGTAAGCGTTTCTCGCTATATTGTTATGAGTAATTTGTAATTAGTAATTTCATTTTTTGAAGGCTGGCTTCATCCGGTTGTAGAAAGGTATTCCCAAGACCGGGAAAGGGTCCTAATTAAACACCAATTTTATACAGGGTTTCCCAAAAATATACCTACAAACTTTAAACGATATTAGGAGGGCAAAACAAAATTTATAATTCTTGATTTGTTAGACACCACTGTCATCACATTAACCGAGATGCCAATTTTAAGACCGTAAAAAAATTGTATTGAAAAGAACAATAATTTATTAATTAATGTCCTGATCATTGTTTGTAAATTACTACTAATTATTTATTAGTGAAATAAACAAATCTTAAACCAAAACCATTTTTCTCTCGGAAAAGTAAACAATTTTTTGCGACTGGTCGTAAATCAACGTCATCTCTCACGCTTCGCATTTACGAGGGTCGACTAACGAAATCGCCGTCAAGCTAGTTATACGGGGGCAGGTTCATATTGACTTTCCATTATTTACCAACGTACAAATATTAGTATACCTATTTGTAGACTTTGGTACAACATTATTTGTGTAGGTAAGTATACCGTTAGTTTTTGGTAGGTATAGTTAAATTAAAATACAAGGTAGCTATTACCAGAATCTACATAATTAGTAAGGTTTATCTGTAGACTTTGGATGGAACATGAATAAAAATGCAATTTTTTATGTTTTACGTTCATTTTTAATAAAGCTCAACAAAACATAGAGCAAACAAAAACATAAATAAAAAATAAATATTTAACGACAAAGAGTTAAACTAATCATATCTACTTTTTCATCCTGTAGGGAAATATTTTGATATTTAAATAATTGAACAAAACATACAACAACCATTTGGCATAAACAATTTATGTTCTCCGATGAACCCTAAGGCATTCTTCCATTGCTGGCACCTTAAAATTTTCACTATTTTAATATTATATCTATATTATTCTATTATTATTCTTCAATTAATACCTAAGTATTCAAATGTCACATAAAAATGTCTTAATTTTTGTAGGTAGGTACCTCAAACTCAATCTTTATCTTTCAGGGTCTTTAGGAAATGAAAAAAAGGTATAGTTTTGAACTGGTTTTACAGCCATCTGCACTGCAGGCATCACTACCACCGTTGATTGAATTCCATCGACGCTACAACACAGTCACGGTCGGTCGGTAATATTTTGCACGCGCCCGGTAGAATGCGAACGAACCGCTCTCAGCTACACTGTGTAAGCTTATTTCCTTATTAAATAAGATATTGATTGCCGTACTCCGATGACTGCGGGCCGAGGGAGCGGGAGAGGGCAAGAGGGAAACTTAAGTTTACACAAGGCCGAGTGCCGGGACTTATTAGTAATATCTCTGGACGCTGCTTATATTTGCATTCTGAACAACTTTTTATAATACAATTTTTCGATATCTCTTAAGGAAAAGGTAGTTTACCTGAACCAAAAATGAATAAATTGCCCCTATCAAGGCCTGCTTTGTTTTTAAAATATAAAAATATGATGCAAATTAGTTTTTAATCAAGCAAGGCTGATCCCCCAAAGGTCAAGTTTCAACTCGAATTTTGTTTGTCTTTTACACCTACCGTATAGTTGATCTGGGTCCACCCTGTATATACAATAAATATTTCCAGTTGTTCAAATTGAAATAATAAAAGTTTAAACTATTATTTTATTAGTTTACAGGTAATAATTTTCAGGTAACTAAATTTAAAAAATCAGAAAATTAGCCAGAGCTCTTTTATTTTTTATAATAACTATGCCGAGTATTATATCTTTATCACAAACAACATAAAAAATTGAATTAGATTATCGTATTAAGCCCAAAATTATCTACAATTTTCGTCTCTACAGTTTTTCTGTATAATCAGAAATAACTGAGCTACAGAGATCTGATGAAATAGCAAAAAATTACTCTTCAAAATATCTAGTGAGCCATGAACTTTTTTAAAAATCCAAAAGAGGCATTAGATTGAGCATTCAAAACTGCAATTCTTTCCCCATTTAACCTTTGTTCTAGCTCTGCTAGTTTCCGAGATCCCCATAGTGGTCATCGAAAAAACTCACCCTGTATATACTTTTTAAAAAAAGTAGAAAATTAAGATCAGAAATGATACTGTTTATTTTTCATTACATTAAATCCTAGTTACCTATGAACTTCTAGTCGGCCATGGAACAGAGCAAACTATTGAACTGTCAATGTGCCGGAACATAAATTCAGTATATACCTACTTGAATTTTTGTTCGCACACAAAACAATTGCTCTTGGTTTGTCGCTAGAATAACGAACGTTCAAGTATACACTGAATTTCTGTTCAGGCACATTGACATAGTTCAATAGTTCGCTCTGTTCCATGGCCGACTAGAAGTTCATTGGTAATTAGGATTTATTTAATTTATTAGGATTTTAATTTTCTACTTTTTTAAATAAGTAGTTAGGTATATATCTAAGCACATTGGAATAAAAAATATAGTATGATACACGGACGAAAATTAATTTTTCGGTTTGCCAGCCAGCTAGCCAGTGAAGTCTGCATCCGTCCGAAAAACTCAGCTTTTCGTCCTTGTACCATAAACTACGATGCGCGGACAAAATTAATTATTATGCTCTACATAATAATATGTCAAAGTACAGTCAGGTATAAAATATCTTTGGAAATTTTGCAAGGTACAGGCAAGGGATAGCGGGCATACTTGGGCACTGTGAGGTGCCAGGAGACGTTGCGCGCAACTTTGAGACGCTACCGGAAATAAAGGATAGAAAAAAGTTGTTCAGACAAATATCATAGGCGATTATGTAGTGAACAACTTTTGTTAAGAAAATTTCGCGCTATCGTTAGCAGAAAAGAAGATATTAGATATGAAAAAATTGCAACCCCTTTTTTTTATTATTTTCTTATAACTTGTTATAAAAATGTCAAGAGAGCAAATCTGCAGAGCACCTTTTTTCCTTCAAAAATGGTGTCATCTATTTTTTTGGTAAAATTAAAAATACAGCTGTTATCCGCGAAAAACTAATTTACCCCTAAATTCAAGATGGCGGAAAACCTGCAAGGGGTTGATGGTCGAAAATTCGGATTTAAGCTTTCTATATGGTGTATTATCGATGGATAAAAAAATATTTCTTACCCAATGAATTAATTGCATTATTACCCATATAAATCCAATTAAATTTATTGGTTTACTAGACAAGCCATATATTGCATTTTCTGTAACCTTGGAGCAATTTTTTGCTTAGTTTTTAGCCACCAAATAAGGGATGCGTATGTGATGTTAAAGGTAAAATAGGACCGTAGGATCTTTTTTATACAATTTTCTTACTAAATCTCCCTAGTGCTTGAGTTAATGACAAGAAATGTCCTCGCAATCTCGAATATTTACAAATTATTCTGAGTCGTAGATGACCTAGGGAAAAAATTTCGACAATAATGCAAGCTCTGGGGACTTTCAAACCCTGTATTCCCTTAATACACTTTTTCTAGTGGTGTTAAAATTATTACATTAAAAAGTGAGATACCCTGTATAGATAGATGGAAAGTTGAGAATTATTATTATGTCCTTTCAGATATAAAAAGCAAAAATCTTTCAATTATACAGTTGATCGAAAGCTTGGGCGTATTCTTGGTAGATCCTTTAAGTTCGAAAAGAGAGTTTGGTGTTCAAACGCTAACCGAGATTTTGACAAGACTGCCAACCAATTTTCTAACTGAAGAACAACTCACCATTATTTCCACATTTTTCTGCGATAAATTGAAAGATCACCAACAAGTAACAAGACCTAAATAACCCATTATGTTATTTTAATATACATATTTCAGGTACTGATTTCTGCTTTGAAAGGTACTTTAGTTACAGTTCAATTTGAATATTTTCCAGGAAGTGCCATTTATCGAATTGTAACATCTCTATTTCATAATGTGACATGCCAGCAACAGCAACAATCGGACAGACAAGCAGTTTATAACATCTTTCAAATAGTACTGGAAAAGTTTCCGAATGGTTTGTAATATAACTAAATGTAACAAATTAAAATCCTGAGAATTTTAAGCACTAAGATGTAGCCAAGGAAGGTGGTTTAATTTGGTTGTTATTTTGATGTCAAGCAGGTTGTCACATGAATCTTCCTAAATATGTGTTTATACAGGGTGTCCACCAAATCTGAAAAACGTATATTAGTTACATTGTCATTGCACCAAGAAATTTTATTTTAGTTAAAAATATATATACCTACATAGGTAATATACACTGTGTCCCGGATAAGAATGAACAGCATGGGGATCTTGCAAACGGTGAGAGATGGAACAACGGTTAAATGGGGAAAAAGTTGCGCATATTCGAGGTCAATAAAATGACACAAACAGATTTCTAATATCTTTTTCCGTTTTTGAGTTATTTTGAAAAAAGTAAAATTTTGCGTTTTCGATTTTATTTTTTTCTGAAGTTGTTATCACAGATAGAAAAAAAGAAAAACACTTTCTTATGGCACTTTTTAACGGGCTTTAAGATGGCGTTTTTAGATTTGTTCTACAACGTTTCGTTTTTGAGAAACCATCTTATACGGACCTGGATTTTTTTTAGCAGATTTTGAAAGAACTTTTTATTGCAAATACCATGATGTATGGCACGAAATATTTTTAAAATGTTTTGAGACATACTGAAAATTCATTTTTTTCAACTAATTTTTTCCTAATGCGGCCCTGTATTTAATAATAAGAAATCTAAATATTAATCAGTATTGTCAACAATTTAACAGTTTATTTTTACTTCGAAAATTTAATATTTTTAAATACGGCCCTGGCTGGTTAGTGTTTTCCTCTGTTGTTGTACAGCAAACAGTGTCGCATTGTGTTTTGGAGTAAATTCTTCGCTTTTTCTAATTGTGAAAAGAAAGCTTTAAGTCAATGAAACCAATAACTTTTGCCATTTATTAATTGCAACACATAAGAACTGTTCGATTAATTGTGATTTTACAAAACAAATAAATTAAATTAGCAAATGCCTGAATTGAGAACCATTGCATTCAAGGCACAGATAACATCTTTTTACCTTGGATTCAAGCACATTGGCTAACATGTCTGCACTGATGCTGTTAAAAGCTTCGGCAACACATCTTCGCAGTTGTTCTTCATTTTCAAAATTATTAGCATACACGTGATTCTTGATATATCCCCAAAGAAAAAAATCTAAGGGGGTAATATCAGGCGATCGCGCTGGCCAAGGCCCTGTGGAATGGGTCCCAATCCATTTTTCTGCAAACCGACCGGACAAATATTCACGAACCACTCTTGAATTATGTGCCGGAGCACCATCTTGCTGGAACCAACAATCAAAAAAGTTTGCTATTGGTAAATTTTCTAACGCATTTTCTATGTCATTCTGAAGCAAATTTAAATATCGTTCGGATGTTAGGGAATTATTATAAAAGAAAGGTCCTATTATTCTTGTACCAAATATTCCCACCCACATATTAAAACCAAAACGAATTTGGTGTCTTGATGTTTTAAATTCTCGTGGATTCTCCTTAGACCAATAATGTGTATTCCTGCGATTAAATATACCATTGTTGGTAACCATGCTTTCGTCTGACCAAAGGATTTTGTATGGAACATTTTCGTGAGTCTGGCATTGCCTAGTATACCACTCACAAAACCCTCTGCGTCTTTCTTTATCGCCTGGCATCAATCTGTGACAAATTCTAAATTTGTAAGGGTAAAATTTTTGTTTTCGTAAAATACGATGCGCTGTGGATTTCGCTACACCAGTATTTCTTTCGATAACTCTGATTGATATATTCGGGTTTTCGATTACAGATAGCATTACGTCATTTACCTCCTCTTCCTTGCATGATTTTTCTCGTTTTAGCACTGGCTTCTTAAACGAGCCATATTCTTTGAGATTCGTCTCCAGTCTTCTAAATACGGACTTTCCAGGCTGTCTCTTCTCAGGGTACCTGTCTAAATACATTCGTTCGGCCTCTACACTATTTCTGTGACACAAGATATAACATGCTAACATGTTAAATTTGTCTTCATTTGAAAAAGCACCCTCCGTTTCTAATAATATAAATTATTAACTAAATGATACAGTGGGAGTTATGACAAATGGTTGGTTTCGTTGTTTCAAAGCCTTCTAGATGGAGAATTCTTATGTCATTTTTATTATCGTATGTTAATGTTATTAGTCTTTGCAGTCCTTTTTTTGGTTCTCCGATTGAAATATAAGTTTTAGGTTAAATTGTTGACAATACTGATTAATATTTAGACTTCTTATTATTAAATACAGGGCCGCAATAGAAAAAAATGAATGGAAAAAAAGGAATTTTCAGTATAATTGCCTTAAAGTATTTTAAAAATATTTCGCGTCATACATCATGGTATTTGCAATGAAAAATGCTTTCAAAATCTGCAAAAAAAAATCCAGGTCCGTATTTAAAAAAATTAAGTTGAAGATGGTTTCTCAGAAACGAAACGTTGCAGAACAAATCTAAAAACGCCATCTTAAAGCCCGTTAAAAAGTGCCATAATAAAGTGTTTTTCTTTTTTTCCTATCTGTGATAACAACTTCAGAAAAAAATAAAAACGAAAACGGAAAATTTTACTTTTTTCAAAATAACTCAAAAACTAAAAAAGATATTAGAAATCTGTTTGTGCCATTTTATTTACCTTAAAATTGCGCAACTTTTTCCCCATTTAACCGTTGTTCTATCTCTCACCGTTTGCAAGATCCCCATGCTGTTCATTCTTATCCGGGACACAGTGTAGAGTGTTTCTAAATTATGGTGGAGTTAACAGGTGTTTTAGGGCACATTTTGCCAATGGGAATAAATTGTTTTTAAATTGGGCTCTATGAAAAAATAGCGACTGTACAAAAGAGCGCATGACAAAAAAGCGAACCCAAAATAGCGAGTGGACGGAAGAGCGATTAATAATCGCTGGTATATAGGAAGCCAAGGACAAAATAGCGACTGGACAAAAGGGTAAGTAAACAAAAGGGAGAGTGGATGGAAGAGCGATTAATAATCGCTGGCATATAGGAAGCCAAGGACAAAAGGGCGAATGGACAAAAGGGCGAGTACAAAATAGCGACTTTTTCGGTATTTTGGGACGAAAGGGCGAGTGGACAACAGTGAGAGTACAAAATAGCGACAATAATATTACATATCTTTGAAAAGTTGGGATCTTTTCCGACAATGTGAAAGCCTGGCCGTAAGAACGCGGTCTGGCAGCACATGTACTGTAACACTGCTTGAATAAGAGGCATCTCGATTTGTAGCATCTTTGGAATCCGTCAGAGGAGTAGGTTTGGCCGCAAGTGAGAGTCACAGTTTTTTGAAACACAAAATATATACCTAGGGTGTCTAAAAAATGTTTTTTAGACACCCTGTACAGGGTGGCCCACCACTAACTGCATCGATCTATATATGGAAAACTAAAAGTAGGAAAATTCTGAAAATTTGGCACCTCACCAATGCCGACGGGCGCTGCTCAAGTAAAATATTTTGGTGAATCTGGCACTTCCGGTTATACCGGAAGTCGATATCAACTTTCTTATCTCAAATGGAACACCCTGTATATTATTGCATTTTTGGATTCTAGGCATCATTTTGGAACAAAAACATGCAACATGTCCTATGTCTAAATCCAACCTTTTTTGAGATATTTGCATTTTTCCGAAAAAAAATGACAGGAAGATTATGTATCGCACGTTCTTGATATTTCTTTGTTGCATTCTCCGTAGATAATAAAACGTTTAACTAATTCTTCGTTTGTGTAATTTAAGCGCGCCGGCATTATTGTTGACAACAATTTATAAACCAAGTGACATTTCCTCAGCCGCCATTGTCTTTTCAACGTCCACGGCTAATATGATTTTCCAAGCGTTAAGCAAACCCCGCATTTTATGGGCGAAAAATGGGTTTTTCGTAAATTAATCGAAAATTACTGCATTTAGGTATAGGAAACCTTACACAAAGTTGTCATCATTTTTTGTGGTGAATAAGATCGCATTAAACAAAATGGGGGTTTCCATTTGAAAATTTCGAGATTTAAGCACATTTTGAATGTAATTTTTATTCATATTTCGTGGACACCCTGTATAAGAACAGATTTATTTCTCAGCAGAGATCACTAGGTCAGGGCTTCTGTTACACGATGCCAAAAATTCGTTTTGAAATTTCGCGGTTTCCTCTTATAAATTGCTAATTGACTTTAGGTCTGCACCTGTCATTTTTTTCGGAAAAATGCAAATATCTCAAAAACGGTTGGATTTAGACATAGGACATGTTGCATGTTTTTGTTCCAAAATGATGCCTAGAATCCAAAAATGCAATAATATACAGGGTGTTCCATTTGAGATAAGAAAGTTGATATCGACTTCATGTATAACCGGAAGTGCCAGATTCACCAAAATACATTTCGATATATAGATCGATGCAGTTCGTCGTGGGCCACCCTGTATATTTGGACCGCAAGTTACAGTCACAGTTTTTTTGAGACACCCTGTATATTTTGCACGTGTGTGTGTATATATATATATATATAAGAAAAGGTGATAATGGGCAAACACTCAAAGTTAACAAAGTTTACATTTACACTCGCTAATCTTACATCCTTATTATATATATATATATATATATATATATATATATATATATATATATATATACAAGAAAAGGTGATAATGGGCAAACACTCAAAGTTAACAAAGATTAAAAAAAACTAGTAACCGCATACACGTGTTTCATGCTATTTGGCAATCATCGGTACGGTGTAACATTAACCAAATCAAAAGATAGGCATGATTTGGGAAGCAACAAATGAAGTCCAGGCAGGAGCCAACAGCACATTTGCAGCTTCAGTCAGCACATCTCCGATTTTGGGGCTTGTACTAACATCGCCACGGAGGCTGCTAAAGCGACCTGCGTGGAAATCTTCATAACCCAAGATACAATGATAATAAGGATGTAAGATTAGCGAGTGTAAATGTAATAATTACAAGAAAAGGTGATAATGGGCAAACACTCAAAGTTAACAAAGATAAAAAACTAGTAACCGCATACACGTGTTTCATGCTATTTGGCAATCATCGGTACGGTGTAACATTAACCAAATCAAAAGATAGGCATGATTTGGGAAGCAACAAATGAAGTCCAGGCAGGAGCCAACAGCACATTTGCAGCTTCAGTCAGCACATCTCCGATTTGCACATCTCCGATTTTGGGGCTTGTACTAACATCGCCACGGAGGCTGCTAAAGCGACCTGCGTGGAAATCTTCATAACCCAAGATACAATGATAATAAGGATGTAAGATTAGCGAGTGTAAATGTAATAATTACAAGAAAAGGTGATAATGGGCAAACACTCAAAGTTAACAAAGATAAAAAACTAGTAACCGCATACACGTGTTTCATGCTATTTGGCAATCATCGGTACGGTGTAACATTAACCAAATCAAAAGATAGGCATGATTTGGGAAGCAACAAATGAAGTCCAGGCAGGAGCCAACAGCACATTTGCAGCTTCAGTCAGCACATCTCCGATTTTGGGGCTTGTACTAACATCGCCACGGAGGCTGCTAAAGCGACCTGCGTGGAAATCTTCATAACCCAAGATACAATGATAATAAGGATGTAAGATTAGCGAGTGTAAATGTAATAATTACAAGAAAAGGTGATAATGGGCAAACACTCAAAGTTAACAAAGATAAAAAACTAGTAACCGCATACACGTGTTTCATGCTATTTGGCAATCATCGGTACGGTGTAACATTAACCAAATCAAAAGATAGGCATGATTTGGGAAGCAACAAATGAAGTCCAGGCAGGAGCCAACAGCACATTTGCAGCTTCAGTCAGCACATCTCCGATTTTGGGGCTTGTACTAACATCGCCACGGAGGCTGCTAAAGCGACCTGCGTGGAAATCTTCATAACCCAAGATACAATGATAATAAGGATGTAAGATTAGCGAGTGTAAATGTAATAATTACAAGAAAAGGTGATAATGGGCAAACACTCAAAGTTAACAAAGATAAAAAACTAGTAACCGCATACACGTGTTTCATGCTATTTGGCAATCATCGGTACGGTGTAACATTAACCAAATCAAAAGATAGGCATGATTTGGGAAGCAACAAATGAAGTCCAGGCAGGAGCCAACAGCACATTTGCAGCTTCAGTCAGCACATCTCCGATTTTGGGGCTTGTACTAACATCGCCACGGAGGCTGCTAAAGCGACCTGCGTGGAAATCTTCATAACCCAAGATACAATGATAATAAGGATGTAAGATTAGCGAGTGTAAATGTAATAATTACAAGAAAAGGTGATAATGGGCAAACACTCAAAGTTAACAAAGATAAATATATATATATATATATATATATATATATATATATATATATATATATATATATATATATATATATATACCTATATATATATTTTTTTCCAGGCAACTGATTTTTTTTTTCATCTAACACTCTTTTTTCTTCTATTTGTTTATCTAACTTCACTCTCTTTGTTTCAAGATCATATAGTTAGCTTCTTAACTTTCTTCTTTCAGCGAATATTTCTAGGGGCTTTCATGGGCTCCAATGCTAATAAATATTCTGGGAATTTTCATTATAATAATGGAAATTACATACTACATGTATTTAAAATGGTTCATTTTCATGTGTCTTCTTGATAATGAAATTTCAAAGTTACATGGGCTCCAATGTAATTAAATATTAAAACGGCATTCCATATGCCAGCCTTATTTGTTAGTGTAGCCAAATGCTGAGTTTTGTGGTAGCAATCAGCTTTAGAACATCGAAACTACCTTCCAAAAGAAACCGAGGAAAACTGATTGGATCTCGATCAGAAAACAAAATCCCGTCGCTGATTGCAGAATATTTCATAGTGTTAGGTGGTAATATCCCTTTTTCATCTTTCTATGGTACTATAAAACAGCAAATGGTGACAATTGACAATCTAGATTGAAAAAGTTAAGAACACCTGCTATATTTTCAAATTCTCTGACTTTTCCAGGGTTTTGGACTATTTTGACTAAATTCCCTGACTTCCAGGGCCCCTATTTGAATTCCCTGACTTTTCCAGGTTTTCCAGGTTGATGGGCACCCTGTTATAATATAAAATACCTATGTGATTGTTATCCTGTAACAAGAACCCAAAGCCACTTTTGTTTTAATTTGGACTGTATTGTCCACCCTGTACCCTATTTAATAATCTGGGGGCACTGACACTTGGGACATCAAATTGGCATGTAACAGGGCCAAGTTGAACCACTGTATTTCACTATATCATGTCAAGCCTATGAATAAACAACCCCAGGAAGGAGCAAATTTGGACTTTACGCTGGACCGGTCCAGTCTCTGCATATGGCGGCATGCCGTTTCCGGTTTACAAAAGTACTTACCGATAGAATGTTATCCCCCAAACATTTTGTTCTGGTAGTCACGGAATAGTCGCAGGCTACACAGCTAACCATAATAGATCTCCAAAAAGTACTTATCGGAGAACTACACAAATATCTAATAGCACAAACCACTGTGACAACTGTCAAATATAAAAATATTTTGTCAAAATTCAGTCTCCATACAGGGCGATTTCCATCTCACGTATTTTATAATGCCCATAGAGCTTTGGCTCCTTCCTGGGGTTCTTTATTCATTGTGTCAAGCAAACAATTTCTCACCTAATTGAAATTTTGGTGGTTGCCTCAAAAATATCGTGTATTTTTTATGGCTCATCTGGAAAATTTGACTTGTTTTCGAAAATTGGGTGTTTTTAGTTGAAGATATCAGGCAGGAACCAATCATTACCCTGTTTTTATCGAAATGTGCATGGTCGACCCATTTTCTATATCTCCCTTTGGAAATTTCAAGCAACTTTAGCACCACTTTCCAAAGCTGGACATTTAAATCTTTGTTCTTCACACTTTGTGAACCACTTTAAATCTGAAGTTACAACTTGAGTAGAATTTGCAAGCAAGTTGGTGATGTCGGTAATATACAGTGTATGTCCTCCGATTGGTGTTTGGAGATAATTATTTTATTTTGCAGAAGAAAACAACTTAAAATATTTGTAAGAAATTAAGTAATTGCTACTTAATACTAGCTACTGATTTCCCTCAAAGAAATATAAATTTATACAGGTTGTTCGACTTTTTAAAGATTAAACCTTAACCAGTGATATAATATATCTGGACACAGTTGAGTACTTTGTCGTGTCCTCTATGAGTGCCTTCTCCCATATAACTTTCAGGTATGGTTTGGCGTTCGCATGGAGTAATAAGTTTTCAATTTTGAAACAAAATATCGTTCAGTATTTTTGCCACTTAGACATTGTGCAACATATGCTGTTTACAATTTATGAGCTGTATATTATTGTTAAACATCTACAAGAATAAAGCAAAAACCACAATAACAATAAAAAGCCCCATACACTCCTATGGTGGGCGTCTCCAGCTACCACAGGTCCTACTGTGCAACTTCCCCTTATTTAAGAGAAGTACTCATCTGTTCCCAAATGAGCTCTAGAAAAAGTTATTCTAAGAATTTTTTTTAAAAAAACAAGCAAAGCTTTTGATCAAGAGTGGCTTTTTCCAAATAAAAAAGATTCTCATCTGCGAACACTTATCGGGGGACACACTCGTCTTCCACAATTTTGGGGAATTGTATAAAAGCTGCTGTTTACGTGTTTTATATTATCTTTATTGTATTTCATACTGCATACCAACAAGCAAAAAGAACCTGTCAAAATAAATTTCAATATTATGAATGAGATTTTCATTGAACCAACCAAAAATCACCGAGACTATGTAAGCCACGTCAACTGCTGCTCATTTTTTAGTCAGTCTTGAACTCAGTCGACTATTTGACAAATTGTGAGCTGTGCTTAAAATTACCACACATATAAATTGTCACATTTTTTTAAAATAATAATTATTGTTCTAGAAGTTAAGTCAATGGGATTAGATTTTGTTTACGGAGTAATATCAGCGATTGATGGGGAAAGAGATCCTAGAAATCTGTTATATCTATTTAGCTGGATCAAACAGTTTTTAGAAACTGTTACTTTAGGACATTTAAAGGAAGAAATGTTTGAAGTATTGGCCTGTTACTTTCCGGTTGATTTTAAGACACCACCAAATGATAAAAATGTGCTTATATTATTATGAAAATGTACTTATATTATTAATAGTGACTCATCTTTTTAGGCTATTACAAGAGATAAACTAGCGAAAGCATTGTGTCCTTGTTTATGTGCTATTTCAGATTTTGCTGAATTTTGTATTCCATTAGCATTAAGCAAACTTGATTCATCTTTATTAGTGGCCAAATTGGATTCTTTGGACTTGCTTGTAATTATATCTTGTAATTTGTAAGTTAATACTTCCCCATCACAATTTTAGGACGAAGGATGCAAACATTTCAGTTCCGATTCATATCTAACACATGGCTCAGTTATATGGTCCCACATACAGAAAGAAATTGTAAATTCGTCGGATCCACAACTTATCAGCAAATGTTTACAAACGTTAACAGTTGTTATATGCAAATTTTCTGAAGCTGATAGTATAGCATTTATCAAAATATTAAATGATATAGTAGACACTTTGAAAGGAAATTTATTGCCAGAATCAAAATTATTCAATATGTCATCTTTAATTTTAATTTCAACCGCTTCTGCTTCTGCAAAATCGTCAGAATATGTTACAAAACATGTAGCTCCTCTTTTACAGAATGCATTTACCATAGTTAAGGATCCAGGTCAGAGGGCCATTATTCTTGACACCCTGATAAAACTAGTAATAAGTTTTGAACAGTATCACAATGAAAAAATTACAGAAGTTGAAGAATTAGCTGCAACTCCAATGATGTGTTTGAGGGCTACAATAGAATATGATAATGAAGCTAATGAATTAAAAACGTCTGGTTTCAATGGTTTCTCTAGTATTGCTAAACATCTGACCGAATCAGTTTTGGAGATTTTACTTAAAAGTGTGAACGAAATTATTACTCAAGATGTAAATCAAAATTTACGGAATTCTATTTTACGTTGTTTGAAAAGTCTGGCGATTCATCATGACAAAAAAGTAGAGAACACAGTGTTGTACAAAGACAAAATTAATAACTCAAATTTCCTGAGGATGTACCTAAGTGCCCTTTGCACACTTTTTGACATAGAATACTTCAGAGATATGGTTGTTAACATTATTTTAAGTTATATGTTTGATGATATTATTTGGACTTCAGTTGTGATTGATGTTATAAAAGAAACCCTAAAATCAAATACAGATAGGAAAATAATCAACACACTTCTTGAAAGAGGTATAATGAATAGATTGATCGACTTCACAATTACCAAAGAAGCCTATGATTTAGCCCCACGTGTCTCAAATATTTTAAAATTATTGATAAGTTATCAAAGTAAAGAGTGCCAACAATTACAGGTAAATGACCTGATATTTAAAGTGGATACTTACAGTAGAGGTAATGAAAAACTGTATGTCCATTTACTTAGTGGAGTGCTTACAAAATTACATAAAGAGATATGCTATAACATAGATTTTATCAATTTTTTAACTGATCTCTCTGTGAATAATAATAACAACATACCAGAAGCAGAGCATGTTGGACAGATTCTAGCAATCTTTACCAATAAATATCCTGATAATAGTATAGTAGAGGAGAAGTTGGAGAACATTAAGAAATTGTGTGTGAATTCACCAAACAAACTCGTTGTTATGGCTTGGGTGACAAAAGCTTTACTAATGAGAAATCATGTTCAGGCAGTAATGTGGTGTAACCAGGTAAATAAGTACGTTTTTTTGGTATTTGTATCGAGGGACTATTATAACTTATTTTCAGTATTGCCTGAATACCACCTTGCTAGTTGTGTAACCCTCCCTGTATATTTTAAGTTTTGAAGTTTCTCTTATTCTCTCAGCATACTGTTATCAAAAAAAGTTTTCAACAAATGGGAGGAAGATGAGATACAACCCCCTTGAGGGTAGCTACCCAATGCCTTGACAGTGAGTCAGAGAAACAACCCTCCTCCCAAGAGCATAAAACAGATCTGCCCACACGAGTTTCCCCAGTCCACACATCTTCCATAACTCCACAGACTTGGTCCACTGTCATATTAGTAACTGCTCACAAAGTGTATCTTCAATGTCTTGATTAAGAAGCTTTTGAGGCTGATGCAGCATAATCACTGCACCCCAGCTTGAATATAAATGCCCTCATAATCTGCATCCAACATTCCCAATAGTGGCGGGGTGAGGGCTTACCCATCCTCTTGAAAAAGGGTCACGTAGATTTCTTTCCATACGATGAAAAAGGCTTTATACTTAATTAGGGCAACTGGTAACATTGTCATCAATGTTGTAGTTTGCTGCAAATAGAACACTGAATTAACTATTACATTATTAAGAAGTGTGTGACCTAAAGAAGTTATGGCGTTAAAAGCCGCCTTTATTTTTAATGCTATAAAACGTCTGTTAAAACATTTTGTTAAAGAATATTTTCTCTAAACAAAAAATCAAAATATTATTTTGTTTCCTGCTAGTAATGAACTTTCCAAGAAATAAGTTCTAAGATTTGTGAGGTTATCTTGTCCAATAATGAAATAGTAAAAACAAAGTGACCCGTGTTTTTCTTCAGTTTCTCGACCATAATTTCTGAGCCGATTGACCGATTTTCCTCAGATGCAGAAATAGATTGTCTACAAAAAAGTATTCTTGTAATTTTCTTAGTGCCCTCATAAAAGATAACTCAAAAAAGACTTGTGGTTTGACGTTTAGTTTGACATTAAAATGGGCCAAGCATTTGGTATATGTTGGCCGTGTTCGATGTAGCAACAAATCTGAAAGCGCTTTGAAAATATAGTAGCATTGAACAATTGAAGGCGACACATAGTGCTTGAAAGCCCCTCCAGGGCAAATAAAGCACTTGCTTTCTAAATTGTATTCATTTTATTTTTTGTGTAGATTATGGCTATGGTATGTGCGGTATTTGTTTTTGAATAACCATGTATATAAGCTTGTATTTTTATTCCATTTGACATCCTTGAAATTTATTGAAATGAATGTATTCATTGATGAGTACGGAAACCAAATTTTATACAAAAGTAGCACAATGTAATATAGAAATAACATAATTTATTTAAAATTTTCTTTTTGTACTCATCTGCATATTTATTTAAATGTACTTCAAAGTTAGCTGTCAGTTACAATAAATGGGAACATCTTAAATTATAAATATTTTTAAAATATTTGGAGATTGAAATAGGTTTTTTTTTATCAAAAATAGAAAATGTTCCCACGTTTTGCAAACTTTTTGTCGGTCACTGTATGCAATTATATGTAGGTATATATAGTGTGTACAAAAGAAGTAATTTTTTCACATCTTTTAAATACTTAATATTTCTAATTTGGCAATGGCATATTTCTACGGAATACACTAGTTCAGTAGTTTGTGAGATAATGGCTCTAAAGTTGTTTTTTCTTTTCTGGCATGATTGATTTTTTCTTTTGAACAATGCATGATAATCCTTTTTTACGTTTACGCTCATTAGGTGTCCATAGTGAGCTATGATTTTTACATTTTGAGTCTTTTGTTATTTCTTTTCATAGTAGACTATGACGTAGTAAAATCATTGATTGTAATATATCCTTTGTCACGAGTATGAAGCAACATTGTTGTCTTTTTTATATACTAAAATCTTTATTATTAATAAATTTTGTGACAATTTTTCATATGGTTAGTACGGAACCTACATAGTAACAATTTGACACTATTGTGGCACTTACTGGAGGTAATTCCTTTGTTCTGTGTGACAAATTTGAATATATCCAGTGGAATTATTTGAAACTTGTAACTTTGTAAACAGATTATCGTTTTAATCATCGAACTGATAAGTAGTATGGAAGTCCCACAAGGGTAAAATTCACTGCCTTGTAGGCAGCCAATTCTAGAGTGGGAGTTTCAACTTGGCAATAAGTAAGACATTTTCAAACAGCATATTTTGAATATAAGTACATTTAGAAAACTACACAGAAAACGATTGGTTATGATGTACAAGGTGTTCAGATTTGATCTGGAACACCCCTGTAAAATTGTGATTCGCTGCACGATTTTGATGCTTTTTTTGTGTGTGGGAAGTGTCCTTATGCACATAATAATATCCTCATGGTGGCAGCACTATTCCACAGCCTGCTGTGATTTTTTTGCCAATGACACTTTTTGGAGAATTCAACGCCTGCCAATATGAACCAATGAAATGATATGATTTTTGAAATACTAACCAATCAGGTGATGATTTCAGCGATAATACCACTAGTGGTATTTTCGCTGAAATCCTACTCTCTTGGTTACGTCCTAGTTACGCTAAACCAATATTGTGGCAGCTAAAACTGATAACCCGATAACTTCTTCACATTACCAAATTTAATATAGGACTAGAAGATATGTTTTCAGTTAACACATTAATCTTTAAATATCTATTAGCACAAAAAACATATTCAGAACCGAAAGGTCAATCTAAATGACAGCTAGCTGTCAAACTAACTATTTGCAGTTGTTAAATTCTCTTAATACACCTCGTGGTATGCCTAATAATAGATAATACTTTTCCTTAATTTATCACTCATTATAATCCCAATGCTAAGAAAATACCACTCCTGCTGCGCAGTCGTGGTATTTTCAGCTTTGGGATTATAATTCGTAAAATTAACGAAAGGTATTATCGATAATAGGCAGACCACTTGTTATATTACCCCTGAAAATGCAATTAGGGATTTTTTATTGAAAATCTGGCTACCTAGATTTATTTTATAACCCCTGAGACCCCAGTACCTCAAGTTTTATTAATTTACATCACCGACTAACATTTCTACAGGAGCTTAAAGTTGGGAAAATTAACATTTATTTTTATTTAAAAATCAGGAATGCTTTGCAACTATCTGAAAATCAGGTAAATTTATTCAAAATTACCCAAAAACGTTCTATTAATAAAGAAAAAATGCGCTCTACGATAACACCGTTTTATCGTTTTAAAACAATGCTTAAATATGCCATATTTAAGTATGATTTTTATGTGATATTCTGAAAAATGCTATTAGTGATTTTTATATCGAAAATCTGGCAACTTAGCTTTAATCAGCATGTCCTAAAACCCAAATATCCCAAGTTTTATGAATTTATATCACCAACTAGCGTTTCTACAGGACCTTATACTTGGAGAATTGTTTTTCTTTATTTTCAATTGAAAATCGAACAAACAAACATCCTCCTATCATTTTAAAATAATACTTAAATATGGCATATTCTTCATATATCAGATAAAATTTCTACACAAAAAAATTATCAAAATCGTGGAGCGCATCACAATTCCAGGGGGAGTGTTCCAGATCAAATCTGAACAATCTTTGCAATTTTATTGTAAAATATAAAAATTACTTTTTTTACCTAAAACCGTTAAGTAAAAGAAAAGGGTAAGAGGAATCGAGGAAATGGCCGGATCTCTTTTTGTGAGTGGGAATTTAACCCAGTGCATTCACCACAAATTAAAAGTTTCCTAACACGGCCTTGAGATTGATGTTCCTTCATGTGCCGTCTCATCCATGGTAGTTAAATATTGGAGTGGACAAAAACCAAGTTTTAAAATGTAAATGGGCACTACATAGTCACGCATTGCCTTATTGGCGATAATGGGTGCTAATTTATTGCAGCTTTGACCTTGGCACAGAAAAACAAATGCGGAGCATGGGGCGAAGCGGATCTCGCTCTTCCATGCAACGACGAACACTTGATAGACTTGGGCTTTACAGCTGTGGGAAAATTTATTTTTGAGAACTGGATTTTGAGGGGCTGTGCACGATAGCGTTCTCAGTTTTAACAGATAAAAATTGCTAACACAATTTCTTCCTCAGACTGACAGACTTAGCTGTTTGTGGTGCGGAAATAGCACAATAGCAATGGGCTTTCAATTGGTTAGTCCTCTGACGTAACTTGTTGGATTCCCACTGCATTATTATTTTACAAAACACATACAAGTTAGAAATAAATACTATTGTGTTTTTGCTGTAATTAGTATTTTAATTTTTAATTGAAACTCAGTGGGGGAAACAAAGATGGGGGGAGGTAAATAAATCTTTCGTTAAAGACAGATAGACATTCACAAGAAAAGTAGGTGCCAGCCCGTGCTAATCATTTTATATCCCCTAGCTAGGATATTATACTTATCGAAAAATAAAAGAAACACAGGTGTTTTAATAGCAAAATAAATAATAATCATAACAAAAATAAATGCTATTTAAAAAAGGGTTTTTTGAAAATGCATCCACCGATAAATTTGTTGATTCTAATTAACAGTACTTACCAAATAAGTATAATGGTATTTGCAGTTCATTTACCCACCACCCTAAACATTTTTAAGTTTTTCTTTCTGATTTTACAATAAGTGGATAAAATAAGGATGCCAGGATTCCTTATAAGGACTATTATTTACTTCCACTATGTGTTTGGGAGTATATTAACCAAAAAATTTCAGAAAATGTTATTCTCTAAATCAATTTGAAGTGTTCTAACATCGAAAACCAAAGTATCAGCCAAAAAATTGGTGTCTGTATAACCTTCCGATAACTTTCGAACTGATTAAGATATTGGCTTCAAATTTCATATACTTGCGTAATTTTGCCTATAATAGGGTGGTTCAGAATGCATTTGGGTGAAATCGCTCCATGGAGAGGGATGGAAGGGGGGCGGTGGCAGCAGATAGAAACTTAAATTATTTAGTTTTTCGTGACACAATTATTTAGTTATTTAGTTTTTCACAATACAAATATTTGTTCAACGCATTATTAGAAAGTAGGCCAGTAGTGTATTTATAGGGGGGATAATTAGGGTAATCATGTAATCACTGAACTTACTGTGACCCAGGACATGTGGCTGTGTAAAAATTATTCAACATAAAATTGAAAATAGTCTAGCAGTTTTCGAGATATGTATTTGCCTGAAATGTCGCATACTGGTATTTGAAACGTTGCTGAATGTACTGGATGAGTTGTATAAGCCACTATATTATTAAAGATTGGAAAAAAGACAATCATGAGTACTACATTCGAAAAGTATTTTCCAATATACAAGGTGGTCCAATAAGTAGTGGTGGCCACAGTTGTTTTTTAAATGAAACACCCGGTACTTTATTACAGTTATTTTAATTTTAAACAAAAAAAGGAGTCTTGAAACCTACTCAAAACCCAAATAAGATTTAGAGCTATAACAGACTGGAGATTGCTTGTTGTGCCTAGTTAACAATTTTGGATTGACATTAAGGTAAAATTCTGAAGAACATACCAGATGATTCACTTACACAAATCCTAAGTTTATTCATTATTTTTAAATGGACACCCGGTATTTTAGTATATCTTTTAGAAAGCCCTTAATCAGTAGAACACATGCCAGAAAAATCGTAACTGGGATTGGTTGATTTCGATTTCATATCCTACCTAAGATAGGCATGAAATTATATCTATTCACTAACTGGAATTATTGTCTACTTATCTATTCTATAGATTGTAAATAAAATGAGACTAGTCATTAGTCAAAAGTATGATTTTTGCTTAGAAATAACTGTAGATCCTTAAAGTAGATTCAACATTTTGAAGAAGTACTATGTGGAAACAAATTGATGTTATGTAGTCCAAAAGTGCTTCGCTCCCAGGCTTCTAAGGGGCTATTTTGATTTTGATTATAATTGGTACCTAGAGTCAATTTTTTTAAGAAGTCTTTACTAGGACTGTCAATTGGTAATTTCAACACCATAGCTGTAAAACTCCCGAAATGTACAAAACCTGCGAATATTTTTACTGCTGAAAGTTTGAACCAGCTTGAACGATCCGGGAAACCTTCACTGTCACTTTGACACACGGAAGCCAAATTTGTCCGAGTCCGCGCATAGGCGCTGCAACAAGCAGCTGATTATACCAAAATGAAAAGTGTTTACATGACGTTTGAAACTGTTATTAAAATGAGTTGCTATAATTGTGATTGCAATGGGGTTTTTATTTTATTATGCTCTTTTTTTTTGTATCACTTGGGTAACTTTTACCATAATAAGTCAATGAGTGGTTGCGACGCATATATGCCATTGTTATAACCATGGACAACAGAAAATTCCTAGGGAATTTGTGAAGAATTGTCATTTGACAAAATCCGGACTTCTTACAGTAATCAGGGCATACATACTAAAGGGCCTTACACAGAATGAAACTGACATAAAAATTATTAATATCTATAAAAAAATAAAAAGCCATCAGGGGACAAGTGTTCTTGTTTGACCCTCTTTAAGGGGCCCAGTCTGAAGGGGCCTTCAGAGCCACAAAAGAATTTGACCCTAAGAACACCTGGTAGAGCTATATACAGTGTGTTTCACTTCGAGTCAAGACAATTTCATATTTTTCGAAAGATGAAATTTTTTTAACCCATAGCACTAGAAGAGCTCTGCATTTTGGGTTTTAATTTTTTGAAATAGCCCTATTCCATGGCATACTGTTATTAAAAGAACACCTAAAAACCACAAAATCATATTGGGTATTTTTTAAATAATAAAATTGATAGTACCATCGAATTGGCCATAGCCCAAAGTTCTTGGTACAAAATTTAAATACTCCTAAGTTTGTACAGAGCGTTTACCAAATGGGGCCAAATTTCGAAAAAATGTGGTTTTCCGGAGTACCCTGTATAAACCACCTGGCATATTTTTGTGATCTTTTTTTCTAGAATCGATTGGCTTTGTCTAAAGTATTTTTTACATAATATAACCAATGTAGCTCATACAGGATGTTCGTAAAAAAATCAAATTTTAAGAAAAGATCATTTATTTAAAAAATTACTTAAAGTAATAAGGTGGGGTTTTACATTAGGGGCTAGGTTAGGTACCTAGGTAACTGTCTAATATGTAGACGATACGGTTTTTGGTTTCATGGCATTCATGGCACGCCTGATTTGATTAATATGCTTCAACTTGTTAAATAAAGCAGAATTAATTAAGGATGGAGGATGATGCCTAGAATTGTAATAAAGCAACAGCCCGTGAATGCCAGACCTTCCTTATTTTATAAAAGCTGAAAGTTTCTCAGTGCATGCTTCCAACATAGGTAGGAACGATGGGTTAGTATGAAGTTTGGGTCATCGTAGCTTTGGCAGGTAGCAAAGGTGTATAAAATACCAACTTAAATTTGTCAAATAATAAAGCGTAATTTTCTTATATTTTCTTCGGAATAATATTGTAACTGTAGTTACATTATAGTATAAAAGCTGAATTTTATACATGTTAGTTGGGTAACTATTAGAAGATGTTTTCTCAGTAGCCAGGCAGTTTCGACAGTTTTAACCCCTGGCCAGACAAACATATAGGGTAACTGTTGTAGGTGCGAGCGCGAGGCAATATACATCCGAATAGGTGTTCAAGTGAGATAATTATTTGGATCGATCGAATAATAATTGTATTATGTAGTTATTCGTGACTAAGAAATTAATGTTTAAAAAGCTATTGATTTAAATTCATATTAATAAATGATTAAAAAGTAAACCAAATAAATTAGTAAATAATGTTCAGTTTAATATAAAATTCGATATTTCATGGAAATTTGATTATTTATTCATATAGAGTGTTAAAAAATTCAATGAAAAAAATAGTTTAATTGTATTCACAGCCATTATATAAAAATAAAAGAAAATATGGATTTATAAGTTTATTACTAGATTTTAAGAGTTTAATGATTTTATTCATTTTCATTATTATAGCCCATATATCTTCATTATCTTCGTCACTGCTACTCCGGTCCATTGCTTGATCATTTTCAATATCGTTTTCTTCGTTATTTTCTACAAAAATGTAAAAAAGTTAATACAATTATGAATACTTAGCTAAATATTATGTATAATAATTTGAAGTAGGTGTTTTTAGTAAATCTGACGTAATTTGGCAACTGATCTCCTTCAAACCATTTAAAATGGTACTGGTTGTTTTCTTGTACCCAACCATTATTCTCTGGTCGATATATCGTTCAAATTTTCTGGTGAGCAGAAATTACTGTAACAGCTCGGTTTACAGGGTGGCAGACTGCTAGCTAGCATCAAAATTTCGCAATTTTTTATGGTCAAACGCTTCATTAACATCGGAGGCCGTATACGTATTGCTGAAGCCGAGTAGCATCAACATCAATTATCTCACCAACATTGTATACTTCACATATAAACCGCTGTATAATATTAATAATATTAAACACGTTGTGGTGTTCATCATTATTTTCAAATAATTCGCTGTTGCCGAATTTGATGAAAGCAACGGACTGGAGTAGGGGTGACGAAGATAATGAAGATAGCGACTATAATTATGAACATGAATAAAATCATTAAACATGTCTTAAAATCTAGTAATAAACTTTTCTTTTATTTTATATAATGGCTATGAATACAATTATGCTATTTTTTATAGAATTTTTTAACACTATACTTATATGAATAAACAATGAAATGTTCATGAAATGTTGAATTTTGTATGAAACTGAATTTAAAAAATAAAGTTCATAAAATTTTGAAACATTGATTATAATTTATTCGGTTATTTTTTAACCATTTATCAACATGAAAATTATAATCAATAACTTTTTAAACATTGATTTCTTAGTCTTACACTTTATTATTTGACAAATTTTGGTATTTTATACACCTTTGCTATCTGTTACCTGCCAAAGCCATGATGACCTAAACTTCATAGTAGCCCATCGTTCTTACCTGTGTTGGAAGCATGCGCTGAGAAACTTTCAGCTTTTATAAAATAAGGAAGGTCTGGCATTCATGGGCTCTTAGACTATAAGGAAATGTTAAAATGGAATATATTTTTTTCAAGGGAGACTAAAATACAGTGAAATCCCAATTTTTTTATTTAAATATATTTTTAAAATAAATGATTTTATCATATTTTTTTGACGAGCTATAATATGAGCTAGGCTTGCTATACTATGTAAAGTAATAAAAAAAGTAAAAATTTTGTCAAATCATGGGTGAGAAGGTTTAGAGAATCATCGTCAGCTATAAATGTGAAACCCCGTGTTCCTCCAAGGACTCTAAGTGCTGCTGAGAATGTTGAGGCTGTATGGGTAATTCGAAATCCAAGTGGATCTTTTCGTAACACATCCCAAGTGGTGCGAATGCGCAAATAATTTTTTTCACACAATTTTAAGGAGGGATTTGGGGTTTCATCCATACAAAATCCAAATGGTGCAAGAATTAAACCCAAATGACTTTATAAACTGTCGTTCTTTTGCCGAAACAATGATAGACCATTTTTTGCAAATGACTGAATTAACAATATTCTGTTCAGTGACAAGGCACACTTTCACCTTTCAGGAGCAGTTAATAAGCAAAATTGTCGCTATTGGGCACCAA
This sequence comes from Pseudeuparius sepicola, assembly GCA_963920635.1. NCBI lineage: Eukaryota > Metazoa > Arthropoda > Insecta > Coleoptera > Anthribidae > Pseudeuparius > Pseudeuparius sepicola. Next base: position 33,094,382 of record OY987300.1, on the reverse strand, counting down.
GGAATCCAAGGCAAAAAACGAAAGGCCGCTACATAGCCCAAAAGTAATTAAATGTGTGGTCCGTACTTTTTGAAAACAGACACGGCATAGGCCAAAATAATGATTGTTATTGGGCGATGCTTCGGGAGTTTTTGGTACTGCACATACAGCCCAAGCATATATGGAAGACACTCCAGAATTATTCCTGGAAAAGGTCATGTCTCACTTTGGAGACATAAACTGGCCAACTAGGTCTCCCTATCTCACCCCATTGGACTTTTTTGTGGGGATAGGTATCTCGAAAGTACAGTTTATTTTGATATAACTAACATTTATTTATAAGGTTTATAGCTTTTTTATTATTAATTTAAATAATTTGACCTTGAAAATTTGAATAATTTTGGCCGGTGGCACTTAATGACAAAAATTAATTTTTGTTTGTTTGTGGAAAACTTTTGCCAAAAATAAGAAAACCTATTACTTACAAAATTTAAAAAATAAGTCTAATTTCTTCTCTATCTACATTTAAACCATAGACAAAGCTACACATAGAATGTCAGAACCATTGTTGAAATTTCCACACGCTACCCCAAATATTTTGCATAAACTTTGATATAAAAAGGAATAACTAAGTTAAAATACCTATACCTCAACTTAGTATCGAGTCCTTAGAATTGTAAGACATTACAATTTATCTGTTTTAACTGGTTTTCGCTCCAAAATTAAAGTTTGAAACTTGGTGTAGCAGGATTTTTTGCGGACAGTTTCAACAATGCTTTTGACTATCTTAGCTCCTTTAATCTATGTTTAAACTAAACATGAAAAATGATCTACGCAAAACTATTGTATTTTAAGGAACGAAAGATAATAATAACGCACAAATAACAAATGGGAATTAAAAAAGAAAAAGCCAGAGAACTGTTAGAACCGACACAAGTGACAGAAGGAAAATGACGTTTTGTCTGCAAAACATATTTTGCCTTTTTATGTATCATGTGGTTTGCCCATCAGCTGATTTATTTTGTTGTTTTATTTACTAAGGTTTGACTGCTCTAGATTCCTTTCATACTGCTTATCATTCAAGAGTTTTAACAAGTAGTAAATAAGTAGCCTCCATGAAGGTGTCTATTTATCCCGAAAATGAGATAACTCTCTATATATTATTGTTATTAAACCAGGTACACTGAATAAATATGTAACTTATGTTCCCAGTAGTTTTGCTCACAGGTCAATGTGAGTAATTAGGAATGTCAAAATGCACTGTGCCTGACTAGGCACGCTGTGAAAATTATGTTGACAAATCGAGTTATCAACTTATTCACCACACCATATAATATGTAGTAGGGTGAATAAGGTAAATCAAGTTACAAACGTGCATTTGAGGTTATGTCGAGATTATTGCTAATATATTGCAGCTCAGTAAGATTGTAATCTAAATCTTTCACAAGCTAAATTATCTTCTATCTATCTATCTAAGTTAAGGGGCGGTCGCCTCAGATCGGCCCGGCAGGTAGGCCTCCATGGGCCCGTTGTGCACCTGCTGCCAGTATCACAAGGCAGTCCGCATGCCGGCCTCCTCACCCAGCCTAGCTGTGCCAAAGGACTCGACCCAGTGGCGTAACTACCGCTTGTATCAGCTGTATCAATGATACAGGGCGCCTGGGGGGCCCACCGACCAATAAAAATTTGATTTGGTTACTACTTCAAACTTAAAATTAAATTATTTTCTTTTAACACTACGGGTGACTTCAGATTTGTTCGCATCTATGCACCTCATAAGACATAATAAAACGAAATTTGAGTTTTTGTTTACTTACAGCATAGATAACGTAACCTAGATTGGCAGCGCGGGTTGTTCCTTCAATCACCGCGAAAATATAAAATTCTGGGTGGTTCTTGTTTACGCCGAAAAGGTCTCCGCCCCCCGATCGATACAGATGTTGTCATAGCAACCGAACACGCTGGTCGGGGCAGAGTATTAAAATAATTCTGGTTTCTTTGTAAAATTAATACGCGGTGGGTATTTTATAACATGCAATAAAACTGAGTATAATCCTACGGCTACCTCTCCCCATTTACAAATATTGCTAGGGGCTAAATGATATTATATTCATTCGATCTCTGCTTTTTTAATCTTTTGAAATAATTCTGCAAACAAAAAAATTCCCTTATGATATACAGACTTTATTTTTTGTCACGTTGTATATTATCCAAAGGAGAAAAATGGTCTAATGGTCATTATAACTTATATTATATAATCCTACATTGTCCTTCCCTCGCATTCATCGATAAAACATTAAAATAACACTCCTACCACAAATGTGTAACTTAAATACTTCCACACTAACTGACCCAGTTAACCACATTTGACGTATAACGTCAATTTAACGTATTTTTATAACATAAAAAATACGTAAAGAAATTACGTTTCTAGAGTAGCGTTAAAATAACGTCATTATTTCGGCATCGTTAACCACATTTGATGTATAACGTCAATTTAACGTAAAAAAATACGTAAAGAAATTACGTTCCTAGAGTAGCGTTAATATTACGTCATTACTACGATACCCAGCTAACCACGAATTACCTATAACGCGTTATTTTAATAACGTAACAAATACGTAGCTCAATTTACGGAAATATAACTTTATAAATACATCAAAAATGACATAATAAAAATAAGTAATAAAACTAGCGTCAATATTACTACGGTATAGATACTCCCGAATAATAAAACTTGGACCAAGGTTTTTGGGAAATCACAATAGAGTCCTTTCCTGAGACGATTAAGATCCTTTTGGCTTTGTCCCATCCGTTACATGAATTTTTAGGCACTCTTTATTTTATTTCTATTTATTTCTGTGACGTCATCGAGATTCTAGCTTACACTGTTTTAGGCAATATTTTTCAAGTGCTTCAATAGCTTAGTTGGAAAGAGCGTCGACATTAATTCCGATGTTCGTAGGTTCGAACCCTGGTGTTGGTATGCGAATTTTATTTTTTATGAGGTTATATCTACGTTAAGTTTATGAGGTTATTTCTACGTCAGGATATTAACGTCACTCTACCAGACTTTTTGTCATAATTATAACGTTAGTTTAACATGATTTTCCTAACGTTATAAGATTATTTTATAACGACATTTTGACGTAGTAAAACCGTGGTTTGGTTAGCTGGGGAGTTGAAGCACAGATAACGTATAAGTGGTTGAAGCGATTTCCTGGTTATGATAACTTATAGTGGTTATTATAGAACTGCAACACTGTCTGCCTTATTATTATTTTTTTCTGTACCTACCTAGCTCTACCTATTCGGAAATACAAAATCACCTGTGCCAGTTCGCTGGTATTTTTACACAATACCTATGAGGATCCATTTTGAGAGAGGAGGAGCCACCGGCAGAGGGAATGGATTTATTGCACCTCTTGACTGCCATCGACAGCTTTTGACGACTATAAAGTAGGGTTTTGTAATATTTTCTAATAGGTGACTCTGAGGCGAATCCGAATTCAGAGAACAAAGGATCTGCCAATCTAGGTTACGTTATCTGTGCTTACAGTAAGTAGGTATCTAATTACAGTTATAACTCACAAGGCCCCTGTTATCTTTTTATTTTTCGGATTTAAAAATCGGCCGGCAGTTTGTTGAAAATAATGTAAATTTTATTTCTGTAGGTATTATTTATAAATAATGGTATGCTGTTCTGGAGTATGCAGTGGCGGATACAGGGGGGCGACCACCCCCCTTTTTCTACAACCGGAGTATTATTAAGTAATCTAAAAACGCTCTTTAATAATTGTACACTAGAAATGGCATTTCTTAATTTGGTAATAGAAGGTTGGCAGCAATGTTTTGGGCGCCTACAAGAACATATTTAGCATGTCCGGCAGAAATGTCATAATTTATGACAGATGCCTAACTTTATCCAAGGATAAGATATTCCATCTCTGTGTCTGTATGGCTGTAACCTAACTTCAAACACAGAAACTATAACTATAGTCTTTTTTCTATGCTTCAAAGAACAGAGTTTATTGTTAATTTCTATCTATTTAAATTTAGGATTTGGGTGTGTAAAATGTAAATTCTGTTTTCTGTTGATTACTGCCCTGTCCTCCGTCACCTATCAATAATATCAATATGGCCGCCTTTTACGGAATTCTAGGGACATGAAATATTTTTACCTGTCACAATCTAGTGTACAATTAAAGAGCGTTTTTAGTATATTTTCCTCAGTTTCTCAATAACACCACTACGAAATCGCATCGCGACAACGGCAAGAAAATTTTTGAGCATACTTGCCAGTTTCCCGATAAGCAATGCATCGGCCGAAATATATATTTTTTTTTCACTTAAAAGACTTATATGTGGTTCAAGACAGACTAAGTAATTTAGCCCCATTAAATACAGACCGCAATGTACCCATAAATGAAGAAAAGATCAGTTTGCGCAAGAAGAGAAAATATTATTTTATTTTGTGATAAGTACATCATTTTTTAAATCTAAAGAATTACCTATTGTTTCTTTTGTGATTTTGTTTTGTTATGTTTATTATTTAAGTTTGTTTTTTTTTTGTTTGGGTAAAAATTTTTTTGTTTTTGGTTTATTATTCACAAAAATACATAATATTATATTCTACAAATTTTCCTTACTGGCCCCTCAGGAATTTTTTTACTACGCCGCCCCCTCGTTTTGATTTGCCTGGATCCGCCTCTGGGAGTATGCAGATTTTATATTACCCCCCCCCCCCCCGGCTCAGGGGCCCTTGGCTTAGCATTTGATACAGGGCCCACTCAAAGCTAGCTACGCCACTGACTCAACCTTACCCTATCAAGCGCAGGGCACACTGTAACTAGATGGTGGGAGGGTCTCCTCGTCCTCCAGGCACCACCTGCACTCAACCATTTCTCAACGAATCTGTCTCGCAGCCATTCGTCCAGGACCTGTCGCCACCCGAGGTGCGATCCCCCAGGAGGGGCTCTGGCCCCATCGGTCGGCCCATGGATCCTTCCCTGACAAGAAGGTCGGCGGTCTCATTCCCCTCGATGCCCGAATGTCAGCCATCCCGTCCGTAGCCAATCTGAGCAAACTCGCCCTATACTCCTCCACCAGAGAAGATGTAGTGTGGTTTGCTCGCAGCACCGCCTTGCTATGAGAGTATAAGGTCAACCGCGGCCCCTCACTCGGAGTTTGAGTGATTCTTCTGCCTCCATCCTTATGGCGAACACCTCTGCCTGGAACACTGTAGTGTGCTCACTCAGGGAGGCGCTCAGCCTTTTGGCCAGGTTCTTACAGAAAGCACAGGCCGCAGTTCCCTCCCCCATTTTGGATCCATCCGTATACCAGATAGGATCCCCTGGGAATTATTATTGTTCCGTTCCACCCATTCTTCCCCTCTTCCAGAAGAAGTGGAGTCGATCTTACAAGCCGACAGAGGGTGCCTGCACATCCCTTCTCATTAACAGAAGGGGCATGGCCTCCTTAAGCTCGAACCACAGCTTCTGGTGTCCACAAGGCGGGCCCTCCACTGCCCAAATGTTAAGACGTCGTACTCCACAACCACCCCCAGCGGGGGAAGTCCCAACAGAGCCTCCAGGAAGGAGTAGACCTGAGGGCCGCTGTAATGCAGAGGCAGGCAAGGTGTTGTAATTTATCCAGTGACGCCTTTGGTCTGGTCCTGCTAGCGCTAGACCACCAGATGACGGCCCCATGGGTGATCGTAGATACAATCATTGCTTTGCAGATCCAAAGCATGATACCAGGTTTCAGTCCCTATGAAGTGCCAATGGAAACGCCTACAGTGCGTTGCACGCCTTCCTGGCCTTTGTGAGGATATGTTCCTCGTAGGTCAATAGGACTTTCTTTTTATTCTCCAACTGGACCCCTTGCAGCTCTATACGAGGAGTGGGGTCCACCTTTCTCTTTTTGGTGAATAAAACCAACTCAACCTTGTCTGGGTTGACTCTTAATCCGTTACAGTTGCATTATCGTGAGAACGTTTTAAAAAACCGAAGCAAGACACTTGTTATAAGTGTGATTTATTTAAAAACAAATTGCAGTTTGTAACTGGCGATTTACTAGATACATACCTTCTTATTCTCCACCAATTTTTCCTACTTGCTTGAGTTACCTATTTGTGTTTATAATGACTTTATGTCAAAAACATTACGTCATCAAATTGAGCTTAAACTAGTTTTATGTATACCGACAAAAATATGAATGTTTACATCAAGCCTCATCTGGATCAACTTCTTGCAAATCGGGGTCACGATCCGGTACATCATAGGTAGTCAAATTTTTGTAGAAGTGGTGAAAAGTGACATCAATCAATGGCAACATCTCCAAGAGATTTTGCTTCTTGAGCTTGTTAATCAGAATGATACTTTCTGAGACAAGGGGCAATAGTCAGGTATAGATAATTTTCAAGGTCGCCGAAAATTTATCGATTTAAACATTTGTGAAATATCCAAGGAAGATTATATTTGACGTTTTTGACCATTATACCGACAGAAGTTCTTCCTAATAGCATCAAATAAAATTAGTGAAACATGCACCTCAGAAAAGAATAATTACTTAATCAGAATATTAGTCACCACAAAAAGACGAAAAAATAAGTTATAATAAAAAAGAAGACTTTGATTTTGGCAGCCTTAGCAAAGCTCGGTTTCTAACAAGAAAGTAACCCAGTGTTTTTGAAAAATTTGTGTGACGACCTGTTCAGTGGTTGCAATACCTGATTATTTTCCCCTTGTATCAGAAAGTACCATCCCGATTAATAAGTTTAAGTAACAAAATCTCTCGAAGTTATTGCCACTGATCGATGTCGTATTTCACGACTTATACAAAAATTTGCCTACCTCTGATGTACCGGACCATGACCCTGATTTGCAATAAGTTGATCCAGATGAGGTTTGATGTTTGTCCATTCATATTTTTATCAATAAGTATACATATAGTTGCAGTTTAAGAAAGCTGAATTTTATGATGTTGTTTTTTGTCATAAAGTCAGTATAAGCATAAATAGGTAACAAACAAGTAGGAAAAATTGGTGGTGAATAAGGAGGCATGTATCCAATAAAACCTTAAAAAGAAAAGATACATTGATGACAATACTGTGTTACCTACTTACAACTGCCATCCACTTAATCCATTAATAAAGCTATCATTGATATCAATCGACTTTGGAAAGAATACAGAATTTTAAACCATCTTCCTGTAAAATTCACCTACGTATCAAAAAACTTCAATTCAAGAATAAATACCGACACATATTTAAAGCAGCTATTTAAAGTGTTAAGATCGAAGCCTACTATGAGTATTCAAAAACACACTTATAATAATAATAATAATTCTCACCCTCACAACACTCCAAACTAGAAGTACCCCAAAAGCAACTGAATGCTTGTGCAAGGTGGGGATAAAAGTCATAAACCCTATGTAAATTTCTTATTTATCAAGATGGAAAAAAATTGATATAAAAGTTGTAGATACAGAATTGTATTATTCTATAATACTGTAATACAAAATTGGATACAGGGTGTTGCTCAAAACCATGACAAACCATGATTATTTTTATTTTTGCAGTTTTGAAATCTGCTTGTCAGGGTGATTAAAATGATATAAAACTTATGCACTTTTCTTGTGCTATTTTGTTGTTGAAATAATTCATTGAAATAATTGCATCCTCTATACAATATGTCCTTGAATGCAGAATAATGTTAACTTATCGATTCTCAAAGTATGTTGTAATAACGATTTCAGATACTAGGTATGCTTGAAGAGCCAGAGATATCAGCAGGTTTAGAAATTATTATGAATGATAAATGCGATGTTCTCTGCAAAGAAAGTCACTGTAATATTACGTATGTTTTTTACATTATTATGTAAATACAAATTATAATCATATAGATTTTAGGCCATTATACCGACAGAAGTTCTTCATAATAGCATCAAACAAAATTAGTGAAACATGCACATCTGAAAAGAATAATTACTTCAATCTCATACCACACCTTATGAAACATGCTCCAATCCAAGTCATTATCCTACAGTTTGAAAAGGTTTGAAACTGGTCCGGGATGGGCCAATCAAGCAAAAACAGTAACACGTAGGAGAACAGAATTAGGAAACACATAATTCACAAAGCCAAACCATACAAAAGTGTTAAAAGTTTAATATCCATGCTCTAATAGTTGTAGTTCAGCACAGCACGCTGTGTGTGGTACAATGTGTATGTTAAGTTGAGAGCTTTCATTTCCACAAATTGTTCTTTATATTTTTTAATCCAAATTTATTAGATTTGAACCATCTGCCTCTATTGTATCTGCAAATTTTTACTGCGCTAATGAAACCACAATCTATTTTCTCTATAGTAGTGTGTTTTTTAAATTGTGTTTTTACTTCTGGATTCCTTCACCTCACTGTTTTCACTTGGATGAGCCACTTGTAACTAAAACTAATTTGTAGATTCGAAAATTAATTCTTTTGTGCCTTGAACACTCCAAAGATCCTGTAGTTTTAGAAATGTTGTTATTTACACTCAAGCAATTTATCGATAATAAGGAAAAAATAATAGAAGATAGCCTTGAAGAATTTTTACTAAGAATGCTTAGTTTGACATCTTACAATCAGTCGATGGTAAAGAAAATTTCCAGTTACCTACATATTGCAAAGTATTTATTTCACCTAATTGCAGAATGTGCGAATATCAGCTATTCGCTGTATTTGCAGCTTCACTTCATTTCCTATTTATAAATTAGTTCCACTGAAGCAACGTGTACTGCAGCAGTTGGGCCTATGTGTAGATGATAAGAAAAGGTTAGTAAGGAAAGAAGCAATGGAAACAAGATCTCTGTGGTTTTTATTAGATGCTAACATAGATAAATAAAATATGTCCAGTGTATACAGAGTGTTTCATTTAAAAGTAAGGAGCCTTATTATTTCATTGGTTTTTAAGAAAATAATAATATCGAGTGTAATTGGGCAGCATTTACTCATTGAAAGCCTAGAAATCCACACATTGCTTAAACTTGAAAAACCGAGAAGATAACTTGCTCATAAAATCTGTATAAAGTGTATTTCAAAAAGTCTGCAACATCCTAGACAATATTCCGGACTTTCATCCCGAATGAAACTTTTTAAAATAAATTTTGATCAAGACCAAGTCCTTTTTAGGTTTCTGCTGTTTTTTCAGTAAGTTTTTTACACGTTCCTATTCCTGCATAAAGCAAAAATGCTGACTTCTGTGAAAAACAGAAGTCCATGGAAAACAATTTCAGACTGTCCGTTCTTTTATATTAGCTTTCATCACGGCTCTCGTAAAATAAACTGAACTTCTATTCAAACACTACTCATCTGTCCACAAGGCATTGGCTGTTAAGTGGCCAATTACAATATGCAGGGATATTTTAAATTTGAATAATGTCAAATGCATGAGGGCCGTGGTTGACTGTGATCTAGAATGCACCCAATATGGCGACTATCCAGGCAGATGCCAGCGCCGTCTGTCGGATGGCTAAAATTTGGTGGAGTGGATCGATCCAATGGTGGTCCAGTTTATTTTACGAGGGCCGTGGCTTTTATTCATAGCGTGAAAGCAAGTGCAAAAAGGTAAAGTGTACAAATTCAAAATGTAATTTTCTGCCAAATTAAAAAATGTAGAAAAAATCCGGGCCTTACCATACTAAATAACAAAGTTGTATGACGACCCGCACATATGGGATAAGCTGTATGTAAGCTAATCTACGATTGTAGAAGTTTTCATAGGGTGTGTCCACACTGTACACGTTAAAGAGTTACCACCCTTGTAAAATCTTTATTTATTGACCGATTTTGATTTTTCTTTGTTAGGTAGGTTTTGTATTCTTTATTCTTTGGTTGTAATCATGGCCAACTACGACCACTTTCAATTAATTAGATTTGCAATACCGACAACTTTTTCCAATACAATTTTTCGATATCTCTTAAGGAAAACGTAGTTTACCTGAACTGAAAATGAATAAATTGCCCAGTCAAGGCCTGCTTGTTTTTAAAAATATAAAAATATGGTGCAAATTAGTTTCTAATCAAGCAAGGCTGATCCCCCAAAGGTCAAGTTTATATCTCGGCAATTTTTTGTCTGAGAAAAACGGTGGTGGGTGAGATTGATAGCTCTTCCAAGCGGCCATCATGATAAAAGTTGCTATCCATGGCCATCTACGAAAACTGTGGCAACAAAGAAAAAAAAATTCAAAATTTTAAATGGCTACTTTTTTATTTCTAGAGGTACAGAAAAAAGTTTAATATGAAAATTGTTTGCAATAACTGTGAGAATGCAACTATTGTATCAGTTTTGTAGATATGACTAACTTTGGGCTCTCTTGGGATCAAAAATTAAATTATATGGAAAAAATTTGATTGACGCATTTTTTATAAAGCAATATATCATATTTAATTTGATATGTCATATTTGCCAGTTTGTTTTGTATTTAATATAAGAAATTAAAAATTATTTGGAATATTTGTGATTGGCAGAAGGTCTAGTTACCCATGAAAATAAATAATCGACTATGACGCTAAATTAAAGTAGGCATAGGAGGTGTTCAAATTTTGAAAATAAAGCAGTTTTCATGCTCTCCATCAAATGTTGAATAGCTAATATAGAATTGTTATTTTAAATAATAAAAAAATGAGAAACTCGGAAATTATTGTCTGTTATGAAAATAAATTGAAGATACTTAATATTTTAAATTTAACATAACACTTAACAGGTAGGTAATGCCATAGCAATTTTAAAAATGAAATAATAAAATGTCATACCTACTATTACAATACAATAAATGTTCAGTAAATACTTAGTATTTACACCTACTTTTCACAACAATTAAAACCGCACATTCTTCAACATTTAACCTTTTCAGCATCTGCATTTCAGCTGCGGCATATTTCAAGTATTCTCATTTTTTTGTATTACTCATTTTGCGGGGCTGTTGAGTAAACTCACCTGTTTAGGTAACCTCATTTGCAAAATTCTAATAGGGATGTCATTACTAACGTCAAAACACTATCATTGCATATTTATTTCCATGGGTAACTAAACTCTCTTCAACGAATGTTCATACCTACGTCACAACTCCCGTCCTTGTCTGTTCGTTAAACAGAGTTTAGATCTTATGTCAACCACAAATATGTATTACCAATATTTTTTCTTAATTTATTTAAGTAAATACAACAAACAGGCAAATGTGACACTTTAAACTGCTTTACAAAACACACATAGTTAAATATTTTTACAGATAATTTAATTTTAGAGCCCAAGAGTCCAAATTTTACGGTGTCTGTTCTTGCAAACAATTTTCATGTTATCCTTTTTGCCATTATAAAAAAGTTACAGCAGTTTAAAAATTTCGAATTCTTTCCGATTTTTGGACATAGTTTTCGTAGATGGCCACGGACAACAATTTTCATCATGACAAAAGAAGGCCGCCTGGAAGGGCTATCGATCGTACCTGCCACGGATTTTTTCTGTCAAAAAATAGGCGAGATATTTTGAGTGAGCCACTTGTAACTAAGTTACTAGTTTCAAGTTTTCATTTTTATTTTTACACCCATTTGATTCTTTCGCCGCACTATTTTTAGGCCGACATTCGATATTTTAATTGCATTTAATTAAATCCTGGTTTTGATTACTTTCCGGCTTTCCGCCGCTAAATAATAAATTCTTGTGTTACCGAGAGGTATGAGGGATACCGGAAAGGGGTAGAACCGAATTACTAACTCAACTTGCAGCTAGAGTCGCCGTTCTTTTTGGAAATCTGAGTATATTGGACATGCCCGACACAGAGAACCCCCGTCCGAGACATGTACGGGGTACAACAACCCCTAACTGCCTGTTTAGCCTCCGGCAGCTGTTTTGGATGCCAGAAGGGTGGGGACGATCACCTGAGCCTTCGCCACGGCCCCAACCAATGGGCGGCCAGCGCACTCGCCAATAGGTGGCGCCACCCCATGAAATAAAAAGGCTGTGGTCGCCGAGGAGGCGCTCTCTCTGCTTCCCGACTCTGCTTTCTGACTTGTTTCCTGGTGAGTATTATTAGGTTTAGACTGTTCTGAAACCTGTTGGTGGTGCGAGTATTTCCGCACCAAGATCCGTCTCATTTAACCCTACGATTAAGTTTTGCCACAAGTATAGAGGACTAGTATAACTTGAGCTAGGTGTGTAGGTTCTTTTTAATAAGTTTCCCGAGCCTGCTAGTTGTTACCCCGAAAAGATTTGAGCTTGCTTGCGCATGAAAATATAACCGCGTTAATTAGAAATAGAATTCAGAGATAGAAGCTTACCCTGTACGTTTCTTCTTTTCAGATACGTGGATCTCTCTGGGCCGGCCGTGGAAATTAGTAATTAGTTATAGTTGAAACATTGTATCAAATAAACCGTGTGAAATTTGTCAAACTGCTTTTACTTGTACCCTACCCTCGACTCACCACAGACGTCTGGAAAAATTACTTTCTCTGACTAGAAGTTATCCCGGGCACAGCGGAGCATACCGCTCTAAAAAACTGGCGCCTTAGCAACCGCTCCGCTGGAGGTCCGATTTTCTCTTTCCTAAATAAAAAGGGGCTATGAAGAAGTCCACTGAAAATTATTAAAAAGGGAAAATCGGACCTATACACAAGGCCTTAAAAAGGTATAGTTTATACAAGAAAGTGTGTTTTTGGTTTTCTACCACCTGTTGAACTATCCCACAATAAAACTGAATCACCCTGAATTTGCGTATAAGCCTCTGATATGATTGGTATTATGGTAAGCCCATCATATGGCAACAGCGCTTTGCATACTATAATGATAGAGCAAAGGCTTTTTTTATGGTTATTTATACCTTATACTTGGTTCAACCTTCTCCAGAGCTTTTAGTTTATGCTTTTAGCTAAAAATTATTTTTAACTAAATTAACATTTTTTTAAATTAATATGGTTTAATAAAGTTTATTGGCATTAGGGTTTCCAGTCTCGTTATTTAGTACCGGGATTGTCCCGGGAATTTACCCAAAAAGGGTGGTCCCGGGATTTTCGTCATGGTCCCGAAACCTTAAAAGTCCCGAATGTTTTTATTATGTCATAAACACGCCGCCATTGAACGGCCAATGGGCCGACCGGGCCAACACGACCCAACAAAGCGGTTAGGACGGTAATTCACTTGAAAGCCTAAAGAACTAGGGTAGGGGTCGTAGGCGATTCACTGGTATTCGGCATTCCTCTTTAGTATTATTACAATTCTAGGCCATGAAGCCCGTGATGCTGTGGCCTGTGACCTTACCCCTTAGTGTAATACAGAGTACCATGTGGTTGTGTGGTGTGATTAACCATATCCTTATATATAAAACTGTACAAATCCGTAAAATCTTTATTTTTGGAGATAATCGCCTAAACTTTTTTTGTTTGAAAGGCCTTCAAAAAGCGCTTCTTTTGAACTTCCTGCCATTTTCTAAATGCAAATCCAGGGCCGGCTGCGATTTTTGTATACCCCCGATTTGCACGAAAACCATTTAGCGATTTTTTTATTTAAAATCTGACTCCACAGCGTTAATCAGAACATGCCAGAACCCTTATATACCAAATTTGAATAAAAAAATATACAGGGAGTTCCATTCTGCAGGGTGTCATCAAATTAGGAATTTTAAAGGCATCTGCCAAGTCAAGTTTGCCGTGGAATCCCTTCAAAACAGTTGAATGGTCAACAGGACCACTCAAGGTATTGGTGTGCAAAGGTCCAATACAAAATATACACCGTGTTCTTATCTGCGACATCTCAAATTACTGAATTTTTGGAACTTTATACGGGTCAAAAATCGAGTATATCAAAACTGCTCCACATACTATAAACGAACTAAATCTAAAAAATACAGAAGCCTGCCAGTCAGTAAGTCCATATCAGTTAATGTGGCTGATGTGCCACAACAGGAAATGCACAGAAAATGTCTTAGACAGTGACTTTGTTGAGAAAGGTCCAATAATTTAAATTGTTTTTATTTTTTGGTTGGCATTTTATAAAGAAATGAATTACTTTTGTGTTTATTAATGTTTTTTCAATGATTCCAGAGCACTCCTGACCAGTATAAAGTTTAATAAAAATTCAGAATTTTGAGATGGCTCAGAGAAAAATACCCTGTATAATTTTGTAGTAAATCTTTTCACACCAACATTTTGAGTGGTCCTGTTGACCATGCAACTGTTTTGAAGGGATTCCATGGCACACTTGACTCGCCAGATGTCTTTAAAATTCCCATTTTGCTCAACTTTGACATCCTACAGAATGGAACTCCCTGTATACTTTTTGTTCAAATTTGGTATATGGTGGTTTTGGGGTATTCTGATTAACGCTGTGTGGTCAGATTTTAAATAAAAAAATCGCTAAATGGTTTTCGTGAAAATCAGGGGTATAAAAAATCGCAGCCGGCCCTGGATTTGCATGTTGAAAATGGCAGGCAGGTCAAAAGAAGCGGTTTTTGAAGGACTTTCAAACAAAAAAAGTTTAGGTGATTATCTCCAAAAATTAAGATTTTACGGATTTGTACAGTTATAAAGTTGGACACCCTGTATAGTTCATTAATTAATACATAAAATTGTGGACTTATTACAATTTTTAGATTTTAAACTGAAATAAGAATACTTACTTGTACTTAGTCATACATTTAAATTAGTTGGAGCTACTTTAGTTGTGTGTTGTTTTTATTTAAGTAATCTCAGTTTTAGTTTGTTACTTTATGTTTGGTATTTTGTAGGAAGGTACTACCCACATCTAAATAAAAATATTTCATTTTCATAAACTTTTTTTACAAAATTTGTTTTAAAGAAACAAAATTTTGATTTCGGGACTAGTACCGGGACCTAAAATTTGAGACCAAAGTCCCGAATACCTTTTCGGTCCCGGGATTTGGGAACCCTAATTGGCATTGTCTATCTAATATCTAAAATTACAAAAAAAAAGTATGGTCACGTGACTTTCTGTAACTGTCAAAGAACATGGCACTGGAATAAGCGTAATCCTGACATTCGTTAGATTTTGCTGATTTTTTATATATGGTAATAAACCTAAATATGAGAGGAATTTGGTGTAGGGATACTGGGCAATCCACAAAATTAGGTCCAAAGTTGAGGAAATGGTGGTAAATGCATTTGTTGGCTCTGACCACCAAAAACGGAAACAAGTCCATGCCAAAAAGGGAATTTAATTGTGTTTCGTAAAGGCTGTAGAAACCAAACTTGCTTTTTAAACAAAATGAATATTTAACATCCCCAATAATAATTCGAAAGAAATAGTTCGTGGCATATGGGACAAGCTGAAATTTTGCATCAAAGTAGTTTTTATGGCCTATCTTTACAAAAAAAATGGCTCAAATAAGATGAAAAATAAAAATTTTGCGGGGTACTTCATTTTAAATGGACCACCCTGTATGTATTTTGTATTGATTTTTTGCAAAATAGGGGTCCATGCTCTGGCATAAGTCTAAAGTCCCCAACCACAACATTTGAAGAAAGTTGACAAATATAGAGACCTATAATAGTCACCCTCTTGACGTCGACATTGTTGGTTTTGTTAATACAAGGAGGCTCCCAAAAGGAGCCTCCAACTTTTCTAACATTTTAATATTCCAGTCGCTATAATAAAAATCTCTGGCATAGGACTGTGAGAACAAAACCATTAAAATTAGTCCGAGAGAGACCTTGAAATTCGATACTTACAGCATTTCAATAAATCAAATCTTACCTCCCGGGAGATATCGGGCATCCCAAAAGCAATAACCATAAAAATCGAATCTGGAACCTTAAGCCAAGTAATTACATGTTGTTATGTCTTGACAATTTACGGCGGTGTTGCAATAAACATTTATAAAACTGGATTGATATTTTATTTCTCTTATCACATGGTTTTACATATCACAGACTATGATCACGAGATTAATCTTTTCGTTATGGAGCCCCGGTGCAGACTGCCTGTGCTGTCCCTTTCGGCCTATTGTCTATTGATGCTCCGTGACGTCATTTCCTTTGTTATGGCGGCAATTTGATATTGGCGCCATATATCACACCTTCTTAGATAAAACCACATTTAACATCTATGTGTTTTTACACTGTACAAACAAAAAAAACTTATTCTCGATACAATTAATAATTTACATCACATACATCTGCAGTAATTTGCGCAATCAACGCTTTACCTTACATCTGTAGTAATTTACAAAAAACTTAGCATCTACATATTTTGTCTTAACAGTGTTTTTACATGATCGAATGAAACAGTCCTGTTACCTGCTGGCACCAAAACTGTAGCAACCTCCATTTGCTAATTAAAAAAAAATGCATGTGCATCAACCTGGGTATCATTTTTTTTAGGTTCTATATCTTTCTGGCTTTTTACTCACTCTTTTTGGTCTACTGCCTGCCCCGGTCTCTCGACTGGGCATGCACAAGACTTTGTTTTGTAACGGATGTTCTTTTTCATAATGTATCACAAATGGCGCATTTCCTAATGCGTTTTCCTTCTCTTGCTCAGGGGTATTGAGTACCTTCTGAGTTACATTCTCTAAACTATCCCTATTTACAACCCCAGATATACTAGGAACGTCACAATTATCGTTAACACTTACAGATGCTACGTCATTTACAATTTCATTTCCGCCATCTTGGTTATCTATGGTTTCCCTACTTATAGGGATAGTTCCCTCTGCATCATTTAATCTATTATTATTATCTACTATGGGCCTAATTATATTTGCGTAGATTTGTTAGCGCTTGTTCTAATTTCGCACCTTTCTGCAGCAATAAATACATTGGCTTTAAGGTTTCAGACAGGTTTGGTATAAACTTACTATAAAAATTTACTGTCCCCAACCGTGACCTAACCTCAGAGACGTTTGTTGGATTTCGTGCTTCTAGTATGGCCTTAACTTTGGACTTCTGTTTCCTTCCTTCTTGAAAAAAATTACATTTTTCTTCCTTTACTGTGAGGCCTGCCTTCTACAATTTTCCTATAACTTTTTTAAGATTCTGCACATGCGACTCTTCATCTTCCCCCGTTACGATTATGTCGTCCAAAAAATTTGCCACGTGGTCCATGCCTTGAAAAAGTTGTTCGATATATTTTTGAAATTTCCCCGATGCTGGGGATATGCCAAAAGGCATCCTTATCATGGTATACAAACCCCGATGCGTCGACCATGTCATTAACTGCTTCGCCTTATCGTCCAACTCGAACTGGTAATATGCTTGATTTAAATAGAGTTTTGTGAACCGCTGACCTCCTTGGACTTTTGCAGTTGCTGTTGGCAAAGGATATCCTTCTTCCATTAGGTATTTATTAACTGTTAACTTGTAATCCCCACATAACCTTACTTTTCCGTCCGACTTCATCACTGCTACTAAGGGGGTTGCCCATTCACTGGTTTCGGTCGGTTCTAATATACCTTCATTAATCAACTTATCCAACTCTTCCTCCACCAGCTATTTATATGCTAGGGGTACCAGTCTTGGCCTACAAAATACGGGAACCGCATTCGATTTTAAACTTAAAGAATTTTTTTTATATTTTTATCTACCGATTTTCTTTGAAAACACCTCCGGGAACTGACCGATTAACCCTTCAATATCAATTTCTTTGACGTTATTACATATTTGATATTTAATATTGAATTCGTTCAACCAATCTCGTACAAAAATATTTGGTCCACCATTCTTTACTACATACAACTTTATAGGCCTGCGTCTCCCTTTATATTCTACATTAACCAATATAAAACCTTCCGGCGTAAATGACTTTCCACGATATCCTACACATAAAATATTGTTATCCCTTAATGGCATACTTGGGAACTTACTGCGGAACGTGTCTAAATTAATTGCATCTATTTCAAAACTATGGCATTGTTTATTTATGACAACATCTGCAACAAAATCGTTTTCATTTGAAAGCTTTGAAACACCAACTTTACCGCAGTATTTTACCAGTAACCCATTTTTACTTGCCTTACTTCCTGTCTCGATACATTGCAAATATTTATCTTCACTGTCTCTAGGAAAACAAAACTGGTCTGGCACCTCTTCTTTTTGAACATAGTTCACAACTTTTTCACTACATATTCTTGCTAAATGTCCTTTCTTCCTGCATCTCTGACATTGGTGGTTTCTATATCTGCACCTTCCGTAATGGTGCACGCCGCAACACTTGCAGTTTCCAAAACTTTCAGCTTCCATTTTCTTCTTAATTGTTGTTGCTGTTTGCATCTGTTGTTTGTCGAAAAGTGGGCGTGACCTACTTCTCCCGTCTGACAACTGCTGCTGATTCGGGTGGTGCCCTCTTATCGAGTTCACTTCCGCTACGTTTAAACTTCCCACTGTTGACTTTTCGTTTTCTCTTTGAGACGCAATTTTTTTACCTCATCGACTGGTTTATCGCCTGGTTCTTCACATAGTCTGTCAAAAATTTGACCCTGAAGAAACCCCGTGACGAATTTATCTTTCACAATGTTTGCTAAATCCGATCCAAATTCACAATTTATGGATAAACGTCGAACTCTTGCGAACCAATCGGCTGCTGTCTCTCCATTTTTTTGGGAAGCTTCATAAAAACTCCTTCGTGCTCGCCACACATTCACTAACGGCGAAAACTGTTTTTGCAGCAAGGTATTTAATTCGGCAAACTTCTTTTCACGTGGAAGGTTCGGATAACACAGATTTCTTAATAACTTATACGTTTCTGTGCCCATCACACTTAGCAACGTAGCTACTTGAATTTCTTCTTTTTCTATTTTGTTTGCTACAAAATATTGCTCCAAACCCTCTATATAAATTATCCAGTCATCGGTTTCCGAGTAAAATTCTTGAAATTTAATTGCTTCGCCCGCCATTTTGTTGATCACAGTAAACACGTTTTCATCAGTTGGAAAATACGTCCGCGTTCCGAATTTGAGTCCTCGTCGCCACTGTTATGTCTTGACAATTTACGGCGGTGTTGCAATAATAATATTTTATGCCATAGTTTACTTGTCTTGTGCCGTATTTTATTTTCGAGTATTTTATAGTGTATTTTCTTGAAACAATTGACTGGGTTACATAAAAACTGTTCATATTTCTGTTATCTTGTGTGTAATATTGAGTGTAACCAAACTTTCTAATTAATTATTATTAATTATTACCTAGTTCTGAAGTTCCTTTAACTGTATTTTTACATTGTTCATTTTACTGTTTTGTATGTTATTCTCGTATTTATTCTTAAATACATTTATTAAACTATCCCTGTGTTTCTGTTAAACCCTCACACCAAAAGTAACTTGTGAACCACCCTGTGCATACCGCTCACCAACTCACAGGGTGGGCATAACAGACATTAACTTTTAACTTTTTTTACACTTTATTTTTTTGCACACTACTTTCAGTTTGGTAAATAAACATTCGTTCAATACTTTTCTTCTTCCACATGGATATTTATCACTTTATTCACAGTCTACAATGGATAAGTAATCAATTTTCCAGTTATATCCTCCCTAGGTAGGGTATGAAAAATCAACCAGAGTTAAGCTTTCTCCTGCACGCGTTTGCAAAATCAATAAAAATTAATAAAAATAAAAACAACCCTTGCATTTATTTTATTTCAGAAAATTAGTCTCATATCTGTCAAATTTCTTCCCTGCATTATATTCACAAAAATAATATGTCTTTTGCTTAACTCCACACACCAAAACTGTTTTTTGCACTCGACGCGTTTCGCTAACCATGTTAGCATCATCAGAAGATGATTAAGTCTAGACTTAAGATGATTGACTACACGGGAAAAACGATCCAAGTCCAAATTTTTTACTTTTGAAATAAATGAATTTAAAACTTTGAAGATTACGGCAGCAGAAACAATAAAATATAGCAAGTTCTAAGTTTTTATTAGAAGTTAGTAGTATAAACAATAACTGGGTAACATAAAAACAAAAAATATATTGTTTACAAATTTTGTTAAATAGAATAATTTTTTAATTTTTAATTAATAATTTTTTCTTGAAATCGGCAGTAAAGTGTCCCAAAATCGTCAATAAAAGCACAGAAATCGTACAATAATGAGCTACATTATTGTACGATTTTTTCAATAAGTAGGCCTTGGCGAGATGTAAACATCAAACGGCACTTAAATTCCACATGAGTCATAAAAAGTTGAACTTCAGTGCCTTGGTACATAAATAACTATTATTATCTTTCTTTCATGGAAAAGTGATCCAAGGCCATAAAAAGAAGCCTGTGTGTGGTTACTTGTGCTGAAAAGAAAATAATATCTTTATTTTAGGATTTTAGGTTTGTTTTTACTAACCTGGAACTACTTCTCAATGTTTCACTTATGATTTCACTAAATATCTTCAGAGATTTGTTTTTTCGAAAAATAGTGACAGAAGAATAGACATAATGGGACAGACTAGCTTACTTAGGGGGTACAGACATCAACAAAATCTTGAGATCTTACATTTGTGCCCTGTCAAATCTAGTTTCGATTTTTTTTTACTAAAGCTATTAAGAGGTACTCGCTATGTAAATCTAGTTTTTTATTCTGGGTAGTGTACAAACGACTAATCTGACTAATCAAAAGAGTTTTAAACATATTATAAGCGTTGGTATTTTTATAAAGAAATAAATACGTAGTGGACTTGGATCAGTTTTTCGTGAGTAGATGTGGACTTTGATCCTGCTTCCAGATCGTTACCAGAAGTTACCAGTTTTAGAGTTTTCATTTTTATTTTACCCCAGCTTAATTCTATTTTGCTATTTTTAGCGGCAGGCCGTCCGCCTTAGTTTCTATATTCACACCGATGATTCTTTTTTACATAGGAGACCTGGGTTCAATATTTTGATTGCATTTAATTAAATTTTAGTTTTGATTACTTTTCGGCTTTCCGCAGCTTGATAATAATTTCTTGTATTGCCAAGAGGGATGGGGGACACTGAAAAGGGGTAGAACTGAATTACTAACTGAACTTGCAGCTACAGCCCGATCTAGAGAAACCACCGTCAGGGACCTGTCCGAGGCGCAACTACCTGTTGGGAGAACGAGCATTCTTTGACCAACATCCGTCTTAATTAAATTGTGTGACTATTTTTTTAATACTTGCTTGCGGATTGCCACCCCGAAATTTTTTGAGCTTGCCTGCCACTTGGTATGAGAACCGCACACTAATTAGTAATTTAAGCTTGTTAACGTAGATCCAAAGATAGAAGGCTTATCTGCCTGTTTCTCGTTTCCAGATACATAGATCTCTCTGGGCCGGCTGTTTAAACTAAATAAAAAATTGTTATTCAAATTACCTAGAACTATTGTAAGCAATAAACCGTGTAAAATTTGTATGAATATTTTACCTATAAACTGTCTTCAAACACACCACTGAAGTCTGGAAGTTATTTTCCCTGACTGAAAGTTATAAGAGCATAGCTGAGTATACCGCTCTAAAAAATTGGCACCTGAACATCCGTTCCGCCAGAAGTCTTGTAAAAAGGGAAAATCGGATATAAACGCAAACAACACTATACAAGGTTCATATTTTCATATTTTGCCCTGGAAAACAGCTGGACTTATGTTGTTGGAATCAGAATGAAGCATGGATTCTGAAAATTCAATAATATACAGGGTGTTCCATTAAAAAACAGAAATTTCGTTTGTCCGGCTTTTAAGGAACACCCTGTATCAATTTCAACAAGATCATGGAAAAACTTGACAAACAAAGTAGCTGTACAAACTGCTATTTCAAGTTTGATTCCTACAATTTTTACCGAATTTTTCGTAAATTTGGCCATCAGAAACAAAACAAAATGTACAAATATGTTTGAGATAGAACGATTCTGTAAGTAAGACAACAATATAAAGTAGTCCCGTTTCCAACTTTGTTTAAAGCTAAGCCCATCCTATTAAACTGTCTATGTTATCAATGCTAATATTAACATGATGGCAATAAAATGAAATAAAACCACATATTGACAACAAGTTGGTACGTACCTATATTTCTGCGAAATACTAAAATTACAATAATTCTTTTAGTATCTCTAGTCTTATTCATAGGTTTCACTCATTAAAAGAACAGTCAAAGCAGACCAACCGGTAAATGGTCTACATCCACTTCCTTCACCAGTTTTGTCATTGTATTGCTCCCAAATATATCCCGTTTTAAAATATTGGTTAATAACGTTGTTAACAATATTATCTCTTAGCTCCCTGTAAATCTGTTTTGCTTCATCTTTGTGCGGGCCTTTGATGTTTGAATAATGATAAAGAGATCGGGATGCTAAAAAGTTAATATTCACCCAAATTTGCCCTCGCCAATATGGAGGATCATGCTCTGTATTTCTTTTCATGTATAAGGGTGAGCTTCTTGACAAAGATCGCAGGCCAAACTTTGTCCAGAGTAGATTTGGATTGTGTAAATCAGTCAATGTCTTTCCCAATTTTGGCGAATCAGCAGGCAACATTTGCAACAAAAATGGGAACAAGCTAACATAACCGAAAGTAGAGTCTATTAATCGATATTCGGGTTGTTTAAGTACTATGCGAACCATTTCCAAATTCTGATTATCTTGTCTTGGCAAGGGCTTTGGGCGTTGCAATTTGACAGAGTCTGTATGATATCCATAATCTGAATATCGCTCAGAAAAATTTGACCAATGTAATTTGTCCATCAATACATTATCCATTAAGTAACTAGCAGTTTGCTCATATTTTTTATAATTATCTCTGCCGAGGATTATACCAAGTTTTGCCAAAACATCTGATGCCATTGCTATCCAACAATATAAGTCTATGTGTCGTTCATCATCAGTCGGATGGGATGCTCTTGGGTAGTCATCAAAACCAGAAGTTAAAGTTTTCGGGTTCAATTCCCGATTTGAATCTGGTTCTCTACCTCTCCATCTGTATGAACCTGGCAATGAACCCCGTTGAGTTGTGTTAAACCACGAAAACCAAGCCTTAAACATTAGGAAACATAATATATGGAAGTCCACCATTTACAAAAATCATGCATCATTCACTCCTTAAAAAAATCTTAAATCGAACTTTATGAAAAGTGACATGAATCGGTATCACAGAATAACTAGCTTCACAACAGAAGCGTCCATAAAGACATGTGTCACAAATAAGCGAGCCTCCATTTCAATTTACAGAAAAATAACCAATATCTTATACATAAATTTGGTCCTAATACAATGTCTTTGCAATGTGGATTAATGTAAAAATCAAATAAAATGCACAATGTTTATCCCTTCAGAAGATATTTCGCGTCAAAGCGAGCATCCTTTTGACACATTATGTCTTTATGGACGCTTCTGTTGTGAAGCTATTTATTCTGTGTCTGTATTTATTTGTTGCAGAAAACTCAAGAAAATCTTGTGTTCAGTGTTCTGGGCAATGCCAATTTTTTTTAATAACTTTAGAATGCTTGCACTACATAATATATTTTAAATAGAAAATTCCATTATTTTGGAAAATCACAAACAGAATAGCTTAATAAGATCTTAACTATTATCAATCAGTACTTACTTGTAATCTAGGATATAGTCTATCCAATATACCCAATCTTTCACCTGTCAACATCTTTTCATGCTTTTCCAGAATGTACCTCAATGTCAAAAAAAATGTGGGGGGATTTGCATTAGTGTTTCTTTGAACTACAAACTCTGATGGCACTTTTGCTAAAGCTTCGACTCCTAAAATCTGTTCACGTGGAATCCAACCTTCTACATTTAGTAAATCGAACCAATGACTCATGATATCAAGCTCTAAATCAATGTCCCATTGAGATATCAGCAACCCATGGAAACCTTCATCCCATAAAAATCCACGAGGGAAGAAACTCCTAAAAAGTAGAAACTGATTACACAAATAATCCCCCCTTCCATTTTTTTAAACCTTGATGGAACTGCAGTAAAAAGTGGTGCTCTCCAGTAACTAACAGGTTCCTTGGTATAAAAGCTTTGGACTAGAGATGAACCAAAAAAATACCCGATACCACCAACCATATTGCTTAGTGCAGCTTGAGCAAAACTGACTTGATTGTCTCCATATCTGGCAATATAAAACAATAATTTATAAAGCACTTCACTTTCAGAGCATTGATTAAATCATCTGTCATGGTTAATAGTCAGCGAACATAAACTGCTCTCTACAGTCATGCATATATCAGGTGTGAATGAAATCAGGCTCACCCCCCAATCGATGACTGACATATTTACAAGACTTCTCACGGCTATGGCTTCATGTCCTGGAAAACAGATGGCGCTGATATCTAACAATGTATTTTGTATTGTATTTTGTGTCCGGAAAGCACATGGTGAGCCAAAAAAGTGTCATACTTGACAACCGTGAGCAGTCTTTATTAATACGTCAGTCAACGCCCCAATGTTTCATTTGATTTGACTTGGGAAACCACATAAAATTTATATTTGTCACACGATTTTGAACAGTTATGTTATAAACATTAGGGCACCACAAATTGCATTTTAGGGCAATACTTCACATTTTATTTAAAAAACCAAGCCCTGTTTATATAAAATTTTGTTAAAAAAAATTGAACAATAAAAATTCTAGAGACCAATGAAAATCCTGATTTAACTACTTATTTTACCTGCCTACTTGGTTAAACCAAGTTGCATGTGGATTAATAAGCAATTGTAATTTACTTTATTACAAATAATAGTAATGTCAATCTAAGTAGTATACCTAAATACAAAGAACCTTAATTAAAAACCAACAAATACCCTAAATTTTGCTCATAAAAAGCGGACCAATAATATTTTTTAAGAAGAAGAGCAAAGTTTAAATAGAAACACATTTTTGAACTTTTTAACGAATGACAAGATATGAAAATGTATTGAAATGAATGGTGGATTTATAGCAAAACAAAAATTTAATTTTTACTTTAGGGTTTTTTGTATTTTAGTATACTTATTGACATTACTATTATTTGTAATAAAGTAAGTTAGAGGTTTCAATTGTTTTTTAATCCACATTCAACTTGATTTAAATGAGTATTATAAGACAGGTAAAGTATAGTTCAGGAACGTGGGCATGCACGTCAATTTTTGTATCAATCAAAGATCGAGGTCTATTCTTATACATGCAGGACTGATTTCCTCCATAGGTCCATTTGTTTTTGATTATCTGACACACGTTTGGTCGACTTCAATCTGCCTGTGCATGTGTCAGGCAAAGAGGCCAGTATGGCACAGAGTTCAGAACCACGGAACTGCGAGGGAGGCATATTTATATTTTTTGTCACATGTCACCTTCACATAATAAATTTAAGAAATTCTGTAGTTTTGTGCATATTTTGATTAATTTTCTTTGTTTTAGAATTGGGTTCTTACTTTTTACTTTTTTTTTGGGAGCATTTTGCTAGGTACAAGATGTGTGAAATTAATAACTTCTTTGTAATTGTATTCACTTTTACCACATATGTTTAAATTATGTTTTGAATATAACATCTGACAAATGTTGCCCATTGTTAGGTTCAACGTGACGTACTCTAACTAGAACATTTTCCATAACTCTTGTTAGAACTTCAGGTCTCAAGGCCCGAGCCTCTTCTGTAATATTGGCCTTAAGCTGACCTTACCTTTTACGTAGCCCGAAAGAAAAAAGTCCAGTGCCGTTAAATCCGGCAAATGCGGAGGCCGGTTTAAATTTGATAATCGCGATATTATTTGATCACAAAGAATTATTCTGAAGATAATTAAAGTTTGACAGGCTGTGTTAGCTGTGGCTCAATTTTGTTTCTCCACCTCTGTCCTCAAAAAATTTCCAATAATTGTCCGGTATTAAGGGTCATCCACATTAACCGTATCTCCTTCGACATTTTCGAAAAAGTAAGGCCCAATGATCCTTTCTGCGGTTACAGCACAGCATACTGTACCCAGGGCCATGTTAAGGTAAAAATTTGCCCGGGGCAAAGTTCTTTTTTGGCGCCCCCCCCCCCCCCAAAATGAAAATTATATTAACTAAATTAAATAAAATATGTATACTAAAATCTCTCTTAAACTGTACACCAGAAATGACATTTCTTAATTTGGTAATACAAGGTTGTCATAATTGTTTTTGGGCACCTCCAGGGGCGTATTTAGCATGTCTGGCAGAAATGCCAGTTCTTGTGACAGAGGCCTAACCCTAACCTTCATATTATTTGGTTCTAACCTAACTTTGAACACAGAAACTATAATTATAGCCTTTTTCTGTGCTTCAAAGAACAGAGTTTAATGTTAATTTCTATCTACTCAAATTTAGAATTCGTGCGCGTCAAAGGTAAATTCTGTTGATTACGGTCCTTTCCTCTGTTATACCTATCAATAATATCAATATATGGCCGCCGCTTACGGAATTCTAGGGACATTAAATATTTACCTGTCACAATCTAGTGTACAGTTAAAGAGCGATTTTAGTTTAGTTACATATTTTTCATTTATACTTCACAAAAGCAAATAACTTTTAATTTTTACATTTTATTTTGCACCTGAAAGCAGAACCTCATATTATCAGAAAGAACATTTTTACAATTTACAAGATACGAAAGTTTGCCACAATAGAAACGACCAGGTTGCTACGTTTTTCTAAACACAGTTCACAGTGTGTGATTGTTTAGTAGGTACGTTTGCCATTTCCCATCAAGAATTGGGCGTTTATAATTATATTCAAATTCAAGTTCAACAAAAACAAGTCTTCATTAAAACAAGGTTTCCTTAGATGCTACAGATTCAGGATTCAGCTAATATGAATGTATGTACTTATTGTTACCTACTAATTTACGATTAGTATCCAGAAACCAAAAATCTCTGTCGATACCTCTATTTAACTAACACGTTGCTCGTTTGCGAAAGTTGCGTTCTTTATTTACAGAACAAGAACAACCCTTTTTACAACGATTCGCATAAACGTCAAATCTTCAAGCGCCGGCCGCCACCGCGTCATCTCGGGGAGAATAGCGAAATCAATTAAAATATTCCACAACGACACCGGTAGACGTAGACAAGTTGCGAAATCATCGCCCTACAAAAATAAAAATCGGTAGGTAACTGAAAAATTTAAAAAAATGTAAATGTTTTTTGAAGCAGTAAATTATTAGTACTAGCGCCTTTGTTGATTTTGGCGCCCCCTTGAATAGGGCGCCCGGGGCGAACACCCTCTTCGCCCCCCCCTCCCCTTAACACGGCCCTGACTGTACCCTGTCCCATACTGTGCAGTTTTCAGGGCCGTAGCCAGGGGGGGGGCCAGGCAGGGCAACGCCCTGCCTGGCAGAATGTTTGCCCTGCCTGAGCCACAAGTTCACCGTTCACCTCACCAGAGCCGAAGATAAAGCGCTGCTTCATTAAAAAAAAACGAGGAAAAAGACATGATTTTTTTATTTATTATACCTCATTTAAACTGAATGTGTCCTTACATTTTCTAGTACCTACTCTTTTTATTACCCGCTTAAAAAACAACCATCTTTATTGCCCCACCTTCCAAACAAATTTCAATTTACGTATACCTACACCTACTACACTGGATAGAAAATGTGTGCAAAAATTATAGACATAATGTGGCCCTTTGAGAGAATATGATAATTTATAGGGCGCTATGAGCACTAACTTTTATTTTTACTTCCATGTCACAAAAAGATGGTCAGTGTTCTAAGTGGATTTTTTCAGTTAAAAATTAACAATAAAATAGAACTTTGTTGCTACTTTTGTCTCCTCTATGAAAGAAAACACTGCATTCTTCCTGCAAAAATGATTAGCAAAGAAATTACCATTGTCGTAAAATTTGATGTTCAAACTATATTCGACCTTGAAAATTTCACAAATTTTCGCCTGCGGCGCGATTTTTAATAAAGAAAATTAAATTCCATTTTTTTCGCCCCCTCCTCTCTCCACCCAGAAACTATACCGTCGTGTAGGTACCTTTCCCTCACACAAATGTGTACTTGCCCTGACAGGAAAGTGGTTTTCCCTGCCTGGAGTTTCTGTCTGGCTACGGCCCTGGCAGTTTTGTTTATTAACGTGACCATTTATATGAAAATGGGCCTCACTGCTCATTGTGAGCTTGTGAGTAAACTCCTTTTGTTCTCGGAAGATTGAAAGTGCCAATCATATTCAATGTGGCTTTGTGGATCATTTTGTTTTAACTCGTGTACCAACTGCTGAGAAGTTTTGTTTATTAATGTGGCCATTTAGGTAAAAATGGGCCTCATCGGTCATTGTGAGGTTGGGGTTTTCCTCAATACTTTCTCGCATCCCAGCAATATTTTCCTCATTTCAAACTGCACAATTTTTTCCGGAATGTGAAAGATCATGGACAGCCCCTTGTTGCTGAAAACACTCTACCTATCGATAAATTGTTTGATTTTTTTCATTTTAGGAATTTGTAACAATGCCGTGTTGAGTGTCCAACTTTGCCAAAACTTGTTTTGGTTTTGTAGTAATGCACCAAAATTCCTTTGCAAAAAAGCTGTCGTGGATTAAAAAGGTTACTTTCTTTATATTATAAGCAATCGGAGGGGTAAGTATAATTTTTTTCAAAAATTATTTTCAATATCCATTTTTGGATAACCTCTAAATTTTTCAGAGAACTTTTGGAAACTCCGCCCCATCCAGTGATTCCATAAAAAAATATGGGACTAGGCCAAGGATTGGTAAATAATCTTAAGTTGGTGAGTTATTGCTTGAGATACTTTATCTTATAAATCAGACATGTTAGTTTTGATACAGTATTTTGTACGTGACAGTCCCATTTGAGGTGACGTCAATTGTGATTCCTAAATATTTGACAGTCACACGACCATAACGAGTTAGGGAGTCGAAGCTTGGAGGATCCCTTTCGTAACATGTGAATGATAGGTACTGGGTTTTCCCGAAGTTTATTGTCAACAACTTGCTACTGAAGAAGTTAATTATCTTTCCAAAATTGCGCTCAACTTTGTTCTTAAGCGTTGCCCAAGATACATCCCTATAAAACACTACAGTGTCATCGGCAAAACTTGTTATTTTTCCCTGACTCTCGATCCTGAAGAGATCGTTAACGTACAAATTAAATAAAACTGGGCCCAATACTGGGATAGAAGGATAATAATAATATACATAGCTTAATACCAATACTGTGCCTTGAGGAACCCCATAACAGACTGATTTGGTACTACTAAAAGCATTGTCAATCATAACGCACTGTTTACGATCTGTCAAGTGGCTTTTCAATAACTGCCAAGCTTGACCTCGAAAACCAAGACTCTCCATGACATCTAACAGCTCCGGTAGATATGGGACTTGTTGTCGAGCCCCGTATTCCGGAGCGTTGGGTTAATAGTCCCAGGGGGGTGTTTTCATCTCCAGGACCATCGTGCACGGCGAAGAGTCGCACCCTTCTAGAGGTTCCCCTGTTTAAACAGAACACGATGGATCTAAAGGAGTAAACCTTGACTAAAAATCCGTAATACCCAGTGTTTGCCGTGCTTGGGGATGTATGGCTCCGCGTGAGTCCAAGCGGCTACCCTGGGACACCAGGCCGCATCCCAGGTGTAAGTAGGCCTTACGTCCGTAAGCGGCTTTGCGGGCATTGACCATCATTTCCGCACTACTCGTGGGACGGACAATGGAAGACGAAACAAAAAACAAACCAACGGCCGAGAACCAAGACAAAGACAAACAAGTGGCCGAAGACCAGGGGGTGAGGGTGGACATTGAGCGCCCGGGATCCAGTTTGGGACCCGACGCAATGCTACCTGCCCCCAGGACGGAGGCTTCAGTGATGGCTGGAGGAGGGGAACCCATTGGGGATTCCTCCACCACCATCGCCCAGATAGCCGCGGGAGGGACCTGGGAGGCCGCAGGGAAGCCCGGGCCCCGACTTGTCTTCAGTGGTGGAAGACCTCACTCTAAGCCTCGGGAGGGTCAGGGTAAATTGCTACGGGAGGGGGGGGGCAAGACCATGGTCGCGGTCTCCAAACCCGGGCCCTCCTCTAGACCAGACCCTGTCACCCCTTCCACGGCGAGCTCCTTAGGGGACACGCCGGGGAAGGACGGCAAGAGGAAAAGGGGAAAGGGGGAGGTAGGCCCGAAAAGGGAATGCCCACCTTCCAGCAAGAATGCCCCGCCCCCGCCGGGCCCGCGGATGCCTAGCTCCCTCGGGAGCGGGGCAGCGGCGGGTGAGGCTAGGGCGGGAGAGGCGTCGGGCTTGGCGAGGGGTTCCGGGAGGGAGCCAGCAATGGCGCTCCATAGGAACCCCCTGGGGAGCACGTACGCTAGTGCCGTGGGAAGCGGGCTGCCGAGGATCGTAGTGGGTCTTCGTGGGCAGGTCACTGACTTTGACCGTGGGGAGCTGCTCGATTTAATCGGCACCCTTGGCCGCAGGGTCATGACGACTGTCATGGCAGGGGCAGATTTTGCTGCGGCCATGAGAGGCACTTGGGTGTGGCGGGCAGGGGATTGTCAGCGGTACCTAGTGCCGCGATAGTCCGCTGCGTGGAGGTGCAGAATGGGATCTGCTGCCGCCAATGAAGAGTATGGCAGAGGGAGGATGAGGCCGAGGGAGTGCGCTTGGTGGTCGGGATTGACCAGGAGTCGGTCACGATCATACAGAGTAGGAACTCGGTACTCAGTTGCCTGGGGCCGGGATAAAGGTCACGTTCACTGGGGCTCGCCGCCCGAGGGGGGGGGGGGTGACCGAGCGGGGGGCAGTGGACGCCCCAGGGACCAAAAGGGGGGAAAAGCCACCGGGGACCGGAGGTGCGAAGCCAGTGGCACGGGATGAGAGGGTCGACGAGGTGTCTCCCACAGGGGGGTGACATCAAGAACCCGGCAGGGAATACCGGGGTTGCCTCTGGCCCCCCCCCCTCACGGGGAGGTGAACCGGAAGTAATTCTGGGGGAGGCGGAGGCGATGGATGAGGGAACTGGGGATGACGCCTCAGGGCAAGGGTCCTGCCCCCCCCCCCCCCCATTGAGATAGGGCTCCTCGCGTCCTCTTCGGACGAGGACAAGGGGGGGCCCTTTGGGCCTCCTTAGGAATGGAAAAAAAAATGAAAGTCACACAGATCAATCTACAACATGGCAGGGCCTCAACGGCACAGCTATGTAGAAAGATCGTGTGTGAAAAACCAGATATCGTACTTATCCAGGAACCCTGGATAGTACAGAACAGACTGAAAGGTCTGGGCATGGCAGGTTGCACATTGTTTATAGCGGATGCCTCCCTTGGGGCTCCTAGGGCCTGTGTGTTTACAAGGGGGGTAGAGGCCTTCCTCCTGCGGGACTTAGCTACTAGGGACTTAGTCCCTGTGATGGTGAGTCTGTGTCTGGGGGGAGAGGGACTGGGGCAGTGATAGCCTCGGCGCGGAGTGTCCGCCAGAGGAGCTCAGAGCCCTGTGCTCCTTCTGCGAGTCGAAGGGTCTCCCCCTTCTTGTGGGGTGTGACAGCAATGCGCAACACTTTCTGTGGGGCAGTGCTGACTGCAACCGCAGGGGGGACCAATTGACGGAATTCATGGCTGCGGTGGGGTTGCATATAGCCAACCGTGGTTCTTCACACCAGGGAGGCGCTCCATCATAGATCTCACTCTATGTATGGGACCGCTTCTCGGGGAAGTGAGGGACTGGCACGTGTCTGGGGACGACTCCTTGTCAGACCATAGATACGTCTTGTTCACTCTCGGGGAACCCCATCAGGGACACCAAGAGTACAGAAATCTGCGAGCGACCAACTGGGACCTCTATAAAGAGGAGCTCGATGCCGCCGCTGAGCGACTGGGCTCCATCATTGTTCAATCTTATGAGGACAACTGTCTTCTGAAAAGGAGGGTCAAGGAGGGCAAGACACCATGGTGGAATGCCAACCTGGAACGCCTCGGAACGCAGGTTCGTAGGCTCCTGAATAGGGCTCTGCAGGGTGCTCTCTAGAGATCCTTTGTCAAAACTGGGCAGCATTCACACTGGGGAGGGGAGTTTACCTTAACCCCGCGCGATACCCTGCTGCAGCTGTTGACCACTCACTTCCCGGGCTCCACATTGGGTCACGGGGATGCAGATGCAGATTTTATCCCCAAGCCAGGGCGCAGTGACTACACTGAAGCCAAGGCCTATAGACCTATCAGCCTCACCAGCTTCTTGATGAAGACGCTGGAGAGGCTGATGGACAGATATTTTAGGGAGCAGCTTGCTCTCAATGCCCCTCTGTGCCCCACCCAGCATGCGTACCAGATGGGCAGGTCTGTGGATTCGGCCCTGCACCATCTTACCGCAAGGCTGGACGAGGGACTGGAGGGGGATAACTCTCGGTGGGGGTCTTTCTAGATAGAGGGGGCCTTCGACAACACAGCAGTGGACTCGATCTGCAGGGCCGTGGAGGGCATGGGGGTCGGGGAGGCCTTGGTAAGGTGGACCCGATCCATGCTCACTGGCAGGGCGGTCGAGGCCGAGCTGTGCGGGGAACGAGTGACCGTCAATGCATCAAAAGGTTGTCCTCAGGGGGGGGGGGGTTTTGTCCCCCCTTCTTTGGTGCATGGTGGTTGATGGGCTGCTGCGAATCCTGGAGGAGGAGCAGGGGGTCTACATACAAGCGTACGCAGACGACATAGTGATCCTTGTTCAGGGTATCGATGTAGGGCTTCTAGAAGAGCTCCTTAATGGAGCTCTGGAGAGGTTCTTGTGCTGGTGCGAAATGAGCGGATTAAGTGTCAACCCAAATAAGGTTGAATTGGTGATATTCACCAAGAAGAGAAAGGTGGACCCGGTTCCTCGGATAGAGCTGCGCGGGGTTCACCTCGAGGATAGAAAGAGGGTTAAATATCTGGGGGTCCGGCTGGACTCCAGACTGACCTTTGAGGAGCATATCCTCATTAGGACCAAGAAGGCTTGCAACGCACTATGGGCGTGTCGCAGAGCCGTTGGAACCTCGTGGGGATTGAATCCTGGGATCATGCTCTGGATCTACAGAGCAATGATTGTTCTGATGATTTGTCATGGGGCCGTCACGTGGTGGCCCGGCACCCGCAGGACCAGACCACGGACGGCGTTGGACAAAATACAGCGCCATGCCTGCCTGTGCATTACGGGCGCCCTGGAGACCACGCCCACCCGGGCCTTAGAAACCCTGGGCGCGGTAGTGGAGTACGGCCCTCAGATAAGAGTCTCAACCTTTGGGTCGCCGGTGGCTCGGTCCACGGGCACTGGCAGCTGTGGTCAGAGCTGAGGGAGGAGGTGCCCATCCTGGAAATGAGAAGGGATGTGCAGACTCCTTCCATCGGCTTCCACGGCCGACTTCACTTTGTTTTTCCAGACAGGGAGGGGTGGGCCGAAGGAAATAGCGACGCCCAGGCTGGGCTCGTCTGGTACACAGACGGATCCAAAATGAGGAATGGAACGGGGGCAGGGGCCTTTTGTCAGGGACTGGCAAGGAGGCTGACCACCCCCCTCGGGGAGCACACGACCGTGTTTCAAGCGGAGGTGTTCGCCATTATGCTGGGAGCGGAGGAATCGCTCAGGCTCAGAATCAGGGGCCGTAAGCTGACCTTCTGCTCTGATAGCAAAGCAGAGTTACAGGCGCTGAGAGCTAACCGTACTTGGTCCCCATTGGTGGAGGACTGTAGAGCGAGTTTGCTCAACTTGGTAGCCGAAGGGAACAGGGTCGTTCTATCGTGGGTGCCCGGTCACGCGGGCATAGCGGGGAATGAAACTGCGGACCTACTGGCTAGAGAGGGATCCATGAGAAGACCGGTGGGGCCTGAACCAATATTGGGGATTACACCACGGGTAGCAATTGGAGCCCTGGACGAATGGCTGCATGGCAGGTTCGTCGAGGAGTGGCGCAGGGCTCCGGGGATGAGGCAGACCAGGCTCATGATTCGTGGGCCGTTGTCCGTCATGTCTAGAGAGCTGCTGCATCTGCCTAGGACAGAGTTGAGGGGAGTGGTGAGGGTCCTCACTGGGCACTGCTGCCTGGCTCGCCACCTGCACCTTATAGGGGTGGGAGGGGAGTCGAAGTGCAGATGGTGTCTGGAGGATGAGGAGACACCGCACCACTTGGTTACTGAGTGCCCTGCACTTGACAGGGTTAGATTTGAGTACTTTGGCTCAGCCAAGCTGAGCGCAGAGGATGTGTATGGTGTCGGGGTGGGTGAGCTGCGGGCCTTCATTAAGAGGGTCGGCCTGCTGGCCGCCGTGTGACGCTGGCCATGGGGGCACAACGGGCCCACTGTGGCCTACGTGCCGGGCCGATTTAAGGCGGCCGCCCCCTGCACTGGATAGGATAGGACATCTAACAGGTCTGGGTGGCTGACAGTATCGAATGCCTTCGCCAGGTCGATAAATATGCAAAGCGAAGGTTCATCAATGTCTGGTGCATTGTAAATTTTTTTACTTAAGTTCGCTATTGCATCAGTCTTGGATGATGAATCCAAACTGATTTTCTGAGATAACTTGATATGTTGTTTGTGATTTTTTGAGATATGACATAAACTTGTGTTTTTTACATGTTAATCATAGTTGGCTGTGGCCTTATCAAATCGGCAATTTTTTGAGCTTTTGGCACCTTTGTTTACAGAAAAAGTGCTTCGTAACCTGCCATATCGCATATCGCCATTGCTTGGACAGTCTTACTTCCAGATTCCTCTTTGTTTCTCCTATGTAGACCTGTCCACACTTGAAGGAGACCTCATATATATGGTCTTGTTTTCGTAAGTGTGGATCAAAGAGTGGCACCTGACTGGAAGAGTGTTTGAACATTGTATTGACTGGAAATTCTTTAGATTTTCTCGGAGACACCCTTGATGTATGGTGTGATCAGCTTCTTTTCTTGTCCCTCTAGCTCTTGGTTGCTCTTTGTTGTGGTGTATTTGGCGATTGAATGTTCTATGGTTTTCAATGAGAAGTTGTTGCCTAAGAGGTCCCTTTGATGTTTCCGATTTCTTCATGCAGTGCTCTTTCTGTGTTACATATTGTAGTTGCTCTTTGGTAAAGTGTTTTGACGATTCCTTTCTTTGTTGATGTTGAGTGATTCAAACTGTAGTGCAGATATTGACCAGTGTGTGTTTTCTTCCTATATATGGCGATTTAGATCCTGTCATGGGAATGGCTGACCAGTGCATCCAGGAACGGCAAGCTGCTGTTTTCCTCTGTCTCCATTATGGACTTAATTGTTGCTTTGATTTGGTTGATGTGTCCTAGGAAATTATATAACTCCTCGTCACTTCCATCCCATACTATGAAGGTATCATCAACGTATCTCAGCCACGTTTTAGGTTGAAGTATGGCAATCGTTATTGCTAATTTCTTGAACCATTCCATGTAGATGTTTGCAATGACAGGTAAAAGTGAAGATCTCATTGGCAGACCGTCTTTTGGATGTAGGATTTATCTTGCATTTGAAAATATGAGTTGTGTAGGCAGAATCCCAGAAGTTCCGTAACTCCTTCCAGAGGGTAGGTTTGTTCTTTCTGGCAATGTCTGGTCAATCCTTATCTTTCCTTTTACTATGCAGAGTGATTCTTCCAATGGCGCATTGGTGTATAGGTTTTCTACGTCAAAACTTACGAAGCGGTCCTCTGATCTCTGAGCTGACAATATCCATGAAGGGTGTAGAGTTTTTGACAAAAGACGTTGTGTTCCCTTGCAGCGGTTCTATGATTCGAAGTAGATATTCGGATAGTTCACTTGTAGGTGAGTCTCTGGAACTCATAAAGAAGCAGTCCACATAGAAAACAAACAAGCGTTCAGCCAAGCTAGTGTCAACATTCCCAACATTTGGCGCCCTCTGGTCAAGCAGGCGGGGCTGAAAACCGTGGCAAACCATTGACGCCAATAGAGAATAGTGATTAATCACTATGCAAATATTCTGTATATAAACCTCAATCTTTCTTGTACTTCTCATTTTTCTCGAAAACAATCAGAGATTTGTACTGATCAAAAAACTTAAATTTTAAAAATTGCATGCCGACATTTCTTGACATTACTTGACAAAACAGTAAAATAGCTTCAAATTCCACTAGTGCGCAATGCAATGTCAAATTGCATGTTTGTCTGGCAGGCAAAGCCACCAATTGTAAAATTATCAGCTATGACAGAACAGCCAACTTTGCAGGTAGGTCATGCACAAAAAGTCACTTGACTACTTCATCAGACTCAGACAAACACCCAGATCTAGGGGTCTGAGACGAGCATACTGTGGGCAGCTGCAAGCTGTCCCAGCCGTTTACCCCCTCAGCAGGGTGTCTACTAAATTTCAGCATTTAATTTCCAGGCTATTTACCAGTTTCAGGCTATTTTGTACATGATTTCCTGCTTTAAGGTTAAGTTGAAGACCAACCTGAAACTTCTTCAACAACAAAAGTTGCGGCAACTGTCCTTGCAAACAATTTCCATTGCTACTAAGCAGCTGGTTTTAAAAATACCTCATTACACTTCGTAATTTTTGTTGGGCGCAAATAAAATTGCTGCAACTTTTTAAATCCGAACATGCATTTTGGTTACTTTAACCAGCTGGCTGCATCTTTTTTTACCGCAATTTTTGTTGGGCGCAAATAAAATTGCTGCAACTTTTTAAATCCGAACACGCATTCTTGTTACTTTAACCAGCTGGCTGCATCTTTTTTACCGAAAAAAATTGCGGGCGACCCTATATTTAAGGGGATTGCCAAGCAAATATATGGGTTTTTTAGTGACAAAGCAGGTATTAATGTATAGCTTAAAATTACCTTATAGCCTTGTTTATGGAATCCCTAGTTAGCCAATGTGTGACAGAATCATAAGGATACGAGAGCAATATTGGATACAAGCAACAGATGGCGCCAAAAATTAAAGTGGCCCAGTCATTGTCTACTAATTTTCTACTATTAAAATCTACCAAAAAAACAGCTGGCCAACTTTATTTTTTACAAAATCTGCCCCCTGTATCTACTATATTTCTGTCATGTCCATATGTCAGTGTCAGACATTGGCTAACTAGAGTATCCATAAACAAGGCTTATACTCGTAGGTACAAAAATAACAAGACAGACTATCATCTGACAAACCTATTGCATTAATGGGATACTTAATAATTAAAAGGGTTAAGGATTTATGTCACTTTTATACCTAATATAGAAAAGTAATGGGTAAACATGATAATGATGTAAGGTCTTTGTAAAAACCATTCATGGGTGCTCTTTTGACTTTGTGTTTAGTGTGAAGAGGGTATTTAATACTTAAATTAATATTTAATGCAACAAAAATTAAGTGAAGTTGATTAATCTATTTATACTAGCTAGCTCGGTTTGCTAAAAAGTTGTGTGTAAAAATTGGAAGTAATAAGTAAGCAAACTGTTTTGCCTGCAACAAAAATTTGCTTTGTGTAGGTAATGCGGCCTTTACACTAAACTTTTATTATAAACCAAAGTAGCCAATAGTCATAAAAAAGATATTTAACATAACTTTTCTCTAACATTGGAACCCTCACATAAAGTTAGTTTGCCAATTTTTTTTGAACCAACACACAAAATAAAAATAGTATGGTTGAAGTTGGAGTGTGTTGACTATGAACAAGATTCAGGAATAAATTATAATAATAATGTTGTAAAATTACCGTGGTATAAATACTTACCCTTTATTCCTTAAATTAAATGTATCTTCAAATCTTTGGTTAAACCGACTTTTGTGCCATTCCAGAGATTCTGTATATGTCTTTCCAACTAATTTCCCATCAGAAGCAAAACTTTTTGATTCGTAAACAATATCAATAGAAAATGGTAATTTTGCAGACACCTGAGTAGCAACAAAATTTGGATTTTTCTAAAATGTTAGTTTTCATTAAATATAATTTGGGTTTAATATTTAACATTTACTTTTTCAACTCCAATGGGTCTAATTTCTCCACCTAATATAATTTTTCTGGGAGAGGTAGTTGTATATGGTGCCAGTCTTAAACATGATATGATAGTCTCTTTAAGAAGATTTAAACCAGGAGCAATAGTGCTTAAAAATGATTCATGTTCTACTTTTCCTTCTTGCACATACCATTTCATGTTAAAGTCTCCTAAACTAGTGGTATACCCTTTGATACCCGTTAATCTGGTTCCTGAATTCGTTGGCGATATTTCACCCTGTGTGTCTTCGTCTAATGCTGCATACCAAATTAGCGAAACTTCTTCATTCCTAGACACTTGTTCTTTAAATTCTGGCTACAATTTTTTAATTAAATATATAGTTAATTTGAAACACAAAAATATAAATACAAAAATGAAAATTGATAATATGGCACTACTGTCATTTTTTAATGAAATTTGGAACAAACCCATTTCAAATGGTTTCAAATTCAATGATGTAGTCAGTTTTGAGATAAAGAAATCGCTAAACGATTTTCGTCATTTTTAAGACATTAAGACCTCAAATTATAGAGTTTTTTTTTATGAGTTATATTTAGAACAAAAATGGCTAAAAAATAAAAATTGTATGGGGTGCTTCCATTTCAAATGAGTCACCCTGTATATGTATGTGTTTTTACAAGCTTTTATTTAACTTGCAATGTATGTATGTATGTTAATTTATTTAGGTCAAATCTTGCATGCTGAATTAGAACCACTTCTTGGCATCTGATTGAGCTGAAATTTTGCTTACACCTTTAGTTCTGGTGACAATATTATATGCAACACTCAATACTGTAAAACTTTCAAAACCCTTAATATGGGTATAAAATGAATGGGCTTGAAGAGTAGAAAATGATAAAGTTAGTGACATCACACATCCAATATGGCAGATTACCTATTTCTTCACAACCTACTTGACATGAGAATCAAATGAAAGCGTTTGAGTATAAAATAATAAGGTAAGTGACGTCATACTAAATCCAATATGGTGGATGCCCCAAGATGGCGGACGAAATTTCTTTACCTCCCTCCTGACATGGGAATCAAATAGGTAGTAAAAAGCACAAAATAAAATAAAAGATAAAGAAAACATTTTTAAAAACAAGCTTTTATTTAAGCCATGTACTAAAATTAATAAAATAAGTTTAGGTTTTCGTTAAGATAATTCAATGCCAAATTGCGACAAGTTTTTGTAAATCAAAAAGCTTGTCGTGCAAATTGTAAAGAAAATACATACTTGGCAAGTAGGGACTTGCTTATCAATTGTCCAATAAAATTAATTGGTACCTACTTTTAGGAACATTTTGCACAAGTTTTTTGATTTAAAAAACTTGTCGCAATTGGGCATTGAATTATCTTAATGACAACCTAAACTTATTTTATTCGTTTTAGTACATGGCTTAAATAATAGCTTGTTTTTAAAAGGTTTTCTTTATCTTTTATTTTATTTGACTTTGCATAATTTTTTTACGGCTGGTAAACATATTTTAAGATCTAGAAAATTATAAAGAAAATTGAAGAAAATAGTTTCTCTCCACAGGCATAAATAGGCCAGTCCCCAGATCTAGATAAAAATGCATTAAGTTATATTCATTAATTTTTAAAAATTTCAAATAACTGAATCTTTTAAGAACGTTCAAATTCTGTACACTTGTATAGAAACCTTTTCAAGTAAAACATTTTGAAATTTCTGAGAGATAGAGAAAGTCACGTGACCATGTTTGAGTGGGTCATTTTTCATATTTTTAAAGCAAAAAGTAACCCCAAAGTTTAATTTCAAAATAAATCATTACCCACAAATTTTCTTTTTGAAATCAAAAAGCTGTCGCGCCAATGGACCAATACATCACTTTTTTTATTTGCTCATTGGATAGTATTGGGTGAGATATACCTACTTGCTGTATTAAACTGGGCTTCCGGGATGTTCTGCCGTGGTCGGTACTGATTTTTATCAAATGTTTCACTGGTCATCGCAGCCACCATCTTCAGTGGTCTCTTGCTAAGTGTTTTATTTTATACTAAAGACGGGCATGAAAGCTTGAAAACAACAATACTTGCTGTATATTTTTTTAAATTTTCTTGCCTCCATTTTGCCGCAATTAATTTTTAAAGTTCAATATATGTAACTACCTGTTGGATTTTATTTTTCCCTAAATTTACTGCCATGGCACCATGTTTGGCAATGCCGCATCTCAATGTCAAGCCTGTCAGCCTGTGAGAACATAACCTATTTTGTGGCGTCACAAATCAAATCTCGCGGCCCTGCGTATTTTTATGATTTGAACTATATATTTTTACCTTTTCACCATTCATTCTAATAATCCATAACAGAAATGTACCATTCTATTTTGCTGAGGAAAATGCTGAGAACACTAGGTATTGGTACTGATGATCAAGACGTTACGCTGGTTGGTTTGCAAAACTTTTTTTTATTGGAAATAAAAGGGTCGATTTTTTCTATAGGAAGTGTACAAATCGACACAATTCGTAAGTACCTAACTGAAGTTGCACAAATTAGATACCTAGACATGCTGATATATTAAAGACAATAAGAACCAATCAAAAATTTGGACACAAATGTGAATTTCTTTTGTTTTTAATATCTCAGAAATTTTATTTTTGATCATTCATCATTGCATCATTTTAAACTAAAGCTGTGCTTGTCAAAGTTTAAATATATCTTTTGTGTACGAGGAAGGTTCGAAAATATAAAAGTGGCTCAAGAGTAAAATAGACCCTATTTATCAAAATTGAGAGAAGGTATCAAATCCAAAATTACAGTTTGCTACCCTGAAATTTTTTATGTATTTTTCATATTTTCTTCTGATTGCTCTATATGAATTTAAAACGGGATACTGAATTTACTCGAGAAGTTGAATTTCCCTTACTTAGCAGTTATAAATATGTACTAATCGAAATTAATGCAGAAAAATTCTCATTTTTTTGTATCTATATAAAAGCACACAATTTTTCAACAAATTTTAGTTAAATATTATTTTAAATTATAAAATTTTAAACCAGGAATTCGAAATAAATAAATTTAAGGGGAAATAAATACACAAATACAAGTAATACAAAATTTGGGGACTATTATTACAAGAAAATGCATCGAAAACAGAGAACAGTACGTGGAACAAAAGAAATAAAATAATGTCCAAATTAAAACAGTGTATTATTCAAGTTTATCTAGATCAAATTTAGCATTTCGTGGTCAAGATAATAAATTGTATAATAGAAAATTATATGAATTTTTTTCAAGTGTATTGAAATGGTAGATAAATTTGATCACGAACTAATCCATATTCAATGCATCAGTAGTTCACAAGTTAAAAATATGCCCTCTTATCTTGGCAATAAAATTCAAAAAGAAATTGTATCTACTTTAGGAACAGAAATTTAAAATTTTAATTTAAATTTATATAAGTCTTTGAATAAAGACCCCCCAGGAAGGAGCAAATTTGGGCTAAATGCTCGACCGGGACAGTCTCTGCATAGGGCGGTTTCCGTTTTTTACAGTGGTGCGCACCTTTGAGTTATTTCGACAAGCTAATCGAGGCAGAATTCATCATTTTTCGTGAAATCAGTACCTACAAAACAGGCAAAAAATTATAAGGCACGTTTATGTCTTTAAGTTTATATAGGAATCCTTGATAATACAGCAATTACTTTTAAATTTCCAATTGGGAAGAAGTAGGTACCTACATAAACTCCTATGCCACTTTGGTGCATGGCCTCAAAAGTTAATTTAAATTACAAAATTAGTTACCGATGGATTAATAACGTCAAATATTTTAGTTTTGGCGGTCAGGGAAGTGCCACAAGCCACACAGCTAAGCATAATAACTCGAAAAAGTATCTAAATATGACATACTGACACCTGCCAGATACCAAAATATTGTGTCAAAACTTGGTTACTACTCAGGGAGATTTCTGTCACATATTTTATAATACACATTGAGCTTTGGGATTCTTTATTCAAAGTTATAAGCAGAAGAAATACTTTTCAATTATTTTGGATTGTATTC
Source organism: Pseudeuparius sepicola (assembly GCA_963920635.1). NCBI lineage: Eukaryota > Metazoa > Arthropoda > Insecta > Coleoptera > Anthribidae > Pseudeuparius > Pseudeuparius sepicola. Next base: position 33,052,536 of record OY987300.1, on the reverse strand, counting down.
CTGACGTTGCACACAGAGATTTTAACAATGGCCCAAAAGCATTAGAAATAGTGAACATTTTTTAACATTTTGTCATATTTTCGACACTACTGGCACTGGCTTGAGCTCTTTTATATTAGAACAATTACAAAAATATGATCTAGGCATCAATGATTTGCTAGAACAGGATTAAGATAATGTCTCTAAATGTGAGGTAAAACAGTGGTTTGAAAGAAATAATTTTAGATTTGAATCCAGTAGCTCTTTAGATGCCATTGTGCTAGTAATAATTTGAATTTAGCTCGGAATTTAGTAATTAATGACACTGCAAGTGTAAATCACGATACACGATGTTTTTTAGTGTAGTGCAGGAATTATATATTTTTTTCTTCTTCCACACACCCACTAAATGATGGAATATTGTAAAACACTTCACAAATTTAACTCTGAAACCTTTGACTGGTAGAGATAATGGTCTAGCAACCCATTGTATAAAAATCTACTAGAAATTTGACAATGCAATTTTTCAAGTTCAGTTTCAAACTGGTTTGAAATTCTACCGAAACAGACTTAATATCACCAAGTTGTTAGAGTTTAATGTTTTTTTTTTTTCATGGCTAACTATGAATTTTTCTGTATTTTTATTACAACATCGTTATTACTTGGAATTTTTTGGTAAGATTTGGTACAGGCCCGTACTGAGGGGTGCTGAATCCAGTGGCATGCACAGATTTTTCTTCTAAATAAAAGCTAATGTGATTTACTAAAATTTTGCTCCTGGAAACTGACATAGTAAGCCTTGGATTTTGTACGAGAGGTCGCTTTTGCTCAAAAAATGCAGTTTATCAAGCTTAAACAAATTCGGGTCAAATCACACTTAATAAACTTTTTACAGGGTAACCCAAAAACAAAGGGGTCACACTGTAGATAACTACATAATATAGATAAGGGGGAGAGGGGGGGGGGGGAAATTATGATTTTACCCTAGGCAGCAAAAAGCCTAGCTTCAGCCCTGATTAAAGATAGATACAATAAACTATATATCGTTGGAATGAGAGACCAACAGAAATATAAATATGCTATATTTGCTATACAGTGTCCTCCAAAAAGTTCTCATCATAGGAAGGAAATTTTTAATAATTTATTTTGCAAATCATCTTTGGGGTAACTGTTTGCTTTAAAAAATATGAAAAAAGACTTGCTCAAACGTGGTCACGTGACTTTCACCTTCTATCAAAAATTACATTTAAAAAATAAAATTTTAAGAAATCAAAAAAGAAATAATGTGGATTTATTGTTAATTAAGATTTCAAAAAGTTGTTACGTTTCCATTTTACATAAGTGTACCAGAATTGAATGCTCTATTAAAAAATTCTGTTTTGTGTTATTTATTTATTTATACGTATTTATACATACAGTGCTATTCATAAAGTTTGCACCAAATGCGAAAAATTTGTATTATTGTATTTTTTGAAAATCTGATTTTGGGATGTGTAGGCGCATGTTTGGTTTACACTATTGCGCCTAAACAGGGTCGTGACGTCACAGCCCATGCCTGTCAAATTTGACATTTAAAATAAAAAATTGGGAAAAATCAGGTTTGCCTTGAAAATATCGGAAAAAGTTATTAAGAAAATGTGTTTGTATTGCATTATTGTGCCCCTATGCAAATTTTCAGGAGGACATCACGATGTTCGTTTTTTCTTAATTATTTATCTTCAATTCGGTACTCGATATTTTTTTCTTGCAAATAACCGAAGAAACCTATTTAGTGGTTGCTCTCTTACTACATTTTAACAATACAAATAAATTTCAGTGCTAAGTTAAGGAGAAATATGAGATTTTTCAAAATGGCAATTGTGTAAGAACGCAATCTTGGTGCAAAGACTCTTTCATTTTTAGATACGTTTATTCCCTGGGTCAGTGTTGTAATATTTTTACTTAAAATACATCCATATTTTGAAATTCAGTGAAACAAAATTATAAGCTACAGTTTTATATCGAATTTTATGGGTTCAGTTTCAATTCCAGGAATATCAAGTAAGAAACACGAATATTCTGATATCCTTCTGAAAATTTGCATAGGGGTACAATAATGCAATACAAACACATTTACTTAATAAATTATTCCGATATTTTCAAGGCAAACCTGATTTTTCCCAATTTTTTATTTCAAATGTCAAATTTGACAGGCATGGGCTGTGACGTCACGACCCTTTCTAGGCGCAATAGTGTAAAAAAAACGTGCACAACATATCCCAAAATCAGATTTAAAAAAAAATTTAATAATACAAATTTTTCCCATTTGGTGCAAACTTTATGAATAGCACTGTATATAGAAATGTCAAATATAAGAAAGAAAAATATATGTTACCGTGAAGGACCTAAATTAGTGAATGTCGACATTCTCCAAAATGCTTGGTGAAAGATCTAGTAATTATTAATTTTATTATACATTCGGACTTTCACTGGTATATTTCATCAAACACACATAAGCTTCAGTGAATGTCGAAAACGACAGTGATCATTAATAAAAAATACACCAACCGAATCCGAGACGCAATAAATAAAATAAATAATATATAAATAATAATAGAAAATAAAGAATTTTTGAATTTTTCTGGCAACTTGAAAAAGTTGTCTTTTAATCAGTTTTGTGGCAAAAAAACCAATTAAAAAGTAAATGAAAGATAAGTTTAGGTTTTCCTTAATTCAATGCCAAATTGAGACGAATTTTTTAAATCAAAAAGCTTGTTGCATGAAATGTTCATAAAAGTTTTCATTTAATAAAAAAATGTTTATTTTCAACATACTTTATGAGTGCATGCTGAATGTCGACATTTGATACTCAACATGGGTGTATCAAACTAATGTTACTTACTATAGGATGCGAAAGAACAAATTAAATCTACTGTATTGGACCCCTCCCTCCAGGACAACTCTCAAGAGGCTATGTGAGTCATTAATTCCCGCATTTAATAATTAGTTTGATCGAATTTAAATCTTTTAAGTAACTGCAGATTTTCATAATTTCACAGCAACCTGTCATTGGTTTCTCTTTGCAATACTTTAAAATTATTTGTGAAGTCCATATTGTGAACTGTCTCTAAAATATGTTTCGCAAACAAAGATTGTATGTTATTGGTTCTTACACATCGTTTATGTTCACTAATTCTATTTTTTAGGTTTCTTTTTGTTTTTCCTATATATATGAAGCTCCACAGTCACATTTTAACTCGTATACACATGGTCTCAATCACGGATCAATTTTATTTTTATTGCTGATAAATAGTTCACCTAGTGTGTTTTTGGACTTAAACGCTAGGTATATGAATGTTATGTTTGGAAAATATTTAAATTTGATCTAATGATTCACATAGCCTCTTGAGAGGGGGTCCATCACACTAGATTTAATTTGTTCTTTCGCATCCTATAGTTAGTAACAATAATGTTAAAAGTGAAATATGACACCTGTTGATTGCTGACAATAACTGCAGTTGAAAGGCAGTTTTCTACTGACATAAAGCTCGGATTTTGAAGTAGACCAACAGATGGCGCCACAGGTTTCTTCGTGACAGCACGTGTTTTATAGGTTAATTAAGACTGGAATGTGGAATCGCAGGATGACAGGTTAAAAAATGAGAAATGCGATCGACAAAAGTTGTAAATATTTTGTGATGGCTGATGTAGCTTTAATGATGTTTTTTAACAAAGTTTTTTAACGTGTTTGACAACTCTCGTTAGTGTAACAAAAGGTAATTTTGGAGTGTTGGGTACTCCTTTCTTAATAGATTTGGTTTTCTAGTGTTTGCTTGTCTGAGAATGTGGACATTGTAGTTCATGAAACCAGTCACACTTTTTACAAAAATAAAGTTTTTTGGGACTTAATAAGGCTTCTTTGAAATAAACCCTCAAACTTGACCTTAATTCAATTAATTCTTACTATCTTCATTGGAAGCTGGTAATCAGATCAACGCTATTTATACTGACTTATCCAAGTTTCCCATGTAATATTGTTGAGGAAACTGGCTATGGTTGGGGTGTGCGGTAATTTCTTGAGGTGGATTGAGTCTTACTTAAGTGGTTGTTGTCAGCGTGTCTCTGTTCTTCACAGTGTAATGTGAAGTATCTTGTTTTCTTTATTTATAAATGATGTGGTTTCCTGTTTTCAAAATAGTTTCTGTTTATTGTTTGCTGACGATTTAAAGTTTTTTAGTACTAACACCAGTAGCAATCTTGCTCTATAAACTGACCTGACTTGTTTTGCTGATTGGTGCAGTGCGAATGGTCTCTCTCTTAATATATCCAAATGTACAACAATAAACTTTTCAAGATCTCCTAATCCTATCAAGAATATCTACAAAATTGATAACATAGCTTTGGTAAGTAGCATGTCAGTTAATGACCTTGGTGTTATGTTTGAAGTAGCATATCCTTTAATCAACACATTGATTCAATTGTGTGCAGGGCCTTTAGAATGCTTGGCTTCATCATGAGGCACTCGCAGAACATTATAGATAGTAAGGCCATTATATCCTTATATAACTGCCTGGTTAGAAGTATGATTGAGTACTGCTCTATTATTTGGTGCCCAAATTATTCAGGTCACATTGATAGAATTGAGAGGATTCAGAGAAAGTTCGTTAAGTACTACCCTTTTCAAGAATCACCCTTATCAAGATATATGCCTACGAGACAAGATTGCTATTGTGCGGTTTACAGAGCCTAGAAAACAGCAGAAAATTTGCTCTTATTTTTTTCTTTTTAAAATCAACTGCAGTGCACTTCTTGAACAGATTGACTTTTTAGTTCCTCTACGGAGGACAAGATACACTGTCCTTTTTAATGTAAGGAGACATCGATCAAACTACGGACAAAAGGCATTTGTCGACCGCTTGTGTCATAACTATAACAGATTCTTTGCTAATTGGGATATTTTCAACACAAGCTTATCTGCTCTCAAAAATGGTCTGAGGTTTGTTCGCATGTAGGCCCACATCTTGGCTTCTGTTTGTTATTGTAGTCAGTTTCTTGCACAATTTTGATTATCTTTTTGAAGTATGTATATGTGTTCACTCTTGATGTACTATTTGGAATGTGTACCATTCTGTAATGTATTGTGTATATAAATAAATAAATAAAAGTAGGTAGGTTCCAATTAATTTTATCGGACAGTGATCGGTTGATAAGCAAGTACATGCCAAAGTATGTATTTTCTCTACAGTTCGCGTGACAAGCTTTTTGATTTAAAAGTTTGGCATTAAATTATCTTAACGAAAACCTAAACTTATTTTATCCGTTTTAGTACATGGCTTAAATAAAAGCTTGTTTTTAAAAAGGTTTTTTATTATTTTTTTAAGTTCCTAATAGCTTAATATGCGGAGTTTAGTTTGGATGCTATGTGATTTAGGCGTTCATGCCAGGTCAGTTGTTCACCCCAAAAACCTGCGAGCTTTCATATTTTTTATGCAAATTTGATATATCATCAAGCATTTAGGATATAAATTCATTTACATTAAATTTTCCGGTACAAAATCCATGCCAAAACAATAAATTAAAATATCAACAAAGTATTTCACGTATACACGTATATACATAACAGTTTTAAAGCGTGACAATCATTTTCTTTATAAAACAGATATTCTTAGTGAAAATTTGCAATAAAAAGTGAATAGAATGATAAAGTTGGGTCAAAAAATAATTTTTATGCAAGTTTTTAAAATTTTCAGAAAATTAAAAAATGTCTAAAACAAAATCTTTTATTACCATTGAAATTTCGTATGCGAATGTCACGAGACCACGTTCGAGCGAATCATTTCTTTTTAAAGCTAAATTTCAAAATTAATCATTAATTAAACATTTTCCCCAATAATGCAAACTTTTAAGAGGACACTGTATACTCATTATAAATGTACCTTGTTAAAATTGATATTCAAAAATGTATACAAGCATGTTTTATTTTGTGTAACTTATACACTCTGTGTATTAATTTTCATCTGATTTTTAAAATTCCCACAATAGATTATTTAGTTTCGATGGTGTTAAATTGAATTAAACTCAACATTGTTTCTTTGTTAGCTTAGATAAAACCAAAAATCATCAAAAAATATCACATATTACCAATATGTCAACAGATATCCTAGCAGTCCATTCTCCGCCATTAGAACCACCAAGCCTTTTTACAAATGATGTAGTGAGTATAAAAGGGCCATCCTGTATTTCTTGAATTCCAAAATTGCTACCATCATGTTGTTTCCAACCATATCTTTTCAAATTATCTCCTTGCTCACACCAGTGCCTATTTTTAAAAAGTTAACTGTTTAGCTTTTTGATTATGTAGCTGGTAGGGTCAAAGATATATACAACAGGTACATAGATAGGCAATGAAGGAAAATAAGATAAATAATTTGTGTAGAAGCCAATTTTGGCAGATGTAGGGGAAGATGTCCCAAACAACATATCAAATGTCCTGATGGGTATGGGGCGAGCTAAGGTGAGGGAGGGCCCCTAAACGAGGCACACGGGATAGAAGGCCTGCAGCCATCCCCTTCCCTCGGCTGCAATGTCACACTGTCAGGCTCACGTCGAACGCCTCGTTCACGCTCTCAGTTCTCAGACAAGGCGCACTGAAGCATGGCTTTACGGCACGGTGTTCGTGAATATAGAGCTACAAATCTTCATATTCAGTTACCCTTTCTTATATAGCGTTTAGCGCAATTCAGGTATTCAGGCCATATATCATCATTTAATTGAAAAAAAAACAGGGGCAGTACGTAATTACAGATGTGTTAAACTACTGGAAATTTGTCTCAAAATTCTGCAAAATATATTGTTGTTAACAGAAGGAAATAATTGTACTTGCGATGCATCCTATCATCAGTTAATTGTAAAATGTTTGGCTACACTGGCAAACATATAATCTCGATAATTATCGAAAGATTCAAAATGATAGAATAATTTCACAAAAGGCTGAGAGAAAACTAAAAAATTAGCAAGTAAGTTATATTTCTTATTTTCATTCTTTATAGGTATTATATTTATTTCTGCATACTTAATCGCTAAAGCAATTTAAATGTAAGTGTTTTTTTTTTCATTGAGCTAATACATTATCACTTCACTGTTGCTTTATTATCATTAATAAAAAGATAAATGTTTATAATGTTGCTTGTTGCACGAGGATTTTATGCAGTTTTTATTTCCATAAAATTTCATTACTTTTTCACTAGAAGATAACCCACTTTTATCTTTGTAATCTGTTGTAATCTGCTCTATAAAATCATAATGGAGTGATAGAGAAGCGATAATGAGTGCTGCATAAAGCCACTTTTAATAATTGTTGAATTTCATTGAGTTTATTATGTATATTACAACGAACTTAATTGTTTAGAATGATTTATTTTCTGTTGTGCTCAACATTTTTCGGTTTCTTATGGTATGTGTTAATAAATAATCTGGAAAATAAAAAAAATTGGCTCCAAAACTCCCCAAAATACCGCAACACATAGAATATCTTAGTTAGAATCGGCCTGAGTGTGTGATGTCATCGATCGAGTCTGCAGGCCTTCTATCCCATGTGCCTCACTCTAAATATACCTTTTTTTATGTTTTTCTTGAATAAGTCGAAAACTACGGACTACAGGAAAAAATAAAAATCAAATTTTATTGTTATTAATGAAATGTTAACAAAGCAATAGTAAACAAAACAAAGAAAGAAAAAAGAAAGTTAGAAGGGACACCAAGTTCTTTGAACTAAACTTCCGGCATATGAATGGCGATGCTGGTCAGAATTGGGGATATGAAACATCGAGGGCGAACAGCAGCAATAACGGCATGAGCTATAGTTGTCATTTTTTTGTAAACTTTCTGTTTAAATCTTTTTTTAAATGGAATCCATACAGACAGAAAGAGATTAATTCTTCAACCCCATTGCAGAAACTTCCTGAAGGAGGAGAGATACTGTTGTCATAAGCTTGTAGCATTTGAAAATTCCGCTACGTTAGAAATTATTTTTAATTTTATTTTTGTAATAGTAGCGCCATCTATTAAGGTACTTAGTCTCCAGTTACAAGCACTGTACTAAAAGGTTTTCGCGTGTTATCCACGGGAAAGGTAGACTAATCCCTATCAAACGTCTGACGGGCCAGGTCAGGTCGTCTTATCTCCATTTATCCTTAGTTCATGGTTTCTGATACCTTTATATCTATTGTTTTATTTCATTTGGATAAATTGAATATGTCTGTTATAGTTTCGTCTAGTTTTAAGGTTTATTTGAAGAGATTTTCTTTTGGTAGTTACTTGGCTAAATTATGAATTTTTCGACTAGCAACCTTACTAATGCCAACAAGGTGAAGCGGCTAGGTTTGACCCTTTTTGAGAGAGGTAGTCGCGCCTTGTCGAGACTTGGAAATTTCGTTAAGGTTTTGGCCGAGGCAAAATGTGTTGAAAAAGCGGATTTTGAAATTAGATAACCCGTACAGTGAAGTCAGTATCTTATCATCACCCCAACTTTGTCCGAAGTCTCCCTCAGTGCCGTTTTCCATCAAGTCTCACCGGAATACCTTGCAGCATGGGTAAGCAAGCCTCCATTTTGTCTTTTTTCTTACTAGCCTAAGTCCAAATTTTCTTTCAGACATTTTCCCAACATAGTTTCTCGTCTTTTTTGAAGGATATTATTAGAGTATATATTATTTTACCAATAGACAGAAGAAAATTCTGGAAGTTCTTCTGCCATTTTGCTTACCGCTCTGTATCTTACATATATAGAAAAACCCACGGAAGTGGTAAGTTTTTTTTTTGGTTTAGAAAAGAATAATTTTTATGTTTTTTTATGCTGTGTGATGCTGCGAGTTCTCAACAGTTCTTGTGACTTCTCAGTACTTCTCTTCTCACCTGTGAGTCATCTATACTTCTCTTCCGATCTGTCAATGCAAGACATAAGCAACAGAGTTATCTTCTAGATGGTATAGCTGAACAAGCGTGCCCAGGCCCAGATAAGTTATTTATATCACACCTATTTTTGTTCAGAACGATTTGAGATGCCTATACATAGTACCATTCAAGTTTTATCGATTACATAATAAGTTTATCTACATAATAAGTTAATTGTAATACTGATTTAATTTGGTAAAAAGAACATCTTTTACCACTAATAGGTTACTTTGGTTATCATATTACCTAATATATCTATACTATTTATTTACTATTTATCCATATATATTTATCTGGGGTTATGTAAACTTAAAGTTTCGAAACTTGATAGTAATCACCACCAAAATATACTAAGTTGAACATCTGGCTAACATTCAAGGTACCTAAGCATAACATTTTGCATTTGTCATTGCATAACGTTTTGACATTTTCTTTCGTCTATAGTATAGTATATAGAGTGTAAATATAATTATTTAGTGTATTTGATGTTTCATTGTTTACAGCGTTGCCACGTATAAATGATTAAGTAATGTCCTATTGGTTTTCCAGTTCTCCAAATTTGTTTTTGCCAGTAAAAAAAGAACTCGGTGGCGTCCAATTTACCTCCCTTTACAAAAAGAACTCTAACAACTAACATCAAACCTCCTTACCCACGAACGCTGCTCTCCAACCACCCCAAAGCTGCCGTTCGCAAGGTGTGCAACAACAAAAAGTGCTCAAGCTATGAGCTCAATATCTTCCAAGACGATTTCATCAGCTTTTCTTATAATTCTCTCACGTTCTGTTTCATCGTCTTGACACCTCGAAGTATACCAAATGTCGTTCAAGACTTTATCATCACCACCACGAAAGTAGACGTTTTTTTGGTGCCAACTGAACTGAAAACAATGCACACCCCATATGTTCCCCTCATTTTCCTTTGATGGTCTTCATGTGTGGTTGTTCTCCCGTAATTTGTTCCAGCAACTCGTCCATAGAGTACTGACAATAATCTTTCCCTTCTATTTAATTATAAATTACACTTAGATGCAGTACAGCCCTTCATATTTGGTCTGATCATAGTTGATTTATTATTAAAATTTGATTTAAAACAATAAAATTCAATTTTTTAAAATATATCCAAAAATCCATATGTCGTTACATATTGATTCCAGCGAAAAAATGTATACGACGTTTTTTGTAGGGAATTTTATGCACAATAATTTAGTACTCCAAATTTTTTTGTCCATCAGGACTTTTAGTATATTGTTCTGGACACCTTCCCCTATATCTGTGCTAAAATGTCTCTCGATTTTTGAGCCACTGGACAGAATCTCGAGACAAACCAGTTTGCTCAGCAATTCCGACAGACTCCAAGCAAGGTGAGAGTGGGTGTTACCCAATGACCACGTAGAATCAGATGGTTCATCTACTCAATAGTAGATGGCACAATTATCAATTTATTTGGAGAATCGGCATTTCTGAGTATCTAGGTTGTATACATCTTTGGTAGTGTAAATTACGAAAATAATATATAAATAGCATTACAATGCCATAACTGTAGTCCATTTATGTTAAAGAGACAGTAAATGTAAACAAAATCATGTGAAAGTCTGAATTGCACAGGGGTCATATTTTCATCTGCACTCTCTGTATTTGAGTTGACATTTTCTAATTAAGCCAAGTCCAAAAACTAAGTAAATTGCATTACCTGTATTAATATAAGCATCCACTATTCTACAAAAAATCGAAATGAGAAAGTTTATCCCAGAGTTGAGAACACAACGCCTACCCGGTTTAAGACCGCCTGACCAATAAAAGAGCCGTTCATCGCCGATGATGAGCTGATCATGCAGTGAAAGTTGATATTGTTTACTGTCTCTTTAATGTAAACGGACTTTAGTGCACCTATAAAAAAAAACAAATGTTTCCCTCTTTTGATAGCCAAAAGCCAAAGTCTGGGTCACATCACCATAATATTATCTACAATAAATAGGCCGTGGTTAGGGTTCCACCAATGCTGGGTCTCTATATTAAATATTGGCAGGTCCACCAGTCATTACAAGCTTTTATTTAACTTGCCCTGTTAGTATGTATGTGTGTGTCAAATTTTGCAAGCTGAATGAGAACCACTTCTTGACATCCGATTGAGCTGAAATTTTGCATACACCTTTAGTTCTGGTGAAAATACAATATGCAATACTCAATATTGTAATAATTTCAAAATGGCTGTCGCCACAAGATGACATATGATGTATTTTTTGTCAACCCCCTTAACCTCTTCACTAATCATTTATTATTCCCGAAGGCGACCCAAAATGACCTACTTTTTTTATCTGCTTTCAATTACGTGTTTTGAGGGAAATCGATATATATTTGTCAACTTTAAAAAAATTAATAAAATAGTGTTTTTTTCGATAAATAAATTTGCATAAAATAACCATCCCGAGATTACTCGTTTATTGAAACTAAAGGAGATACATACTACCAATTTGACGAGTATGAGTGACAGTTGAGAAAATAACATATACTACACATTTAAAATTCAGAACGGGTGTGATATATTCTGAAACATGGAGTGACACAAAGACCTACGTCACAGTCCACACACTGATATCTCGATTCTCGTCGCACTCGTTTTCCTTTCGCATCTCTTTTTTTGCTGCAAACAACACACACTGGCGTTGGTTTGTCTTTTTTAGCCGTTTCAGGGACAAAGTCTGGAAAATGACGAGCTGTTAACCTCAAAGGATTTGGTGTTTGTGATGGACGTCCTCTTGGTTTCACTTCATTGCTTTGATACTTCTCAACTGTTTTTTCAATCAGGTCTAGGCGATATTCTAGGTGACTTTTAGTACCTCCTGACTTCTTGTACAGCTCAAATGAGTTCCACAATGCATGCTCCAAAATGTGGAAAAATATTTTCTTATAATACTTTTTCCCCCGTTTCCTTGCAACAGGGTAATCCACAAGGTGTTGATCTACACGATCAACGCCACCCATAGTTTGATTGTAATCTAGAACAACTTTTGCTTTTTAACAGTTTCTCCGTTTTTTTGAATGGATACCAATTCGTGATTGTGAATTGTTGATAAAAGAGATACCTCTCTTTTATCTTTCCACTTTAAGGCTAAGACTTTTCCTCGTCAAAATGCTACTGTCTCGTTGCTCTTTAATTTTTTCTTTATTCCAGCTGGCAGATCTTTCCTATTTTGCTTTAGTGTTCCATATGTATCGGTGCGGTTGGTAATCAAGAGATCCGCCAATTGCGGCGAAGTGTAAAAGTTATCTGCTACAAGGCAATGCCCTTTATTCAGCAGTGACTTCATAAGTGTCATAACAATGCGGGAAGACACAGGAAGATTTTTATAATCTTCATCAAACACTGTGGTTTTTTCCTGTGTAAATTATGATGTCCCAAATATAACCCGAACTGGATTCACACAACATGTACATTTTTATACCAAATCTCGCTCTTTTTGATGGAATGTACTGGATCCACCCTAGTCTACCTTTATACAACAAGAGGCTTTCATCTATTGTTACATTATTTTCCAAGTCATAAGCAGCCTTGAATTTTTCAGTCACATAACAGAATACCTCCCAGATTTTATTTAGCTTTGGATTAGGATGATTTTCAGGATCAAAGTTGTCATTATTTGAAAAATGAAGATATTTTTTTATTGCAGAGAATCTCTTATAACTCATTACTGCACCAAAAAATGGAGTATAAATCGAGGGTCTCTTGCTCCAAAAGAGCCACATTACAGGTTTTCAGGTTTTCTGACTAGGCTTTGTAGTAGCACAATTGCGAAAAAAACTCGTAGTTCATTACTTGTTACTGGAACCCACTTATTCCTCATTGCCAAAAGTCTTCTATATACCGGTTGATTTTTGGATGCATAACGATTAGTCTCGGTAACAATCATATCCAGCAGAGTATTATCAAAAAAATATTCGAAAAATTCCAGAACATTTTGATCATCAGTAATATTAATTTTAATTTTTGCATCACCTGTAAAAGGATATGGCGGTGGCGGAGGGCCAACTTGTTGTACATCCGTTTCACTCCACTGTCTAACTTCATTTATCAAATTAGTCAAATCATCCTCACTCGCGTCTTCAGATGACGAAGCAACTGACGATTCATCCTCCGTGCCAGATTCACTAACTTTGTAGCTACTATCACTTTCATCTGAACTCGACATATTTGAAAAAATAAAAACACGACCTTCTCCACCTGTGCCTTATTCTCTACTGCCAGACAAGTTAGTAAATACGCGTATATTTTGTTAAAAAAATAGGCTAAAACACGCTATACTATTCAAGTTACAAATATTTGACCAGTTGTCACAGACAGATTGGCCAATAATTTTTTTGCCGTCACCCCGAATTAATACGGACTAGCTTCTTAAGCATTATAAAGCCATGGGAATATATACGGCTTCGTTTCTTGTGTGTAATTGGAACGAACGAGTATACTCGGGATTATTATTTTTTACCAATATCAATTGACCGAATTATTTCGGGATAATTAGCTAAGAGGTTAATATGGGTATCAAATGAAAGGGCTTGAAGAGTAGAAAACAATAAAGTTACACACATCACACTAAATTCAATATGGCCGCAACTCCAAGATTGCGAATTATATTTTCTTTTCAACCCCCTTAATATGGGTATTTAATGAAAAGGCTTGAAGAGTAGAAAATGATAAAGTTAGTGACATCACACTAAATTCAATATGGCCGCCGCTCCAAGATGGCGGATTACCTCATATTTTTATTATTACGATTACGTCATACTAAATCCAATAGAGCGGATGCCCGAAGGTGGCGGACTAAATTTCTTTACCACCCTCCTGACATGGGAATCAAATAGGTACTAAAAAGCACAAAATAGGGCACAATGGGCCCATGGAGGCCTCCGTGCCTGGCCGATCAGTGGCGGCCACCCCTTGAGCTGATGATGAAGCACAAAATAAAATAAAAATAAAAGCTTTTTAAAACCAAGCTTTTATTTAAGCCGTGTACTAAAACGGATATAATAAGTATTTTCTTTACTTCTCGTGCGACAAGCTTTTTGATTTAAAAGTTTGGCATTGAATTTTCTTCACAAAAACCTAAACTTATTTTATCCGGTACATGGTTTAAATAAAAACTTGTTTTTAAAAAGGTTTTTTTTTCTTTTTTTTCTTTAAGTATATATTTCTGAATGGTAGATCCCATGTTTAGGTTACCATAGGTAGGTCCTCTTAAAATATAACTAAGGATCTAACAATGGTGGATCTTTAGTACCTACAGCCACTGTATACACAATAGTCAGACTTTCTATTGTGTATACTCTCAGTCAGAGACATAGATATCTAGTTTAGTTGCATCATGAGTATTACGATGTGTTTGATATTAACAGGTTTTATGCTAACCGAAGCTGTTATAATGTGTACCAAATACGACTTAAATATCTGGATATATTTTGGGAAATATTCAATAAAGCCCACATATTTTTAACAACCTGTAACTTGGAAACAAAGCCTTTCTGGAGGAAACATTATACCAGAAACCCCATTTACACTCATGGACAAAATTATCGAATATTTTTAAATTTTCCTTAGGAATCAAGTCATTTAAACACTTGGTACTAGAAAGAATATTTTATTTTACAAATTTCAGGTGAATAACATTAAGCTTTTCTGAGAATAAAAACGTTAAAATAAATTAATACTAAATATTATGGAAACTAAGGATATTTATTTTAAACAGAAATGCTCTTAACATGGAAAATACCAGTAGGTTCGGTGTGTCCCTCCCAACTATTAATACCTCCTCAAAGCATTATGCCGCCACCTCCAAAACTAACGGTATTTATAAGATTGCAGCTGGCGTACCGTTCCCCAACTCTTCTGTAGACGTAGTTTCGTCCATCTGGCTTCCACAATTGAATCCTAGTCTCATCCGTGAACAGAATATTTTTCCAGTTCTCGATATTCCACTGCACATGTGTTCTGGCAAATTCTAATCGAGAAGTTTGTGATTCTGGAGAAGACGTGGAACTTTTACAGGCCGTCTTGGCTTTAAATTTGCTTCTCTTAATCTCCGTCTAACTGTTTTGGAACTAATATTAACTTGCCTTACATTTAGCAGCTCGTTCTTGAGATGCGTGGATGTCAATGTTCCGGTCTCTTGATACCTTTTTAAAATATTTGATACTGTAGATTCTCCTGAGACGTAGTGCGATATCTTTTTGCCTAAATCCTTAGTTATATAGAGTTACAATTTGCACCGCTTCAACTTCATTGCAGTGTCTAACTGGTGGCATACTGTTGTTTTAAATAGAGGAAAAAGCAAACGCGAATCACTATCACTTACTAAATTTCACTGCAATTAACTTAATTCATTATAACTTTTAAATTATATTATGTAATTTTTTAGGATAAAATGTGCGAGAGTCAATAAAAGCCATTAATATTATTTAAACGTCAAATTATTTTATAACAAGTTAATATATCCGCCTACTAGATGAATAGCATCACCACATGTAAGTTTACAGCGGTAGTTGAAATTATTTTCAAGCAATAGTGATAACGGAAAATATTCGATAATTTTGTCCATAAGTGTATTTTCAAAAATAATATCACATACTGTCGGGTCGGACGATAGAAACAGCTCACCCTTATACACTCAGAATGCCATATTCTTTATAAAATGTATTAAATTTGTAATTAACTGTAACGTTAAAAACTACAGTTAATATGCTTCGAGATACATTTGTGTGGGGCAGCTCGAGCGATTTATGATCAGGCAATTCCAATTGTAAGTTCAATGGCCCATATACAGTTTTCTATGATGATGATGATGAAAGATGGCTGGCAATGAAAGTATTGTTGAACATCACTCCAAAATGATTTGCAAATATTGCAAAAAAACAGTACAAAAAAGTTGTGAGTTGCACAAAGTGTAGATCTATTTATCACTCAAGTTGTGGTGCAAGAGTGAAGTTATGCTGCGTTTTGGAGCTTGTGAGGAGCCAAGTGTGTGAAAATACAGAACCAACAGGGTCTAGTTCTACAGAAATAAATTTTCTCCAAGAAAACACACTACTTAAAGAGAATATTATGAATAAAGACACCATCATCAAGGATAAGGAATACCTAATAGTGCTCTTAGAAGAAAAGATAAAGCACCTTGAAAGTAAATTAAGTCCTGATTCTGTAAATAAAAATACAGTTCCCGATTTAAACCTTGAAAAAAATTGTCACAATAGTATATTTCATTACGAGTCTGGAAATAAAGATTTTTCCGTGCGCGCGTGACAAATTCCCGTGCGAGGCGCAGCCGAACATGGGAAGTCATGCAAGCACGGAAAAATCTATTTCTGGGCATGATATGAAGGATATTTTTTATTATACTTCTTTGAAAACGGAAACTTAAAACATTTTATCGGCATATTATAATAAATTTAATTGACAAAAAATAAACAATGCAGACAATATAGTGTTTGGTATGTATGATGGGTTTCCATGGTTACTCTCAAATTATTTCAAAGGTGCTTTGTTGTACATTAGTTATTGTCAGATAAGGTGAATAAAAGGTCAAAAATATTACAGAAATGTATCTAAATATTGAAACACTTTCGAATTAAAATACAAAATAGGTACATGTTAAATATCAGAGAGCATATAGAGTTTCTTAAATTTAGTTTACTTTGCTGTATATTTCTATTTCAAAGCCATATATTCGGTATTTTTATTCAGCGCACGGAAAGTTTTTCCATGCGCTGTTTCCGTGCGCTAGCCCGAAAAACCCCATCTTTCATTATTGCTAAAACAGATGAAAATAAGATGTTTTCAAAGAAGTATAATAAAAAAAATATAAACACACATTTGTCAACAAGACAAAAACAAATACCTTAAAACTACAAAATGATCCAAAAACTGGTATACCTATTGAGGATACAACAGAGGCAAACAAACAGAAAGAAGTAATGAACACTATTATTAATTTGAACAACCATTCGGGCATCCCAAAGCATCAAGAAATGACCAACGATCCAAAGTCAAACGATAAGGAAGAGTGGCAACAACTGCGGAGGCGATGGAATCCTCCAAAAATAAATATCGGTCAGGCGGAAGACACAGGTGGTTTCAAAGGTGTAAGTCCCAGAGTATGGATTTACTTGTACCAAGTCAAATCAAATTCCACCGAAGAAGACATTCAGCAATATCTCGCAGAGAAAACTGGCGATACTAAAGAGGCTTTTAGTGTTAAGTTTCT
This sequence comes from Pseudeuparius sepicola, assembly GCA_963920635.1. NCBI lineage: Eukaryota > Metazoa > Arthropoda > Insecta > Coleoptera > Anthribidae > Pseudeuparius > Pseudeuparius sepicola. The sequence continues at coordinate 33,035,380 of OY987300.1, read as the reverse complement.
TAAATCAACTACTGGTAATTTGAAGTGTTTTCTTGTATCTGCTGATTTCAAATATAAAGAAGATTTCTACAAATTTTCATTCTGGCCCAAAGGAGTAGGATTTCGCCGTTTTGATTTCAAAAATGACAACATTGGTACTAATACTAAACAGAACTCTTTTTTAGAAGCAACAAACTAAAAGAAAATGCATATCTGAAGGTAATGCATTTTAACATTGGGGGTCTCATCATGACATTGACGTTGCTTATCTTAGCGAGCACTGGTTGAGGCGTGAAGAGTTGGAGGCTACCTACATCGAGGGCTACAAACTTGCGGCCCATTATTCGAGATCACAACACAAAAGGGGCGGAGCATGCATATACACCAAGTCGAACATGAATGACACGAGCATAGACTGTAAGAACTGTGCCAAAAAACATTTTTAATCTTATATTATCACTATTAACAACTGTACTTTTAAAACATATGTCATAGCCATTTATAGAACACCGGATAGTATATAATTATGAGGGGTTTATCCACAGACTAGGTCTGATGTTGTATGAAATCTTTGATGAACGAAAGAATTATATTATTGCGGGCGACATAAATATTGATTTTTTGAGACATAACATTCAGAGAACTAATCTGATAAATCTACTTTTAGAATATAATATTGTAGATTACTTAGATAGACGGGCAAGAGTTACGTGTCAAAGTTCCACGTGCATTGATATTTTCTAACATAAGAGAAATCTCAACAAGTGCCTATCATTCCTATATGTCAGACCACACATACCAGATTTGTACCTTTGTGCTACACAGTAACGATGTAGAGGTAGGTTATATTTGTAAAAGAATCTTTAATAAGACAGCTATTGACTGCTTTGATCATTCATTATCGTGTAATGACTGGTCTTTGGTGTACATCACTTATGACTTTCAGGATAGTTTTAATAATTTTTATAATAAAATTATTCATATTTTTGAACTAGCATTCCCTTTCACTAAGGTGAAGAGCCACCCAAAACCAAGCAAGTGGTACAGTCCCCAGATCAAGCAGCTGGACGACCAACTTTGCGAAATGTCTAAACTAGAAAAACCACTTAAATGTCCCTATTACACTGAACGCTATAAATCTTTTAAGCAAATTTATAAAGAAATGGTTAAATCACACCAGAAATATACTAATGAAAGAAAACTTGCGAATACTGGAAATATAATGCGTGACAGCTGGAATATTATAAATTAACATAAAAGTAGTTCAAAAAGGGACAACAGTTTCACTAACATGAATATAATTACCACGGATGGGCATGAAATTACAGACTTAAATAACATGACCGACTATTTACAATATATGCATCTAAAGTCCTTCGGCTCAGCCAACCTGAGCACGGAGGATGTGTATGATGTCAGGGTGGGTGAGCTGCGAGCCTTCATCAAGAGGGCCGGCATGCTGGCCGCCGTGTAACGCTGGCCGTGGGGGCACAACGGGCCCACTGTGGCCTACGTGCCGGGCCGATATAAGGCGGCCAGCCCCTGCACAAGATAAGCATCCAAAGCCAGATTGCCAAGATACTCGAGCTTGCATACAGTGTGAGACTGAAACTAAGAATTTTCTCTCATCTACACAAAACGGGTCTAGAGACAAGAGATCCACGGGTACTGCAATTGCCGAGTGCCTAGAATTCATGTATAAATCACTTAATGACAAACATTACACATTCGGAATGTTTTACGATCTATCCCGAGCATTTGATGTAATTAACCATTTACTGCTATTGTACAAACTGGCTGGATTGAGTCCTACCTATCAAATCGTACTCAGACTGTGGTCATGGGCAACGCAAGGTCAATAACAAAAGATACAGCATTGGGCATGCCTCAGGGTTCAATATTGGGCCCTATACTCTTTATCTTTTTCATGAATGATATGTCACAATCATATGGTACATCTGGTAAGATCATTCTCTACGCAGATGACACAAACATCCTCATGTCATGTGAATTATAAGATCTTGACTAAGGAATGCAATTATGCATCAGACCAATTTTCTCAATGATGTATAAAGAATGGCCTTGTATTAAACCCTGCTAAAACTTCTATGATTCAGTTTTTGCCGAAAAATGTTGTACCCGATTCTGACCCACTTATTAAATTAAATGGTAACTGGATCCAGTCTGTCGAATCCATTAAGTTCCTCGGCGTTTACCTGGATAGAATCATGAGGCTGTTGTATTTTGGTCTCGTGCAGTTTGTTTTACAATATGGTCTGCTATTCTGGGAATGCTCTGCTCACGTACTAAGGGTGTTTTTAATTCAGAAAATAATTATTCGGTGTTTGTGAAACGCTCATCCGCTTGCTCACTGTAAACCATTATTTAAAAAATACAACATATTAACTCTTCCTGGATTGTATATATTTAACCTAATTATGCTTATTAAGCATAGTAAGGACAGTTTTATGAGAAGTTCTGATCTGCACTCATATGAGACACGTACCAGGCACAATTTATACCAGCGATATTCACGCCTGTCTGTTGGTCAGAATTCCCCCACTTACATTGGTGTAAAATGCTTCAACAAAGTAAAAAACATTATTAGGGGTGACAGCAAAGTAACATTCAAAAACAATTTATACTTATTTATGGTCGAGAGATCATCTTACTCTGTGGATGATTTCTTGCAGGACACTGATTTTGATTATTATTTTGTTGTGTAAGTGAATTGTAGGTTACTATAAAGCTGTACGGGGATTTTAGTTTTGGTCTTATCGTGTGAGTTGTGTATACCTAATATTTTAATCTTGTATGTTTATGTTTTATCTCAATTATTTCCATTTTTTTACTAGTCATAAAAACTGATATTTGTACCAATTTTACTGTGATGAATAAAATTACTTACTTACTTACTCTACTAAACCTATATACCCTATAACTTCCGCATATCTGGCAACACCGCGAGGCCATATATACCAGATGCCACAACGTTTTGTTGGTAATAACAAATTTTCAAAATGATTTTTCTTTACCACTCTTTTTTTGAGATTCCTATTGTCTAAGTTCCCCTCATCATGTATACTTATAAAACAGAAGCATATTTTACACCTATAACCCGGAAGTCAGGTGGCCTGTTTCACATAACGGAAGTCACAACTTAACAGGTATGAATATATATAGAGATAAGTAGTAGGTAGCAGATAGACCTTTAGATTGCTTGTTTATTAATTTTCAAATTCAAAAATACCTACTTATTTTCCGGTTTTTTTAAGTATCATTGGCCAATATCTCCGAAACTATTGGTTATACTTTACCGCATAAGTAACTTTTAATCAGGAAGACTTCCTCTGGACAATATCAAAAATTCAGGCACGTCCCACATAGTTCACTTTTATATAAGTTTTCCTACAATTCACACCAATTTTCCTAATTCTCCACAGGTGTCTAAATTTCTATAAAATAGAAATAGAAAAATTTCTATAGAGTTGGCAACGCTGAAGCGGAAGACGGGAACGTAACAAGTAAGTGGCCGTGGATGTTCTCAGGAGCGTAACAAGTGATGGGGCATTTGCCGGGCAACACCGGAACATTTTTTTCCTTATAGGCGGTATTAAAAATGTCTGAAAACAGTATTTTTGTAATCTGGGCATCCATATAAATGATTTAGAACAAAAATGAACCAGGATGCTATACAACAATTGGGTCGGATTTGCTGACATTGTTGAAAATACGCTTAAGTCAAACGCTGTGTGCAAAATGTCTCTAAACAAAAATTTTAGTAACAAAATGACAATATCTATGTACATTTTCAATATCAGACAGGCTATGATACAACAGCCTACCTTTTTTTGACAGCAGAAATGCCCCCTGCGAAGCTTCTGGGTTTCTGACTGTCACTGTCGACCCAGTAGTGCCTAGGGTCATCTAATCTATAGATTTTACATGGTTTTAGCCAGGATGCTATGCAACGTGGTTTTGGGCACTGGCTTTCGTACTACTAGGACAGCTCCCGTAAAAGGGGGGGCATCTACCCCCCTTGTAAAAACGCAGGCCCTAGAGGCCTCTAGGGAGGCCTCTGGCTTAAACAGCGTATGTCCCACCAAGACCAGTCCTCTTGGCCTGGATAAGTACAATGTCTGGATTTTCACACACAATGTTTCTACATAGCTGTGCTGTGGAGTCTCTGCCTTGTAGATTCATCTGCGTAATTTTCATTTATTTTTCATCAGCCAATTTTGCCACAAATGGGAATTCTGTTTCTAATGTCAACCTCATTTTAAACACAAGAAAAACTTTTTTCTGAAGGTTATTTCCAAAACAAATTTTTTTTTCGAACTAATATTTGTGGGAGCACCATATATTATTTTTTCTGTTTCTAGAACTAATATTTGTTGGCACACTATATGTACATACATAGTTTTAAAATTATGAATGGATTTATGTTAAGTAATAAAAATAAAAATAAAGGCACTTGACATGTCGCCAGATGTCAAGTTGAATGAAATCAGAGTAGAGGTAGGTAGAGAGAAAGAAGGCAGTCTTGGACGAGATATGAGAGTATGGCTTGGAATCGCTTGTTCTCTAATTGTAAATGTTAGACTGACGTGTTGTGAATTGGTAGTGACTAATAGTGACGTGTGATGCTAGAGATTTTTCGGGGAATTGCCTGCTCTACTTCTGGGATTTATACTAATTTTTGGTGACGTAACAAATTGTGTCGGGTGCTGTTTGAATATTACTTTCTTGGTCCGCTTAGTGAATTTGAATGGTAAAAATAAAAATGTCAAAGTGAATTTTAAAGTGTTTAACACTGAATGAGAAACTAAATTATTTTCTGAGGTAGAAAAGGATGAAAATAAAAAGAAAGATATTGTGGAACAATTTGGGATCTTCCCTAACACATTGTCCACCATTTTAAAAAACAAGGACAAACTTTTAGAAAAAGAGGTGATCATGCTTTAGTAAAGGAAAAAGGCTTACAACTTGCGTCAACAACGATATTTATAACTGTGGACTGTGTTTTTCAGTAATATAGGACATGGAGTTTTATTAATACAGTGGTAAAACAGCAATGATTCAGAATAAAGTGATTAAAATTCCATTTTAGTTTATAGTTCTAAGGTTGTGTCTATAGTTTCAGGCTTATTTAAATCATGCCATGAACGTGTTTCAGACCCAACTCTCGTAGATTATTATCTGTGTTGTAAAACCATGAGCTATATATAAACAAACATTTTAAAGTGTTTTTTTTTACCAAATTTACCAAGTTGACATCTTGAAATTTGAATTTGGCGCCATAGGCCCACCTCCTTTGGATGACTCATCGCTATCAGCTGCCGGGCCCTGTCATTGCGACGGTGCTGGTTTAATGCAATAAACCAAATCCCGCTATCTTGATTAGTTTAAGAGATACATGGTGTTTCCAAAATTTTGCAAATTTATACAAGTGCCGTAACCTCGGCCGTAGCTTTCTTAATGTGAAAATTTTTTGTTCGTGTAGACCTTTTGGTATATAGAGCAACTTCATTATTTTGTACCAAAATATTGAGTGAGCTTAATAAGTACCGGTCAAATCTCAATGATTATTTAGAGTTTATTTTTTTAAATTGAATTATGGCCATATCTCCCACAAAAATCTAGTTGCTGAACTGAAATTTGACACTGTTATGTTTTTAGGTATAGAGAATAAGCTGAAGATGTTAATTTCTACATATCTCACAAAGAACTCCACTTGCGCTGTTTTTGGATCTGGTTATAGTCGTAACTTTTGAGATAATCTTTTTGGTCTTGCAGGTCTATCATTTTAGTGCAACTTTTCATTCTGCAACAAAGAGGTACTCTTGTTTCATAATGATAAAATCAACTGTTTGCCTTGAAATTGGCGAAACACCCCGTTAACTCCAACATTGGAAACATAAAATTTTCACCTACCGCTTTCCAATGTTACAAACCAACTGTACAGGGTGGGCCAAATTTTAACACTTTTAAAAGGAAACTCCTATTTTTGACAGAGATAGACAAAAACTGATATTGGTGTCTGAGGCTCATTTTTATGATAAACTTAATGGCGAATACCGCAAATCGATATCTGTCACTGTTCTTGAGTTTTTCGAAAATGTGCATTTTCGAAAAGTGGCCGTTAATTTGTTTCGGGTTGAAAATTGTGTGCTTCTGTAAAAACATTCCTAAATCACTTTTTTACGTAGAATCCAATGCTGCTACTACATTTTTTTTTTCAAGTCAATGTTTTAAGAGTTACCGATGAAAAAAATTATTTTTTAAATGTTTTTGAATTTTTTAATAGAGCAAAAAATTACCATTCCAAAAATATATAACACTTAATGATTTACTTAAGTAGTTACCAATTACTAATAGCTTTTATGATTTCATGTGTATAATTGGAACAAGTAGGCTTTGGACGGTGAGACAATGAAACAACCGTGGAAAAATGTTTGTACTGTTTTTACTGTTTTAAGCTGTAAAATTTTCAGTTAAGCTGTTTAATTTTTCTATTTTTGTGTAATTTATAAACTTTATATAATGAAATTTGAAAGTTATGAACAATGGGATATCTATGATAGTCTGTTTTATACAATCCGGGAAATGCAGATGCAACGACCAATTTATACTATGAGCGGTATCCAGAGAGAAAACATCCTTTCAATTCAAGAACATTTTTGCAAGATTGCAACACAATTTGATTAATAGTAGACATTTTGAAAAGGATAGGCCGAAAAGGTACGAGTTAACAGAGATAGGCATTTTCCCCGGATTGTATAAAACAAAACGAATTATTTTATTGTAGGTATGGTAAAAAGTTTATAAATTACACAAAAATAGAAAAATCTTTACACTGCCTAGAGAGCTCAACTGAAAATTTGACAGGTAACAGTAAATATTTTTCCATGGTTGTTTCATTCACTCACCGTCCAAATCCTACTTGTTGTTCATAAGTTTTTCTATTAAAATTGTTTCAGTGATCATGTTAGTACAATTTTGAAAATAATAATACTTTCGTGTTTATTAATCTTTTCAGTAAATTCAGTATTTTGTACTATACTGTACATTGTTGTATTGAATCCTTGCACATCAACACTTTGAGTGTTTTGAACGGATTCCATGGCACCCTTGACTTGCCAGATGCCTTCAAAATTCCTACTTTGCTCAACTTTGGCCCTCTGTAGAAAGGAACTGCCTGTATATTTTTTGTTCAAATTCGGAATGTGGGGGTTTTGAGATGTCCTGATTAACGCTTAGTTGTCAGATTTTAAAGAAAAAAAGGTAAATGATTTTCGTCATTTTTTTACTAGAAAAAAATGCGTAGTACGCCTTGAAAATTGAGATTAAGACCTGAAATTTTGCACCAACGTGGAGTTTTTTGTGACCTATTTGTAGAAAAAACGGCTAAAATCTGATGAAGAATAAAAAGTTTACGCGGGTGTTTCCACTTAAAATGGAACACACTGAACCATTTTGAAGATGCCGAGTACTGTACCTGGTACTCACATTTTTGAGTTGCCAAAAAAATTTAATATTTCAAATTTTGAATGGTTGACAAACAGCTGACTTTAATATTGGAAATGTCGATCATAAATATGACAAAAGGGCAAATCAGGACGTACTCTCATTGATCCAAAATGTGGCGGGATATTTAAATATTGTAACAATTTTTTGCCCGATAAAAAATTGTGTGGTACCTTAATGAAAAATCGGGCTCTACTACCTGAAAGTGCCGACTATGTTTTTTTAATCATACAAGCTACTTAACTTTAACCTAATGTACCATATTTTTTAGAAAATCAAAATTGACATGTAAAGTATAATATCAGTGAAAGAAAAAATATCCAGAGAAATACATTTAATGAAAAATGAAAATAGCGAACTAAGAAACTTTAAAAATGTATTGTTGAAAAAGTAGGCCTTGTGCGTTGAACAACTACTACCTTATACTTTAATGTATACAAATAGTGTTTCGCTTTATTTTTTCAGAGGGATTCAAAGAACCGATCTTATTACATGTCGATCTTGATTTTAAAAAATATATGGTAAATTGTAAGCTGGCAAATGGTTGAAGTAGATATACAGGGTGTCCCGAAATTAGCCTGTCATAATTTACCAGCATGTTCTACGATCTAAAAAATGAAAAAAGTTCCTATCAACATGGCCTCAAAAATGCCCCCTAATGGGGCTACAGCCCCCGAAAGGGGCACAAACGATTTTTTCTAAATATTTCCAGAACGAACAAAGATATAATTCTGAAATTTGGTATGTGAAGTACCTGTGAGATTTGACATTTGCCAAGGTAGCGATAGTTAGACATTCCTTACCCATAGACGTGCTAAATGGAGGGGTTAAGGGGTTAAAAATACCCTAAATTTTTTGTGTGGGCTTTTTCCCCAAATTTATTGCGAAATTATAAAATTTCAGGGTATTCTACGAAAAAATGGTGCCTCTTGTTGAACTTTGATAGCGTGCACCGTTTTCGAGTAAAATCGAATTGAAATTTTTTTGCCGAGGGCAATGAAAATGCGTATTAGAAATTAGCCTGCCATATTTTACCAGCATGTTCTGCGACCCAAAAAAATGAAAAAGTTCCTATAAACATGGCCTCAAAAATGCCCCCTAAGAGGGCTATAGCTCCCGAAATGGACACTTTGGCAAACGGTTTTTTCTAAATATTTCCAGAACGAGCAAAGATAAAATTCTGAAATTTGGTATGTGACATAACTGGGAGAATAAATTATGAAAAAAGCACACACAAAAAAATTGAGAACTAATTTTGAACCCCTTGACCCCCCCTTATTTGGGACGCCTATGATGAAGAATGTCAAACTATCTCTACCTCGGTAAACGTCAAATCTCACATGTATATCACACACCAAATTTCATAATTTTATCTTTGTTCGTTATGGAAATATTTAGAAAAACCGTTTGCCAAAGTGTCCATTTCGGGGCTATAGCCCCATGTTTATAGGAACTTTTTCTTTTTTTTTTGTATCAAAAAACGTGGTGGTAAATTATGGCGGGCTAATTTCTAATAGGCATTTTCATGGCACTCTGCAAAAAATTTTCAAAACGAGCTTACTCGAAAACGATGCATGCTATCGAAGTTCAACAGGAGCACCTTTTCTTCATAGAATACCTTCAACTTTCATAATTTTGCAAGAAATCTGGAAAAAAGTATACAAAAAAATTTTGGGGTAATTTTAACTCCTGAACCTCCCCACTTGGGATGCCTATGATTAAGAATGTCTAACTATCGCTACCTCGGTAAATGTCAAATCTCACAGGTATGTACAGGGTGGGCAAATTTGGGCACTTTTTATAGGAAACACCCATTTCTAAGCCAGATAGAAAAAATGGACCCCCCCACTCTCGAGCTTAAATTTCATGAAAACTTCATTGCCGCAAACCGCATTTCGATATATTTTACCGTTTCGCCGCTAGATTTTGAGCGATAATTGATTTCTGTAAAAACTTTCTTAAGGCACTTTTTTTTACGTAGATTCCAGTGGCGTACACCGATTTTTTTTAGATGGTCTCAATTTCGAAATAATGGCCAGACCTTTGTTTTTTTAAATGGAACACCCTATATATTATTAGCTCATTAGATAGCCCCTTTCATGCTGATTTCAATGATATAAGGTTTGATGAACAGTTTTGGGGAAAAAAAAATCCGGTTTAATGCAACACCATTTATTTTTTTCTAATCTCAGTAGGCGTATGTCATCTATGACAGTATTTACATGTTACTTATAACAGTTGTAATCGAAGTGAATGCCATTAATTTGCATGGTTACACATAAATACGCATTATTAAGTTAAAAGTAAACAATGTCTTACGAAAATTACAAAAAATATGACATGTTAGAATGTTATATCCTAAATGATAATAATCCTGATATGGCATCCGAACTTTACTTCAATCGCTATCCAGAAAGAGGACAACCTCATAAATCTATTTTTCTAAAATTAAAAGAAAATCTCACCAATCATGGGAACTTCAATAAGCTAAGACCCAAAAATTACAACATTGAAGATGCTGAAGAAACTGCTTTCAATGTCATTGGAATGGCGATTGAAAAATCCTTCAATTTCAAGTCGTCAAATTGAATCTCAATCTGGGATTTCAAGACGTCGAGCTTTAAATATTTAAAAAATATATAAGTTCAGACCATATAAAATTAAGAAAATGCATCATTTGGAACCAACCGATTTTGAGTGGCGACTGGAGTTTTGCTTATGGTATCGTCAAAGTGTCCAACAAGATCAATTTTTTGCTAGTAATGTGATTTGGACAGATGAAGCCTATGTTAGCAGTGCCGGAATTTTCAATAGACATAACTTTGCACTATTGGTCTGATATCAATCATCATGATACTGTCGAAGTTCGAATCCAAGGGCGGTTTGGTTTTAGTGTTTGGTGCGCTCTACATGGCAATCGTGTTTTAAAATATCACATTTATCAAGAAAGACTAAATGGTCAACGGTATTATGAAATCTTAAACCAGTATCTTATTCGGCGATTGATGGACAATCTTCCATTAAATGGCGCAAGAAATCTGTTTTTCCAGCATGATGGTGCACCCCCTCATAATGTCAGAGCCGTTTCTATCTATTAAATACAAATTTTGGAAATAACTGTATGGGAACTAATGGGCCGGTGCGTTGGCCCCCAAGGTCGCCGGATTTAACACCGCTAGATTTTTTTCTTTTGGGGGCACATTAAAGATAAGTTATACAAAAAAAACTAGCAATAATATCGATGAACTTAGACAAAATTTTATAGACTGTGTAAATTCTATTTCAAATATTCATATCCATAATGCAGTTCAAAGTGTTATCAAAAGGTGTAATTTTTGTATTGACAATAACGGACATTAGTTTGAATATTTGCTTTAATTATCTAATTTAAACTGTTATTTTAATTTATTATAAAAATGTGCATTAAGAACGTAAAAATTGTTTTTGGTAATATAATATGACCTACCTTGATTCTAAGTGATTTATTTAAATGGTGTTGCATTAAACCGGATTTTTTTTTTCTCCAAAACTGTTTGAGATAGACCCATCAAACCTTATATCATTGAAATCAGCATCAAAGGGACTATCTAATGAGCTAATAATATATAGGGTGTTCCATTAAAAAAAAACAAAGTTCTGGCCATTATTTCGAAATTGAGACCATCTAAAAAAAATCGGTGTACGCCACTGGAATCTACGTAAAAAAGTGCCTTAAGAAAGTTTTTACAGAAATCAATTATCTTTAGAAACAAAAAAGTTACGAAGGTTTTAAGATATCGCTCAAAATCGAAAAACGCCCTCTAGCGGCGAAACGGTAAAATATATCGAAATGCGGTTTGCGGCAATGAAGTTTTCACGAAATTTAAGCTCGAGAGTGGGGGTTCATTTTTTTCTATCTGGCTTAGAAATGGGTGTTTCCTATTAAAAGTGCCCAAATTTGCCCACCCTGTACATCACATACCAAATTTCAGAATTTTATCTTTGTTCGTTCTGGAAATATTTATAGAAACCCGTTTCTAAAACTGCCTTTTTCGGGGGCTATAGCCCCATTAGGGGGCATTTTTGAGGCCATGTTTATAGGAACTTTTTTAATTTTTTTTAGGTCGTAGAATACGCTGGTAAATTATGGCAGGCTAATTTCGGGACACCCTGTATAACCCAAATAGTTGTCAAAAATTTTTTTCATATTTCAAATTTTGAATGGTTGACAAACAGCTGACTTTGAGTCGAGACAATTCTGTATTTTTCGAAAGATTTGTTGATTTTCAAAAAACTTTTTTCAACCTGTAACACTCGAAAAGCTCTACATTTTTAGTTATAATTTTTTGAAATAGATCTATTCCATCGCCTACTGTTTTAAGAGAAGACACCCAGAAGTCACAAAACCATATTATGCATTATTTAAAGAATAAAATCGATACTGCCCTCTAATTGGCCACAATTCAAAACACTTTGTACAAAATTTCAATACTCTTTCTAAGTTCGCGAATCGGTTAAGCCTTTCCCAAGATATGATTTTACATTGTATAGCCAGCCTAGTTCATACAGGGTGTTTCGTAAAAAAATTCATTTATTTTAAAAATATATTTAAATAAAAAATTTGGGAATTCGTTATATTCTATTAGTTTCCTTTGGAAAAAAATATTTCATTTTAACATTTCCTTACAATTTTAGGCATCATTCTCCATCCTTAATAATTAATTCTGCTTTAGTCAACAAGTTGAAGCTTAGTTACCTAGTGCCGAATGTGAAACCCCGATTGGTTTCATTAAATAATTTTTTAAATGATTTGTTCGTAAAATTTTGATTTTTTGAGCTTCTATATAAAATAATAACTTGAGCTAAGCTTAATTGATTCTCAAAAAAATATCAGCAACATAAGCCTGATGATTTATACTTTTGCCCCATTTGGTGAACTTAATATGTTGAAATTTTGTACCAAGGGTTTTGAACTACAGCCAATTCGATAACACTATCCATTTCAATCTTAAAAAAGCCTAATATGGTTTTGTGATTTTTGAGGGCCTTCTTTTAATAACAGCAGGCCATGGAATAGGATTACTTACATATTTCAAAAAATTATAACCCAAAATGTATACCTATCTCTTCGAGTACTATAGGTTGAAAAAGTTTTTTGAAAATCGATCCATCTTTTGAAAAATACGGAATTATTGTCTCAACTCGAAATGAAACACACTGTATATATCACTGGCACTGGCAATTTTACATAGATTCCAAATATCTAAGAACATACAGGGTGATCCATTAAAAAACACATTTTGTCTATACCTGAAATATATAAATATATGACTTTCACTTGTTCTTCTCATTGAGCATTGAGATCGCAAGGAAATTTCCTACAACTTTAATATTTATAATTTTTTCTAGGTCCAAAATTTAAAAAGTTAAGGGGTGAGGAATCTTTAAATAATACACCCCACAAAACCAGTTTGGGACACTGGGAAAAATAAAAAATTAACTATTTTTCAACTGTCCCACTTTTTTGTCGGTATGTGTATGAAAGATAGCCGAATTTTGCTTTTTTGCGTTTTTAACTGTCCCCGTTAGCTGAAATCAATTTACTAAATTCCAATTCAGAGGAGACACTGAGTTCATATCAGATAACTTAATCATAGCCTCATTTATAGCAATATTTTTTACGTCCGTAACTATTCCTCACGCTTACTGAGAATTTTCGCATAATCTGGCAATATTCTTGGAACAAACCTCAAACGCTAGTACTGCCACCAACCAACCGGTGCACTAACGCAATACTGAGGGTGCTACGCTCATCCTTGGTCGCAAACCACTGCTCTTAAGTTCTGTCGCCGAGTGTTAAGATGGTGAGACCAGCCTTAGGCGACAAAAACTGTATAAATTTTTAGTTAGCTATTGATTCTATTACCATATTAAAATATTATATTCTTTTTCTCAATGCCGATACACAGTGAGTTTCTGGATAGATTGAGTCCTGCTTGTTATAAAACTAAGGCATACAAAAAAATAAGTTTATTCGGTGTTTTATAAGCAAAATTCTAAAAATCACCAAAAATATAGTACCTTTATTTTTCAAGATATGAAAAATTTACACTGAAATAATGTATTTAGAAGACAATTTTATAGGAACCTACACACTTTCCATTTTTTTTTCAATAAATTAGTATTGACCCAGTATAAAAATTATTTTCTATATGCTTGAGGAAGTAAACGACGGCCATATGTTTGATTTTTGTTTCAATAAATAAATAAATAAATAAATAAATAAATAAATAAATAAATATTTTTGTTTAAATAAATAAATAAATATTGTCACCTACCTACATAATTTTAAGGCAGTGGCTATTTATACGTCCGACGTGTATAAATGTCGGTATACGTCTTGTGCTCTCATTGGCGAGTTGAGTCACGTGACTTCTTTGGACATACATTTAACTCCATACACGTCCGAAGTAAACTTATTTAGATACATCGGAAGTGCATTTTTCTCAAGCATCTTTCCAATAAGGAGCGTATTCCCCTCGGTATGCCCTCCTTTTTGGGCTATGAAAAAAGAAGGGGGCATTCGCACCATATTGTGGTCACGAGTAATTGTGTCAGTCAGCAGCGATGCGCGCTGCCGTATGAAAAAAGAAGTGGTAATTATTTCCAATGGTGTAACCCACCAGATATTTTGTCTAGGTACCCCCTATTTTCGCCAGTAGTTCGGCGCTGTAACCCGCCCCCGAAATTTGTACTACCTTTTTAGGTTACGTGACAGCGACTCCCTACCAACAACATGGCCACTGGTGTATGTGAACAGAGGTGTGAACATTTTACAGAAGCCTGGTCTACATCTTAGTACACTTCACATTCACATCATAAATAAACTCATAAATAAAAGTACTTGGCCATCACTCATCACCTACGTGGTGTTATAAGAGAAACTCACAATAAATGTGAGCGCTTTGATTGCAGCGCTTTCTGGTTTCGTTTGCTAGCACTAGCAGTTCGTTTAATGCCTATTTTATGACAGTAAAGCTAGCGCCGGAAATGTCGAGATATAAAAATAAAATATAAAGTGGCTATTTATACGTTCGACGTATATGAAAGTCGGTATACGTCTTGCGCTCTCATTGGCGAGTTGAGTCACGTGACTTCTTTCAAGTACATTTAACTCCATACACGTCCTAAGTAAACTTATTTAGATACGTCGGAAATGCATTTTTCTCAAGCATCGTTGCAATAAGGAGCGTATGCCCTCCTTTTTCGGCGATGGGCGCTGCGGTATGAAAAAATAAGTGGTAATTATTTCCAATGGTGTAACCTCGGGTGTAACCCATCCCCGATTTTTTTGAAATTTTGGCTAGGTACTCCCTATTTTCGCCCGACGTTTGGCGCTGTAACCCACCCGATTTTCTTGAAATTTTGGCTACCCCCCTATTTTCTCCCGATATTCGGCACGCGCAGTGACGTGCTGCCATATGAAAAAGTGGTAATTATTTCCAATGATGTAACCCACCCCTGATTTTCTTGACATTCGGCCAAATGTCGAGTAAAAATAGGGGGTACCTAGCCAAAATTTCAAGAAAGTCGGGGGAGGGTTATAGCGCCGAACGTCGGGCAAAAATAGGGGATACCTAGCCAAAATTTCAAGAAAATCGGGGGTGAGTTACACCATTGGAAATAATTACCACTTCTTTTTTCATATGGCAGCGCATCACTGCCGACTGCCACAATATGGTGCGAATGTCCTTTTCTTTTTTATATGGCAGCACCTATCCCCCAAAAAGGAGGGAATACGCTCTTTATTATTGCAAAGACGCTTGAGAAAAATGCACTTCCGACGTACATAAATAAGTTTACTTCGGAAGTGTATGGAGTTAAATGTACGTCCAAAGAAGTCACGTGACTCAACTCGCCAATGAGAGCCGAGGGGGTAACCACTCTGCGAAATACGGGTACATTTTCGGCCGCAATCCCGGAAATCATCGCCGCAATCAGCGAAATCCCCCCGCAATCTGCGAAATCATACCGCAATCTGCGAAATCATGCCGCAATCTGCGAAATCCTCCCGCAATCCGCGAAATCAACTGCGAAATCGCTGCAATCCGCGAAATCCTCTGTGAAATCTCGAGGCATCGGAGACATTCGGTCCGGTTCGGCTCGCGCTGGGGCACACGCGCACGACACGACATTCCTAGATAAAAAATATACAGGCAGTTCCATTCTGCAGGGTATCAAAGTTGAGCAAAATAGGAATTTTAAAGGCATCTGGCGAGTCAAGTGTGCCATAGAATCCCTTCAAAACAGTTGAATGGACCACTCAAAATGATGGTGTGAAAATATTTACTACAAAAATATACAGGGTATTTTTCTCTGAGCCATCTCAAAATTCTGAAATTTTATGAAACTTATACGGCTCAACAGTGCTCTGGAAATGGAATCATGGAAAAAATATTGATGAACACAAAAGCAATGTATTTCTTTACAAAATGTCAACTAACAAATAAAAACAATTTAAATTATTGGACCTTTCTCAACAAAGTCACTGTCTAAGATGATACATTTTCTGTGCTTTTCCTGTTGTGGCACACCAGCCAACATTAACTGATATGGACTTAACTGACTGGCAGCCTTCTGTATTTTTTAGATTTAGTTAATTTATAGTGTGTGGAGTGGTTTTGATATATTCGATTTTTGACCCGTATAAAGTTCCAAAAATTCAGTAATTTGGGATGGCACAGATAAGGACGCTCTGTATATTTTGTATTGGACCTTTTCACACCAATACCTTCAGTGGTCCTGTTGACCATTCAACTGTTTTGAGGGGATTCCATGGCACACTTGACTTGGCAGATGTCTTTAAGAGGGGGTTGCCGACAGCGAAAGTGACGTTAGATTTCGTATTTTTTTAAGTTGTATAGCATAAAATCTAATAACATTTTACCTGGCAAAAATTTAGTACAAACATATCTGTCTTCATTTTAATCATAAGATCTTAAAAGCATATGCACTGGAATTATTATTTTTCCCAAGGTTTTCATAACCTATAAAACAAAACAATGCTTGTAATGTCTTATGATTAAAATGAAGATAGAGATGTTTGTACTAAATTTTTGCCAGGTAAAATCTTACTAGATTTTATGCTATACAACTTAAAAAAATACGAAATGTAACGTCACTTTCGCTGTCGGCAACACCCTCTTAAAATTCCTATTTTGCTCAACTTTGACACCCTGCATAATGGAACTCCCTGTATATATTTTGTTCAAATTTGGTATATGGGGTTTTGCGGTGTTCTGATTGACGATGTGGGGTCAGATTTTAAATAAAAAAATCGCTAAATGGTTTTTGTGAAAATCGGGGGTATAAAAAATCGCAGCCGGCCCTGGATTTGCATTTTAAAAATGCCAGGACGGTCATAAGAAGCGGTTTTTGAAGGACTTTTAAACAAAAGAAAGTTTATGCTATTACTTATCTCCCAAAATGAAGATTTTACGGATTTGTACAGTTTTAAGGTTGGACACCCTGTATATATATATATATATATGGTTTCTCGTGTTTTTTGAATAAAAGCTGCTAATAGTTAAAGTAGTTCAATATTAAATTTCCTATAAAATAGCTCCTCGAGGATTTTCCCGGCGTTCTCCCATAAAAGCAGAAAAACCGCATATATATTTATATGCATTTTAAATTATGCATACGGGTTTTCCGCTTTTACGGGGAAACGCTTGGGAAAATCGAAATTTTTGATAGGATCAATTTTATAGGAAATTTAATTTTGAACTACTTTTATTTGAAACTTTTTTTTTCGAAAAGATGCATCTTTGAGATATTGGCAGTTTTGGTCGAAAAACGCGAAAAATCATATATATCCTTATGTCTATATCTCAAAACGCTGTATGTTGCTGGTGGTTGCATGACATATGTTTTGTGACCTCAAAACCTACACTTTTATATAAAGAAATTTGAGAGAGAAAAAGTTCGCTTATTCCGTCTTTTTATGTCAATATTTTCCAGACTATGAGAATACATCATATTAAATTGATTTGTGTTATTTCTGTAACATAACCTCCAATATCAAATGGTCTGATATTTTGTCACTTAACGTGGCATATTGCACTCCATACATCCAACGCGCATGCTCACCACAAATTATTATTAAAATATTATCTACACATTCAAACATGTCCGAATATTTCCATGATTTCCATAAGACGAAGTTAACCTCGTTGTTACCCCTCATTCTATGGCAGTTCATAAAAATGTACTTATTTCATTTTACAAAAATTTGATTGCGGAAATCAAATAAACTACTGCGAAATCACAGGAAATCCTTCGAAATCATGAAATATTCTGCGCAATCATGCGAAATTCCGCGAAATCCGTAGAAATCCCGTGCAATCTTTTAAATATTTGCGAAATCGTGTGAAATCACTGGAAATCCTAATGATTTCCGCAATACTGGTACATTTTTTACCGAGTGGTTGCCCCCTCGATGAGAGCACAAGACGTACACCGACTTTTATATATGTCAATAAAATAAGCTCAAACACAGACTCAAAAAAGTAAATCATCAATTCTAAATTTTACAATGGCTTTCACCACACCAAAATAACATAAATAAAGCCAATAAAGGGAACTCACAGAACAAAGTAAGGTTAGAATAAACCGCTTATAGCAATCCCGAGCGACCAAGCGCAAAATTTTTACGCTCCCTAATTTTGCAATCCGCTGAAATCCAGCGAATCTGGTCAAAGTGTGCACGCATCAATTCGTTTGCAAGCAAATGCAATGCTTTGTCGTCTTAAACGCACCCAGTGATTCAGATACCTAATATTTTCTGAAATAAAGAGTTCTCAAAACAAGATAGGTCATGTTCTGAATTGTGAGCTGGTGGCGCTCAATACTGAATATTACTGGTGGACCCCTAATCACATCCAAAATAATGAGCTTGTTTACTTAACCTAATGCCATCGCCGCCAGGTCTCAATCTGCTTGGAAAATACCACATAAGTCCAGTCACTAATGAATGAGGATCCCTTGTTTTCAAACCAAGGTATGTACCAGGCCTGTAACTACCCCAAAATTGCTCTGGGACATCTAAACCGCTACGAGCAACTACTTTCTTGTCATCAAATGGGGTATTTACTCGCGTTTCCAAGTACCCTATATATCCAAAACATACTGCTACTCCTATCACAGCACAAACAACTACCTGTTTCCAATACATGTGAAACAATATTATACCATTGTCCTCATTTTTAATTTTCGAAGAACCACTTCCATTACTACTACTGCTGTTTGCTCCTTTATCATTTTTATTAATGTCTTGATAAGCACTTTTTCTTTGTCTAGCCATGTTTTGTTTTTACACTATAATTTTATATTACATTTTAAATTTTATTAGGTAAAAGCAGAGCATATAGTAAATTAAAAATAGTCTAGTCCATTATCCTTTGAATTATGACTAAACAGATGTAATATAAAAATCCAATTTTTATTAGATAGTATTTTAATTTTACGACCAAGGATCGTACTGATCGTATACTTTGTTGATTTCGAAAGTTTCAAGGGGTTGGCGTAGTTTTTATTAAAGAATGCTATTATTTATTATTTTTTCATTATTTTATTAGCTACGTTCGCAGATCAATCCCGAACCAGTTCCGAACTAGTGACCGGCAATGTGATTGGCTCCAAGAAATTCTAAAATTCAAAGCAGAGAAATGGAGTAGGGAGAATACGTTAGAAGCTGTGAGAACTCTGGGCGCGAACTGCCTAATAAAAGTGGCGGCCATATTAAACCAACTTGCAACGATGCACAGTAAAGTCATCAGCAGCAAAATGTTTTGAACAAACAAATTTATTTGGACTCAAAGTCCAATCAGTCCCCAAGTTAAAACATTTTAATCACATATTCAATCATTAAAATTATACAGATGCGCGCCTATGGTGCCCAAAATTTTGTTTTTACTAAACTTTACTACAGCTTGGTACTGCACACGACATTTTCAAAAAACACTGACCATTTCTCTGCTGAAAATACAACAACTACCGCTGAGAACAAACTGCAAACGTCAAAGTGAGGACAATATGACGGCCATTAAATTTGCCTGAAAATAGGATGCGCACTATGTCAAAACGCGTTCTCCCTACTCAATTTCTCTGATTCAAACTCACCAATTAGATTGACAATTACCTGGACCAACACTATATTAAAGACCCGAGCATCACGTCAATCACGTCATATTTCATTGTTTTCGTTTACAGACTGGGGTGGCGCTACACGACGAAAAAAATGGCGACTTATTATAGGTTATAAGGGGGTATTCTGAGGCTATTGGGATGTCAGTTTCTGACGTTTAAAATATCCAAAATTTTAAATATCCAGCTTTAGTACGATTTACCTTCTTTACGGTAACGAATTGTCTTTGCCTCCAGTATTTGAAAGTTTTATCCTATTAATACATAGCTTTTCTAGTTAGATTTGTAGGGATAACATGAAATTTTCGCGCACATGAAGAAAATGGTATGCACAGACCATTAGGTGAATTGCAGAAGAATAAACACTATTTTGGAATTATGGTATGATCTGATCAACCAGCAGATATTATTTTGGAAGAGTATTTTGTAACGTATGCAGGAATGAAAATAGAAAATTTTGTTTATAGCTTCAAAGCGAACCAATAGTCTTCCATATAAAGAAGAAACTTAAAAATCTAATGCGTTTTATGCTTTCACACTACAACTAGCCAAGGACTGCGTTTCAAACTAAAAGGTACCAAATACTCTTGCTTGCTTTTTAGACTCACTTTTCTTAAGAAAATGTATGGAAATATGCCATGTGACGTAACAAACAAATATTTTATTTTATTTTGAATATTAACTTCCTTGGAACAATTTTTTTGTTGGTTTGGATCAAGGTCTATACGACATTGAATATAAGAAATACGGCCCCTATAGGCTCAATGCTAAACTAGTCTATGGGCCATGCCAACAATGAACAAGAACAAAGAACAACGCAGGTGGCTAGCACCGTTCACATGGTGACGATGGCCCATATATTAGTTCGCAAAGTCCCGTCGAGGCGTTGGCATCTTAAATTAAGTCGCGTATGGTCTATGGCACAAAATATATAGGTTAGGTTGATTGGGCCTTGGGATCGGGTTGTTTTTTTGGCTTTTTGCGATAGGAGAGGAAAACCTTTTATAGGCACCACGCTGCCGTTCCGCGTGGTAGTGTGGAGTCTCTTCGAAACGGGGCATACCCACTAAAAACCTCGCCTATTTCAGGGTATAGTGGATGGATTCCAGCCCTATTTTGTAGGAGAGGTGGCTGTAGGGAAGTTTGTGTGACTACTAGAAGCCATGGCGGTTGTGTTTAAAGCTACGAGTGGATTTTCGCCAGACGAGTGGCAGTTTGTTGCCTTTTAAGAAAAAGGACTAGAATATACCTCAGATGAGAGTGTGTCGGGATCTTTTGTGTGGCAGATGGGTCAGATTTGGGTCAGGGATAGGGTTTGGACGTTTGGACAGAGAAATTATTTCTCTGGGTTTGGATCACATACCTAATATATAGGTTAGGTTTGGATCATAGCTCAGAAAAATAAAAAACATAGAAATGGCATCTGTAGATTGAAATGTTTGTAAGGGGTAGCACTTTTTATACTCTATTATTTATTTACTAGTTAAAGTTTAACAGCGTTGCCAATAATTCATAATGAAAAACTTATTTCTCTGGTAAATTATTAAGATAATCTTCAAGATCAAATTACAAATAATAGTTTTGCAACAGTGGTTTCCGTTGTATGTAGGGACTATAGGGACATACCCAATCAGTTGCAAATACGTTTGCTTTGAAGTAAATAATGGTAGATAATATGATGATATTTAGGTATTGATGAGATAAGGTCTGCCTGACTAATAGGTGAATCTAGTATTTATAATTATTTAGACACTTATTCGGCAATATTTCTATACTACGTGTAGTACTTTAATCTGTGATACAACTAATAAGGAAACAATAATATACCTACAATAATTACCAATACCAATCGCACAATCTGACAAACGCGCAAATCGGTCAATAGTGTGCCTCACCTTGTGTTTGACATAACTGGTGCTGTGTCTTTTAGAAGCAATTTTTCGCTGTTTATAAGTGTTTCTTAAGTATTCGTCGGTTTAAAATGCTTATACAGGGTGGTTCACTTTTATGTGGTAGGACTTTAACATTAGATAGAAAAAGATAATCTAAAATGAAAATTTTATATCAACATATATCGGAGAAAGCTTAGTTTCCGAGATACAGGGCGTTGAAGTGTTGGAAAAAATATGAAGTATTTTTTACACTGTCCGAACCAGTGGAGATATTTAAACCAAATTTGATGTGTAGTACCACCTTTTTGACTACGATATTTAGTGATAATATGAAGGTCCTGAAATAACCAGTGGTGGAGTTATGGGTTTTCACTATCACTAAATTTAAAAAGTAATTAGTACGGACCTGTCTCACATCAACGTAATTTTTTTTTCGTAAAGTTCTTTCAATTCTCTACAAAAAGTGTATCTTGACATTTTTTTGTATCTGCCACGGTTGTGTAGTAAATAAATTATTTCGTTTCCATCTCAGCCTTTTTTGCCTAAAAATGTGTTTTCTAAGATTATTGATAAATATCGCAAATAACAGAAATTAATTATGGAACACTTATCGGATTCAGCTATTTTATTTTTAATTTTATGGAAACAATTTTAAAAATAAACTGGCACTTGGTTTGAGGTACATTACTTTATTATCATTTTAACATTTTTATCAAATCTGTATTATTTCTTAATAATGTTTATAATTCTAAATTTGTAGAATTCTAAATTATACCACGACGAGTAAAACATGATTCTTCCGCCCATAAAATGTTATTTAAAAATTGTCTTATTTCCTTTGACTACAAAATCCATCGGCAAAATACTAATGTCCTTTCTGCATCGCCGTACTGGTGAAGATAAGTGTGCCATGGAAAAGAAAATCTTATTGACAGTTAATAATACAATAATCTGTCATCCAGTAGATGAACGTAGCAGCGCCGCAGTTTGTCTTTGTTAATAATTAAAATGCCGTTCCAATTTACAAATGAAGAGCAGGCTGACATCCATTTCTGCTATGGAGTTGCAAATGGGAACTCTGCGGAAGCAGCCAGAGAATACCGGAGGCGATTTCCAAATAGGCGCCATCCGCGTCCCTCGGTGTTTGTTAACATGCACCGGCAATTCAGAACTCGCGGTCTGAGAACTAGAATCGTCGAACGAGGAAATGAAAACAATATCCAACAAGTCAGACGCAACAATGAGATTCTTCGTGAATTCGATAGGAATCCTACAACAAGTAGCAGAAGAGTGTCAGTGGCCCTACGTGTTTCAAAGTCTGCAATTTTGCGAGCTTTAAAAAGAGATCACAGGCATGCGTATCATCTACAACCCGTACAAGGTTTAGGGCCCGGCGATGCAGAAAGAAGATTAGTGTTTTGCCGATGGATTTTGGAGTCAATTGAAGGAAATAGACAATTTTTAAATAACATTTTATGGACGGACGAGTCGTGTTTTACTCGTCGTGGAGTAGTAAACTTTCATAATCAGCATATTTGGGCACAAGAAAACCCACATGCAATCCGGCCAAGAAATTTTCAGGTCGAATTTAGTGTCAATGTTTGGACTTGACTGTACAACCATCATCTGTTTGGACCCTTTTTTTGCCACAGCGAGTGAATGGTGACAATTTTTTGGAGTTTTTAGTAGCTGAGCATAATAATATGTGGGAAGACATTCCTTTAAACTTAAGATTGTTGGCTTGGTTCCAACTTGACGGCTGTCCTGCACATTTTCACCGAAATGTGAGGAACTGGTTAAATAATAACTTTCCAAATAGGTGGATCGGACGAGGGGGACCGGTCGCTTGGCCACCACGTTCTCCGGACATAACACCTCTGGACTTCTTCGTATGGGGATTTTTAAAAGAACAAGTCTATGCGACTCCTGTAGAAACAAGGGAACAACTTATTGATCGTATCAGAAATGCGTGCGATGAATTGAGAAATGGCAATTTAATCGATGCTGTTCAATCCGTTAGGCGTCGAAGTGAATTATGTGTGCAACAGAATGGATCACATTTTGAACAATTGTTGAATGTTGTACAAATTTAGAATTATAAAAATTATTAAGAAATAATACTAGATTTGATAAAAATGTTAAAATGATAATAAAGTAATGTACCTCAAACCAAGTGCCAGTTTATTTTTAAAATTGTTTCCATAAAATTAAAAATAAAATAGCTGAATCCGATAAGTGTTCCATAATTAATTTCTGTTATTTGCGAAATTTATCAATAATCTTAGAAAACACATTTTTAGGCAAAAAAGGCTGAGATGGAAACGAAATAATTTATTTACTACACAACCGTGGCAGATACAAAAAAATGCCAAGATACACTTTTTGTAGAGAATTGAAAGAACTTTACGAAAAAAAAATTTACGTTGATGTGAGACAGGTCCGTACTAATTACTTTTTAAATTTAGTGATAGTGAAAACCCATAACTCCACCACTGGTTATTTCAGGACCTTCATATTATCACTAAATATCGTAGTCAAAAAGGTTGTACTACACATCAAATTTGGTTTAAATATCTCCACTGGTTCGGACAGTGTAAAAAATACTTCATATTTTTTCCAACACTTCAACGCCCTGTATCTCGGAAACTAAGCTTTCCCCGATATATGTTGATATAAAATTTTCATTTTAGATTATCTTTTTCTATCTAATGTTAAAGTCCTACCACATAAAAGTGAACCACCCTGTATAGACAATTAAGTTATACGTTATGGTCAAAAAAAGTGTATTGTTTGCAAATCAAGCAACTCACCAAAAGAGGTTACATATCATGTGTAAGTACATAGGCGTACCTAGTTCGGGGCACAGTAAAAGATACCTTTACCACCAGAGGGAAAATAATTCTTAACATCGGTATCAAGCGAAAGGGCTTAACGGGTAGAAAACAATAAGGTGAATGACGTCATAAAAAATCTAATATGGCGGCCTCCCCAAGACGGATTGCCTAATTCTGCACAACATCCTCGACATGAAAGGATTTGAAGAGTAGAAAACGATAAGGTGACTGACGTCATACTAAATCCAATAGGGTGGATGCCCGATGCCCCAAGATGGCGGACTAAATTTCTTTACCACCCTTCTGAGATGGGAATTAAATAGGTACTAAAAAAGCAAAAAATAAAATAAATAATAAAAAAAACCTTTTTAAAAACAAGCTTTTATTTAAGTAATCCATTTACTAAAACGGATAAAATAAGTTTAGGTTTGCATTTTTAAATCAAAAAGCTTGTCGCGCAAACTGTAAAGAAAATATATTCTTTGGAATGTACTTGCTTATCAACCAATCACTGTTCGATAAACTTAATTGGTACCTAGTTTTATGAACATTTCGCGTGACGAGCTTTTTGATTTAAAAAGCTTGCCACAGTGTGGTATTTAATTATCTTAACGAAAACCTAAACTTATTTTATTTTAATTCATGGCATAAATAAAAGCTTGTTTTTAAAAAGTTTTTATTTTTTATTTTTTTATATTGTATTCGCCAAACAATCCCCAACTATAGTAACTGTCAATAACATTGATAAGTTTGAATTTTAGAATTGAGGCGTACTAGTTGAACCCTGGGGTTACACTTTCCCATTTTTATAACTATTTTAAAAAATAAGGGGTACGCCACTGCTTTGTAATCGTTAGCACCAGATCTGTCACCCGAACTGTAAACATTATTTTTTTTATTATGGGAACAAACTTGCCAAAACAAATACAGTTCTACGTTTTTTATTTTTCTGCGGATCATAGACAATAATTGTATTTATATTGTTTTTTTGGTCTATGGTTTAGATCGCAAACATTGAGGTAGTATAGGGGGGGAGAAGCTGTCACGTGACCACAAACGGGAGCACCTACGTCACGTAGTTACTACTTTAGCGTCAGTTGGTTGTTCAGTGTTAAATGTGCAGTTTTTGCGAGATATATTTTCTATTTTGAACTAAGTGTGTAAAAAAGTAATTAAAACAATGGTGTCGTGCGCTGTACGGAGTTGTACGAGTAGGAATAATGTAGACAATAAGAAATCTACAGGAATGACATTTCACAGGTAACATAAACAATAGACAGGGCCGCATTAATATAAATTATAATATCCGCTTTGGTACCTTGTGAAAAACATTATTAAATCCTCAATAACTTGTAAGATTTTTTAGTTTAGACCTTGTTTATATAGGTTTAGATATAACCCAAAATTTATTTATTCTCATGTTTTTGTTGAAAATAAAATAAATTTTCGTTAATCAGGCCCTGGCGTGTCAGCCACATCGTTACTACTCTTAGCCACACCCCCTGATCCCATTTCTAACATACGGCGAAGCACCGTTATAGCGTCTCCCCCCTATACTATCTCAATTATTATCGCAAACATAGTCGCTTTCGGGCAATGAATAAAGAACCCCAGAAAGGAGCCAAAGCTCTATGGGCATTATAAAATACGTGCGACGGAAATCGCCCTATATGGAGACTGAATTTTGACAAAATATTTTTATATTTGACAGTTGTCACGGTGGTTTGTGCCATTAGATATTTGTGTAGTTCTTCGATAAGTACTTTTGGAGATCTATTATGGTAAGCTGTGCAGCCTGCGGCTATTCCGTGACTACCAGAACAAAATGTTTGGGGGATAACATTCCATCGGTAAGTACTTTTGTAAACCGGAAACGGCATGCCGTCATATGCAGAGACTGGACCGGTCCACCGTAAAGCCCAAATTTGCTCCTTCCTGAGGTTCTTTATTCATAGCTTTCGTGTATTACACTTAGAGCACTCCAGAGCTACTCAGGAGTACTCCGCTTCCATTTCATTTTTTCGGGTATGCTTGAGCTTGATGCTCCAGAGTTGCTCTTTTTTCCTCCCCCCTGCCCCCTCGAGCACCAGCCGTTTATTAGGTACGTGACGCTCCGAGTTGCGCAGTAGAATCATTGATTGTCAGTTCATTCACTTGCGGAGTCCATGCTAATTAACGAAAAATGTAACTTACCATAACTTCACTATCAACCATTTTTTCCATTTCTATTTGCAAATTAATATTATATTCGGAAAATGGAAAATGACTAGCATTTGCATCGTAAATTTAAGGTTAGTCATAGACATAAAACAAAAATAATAACTGGATCCTAGTATAGCGTTCGGGTATGAACGGCACACACGGAGTCTCAAACCAGAGACAAAAGTCGTCGATCGTCGCTCAGCCGGACCACACCTGCGCGGGATTGGGGACCTGCAACGGAGCCAAGGACGCCGGATGGAGAGTGGATAACACCGAAGCCAAAGTCGTACATTGTCTCCACGCCGGTCCACCTGGCGGGGTGCCCCCCTGCCCCGCTACGGAGCCAACGTCCCGGAAGTGGAGGGGATGACGCGCCGCCCCACTCCCGCTGCGGTGGATCGTCCGAACTGGAAAGCAGCGTCGGCCGGCTGGGGGGCCGTAATTGTTGGCGCCGCGGTAATTATTGAATATAGTGTTTGTATGCACCGCCCGATTTTCTTGAAATTTTGGCTATCCTCCTATTTTCGAGGTCCCTAAACACGAATCAGACCTCAGCTTCTTGAGGCCGGACGTAGTTTCCGAGAAAATGAATTTTCAAATTTCCTTTTGACACCCCACTTTTCGCGGCGCTATTTGTGGCTCTTATATCGGGATGAATTTTTACTGTGCGCAGCTCAAACTAATCACCACACTATTTTGCACCTTCTGCAACATCGAAACTTCGCGAAAACCCGCGGGAAAACAGAAATTTTCCAAGATTTATACAATGTTTTTCACGCGGTTGCTCTGTCCGGTATTTTTGCTTGACGCGTGACGTTTGAGTGGGACTAGTGGGAGGGGCGTTGACTTAAAGTGCCATCGATATTAAGAGCAGAAAACTGGAGCGCTTGCTCTCATAATCCACAGGAGTGAATAAAAATGTTAAAAATTAAACATTATATTTATTAGGGCCCAGCTTTGTCAATAACATTATTTAAATTGGTGTTGATAGAAGTCCACAATCTAGCATAATATGAGTAAATGCTCTTAAATCTGTTTGCGAATCTCTATCCACTTCCAAAGAGCAAATGTTATTGTTCGGCAAAGACCACGAGAAGGTGTGGGCCCAACCTTTGCCAGGAAAGGGAATAGGCGAGGGAATAGAACAGGGAAGGAAAAAATCAACTTAAAAATATTAACAAAAGCAGAATAAAAACAAGACAATGGGTATAAATATGGAAGGACCAGTGGAGGAACCAACAAAACTCAATTAATAAAAAATAAAAAACAAATAAAAGAATAAAAAAATAAAAAAACAAATAAAAAATAAAAAATAAAAATCAAATAAAAAATAAAAAACAAAAAACCAATAAAAAATTAAAAATAAAAGACAAATAAAAAAACGAGAAAAAATAAAAAACAAATAAAAAAGCCAATAAGCGACAAACCTGCACACTACTTCCATGGGTAATTTGGAATTTTCAAAAAACGTGCCCTTTTTCGCCCCAATTGCATAATTGCAATGCCCTTTTCCTTTTGGATGAGGTTTCCCACGTTGTATTCGTGCACCTAAATCTAAATTTATCACCAGGAACTAGTGTGCAGGGCTTCTTACATTTTGGGCATGACATTGAAGCGGGAAGGACACCATGCTGCTGAAGAAAAACTATAAGCGGTTCTAAGGTGGCAGTTATAAGAAGAAACGAAAAATGAGTGTAGGAGCAAGAATTACAGGCATCCATGCTGCAAATTCAAACCTAAGTACGCTACCTTTATTACTCCAAAATACAGCAAGACACGAAATACACACTACCTCTATGGCAGGCAAGCACCTAATGATTTTTATTTCTTTGGTGGTAGTGGTTTATTGTTTTAACGGTTAAATTGGTTGCAGTGCAAGAAAATGGAGGGAAAATTTAGAGGGAAATATTATATTAGGCGGGAAATATCAATTTTATGAATTAGGTGGGTTAGGCGGTCGTCTAGTACGTGGTGAAAACAATACATTATGTAAACGAATTTTCAAAAAATTATAATATGGGAATTATTGATTATAATTGTTAATTTTTTTACTTTTACATAACTCCTCTAGTTCTAACCTCGCAACATCGTTGGCTCCGTATAGCAGCGCCAGCTGTCGCTCTCCGCTCTCGGTCTCTCCCGCGCAATCGCAGCCGAATGTCGAGGGAAAATGAGTACGTCCCAAAACATTGTATAAATCTTGGAACATTTCTGATCTTTCAACATTTCGGTTTTCCCGCGGGTTTTCGCGAAGTTTCGATATTGCAGAAGCTGCAAAATAGTGTGGTGATTAGTTTGAGCTGCGCACAGTAAAAATTCATCCCGATAAGAGCCACAAATAGCGCCGCGAAAAGTGGGGTGTCAAAAGGAAATTTGAAAATTCATTTTCTGGGAAACTACGTCCGGCCTCAAGAAGCTGAGGTCAGATTCGTGTTCAGGGACCTCGAAAATAGGGGGGTAGCCAAAATTTCAAAAAAATCGGGCGGTGCATACATTATATTCAATAATTACCGGCGCCGCTGGACAGGGAGAATGCATTCACCGTGGCAGCCAATGGGCGACGAGCGGATGCGGCGAAGCGACGGGTATCCCGGCGTTCTGCCAGTCAATATCTGCCCCTAGCCGAACCGCAGCCGTAAATCGCCTATCTCAGTTCAACGTGGACTAACATCCGATTTCTTTGCAGATGATTTGGATCGTTGCGCGAACAGCGCATCCAAAGAGCATCCCAACCGGCGCAGACCGCCAAAAACTCAAGACATAGTGGACACGTAAGTGGCCGTAATTTTTCTTTTTCAGGTACCCTTTTTCTCCCTTCGCACCTATCCTCAGCCCGCCAACTTCTCTCAAAACAAACACCCACCTACCAAGAATCCCTCGTTTCCTCTGAAAGTTTCGGCTTTCTTAGGGAACAGCCCTCCGTCAGCTTGTCTGGCAAATCCCCTTTAGTAAATGACCATTCACTTTCAAAGCCAAGGGTTACTTCAAGGTAACTCTCACAAACAACCAACCGTCAAATTTCCTACAAAATAGGGCTGGAATTTCACCACCGCTCCGGGGAGAGTCCCACACTACCACGGGGTACGGCCGCGTGGTGCCTATACTGGACCAACACTATATTAAAGACCCGAGCATGCCGTCATATTTCATTGTTGTTTACGGATTGGGGTGGCGCTGCACGACGAAAAAAATTATAGGTTATAGGAGGGCATTCTGGGGCTATTGGGATGTCAGTTTCTGACGTTTAAAAAATCCAAAATTTTAAATATCCAGCTTTATTACGATTTACCTTCTTTTTACGGTAACGAATTGTCTTTGCGTCCAGTATTTGACAGTTTTATCCTATTAATACGGCTTTTCGAAGTAGATTTGTTTGTGATAACATGAAATTTTCGCGCACATGAAGAAAATGGTATGCACAGACCATTAGGTGAATTTCAGAAGAACAAATACTATTTTGGAATTATGGTATGATCTGATCAACCAGCTGAAGAAACGAAAATTAAAAATATTATTTTGGAAGAGTATTTTTTAACGTATGCGGGAATGAAAATAGAAAATTTTGTTTATAGCTTCAAAGCGAACCAATAGTCCTCCATATAAGGAAGAAACTGAAAAATCTAATGTGTTTTATGCTTTCACATACTACAACTAGCCATGGACTGCGTTTCAAACCAAAAGGTACCAAATACTTTTGCTTGCTTTTTAGACTCGCTTTTCT
This sequence comes from Pseudeuparius sepicola, assembly GCA_963920635.1. Classification (NCBI taxonomy): domain Eukaryota; kingdom Metazoa; phylum Arthropoda; class Insecta; order Coleoptera; family Anthribidae; genus Pseudeuparius; species Pseudeuparius sepicola. The sequence goes on along the minus strand of OY987300.1, from coordinate 33,005,042 downwards.
TAGAAAATGTATGGAAATATGCCATGTGAACTTGTCAAATTAGAGGGACATAACAAACAAATATTTTATTTTATTTTGAATATTAACTTCGTTGTAACAGACATATTTGCATGTTTTTATTTTATAAAAGATTCTGCAACAATGGTGTTTTAACTAAAACCACCGTGTAAATTTGTTTCGTCGTGTAGCGCCAGTGGCGATCGCTTGAAACAGCGCTATGCACAGGTCTTTAATATAGTGTTGGTCCAGGCCTATAAAAGGTTTTCCTCTCCTATCGCAAAACTACAAAAAAAAAACAGAGATATGGAGGAGGGAGAATGCTTGTCAACAAGCGCAAGACTGCTAATTTTTTTCCCGCCATTTTAACCCACGGAAGTGGGACAAATTGAAAATAATTTGCTTTTTCCAATTTTTGTTGCATTTATTTACGTTCAGGTATAATTTTATATTGATATGGAAGCAACTTTAGTTAAAAAAGTTTATTTCTACCTGGACCGTTTTCGGCGAAAACGGTCGGTAGACGGCCTCATTAGGACAAATCATTGAATCTGTTGAAGCTTGTGGTAGGCTCGGACCACTTTGTTGTTGGTCAAATAAATTTTCCGACGGTATAGAAGTTGACTGGAGGCATTTCTTATTGCCCACCAACAAAAAATCATCAGATTTAAAATGTGTTGAACAAACGAATTTGTTCTTCGACCATAGTACATTGATGGACGAACTTAAAGCTTTTAACCATTCCAAATAGAGGTCACGGTCTTTGTGAAACCGAGAATTTCTAGAATGATAACATAGCAATGGAAGGATATACCTTCAGGTCTAAATCTTTTGCAATTTGTGCATGTTCTTACAGAGCAAGACATGTTAATGAACACAAAACACAACACGATTACAAAAACACGCCAGCAAAAACGCTAAACATACGAAAAAGACCTTAAAAAAGCAAGTAAGAAGTAAGCACGTCAAAACGTAAACAAACTACAAGACAAGACTATAGGTTAACATGGCGGCCGTCGAAGCGCCCTCTGTGTAGCCGAAAACTCAGATGCGCAGTAGGTCAAAGCGCATTCTCCTACTCAAGAGTCGCTTTCGGGTATTACAGTTAAAGCACTCCAGAGCTACTCAGGAGTACTCCACTTCCATTCCATTCTTTCGGGTATGCTTGAGCTTGATGCTCCTGAGTTGCTCTTTTTTCTTTTTTTTTTCTATTTGCAAATTATAGCATTTGTATCGTAAATTTAAGGTTAATTCATAGACATAAAACAAAAATAATAACTGGATCCTATATTGCGTTCGGGTATGAACGGCACACAAGCAAAACGGAGTCTCAAGCACACAGAGCTTGACACATCATACCCGAAAGCGCCTCTAGAAAATATGTTTCCATTTATTTGGACTGGACCAACACTATAGGTTTGTTCGGGAAAAGGAAAAGATTAGCTTCCTAATGCAAAATAGCGAGTGACTCAATACTCCTTGGAAGAAGATGGAGCCACCGTCGAATACTTCTCGGCGCGGTGGGGGAAACGGGGCTTCCCAGACCGACACGTTTGTCCGGTAGATGGCGCACTTGCACCACCCTCGGAACGAGGCTTCCCACACCGAGGTTATGTCCAATAGATGGCGCCCTTGCAATGCGGCTTCCCAAAACGAACTTCTGTTCGGCAGATGGCGCGCTTCGCGTCTTCCCAAATCTGTTGATTTGACCTTGGCCATTTGCGGTTTTTTGAATGAGTCATCGCATCGACGGCTGAAAGATTATTATTAGATTTTGTAGTATTCGAGCGTTCGATGGATTCGAGTCGCCCGGCCGCGGCCCCGCCCCCCTCTTTGCCTATGCTATGGAGGCGTTTTTTTTAAAAGTAGCGAGTAACGTTATTAATTGTTAATGACAAATTTCTCGAGTCTTTTTAAAATAATCATTTTATAATGGAGTTATAATATTCATATACAGGGTGACCGAATTTTGAGACACAGGATTCAAATTTATTATTCCTCAAATAATATAAATGATGAGAAAGGGATATTTGACGACCCATAAACAATTTAAGGAAACGTGCTGCATTGTGCGTCGAGGAACAAGGACAAATTGAACATTTATTGTAAAATAGAATTGTCTACTCGTTTAGGTAATGCTAAGTCATATTTAGATTCCTTGTAAAAAAAGTGCCTTAATAATGTTTAACTTAGAGAACTGTCCAGCCCTATTCGTTTTAGTTTAAAAAATAAAAACAAAAACGACAATTTTCAGTTTTTTCGCATTAGGTATTTTCAAAACGCGAAGGGCCAGCCAAATTTTTTTTTACCATATGTTATTCGGTATATTGAACCGATTTCGATGATTCTTTTTTTATTAGAAAGGGAGTACCTTAGAGGTGTCCCATTTAAATTTGAAAAAAATGCCACCCCTAAGGGTGAAAAAATAGGGGATGAAATTTCATATTGGGCCGATTTCAATGATTCTTTTTTTATTACAAAGGGATCACTTTAGGAGTGGTTCCATTTAATTTTGAAGAAAAAATTCCACCCGTAAGGGTGGAAAATAGGGGATGAAATTTCATATTGGACCGATTTTGATGATTCTTTCTTTATTGGAAAGGGGGTACCTTAGGTGTGGTCCTATTTAAATTTAAAGAAAAAAATTCCACCCCTAATAAGGGTAGATAAATACGGGATGTAAGTTCATATTGGACCGATTTGGATGATTCTTATTTTATTAGAAAGGGGTTTACCTTAGCGGTGGTCACATTTAAATTTGAAGAGAAAAATTTCAATCCTAAGGGTGGACAAATAGGGGATTGAATTTAATATTGGACCGATGTCGATAATTCTTAATAATTCACTAAAAAATAAGAAATTAAAAAAAATTAACAAAAAATTAAAACCGACTTCAAAAATTTGCCCGTATGCAACTCCACTAAAAATTTTAAAAAAATTAACAAAAAATAACACCGACTTCAGAAATTTGCCCGTATGCACATTTCTACTAAAATTTTAGAAATATTTTTCTCTTTCTAAATTTAGTTATCTTTGGAGATGGTGACAATAAGTTATGATCTAAAAAAATCATCCTGTATAGTATTTAAGCATGTTATTTTATGAGTGAGTCACCAAGGCTTTCACGTTAGGTATTTCTGTTAGAATTAGAGCAACACTTTTATTTTTTTTGTTTATTTTTTTATTATTTAAATGTTACTTTATGACTGATAAACCAGATTTCACATTATTTTTTTGTTAGAATTAGAGAAGTATTAATTTGTTTTTTAGTTTATGGAATAAATATTTTTTATGTAAATGATCAAAATCATTTTAATGGGGGGGCGCCAATTTTATTTCGCACGCGGGCGGTCAACTGCCTTGCAAGGGCCCTGATCATAATTTACTGTCACCGTCTCTAAAGATAACTAAATTTAGAAAGAGAAAAATATTTCTAACATTTTAGTTGAAATGTGCATACGGGCAAATTTTGTGAAGTAGGTGTTATTTTTCGTATTTTTTTTTTAATTTTTAGTGGATTGTGCATACGGGCAAATTTTTGAAGTCGGTTTTAACTTTTTTGTTAAAATTTTTTTATTTCTTATTTTTAGTGAATTATTAAGAATTATCGAAATCGGTCCAATATTAAATTCCATCCCCTATTTGCCCACCCTTAGGATTGAAATTTTTCTCTTCAAATTTAAATGTGACCACCCCTAAGATAACCCCCTTTCTAATAAAATAAGAATCATCCAAATCGGTCCAATATGAACTTTCAACCCGTATACTCAAAACAAATTTAAAAAATGTTATTATACAGGGTATTCATATTTTTCTGAAGTAATTAATTCTAATAACACCCTGTATCTCCGCAACTGGGGGCCTCAGAAGCTTCACTTCAACCTTAAGTTTGACGGCTCATCCAATCATAGGACACGCCAAGTTTGAAGAAAATATCTCGTATAATTCTAGACATACTAAAAAATACGAGTATTTTTCTCTAAACTTCTACGCTCTGTATAAAAACAATATGACCCGTAGGAGAAAAAAATATATTCGAAGAAGTGCCCTTATTTTGACTCCAAGAATAATACGTGGTTTCATTTTTGACTATCAGTTCAGTTACACCCTGTATACAGTGCCTGTCAGAAAGTTGGACACAAATGGGAATTTTCTTTATTTGAAGTTTCTAAAAATTATTCTTGATAAAAGTTGGTGCTTGTGCTTAAACTCAAAATCCACCGGTAAAAATTTTAAAATTTCTATTTGTATACAGGAAAGGTTGAAAAATATGAAAATCCCTCAAGAGTAAAGTACCTTTATTTTTAAAACTACAGCAGTATGGGACTAACAAAAGTTGTTTGGAATCCCAAGACAATGTCAAATATGAATTCACAGCCACCTACTCATAAGAAGAAAAATCACACTTTCGCATTTTTTATTTACCGCGCTGTATAATAAATATTAGCTATGTATGATGAGGCCCATCTTCGAGCATGACATTACGATACCAACGATTTTTATTTACGTTCAATTAGCATCTTAAAAACGCTTAATAACTGAAACTTCTGCAAAGTTTGTCGTTTTTTGTGTCCAGGTAAAATACTACTACAATTTCAAACATATCATAGCAACTAATCTGTGGAACACAAAAATATTTTAATACAGCAACAATTTAAGAGTTATTTAATAAATGATAATTCAACAATAAAAATATCACAACAACAAAATTATTATGAGAATAAACATTTCAGTGACTACTCTACATGCTCCCCTTTCTTCGTTTCTTCAACCAGCGACTATCCCATTCGGCAATATCACAAATTTTTGAATACGCTTCTTCAATGTTTGAAAACGATTTTGCAAACTTGTAAGCTTCACAAACTCTCAACGCTTTCAACCTGTCCAAGTTCAATTTGTTGTTTTTTTATTCGGGACCTTCCCTACGACTGTCGACTCGTGCTCAATTTGGACAAATAACTTGGGCAACCTGGTAACTTACAAGGTATTGCACCTAAAAAAGTAAGTATATTTTGTAAAAATATAATAAAATTAAGGAAGTGGCTATTTATACGTCCGACTTATATGAAAGTTGGTATACGTCTTGCGCTCTGATTGGCGAGTTGAGTCACGTGACTTCTTTGGACGGACATTTAGCTCCATACACGTCCGAATCCGAAGTAGACTAATTTAGATACATCGGAAGTGCATTTTTCTCAAGCATCGTTGCAATAACGAGTGTGTAAGTGGTAATTATTTTCAATGATGTAACCCACTCCCGATTTTCTTGAAATTTTGGCCCTATTTTCGTCCGACATTCGGCGCCCGCCAAATGGTTAAGCCCGATTTATAAACTTTGATGTTTGACGTTTCCGTTTGACGTTTGAAAGTTGGACATCGAAGATTATTATTTCTAAACTCAAATTCCGTCAGGGATAACAACGGAGCTCCTGGAGGTCCGTTGGGACACAGACACAGAATACTATCAGCCTATAAGTTGTTTTATATGCTCTGATACACTGATACTATTCTGCACAGAGAAATTCCTTTGTCTATGCTACTCTGTAGAAGTTAGGATAACCAACATATAATTTTTATCTTTTTCCGTTTGTCGTTGCCTCTCCGGCCAATGAAGTGCCTTCTTAAGAATCACGTGGGAGGTCATATGGTTTCACAGTTTATCAGCTGATCATCTGTATTGATTTTGAGTAAAGTTTATAAATCCGGATTTTTACAGCGCCGAACGTCGGGCGAAAATAGGGGGTACCTAGCCAAAATTTCAAAAAATCGGTGGTGGGTTACACTATTGGAAATAATTACCACTTATTTTTTCATACCGCAGCGCCCATCACTGAAAAAGGAGGGCATACGTGCTCCTTATTGCAACGATGCTTAAAAAAAAGCACTTCCGACGTATCTAAAATCTGTTTACTTCGGACGTGTATGGGTTAAATGTACGTCCAAAGAAGTCACGTGACTCATCAACTCGCCAATCAGAGTGCAAGACGTATACCGGCTTTCATATACGTCGGACGTATAAATAGCCACTTCCTAAAATTAACTTGCCATGAAAATTTAAAACCTTTAGCTAAACGTGGAATTTTTAAAGGTGCACGTAAAGTTTCACCAGTCGATTCTACAACACACCGTTGATTGAGGACCATCGACGAACACAAGTAGTCTCCCTTTCAATGTCTTGTGTTAAAAAGTGTTGTTCACAGACCTACAACCTACAATAACGCGAAGCTTTATGAAAAAAATATAAAAAATGTAACAGATAACATACCTTAGAATGTTCTGGACTACAAAGTCAGCCCCCTTTTTATGGCTTGCACCCATTTTGCCCTCAAAACTGGATCCTTAGGAAAGGCAAAAACGGACACTTTTGGCTTTGGCCCGGTTAGGTAATTGCCTTTCCAATTTGGGCGTCGATTGATTCCTTCCTCCATCGACGAATTTGGGACACAACACTTCTCAGGCATGGCTACAACCGTTGATTTCCATCGATTCTACAACCACAAGAAAACACTCATTTTGATACAACAAAACACATTTTCACTTCCTAACCTCTGTACCTATTTATCGTTTATCTGATGGCTCAAAACATGAAATGTTTTTTATATGCACACACTAATTATCGGACTAGAACACCACCGCACACTACTGTATCCACCAAATACACGTAACAATAATATTTATAAGTGGAAATAAGAAAACGAGAATCACAGCAAATTAATAACCGGCAGCAAAAAGCAAAAACAGCTGGACCTCGGACGGGACCGCGACGGGACGATGCCTGCTGACTAATCGCTGGGTCGATCGATACCCGCGTACGTACATACAGTTTCCTGCCCTGTAAAATTTAACCTTCCATCCACGCTTTGCTCGAACCGTTGATTGCCGATTCCTTTCTCCATCCACGGCTCGAACGGTGGTATCGGAATTTGGCGCCACCGTACGGACGCGTCTCGGTGAAATGTAAGAGAACGAGACAGAAACATTTAGTAACAAGTGGGAATGTGACAGACAGACCATAAGGATCATATTTGCATGCCACCCTAAGGTAGGATATCTTCCCCTTCCTCAATCAACGATAACACTTAGTTACCCTACACTATTAGTGCTGTTAAGTGCCAAGGTCTTAGATCTTGGTTAAGTGCAGTATAAATCAGTGTACCTAGTTCACTAGATTCTGTTCGTTGTTAAAGTGTAGTGTAGGTACTGAAACTTGTTCGGTGTGATTTTTTCCTACAATGGCAAAGATGTTCGGCTTGATCATCTTTGTCCAATGGCTTTAATCTAACTTGAATGTTTTGTGAACTTAACCTCATTCATCGTTCGTCTGGAGATTAAACAGCCAAGAACGTTAAACCAGACAGGATAGCTCAATCTGAATGGTGTAATGTTCGCAGCGCCCACCGAGGGCGTGACGTCACCGTTAGACGTCGTTAGGTGAAGGTTACATCGTAAGCCCGTTGTTTACCTTTGTTTTTCTAGTTTTCTATTATTTATAAGGTAAGAAAAATTTCCTTTTCTAGCTAGCCATCTAAAAAGTGCAAGAATATATATATTTATATATATTTTTTAGTTTAAGGCTTACCTTTAAGAAAGCATTAAAAAAACCGCAGTTCCTACATTAAAAATACCTTCCACAAAAACTATTACTGCAACAACCTCGGCAACAACTAATGCATCACGTTTTGATAGACTTACCGAAAGACAAAAAAAGGAAGAAATAGAAAAAATACTTGTTGATTTGTCTGCAATAGAAGGTGAAGAAACTGCAAATTTAGAAGGCAGTTCTTCCCCAGCGACACTTACTGAAATTGGAATTCCCCGAGAAGCAAGTATTCACGAATCAGATTAATATAAGGAATTATTAGAAAAATATACAAAACTGAAAAGAAAAATAAATACCTAACCGAAGACGCATTAGAATATATCGCAGGCTACCTTGCCAAGAAACATAAAGATTGTGGTTTAAACTTAGGGCAGCATACGTACACTATTAAAAATGATCATGGCTATGTTATACCATCATGGGTTCAACATGCAGTTATCTTATGGGGGCCTTATTAAACCTACAGATAACTGGTTGAGAAAAGTAAAAAAATTGAATAGTTATTTTGAAATTCAACATGGCAACTCATTCCGACAAAGGTGCTGGAATTGTAAAACAATTGGCAATAAAAGTTTTTAAAAAAGAAGTTAACATGCTTTTTGTAGTTATAAACGATTTTTGTAAATTAAGAACTATTATTAGAATCATTTTTTGAAATTTTTAAAGCACGACACAATAATACTTCACAAAGAAATAGTACTGAGGATCCTCTTCGGAAAAAAAAAAGCGGAAATTAAACAAAATTATAAATTTAGAATATTGACTACCTATGTTTTCAACTTATGTGTTTTAATTTGTCTTGGAGCATTTTATCAGTGTTCTAATTTTTTTATTATCGATTTACATATTATAATATGAATATATTATAATCCAAAAATGCCCTTCAAAAACAAACTAATCAAAGGAGATCCACAATTATTAACAGAATAATCCTGTATATATTATAATCTGTGTGCCATAATAAAAACTATTTCGCTCCTTCTGAAAACACATTTGCTGCAATAACGGGATTTTTTCTCGTATGGGTTGGAGAAAGTTTCATAAAAAATTCGTGTTCAAAAAACAAGAGTGAACTTTATTGACCATTTGTTTTAAAAAAAGCACAAGTCGCTTGAAGGCGCGCGATTGGGTGTTTCGTGGTGCGAGTTTACGCAGTACGTCTAACTGTGACGTCATCACGTCGGGCGGCTCGGCGGACAGATTCGCGCGATTGAGCTATCCTGTCTGGTTTAACGTTCTTGTTAAACATCAGAGAGAACAGAGAACTGGTTAGTATTGACACTATTGACTCTCAGAGGCGCTTTCGGGTATGATGTGTCAAGCTCTGTGTGTTTGAGACTATGTTTTGCTTTTTTTTTTGTCTTTTTGCGATAGAAGAGGAAAACCTTTTATAGGCACCACGCGGCCGTTCCGCGTGGTAGTGTGGGGGTCTCCCCGAAACGGGGCATACCCACTAAAAACCCCTTTCAGGGTATAGTGGATGGATTCCAGCCCTATTTTGTAGGAGAGGTGGCCGTAAGGATGTTTGTGTGGCTACTAGAAGAAGCCATGGCGGTTGTGTTTAGAGCTACGAGTGGTTTTTCGCCAGACGAGTGGCAGTTTGTTGCCTTTTAAGAAAAAGGACTAGAGTATACCTCAGATGAGAGTGTGTCGGGGTCTTTTGTGTGGCAGATCGGGATTGGGTCATAATTTGTAGCAGCTCGAAGAAGAGCGTTTGGATGAGTCTCCGTCTTTGTGTAGGTCTTTAAGGAGAGTTCCTTAATATAATCATTTAAAGGAGATATATTCATGTCACGGTGGATGTGGCGATTGGCGACGTACCAATCGGCACCCGTGATAGTCCTAAGACAACGACTTTGAACTGCTTGGAGTCTTTTGTGATGAGTTTTTGCCATGTGCTGCCAGCCAGCACAGGCATAGGTCATCACGGGGCGAACAATGGTTTTGTAGAGAGTGAGTTTTGACTGTATTGGGAGTTTGGATCCTTTGTGGATCATCGGATACACTGCTTTGTATATTTTTAGGGCTTTTTGTCTGATGTGTTCAGTATGTTTTTTGAAAGTGAGCAGGCTGTCTAGGTGAACGCCTAGGTACAGCGCGGAAGTGGAGTAATCAACCTCAGAGTCATTTAGAACGACCCTGGGAGGCGGGGCCTGGCGCCCCTTAGAGAAGACGACTGCTTGGGTTTTGCCAGGATTGACTTTGATCTTCCACTTATCAAACCACTCAGAAAGAGAGTCCAAGGCAACCTGAAGCACCCTGGACGCATCCTCACTGCGACGACCTGAAGCAGTTATCGCAGTATCGCCAGCGTATAGATACAACGAGGTGCCGGCAAATCTGGGAATATCGTGGGTGAAGACGTTGTATAGAGTGGGACCCAACACTGAACCCTGTGGGACCTCCGCCACTACCGCTCTGCGGGAAGAGAGGAGACTATCTATTCTGACCTGGAAGGTCCAATCTTTTAAGAAGGAGGATATTATCTTAACTATAGCCAAGGAGATATCTAACAAGGCGAGTTTGTAGATTAGACCTGGATGCCATACTCGGTCAAAAGCCTTGGCTACGTCTAGAAAAATGGCTACTGTGTCTGAATGATTTTGGAAGTTGTGCGTGATCTCTTCCACCAGTCTGCCGACTTGATGTTCTGTGGAATGTGCACCTCGAAAGCCGAATTGCTCGGGGGGGAGAGCGTCTACTCGACTGAGCCCGTCTCGTAGACGGGATTGGATTACGCGTTCGAGAATTTTGCCTGCTACTGGCAGCAGGCTAATGGGGCGATAATCTTGCGGGTAGGATGACGACACTTTTTTAGGAATAATAATCACGATAGCGTGTTTCCAACAAGTAGGGAAATAATAGTGACGAAGACATTGATTTATTAAGTTAAGAAGTTTGGTAATTTGTTTTTGTGGGAGGAGTTTGATTGCCTTGTTGGTTATGTTGTCGTATCCTGGGGCCTTTCGAACTTTTAAAGTTGAGATAATGGCGACGAGCTCTTCGTAGGTGCAAAACGGGAGAGGATCCGGGGGGTTTTGGCGCAAGGAGCGCCCCGCCTCGGTCTCTACCGTCTCTTCCCACTCGGTGTCAGGATCTATGTTTGGTTGGAATTGAGACTGAAAATGGTCGGCGAAGACTTCGGCCTTCTCCTCGGAGGTGTATACCACCCCATTGGGGCCGTGGATCGGCGGAAGCAGACCACGGGAGGATTTGCCTTTGAGTGCATTGATAATTTGACAGTAATTGCGTTTCTGGGGATTTAGGGACTCTAGACGTTGTTGCCAACTGTCAGAACGGACTTGCTGCAGAGCATCTTTCAGCTCGGAGATCAGCAAGTTGGCTACTTGTCTATGTTCGGGGTGGAGAGTGCGGCAAGCCCTTTTCCGGGCCGCGCGGGTTCTTTTGAGGAGTTGCCTAACATCGGGAGGGAGTGGGTCTTTGTTACGAGTGATGGCATGCTCTCGGGAAGAATCCTCGAGCGCCCTGCATATCCGGTGTTCCCAGGACCGGGCCTCGCGTTCAAGCTCGACCACGTTCCGGGCGGATACTTGGGCTTTACAGTCTTGTAGAATTGAGTTATTTCGAAAGTGGGGCCAGAGGACCCGTCGAACAGTGACGATGTCGTCCGGAGGGGATTCGGGATCCCCCAGGATAATTGTAAGGGGATTATGATCGCTGCGGAGATCATGAGTTGCGCGAATATCGCATTCGAGTCTGCAGTCTTTGAGAAGGGCAATATCTATGACGTCGGGTCTATGTTCGGGGTTTCTAGGGTAGAAAGTGGGTTCTTCGGGGCCGAAAGTTAGGACATTTGTTACTGTACAATAATTTTCTAAGACCCTGCCCGCGCGATTTGTCAGCCGACTCCCCCAAGTGGGGGATTTGGCGTTAAAATCGCCGATGGCAGCGACCTGACCTTCGTAGTCGAAGAGCTTGTCTAGGTCAGCTCGAAGCATAAGCTTTGATGGGGGTAAATGAATGGAAGAAAAGCCGATTTTTTTATTTCCGTGAGGGATAATTAACGAGGCAACCTCTAGGTTGTCGTAGGAGTGTTTTGAATAGATAACGGGGTTTAGGTCTTTGCGAGCGAGTATTGCGAGCGAAGGTGCGCACCCTAGGAATGGCCTTACAGCCCCTGTAACTCACCGGATGCGGCAGGTCACAGTTGGCACACTTGGCCGGGGTGTCCCTAGATTTTTTGCATTCATATGTCCAATGCGAGGACGCGCACTTAAGACATAGAGGGGTGGCTGTGCACCTGGACTGAGCGTGGCCGAATTTCTGGCACCTATGACATTGAACGATCGGGCTAGGTGACTTTTGAGGCTCGAATTTAACCTGGGTCAGACCAAGTAGACCTTGGTCTTCGAGCAATGAAAGTGATTTCGGAGTCCTAGGCAAGACGATAAGGACGAGAGGCATGGGGCTGCCATCTCGTTTCTTTAGCCGGATAACGCTGTTTGGGTCGTAGCCCCTAGAGACTAGGTCGTCATTTATGTCCTGCGCGGAGAAGGCGTAGGAAACTCCACGTGCAATTACGTGGAGAATCTTCTCCTCTGGGGTGGGGAAGGTGTGGAATGGTAATTTGTGATGTTCCAGGACCTTGATAACGGCCCTGTAATCATCAGGAGTGGCCGGCACGATACAGATACCCAGCTGGATATCCGTGGCCCTGGTGTATTCGATTTTGTGGTTGCGGAGGACTTTGGTAAGGGGTACCCACTTACTTTTGTCCCTTAGGACAATGGGGGTTATGGATTTTGGTTTGGGCATAGACTTAGGGGCTACTTGAGAGGTGGAAGGAGTAGCAGAATTTTGCTTGCCCTGCTGAGGGGTAGCAGGGACTTTGGAGAATTGTGTAGCGTATTTAAAACACACTATCCTTAAGGCGGACGGCAGCTGTTTGCCTGGAGAGCAGTATGGTCGTGGGTGGAGAAGTTTCTCGTAAAGGGGTTAAGTTGAATAGGTGTTGTCCGGTAACTTTTAAAATAATAGGGCGCCACTTAGTTTGTTAGCTTCGAACTAAGAAAAAGCATAAGATAAATAAAGGTTACCTTGGTGCAGGTATAGATAAATAGTCACACTAGAACTCTAGACGTTTGCTCAACGTTTTATTGTTGACAGATTATGTTGTTACAAATGATAACAGAATGACTGTAAGCGATATAACATTATAAATATACTTTGTTTGTAACCATACTAACTATTTACCACTAATATGGAATTCCTTTATGAATACTTTTATAAAAAGAATAGTTATACCTGACTATTGTATCTCTTTATACCAAAATTAATTATCTACTGCGGCGAAGTTCATGAACTTTTCCTAGTCTTTTTTAATATATTGCACTGGCACATATATATATATATATAAAGTGATACTTACATTCCAGCAGTATGTATATAAGCATTATAGAATTTTAATTAAACTTAAAAATGAACTGGTTACTGTATCGTTTAAAAATGACATAACTCAAATTAATAATAATATACTACGTTTATCTCGACGCGTTCGATCCGATTGAGAGAGGTTTGAATTCACTGGAGCGGACTCAAATAGAAGGCATAAACACTACAGATTGAAATTCAATCATATTTAAAATTTCAAGTCAGGCCGCTATTTCCAAACAGAAGTTGGCCAGAATGTGAACCAACCTACTGTGGAATAAGTATAATAGTTAATGTCCCTAGAGACGATTGAAAACCGTAGGATTCAATACTGATGATGTAAACGTAGAACTATAAAAGATTTGACATAACTCAATCGGATCCATTTCAATCCGATCGAGTTGTCACGAGATAAACGTAGTCATAAAATGGATTGGACTGGCCTGTGACTCCAGCGATGATTGAACATACGAAAACGATAGATACAAATCGTCTCGGACAACTCCGTTGTAATTGGTGTCCGCTTCAATAGTACGAGTTCTATACACCAAGCAGGTATTCAATATCAAACTCCTACAGTCGACGTGCAGCAACAATATTAATGAAAACTTGTAGTAGGCAAAATTCTTAGATGGTACAACAAACGACCTCGTAGATGGATGTTGTGTTTAATCAAAAAGATAGTGCATGTAGCAAGAAAAAAAAAACCTAAAAAAGAACATTAATTGTAGGTTGTGAAAATCGCATTACTCTTGCTATTACTCACCTCATTTGCATGAGGGTTTCTCTTTGATAGGATATACTCCGTAATAAATATGTATCTTGTTTATTCAAGGTTGCTAAAATACAATAAGAAACTATTGTAGGACATATTCCAAGTATTTTGAGAGAGTAATAACTTACCCTTTGGTATTGATAAGGCCGAAAAGATAATACAACCAGTAAGGATGGTACAGAGATTCTTACGCAGGAATGACAAGATAAATTAGGTCAAATCTTATCTCGAAATCGCGGCACCCTTCAGTATACCTTCAGAGATTGGTTTACTAACTTTCCATGAATATCCACACGCTACAATCAAGACTAAGTTCTATTGGCTACACATGAATAGGGATATCAAGGAATTCTGTGCAATCGTATCCAGTGCAATCCAGTCTCCAATCAAGGTAATAGATATCTTTTGGCATTTCAGGACTATTTTTCAAAGTGGGTAGAAGCAATAGCTGTTCCGGACCAAAAGGCTGAAACTGTCGCGCGAGCTTTCGCCGAGAATATTGTTGCACGTCATGGCGCACCTGAACAATTACTAACCGACAGAGGTTCAAACTTTGTTTCAGATGTTTCTAAATAGCTGTAAAATTTTTCAGATTAAAAAATTACAGACTACACCATATCACCCACAAGGAAATGGCATGATGGAAAGGACACATCGAACTTTAAAAGATATTTTAGCTCGCTTTATAGCCGAAGACCAGCGAAACAATGATCTATGGATTCCTTATGTTTGCATGGCTTACAGAAACACTATCCACAGCTCTACGGGAGAAACACTATACTTCTTAATACATGGTAGAGATATGAATATTCCACTGGAAGAGATATTAACCCCGATGCGAATCCATCACGATGTTAGCGAGAACTATTCAGCAGAACTAATGGTAAGATTAAAGAAAGCTTTTCAGATCACCAGGGAGAAACTCGAAGAAGCAACTGAGAAATTACAGAAGAAAACGGCAAAGAAGGTACGACCATCCCAAATTGGCATTGGAGATTTAGTTTTAATGAAAAATATTGCTCCTACATTACGTAGATCAAAGAAACTACAAATGAGGTGGAAAGATCCATATCGTGTGACAGATCAAACTAGTCCAGTCAATTTTATAATTAAAGAAATTAACAAGTCCCGAGGTACACCTGAGAAGAAAATTCATAGCAATTTAATAAAGAAGATTAAGCAACCAAATCCAGGACTGCAGTATTATCAAATCAACAAGGAAATTATGGAATCTACAGAAGAAGAGGAAGAAGAGGAAGAAGAAGAAATCGACTTATCAGAGAAAAATAAAGAAACACCAGTACTGCGAGAAGAAGTACCAGACGTAGACGTACCAGGAGAAGAACCAGAAGACAATCCCGAAATCGAGGTAGACAGACCGTTAGCAGAAAATGCCGAAGCGCCAGAACCCGAAATTGATGTTAGGTTACCTCATACTCGAAGTAGAGGTATAGCTCCGGAGCATCCGTGGTATTATCTAAGAAGATCTAATATTTATCTAAGTATTCAGTTTTATTTTACCGACACGACCATGGATTTATTCAAAACGATCATTTAGCGCAGAAAAGGGGAATTTAATACATTTTATCTGAGTTACCATAAGTATTATTTTGTGTTCAAGAATAGTGGTTAGATCGAATCAAGTCGTTCCTCAGACAGAATAAAAGTATCGGGAAATAAAAGTATCTTTACTATTAACCACTTTTCTTTATACAATTATGTGATCTATTGTGTTCACAGGAACCATAGTAGCTACGATTCTACTATGCAGTGCACTTACCACAGCGGACCAATCATAGGACCTCACACAGGGGGCTCTATTAATTCGACAAGGCAGGATAGTCTTAACAGATGAAAAATGGACATTGGCGGTGGACATGGACCTTCAAGTTTACATTAACGTAGCTAATCAACTCAAGGACAAGTTAGAAGAAATAACGAACACAAGTATCTGCAAAATGAATAAACTATCATGAGAGATCGACTGAATCAGATCTTGACAACAGTAAAATACACTTTGGAAACCACTCCAAGACTTGAACGGGGATTGATTGATGTGGGAGGATCAGCATTAAAATTTCTCTTTGGAACACCAGACAACAACGACCTTACCCAGATCCAGGACGAGTTGCAATTCCTCACAACACAAGGGGACCAAGTTGTTCATACAGTACAAGCACAGGCAAGTTTACTTAACCAAACTTATGCTCTAGTTAAGACCAACCACGAAAACATGGGAAGAATCAACGAGGCGAATAGGATCATCCAGAACGAAATTATGGCTCTACAACGCATCCAACAAACAGAAAGGGACCACATGGGTAAAATTATGGATGGACTATTTACGGTAAATCGAAACCTAAGGACATTGGATTCTGTGATCTCTTCACTAGAGTTCCGCTTAAATGAACTATTAAATGCACTCAACCAAATCGCAGATGGACGATTGAGCCCTACAATTCTAGCACAAGAAAAGTTATACCAAACTCTCAAAGCAATTGAAGAAAAATTACCAAGCGATTATTACTTTCTACATGCAGTACGAACAATTGATATTTACAATTTCTACGTCACTTCAACCACGTCAGCAGCCATGGTGGACCAAGTAATAAGAGTTTTCATACAGTTACCTTTAATCACTCTTGGACGAACGTTCACTTACTTCCAGGTGGTTCCGTTTCCGTATTACGATTCCAACACCAATGCATCACTATTATTCACTATACATCCAACCGACCGCAAACATCTTAGCAGTAACAGATGATGGAAGATCATTTTACCAGACCGACAAGAAGGGCCTCAGCAGATGTCATGGGCACCCTGGTTTCTTAGTTTCCACCCCAACCCGTGACACCCATCAGAAACAAGTTTCGGAATGGCTATCTATGTGGGAGACCCAACAGCAAGGCAGAAGATCTGTAAAAGAAAAGTAACCACAGCAATCCGAGTAAAATTCATCAAAGCCAATGGAGATAGCAGATGGGCATACTCCATTCCTGGAGAAACGAAGATCGTCATATCATGTTTACCAACCAACTCTAAGGCCAAGGCATCTTACATTATCAAGACAGAAGTACTCAAAGGAAATGGATTCTTAGCACTACCGAAGAATTGTTATGGAAAATTAGATGGTTTTACACTTCTACCTCATCGAGACGAAACTACAGTAATCCAGACCAAAATGGACAAATTTTACGTACCACCACTTACTACTTCAGCGCACTTAAGTTTAGGATTCTCCGACGAACCGACCATCCACCGAGCTATTGAACTTTTACACGTACAAAATTTAACAGACCTTGACATAGACATGCAACAAGTACAAATAATGGCCCAGAAACTTCCAACCTCCTCGCCTAAAGTTTCCCAAACGTCTTTACAGTATATTATCCTAGCCAGCGCCGCGTCAGGCGTCATATTGTTCCTCATTATCTTAAATTGTCTGATGGCCAAATGTCGTCCAAAATATCCTATCCCTATCACCCCTATGGCAATTCCATTACCAGCACCCCCGAGTATGCCAGTAGTTCAGCACCAGCCACTTCCCAGTTGCCAGCACGAACAAGCATCGCTCAGCAGTCCAGCCCCACTCACGATGACCATGGGTACGCCAGACCTAGGAGATTTGGTACCGTAACGTTCCCAGCAGATCCTGTACCACCAGCAGCACCGCCTCTACCACAAGTAGATGCACAGGGATACATCAGGATGGGAACTCTACAAGCAACGACATAGGATCGTTATAATAATATTTTATTTTATTTCAGCTCTTTATTTTAGTTTCGTTCTAGAAAAGAGTATATTTTTTCTTGACAGGTGGGCAAATACCTACCTATTTTCAAATCTAAATGCAGTAATTATTTAAAAAAAAATTGTACAACTAACACCCGGAGGTTCTTATCTTAATTTGCGTCATTAAAACATCACGCGGTTTTTATCAAATTTGGGTGACCAATTTAGGCTCACCTCTAACCTCCCTTCGCGAAATGTGCGCAAAAGGCGTGAGGCCTACGTGACTAACATCAAGCAAACAGGATCCAACTTTTGGATAAAAACCTACAGAGCAGCCGACTCTGAGCTAATCTCCAGTGTGTGCCTAAGCTGTGTGTATACCGCGTCAAAGTATCATACGCCGATCCTAGAAACGCCAACCTTGTCGACTATCAACTAAACATGAGTAAGCTATCATTCTAAAACTATTATTTAATTTTTTTGCTCTGAACTGTTGCTATTACTGGGGTTCTTATTTTCTTGAGTTTTTATTTTTATTATTATTTTTCTCTAGTGATCGTTTGCCCTTAGCGCACTAATAATATTAGTGGGAATTTACGGGTTTTTTGCTTAAAAGTGTATCAAACTAATATCAAGGATTCACTTTGATCTAAAAACATTAATTTTCTTTTTCTTTATATCCTTTATGTTAGTTCTTGTCTATTCTTGTACCTTGCTTATATTTTTATTGCTAGAATATTACCAAAGTCTAGAGAATACTATAAGTCGGGGCACTCGGCCTTGTGTAAACAAACGTTTTCCCCCTGCCGTCTCCCGCTCCCTCGGCCCGCCGTCATCGGAGTATGGCGATCGATATCTGATTTGATAAGAAAATAAGCTTAGGTATAGACCGGGAGATAGTGACAGATTTTTGGACGTGATTTTACTCAGTATGCCTTGCAATGGGCATTATGTGGCACATATTCTCACAATAATAAGGTATGAATCAGAGAGTCATCCTGGGTTCTTCATGTGAAAAACTGGGTTTTCAATTATTCGAAAAATATGCGTTTTGATATGACTTTATACAGGCTGCCATGTGTTTTATAATGAAGTTCAAATAGAAAATTCCTCGGAAAACCATAGGCATACCGTTAGGGTGGGTCCAAAGGGCTATTATTGCCACGTGATCTTGCATTTTAATAATTAATTTTTCCACGTTTCTAAACAGGTTGCCAATGAGAAGTATGCAAGTTCTTGTTATGAAACTGCTGAAGAAAAGATGGCATACCGTTTGCGCATATCCAAGTACACTTAACATCGAATAAATCGTTTAAATTATTAAATAACATTCAATTTAAACAGTACTTGGACAAGCATAAAAGGTATGCCATCCTTTTTTCAGCATTTTCATAACAAGCACTTGCATACTTCTCCTTGGCAGCCTGTTCAGAAACGTGGAAAAACTAATTATTAAAATACAAGTTCACGTGACAATAATAGCCCTTTGAACCCACGCTAACGGTATGCCTAGGGTTTTCCGAGGATTTTTCTATTTTGAACTTCATTATAAAACACATGGCAGCCTGACTAAAATCATATCAAAACGCATATTTTTCGAATAATTGAAAACTCAGTTTTTCATATGAAGAACCCAGGATGACTCTCTGGTTCATACCTTATTAATGTGAGAATATGTGCCACATAATGCCCTTTGCAAGGCATACTGAGTAAAATCACGTCCAAAAATCTGTCACTATCTCCCGGTCTATATGTAGCTGAGAGCGGTTCGAGGTTGATTTACGACCAGTCGCAAAAAATTGTTGTTTTCTCCGAGAGAACAAAGAAGTGAGCTGACTTATACTATTCTCTAGACTTTGATATTACTAGTAAAAGTTATACAATTTCTTTTTCACGTTCCTTAGTCAATTACTTGAGCTTTCTGTATTCTTAGTTTATTATTGGGTTATTCTTATATTTCTCTAGTCATTTAATATAGTATATTTTTATTGGGAAAAATTGTCGATTATTAGTTTTTACATTGGATCTCCCCTGGATTGACAAAATAACAGGTATAGCTGGGGTTGCAAGCGAATCCTCGTACGCCCTTAACAATTAAACATCAACTGAGATCCAAAGAGCCAATTATCTAGTTTTTTCCCTTATATATACAAATAAGGTGGTGACAGCGTGCCAACATCAGATTATTAGTTTCTTGTGTTTTTTGTTACCAAAAACCTTCCGACTCGACCGGCTGGTAACAATATGTGAAGGGTCCATTTTCAATTAGCAATCGCTTGAGTTGTAGAAAACCCAGTATAGTAAATTTTAAACTTGAAATCGACGGATTCGATACAAATTTCCTTTTTTGTGGGAATAAAACTTCATAGAACTAATAATGCGGATTGCATCATTCCAAAAATCTTCGTGCAAAGAATTAAGCATAACTCTTCCTTTTACTGGTTGTCTGGATGAGGCATTTTTAGAATTGGCATTGAGGCTATCAAGCAATTTGTCGAGAAACAAAATCAACTCTGCAGTCTGTGCAGCCTCTGCATCCAGTCCTAAACAATCGTTCATAGCTGAAACAAAGTAAGAGAAGTATTTAATATTTCACAAAAAAGACAAATAATAGTACTAGAACCCCAACTTGAAGTTTTTCACATCAAAAATAGCACTTCATGACGACTCTGCATTTAGAGTACCAGGGGCCAGCCTTATCTCCGGATAATCATTTAATTAAAAACTTAAAACATAATAAATTATAAGGAAAATTAGGTATTTTCCTTTTGTTTTTCTGCCGCCAAATATAATAATAATTTTTAACTTCCTAACCTAATTTATTAATTTATTTACATTGAACCGTTGTCAAATATAAACTAACAACAGCGCCATAAGTGGTTGTTGTATGAAATATAACATCGTTCAAGGTCGTCCATTTAACTTTCCCTTATATCTTTGTATTTTATATGATACTATCGCAAGGCATATATTTTTCGTGTTTTTATTATTTACGCGTTTTGTGGACATCGTTCAACTACAGTACACTTGCTTCCGAGTTGGTGTAGCTAAGTGCAGTTTACGCTCGAATTCAGTGTAGCACAAAAACACGCCGAACAGAAAAGGTGTAACACTGAAATACGCCGAACAGAATAAGTGCTTCAACAACTGCAGGAGTGTAGCTTAGTGTTGGCAGTGTAGCCACACCGAACAGACCTTATATTAAAGACCTGTGCATAGCGATCAAGCGATCGCCACTGGCGCCACACGACGAAACAAATTTACACGGTGGTTTAATGTTAAAACACCATTGTTGCAGAATCTTTTATAAAATAAAAACATGCAAATATGTACTATGAATTTAATATTCAAAATAAAATATTTGATTGTTGTCCATCTAATTTGGCAAGTCCATATGGCATATTTCCATACATTTTCTTAAGAAAAGCGAGTCTAAAAAGCAAGCAAGAATATTTGGTACCTTTTGGTTTGAAATGAAGTCCGTGGCTAGTTGTAGTGTAAGTAAATTTTTTTTATTTTCATTCTTGCATACGTTACAAAATACTCTTCCAAAATAATATCTAGAATTTTCGCTTCTTCAGCTAGTTGATCAGATCATCCCATAATTCCAAAATAATGTTTATTCTTCTGCAATTCATGTAATGGTCTGTGCAGTGTGCATACCATTTTCTTCATGTGCATGGAAATTTCATGTTATCACAAACCAATCTACCTATAAAAGCTGTGTTAGTAGGGTAAAACTGCTAAATACTGGACGCAAAGACAATTCGTTACTGTAAAAAGAAGTCAAATCGTAATAAAGCTGGGTATATGACGTCATGCTCGGGTCTTTAATATTGTGTCGGTCCAGGTTTGGATGAATCATAATTATTATAGAGTAAAATTAATTTAAGAAGTCCTCACTGGGACTGTCAATTGGTAATTTCGCCATCCTAAGTTGGCATCAATGCAGCAAAAAATGCAACCGGGTCATAAGTCCAGGTCAGTAATGAGCCCAGTTGCACAAGGAATAACTAATAACACGAACAAGAACCACACAGATAACGGTAAAACTCACGAAACGCTAATATTTTTACTGCCCAAAGTTTGAACCCTTTTGAACGATCCGGAAAACCTTCACTGTTACTTTCACAACACCGAGACAAAATTTGCCTGAGTACGCACGCATAGACGTTTTTATTTTATTATGTTCTTTTTTTCGTATCACTTGGGTAACTTTTCACATCATAAATCAATGAGTGACGTCATTAACTGGTTGACACACATATGCCAATGTTATACCCGCGGACAACAGAAAATTCCTAGGGATCTAACAAAATCGGGACTTCTTACGTCTTACAGTAATCGAGATATATAATATTATAATAAACTGATAAACCCCGATTACTGCCGAATTGATAAGTAGGCAGGAGTCATTTTCACTGCGTTTGAGAGCACTAGAGGGAGATATGCTTTTACTTGGCGAAAAGTAAGACAAGGACGCGTAATGATGTATTATAATGGTGTATAAAGGGAAAGGGATGTTTCATATTAGGATATTAGAGGCCGATTTGAATGGACATCTCCGTAAATTCCCTTTATTGTATATCCGTATTCCGTAATAAGGGACTTGTTTGTAGGAATGGGATTATTTCCTAGTTCGATTTAATGTTTCCAACAGCATTTTCAATCTACATGTAAAAAATTGCACAGAAAAAGTAGTGAATTAATTACAATTTTATTGTACAACATCAAGGTTAGTTGGTACAACATGTAAATTTTAAGTACCTGGAAGTAAATGGACACAAATAAAATACAATAAAGTTTATATAAATATAATAATGGGGAACTTGCACAAAAATTAAATTTGAAATATTAAGTACTCACAAACGTAATTTATTGCTATTAAATGAATCACAATTCACAAAAAACTCATTTTTTATGTAATAAATGTAAGCAATAAATCAAAACTGCATAATTCAAATCATCCTTGTAACGCGCCGTCCTTGGTTGTGACGTCAAGCAGTTCGTTGGTCGAGGCCTAAAGACAGGCCATGGCGCACAAAAATCACGTGACCATCTTAGTCCGACGTTACATGTCATTTGTCACAACTGAAAGCGGCAGCTTGGGTTTTGAGAAGTTTTAAATGTTTAAAGTGTTTTTAAACGTCTTAGTTTATATCTTAGAAACAAGTTTGTGTCTAGTGCGCATGTGTCCAGGCGGAGGGGAACTGCCCAGGTGTTATTATGGCCTCTGGGTGGGAGCCGTGCCGTCCAGGAGTATTGGTGCCGCTCGCGACGACGCGTGAGCGCTGTAAGGGGAATTCTCCCCCCGGAATGGACTCAATAGAGAGCGGAGCTTGAGACAGAGATGGGTGAACTGCTTATGGGAAATCCGCGAGTCGGGACGGTCCGGCTGGCTGGAAGCCGTTATCGTTGACCACGTTCGGGTTTGTGTATTTTGTACTCATCATTCACCTTGTGTTACGCAATGTAATGAGTGGCCGGATGGCAGGTTGGTCGCCTCCTTACCTTTTCGAAGTAACAAGAAAGGGGATTGGTATTTAGAGCGCCCGAGGGGCCGAAATAAGTGGCTCGGACACTACCCGCCTTGAGTTGTCGTCTCAAGGGTGGTTCGGTGGGTAGTCACACTACTGTTTCTCTCTAATATAAACTTCAATAAAAAGCACGACTGTCTCGTTTTACCTTACTTTAATGAATCAATAAATAATTAATATCAAATGGCCACAATATTTGGCTTCCAAAAACTTACAAGTAAAACGCTGCCTAAGGGGTAAGTATGTTAAATAACCTTTACTTTATTGTAACTCAAAAAATGCAATAAGAGAGGTGATCACTTTCTAACAATATGGTCACGCCCGATGCGCGAGCAGGGATATTTGTAAGGTTCCTCTATGTTCCCACCCACAGCAATTAATTAATTGAGATCAATGACATCCAACGAGAATGTAAGGCTAAAATCAATGAGATAATAGGATAACAGTGGACGCTTAAATCTAAGACAATTGGTAGGCAACAAGATTAACACAAAATGGCTTATCTGATTCCTTCGGTGGTGATCTCTGAGTGGTACGTCACGATTGTAGTAATCTCCAAAAGCTCGAAGTAGTTCCAACAACTCTGCTCGTTGGCTAGCTACTGAGGGCCCCCGAATGGTTCGTGGAGTATCCTGATGAAGGCACCCTAGCCTACACCCTAGCTGACCTGATCGGCAGACTTGGTCTTGAACTGCCCCTGTCTGTGACTGCTTGATCTGTCACGCTCCTCCTGTTCGAACGTCTGACGGGGAAACTTGAAGTCCCCCACAGAATAGCCCTAAAGAAAAAGACTTAGGTCCACCTCGAGTCCCAAGTTGATTCCAACTAAATTACTTACGATGATACTGGGTGGCTAAAAGGTAGCTCATTGATGTAGGAGACCGCTACGGACGCCCAAAATCGATGCTGACACGGGAAAAGTCGCTAACGAATTCGAAAAACTCGCAATAACCGACGAACGCAAACTCCAAAAACGTACGCAAAAACTCCACAACAAACGCAAGACGGCAATATTTACTGCACATTAAATCCCGAAACTACGGATAAATTATTTCACAAGACGACTTTTCTATCGGAAAAGAGCGAGATTCCCTCCAAAACCTGCTATCAAACCGTTTTGCCAACCCACAAAATAACAAAACACAAAGTACCCCAGACAATTTCCAGTAGCGCCGACTTCATCACGCATTCTCGCGCTCCAACTTCTTTCCTAAAACCCACTCAAGAGTAACAAAACTCTCAAATAATCATCCCGCGCAAGACGACAGATCATCAGCCCTTCACCCAACAACCTATCATGATGCAATAACAAAAATGACACCCGAAAACAAACGTAGCCACGCGTAGATCATTGAAAAGCGCACGCCACTGTGCGTACTGCCCGCGCATGCCTCTAGACAGCCGTGCGACGACTGACAACCACCGACGTCGACGTCAAAACGGCAGAAAAGCGCCAGCCACGATCGTATACAAAACCAAATTCCGTCGGAATACCATTTCCCACACGACAATCGAGTATCTAGGCGCCCAAAGTCAAGGCGAAACCTACGCCGTGTCGGACACGTAAGCATACATCGGAAAAATGCGTGACTCGCGAGTGTCAGTATTGTTTACATCTCAGTGGCGGATTTTCAGGGGAGGCAAGTGAGGCGGCGCCTCACCAAAGTAAATCAGGCATTTTTTTATTAATTGATTCCCGTGACTTTTTCTGCGTGGAAAAACCTCGTCTAGGTATAGGTACCCCCTTAAAAAAGCACTTTCAGTTTTTCAAAATTTTCCAATTTTCCGGGCAACTTTTCCAATTTTCCTTTCCCTAAAAACCTTATTATTACCCATTACGAACATTTTTCTAAAAAAAATTAACCAAATCGTTCCGGCCGTTCTCAAGTGATGAGCTTACCAAAGATCATAATTTTTATTTATATTGAAATTGTCAATCAGTCTCCCACTGTCTTTACAATCGTAAAAGGACTATTATTTATCATTTATAGGCCTTCTGGCTTCTTATATACATCACCTAGAATACATATTCGATAAGCGCAGGCACAAAAATAGCTCAAATCATACTCAGGAGGAATTTCTTTTAATATTTGGTAGCCTCCTTAGCGCACAGGTTTGCCAGCCAGATTATCCGCGCGCGCGCGCGCGCGTATTCAACGAGAAACCCGTTTCAAAATGTTCCTTTGAAGCTCCGAACACGGACGCCTCCGTCTGCAATCGGCCATAATCGACCATCTTCGTTCTCAGGCACGTGGTCGGTCCGTGCTCGTCTCCCATCTCCCGTGCGTATTGTTTACGACGATTAGCTACGTTTTTCGGGGTGCATCAAAGCTGCTTGTGATAATATTCAATTATTTACCTATTATTTATTGAGGTTATTGGGGGTTTTCGGTTTTTGTTATTACAATGGAACTATGTTACGTTTAAATTTCGGCTTCGGTAGTGCCACCTTTCCAACTATTTCTGTAGCAAATTTTGGAACCCCCGAATGGTATCATTATCTTCATATTTAAATGCCGACGTTTCTGGCTGTGGTTTTTAGATGGCGCTCTCACCTCGGTTTCGAATAAATTAGAGATTTTTTGCGACAAAAAATATCGAGGCATCATTTCCCAGGCAATTACCTAATTGGTTTCTTTGTTCGGGTGTGGTTTGGTTCGGCAATTTCGGGAATTTCCTATTCTTGGCAATGAGTTTTGAATTATTACGAGTGTTGTCTTACTCGTCCCGTGATTTTCGGGGACCATCTCCTACCAAGTGCCAGAAGTCCAGGGATAGTTTGTTGCCCGGTGCCCCGTAGATTTCTATCCGCTGTTGCGGGATTATTGGCCGACACCATTCTACTATTCAACACTAAGAATCACCACCTTTCGTTTTCCATCCATCAAAGGGAAATAACTTGCTTTGGTAAGTTTGCATAGCTCCTTATTAATACATCGACTATTTTTCTTATAGCGGTTTTGCTTTGTATTGTAGTGCCCGGTTTAAATCGACTATAAGTGGCCAACCTTTTGCATATTTTGCCATCTTCGCCTCGACGTATCCGCTGAAAAAAAACCTCGCTTGAGGTAAGATTTGATTTTTTTCAATCCTTTGTGTCTATTTATTTGTTATATATAGGTATAGCTATAAAATTTCGTATTCTAGGGTTTTTTTTCTGCTGCTGAGCCTCACGTTTGGGACACGGCGTCGGTGTTGGGAGGCTGCCATTCTGTTTAAGCTGCACGGACACAGCTAAGTTGCATGTTTTTTTTGTATGTGAATGTTCACTTTTGATTTACTGAGCTGGTGCTTTAGACTATTTAAGTATTTGATATATTGTTATGTGCTTACGCCTTTTTTTGAAGCTTTTAAAGCTCATTTAAATTAATTTCAACCAAATATTTTGGATTTATGTACAGATTTTTGCATGCGTAGGCATATTATTTACTTTTTTTTTCCTTGGCTTTTACCTTGCTTACAATATAATATGTAAGCTGTACGTGCGCACGTCTGTACCAAATTTAAGAACTTATTGTCGGTCATAGCCTTGCTTCTTATACAAACCCATTGATCTTATTGAGTCGTTTTATGCTTACCTATACAATATATCACTGAGTCGAGTTTGTTTTTTTTTTGGAAAATTTAAATTTTGATAAACCAAGTTGTACCTAACTAATTATTTTAGTTGCCTTTTTTTATCGTTATTACGCATTCCCTGATATTGGGATTTTTCTTAGTTTGTATCCCAACTTGTAGCGTGTGGGAGCGGTAAATAAACTAAGTGGCGCCCGTCTAACATCTTATTGTTATTTATTTGATTATCCCACGCCCGTCTCCACTGGAAGCCGGCGGGTACCGCCTTCCCCACTGTAAGATATATATAAGCTACCATGTATAGAAGATGTAGTAGCAGGTATGTATTGTTGTTAACTGAAGGGTTGACAGCATAGAAGGCAATGATGCATTAGACAGCAGATGTAATATTTTTGTAATGTGCTGGCTAAATATAAAATAAACTCCATTCATCAAGGCTTGGTGGTTTAGTTTATTGGTAGAGATACAACCAATATCGTACACCCACCAACAATATTTTATTTGATTTCATTTTTTTGTTTGTTGATTTTTAACAACAGTCAGAGGGATAGCTAACATTTTTAACGCCACAACTACTTCAGTATCCCATTCACGATATTATGGTGGGCTTAAAATCAGTGCCGTTTGCTCGTCGGCCAGAACACCAGCGAAGAGAATCATTCAGATGAAACCAACCTCAGCATTAGGCGGATTGGTTTTAGACAAAAAGGGCGGTGGTAAGTCCCTATTTTTAAAGTCTATATAACTATTATATTTATATTATAATTATTATTAATAGTAGTCGCATTTTCTGTCCACATAGCATAGGTGTTATTATTATTTTAATTATTTAGTACGTATTAAGCTTATTGATGCTTCTAGCTTATATGAACATGAACATTATTTTTTCTACAAGCATGCAGAAAATAGTGCATAAAAGTGACACTTTCTAAACTAAAATGCGTGCGGAAAAGTGTCTTACTTTTCCGCACGCTTGTAGAAAAAATAGTGTTCCTAACTCTTGCGAAAAGTGTCTTTTCCACACTCGATTTCTTGGCTGAACTCCGCTACGCGTCGTTCAGCCAACTGCAATCGCGTGGGGAAAAGTGGCACTTTCCGCACTTGTTAGGAAATATACTATATGTAGGGTTATAATTAACTATAATTTTTAAATTCTTTGTGATAAAAATAAAAGTTTTAGATAATAAATGCCCTAGTTAGTTTTATGCAGTTTTCTGGAATACTAAGAAATTTTATACCTACAGGGTGTTTTGCAAATGTGTGGTAAAACAAAGTTGGATTTTTTAAATAGTACCTAATGCCTCCTTCTGTTAATTTTGAATTCTACTTTTTGTAATTTCAGGAATATCATGTAATTGGTATACAGTTTTACAGTTTTTGAAAGTGTTAACAAAAATAACCTTGATCACTGACCTTTTGTGTATTATAAAATTCACTTATTAACTCATAATGAATTAGCCAGGGACTAACAGTTTCAATTATTGACATTTAATAATAGACAGTGGCTTTGAAAAATACAAAAATTATATACAGCGTTATACAAAAAATATCCGTAGAATTCATATTCAAGCACACATAATATTTAGGGTTAAAGGGTAAACAACCACTCTTAAAAAATAAAACTTTGTTTTGCCTTTGCCACGCATTTGCGTAATATTTTACTTTCAGATCACCACCTATAGTGAGTGGAAGTAGCGTTCAACAAACAAATTAAAAATATATAGGTATTCGCTAAATCGGTTTAATCGCCGAAAACCAAAATATGACTTTCGAGGGGATTAAGATATCAGCTTCAACTTCCGCCGATCCCTTAAGCGTTGAGAAAATTTTGAAAAATTATTCTTCGCAAATGTCTCTAAGATTTACAATTTTTGAGCTCTTGAAAAATAATATAATAAAATAATACCTTCACACCCGGCCACAAAATAGAACAAAAATCATGCCAAAACATTAGCCACTGGAACACAACAAAATTCCAAAACAACTTCCCACATAACGCAACAAAACACGACAAAATAGGGTTCCGCAACCAACAAACAAACCAGGGCAACTCTCCAGAGTGAACAGGGATGGCAATACAACGCCCAGTTAAAGAGGTAACCCAGTTATTTCCGTGCAAATATCGCAATTAATCGTTTACAACTTTGTAGGCTACTACGTCTCGATAGAGTTCAGTAGCTATGTTCAAAGGTGTCCCAAACGTCGTTTACCAAGGCAGTGTGACCCACCCCACTCTACAAGCGAGGAAAAACCAAACCGATACTGTCACGACAAAAATTATATAAATATATTCTAATAAAGGCCTACTACTTATTTTTAAGGAGCCTTCAAGCACGATTTAACTAATAAAATAATGATAATGATGGAGATTTACCTATTTTAATTATTTGGGCTTAAACATCAATTATAAACGTGCGAAATACATCAGTGTTGTAACTTTCTCGAGGATTTTCGTTATCACGCTGCCGATCAACTGGGACCTCGTCAATATTTACGGTATGCTGAGGTGAGTTTTCATTTTTATTTCGTAAAAAAACCTAAATACCAAATATTGGGTATGTTTATATTATATTTATACATATTACAAAAGCCAGGAAGAAAATGCCACCACAACAACAGCTAAAGGAAGGTGCTGTCCTAACAATTTTTGAGAATGCGCCACAATATTTGAGTGCAGTGCCGTTTAACTCTCAGTCCAAAACAGCTGAGGCAGGTTGAAAATTTTGAAAAAACAATTAGAGAAAGCCTGGTTGCACAAAACCAATATTGTAATAGATGAAAGAAAACTCGCCAAATTGTTACGAAATTTGTTTTTTCTACTTATCTCCAAAAATGCCTTTTGTTATGTAGTATCCTACCCTGGTAGATGTTAATTGGCAAGCGGTATTATAGAGGGTGGTCTACAAGATTTTCTTTTAGTGTGGGCCTAAGGGTGTATGACGGAGACACAGGGTAGTTTAAAATATGTATATTAAGATTAATTACGGAACAGTACATTACGTTAACAAAATACAGAGGAAGTTTAAAAACATGTGCAATAATTAAATAATGAATAATTGTAAAAATCTGTGAATTCGCACAACGCCACTCAAGATATCCAAAATATGAACTCTTTTCATGTAACACAATCCAAACGTTTAAAAAGATACACTGTTAAACAATTGAACTTAAATTAGGGCACAAAACAATATGTCAAAAATGGCACGAATACACAAACTATGGCAATAAAACGACAATATTCAGATCAAAAGTACAAAATTGCAAAAGATTTCCCAAATAGCACAAAATTAATTGAATAATCCGCATAACAATGAATTATGACCCAGTACTAAATTGGCATAAACTGTAAATCGATATTACTCAAGTTTGTAGCATAAAATGATTCAATTATAAGACAATACTCTTGCAAGCAATACCAAAATAATATGGCTCAAAATTCAGAATAATCGTACGGCATGAATATGAATGCTAATGCATAAAGACTAGATAAAACACTCATTACTTCAACTGACATAACTGTAAATAAGTTTACCCAATCCTCCGTATAAAAATGAAAATTAAAAGACTCAATTTCTGATATTAACTCTAAAATTCAAATAAAAATTGCACAATAAATTCAGTATTTCTAAAGTTTTCAAAATGATTTCAAAAATTCAAAATAAAAGGCAATTCAAACACAAAGGAATCAAAACAAAAATTTTGGTGGTTTTGTTGTCCAGGGGTTTGCTAAGACATCCGGGCTAGGGCCGCGGGCCCCGTCCACGACTTCTGCTGCTGGATGGGTTGGTCTTCCACTATTGTTGCTTGACTACTGAACTGCTACTCCTCTTTGCGAATGGGCCCTCCCGGTATTTATACGTCTCCGGGTGCCCCGCTACTCTCCCCCGCGGCTTGCCAATTTCAGAAAAGACGGTCTCCGGCAAAATCAATTAAGGCAATTATCGTAAATCAGTCAAAGTTAATTACTGCAATTAGCATAAATCGATCACTTCGAGATGTTTATTATATCAATTATCATAAATCAGTCTGGCGGGCCATGTTTTCGGCCACTTTATGGTTCCTCTCCCTTTGGCGGCACCGCGGCCTAATGCAGTACTCTAATTAAGACTTTGATTTATGAAATGGGTTTTGAGATTTTAGTTGGGACCCCGAGGGGAATCTGGCGAAAAACTAACGTAAAGTGACCAGTTTGAAAACCGAATATTATATATTTCTGTTAAAAAAATCCCGGGCACCACAGTTATATAGGACTAAGTTGGTCACCGAGGCCGACGCATAAACGTGAAGTCAGAAATTAAATCTCAGTTGGAATTTGACGAATCTATTTTTGGCGCAAATTTTCGTCCCGAGGCAAAGCAAATGTTGTTATGGTGACATTTTCTTCCCGGCTTTTGTAATATGTATAAATATTAATGAATAAAGAACCCCAGGAAGAGGCCAAAGCTCCATGGGCATTATAAAATACGTGCGACGGAAATCGCCCTGTATGGAGACTGAATTTTGACAAAATATTTTTATATTTGACAGTTGTCACGGTGGTTTGTGCTATTAGATATTTGTGTAGTTCTTCGATAAGTACTTTTTGGAGATCTATTATGGTTAGCTGTGCAGCCTGCGGCTATTCCGTGACTACCAGAACAAAATGTTTGGGGAATAACATTCCATCGGTAAGTACTTTTGTAAACCGGAAACGGCATGCCGCCATATGCAGAGACTGGACCGGTCCACCGTAAAGCCCAAATTTGCTCCTTCCTGGGGTTCTTTATTCATAGATAAATATAATAGTCGATTTTAGGCGAATAACCATTAATAACCAGTAAATACCAAACACGTTTACGCGATTCAGTTATAGTTGGTTATAGCTCTCTGACGTCACAAAGAAGCCCTTTATACGCTATCGTTATAACCGACAATAACCGCGGTATTTACTCAACTCAGAAGCAGGGTAATTACCGCGGTCATTGTTGCGAGTTTGAATTTTTCAAAACTTAAAAATATATTTGCTGATATAGAGTGTAGTGTTTTCATATTTTCATCTAGATCCATAAATTTAAAAAAATTAATAGGAGCAAAAATATCTCTTTTGTGTAAATGTTGAAGGCTGAAGGTGAAGAGTGAGAAGATGTCCAGGTTCCAGGTTGAAGTCGGAGATATGGAAATAATAAGTCTTCTGTTAAATGTAGTTTTATTACATGCTTTTATTCATTTTTTGTAACAAATTTAAACAAAACCCAACATACACAGATAATATACATGAGGTTATAGATGGTTAGTAGTGTGAGATTTCTCCTTGGTAATTCGCCTAAATTACTTTTGGCGTTGACTGACGTATTAATAAAGACTGCTCACGACTGTCATGTTTGACAGTTCTCTGGCTCACCATGCGCTTCCCGGAGACAAAATACAATGCAAAATACATTGTTGACCATAGGCGCCATCTTCTTTCCGGGACATGAAGCTATAGCCGTGAGAAGTCTTATTAATACGTCAGTCAACGCTTTTGGGTTAACCAAACTCAATTAGGCTAGGGTTCCTTTATTAGGAGAGTTGTTGCAATCAACTGTCATCATCAAATTTCAATTGGTTTTGCATAAAAGTAGTGACTCTGAGGTAAAGCAAAAACCATGTGGGATGTTGCCTCATAGGCTTGCAAGTAAATTTTTGAGAGAGTAATCAAAGCAGTATGAAAATTTGACACTAGAACGTCATTGTCATTTTAACTACAAAATAATTCAAGAAAATCTGTGCATTATACTTGTATCCGTTGCAGCTCACCAAAGAGTGCCTATTGCAAAACTAGTATGTGGTGCAGTGCGCATTTAGGAAAAAAGTAACTCTGAGAATGATTGTTTAAAATGATTCCAGTATCACAAAATGTTCCGCAAAATTAGTATTATAGAAAATGGCAATGAAGAGGCCCTATAGATTAAATGGAGACCAAATCAATAAAGTAACACTTGCGGGAATGATATACATATAAGGTAGGTACATAACCACTATAACTAACTACATAGGTACTTATATACTAAATATACTTATAGATAATATTATTTTTAGACTAAAAAATTAGCTCATATTCCTGGTGCACAGCCATCAGGAACTATTTTGGATGATATATATAAAGCAGAACATTCCGTTACAGCAATTTACGCAGACTAGTTAACGGTGAAAAAATTATTGGAATTGGACAGATTAAAACCAGAGTGGAGGTACATAGAAGACTTTGACTTTGCCATTGTTCGGATATATTTTCTAAATTAAAGAGATCTTATAAATTATTGAAATAATGCGCTGTTGCTAAATGCAATTTTTATGTATCCTCCTGAAAGAATTTACCAAAGTTACTTACCAAATTATATGAAATAAAACTTGTTATGACCTAAGAGTTTTATTTTTGCATTTATTTTATTTGTTACCTGCACAAGCAAATTAATCATGGTTTAAAATAATAAGTGGTTGTTTAATTTGAAATGTTTCAATCGATATTTTAGACTTTTGGTGAAGACCCGGGTATTAATTTTAATATCTAAAACTTGAATACAATAAATATATTATTATATTATTATCTTAAAAGCATATGCACTGGAATTATTATTTTTCCCAAGGTTTTCATAACCTATAAAACAAAACACTGCTTGTAAGATCTTATGATTAAAATGAAGACAGAGATGTACGAAATCTAACGTCACTTTCGCTGTATTCAGACAACTAATAGGCGATATTGTTTCTATTTACTTATAATTTTAAAATTGTATAGTTAGTAAAACTATCTTAATTACAACAATGTATGACGCTATATTTATAATTATTTGAAAAGAAACACTGTGCACAGAGATAGCGAACATAATGCAAAATATTTACTTGTTTGAAACTTGATATATTTGATATTTAAAAGAAATCCGTACCTCATGTCTAGGACAAGAGAATTTTTGTTTTTGATTAAAAGTTATATTAACACACACTTATATGTTCTCTGGGTAAGTAAAACAAATTTAATGAAAGAGAAAATTTGTGATAATATGATAATAGCAAAAAAAAATCTGAGGTGACTCTATGTTACGTTCTTTCGGGGAGCAGACCTAGAGAGGTATCGTTGAAAATTAAGAAGGTTTAAAAATTTACGATACGGTAATATAACCAGGTGCAAAACCCAGGCCGAAATCCGAGTTCGTAGAACCTAGGTGAGTAGATATCTCGAGAAAACGGTACGAGAAATACACAAAAAAAGATAAATGAGATAAAATCTACTCACCAGGGCTTCCACGGACTTCCACGGCCCTCGAGCCCCTGTGGACTCCTCCTGTGCTGGCTGAAATGTAGCTGAACTCTTGGGGCGGTACTCGTGGTTGACTACACGCCAGAAAACCATCAGGGCTCCAGTAGATAAATTTCACATGAAATTGAAAGATGACAAATATTACTTAAAGAATGGTACACTGAAAGAATTCCGCCAAGTGAGTTGCTTTGCTAAGATTTTTTTGCTGCGGTAAATAGATATTATGCTGTCATAGCAAAAAAAATTGCTGTGGCAAGTAAACCTGTTTTGCTAAAACTTCTTTGCTACCACAGCAAAATTTTTACTTGCGGTTAAAGGATAGGTCACCAGAAATTCCTTTTAGTGAGCCCACTTACTTACATGAAGCCAGTCGTTTTGTTACTACAGGTGAGTGCAGTCTGCTGCAATGCACTCAGCTGTGATAATTCAACTGCTGATTTGTGGCTAGCGAGCCCTCACTTACAACAAGTGAGTTGCTTTGCTAAAACTAACGGTGAGTTGCAAATGCGCTTGCGCTAGCCAGCAAGCCTGAGCCCGCCAGGCGGCCCCGCTGCAGTCGTCGCGCAGTTGTTGGTTCGTGATGATCGTCTAGACTCTAGACCCAGACAGCTCTGGCATCATTGTTTTCCGGGAACATTGCCGCGTCTTTGAAGGTACGTAAAAATTAATATTTTCATACTTAATGTCCGCTTGGTAGCACATTATCATTATATTATACATAATCTGGCATCCTGTCAAAAATATAAAACAGCGCAGTCAGATTTTTTTGTTTTTTCTGTAGTTTTTCCCATTTCATATATTTTCTTTATAACATGTTGAGTCATTCACTACAAATCCATAATATATTCTTATTACTTGGCCGTCTCAATCTCAAAGATATTTTTTAGGGACACGTATAGGGTGTGTAAGACTAGGTGTAGAATAAACCTCTAGGGTTGCCGCGTGAACAACATGTTATTAAAAAAAACATGAAATGGGAAAACTACAGGAAAAACAAAAAATCTGGCTGCGCTATGTTTTACACTTTTGACAGGATGCAGATTATGTATAATATAATGATAATGTGCTACCAAGCGGACATTAAGTTTGAAGATATTAATTTTTACGTATACCTTTAAAGACGCCGGCAACAAATAAATTTTTTGCTATGGTGGGTAAGCAACTCACTTGTGGCTAGTAAGCAGCTTAATTGTCATTAATGAGCTGATTCAATTACAGCAACAAAACCTACATAACCGCACAATTAAATTATTTGCTATGATAGCTAAGCAACTCACTTGTGGTTAGTGAGCTGACTCACTTGCCTCAATACAAGGGTTGAATTATCACAGCATAGTGATTTTCAACAAATATGCTTACTTACTGCAATTGAGTTGTCTTTAGCAAAGCGTGCTTGGATGCGGTAGCAAAGTAACTCACTCGGCGCCTATTTAATGCAAATATTTTGCTGCGGCAATTGAGTTCTTACTAACCGTAGCAAAGTAATTCTTTCAGTGTAAAATTTCAACGATACACTCTTGATCAAACCGCTAAATTGGAGTTGAAAAGTCGGAAAAAAGTGGCCAAGCCAAAAACACGATGCGAACACCTCAAGAACGCAACGAAAAGTGTCTTGGGAAGGAGAACTTGCCAGAACCTTTTGTGGTACGATATCCGGTTTCGAGATTATGGAACATTCTATCGAATTCTATAGACAACCCGCGAAAATTCTTAATAAAAAGGCATTATGAAAAAACTAAAATTTCGAATACAACATCCGTTTGTGTTTGTGATTTGTACCACAAAAAAGGTTAGGTAGATGAATGACAAAATTGACACTTGACCGGGGAATTGACTGTAATCACAAATCACTTTAGTTAGATACGTTTGATATGATCGGAATAGTATCAGGTATTTATTCTCCAAAAGTAAGCACAACAAATTAAAAGGTATTTTACTTTAACAAGCAATTAAAGGGAATTATTTAATTACATACCTGAACTTTGTAACAACTAGGTGTTACTTAAAAAAAACTACAAAGAAAAATGTATTGAGATAGCGAGATGCGGAGAGCAAGTGTTTCTCTTGGAACTAGTTATGAGACGATCAAATAAAACACAATATTCTAAAAACAAGTTTTATTACAATTGCAATGTTCTTGCATTAAATTGCCTTACAAAAGAGAGTTTCTGAAAATTTAAACAGAAGTAAATTTGAGATTAAACAATCGCCTTAGGTTACACACCGACTGAGATTTTCACTGTGGCTCGATTTTGTCCTTTCGACTTGGGTAAAAGTAATAGTTCGACACAATACCTCAACTCCACATTTATATAAGCCTGTGCCCAATATGCGAGAACCAAACCAGACCACTTTTAGCTGCAACGCTGCAGTGCCGACTAGCTGGGACGTGGGTCTTTGTGGTGGCTGGTGGATCTGTCGCTTAGCTGCACGTGACCAAACCAGAGCTCGTGATGTGGTAGTAGGTGATGTAGTGTAACCGCTTCGCCGTATCTGTAAAGTCGAAAACCAAGCAGTACCCAATCTCGTAAGTCGAGAGAAAAATTTGAACAACTAATAGGCGATGCTGTTTAAATTTACTTATAATTTTAACTTGTATAGCTAGTAAAACTATCCTAATTACAACAATGAGTATGACTAATATATTAATGAGATATTTATAATTATTAAAAAAAACCTGTGCACAGAGATAGCGAAAATAATGCAAAATATTTACTTGTGAAAATAAGATATACAATTTGAAACTTGCTATTAAAAAGAAATCTGAACCTCAGACTGGGACGAGAATGATTTTTGTTTTCGATTAAAAGCTATATTAACACACACTTATATGTTCTCTGGGTAAGAAAAACAAATTTATTGACAGAGAAAATTTGTGATAATAGCAAAAGAAAATCTGAGGAGACTCTTCGTTACGTTCCTTCGGGGATCAGACCTAGAGAGGTATCGTTGAAAGTTAAGAAGGTTTAAAAATTTAAGATACGGTAATAATCAGGTGCACAACCCAGGCAGAAATCCAGAGGATGGCTCGAGTTCGTAGAACCTAAGTGAGTAGATATCTCGAAAACGGTACGACAAATACGGCAAAAAAAGATAAATGAGATAAAATCTACTCACCAGGGCTTCCACGGACTTCCACGGCGCTCGAACCCCCTGTGGACCTCTCCTGTGCTGGCTGAATTGCAGCTGAATTCCTGGTTGGCACACGTGGTTGACTACACGCCAGAAAACCAGGGCTCCAGTAGATAAGTTCACATGAAAATTTATGATAGCAAACATTAATTAGAGAATGATAAAATTTCAACGATACACTCTTGATCAAACCGCTAAGTTAGGGTTGAAAAATCGAAAAAAAATTGTTAAGATCACACGTGAAGACCGGCTGGGTCGTTGTTTGGAATATCGGCACGTTCGAGGCCGAAAATTGGTGGGGCACGGCGCGGCGGATGCGGCGCGCTAGAGAGGAGCGCGACATTCGGATATTCGAAGTATTGGACGGAATACGGGTTAATTTCTTTTGTATCCATCCAGTCTAGTATCAATAAACTTGTATTTTTTTTATCTTATTTTTTTTTTGTTTTTAACATCAGAAGTGGGATAAAGTTCCATACGCGTCTACCTGTGTTGTGTAGTTAGTAGTGAGTGTGGCAACATTTGAAAATAATGCCGCGGTGTTGTGACTCGGAGTACAGGGTGGCACGGTCACGGAAGCATCGTAACCCGACTTCTGGAAGTGCCAGTACTCACCGAGAGGATCAGGCTAGGACCTCGTTGACATATCAGGGTCACCGAAGTAGGTCTCCGCTCCGGAGGGATGGTGGTAGGCGGCGTCATTCGCCGTGTATTTCCCGAAGTCGAACCCGTCGATCCTCGACTAAGAGGACGGACCGGCCCGAAGAACATCGTCTGCGTTGGTATAATGAAAGGGAGGCTGACGCCCAGAGTGTCCTGAGCGGATCAGTGGCGGCGCAGATTGGTGAGGCAATCGTTGCGGGTATGGGTAAAATAACTGATAAGATTTCTGTCAAATCGAGCAGTTTGGTAAGTGGAGTTTCAATTTCTAATTCTGTAATCGCTGAATTCAACCCTTTGTCGAATGATATTGGTGAGTGGCTGAATTCAGTTGATGAATTTGCCCATTTGTATCAATGGGATGATAGAACCACCTCCCATTTGGCATTGACAAAACTGCGTGGCCCCGCTGAAGTTTGGTACCGTGGATTGCCGACTAAATTGTTTACATGGCCCGAATGGAGATCTATGTTATCGGAAAATTTTAAAGTTAAGCGGAACCTCTACAAAGCCTTACAGAAAATGATGGTTTGCGTTCCAAAACCAGGGTTAGGTCTCTATGAATACCTTTTTCAAAAATTAGCCCTTATTCACAAACTAAAGATTGGCCTAACCCACGAAGATAAAGTTAATTTAATAATGGGAGGTATTGATAATGAACAAATAAGATTTTCTATTGAAACGGCAAATATTACTGACCCCGCAGTACTAGCAAACCATTTTAAATTTCTGGAGGAAACAACCCGTCCCAAAAATATGCTATCTACTTTAACTCAAAGTTCTCCTTTCAAAAGTAACTCAAATTCACCAATGTCATGTTATAAATGCGGAAAACGAGGTCATTTAAGACGTTATTGTCCAACGAGCTTGCGAAATCAAAACACTGGCTCCAAGCTTTTGGCAATTGAACATGTAAACTTTATTGGTAGTAATCCATCCGATAAATTTTTCCAACAAATCAAAATCATTGGGTTTCAACGAATGTGTTTTATTGATTTTGGAAGTGAGTGTTCGCTCGTAACGAAGAAGGCCGCGGAAGAGTTGTTATTGAAACTTGACCCGCTCGATAGCAGCGTAGTTTTGTCGGGAGCTTTTGGGGAAACAATTGCTCCAAGTCTGTGTTGTCGTGCTAGCATTACTGTTGACGAAGTCACCAGGTTTGTCGAGTTTTACGTCATAGACAAACAGGTAATGAAAGTCGACATAGTAATTGGGCAAAATTTTACAGAACGATACGACGTGACTTATAATAAACAAGGCAATGTGCTGAGATTTCAAAATTACGATACAACGGGTTCGATTAATTTTCTTAAACAAACACCATTGAATGTCGGTGTAAACGATCCGAACGTTGCGGAGAGTCTCGTAAAAAATACTGAACGAATTTTCTGATTGCATCGCAGAAAATCTTGCCGAAATTGGTACGTATCCGTCTGTTGAAATGACAATAACTTTAACATCTAATAAACCAATAGCGGTTAGACCTCGCCAGTTTTCAGAATTTGAGCGGGAGAAAATCAGACATATTGTTGACGATCTTTTGAAAAATAACATAATCAGAGAATCAAATTCTCCACATGCAAGTAATGTTTTATTAGTGGCTAAAAAGAACGGCGAACAACGTCTATGTGTGGATTATAGACCACTAAATAAAATAACAGTACCAGAAATCTATCCCTTACCTCTAATTGAGGAGCAACTAAGGCGTTTAGCGGGTTTTAAATATTTCACCAGCCTAGATCTTTTCTCTGGTTATCATCACATTCCAATTGCACCTGACTCTGTCCCACTTACCGCATTTGTGACGCAGGATGGTCACTATGAATATTTAAGGGTACCATTCGGCCTCAAAAATGCACCTATGGTTTTCCAAAAAGCAATTAATACTGCACTAGGTCAATTACGTTTTAAAAAAGTATTGGTCTATTTAGATGACATTCTTATACCCAGCAAAACTATTGAAGAGAATTTAAGTATTTTGCGAGAAATTTTAGAAATTTTTAAGAAAAATGGATTAACACTAAACCCAAAAAAATGCTTTTTCCTTAAAACAGAAATACAGTATTTGGGGTATGAAATAAGTAATTCTGAGATACGCCCATGTGCGTCAAAAATTATTTCCGTAGCACAGTTTCCACTTCCTACAAGCATTCACAATATACGACAATTTCTTGGCCTCACAGGGTACTTCCGGAAATTTATTCGAAATTATGCGTTAATATCAAAGCCACTCTCGAGTTTGTTGCAAAAAAATGCCGAATGGCAGTGGGGAGGACAACAAAAATCCTTCAAGAAACTGAAGGAAGCCCTGGTCTCTGTGCCAGTCCTAGCGTTATACGACCCAGGAAAGGTTATACCGATGCATCTCGGTTGGGTCTCGTTGGAATTTTGGTACAAGAATGGCCAGAGGGAGAGAGGGTAGTTACTTATTTTAGTCGGCAAACTACGAGAGACGAGCAAAAATATCACTCGTTCGAATTAGAAGCACTCGCTATAATTGCTTCGGTGAAGCGGTTCCGGCAGTACCTTTTGGGTCAAAGATTTCAAATCATAACAGACTGTATCGCTGTAAAACAAACATTCTCTAAACACGATGTAAATCATCGTATTGGCAGATGGGTTATGGCCTTAAACGAGTATCAATATGAAATTCGTCACAGAGCAGGTAGTCACATGTGGATGCTCTTAGTAGAAATATCCCTTGTACTGCTAAGGGAGTGAACGCTACCGTAATTAGGGAAAGAGACTGGCTGTTAGCTATTCAACAAAGTGACAAAAAAATAAAAGAAATGAGACAAATTTTGGAATCTGGCGATATCAAGAATAATAACTGATAGGGCAACTTCTTTTACTAGTGAACGGTTTAAAAAGTTTTGCCACAAATTAGGCATCAGACATCATTTAAATGCCGTCGCTATGCCTCGTGGCAACGGACAGGTTGAACGCTACAACAGGACAATTCGAGAATCACTAGCCACTATGGGCTCAAATAAAAATGACAGAGAATGGGACATAAATTTACAAAATTTACAATTAGGGTTAAATGGGACACTTTATCAAGCTATCGGGGTTTCGCCAAGCGAAGCATTAATGGGTTACCGCGTATTTTCACAGAACCAATTTGTAACAGACGGCGAGGGTGTTGTGGACGTCACTGACGTTCGACTGCGAATGGAGGCGCACCAGCCAGAATATCAGGAAGCGCAGAAACGTCGCTTTGACCAGCAACGGTCGAAGGAACACCCGTACGCCGAGGGAGATATTATGCTGGTGCGTTTGACGAGCACACCTGCTACTGGTTCCAGTAGGAAGCTGTTTCCCAAATGGCGTGGCCCCTTTCGCATCACGAAGGTGAAGGGCAACGACCGTTTCGAAGTCTCCGACCTCACAGGAAGCAGTCGATCGCAACTCCGGTACACGGGAATGGCAGGCATCGACAACATCCGACCCTGGATCCGCTACGACTAGTGCGAGTGGGTGGTGGAGCGGTGGTGGATGGACACCGGATGCTCCCTTGAGGAGGAAGGCTCCTTATGGAGGAAAGCCGGGGCGGAAACGCCGTTGGCTGGTTGCCGGGGCGGAAACGCCGGGGCAAATATAGAGGAATGATGGTAATATTGAGCTATAGTCCTTGGCGAATGCGCTGAAGGTGTAAGTATGTACTTCAGGTACGCTGACGGCCTATATTTCCATCTTACTCCTAGACCGTAGTATGTACACGGTTCATGTTATTATGTTACTTTATTCTCCTTTATGGTACCTTATTTATGTTATTATTATGCATTCTAATTATTGTTTTGTTAATAAACTGGATCCAGTTCATTAATGTTCATGTTAGGGTAGGTAGAGCCAAGCGGTGACAATGGAGGAGATTTTGTTTGGTTGTTATTATGTACTTTCTTGTTTGTCCCGCCACAAACCTTAGACGAACGTTTAATTTCAGCCCCAACCCCATTCTTAAGGCCTCGAGTGGGGCACTCGAGTTGTCAGGAAAGGCCGTGTTAAGATCACACGTGAAGACCGGCTGGGTCGTTGTTTGGAATATCGGCACGTTCGAGGCCGAAAATTGGTGGGGCACGGCGCGGCGGATGCGGCGCGCTAGAGAGGAGCGCGACATTAGGATATTCGAAGTATTGGACGGAATACGGGTTAATTTCTTTTGTATCCATCCAGTCTAGTAT
Organism: Pseudeuparius sepicola; assembly: GCA_963920635.1. Classification (NCBI taxonomy): domain Eukaryota; kingdom Metazoa; phylum Arthropoda; class Insecta; order Coleoptera; family Anthribidae; genus Pseudeuparius; species Pseudeuparius sepicola. The sequence goes on along the minus strand of OY987300.1, from coordinate 32,963,185 downwards.
CAATAAACTTGTATTTTTTTTATCTTATTTTCTTTTGTTTTTAACAAAATGGACAAGCCAAAAGTACGATGCGAGCACCTCAAGAAAGCAACGAAAAGTGTCTTCGGAACGAGAACTTAATCAGAACCTTTTGTGGCACGATATCCGGTTTCGAGATTATGGAATGTTCTATCGAATTCTATAGATAACCCGCGAAAATTCTTAATAGAAAGGCACTATGAAAAACTAACATTTTTTGAATATAATTTCCGTTCGTGTTTGTGATTCGTACCACAAAAAAGGTTAGGTAGATGAACGACAAAATCGACACTTGACCGGGGAATCTACTAATCACAAATCACTTTAGTTAGATAAATTTGATATGATCGGAATAATATCAGGTATTTATTGCCAAAAGTAAGCACAACGAATTAAAAGGTATTTTACTTTAACAACCAATCTAAGGGAATTATTTAGTTATACAGTGTGTCCCAAATTCGATGCTCACCATTGGGATCTCGGTAACTACAAGAGATAGCGAGTCGGTTAAATGGGGAAAGTTTTAGACAATTTTATGGTCAATCTGATGCCGCTGAGAAATCAACTGGGATCGTTTTCGAGTTATTACCAAAAAACCGAATTTTATCATTTTCGTTTTTCTTAAATATCTTAGAAACCGATGGTTTCTCAAAGACAGGACTTTGACATTATTAAGGCACTTTTGTCCAGCCTTTTAAGCGGTAATGTCAGTTACTTTAAGAAAGTTTTAATTTTCGAGATATGACTCACAACTTTTGATTTTCTTATGGACGCTATCTTGGATTTTTACAAATTCGAAATTTACATTAAATTCTCTTTCCAATGATGTGTCACACTAATGATTTTTTCGTTAGTTGTAACACTTAAAAGCGTTTTTTTTTGCCTAATACTAAGTAGGCCATGACAAGTCTGTCAAAACAAATGCAACAAACCAAACATTGAATCCAAATTTTTGTTGAGATCTGGACTCCTTAATACCATATGGGTTATTAACAGCCCAGTAATGGTGCTTATGTTTATTAAAAATGCCATTGTTATGAAATCTTGTTTCATCGGTGCAGCAAATGTTTAATGGAAAGTTATCAATAACTTCACACTGATTGTTAAACCAATGACAGAAATCAAGTCGGCGTTCAGTATTTCCCGGCCTTAACTTTTGCTATCACGGGTTTATAGGGGTGATATTTTTTGTCAAGTATCTATGAATAGTCATTTTCGGCAAAAGAGTTCTGCGACTTATCTCTCGAAATGAAATCGTCGGTGCTTCATTAAACTTTGTTCAATATTTTCAACATCTATTGGCGCAATCGATTGGAACCATATTTCGGTCTGGGCACAACAAAACTCTCATGTTGTTCTAAATTCCTACTCAATCTAAGAAAAATTTAACGGTGAGGCTGCTGCCTTTCAGGGAATAATGTATGATAAACTCTTGTTGCCACTGTACTATTTCTATAGTTTTTTGTGTAACAATAATTGTACGTATCCACCTTTTCGCTAGTACTAAAAGGCATTTTTACACATCTCAAAACACTGACGGCTTCATAACAATAACAACAACTGAGAGTTTCATTTGTTTTGACAGACTTGTCATGGCCTACTTAGTATTAGACAAAAAAAAACGCTTTTAAGCATTACAACTAACGAAAAAATCATTAGTGTGACATATCATTGCAAAGAGAATTTAATGTAGATTTCGAATTTGTAAAAATCCAAGATGGCGTCCATAAGAAAATCAAAAGTTGTGAGTCATATCTCGAAAATGAAAACTTTTTTAAAGAAACTGACATTACCGCTTAAAAGGTTGGACAAAAGTGCCTTAATAATGTCAAAGTCCTGTCTTTGAGAAACCATCGGTTTCTAAGATATTTAAGAAAAACGAAAATGATAAAATTCGGTTTTTTGGTAATAACTCGAAAACGATCCCAGTTAGCCTTGATTTCTCAGCGGCATCAGATTGATAAAATTGTCTAAAACTTTCCCCATTTAACCGACTCGCTATCTCTTGTAGTTACCGAGATCCCAATGGTGAGCATCGAATTTGGGACACACTGTATACCTGAACTTTGGAATTTGGCTCGCCGACCAATATTCACACAACCACAAAATACAAATCCACGTCAGAAGAAGAAGAGTCTGATCGTATGCGCGATAGGCGTAGCATTATCTTTCGGTTACAGGGGTGGTTCAATAATGAATTGATAAATTTAAAGAAATTAAAATGCTGTAACGGAATGAGACAAAATTTCCGTTACAACTTTGGAATCTGGCTCGCCGACAAATATTCACACAACCACAAAATACAAATCCCTGTCAGAAGAAGAAGAGTCTAATCGTATGCGCGATAGGCGTAGCATTATCTTTCGGTTACAGGGGTGGTTCAATAATGAATTGATAATTTTAATGAAATTAAAACGCTGTAACGGAATGAGACAAAATTTCCGTTACAATATCATCCAAAATAGTTATTGGTGGCTGTGCACCAGGAAAGTTGAGTTAATTTTGTAATCTAAAATATAATATTATCTTACTAAGTATATATCTAAAGGTATATAGTTACTTAGAGTGACTATTTAGGTATCTACATTATATTATGTGTTATATCATCTCGCAGTTGTTACTTTATTGAGTTTAGTCTTCATTTATTTTATAAACCTCTGCATTACCATCTCTTATAATAATAATAACTTTGTGGAACATTTTGTGATACTGGAATCATTTTAAATAATAACTTCTCAGAGTTACTTTTGCTCAAATGCGCACTGAACCTTGAACCACATATTAGTTTTGCAAAAGGCACTCTTTGGTGAGTTGTGACGGATGATGCAAGTTTATGTGCATATTTTATAATCTTCTTGAATTATTTTGAATTTAAAATGGCAATGTCGTTATAGTGTCAAATTTTCATACTGCTTTGATTAGTCTCAAAAATGTACATGCAAGCCTATGAGGCAACATCCCACATGGTTTTTGCTTTACCTCAGAGGCACTACTCTTATGCCAAACCAATTGAAATTTGATGATGACAATTGTTTGAAACAACTCTCCTATTAAAGGAACCCTAATTTAGGCGAGATTCAATGGTGACATTTGTTGGTTATTCAAGTGCTAAAACCAAGGACATCCAGAAAGATAACCGCGGTTAAAACCAGACGATCGCCTAAAATCGGCTAATATAAACAGACCCAATATTTGGTATTTAGGTTATTTTTTTACGAAATAAAAAAGAAAACTCACCTCAGTTTACTGCAAATATTGACGAGGTCCCAGTTGATCGGCAGCGTGAAAGGCCGAATAGGAACCGTATCAGGGCGTGGGTCGACAATGAAAATCCTCGAGTACATTACAACAATGATTTATTTCGCACAAGGTGAATGGTGAATACAAAATACACAAACCCGAACGTGGTCAACGGGAACGGCTTCCAGCCACCCGGACCGTCTGAACTCGCGGATGTCCCGTAACCAGTTCACCCGCCTGTGTCTCAGGCTCCCCTGTCCATGTCCATTCCGGGTCCGGGGGGGAGAATTCCCCTTTCAGCGTTCCCGCGTCGTCGCGAGCGGCACCAATACTCCTGGACGGCACGGCTCCCACCCAGAGGCCATAATAACACGTGGGCGGTTCCCCTCTGCCAGGACACACGCGCATTAGACACAAACTTGTTTCTAAGATATAAACTAAAACGTTTAAAAACACTTTAAACATTTAAAACTTCTCAAAGCCCAAGCTGCCGCTTTCAGTTATGTGACAAATGACATGTAACGTCGTCGGACTAAGATGGTTGGCCTCGGTTGGTCACGAGACTACGCGATTATGCGTTAGCGCCATGGCCTGTCTTTATCGTTGGCCTCGGTCCAGGGCGGCATAACGTCATGAGCAGTTGCCGGCGCAACTCAGCATACCACACTAGATGCCGCAAATATCCCTGGTAACATCACCAAGAAAGAAATATTCACCTAGGCACCTAAGTAAGTTTGGACTGACCAAAGAGAAAGATATTTTTGTTTTGATTCATTTATGTTTGAATTGCCTTTTTATTTCGAATTATGAAATTATTTTGAAAACTTTGTAACAACTAGGTGTTACTTAAAAAAAAACTACAAAGAAAAATGTATTGAGATAGCGAGATGCGGAGAGCAAGTTTTTCTTTTGGAGCTAGTTATGAGGCGATCAAATAAAACACTATATTCTAAAAACAAGTTTATTACAATAATTGGAAGTAGGTAACTTGCATTAAATTGCCTTACAATTTGAAAATAATTCTGAAAGCTTTAACAGAAGTAAATTTGAAATTTAAACGGAAGTAATATAAAAGTTGAGATTAAGCTATCGCCTTAAGTTACACACCGACTGAGATTTTCACTGTGGCTCGATTTTGTCCTTTCGACTTGGGTAAAAGTAATAGAATTCGACACAATACCTCAACTCTACACTTATATAAGTCCGTGCCCAATGTGCGAGAACCAAACCAGACCACTTATAGCTGCAACGCTGCAGTGCCGACTAGCTGGGACGTGGGTCTTTGTGGTGGCTGGTGGATCTGTCGCTTAGCTGCACGTGACCAAACCAGAGCTCGTGATGTGGTAGTAGGTGATGTGGTGTAACCGCTTCGCCGTATCTGTGAAGTCGAAAACCAAGCAGTACCCAATCTCGTAAGTCGAGAGAAAAATTTGAACAACTAATAGGCGATGCTGTTTATATTTACTTATAATTTTAACTTGTATAGCTAGTAAAACTATCCTAATTACAACAATGAGTATGACTAATATATTAATGAGATATTTATAATCATTAAAAAAACCTGTGCACAGAGATAGCGAAAATAATGCAAAATATTTACTTGTGAAAATGAGATATACAATTTGAAACTTGCTATTAAAAAGAAATCTGAACCTCAGACTGGGACGAGAATGATTTTTGTTTTCGATTAAAAGCTATATTAACACACACTTATATGTTCTCTGGGTAAGAAAAACAAATTTAATGACAGAGAAAATTTGTGATAATAGCAAAAGAAAATCTGAGGCGACTCTCCGTTACGTTCCTTCGGGGATCAGACCTAGAGAGGTATCGTTGAAAGTTAAGAAGGTTTAAAAATTTAAGATACGGTAATATAATCAGGTGCACAACCCAGGCAGAAATCCAGAGGATGGCTCAAGTTCGTAGAACCTAAGTGAGTAGATATCTCGAAAACGGTACGACAAATACAGCAAAAAAAGATAAATGAGATAAAATCTACTCACCAGGGCTTCCACGGACTTCCACGGCGCTCGAACCCCCTGTGGACCTCTCCTGTGCTGGCTGAATTGCAGCTGAATTCCTGGTTGGCACACGTGGTTGACTACACGCCAGAAAACCAGGGCTCCAGTAGATAAGTTCACATGAAAATTTAAGATAGCAAACATTAATTAGAGAATGATAAAATTTCAACGATACACTCTTGATCAAACCGCTAAGTTAGGGTTGAAAAATCGAAAAAAAAAATGGACAAGCCAAAAGTACGATGCGAGCACGACAAGAAAGCAACGAAAAGTGTCTTCGGAACGAGAACTTAATCAGAACCTTTTGTGGCACAATATCCGGTTTCGAGATTATGGAATGTTCTATCGAATTCTATAGATAACCCGCGAAAATTCTTAATAGAAAGGCACTATGAAAAACTAACATTTTTTGAATATAATTTCCGTTTGTGTTTGTGATTCGTACCACAAAAAAGGTTAGGTAGATGAACGACAAAATCGACACTTGACCGGAGAATCGACTAATCACAAATCACTTTAGTTAGATAAATTTGATAGGATCGGAATAATATCAGGTATTTATTGCCAAAAGTAAGCACAACGAATTAAAAGTTATATACCTGAACTTTGGAATCTGGCTCGCCGACCAATATTCACACAACCACAAAATACAAATCCACGTCAGAAGAAGAAGAGTCTGATCGTATGCGCGATAGGCGTAGCATTATCTTTCGTTACAGGGGTGGTTCAATAATGAATTGATAAATTTAAAGAAATTAAAATGCTGTAACGGAATGAGACAAAATTTCCGTTACACACCATTACCACCCGAGAAAGAAAAATGTGAAACGTCAGTGAAACATTTTTCTTACTCTGCTTCTTCTGATGACATGAAACTGCATTCTGCTTATGAAATTTGACTAAAACGGTAGGATATGGTTGTGCCAAGATAGTGAGAGAACAAATTGAAACTTAACCGTAGGTCGTATGTAGTATGTGCACTTCGTGGCCTGCGCGAAAAGTGGTACTTAACCGCAGGTCACATACTAGATACGCACTCCAGAGCCTACGCGAGAAGTTGAAAGAAAAGCGATAAAAAGCTAGTTCGGTATTTACGGTAAAACTAAAATTTGGTCAAATAGTCAATTTTGAAATTCAAGTACGACAGAGATATTCACAAACAATCTGAAAGGTACTGATTTACTTAAAATTTTTAAGTTAAGAAAGCAAAAGAAAAATTGGGCGCCAGCATACAAAAGTGCATGCAATTTAACTTACAAAGAGAACATTATTTTATTTTTGTTAAAACCCGATAATAAAAAAACCCAAAACCCAAACTACAAACTAAATGGAGGGGGGAAAGAATGAGAAAGAAACCTCCAGAAGCATGGAAGTCACATGACAGTCTGAAACGCACCTGTCAAGAGCTACAGATCACCTAGTGCTGGGCACAAATGAGTTCCGACGTCGCAGATAAACAAGCATGCACCATCGCAACACCCAAGGATACAACAGATCCTGACAAACACCTCCCAGAATAATCACACGATCATTCCATGGACCGTTAGAACAGAAGAGATACTGCAGTTTGACCAAAGGTACAGTACCCGCCACCTATACAGGTAGGCTCACCGGTTATCCAACTGGAAAATCACCTGAATTAGCGGAAAAGAAACTAACAAGAAGAAAACCTGATAATATAACCTATTGCGAAAATAGAAAAGAGAAAAAAAATTATTGCCAGAAATAGGTCAACTCTGAGTCCTATGATTTAACATTGTCAAAATTAACCTATTCAAGGTAAAAGTTACAAACTCGAATAGAGCAATTACTTGCAAAAAATGAAAAAATTACGAACCATTTTGAAATATACAGAATAACATGTGAATAACCGTAGGTCAGTCATAAATAACTGCACTTCATAGGCCTACGCGAGATTCGTTAGGTTACTTATTTCGGACACTCTAGAGTCTAGGTGCTATCTAAACCGAATCAAAATATTCTCTGTATATTCCAAATAAGATAATGTTATTTTGACAACGTTAACCCAAAAAATTTAACCTATAAAAGGTACAACTAATTACTATACGGAAAAATTCAACTAGTGACACTAGGAACTCAGAGACTCATGTGGAAAAAAAATGAAGAGAAGTACTATATACTACGATATTATGATTAACCAAAAATGTCTGTAAGTGGGTTTCATCCTGTCACATACGTCAGATGTGTAGAGAGTGGGTCTGGATCCACGAAGAAATGGAACTCCAGAAGGGATTTTACGAACACTATGAAAATTAAACTGAGACTTATTGTTTCCATTTTAACAGATGTTAAGGATGAGAATAAAGGGGAAAAAGGAAGTTATAACCCCACTAACCTGAAGGGATTCCTTGTCTGGGCTACGGCCGATCACCCGGAGGCTCGTGTGCTCTATTATCATCTCCCAGAGATACAAAGATCAATCAAAGAACCGTTCAGATTAGCTTCGAAATCAAAGATAAAAACTAAAAAGATATGGGATAAAAGGATAATCTGCGCCAACTTTGCAAAAGCCTCAGGAGGAAAAAAAATCACAAGCTATAATTGACTAATATTTAACTTTAAGTTCAAAATCGAAAAATTTGACATTAAAAAAATTCAAAGGTAATTAATATCATTGACCAAAAAATGATTATTTACGATACAAACCAAATGGTAAGCTGACAAGAGATCAAACTATTGACCAAACATCTCTACAATATTTTTAAGCAAAACCTGATATTTTACAGACCCAACAAGATACAAATATCTAATACAAAAACCCAAAGATACGATAAAGATAATAAGATAACTTTGTATTAGATAACCAAAAAACAAAAACGTCATGTCTGCAAAATTACTAGATATTCGATATATAGTCCACACCAAAACAGTAAAAAATATACTTAAGATAAAAGGTAAAAATGCAAGATCTTAATTGCTTGAGATGTGTAATCAAAGCTCGAACTCAAAAATATAGCTTGTTTTGTTAGACTTGATGTTTGACTAACCTCACTCGATAGACAATTGGCTAAAGTGCGTATGCCAAAAATCTAGAGCGGAAAAAAAAGAGAACCCACCACTTCCCTTCATGCCGTAATCTGAATAGATGAAAAGTCCAGCATTACGTCACCACCAAGAAAACAAGTTTGAACGCAAATATAACGAGAGAGATACGAGAGAGATACAAGAGAGATACGAAATGAGATAACCTAGAGTATAACCAGATAACCAAAATGCAACCAAGTCTAATTCAGTTGTACATTCTGCTGTGCCAAAAAAGAGGTTCAATTTATCATTTAGAGATGCCAAACAGGCCTTGATCATACGATCACAAATCTAAATTGAACAAAGATAGCTACAGAAGGTTTTTTTTTTGTTGCCAACATCTTGCGCGATAAGATACGATAAAATTCACTGGTCATGTTTTCCCCAGTATTCAAATAAGATGCATCAAGATAAGATAAAGTTAAAGATAAGATAAAGATAACTAGTCATGTTTCCCTAGCATTAAGATACGATATATACAGACTGGTAAAGTTTTTCCCATTCTGTTGATAAGATACGATACAGATAAAAAGATAATTGGCAACTTGTACAAAAGAGATAATAAAATTAGACTTAGTTAGCAAAGAGAAAGAAACTAATGTTCGAAACTCTGGTCATCGTTTTCCGATTCCTCATCCAGCGAATTATTGGAGTCCTCATCAGAATGGTCATTCAAAGTACAGTCAGCTTTCAAATCTTTGAGCCGGTAAACCAGTGGAGATAATATTTTATCAACAACACAAGGGATGTATTTTGGGCTTAACTTTGCCGAAAAATCATTTGGGGCACTTGAAAGACTGAAATTACGGCGTCATACTAGGTCTCCTACATGAAACTGTAACGGACGTTTTCTTAAATTGTAATAATTAGCATTTCGATGGTAAGCTTGCTTGAGTTTCTTTCGTACGTCTTGATACAACTTGGGCAACTGCTGCAAATCGTCTACTAACTGATTTTTCTTAGAAATTTCAGGAATGTTATTTTCATTTTGAGATATAAGACCATAGTAATCACCTGACACAGGTATATTACGCCCAAACATTAAGAAAGAAGGTGAGTATTCAGTTACCTCATGTTTTGAAAGTCTGATAGCTTGTGCTATTTTGTGAATTTCTACATCCCAAGTTTTGTGATTTTCTTTAATATAAGAGCGCAAAGCAGTAACAATTATTCTATTTATTCTCTCCGTATGGTTCACTTGAGCATGATATCGGGCGTTAAAGAAGATTTTCTGAACCTTATACTCATCCATTAGTTGTTTGAAATCTTTGCTCGTAAACTGGCTGCCATTGTCACAACAGAAAATTTGGGGCACACCATAAACCAAAAATATCTGATTTTCAATAAACTTAGTAATAGCTTTAGTGGTTGCTTTAGATAAAGGATGTATTAAAACGAATTTCGTGAACCAATCAACTACTACAAAAAGATACTGGTTGCCATTCTTTGACCTGGGATAAGGACCCAATAAATCCGTGGAAATCATCTGGAAAGGGAAGTTGATTTTCCGATCAGAACCCATCAAACCTGCTCTGGGAACGTTAGGACTTTTGTTGGCTGCACAAACAGTACAGTTTTTAACATACCTGATCACATCCTTTCGCAACTTAGGCCAATAATATAACTCTAATATTCTAGCCAAAGTCTTAGATATGCCAAAATGACCGGCGGTAGGGTGATCATGATACATTTTCAAAATTTCCTTCCTGTTTGGAGTAGGTACAACAATTTTCCACTCAGAATTGTTACTTATTAAGGGAGTTTTGCTAAATACGTGTTTGTACAGCAACTTATCCACAACTTGGAAAGTCGGATATCTGTCAGGATCGTCTCTAACTCTATTTAACATAGATTGATACCACTTACAAGGCTTAAAGTCATTCACACTTAAAACAGAAATTTCAGTTTCGGGAACAGCACGAGAAAGAGCATCGGCCACAACCATTGTTGAACCTTTTCTATGAACAATTGTAAAATCAAATTGAGCTAATTTGACCGCCCATCGAGCGAGACGTCCAGCTGGGTTGTTCAGCTTTTTTAACCAAATAAGTGAAGCATGGTCGGTTTCTACCGTAAAATGGGTACCCCCCTACATATCTTCGAAAACGTTCTATGCCAAATATAACCCCTAAGCACTCCTTTTCTGTAACAGTATACTTCCTTTCAGCTTTATTTAAGGTTCGACTAGCGTAAGCAATAGGATGCTCAACTCCATCAGTGTTCTGATATAAAACTGCACCTAAACCAGTGTTACTAGCGTCGGTTTGAATCACATCGTTTAATTTCGTGAAATGCTTTTTCTGTGTCAACCTTCCATTTAATAGGTTGGCCCTTTTTCCTGCCATGTAACAAATCAGTAATTGGAGAAGCCATAGTGTTGAAATCTTTAATAAATCTCCTATAGTAACTAACAAGACCGATAAAACGTTTCACTTGTGTGGTAGTTGTAGGCGTTGGAAAATTGGAAATTGCTTCTACCTTTTCTGGACTAGTCCTTAAACCATTTTTATCCACAACAAAACCTAGGTATGTTAGAGATGACTGACAGAATTCGCATTTCTCAAAATTAATAGTTAAATTTGCATTTTTTAAACGATGGTAAATTTTAATAAGAACTTCTAAATGGGTTTTAAAATCAGGAGTTGTAACAATAATATCGTCCAAATATACAAAAGCGAAAGGTTCGAGACTAGGGTCAATAATTTGGTCTATTAAACGCATCATAGTTTGTGGGGAATTTGATAACCCAAAAGGCATGACTCTAAACTGAAAAACACCCCGACCATGGACAATAAAAGCAGCTTTTGGCCTAGATGCTAACTCTAGAGGAATCTGATAAAAAGCTTTACGTAGATCTATTGACGTTAGGTACCGAGCATCTCTTAGTTTACTTAATATGCTATCAATTAAAGGTAGTGGATACGAATCTTTTACTGTTAGTTCATTAAGCTTTCGGCCGTCAAAGCAAACTCGATATTCTCCAGATTTTTTCATAACCAGCCAGAGTGGACTTGACCAAGGAGACATTGAAGGTTCAATAATGTTTAATTTTAGCATTTCATCAACTTCTTTATTAAGAAAGCTCTGCATTGTAGGAGATAAAGGATACTGGCGCTGCCTGAAGGGCTTAGCGTCTCCGGTATCAATAGAATGAGATATTAAATGCGTTAACCCGAGTTTGTCTTGAGAAGATATGCTTTTAAACAGATCGATAACACCCCGCAAAGATTCTTGCTCGTCTGACGATAAATCTGAATATGGGACGATAGCACCCGCTGGTGAAACAGAACTGACATTTGAATCAATGTTTTCAGCACAATCAACCCTGCATTTAGTATCATCTTTGAAAAAGGCATCCTTACAATAGTCTATAGTGAAGCCAAAAAGTTTAAGTGAATCCATTCCCAGAATTAGTTCGTGAGCGAGAGAAGGTATGACTAATAATCGAACACGACGAACAGTGTTTTCAATTTTTAAAGGTAAATACGCGTAGCCTTGTACTTCTGAAGGTCTACCGTCTGCAAGTGATACTCTCGATAATCCCTCGATATAAATTTTTACATTATTTCTTTCTAGAAACTCTAAACTACCCATTCCTAGAATAGTGGCATTTGAACCGTCGTCGATTAAGGCATGAAAGGTATGATCGTAACAAGAAATATACAAAAAGTTTCGGTTATCTGAGGCTTGTTTAGAAAACAAATAATTGACACTACCAGAAACAGCTGGAACATTATAAAAGTTTCGAACGACCATTTTGTCCATTCAAGAGCTATTGTTTTTGGTTTAACTGTGAAGTCGGATTGGTTGCTGTAGGACCTTTTTTCTTGTTTTGCTTTGCGTTGGAATTGCTTCGATTTGTACCAGCGGCTACCATGTTTTGATCGCCACTGGAAGACGGGAGCGTTTTTTGACTTACAAACAGGACAGTTTTTCTTAGTCACGTCTTTATTTCCACAAGAATAACAGAAAATTTTCCTTGGACTACGGCAAACATTGTAAACATGACCAGGTCGGTCGCAGTTCCAACAGCGAACTTCATTTACTGCAAAAACAGAATTGTTAAATGTCGAATTAAAAGTACGATTGCTTCTACGAGTTGACTCTTGAACAGGCAAACAGCTTAAGTCAGGTTCTAGTAACCCTACTGTACGAGATAGAGGTGCAGTATACCTAGCGGACCAAGAAAGCGACTCCTCGAGACGTTTACATAAACTAGATAATTCTGCAATAGTCTTAATTTCGTGTAGAGCCAGTTGGGAGATATAGGTAGGTAAAAGATTCCTTCTTATCTGATCTACAATTACTTGTTCTTCAGGTGGTTTACTAAGACGTTTGAAAAGACCTTCCATGACCGCAATATAAAGTGAGACACTTTCTTTCGAACCTTGTGTACGGTTTCTTATTTCATTTAGCAAATCTACGTCATAATGATAAGGGAGGAAATCCTCTTTTAGTTTTGCAACCAACTCTTTCCAATTGTCAACTCTACTTTTATTAGCAAAAAACCAAGTGAATGCTTGACCTTTAAAAATATCGCAGGCAGATGTAAACAAATCTCTCTCGGAGACACCTCTTGCTTCGCGCAGCAACTCAACCTTTTCAAGAAAAGATAATAGGGATTCACCCTCAGTCCCAGAAAATGAAATGTTCCACTTAGATGGCGCTATATAGTGAAAGGTAGATGGAATATCTATAGGTGCTTCTCTATCCATAGGAGTAGATGTCACTGGTGCAGTTTCGGTAAGTTTAGAACAAAATTCACCCTCTACATTGAGAAAACGAGTTTTTAAAGCTTTTGCCTGACTATCCTCATCATCATTAGTTGCATTCAGATGTAAAATCCTACTACTAACATGATTTAACCGTGAATCGATTCTTCGGTGAGCAGGATCACCTTTTTTCCCCGAAAATTTCTTAATGACATTTGTTAACTCATTTAAGGTGTCAGATGTTTCCTTGTAGTCAGTGTCAAAATCAAACGGATTAGAAATAGTAAACATGCTTCGATTAGAGGCCACTTGACTTAAGGCACCCCTAAGACGTATACGTTTTAGCTCGACATTACCAGTTTCATTTAAACCTCTAATTTTTAGTTCATAAGTTAGCTCAAAATCTTTCAGATTATTTGATTCCATCTTCAGCGACATGTTACGGTATTAGATATGATAAATTAAAAAAATAATAACCAGACAACAAATAAGATAGCAAAAAAAAGTTAAAGAAAATTTAAGGTTAAATTCCAAGTCCAAAGTTCGTCAAAAATCGAGAAGTTTTATTTGATCTCCAACTAAGTTCCAAAAGAAAAATCGAGGCCCTACGTTGGGCGCCAATTTGTAACAACTAGGTGTTACTTAAAAGAACTACAAAGAAAAATGTATTGAGATAGCGAGATGCGGAGAGCAAGTTTTTCTTTTGGAGCTAGTTATGAGGCGATCAAATAAAACACTATATTCTAAAAACAAGTTTATTACAATAATTGGAAGTAGGTAACTTGCATTAAATTGCCTTACAATTTGAAAATAATTCTGAAAGCTTTAACAGAAGTAAATTTGAAATTTAAACCGAAGTAATATAAAAGTTGAGATTAAGCTATCGCCTTAAGTTACACCCGACTGAGATTTTCACTGTGGCTCGATTTTGTCCTTTCGACTTGGGTAAAAGTAATAGAGTTCGACACAATACCTCAACTCCACATTTATATAAGTCCGTGCCCAATGTGCGAGAACCAAACCAGACCACTTATAGCTGCAACGCTGCAATGCCGACTAGCTGGGACGTGGGTCTTTGTGGTGGCTGGTGGATCTGTCGCTTAGCTGCATGTGACCAAACCAGAGCTCGTGATGTGGTAGTAGGTGATGTGGTGTAACCGCTTCGCCGTATCTGTGAAGTCGAAAACCAAGCAGTACCCAATCTCGTAAGTCGAGAGAAAAATTTGAACAACTAATAGGCGATGCTGTTTATATTTACTTATAATTTTAACTTGTATAGCTAGTAAAACTATCCTAATTACAACAATGAGTATGACTAATATATTAATGAGATATTTATAATCATTAAAAAAACCTGTGCACAGAGATAGCGAAAATAATGCAAAATATTTACTTGTGAAAATGAGATATACAATTTGAAACTTGCTATTAAAAAGAAATCTGAACCTCAGACTGGGACGAGAATGATTTTTGTTTTCGATTAAAAGCTATATTAACACACACTTATATGTTCTCTGGGTAAGAAAAACAAATTTAATGACAGAGAAAATTTGTGATAATAGCAAAAGAAAATCTGAGGCGACTCTCCGTTACGTTCCTTCGGGGATCAGACCTAGAGAGGTATCGTTGAAAGTTAAGAAGGTTTAAAAATTTAAGATACGGTTATATAATCAGGTGCACACCCAGGCAGAAATCCAGAGGATGGCTCGAGTTCGTAGAACCCAAGTGAGTAGATATCTCGAAAACGGTACGACAAATACGGCAAAAAAAGATAAATGAGATAAAATCTACTCACCAGGGCTTCCACGGACTTCCACGGCGCTCGAACCCCCTGTGGACCTCTCCTGTGCTGGCTGAATTGCAGCTGAATTCCTGGTTGGCACACGTGGTTGACTACACGCCAGAAAACCAGGGCTCAAGTAGATAAGTTCACATGAAAATTTAAGATAGCAAACATTAATTAGAGAATGATAAAATTTCAACGATACACTCTTGATCAAACCGCTAAGTTAGGGTTGAAAAATCGAAAAAAAAATGGACAAGCCAAAAGTACGATGCGAGCACCTCAAGAAAGCAACGAAAAGTGTCTTCGGAACGACAGAACCTTTTGTGGTACGATATCCGGTTTCGAGATTATGGAATGTTCTATCGAATTCTATAGATAACCCGCGAAAATTCTTAATAGAAAGGCACTATGAAAAACTAACATTTTTTGAATATAATTTCCGTTTGTGTTTGTGATTCGTACCACAAAAAAGATTAGGTAGATGAACGACAAAATCGACACTTGACCGGGGAATCGACTAATCACAAATCACTTTAGTTAGATAAATTTGATATGATCGGAATAATATCAGGTATTTATTGCCAAAAGTAAGCACAACGAATTAAAAGGTATTTTACTTTAACAAGCAATCAAAGGGAATTATTTAGTTACATACCTGAACTTTGGAATCTGGCTCGCCGACCAATATTCACACAACCACAAAATACAAATCCAGTCAGAAGAAGAAGAGTCTGATCGTATGCGCGATAGGCGTAGCATTATCTTTCGGTTACAGGGGTGGTTCAATAATGAATTGATAAATTTAAAGAAATTAAAATGCTGTAACGGAATGAGACAAAATTTCCGTTACAACTTTTAGAGAAATTGAATTATTGTGCATTTTGATTGAACTAAAATAATTTTGTAACTTTTCTTGGGAATTTTGTACGGATTTGAGAATTTATTTTAATCCATATTATTTTGTTGTCAATTTCAAGAATTTTGCCTTTTATTTGAACTAGTTTATGTTATAAACTTGAGTAATATTGATTTACAGTTTATGCCAATTTTGGACAGGGAGGTTAATCATTGTTATACAGTGAATACAATTAATTTTTATGCTATTTGGGAATCTTTTGCAATTTTTGTAGGTACTTTTAATCTGTTTAATCTGTTATCATTTTATTGCAATAGTTTATGTATTTGTGCCATTTTGACAGATTGATTTGTGCCCTATTCTAATTTCGTTTATTTAACACTGTACTTTTTGCAACGTTTTGACTGTTTTACATAAAAAGGGTTTCTCTTAACCTGTATTTTGTTAACTTAATGTACTGTTTCGTATTTAATCTTAATACACCTATAAACTATCCCTGTGTTTCCGTTATACACCCTTAGGCCTACACCAAAAGTAAATATAACTTGTCAACCACCCTGTACAATACCGCTCGCCAACTAATATCATATACAGGGTGAGCGTCACACATTCGAGGTAGGAAAAAAGTGGTAAGAATGTTTTTGAATCATTATTTAATGCTGTATTAGAATAAATTAAAATATACAGGGTCTTTTGAAATTTCGGAGTAAAATTTCTAATTCCTCCACCGGACTAGGCGTTTATAACAAAGTTACATTTCTTTAAAAGAGAAAACTACAATATAAAAATTTTAATATTATTCAAACCCACCGAATTTCCTCATACATTTCTCAGTACGCATATACGATTATTCAGTAAATCACATTTCTTAATTTCGGTCGAGTTTGTGACAAGCCGCTATAAGGCTGTCACGAAGTTCTGGTCGGGTCTGATGGGCTCTTCTAGCATACACTTTATTTTGTATTTTCCCCCAAAGGAATACATCAAGCGGCGTGAGATCAGGCAATCACATTTTGTAAAAATCTTTAAAAACGCACAGGATATAAATTTTACATTAAAAAAAGTATGGTCCAATAATCTTCAAATTTAAAATGCCACAAAAACATTTATTTTTGCCGAATATTGTCGTTTATATTCAATAATTGTACAATGTGGATTATCTTCGCTAAATATGCGGATATTTTGCTATGATACAATATCTACCGTTTGTGGCAAACGTGCTTCATCAGTACACAAAACATTTTTAAAGTCGTTGATCGTCGCTCAGCCACCTGCGTGGGATTGGGACCCCTGCAACGGAGCCAAGGACGCCGGATGGAGAGAGGATAACGCCGAGTCCAAAGTCGTCCATCGTCTCCACACCGGTCTACCTGGCGGGGTGGCCCCCTGCCCCGCTACGGAGCCAACGTCCCGGAGGTGGAGGGGATGACGCGCCGGCCAAACTCCCGCTGCGGTGGATCGTCCGAACTGGAAAGCTGCGTCGGCCGGCTGGGGGGTCATAGTCGGCGCTGCTGGACGGGGAGAATGCATTCACCGTGGCAGCCAATAGGCGACAAGCGGATGCGGGGAAGCGACGGGTATCCCGGCGTTCTGCCAGTCAATGTCTGCCCCTAGCCGAACCGCAGCCGTAAATCGCCTATCTCAGATCAATGTGGATTAACATCCGTCTTCTTTGCAGATGATTTGGATCGTTGCGCGAACAGCGCATCCAAGGAGCATCCCAACCGGCGCAGACCGCCAAAAACTCAAGTCAAAGTGGACACGTAAGTGGCCGTAATTTTTCTCTTTCAGTACCCATTTTTCTCCCTTCGCACCTATCCTCAGCCAACCAATTTTTCTCAAATCAAACACCCACCTACCAAGAATCCCTGGTTTCCTCTGAAAGTTTCGGCTTTCTTAGGGAACAGCCCCCCGTCAGCTTGTCTGGCAAATCCCCCTTAGTAAATGACCATTTACTTTCAAAGCAAAGGGTTACTTCAAGGTAACTCTCACAAACAACCAACCGTCAAATATCCTACAAAATAGGGCTGGAATTTCACCACAGTACCCTAACTCAGGCGAGGTTTTTAGTGAGTATGGTCCTTCTGGGGAGAGTCTCACACTACAACTGCCTATAAAAGGTTTTCCTCTCCTGTCGTAAAAGTACAAAAAAAAACATTTTTAATTATATTATATTTTTTAATTATATTAGTGTCTCCAGCTTCAAGTGTATGAAGAAATTTTGGCTGATAATGTTTCGTTCCGTTTTTTAAAAACATTTCCATATCTGACTTTTAGAAATATTTTTGTCCCTACTAGCGTCTTTAAGGCTCGGATTTGTACCTATTGGTATTGAAGTAATCAATAATTACGTTGCTAGTTCTGATCTTTTTTAATAGTTCCATGTTAGTAAAAAAATCTGTTTAATGTCTGCCACGGTTTTATGATTAACAATATTATTGTGTTGCGGATTAGATCTATTGGATTCTTGAGCCGTTTCGCGAAAAGTACGGGTTCCGTCCACTACTAATCTTATTATTAATGTTTTAAAAAAAGAGGAAAAAACCTTTTTAGTCAAAAATTTCTTCATATGCTTGAAGCCTTTAGATAATGAGACAAGAATGGAATTCTATTTAGAAGTTCCTAATTAATGTTTCAAAAAATTGTTTTTACGCTTATGATATTTATAATTTTCCTAATCGCTGAACTGGACGAAGTACCTAATCCGAGAGAACTTCTTCGAATAAGAAATCGTCTTCCCATTATTACTATCGCCTATATTGTTCAAATTAAAAGCTTGACTATTATTATTATTATTATTATATCGACTTAGCCAAAAGGCATTCGCACTCCCTCTCTGGGGAACATTCACTCAGATCCCGGGTATCCCGGATACCATAAGGATCTGGCTCGGACGAGACCCTTGCCATGTTATCGGGCCTTAGGTGACAGTGATGTTGTTGGACGTTCCTGCACTCCCCATGAATTTCCTGACGGTTCGGGCTGTCGCAAGTAGTACCGCTTTCTGCATGGACCTGTAAAGATTATCAGTTAGACCCAGCTCTTTGATGTTTCTCAGCAAACTTTTTGGTATAACACCAGTTGTTGACACGATGATTGGAACCGTCTGAACGTTCTCCATTTCCCATTGCCTTCTAATTCGTTCTTCTAAGTCTCTGTACTTCGCGATCTTCTCGACATGCTTCACACGCAGGTTGTTGTTGTTGTTCGGGATGGCCACATCAATCAGAGTTGCCTTCCTAGAAATTTTATCAGCTATTATAAGGTCCGGTCTGTTATGGGCAACTCGTTGATCTGTCAGAACTGTACGATCCCAGTGCATCTTGTAGTTGCTGTTCTCAAGAACAGGCTCCAGTGTGTAGCTGTAATAGGGGACCCTCTCTGCCTGCACAAGCAGCAGTTTTTCCGCCAGTTCCTGGTGCAAGATCTTGGCAACCGAATCGTGTCGTTCCTTATATTCCGTTGATGCGAACATCTGACATCCTCCTGTTATGTGCTGGATTGTTTCTGAAGTTGGGCACCCGTATCTGCATCTGTCATCCACTACCGATGCATCTCCTACAATGAATTTTAGGTAGTTGCGAGTTGGTATAACCTGATCTTGTATGGCCAGTAGGAATATTATTATTATCTCGACTTAGCCAAAAGGCATTCGCACTCCCTCTACGGGGAACATTCACTCAGATCCCGGGTATCCCGGATACCAAAGGATCTGGCTCGGACGAGACCCTTGCCATGTTATCGGGCCCTAGGTGACACCGATGTTGTTGGATGATCCTGCATTCCCCATGAATTTCCTGACGGTTCGGGCTGTCGCAAGTAGTACCGCTTTCTGCATGGACCTGTAAAGACTATCAGTTAGACCCAGCTCCTTGATGTTTCTCAGCAAACTTTTTGGTATAACACCAGTTGTTGACACGATGATTGGAATCGTCTGGACGTTCTCCATTTCCCATTGCCTTCTAATTCGTTCTTCTCAATCTCTGTACTTCGCGATCTTCTCGACTTGCTTCACACGCAGGTTGTTGTTGTTCGGGATGGCCACATCAATCAGAGTTGTCTTCCTAGAAATTTTAGCAACTATTATAAGGTCCGGTCTGTTATGGGCAACTCGTTGATCTGTCAGAACTGTACGATCCCAGTACATCTTGTAGTTGCTGTTCTCAAGAACAGGCTCCGGTGTGTAGCTGTAATATGGGACCCTCTCTGCCTGCACAAGCAGCAGTTTTTCCGCCAGTTCCTGGTGCAAGATCTTGGCAACCGAATCGTCTCGTTCCTTATATTCCGTTGATGCGAACATCTGACATCCTCCTGTTATGTGCTGGATTGTTTCTGAAGTTGGGCACCCGTATCTGCATCTCGTGTGCGCTTTGTTCGAGCTTTCCCCGGATGATATTAAGGGTGCGGCACTTGTCCAGTCCAAACAGCATTCCGATGTCCCTGGAGAACTCCTCTACAATTTTAAGCATTTGCGTTAGTTGGTTTTTGGTTGCTGCGATCAGTTTTAAATCATCCATATATAATAGGTGATTCAACTTGATCGCTTCTGCGTTGTTGCTTTTGATAGCGAAGCCATATTTTGTAGAGTTCAACCGATGTGATAGAGGGTTCATCGCCATGCAGAACCACAGTGGACTGAGTGAATCTCCTTGGAAAATCCCTCTTCGGATGTTGATTGTGTCGGTCTCGATGTTACTGTCTGCGGTTCTGAGTTGTATCTTAGTGCGCCAGGTTGTCATAACGTGTTCTAAAAAGGAAACTGTATGATGATCTATTTTATACAGCTTTAAGATACTTTAAGATACCTGTGAGCCAGTCGTGAGGTACGGTATCAAATGCTTTTTTGTAGTCCACATAAGCCATGTGGAGGTTTCGTTGCTTGGAATGAGCCTGGTTGCAGATGACAGAGTCTATGATGAGTTGCTCTTTGCATCCCATTGCGCCCTTCGAGCAGCCCTGCTGCTGCATTGCAATGATGTTGTTCCGCTCGCAGTGAGCATATATTCGCTGCGTAAGGCAAGATGTGATTATCTTGTACAGCGTAGGCAAGCAGGTTATTGGGCGGTACTTGGCAGGGTTATCCGTATTCCGCTGGTCTTTTGGTAACAGGTAGGTTGCACCCCGTGTAAGAAACAATGGCATTTTCAGAGGATCGAGCAAGACTTCATTAATTAAGGTAGTTATTTGTTCTTGCGTGCACCACAACTTCTTAATCCGATAATTTTGGAGATGATCTGGACCTGGTGCCTTCCAGTTGTGGGAATTCTTGATGACATCGGAGACCTCAGCGGTTGTGAATTGCTCGTGTTGCATCTGGCTATAGTTCTTCGCTGATCCAGCTTGCACTGACATTGTATGGACCTGGTGTGGCAAGTTGATTTCTCCAGAAACCGTCGACCTGTTCTCTGCTAGGGTAACTCGCATTTATGGCATCGGCGCTAGAATTAAAAGCACGGTAGAAACCCTTTTCTGATCGTTCAAAGAGTTTGTTGTCTCGTTTCCTGTTGTTACTAGCCTTGTATCTGCATCTGTCATCCACTACCGATGCATCTCCTACAATGAATTTTAGGTAGTTGCGAGTAGGTATAACCTGATCTTGTATGGCCAGTAAGAAGCCTTCCGTCTCGGGGAACATTCTTCCCGAGGTCAGCCAGTAGTTCGACGCTAACTTGTCGACATGTTCCTGGTTGACCTCATCAGAATGCCTCCCGTGCAGCGGCTGTCGGTTCGGTGGTGATTTTGATGCTCGTGTTCCGTCAGACGTAGCGGTGTTGAGACGTCTGCTCCGCATATAGCTTTATGTAGTGTGGAGCTGTTGGCCTGTCTCTGGAAATAATTACGCAGATTTATTATTTGTTGGTCCAATTGCTTGCTGAGGTCTGCCAATCCTCTTCCTCCTAGTTGACGTGGCAGAGTAGTTCTTTCTACGGCGCTACGGGGATGATGTTTATGAGCTTTTGTCAGTAGTGTCCTAACTTTTCGCTGCAGGTTGTTGATGTCCGTGTTGGTCCAATTCACTATTCCAAACGAATAGCTGAGTACAGAGCACGCATACGTGTTCAGGGCCTTAAACAAATTCCTGCTGTTAAGATCAGTTCGCACTACTTGTCTTACTCTCTTGATGAATTCATTCCTTAAATCGATCTTCATTGTTCGATGGTCTATCCTTTGAGCTTGTTTCATCCAAAGATACTTGTATGTATCTCCCATGCTCATTGCTTCGATCTCCTGGCCGTCCTGCATCTCGTGTGCGCCTTGTTCGAACTTTCCCCGGACGATGTTAAGGGTGCGGCACTTGTCCAGTCCAAACTGCATTCCGATGTCCCTGGAGAACTCCTCAACAATTTTAAGCATTTGCGTTAGTTGGTTTTTGGTTGCGGCCATCAGTTTTAAATCATCCATATACAACAGGTGATTCAACTTGATCGCTTCTGGGTTGTTGCTTTTGATAGCGAAGCCGTATTTTGTAGAGTTCAACCGATGTGATAGAGGGTTCATCTCCATGCAGAACCACAGTGGACTGAGTGAATCTCCTTGGAAAATCCCTCTTCGGATGTTGATTGTGTCGGTCTCGATGTTGCTGCTTGCGGTTCTGAGTTGTATCTTAGTGCGCCAGGTTGTCATAACGTGTTCTAAAAAGGAAACTGTATGATGATCTATTTTATACAGCTTTAAGATACCTGTTAGCCAGTCGTGAGGTACGGAATCAAATGCTTTTTTGTAGTCCACATAAGCCATGTAGAGGTTTCGTTGCTTGGAATGAGCCTGGTTGCAGATGACAGAGCCTATGATGAGTTGCTCTTTGCATCCCATTGCGCCCTTCGCGCAGCCCTTCTGCTGCATTGCAATGATGTTGTTCCGCTCGCAGTGAGCATATATTCGCTGCGTAAGGCAAGAAGTGATTATCTTGTAGAGCGTAGGCAAGCAGGTTATTGGGCGGTACTTGGCAGGGTTATCCGTATTCCGCTGGTCTTTTGGTAACAAGTAGGTGGCACCCTGTGTAAGAAACAATGGCATTTTCAGAGGATCGAGCAAGACTTCATTAATTAAGGTAGTTATTTGTTCATGCGTGCACCACAACTTCTTAATCCAATAATTTTGGAGATGATCTGGACCTGGTGCCTTCCAGTTGTGGGAATTCTTGATGACATTGGAGACCTCATCGGTTGTGAATTGCTCGTGTTGCATCTGGCTATAGTTCCGGCCCATCTCGCGTTCTTCGCTGATCCAGCTTGCACTGACATTATGCATGGACCTGGTGTGGCAAGCTGATTTCTCCAGAAACCGTCGACCTGTTCTCTGCTAGGGTAACTCGCATTTGTGGCATCGGAGCTAGAATTAAAACCACGGTAGAAACCCTTTTCTGATCGTTCAAAGAGTTTGTTGTCTCGTTTCCTGTTGTTACTAGCCTTGTATCTCCTCAGCCGCCCTGCGAAAACAGAAAGTTTTTGTTTTAATGTATCAAGACATTGTTGAGCAGTGACGTTCGCGGGGTCACGCTGAGAATGCATTTGGGTGCGGCTCATTAGTGCCTGCACCGCCCTCTGGATCTTTCTAGTTCTAACTCCTCTGATATATTCCGTTACTTGCCCTATGTCTTTACGGAGACTCTCGATCTTGTGGTTCTGGTCTTGCACGATTTAACTCTTGAGCCGTCCTGATCTTGGCTCCCATTGCAGTGATGATGGCCGTTGCGGCACAGTAGATTAACATGTGCATATGTTCTAATGTTGGTGTTACTGAAACATAGTTGGGTAAAATTCTGGTGTTCATAATATCGAGCATGATTGCAAGCTTCCTGGAAGAATTTAATCTTGGTATCGGTGGTCTGCTCAGTGGGTCTGTGCCTTCGTATCGCAATACCGCCCTTCTCAGCTGTGTGTCTAGGCTTTCAAAGTGTTCTCCGTTAACTGATTCCCGATTCTCAGTTGTTCGTCCCGCCATCTCGGCTTCTTGTTGTGGTCCAGGCACTTGAATTTCCCGATTCTCAGTTGTTCGCTCTGCCGTTCCGGCTTCTTGTTGTGGTCCAGGCACTTGAATTTCCCCGTTGTTGTTGTCTATATCTATGTGTTCGCCATGGATCTCTAGCTCAACTTCCCGTTTTATAGCATTAAGTCGCGTTTCTGGAATTCGGTTATTTCTTAGAATAGTTCGATACTGATCTGACACTCTTTGTTCCGACACTTGCATGTGTGGAAACTCCCTGCAGAACTCGACATGCAGTTGTTGTCGGTAGCCGATCATCTCTTGTCCTAAGTTTGTCACCCTGTAAAAAATACGCATTATCGATTCATTCATGGACCCAGTCCATTTCATGCGTCGTCGTTGTAATCCCGCCTGAGTGAACGCTGGCTGAAGTTCCTGCGCAGCACCTTCGGTGGGTGGAACCCTAGTTCTCGTTTGGCTCCCATGTTGTAGATGTTCGTGTTGCTGGGCTGTAGCTGTTTGTGCAACAGGGGCCCGCCTCATCAGCGCCCTGTCACCGACGTCCCGCTCACTGTCATGCCCAGCGCCGGCTCCAGACATGCCCTGGCGATCCCCAGGCAGCGGTCCTATGACAATTATCCTATTATTCTCCATTCCATAGTTTTCTCCCGTAACGTGGGAGTGACGGCCCTCGGTCGCCTTTTACGACTCGCGGAGCCACGATAGGAGTATTCTAACCCGCTACCCATACGGGTCAACTAGGATAACGCGGGATCGTTACTTCCGAGGATCTACCCCTGTCACCGGCCAAACCCCTCCTTGCGTTAACTGGGAAACACGGGATCCCTGTGTAACTGGGAGTCGCGGGATTGTCACACCCGAGGATCAGCCCCCGTCACCGGCTAGACCCCTCCCTGCGTAACTGGATATCGCGGGATTGTCACACCCGTAGGTCTGCCCCTGTCACAGGCCAAGCCTCTCCATGCGTAACTGGGAATCGCGGGATCGTTACACCCGTGAATCTGCCCCTCTCACAGGCCAGACCCATCCCTGCGTAACTGGGGAGCGCGGGATTGTCACACCCGTGGATCTGCCTCTCTCACAGGTCAGATCCCCCTGCGTATTTATCATTATTATTATTATCATTTATCTCGACTTAGCCAAAAGGCATTCGCACTCCCTCTACGGGGAACATTCACTCAGATCCCGGGTATCCCGGATACCAAAAGGATCTGGCTCAGACGAGACCCTTGCCATGTTATCGGGCCTTAGGTGACATTGATGTTGTTGGACGTTCCTGCATTCCCCATGAATTTCCTGACGGTTCGGGCTGTCGCAAGTAGTACCGCTTTCTGCATGGACATGTAAAGACTATCAGTTAGACCCAGCTCTTTTATGTTTCTCAGCAAACTTTTTGGTATACCACCAGTTGTTGACACGATAATTGGAATCGTCTTGACGGTTTCCATTTCCCATTGCCTTCTAATTCGTTCTTCTAAGTCTCTGTACTTCGCGATCTTCTCGACTTGCTTCACACGCAGGTTGTTGTTGTTCGGGATGGCCACATCAATCAGAGTTGTCTTCCTAGAAATTTTATCAACTATTATAAGGTCCGGTCTGTTATGGGCAACTCGTTGATCTGTCAGAACTGTACGATCCCAGTACATCTTGTAGTTGCTGTTCTCAAGAACAGGCTCCGGTGTGTAGCTGTAATATGGGACCCTCTCTGCCTGCACAAGCAGCAGTTTTTCCGCCAGTTCCTGGTGCAAGATCTTGGCAACCGAATCGTGTCGTTCCTTATATTCCGTTGATGCGAACATCTGACATCCTCCTGTTATGTGCTGGATTGTTTCTGAAGTTGGGCACCCGTATCTGCATCTGTCATCCACTACCGATGCATCTCCTACAATGAATTTTAGGTAGTTGCGAGTTGGTATAACCTGATCTTGTATGGACAGTAAGAAGCCTTCCGTCTCGGGGAACATTCTTCCCGAGGTCAGCCAGTAGTTCGACGCTAACTTGTCGACATGTTCCTGGTTAACCTCATTAGGATGCCTCCCGTGCAGCGGCTTCTCCAACCACCTCTGTAGTGTATCGTTGTCGGTTCGGTGGTGATTTTGATGCTCGTGTTCCGTCAGACGTAGCGGTGTTGAGACGTCTGCTCCGCATATAGCTTTATGTAGTGTGGAGCTGTTGGCCTGTCTCTGGAAATAATTACGCAGATTTATTATCATTATCATTATCATTATCATTATCATTATCATTATCATTATCATTATCATTATCATTATCATTATCATTATCATTATCATTATCATTATCATTATCATTATCATTATCATTATCATTATCATTATCATTATCATTATCATTATCATTATCATTATCATTATCATTATCATTATCATTATCATTATCATTATCATTATCATTATCATTATCATTATCATTATCATTATCATTATCATTATCATTATCATTATCATTATCATTATCATTATCATTATCATTATCATTATCATTATCATTATCATTATCATCATCATCATCATCATCATCATCATCATCATCATCATCATCATCATCATTATTATTATTATTTTCTAGTATCGGTATACCCCGATTACTGTAAGAAGTCCCGATTTTGTCAGATGGCATTCTCCACAAAATCCCTAGGAATTTTCTGTTAACCTTGGGTATGACATTGGTATATGTGTCTCAGCCAGTTAATGACGTCACTCATTGATTTGTGATGTGAAAAGTTACCCAAGTGATACGAAAAAATTAAAAGTAAAAAAATATTTTTAAAAAAAGCTTTTATTTAAATGCGCTAAAAAGAATAAAATAATCTTTTCTTTTAAAACTTTTACTATCAACTTATAACGTCATTCCACAATTTATATGATATAAAAGCTTGTCGCGAGATTTAAGTAGTGGTATTTACTTAGTTTGAAAACTTAAATCTCGCGACAAGCTTTTATATCATATAAATTGTGGAATGACGTTATAAGTTGATAGTAAAAGTTTTAAAAGAAAAGATTATTTTATTCTTTTTAGCGCATTTAAATAAAAGCTTTTTTTAAAAATATTTTTTTACTTTTAATTTATTTTGTAATTTTTAGTTTGGCCAGGTGTCTGAGTCTATTCATCTCAGTTAACGCATCATTGTTGCAAGGTCGTTTGCCGGTTAGTTTAGAACAGTCTAGCTCTTCAATGAGGAGACCTTCTAATGACCATCTTGGGTGTTCCGCCATGTTGGATTTAGAATGACGTCACACATATAATCATGCATTGTCATCCAAATTAAACGTGTGTACAAAATTTCAGCTCGATCGGTTGAAATTTAACTAGTCCGCCATCTTGAGTGTTCCGCCATGTTGGATTTAGAATGACGTCACACATATAATCATGCATTGTCATCCAAATTAAACGTGTGTACAAAATTTCAGCTCGATCGGTTGAAATTTAACTAGTCCGCCATCTTGAGTGTTCCGCCATGTTGGATTTAGAATGACGTCACACATATAATCATGCATTGTCATCCAAATTAAACGTGTGTACAAAATTTCAGCTCGATCGGTTGAAATTTAACTAGTCCGCCATCTTGGGTGATCCGCCATGTTGGATTTAGAATGACGTCACACATATAATCATGCATTGTCATCCAAATTAAACGTGTGTACAAAATTTCAGCTCGATCGGTTGAAGATATCTGCTTCAAAATTGAGTTGCAAGATTCCACCCGAACAAATTACATACATACATACATACATACATTGCAAGTTAAATAAAAGCTTTTAAAAAAGAGCATATTAAAATAAAAACCCTATTGCAATCACGATTATACCGCTATAAATAAAAATAACTATGACTACAACTCATTTTAATAATAGTTACAAACGTCATGGAAACACTTTTCATTTTGATATTTTGTAATAATCAGCTGCTTTTGGCAGAGTCTATGGGCGGACTCAGGCAAATTTTGATTCGGTGTGTCAAAGTGACAGTGAAGGTTTTCCAGATCGTTCAAACTGGTTCAAACATTCGGTAATGAAAATATTCGCGGGTTTTCTACGTTTCGTGAGTTTTACCCTCATCTGTGTTGTTCTTGTTCGTGTTACTTTTCGTGTTATTAGTGCAAATGGGCTCGTTACTGACCTGAACTTATGACCCGGTTGCATTTTTTGCTGCATTGATGCCAACTTATGATATCGAAATTACCAATTGACAGTCCCAGTAAGGATTTCTTAAAATAATTTGAGTATATGTAGGTCGTAGGTCATGACAACTGGTACCAATTTCCTCGATTAGCCGAACTTGGCTCGTTTATTAAAGGCAAAAAGGAAATTTCGGGCATTCACACGCAATCGCTATATAAAATCAATCATCTAGCAGGCGGTGGGATAATAAAACTAATTAAGTTAAGGTGTCATAATATGCAGACGTCAAATTTGTGGATAGAAAAAGGCGCCAATAAAAGCAACGCAAGGCACCATCGATATAACAACTCGAGGTTAGTCAGCCTGATTTGTACCAGATGGTGACAGTTACCTCTGTGCTCGCAGTTGGAACGGTGATTACCCGCGCTTTTTTATATCATTTGTCCTTATGACTTTGAACAGTGAACAGCTGAATCAGAGCATAGCTGAACCAGGAACTGAGAACAATCTGTGCTGAGAACTGAGGAGTATGATGGCTCGAGTATGATGGGGATAAACAATCCAAGTAGTCAAAGTATCAAATTTATATATCACCAAGTAAATCAGCTTGTAACGTTGATTACGGTTTACGCGATGAGTTGTATAATTACTGCACAAACAGTAGATACAACACGATAACCTTTGTTGATGAGAAAGGTATAAAAATTGAACACTCAGCGTGTGCTGACATACAAGCAAATTGGAATTAAAAAAATTCGTTTTAATAAACAATAGTGAACATTTTGAAATCATGTCTAATAATGAGGAGCACAAACTGGGGCAAAACGGAATAGTCCAGCCCCTTTTAACGGATCTGTATCAAATCACCATGGCCTATGCATACTGGAAAACTGAAAAAACAGACGCAAAAGCAGTTTTCGATCTGTTTTTCCGAAAGAATCCTTTTCACGGTGAGTTTACAATTTTTGCCGGTCTTGAGGAATGTGTAAAATTCTTAGAGAAATTTAGCTACTCTGAGAGTGATATTGAATACATTCGTCAAATTCTACCTGACTCAGTGGAAAATGAATTTTACGGATTTTTAAAAACCCTTACTGCAAGGGATGTCAAGTTATACTCTGTAAAGGAGGGTACAGTTGTATTTCCAAGAGTACCTTTAATTCGTATTGAAGGTCCTTTGATAGTAGCTCAGTTATTAGAAACAACACTTCTTACATTAGTCAACTATGCCAGTCTTATGGCTACAAATGCAGCTAGATATAGAATGGCTGCGGGAAATTTGAAATTATATGAGTTTGGATTGAGAAGAGCTCAAGGACCCGATGGAGGTCTTTCAGCATCAAAATATTCATATATTGGAGGATTTGATGGTATATCACGTGGCTATTTTTTTTTTATTTTATAAAATTGTATATTTTAGGTACCAGTAATGTTTTAGCAGGCAAATTGTTCAACATTCCAGTAAAGGGAACCCACGCCCACTCATTCATTACTTCTTTTAATTCACTCGATGAAGTAACAACACGAGACCTTATACCCAAAGATGGTGGTGATCCTAAAGAATTTGTGGAACTCTCCAATTTGTGGCGAAAAAAACTATCTTCAATTTTTTCTGTATTGTTATCAGAAGTTAGTGATGGGGAGTTGGCTGCTTTTATTTCTTTTGCTTTGGCATTCCCCAATAACTTTATGGCATTAGTCGATACATATGATGTAAAAAAGAGTGGCCTTATAAATTTTTGCGCTGTGGCAATGACGTTACATGATTTGGGCTATCGAGCATTAGGCGTGAGATTAGACAGTGGCGACTTAGCATATCTTTCAAATGTAGCTCGAGATTATTTTAGAAAAGTAAGTACACAGTACAATATTCCATATTTTGCTGATTTAATGATCATGGCATCAAATGATATCAACGAAGACACAATTTTAAGTTTAAATGATCAAGGTCACTGTATTGATTCATTTGGCATTGGAACCCATCTCGTAACTTGTCAAAAGCAGCCAGCTCTGGGGTGCGTCTATAAGATGGTTGAAATCAACGATGAACCTAGAATAAAGCTGAGTCATGATGTTGAGAAGGTGACAATACCTGGAAGGAAGGAGGCATATCGTTTATATGGAGACACAGGACATGCATTGATAGATATACTGCAAAGAAATGTAGAAAGTGCTCCCGAGGTTGGAGAAAAAGTTCTTTGTCGGCACCCTTTTCAAGAATCGAAGAGAGCGTATGTGATCCCATCTAAAGTGGAAAGGCTGCATCATCTCTATTGGAGTGATGGAAAGATTTGTCAGCCACTTCCAAACATGCAGGAAATCCGAGAAAACGTGTCAAGATCCTTGCGAATCTTACGACCAGATATTAAAAGAATGTTAAATCCAACTCCATACAAAGTTTCAGTCAGTGATGATCTTTATCACTTTTTGCATACCCTGTGGTTGGAAAATGCTCCTATTGGTGAATTATCGTAAGTTTTGTTTTAATTTCCTATTTACTTTGATTTTTTATAGGAATTTTGAAGATGACATTAAACTTTGACGTTCACCAGGGAATTTTTTCTAATTTGGAGAAATCAATTTAAATTTGAAGCATTTCCAACCTGCAACAATTTATTCAAATTTTCAATTTGTAGTTTTGTTAGTTTGCCAGAAATGTGGCTTGAAAACTTTTAATTACTCATTTTATTTTGACTAACTTTTATGCCTTATTTTTAAGAGCAATAAAAAATCGATCATAAAATAGTGAGAAAGTAAAACTTGTTTTTAAAATTAATACATACAAAAACTAAATTGAAGCATTTTTCTAATCAAGTATTTGACTTTTAAACTTTTTTGCTTTTTATTTTTCGGAAAAGTAATTAGGGACAGATGGTACAAAAATTTTTCTTTCATCCAAATTACTGATAGTCACAATAAAAATGTTGATGTAATGTTCAGGGATTGATTCAAGGTGGCACGAGGGTGGCTCAAAAGCACACATTAGTCCAAGAAAATTATACATGGAGAAAAAAAATTCTTAACAGGTAGATATTTTCAGGGTTGGTTGTGGGTAGTGTCCTGAATATAACCCCAAAAAATCACCATCGAAGTCGGGTTACGAACCCCACAATAAGGGTGGTTTTGCAAACTTTTTTTTTGTAATTTTTTTTCCTTATGTGTACATTTTTTTTCTTATGTGTACATTATTACATTCTCTACAACTTTCCCTTATGACGTTTTTTTTTAACTTCAATACTTCACGAGATATAGGTAAAAGATCACCACTAGCTAAAGTGTGCTTTATAAGGGTGAAAAAAAATTTCTTTAAAACAAGCTGATTTTTTCAGGGTTAACTCGGGGTGCACTCCTAAGTTAACCCCCAGTTAACCCTGACAAAATCATCTTGTTTTAAAGAAATTTTTTTTCAC
This sequence comes from Pseudeuparius sepicola, assembly GCA_963920635.1. Taxonomy (NCBI): domain Eukaryota; kingdom Metazoa; phylum Arthropoda; class Insecta; order Coleoptera; family Anthribidae; genus Pseudeuparius; species Pseudeuparius sepicola. The sequence goes on along the minus strand of OY987300.1, from coordinate 32,932,011 downwards.
CCTTATAAAGCACTTTAGCTAGTGGTGATCTTTTACCTATATCTCGTAAAGTATTGAAATTAAAAAAAAACTTCATAAGGAAAAGTTGTAGAGAATGTAATAATGTAAAAAAGTAAGAAACAAAATTGCAAAAAAAAGTTTGCAAAACCACCCCTATTGCGGGGTTCGTAACACGACTTCGATGGTGATTTTTTGGGGTTATACTCAGGACGCTACTCACAACCAACACTGAAAATATCTACCTGTTAAGAATTATTTTTTTCTACCTCTATAAAAAAATTACAATTTTCTTGGACTAACATATACCTAGTAATAAATCTAGCTGTGGACTTGGTAACGTTGTCCAGTAGCAGGCTGATGTAGAATTCTGATCTGGCAACTCCAAAAGTGTCGTCTGGCATAAATATATATATATATATATATATATATATATATATACAGGGTGTCCCCTGGTTGATAGCAACCTAGGTGTGCATGATAAAAAAATTAAGATGAGTTGAAATTTGATTGAGGATTCAGGTTTTTTTTGTTTAGAAACCAATTTTAGCTTCAATTTTTTTTTAGAAATGGGTACCTAGACCTTGAAAACTTATTTTTGGTGTAAGCAAAGTGTCGTTTTTGGAAAAGATATAAACGAAATTGATTAAAAGTTACCTATTTAGAATATGAAATTATGCCTCTAGTCAAAAGCTCCGCGGAATACAGTGCTTCTATCGCCACATTCAGCAGTCCAACTGGAATTAATAATAATACTTTATTTCTTAAGTTAAAGTGTACAATAACAGTACAGTTCCATTGTTCTCGACCCATCGAGTGTCATACATTAATGGCATTGTTTTAATGAAACACAAATTTCTCAAAAACAGTTGGAGATAGCAACATCTAACAAGTACATCTTTTTAGAGAAAAACAGTGTGGAATTTCACATTTTTATATAGGTAACGATTAAATGTTTGTCTGTGGCGTAACAGTTGGGGCTAAAAATGGTATGCTGCCCACCCGTAGGTATGTCACTGTCCACAACAAAAATGTTAGTGATGCTCAAAATGACCTTACTGTAGCCCTCAATACGTCCACCAAATATGAATAAAGATATCAGAACAATTGTCTTTTTTAAGAAAAACTTTAACACCTTGTATTTTGAAATAAAGCATTTTAGGGCACATGTCTATATGACCTTTTTATAATAAAATAACCCAACGTATAACTCCCGAGGTTATGTGGATACTTTGCGAAACACCCCATATAGTATGAAGGGGGTTCCAAGTCAACATGTCGATATTTTAAGAGGCGATTGCTAAGGTGATTTTATGAAGAAAACATTATGTAAACATGGCCTAAAATGCTTAGGTCTCGACGAACAGGGTGCTAAAAGTTGAACTCAATGCAAAACAGGAGTTAAAGATCAAAATGATCAGGGGCTGTGGTAGGTACAATCCGAGGGGTGGCTCCTCACTGTAACCAGATGGTACGGGCCTTCGTCAAGAAGGCCGGTATGCGGACTGCCCTGTGATGCAGGCAGCGGGTGCACAACGAGCCCATTGAGGCCTACGTGCCGGGTTGTTCCGTGGCGGCCGCCCCTTGTCCAAGATAAGACTCCAGAATTTTATATCTAGAAAATGGTTGCATTTAAGGTTACCAAGTGGAAGCAATCACTTGTTGTGAATTAGTGGCTCTGTCTCTGTTTTTGTGTGTATAAAACAAAGAGGAATATATCAATTCGCTTGCAAGCGATTGCTTTGCTTGGTAACCTTAAACGCAAGCAATGTTTCTTAGACAGCATTAATGTACAGGTTGTATCAAAAAATTGATATAGAGTAGATGTAAGCCAGGATGCAATATGAAATTCAAAATGGCCTTATGCGTATCATCAGATGACGTCACCGAATTCCCCAGATCTGGGTTTTTTCAAAATGGCGTTAACTCGAGCGTTAATATACAGCTTCAAAAAAATTATGCACGTGACATCATGGTCCTAACTATTTTTTTCAATATTTGACAACAAAATTTGAAATTTCAAAGTTTTCTACACAAAAATTAATTTTAAAGCATTGCGATGCACCGTTATTGAGTAACATGCATTGCATTTCATATTTTTGTCTATGGATTATTTTAATTAAATCTAGTATGTTGATTAGACATTTTATTTGTTTAAAATGCAATTTCATTTCATCGAACTTTCTTGTGTATCTTTAAGGGTTTCGCAAATATTAAAAGGAAACAATCTTTAGAATTAAACTTTTAACACCCTGTACATCTCGAACTAAGTATTTTAGGGCATATATGTTTATGTAAAGTTTTCTTCATAAAATCTAAGCAACCGCCTTTTAAAACATTTTAATATCTATATGTTGATTTGGAACACCCTATAAATTCAGTAATATATCCAGACGTTGAGTGACCGGTTTTCGTGTGCTTACCCTGAAGCCCCCCGTTGCCCCCACTCGCTAGAGTCGCCTAGCGACCATGGATTTTTACAACTGATTTATGTTTTCGAGAACACCGATCCCTCTACAACCGGCTAACGGTACAATTTTATATATTTTATATTTTACTGGAAGGACATGCATTTTTTTGTCTCGGACGCTTTTTATCTCGGACGCTTTTCGGGCCGCATATCGGCTACGCTGCGTCCCGTAATGTTGCGCCTCTTATTATTCCTCACTCAACGATCTAGATTACCCACGTCTGTCCAAAACTTCAACACATTCAATCTACATCAATCAAAAATGCAAAAAAATCAAAGTAGTCTGATTATATTGAAATTTGATATAGGGAATCTGTATTCCTGAATAACATTTTACTCGACATTTTATTATAAAAATGTTTGATATTTTTTATATGTAAAAGGTAATTTTGCCCAAACCAATACTTCAAAAGTCACAATAATCAAAGTAGCCAATTATTTTCAAATTTGACAGGCATAATTTTATATCCTAACTTTTTCTAATAAATATTTTTGATAAATATGACAAATAAAATATTTAAATAAAAAAAATATAATATACCATGTTTTTAAAACGGACTAAAAGGTA